>OY728140.1:1608260440-1613260440 GCA_963277665.1 Viscum album
GTCCATATTTGTCGATGAGACTTTGATTACATTAGAGGTAACTTCTATATGAACTAGGCAGCGCATCTTAAGAATTTTAAATGCCTAGGGTAACAAACCCAGAGTGTTCGTAGGATCCAATTGGTACCCATAAAGGGCCCACAAGACTTCTCCTGACATGTCCGGAGCATTCTTCATATCATAGATGACATGATGAGGGGATGTCATGAAGTCTGGATGGCGCAACATGGTGATGTATCGTGTTCTTGATTGACACATGAGAAGCATGTGGAGGTATATGATCATGTCATCCTCTTTGGTCTTCCACTTTGAATTCTAGTTTTTCTCTATTATATTGTGAGTTCATTAGTCCAGTTAAGGGTTGATTTTTTTGGGTCACATGTGATCTAGAAGACATCCAATAAGATCTTCACACATCTTTCCAGAAGTCATTATTGTGGCCCTTTATTGACCATGTGGTGGGATTTTTGACTAGTTTATGACTGTTCTAGGTTCCACCAGTGCATTAAAAAGTGGAAAGTTAACTAGTAGTATGATCATATGTGTGTGTAATCCTAGATTCTAAGCGTCGATGTGCATAGAAATTATATGGGTCCAAATTTATAGCGACCAATCAACCAACCAACGAACCAACCAACCTTTTTTCTTGATGTAGAGTTGAGAATTTATAGGTGTACTGATCCACGTACTCACCAATTTTCTCAGATAATCTGGTATGATTCCAAGATATATTCTATATTGGGTCTATCATTACGCAAAAGCGTTAGTATCTATGGTGGACCAAGTCAAGGGCTCCACCTAATTATTATCATCCACAAGTCCATCCATCCTTTATCAGATTCTTACCTACTATTAATGACTTTCACATTGAAGGAATTCTATTTCATAATGTAGAAATTTACAATGGTCATTGTGAGATCAAAATGAATATAGGAAAGCATTCATGTTCTCTTGTATGTATTTTCTTGGGGTCTCATAGGAACACGATAAGGGTGGGCTTGTCGCATCACATGCCCTTTAGGGTATGTGATCACTGCTCACCTTCTACTTTTCTGTATCCTTCGTTTTATGTGATGAAGGTTGGGAGTTAAATGAGATTGTACATATGGTACTAAGGGTATTTTATCTATTCATTGGAGACACATCGATTGGCCAATATTTGACATCTGGAGGTTCATTATAATCCCATTAGGAAACATATTCTTTTACCTTTAAAGAGTCCTAGTGTTTCCTGGACATTTACAAGGTCTTCTGTGCGGTGATCCAAATAGGACGAAGAATTCCATTGACAATGAAGTCATGAAACCGAGGTATTTCAGTGTCTCTTAGATCATTCGAGTCATGCGCCGCATGTCTTTAAGGGACCACAAACACCACTCACCTCCTGCCTTTTGTTCCCCTTTGTTTTATGTGACAAGGGTTGGGAGGTAAGAAGGAATTCTCGATTAAAATATATTAATTTCACTCACATTCCAAGTGATATCTCGCATGACCATTGATGGTCAAATGAGAGTGTGAACGTTTTTTTCTAAAAAAACATGTGTCTATCCTTAAATTTCCATAGAGTTGTCCATAGGTTTCCATATGGCATGGATGACGAGCCAAAGGGGTTTCACTAGGTGCAGAAAAAATGTTGTGGTGTGTATCATTTCTTAACGGGTTCACCCCAAGCCCTTTAGTGACCTCGATCCCATCTTGCCTCCTACTAGTTATCTCCTTCATAATTTATGATGAAGGCTTAGAGGTCTCTCGAGGAGGCTTAGACACCCTCAAGTGATTTTATTCTTCACAATGATGATTTAAAGCATGATCTATGTGGTCACCTGGGGTCCCTTCCATGGAATGTATCTTCCCTTGATTTTTTAAGGATTCTAGACGTTTTTTAGTGACTTACCAATGAAAAAACATGAATCCAATGGGATGATTATCCATATATCACCACTCAACCATTTGTGAACAAGTGGGCTCGTTGAGGAGGGATCTAGGAGACATAATGCAGGTTAGGTTCCTTTCATAGAGACATCACATAAACTTAAAATGGTCATGTAATAATGAGTATTTAACCATTCTCCTCTTCCATTATTTGATGGGTATGATAATATTCATGTTCGTATGATTCATACCTTTTGGTTTTGATGATGCTTATTTTATAGACATCACAAACACATAATTAAAAAATAAGTGAATCTAAAGAATAACATGAGGACCCCTTTATATTAATCAACCATCGAAGGAATAGGTTTAATCAGTTCTAACCTAAGACATTTATGGATAAATAACATATAATTAAGAGATAATTAGTGTAAGTTCCTCAATTTGTGGAACTTATATCACATCACTATCTAGTTAAGGCACTGCATTTATATCACTAAAAAAGTAATGAAAAAATATCATGTATCATCTGAAGTAGCACACCCTATAACAAAAGTTCCCATGTATAGGACAATGTAATCATGATATCTCATGGAGATATAAACCATTAAAATTAATAATAATATTATCACCCAAAACTATTTCTCTGTCTCAATAAACAAACTCAATCTCATATTCATCATATGATATATAATATAATTCATATCGCAACAGAAGTAATTCAAATCAATCAAAACCAAATGAGGAAAAGTGGACCTCTGTCTAACCCAAAATTTATAAACCACATGATATTTTTAAAAAACCATCTAGAATCCCAAATTCATACTTTGAGTGCTATTTATAATAATTAATATCTATTTACCAAAATCCCTATCAAATATTAAATTTGAAGTTACACAAAAAATTAATTTAAAAAATCATTTCCAATATTATAAAACCTTAGAAAAAGATTAAAACCACTCATTTTTATTCTTCCCAAAATAAAAATTGTTTAAAAACCAATTAAATATCACATTTTATTTAATGTAAAACATTAAATGATTTATTTATAATTTAAATTTCAATTACTACATAAAATTACATGTAAAACCCATTAATGATTAATTTGAAATCCCAAACATATTCAATAACTCAAATATATATTTTAAATATATATTTATGAAAAGTAATAATAAATTTGTATGCATGGATAAATGAAAATGAAAATGAATTTTTCTTCAAAATAATGAAAATATTTCCTTTCGTTAAAATTCTAGGTGAAATATATTTTTTATTATATTAAATCTTTTAAACACAATCAATTAAATTATTATATAATTATAACATGGAATTCAGTGGAACAAAATAAAAACTTATAAATTAAAATTTTATACATGGGTAAAACCATCCTCGAATCAATGGAGAATGGTTTGGGGTTTAAACAATGGGATAAATGGAGTTCCGAAAAGATTTCAACAAATATAACATCCAAGGAACACAAAAATAAATTTAATCAATTCCCCTAAGGATTATCAATGAAGGTAATAATAATGGGGAGAATAGAAACTATAAAAAATGAATAAATTAGTGAAAAGAAATCCCTAAATTTGAGTTATATCCTTTAATCCTTAGGGTCCATGAGGAATATGTATATTATAGGGTGGTCCATAAGAGGGGAGTTTACATGACATAGGGGTCTCATGGGGGAATTGTTTTTTAGAAAGGGTTAGAGAATTGAGAGTTATGAATTTTTAATTTGGTTTGGGTAAAATAATAATTTCAGAAAAATTAATAACATTAAATAGCACATGATTGGGAAACAATGTTATGTATCATATGTGAAAACCACGTGGGGTCTATTGGAACTTCAATAACCTTGTGACATGGTTTCCTCAAGGACCCCACATTGTTGACTAACTATGCACTAACCCTGGTTAAAGAAACATTCATGTTATAGATCCAACCAAATATATTCAGCATGGTTAATCCTAAAAATGTTAGATAACCATGGTACACACAAAATGTTCCAGAAGCATAAAATTTCAAGAAAAAAATAATTACAAAAACATAAAATAACTAAAATTATCATTAAATTATACAAAATAAAATACCACAATCACTCATGACAGTCAAAGTTATTCCCACTAGGAATCTTTCTACCCACATTATTCTTTGTTCAATTTAGCATGAATTGAACCATGAATTGACATTCCACTTAAATATATGAGGTGGGAGGTTCGGGAAAAAACTAAGGATATATCAAACTAAAATAGAACCAATTGATGAAAACAATCATCGAGACCAACATCTCCTTTCCCCAAAAAATCAAACCAACTATCCTAAATTTCACAACCCCATTATGAATATCAAGACCATAACCATCTATAAAAAATATTAGGAAGAATAATATAGAAAATGATCACCTAACATAATTCTCCCCATAAATTTAAAATTATATCAAAATTTTCAAATTCAACTAAGGAAAACAATTTAAGGCATAATGAAACTAAGAACATCAATGTATCAAAAAACTTAATGTCCATTGAAGAATAAAAACCTCGCTTAGAAAAGGAATCTCAGATCAAGTATAATTGTTGCCAAAAACTAAAATGGGTTGTAGTCCTGGAAATCCTTGTCCACCATATCCAAGTAGGAACAAAAACACATTGTAATCATCCATTGGATACAACAAAAATATCTATCATCCTCAGGTACTCACTGAAATAAAAATTGGTCCTAGATACTCATGAACAACATCCTAGGTCTCCCATGTTCCAAACACCATAATTATGACCTCAATAATTTAATTCATGAATCAATTATAAAAACCACCCCATGAGAACATAAACATATCAATCCTCACCAAGGTCAAACCAAAGGCTTACAAAAAACCAAAGAGATTGAAAATTAATTCCAAAAGTCATGAGAAAATCCAATATTCCATTACCACCCCAGCAAAATCTCTAAATACATAAACTACATCAAAGAAACATCTTAATCCTTAACTAAATCCCAATCCACCGATGATGGAATCACTTAATCAAAGAAGAACGCCACGAAAAAATAGAGAGATATATATATATATATGGAACTAAACATGGTCCTTCCCATATACTCATGAAAAACCTGGTCCACCTTAAAAGAGGGATGATATTGATTCATGAAGTGTTGAACTAGGTTTATGGGAATGAATGATATCAACCACACTACTGGATTTTGAGATTATGTAGGGACAACGGTGTGAGAAACTACACTAATAGAAAAAAGAGGATAACCGTAATGATAATCCATAGAGATAAGTGATCTATATTTTTTTATGAACTTCTTGGGATGTATAATTTAAATTACATTAGATATGAACATAGACAGTTCAATTTACCCAAATTAAACCAAATGGTACCAACAAAGCCAATGGAAAAAATTCAAAACATAGATTACAAAACAAATCATCCCAAGATTGTACCACAAACCCCCATTTATCTTAAATTCATAATATTACAATAATTTATTTTAAAACAAAATACCCCATAAAAAAATGAAACCATTTAAAAACATTATCTCTATTTGAAATAATTTTGTAAAATTAAATGGGGTCATTTTTAATCATTTCCATGAAATCACACTTTCATTAATAAATTTTTTCCCAAATGTAAAATGAAATCAACCATATTATAAAGAATATTTTATGAAATAAGAAACCCATTTAAAATAACCCACTAAAAACAATATTGTGACCACACATTTCATTGGCCACACAATTCTTCACTAAAATTAATCTTTAAAAATTTCCATTGAATTCAAGTTTTAGCAAAAACACCACATTAAATTCACCAGAATAATAAAAAGGATTACAAAACCTGATTTTTAATTATCATCCAAAATGAGAAAATTCACTTTGAAATTGGTTTAGGAAATATAAAAGGACAATAAAAATATGAAATGAAATATGAAACTTTTATTGGGTTTATTAGAGTCCCTATAACAATACCCATGGGCTCCACTTGTTTTGACCGTCCAAGGGGGCTAGTTTCATAGCACCATATCATCCTATACCATCTCCCCAAGATCAAGATAACTTCGAAATAACATGAAACTCATTGTTAATGAAAAATCATTTCTATATCTAGCACATAAATATGAAAACAATTAATACTAGAATACTAGAATCATGCCCAAACTACCCAAAACAAATTGAGAATCCAAATGGAAGAGTTCACACAAAACTATCCCCAAAATATACCACATGGGTTATAATAACCATGTTCCACACTACCCATACATCCAAAACATAAACAGTTTCCTTTTAAACAAATGACCCCTAAAGAACAGTGGATCAGATACCATTAATAACAAACAAAATACAAGACAGACATAAATCATGAAACTAGGCCACCCATGATAAATTCTAAATACATTACCAATCCCCAAGGGTATTAAAAATGGACATGTAATTTTCTATAAAATTTTTGTGACTGGATTCTTCCAAATAATTATATTTAAATGTGAAGTGAAATTTCTCATTAAATTCTTTCATGACCCATCCATAAGTCAAAATTTATTACAAATAAACTAAAAAAACATAGTGATGTAAATAATTTAAGAAATTAGTGTAAAGTGAACAAATCACCCATATCACCGCCAAATCACAAAATAGAAACATACCTCATATTAAACATCAATTATTCCACATATATAGTGCACCATTGATTTAAATAAGTAAAATTAAAAAGGGATAGGCTATGTGGGAAGTGGAGCAATGTAATTAAATAAATAGAAATAACTAATAACTTTATTATGATCCCAAATGAAAAAAGACAAAAATAATCAATTCTCAACGATTATTGAACATTAAAACTTTTAATTTGAAACAAATATTTTATATTTAGAATTAGTATAAAATCAATGTAGTACACCAACCCCAATGCCAAATGAGTAAAGTTTAATTAATGTACCCTTTCATGTGAGTTTTAATTACACATATAAAATTTAGTTTCTCTTATTTTAGTTTAATAATGAAAATTAAATTCCACAAAATATTTACCAAATAACAATTTTTTATTTCTATTAAATGAAAATTAACAGTAAAACATATTTCTTTATAAATCGCACACGCCATGTAAAATAACCCCGTTGTCCATTTCAAAATATCCATTGAAAATATTTCAAGTAATTAATTTGAAAACCAATACATATTAAATAAATATTGATACAAATAAATAAGGTTAGTATTTTATTGATAAAACATCGAAATAAAATAACCCAATCTCATGTTCAATAAATGTTATCCAAGAAGAGGAATATAAAGATGACAAAGAGGACCCACCATATTATTCCACAAATGAAGGAATAGGTATCATGATATCTAAATAATGGTTACTAATTATTGGTACCCTATAATTAAATAATAATTGAGGTTCATTCACTAAATTAGTGGAATTTATATCATGTCAATGACTAATGGACACAACACATTTACACAACTATCATAGCCAGTGGAATGAGATATTGTCTCATATATGGTATCCAACCGTAGAACATGGTTTCCCATTACCAAAAAATTTTAGGTTCATTAATAAATAACATAAAATCTAATAATAATCATAATTATACTCCCACCCCACCTCCAACTTCTCATCAAGAAACAACATGGACTAAATATTCACTATAAGGTAAAAAATATAAAAGCATACCCAAAGGGAAATAATTCATGTCAATAAAATCCAAATGAGGATAAAGAGTGTAATACACACAAAATTTTTTAAACACTTAAATGTTTCAAAAAGTACTTATTTGAAACAATGTTGGGATTTAGAGTCCATTTTTTTATAAATCCAATCCATATACAAATCTCCCTTTACATTATATCATATTAAATAATTTTAGTTCTTGTTCTAGAACAAACTATTTTATGCTTATATTACAATTATATTTTAAATATTCAATATTAAAGAAACATTTTTTACATATTGACCACTATTATACATGAATTTGGAGCAATAATTCCCTAGGGTTTTCATCACATTGATAAAATCATAAGAGTTCTCCACTATGATGAAAACCATTAAGTTCTATGATTATATTCCTAAATATAGTGTTATGGTTGGGAAATTTACTATGATAGAATGAATAGTATATATACAA
This sequence comes from Viscum album, assembly GCA_963277665.1. Classification (NCBI taxonomy): domain Eukaryota; kingdom Viridiplantae; phylum Streptophyta; class Magnoliopsida; order Santalales; family Viscaceae; genus Viscum; species Viscum album. Next base: position 1,608,268,433 of record OY728140.1, read on the forward strand.
TTGGGTGTGAGTAATCATATGTGGATAACGTATTTTCTAATGAATTTCACAATTGGTAATCTCTAAGAAGGGAGATTATGAGAAAAAAACATTGAGTAACAATTCATTATGTTTTAGTTTAATCTGATATTCCTAACTACGATTATGTGTAATATTTATTATAATATAACATTATTATAATTTATGTAATGACCCACATACTAAGATGTATTTCATAAACATTGATATCACAGTTCATATAGAAGTTGGATACATGGGGTGAATCATGAGTAACTGTTATTAATGGTTATATTGAGGAATTATTTTTCCATTTTATCTTCATGGATGTTAATATATCATCCATTTTAATGGAATATAACCATAACCATTATTCCATTTCCTTGTTGCAATGAATTTTTATAAATTCAAATAAATACTTATCATGCATATGGGTTGATGATAATGATGTGAAACTATCTGGATGAGATATTTTGAAAGGTGATAATATTACATATAGAACATTCATATGTGGTCACTATTTGGAAATAGCATATACTAGTGCATTTGACCCATTTTTATTGGTCCTCACACCTCTTTTATACCATATACCAATGGTTTGGAGGTTATTTAGTTCATTTTACATCAGTATATGCCACTACCAACGCTTTGAAAACCATTGGGATTGGTAATGTAAAATTAATTATGCAGTTGAGATTTGAAACCATGACCTCCCACTAATATATCAATGACCTAACCTCTATGATAAAAATATATTTTTTAACATAATTCGATATATATATATATATATAATTTATATATTTATTTAGTACATAAATTTTTACAAAATAATTCATAATAAACTTGAGTACCTATTACAATGGTTCTTATAACCGTCAGTATAGGTACTAGGATTTTTCTAACAATACCAATGGTTTTTGAAATATCAATTTTTATAATTTCATTAATTGGATGTTATACCAATGGTCGTTGATGAAATATTGCTATATTCATCACTAATACCATCAGTTTTTCAGAATTTTATTATTGGAAATTTGTTATAGGTAATGTTTCTAGTAGTCGGTGGTTAATGTTGTTACATTAAATTCATTACCATGTGTTCCTTTACCTGTTTCTTTGTATTAATATTAAAATATAGGAAAAACCAAATTATTCCAACAAGAAATAATCCTAGAGGTCCAAAAAATATGTGACTATATTGATCTCAATTAAATTAAATTTGAATTTAAATAATGAAATGAATATTATTCTCAATATTGAATGTGAATATTGTTACTCATGATTTATTGATTTCTTAACCTAAATAAATATATATTCAATAGATTGTGAATAAAATATATTAATTTTTTATTCAATATTTAATAAATATTTATTTATTAGAATGTCAATAAAATATTTATTTCTGACATAAATTGTTATTCTAGTTTTCAAAAAATGTTCAGGAGTTTGATCAAACCAATATCATATTCGATGATAAATAATAATTTCCAGTCACTTGAAATAATACTTATCAATTGTGATGGTTAACACACACCATAAAATAATAATAATAGTAATATTATTATATTCCATGGGGATTAATGATGTTGAATATATTATATAAGTGATACTGTGTAATGAAATAATATTCTAACCAAAACCTTATCTCTAAAAATATATGTTTATGTCTATCGTTTAGGTTTTATTGAGAATTAATAATCATTGTGCATAACTATCTTCTCTCTCGAATTTATCCTCTTATCATCTCAAGAATAAAAATAACTCCTTAATTCCAGAAGGATCATGAAACAAAAAAAGATGAAAAATGAATGATGACTTATTTTCTATGATGGAAACTCAAAATCAATCACCATCATTTTTTGAACAAATGAAAACATGTTGATCACCTCTCCAGGGATTCTATGCATGGATCTTCCTTTCATAACGAACATAATATGAGAAAGGTTTCTCCAATGATCAATATCATAACGATAGAAATATCCTTAATTTAGATATTCATTATTCTAAATTAATTAAATTAATTCTAAATATAAAATGAGAATATCCCCTCTAGGTTTTGGATCTCACTATGTAAATATTTGATGGATTATTTTCATTCTCATGGTATTGACATCATATAAAATGTTGTGAATGATCCACTCAATCAATAAGTATTTATTTAATTTTATGACCCCCAAGAACATCCACTATATCTGAAGACATCATAAATCATGTTATAAATCCATTTAAGAAATCCTCTCACATTTCTGAACACATTGTTAAAATATTATACAACGTTAATTTTTAATTTTTCCAATGAACCAGATATGGTTTTATCATTTGTAAACCTCACATTTTATTTAGTGTAAATATATCAATAATTTACAAACACTTGGAATTCCAATAACAACCTTATATAAAATTTAAATCCATTAAATGATAAATTTTAAAACCAAAAACATTTTTAATAACATTAGCATAATTTTTAATGATCCATACATGAAACATAAAAAATTTGTTTTTTGTGGATAAACTAAATCATAATTGAAACACTCTTTAACAAAGAGAAACCCCTATCATTCTATGAAAACGAAGGTGAAAAATAATTTTTATTCATAGAAAAAAAATAATAAAAACCGTAATTAAATACTAAAACATAAATTTTTTAGAAAATCCATTAATAGTTATAAAATAAAATGTTTGAATGTTGGGAAAACATACCTCGGTGATAGGTATGTTGCTTCAAAGATCATATGAACAGAACATAGAATAGACATCACATGACCCAAAATCAAAATAATTTAGAAATTATTTCACACAAAGACACTAGGGTTTTATTAATAAGAGAACAATGATGGGGATATGATAAAATAATATGTTACGAAGAAAAAACATAAGTGGATGCCCTACATTTGTGTTCTATAATTGAATTAGGAAGAACTACATGGAGTCAAAAAAGTAAAAGGGATACCATCGGTGGGGAGGTAATGTGAGAAATAGTCCACATAGGGATTTTGTGTCATAAATATGTGGGGATATAGAATTAGGCCCTTTTAATTCATGATAGGAAAATCGTAATCTTTTTTTTTAAATTAAAATATTGGTATGGAACAAAGTGTGTCTACACGGTATAGTAATTCATGTGTCAATAATGTTATGGATACTAGAACCTAAAAATTTATTATAATATTTCATCTTGGACCCTTTATATATTTATAAATATGTTGTTACGATTCCCAGTGACACTATCATGTTTACCATCCAAAAAAAATATTCCACACTGTTACATCAAACCATGAGAGGTAATAATGGGACACCAGAAAAGAATCTAAAATTTGAAATTCAAAAGATAAAAATTTAGTAAAACATAGAACAAATAAAATTGAAAAAAAATAATAAAAAATATTATAAAATAGAAGACTATATTTTCATATGGGTTTGATGGTCGGTGAACTGCAATATATACAATGTTACAAACATGTTATACAATTCAAACACGAGGATCACCTACATGCACACTAATCAGAGAATCATCAAAAAAATATTCCTCCCAGATGAGATGATCAAACAAGATACAAATTATAATTTCATCATCTTGAATATCTATCACCAAACAACACTAATTCATATATTTTCTAATCATAAGATGATACGAAAACACTCTCATCCTGATTGTTTTACTCCTCATATATTAGTCATGTTTTAAAGATCATAAATCTCAATAACAATTAAAAATCTTATAAATGACAACAAATTTCACAAATATTATTAATCATGTGTATTTATGTTTCAAGTTATCTCATTCTTGATAATGGATAAGCTCAAATCATTTTAGGCATCTTACTATTTAAGTCTGAATACTATTTTTTTCTTAATTATAAGACACCATGAAGCCAGACACCATGAGAAAGACATCGTTATCCCTAACACCGTGAAGCCTCAGTCTTAGACACCATGATCAATGGGAAACCGTGACAACATAAAACGATGACAAAGAATTCCTGACACCGTGAAGCAAGAAACTAATAATAGACATCGTAAGCCAGAAACTCTATTTTCTTAAGTGTCAGATATAGTTAGTGAGACACAGTCATCAAGGAACCGTGAATCCTGAAATTATGAGCAAGGCAACTGAAGCCAGAAACCAAAATCAAGATACCGTGAAAAAGATACCATGAAAGAGATATCGTGAAGGAGACACCATGAAGGAGACACCATGAAGGAGACACCGTGAACGAGACACCCTGAAGGAGACACCGTGACAAAGAGATACCATGAAGAAGACAACGTTTTCATAACATAATGTGACACTGTTTCATAACCCATTTTGTTGTCTTTATATTTGACTTTTTTAATGGTCATATTTGACGTCTCTAATGAACTAACATAATTAATTTTTTCTTGTAGACATAGCACGAGGTACGAGGTACAAAACATATGGAACATGTTGTGCAATGATCATGCACTGTGAAGATAAAGAGAAGAGTTCTCAAGATCAAGAGACACACAATACGACATGCGACAAATCATAAAATGGGGACTGAATTATACTATGTAGAACATCAATCTTTAGCATGACCACGATGAAGATATAGCAAGATATTCAAAAAAGAAATTGTCACCGGCATGCAATTCGACTCTTCTAAAGAACACATAATGTACCCTAAAATTCAGAGAAAATATTCACTTGTGAAGAACACAAGTTAAACCATGACACTCATTTATTCAACAGAAAAACAAGAGACTAACTCAAAAGAATTTCTTTCTTATCCATGGAGTCCAAAGCTGCACTGCTAATCAATAGAGAATTCTAAACACACATCAACTCTCTCTTAGTGAATCTTTTGTTTACATTCGAGCAGTGTGTGTAATCTATATATTTTAGACACACACATTGACACGTTCACTGAACTGAAGGATTTCAAAATCCTTACACCAAACAATTTACTCTTGTTTACCCATGACAACTGTGGAAGAGGTCCCTGTGTGGTCTGGTCATTATTTTTTTCCCACAAAAACTGTGGAAGAGGTCCATACGTGGCCTGGATAGTCCATGTACTGTTGTAAACCCTAATTTAGGGTGTCGATCAGAGTTTATTTATATAAACTGCTTGGTGTAAGGTGATCACCAAGTAGAGTCGATTAGGTCTAGGCTTGATACTGAACCACTAGTTTTATATCTATTGTGCTATTTTAATTTAGTCTACTCAGTTTTACTGCTTACTGCATAATCCATAAAAACACTAAATTCACTTTGATAGTTAGTCTTGGAAAGAAGTTATATCTTATTTTTCTCAGTAGGATAACTTTAAAAGTAATATTAATTATAACAATTAATATTAATGAGATTTAATCAATCTTCTATGAATTTGTTTAAACAGTCAAACTCTTATAACCGTACAACCTTGATTAACTGGGTTGTATCTTTTTTTGGGGAAATCATAATTTGTAAAACAAATATTTTTTTAAAAATAAATTTTTATAGTTACTCAATTAACCCCTCCCCTCTTGAGTTAGCTACTCTAACCATCATTTGGTATCAAATTTTTCATTATTAAGACATTGTGTAATCTTATTCAACTGTCATTATAGTTGTACTTTAAAGATCTATAACATTCTATTAATTCTACATTTCTAGATCTTTTTAAGTAATTTGATAGAATTGATAATAGATTAGATGGTGTTGTAACTAATAGAACACCATTCTTTAATGGAACCATCTATGCTCAATGGAAAATTAAAATGAAAATGCATCTAGAGAGTATGAGCTTTGAAATTTGGTCATCCATTATAGATGAATACAAACTTCCTGTGACTGAAATAATTACATGGGATGAAACTAAAAAACATGATTATAATAAAAATTACAAATCCATGAATGCTCTATATTGTTCCTTATGAGATGAATAATTTAATAGGATTTCTGCTTGTAAACAGGCACATGAAATTTTGGATACATTGTCTGTCTCAAATGAAGGCACATCTAGTGTAAAAGAAAATGAGACTTAATAATTATACAATAAAATATGATAATTTCAATATGAAACCTGATGAGCCGATTTATAATATGTATCTTAGGATCAATGAGATTGTCAACACAATGATTTCTCTAGGATGAGAAGTCACTACCAAAGAACAGATCATGAGAATTCTCAGATGTCTACCATACAGATGGAGGGGAACCTATTTCTCAATTAGTGATTCATGCAACATCAGCAGGCTACCTATAAAGGAACTCATTAAGAAACTGATGGTGTATGAGGAAGATCAGAAAGTCAACAATGAAGGGGAAGATGATCTAAAGAGTAAATCTGTTGTATTCAAGACCACCCTCTTTAAGCACAAAGACAATGGAAAACTAGAAGATTCTATAGATAGTTACACTACTGAACAATCATCACTAGAAAGTGATGAGGAGATGGCTCAACTGGATAGATGATTCAAACGCTTTTACAAGAAGAAAAACTTTTTCAGAAATCCAAACTTTAAGGGAAAGTATGATAGAAAAGGAAACTGGAAAAAGGACTATAAAAGAAGTGACAAAACTGATGAGATTGTATTCTATTAATGTAAGAGCAAAAGAAATATAAATTCATACTGTCTAAATCTCAAATATAAGAAGAAATATGTGTATAAGGGCAAGAAGCACAAAAATGAAATAAAAGCAACATGGGGTGCCTCTGAGGATAGTTCAAGAAACTTAGAGACATCACATGATGAACAAGATTACAAAACCAATATGTGTATTATGAAAAACACATCTGAGGTAACAATAAACCCTTCTATGCTTAATTCATACTATTTTGAAGAGGAAAGTGACTCTGAAAATATGGCCAATGAAAAAATGTTTGAATATTGAAACATGCTTGAAGAGACATGCAATGAATTAAAGGATAAATATAAATCATTGATGAAACAACATGACATCACTGTAACTTTTAAATCCTAACTTACCACTGATAAAGAGAAAAATGATCAACTGGTCAATGAAAACAATAAACTAAAAATGTATAATGAGAAATTAAATAGTGACTTCGAAAAGATTACTAATGGTAAAAATACCCTCACCCAAATTCTAGGAAAAAAATTGCTCCTAATTATAAAAATTGAATTGATTATCAACCTGGTAAAAGAAATCTTGGTAGAAGAAATTTTGTTTCAATGTATTGGACATATAGTTTTGTTCCCAGTTCAGGACAAAACTCATGTAGCTCGAGTCATGATACAAATTCTACTATTTCAATTTTTTATGTACCAAATAGAGTTTATTTTTCAAATACATTACATAATGCTTATAAGAATACTATGAGACAAATATGGGTTCCTAAATCACTTATTACTAATGTTACTGGACCCAAAAAAGGATGCGTACCAATATCTGTATTTGCTTGATCATGTTATAGGAAAGCTTCTTAATGAGCTCCTGCACGAATCTATGGTACATGGTCAGTGGGTGTTCAAGACACATGACAGGAGACTACTCATGCTTCAAAAAACTGATAAAAGTAGATAAAGGATATGTCACATTTGGTGACAATGAAAAGGGGAAGATCATTGTCTTAGGACAGATTTTTAACTCTGATTCGATTAAAATTTCTAAAGTACTATTTGTTAATGGCCTAAAAAAACTTGATTAGTATCTCACAATTGTGTGATGATGGATATAATGTCAAATTAGAAAATGATTCCTATAATTTCTTTAATTATAAAGATAAATTACTATTTTCTCCATCCAGGAATGAAAATGTATATTCTGTTAATTTAGATTCCTTTACTTTTCTAAATTTTTCATTCATAAGTGTATTTGATGAAGAATCTTGGATCTCGCATAGGATACTAGGACACTATAATGTTCAATCCCATATAAAGTTAACTAGAAAATTATAGGTTAAAGAATTACCCATACTTGAGTTCCCAAATGAAAATGTGTGTAATCCTTGTCAAAAGGTAAAACTTCACAAAATCTCTTTCTAACCAAAAAAATAAGTTTCTACTTATAAAACTCTATAATTAGTTCACATGGATTTGTTTGGACCTTATAGTGTTTCTAGTTTAAATGGGAAGCACTATATTTATGTCCATGTATGGAATTTTTCTAGTTATACCTGGACCTTCTTCAAGGCTTACAAAAGTGTAGATTGCTCTTATTTTACTCAGTATGCCAAGTTTGTAGAAAATCATAGTGGCCTTAAAATTATATCCTTAAGAAGTGATCATAGATGTGAGTTTGAAAATCAAGAGTTTGAATCCTTTTTATCACAAAATGGTTATAGTCACAATTTCTCTACTCCTAGAACACCGCAGCAGAATGGTGTTGTAGAAAAAAGAAATAGATCCTTGCAAGAAATTTCTAGAATAATTATTAGTGAATATGATCTACCTATTTACTTATGGGCTGAAGCTGTTAATACATCATGCTACATAATAAATAGAGTTTTGATTAGACCAGTTCTCAAAAAGAACCCATATTAACTATGGAACAATAGAAAGACTAAGATTAATTACTTTAGTGTTTTTGGTTGCAAAGTCTTTATTCTCAACACTAAAGATAATTTTGAATAATTTTCATCCAAAAGTGGTGACGAAATTTTCCTAGGTTATTCAATTTCAAGAAAAGCTTATAGAGTATTCAATAAGAGAACTAAATTTTTGGAAGAATCTCGCAATATGAAGTTTGATGAAGCAGATCCACATTATCCTAGAACCATCCTAGAAAATATGGAGGATGATGTATCAAATAAAAACATCAACTCAAAATCCTGAAATACGTTTGTGAATGAATCTGTGAAAAATTCCAATTCTAGAAATTCTGTGCAATCTTGTCATAATGAACCTGAATCAGTTGATGAACCTGAATTCACTAGTACCTATTTTTCTAGAAAGGATATAACCCTTATAAACCATCTCTTAAATGCTGTTGTAGGAGACTTAGAGAAAGGAACACAAACTAGAGCTTCTCTTATAAATCAGGTTGAACACCAAGCCTTCTTGTCGCAGCTTGAACCTAAAAACATTAATGATCCTATCAACGATGAATTTTGGGTAATGGCTATGCAAGAAGAACTCAATATGTTTGAAATAAATAATGTTTGGAAACATGTTGAAACACCCAAGGACATTTTTTTCATAGGCACTAAATGGGTGTTTAGAAATAATGTAGATGAAGCTGGAAATATAGTTAGGAATAAGGCTAGATTAGTTTTAGAAGGATATAGTCAAAAAAAAAGAATTGACTATGAGGAGACTTTTTCTCCAGTAGCCAGACATGAAGCCATTATAATTCTACTTTCTTATGTTGCACATCTAAATTTCAAAACTATATCAAATGGATTTTAAGAATGCATTCGTAAATGTGTATATAACTAAGGATGTTTTTGTTGAACAACCCCATGGATTTACAAACCCTTATTTTCCAAATCATATTTTTAAACTATAAAAATCATTATTTGGTTTAAAGCAAGCTCCAAGAGCTTGGTATGAAAGATTGAGTACTTTTCTTGTTTCAAACGGTTTTACAAAAGGAATAGTTGATCCATCACTTTTCATTAAACGAATTTCAAATGATTTTTTATTTGTTCAAATCTATGTAGATGATATTATTTTTGGATCATCAAAAAATTCAATATGTATTGATTTTTTTAAAATGATGAAATAATAATTTGAAATCAGTGTAATGGGTGAACAAAAATTCTTTCTTGGAGTTCAAATCATTCAAAATAATGATGGAATTGTTTTAACTCAATGTAAATACACATGTATTCTTTTGTAATGTTTTGGATTGGATATTACAAAAAGTAGTGACACTCCCATGAGTACCATCTGTAAGCTAGATCTTGATGAAGATGGAAAATATGTTGATCAAACCACTTATAGAGGAACGATTGGAAGTCTACTATAATTAACTGCTATCCATCCTGATATTATGTTTAGTTTGTGTATGTGTGATTTATTTCATGAAAACCCTAAGGAATATCATTTAAATAATGTAAAGAGAATTTTCAAATACATTAAGAATACACCCAATCTTGTACTGTTCTGTCCTAATGGACAATAATATTAACTAGTTAGTTATTATGATGCTGGATTCAGTGACTGTATGTTAGATATAAAGGGCACATCTGGAACATGTAACCTTTAATGCAAGTCAATAGTATCATGGTGTTGTAAGAAACAAAATTATGTTGCATTATGTACTTCAGAAGCTGAATACATAGCTGCTGGCAGTTGTTGTGCACAGATTTTGTGGGTGAAACACACTTTACTAGATTATGGTTATCAATTCAGACATGTACCAATAAATTGCGATAATACAAGTGATATTAACATTTCAAAAAATATTTTTTCATATTCTAGGACAAAATATATTGATGTAAGACATCACTTTTTGAAAGATCATTATAAAAAAGGTGATATTACCTTGGAATTCATGGGCACTGAATATCAACTTGCTGATATATTCACAAAACCAATAAATTATGAGAGAATATACTACATCATACATGATCTTGGCATGATAAATCAGAAATAGTTATATTACTGGTCTTAATTTTTAATACATTACCACATTTTTACTTTACCACTTCATGCTCACCATTTCATGGTTACTGTCTCATGTTTATAGTCTCACAGTTAGCACTTTGTATTCATGGTTTCTTACTCACGGTCTCACTGTGACTAAACAATGTTTACTTACTGTCTCACCATGACAGAACATTCCATTCACTGTCTCACCATGACGACCACTGACTGTCTCAACGTGACGACCATTTACCATGGCACCGTAACGACTATTCATGGTCTCACCGTGAAAATTATTTAAGTTTTTCTTTTTATTCGTATCATGGTAATTTTTATTTCACCAATTTTTACTTTCCCGTGATTTTACTTTTGTGACCTTTGACATTCCCAAATGATAAAACAAAATGGTTTGCACTCAATTCTTCACCCGAACACTCTCCCACTCACTCCTTTTGAACCCTTTCAACCTAAAAACTCTCTATATTTCTCTCTCTCAACCTTCAGTGGATGCCAAGGATGGAGAATACATCTTCATCTACTTCTGAGAAGCATAGCTCGAAAAAGAAGAGAGCACTGAAGCCGGCACCCGAAGGACCCATAAATCCAAACATGGTAAACCATAGTGTTGTACCTGAAAAGGAAATTTTCCCGGAGTGGATGTTTTCAGGAAAATATCTGGTATTAAATGTTTTAAGGGAACAAGGCTAGCTTGAATTGTTCTTAATGAAGGATGGACCCATTTACCTGAGGTTGGTAGCTCAGGTCTATCAGTTGGTACAATTTTCTTTTGATGTTGGCGAATTTTTTTTATGAGAAGCTAGATTAATGACCAAATATGCTCCTTCTCGTCAAGATTATGGGCATCATGCCTTAGGATACCTCATGAATGGATTTGTGATGATTATCAGAGAGACCCCCCCACCTACAACCGATTTTTTTTACCTGGAAAATGCACTAGAAACTCTAACTGGAAATGGCACCACGATAAGGTCCAAAGCTGCTGAACTTGATGGGGAGACAAGGTTGATGTTTAAATAAATTCAAATTTGGATTAGCCCAAGGAAAGGTGACTTTGCTATCTTGAAGTATCAATATGTGTTCTTAATTTATCTTATGAATAATGGACACAAAATCAATCTATGCAAGTATATCATTCACCATATGTGTGAATTGATCATTGTCACATCCAAATAAACCCCTTTTTTCTATACTAGGATGATTTCAACAATGCTTGTTGCCAAAGGATTATTTTTACCCAATAAAGAAGCACTAGTTGAATATGAGTTTTGTTATCTAAACCTACCATCAGAAGGATGAAAATAAACTGGAACCGCTGGAAGAAGGACCGGGTTGAAGATAATGATAAGCATTATGAGATGTATAATCATGTGGATTATCCAACAAAGCCAAATGAAATTTCTGATCCTGGTTTCGAACCAGATGAATTTTTTGTTTATCCAAAATATGTAGAAGAAGAGGAAGACGCAGATTATGTACCACATAGAGAGAGGATGATATACCTCATAGGTAAGAAGTTGTTATTGAGGAAGAAAGGTGAATTATTCCTCATGATGTTCATGAAGAAGAACCTATAACCCCTAGAGATGATGCAAATATATAAATTCAATCTATGGTTGCAAGATAATTAATTGTCCTAGAATCTGAGCAGTTATCCATGGAAGAGGTTTTAGTAGGAGAACTCCCAACTTTGAAAGAAGAAACTCAAAAAGAACTCCCCATTATAGATGAAACAAATTTGGAACAACTCCCTGCTGTGGAAGAAGAAAACCTGGAAGAAATACTTGTTAGGGAAGATAGAAATCAAGAAGAACTCCCTAAAGATAAATATGATACAGAGATAACACCCACTACTAAAGAGAGGATAGAGATAGCCTTTCTATTGGATAGGTAAAAAATGGATGAGGAAATTAAAGATGAACTAGTGGAGTTAGAACAAGTACATGTGCCTTAAGGTCCTGAAAAAGAAGCAATTATTGTGGGGGAGGAACCTCAAAATAATAGGACTGGTGAAGCTGAGTCTGATGAAGAATCTCAACCTACTGAGTCATATTCTGTGTACAATCGGTATATATTCCCTATCTTTTATGATGTGAGTGAATCTCAGCAGGTTACTACCATTGGGATCGATCTTTCTTCTTTGTTTCAACTGAAATATGCCATATACTCTGCACCTATATCACTTCTTGCACCTTTACCTGATTAGTAATTTTCTGTTAGCATGGATGATTTTAAGGATTTTGGTGACACTATTTTAGCTGGAGTTGAGATAGTTATGCCCTCTCAACCTCGTCTTGTGGCCAAACTGATTCAGGAAGATGCCTCACTGCTTCTAGAAAATATTATTTGGGACATTGAACCCAAGATGATCAATGAAATTTAGGAAGTAATAGTTGAGAATAATTTTCTCTATAATGAAGTTGCAACTCTAAAAATCATGGTTGAAGACCTCCAAATAGAATTACATTATAGATCAGAGCCTGCACCTGTTTCTACTTCTCTTGAACCTGATGTTTCTCACATTTCTAGAGATATTGTCTCCCAGATTCATACATACCTATAATCCTTTAATTAAATTGTTGAAGAAAGGAACAAACACATGTTGCAACCCATGCGAGAGCCTGTGGAAATCCATAATAAGCTCACTGATGAATATACTAGCTATCTTTAAAAGGTCTGGAAATAGCTAAAATATTCGACCACTGTTGTTAAAGCTTGTACTTCCTCTGGTCAGACCCCCACTCCTTCCTTGGACAGTACTTTCCTCAGATCCATAGTAAAGGATGAAATTCAAAATGTTTTCAAAGTCTTTGATATGGATATTTTATCTCAAGTTGTTATGAATAGTGCTAGAGTGTTTGACCTGGTTCAAAATCAATCAAAGATTGCCAACAATACCCAGAAGAAGATATCTTAGAAAGTGGACATTCATTTCAGCCAGATATTCTCCAAAACCGATATGACCAATAACTTCAAATACCTTGTAGAGAATCTGAGAATTACTCCTGTAACCCAAGCCTTCAAAAACAAAGTCCAGAAGCTAACATAGTTTACCAAATTGTTGGACAAGTTCATGGAAAACACAGATGATTTTGAAAAGGCCATGTAGTATGGAGGGGAGATTAGTGTAGACTTCAGTAAACTTATGAAACTGTATCTTCATGTTCAAAGTACAGCCATTGTTGCTCCAGTGGCTGTTACTCTCAGACCTGGATTACCTACTTTTACCTCTACCTTACCCTCAACAACCATGTCTGTTAGCCAAGGTCTTGGTCTGATCAGGCCAATCATCCTTGACCAAAAACGACAAAGATCTTATACTCCTCCAACTTTGGCTCCATCATTCTTCGAAGGTCTACCTTTTCCTTCTTTGTGTACCAATTTTATTCCTTCTTCTACATCATCAACTGCCAATATGGATTCCTCTTCTTCTTCTAATAAAGGCACAAAGAAGGCCACTTCTTGAAGAAGACCAGTGACTGTTTTTTTGATGGGGATGTCATTGATTTTTATTATATTTCTACTGTCTGTTGTATTCTGAACGCTATTAATGCCATATGCACTATTTTCACTCTATTCATTAAAATTTTTGATAAAACCAAATGGGGGGGAGTTATCAGTTATCATCAGTTATCAGTTATTATATGCTATTTAATATGTTGTTTTTCTCTGTAGTTTCATCTCTCTTATACATTAACTGAACATGAATTGTGATCATCAAAAAGGGGGATATTGTTTGACTCCTCATGTATTAGTCATGTTTTAATGATCACAAATCTCAATAATAATTACAAATCTTATTAATGATCAAAAAATTTACAAATCTTATCAATCATTTGAATTTATGTTTCAAGTTATCTCATACTTGATAATGGCTAAGCTCAATTCATTTTATGCATATTACCATTTAAGTCTGAATACTATTATTTTCCTATGTATAAGACACCGTGAATCCAAACACTGTGAGCAAGACACCGTGAAGACTAAGTCTTAGATATAGTGACCAATTAGACACTCTGACCATGAGATACCGTGACGCAGTAATCCTGACCCCGTGAACCAATACACTAAGAACAGACACCGTAATCCAGACACTCTGTTTTCCTAAATGACAGACACAGTTAGCAAGACATAGTCATCAAGGAACTATGAATCTAGAAATTATGAACAAGGCACCAGAAGCCAGAAACCGTACGCGAGATACCGTGAAAGAGATATTTTGAAGGAGACACCGTGAAGGAGATATAGTGAAGGAGACACTGTGAAAGAGACAACATGAAGGAGAAACCATGAAGGAGACATCATGATGGAGACACTGTGAAGGAGACACTGTGAAGGAGACACCATGATAAGGAGATACCGTGAAGAAGACAATGTTTACATAACATACTGTGAAACCGTTTTGTAAACCATTTTTTAAAATTTCAATTTAACTTTATTACGGTCATATCTGACGTATTTAATGCACTCATATAATTAATGATTTCTTTTATACATAGTACGAGGTATGAGTTATGACACATATGGAACCTATCGGCTAAATCTCATGCATTGTGAAGATAAAGTGAAGAGTTCACAAGAGCAAGAGACACACAATACGACACATGACAACTCAAAAAACCAGGAGTGCACTGTACTAAACAGAACACCAATCTTGAGCATGACCACAAAGAAGAGACTGGAAGATCATCTATGAAGCAATTGTCTCACGCAAGCAATTCAAAATTTCTAAAGAACACAAAAAGTACACTAAAAATCAATGAACATCTTCACTCATGAAGAAAACAAGATGAACCACGACACTATATTTTTCAATAGAAAAACAAGAGATGGACTCAGAAGTATTTCTATCTTAACCATGGAGTCTAGAGATACACTGGTAATCACTAGAGCATTGTAAACTCACATCTAATCTCTCTTAGTGATTCTTTTGTTTACTTTCGAGCAATGTGTGTACTCTGTATATTTTACACAGACACTGACTCCTGCACTGAACTGAAGGATTTCAAAATCATTACACCAAACTCTTTACTCTTTTTTACCCACGACAACTGTGGAATAGGTCCTTGTGTGGTATGGTCATTATTTTCTTTACCCATGAAAACTGTGGAAGAGGTCCCTGCATGTCATAGACAGTTGATGTACTGTTGTTAACCCTGATACAGGGTGTGGATCAGAGTTTATTTATATAATCTTCTTGGTGGTATGTGATCACCAAGTGTAGTGGATTAGATCTCGGCTTGAGACTGAACCACTTGTTTTATATCTACTGTGCTATTTTAATTTAGACTACTCTATTTTACTACTTACCGCATAATCCAGAAAAACACTGAATTCACTTTGATAGTTACTCTTTGAAAGATGTTATATCTGATTTGTCTTTGTAGGATAACTTCAAAAGTAATTTTAATTATACCAATTAATATTACTGAGAATTAATCAATCTTATAAGAAATTTTTTAAATTGTAAAACTCATATAAAAATATAACTTTGATTAACTGGGTTGTATCTATTTTTGGGGAAATCATTATTTGTAAAACTAATATTCTTTTATAAAGAAATTTTTATAGTTACTCAATTCACCCCTCCCCTCTTGAGTGAACAACTCCGAAAAACAAGGATGAAAGTGTTCTGATCAAGATAATCATCTGTATCGTATATGTTTCAATTTCCTCAAAAACATGTGTGGTCTATGTCTCTGAAACCTGTGTAACACATTCATCCTATAAGTGTCATTATCATGTCTAACATGAACTAACTACTACTTTATATGAAATGGAGCATCCAATTAAACAGCTAAAGTGTGGGTCTTCACACTACTAAATAGGTGGAAGTACCACTCTTTGTCCATCATATGTAAAGCCCTAATTTAAAAGACACTTATTTAAGGCCTCATCCCTATGATGTTCATTAGCACATCCCTATTATGGATTCCTCATTGGGTTTTTAATGTGGTTGAATCTAATAATAATCAAGATGTAAAATGATGAATTGAGTATGTTCGGAGAGATTACTCCGGAATGACATGAGAACCATAAAATCATATTATAGTATTCATGTACTATTATGTTCAAACAACCAATGTTTTGCTGTACCGAGTGAACATACAAGTAATTAGAGTCTTGGGGACTAAATATTTAAATAACCATGCCCACACTGGATGTCCCAAAACTTGTATCCAAACACAAGACACATTAACATAGTTTCAATAAATCAGAATCCAATCCTTACTATTATTAAATCTATAAACTATGCACTAAAATAACATCATATATTATACAACTTTGAAACAGCTAGACCGAACGGGTCCTCGTATGAGATGATAGTAAGCTAAGTGAGTTATAATAAGCATGTAACTAATAGTCTAAGGGATATTTACTAGAACTAAGTAGGAATATTGTACATATGGGTGGTCTTTCCCTAATGTACTAAGAATCACACAGAAGAAGACACATATACACATGAAACAGATTAATATTAAATATAAAATATATTGAATAATAAATGCATGCATTAACATGAATGACCCACATAAGAGTAATCATAATATGTAAAAAATAAGAAATAGAAAAGAATGGGCTCAAAAACATATGTAATAGTATATCCTAAGAACTAGAAAGATAACTATCACCACACAAAACATCGTGAAACTGGCCAAACCACAACCAACACTCCCACTAAGAAAGAATATTCACTCCACCTCATGGTTTATGTAGATAATTGGTGAAAAATGTATTGTCTATGTTAGACATGGTACGTATGGAAGAATCACTTATAGGGGTTAGTGTATATATTACAAATATGACACCATAAATCACCAAAAGATATAGGGAAAGAAGAGATAGATGAAGAGATATAGAGATCAAAATTATAATAAAGAGACCTATATAATGACACAGCTCACCTAGTAAGGTCTCAGATCTCACATCCATCTAAATGGATCAAATTCATCAAATTTCTCTTGAAACATATTCAATTGAAAAAAATTCATGATTCCTCCCATAAAATGCCAAAATAGTAAGGCATAACATACTACAAGACACCTCAGAAAATGAAATTCGACTCAAATATATAGGATCATGATTTTTTCCAAAGGGGGATACTGTAATCGATCTATATTATCTCATTGGAAGGGGAAAACACACCCAAGTGAAGGAAATGGGATACTTAACATAATCTAATAAATGAGATAGGGGATATAAAACATAGGTTAAAGGAGATAACTAACACAATGCATGATTTTTATATTTATATGGAATCATGTATCATAGGTATCTTTGTGGAATTATTTCCCTTATTGGGGGGGGGGTGAGAGAAAAATTATATGATTACTATGACTAGCATAAACTAATCACATGATTCAATCTGAGTCCAAGGATATGAGAAAAGAGATTTTGAGAACATTGATCAAAGTAAACAACCTATTCCTGGGGCACACATCATGATTTCCGCAAATATCCACCTACATATAAACTACACAATTCATGAATTTATTTAAGTTGTATATAACCTGAATTGGGATCTTGTCATGAACCAAACATCTTGGGATTTATTCATATAGTAGTACAAGGGGGTGTATCCTTAATGTACACAATATTTAGGAAAAATGTCTTATGTGGGAATTTAATCCTTTAACACACTGAGAAATCAGTTAATGGTCAGGAGGCAAGTGTATTAGGATACATGACATGCGATATTTATCTAAAGTTAAAACCCTAGCACCCCATTTTCTAATACATATGATGTTATTTTTTAAAATAAACATTTCATTTACCCATTTTTTATCCATAATGTTTTCATCTTTGAAAATAACCCATGATTTATCACCTTATAGATTTATTTTTTCTACCAATCACCCAATTAAACTCATTAATGAGAACATCCATGGATTTTACGCCTCTAGAAATGGATTTGTGTTATTCAATCACTAGAATCACGATCCTTGGATGGAGATTTTCTATCTTGTATGATCCATCCAATGTTAAAACATTTATCTACTATATAATTTATTCATTTTTTCGACATCTTCATTATCACTATCTTTCATAACCATTCTTTGATTCATGATCCTCTATGTAGAACCTGCATCATGGATTCCTCCAACTAATAAAAAAATTTGATTGAATTGATAGGTAGATTTGGTCAAATAAACATAAAAATTGAATAGTGTAGATTAACTAAAATAACAAAGTTAAGAGTATAGAAAACCGAAAATAGGTAACAGTGATTATTGTGTGTGGTTGATAATTACCTACATTCATGGAAATCAATGTGATAAAGACTATCACATATTCAAAACCAATTAATGAGAAAGAATAATTTTTATAAAAAATTTTGTTGAATGGAAAATTCAAAGGTTTATTAGAGATTTTATCCTTAGAAAAATTAATCTGTTATCACATTGATAACAAATACATGAATAAATCCATTAAAATCCAATCATTAAATAGATTGATTATCGGTGAATAAGGAACTCAAATGTGATGTCAATGGTGATCCCAATGCTTTTTTCATTGGTGAATACGACTTTCTATGATCATCCAACAAGGTCGCCACTAAGGGGATGTTATCTCCATACTCTCTCTTGGTCATGTGGACAACTCTAAAGTAGTTCTAATGAGTGATTAAATAGATAGTTATTTGAGGTAACTAATAGATTGTTCCTCTTTTAACTAACCTATGATAGAGAACCAGCATGAAACCTAATGTGAATAAAACATTCATCAATATTAGGGTAAAACACACATATCATCAATAACTATAGTCTTAGTATTACCTCTAAAGAGTCAATTTAGGATGAAGTAGATTATTTTTTAAATTATTCAAAAATGTGTGATAATTTATTGATTGTTTTTAATATATATAATTTAGATCCCTATGATGACCAAAACTTGAGGCCACCTCCACTACTATATCTGAAAATATAATTTAATATATCAAATGTAATAATCAAAAAAACTGGTATTTCAACATTGTGAGTATCCCCGAAGCCTATATAATGAAACAAAGTCCATCTGATTGTGAATGTGTTTCCTATTGATTCTCATGTTTTGAAGCTCTCTTCTACTTATTTATTTTTTTCGGTGGTAATAGAATACTATATCTAAAAGGAAAACCTCACCCTAAGAGTTGGGTGATTCTACAACATATCAATACCCTAAGAGGTAGGAGTCTTCTGGATTCATCTAGATGATCTTAAAAAAACTTGTGGCTGAAAATGAAGATCCACCACCAATGATGAATGCAATTTTCTCCATCTTAGCTTGTACATTATTTTAGTTTTAAAATCATCGATAATCAAAACGTTGTATTTTTTGTCTCCTATTTCTTGAATAATTTTCATTAAATCTTATTAAACACAAACATACATTTCTTTGTTTCATTGTCATATATCATATATTTTTTTGTTGTACAAATTTTTTAATAAAACATATTTTTTTAAATTTTCATTATCTTTTAAAATATAAAATACTGCATAAATTATAAGGTATGTTCTATTTTTCATCATTTTTATTGAAATATAACACTTTCTATGTGATTTATTTAGATTCTTGTTGTACAATATAAATAATATATTATATAATAGTTGGTTTTTATATAAACAATTAATATAACATGTTGAATGAACATTTATTAGTTTTATTGAGTAAAATTCAAAAAAAATCATATATATGTCATGTGTTTTTGAGTTAAAATTTTTATTTAAATAAATAATGCATTGTATGGTTATAATGTTTTTTTTATGACAATACATATTCTAAATATTTATTTTTTTATAAATATATCTTTTTACTTTTTATTGATTTTATATTATTTTTAATGCCATGATATGTGATGATTATAATTTTTATACAGTTATAATAAATAATGTTTTATGATTTTTTTTATTTTTCATGAAAATTAGTATACAAAAAATTTCTTTCTATTTTTAGAAATTTTTTTACTGAAAACAAATCATGTTATATTATTTGTTTAGTTTCTTACTATATAGAACAAGATATGTATCATATGTTTTTCATTTTTATTCTTTTATAATTAAACAATTTACATATATATATATTTGTTATTCGTAAAAAA
Source organism: Viscum album (assembly GCA_963277665.1). Lineage (NCBI taxonomy): Eukaryota > Viridiplantae > Streptophyta > Magnoliopsida > Santalales > Viscaceae > Viscum > Viscum album. The sequence continues at coordinate 1,608,289,023 of OY728140.1, forward strand.
ATGACACATCATATACTGAATTTTTTTATTAAATTATTGTAATAATATTCCGTACATATAATTTTTATTTGATTCATCCAGAGTATCAAAGAAACATATTTTCTAATTTATGAATACATTATATTTATGATATAACATACGTAAGGATTTACTAATCACATTTATAATATTATTTCCATCATTTAACAATTATTTTATTTTATGTAATAAAAATATTATTTGAACATATTTATTTTATTATGAAGAAAACATATATATGTGATTATGATTTTGTTTTTTACTTGTATCATAAGATTTATTTTATGTTAATTTATTTCAAATTATTAAAATTATTTTTTATATTCACATAAATATATATATATATATATAATTTTACAAAATCTCGAAAAATAAAAATTTTGGGAATTGCATATTCTTATTATTATTTTTTATATAAAGTGTGACACTTGTTTTTTATAGTGAAAATTTTGGAAAAAAAAAATAAATTCAATAAAAACATTTCCAATGATATTCCATTAATTTTCATTTTTATCACGTATATGGAAATTTACATTCATTTATTACTTTTCAAAAGAAATAAAAATAAGACTATCGTGAAATTAATCATCAATAAATTTAATATTATTATTTGAAAAAAATAATAAGGAAACATTTTTTTATAGAATACATTGATTTACATTTACATTTTCTATTAACTATTTTATAATAAAATATTTTAACAACCATATAACATTATTTTTAAAAACAAAACTTAAATTTTATATCCAATAAATAAATAAATGTAAATTAAAAAAAATAAAAATGATAAATTGGATTGTGGATGGCCACTAATGGAAATTTTTACGGATGGATAGCAGGTTTGGACTTGCTTGACTGGATCAAGTTGTGTTGATATAGAATAGTATTTTTTAATACGTATTATAATTTACTTTTTTTTCATTATTTTAATTTAAAAATTCAATTATTAGAAATCCATTTCATCATGTCCCAATGCAGGAAATATGATTCAGCCTAATCTAGTGATGCTTTATGGATTGACAATGCCTTTTTTATGGGAAAATAAATATTTTATATAAATTAAATAATTTAATGAGTGAAAAATTTATAATATTTCCCCATAATAAAATTTTAAATATTATTATTCTTTTTTATTTTGTATTTTTTTCATAGATTTATATATATTCAACCTTTTAACTCATACAATGTATACACTTCCTAGCATGACTCACTGCTATATTTTTTGAGTATTTTCATCATTTGTTTCCTATTGCTATCATACAACTGTTGTAAATATTTTTATTAGAAACAAAAATTAAGAGTCTCTAGATATATGATTTTTCACTGATTTAAAATGATTTCATCCACAAAGGAAAATTTCTAATTATTAGAGGAAAAAGGAAAAAACATTATTCTCATAACCCACTACTCCACCACACCCAAACAATAATCCAAAATATTCTCTAAAGGCCATAGAATATCTAAAATTGAGCATCCCCCTGCCACCCAAGCACTACCATTTTCTTTCCATCCCACATGTTCTTAAACATAATCACCCCCACCACACAAACTTATGGCTATCAGAACTCCCCCTATTCATGTGAGCTTAGTCAATACCGACCAATCCCATGCCACAATCGTTTTCCCTCACCCACTTGAGCTTCACTGTCATAGACCCTATAACATGTTCTTTTTTATCTGACCAAAAATCAATAATAACCATTATCTCTTACTTATGTTCAACCATAACTAACCCATATATTGGATATTTTAGTGGGTAGTGTTACAAATTTTTGTTTGGTAGTATATGAATTTGGATGATTTATGTTACGATATCACCATCCTAAAGAGTATATCATTCCCCAAAAAATTAGTAGTATAATGTGGTTTAATTGAATCCTATTTAGTATGAACTGCAGTTACATTACCCTATACTCATAAATAGTGGAGAGTATCCATATATAAAAATTAGAACGAAGACATTAGTGAATGGTCTTCGTTATTATACATCAAAAAAGTGCCTTTTATTCTTGTAGAAGAAATTGAGTGGAATGTAAACCATTAAGATGGATTATAATAATTAGGAATGGATTGAATTCAATCATCAATCCATCTGGTAAAGATGCCATTATATAGTAATTGGGGAAATATTTCATATAATGTGTCTAAACCCCTTGGAATTGGGTGGACACCAATTCTAAAAACACATATAGTATCCCAATAAATCATGCCTATTGGATCTTATACAAATAGACAAGTTAACCTTATCGTATGTTCTAGAAAATCGGTGTATTGTTTAGATTAATCACCATATGATTAATGACCCGGAATGAGAATGTTCTGTTAATTAAGTCCACCCCTTGGATGCGACCGTTTCGGACTGAGAATACACATGTTATGAACCATCTTTGATTACCCAACTATCAAGGAATATGAGCAGGTCATAACATGAATCGAAGGTCATTCCTAATCCCCACGGGGTGGAAAAAATCTTCTAGAAATTAATAAATATCATTGGGGATAGTTTCAAAAAGAATATAGTTGAACTAGATAAAATTTATTTTGGGAATGACGGTATGGAAACAAATGTCAATGAGAAAAAAATAGAAATAAAAAATAAAGAAGCAAGTACCAAATCCCAAACCAATCCAAGGAAAAAATTTATACCAATAACCCATCTCCATGTGACATGTAGTCACCAACCGAAACTGACACCCTTTTAATGAAGCAACACATCACCACCATTTGAAACTTTTATTTTACATGAATCAGATGAATCATGGTCTTCATAAACCCATATGTGTATACATGGTTTGAGAATAATCATCCTAGGTGGATCCCATCAATTTTATGATAAGTAGCCTTTATAATATAAACAAATTATGATAAAATAAATAAATACAAGGCATGATATTCAACATTGACAATTTATTTCAAAACATGGGAATCCACCCTATAAACAACATATAAAAAAAATTCAATATAAACCAGTTATGAAATCAACCCAAATATACTTTCTAAAAAATATCAACATCAAAATAAGCCCTTGGGTAAACTAATTCCTAGTTAATTAGGATTTTATCATGATTTTGATAATCAAAGGCCAGTAGTATCAAAAATTACCCTATAATAATTGCCCAATGGGATAAGAGTAATCTTCTATGATTATCACCCATCTATAATAATATTTGGAATCCTTGTGTTCACATTACCATGAAACAATGGTACTAGGGGGTAAGATTCTACTCTCATGAGTGGATCCTTACCACAAAAATAATCACACATGGTTTAACATTTTTCACTATTCAATATTCCAATGGGTATTTCCCATATATATAATTAAACTATAATTTTTGACATTTAAAATATGCTTTGAAATCAATTTTAATTAACCACATTGAATAGTAAATCTATTTAATCATGTTTTCATAAAAAAATCATATTTATGAAATCACACATTTAGAACCAGTTAATGTAATTTTCACAATAAAGAAAAAAATTCACTATTTAAACCATTTTAAGAACCAATTGAAATGAGAAAGAATGCAATGTATATAGAAAAAATCCATTTCATGAAATCAATAATTGCAAAACACATTGAATTTCAACTACTTGAATAGATCCACTATATACAATTATTTAGATAGATGTAACACAAAAAGAAGTAGGTAAATCAATAAAACTATAATTCCTAAATAGAAACCCATATCCAATTAATTACCATGTCTATCATGATATATTAACAAAAAAAATAGACAGATATAGTCCAAAAACATTTATACTCATCAAAATAGAATCATGACCATGATTCACGAAGGACTTCAGATAGAACATACAAATTTATCCAAATTGATCCCCCAAATTCATATCAGTCGATATAGGGTTAGAGGAGGACTAATAATTAATCTAGAGGTATTATATTAAAATTATTATGTCCCCCTTAATTTTCATGGCCAAATCAATGTCACTAGTGGGCCATTAAATTTCACCAAATAATGAATAGGAACCTTCTAGGTAGATGGTTGTTATATGTAGAATGGATTCATCCATATATTCCCACTGGATAGATGTTAATTGTAGTTAGAATACATACTACCTAGATTCTTCAACAATATAGTCAATGGCTGATCATCAGAAACCTAGTTGACTTCTTATATATTAGGATAGCCCATGATAGTTAACCATCAGACTGGTGTCACATACTGATCTGCTAGAGGACATCAGGTATTTTTTCAGTTATGCAATCAAGTCTATACTTACACCATCTCTCAAGAATACACCAACAATCCCTCAATGGATAAAACACAACTATAAAACTAGAGATCGATAAGAAATGATAGATAACAAAACAAGTTGATGATTATTTCATAAAATAATGGTCAGATGTAACTAAAGTAGTAGGATGAAATAATCTAAATAAAAAAATGATTTCGCCTCAAAGAACCCCACACCAATGAGACATGAAATGTAAACTTTGTGCTATCAATTCATTATGCTATGTGTTTTACTATATGCACAAGTGGATGGTGTCATGCATCCAACAACAATAGATTTTCTCCAAAAAATTATCATTTCAAATAGAGATAAAAATGATTTTAGTTATTAAGGAGAACCCATTCCAATAAAATTTTTAATTTATTATTCCATTAAAACATCTAATTTAAAAATTGAATAATACTTTAAAAATATTTTTGAAACACTTAAAAGTTGAAGTTTCCACAAGAATTTTAAAATATTATGAAAACCTTTTTCAAGATAAATCACCATACTCTCTATTAATAATGTTTCTTAAATGAAATTATATCACAAATTGATCCTCTAAATAGTAGATTAAAACCAATGTTATCTATAGAAACAAGTGTAAACTTCCTTGAACTACTAACTGCTGTTATCAATGATATTCCTCCTATATAGGTTTATTAAAATTACTTATTTCATTATGTACTTATAGAAACCATTATGTTCCCATGGTAGTTATATTTTCCTGGATATTCGGTATCTAATGTCATAATCTATATAGATGAACCCCACTCTTACTTTCACATAGGTGAACTAAAAAAATGTTCCCATGTTTTAACACATGTTGGATTGACATAGAAAAATAATATTTTCAATATCACCCTCCTCTTATCTTGGGAACCAAACATAATTTTCATATTGTGTAATAGGACATTTTTGTTTCCAGTACACATATGTAAGAGTTTCATGCATTTAAATTATACATGTTGTGTTATCACAAGATAATTTGTGGATCTATTATTAATGAAATTTTTACAAGAACTTTACACACATTCATATGGATTTTTTATATACTAACTCCAATGAAAGTAATATTGTTAGTATATATAATAAATTTGGGATTGATCTAAAAACAATTATAGCTATGATAACATATTTTTTCATATTCTTAATATAGATATGTCTAAGACAAATTCATCTTGATTATATATCATAAATATTTTTGTATACCCTAGCCTATAATTCTTCTATATTAATAGGTATACATATGGGATAAATTGTAATAGAAAATAGTATCAGATCTTATAAAATAGATAAAATCCCTTAAACATCATGTATATTAGTTCTTAAAGAAATAAAATCAGAATCCTTTATAGGTTATTTTATTTAGGTTTCTTCCATCAATACAAAATATTTCATTCCATCTCTATGTGTAAAAACCCAAACACTCATATAATAGTGATTATATATATTAGTAAAACAAATTTTATTATAAAATCCTTCTAACACACATGTGTCCCACAATAACATATACGATAATTAATATTACCCTTAAGATACTTGAGTAATCATTTAATCATACCCCATTTTTTATAATCGAATTATTTATATACATTATAGAAATTCCAAAAACATGTTAAATATCTGGTCCTATGATTTTCATTGCATATATGATACATCTAATGACCTTTTTAAATTTAATTCTAGAAACTATTATGCCATGATTTTGTAGCATTCCACTCATGGAATCATATGGGACATAAATCAGTGAACTATAAAATTATTCACACCACTTTATGACCGTTTAAAAATAATGATATTGATAAAAAATAGAATTATTATACCAAATAATTTTTCTTCCCAAAATGAAATTTTCTTTACCTATGTATTTCTTATCAATGTTTCCATATATAATAGAATTAGACTTTGTTAATTGAGTCAAATCATTTCAAAATATTTTTATATCAATATCATATAAATAGAAAACTATTCCATGGTTATTATAAAAACAAATATAAAACAAATTCAATATGTTTTACTGAAAATTAATTAAATAAAATTACTATATTAAATACTTAATTCCATATGTTTGGAACATATTTTAAATCATGAAGAGAACATTCAAATTTTTTTTAAAATACTATTTTCAATGTAATTTGATTAATTCTTGTTCTTTCATATATACATTTCTGTATACAATTAACCATTTAAGAATGTTTTTTAACATCTATAAGGTAAATTTAAAAATTATTAATGTAATATAAAGAGAAAATAATTATAATTAGAGTAACCTAAGTATTACGAGAGTATGTATCAAAATAATCTATCCCTTTATTTTGAGTAAACTCTTTGGATACCAATCTGGATCTAAATTTTCAATGGTATAATCAACATCTCATTTCTCTTGAATAACTAATTGAAAATTACTGTTTGTGAAACTTATAGAAGATCAAAAAATATACATTTATTGCTTGAGGGTATATATTCCATTTCATGATTTATAGATTACAATTATAAATGTGTGTTGATCAGAGTAGGACACTGAAGTGGGTGGGGCTAAATTGAGTTACAATAAAATTTCTATAAAATTCTTTATTTGAATGTCCAACAATTCTAAAATTAAAACAACATATTAAACCAATGTAGAAAATTTATAAGTGATTTTAATGTTAAATTAATTTCTCAAAATATTGATTAATTCACTGTTACAACAATTTGATGATTGATATAGCTTTTTGAAGTAATATACCTACTAAAAAAAGCTATGAACACTAACAATGATTAACTATAAAATAAATAATTAGTTTTCTGAAATTACTATGAAAATAGAAAAAAATAAGTTTTAAAAAACATAGTTTATAAAAACAAGAGGGTAAATATCATGAAGATAACTAATCCTCTCCACACGGTGATCCCCGTCCACCAAGATGTTTATATTAATAAACCAAATCCACATCATGTATGTGGGTTCACAATATCACACTAAACTTACAAGGTCAAAAAACCACTACCAAAATTATTCATGGGAAATAAAATACAAATAATTCACATATAGACCTCTTCCATTGTTATACATAATAGAAATGGTGTATATGATTAGTGGGTGAGGACATCTTGTATCCTCCACATTAGCCAAGGAAATGGTGTGAGGATATACTATAGATAGACACACATCTCAAAGTGTTGTAAAATTATACATAGAAAGAAGAGATAATAATAGAGGGTTTAAAATACTCTCAGATATGTTCTTGATGCTTTTGGATTCCTTGATTAGAGGTGATGTGTATATTAAGTCCGCTTCTAGAAACCAAAACCAAAACAGAGTGTTTGGGAAGCTCTGTGTTCTTGTTACTAGTGAGTTGATGTGTTGTTTTAAAGTTCTCTTTACTAGGGTATGTTACTGCAAGAATTATGAGACATTCGTTCAAAGAAAATATTTCATGTTCACAGTTTGAATGAATGAGTGTTCTTTATTTGTGTGTCTTTCTTTTCATTACATGTTATCTCTATATATCATGATTCTATATTTTACTGAGGTGATTCCGTTTTATAATAAAGAAGTGAAAAATAGGCATGAGGGATTCCTCATACCTCATTCATTTCTCTGATAATGTATGAAAACGAAAAAAAGTCCATTAATATAATAAGAATTACTGCATTTAAAAAATATAACCATTAGAATTAATTTATAATTAAGATTAATGAGAATATTCTAAATATTTAATGGTAGGTATGTGTATTTTTTGACTCCTTCTATTAGTAGGATAGTGGTTTGGTGACTCCTTATATTAGTAGGTCAGTACATAGGTGTGTCATTATTGATGGTATCTCATACTTCAATCACTAAAACATTTCTTCTGTTGGTGAGTCAGTTCATTGGTGAGTTGTTTGTTTTTTAATTGAATCGTTTGTTCTTTAAGTGACTCAGTATTTCTGTTAGTGACTCATTTTTCATTCATTGAATAATTTATTCTATCAGCTAATCCATCTTATATCTATTCGTGAGTCATTCGGTGACATAATGGTCAATGACTCATACAAATCCATTTTCTCTATTTACACGACATCTAGTATAAACATCAAAAGAATATGGTAAAATTATAATTGAAAATAGGTATATATTAGTAACCATATTTGAACTTATCTAAAAAAATTAATATAAATTAAAATTATTGGACATGATTTGTGATTATTAAAATTACATTAGGACAATCATATCCCCCTTTTGATGATCACAAATCATGGGATTATAATGTACCATCACTTAATTTTTTATGATCAATGTATTTATTTTTTTACGATCTCTATCAGTTAACTAATGCATCAAGATATAAGAATACTTCTCCACCTTTTTGGATTATCAAAAAATATTTAATCTCAAAAAAAGATCAAAGGCTAAAGAAGAATATAAGTAGAAAGAGCACAAAGAAAGAAATGAATAGATACTGATTTTCAAAATCATGTGACATTACATTTGAAAAGAACAAAACAAAAAGTACAACAATTCCTCTATATCAAGGAATTCATCCTAACTACTTATTCTCCAATGATGGGTCCATCACTACCTTTCCCTTATCAGAAGCTATAGGGGCAGGAGTAGTAGATGTAGAAGTACTGGTTGGTGGTTGAGAGTGAATTCTGAGTGGAGGAAGATGAACTCTAGAAAACACTACTGAGGCCAAGTTGGGAATATTAGAGGAAGGAGGTCAAGTATGTTCCTTAAAAATTAAAGGACAAATCTTCCAGAATGCTTGAGTAAGAGAGAGTTCCAAGATGGAATACTGGAAGAAGAAGAAATAGAAAGTCCAATATGTGGTATTACCGGATTGGCAAGAGGGGAAACAATCACAATACTTAGGACATATAGATAAGGCTTGAGAAGGTTGATAAAATACAGGATTATATCTCCACCATAGTACATATCCTTTGTGAAATAGTACTTATAATCAATGATAAATTCAGTTTTATGAGTAAAATATTTAAGTAATTTTACAAGATTTATGAAGGCTTAGGTCACTAGAGGAATTCACCGGTTCTCCACTAAAAACAAGAGGTGGCTCTTTTTCTGATTCTTTGTGTATATCATCTTGAAAAATAAATTACACATTCATAATGATATACAATTGAGTAGTTGTATCCTTTTATAAATAAAATCTGACCATGTAAATGATATGATCATTTTTATTGCATATTTTTATAGACATTGTTGATTAGTCCCACCCATCATGGTTCTCAGCTCTCCTCTAATGACTTTCTTAACCATCACATTGCTTGTAGTATGAGATACATGATGTTATGTGCTATCGTATCTATGAAAATTGTTTCCCACATATTTCCTTAATGGACACATTCATTCACTATCTGAATGGCCTATTATGGAATGATGTTATTCCCTTACCACTATTCCAATCACCACATATTTTGATGAGTGAACATGTTAAATATAGAATTGTGGAGCCATAGATGTTGAGGCATCATTAAAATCATCCTTTACTACAGACTTCATAAGGGTCAAATAAAGAGTTAGAATAACATCCTCAATAAGGGATTGAGGAGAGAATTCATTACATCGTAGAGCATGGTCTATGGTGTAATTTTATTCACTATGATGTTGGAAAACAATAGGTAAAATATTGGTCATATCATTAGATGTTCCCTGACTAACTATCACAAAAACATCCAAAACTAATACCAATTGTGGTTCGCGAATGAAATGAACACTTTCTATAGTCAAATATACATAATTATCACTATGTAGTGCTACAAGTGTAGGATGAGTATGAGGGAATGATCTCACAACAGCCAATATTTATTTTTTTAAAGGTATTAAAGTCATCTTTAGATACATAATCCACAGACACTGGCACCAGAGTTGATGAAACTTTTAGAGGTTCATCAAGTACTGATCCTCTATAAATAGGTATGATCTTCTCATTATCTAAATTTATATAATCTATACCAAGGGAAATATAACCGTGATTAATTTCCCACTCAGATAACACTTAAGCATCAAAAAGATTGAGTGTGTCACCTCTCACCTACCTAGCTTGAGTCTCCCAATCATTTTGATCTCCCCCCACATTTTTCTCCCCATCATCATGAGGTATCCTTATAATAAAAACCAACTTAGGTACTTGGCCTACCATGGATCTTTCTACATTACCAATCCCAACTATGTATTTCTCCTCAACACCAGCTTTTGCAGGATGAGGATGTTCAAAAAAATTTCCCGATTCTCAAGACTATAAAATTCTATATTGGCACCTTGATCATCACCAGGATGATTAAAAACACTGTCACTTTAAATAAATTCATTAATTTCATGCTCATGTTCATATCCTTCCTTGATTTCAGTTACATCACCAGATCCTTCATCCTCTTATTCTTAAATATTATAGCCACTATGACATTCTTCTCCTTTGTCGGCTTCTTATTCTCCTCCAGATTCCTCTTCTGAACCATTTTATCTTCTTTCATTATCCATACTCCAACATTAATTAGTTTCATCATCATCATTATCAACCAAAATAGGCTCCATGGATGGAAGATCTGTAGGTGGACTAGATGGACCATATGATATTCCCCATAGACTCTCAACAATAAATGGCCCACTCATATAATCTATATGACAGACTTATTTTCTTGAAGATTCAATTTTCCCATCATAAGAATAAACAACCTCATCAAATTGTCCTAGAGAAGGATTAGTCACATCTCTCATTCTAGTAGGATCCTCAATAGGATTGATTATTTCATGTTGCTTCTCATTATCTTCAACTCGCTCCCACTTCTAAGGATTCCAATTTATCTTCATTATTAGTCAAATTTCCTTTTTCTATGAAAAGTACACTACAATAATAAATGGATTCAATATTCTCACCTATAAATTCCATTGATTATATTATAGAATATATCATTATTATTTAGAAAAAATAATTAGTTTTACAATATGGATTTTCCATCTCCCAAATGTAGACTATCAAAAAACTGTACAGATTCAAGTTATTCCAATTTTAAATTAAATATAATAGATATAATTCCTGATACATCAGTTAGGATAATGACTATTTCTTATAACATAATTGGTGTTGGAAAAACTTATAATAAAATAATACTTTCTCCATCATGCTCTAATGTTATAGGACTTCTGTGTTCTTTATTTCCAGTCAGTTCCCTCAAAGTGGACTCATTGAAAAACAACTCACATGTAGGTGGAATACTTACCTAGTAGTCATCAATAACACCTTCATGTGCTACACTGAGTCATTAAACCCAATGCCTTGATAAAAAAGAAACTCTTATTCTATTCACCAAATATTTAATCTAGTATATATCACTTCCTTCGACAATGAACAATGAATTAAGATAAAAATCATGCACAAACTTATTGAAATATGGTTTTTAATTATCTGAAAACCAATTTATCCACCATTGAGTTTCCAACACTCTTAATAGAAGATACTTTCTAGATAATAACCATTAAACAGACACTTACTGCATAGGTGTTATGCCATGGAATTCAAAGAATGGATGATAATGATTAGAATTACTTGAATCCCCTTTATACATACTCATGTGATGAAAATAATGTTTAGATCCTTCAAAGTCATGCTTTAATCTAGCCATTTGGAAGGTTCGCTTGAAGGTAAAAAAATGAAAGGTTTGAGGGTAATGAGAGAAACGGTATGAGTGTATAAGTAGAAGTATGAGAGTTATAGATAGGATGGATTGAAATATTTTACTATTTATGGATTTATAGTTAATAAATTGAGTAAACTAAGTTAAAATAAAATGAAATAATCAATACTGCTTTGTTTAGGTAAAATAAATCAGATAAAAATAGTGGGTTCCATCAGTGAGTGGGCCACATTAGGACATTAGTTTATGTGTTTTCATGAAAATGGTGTTTGTGTGACACTATTGATGATGTCATGACATATCATGACACTTTCATTATCGTCTTAAAATTTTCCAACTGAAAATTTTGATGTCCACATGACATTTTTAGCATGACATTTTTAGTGACGGCATGAAATTTTCAACATGACACACTCGGTGTTAGCATGACATTGTCAACATCCTATCAGTGTGACATCAACTTAGTTTTACCAATGTGTTATTAAATTTAGTTCCTTACAAATTAATCATCCCAAATTCATGTCTAATATAACTCACCCTCTTAGAGTTTAATGGATTTGTGAATATATGACAAATATTATGTTCTCTGCCAACACATTCCAATGTTAGATCACCTTTTTGATAATGATCCCGAAAAAATGTATGTCTTACAACAATATTGTTTTTCTTGAATGAGATAAATTATTATTTGATTGGATAATAGTACTTGTATTACCACAAATTATAGGGAACCATCTAATTTGGTATCTATTGTCCAGTAAAGAATTTTTCATCCCTAGAATATGAGCACAAAAACTACCAGCTACTATGTATTCATCCTCAATAGTACATATTGCAACGAAAGTTTCATTTCACTACACAATGATACTAGTGAATTTATAAAAAAGTGACATATTCTAGAGTTGGATTTTATACTTAATATACAACCACAAAAATCATTATCTGAATAAGTTACTAAATCAAAAGGTTTTCCTCTAGGATAGAAAAATCTTAAGTATCTAGAATACCTGAGGTATTCGAAATTTCTATTAACAATATTTAAATGGTATTTTATAGGGTTTTCATAGAAATATGAACACATACACACAGAGAAAATGATGTTAGTCCTACTAGTTTTCATATTGAGTAACGATGCAATCATTACTTTAATATTGGTTTCATAAATATATTTACCATTTTCATCGTGATCTATCTTAGATGTTGTACTAGTTTGAGTAGCACAACATTTTGTACCATCAAATCCAACCAGTTCTAAAATATATTTAGTATATTTACATTATTTAAAATTATATCTTCTTTATTTTGAAAGATTTGTGATCCATTAAAGAATTTGATTTCTCCCATTTCACTCATATAAAATTCACTTTGCATTATTTTTTAAAAATCATACACAAAATTTTTTTTGATGATCCAAAAATAAAGTCATCAACATAGATTTGAACTACTAAAAATCCTTATAAATTCATTTTGTAAGGAGAGTAGGATCAACTATACCTTTTAGAAAATCATTATTGGAAAACAAATGTAATTAGCCTATAATACCTAGCTCATGGAGAAAATTTAAAACCATTTAAATGCTTTATTAACTAAAAACATGATTAGGAAAATGAAGGTTGGTAAAAATATGGGGTTGTCCAATAAAATCCTCCTCAAATATATAACCATTTATGAACTCACATTAGAAATCCATTTTATATAATTTGAAATTTCGATGGGATGCATATTCAAGAAGGATTCTAATGGATTCTAGTATTGAAACTAGTGAAAAGGTTATTTTATATTCATTAGCATCTTGCATATATCCTTTTTGAAACTAATCTATATTTATTTCTCACAATAGTGAAATCTTCACATACTATGTTTCTAAATACACATTTAGTACATATGGTTAATGTTTATTTAGGTCTATCCACTAGTTTCCAAATATTATTTTATTCATAATAATTCAAAACTTCTTGAATAACCATAATCCAAATTCATCATTGATTACATTATTAATATATTTGGGTTAAAGCTGTGACAAGAAGGATTGATGTTAAAATTGATTCCTACGAGAAGATCTATTATGTTTTCCATTATCTGTGTCTCCAACTACATCATCTACTACTTGATTCATAAGGTTCGTAATAGATCTAGAAAAATAACGGCTAGTTATTTTAGGTTTATCATTAGGTTCATGTTCACTATTATAAGAGTATTGTGATTTTATAGAATTTTTGGATTTAATTGATTGCTTCAAAGTAGGGTTAGGGTGTCTAGAATTTATTTCCAGATTTGAAAAACCATCCTTAATATTTTTAGGAGGGGTTTTCAGTTCATGTTGATATGATTTATCAAATATAAAAAGTACATATTTTTTCACACATTTAGTTATTTTATTAAATACTCTATACGATTAGGTTGAGTAACCTAATAAATAACATCATAAATTTTAGATATAGATTTATCAATATTTCCCTTATTGTTAATAATATAGACTTTTCAGCCAAACAATTTTATATAGATAACATTGGGATTCCTATTTTTCCAAAGCTGATAGGGAGTTTTATTATGAATTGGACCGATTAAGACTCTTCTACTTTAGTAAAAATATATAGTTATAGATTCAACCAAAAAAATGTATGTAAAAATTATTAATAATTGTATGAGCTATTTCATATAAGGTTATATTAATTCTTTCATGTACTCTATTCTGTTTGGGTCTCCTCAGAGTATAGAAGTTCGGACTATAGCCATTTTGATAGAAACAATATTCAAAATCTTGATTTTAAAACTCTCAACCAAGGTCACTTATTAAGGATTTAATCCAAAGACCAATTATGTTTTCTACTATTACATCATACATTATGAAATGAGAAAAAATTTCACTTTTTTGAGCTAAAAAAATGACCATGAAACCTAGAAAAGAATACATCTAGATCATAGACATAGTTCATCCCATTAATACATGAAACAATAGATGGTCCCAACAAATCCATGTGAACCCAATCATGTTGCTAATAAGTTGGAACAATTTTTTGTGTCAAAAAATATTTTGTATTGTTTTTCCTTTTTAAAAGGATTGCAGACTTTATCATATGGAAATTTTAGATTGGTTAGATCCTTGACTAACCATTTCCTTGTATGTTTTCTATGTGATTGAGTGTTACAGTTATATATTATCTTATACCAAATCCATGATTCTTTATTAAAGAAACTAAATCATGAAACATTTTGAGAGACTACATAATCCATTATTATATCATAAGAATTATCTTTTAGAAAATTAGTGAATACTAACTCATTTTTATAATTAAACACATTACGTGAATTGTACTCAAATTGAACATTGAAAAAAATATCACAAAACTACTAGATACTAACCAGACTATACATTAATTCATTTAAAAAAGTACTTTCAAAATTTAAATTCAATTACAGTTACCGATTTGACCAATGAAAATTATTTTTCCTTTATCATTGTAACCAAAAGTGACATTACCACCATCAATATTTATAAGATTCATGAAGCTGGATTAATACCTTGTCAGGTGTCTTGAACATCCAATATCCATTTACAATAATATTTTACATGATTTTTTAAGAATTCTTCCTACAAATACAATTTAATGAAAAAAATATTTTGGTACCTAGACTTGCTTCGGTCTACTAATATTAGTAATTAAAGCTCTAAAACCCATAATGGCTAATTGGGTTTCCTAAAAACTATTTTTAAAGTATTAGAAAAAAACTAATTATTCTGAAAAAACTAGATGTAGTAAATGTTGATCCACTACTAAACATACATCATATTTTTTAAATCTATTTACAAAGCCCGATTTTCCATATTTTGATAAAAAATTATTTTTAACAATTATTCGTTGTCCTAGTTGTAAAACTATACCAGTAGCTTACTTAGGTGTCACTTTTTTACCATGAATTTGAGTAAGAGTTCTCTTTCCATTAGTAATATTTTATATGTCACTTTTTAACTACTCATTTTTTTAATTTTGAGCTCATTATTTTCTTTAGTTAATTGAGAATTATTATATTTCTTTCTAGTAATATCAATTTTAATAGTAGAGGTGAAAACATGTTGCTTCTTAAAAGAAATATTTTTATCAAATAATTAATATCATGTGTCTTCAATAATTTTATAGAAATCAAACATTTAATCATTGGTAATGTATTTAGAATCTAATTAATCTCTAGAATAGTAATAATTTTCTACCGATGATTTATATGACACCTCAAAAGTGTTTGTCATGAAGTATAAGTTAGATTAGTTTTTTATTAATCATGTAAAGACTCTGACTCACTAGATCTATCCTTAGAGTTACTCCTGGTGGCCTTCATTTCCATCTTATAACTTTATTACTTTTTCTAATAATTATTATTATAATCTAACTTAGTACAGTAAACCATTACATGTTCCCTTCTCTTACATTCATAACATATTATTATGTTAGAATTATCACCCCTCTTCCGATTATTCTTCCATTTTCCCTTGTAGTTATATTTCACTTTGTATATGGGATTCCAAAAGAACATCGTTAATTTTTAGAAATTCATAAATCTCCAGTCCAACTGAGCCATCTCCTCATCACTATCACATGTGGATTCTTTATATCTGGAAATATCAGAATGAGTTTGTACATTCAACATTTCTTTGTGTTTTAAAGCAATGGTCTAAAAAGACAATGACTTTCTCTTTCGTTCATTATCCTCTTACATTTTGACCTTAAACACTACCTTGTATATCATTAGCTTACCTATTATCTTCTTTACTGGGAACTTACTGATATCACATGATTCTCTTAATGATAGTGAGGTTCCCATCCATTTTTCTGGTAGGCATCTGAGAATTCACTTGATTTGTTCCTTAGTATTGACATCCATTCCTAGAAAAATCATATTATTTACAATTTAATTAAAATTGATATACGTGTTAGAGATAGGTTCATCATGATTTATTTTCAAGTTATCAAATTTTATATTATATCTATTAAGTCTCATTTCCTTATCATTAGTGGTTCCTTCAGGTGAAACAACTAAAGTATATATAATTTCCTCGATTTTTTACAAGCAGAAATCATATTGAATTTATCATCTTCTAATAATCAATATAAATAATTCATAGCTTTAGGGTTATTATTATAATATTTCTTAGTTGGGTAATCCCAAGTATTTCGTGTTGTATATGGAATATTATATTCATCAACAGTTGAAGACTGTAACTTAAAAACCACACTTTCTAAATGCATTTTCATATTAATTTTCCACTAAGAATAATTAGTTTTATAAAATAATAGAGGTATGTTTTTAGCATCTCCTTCCAATCTATTATCCATAATGATGTCTAATGAATAGTGTCTTAAAAAAGAAAAAAATATCTAAATAACACAAATTTAGAGATCTTTAAAACACCCACAAAATAATCGATGAGAGTATTTAAAAACCCATTGAAAACATTGAAAATAAAAGACTAAAAACCATATTATACTATATGATGGTCATATTAGGACACTTAATGGGGGTGAATTGAGTTCCTTTAAAACATTCTTTCAAAACCATTATTTGAAAGTCCCTAGGAATTAAAATTCAAATACCCATGTTAACCAATGTAGCAGGTTTTAAAGAGTTTGGAATGTTCAATTAATTTGTCAAACGATTTATTAATATTGATTCAAATAAATTTTAAATATTGATATAACTTTTGAATGTAATTTAGTGAATGAAAACTTGTATAAAACTAACTATGTTTTACTATAAAAGTAATATTTGTTTTTATGACATTTGATTTAAAATAGTGAAAACTACTTGTGAAAAAACCTGCAGATAAAAACTAGAGGTCGATTCCCAAGAAGATACCTAATCCTCCCCACTTGTTGATAACCCACCACCAAGTAATTTGTATTAATAATATTTATCAACAAACTTGATTGGGGTTCACAACAGCAAGCCAAGCTATCCTATTAAAAATATCCTCTAAAATAGTTCTTTATTGGAAAAACATACTACCAGGTCACATAGGTACATCTTCCCCAGTTACAATTATGTGAAAAAAAAGGTTTAGAAAGAAGAGTGAGTGAGGGTATCTTTTATCGTACTACATAGCTCAAGAGATAGTGTGTGGTTATACTACATACACAAAAACTATTTGAAAATGTGTACAAGTATAAAAAATAGAAAATAAATAATGATATATGGTTTAGAATGATCTGAGTGATGTTCTTGATTCTTATGAACTCATTTAGTAGAGAAGATGTGAAGCTCTTGTCCAATTCTAGAAATAGACACCAAAACAATGTTTCGTGTAATCTATGTGTCTTGGTTTCTATTAAGGTAATATAATATTAATAAGTTCTTTTCACTAGTTTATGTTGCTATAATAATGTTGAGACATTGTTTCAATGAAAGTTCTTCTTGTTCATAGTTAGCAAGGATGAGTGTTCTTTCTATATTCCTCCTGATTTTCTTCACATGTTATCTCTATATCGCAAGTTTCTTTGTTTTCCTCAGGTGATTTATTTTTATACTATAGAGGTAGAAAAATGGTTTTTAGGGCTTCTTGACATAACATATTGTTCTATAAAAATAACTTTAAAATATAGACAAGGTCATAATATAATAATTTGAAATTAGTTTCATAAATATAACAGTTAGAATTAATTTCAAATTTAAAAGTAATGATAATTTTATAAGTATTGAATTAGAGGTCCTTGAGACAGTTAATCCTTCTACTGATAAGTCAGTGCATAGATGACTCCTTCTATCTATAGGTTAGTGTGTCATTGAGTCATTATTGTTAGTAGCTCATATTATATTCATTGAGTAATTTCTTCTATTGGTGAGTCAATTTATTGGTGAGTCGATTGATTTGTAGGTTAGTCATTTGTTCTATTGTTGACTCATTTTTCCTTTCAGTGACTCAATCTTATATATATATCAAATGATTCATTATATGACTTAACTTTTGTTGACTAATACATAGACATTTTTTCTGTTCACCTAACATATAGTATAAACCTCAACAGAATATGTTAAACATAAAATTGAACGTAGATAAACATAAGTAACCATATTTGAACATAACTAACCACAATATATCATAAATTAAAATGATTGGATATTATTTGTGATTATTAAAACAAAAGATGTACAACAATATGCATTATAAAATGTTTTTTAATTAAATGTATTTTGAATGAACTCAATACTAAAAAAATCATATTTTCCTAAAAATAAAACAATTATCTTCTTAAAAAATTATATATTGAAATCATATATATCTATCATGGTTATTCAAGTTCATTTACTTTTAAAAACCTCATCGATAATACCTTCTCATGTTACTTATTAATTTTATTCAAAATCTCTAACTTCAACTTCGAAAGTAATAGAGGTAAACCTTGATTTATTAAATATATTATCTCTTGATTCAATAAAAGTGCGAAAAACTAAAAAGTATTATATTCTTGATGAATAAATATATATATTATCAATTCTCCATATATCACATAAACATGATATCAATTAATCTTTTATCTAAATTTTCCATTCTATGTTCAAGTACTCTTATGACTATTTGACAACCGAAAACCTCTAAATAATTAATGTTCGGTTTATTATAATTAATTAATTCATATATTGACATCAATTTACTTTTTATAGAACCTATATTTATGAAATGAAATGTAGTTAATAATTCTTCTCCAAAAAACCTTCTTTATATTCCCAAAAAAGATCATGGAATTATACTTTATTATTAATATTCTAATACTTAACTTAGATTAACCATTTAGATAAGGTGCGTACATAGTTTTCACTTATTCTATGATACTTATGGATTCAAATAAATAAAAAATATAATATTATCCTCCACTATCATATTTGAGGCATGTAACATTATGACTATATTGGTTTTAAAAGTCATTTTATAGATACTAAATTTACCTATAACCTAGGGCATAACATATAAAATATAAACCTAAAAAAATATATAATACTCAAAAATAAAAGATAAAAATTAACATTAATAATGTATATTGAGTATATATTTCAAATAATATACATCAATATATTTTAATTTGAACAATATTACTTTTACTATCTATAGTTAAAAATTGTTTCCTAACTATTTTATTTTTCATGAAAGTCACATATTTATAATCATTTTTATCTATCGTAGCTAATAATTCCCCTGTTTAAAATTAAATAACTTTTTTATAATTTAAAATTCCAAAATAATTATTCCATAGATATATCAAATGAATCTCTATTACAATATAGTTGAGCAATACCACTTTGAGTGTTTTGTGAAGAAATTATGTTCTCTTTTTCCACCTCTTGAATTATTTCCATCAAAATGCTCCATCGAAAAAATAGTTTTAGCGTCCCAATGTCCATTATGAAATGAATATATTCTTATGATTATTAGGTATATTGGGGGTTATTTTTATTGGGATTTCATATATTTTATTTAATGGATCCCACTGAGCAATGTCTCGATTTTTCTCTTGTTTATAGTAGATTATCCCCACCAAATCAGTTAAATAGTTGGTTGCAACATAATCCTATTTAGGAGTTAAAGATTGTACATTACAATATAATTATACTT
Organism: Viscum album; assembly: GCA_963277665.1. Classification (NCBI taxonomy): domain Eukaryota; kingdom Viridiplantae; phylum Streptophyta; class Magnoliopsida; order Santalales; family Viscaceae; genus Viscum; species Viscum album. The sequence goes on from OY728140.1 coordinate 1,608,309,496, forward strand.
ATTAGAGGGTAACTCTTTATGAGTCTTTGTGATAAAAATATTTCTGGAAGGTTATTATTGATGTACACCAATAATGAGGAATTGCTGCTTGTTGATAAAATGGGGAGGAATCTAAATCCAAGATAGGGATTGGAGTTCCTAGGAATGTATTGAATTTCAATATGTTTCAATAAAATTGAAAAAAAATTAATATAAATTTGTGTACACCTTAAGATAAGGTATTTACCACTTTGAATTGGGAATACACATATTTTTAAAAGGCATATCTTATCCAATGTAATCTTATCTGCAAGATCACACTATATTGAATTAGTTGCTCGGAACACAGTCACTAAAAAATGGACAGGCCCATTTGATCAATTATGATCTTTAAAAAGGTTAGTATTTTACCCATTTGATGAAATAGGTTGACCCATAGATCATACTCTTTTGGTTTTGAGCATGATTTGGGGAAACCATCTGATCTATTGAAAAAATAAAGGCTCCTCCTCGAACCAATGAAATGTGTGAAGTGAAAACTGATCCATTAGAGCACCACATTGTGTTATTTCATGTGAGCATTTTCATATACTATGTGGTGAACCATCCCCCACTAGATAGTTTATCCTCACTAAATATTTTTAAATAATGGTAAATTTTTGCATCCTTATTAAGTAGACACTATTTAATCCCCCTATCCAATGTGGGATTATAATTATTAATCTTGGTAAAAAACAAAAAATATGAAAAATATTTTAAATGTATTTAAAACACATAAACATTAATTAATATATATTAAAGGGTGAACCATTATAAATTCCTTAGATTTTACGTATCCTAGTAATACATTCACCTAATCAAACATATCTATAAATTTTTAATGAAATTTGGTTCATAAATACTAGTGTGATCACACCCAAGTTTTCCACTCAAAAATAATATTATAATGGGTTCCAAGTGAATCATATTTAAGATAAAATACTGGAACATCGAATTAAACATATACTTAGTGGAAAGTAACCCTAGAGATTTTTTTAAAATCTCTAGCTTAGTGAAAGGCGATTATTGTTGTGCACAATCAAAAATCCAATGTTGTTTATAGAATATTTAGAGTGGGAACTCAATATTAAAGATGGGATGGAGTGAAAAATAACAGATCGAATTTAATTATAATTCATTTAATAGAATCTTCATTTTAAATACATTTGAGAACCCCGTAGAATACCGTATCTTACCCATTTGAAATTAGTACATGCTTATTCTAGAAATAAATATATTATCTAAATTTTTATTTTTCTTCATATTTATCCCGATCATATGACTATCCCAAATTATAGCTACTAGATAAAATACATGTCTATTAGATCTCACATTATTTGATAAATATATAAGATCATGGATATTCAATGAAAATTGGGTTGAACCATTAGATATAACCACTCAGGACTGATCCAAAACTGGTGTAACTAACTAATCCTTAAAAAATGAAGTCACCTCTTAGAACCCCACACATACATAAAATTGGAATTATAGAGTGTTCCATACAAGGGAAATATTGAGTGATAAAATAGTCCTGCATGGACTATTTGGTGACCTATCCACCTCTATATTTGTCCTCCCCACTATATAATTTTATGTAATTATAAAAGAGTTCTACATATTAAGGGGACCCAATTCAAACTCACTTTCCAATATAGGATTCAAAAAAATATCCTTTACGAATTCAAAAATAAAATAAGTTAAAATTTTTTCAAATATTTAAAAACATATCAACCTCTTTTATATAGACCCCTGATTTTCTCTGCATCCTCAACATTTGTATGCTACTATTGTCCCTTTACAGCACTATTGTGTCATTTTTTCACCTCAAACTGCCCTAGTGATTAGGATCTCACTATAGAACAACTACAACACAATATTCCAAGTATTATGGCCTTATTTTTTATTTTTTATTATTATTTATATTATATATTATATATTTTTAGTATCCATTAGTTAATTTTATAGGAATATTCTTATAATTTAATATATCAAAATTTTATTTCCTTTTTACATTACATGTGTTCGAGTTTTATATTTTTAAATTATTTTTTATTTTTATATAAATTCGATAATTAGTTCAAGTTATTGAGTAAAAATAATATAGTATTCCAATTTCCCATCCATGTTAGAATATTTTCCATCTATAAGTTACTCAATTCAAGTATCTATTTAATAGAATTTTTTTATTATATGAATTATTTTATGGTTATGAATAGCAATTTTTCCATTTAAAATTGTAATATATTTTAAATATTTAATGTGACAAAAATTAACATATTTATACAATTAAAAAATATGATTTGGTCTATGTATATATTTATTTGAGTTATAAATTTTTATTTCATTCAATCATGATTTGAATCATTATTTTTTATATAAATGTATCGATTATTAATTTTCTCAACTCTATTTATTAATTTTAATTATTATGAACACGAACTAAACATATTTAAAATGTGAATGTGTTTCTTAAAACATCTACTATATAATAGAATACATCATATTTTTATATAAATCAATATTTATTTAAAATATTCTTCTTGGAAATTTCTTTGATACCTAATATATATTTAGAATATATTATGGATTATTTATTATATGGATCATGTTTTGATCTGTTTTTAGAAAAATTATTCAATACTTGAGTTATATGTTTTGTAATTTAATATATTTTATTACTTTTTTGTTTTTATGTTATTTTATAGAGGGAATGATGTTTTTCATCTTAGTGGTCAATTTTATAAAATTTATGTCATGTTAATTATTATGTTTTTTAGTTTATTTTTCAAATTTATCTAGATTTGGGAAAAATTAATATTGTAAATATCTCTATTTTATTATTTTATTTCAAAATAATAAATCTTTTTATTAACATATTGTGTAATTATACAGTTTATTTTCATGATTGATGAATCATAAATATGTTTTACTTCTTAATATATAATTATTTTCATATAAATTAAAATTGATTAAATAGTATTTTATTATTATATTAGTTAATAAAGGGAATGATGTTTCACATATTTTTTTATTATTAGGAATTTATAATGTATTAATGATTATGTGAATTATTTCATATGAGAATTATTTTTTTATTTAGGAATGAATTACATATTAGAATTATCATTCATTCTTACTTTTGGTTGAATATTAATTTAGCTAAACAAATAATTTGAATATTATATTCATTAGATACATTATTTATTTACAATTTTAGATAATTTTCTTGGATATGTGATTATATTATTTCCAATGTTTTTCTTTCTTATTTATGTTTATGATTTTTTAATGAAATTAATTTTTAGTGTTTTATAATTATAATATATATTCTTATATGATAATTTTTATTTAGAATAAATCATATTTTAGAGTAATATGGGAACCCTCAAACACATTAACATGAATTCAACCAATTAAAACTCAAAATCAAATGTTCAAACATAAATGAAAATTAAAGAAAAAACGTTCATATTAATAAAAAAATATTATGTGTGGAGAATGATTCCAACATGACTACAAACATAATATATTCCTACACCTTACACTAAATGAATCCAAATCCCTTAAGGATCATTGATACCATTACTTGCATCGATAACTGTCACCACTAAAACAAACAGAACCAATAAGAATAAATATAATTTCTCTAGATCTAGCATCCTTAAAAATTTATCATCATTTTTGAGAAATAATAATCATGTAATATACTCAATACAAAACTTCATCCTCTCTTCATCAGGGAATACTATAAAAACCAATCAGAATTATAAATATTGAAAAAATACATTATAATAATTTTAATTTTATTTGATCCTTGAAACCCTCTTGTGTTTGTAATTTATAATTATTTGTGTGTCAAAATTTATCTTCTCAATAAAAAACTCATTAAACATAAATTAATGGATTAAAATAATTGTAAAATTGTATTAAGTGGAATTTTATAAGGGTAACATGTGATTTCTATATCTTATATAAAGGTAAAATCTCTTTTTATGTGCTATGTAAGGTTAAGGTACGAACATTATAAGGGTAGTGACCATGTAAAGAAACTTTTTTATGGGTATCCACGAATTTCATAAGGATACCATTCCATGTAAGGGTAATGCACAACGATATTCAGCCATATAAGGGTACTTATTAAGGGTAAACATGTCTTGCATAATAGCAATTCTTGAGCCTTTCATAAAGTTATAGGGACCTATCTTTAATGGTATATTCTACTCAGTACAGAAATACTAAATTTACCTCGTGCAATGTATACCCCACATGTAATGGTAATTGTTTTAACCATTTTTCTCTCTTAGTATCCTCAAAAAACACTTGTAACTCCTTTTCGATGCACTAAAACAAATAAACATAGAATTTAATTCATTTTTATCATTTTACCTTAAATTTTTTTTGGATGAAATTAAACTCTTAATGATGAAGAATAACATTAAACATAATCTACCCAATGGTATATAATTTTTGGTTTTAATAATGAGACCCATTACATAGTATATTTTTTTTCTAAAATAGTCTAACCTTATTGTACTTTATTTTTATTATATTTTTTAAGTACAATAATCCATGTTTTTTTAGTTTTATAGATTGGTCAATCCTTTTATGAAATTTACGAGCGCTTCTTCCAAATTCTAATATTGTTAGAAAATTCATATATCTCTCCTCTTATTGGATGTATCACCCATTAGAGGTATTTCCATATAAGATTATATTATCTTCCTTTATCCATGTTTTATATGTATTATTAATATAACTATTGAAATTAAAAAATCAATTATAGAATAATTATAAAATTTATCTATCTAGAAAACAATAAATCAATGTTATCCGAAGAATTATCAATGATATTAAATGAATTTTTATCCTGAAATATCAATGAATAATAAAAATGGATTATAAAATTCATGTTATTCAAGATAAATAGAACATTATCACATGTGTTATTATTATTATTATTATTGAAGAGGAATCGCTAACACATGAGTTGGAATGTTTTAAGAATTTGTAAATTATTCAAGAGAAAATAACTATTATTGCATGTGATATTATATATTGTTTTGAAATAAAATATTTGGATCTTCTGCTAGAATTACTGTAATATCAAAAAAATTATAATAAGACATCGAGGAAGGAGTTTCTGGTTGTAGTGTTTTGCGCTCTAACATTCAAAAAACATAGAGAGGTTTAACATTGTGGTTGGTGTAGACTAATTTGAGGAAGGAGGATCATTAAGATTTAGAGATTTTATTACACTCTTTACTAGGATATAATACATATGATTATATACATGATACATGTTATTGATTTTGATCTCATGTGGGTGTATGCATTACATCTATGAATCTTATATGATATCCGATTCAATGATTAAATATATAGTTTAATTATTTATGTTTTATATTAATCACATATTTTGTATGTTTTTACTTTACATTGGATGATATGATTAGAAGTTTTTCGTGTTATACGTTATTAGGTGTGACTTTATCGTAATGTTCTTAGAGGAAAAAATAGGTAGACAATCGTGAAATGTTTATCCCATAGAGTGGGAGTGTCCACAATAGGTAATGATTGAGATGATATACCTAATACAAGGTAGGGATACCGAGATGCCTCACAGATGTTTCGTGATGTAGTAGATGAATATCAAATTCCAAGGAGCATTTCACTTGATAAATAGAAGATGTCTAGTATCTCTTGATGTATAGTGAATATTGACAGCAGAACCTAGTAAAAATCATGTTTTAAATTCACCTCATTTCAAACAACATGACTATTATCCTAATGGATAGTCATTTATTAGTCACGATATATTAAAATTTCTTCTAACATGGTCTCAAAAAGGAAAAATTGGGACCCAGGGTATCTTGGATATCACATTGGTTATCGGGTTTTCATTATATTTTTCTTGTGTACTTTTTAATTTATTTATGTAATACACATGATTATTTGATTACACTTCTTAAGGATACATTGGTGGTGACCTACTAAGTCTTGTACTCACACCCTACTAAAGCATTAATGTGCTTGTAGATTTCATGACTAGGGATCCAGTGAAGGGAAAAGATCATGTGTTGGATAGATAAGTAAAGGAGTTTGATGTAGGTTTTAGGGAAGGAAAAACTAAATAAGACCACATTTTTTTTGATTATTTATTTATCCATAAATTTTTGTCAATTTTTTCATACAAAATTGGTTTTTATTTACTCATATATGAAAATATTTCCCATTTATTTTTTATTTCTATTAATATAATATAATCATTATATTATTTATTATTCCTTTAATCAATTTGTTCTATTACATTATACATAGGGTATAGTCTCCCCACTGACAGACAAAGCCCCTCACTACTAGAAGAAAACCTCTTTTGTAAGGGTAGGAACACAAGAGGTCATGTTAACCTCTAGCTCGAACATGGTGGCTCAAGTCAGGGTGTTATTAAATTGTATCATATCACATATTCTTCCATTATTTTTGGACTAAACTAGGAAATAGTATATAGGTGATACCCATGAAGAACATGGGTTGGGGAGTTACCAAATTCATGGGAAACAGATCTGTAAAAATCCTCTAATTTATCATCATTTAGATTTATGTTAAAATTATTATGAGATATTTGTTTATGTATATGTATCGTGATTTTTAAAATTGGTTCACATTATATATTTTTAACTATTTTTTGGCATAATAGGTTTTTAATATAATGACTTTAAATGTTATATCTATTTGTGATAGCTTATCTGATTGTCTGATATATATTTTTTCCATGATATTATGATATTTCATTATTTATATCAAATATGTTTAACTAAATATGTGGTTGTTTTAGTATATATATAATAATTGTTACTAAAATGATGAGATGGATACTATGTTTAGAGCTCTAAGGGTTATACGATGTTTTATGGGTATACATCTAATAGAACCATGTATAATCCCTTAGACTAGTTATAATAAATTCTTACCATAATATTACTATTTTTATAGGATATTTCTCATCATAGATGTTTGGTGGGACCAATAGCTAAGTAATAGGTTCCTCCAAAGGACATTCCTATAGCTTATCTAATAGAATAGAAATCTCTAGAGGTTAAAGCTATCATCCAACACAAATAGGTAACCTTTACTCTAAGATCCATGGTTGACTATGTAATGGATTTTCAGATCTAGTATCCTATATACTTTTAGGAACCTAGTTTATTGTAAGTTTCTAAGGACTCTGTAGATATCATAAAGGGTATCTTAAATCTCATTGAGACACTAGTTGATGGGAATGTAAAGCTAAAAACAATCATTCTACAAGGAAACATCATGCACTAGTGGAGACTCATGGGGTTGGTTGGATTATGTGAGGGTATAAATTATAAGAACATAAATGATATATTATTTATGGATATATTTCATGACACATTGAAGCATGATTGGTTGTCTGATTTCATGGATCTATAGTAGGAATCAGTGATGGTGTATTCTTACTCAGAGAATTATCTACAGCATTTCTATTGGCACATATTCTAGGTGGGAATGATGCTTAAAATTCATAACTATTTTGAATCATACATCTACATGATACCATGAAGTATATATGGAATTAATCCAAGATTTGTAGCATGAGGTCTTACATAATTCAATGACCATCTAGAGGATTTTTTATGATTATCATCCAGTAGGACTCTTTCTACCATTCATTGATCAGACGGGAAGACCTCCTACTACTTCCATGATTACCACTTTTGATGGAAATAAGTAAGAAGGAGTGGTATATAAATCATAATAGTGGAATGCATGTATAGTAGAGTTCAGTTTATGTAGGCCCCTCATATGAAAACATACAGTGATTCAATCGTTGGATGATCGATCAATATCACATGGACTACTCCCCACCTAAGAGAAAGTACAAAAATTTTGGATATATAGTCCATCTCCACAATATATTACATATTGTTTTGAGGTTATGATTCCACATGGGGTTGAGGAAGAAATGAACAAGAAGCCAATGGTGTGGATGGTGTCCTCAGTAACACACCCAAACAGGTTATTCATCTCAGGGGTAGGGTCTTGGAGTTGAGTCAGGCCTTTCTAAAATAGTGGATCAAACACCATCATATGATAGTGAGGGTCTATCTGATATTTAATTTTTTTACTTTATCACATTAATAATATCGACTTCTTTTCTTGATAAAATTTTTCCAATTATTTTATATATACCTCAGTAGTTGTTGGAAAAGACCAATCAGTCATGTTTTTTCCTATGTTAATCTCATGTGACACATTGTTGGGGATAATAGTGGGAAGTCTCTTGAAATTCCAGGAGTTTACTGTGATCTTCCCATGATTTGGAAAATTATTGGAATTCATGATTTTTAAGATGATATGTTTTTATGTGATTATTTTCATGGACTGGATGACTATGTTTAGAGATCCCATTGATTTCGATAAGTGATTTTTATTTTTAGTTAACTAAATTTGTAGGAGTATATAATGACCAGAGAGTGGGCACTATGAGTAGGAAGAGTTTTTCAAGAAATTAGTTTTTTGGGATGATCATGATGAAGATGGTAGTCCTAGCTCTTTCATTAGGATGATGGACATCCCCCTCACCGTTTCCTCTAGTCATAGATCTCTATCAGGATTCATTTATAGATTAATTAATAGGACATATTCCTTAAATATGTGATGACATTGACATATATACCATTACATGTCAGAAATCGTTATTTCATACCATCTTATCATATTGTATAAGCTGATATAAGGTAGATCAACGTAAATTTTTTATGAGAAGAAAAAAAAGGATTTATTAGGCCAAGTACTTCACTATGGGGTGCACCTATGGTTTTATATATAAATGTGAATGTTAAAAATTAACTCTGTTTTCATTTCCATAATCAATTCTAGGTGATGGTGTATAATGGATATATATTTCATGGGATAAAATACCTTTTTGATTAGTTAATAGTATCCATGTGTTTCTCTAAGATTTATATTTGATTAGACTATCACTAGCTTCATGTTATAAATGCATATTTTTAATGACAATATTTCAATGTATATTTATACTATATGAGTAACTAATAATGTCTTTTAGACTGAAAAATGTGCATATATTGTTCATATCCCTCATTAACAATATATTCTATCCTTACATGGACTTATTTGTCATGCTTATCATCAACTACATCCTTATTTACTCATTGAAACTAGAGAAACATTCTAATCATCTTGAGATAGTATATATTATGTTTCATGTTCATATTTTTTACACTAAGGTATCAAAGTGTGCCTTTGGGATTCAAGAGGTGATGGTTTTAGTGATGTGGTGTTTTGATAAGTATATATGTGAACCAAAAGTATGTGAATGCATTGATTTCCATGAAATGTCCCCAAAACATATTCAAGATCATGAGTTTTCTGAAAAAATAATTATATTTTCGATGGTTTATAAAGGATATCTCTTGATTATTGGTACCCATGACTATGTTTATTATTATGTGAGTGAAGTTACAATGGTTATAATAGCGTGATAAAGTATTTATTGATCTCAACAGGAGGTTAATGATACCACCAGTACTAATACATCCCATTCCTACGATCAGATATGAAATGCAATGTGATACATTATTCATTGGTTTAATAGTGGGTCTAATGTAAATAGATAAGTTTATAGATTATGGTCCATGAAAGATATCACCTCTTGAGTGGAACTACCCCTTTCATGATCTGGATTTGGAATTCAAGGTCTAGGTTTGGATTTGTTGGCAATAATATCTCATTGGGGAGAGATTTACTATATACATTAATGATAATATCCTTATCTATATCATCTCATAGCGGGAATTGATCATAAGATAGAGGCATTTGGTGAAGTAGCTAATGACATTTTTTTCATTATGATGTATACACCTAAGAAAGGTAACTCAAAAAAGATGATTTTATCTATAAGAAGAAGGTTGAGCAGTACATTGGTGAGATTCCCTCAGATGTGCAGTGGTTCGTAATGAGATTATTGGATGGTTGTACGATTGATTCTTTAGTGGATCTGGGAATTATGACTTGTTCCCCCATGGTGATCACATCTTCATCAATAATATATGTAATGGATTGATAAGAGAATGACCTCGAGTGTTCTTTGATGAAAGAAATACTATATGGATGTAACATGATACCCTATTTTTCCTTGGGATATAATGATGTGATACATTCACATGGTAGAGTAGTATTCCCCACATCCTTTAAAAATCAGTTGATGAGGGATTTCCATACCTCTCAATGGGTAGTACATCCTAGATTGACCAAGAGGTATCATGACTTCAGTCATCAATTTTGGTGTCTTTGGATGAATATGGTCATTCTTGGTTTAATATATCGATTAATTACCTTCTAAAGAAAAAAGGATAACAACCAACATCATAGTGTGTTTATTTAGCCACTTTATGTTCCAATGTTGAAGTTGGAGGACATCACAGTTTATATATTTATGGGGTTACCCGAGACCCTAAGAAATCTTGATATTATTTTGTAGTTTTTAAATTGGATGATAAAGTTTTACCAATTATTATCAATCATTTATAATCATTCATATGACGAGCTACGAATGCTCTATGTTCATGAGATCATAAGCGTATATTGTGTTCCCTTGAGAATCATATCAAATGGAGGTGGATATTTTGAATCATTATTTTTAGGGCTTGTAAAAATCCAAAGGGAAATAGATGAAATGAAGCCCAATGTAATGTCCTAAAAAAGAAAGAATTTTCATGAAAACTATACACATACTGAAGGATATTATTCAATCCTTAATTGTAAACATGGTTGGAGAATGGGATGATAATCCTTCATTACTTGATTTCATATACAATAAATTTTACCATGATTAGATTCAAATGGAACATTTTAGGATCTCTATGGTAGACCAAATCATTCACTGTTTTATTACCATGTGGTATGTGATGTATCTATTCTAGGGAATATATTATTTCAGAATACATATGATAGTGGGTAGTTGATTCCAAATAGATGGATGCTTGTTTAGATTAGGTAGAGACCATATGCCAACCATAGGATTATTCCATTGGTTTTTGTTGTGGGTGACCATTATTCATTGATAGTGACTTATCAGTTAGGTAATCGATACCAGTGGAAGTAGGAAAGAGAAAAACAATTTCTATTAGGCCCTTTTAGATCAATGAGTGGGTTGGGGCAATGGAATACCGTCTTGGTATTCCCCCATCACTACAGAGGTATTCACATTTTTTGGTATGTTTCATAACTCTGGATGTACATGGTCAATCCTATGCATGTAAATGAATAAAATAATGTTACCTTGGATCTAGATACATGTTATGAGGAGTTTATGATGGGGATTAAAGAAACATGTATGAAAGTCATTCAAGAGAATATGTCGCTACTTTTCCAGATTACATGGAATCATTTACAAATTCACAAGGAGATGTGGTATTTCGAGACTTATGTTTGAGTTCAGTGGCCTAAGATGGCTGAGAATGATAGTTAGAGAAACTTCGTAGGGATTAAAATTTTGTTATAAAGGGGGATTGTAATATTATAAATTTTATATTATCCCTAAAACCATATTTACTTTAATTTATAAGTAATTTTATATGAAAACATGGATTACAAAAACACCATAATCATAAATTAAAGGCTTCACATAAGGGTAAAATGGTATTTAAAGGGCTTGTGTCTGGTTAAAATCCCATTAAAATTGCTTATATAAGGGTAAAATATAAATTTATTTATTATTAAATGGAATAGTAAGCACTAAATAAGGATATTTGATGTGTAAGGGTGCCTACAGAAGGGTATCAAGGAGTAGTGTAAGAATATTCAACCTCGAAAGGGAACTACATAAGTGTAGATATACACATAGGGGCAGTCTATAAGGGAAAATATTTCATGATTAAGGGTAATACAAAAATCATTTTAAGGGTAATTAGGACTATGTATGGTTAGGGGGATATTATGTATGAGTACATGCCACTTTTTAAGGGTAAAACAATTTAATAATATAGGGTTCTTTCAACATACACATTTTTAACTATTTTACCCTATTTCTTTGGATTTCATCTTCTTCTTATTCTTAATAATACCATTAACTCTTTTTGAATGTGACAATCACCTGAAATCATGGATTTTAATTCCTTGGGTTTGTTTCACCTTAATTCAGTATTTTTGGATGAAATTAAACTATTCATAATGAGGAATCACTTTAAAACAACTAAGTAATGGTATTTAATTAGTGGGTTTAATAATGTGAACACATACACAGTTTTTCATAAATAGTTGAACATTGATTTCATCTATTCTTAATAGTTGTTTTTAGCCTTATATTACTGGTGATTCTCATGTTCTTTTTTGGTGAAAATTTTTATGATTTCAATGACCCCTTATTTTAAAATCTATGAATGGTGGACCTCTCATCTATCTCTCATAATATTAGGTTTATTTACCATGATTTTTTTGGGGTAGGATTATATTATATTATTTTCATCAAATTTCAAGAATATCATTAATGAATATAGAGAAATATAAAAAATAACTCTTAAATAATAATAACATTGAAATTTTTTATAGAATTATAAATGATTTTTATCAAGGGAATTTTTAATGACAATAAGCGAATTAATATCCTAAAATATAAAAGAAAAAAATGATTATCACATTATTATTATTCTATAGAGATAGAATAATATAGTATGTGGTTTTATTATTATTCATGAAAAATAATTTCTAACACCTAAATTGGAATATTTTGACATTGTTTAATTATCTATGAGAGAAACTCTATTATATAATGTGGTATTTTTCTTTTTGAAGAGAAATAATAAGACATGGTTCATGCATTCTTGATGAATTATGAATATAGATGTGTTAACAATATTGATAAAAAGACTTTAAAGTAGTTTTTTTTCTTTAAGGGTTTTCAATCCTGTATTTGGACAATACATTGTGGTTTCTCCATGATATTGATATTGAATAATTTTATTGTAGTGTTTTATTATCTTTTTGGGATATTTTTTACACTTGTTTACATGATATAACATTTGTTTCAACATACTTGATAGCCCTTACCGATTACGATCACATGTGTGTTTGTTTATAGACCATGAAAACCTTATGTTATATTTGATCCCAATAGTATTTATGTAGCTTGATTATTCATGTTATGTGTTACTAAAAGGTATTTTATGTTTCTACATTACATATAATGATATGATATGATTTATAATGTTTTATACCCTCTTATGTGTGCCTTTGTGGTATTCTTCTTGGATCCCATGATTGGTGGTCCGTTATGAAATGTTTATCCCTTATGGGGGAGTGTGATTAAATTGTGATGATAGTTATGATGGACCTAATAACATGGTAGGGATACAACGATGCCTCCTGGATTCCATGTGGTACACTTAATATCCAGAATATACCAAGGAGAATGTTACTCTATACCTAGTGGGATTGGAGTAGATTTTAATGCATATTGAATTCCTAAAACATAATTTACCTGATTCCTAGTAGATTAGAATTTATATATTCACACTATGCTGAGTTGTATGACTATTAAACTCATTGATATTCCAAGATTACTCCTAATACTTTGGAATTTCATTATTTATGGAGATGAAGTATGTATGGTTAAGACCCGTTGTGGCTTTGTTAACACATGGACTAAATGTTTTGTATTGTTGTGTTCCTTGATAATTTTATCATTTATTGATGGTATACACTTTTTTATTGAGAACTATTGTTAAGGATTCATTGGTGGTGTCATACTAAGCCATGCAAGTACACCCTACAAGGTAATTTCTATGTCTGTAGATTTCACGATTATGGATATGGTGAAGGCAAAGGGCCATCTGATGGATAACTACGAAAATAATCATTGAGTTGGTAGTAGACCAAGATAGACTAGGAATGACCTCATTATTTTATTTGTTTTTTTATCAGAACATATCATCGTGGTTTGGTTTACCAATTTAAGAGTAACATATTCATGTATGACATGTTTTCCCATTTATTATTTTCATTCCACATTATTATCTAATAATTATATTATTTATAATGTAAAAAATATATTTGTTCTATCAATTGATACTAAGGGTATAGTATCCAAATTGATAGTCTTAGACCATCACAACTAGTAATTCACCTCTAGAATATGAGGAGGCACATTAGACCCTCTAGATAAAATCTGGCAGATCAGAGTGTGGTGTTACATAAACCAACATCACTAAATAAATCATTTCGCAGTGACAAAAACCAAATGTAGGACTTTTTTGGTTTGATTTTTTTATTATTCCAATGATTATAAATTTATGTCACTAAATTTAAATCTTTTTGGTACTCACGATAGTTAAATATGCATTTGGGATTTGGGAACACCTGTCAAGGAACATTACATTTTCTACCTCTCATACTAACATAACTGTGATATGCATCTTTATTATGCTTATTCATTTTCGAAATTTAATAATCATCTATAATTGATTGACCCTATTATGATAATTTTTGTTCCATTCAGATTCTATGAATATATCTATGCGACAAGTATTTGAATTTTATGTTTAATAAATAAAATTGAGTATATGTTTTTCCATCAAATATAAAGGTCTATATTATTTAAAAAAGTGGTTTTAGTTGAGTTTGTTTCCAAGATTATTTTTTTTCCCTTTATAGTGTAATTTACAAATAAAAATAAAAATTTACTCTATGAAAATTAGTATTTTACATTAGGTTTTCCAACCCACTATGAAAAGAAGTGTCGTGATATATTATATGGCGGTCTTCATAATGTGGGATGAAATTAATTTAACAGAAGTTTTCGAAACTAAAGAATAATTTTTAGGATATGTATTGTATATTTTTTTAAAAAAATATTAATTTTCAAATTATTTATAATTTATTATTTATTTATTGTATATTTTTAATGGGTGATATTTTGACTTATTACCTCTTGATTATTCTATAAATTCATTACCACTTTATCATGTTATTCTTGTAGTGAGTAAATACTATTTAATATACTAATATGCATATGTATATTACTACATATTAATACATATAAAAAATAATAATAAAAATGATTAATAATAAACAATTAAAACAATAAAAAAATGATACATAACATATTAATGTGAAATAATTAATAAATAATTAATAATTAATAAAGAGAAAAAAATGAATAAAAAACAAAAATAAAAAAAATATTAATAAGAACATATATATATTACTAAATAATATTTTAATAAATAACAAATTATAATTCATAATTAATAATTACTAAATAAATAGTAATTATTAAAATAAAAAATAATTAAAAGATGAAAAATAGATAAATAATTACTAAATAAATTATAGGCAATTAATAATTAATAAACAATTAAATAATAATAAATTATTTAATAAAATAATCAATAATTGTTATTTAGAAATTATTAATAAAGGAATATATAATTAATAATAAATATTATATATATATATATAATTACATGTAAATTCATTTTTTTAATGAATAAATAATTTCTAATTTTATAAGAAATAAAAAATAAAAATATAATAAAAAATAACATGAATTAACAAATAATAAATAACAAACGAACAAATAATGAATAATGAATATTATATAAATATATATATATATATACATATACATATACATTAAACAGTGTGAACCATAAGCTTAACTCCCATGGTTCCACCATTTTTTAATTAAAAAAATAATGTTATCAGAATCTGAGGTTTCCACGTAACAGACGTGAACACACACCACACAAAAAACAAGGAAAACAAAGCATCAAGGTTAATGAATTCAACTCTTTTTGACAAAATTCATTACTTTACCACCACAATGAGGATGAAATCCTATTATCCATTTTTGGGTGACCCGTTGGCCACCTGGATGATCCTTAATGGTGTCTTCAATCTTCACTATGCCTCTAACATGATCCATGTTAGAGGACTGAATGTCTACATCAATGGCCTTAGATTTAGGGGATGATAAATTAGAATTCTCATGCATTAAATCAAATAGCACATTCATAGGCACCCTGACATCATCTTTAACATTCTACAAACCATGATATTCCTCATCTAACCAATGGATCTCCATGGGGGAAAATTGATTATCACCAACAGTATGTCTTTTCTTGGAATGTTGTTGAATAGGTGTCTTATGGGAACCCTCAATAACCTCCTCATTAAAAGGGACACCCTACCTATTCTTAATGAAATACATATTGAATGATCCAAATTAGGGGGTGCTAATAGATTCAGGAATAGTGAATAAATTTGGAATATTATTTGTATGATGACAACTGCCATGATCTATTTCAGAATTGAAAATTGTTCCCTTCCAAGAGTAAGTAATCTAAACCCCATGTTCCATTTCAGTACCCATATCATTACCTTATTTCCTTGAATAATCATCATAAAATTTAACAAAATATTATTCACCTCTGATAGTCCCTTCCCAATTGAATACACATTCATGAAATATGGTTCAATACCCAGAGCACCCCCATTAATCAAAGATCGAGTGGCCAATATACCCCTGGATAGGGCCTCAACACCCCCCTCTATAACATTCCCCTAACTATACACATTTTACATAAATCCTATATCCCTGTGTTCCTAATAAAAGCTTTAAATTTTTCTTGGTCATCTCCTTGAACAACAAGGCGCAACCTTTCTTGGTTAGTAAACAGTGAGATCCTTTGAAATAAGCCACCTTCCCCTAGAAAAATTGTGATCTTCAATGTAATCAGAAATGTGTCATCCAGATTCACTATCAATATCCAAATACTCATTTCCTTCACACCAATATCCTAATTTAAAAGTGGGATTGATATAATAATCATCCCATGCAATTCTTACAACATTGGTGATAGGTGGAGAACTACCAGACATACCATCCTTTAAACATAACACAACATTCGGGGAGGATTGTAGTTGAGCATATAAATCCCCATTGACATCATGTATGTCTCTCTTATTCTCATTGGAAGGGAATATTCCATCCATAATTCTAAAGGGCGTATAACCCATTGGTGTATCTTTATCATAATTCCCCTTATCCTCCATTATCTCCCCACATCAATGTAGAAAATTAGACAAAAACTTCTACAGTTTGAATTTACAACATTCAAGAGTGTAACCATTCTTCTTACAATTAAATCATTTAATAACATTAATAACGAATCTCTCATATATCCATTGAAATGAAAATTAGGGAATAAATTAGGATAAAATAAAAACTCCATATATATCATAAATATTAATTCATTCTCTATTAGAAAAATAGTTTCAATGATAGGTGATGTTTTAACATCTTCTACAAAAACCCTAGAATAATGCTCGTACCTTGCATTTATATTATCATTTTCAAATTTTATATGAATAAAAAAATCTCAGACATTATTTTATTGTATCATAGGAATCCAAATGAAAAAGTTTATCTCTTTGATTAAGATCTATGTTTTGAAAGATGAGTTTTTGGCTTTGGTAGGATCGAACCAAGGGTCTCTTTCCTGCAATCTCAGTGCCCATGATGTAAAGAAAATATACCAAGAGACCCGTGATTTTAACTTTAGATACAGAAAGAGAATTATGATGTTAATGAAACCCATATTGACAGTTACAATCCTCAAATCATTAAATCCCTATAACTATCCAAGATGATTTCTCAAAATTTCAAGCCTTGAAGCACTGCACATGCCCTACGAAGAAAGCTGTCCAATAATTGAATGTTTGCAATACACCACCCTATTGTTAAATCATTTATGGTTTTCCATGATAAATTTCATGGTTCTATTCTTCAATATTTTTCTCTTTTATTGGACTCCATCATCCCATGAGTCAACATAGCACCTAACATTTTGAGATTTTTCAACATTAAAAGATATATATCTTCCCAAAATGGATGAATACATATTAAAATATAAATCTCAATCATCAAGAGGCTCACATCTAGTAATAGAAATCACCACCTGAATCATAGATCAACCCTCACCATCCACCTCACCATCATGATTCATTGAGTGGACAATGAATACCTCCTGAGGATCAAAATAATAGCCCATGTTTGATCCCATCGATTCGTCAAGCTAAACAACATGAAGTACCATATAGATACTTTCCTGACACTCCCTCATTGAAACCTTTTCTATTAATTATTACATATAAATTTATTTGAATACCATTATGTGTATATGATTCAAGAATTTATAAATATAAATAAATTTTCATAAATGTATATAAACACAAGAACATAGACACACATACACACTAATAAACTGAATACAAACACACAAACACTTATATATTTGCTAACATCTTATATATGAATATACATTAATGTTTATAAATATACATAAATTTATATAATATCTATAAATATACAGTCATATAATGAAACATACATTAATATATATAAACACACATTTATTGTACATAAATGTATATAAACACAATCACACAAATAATTTTACAATAATATAAATATGTATATCTATATAAGATAATTTAAATATATATATACATTTCAACATAATATTAAAATATAAATACGTCAATATGTATAAATACTTATCAATTCAGTTAAATATTAAAAAATGTACATAAATACATATAAATATCAATTAAAAATAGAATTATATAAAAATTTAAATAAATATAGATAAATATATATAAATTTAGACAGATATATATATGTATAGAAAAAAAATACGAATATATATATATATAAAAGAAAATAAATCACCAAAGGACAAAAACACAATAGTTTCTTCCCCAAAAAAAATATGAATTTATATACAGGGAATGAAATCATATATTTCTTAACAAGAATATGAAGACACTCTTAAACGAATATAAAATCACATAAAATATTAAAAATCCAATGAATCCTGAATAAACATAGATTTGAGGTCTTGTGGCCCTTTTGTCATAAAAAATTGTGACCAATGATCTTATATGCTAAAATGATGGAGATATATTTGTAAGATTCAATTTTACAAATCACGAAGACCATTCAGACACCTGAATCAAAAGTTATTGTCATTTGAAGTTGAAAATCAATTTTCATCTTCTATTAAATAGTAAAAAAATTATTTAGAATAGCTATTTCAAATGAATTATCTAATATTTTTGAATTTCATTTTATAATATTTTATTTGATTGGTTGTACTGCTAAAAGAGACACCTGAATGAAATAATATTTTTATTTGATGCCAACGTCTAATTCTCAACATATCGTATAAATAATTTTATTTAAAAATAATTACTAACTAATAATTATTAATTATTAATTATTAAAACGTATTAATTAATTAAATTATTTATAAAAAATAAAAAAATGGTTTTAAATAATAAATAAATATTATTATTAATAAATAAAAAAAGTTATTTTGTTTATTTTTGTTTAATTTATTTGTAGTTTTTAAAAATCCATTTAAAATCATGTGGGTTTTCAAAAAATAATTGATAAAAATAAAATATAAAACAAAACAATATAAAGAACATATTTAGTGGAAATTTTTCACAAACCACCTTTAAAAATAATAATAATTAAAAAATTATTTTATCAGCAGTTTTAAAAAATCATCGCTATATTTTTTCATTTATTAATTAGATTTTGTTTTAAATTTTGTGTTGAAAAAATCCACCTTAAAATTCAATACTTATTATAGTTATTTATGATCATTTTGATATCCACATATATTTTATATTCAAAATTTTAACCAAAAATATTCCATCTCTCTTATTAAAAAATTATGATCAAAATTATTGAATACTGGAATAGTGGTATCCATAGTTTAGACATATATCTAAAAAATTCACAAGGATATTTAAGCTATAGGGGTTCTATGAGTTCATTAAATCATATGTTTGATTCATACAAATTATTTATTTGATCACCTGTTTTGTTGAATATGGGAACTCATATGTTCATTATGTAATATCCACATCAAATATATTTTACGATGAGAATTTCATTTTCAATAATAATACTTTTTAATCTTAATGTAATATAATAACATTTTTACTTTTTTATTTGATGGATATATTGTTATTTCAATTATTTCTTCCACTAAAAGACTATTAAAAATGTATTTAATTTTTTATATCCTTAAAATGGATTAATTAATTTTAGAATCCTATATCATTCTATAAATTTACAATAATTTTATAATAAGAAAATTTGGACATATAGAATAATGATTTATAGTATCTTTACATTAACACCCTTTTTTATGAAAACATTATTCTGTTTTATTTCACAAATTTATATTTAAAATTTTTTAACATGATAATGGATATATATTTATATTAGATTGAATCCAATATATTTAAATAATATCCACATCAATTCATAATGTGTTATCTAATAATGTTTTCTAGAATAATGATCTATAACTCAACAAATTATGGACGATAATTGAAAATATGACATAATAAACACCCAATGGTAAAACAACATGCCCCTTTTAATCTATAGTCAAATGAAAAAATTGTAAATATGGTCAATTGTTTGTGAAATAATAACATTATTAGTGTATGTTGGAAATGAAATTAAATATATAATTGTAGTTTATCTTAATTCAGTAGTTACAATGTATGTTATTCCAAAAATTTAATCACAAACCCCACTCTCATTTATTCTATTTTTAGTTTCATGGAATCTAAGTTGATAGAAAAAGATTCTTTGTAATTTTTAATTTATATAGTTCGGTTGGACAATATTATAGAATAAAAATTACTAAGGAATATATATTTTATTATTTAAAAAATTAGATACTCATTTTAAAATGTTGAGTAATATTCTAGAGATCTTGAATCCATTTAATTTGATTTTATTTCATTCCATTTAATTAATTAATAAAAAGAAATATGGTTTTTGTATTTTTTTTCAAAATAAAATATTTTTTAATATAATGAATCCATTGTTTATTATATGATTACCCTATTTGATAATCCATACTATCAGTGATTCATATGTGATAATATTATGTAATTGGCTTATTAAGATCATACATGAACGATTTTTTCAAATTTAAAAAAATATTTTTTTATATTCATAAATGTAATTTTTTTTGTAATTGAAAAACAATTTTATCTTTTAGAATTTTTTTTATTGGGGATATGGCGTAGGAATTTTTTTTATAATATAGAACTCACCCATTATGATGTAAATTTAATAAAGTACATTCAATTATTCTTATCATGGATATATCTTATACCTATACACATCAAAATTATATTAACATCATGAGGGATACATGAGGGTGATTTTTATATTAATAAATTTCCAATAAAAAATGGGATATATTATAAAAAACTCTATGTAATTTTCTTTATCATGGGTCCTCAAGGAAAGAAATTGAAAATTATCACAAGTATTATTGACTGTAGAGAATATCCAAATATGAAAATGTGATAAGAAATATACCCTGAACATTGGATTATTGAACCCTTAGTATTTTTATTAAACATTGACGGTGTTTAGGAGACCCAATTACCAATGATTACATGAATCATAAACTATTGATAGAGAATCATTGTGATTTCTTTATTATTATTTCAAAATTACTAAATAAAAGTCTATTTTCAAAAATGGAAAACCCTTTGTCTTTATACAAAAATAGTAAATGGTATATCCATTAGAGATCACTATTATTTGATTTAAATTTTCTGTATTGAGTAGTAACCTCTTCTATTGGTATATGTACATTTCATTAAGTTATTGTAAATAGTGCTTCAGGTGATCTGTGTGTTGTGTGGTTTGGGTCAAACATACCTCCAGTCAGTCTTCCTATAATCATGCCAAGAACCAAACGGGTCATGCTATGACTATAGATTTCATCATGGGGTGAGGAGGTGTTCCATGATCATATATATATATATATATATAATATGGTAAATCTTCCCCTATAACAAACCTTTAAAAACGATGGGTTGTCAGTCCTTGGGGAAATAAATAAATGAGGTGGTGATCCAAAGAGGAAAATAATTCATATAAAGGGATGGTAGGTAATGATAATAAGTATCAAAGAACACGGGGTTATTGGAAGGTAATATTTTTTTTCATTAAAATGGATATCCATCCATTGTAATTACATTGATTTTAATTTAATGAATAAATATATGACCTATATGTGAGGTGTAGAAAGTGGAAACAAGACTTCTCAATGGTTAGTATGAAAATCATAAGTTTATTATCCACAAATGGATTTTAAATAGATCATTAGTGGTCAATGAGTATAGAAAAACTTTATGCTCACTAGGTTTGTAATCACATTTATGTGGGAATTATTAGTGATCAATTAATTTTGGGAGTAGGTATTATAAGTATAAGAATTTGGTATATAGTTTATAATTATGTGGGACTATAGTGGTTGATAATTAATTGAAAAATATCTTTAATAGATTTATATAGAGTTAGTAAAGAATTATTATATTTTTTAATCTGTTTGTGATTACCTTTATCTTTATATTATAATAATGGAAATAAATAATGTGGTTTCCTTTTGCATGTAGGAAAAATATTTTTTATCACATTAAATTCATTATTATTTCTTGACTCTGGTATTTCTGTTTAATTTATTTATATTTCTTTGAATGTTATTGATAAATTTTGCGAGTTTCACCAATGTTGAAATCATGTGGTGAGTATTTTAATATGTGTACATACTTCTGATACACTTTGTTCGAAGGAACTTTTGTAAATTCAGGTTTAAAACTGCACTATTTTGAGTGAGGAAATTATGGATTGGTTTGTATATCTATGGTGGATTTTAAAGAACCATAGAGTTTAAATTCTTCCATCCATAATGTTTTTTATCATATTTTATGGTTCCTATAGTTTAGGTCCCCTCCTACATGATGATAATTATGTGTATTAAATGTTTGTAAATTTGTGCAGTGGCCTGAGAATATAAAAATTTCAGGGATGATTGTTTTAATTGAATAAATTTTGTATTTTAAAGGTTATATATTGAAAACAATATGATTAGAAAAATTATAAGTACCATATTTCATTGTGAATCTAGTGCTGATGGATCACGATAAATAATATAACAAGGTTAGAAATGTGATAATACTTGTGAATATGTATCAGTAATGAAATATTTTCATCAATATCAAAGAATATAAATCTAAAAAATAAGTACTAAATGATTTTTTTGATAAGTATATGAATCCTACATCATTAAATAATGTTTTTATGGTATATAGGGAGTTAATGCTAAGGTTATTAAATGGAAGACCGAAAGCACATCACATGAACAATTTCAATACGATCATATAAAATTGTGAATTATTTAATGATATCATCCTTTATGATGTTAGGTAAATCCTATGTTTTCATTACCAAAGGAGAGTTGGGATTTGATGGTAACTCTAGTGAGAAACACATAAAAAAATACTTTGTGCTTGATGATATCATGAATTTTATACTCAATGAAGAACTATAATAGTGGGAAGTCCAAGAATCCACCAAAAAATATTTCAAATTTGATGGGAGAGGATGATCACCTCAATAGAAGTATTTTTTTTGAATAATTCATCATAAAATAATCCATGAGAGAAGATACAACTTATTTCATCTTGTCCTGGTCCAAGATGTTTCATGTTTCAAAAAACAAATACACAAAAAGAATGACTATAGGAGTCAGAATTGATTATTTTAAAAATATAAGCTTATTAAAGTAGAAATTACATTAGAACAATAGAAAGGGGAATACAATTGTTATTAATGCTAATATTCTATTGGATTCATGTGTAGTTGAATGAGATTCGCAATTCCATTCGAAGGGAGAGTAAATACGTATTAAAAATAATGCGTCTTTTTTTTGGTAGATACATTAGGAATATAATGAATAATGGAGGATTATTGGGAAAATAGATGAGTGAAATTCAATGGAATAATAAGGTGTTTCTAAAAATAAATAATAATTTACATAAGATAGTTTTGTGAAAGAACCTAATATATGTTGTACAACTGAATGAGGAAAGGTATGGAACTACAATTTCCAATAGATTTTGGAAATTGACATAGGGACTGATTATGATTGGAAATGGACTAATTGATGTAACTATTTTCTTGATCAAAATCTCATTATGAATTTTAATGGCATAATGATCAATTTTCAATGATCTAATGTTTATAATTACAGAAATTGTCATATCAGTAAAAAAAATTAAGTGTATAATGAAAAAATTAATAATTAATCAAGATTACGTAGACATTGGAGTATGTAAAAAATATACTCTCAGAAAGAAAAGGATGTGGACCTTCAATTCAAAAGAAAAAATTATGAGAATCAAAATGTTTGAACTATTTCACATTTCTGTTTTGGGTGCACACCCAATTCTATCCCCCCATGGGATCTATGTAATATTTTACCATTACGGATGATGTAATAGAACTATTTGGATTTTAGTATTTACAACAAAAATCTAATTATTTTCATGTTTTAATATTTTTTAGGTTCACAGTAGAATGGGAGATAAATTAAATGTTGAAATGAATATAATCTTACAATACTGATGAGTACACTAGTTTGAACATCCAAAACATCTATATGAAGATAGGGATAAGTCACAAGTATATGGTGTTCATAACTCTATAAAAAATATAGTAGCTAAAATAATGAATCATACATTGATATAAAATGATATAAAAGTGAGTCTAAACTATGAAATTTATTTGTAAATTAGGGTAGAGTATTTTTAAATATAGAAAATATAGAAAATAGAAGTACAACATTTGTATCTAGGTATGAATTACTGCAAATTTATAGATTTGTAAATGAACAAAATTTAATAACCTTTGATAATATTTATGATCTTGTAAAGTAAGAAAATTTATTCTAAGTATAGATAAAAACATTATTAAAATTCCCGAATTTTTTTAATGGGTATAATGGTGAGAATTTTGGAGACCAACTATGGGATAAAGAAAAGAGTCAATTCATCCAAAAATAAGCATTTAACATAGATAATGGGTCTCTGTGGAAGGAATGATACATTATGGAGAAGTAATTTCATAATAAATAAACAAAATAATTATAATATACTTTTCAAAAAATTACAATAAGTTCAAAAAAACTATGGAAAATGGATGAAAACATTATCAGTCCATTTTTCATACCAAATAATGATCATATAGAATGTTAAAATACTATTAAAGATTGACTCAGATCACCTAATGTTATGTCTCCAAAGGAGTACTATATGTTTAATTACTTAATGAATGAGATATGCTGAGTTTTTCAGATAAAATAACATTGTTATGGAGATCAACATGGATTAATTATATTCTCTAGATATTTTTGTGTGAAATTAATTTTATATATTTAGAGGATATAAGAGAACAAAAATTACCACAAGAAGAGGGAACCATTAGTTACTTGAATGTGTTGATGTTATCAATAGATGAATAAATGGATTTATTAATGTTTATTATGACTTTATAATTTATTGATTAATTAGAAAAAAAGAACTAGAGAATAAATGATTTTATAAGATAAATAAAAAGATTAATGGTATGACATTCTAAAAGATACAACTAGTGGTTAAGGGGATTCAACAAAAATAATATTTATCATTGAGGATGGCTCTCCCGATAGATGGGAGTGTGGGGTAAGGGTTCTTGGTGATCATCGGTGCTTCTGAGGGGTAATTCGGTCGAATACCTTCAGAATCTCACGGTCCTTCTACTACAGTTAGTGGGAGTTCTCAAGGGATCCAAAAGGAGAAATCGTTCATGAAGGCACTCTACAGGGAGGCAAGTCACAGGGGTGGAGTGGAAAATTCTCTTGAGGTGAGTTGTATTCTTCTGGTTTAGATGGAAGAACATAGTGCAGAGATGGTGGATGGGGCTCAGGTGGTGGTGATCTATGATCATGCATTCTATTATGAGGCATATTTCAATCAGCTAATGTTGGTAGCGAGGTTCAGTCCATCAAATCCATATACTGGTGTCTTGAAGGAATCTGTGGAGTTCTGGGGTCTCCGTTAATGAGTACTAGAATCCGAGTTATCAATCTTCACATTAAACATCCATCTAGCATCTATGGGGGATTTTGTGCGTGCATGGTCGAGGGAGGGGAGGTGTTCTCGATCTCTTCACTTTTCTCTGTCTAGGTGTTCTTGGGATTTCTATTACAAAAATTATTCCTTCATGGGAGCAGTCTAGATAAAACTTCTAGGACATTGGCTACCGCTTAATAATCCATTGATCCTAAAGGATGTGGGGGATGCAATTGGGAGTTTTTCGTCTGTGGATATGAGGACAGAGAGGTTTCTAGACTCGTGCAATCCGAGGATCTACTTTGAGATGAATCTCACGATGAAATTTCCTCCACTTATTTTGATTAATTCTCTAGAGGGTTTTGGGTTGTGGATGGAATTGGTGTTCCAATCTCCTCCATGTTTTGTTCTAATTGTGGGTTTCACGGTCATGCCGTGGAATTACGTAGGAAAGGGATGAAGAACCTTCTGACCCAGGATGTCCCTTAGTGGTTTCCTCATCCAGAACCAGTCCCTGGTCCTGTGGATATCTCAGGTAGATCGAAGGGATTGCATGTACAACAGGAAACAAGGAAGGTTGTGAGGGCTGTTGCATCTCCATCTTTTCTGAAGGAGATCAGGGATATCACCTCGGCAAGCATGGGAGAGGTTTCAAATTTTGTTGGACCAGGTTTGGTAAAAAAAATTCTTTTTCATAAATGGGGCAGGCAGTCAGAGGGGTGTCAGTGTCTGTCGCGGTTCATGCTTTGTTACCATTGGGTCCTACAGAGGTTGCACCGATGGTAGAGTTTCAAGATTCTCTTGGGTTTGTTCCTTCAGCGGATTCTCCCTATGCTTGAAAAAAGGTGATTAAAGATTTTATTCCAAGATTATCTCGATGGTTTCCTCCTCCCATGTATGAGGTGTGAGTATCTTTGGGGATTTATTCAAGCTTTATGATGATTTAGTTGTTAGAAACGATAGATGGCTCTAAAAAAATTACTTTTGGCTTGACGAAGAGAGGCCATTCTGAGGGGATAGAGAATGAATTATTCCCATCCCTCAACTCCCCACAAAGATAGTTTCGGGTCTCCTTGCATTAGGAGGATGTGTCACCATCGACTCCACCTGTAAGTGCAGGGAACCAGTTCTCTCTGTTAGAAGACTATGATAGTATGTTAAGGAAGATGGTCTTGGTTCCAAAGAGGGTTTACTCTTCTGAGCGGAATTCCATACCGATGATGTGATCAATGACCAAGGAGGTTGTTGGCATGGATTTATTCCTTATACATTTAGGTAAAAGTTGATAAAGAGTAGGAAGTTACCATCTGTAATGGAATCGGTGATTATTTGGAATTCTCAGGGTTTAGGGGGGAGGTGAAATGTTCTTTAATTGCTCTATAAGAGAGAATATTTGGATCTTCGATGTCGGTTTTTATGGGTCCTAAATAGAATCTGAGTAAGTTCAATAGTTTTTCAAAGAGTTTGGGGTATGAGTGTCACTTCCATGGACATCCGGGGAACGTGAATATTTGGGTGTTCTGGAAGAATCATCTTTAAGCGTAGCTTTGGAAGGTGACTAATAATTGCATCACTGTAAAAATAAAGTTCAGAGGATTGGATTTGTGGTTCTATTTTGTGTATGCTAGTGGGGATAGTCCGAAAAGGTGGTGCTTTTGGGACTACCTTGGATCCTTTGACGTGAATGGGTTACCTTGGTTTGTAGTCAGGGACATCAATTTTATGGTTGACATATCGGAAAAGAAGGGGGGATTGAGGGTCTATATCTGGGTATGCTGGATTTCAGTAATTTTATTACCACTATGGGGTGGCTGGATCTAGGGTTACATGGGACTAAATATATGTGGTGTAATAACAATAGAGGTGATAGCAGGAAATGGTGTAGGTTGGATAGATTCCTGGGCAATATTCAGGTCCTTTAATTCTTTTCTAGCTCTATGATCTTGCTTCTAACTGGGGATCTTTCGAATCATTCTCCTTTGATGGTGGAACTAAAGATCGGTAGTGCGGTCAGTAAGGCATTCTTCTATTTGATGGATTGGCACAGTATGGAGGGGTTCATCCAAATTGTGAAGGATTCCAGGAAATAGGTTATTGAGGAAAGATCTTGGGTGGGACATTCTAGATTTCTGATGTGGATCTAATCAGATATCAGCAGATAGTCCAGGACTATTCCATCTTAAGTTGAGTAAATAGAGATGCTTTAGGACGAAATTGACTAGCTGGAAGGAGTGCTTCAACATAACTCGGATGATGCGGTCTTCTTAGGCTTATGAGACAAACATTCCATTATTACTCAACACGTGTTAGAGGTAGTGAGGGGCCTCAGAAAAATATCTAGTGTACGGTGGCTCAGGGAAGTTGATTGGAATAGTGGGTTCTCCCGTGCTTTATTAAAGGTGCAGCTAAATTCATAGGTAAATATCAGGCTGGAAGATGGTTTATTCACCTCTGATGTGAATGTCATTGGTATTATGGGGTTGGAGCAATTCCAAAATCTTCATGGAGGGGATCAATAAAAGGATTGTTGGGGGAATGATTTTTCAAAGTGAGAAGGAGGAATTAATTCGGAATATTTCTAGTATGCTATATGGAAGGAATAATGAGAGTTTGAAGTCTTTACCATTGGGAAAGGGGGTGTGGGTAGTAGTTAAAAAATTGTCTCTGGAGAGTGATCTGGGGCTGGATGGTTTCCCAAGTTCCTTATACGTGGAAACATGGGATCTTGTAGGACCTTCAGTTATTTAGGATCTTTAGGACATCATTCGATTTGGTTCACACAATAGGGGTACGTGTGCTTCCTAGGTGGTGCTGGATCCAAAGGTGAATGGTCCATCATCTATCAGACAGTACAGACAACTATGTCTATTCAATGTTTCCTATATTATTTTGGCTAGTCTTCTAGCGAAGATGAGGAATATGATCACCCCGATTATTATTTCTAAAAGAACAACATGGGTTCATCCACGGTAGAGAGATCCAAGGCGTGATGGGAGTGGCCCAATTGTTTTTGGATGATTTCAACAAGAAGCTGGTGGGGTCCAATGTTGTGATACATGTGGATATGTATAAGTCATACGATAAGCTTGAATGGAGTTTTATTATTCTGGTATTGAGGAAGCTCGGGTTCCATGAATGGCTTTTTGATTTATGTTTCCACTACTTTTATTAGGTGTGGATTCTTATTTCTCTCCTTAAAAAGGGGTTTGGATTCTTTAAAGAATGTGAGGGGGTGAGGCAAGGGGATCCTCTTTTCCCCGCTCTATGTTTATCATTTCTCAGGAGGCCCTATCGCAAAACTTGCACATAGGGTTGATGGATCGAATGATTTTACCCTATTCACCTCAAGCTTCAGATGGAGCTTATTGTCATATTATGTTTTTTGATGACATACTTATTTTTACTAATCATATGAGGTCTTCATTGATCTATTTCATGAAGATTATTTTGATATATGGTACTCTAATTTGCCAATAGCTTAATTCAACGAAGATCAATTTATTTATTTCTAATAAATTCTCAAGAAGAAGTGTTCAGGGTATCTCGGAAATTCTAGTTTTTCCAGAGAAACAACTTCCTATGATGTATCTCTGGGCTCAAATTTATAATGTCTAGGTGAAAATATTCTTCTTCTAGGACCACATTAATAAAATGGTTGGGAGGATTTATAACTCTAAAAATATGTTTCTTTTTTGGAGGTCTGGTGATGCTGATCAATAGTGTTCTTTCCTCTATCTCGATGCATGTATTGTCAATCATTACTCATCTTAAGGGGTCTATTTCTATTGCGGAAATGGATCTTAGAAGATTTATTTTTGATGTAAATGAAAAGGTAAGGGCTCATTGGGACTCATGGACTATGTTGTCAAATCCAATTGAGGAAGGAGGGGTGGGGCTCAGGGATTTAATAGTAGCCATGCACACTATGAAAGATCGATTGGCTTGTGATATTCTTGTGGGGAAATCAATGTGGTCCAAAAATATATGAATAAAATATCGCATCTATTTAGAGGAATTGGATGATTGGAAATTATCGATGTTGGGGAAAATAGTGGTATCTCACCTGAAGATTCTATAGGATTCCTCTTAGTGGATGCTTGGATATGGGGGTATTAATTTTTGGAGAGATAAGTGCCTTGGGGAGAAGCTATTCTTCCCGGTCTTTCCAATTCTAGAGATCTCTGTGAAATAGTATTTCCAACATAATAGCTTCATATATGGAATTCATAACTCAGTTCAGAAGGAAGTATTCAAAGAAATGGTTTTTTCTATGGAAGATGATTGATTATGCTTCACTAAGGCTCAGTCATGATGTTTTAACAATTAGGATTTTCAGAGACTTATATAACAGGTGGGGAGCCAGGATGAGTGGGAAGCTCTTCTATGGTGTAATTAGGTACCCTCGAAGATGAATTTCCTTGTATTGTGTGCATGGAACCATGACCCTTCCCACAGAGGATAATATTTAGAGGAAAGGCATTCAGCTGACATCCTAGTGCTACTGTTGTGCATTTCCTTAGATGAAGCTGATTCTTCACCTGTTCATCAGGGGTAAATGGACATGTTGAAAATGGTGTGCGATGGATAGATGGGGTATGTACAAGGCTGAATGATATTATTTACAAGTGTTTTTTGTGGGTTGGTTCTCAGGAGAAGAACAGAACGGGCTGGAAAACCGGATTCACAACATCACAGTTATATCAACTTTCTAGTCCCTATGGGAGGTGTGAAATACAATGAGATGGGGTGTACAGTATTTAGTATCTCTTATTCTAGTGAAAATGAAGGTCCAACTATATTAATTGATTTATTTCTTGAAAGGGGTGTGGGAATCTATACTATGGTCTATAACTCTCTTATCAACACGCTGGGTTGTCTGAGGTTATTTGGCGGTTGGGCGAGATAGCACCCTCCAGATTATGGTATGAAACTCAATGTGCATGGTTCGTGCATGAATGTATGCATGAGGGGAGTAGGGATACTGTGGGACAGAAGTTGATCGGTGTTAGTAGTCTTTAGCATTTATCACAGTCCGGGATGCTCGTTGGGTGCAGAGGGCCAACCATTGTTAGAGGGAATTATGCTATGCACAAGGTTATCGTTGTGAGTTTCGGATGTTGAATCAAACATAGAGGTATTCATTCCATCACTACAAGGGAATGGTGAGGTGACCTGGTGTTTAAAATAAATTATTCGAGGATGTGTATTAGAAATCGGTAATGGATGTGTGGTTCGGAATATTCCTAGGGAGGCTATCTTTTCCGCAGATTCTCTCTCTTGGGGGAGTAGCCTTAACAATCCCTTGGTGGTCTCCTCAAGAGTGGAGACTTTACCCCAGGAATTTATTTGTGTGATACATTTGAAATTGTTATGGATTCACCATTTTATACTACATTGAATTTTCATGGATGGCTCTTATTATTTCAATTAAAATATATAAATGTTCGAACAAACAAAAATAAGGTGTTGACATCATGGAAATATATTAACTCCATTTCAATAATTCCACTATAAAAAACTAATCATAGTAGCATCATAATATCTATACATAGAAAATATCAAAGAAAAAAATCATTGAATCTGGGTGATTTTGAGGTATTGATCTTTGTCAAACAACAAATATGTTTATAGATAGAAGAGAATACAATTTTGGTTTATAAGATAAATAAAATTCTCTATGCGAAAATGAAATCCCCCAAAAATGGAATCAATATTTTGAAATTTTTAAGTGAAAAAATGGATTCTGTAAGATAAATGGGAAAGAATTGTTACTGTAAATAATGGGATGATTAGATATTTATCACATTAATTTAATATGTGGCTGAAATCATGATATATGGAAAATATATTTTAAAAATAGATAATCTATGATGTTAATTATAGATAACATTCAAGAGGAAATATATTGGACATGAAATACATGTTTTTGGATGAAGATCAAGATAGATATGAAAGCCATAACATCAGTTCTATCTCAGAAGGATTATATTGAGAAAATAATTTAATATATATCTGTAGATTGGAAGTAAAAAAGCCTCTACCCTTATTGATAAATAAATTTTATTATCTTATTCATATGAAATAATAATGTAATTTGATTCCATGTGCTCAGGGATTGTATCATGTGCATCAATGATAAAAATTTTGATTTATTCATCGGTTTGAACTTGCACAGACATTTCCCATGAACTCAGAGTAGTGAGAAGGTTCATGAGAAATATGGGAAAGGTACATTGGTAGGATTTGCAGTTGATAATTTCTTCTTTTAATATAATAAAAGATAAAACAATATTATATAGAATAGATTATCTATTTTTTGTTTTTATGGAATCATATATTTCTGGTGACACTGATATATGAAAAGGTACAACCACTATAGTGTTTTCCCATATAGGAATTGATGATAGTTGATTTCAAAAGTTCTTATGACTTGTTACACTAATTTCAATAGAATTTGAGAATACATATTCAATGATATTTTGAAAATAAATTGTGTGGTTGAAAATATTGTTGAAGGATCTTGGATGAAGTCAATAAGGATCATTTATATTCTCTAATATCCAAAGTTAAATCAACGTCACTAAAAATATGGTGTTCTTTGTTTGAATAAATGATTCTAACATGATGTATCATTTCATTATAAATTTATTAGATGATAAAGAGTTATATCTATTAAATATGTCTTGAATAAAAAATATAGTTGATATGTCTAAGATTGTGATAGACTAGGAAATTTAGATGCATCATTGTGCCTTAGTTGGCATGGGTGAATGTAATGGGAAAATATAGGAATCTTGTATGGTAAAAAACAGATTTTTCCTAAATAGGAAGATTTTCCCAGGATCCCATAAATATGTATTCAAGTAAGATTTTTTTTGTAGTTTAAATAATATTTAGTTCATCAGATGTTCATCCATCAGAATTATATTTACTATAATTTCTTACAATAGATTATGGTCTGGATGAGAGATGAAGACTACGATACCAGTACTTCTCTATAAGTAATAATAATATCATATTTTTTTATTTATAGATGTATTTAAAATGGATTAATATATTTTTATATGATCTATAAAACTATTGGGGCGTCGGGATATTAATAAATTTTAGGAGATCATTCTTAGAGAATAATAAATTTTGAAAATAAATTATTACTAGTTGACCATTTGACAGTTAATATAAAAGTGTGTGGGACCTCAATGGTTGATAAAAACATAAATAAGATATTTATTAGAGATATTTGATGTTGACGAGGATCACATATCTTTTCTAGTATATTTTTAATCACCTATATCTTTTGATTATAATAAAACAATACTAGTGTATTCCTCTATTTTTTGTAATACTCATTCTCTGATTCTTGTAAAACTCCCTGTTCTTTCTTAATTCCTATATTTTTTTAATTTATTATAATTTTATATAAATATTTTTTTATAATGCAATAAATAATGGGTGACCTCATGTGGTGAGTATGATAATATTTCTACCTACTTAAATTAAATTTATTTGTAGGAAACCTCTGATGGGTTATATTTTTCATTATGTTACTTCCTCTGAGATTATAGTGGATCGATTTGTAAATTAATCTTGATTTTAATGGAAGTATAAGGGTTCAAATTTTTGTTCCCAAATATGGTCATATTTGATCCATTAATGTAATGATGAGGGAGAATATTATGGGAACTAACATTTATATTTGTCCCCATGGTTTATGATGTGGGTTTAACATCCCCCCTTTTAGATATCCATAGGTAACACAACGAACCACACAAGTCACTATTGATTCTATATCAACTTCTCCACATGGGATGAGGGGGATTTTCATGATATCATAAACATATGATATGTGAAATATTTCATTATAGGAGACCTTTTCAAGTGATGGGCAGTTATCCTAATGTGGAAAGAGCTGTCACGTAGTGATCTAAAATAGAAATAAAATTATAGATGGATGATTGGTATTATGAATAATAATTTGTATATATCCTTCTATACATTAATACTAATGTTAAAAAGATGAGTAAAAATTTTATCTTTTGACATATAATAATTCTTCTAATCTAAAATGGGAATCCCCATATTCTTCATAATATTCATGTATCCAATAATTTGAAAAATGATAAAAACTCCGTAATCACATATAAATTACTTCTCAAAAAATTCAAATAAAATAATAATCAAATGACCTCTATAATAGAAAAATTTGTACTTCTTGAAGATTAAATAGAACCATGTTAATCATGGTAGGTTCACTGAGAGGAGTTGAATTAATAAATAGTAGTATATTATTTCTATACTTGATTTATTATGAATTCATCCTTTATCAAATAAGATAGATTGTTATCTCAATGATTAACTCACACATATGGAGGAAAATAATAAAATAGGACACTCTATTTGCATGGTTTACTACATAAAATAAGTATCTAATCTATGGACTAATCCAGAGTCACTCGAGACCATAAAATCCAGTTGAATCACCATCATGTATATACAAAATCATCGTATATCCTTTATTCAGGTTATAATGTTATTGAAAAGTAATATCTAAAGTATTATCCTGCTAAATATACTAATGTATTTTACTATTGAGGTACGAGTTATATTTTTTACACTAATGTTTCTCACACATAAATATAATATTTCTACCATAAATATTCACTGTTAATAATAGACGAGACTTTTTTATTCATTGCTACACAAAAAAGTGTTATGATTACACAAAAACCAATGTGTTATTCCCATCATCCTACTTGTACATGTTGCAGTACAAGTATTATGTTTCATATATCTTTTATTCCAATACGTACTACACCAAACACACTCCTCTATCATGTTTCAGTATTTATAATTTATAAATCACAATGTAATCCACTTATAATTTCATATAAATACATGAGAGAACTTGTTATTTTTAATATTTCTCACAATAATCTTCTTCATTATGTTTTAATTTGAATTTGAATTCCAAATTTAAATACCCATCTTCTTATAACTACTCCATAAATTCTCTATTTTAATTATTCTTCTTCAGACAAAGGAACAATCAATGTGTGCGTTGGAAAAATTCATGGAATTACTCTTTACAACCTAATATGAAAAAAAAATTCCCAAGTTATTCTTATAAAAATTATACTCTCCATGACATGTCAAATTTTATCACATCACAACCCTGATATTTTATTCTTCTATACGTTTTCATGTTTTGATATGAATCATTAATTCCTAACATAAATTGTTAATATTTCTACATGTTTTTATGTCTTGAGATGGAAAAATCTATTATATTTTGAAACTTCTCTTTATAAGAATAATGAAATCCATGAATCCCATGGATTCTCATCATAGTGTGGAATCCTTAAAACATATGCAATTATCTTCTTTTTTCACCAAGTCATCATGTCCTTATGTGAGAACATGTATCATGTTGTTTTAATTCTTCAATGATTTTTTAAAACTAAAAAACCTCAAATATAATGATAATAATAATAAATATAAATCCTTATATGAGGAATTTCCCAAATATTATAATCACTCAATCAATGTATGGAAGCTATATTGAGGGTGTGGCCATCATCCTCTTTACAAAATTTTTTTCCTAAGCATCGCCTTATTATGTCATTAGTAGATTCGTGAAATTATCCTTATGTATAATAGTGAATTTAAACATTTTAAAATTTACCTATATAATAGTCAATAATATGAATAAAAATTATCATACGTATACACACTGTTAGTTTTCATCCATGTATGTGAATTTTCTTTCCAGGCACACAATTAATCTAATGAAAGGATGGACAATCTAAGAGTATCATAATATTAATCAGAAAAAAAGGAAGAGTTATAGAAATAGATTCCATAAGATTAAAAGTAATTTATAACATATGATGATATTCATAAGATTTAATTAGGAGTTACCCTGAAACGAGTTCCATGTATGAGTGTTGAGAATGTAAAGGAATTGCATAATTTTTCCTCATAAGGAGAAATTAGTTTTTAGAAATTATTTTATAAAAAAGGGTTCATATATGAAAATCTAGGAAGCAAACATAAATTCCATGTTCAAGGGTTTTTGGATGCTAGAACTATTCTATAGAAGGTGTAGTTTGTGAGTTGGAATTATATGATGAAACATATGGTTATCCAAGGAGATCAGATATGGTGGGCTGCTTCCCATGAACATTGGAAGGTAGTGAATAATATATGCACTTGCTATGTCCTACTATAAATAGTACAATATTATATTTCATCAACAAAAACCATGTTATTATAATAATGTTTTGTTAAATTGAATAATAGCACATAAATTCACCCCTCATGGATTAGGACCCAAGTATAAACCATGTGAAAACATAGGGTTTTTAATATTCTTATTTCATTAGATTAGGGAGTATTTATATTATTTTCAGTGTTTATTACATTGTTGTGTATTATAGTGTGGGGATTTAAGTGTTCTGTGTCTTTTATGATTTGGAAACTATATTTCATGATCGCACTAGTACGTTATTCTACCTAATGATTTATAGTAAATATCACTTAGTTGTTTAATAAAGGGTATTCATGTTCCAAAAAAGTGGTATTATATATATGATTAAAAAATATTAAAAGAATATAACACTAATGAAGGTAATCATAAAATTATTTAGTATTTAAATTATACACTTTTCCTTATAGGATAATTTCATTATGTAGATCTTGATCCCTCTTATGTGTTTTAGACTTGTGTGGGATTTTAATTTCATACAAAACAATTGTTTGGATGTGTGTTAGGTCTGGGAGGATATTTTGAAAATATGGATTTTGGGATCTATAAAATGAAGGAGGATTTTCTACTACTCAAGAACCTTGATCTTCTATTTATGGGTACCAAGATAGAAGGGATCTATAAGTAAGAATTTGATAGGATAGATAAGATAAAATATGGTATGATTATGATGTCATTAGCCTAGAATGTGGTTGATAATATTGAAAAATTTAAAACATCTCCTGAACCTATAAATGTTATTAAAGATATGTATTATAAGATGACTAAAATGAATAATTTATTACATTTTTAGAGGTTGATCATATTGAGGATGTCAGAATGAAATCATATGTTACAACAACACATCAACTGTAATGCCCCGACCCCAGTTACCCAGAGTCATTGCATTATTACATAACATTGGCATGATCACAAAATATCATGTCTCGAAAGACTGATTAGTTTAGTAGCCTTGGAATAAAAAGATACATTCTTAATGATTGAATTTCATCATAAAGTGAAAACTACTAAAATACATCTTTTCTTCATATCCCCTCATATTATCCATGCAGTTCATTCATAAATTACTTCTTCGCATCCTGGGAAAAATAAAACATTGAAAGGGGTGTGCTCAGATGCTCAGTAAGGATAACAATATAGCAGAAACATTTATAAATAAGAATAAACATTTAAGGCAACGTATAACTAAAAAAATCCTTTTAAACATGAACTTAAGCATAATATGGAAAATATAAAATGAAATAATTCCATTTAATTATTCACATTTATATTCTACTTGTCGAATAATCACATGCAATATCAATTACCACTTTCATAATGATGGAATGCATAATCCCACACTATCATAACCACATAGTCAAGGCCTCGTACCAAGACTACAAATAATATTTTGTCAAGGGATTCTGCCAAGACACTAGTTTGTCTCATGAGACCTACCGATGCATCGTGAAGCTATAGTGGGCTCCAACCATCACATGTTAAGTCCAATTCATTCCTCATATGAACAGGTTTAAACATAACATAAACATTCGTATTAAAACTAGCATATGAAATGTCAATAATTCCTCCATAAACCATGAATGGTTTAAAAATAACACATCCATAGTCAAACATATCACAAAACCTTCAATTCAATATGGATTTTTTTCGTAATAATAAATTTCAAATAATCTTAAAATACATCAAAGGATGTTGACATAGATGAAATCAAAACTATTTGATAGAAATATCTCTTTTTTTGAAATCATTTAAAAGTATCATAATTTTAAAATAAAAAATTTTCTTTTAAAATATTCTTATAATCTTGTAAGGTATGCTTTGACAATTTTATAATGGCGGAAAATAGCAGCACCCACTGTATAAGTTAAAAAAGACATTCTTACCTTAATTCTATCGAAAAGGTTAAAAAGGAATTTGTTTGGAAAACGACAGAAATAATCCTTTATAAACATCTTATAAAAATTCAAAAAAGGGTATAAATAACATTAAACCATAGTCTATAATATGTTAAAAATTATTTGAAAATACATTTTTTATGAAACATGGATGTGGATGATAAATAGGTCCCATAAGATAATTACATATAAATAACCTCGGATAATGAAGAGATTGTGAAATAAACACTTACCTTGTACTTTTCAATGGTTGAGGGTAGGTTAACCTACTGTATAATGGTGAAATAGTTGTTATTAAATTATACAAGAATAATATACATTAATATGATATCATATATGATCTTTTAACATTAATTTGTTAATAATATCATAGTATTATCGTCATTTCGGGTGTTAACATATTCATTTTATTTTATATATTTCTTTATATAAGCCTTGTTTGTTATGGAGAGTAATTATCTTATTCATATCCAGAATGTTATAATGTCCCTAAACATTATTTTTAATCATCAAATGATAATTATATTTGAATGGATACGATGAGGAATTAATCTCATTGCATTCGTGGAGACGGTAGTCCGTACGTACGGAAGAGCGACAATATCACTCTTTTGATATTCAAATAATATATAATTGAATGGTATATAATATATATAGAATCATTATAATGTTATATTTATTATTTACATGATTACACATCATTATTATACCAATCCAAATAATAGTGTATTGAATAACAATTACACCACGACGTGGAGACGGTAGGCCGTACGTATGCTTGTATGGTGACATGTCATTAAAAGGATGGATAGAATACTGAATATGGTTGTACCATATTTATAATAACATCACAGTATATAGAAGATACTTGAGTTATTATTTTATAAATGAAATAACAAAGGAAAAAGAATTTGAATAAGAAAGGAACTTGAAAAAGTGTGGTGAAAACATTACCTCTTCTTCGGGTTCTTCCTTTTGATTTGATCAAAAGGGCTCCTTAGGTGGGTTTTCTGATCAAAAAAAGGCCTCTAGGTTGAATTTAGGGAAGTTGAGATAATATTTGGGCATGGATTGTCTGAATAAAAAGGCTTTGAATGTGTGAATAATTGGTTATAAGTGGTGTCCTTTTATAAGGGGGAGGAGGGGTTTTTAGGAAAAACATAAAGTATTATTTTATAATAAGTCATATTCGGTTTATAATGGCTCCAAAGTGGATTATTAAAAGTATAATCTGGGGATGGGTCAAAATACATTCAATCAATAGATCTTAGACATGTTTGGGTCATTATATTAACCTTGTATTTTAGTTTTCAATCTTAGTTAATTAGTTTGACATTTACCATGTCACCTTTTATTTTTATATTATATTGTTAATATACTTACTATATTCATCAAAGAGACAACCAAGTGGTACATTAATGATACAAATATCATGATATATGTCTCTTGGCCGATACGTAGATTGTTAGGAATTGAATATCAATTAATAATATAATATTTGTTTTATAAATTCTGTTATGTCACTTTTGACACTATTTGGTATTTTATTTTTGTAAAAATCAATACAGAAAGATTAATTCAAAAAAAAACATAACTAAATGAATACTAACATGTAATATTAACCTATAAAAATAATTTAATTTACAATAAATCTCACATTAACTTTATTTGAATATTTATAATATCAATTATTTTATTATTTCATTAATTAGGTAATTACCTCATTACAATTGTGTCATTAATAAATTAAATTATTTAATGTCTAAAAATTATAAATAATATACCATTATGTAGGAAATATTTTTACCTTTCTAATGAATATTTAAAATATAATATATCTTATGTATAACCCTATATAAAATTTGTGTTTCTAAAATTTATATGCTTATGTAATTTTTGTATTTACTTTAACATAATTAATATAAAGTGTCCCTATCAACAACAAGTGGCTCCATGGGGTCCCAAAATCTATCCAAAGATGCCCATGGTAGGACATGTATCCACAAATAAGGTTAGGACTCGTTTTAGGTAATTTATTATTATTATAATATTGTTTGTTAAACATTATTTACCGGATTTACCCTTTAACCATGGTAAGTAAAATATTTACCGAAGTAATTATTCAAAATGTCTAAAAATAAAAGTTACCTATTTACAAAATTTGGAACTCCTGATTCTAAATATGGAATAAATTTTTCTAAATTCAAAAAACTGAAGTTGCAGAAATTAATATAAAATTTATTCTCGTTGTTAAATCAAAAAGTGTGTTTTTAAGAGATAATAACAATCAAAAGATTGACACTTGTTTATGCTCATCTTAAATATGAAATTATTTCCAATGACCAAAATTGTATTATATTTAAAAAATATATTATAAATATACTTTAAAACCACCCAAATTCATAATTTATCTCTATTAATTATTTCGATTAAATTTTTTTTTAATTAACATTTAGTAATTTTCACTATTCATCAAAATATAAATGTTATCCAAAAAGTACCAAAATTTCACCCTAGGCTTAATTAGATATTCCGAATCCAAAACTTAATTCCATTTTGAGAGATAAAATTTATAAAATTTTTATAATTTGGTATTACTATTAATTACGGCTAGTTTGATTGGTCGCGGTGTGTTAGAATCTCAAAGATGCGTACAACACACACTGTTGTATTATTCAAAGATAATCTTACAGTGGAAGCTTGGAGTGTTACATTATCCCCTAGTTCAAATAATTTCATCCTCGAAATTTCTAGAATACTACCGCATGAAAAGACTCAGGTGGTTCTTCATCATAAGTTCATCGGGTTCCCACGTTGCCTCTTCCATCTTATGGTTCCTCCATAGAACATTTACTAGATGAGTCATCCAGTTTCTCAGCACGTGTTCTCCTGTATGAACAATACTGATGGGATCATAGAAATAAGATAGATCGGCTTCCAGTTCTAATCCCTTGTAAATGAGTACATGTGACGGGTGAGACATGTATTTTATCAACAGTGATACATAGAACACATCGTGATCTTTGGAGGGATTTGGCAGCATTTCCAAATGGTAAGCTACGACCCCAATTAGTTCTACAATTTCGATAGGTCCGATGCAACTAAGACTCAATTTACACTTCTTACCGAAACTTATAAATCCCTTCCATGGATATACCTTCAAGAAAACATGATCTCCTACCTGAAATTCCAAATCCTTCCTTCAGTTATCGGCATAGCTCTTCTGCCTACATTGAGCTGCCTTAATGTGGTTTTGGATTACCTTCACCTTTTCCATCATTTCCACCACCAGTTCTGGGCCTACAAGTTTTCATTCACCATAGTCATCCCAACAGGTTGGTGTGCAACATCTCTTTCTGTATAACTCTTCATATGGTGCCATCTGAATACTTGAATGGAAGCTATTGTTATTAGATAATTCTACCAGATGTAAATATTGATCCCACATACCCTGAAAGTCAAGTGAGCATCATCTCAACATGTCTCTAAGGTTTTAATAGTTCGTTCTGATTGTCCATCTATTTGAGGGTGGTAGGTAGTGCTCAAACGAAGTTAGGTATCCAAGGCCTTCTAAAGACTCTTCCATAATCTTGAAGTAAAACGGGGATCACAATAAAAAACAATAGATTGGGGTACTCCATGAAGTCTCACAACTTCATTAATATATAGTATTTCTAGGCGTTCAAGTGGTAAATCCTTCCTTATAGAAAGAAAATGTGCTGACTTGGTAAGACGATCAACAATAACCCATATTTCATCATTCCTTCTAGGGTATTTGGTAGCCCGATGATAAAGTACATCATAATATTGTCCCATTTCCACTCCGGTATGGGAAGAGGTTTCATGACTCCTCCAGGCTGTTGCCTTCTATCTTTCACTTGTTGACAAACCATAAATCTTGACACAAAATCAGCAATCTCCCTCCTCATGTTGTCCCACCAAAAATTTTCCTTCAAATAACTATACATTTCGGTGCTCCCAGGGTGTATAGAGAAATTGGAACTATGAGCATCATCCAACGATTCCCTTTTTAGATCAGGTATATCGGGAACACAAAGTCTCTTCCGAATTTAGAAATTCCATCTTCATACACAAAGTCACTCAATATACCATCATTCACTACTTTAATCTTCTTTTGTAATTCGTCATCGTTGGTCTGAGAACTCTTAATTCTTTCTAGTAAAGATGGTTTGGCATCAATTTAAAAAAGAATTGATGTTTCACCTCCCATTGAGATTCCCATATAAAACTTTACTAGATCCATGTAATAGGATCCCTTTAAATTCTCATCATGTTCAAAACTCCATGATCTTTATGGCTCAAAGCATCTTCCACCTTATTTGCCTTCCCCGTGTGGTAGTGTATCCTGCAATCATAATCCTTTAGTAGTTCATTCCGTATCATTTACCTCATGTTGAGTTATTTATGTGAGAAAATATACTTCAAACACTTGTGATTAGTATAAATCTCACATTTTTCACCATAGAGATAGTGTCTCCAAATCTTCAAAGTAATGATTAAAGCTGCTAACTCAAGATCATGAGTAGGATAGTTCTGCTCATAAATTTTCAGCTATCGTGATGCATAGGAAATAACCCTATCATTCGGCATAAGGACACAACCAAGTCCTTTCTTCGATGCATAACTATAAATAACGAACCCATCATTTCCCTTATTTCCATTCCCAGATTTATCAGAATATCTCTTCTTCTCTTTATTTTCTTCAAAGTCATAAGACTTAGAGAATTCCTTTTCTGTCTTGATAGCACAAGAGACAATGTATTCGTATGACGAGAAGGATTGTGAGTCTAATGCTCGATGGAGAAATGGTTTTAACCCATCAAAGAAACGATAAATCTTACTTTGTGGGTTACGTATATAATCTCCAGCATACCATGCTAACCTTGTAATGTTAGCCTCATACTTTGCGACATTCTCATCCTCCTTTTGTCTCAGACTCAAAAATTTCCTTTCCATATCTTCTCGATGGTCACGAGGAATGTTTTTTTTTCTAAAAATAGATCTTTGAACTCCCACCATTCAATATATAATACATCATAATCTTCCTTCGTGTTTTGAATCCATGACCACCACTGATCAGCATCACCAGTGAGGTGGTAAAATGCCATGATAATGTTTTCTCTTTCACTAATCCCCATAGCCTGAAATATTATCTCTAGGGAACATATCCATTTCTCTGCTACCAATGGATTTGTACACCCATTTAATGTTTGTGGTTTTTGCCTCATGATGCGATCTAACATTGATCCACAAACTGTAGATCAGGTTGCTCCATATTGGTAAGGTTATTATTAATAACCAAAGTGAGTTGTCCCAGTATTGTGATAAGCTGGTCAGCACCAGTTTCATCACCAGCTCCACAATAATTAGCTTGATCAAGCGGGAAATCCCTACATGTAGTGTGTGCATTGATATGGTTTCCATTTCTTCCACTAGGCGCCATTTCTAAAAAATGGAATAAACTAGATTAGTTTACTAATCAAAATACATAATTACATACTTGTAAAACACTTAACATAAATTTAACTAATTATAGATATAATCCATAATAATAAAAATGTTTTCTTTGAGAAAGTATATACTCATAAACCCTTCATAATGGTTTGTAAATAAAATAAGAATTATCCAATGCATATCCCCTGAGAGTGTCATAACCAAAAATGAAACAAGGCCCGTTGTCGTGCACCAGTTCCCATTCGAGTCTAGCTCATATCGGTGTTTTTGTGTTTTACCCCTAGGTATATCTAGGCTAGAGCCGCCTCTACCCGCTCGTATCTAGACATGGATTTATTTCTCAGAAAACTCTCAAAATCTATACAATACCAAAATTCTAAGAAGATCTTCTATACTCATCCTCAATCAATATCTTAGGGCTATGTGCTTTAATCCGAGTTTATCTAAATCTAGAATCTAAGGTTTGTACTAAACTTCCATTGATTCCAACTGAAATGCCCCAACCCCATTTAACCATAGTCAATTCATTATTACATAACATTGGAATGATCACAAATGATAAAGTCTCGATAGACTGATTAGTTTAGTAGCCTTGGAATAACAAGATACATTCAT
Organism: Viscum album; assembly: GCA_963277665.1. Taxonomy (NCBI): domain Eukaryota; kingdom Viridiplantae; phylum Streptophyta; class Magnoliopsida; order Santalales; family Viscaceae; genus Viscum; species Viscum album. The sequence continues at coordinate 1,608,353,815 of OY728140.1, forward strand.
AAAGTTTGCATTACTTCATAAAGATAAAACTACTACAACAACATCTTTTCTTTAAATCCCCTCATAATATCCTTGTAGGTAATTTTTAAATTACTTCTTTACATCCTGGGAAAAATAAAACATTGAAAGGGGTGATCTCAGATGCTCAGTAAGGATAACAATATAATGGAAACTTTCATAAATAAGCATAACAATTTATGGAAATGTATAAATAAAACAAAATCCTTTTAAACATGAACTTCAGCATAATATGGAAATGATAAAATGAAATAATTCCATTTACTTATTCACAATGGTATTCTACTAGTCGAATAATCACATGAAATATCAGTAACCACTTTCATAATGATGGAATGCGTAATGTCGTACAATCATAACCACATAGTCATGGCCTCTTGCCAAGACTAAAAATAAGACTTTGTCAAGGCCTTGTGCCAAGACACTAGTTTGACTCATGAGACCTACCGATGCATCGATGATCTATAGCGGGCTCCACCAGTCACATATTAAGTTCAATGCATTCCTCATATAAACAGGTTTAAACATAACATAAACATTCGTATTAAAACTAGCATTCGAAATGTCAATACATTCTGCATAAACCATGAATGGTATAAAAATAACACATCCACAGTCAAACATACCATAAAACATTCAATACTATATGGATGTTTTGTATCATAATAATAAACTTCAAATAAACTCAAAATCCATCAAAGGATGTTGACATAGATGAAATCAAAAATATTTGAGAGAAATATCTCTTTTTTTGAAATCATTTAAAATTATCATAATTATAAAATATAACATTTACATTGAAAATATTCTTATAAGCTTGTAAGGGAGGCTTCAATGATTTTATAATGGTGAAAAATAGCCACACCCACCGTATAAGTTAAAAAAGACATTCTTACCTTAATTATGTCGAAAAGGTTAAAAAGGAGCTTGTTTGGAAAATGACGAAAAGATTCCTTTATAAACATCTTATAAAAAGTCAAAAAAGTAAAAAAGGACTTTAACCCATATTATGTAAAATGTTATGAATTATTTGAAATACATTTTTCAGAAACATTGATGTTGATGATAAAGAGGTCCCAGAAGATAATTACGTATAAACTACCTCATATAATGAAGAGATTATGAAATAAACCCTTAACATGTACTTTTCCTTGGTTGATGGAAGTTCAACCTCCTATATAATGGTTAATTGGATTTATTAAATTATAAATGAATCATATACATTAATATGATATCATATATGATCTTTTAACATTGCTTTGTTAATAATATCTTAGTATTATCGTCGTTTCTGGTGTTAACTAACTAGTTTTATTTTACATGTTTTGTTACATAAGCCATGTTTGTTATGGATAGATAGTATCTTATTGATATCCAAATTGATATCAAGTCCTTAAAAATTCTTTTTAATCATAAAATGATAATTATACTTGAATGGATACGATGGGGAATGAATATATTTGCATTCATGGAGACGGTAGTCCGTACGTACGAACGAGCAAAAATATCACTCTTTTGAAATTAAAATAATATATAATTGGATATTATATCATATATACAGAATCATTATCATGTTATATTTATTATTTAAATGAATTTCTCATCATTATTATACCTATCCAAATAATAGTGTATTGAATAACAATTTCACCAAGACGTGGAGACGGTAGGTCGTACGTACGCACGTATGGTGACATTTCATTCAAAGGATGGATAGAATACTGAATATGGTTGTACCATATTTATAATAACATCAAAGTATATAGAAGATATTGGAGTTATTATTTTATAAACGAAATAACAAAGGAAGACGATGTTGAAGAATAATGGAACTTGAAAAAGGGTGGTGAAAACATTACCTCCACTTCGTGTTCTTCCTTTTTTTATCAAACGTCCCCCATAGGTGGGATTTATGATCAAAATAAGGCCTCTAAGTTAAATTAAGGGAAGTTGAGAAAATATTTGGCCACTATTTGGACGAACCAAAAGGATTTGAAGGTGTGAAGAATTGGTTATAAGTGGTGTCCTTTTATATGGGGGAGGAGGGGATCTTTAGAAAAACAATTAAAGTATTATTTTATAATAAATTCATATTCGGTTTCAAATGGATAAAAAGTGAATTATTAAAAGTATAAGGAGGGTATGGGTCGAAATTATTTCAACCAATAGATTTTAGAAAGGGTTGGGTAATTATATTAACCTTATCTTTTAGTTTTAACTCTTAGTTAATTAGTTTCACATTTACCATGTCACCTTGTATTTTTATATTATATAGTTAATAAACATACTATATAAATCCAAGATACCCCCCAAGTAGTCCATTAATGATAAAACTATCATGATATAAGTCTCTCGGCCGAAACATAGGTTTTTAGAAATTGAATATCAATTAATAATATAATATTTGTTTTAAAAATTCTTTTATGTCAATTTTGACACTATTTGGTATTTGTTTTTTGTGAAAATCATAACAGCATTATTACTTCAAAAAACATATTAAATGAATAATATCATGTCATATTAACCTATAAAAATAGTGGAATTCATAAAAATTCTCAAATTACATTTATTTGGATATTTATAATATCAATTATTTTAATATTTCATTAATTAGGTAATTACCGAGTCACTATTGTGTCATAAATAAATTAAATTTTATAATGTCTAAAAATTATAAATAACATACCATTACGTAGGAATGCTTTTTTATATTTCTAATGAATATTTAAAATTGAATTTATATTATGATTAACCCTATATAAAAATTGTTTTTCTAAAAGATATATGCTTATGTCATTTTCGTATTTTCTTTAACATAATTAATATAAAGTGTCCCTATCACCAACAAGTGGCTCCATGCGGTCCCAAAATCTACGCAAAGATTCCCATGGTCGTAAATGTATCCACCAATAAGGTTAGGACACGTTTTAGTGTAATTTATTATTATTATAATATTATTTTTTTACCCTTACTTACCGGATTTACCCTTTAACCAAGGTAAATAAAATATTTACCGAAGTAATTATTCAAAATGTCTAAAAATAAAAGTTACCTATTTACACAATTTGGACATTCTGATTCTAAATATGGAATCTATTTTTTCAAATTCAAAACACAAAAGTGGAAGAAATATATTTAAAATTAATTCCCGTTGTTAAAACAAAAAGGTGGTTTTTAAGAGATAATAACTATCAAAAGATTGATACTTATTTATGTCCGGTTTAAATGTGAAATTATGTCCAATGACCAAAATTGTATTATATGGTAAAAATATATTTTAAATATATACTTTAGATCCACTAAAATTCATAATTTATCACTATTAATTATTTTGATTTAAAAAGTTGTTTTTAATTAAAATTTAGTAATTTTCACTATTCATCTAAATATAAAAGTTATCTGAAAAGTACCAAAATTTCACCCAAAGATAAATTCGATATTCTGAATCCAAAAATGAATTCCATTTTGAGAGATAAAATTTATAAAATTTAAAAATGTGGGTATTTCTATTTATAACGGCTAGATTGATTGGTCTCGGTGTGTTAGAATCTTAAAGTTGCGTACAACACACACTACTGTATTATTCAAAAAGAATAATACCATGGAATTTTGGGGTGTTACAACAACATCAGGAAGATAATTTATCATTTGGAAGTTTTTAAGGTGATCTTTAGAAATTTAGAGTTGGTGTTGTCTTTTACTCTCATAGATATTGGAATCATGGGACATGATGGTGACTACAATGAGTTACTCATGTGAAATGTATGAATTAGTGATTTTTTATATTAAAACCCAAATAATGAAGAAATAAATTCTTTTCATGGATATCCATGAATCCTTGAGAAATTTATATAGTCCTAAAGATTGAAGAAACTCCATGAACCTAAATATTTAGACAAAAGTCAACGGAAGTAGAATTCAATGTATAATAAGATAATAAAAATATAGTACCATGCATTGAAATTTATGAAAGAAAGGCCACCTGATGAAGGATTGAAAATAGTATAGAGTTAATTATAAATGTTATAAATAATGATGTGGATCTAAAAAAACTATATCAGATGATATGGATCGACTACATAGGGATTCCAAATCCCTATGATTCTTGGATTATGTACTATAGATCATTATTTTACTCAACATATGATAGTCAATGAAAGAAGAACTATATTTTTAATTGTCAGAATAAATATTCAACATAATTTTTCATTATTTAGTAATAATTATAGGTAAAAAGATGATATTTTATAGAAATAAATATTTTCACTATATTAAAATGAGTAATCATGAATTATTTGAAAATTTTACTAATTTTTTACTATGATGATTTTGACTCTTGAAATATGTAAAAATAACTCCCTCTGTTCTTTTTCATAATATGATTTCATCCCAATTCCATTATAATACTATGCATATCTGATCATCCACATATAGAAAAATTAATTCTATTACTTGAGATGTGTTTTTGATTTGGGTTGAAGTGTATTGAAGTGTTTTGAATGTTTTTTAGTTGTTTTAAAACATTTTTATTTTTTTTGTTGCTAGATAAAAAATGAAATAGAATTAAAAAATTTATATGAAGTATTATTTTATATGAATTATCATAATTTATTTTTATTTTTGATGGATTTAAATGAAATTTTTATTTATCTTATTCCATTTCTTAAGCCATCAATATTGATTTAAGACTTTCATATTACATATGGATTTTATAATTTGTAAAAATTTTATAAGGTTTATTGGAAGAAATTTGTGACCTACATAAAGGTTACCCTGAATATTAGTGAGTAATGTAAATGTAAACTAAAACCTATATAATGGATACATAAAAATTTAATGAGATGTGTATTTTTAATTTGGATTATATGACTCCACCATGAGAATTTTTGTTCATCATAAGCATTCAGTGGAGTGGATGTCTTTTCATAGTAGGACATTTTTCACGATCATAATACTTTGTTCTCAATCATATGACATGCCGCTTACATTGTAAAACATTTATTTTGAGCGTTAGACATCCCAATATCTAGATGCTATCACTTATCATGTGAATTATTAACATATTACAATATAATTCAAAGGATCATTAAATTATATAAGGTAGTTTAAATTATGGGTTTTTGTAAATATTTTAATAAAATCTCATGTTTTCCACACCAACATTCATAAAACCAATTTTGGGAAGCCACATGGATTATAATATGAATTATTATTACCTCTAAATAAAATAAGGCATGGAATTGAATTTATATAGATTTAAATTCATTTAGGGAGAAAAGTTATATGGTAAAAAAGAAGGATTTTTTATTTTTAGTGGGATATGTTATTGGTAGTTTCGATGATAGATATGAAGAGGTAAATATGAATCTATAAGAGAAGAAGAATGTGACCTGGAGAAATATACTAGAGGCTCATGACTAGATTTATTGTTTTTGATGGTTAATATTATATATTATTTTCTATTTTATTTTTTTAATTAATTCTTCTTATTCCCCCTTCATCTATTTTACAAATCTCATGGAGGTGTAAATGACTGAATAGTTTTGTGGGTTATAGTCAAAACAAATTATGACATTTAAATTAGGATTCTGGAAGGATGATTTTTATCTCATGGTGTAGAGTTTTGGAGTTTAAAAATCGTATCATTTAAGCATTTTTTTCTCTAAATGGGTGGTGGTTTTTTTGATGAATGAAAATTCAAAAAATTTATAATATAGGAAAAAATGGATACCAAAAAGGGAGACACACCTGTATTAACCTTTTTGATCATAGATTCACAAAATTGGACATTTAATTATTTTCCTTGTGTATGTAAATAATATGGAAACTTCCTTAGTACTTAAATTTTTTGAATAAACATCAAACTCAATGAGTATCTCCAAAGTGATCATATCATCATTCTCTTAAATAAGTAAAACTCATGATCACATCCACTGTTTTAATCACTTTTTCGATGGTACAACAATGATCTGAATATTAGGATAGGAGTGGGTTTTTAACAATCGAAAAGAAAATATATTGTCAATATATATGAGGTAAAATCACCTCATTATCTTTTAACGATCTAGAGACCTTCAAAACAAATTAAAAGGAATCCGGGTGAATGTGTAGACTCTACATAATTATTTTTTATTTGGTGGGTGTTCCTCGAGTTATCCTCTAATCGTAAAATATAGATTTATAGATCACATGATGTTTTGGTGGGAGATAAACATGTACAACAGTTGGATAAAAATAAATATAAGATTTAACAGAATGAAAATATATTAAAAAGTATAAATGTAAAATTATTTAAATAATAGATTGAATATAATTAGCAGACACCAAATATTTTAACTAAGGGAGAGGAAAATGTATTTAAAGTAATTGAGAAATATTCTCAATTCTTACATTCAATTTTAGTGGAACGATCAATGAGATTCTTCTTCAGGTAGATGAATGAATCATGCATAATTTCACACACCATTATCAATTCAGCTGAGAGAATCATAATGAATATTCTTATTGGGAAAACAAAATCCTCTCATAATCACACATTAATGTATTCATGTTTTATTCTGTTATTTTTTACATTTCTTTACTATTGGAATGGAAATTGGGGATGAATCCTCAGGTGAGTAGTTTTAGAATGTTTTTAAAACTGGATGTTGTCATTTGGGTATTGGTGAAGAAATTTGGCTCCATTGTAAATTATTTTTTATCATACATTAGTATAGATGTAAATATTTCAAATTTGGAAAAAAAACATTGAGGAGGTCTAAATTGAATGTTGCTTGTTGCTTCCCCATGTATGCTCGGGTAGTGGTTATGTGGGAATCCATTGATTATCATTATTTGGGAAATTTTTCATGATTACGGTGTAAAATTTTTTCCACAGTGACAGTCTCAACCATGGGAACCAATGAGGTCTCATTGGTCTTCAATCTACAATAAAACACAGAAAATGATCAAAATCCATCAATACTAGTCTATAACTAATCATTTCAGTAAAAACATTTGTTTTACTTTAATCTTATGCTCAGAGGTGTCTCTACCATTTTGGTTTTTCCATGGTGGCTCAATCATGATGGAATTAAACCACCCTCAACATCTGTTCAAATGGAATCTTAGAAATTTTCATCAAGGTTGAGCATGACTAACTCTATTTAAAAAAATAATTCTTTTATCTCCATCAGAATCTAAAAGATAGGTGGCATGATTATCTTCATCATTGGGTGGATCCTTATCACCTCCCATTATCAGCATCCCATTATCGATGGATTTTGAAGACCCTATATTTGGGTTTATTAAATATGGGAAAGTATTGTTGCATTTTATTTTATTCATCACTCATGATAATTATTGGATTCATCACTAGTTTAATTGATGTTCTCCTCAACTACTGATCATGACTCCTCTTCATTAATTTCATATTTTGTTCTCATCCTTTCTTAGATGGTGAATCTCGAGAATCATTAGATCTTACATAATATTTGGTGTTGTTTTCTGGATTAAGTATCTTAAATGAAATGAAGGATCTGGGATCCATTAAGCTTGGTTTACCAACAAAGGATTCCACCTTGTTTGATTTATTATACAACGAAATCCTACATAGTGCCTATTTCATTTAGGAGAAGGCACCATCTCTAGGGTTCCCATTTGGGGTATCATAAGTTACCTTGAAGGCTATAGTAGTTAGATGGATGGAGTATGTGGTCACATTGCGAAAATTGTTAATATATTTTATGTAATTGTTCTATCATGTGGGAAGAAGATGCATGATTCATTTTTTTGATGATATAAGTCAATTTTTCATATGGTAACATTTAGGCTTGTTGTCATTTAGTGGGAATATCTCCTTGATGGGGTATTTATGAGATAGCTTTAAAAACCATGATGAAGAGTAGTGTTTTCACATGCGTATGTGACAATGAGTTTTATGAATTAATTTAGCGGTCATGATCACATAAGAATTGAACTTTTAATGAATTCAAATCTTTTCTATCATGGTCACATTATGATTTTTCCACATTCCAATCTTATTTTCAAAACAAAAGTTCTTTTTCTTTGTATATTTTCTTTAAAAAATTTCAAATAAATAATAGAATTAAAAAATTTATTCCATTCCACGGAACAATAAATTCAGAAATAATGACAATTTTTTCTAAATAAACCAAAAATAAATTATATTTTGAATCAATTAAATAAAATTTTCATCCATTAAAATTAAATTCTAATTCAAATTGTTAATTAAAATTGAAAATTCTTTTTAATCATAATTTCAATGTATTTATTTTTGTTAAATTAAATATTGATTAAAAAATAAAACTCTAAAAATAAATTCATTTAAGAATTTCAATTATATATTAAATTTAACAATTAATCTTAAAATTTTAAAATAAAATATTTCAATACTATTTTAATTCCATGAATAAATAAAGTAATAATAAAATAAATTGAGAAATTTATTGACTAAATTATTAATTCCTCAAAAGATAAAAAATGTAATGTTTACAATGATTTTTTATTTTTAATGGTGGTGATTATTAGTGATAAGAAATTGAATTTTTTTACATTTTCATCTCACATCACTACCCCACACATGAAATATTACACTATTAAGAAAATATATCATAGAATTTCATTATTCAAAAATAATAACTAAAATATTCGTCCTCTCGTGATCTAAATATACATCCAGAGAAGAAATAAATACAAATTCATCCATTTTTGTAAATTATGAAGCCTCATTTGTGAAAAAAAATCCAATTCATCATTTCGATCCAATCAAATTTCCAATCCTATGTGTGGATCAATATCAGAGATAAGTGAAATAAAATCTTTAAGAAGAATAACTTTCAATTACCCCTCTCTTCTAATTTTTTAAACTATAGTTTTATGTTATACATAAATAATATAATTAAAATGATTGTTTTATATAACAGTTTACACTTCACTATCATGGTTTAATATTATCCTTACATAAATGAATTAATTTTTTATTATTAGGTACTAATTAATTTTTTATTCTAATTTTCACTAGCCATGTATATGTAAATTACTATGGAATATAAATTATTGGATATGTACAAATGGATTTACTCACACACCTGATGATATAGTCTTAGAGATTCACCATGGGATCCCAATTTACCATTTTTCTACATGTTCAAAGTACATTGAATAAATGTTTTAGAGTTAGATCCAAATTTTTTTATATTTCATAGAGTAAAAGATAACTTATATTTTTTTATGTGAATTCATGTTATAATTATTATTGCATAAAAATATTTTATCTCACACAAAATTTCCAAGTTCGATGACCATGTTTATATGAATGTAGTGTCAAAATTCACTAAGCATTCACTATTCCATCCCAACATCATAACAAGTTGAGTCTTTAACGCTATAATGGTATTTTAAAAAGGGTATCATACAAGATCATGAAAATTTGGAAAAATAAAAACTAAATAAAATGATATTTAACATATTTATAAGTATAAAAAACATTTTCTGGGTTTTTATTATTCTTTATTTATTATCATTCTAAAATATATTTACTAAAAACTTTCTAAAAATATAACGCATATTTTTATTTATAGATTCTATGAAATTATCTAAAAATATTGAAAAAATACTAAATGGGATTCAATCCCCCCACCCAAATTTATCAATGAAACTATAGTAAATGATTTTCAACATGAAATTTATCAATGAAAAAATTATTATTAATAAGTAGTATAGAAAAAATAAATAAATTGTAAATAATCAACTATGTTTTTATTATCTACTGTGTTCAAGGAATTATATTTCATATGTTGTTTATAGATAGTTGTAATCTATAAATCAAGATTTTATAACCAAAGGGGAACCACATAGAATATAAAAAAAATTAGAAAATATATCAAAACATAATAAAATAAAAATATAAATAGAAGTATAATGAATCTTATTATATCCCTCATAAGAGTGGATATAGTTACACTATCCATGGATGTAAAATCATTTTGTTTTTCCCAATCCATCATAGGATGGGGTTTCTTTTTTTAAAAACACCACATGTTCTTTCATCCTAATATCGTCAGCTTTAATTCAACTAGGAGGTCCTCATTTATACAGTACTACATGTGCACCCCATTAGTAGTGTGATGTATTTCATATAATGAGGGTGGATGGTTAATTTATGGTCTCTCACAAACCTCCACCACGACTTTCATGGATTCTTATTCATATAGAGATGAATCCATTAATTCTCATTAGTCATGTTAAAATAAATAATAGTTAGTAATAATTTCAATTGTATAGAATCAATGAATCCTGATATCAAATAATACATTCTCAATCATTTCATTCTATTTCTACATGATAAGACACTAATAATTCCACTTACTCTAATTTACCTACCACTAGTTGATGATTTTGGTGATGTTAAGATAGTAATGGATTCACCATAATTCCTAGAGGATATTCATCTTCCTCAACATCCACTCCCATTGTTTCATCCCCTTTAAACTCTTAAAGAGTGAATTTTAATATTTTTACAATTAATACTCATTTATATCTAATAATTCCTTGATATGGTCATCTTATTAAATTATTTATAACTACATTTTTATTCTAAATTAAATTTCTTAGGTTCCTCATCTCAGGTAAGGGTAAGAATAAAATATAACAGTTCTCAATTATCATAATTAATTTAACAATTTTCTAAATATATTTGGAAAAATAAAATCATATTTAGGGTAGATTAACTCTCTAATATGTCCTAGGTTAAAAATTAGGTTTCTCATGAATAACCCTTGAATGTTATTTTTTAATGTTTATGGGTTGTAATTCTACAATTATTATATCAAAGGTGTTACCATCACACCCTCCTTCATCGTACACGACATACAACTAATAAAATACTATAATTTCATTCATGAAATGAGTTATATCTTTAGAAAAATTTGTTTCCACAAAATTATAAAATTAAAATTGTTATAAATATTTTCCATAAATAGTTTAAACATTCAGTTTATTTTCCTTTCACACTATATCTCAAAATGTTTGTTCAATACTAAATAGTGGAAGGTATTCTACTTCTAAAAAATATTCATCTTCCTCTATATCCTCTTGAGAAAATGAATTGGGATCTAATTTTTAAATATAATGTTGTTTCATTTTATTGAGTAGTTATTCGATGGTGGTGACTATTAAAGTTTTCATCTTATTAAATTCTACCATAATTTATTTCTATTCCTTAAATTATTTGGTACCTTTCACTTGAAATTTCATTATCATTAAGGAGTTGCTCTGAATTTCTAATTTTGTAATATTTTTGTAATGCCCCGACACCAGTTACCCAGAGTTGGTGCATTATTATGTATCATTGGAATGATCACAAAAGATCAAGTATAGAAAGACCGATTAGTTTTGTAGCCTTGGAACCACTAGATACATTCATAAATTTTACATTACGTCATTAAGTGAAAATTACAACAACATATTGTCTCCATAGACCACACTCATATCTTCATACTATCCATACAGGTCATTCATAAAATACTTCTTCTCATTCTATGTAAAAACAAAACATAGAAAGGGGTGAGCTCAGATGCTCAGTAAGGATAAAAATATAGCAGAAACATTCATAAATAATAATAAACATTTAAGGCAATGTATAACTAAAACAAATCCCTTTTAAACATGAACTTCATCAAAATATGGCAAAGATAAAATGAAATAATTCCATTTATTTATTCACAATGATATTATACTAGTCGAATAATCACATGAAATATCAATAACCATTTTCATAATGATGGAATGCATAGTTCCAAACTATCATAACCACATAGTAAAGGGCTTGTGCCAAGACTACAAAGCAGATTTTGTCAAGGCCTTGTGCCAAGACACTAATTTGTCTCATGAGACCTACTGATGCATCGAGGAGCTATAGTGGGCTCAACCCATCACATACTAAGTCTAATGCATTCCTTATATTAAAATAATGAAACAAAACATAAATATTCATATTAAAACTAGCATACAAAATTTCAATAGTTTATACACAAACCGTGATTGGTATAAAAATATCACATCCACAGTCAAACATAACTCGTTCGATACAATATGGAAGATTGTATTGTATTAGATTAACCACAATCAAGAATAATGAAGGATATTGACATAGATTAAAATAATAATCAAACTATTGAGAAAAATATCTCCCTTTTTCTTGAAAACATTTAAAAGTTACACTATATTTCATGATGCCATTTAAAATAGATCATTTAATCAAAGTGTCCCATACCACTTTGTAACATTTAAAAATAATTTTGATTTGAAAACATTAATGTCCATATAAATAAATCCTTAAAATAATTTTTAAAACATGGACATTAATGAGTAATATTTAGAATAAAAATTATTTAAAACATTTTAAAACGATATTTTAGTTAGAGTTCTTAACCAAAACAGAGACACTTGAATAAAAATAATTGAGGTAATCAAAACATTGTAATATCATGAGAATAAAGGGATTCATGATATACTATGTAAAAGAACATTATATACACCATATAAAAGTGATTTGGTGTATAACAATAAATAAGTCTCAATGGAATATAAATTGAGATGAAATCTCTCATAAAGGCTATATATTACACAATGAATACAATCTTGGGTAGTACACTCACCACATGAAATAAATATGTGGTGAACAATGGAAATCTCAACGAATTAAAAGTGAGATAAAAAATCCCATACATTTTACCTTTTCCTTGGTAGAAGGAAGGTTAACCTATTGTATAATGGTGAAATAATTGTTATTGAATTATAAAAGAATAGTAAACATTAATATGATATCAAATATGACATTTTAACATTGATTTGTTAATAATATCTTAGTATTATCGTCGTTTCGGGTGTTAACAGATTCATTTTACTTTATATTATTTGTTACATGAGCCATATTTGTTATGAATGGGATGTATCTTATTCATATAAAGAATGATATCAAATATGTAAACATTATTTTTAATCATCAAATGATATTTAGTCTTGAATTGATATGATGGCGAATGAATCTCATCGCGTTTTTGGAGACGGTAATCCATACATACGCACAAGAGACAATATCATTCCTTTGATATTAAAATAATATATAATTGAATGTAATATCATATATAAATAATCACTATCACTTTACATTTATTATTTAAATTAATTACACATCATTATTATATCCATCCAAATAATAATATTTTGAATAACAATTACACCACGACATGGAGACAGTAGGCCGTACGTACGAATGTATGGTGACGTGTCATTCAAAGGATGGATAGAATACTGAATATGTTTGTATACTATTTATAATAACATAAAATTATATAGAAGGCACTGGATTTATTATTTTAGTGTGGAAATAACAAATAAAGAATAAGTGGAAGAAGAAAGGAACTTGAAAGTGGGTGGTTAAATCATTACATCTTCTTTGGGTTCTTCCTATTGATTTGATCAAAAGGGCTCCTTAAGTTAGATTTATGACCAAATTACGGTCTCTAAGATGATCTGAGGGATGTTTAGAGGATATTTGGGCAGGGTTTGGCCAAGAAAAAAGGCTTTTATGTTGTTAATTAGTGAGTAGGACGAGTGCCCTTTAATAAGAGGGGCGAGGGCCACCTTAAGAAAAGCTAGAAATTTTATTTTATAATAAATTAATATTCGGTTTATAATGGCTAAAAAGTGAGTTATTTAAATTTTAAGGTGGGGATAGGTCTTCAAATACTCAAAAAATAGGTTTTATACTGTTTTAGGTCAGTATATTAACTTTATTTATTTGATTTAACTCTTAGTAAAATAGTTTGACATTTACCATGTCTCTTTGTAATTTTATATTATATAGTTAATAAACATACTATATACTTAAATGAGACCCCCAAGTGTTCCATTAATGATACACCTATCATTATATATGTCCTTTGGCTGAACCTTAGATTTTTAGGATTAGAATATCAATTAATAGTATAATATTTGTTTTAAAAACTCATTTATGTCAATTTTAACACTATTTAATAATTGATTTTTTTAAAATCATAAAAACTTTATTAATTAGAAAAATATTCATCTAAGAAATCCTGAAATGTCATATTAACCAATATAATATGTGGATATCATCAAAACATTCAAATCATATTCACATTAACATTAATAATACCAATTATGTTATTCTTTCATCAATAAGAAAAATGCTGCATCATTATTGTGTCATAAATAAATTTAATTATTCAAAGTCTAAAAATTATAAATAATGTACCATTATATATGAAATTTTTTTATATTTCTAATGAATATTTATAGTTGAATATATATCATATATAACCTTATGTAAAAATTTTATTTCTAAAAGATATATGCTTATGTCATTTTTTACTTGCTTTAACATAATTATTATAAAGTGTCATTATCACATACAAGTGGCTCCATGGGGTCCCAAAATCAACCCAAAGATTCTCATGGTCGTTAATGTATCATCCAATATGGTTTGAACATGTTTTCAGGTAATTTAGTATTATTATAATATTATTTTTTTACCCTTATTTTCCATATTTAGCCTTTAATCATTGTAAAAAAATATTTACCTAAGTAATTATTCAAAATGTCTAAATATAAAAGTTATCTATTTAAAGAATTTGAACCTCCTGATTCTAAATATGGAATTATTTTTTCTAAATTCATAACATAGAAGTTGCAAAAATTAATTTAAAATTAAATCATGTTGTCAAAATAAAAAGCGTGTTTTTAAGAAATAATAACTATCAAAAGATTGGCTATTTCTTATGTCCAGTTTAAATGTAAAATTATTTCCAACAACCAAAATTGTATTAAACGGAAAAAATATAATCTAATTATACTTTAAAATCACTCAAATTCATAATTTATCACTATTAATTATTTCTATTTAAAAAGTTGTTTTTAATTAAAATTAAGTAATTTTCACTATTCATCAAAATATGAAAGTTATCAGAAAAGTACCAAAAATTCACCCTACGATAATTTTGATTTTATGAATTCAAAAATGAAGTCTTTTTTGAATGATAAAATTTATAAAATTTCAAAAAGTGGGTATTACTATTCATAACGGCTAGTTTGATTGGTTGTGGTGTGTTAGAACTCGAAGTTGCGTACAACACACACTACTGTATTATTCAAAGAGAATTGTACCATGGAAGCTTGGGGTGTTACAATTTTCATCATTTTTATTGTTTTGGGGATTCTTTTGTTGATAAAAGTTGGGTTTTTCATCTAGTATCTTTCATTTTCCAACCCATAGGTGTATAACAAAGGATACTGATGGGGTATTAGTTGATTATTCTTCTCTAAAAGTTCTGTGGGATAGTGACCATTGAGAAAAATATATCAGGATAAAATAAAAAATACACCCTATATAATGTCTATCCTAGATAAGAGTAAAATGGAAAACAAAAAAAACATGAAAAATAAAAAAACTCATGTTATAGTTTAGTCAAAATAGACAATTCTCAACCTATCTTCCAAAAAATGGCACCAAGATTATGAAACAGGTATCATGGGTTGTGGAAACAATTTTATTTATTAATCTTAATACATCCTAGTGGATGAATAATGATGTTTATTAATAATCAAGGATCTTTAATTTTATTAACTTACTACTTATTCAATTTTTTTTTTAAATAAGTTGTTGTTTTTTGATTTATGAAAACCAAATAAATGAAAATTCATGACTGAATAGATGTAATAAATTAATCAACCCTAAAATAAACATTTTAATCCTTCAATGTATCACAAAATGGACCATTATATTCTATTATGTATGTGTTCCAATTGGATACAAATAAAATTACTACATAAATTGTATGAATAAATATCACACTCAAGTATATTCTTCATAGTGATCATCTCACCACCATCTCTAATGGGTCAAAATCATGAACCCATACTCTATTCAAATCACTACACCCCTCGTAGAACATTGATATTAATATTGGGATAGGAGATATTGTTCAATAAAATGAAATAAAATTAAATGGTGTTATAAAAGAGGTGTGATCATATCCTTAGTCTCTCTCTATAAATAGATTCTAATAACTAATTAGAAGGAATCAGTCAAGATTCATGAAATATATAACAGTATATTTCATCGGTTGGGTGATCCTCCTATAATCATCTCATCATCTATGAGATAGTAGTGGATTAATGGACTTCATAGTGGGTGAGAATCCTGAATAAAAGATAGAGAAAAAATGAATTGAATTGAGAAAAAATGTATTAAATTGTAGAAATACATATAATATTTAAATAATACCTCGATAATAATTAAAGTATTTTGAATATTTATATGATGTAGTGAAAAATATTTATAGTCATATAAGAGTTTTCTTATTTATTCCATTTTCTTTCAGTGAAGTGAGCAATGAGTAACATATTTGGTCGTATTTGTTCCATTTTCATAGCTTCAAGGGTCATGAACAATTCTGTTGATATCATCTGATTGAATCATCTTGTTGGGAGAAAATTCCCCCCATGATTGGACATGAATTTATTCAAGAATTTATATGGTGAATTGTTACATTTTTTGTGGGTGAATTATAAATAAAATGTTAAATATTACCATGAGTATTTTCAAAATGAATTTAGCACTGCATGTGCTGGTTTTGGTATGGATCGAAAAAATGGGCCTTATCTTCACTTGTGTTGGTCCAGAACTTGTCTCAACATAACTCCTTGAAATTTTGGATAAATTTATTGAAATTTATGAATTTCTTGATAGTGGTTTTTGTGTCATCAATGCTCTGATAGTTTGGGTGTCTTCATCCCATGTTTATCTTCATTGTGAAATTTTTTTGATCCTGGGACATGTTGTTTTGTTTCATCAGAATATGGAGTCATTGGGAAGAAATTAGGTCTATTCAGTTTTAAATCTGCAAGAAAATACAGGAGATAATAAATTTTTTTTAGTACTAGTCTACAATTCAATAAGGTAGGAGAAACTTCGGGTTTTATTAATTCTTGGTCTCGGAAGTGTCTCTATCATATTTTCTTTTCAATGAGGCTTGATCATGAAGGGTCTAAGACAAACTCATCACAATTATATATCTCCCTTGGAAAGTTTTTTTAAAGGATGATCTCGATACATTCTCTTTATAAAAAAGTGTGTTTTCCTCCCTTGAAAAACAACAGAATAAGTGATATATTCATATTCATCAGCACATGGAGCTCATTTGTCTCCCTACATCTGTATCATGGTCTCCATGTATATTATAGATATATGATTTTGGAAGACATAATATGGAGAAGAGGTGTGGAGGTAGATTTGTGTCAACATCTTGAATGGGAATGGGATCCAAAACTTGTTTCATCTATGTTATCTTCAACTAGTGATCATGGATATTTTTCATCAGCAATCAGCTTGGGTATTCATCCTAGCTCGGTCATGGATCATGGGAATCATTGTATCATCCTTCATTTTCTAGTGAAGATTATGTGAAATAAAGGAACATGTTTTATTTATGCTTTCTTGTCCGCCTTGAATATTTCCCACATATATTTATTTTTTCATGAAAATAAACATCAATGGGAATTTTATTCGTGTTAGGTTGAATTAAATTTAAGTCAATATCACTTGGATTCCAATTTTATGTATTTTTAGCTTCCATGAAGGTTATATTCTGTTAATGGAGGGGGTACGTGGTTACATGGTGTAAATTTGGGGTAGATTTCAATTGATCATGTAGTAACATTGAATGATGATATATGTGGTAAGTTGTGGTGATGAAATATTATTTCTCTTGTAGTCACATCAGTACATGTGGTATGTTTGTTTAAATTATGGGATGATTAAATCCTCGTGAGATATCTTTAGCTATTGTAGTAGAGAGAATTATGGTTACTTGTAGAAGTGATTGTGAGTTCATTGAGGATAGTTAGTGGGTATAGTCACATCAATTAATTTCAATTGTGTTAAATTTTAGGATTAAAAAAATTTCATCCTCTATTTCAAAATCAAAATTTTGTCGTTATAATTATTTTAACACCTTGAAAATTCAAAAAGTGTAAGTTTTATTCGATAGTTTTCATAACATATAATACCAAACGTTGAAAGTAATATAACCACTTTGGACTGTATGCTATATTTATTATTTTAAAATAAATTCAATATACTTTATATCTATTTATATTGGGTTATATTGTGTTGCACGCAATAAAGACATTCTTCAATGACTTTCATTGCACAAAAGATCTAGTTTTTCCGAACAACAATATATTATTTAAATATTATTATTTAGTACATTAAGATATAACATTGCAGTTAAATTAGTGTTTATGAATTATTAACTAAACAATGAAAATATATGGTTTATAAAAATATAAAATGAATTCATAGATTACCAATTATTTCAAAATGAATATAAAACCAATTCAATATAAAGGAAATGTGTTTATGATCACAAATGTGTTTTATCGTAAAAAATAAAAATAATTAATATTATTTAATGATATAAATTAAATATATATAATATATTAACAAAAATAAATTTCTTCCAAAATTTTTGATAAACATGACATAATAATAAATCATGTTTTATGCTTAAATATTTTATTTCACTAAAAATGAGTTTTTTGTAGCCTTTAAATGGAACTCATATTTTAAGGCTATGTTTTGAAAAAAAATTAAATGTTATTTTTCATAATAAACATTTTTTTTGAAGTAATAATTTATAAAACTACTTTGGTTGAATATTTGGTATATTTCATAGATGTTTCAATTTTGTATTAATAGTGAAAAATAATAATTTTCAATTGAAAACTATTATTTCATCTAATTAATTTGTCTTGATAAATTATATTTTAATTTTTTAACATATATTTTTTTTCAATTTGACATTAATAAATCCAATTTATGACATTTTATTATATTTCACATTGAACACATATATAAAATATTAGAAATATTTTGAACATTCTTTCGTTAAAAACATACTTTGTCATCCAAATGGGATAAATTTTAAATTAAAATTTTCCTCATCTAGGATTTGAATTTAAAAAAATGTATTTCATATTTTTAATCATAAATTTTAAATCTCCATTATATTCAACTTCTGTTATTACCAAAAATATTAGTGAATGTTGTTCAAATTAATTACAATGATTAAGAAAAAATTAATTATAATGATGTACTAAAACATGCACATAAGGGCATAAATGACCTAGAAACATGTCCAAAATCTATTTTCTGGACCTATTTTGACCATATTCCCCATATTATATATTTTATTACACATATGGAGAAAAACTATGTTTGTGAGACCTCTCAGTAGTGTTTACCTTTTTTTATATTTACATGAATGTCACTCTCTATCCACTATTAAAGTCACTCAAACCTCTAATTTACTCATACATATAAATAAATTTCACTCATAAAAACTTTTAAAAAATATTCCAACATCCATATTATAATTCTAAAATGCTTAATTTTAGATGAAATCAGAACAAGGTAATCTTTTGTAATAAACAAAAAAGAGTTACCCAAATAAGAGGTAACGTTATTCAATAATCACTTTTAATTTAATTACATATCCATCAATTAAATTTTTTTCATAAAAATTTTATATAATATAATATTATGATAAATAATAATATTTTTATATGTAAATTTTTTTACCTACATCTACATAAACTTATATCAAATGGGTAACAAAATTATCATTCATGTAAGGTGAACTACCATCTCGCGAAATGATGTCATTCATTTTTCCAATACCACCATTAGTGGTCATGAATTACGATGGAATACTTTTTTATATGATACATATTATATTTATGTTTTTTAAAAAGTTATTTAATTTTTATATAACACATAACTTCATGTGTTCCATATTGTTGGGATACAATAACATCATTTCTAAAGAGGTTGACTATCTCCTCCACAAATCCATGAGATTCATTCCCACAGTACAAAGAATGTATTAGGGATGGTATTTACAAAATAATGTAAAATATATGATATAAATATAATAATATAATTACAATATACGATTATATCATTTATTTTTAATTCTTTTAAATAGGAAAAATAAATGTATATGGCGTTCAAGTGTACATATGACCTAGCCAATCCAGAAACGGTGCATTTTATTTCCTATAGACAATTATTATATATTATTATAAATATATATAATGAATATCAATGACAAATACATTAATAGTTACATTATTTTAGTCATTAAATCATCATAGATGCAATAATTACAAAAATAAAAAGTTAAACAGATTCTATAAACAAGGAAATAAACACCCAAAATCGGGAATATAATGAAAGATTCCTAACGAACAAGTAATAAGATGTTATAAAAAGATAATATATGATATTATAAATATGTGTATGGTTATTTTATAATTTCTTCATTCTTAAAGCCATTATACAATTGTATAATGGATGTTCAATTGAAAAGAAATTAATGTTAAGGTATTTTCATAAAAAAATTACATTTGTAAGAAAAATGTCACATTCACCCCTTACTTCATTTTTTTGGTGTATAAACTAACAATTTTGATATATTATATCATTAATTATTTTAAATTTATGGTATTTTGAGTGTAAATTTGAACTTTTTCTTCAATGTGGGCTTGAATTAAAAGGTAACAAGCGGTAAAAAAATTTCATAACTAGATTCCTTTTCAGAGGGTCATATTACAGCCCCGTTTTTTTAATATTATAATATTATGTGTGTAATAATTTATGAAAATATATTAATTTATTTATAATTGTTTTATTTGGATTTATATTTGATACACATAAGTTGTTCATTGATTTATTCTCACTTCAACATTATCAGTTTTTCTAGGGTTTAGTTTTCAATCTCGTTTTTTTTTGTGGTTTTTTACAATTGATTTTTCATTAAAGGATATTATTTGATAATTATGTAATAAAAAAATAAATTTTACTATCTAATGGTTCTTCATGAATTTTTTCGTGTAATATTACCATTCTTTCCACTCTTTGGTACATAAAATGTTCTAGAAATATTTTTTAAGAAAACCCAAATTAATTTCTCTCGTTATTCAGAGAACCAATTTTCTATTAAAACCCATATTTTCTAAATATGATTTAAAAAATGTTTGAAATATTTCTCAAAATATTTTTTAAATAAATTTTTTACATTTATTTTCTAAATTTCTTTTTAATGTAATGTTCTTATCTCCTTTTAATCAAGGTACTTTTCAAACCATTTTACCTTGAAAACAGAATTTACTTTTTATCTTGTTTGACATGTATGAAATTACAACCCATATTTTATTTTAATCATCCTTTTCATGTTTAAAAAGATAAATTTTAATGAAAATATAATTTAGTGATTTAAAAAAAAAATTCATAATGTTTTTCAAAATGAAAAATATATTTTTTTCAAGAATGGTATTAAACTATCTATTTATATTTTTTACATTAATCAATTATAAAAACATTATTTTTACTCAAAATGCGAAATTTTTTTCGAGACCATCTTTATTATTTATCTTGATAGTTTTTTTGATTTAACTATGTATACTGTTTAAATTCACTTCCTTGATTCAATTTTTATTCACCTTGAAATATTTAATTTCCTATGATTATTGAACATTGAATTTACCTTAATTATCCATTTCAGTTATCTTTGATATATTCATTACCTAAACTGTAAGCCATTTTTGTATACATTATTAACATTGAAATTTGTTATATTTACTAGTGAAATATTGATAAATCCTTTTCATTTTATGAATAAAAATATTTGATAAGTAAAAATGTTTTGCAATTAAATAGATTATTTGATATATGAATAATGATTTGGATATACCTTTTATGGGTTTATGACCATTTAATGTAATACCATCGGTGCATCGTTTGTCTCATGAGACAAAATTGGTTGAAAAAATCCCTTCATGCTTTTTCTAATAAATATATATGGTTTTCAACCCATATATTAACTTTCATCGTAAATGTCCATAAGAGTATTATGCTAAATTTTCATGTGAATGTTCTTGATGGTAAAGGTATCAAGTTGCTGGGATACAGGGTGTCTAATAATTAATCATTTCATTCATTTATTATTTAGTTATTATTATCCATTATATGTTTTTATTGAAATTATTTATAGATTCATTTTATTATCATTTCATTGAATAAATGGAATTTTTCCCATTAATTACTTTTCTATATTGATTATGCCTTATCCTTTTCATTAAATGGAATGTGTCTTTTTATTTACATTTCCATCATGTTTACGTTCTTCCTTCCATATTTATTGGATACATGGCATGTGGCTTCAATTATTACCATTCCACGATGACTATTATCCTTGATTCATTATTTCTCCAACTATACTAGACCCTTACCGATCATTTTAGTTCACCCATATTTTTTCCCTATGACTCCATGATGTGTACTATGAAAAATATGAATTGATATCTTATCCATAATAAATTCATCCTGATAATAAAAAAATAATGTTGTATTTATTGTATTTATATGTAATATAATACTCATTCATTCATTCATACATCACTAATAAATGAGTTGGGCACTAACGGGGGCCTGAAATAGTGTAGTACTTGTGAATTTCCTTTTCACAACATTGTTACAGTCATTAGATAATTAACTAATACCATTATAAAGGATGAGTTAATCATTGATGTAAGCTTCCCTAGAGAAGATTCCCACTACCATCCAACCCTCCCTTCATGTGTGGCTATCTTCTGTACCATGTTCAATAGGGAGCATGTATTTATTGATAATATATATGTGAAACAAAGGAGCTGTATAGTTGTTCCCGAGAGTATTTACATGAATTTTAAAGTCTATTTCATCCTCCCCAATGATTATGTTGAATAGTCTGGGTAAGGAGAGGCCACTCTGTAGAGGTCCCTATTCTACCCCTATAGAGTTTGCTTCCCCATAATGTGATCTAAAATAAAGAAACATTGAGATAATTATATCATATACTTGACCACCTCCACACGATTCACATTGAATGTAGGAAACAGTGATAGTTAGTTTGTAACCCACATGGGAGGGTTCAATTTGATCCATATTCATTGGTAATCATTTTTTATAATTTCAAAGCTGACCAAGCTCCCCGATATCTGACCCTGGTTGTCCGCCATGAAGCATCCACATAAAAAATAACCTTATAATATACAACCAAAGATATAACACGAATTTGTATTTGAAGAAGAAATAAATTAGTTCCCTACTATTTTTTATATTTGTAATACAGAACTTATTACTCCATCTCATTTTATAGGACTACAAAAAACATCAGTCATTTTAGAATTTATTCCTTGTAATCATGAAAATGTAATCATAGTAGACACAGGATCTGGGATTTATAGTGTTAGGGTTCTATTGTTGTTATCAAAGTATGTTTAGCAGAAACCATGGGAGAAAGATTTTGGAATACATTGTTTATAGATCCTAAATATAAGGTATAATTTAATGATATGTATAGAACAAAATTATAGTGATTTGTGTAGATAGTGATTATGTGTTTTTTCTAGAAATACAACATTTTATGGATACTAAATGTGGATATGGTTCTAGTATAGATGTACCTAGGGGTAACAACTCAAAACTGGTGTTTTAGGCATTACTTGAGCATAACTAGATACATGTTAATGGAATTTAATGAACTAGTTTTTTTACACTCTTGGTGGATATTCTCGTGATAATTCACATTTTAATTATGAACACTTATGAAGGATTTGAATACGTAATAAAAGTAAAATACATAGGTTAATACTAATGTGTTTTATATTGATAATAAGTTTTCATGATTTAAATATCCTATAAATGATTATACATTTTTTGAATATGACTATTGTTATTCACAATATGGTTTCTAGTCTTAGTCAATGGTTAGACCTAGAAGGAATATTTTTAAAATTTGACATGATGGATAATGTTGATTATATTTTCCACCAAATGGGTGGTTTATAGGGCTGAAATATATTATTTTCATGACTAATCTGTTTTTCTGAAATATTATTAACAATATACACCTTAACTTACTACCAGACTCACCATTTAAAATAAGGATAGACTTTTTGATGTACCTAATTGGTGGAGACCCTGAAGGGAAAAGGGGATCAATTTACCTCATGAAATAAATGTGGAAGGAGTCATCCAAGAAACTATCTCAGTGGAATGGGGAAATGAGTTTTGTTTGGTAATGAAGGAAAATAAAGAAAATAAATGATGAAAAAATGAAGAGTATGATTGACCTACGTGTAAATAATTTGGTGAAATATTTATGTATTGGAGTTGTATTGAAAAAATTATTTAAAATTATATTTAATGATTAATTATCAATGATTAATATTATATTAATGTGGTTTAGAAAATGGAAAACATGTATTCTTGGTGAAAACCCATCAAATCTAGAATGGTGGTGGGTCTTGGACCCATGACTAAAGGATGATAAGGTTTTCACCCCTACCAATTGCTTATGTGATGTCCTGGTTAATATATAATTGTTTTAATATAGAAAAGTTGACTAAAAAATGATGAAAGTGTCGTATCACTACTGTGGTTTCTACATTAATTAATTATCCATATTAGATTTGTGTAATAGTTAGAGAAAAACATTTAGAATTTTTGTGTAGATCTTATGATCTATTAAAATAAAATTGTAGTGCCTCAAGCATAGAAATTCATTTTTGATATTCATTTCCTAGAGTAAAGGGTTGAATTTAATATTTATTGAATCACAACCAAAGGGTGAAATTGTGTTTATATAAATATATAATGTAGGTATATTTTCTTGTATTTTATGTTGAAATAGATTTACTAAACATTAGGAAAATGATTTTATAAGAAAAATACTATCCTAATTCCATCATTTTTATTGATGGGTTTTTATTTTCAATAATAATTGATGTATGGATTTTAGGCCTTCAACATTCTATTTATCATTCAATTTTTTCGATTGAGGGCCTAAATTACTCCATATGATTATTTATTATTTTCCACTAAGTCTATATTTTCACATTCTATTAATTTTCTCTTATGTAAAAACCTAGTCACATGTTATTTCGTGTAACCATTGTAATTATTTTACTCTCTTATTAACAGGAATTTTTAACTCTTCTAAATATATTAGATTCCAACAATGTAATTTACAAATATTAAATAATTAATTATCAATATTTATTTTAAAATGTGAGGACATAATTTATTAAAGGTGGGGAGAATATAATATGTAAAAAATTCTAAAGATAATATTTTATTCAATAGCGAGTATAACATGAAACACCAAATAAAAAATAAATTATAAAATATTAATACATTATTGTATATTTATTGTTTTATAATAAATTAAATATATCTCAGATCTTGTGATACTGAGTTATCTTGCCTCTCACTAAACTATGACATTCTTCTGTGACATGTGTTACATGCAATACTCGGTTTTACAGAACAACAATATATAATTAAATTATTATAATTTTATATAATAAGATATAAAATATGCATTAAATTATTTATTATGATATTTTAAAACTAACTTATGAAATTATATGGTTTATAAAAATATAAAATTAATTCATCATTTACTAATTAATTAGATATAAATATAAAAACTAATCGAATATAATGAAAAAAAATTTATGATTAGAATGGTTTCTATCATAATTGATCAAGTTAATAACTATTAGTTAATTATATTAAAGAAATTATATATTATATATTCAATAAAATAATTTTTTTAATATTCAAATATATTTTATAAATATAATATTTGATTAAATGGAGTTTAATTCATCAAATATTTTTGGTACAAGGTATGCTTTCGCTTTTAATGGTTCTCTTATTTAAAAACTAAAATTTAGAAATATAAAAAAACTTATATGTAAAACTAAACATCATTTACGATATAGGAATATACTCATTTACTTTGAGAGAATTATTCGTATTTTTTGGGATGTTATATTTTTGATGACTACTGATAAATAGTGGATTATAATTGAAAAATGATTTTTAATCCAATTTATTTAAATAGAAATTTTTATTTTCTAACATAGTATGAAAGAAAATTTAGTTCCATAATACATAAATTTATAAACTTTTTATAATAATAATATATTTAATATTGAATGTGTATATAAAAACATAGAAAACTTTTGAACATTTTAACTTTAAAGCCATACTTTGTCGTCTAGTCTGTGGGATAAATTTAAAATTAATTTCATCTACTTATATGATTGGAATTTTGAAAAATGGAATCCATATTTTTAATAATAATAGAATATATTTTATAATATGTTCAGAATATTATTTCACCCATCATATTAGTGAATCCAGTTGAAATTAATTACAATAAGTAAGGTAAAATTATTCTTAACAAGGGAAAAATCATTAATCTTAACGAATAAAATTACCTATAAAATTTTCGAAAACCTATTTTTTAGCATTATTTAGACAATATAATCACATTTATAGAATTTATTTCATTATTTTATGCTCATTATGGAAGTGATACCTGTTAATATTGTTTACCTTTTTATATTTACAAGAATGGAACTCCTCATCCACTATAAAAGGGAACTCACCCCTCCAATTTATTCTCATATATAAATATATTTGGATAATAAAATCCATTAAAAAATAATATCCCAAAATACATAATCAAATATTATACTCCTCACTTGGACAAAAGGCAATCCAAGGATATCTTTTGGTATAAACCAATAGGAGTTACCTGAATAACATGTAACGTTCATCAACAATCACTTTTGTTTCATTTACTTCTCCACCCCTTTGATTTTTTCTGTATAATGATTATATAATAAAATATGTATGAATAATATAATGATTTTATTTAGGATTTAGTTTTTAACTACACCAACACACACTTCCATCAAATGTGTAACGAAATTACCATTCGTGTATGAATAACTACCGCATCTTGAAATGATGCCATTTGTTTCTTTCCATTAACACCTCTTGTGGTTGGGAATTATAATTTACACACTTTTATTTAATATATATTATATTTATGTTTTATTAGTACTTCAGTAATTTTTATATAACACATACAATCATGTTTCATATATAGTGGGTATATGATAACATCATTTTTGGATGTGTGGACTACAACCTCCTCAAAGCGATGTGATTTGTTCGTAGAATACAATGATAGTATTAAGGATGGTTTTAATAAACTTATTTCAAATAAATGAATAAAATATGATACTATAATTCAAATAAAAAGATATATAATTTCATTTTTATTCTTTATAATACAACAAAGAAGAGTAAGTAGCATTTATGCATTAATACAGCCTATTGTATCCATGAACGGTGCAAGTTACTAATTATCTCCAAATATAATGGACTATTTTAAAAAATTATATAATGATTATATATGATAATTAAATAATGTTTTTAATTATTTTTACTATTAATTCATTATCAACATAAGAATAATAGAAATAACAAGTCAAATCATACCCGATAATCTATGCAATTAACACCTGAAATAGTGCAAACAATGATAGATTACTAACAACCATGTAATAAGATATTATAATAAGATAAAATATGATATTAAAAAAATATTATTATGGTTATATTATAAGTTAGTTACATGGTCAAAATCATGACACAAGAGGTTAGTGTATGTTCAACTAAAAGGAAATAGAAGGTAAGGGATTTTCATCTCACTTATTACATTTTTGAGATAAATGACATATTCACCACTTACATTGTTTTTTTGGTGTATATATCTATATCCCATTATTGTATATTATATCATAAATTTTTCATTCATGTTATTTTTATAATCAATATGAATTATTTATTCTATGTATATTTTAAATAATATTTTATATGTGGTATATTTTTTCATAACCCAGTTCCATTTAATTGGGTTATATTACTTAATATGATTCATTAGTATTCTAAGATAATATGTGTAATTAATTTTTAATATATATTGATCTATATCCACTTATTTCATTTGGATTTAAATTTTACTCACATAATATATTCATTAATTTATTCTCACATTAATTTTATAGTATTTTCAAGGGTTTACTTTACAATCCCATTTTTTGGATTTTTCTAACATTAATTTCCATAATGAAACTTATTTGATAATTATTTTATAATCCATTTATTTTTATTTTCCACTATATATTCAATAACATTTTCATGTAATTGTATCATTTTTTCATTCTATCATACTCAAAATGTTATAGAAAATTTATTTAGGAAAACCCAAATCCATTTCAGTCTTTAGTTAGAGAACTTGTTTTCTTCTAAAATACAAATTTTATAAAAGTAATTTAAAAAATGTTTTGAACCTTTAAAAATGATTTACTGAATAAAATTATATAATTTTTTTTATTTTACAATATTTTTGAAGGAATATTCTTGTCTCATTCTGAATAATGCTATTTAATAATATTTTTACCTTGAAAAATGAATTTTCTTATTAACTTGTATGAAATGTACATAATTAAATTATATCATTTCATTGATGATTACATATAATGTTTTAAAATTGAATTTTTATATAATATAATGTTTTAATTTTATTTTCAATGAAAATAAATTTCAAAATGTTTTTCAAAATGAAAAGTATAATTCATCAAGAATAATATAAAAAGATCTATTTTTAGTATTTTCATTCATCAATTTCAACAACCATTTATTATTACTCCACAAGGGATATGTTTTATTGATACCAACCTTATTATTCATCTATATGGGTTTTAATTAATATGACCACAAATAATATTTACTTCAACTACATTGGTACATTTTTATCCATTAAATATTCAATTTCCATTGATCATTGAACAATGAATTTCTAATAATTATTCATATAAATTATCACTTATATGGTCATCTCGGAAACAATTCATAATTTTTATGTATAATTTGTACTTTTAAATTTATTTATTATGCAAGGGGAAATATTCAAAAATATATATACCTAACTAAATATGTATATTTGATAAGGAAAATCTATTAATAGATGGGTTTCTACATATATATTTAAACTGTCTAAGTAAAGTCCTTGAAATTAATTTATTAAACCATATTGGGAAATGTATTAATGGTAAAGGTAACATGTTCTTGGGGAACAATATATAAAATACTTATAAATAACCTTATTAAATATTTATTTAATATTATCTATGGGATTATTCTAAAATAATATCTATAAATTCATATCATTTTCATTTCATTGATTAAAAAAACTTTTTCATAGCGATTTTTCCAAAATTGACTATGTAATATACAATTACATAAAAGTAACATGTTCTCAGTTATTTAAGATGATATATTTTTTACATTATTCATTATTAATTATTGATTACATGGCATGGTTCTTCAATTATTAGCATTCCATATTGACTATTCTTATTTATTCATTATTGCATATGCTATAATTGAATTTTACTGAGCATTTGAGCTCACCCATATTTGGTTTAATTTCGCAGGGTTACATGATTTGGAATAATATGACATGAAAAGATATAATATATGGAATAAATTTATTTTCAAATGAAAAAATTATGCAATAATTAGTGTATTCATTTTTGATACAAGACACATTTATGTATTTGGTTCACCAAGAATACTAAACTCTTCATCCCTTTGAGATATGATTATTTTTAATCATTACAATGTAATGGAAGTAGATACTGGTTATGATTTTTTTGGGGTTAGGCTGATACTATTTTTCTTCAAATACATTTCAGTTAAATAAAAAAAATAAAATTAACTTTAATGACTTCAAAAAATTATTTCAAAATTATTTTCAAATTTATTTAAATGAACAAAATTAAAATTGATTTTTTCAAAAAATAACATTTACATCATTAAAAATGACATTCTAATCCAAACTGAAATATAAAATTGAAATTCTATTTAAAAAATCAATATATATATAGTCATTAAATTAAAAAATGATTAAATGATTAAATATATAAAAATAAATCCCATTAAGAACATAAATTATATATTAATTTAAATAGTTATTTGGAATATATAAAAATCATAAATTAGATTTACCATTTTAATTATAGGAATAAATAAATAAATAAAACCATCAATTGAGGAATTTAGAGATTAAATTTCAATTTCATTAAAAGTGATTCAATTGAATGATTACTCAAGATTTTAATTAATACCATGATTTGTTATCAATAAAAATTAATTTAAATCTAGAAATTCTCAAGAAAAATCATCGAAAATTAGTGTTATTAGTGAAGGTAGTTATTTCAATGAAATGATTTAGTCTTCATACATTAATTTAATAATAGTATCCCTCTCTCACTTGTTAAATGAATTATATAATCAATAAATTTTCTTTATATCATTTTTTATTATATTTTGTTTTTATTATACATAGTTTTATTTCCATTGATGTTATCAATTATCTATAGTGACTTAGTTATGGTTTATATACAATTAAATTGGTTTGGAATGAGTGGTGAAGTTGTTAATGATTGAAAACAACTATAGAAGTGGTGGTGGAAATAAATCATTGAATTTTAATAACATACCTAATTGGGTACTTTATAAGTTAGTTATTAAATATTCACAATAATTTATACACATATATAATGGAGTGTAGAACAATAAGAGATTTCAGAAAAGAATATACTCCTTTGTAACATTCATCCACATTCATGATGGGAAACTGTTTTGGATCTTATCATTTATTAGTTAATAAGAAGAATATAATAATAAATTAAATAATAATGTATCATTATTATTATAATGCTAAACCAGGCCAGCTCACCCATTTCATTTTAGTTTTTTAACTTATATTTATATTGGTTTTTTTTATTTCAAAAAAAAATCCACCCATATAACACCATTTTAATCTAATATCTGACCAAAACTTTAGAGAAACCCTCTCTATAAACTACCCTAGGGTTTCCATTTGTAATATATTTATCCTATAAATAATATAAATTTCTACACCGCATAAAAATAAATATTCAAAACATGGCATGTTTTATGATGAGGTAATGCCAAATCTAATGAAAATTTTTTGGAACCAATATTATAAAAAATATATTAACAGTTTTGATAAAAAAAAATAAGTTTCTAAATAGACTGGTTAATTTTACTTTAAATCCTGAAATTAATGATATAACTCTTTAAACTCAAGGGAAACTTCAAGTTTAAAATCTAAAATGTTCCCAATTGTTCATTCACTAGAAAAATCATATTATTTTTTTCACGTTAAATTGATTTTCAATAAAAAATTACATTAAATCAATTAATTCCTAAATTTGAAGGCTTGGAAAGAAAATATCCAAATAATCATATCATGGAATTCACTCAACATTTAATCTCATCAGTGTTTCACTAGAGAAATTCAATTGGAGGGATTTACTCATTTTAATTGATGTTTCAACCAAGGAATAGTTGTACTACCTATTACAAGGAGAGATTCATGACTAGAGTTATCTACACATATATTATTATTAGAAATTATTCCCAACCTCTAGAAGCAAAAAAATCAGGAAGGAGTTATATTTCATCAGACAGAATTATAGGAAAAATCACTATTATTATTGAGAGAAGTGCAATAAATTTAATGCATGTTTCTAACATCAAGATGTAGGTGATAATCACAACCATTTTTTAAACCATGGTCTTATAGACAATTATAAAAATGTTTTGGATGAAGAATTAAGGGGATCCATGATAGAAAATCATCAGTGGAATCTAATGAAATAACTAAGATGATTTCTCAAGGATCATGAAAATTTATTATAAGAGGTAAAGACATAAGATATATCTATAAGGTAAGAACATTTGATTCATCTCTTATGATAGAATTTATATATGAAGATTCAATAAAAAAAATTTATATGATCTTATATAAAACTAGTTAACTATATTCATTATCCATTTTTTCGTTTATATATATATCCCCTAACAAATTCAATAATAAGTGTTCTAAATTATGCGGAACTGGGTGTTTTTTCTGTATCATCCTAGCCAATAAAATATCCACACAAAAACTAGGGGTGGATTAGAAATTCATAAATCCTATATAGTTTTTAAAATCATTAGAATCACGCTATAATGCACTTCCAAAACCAATACCAACAACAAACCCCTATTTTACGAAAAAACTGGTCCTATAAATACCCAACCACTAGGGGAATCCCAAAGTATAACAATAATTAGAATATGGAGATTAAAATATTAGGACTAAAATAGATTACTTTAGTTACTATCTCTCTAGTTTAATGAATGTTTAATAAAAAAAGTAAAGGTGAATGCAAAAAATTATAACCCTAATAATATTGTTATTATGATTACAACAAGAAGATTTAAAGTGATTTACCATAATCACAAACATTAATGTTATAAAATGAAAAAAAATACTACCAAACTGGAAATTCTGTGTATATTAATGTCCTCTATCCACAATTAATGTAATTGAAAGAGGAGAAGTAGAAGGCTGGAAATATAAAGAAAAAAAAGAAACATAATGATAAAATAAATAATGGTATAATAATGACCTTCCACTCATTCTGAATCGAAAATTATTTAGTCTAATAAGATATAATGCGAGTAAAATCAATGGTAAATTTTAGAAACATTTCAAAATTATAATATTAACATCTATCTATTAGATTTATTAAATGATACCCATGTATTTTATGATACTAAAAATTACATTGAATCAATAATAGGA
This sequence comes from Viscum album, assembly GCA_963277665.1. Classification (NCBI taxonomy): domain Eukaryota; kingdom Viridiplantae; phylum Streptophyta; class Magnoliopsida; order Santalales; family Viscaceae; genus Viscum; species Viscum album. The sequence goes on from OY728140.1 coordinate 1,608,386,550, forward strand.
GGATTAAATGGAATAAAAGAGTTAATTTGGGAAGGATTGTATCATCATTGATCACAATATAGTTCCAAAAAATGTAGTGTTCCAAGGTCACTTTTAATCCATTTCATTATTGGTTCTATAAAATATTTTGATACTTTATCATAGATTAGTGATTATTTAAATACGATACTTAATTCTATGTATATATCTCTGTAGATTAGTAAATTATATCCCACAATAGTTGTTGTGGAACTTGTAAAATAATCCACTATTTTCCCAGTAGGAGTCCTAAAGGATGTGCTAGTTAGTGTCGAAGACAATATCTTCCAATTAAAATACAATATACTCAATATGGAGGAAGAAAGGGAACATGTACAGTTAAAAATATTTTTTTGTATACTATTCCGGAAGATATCCAAGACAATCATCATGTATTATAAAGGAACACTCACGGTGAATTTTGGAGACATCATGGTAAACTTCAACATTTTTTACTCCATGTAGAATCTTTAATTTTATCACTAACATCTTCCACATTCCAACATTTAAGTGACTAAAAACATTGATTTCCATGGTATATAACGTGATTTTTTCTCTAGAAATCACTTTTTCAATGAAAATCCAATAATCATATAGAATACATTTAAAAATTAAATGAAGAGGCAACTTCTATGTACTTTGATAGATTCTAATTTTTTTTTCTATCAATAAGAAATTGATGTTCCATGTCTTATTCATGAAATATAGCCTATGGTGGTGAGAAACCCAAAACTGATTTAATATCTTTAACAACCCCCATGTATATAATTAATAAAATTAAGCACAAATATTATATATTTAATTTTTATGAATGTATAAAAACAACAATTGATAATTTCTAACAAATTTTTCCTCATCCCAAGAGAATTAATATTTTGATCTTCTAAGGTAAAATATTCATTTGGTATGTTATATTTTAGGTCATATTCATGGATTTTATACTACAAATACTTGACATAATATTTCTCTTAAGGGATATTCGAAACATGATATGAAACCCAATTAAAGGATAGTTCTTAACATGATAGAGCTAGTGGAGAAGGATATAAAGAATATTTTAGAGGAAATCAATATCCATACCATCAATAACTCATAATAAATCATCCACCTTTATGTAATTTCTTTGGAAACTAGACTAATAATTTTTAAAAAAGATTTTTTTGTTAAAATTTGGCAACCAAAGTGTTGTAAAATAAATAATATAATATTTTAGATTAATATATAATAAAAATCACAGCAATACATTTCATATTATCAAAATGTCTTAGTTTATTCGGATTCTACATTAATAATAATGTTTTTTTGAAATATCATCAATGTATCCCATAAACATTATTCTCATACAGTACCCTTATATACCCATCTTACATAATAAACTTCATCATAACATGGGGAAATGGAAACATAATCAGTATTGTTAAACATTGTATATAAAAATTCAAGTATAATTAGTGAACATATGATGTTCATAAGGGTATTAGAACATAATCATGGAACCTAAGTTTCATATTAAAAAAATAAGTCTCAAACCATAAGACATTTTAGAAAACATTTCAAAACATAACACATAATTCGAATGAATGAAGAGAATCAACAAATCGTGATCCATGAGAGTGTAATTTAAAAATAATAATATGAACAAGAATGTGACATAAATACAAGTATAAAGATCATATGTCATGGATACCCAACAAGACATTCTTCACATTATATATCAAGGCTTCCCACTACGACATTCATCACATAGTAGGCTTGGTCAAACCAATCACGAAGCCTTTGGGGTCATATAACATAAAAAATTACCCTATACATTATAGGGATACAACAGAGCCACCTGTCAAAATAGTAAACCATTTATATATATGTCATAATAATATAAAGGGATTCATCGTTCCTTGATATATTAATTAATCTATGAGAACGAAATAAGTTTCCTAAAGTGATAGTGAATACATCTTCATCATAAAATATCCATAGATATTATTTAGACGGTATCATAAGATAATATCCATAGTGAATAATAACCATCCCTATTGGATTCTATAATATTTGAATAGTATCATTTATTAAATAACATAAAATAGACATTAAAAATCCTGAGAAAACATCCCATTTATTTTGATTACATTGAAAAAATAAAATTACCTAAAAAATGGGAGGAATATTTTTATTTTAAATTATTTTAAACTTGTAATGGAATATTTATGATGAGATAAAGAAAATAATGTTAGAAAATATGTTTATCCCATATATTTTAAAAGATAACATTCTCTTTAAATATTTTTAAGAAGTCGAAAGTGATTCTTTTATTTTTTTTGAGGAGATCCATTTTATTATTTTTAAATAAAGTAAAAGTTATTGGAAATTGAATTTTTAAAAAATTTATTTTTATGGAGCAATGTCTATAATTGTTTTGGAAAATTTGGATTATAATGAATTAATCTCATCCGAAAAGAATAAATATGTTTAGTTTTTTGTCAAAACAAGTTTATCGATTATTTAAGTACTAAAGATATGGGAATTAAATGAAAATATGGAAATGCCATAGATAAACATAGTAGAATAAAACATGTGTGGTTCAAAATATAATGATAATATAATCTCCCTAATTTAAAATTTAACAGATACAATCCCATAAATAAATGAGATTATATCAAAAATTGTTACCTCAAAACTAGTTTATCACTATATGTGTTCTGAAACTCTTATATAATAAATTATTATTTATTAAACATCTATAATTTAACCCTATTGATACTTATATTACGATATATCATTATATTACAACTTCTAATTAACTATTTAAAATATTTTTTATTAAAATCAATATTTAGGTGTTAACTACTCTATTACAAATCAAGTTTCAGATTGATGGTTCCATTAATTGTAAAATGGACACAATTTCATCATATAAAGAATCAAATTGATTTCATAACTATAATATTTATATAATATATATTATTATATAATCATTTATATAAAATAATGATGAAAAATGAATTACATTAGATCATGGAGATGGTATCTCGTACGTATGGTTGAGTGATGTTTTCATTTCCCAATAAATATAATCAATGAAAGTAAAATAATAATATAGCTTCATATGGTCATAAATGTTTCATAAATATATTAGAAATTCATTAAATATACCCTTACTACGATATATGTTAAGCTAAAATGAAAATCAAATCCCATCACTTTGTGGAGGTGGTAGTCCACATGTATACATGAGAGATGTTATCATTTTTCAATGCATGGGAGGGTAATAAGGTATCTAATATTCTATATTTATATAATTATAATTAATTTATAAAAAACTATATCCAAAAAATCTGTTAATATAACCGTACATGAGATTCAATGATGAAAAATTTAATACATCTCTTCATAGAGACCATAGTCTGAACGTATGCATGAGGGATCTTTTTATTTTCCATTATTTATAAAAGTGATATAAAATGAATTTAAAACTAATTCAATTTTTTTGAATATATTAATTTGTTAATTTATCATTTTAATTTGGATTTATAATATTTTTTGATATTTATGACGAATTAAAGACAAAATAGATCTGTAAGGACAATTAAATATTCTTCGAGTATATCCCTTTAGCTTACATGTCAATCAATATTGACATTGTATTTTAGTTATTCCAATACTTATTGGACCAGGGGATAAAATTTGGTAATGCATTTGGGTAGGTATTTTCTGAACTATAGTTCTCATGTTGTGTTTAGAAGTGAGAAAAAGAGGTGCCTTTTATAACTGAGGAGGGTGGAAAACAACTAAATATAAGAAAATTTATTATATTATATATGTATTTATCTAGACATATGGATAAAATTTTTCATATATTATATGATAATAAACATATGGTATATACTATAATAATCCATGAGATTGAAGATTTTTTTTTTACAATTTAAACCATATCTATTAGGTTAACCCCACTTTTAATTATTTTAATTCTTACTGTGTAATTGGATTTTTAAAATGGTAACTATTCATTGTGGGGGAAAATATATTCAACTTATATCCTAATGTTATTTTGGTTGATTCAAAATTTTTAATCTATTTACCAATATTAAACTCCTAGATTTAGTATAATTAAATTTTAATATTCTCACAAATAATTCATGTGAACCATTTTTAGAGAAAATGAATACTTATGGGAAAAATATTTGTATGTTAAATTAATGAGAAATATATCAAAAAAATAAAATTAAACATAAATATATATTCTTAAATATTAGTGGGTTCTATAATACCCCTAAAATAATTTTCCATTAAAATTAAATTTATTTGATTCAAAAAGTGATGATGTTTTTATCTCATCACATCCATGGGTCCTCATGTAGCTTCTTCGGGATTATATTTTTCCCATAGAACATTATATTAATGGGTATTTTTTTTCTTATAACATTAACTCAATGATCAAGAATACCATCTGGATTCCTCTAGTAATAAATATTTTTCTCATTTCGTACAACCTATATGTTTATTACATGTGAAGGATCAGGTATTTAAATCCTCAAAAGAGATACATGAAACACATCATAATCATGGAATAGGTTTGGTGGAAGAATAAAATGATATGATACCTTTATGTTATGATCAATAATATAAAAGGGAATAAAATATATATATATATATTATATTTACCTTCAATCAAAATACCCCAAATTTCTTCCATGATTATATTCGATGGTGTATGATCCTAACCTTGAGACATAATACATCGTAGATTAAATTTTGGTTTATGGAACGTTTTTATATAGTAAGAAAAGATGTTGGGGGTGTCTTTAGGGTAAAATACTCAAAAAAGAATTAAAAGTTGTCAATATATGGTGAGATCATGGTATGTGTGTGGTCAATATTAATTGAGTGCCATTACTAAGAAACATGAAGATGGGGGTTTACGATTAGGGAAACCACTGCAGGTGGAAAAGGGGAACATGTGGTATAAAATATGCTTTTAAAATGTTTATTGAATGCCCAATACATTGTTTTTCAAACCGAACATGTGGTTAGGAAAACCATCTTCCTCAGTTTCATCTTGGACAGACGGAACCACATGGTTGGTGTATCGTTTGGAAAATCGTGTGTCCAAACCATGAATCTCATTAAAAAGAATAATTTTAACATATCCCCTCTAAATATTATTTCTTCCTCCACCAATTTCATCCCCCGTTCAACCCCCTATAGTAAGGGTGACAATCTTGGAGCTCCTCCCTCCTCCATGGATATTTCCCCCCTTTATTAATAGGTGTTTGGAGCGACCTTTATTGTAAATCAATGATCTAGGTATGAATTTAACTCTCTTTCCATCAAAATTTTGAAAAAAAAATTTTGGTTACCTCATATCATTATATTATTCATGAAACCTATTTCAAGTGGGTTCTTCTCCATGTATTTGTAGGCCATTTCAGTTTGAATCAATTCCAGAAGTTGGATGAGTTCTTTACTATGACTATTAGGTAGGTGGTCTATATGTTTTTTCCCATAGTCTTAATTTTTAAATAAGTGTATGTACTTGTTCCATGTATTTTTGTTATTCTATTTTTCTTTGGATAAGGAATGTGATTTGGTATTTAATTTTAAGTGCAAGGCCTTTTATAGTCCATATTTGAGGTATTTATGATCTGACACCAAACATAGGGCTACTAATGGGGTATTCCAAACCCTTGAAAATGGAAAAAATAATTGGTAAAAGTTAAAATATGTTGATTATGAAAGTAAATGGGTTGTAATTGTTAATTTGGTATATGGGAATGCTTAACGGGATAATTGGAATGTTTATATGGTAGCTTTTCGAGATGCATAATAGGTTTTTGAAAATTTATAAATAATGTATTTTGGATTTCGACCCGGACATGGTATCTAATAAAGAAATATTTTTCTATGAATGTGGGAAATGTTTTGGAATGAGATTTTGACCTTAATGTTATTTTTTAATTGGGTTCCTTATTATATTATAATTTATGATTTTAATAGTGTTTTTAATTTTATTTTTTTGTGTTTAAAGAGAAAGGGCCTTGTTAATGGGTTGTTTGAATATTTAAACAAATATATTGATTTTCTTGTTCATATAAAATTGTTTTAATATGTGTTTTCTGAAATGAATGTAATGGTATCATTAAAGTGTTAAATAGTTTATAAAAACATTTAATCTGTGTGTGTTACATGAATAAAATAATAAATTGTTGTTTATGAAATTATGGAAAAGAGATTGGGACTTTTTTATACATGTTTTTTATAAGATATGATAGGACTATAGTAAATGAAAATTGATTAAGGATATGGAAATTTTATTAATGATGTGATCATGATATATTTATTGTTAATGATATTTTTGGGGGTGGTTTATCATGAGGTTCCAAATACTGATTGGATTCATGGAATTATGATCCATGTTTTCCAACTTGTGACTAATGGTTTGGGATGCTGGAATGACACTCTACTACTCAATTTTTCATTGGAAAGGTTGATTCTCTAAGAACCCTAGTTCAATGTAGTTTTAGGCAGATGGGCGTGGAATTTTAAACTCCATGGTTATGGAAATGGAATTCCATATCATTCTTTGGATGGTTATACATGGTATTTTGAGTCCCCATTGGATACTTGGATAGATGAACATTGATTGTTGACTTTTGAAATAGTGGTTGGGATGGTTGAACATGGACGATTGGATCTCGATCAGATACATGGACTGATGCTCCTTATCTTCCAACTCGTGACCCATATGATATATGGTATGGGTTCCTAGACTGATGTTCTAAGGTACACTATAGTAAATTAATTGATAAGTTCATTCGATTTTGAAACAAATGTTGGACCCCTATGGTTCAGGTCTTAGCCTCTTGATATGGCCAATGATGTTTGTGTGGTTTGAATATTTATGAGATATTAAATATTTAAATAGATAATTAATATATTTTTTAGATGTAAAAAATTATTCCATTTCATTATATTTATTTATTTATATCTTTGATTATCGGTATACACTATTTTATAGTGTAGTTATTTCTTTATAAATCATTGGTGGTGTCATACGATGTTTTACTCACACCCAACATGTGCTGTTATAGTACATGGGTACCCAACAAGGAGGTACTTATTTTCTTGAAAAGGATCAGGATAGGGGCTTAGTTTTCTGTATATGCATGGGATGATGGGTTATATCATGGGATGTTAGGACCAAGTTAGACTTAGGACTATGATCAGAGTTTCCCATGGTTTTAGAATTTTTGGATTTTTTAATGATTGCTTGACATGTAGAGTGCACATATCATTGTTCTATTATGTTTCGTTTCGGTATATGTATGTTGTTCTATTTAATAGTTACTATTTGATGTATCTATTATATCTATTGGTATTATTTCTATATTTTTAATTGTGATTAGAGAGTACAGTCTATCTATGGTATTTCTATAGAAATATGCTATTTTTCGGTATCCATTAGAATAGAAGGAGGAACTATAATGACCCATCCTTGTGGGGCCAGTTCCACAACTCTCCAAGACCACCTCTAATAGGCCATCGGCTGGCGACTATCTCCCAGTAGGCATAACATTAACATGGGTGGCATATCCTATGTACCATTACGAGCTCACACATATTCAGTCTTACAGAATAACAAAATGTAAAAAAACTGAACAAACAATTAAGGAAAACATATATATCCCAAAAACAAATTACAATAGAAAATAAAAAAAATTAAATGGGGTCAAATAAAAGCCCACCATAAGGAGTCCAACCTGAATATAATGGTACTATGAATACTTTCTAGAAGCCACGAAAAATCATATTGGTCTATCTGGACTCTCTAACCACCATATGACCATGGTTCACCAAGGACTCTATCAAAACATCATTCATATGCACCATAAATGGAACTTTTCGGAAAATCCTATGAAAAGTTCGTTTTATCAATACTCATTATGAGACCCTAAACAAAGACACACCATATCGAGGTATGTAAAACCATAGTATACCAGCCTAGGATTCTAGCTCAATGATTTCACAAAGCACTCATCTGGGAGAACACACTCATGAGTCTAATAGTAATGATGAAGTCCTTATGATATGTACATCTCATTAGGTCTTGTCATGAGGAGAACATGATGATTGTATAAGTAAAATATGTTACATTTATGGGGATCACAATTAGGTCCCTGGGGTAACACAAAAAAAGTAAATCTAGAATAACTGGCTATGTATTGGATTGACTCCCTCATAGGGTTTGTCGTGATGATAACAATAACTCCACCTAGGGAATTAAGATAAATAGAGGATCTCACTCTGATCCTCAATGTGGGTATCTGGTGACTATATCCATGAATTCCTTCAAAAGGGATCATTTTAATATATGTAGGAAATGATTCCATACTAATAGTTGGATAATTAATTTGTCCAATAAACCCCTATGAATCTTTTTAAATTCATTGAGGACAGGATCTCTCATCCATATATAAAAACATACATTGCATATAGTAGTACTTATAATCAATATAACTTAATCTTCAGTCCTTCCCATGTAAATGGTTCATGTTTACGTCATGTGTCTATGTAGTAGAGTACACACCATTTAAGAAACATGCGTACTCAACCCATGTTCTAGAACACATCCCATCTGATGCACTATTCAAACCCATTTTTGTGCGGAGGAGTACATGCTTTTTAGGTATCCGGTGTACTCTACCATATGAACATGTAATTCACAAGGTACTTGTCATGTTTCCTAGGATATGCCATAGGTTTTGTGATAGGGGTCACATATCATGTGATTCTTATCATTCTCATGATGCCATAACAGCCACTTGGGGTGGGGAACACCATCAAATCCTGGATTAAACACCGTGTGATGTAGGATTTTTAAAAATCAGTGGATCATCCTCCACATGCCTATGCAGATCCTATGGGCTCTAATCAGTCGACCTCCGTGTTGTGAAATTCATGGTCCATCCTCTTCTAGTTATTCCATCACTATATCCCCATGATTCAGTACTTAAATCCACTCGAAAAAAGAGATCGCCGTCATTCATTATTATAAAATGAATAACAGGAATGAACTTGAAGTCATGCTTCAATAATCATCCAATACACTAAAACAACCACCTTCTGAACTCTGTGACATTTCATGGATCCTAGATATGCAATATCAGAGTGTTTCACCAAGAAACTAGTGTGCAATGATAGATTGTTTGATAATATGTCGTACCACAAAAAATGAAGAAATACATGATGAATGGAGAATCAAGAGGAGAATATAATATAATAAAATGAGATTATGAGACCACAGTCAATACTTGTGTCTGTAAAATCCCAGTTCCAAGTGCCACATAGAGGTGCCCCATACAGAGTTGGTCACATGGCCTCAAGATCTTTTCCACAAACACTAAAGGATGCCAACTAGAAATGAGGTCCATGCGTGTGATTGTGGGGAAACTATTCACACTTTGGTAGAGTAACACAATGGAAATAAAAATATAAAAATAGAAAACGTAGTAATACCATAGAATAAGTAATCACAGAAAGAGTGAAAGTAGATAAACAGCTAGAGCACATATATATATAAATGATGCATATCATATATGTCTACGAAATAATCCAAACAACTCACAATTATGAAATATAGTACTAAACAAATGTACAATGAAATCAGATAAAATCCCCCAAAATATTAAACCACATCTTTGTCCAGTTCTCTCCAGATCCACAACAGTTATGTACCTGAAGAAGATGGATGCTTTCCCTTATCTATAACTGCAATAATATAATCGATTTGGGTCCAATGGCATGACCCAAATAGGGTTTGAGACAAATCATAGCAGGAAACCACCAACTGATATATTCCTAACTATCAGTGAATATATATGGAAGGCAATATGAAAAATTAAGTAATAAAAAGGGAATTACACTAATTTAAACAATCCTATTGTTCAATATAAATTCATTTAAATTTAGGAAATTAATCAACCAAACAAAAAAACCCTATGGGAGGTTCTCACAATCTAACCCCTATTGTTCATATTTAACATAGAATCTATGAGGAAGCAATCATAGTCAATTACCCCTATGGTCTCATAAAGGTAAACTACAAAGACACTAGGGAAGCACTCAATGTCTAATTCCCCTTATGATCTTGCAACATATAACTATAAGAACTCTGAGGGAGCACTCACAACCACCACCACTATGGTCTCAAAATGTAAAAATTATAATATACACTATAGTGAATCCCTCATCATCTATTCCCACTATGGTCTAACTACACCAGGTTCCCACAGTGTTGTGTAAGTCAATCATGCACAAATGATATCTAGCAGCCAATGTAAATAACAATATAACACTTGGATAAATAGCTGAAAACCATAACACAACATATCAGATAATATCACTCCATCCTAACAATAGTAGGCATGGAAAACAAAGCAGCCTAAACAGCAATTCTAGACCTAACGACCAAAACAATAATACCTGGTCAAACACATCCATGACATGGAAAATAAACCATATTCACAATACAATATCCCTACTCTAGAAAACAAAGGATATCATGAATTAATATGGGGAAATTACATAAACACGAAATACCTCAAGCTAGGGTAATTGGACATTTTGCACATACAATTCAAAGAAAAACTACAGAATGGAACAAAACACCTTCATCGACATTTTTTGAAGAACAGTCTCAAACATTGACCCTTGAATAAGCCTACAATTTCATAGATCTATAAAAAGTCCATAACTATTCATACTTGAATATATCACAGAAGAAAAGAAATAAAGAGATGAGGCGCATGATGAAGAAAAAACTCACTGATGTTTTTCCAACGCAAATGATAGTGTTCGATTCAGATCACCGAAGCTCGATCGAGGGATTGAAGAAGAGTCGTGATCTTTGGTCGCTTGTAGAGAAGACGACAATAAAAGAAGTGTTTTCTGTGAATGATATGCAACCCTAGTCTAATATATCAAATTAAAATAAGAATAGATTGCATGTTCTCTATGGATAAATAGTGTGTATTTTCCTTACCAGGATCCACTATAGGCGGTATCCAGGTCACCCCACATGGCCATGTACATGGCCATTACACGACTAGTACACGGATTCTCGTGACCACCTGGTACACAACATGTACTCCTGAATACACATCATGTACGCATTAGAATTTAATAAAGTCCTATTTTTTTTTAAAAACACCATAAATCAGGATCCATACAAGAAATGAAGATATGGGTTGATACTAACTTCCACCCCCAAATAAATTCATCCCCAAATTTCCCTAATAAAGAGGTAAAGAAGAAGACGAATCCTCAAAAATCTCCTGCCACTAAGATCAAATATAAGTCTCTCTCTCTGATCTATTGTCCTATACATTCTTGTGCTTCCATAGCACCCATACCAAAGGAACATACCATCCATGTAGAACCTTTGTTATGTAATCAACAATCTGAATAGGATGCTCCTTGAACAATTCATCCACTTACAACTCAACCTACTAGGGTTGAAAATCATGAGATATTTCTAAGATGTATCACTCAAATTGAGAAACGTGGAAGACGTTGTGAATTTCCCGGTACCTATGAGGTAATACCAAATGATAGAATACTGGCCCGAAAAATTCTAAAATGTAAAACGGGCCATCATATCTCATTGAAAGCTTTCCCAATCTCATAATCCTCATATGTTCCAGCCTTGGTGTAGCCCACAGAAAAAGCTGATCTCTGACATCGAACTCCGAAGTTCATCTCCGTCGATCTGCATAAGTCTTTTGTCATGACTATTAAGTATCCATACTCTTCTTATGGCATCCCTACTTTTTATAAAATAAACAATCATTACATTTTACAAAACCTTGGATCTTTAAGGTTTAGTGTCTTGGAAACTAGGAACATAAAACATGAAAACATAAAACATTATTCTTAAACACTTGAAAGGATTCTCCTAATGTTCATCCTAGGTTCATTACTGCATCTCATAACCTGGGGACATACATCAAAAGAAAGGGTGATCAGAAGGCCCAGTAATGCAAACAAGGGGTAAAATTTTACATGTGAACTTGAGATACATCAACAATGTCATGAAAAAATAACTTTAAGGAATTAGAAAGAAATAATGAGTCATATAATAATAATTATAACGCATTTCATAACTTGAATATGTGGCTACAACTTTAATATTGACAATCATTTCTGTTTCACCAAGGTCCATTCCCAAGTTTTCATTAAAAATTACCAAGGTTATTCACCAAGGCGTCGTTAAAAATGGTTATCTCTAGAGATTAAGTCTTTACCCAATGCATTGGAAAGCTATCAGGGAGCACCCTTAATATGCCTTTATTATCTTGTGAGACACATATATCATCATCAATCATTTCATAAACAACCCATATAGCATAAAAGAAATGGGTTTCATTTCATAATCATAACGTTTTAAAAACTTCTTTAAAGACATGATCTTTATGTCACTTTAAACCCACGAAAAGGGAAAGCGGGTCTCATGTATGTAAATACAAGAATTTAAATTAGAAAATTTTGGTATATATGTGAATACCCATTTATAAGAATGATCTTTGAGTATTCACTTAATAAAATGAATTTTAGGATAAGAGAGGGACATTTTGAGATGGAAATTCTGTAGATAACGGATATGTTTCGGAGTTTTAGAAAACATTGAAAAGAGAGGGGACATGGGTCACCCACTAATAAATGATCCATAAAACAATAGAGGGACATAATATAATTAGTATAAGAACATGGTAATAAAATTTTAAGGATATTCCATATGAAATAAAAAATATAGAAGGAGGAAATAAATAAGATTTCTCTTATGAAAATTAGGCAGCCTAACGGCGTCACTTAAACTTCAACAAAAATGAATTAACGAGATCAAATAATCTTTCACATCATATGAAAATAAAAGATTAGTATGATAGATATAGATATCATACCCCAAAATTATAAAAAAATAAACTTTAAATACTTTACATGAATGTAGAACATTGAAAAATGAGAAATGTGAACGAATCCCTTAAAAATTCGGCAGCCTAACGGCATCACTTAAACATCAAAAAAATTGAATTGAAGAGATCAAATAGGTTCTCTCATAATATGAACATAAAATATCAGTATGATAGATATTTAGATAATACCCCAAAATAATAAAAAGGTACTTGAAATACTTGACATGAATGTAGAACTTTTAAAAATGAGAAAGGTGAACGAATCCCTTAAAAATTTGGCAGCCTAACGGCACCACGTAAGAATTCTTAAAATGAATTGATGATAGAAAGAGGGGGTATCTCATCATATAAACATGAAAAGGGCAGTAATAGGAATATAAAAGAACTTCCTCACACATAAGATCATGGAGACTAAAAGAAATGACACAAAAGAGATTACTTGAAAAGAAAGAGAGAGGTAGGATCCCTTACCTTAAACGTAACTCTTAAAACTCAAAGGTTGGGACCTTGAGAGATTGGAAGAACCTTAGTAGGACTCATTGGGAGGTAATGAGACCAGAGCGATGTTGGGGGAGAGTTGGGAGTCGAATTTATGAGAGGATGGCTTCGTATTTATAGGGAAAGTGAGGGGATAAGGCATTAATGGCCAAGGGACACCTCATTGGTGGTTTTGGCAAAACCATGGTCTTGCCCATGGTATTTGCCCATGGTATTGGCTACCTGGGACACCTCATACCTTATATTACTATTCATAAGTCGAACATATTGATTACATACCTAATACATCATTTAATGATGTCATTAAACACCCGTAACTTAAAAACTGTATTTTCACTATTCATCAAAAATTCAATTTTCTCAAGAAAAACAAAAAATTTCACCTTAACCAAATATCGATGCTCTAATTTATAAAAAGAACTCCATTTTATAAAAATGTTTTTTTAAATATTTTTAATTTAATTTTTAAATAAATACACTATTCATTGAGAACTCATTTTTTCATAAAAATCCCTATAAATTACCTTAAGATAATATAGATGCTCTGAGTTCAAAAATGAAATACATTTAATAAAAATAATTTTTTAAATATTTTTAAATTAATTTTTAATTAAAATACACCTTTCACCAGAAAAAATAATACATGACTAATAATTTATGACACCGTTATTTAACCATTTTATTGAATCACATTACTTAGTCAAGTTTCCTAGATTATATTAATACTTTCTTTAAATGAGATTACTAATCCATTTGGTCACATTACTAATCCAAAGAACAAAATCACTATTCATAATATACTATTCATCAAAAAATTATTTGATCTTATTAGACTCTAAATTTCATACTAACCATAATTGTAGAAGACCATTTTTTGAAAATCATTACACATTTTTAATTATTTAAGGTTTACAAAAACATTTTTTAAAATATCCTTTCTCTAAAATTCACCAATAATATGCATACTATATTTATCCAGACTTTTAAAAATTCATAAGCTTAATCATAAGAAGAAATCAAAATTTTTATTTAAAACAAAGGATTACACAAGCCAGTTATGGTCTTCTTACATAGCATCTAATAACCCCAGCATAAGACCTAAGTGTAAGGTGTGTTGAGTTGAGAGAATCTGAGGGAGGCTCAGCCAACATTTCACGAGTAGTAATTTCTATCAGTTTGAAATTCTCGTGAAGGAGATTCCGTTCTAGCTTCACACGATGAAGTTCGGCTTGGGTTTGGTCCAGAGAAAAGCCCAATGGTGCTACCTCCTTCCCAAGTTCCATTAGATGGGCTTCAATTGGCCTGAGACTACTGGATGAGGCCATCAAATCTTCTTTCTATATTAATCAACCAATATCACTTTTATATAGAGAAAATAATAGAAACTTTTAGTTTCCAGTGTTCATATTGATCAAAGTTCATATAACATTCAAAACCCAACGGTCTCATTTAAATAATACTCATGTTATCAAATGAAACATTTTTGTTGATTATAAAAATAAAATAACACAAAAAATTAGGAAACAAGATTTACTCAAAATTTCGAGTTGTTACAATCTTCCCCCCTTAAGAAGTTACGTCCTCACAATTTTTAAAATTGGATTTTGAAATTTCATTGAAAGTCCCACATCAGAAAAGGAGTCAGTAAAACTATTATTTTAATAGAAAGAAATAGAAGTACAAAGGTCACCCGAGTTAACCCACACTAGGATTCCATGTAGGAAAACATGGACATTGAGGAGAAAACAAAGGGTCAACTTCTGAGGGAGAGTGATAGAAAACATGATTACGAGAATGTTAACCACCAGAAAATTACAAACTTTTGATGTGTGGAAATGGTCTTTGATTTTCTAGTAGGAAACTTAAACCAAAAATGTTTCTGTTTTACGTTCCTTTTCATAATTTTGAGGAATTAATTTACTACATAGAAAAAAAACATAAGGAAATCTATCTACCTTCATGTAGATTTTCATCCTTTAATAAGTTTCTTCCAAAACTAATCTTTTCTCCAAACAATGAGCATTCAAAAACACTTGGTATCATCAAAACACAAGAATAATCTTCCTAAGAGTCACATAGTCCACAAAAGATTAACTATCAATTTCTTCTATCTTTAAAAATTATCCCATAAATGGAATGTGTAAGACAAAAAAACTATTCAAAAAGAAAGAATCCCATAGGAAGGGAAACTACTTTTAAATCTTCAAAGATCCATGGTACTACCCAAAGTTCATTATAGACCATTACATAAATAACTGTCCTTTAA
This sequence comes from Viscum album, assembly GCA_963277665.1. Taxonomy (NCBI): domain Eukaryota; kingdom Viridiplantae; phylum Streptophyta; class Magnoliopsida; order Santalales; family Viscaceae; genus Viscum; species Viscum album. Next base: position 1,608,402,300 of record OY728140.1, read on the forward strand.
ATTCCTCTAAATAAACCAAAATAATATTGAATCCCAATTATAAGAACAATATCATAACATAGTCTTCCAATATATACTTTATCGTTCATCTCGAAACAACATCCACCACTCTTATCATCTTATAACAATAGTAACTAACCTAATCAAATTTTCCCCAAGATAGGTTAATCATTTCAATATGTAACCTAAATTACTACAAGTTTGCCTTAAATTCATCGATTCTTCAAAATATAAGTCTAACTTTACTCCTCAAAGAAAATACCGTAGTAATCAATTTACCTCGATCAAATAGGGTTCCCAAAATTGTTAACGTCTTCCAAAATAATAATCATCTTTTAATCCACTAATCACCTTTTTTAGAAGAATAGCTTCACTACATCAACATGTGGTATATAAAAATAAATGTTTTCCTTAATGATATAAAATAATCTTAGGTAGTGACTTGATGATCTTAGAAAACAAAAAAGATATTCTCATAGAGCACGAACTAAAATACAACATGACATAGACAATTATTGCGAAGAAGTTACATGTACTTCAGTCATCATGATCCATCACTGCATAGGACTTTCATTGTTCCCTTTTCCTCGATGATTGTTGATTCTCATCATGCTTCTCACCCATTCCAAGAAAGAACGGCCTTGGATAATGTCTAACTTCTCCATATTTATGACATCAAAATGTATAATGTACATTAGATCAAACCTTATCTCCATTCATCACATTATCCATTTTTTAAACCAATTGGCTAATTTATGCCCTATATTCCAACACATAAAACATCCCTCGGTTCCTTTGTGACATTCTCCTTGGTGCCTCTTCCCACACTTTTTGCAAAAAAATAAATTCGGTCTTCCTTCCCTTATCAACATTATCAGATAAACATCCTTGAGACTTTGTCTTCTTCTTCCTTGATGAATTTGGGCATTCAACTTGGTTAAAATTATTAATTGTGATTTTTTATATCAGTTTTGGAATATTCACAACATGTTCCACTTGATCTTTCATCATCTATGTCACATTAATAGGGAAATTGTCACATTTCATATCACATTGGTTGTTGGGACATTCTCTTCCGTTTCCCGCCATTAACTAAGAAAAGAATGCATAAATAGGGGGGCTTAAATACTTAGCCAAAAATCAATAAAAGGAAACATTATGCGTAGAATGATAAACTTATTGAAGGAAAGTATACCCTAACTTGTGATCCACTAGGTTCCAATCTAGGTTATCCATGATCATATATTCTTATGTGAATCTTTATTTTATTTTATCTTTGTTCCTTTAATAATGGTTTATACTAAGCTTATGAGTTTACCAAAGCATATCTCCTAGGAGTGTCGTAACCAAGAGTGAGAAAAGGCCCATTGTTGTGTACCAGTTCTCATTCGAGTCTCGCTCAAAGTGGTGTTTTCGGGTTTTATTCCTATGTACATATGTACTAGAGCCACCTCTACCTGCTCGTATCCAGACATGGATGTATTTTCTTGAAAATCCCTTACTCAATACTCACCAAAATACCTGGAATATTTTCTATATTTAAAATTTTATATAGGGTTTTTCCTAGAGTTTTCATATCCTAATTTAAACAAATAACTAAACCATCCTTTGATACCAACTATGGCATCCCGCCTTTTATCACATAAACATGCATTACATTTTATAAAACATAGGATCTTTAAGGTTTAGTGTCTTAGAAACCAGGAACATAAAACATGAAAACATAAATCATTCTTCTTAAAAACATTAAATACTTCTCCTTATGTTCATCCTAGGTTCATTACTGCATCTCATAACCTGGATACATACATCAAAAGAAAGGGTGAGCAGAAGGCCTAGTAATGGAAACAAGGGGAAACATTTAACATGTGAACATGAGATATATCAACAATGTCATGAAAAAATAACTTTAAGGCATGGGAAAGAAATCATGAGGCATATCATAATAAAAATAACATATTTCTTAACTTGAAGATGTGGCTACAACATTTAGTATTGACAATCATTTTCATTTCACCAAGGTCCATCCCCAAGGTTTCATTAAAAATTACCATGTTTATTCACCAAGGCGTCGTTAAAAATGGCCATCTCTAGAGAATAAGTCTTTACCCAATGCATTGGAGTGATATCAGGGTGAACCCTTAATTTGTATTTATTATAATGTGAGCCACATATATCATCATCAATCATTTCATAAAAAACAGATATAGCATAAAATAAATGGGTTTCATTTCATAATCATAACGTTTTAAAAACTGCTTTAAAGACATGATCTTTATGTCACTTTAAACCCACAGAAAGGGAATGCGGGTATCATGTATGTAAATCCCAGACGTCAAAATTGAACATTTTGGTATATATTTAAATACCCATTTAGAAGAATGATTTTTGAGTATTAACATAATAAAATGAATTTGAGGATAAGAGAGAGACATTTTGAGACGGAAATTCTGCAGCATAACTACTATGTTTCGAGGTTCTAGAAAATATTGAAAAGAGAGGGGACATGGGTCACCCACTCATAAATGATCCATAAAACAATAGAGGGAAATAATATATATCTTATAAGAACATGATAATGAAATTCTAAAGATATACCATATGAAATGAAAAACATAGAAGGAGGACAAAAATAAGATTTCTCTTATGAAAATTCGGCAGCCTAACGGCCTCACTTAAACTACAAAAAAAAATGAATTGATGAGATCAAATAGGGTATCTAATAATACGAACATAAAAGATAAGTATGATAGATATAGATATAATACACCAAAATAATAAAAAAGAACTTGAAAGACTTGACATGAAAGTATAACTTTAAAAAATGAGAAAGGAAAACGAATCCCTTCAAAATTCGGCAGCCTAACGACATCACTTAAACATCAAAAAAAATGAATTGACAAGATCAAATAGGGTATCTCATCATATGAACATAAAATATCAGTATGATAGATATAGATATCATACCCCATCATAATGAAAAGGAATTTTAAAGGCTTTACATGAATGTAGAACATTGAAAAATGAGAAAGGTGAACGAATCCCTTAAAAATTTGAAAGCCTAACGGCTCCACTTAAACTTTATTAAAATGATTTGATTAGAGAAATAGGGGGTATATCATCATATGAACATGAAATGGGAAGTAAGAGGAATATAAAAGAACATTCCCAAACATAATATCATGGAGCATAAAAGAAATGACAAAAAAGAGATTACTTGAAAAGAAAGAGAGAGGTAGGATCCCTTAGCATAAATATAACTCTTAGAACTCGAAGGTTGGGACCTTGAGGGCTTGGGAGCACCTTGGGAGGACTCCTTCGGAGGTAATGAGACCAGATATTGTTTGGGGGAGAGTTGGGAGTCGAATGGATGAAAGTATGGCTTGGTATTTATAGGGAAAGTGAGGGGACAAGGCATTAATGGCCAAGGGACACCTCATTGGTGGTTTTGGAAAAACCATGGGTTTGCCCATGGTATTTTCCAACAGTAGTGGCCACTTTGGACAACTAATACCTTATATTACTATTCATAAGTCGACCATATTGATTAAATACTTAATACATCATTTAATTATGTCCTTAAACACCCGTAACTTAAAAACTGTATTTTCACTATTCAATGAAAATTCAACTTTCTCAAAAAAAACCCAAAATTTCACCTTAACCAAATATCGATGCTCTAATTTCAAAAATGAACTCCATTTTATAAAAATAATTTTCTAAATATTTTTTATTTAATTTTTAAATAATACACTATTCACAAAAAATTCAATTTTTCAGAAAAATCCCCAAAAATTACCTTAACTTAATATCGATGCTCTGTGTTTATAAATGGAATCCATCAAATTAAAAATAATTTTATAAATATTTTTAATTTAATTTTTAATTAAAAAACACTATTCACATGAAAAAAATAATACTTGACTAATAATTTACGACACCTTTATTTAACCATTTTATTGAATCACATTACACAATCAAGGTGCCTAGATTATATTGATACATTCTTTAAGTAATATTACTAATCCATTTGGTCACATTACTAATCCTAAGAATAAAATCACTATTAATTATTTACTATTCATCAAAAATTAAGTTGATCTTATTAGACTCTAAATTTCATACTGAACAAAATTGTAGATGATCATTTTTTCAAAATCATTACACATTTTTAATTATTTAAGGTTTACATAACCATTTTTTAAAATATCCTTTCTCTAAAATCCACCAAAAATATGCATACTATATTTATCCGGACATTTGAAAATTCATAAACACCATAATAAGAAGAAATCAAATTTCTTATTTAATGCAAAGGATTACACAAGGCAGTTACGGTCTCCTAACATAGCCCCTTATAACCCCATCATAGGACTTAAGTGTAATGTGTGCTAAGGTGAGAGAATCTAAGGGCAGCTCAACCAACATTGCATGAGTAGTAATTTCTATCAGTTTGAACTTCTCGCGAAGGAGATTTTGTTCTAGCTTCAAACGATGATGTTTGGCTTGAGTTTGGTCCAAAGAAAAGCCCATTGGTGCTAACTCCTTCCCAAGTTCCATTAGATGGGATTCGATTGGACCGAGAATACTGGATGAGGCCATCGAATCTTCTTTCTATATTAATTAACAAAGAAACTTGTATTTAGTGACAAAAATCTAAACATTTAGTTTCCAGCGGTCATATTGACGAAAGGTCATATAACAGTCAAAACCCAACAGTCTCATTTTAATTATACTCATGTTATCAAATGAAACAGTTTTGTTGTGTATAAAAATAAAATAACAAACAAAATTATGAAACAAGATTTATTCAAAATTTCGGGTCGTTTCACTTCCTAATGAACTTCACCCACTCTGAGGTCTCCTGAAAAAAAACAAGGTCCCCAAATAGCTGCCACTCCTACCTCTAGCCAACATAACGGTGATCGGCATGGCCTATCATACAAAGCCTCAAAAGGTGAAATTTAAATAGTTTCCTTAAAGAAACTATCATAGGAAATTTCATCCAGAGGTATGTGCTTCTCTAAAGAACCTCCATAATCTATTATTCATGTTTGAAGCATGTCTTACAACACCTGTATCATATGCTCAGGCTGACCATCTGTCTGGAAATATCATGTTGTAATCAAAACTAAATATGTACCCAAATCCCTCTATAGCCCCTTACAAACCTAGGAATTAAAACATGCATCCCTATCTGAAATTATAAAAGGTGTATCCCCATGTAAACGTACAATTTACTGTATGTCCCAACTCATCTACACTGATGTTTTCACTGATCGGTAAGAAGTATGAAACCATCATGAGTTTATCAATAAAAACCCAAACTACATCATCCTCTTGATACGACATTAGAAAATGTATCAAAAAATCCCTCACAATATCATTAAACTTACACTTGGTAATGCTTAACTGCTGAAAAATACATGCTAGTTGTTGATGCTCTTCCATTACCTGCTGAGGTTGGAACACCTCATCCCAAAACAAGCAACATCTTTCTTCATTCCTAGACACTAATACTGATGGTTTAAATCATGGTGCATCTTGGTGACACCAGGATGAAGTACAAAAACTAGAGAATTAAAATCCTCCAAAACCTACTCGAGTATGCCTTCTTACACCAACATTCATCCATGGAAGAGAATGATCTCATCCTTCCCTACGGTCCATTGAGGTATAGGGTCCTCTCATGACACACTCTTTCAGAGTACTAGGCCTTCAGCATCTGATAGCTGCCTAATTTTCACTCTCTCTAGCAGGGTTGAGGTACAAATATAGAAGATCGAAATTTTTAGCATTGTCTCTCATGCAAATCCAATGGAATATCAGAGAATAGAACCATAAGCTTTCACTCACAGATGGCCTCCTAAACTACCTATATTTGAGTCCACCTGCGTAATGCATCTGCCACAACGTTGGCTTTCCAAGGCAAGTATAAAAGCACAAAATCAAAGTAATGAAGGTACTCAACCCACCTTTTCTGTCTCAGATTCATATCGCACTGAGTAATGATGTACTTCAGACTTTTTTTGTTATTGAAACCCAAAAAATCCTCTCCTAGAAGATTATATCTCCAATAACATAGAACATAAACTACTGTATCTAACTCATTATTTTGTGTTAGGTAATTCTTCTCATGTGGCTTCAACTTCCGATACACGTACCCAATGACTCCGTCCCCCTAAATAAGCACTAATATAGGATTGATTCCGGAAACATCACAGTAAACTGTATAACTCTTTCTCGGATCTGAAAAAACTGGCATCTGTTTTGAATTCAACCTCCCTTTCATCTCATGAATGGCTGAATAACAAGAATCTTACCACAGGTACATCATACCCTTCTTAGTCAGTCCTGTTAGTGGTACTGCTAACTGTGAAATGTCTAGTATGCAATGCTTGTATTAACTAGCTAGCCCATTAAAACACTGTACCTAAAAGACTTTCATTGTCTAGTCCAAAGAAACTACTACTGTCACTTTTTCTTGGTCCACTAATTCTCTTATCTTTGAGATAAAATGACCCAAGAAGTGAATTTGGTCTATCTAAAAGTGGGATTTTGAAATCTTAACATATAAATGATTATCTCTCAGTGTACTCAAAATGATATCACGATGGATATCATTTTTGTGTCGATTGTGAGAGTACACCAAGATATCCTCCACTGAATCCAAAATGAAGCAATCCATGTATGGATGGAACACTCATTTCATCAGTACCATAACAACTTTTGGCATGTTCGTGAGATTTAACGACATAAAAACATACTCATATTGACCATTCCTACTCTGAATGGTTGTAAGAGGCATATTAGATGATCTAACACACAACTGATGATAACTGTATCTTATTTCAATCTTCATGAACACCTGGGATCCTCAAAGATGATCAAAGAGACCATAAATCCTTGTTAAGTGATATAAGTTATTGACCATCAATTGGTTTATCATTCGATAATCCACACAATGTCAGCGAGTACCATCCACCTGCGTTCCAAAATAGGGCAGAATAACCCTAGGGAAAAGTATTGGTTCAGATGAAACCCTTTTCTTATAACTCCTATAACTTATTCTTGAGCTCCTGTAACATTATTATAACCTTCCTAGAGAGAGGAATATATTCTGGTGCTTCTCTTAGAACATGCTCAATAAAAAATTCTACCTCTTTCTTTGGAGGAAAACTGGAAATGTCCTCTAGTAAGACATCTATGAAAAAATCAACCACTTGGAGAAAGTCCATCTTTGAAGTCCCCTGGTCATCAAGATACAATCTAGAAATATGAGATGTTTCAACTCCCAGCCCTGGAAGCTCAGGTCCCATTCTATCCACCTAGAAATCCCATTCTCCATTGTGTAGAAACAAACCACCCTATCATGACGTGAAACTAACCCTAAAATGATAGCAGTCAGCAAAATCCTGGTAGGGAACCAACCAATCCAAGATGAGAATGACATCATAACCTATATTCTATAAGACATAGAGGTCCTATAAGAAGTGACACCCACCAACCTCAAGGGGGCACTCCTTCCACTGACGTACATTAGCCATTCTAGTCCCCAAAAGAGTGTTTAGCATCATGTTATCGGTAGAAGTAATGATATATAGCGTAATTATCTCCACAATAGAAACATATATGAATCTATGGGAATTCCCTAGGTCAAAAAGTGCTGACGAAAAAACCGGGGCTACCAGTATTCTACCTCTCACTATAGTGGGTTCGAGATCCTGCTCACGCAGAATATTATCCACTATAAATGTATAACATGTTATGTGGCCCTGCAACCCAACCAGACCACACTGAGCTCATCTACCATGTTGTTGCTAAAAACCATGAAACTGGCTTCCACGACGATGACCTCCACCTTGGCCAGAACAACCGGACAAAATAATGTTCCCAGACTTAGGAGGAACTGGTGGTCCTACTCTGGTAGAAAGAGTCATAGAGGAACCTTTGTCACCAGCTACTAGTGAGAACAACTGACAGAAATACTGAATTTGACCCATCTTTCCACAATATTGTCACTCAAATAGGTATCATGAGAAATTTGGACTCGTATTACCACTCATCCCACACTGGAACCACACCACATCATCACTATAGGAAGTATTCCACCTACTTAGATATCCACGTGTAGACTCCTGATATTGCTTCCTGTTGTTAGATGGAGGGGTACCAACTCCAGTTACTGAGACACCCTGGCTCACAGTCCCGTAATACCATACTTTTCACACTGTGATTAGCACCTGGATGACTATAAAGGTGATGGGAGTCAACCTAAATAGATTCACCTAATATAAGATATAATTAATGATACCATACTCAATCATCCTTTCTAGAAAAAACTCATAACTTTCTAAAATAGGATTGAATCACTTTAGTTCTATGAAGCGAGAAGAATACCCCATGATTGAAAGAATACCCTGCTCCAAACTCACGATCTCTTGGGCTCAGTCATCCCACAATGTCTCCAGGTAGGAGTTGTCATAGATGATATGCTGGAACTAATCCCATTCCATAACCTACTGGTGTCCCACATGTGAAATCACATCCCACCATCTCTTGGAAGAATCTCAGAGCATATATGTAGTGAGCTTCACCCTCCACTTTAGAGGTGTCTCTAGATGCTCAAAGATCAATAGTATGGCTTCTAACCATGACTTTGCAGCATGAGGTCCTCCATCACCTAAGAACGTGGGGAGATTTTTTTGTTGAAAAACTCATGTCAACCCTTCCATAGGTTGTGTAGGATCCAGTAATCCACTGAAAGTATTTATAAACTCATGAATCCTTCTAAAAAATGTGCACCAGAACCTGCATCTAGAATGATGGATGGTGCCTACACAGACACAATGAGAGGATCTATTGGTAGCCCCTAATCAACTATGCCTGGTGTCTGATCATTTCCATGAATCTGTCATACAACCATACGATGTCACTATGGCATGAAACATCAAGGTAAATCACACAAATATGTTCAGGATCATTAAGAACTAAAACATAGATGTGATAAAATGGTCAAAGAGAAGAAAAACAATCATGTTTTATAAAACATGGATGCATGGAATGTATGACCACTAAACAGCGTGTTCCCATAAGTGTTTACATGGGCGTGTACATCTACCAAAACAGATCATGTAACACTTCAACAAATGGCATGTTCCTCCCAAGGACACAATGTGTAATCAAATCTTCCCCCCCTGCTCGAGTTCCCCTACATGGCTAAACCACACGGTTCTCCTAGAACAAAACCGCACTGCATGTTTTTAACAGACATGGTGCGTACCTCTTAGGATTCAACCACCAGTGTCGTTAGTCACACGGCTGGAGACACAGTTGTCTCAACACAGAATGTTTTATATGGACACAACATGTACTACCTAAGATTCATTCATCCATTTCATTGGTCCCATGGGTGTGTAATGACCCGTAAAATTCAAGTAAATTGTTTTCTTAATTTTCTTTGGGATTTTAAAAGAACGCGGTTTCTGACGGCACTTGATTCTGAGGCCCGGTGTGCCTAGAATTTCTATCCGAAGATTAGCTCAGGTACGTTCAATGAATGAACGAGCGGGAATTTCTAACTTTTGAACCAGTGCTCGGAATCAAATTCTGAGGGCACCGATGGCTTCGCAGCGGTGGTAATTGCATAGGAACACCTTCTCCGGAGTTGCATTTTCACGAGAGAAGTTGATAAAAATTGTGGAAGTTAAAATAAAAATTTAACTACAATTTCTATTTTACACTAAGTGGATTATGCTTTGGGTGGAAGTTGGGGAAAACCACCCAACTTCCATTCGGAGGTTATGAGGGTGGTGGGGCCCACACGAACCCCACCCCCTCATATTCTCTAACTCCCTCAACTCACCATTAATTTGATAACTTAATTTATTTAATTAAGTGAGTTTAATGTGAATGTTTCAATTTCAAAAGTATAAGTTATGTTAATTAATTGTGTTGATTAATTCAATCTTTTAAGTTTCAAACTCAAGTTGTGTTAATAAAATTAGTAAGGGGCTTATTTTATTTTTGGTTGGAGTCTTGTTGCTTTGAGAGTCTTTGGGAGAAAAGCTAAGGAGTTCGAAGAACTTCTTCCTCTTCGATGAAGAAGGCGAAGAATGCGAAGAATGCCGGATTCCTCAGAGATTGACGACGCGACGCCATCCCCACGACACGACTCTTTTTTTCCTCGACGTCTTCTTCCACGACGGTTATTTCCACGACGAACCTCCATTCAAGTGAAGTTAAAGGTAGGGTTTTTATTTATTTTTTTCGTGATTACTACCTTGACGTTCTTCGTGAAATATGACCAATTGATATCGATTAACGAGAGGGGGTCGGACGGCACAAACACGGCCGACCATCCTCCCTTATCTATGTTGTTGATTCTAATGTGGATTAGAATGAGAATGGCATGGTGCCATCGCACCGCATGAAATCGTGCGGCAAGGAATGTGCGGTGTCGTCGCACCGCGCAGTGAAATTGGACAAGGACGCAAAGCTGTCACACCGCGTCGGAGAAACCCCAAGACACCGCGGCCGGAGCGGGGCCGCGGTGGAGAGGCGCAGCGCCGTCGCGCCGCGCTGGACGAACAAAGGCCACGTCCGGTTCTGGGCCGCGGTGGTGCAGGGTGACCGGCGGCCGATTCCAGGCCACCGGTGTCGGAGTAGGGGGGGACCGGCCGTCACCGGTCCGTGGTGGCAGAAACCGGCCGGCCAAGTGGGCTGGGTGGACAAAGGAAGGCTGGGGGTTACGAACCACATGCAGCCAGCACAACGCCCCCCCCCCCCCCCTTAATTGGGGGCCGCAGTTACAAAACTAGGGGGCAGACACCCCCCCTGCTCAACGGCTCGACCATTTGGACGAGCGCCTGGCCAGCGCTCCCAGCGCGCTGCGCGCCAGACCGGGCCGGGCTGTGCCAGCCAGGGTGGCCCCAGACCTGGTTCGGGTCGACCCTGGGGGTATCGGGCCGAGTCGGACCGGGCCCGAACCCCTTAATACCGAATATTTTCCGGTCGGACGCCCATAACATGTCTTACGGGCCTCCAATCGACGCACCATCAGTTGAGATGTGATTCTTGGATCGAGATGGCCGTTTCGGTATATCGCAGTCAAGGTTTCGGAATACTTTGGGTTCGGCCGAGTTGGTTCGTACACGAAACCAACCGGGCCCTCAGAGCGGAAACGCTCATATCATGAGCCCCAGACGTCCGATTGATGTGCCGTCGACTATGTTGGATTCCTCTAAGTGAGACAGATCTTTTGGCTTACTCCGCCCGAGGTTTGGACATAGGTGGAGTATGGTCGGGTTGGTTTTGACTTAAAAACCAACTGGGCCCCTGAGACGAAAAAGCCAATAACTCTCAGACCGGGCGTCCGATTGACGCGTCGTCTGTGGCGTTGAGTTCATGTTGACGATAAGGACCTTTTGGATACATCAACTATGGACTATGTGTCAGTTGATGTATCAGTCTCTCGTCTTGTGGAGTGGACCCTCCCGAACGAGCTTGCTGTGTGCGGGAACCCTAGAGCTGGTTGTGACTCCTACGATGACGACTGTACAGAGATTCTCAGTGGATTCGAAGACAACTACTACAAAACTCAGCGATCTTATGTGGATTAGTGCTACTAATCATGTGTGGGTCCGATCCTGTGTGTGTTAGCGCTCAGCGTTTCTTTGTGAGCCAGTGCCTACAGATCCAGTGGCGGTCTGATCCTATGTGGGTCTTTGCAGGGGTTAGTTACCTATCGACCCTGTGTGGGTCAGATCCTTTGTGGCTCATTGCGGGGGTTAGTTACCTATAGATCCTATTTGGGTCAGATCCTTTGTGGGTTATTGTGGGGGTTAGTACCTATCGATCCATTGTGGGTCCGACGACTTAGATGAATTAGTGAATATATCTGATAATCTCTATCATCATACGAAGAAGTATACCAGTGTGAGGTGAATCCTGTTTGCCTTCCTATGTGGATTGTGATGTGCTATCCTGTGTGGATTTACATTTTACATTTCTATGTGGACTAGGTTGTACATGGGCTCGGATGTTGGAGCCGAACGAGAATTGATGACTTAGGTATATGTGTGGGAATATACCTAAGCAGTGTCGGATGTTACTTCATGATTATATCTTTCCCTTGTGGATTATCCTTTGTGGATTTTGGGAGACCTTCGGGGGTCTCGGGGTCCCTAATGAGTATCTTATACTCAACCCCTGCACGGGCTATGCCCACACTACATTGTGTTGGTTGCAGACGACGGACAACGCTGATTGTGGTTGAGGCTTGCGGAGCAGGACCTTACCTGGAGGAGGACCACTGAGCGGGACGTACTCGGAGCGGTCGACTGGACCTGAGGAGCAGAGGAGGCTATATGTACCCACCCTTCAAGTGGGATTTCAGTGGACAACTCGACATTGCGGCTTACATTTCAGTTGTTATTTTCCCTTCCCAGTTGTACTTTACTTTCAGTTTGGGTTTGTATATTAGCCCACTTACTTTTCCACACTTACTGTTGTACTCATATTTTACTTAGTGTTTAATAATATTTCTTGTTTGCTCTGTGGTGTTGTTTACTTTACAACGGAAATGCCTTCCATTTTTATCGGGAATTACACCTTGGTGCAAGTCGCCAGCCCCTAGCTTAGGGAAGGCGGGCTTGGGGTAGTCACGGCACGGGCCCCGAGGACGGGTTGTGACTAATTGGTATCAGAGGAGTTTGGTTCTACCACAGAACATGGAACTCTGATCTTTTTTTATGTGAAGCAATAGTGTTAAGCGTATTGGGTGTGGTTATCAGTTCGGGGAGTCCAGTGTTGGTGCGGCGGCCGATGTATCTGTACACCAGGACCCTGACTTCTAATTTCCGACTTAATGCAAGAAAACAATGATTGCATTTGTGTTTCATGTTTTCTTTGTGATTACTTTGTGTCTTCTCACCAGGTATACTGTTTGACCGTGGCGCACCTGTTTCCATTTTTGGATGGCCCCACAATGGCAGCTAGCAATGGTTTCAAGAGTTGAGCGTGACGAGAGCCCACCGAGGGATGAGGCCTCGGTGCAGGGCCCATTGATAGAAGAGGCAACGGCGGTACCTCTACCCGCCGAGCCACCGATGCTACCAGCCCCAGCCGCTGATGATGCATGTCGCCTAAGTGCACTGCATGAGTTTCAGCGCCAGCAACTACCCAGGTTCCGCAGGGAGACATACCCCCAGGAAGCCAAGGACTGGCTGGAGGCAGTGGTACGGGTTTTCAGGTTAGTGAGCACACCAGCAGACCTCATGGTGATCCTCGCACCGAGCCTACTGCACGTGGCAGTGGGCCGATGGTGGAGCATGTTGCTCCAACTGCATGATGAGGCATCTCTCCTCTGGACGCACTTTGAGAGCCTCTTCCACTCGGAGTTCGTTCTAGCCACCCTTCGTGCGGTGCGCCTCTAGGAGCTTCTACAGCTGCGGCATGGCAGCTTGACGGTCGGCCAGTACTCGGAGAGATTTACTGATCTCTCGCGCTACTCGACAGATATGGTACGGGACCCATTCTTTCTGGCCCGGACCATCGAGAAGGGATTGGGGCAGGAGATCAGGGCATCGCTGATCTCCCTCAGCATTCCGACTCAGGCAGGAGTACTAGAGTGAGCCCTTCTGATCGAGAATTTTCTTGCTGAGTCTACACTAGTGGCGAGACCTACCGCAGGGCGGTAGGTAGCGGAGGCTTCTGCAGCAGGCAGTCGATGGATGACTCATGGGTCTAGGCAGACCAGACCCTCAGGCAGAGGACCTCAGGACACTGGCTCAGCAGTGCGGGGCACACAGCGCGGAGCCAATCTTTCGAGTGGAAGACAGTGCTATGCATACGGCGGGTGGGGCCACATGGCTCGTGACTGCCTGACCCACCATGCAGGGGAGTAGTAGATGGTTGAGGAACAACCCTGGAAAAGGCAGAGGTCCGATCGTGGCGGTCCGCAGGAAGCAGGTGGATGAGGCTGAGGAGCTGGTTGAGCGGCAGGTGGTGGATGATGTTTTGAGGCTCTACCACCACCACCACCAGGAGGTCCACCCCGACCTCAGGGGAGAGCACAACTTCAGGCAGCTGAAGCTTATGATCATGGAGCATTGTAAGCGGGTGGACAAGTACGAGACTAGCTCTAGGCATAGAGGCCTTTGCCCATAATGCCTATGGCTTCCTTGTTTGTGTTACCTTGTATCCTTGTACTTTGAGTTGAAGTAATAAAAGACACTTGCAATAGTGACATTTTCTTTCTTGTGCTTTGTATGTAAATACTAATGGGTTCCGGTTAAAAATTGTTGACATGACCATCACTTATGATATTATTACTGAAAGAGACCCAGTGACCACACACTGATGCCGACAGTGTGACTCCACCCTTGGAGGCGAGAGTGACGGTTGGATCTCTTGGTAGAAGCGTCGAGGCCTTACAACGTCATCCATGTCATGAATTAACTAATCATGATGGGACTGACTATATTAGGCATGGAACATGGTTCATCCAGAGGATGATAGGGGATTTCCCTTTTCGGCAAAGGAGAAATCTTTGCAGCTTTGTAGAATGTAAAGGAGGAAGGGGAAAACCTTTGTGTGGTCAGACAGATGTTAGCAGAGCTTCCAGGAGCTGAGACAGAGATTGACCAGTGCCACTATCTTGAGGTTTCTGGAGGAGGGAGTAGGGTACGTAGTCTACTGCGACGCATCAGGGACCGGACTCATATTTTTCCTGATGCAGGAGCAGGCAGTGATCGCCTATGGATCATGTCAGCTGAGGCTGCATGAGCAGAACTACGCAACCCATGACCTGGAGTTAATAGCAGTGGTTTTCGATCTGAAGACATGGTGACACTACCTGATTGGCGAGTGATTTACAGTATTTTCTGACCATCAGAGTCTCAGGTACATCTTCTCACAGAAGGACCTGAACTTGAGATAGCGGGGATGGCTTGAGTTCCTCCAGGAATATGACTTTGATATAGTCTATACACCTGGGAAGGGGAACGTGGTAGCTGATTATCTCAGCAGGAGGACGAGCATCCAGCTACTTGAGGAGGAAATAGAGCATCTAGACTCTTTGCAGATAACCTTCGTGGATAGAGATGGGGCAGCCTTCCTTCAGTCTCTCACAGTCACTCCTCCACTACTGTGGCAGGTCAGAGAGGCACAGTGTGGTGACACTGACTGTGAGACGTGGCGTACACAGATATCCTCACGATAGACACCTGATGGTTTCTCCTTTGGAGCATATCACGACGTCCTTTTCAAAGGACGTACCTTGGTACCAGTTGCTTTATGGGAGGAGGTGCTTAGATAGTTTCACACTTCTACTTTGGCGGTACATCCTAGAGTGGCTAAGATGTACCAGGATCTCGGACGAAGGCACTGGTGGCCGGACATGAAGAAGTCTGTGGTGGAGTTCATTTCTTGATGCCTCACCTGCCAGCAGGTGAAGGCAAAGCACCAGGTACCAGCAGGCTTGGTACAACCCTTGTAGGTCCCGGAGTGGAAGTGGGACGAGATATCTATGGACTTCGTGACTGGACTTCCACGCATTTCCAGAGGTCACGACTCTATTTGGGTGATTGTCGACCGACTCACCAAGTCAGCACTTGTGTGACCAGAGATGGTCAAGGCCACGACAGAGAATGTCCAGGTCATCCAGGAGTAGATGAGGACAGCTCAGAGCCGGCAGAAGTCTTATGCTGACAAGAGGTGGAGGCTACTAGAGTTTGAGGATGGTGACCACGTCTTCTTGCATGTCTCACCTCGACGTGGATTACGGAGATTTGGCCATGGCGGAAATTTTTCTCCATGCTTCATCGGACCATTCTAGGTCCTCAGCAGGATTGGTGAGGTGGCTTATCTCCTGGCTCTACCACCTCAGAACGTCTTCCATGTATCTCAACTGAGGACATACGTGCACGACCTGACGAATATCATTGACCATGGGGAGCAAGATGTCGATGATGGGGTGACTATTGTGGAGGTTCCATCGAGGATTGACAAGAGCAGTTCCTATGTGGACAATCATTTCTTCTAGTGCGAATCAGATGGCAACACGGGAACCTCCAGGAGAGCACTTGGGAGCGGGAGGCCCAAATGCATGCTCCGTACCCACATTTTTTTTCTTTAGCTTATGATGTATCTTTACGGGGATGTAAACCCCTGATGTGGGAGTAATGTAAAGACCCGTAAAATTCAAGGAAAAGTTTTTCTTAAATTTATTTGGGATTTTACAAGAACGTAGATTCTGATGGAACATGATTCCGAGGCCTGGTGTGCCCGGAATTTCTATCCAAAGTTTATATTGGGTACGTTCAGTGAACGAACGAGCGGGAATTTCTAACATTGGAACTGGTGCTCGGAATCGAATTCTGAGGGCACCAATGGCTTCGCAGCGCCGGTAATTTCTTAGGAACACCTTTTTCGGAGTTTCGTTTTCACGAGAGAAGTTGATAAAAATTGTGGAAGTTAAATTAAAAATTTATCTACAAATTTTATTTTACACTAAGTAGATTAATCTTTGGGTGGAAGTTGGGGAAAACCACCCAACATCCATTGGGAGGTTATGAGGGTGGTGGGGCCCACACGGACCCCACCCCTTCATATTCTCTAAATCCCTCAACTCACCATTAATTTGATAACTTATGTTATTTAATTAATTGAGTTTAATGTGAATGTTGGAATTTCAAAAGTTTAAGTTATGTTAATTATTTATGTTGATTCATTCAAACTTTTATGTTTTAAACTCAAGTTGTGTTAATAAAATAAGTAAGGGGATTATTTTATTTTTGGTTGGAGTCTTGTTGCTTTGAGAGTCTTTGGGAGAATAGATAAGGAGCTCGAATAACTACTTCCTCTTTGACAAAGAACACGAAGAACACGAAGAACACCAGATTTCTCAGAGATCGACAACGCGACGCCATCCCCGGGACACGACTCTTTTTTTCCGCGACGTCTTCTTCCGCGACTGTTATTTTCGCGATGAACCTCTATTCAAGCGACGCTCAAGGTAGGTGTTTTATTTATTTTGTTCGTGATTACTTCCTTGAAGTTCATCGTGAAATATGACCAATGGATATCGATTAACGAGAGGGGGCCGGACTGCACAAACATGGACAACCCTCCTCCCTTATATATGTTGTAGATTCTAATGTGGATTGGAAAGAGAATGGCACGGTGCCGTCGCACCGCGCGGAATCGTGCAACAAGGAATGTGCGGCGTCGTCGCGCCGCGCTGTGAAATTGAACAAGGACGCGACGCCGTTGCACTGTGTCGGAGAAACCCGATGAAATCGTGGCTAGAGCGGGGTCGCGGCAGAGAGGCGCGGCACCGTCGCGCCGCGCCGGAAGAACCAAGCCCGCGACCGGTTCCGGGCCGCGGCGGACCAGGGTGACCGGTGGTCGGTTCTGAGCCGCCGGTGTCAAAGCAGGGGGGACCGGCCGTCGCCGTTCCATGGTGGAAGAAACCGGCCGGCCAAGCGGGACGTCCAGAAAAAGGAAGGCATGGGGTTACGAACCCCTGGCGGCCAGCTCAACGCCCACCCCCCCCCCTTAATTGGGGGCCACAGTTACAATACCAGGGGGCAGGTGCCACCCCCCCCCCTCTCAACGGCTCGACCGTTTGGCCGAGCGCCATGCCAGCACGCCAAGCGCGCCGCGCGCCAGGCCGTGTCGAGCCGCGCCCAAGTGGGCCGGACCCAGTTCGGGTCGACCCTGGGGTTATCGGGCCGGGTCGGACCGGGCCCGAACCCCTTAATACCGAATCTTTTTCGGTCGGACGCCCATAACATGTGCTACGGGCCTCCAATCAATGCACCATCAGTTGAGATGCGATCCTTGGATCGAGACAGTCATTTCGGTATATCGTACTCAAGGATTCGGAATACTTTGGGTTCGTCCAAGTTGGTTCGTACACAAAACCAACCAGTCCCTCCAAGGGGAAACAGTCATAACATGAGCCTCGGACGTCCGATTGACGTGCCGTCGACTTTGTTGGATTTATATAAGTGAGACGGATCTTTTTGCTTACTCCGCTCGAGGTTTTGACGTTGGGGGATTACGGTCGGGTTGGTTTTGAAGTAAAAACCAATTGGGCCCCTGAGACGAAAAAGCCAATAACTCTCAGACCGGGCGTCTGATTGATGCGCCATTTGCGACGTTGAGTTCTTGTTGACGATATAGATCTTTTGGATACATCAAATCTGGAATATGTGTCAGTTGATGTATCAGCCTCTCGGCTCGTGGAGCGGACCCTCCCGAACGAGCTTGATGTGTGCGGGAACCCTAGAGCTGGCTGCGACTCCTACGACGACGACTGTACAGAGATCCTTAGTGGATTCGACGGCGACGACTACAGAACTCATTGATCTTACGTGGATTAGTGCTACGGATCCTGTGTGGGTCCGATCCTGTGTGGGTCAGCACTCAGCGATTCTGTGTGAGCCAGCGCCTAAAGATCCTGTGTGGGTCCGATCCTGTGTTGGTCATTGCGGGGGTTAGTTACATATCAATCATGTGTGGGTCAGATCCATTGTGGGTCATTGCGGGGGTTAGTTACCTATCGATCCTGTGTGGGTCAGATCCTTTGTGGGTCATTTCAGGGGTTAGTACCTATCGATCCTTTGTGGGTCTGATGGCTTAGATGAATCAGTGAATATATCTGATCATCTATATCATCGTACGAAGAACTATACCTGTGTGAGGTGAATCATATTTGCTTTCCAATGTGGATTGTGTTGTGCTATCCTGTGTGGATTTATGTTTTGCTTTCCTGTGTGGACTGGGTTGTACATAGGCTCGGAAGTTGGAGCCGAACGAGAATTTATGACTTAGGTATATGTATGGGCATAAACCTAAGCAGTGTCGGATGTTACATCGTGATTGCATCTTTCCTTTTTGGATTATCATTTGTGGACTTTGGAGGACCTTCAGGGGTCTCGGGTTCCCTACTGAGTATCCTATACTCACCCCAGTACGGGCTATGCCCGCACTACGTTGTGTTGGTTGCAGATGACGGACAACGCTGATCGTGGTTGAGGCTTGCGGAGCAGGACCTTACCTGGAGGAGGACCACTGGGCGGGACGTATTCGGAGCGGTCGACTGGACCCGAGGAGCAGAGGAGGCTATTTGTACCCACCCTTCAGGTGGGATTTCTAGTGGGAAGATCGATGTTGCGGCTTACTTTTCAGTTTTTTTTCCCTTCCTAGTTCTACTTTACTTTCAGTTTGGGTTTGTATACTGGCCCACTTACTTTTCCTCACTTACTATTGTACTCAGCTTTTACATAGTGTTTACTACTACTGCTTGCTTGATCTGTGGTGTTGTTTACTTTACAAAGGCATTGCCTTCCCTTTTTATCGGCAATTACGCCTTGGTGATAGTCGCCAGCCCCTGGCTTATGGAAGGCGGGTTTGGGGTTGTCACGGCACGGGCCCCGAGGATGGGTTGTGACAGGGTGGGTACTTGACTATTATAAAATGGTATGTACTCCATGTACATGGCGTGTGTCACCCATCATTTCCCAACCTTGTGTCTCTACCCACACAGTCATTCACATGATCAAGGATTACATGATGTGTACATATTGTACACGATGTGTACGTAATAAAATCTTTTCCTACCCAAACAGAGAGATATATGGTGTGTATTCATCATTACACACTTTGTATGATAGGTTTTCCGGGGCAATAAGCCTCATAGGCTACTGTATAATTCCATAAGAAAAATAAAAAACATATTAAAGTATCAAATTCCAATCCGTGGGGGACCCATACATACTATGAATCAAATCATGAAATCATATTCATGTAATATCAAAACGAATAACTGCTAAAGATCAAAATGGTCCACCAAATTCTGATCCATGAGAGCATATAACACCTCAGGGACCAATGTTTGGCACTCATTCAAACGAAACGTTACACAATATAATACCCTATCAAATAGTAGTTGTTATATCAATGCATCTATCACAACAAAATGCATTCCTCGAAAAATATCTATCAAAACAACATAAAATCGGTAATGCACCCAGAATGGAATGAAAAAAATGAACGAAATGTGATCTCAAGAATGTTCCTATATGATTCATGAGGTGTAATACCGCCGTCTCATCAGGTTAAAATAGAAATAAAACCTCAATGATATCCAAAATAACAACACAAAACATGTG
Organism: Viscum album; assembly: GCA_963277665.1. Classification (NCBI taxonomy): domain Eukaryota; kingdom Viridiplantae; phylum Streptophyta; class Magnoliopsida; order Santalales; family Viscaceae; genus Viscum; species Viscum album. The sequence continues at coordinate 1,608,422,480 of OY728140.1, forward strand.
AATCACCCAACAGTGAAATCAAATCAACATTAATTATTTGGAAAAATAGAAAAATTAGAATATTCGAGGTAAATTAGATTTTCCCTATACATGAGTCATCTAAACCCTAAATATCTTATTACCAATATCTTATTCTATCATATACTTGTCTATACGCTCCAAATAGTAAATCATGAAGAAACAAATGCCTCTGATAAAACCTTGTAATATCCTTGTTCTAGGCGCCAACCTGAGGTCCTCGTACCAAATTGGTCACATGGCCTCCAGTGCATTTCCCTGAATGCCAGAGGCTACCGACTAGCAGTGAGGGACTTGGGGGTGATAGTTGGAAAACTATTACCTCTTTTACAGAGTAACACAATGGAAACAAACATATAAAAGTAGCGAAAACAGTAATACCATATAATAAGTAAATGCAGGAAGATTGAAAGTATATAAACAACTCGAGCACATATGTATAGCAAAGCATCCAACCAAGTAACAATTATTAAATATAGTACTAAAAAAGTACAAAGGTATCAAATTAAACCCCGCAAAATCGCAAGCCACAAATTTTTCCCATTCTCTCCATCTCCACAACAGACATGTACCTGATGAAGAAGTGAGATTTCCCTTATCTATACCTGCAATAATATAATCTTCAGGGGACCGAGGCATGACCCAAACAGGGTGTGAGACGAATTGTAGTAGGAAACCACCCAAATATATATTCCTAACTATTAGATAATATATATGGAAGGAAATATGCAAATGAATAAATAAATAGGAATGTAAACAAAAGAAAACAATCACATAGTTCAAGAAACATTATTTTAAATTTATAAAATTAATGAACCATAGAAACACAAGAAACCATCTAGAAATTTATCAATGTCTAACCCCTCGAGTTCAGCTTTAACATAGACTCATTGAGGAAGAACTCAAAATCAATTCCCACAGTAGTCTTGTAATGGTAAACTATAGACACTCTGGGGAAGCAGTCAATATCCAATTCTCCATGTGGCCTCGCAACGTGGAACAACAGACACTCTGAGGGAGTACTCACGTCTATACCCCCTATGGTCTCGCAATGTGAAAAGTATAATAGAAACTATGGGGAATCCGTCAATGTACATTCCCCCATTGTTAAAACTACACTAAGTTCCCACAACCCTATGTAAGTCAATCATGCACAAATGATATCGAGGAGGAAATGTAAATCACAATATACTACTTTTATGAACATCTCAAAATCATAACACAACATATTAGATAATACAACACCATCATAACAACACTAGGAATGAAGGACAAAGCATCCTAACTATAAGTTCTATACCTAACAGACAAAAAACCAGACATGGGAAAAAACATCCATAACATAGAAAATAAACCGTATCCACAATCCAATATCCCTACTTAGGTAAACAATGAATAGAAGGAATTAATAGGTTTAAATTTCCTAAACACTCAATACCTCAAACTAGGGTATTGGGAAATTTTTCACATATAATTCAATGAAAAAATACATGAAGTCACAAACCACCTACCGTGACATTGTATGAAGAACACTCTTGTGCGTCGGCCCTTGAATCAGAATAGAATATAATGGATTTACAAAAAGGTCAAACATGTTCATCCTTGAATACCTCACACAAGAGGAGAAATCAAAAGAAGAGGCTATAGAATAAGGAATATATCACTCATGTGATTCCAACACAATTGACGGTGTTCGATTTGGAGCATAGATAGTCAATTAGGGGTTCAAAGACGAATCGAAATCTCTAGTCGCTCCTAGATGAGACGACGTTGGAAGAAGTGTTTTATGTGAATGAGACGCGACCCCAGTCCAATTTATCCAATAAATATAAATACATGGAATTTTACATGAGGATACATGATGTGTATAATCCTTTCTAGGATCTACATTAGGTGGTCTCTAGGTCACCCCACATGGACAAGAACTCGGTAGTTACACAGCTAGTACACGACTACCTGCGGCCACTTGGTACATGGCATGCAATATAGAGTACATGTAGTGCACTATTAAATATTCTAAAAACTCCTCTTTTTCTAAAAAACACTAGAAATCATGACCCATACATAGAAAATAAGATATGACTTCTTACATTTTCGATATCAATTCATTTTCAAAAGAACGATAATCAAATAATCAAATCACAAATATAATCTCTTGATAAACACTAAAAGTATACCCGTCCAAGAAAAAAAATCAAACCATGGATCAATTAGATTGTTTATTAGTCCATGGTCAACATGGATACCACGGATTGGGAAAAATACAAATAAAACACATGACCTACCTTGATTCTATATGATTGTTGATGAATAAAGATGTGTATTTGTCATCACTGGCGATATCAATCTACCTCGATGCTCATCGTTATTCAATCCATAATTCATCATTTTTTTATATCAGATAATCCTAGAGAACTCTTTAATTATACTATATAAGTTCTAGGTTTATGTAGATTACACAGTAACTCTGAAATACGAGTCTATTTAATGGAAAATTATCCACAGTGTCATGAATAATAATTAAATAATAAATTTTAATTATTTTATTCATTTACGTTCCAATGAATAATTTTCTTCAAATGACATGTGCCAACTAATGTTAAGTCATCCCTAGGGTAAAACTCATTTTCTGAACTCAATGGTGACCTTGAATTTATAATTTGAGAAATATTTTAGATGATATTCCACTTTTTTTGGAAAACTATGTGTCTGCTCTAGTTAATATATTTACTATATTTACAAAAAAAATTGGGCACATCGAGCCACGAAAACACATGATATCGCATCACCTGTTATCAAAAATAATACATAGAATACCCAAAAACAATTCTCAAAAATATAATACATTACATTCTCCTTTACTTGGGGATTTATGTCCCCAAAAAATCAAAACAGGGGCTACAAAAAAAGATGTGGGTAATGAGCACAAATATGAGCATCCCACTCCCATGTCATCTCCTGGAGATTCATGTGCTACAACCAGACACACACGAATGGAATTGATCACTCATTAAGGATCATATAATATTAATCCTCAATATCTTCTATGTACTTAGCAATAATCACTCAATACTCGATGTCATGCTCACCCTAGTTGGTAACATTTGATGGGTCATGTATATACCTCCTATGTTGTGAAACACAGAATACATTGGGATCCCAGTATAAGTACATAGGTTGAGCTAAGATATGTTCCACCTCAGTAACTCTACATTGTATCAATGAAGGGATGATATATCACAATGTTAGCTTGTTTCCCTAGAAAAATCACTCTAATCGACGTTGAGGTGAAAATAGTAAGAACATTGTCTCCTTCCTTGAATTCCAAAGGCCTTGGTCACCTATCAACATAAGACTTTTGATGGACCTTTTTTGTCTTCATCTACTCCATGATGATCATCACCTTCTATATTTTGTCACATACCAACTTTGGGCCCATGATTGCTGACTCTCCTATGTTATTCTTGTATTAATGTGACCTGTAGAGTCATATTTACAAATACTTGAATGGTTTCATACTAATGGTCGAATTTTGGTTGTTTTTATATGAAACATCCACCCGTGGTAGTTGAACCTCCCAACTATGGAAAAATTCCAACATGCAAGCTGAAAAAATTTCATGTATAACCTGAATGGTCCACCCAGTCTAGTTATCATTTTGGTAGTGAAACATTATGCTCAACCATAACTTCATCCCAAAAAAATTATGCAATTCCTTCCACAATTTGGATGTAAATCGGTCCTCACGGTCATAAAAAATAATCTATTAAACTCCATGGTGTCGAAATATCTTCTTCATGTATAGGCATCCCAATCTCTCTACCGATCTCTTCTCTCATATCACTAGGACGTGGGCTGACCTGGTGATTCAGTCTATGATCATCCTCATGGCATCATTTCCCCTAGACATACATGGTAAACAAATCATGAAGTATATATATATATATATATATCATACCACATCAATTTTGGAACCTCATGGGGTTGATCTATACTCTCTAGAACATGGTGTTTAGCCATCATTTGATAACAAGTATGGCATCTATTGATAAACTCTACAACAAATTTCTTTATCCCTAGCAAATGAAACCGATGTTGGCAGTCCTAGTACATCCTCACCAAACTTGTATGTACTACCAATGGAGATGTGTGAAACTCTCTTAGACCATCCTCTCGCAATGTCATTGATACCATCGTGCACCCCATGAAAAAAAGACATATCAACACCTTTAGAAAATAATCTAGGATCATTCCAAATGGACATCTGAGTATGTAGGGTATCACAATTGGAATATCCAATTTGTGCCTCCTAGAATCACTTCAAGATAAAAAGGGAAAAAAATTCAATGGTGGTATGATGATCTATATCCATCCGAAATGGATAACAACAATTAGGGCTACTACTCAGATGCCTCATTCAGAATCTGTGAACATGATCTTCTACTAAGATGATCTACTACCATGTTTCTCTTCCATGAAGTATAAACAACTATTATGTCATAATCTAAGAGTAACTATAGGCAAAACCTCTATCTCATGTCGATATTCTTCTAAGAGAATATTTTTTTGAGACTCTTTAGATCATAATAGATAATACACAACTTTCCAATCAGGTAGTGTCACCACTTTATCAAAGTGTAGACTAACGATGCTAATTCAATATAACAGGTTTCTCAGTTTTGCTCGTGTGGTATCAGATAGCATGAACCATACCCAATAACCACTTTCCTCTATAGAATAACACAACCTAGACTGGTTCAAGATTCATTATAGAACACTACGTACTCAACACCAACCTATAGAAATATCATGATTGGATCTCTCATCGATATCTACCTCAACCGCTGAATATCTGGATGAAAATTCTCTATCAACATTAAAGGATACCCCTTTATTGTCAATGATGTCCTGGGTACGGATGTCCTAGAGAAATTATGTATGAATATCTGGTAATATCCTACCATCCTTAGGAATATCCTCACCTCCATCACGCTCTTGGGTGGATCCCATGTTAAAAGTACCTCAACCATGGATAGGTCTAATAAAACCCAATTTTCTGAGATAACATGTCCCAAAAATAGGACCACCATTTTCTAGAATTGTAAATTCAAAATATATCCATAATTTTGTTGTTCTCATAGTATTTCTATAACCATTCTCATGTTTCTCACGTGTTCCTCCTCGGATTCTGAGTAGAGAAGGATATTTTTGTTGTAGAATACCATGAACCGGACTAATAATGAATTAAATATCCATTTCATCGGTCCCATTAACATTTTTGGGAAATTTTTCATGCTAAATGAAATCACAAAAGTACTCATAGTTACCATAGTGACATTTGAATGGCGTCTTAGGTATATCCTCATCCTATACTCATTGCTGGTGATAACCTAATCTGAGGTCAGCCGTTTAGAACCAACATTCCCATATCATATAATTGTAAAGTTCATCAATCTTTGGAATTGGATACTTTTTCTTAATGGTAACTTAATTCAAGATCATATTCTATACACACCACTTCAAGCCTCCATCTCCTTCATGGAAAACAAAAATGAGACATCCCATGGTGAAACATTGGGTGTCATGAATCCATTTCTCTTTATGTACTCCAAAATCACTTTCTTCTCACGTTGATTTATGAGATCTATCTAATATTATGGAGAAGATAGAAGAGCCATACCTGTTTGTAGATCAATGTATAAGTCTACCTCTTGGTGGGGAGGTAAACCTAGAACATCATTGAAGAAAATGTACTCATACACCACCAGTATATAAGGAAACTGGAAACTCATAAAATTCATGGCACTAAGGGTCTGTCTATCCTACATATTTGTAATCTGTTCCACCCTCCTATGAATGAGTCCATTCTATGATACCTAGATTAAAATTTCACTGATAATGGAAATAAATGTTTCTTCACATTGGACACACCACACCCTTCAACTAAAACATTAAATATGGTCATGAAATATAGAAAATAAATCCTTTTAAGGATGATATCCTAAGGTATCGACGAAAAATCCAATATATTCAAACTGAAAATACATCTTCTAATAGTATGCTCACACTGTCGTCACCAGTGTGTGATGACTAATTGTTCTCCAGTAGTGGTCTCCATGGATAATGGTTGAGTCTAAAGTTCAAATGGAATATCTAAATCATGGAAATGATATGTGGTGATGAATGAATGAAATATAACTTTTTAAATCAGTATTACAACTAAAGTAGATAATAGATAGACCATACCTCAAATTGTTCATGGTACCTTCAGGTCATAATATTTGACCACTTGAAATTGTCCCCTCCCATTTCCTCAACCTTCTTAAAAAATCATGAATGACCTGAGGGTGGGGGTGGTAACAAGTCAATGTGTTGAACACCTCCTTCTACTCCCCCAACCTGTATTCTTCATACAATACACTATAGAACTACCATCTTCTACCATATTCTATACCTAGGTGACCGATGCACAATCTCTCTGTCAGCTATACAATAGGTCAAAAAATATCAGGCAAGATGTCCAAATCCATCACATGAGGAACACATCCTATCTCTATGATGACTAGATGCACCATATATGCCATTCACTGCTAATATTCTATCTTGTGACAACCTTTTAAAACATCTATAAGGTCTATATCCCAAAGTATCCCTTCGGCTCCCTACTACCAAGGTCTCTACTCCTAATCTCTCAGTACTAACAACTTTTAGATGTAACTTCTTGACTAAGAAATTCCCAACCACCAATTCTCTCTCTAAAACACTTTCATAATTAGAAATTAATATAGGGAAAAAAATGTCTTGGATGTATCTACATGGACCTCGCTCGAATGTCTATTCCCTGAAAATTAAATCTTAAGTTGTATCTAATAAGTTCCTCGAGTGTTTGGTAAACCATGATGAATACTCAACCACAATCATTCCACCCTCCTAGAGGTGTAGGAGCTCGTAGATATGCACCAACCTTAGCGTAACTAGTGAGAACTCCACTATAAAGAAATTCTGAAACATTATCCTCAAACTTTCCTCCTAATCATATGTTTAGGTCACTAAATCCCACCATTTCCCAACTGATCCCTGAAGAAGGCTCTCCACCCAAACCACAATATGATATGATGATGTTCTAACTATATAGAAAACATAGAACACAACCTCATTCTAGTACTCAACCTCTTATGGTTTTTGATCACAATATAAACTTAGGGGTCCTTATCTCTAAAACACATGAATTGCACTCGGAATACACATCAAATCCACAGGTATTGTGGGTACCACATGCTAATCTATAATTGTGGTTATGGATATTGCACCACCTAGAGGTAAAATCTCATGAACTGATCCTAGAATATATTCCTCATCATGGGTGGGATCATCCTATTGACCATGGAGACAAATCCATTCAGTCATACATCATGGAAGCATACTAAAAAAAGATGTACCACAATCAATGAGTATATCTGGAGTACAAACTCAATAACGAAATTGAAAGAAACCCCATTCCTATATGATTAAGGTCCAATTTTTTTCCTAACAACTAGTTTTTTCATGTAACGTGTAATAAATCTGTTGATCAGAGTCCTGATGTATGTATACATCAGCTGCCTCACCAACCCTAGAGTCCAATCCTGAAATAAAAACTAAAAACACATTACAATATTTTCCCAAACCAATAATTCAGAATCATAGTCCAATAGATGTAACGAATAGCAAAGATACCACTTTTTCATGACCTGTCTTAGTGGGGCCCATACTACTACTCTCCAATCCCACATCCAATAGGCTTGTGGATAGTGACCTTCACTGATTTGTCATATCACAAACAAGGTTGGAATATGTTATGTTTCTGTAAACACACAAATATCTATAAGACTGAAAATACTAAAATGTAAAAACAATAAAACAACCAATGCATACATACATCTATTTCCCACAACTAGAGTATAATATGAAGCGACAAAAGTAAATAGTACCAAATAAAATCCCACAACAAAGTGTCTATAAAACATTTATAACCTTAATATAAATGTATTGATATAGATATCTAGAAGTTGTAAGAGTACACCTATGTTTTTCCTATCTCACTAAGCACCATGTGGTCTTGTTCTTTCTAGGAATATATCAGAAGGTAAATCATCTGTACAAGACATGACTCATCTAAGAAAACCCTATGTAGGGATGAGTGTTACAATATTAAGTAGGAAACCTCAAAACCATAAATAATAATAAAAATAAAATAAATCCATATTTAAAAATGTATATGCCTATAGTTTATATAAATGGAATATCTAAACATACTAAATATACACACCAAATATGGAGGTTATTCCCAACCGTAATTTACCAACGTGGGATTCTAGCTCAAATAATCAAAAAAGAACTCATTATGGAGAAAAAAATATTGAGACTGATAGTATCGATCATGTCCTTTCGAGATGTACTTCTCATCGTGTCTCATCATGATGAGAATATGCTGATAGTCTAAGGAAAATATGATACACAAAGGAGGATCACTACCAGGGCCAAGGCGTGATACCAACAACATAATCTTGATGAACCCTCTATGTATAAGATCAATTCCCACATAGTTTTGTATATAAAAATACCAAAAACACCACATAGTGAATGAATATTAATAGAGGATCTCACTCCAGGCCACACAGAGGGATTCTTACATCCATTTCCATGAATTCATGTGGAAGGGATCAGTGTCTTAGTTGTAGGAAATAACTCTATACAAACCATCAGGCAAAGTATAGTGGGGATGAACCCTAACGAAATGTGTATGTGTCACTAAGTAAAAGATATATATGCCTTTTATAATGTAGTACATAACATATATTAGGTATTAACATCCATGTCTCTTGACCTAGGGTCCTTCCTTGTAGTTTAGTACACATTATGTCGGAAACTCATGTATTCTAACTTTGTGCTAGTACATGGACCAATCCTTGTACTAGTCCACCCCATGTCCTTATGGGGGTGTAAACACTGTGTAGCTAACCCATATAATCCACCCCATGTCTCTATACTTATCATGGTACAGTCAAATTTAACTGACCAAGAACACATGCAATGTGGCATACTGTGGGAGTAAAAAATTCTCCCCAAACCCCATCAATTGCTTAGGACATCCCACATTCCATGTAATCCTTGACTACATGTTGTCGGATGTGAGATTTTACAAAATCCTTGGTTCATCATCCACACAACTTAGATGATCCTCCAACCCCCGATCTATTGACATTCATTCCATGAGACTCAAGATCGAGCCTCATCTAGACAATCCATTATCGAATCGACATGATTTAGGCCTTCAATCGACTAATAAAACAATATTTTCAACATTTTTTATACACTGAATAAAATGAAAGAACCTGAAATCGGCTGTAAATCGTCTTATGATCGGCTTTTGAAACCACCGTCACACCTTTATCATGTCACATCGATCCAATATCTAGAATATCTTATCATTGCACAATGAAATGGGTGTGAAATGATCGATTTTTTTTATAATACATCGAACCGCATCCAAATGAAGAATGTCACGATTAATGGATAATTCTAGGGAGAAATTCATAGAATCAAATGAGTGGAACTTACCTTGATAATTATATATTTCATTATCAGTTCATTTAAATTATTATAAAAATTGAATAATTAAATCATGTTGACCATCTCCCAATAAACATTGCAATTATACTCATCCATAAAAATGATCAAATCGTGAATCAATATATCTGTTCACTGGTCCACATTCATCCTGGAAAAGAATAACATGGACGAAATATAACAAAACAATCCCTTACATTGATTCAGTTTGACCCCTTATGAATTATGTTTCCCTGTCACCATCAGTGGAAAGATCTATAAAACATGATGTGTGTTGTTCGTCGATCTATGATCTATCATCATTTTCCTAAGAGATAATCCTCGAGCTATCTCCATCGGTTTCCATATAGGTTGTGAGGTAATGTAGGAAACCCTATAATTATTACATAAGATTCCATTTAAAGAAAAACTAATCACTACATTGAGAATTATGAATAAATTAATATATTTTAATTATTTTATTCATTTCTGCACCGATGATTACTTTTCTACAAATGACTATTGTTGACTAATGTTAAGTCCTTACTAAGGTAAACCTCGGATTCTAAACTCAATGGAACAAATAAATTTCAAATACAAGTAGCCAATTATATGTTATTAATCTTTTTCAAAAAAAACAATGCACATGTTCTATTTAATATATTAAATATATTTTAAAAATTTACTCTAGGAACACAGATCCTCGTAATCGCATGCTCTCCGAGCCCACGGTCACAAAAATAATCCATATGTTATCAAAAAATGCACTTAAAATTCAAGGAATTACTGGTTCACCTGAGATCATGTTGTGAACCAACTCAGGGTACAATAATAGTTTTTCCCAGGATGAGATATTATATAACTAATACCTTATCACCAACTACGAACTCTAAAACTTTTTGATGATTGTCAGCATAGCATTTATTTTTTCTCAGAGATGGACTGATGTGATACTAAATTACACTAACCTCCTCTACCATTTCCTCAGATATCTCAATCCTCATTATCTTTCATTCTCCAACTTCATCCCATTATGTATGAGGGATGAACTCCATTCCATTTATAAATTTATAAGAATCCATATGAATACATGACTGAATTCTATTATGGTAGTAAAATTCAACTAGATGAATTTGTTGATCCAACAAAATTTGAAATCCATAGAGTAAGATCTGATCATATATTCTAGGGTTTAAATGGTCTTATTATACTAAACATCTATCTAGGGATTATATTAAATGTTACTTTTCAAATCCACATCCAAATATTATTGAATACTTCTCGAAATCACCGAGGAAAAACTTAGATATCGATAATTAAAAATATAATGTATTACCTAATGTAACCATACAACTTCTATAATTTATATCATTAGAAAATGATTAATAGATAAATCATATTTGATTGAAATGAATTGTGTTGAATTCATAAGGTGATTGAATAAAACACAAAATTATCTTATATGCATTAAATGTTTTGGGGACTCCTATGATGAAATCAACGATGATTATTTCCCATTAACATTATAATATGTGTAATGATTATAACATCCCCTTACAATTCTATATATCATCTTTAACAATAAATTATACTGGGCAATGAGATAAAAACGCTATAATATCCCTCTTCATTTTTTTCCGACAAAAATAATCTTTGAGATCTCTATACGTCTTAATTATTCCATGATTTATATAAAATTATGACTTATTTTCATCATCCTACTTTTACTTCATTAATATATTATTTTCCGGACACATGCAATATTTCTAATTATGATCATTGAGTCATTATCATGGTTAAAAATGAGGACAATATGAACCTTTTTATAACACCAAATCCTCCTCCTAAAACCTGATTACTACAAACCTAAATTGACTGTTGAAAATTCATCTGCCAAAGCATAGATCTTTATCCATTCCTAATTAGTTACATGTTTATACTTTATGAAACCATGTGTATTTGATATGTTTTAATCCTCATCATTAGAAAAATATCATGCTCTTTCAAACTTAGAGCGTCAACAACCTTGTTTTCTTTCACTGGGTTGTAATGAATTGAGTAGTTATAATATTTAATCAAATCAAACTATCTTATTTGGTGGGTATTATTCTAATTATATAACACCCTAAAATTAAAATGTATGAATACTATTTTCCATAATGTATATAACCTGGGTCACCTAGTGCAGAAGGGAACATAATATCTCAATACATTAAAATATATTAATATTTTAAATAGATTTTATATATTATATACATTTAAATAAACATAACACTATGTTATCAGATATTATATTAAATATTGTCTATCTTTGTTAGCATACATTACATGCAACACCATGTTTTAACAAAAAACAATATATTATTAGAATATTATAATTTAATATAATAAGATATATCATATCCATTAAATTTCAGTTTTTGAATAGTAATAAGTAATTATTATAATATAAGGTTCAAAAAAATAATACTTTAATTTATAGGATAATAATTAATAAATAGATTATCCAATTGAATATAAGGGGATTGTATTTATAGAAAACTATTTTTATGCTCACAATGTTTCAATCCTAATAAATTAAAGTAATTAAGACTGTTAAGTGATATTAAGGTTATATATATATATATATTTATATTATTCAATGAATTATTGTTTATATTCTTTAATTTTGTTTTATCAGAATAATACAAAAACCCCCACCATTACACATACAAATGTATATTTTTATAAAGGAACTTTTACCATAATTTAATAGAGAATAAACTTTAATCCATTTTTAAAAAATTTATAAGTAATATATGTAAAAAAATATTTAATATTTGAAATAAGAACATAAATATTTGGTTATAATGATTTTTCGGTATTTTTCACGAAAGATTCATTTTTTATGAATGGTGAAAAATACTAAATTGTATCCTAAAACATTTTTTTCATCTAAATTATTTATGAGGTTAAATTATATATTAATTGGTTTTAGATATTAATTTTTTCAATTTTATATAATAATATTCAATTTTGGTAAATATAATCAATTTCAATTTGACATTGGATATAAAAACTTATAAAACATTAGAACATTATTACTTTAAAAACCTAAATTATCATCCCATCTGTATGATAAAATTTAAATTTATTTATGTCAATGGAATTTAGAAAAAATGATTCCTTATTTTTAATAAAAATAATTTATACTATATAAATGGCTCAAATTTGTTTTTCACCAGAAATATTAGTGAATGTACATAAACTTAATTACAATAATTAAGGTAAAATTAATTTTAATAAGAGACTAAACCTCAATCATAAGGGTCTAAATGATCTAGTAACTTCTCGAAAAAAAGGAGGGACATATTTTGACCCAATCCTCAACTATATATAATTTTTACCATTATTTGGTCCACTAGACATGAAAAAATCGTGGGTTGAATTCCCTTTCCAAAAGTTTATAGGAATGACACTCCTCCTCCACTAAAAATGGAACTCACACCTCACTCTTATTCATACCATTCATACCACATTAGATCAATCAATAAAATCCCAAATTTCTCCACAAACCCCCTCCCATCATCCTAGAATCCAACTTTTAGGAAGAAATAAATCCCAAGATTCCCATTATTCAAATGTAACTATAGTTACCTAACGAAGATGTAGCATCATTTCTCAGTCTCTTTAGTTTTACAACAATTATCCACCCACTAAAATCTAATAATTTATTTATTATATTAAAAAACAATATAATTAATATACTATGATGTTTTTATGTTAAGGGTTCTACGTAAACATACAAAAAATTCTATCTAATGGATAATTAACAAACTGTTTATGTGTACGACGAACTACCCCTCATAAAATGATGATTGTAGTTATTAGTTTACCAACTATCATGGTTTCAATAATGATAGAAAATTTATTTATATTATATATATATGATATTTATATTTTCCCCATTATTTTTTAATCTTTATGTAGAATATTACATTTATGCTTTTTATTTTGTGTAAATATGATAACATCGATTGTGGATGGTGGACTACCACCTATTAAAAGCGATATGATTCATTCTCATGATACAAGGACTATTTAATCAATGGTTTTAATTAGAATTATATGAAATACATAAAATAAATATGATATTAATTGGATAATTAAATATTTGGAAATATAATATATATAGATATATCATTTCATTTATTTCTCTTTCACTCCCTGAAAAAGTTATTATGTCCTTTTTGGATATGGGTATTATCACCTCCTCAACACGATGTGATTCATTTTACATAAAAATAATTCTATATACAAGCATATATGACATACATTATTTTATTTATGATATATTAATAATTTTTAAAAAATTAATGTTACTTACCTTCTTTCAACAATGGCCATTGATAAAATGGGAATTCTAGTCATGTGTTCATTCGACCTACCGTCTCCATGATTTTAATGTTAGTTAATTGTTCATAACTATATTTAATGATTGTTTTTAAAATAAAAACTTATTTATAAATATGATAATTATTTAGTGATTATTATTGTAGATATTTTATATAATGACCCCTTTTATAATAGATGAACTTCCAATGTTTTTTGAAACATAAACATAATTTGGTCAAAACACCTACATAAACATAATTATTGTGTAATTGAATAAAACATGTTAATAATAGAAATAAAATTAATGATAAATATGAAAATTTATATTAGGAAAGTAAATAATTTACAAAATTTTATTTTTCCAATATATAAAGACATACTAGACAAGTGAGACTCAACGTGAAAGATTTTTATCTTACTTTTTATAAATGTCTGATAAATAATTTATTCACCAATTAATTTTTTCATGAGGTGTATCTACATCCCAATTTGATATATTTTATTAACAGTTATTTTATCTTCCTTCTATTTTATATTTCAATTTGAATTATTTCTTCTATGGGGATTTGAATTAAAAGATACCAAGTATTATAGAATTTCATAACCCAATTCCTTTTTTTATTAGGTTATATTACATCATCGTTGTTGATAATATTATATCATTATGTCTATAATTAATTTAAATATCTATTTATGTATTTAAAATTTACTTATTTTTATTTACAGTTGATACACATCATCGATTAATTATTTGATTCTCAATTCATTGTTATGGTCTTTTCAAGGGTTTAATTCCCAATCTCATTTTGATCAGGAATATTTACACTTTAATTTTTATTAGAGGATATTATTTTTTAATTTTCTAATATAACCATAAATTTTCATCTCTTATAATGGTTCATGATCATTATCAATTAAATTAAACAAATTTCCAAACCTTTTTATATAAAATGTTTTATAATTTTTTTAATAAAACCCAAACATTATTTCTCTCCTAAGTCGGAGAACCTGTTTTCTTCTAAAATCCATGTTTAATTAAAAAAAGTTAAAAAAAAATTTCCACTTAATTATGATTTAATAAATACATTTTTAACCTTTTGTACATTTACCAATGTTTTTAATCTAATAGTCTGGTAGCTTTTAAACAAAGAATTTTTTTAACCTTTTTACTATGAAAAGGGAATGTTCATTTGACCTCATATGACATGAACAAATTTACCCATCGAAATTTCATTGAACAATCCACTGCAAGTTTTAATGTTTTATTTTTTTAAAATTACATTTCAAAAAAATTATTCTCAATTAAAAGTAATATATAATATTTTCCAAATTAAAATTATACTTTATATAATTTTTTTAAAATTACTTTTATTTACTTTCATAAACAACATGAACAATTTATTTTTACTCCACTTGGGATACACTACATAGATACCATTGTTATTCTTCCAATAGATGATTTTTATTTATTTTTATAAGGATAGTTTTTAAATTAAATTCAATGATTACTTTTAGTCACCTTGAAACATTCAATTTCCATTAAACATTGAACATTGGATATCCCCTAATTATCCGTATAAATTTCCATGGATATGTTTATTTCCTGACCCGTATATAATTTTTACATATAGTATTTAACATGAAAAGTTATATAATGAATCTAATTATTCTCATGATATTATAGGTTTCCCTTATTTATATTTGTTCATGGGTATTTTTATTCAATGTTTTTAAAGAGGTATGTGACATTTTGGAATTTTTAAAATAATTTCACCCAGGAAAACATTTATTAATCATTTATAATATATCCATTCATAAAAATTAACAAAATTTGTTGTTACTTATCATAATAATTGCAATTATTGATAAACCAATATCTTCTATTCAATGTATCTATTTTATAATGAATATTATTTATTTCTATTTTTTATATGGGGGTTTCTTTGGATAGGTACAACATATGTGGGGTCCAGTTATAGATAGACCATCGATGCAACGATAATATAATGGGAAAAATAAGTTTCAAACATTAAATGGGTTTATACTAGATAGGATAACCCATGTTGTGATTGGCCTTCATGGTATTAGATTCATGTACCTAGGAAACATGACATACAATAATTAATCATTTCCCCCATTTATATTCTATTATTACTCATCCATTAGATTTTTCATTGACACAAACATATATATATATAATCATTTAATTAATAGTTCATTGAGTAAATTTCATCTGTTTTAGTTTATTAAATTATCATATATTTCTTTTCACAACTTGTTATTTGAATGAAATGTGTTTTTAGTTATTATCTTCCCATATTGTTATTGATTTTATTTCACTGTCTATTGATTTTATTATATGCGTGTTTAGTTATAAACTGTTCCATTATAACTATTCTCATTAATTCATTACTTGTTATTATATACATTACCTTTAAGGATAATTTTAGCAAAAACAGTTTTTTCCCATGAATCCATGAAAAATTCGATAAATGATATGCAGGGATATACTAGATGGAATAAAGTGGTCCTCAAAAAATTATTTTATAATTAGTTTATTCATTTATAAAAAAATACTTGTATATGTATATATTTTACCATGACTAATAAACTCTTATTTAATTTTAGATTTCATTCCTTGTAATCATGAAAATTTAATGGTAGTAGAAACCAGCTCTGGGCTCTCTAGAGTCAGGTTTCTCATTTTTGTATAAAAAGATGAATTGTAGGAACCTTAGTAACTAGATTTAGTAAACAAATAGATTTTAGAACATAAATATAATAAAAAATATGAGGATATGTATTTAAGAACATCCTAATGATTAGGTTAGATAGTTATTGTATAGTTTTATAAGATATACATCCATGTCTGGATTCTAAAAGTGGACGTTGTTCCAGAACATATGTACATTTGAGTAAAAACTCTAACAATGTATGTTGGGCCTGACTCAGTGTAACCTGGTACATAAAAAATATCCTTATTTCTAATTTGGATTGAAACTCCCTGTTTATAGTCTTATGATAATTCACATATTCGTGAAAAATCATTATGAATGATTTGAATAGATATTGAAAATAAATGACCTTGATTAGACCTTAGACCAAGGAAGGGAATATGTAGAAATATACGATATTAAATATTTATGTATTGTGGTTGTATTGAAAACCATTTCTAAATGTATATTTAGTTATTAAACATATTTATAGGATGCCTATCATAGTTATATATTAAATTAATTTGGTTTTAGAAAAGGTAAAACTATGTGATGGGTGAAAAACCATCAACTCCAGCAGTGTCATGAGACCTGATTCCATTACTGAAGTATAATTAGGGTTTAATGCTAGCCATTGACCTAGGAAATACACTAGTTACAAATTCATTGTATTTAGTTTTACAATTTAATGAATAAATATTAACGATGAACTTGTTTTGTAAATTTTTTAGGTCAAGAGATTGATGTATTAACCATAATAGTTTTAGAGAATAAATATAGATAAATTTAAATATATTTCACTCTATTACAGACTGTATGATTCATTATATTTAAATTTTAGTTCTTATGAAAAAAATTTAATTTCTATATAACCATTTATTGAAGTGATGATTGAATTATAATTTGATTGACGTAAAAACAAATGTTGGAGTTGTTCATATGAAATTGAAATGTTTCAAATAAGTAAATTTCATTATATTATTATGTAGTAATAGATTTATAAACATGAGGAAGAGGATATTAGAATTCTATTGTCTTAATACCCTATTTTTTGTTGACCTTATGTTGTACTAAATCATCACATATTTATCAATTTAAGTCCATCAATATTCCATTAATCATTCCTTTTTTATTTATTAACTGTATAAATCCCTATAAATTATTATTCTTTTACTCTATGTATCTATTTCTATGTTACAATAATGATATTATACATAGAGACCTAATTATATGTTATTCTATGTGATCGTTGTACTTAAAATTTTTTCTTTTCTAGAGGATTTCATATGAAACCTTCAAACAATGTAGGATTTAAGCATAATAATTTTGAAAAAAAAAATATTACCACGATCATGTTTAAATTGTGAGGATGTAATTTAATTATGGCGGGGATAATGTAACACCATGATATTATAAATCAACAATATTTCATTATATAGCGTGTATAACACACAACCACAAACACGTAAGGAAATACAGTATTCTGAGACATTAGAGTAACTTTCTTTGATAGGTTACATCTCATGCAATAACAGGTTCTACGGAACTACAATATATTATTAAAATATTATTATTTAATATAATAAGTGGTAAAATAGCTGTTAAATTAGTTGTTGCGAATAAGATTAAATAACTTTTGAAAAAATATGGCTAAAAAATATATTATGAATTAATTAGATACTAATTAATTAACATAAGAACCAATCAAATATAATGAGATTGTTTTTGTTGAAAACTATTTTTCAACTCACATAGTTGTTTTATCCATTTAAATTAATGGATTTGAAATTAGTGAGTGATAATAATTTTATATGTATATATATATAATATTCATTTAAATAATTATTTTATGCATCTAGTTTATTTTATATCAATAATATGAGAACAAACCTAATTTCACACATCAAATCCTATATTTTGTAAAGGCCCTTTTATGTCCTTTTAATGGGGAACCTATTTTAATTCCAATATTTGGAAATTTTATTAATATTATATGTCTAAATAAAAAAAATTATATAATTACATAAAAATTTAATCATTGTGAATTTTTGGTATTTTTCCCGTGATGTTTCATTTTTGAAGAATAGTTAAAATACATAATTTTAACTCAAAAATTATTTTTCGAATAATTTATAAATAAATATATATTATATTCCTTAATGTTTTTAGATACTAATTAGATAAATATTATTCCATTTCACCCAATTTATTTTATTTTAATGAATTTTATTTTTAAATTTTAAACAAAAAAAATATCAAATGTTCAAATATTTATACATTAAATACTTACATTGTCGTCACATCTACGAGATTAAATTTAAATTAATTTATGCATCTTTTATGATTATAAATTGTAAAAATGTATTCCATATTTTGTGTCATAATATTATATTATGTATTATAATTTAAAATTTATCTTTAACCAAAAATATTTGTAATAATGGTTTAATTAATTTCAACGATTAAGGTGAAATTAAGATTAACAATGAAATAAACCATAATATTAAAGGAAAAATGGACTATGTACTTCTCCAAAATTAATTTTTTTGAAATATTTATAACATAACCTCAATTTTACATAATATGGACCCATATTGGATCTAAATGGAAGAGAATAAATGTGGGTGGAATTCCCTTTCCAAAAAATTAAAAGAGTACCACTCCACCCCACAATAAAATGGCACTCACCCATACCACTTCCTCACACCTCTCAAGAGACATTGGATCGAAATATATATAACAAAATTACTCTCAAAAATACCTAAAAATATATTATAATCCTCCCGTTTGAGAGAAAGCAATCCAAGAAAGAAGTTTTGTGAAAACCAAAATGAGTTACCCATAAAAGAGGTAACGTCTTTCCTTGGTCTCTTTAGCTTTTCATCCTTTATCCACCCCATAAACTCTCCTCAATCAATTTTAATATATGAAATATGTATTCTAAATATATTTATTTGTTTTTATGTCAATGTTTTTAACTAAACTAACAAAATATTCCATCTAATGATTAACAATCTTATTGTTTACGTGTACAGTGAACTATTACCTCCTAAAATGATGATTGTACGTTCTTAGTTTACCACCTATCTGGTGTCAAAAATGATGGGAAATTTTTTTATATATGATATATATGATATTTTTATTTACCTTTTTATTCTGTAATTTTTATATAGAACATACCTTTATTCTTTCCATTTTTTGTAAATTCAATAGCATCGATTGTGGATGTGTGGACCGCCACCACCTAAATGTGATGTGAATTTGTTCACACAATACAAGGAATCTCAAATAATTTTTTTAATTAAACATAAGTTTAATAAAAAAACATATATTATATTCATGATATAATTACATTTCTATTAATATAATATAAATCATTTTTTATTACCATTTCTCAGCCTTAAAAAGTGATAAAATTATTCGTGTATGTGTGGACTATCAACTCCTCAACATTCTGTGAATCCTTTTACATCACAAAAAATTTATAAATATTTTTATATGATTAAATACTATTTTATTAGTGATATAGTTATCATTATGGAATGTTTTTTTACCTAACTTTGTTTCCTAATGGTCATTTAAAAATGGGAACATTACGCTTGTGAATGTATGGCCTACTGTCTCCATGATAGTAACGTTGGTTCATTCTTCATAATAATATTCAAATATTTGTTTTAATGGTATAATTGATGTATACATATGATAATTATACAATGATTATGATTATATAGATTTTATTTAATGGCCCATTTGACCATAGATGACCTACCAATGTTTTTGGACACATAAACCGAATTTGGACAAAATAGCCAATGTAAACATAATTATTTAAGTAGCTCCACCAAACCTCATAAAAAGTGGAAAAAGTAATTAAGAATATTTAAAATTATATGAATTAATTAAATTATTAGAATAATTTTATTATCATAGAATAGAAATATACACGAGACTAGTCAGACTCAATTTAAGGGATTTTCAACTCACTACTTACATCCATGAGATCAATGTATCATTACCCAAATACTTTGTTCATATGGTTCATATACTTCCCATTTTTATATAATGCATTATTAATTATTTTAAAATCATATTATTTCTGGATTTAATATTATTATTTCTTCTATGGGTATTTCAATTAAATGTTTCAAAGTGTTATCTAATTTCATAATCTAGGTAATTTTTCCATGGGTCATATTACTTCTTCATTTCCATAAATATTGTATGATTATGTGTATACTGGCATCAAATATTTATTAATTTTTTTCACTTCCCTTATTTGTATTTATATTTGACACAAATAATAAAATTATTGGTTGGCTCTTAATTAAACAATATGGTATTTTCAGGTTTCACATTACAATATCATTTTGTTAAGGATAGTTTAAACATAAATTCCCATTTTCGGAAATTATTTTGTCATTATATAATAAACCCATTCATTTTATCCTCCTCTTATTATTCATTACTTTTATTAATTAATAGTTCCATTTTCCAACACATTGTTACTTAATTTTTTTATAAATTATTTTTAATAAAACTTGACTACATTTACATCAATGAGTGGAGATCCAACATTCTTCCAAAACCAATTTTTAAAAAATGATTTTGAAAAATGTTTTGAACCCTTTCAAAATGATTTTGAAAATAATTTTTTATCCTTTTTTATTTTACCGCTGATTTCAAGTGAATCTTCTTTTCTCATTCCTATCAAGGAATCTTTCTTACCTTTATACATTGCAATAGGATTGTTCATTTTACCTCGTATGACATGAATGGATTTACCATCTATAATTTCATCAAAACATCCACTGTATATTTTAATGGTTTCTTTTTAAATAATTTTTTTTAAAAACGTTATTTTTCAATAATGTTATTTTGAAATATTTTGTCAAAATAAAAATGATATTTTCGTCAATAATATTTTCAATACATATTTCATTTCGGTTCATCAATGATAACAACATTTTATTTTTACTCCACATGGGATACAATATATTGATAACAACCTTATTATTACATTGGTTGTTTTTTCTATGACATGTCCAATGAATGTGTTTCCATTAATATAATTGATTCATTTCAGTCCCCTTGAAACATTCAATTTTCCATGAATATGAAACATTTCATTTCACATAATTATCCATAAATTTTTTCATGGATATGTTTATTTTCTAAAATGTATATTATTTTAACATATAGTGTTTACCATGAAAAATTATATCCTGAATATCTTTATTATTGTGATTTTCTATGTTTAATTTATTTTTAATTTTTTATAGGGATTACGATTCAAATTTTTCAAACCAGTTTGAGATATTATGGAATTTTTAAAATTATATTCATCAAGAAAATTTTATTTATCTTTATAATGTATTTATATTTATCAACATCAATAAACCTTATTGTTACTTACAATCCGTTGGGTTATTATTGGTAAATTTTTATATTCGATTAAATATAGATATTTGATAAGGAAAATTATTTATTTCATATATTATATTCCAGGATTTCATTGGAGAGGTATGATTGGGGTGGGTCCCATTTATTGATATCCCATCAATGCATCGGTGGACTTGGGAGATGAATTAGTTTGACAAATTATATGGGTTTCTATGTGATATGCTAAACTATCCTCTTAAAGTACTTCATGTTAATGGTTCCATTTTCCTAAGAGAGATGGTGTCCAATAATAAAGCATATCCCTAATTTAAATTTAGTTATTATTCATCCATGAGATCATATGATGGAATATTTATCGATGAATATAATTCTTATTTAATTTATTAAATAGCATGTGTATTCATTTCATACATTTTCATATTGATTTTTAATTATCTAGTTATTTGAATATTGTGTGATTCTAGTTATTAACTATCCATATTGTTTATGAAATTCCATCTGAGTTGGTTGACTTCATGGTTTGTGTGTGTTCAGTTATTTACCATTCCTTATTTAGTATTATAATTGATTAATTATTGTTTCTGTTATACTGTACCCTAAATAAACATTTGAGCTCCCCCATATTTTTTGACATTCCAATAGAATCCAAGAAGTTTACTATGAATGATATGTTGAGATATACTAAATTGAATAATTTTATCTATCAAAGTGAAAAATTTTATTTTATAAGAATTGTATTCATTATTAATATAAGACTCACACATGTATCTGGTTTTCCAAGACTACTAAACTCTATAGCATTTTGGGATACTATTCCATGTAATAATTATAATGTAATGGTAGTAGACATCAGCACCCAAATATCTGGGGTCGGGTATGTATTTTTTATTTATAAATATGCACTTTAATATTTTAGTATTATTATATATATCAATCCTTTCATCATATAGATAATTCCCATTTTTTTCCCATGATAATATTCAACTTCCAAATCCAAACCATTATTTGAGTAATTTTTCTCATGAGTTTTCATTTTATCAGGACGCCTATAAATCACCATGAATTTTTGTATAAGGATACATCCAAATCCATTATTTAATGAATGAATATTTATTATAAACCCATTTCTACTACATGGTAGTTTAGGCATAGGTTCACTAACCAACCATCTCTTCATCTCCTTGAAATATTCATTACATTCCATCATCCAAAAAAACTTGTATCCATTGAACATTTAATTTGTTATCTTATTTAATAGTTGTAAAAAAGTTATAAAAAATATATAGTAATATCTATATAGCCTAAGAGAACAATTCATTTCAGTCACTATGGCAGTGTTTTTCCATTCCTCCAAAACATTCATCTTTGGAAGATCCATGTACATACCCTCACATGTGATCACTAAACACATGGATGATTCCTTATTTAAAAAATTTCACACTTAATAAATGTTTCATAGAGTTTCTCACAATTTATGGTATTTAACATAATCCAAAAATAATCTTCATGATATTTATTTTTATTTAAATATATGAAAATAACATCTATAAATACGACCAAAAATTTATCATGGTAATCTATAAAGACTATATTCATTAGATTCATAAAGATAGTTGGCGAATCAGAAAGTTTAAAGGGAATCAATATAAATTACTATTGGACATACCATATATTGTAGTCTATTTTGGGTATATTCTCCTTCAAAACACTCAATTTATGATGTCATGAATGAATTTCGGTCTTTAAAATGTATTGAGATATATGCAGTTAATCAAACAAGTCATTAATACAGGGTGGATGATACTTTTAATTTATAGTTATCTTGTTATGATTTTTATAATAACTGAAAAGAAATATTGATTCATAGTTCTTATTAAAAAAAATACTTTATTCCAATATTGAAAAACTCAATATTTTTAATTCCTTTTAAATATTCTCCTATAGTTTCCTCTTCACTTCCAATAACCCAATTAGGACATTCTATATGGACTTTTTGTAATATGAGAAACAATATTTATGAGTTATATTAAAACCTCATCCCCACAATGTTGTGTAAGACAAGGAAACTCTTTATGAAATAATGTACCATATTCCCACACAATTGAAATATATTTATTCTTGAGTTTCTCCCCAACCATTTGAGATAAATACTCCTCATGAGTAGGTAGTAAGACCTATATAATGAATGTAATTTTTATTATAAGTTTATCTTTTTTATAGAACCATTATACAATAATAGTTTGTTTCAAAATATAAATTGTGACTTTCATCATTTTAAATTGATACATTTTTTATGTAGGGTAGATACAATTCATATCTAAAATCACATAAAATTATACTATAATGAGAATAAAAAGATTTAACAGAAGAACATTCTCATAAAATTTTCTCAGATAGGAGCTATATAATTGGGATTCAAACATCATACCATTAAATATGTATCAATTTATGTGGTTATGTGATACTATTATCAAATTATTAATATATAAAATAGTGAGTTGAACATGAATCAAATAATAAATTTTTAGTTCTAGAGTGAATTATAAGTTTACCTTTCACCAGTTTATTCTCATGTACCACTTAAAATGTTTTGAATTCATAATAATTCTGACTACCCTTTGGATTAGTATGTTTTTATGTCAATTTTTTTCATTAACACATGATTTCAAATAATTATTATCATAATGACCAGACATCCTGTAGTTGAATCATTATTGTATTAGAAGTTAAATTAGTTGTTTTTTCTATGCATTCATTTAAATGGATGACCTCTTGAAATCACTTTATAATTATAGTTCATGATTTACTTATCTTCAACACTTGATGAATTTAACTATACTATATATACAATTTTCCTTATGATTATCTAAAAAAATTTCATATGAAATATGATTATTTTTATTTCATCCCTAGGATTTATTCATGTTTTTTCATAAAAAATCAACATTTCTCTTCTTATAAAAAATTATTATAAAAATGAGATTTTAAACTCTTTATTTAAACCATTATAGAACATAAAATGATTTCTTGATATCTGTTGAAGACTCTTATAGCCAATTAACTTAAGATAAATGGTCTTAATCCACTTCAGAATTGATATAATTTTATTTAATGGTCAATTGTAAAATAAAAATCATACATTGAATGTATGGTGAAATTTTCATTATAAGAATTATTGGATTTATTATTAATCTATTTCAGTTCCCAAAATTACTTTTCCTTATATATATATAGAGTTTATGGAAACTTATTATTAAAATAAATAACATAATACGATATTCCCATATAATTGTGTCATTTTATTCATTATTCCTAGTATTCTTGATAGGATGACCCCATTAATCATCTTCACCTTCCAAATGATACATGGTTAAAAAAAGTCTCATGGTTATAGAACTGGATAATGAATAATATATTTTCTATTGAATTGATCTATTTATCATCCATTAGTTTATCAGAGAACCCACTAATAGAAGGATTAAATTTCCACATAAATTTATCAATAGGGTTTTGTTCCTTCCATTAAAAATTTCGATGTTGAACATGATTCATGATACCATTAATGGAATGAGATTTTTGGGTGAGAATAGAAAAAATATTTCTCATCCTTGTACCAATTTCATTTGGTTTATGATGTAGATTATTATATAATTATATATCATAGTCATTATTCACATAATTCATTCTAATTATATACATCGAACAAAACCAAAAAACACACTATGAATATCAAGCATCAACAATCAGAGTAATAAATCACATGATAATGAAATTAATTCTTAATATTTTATAAATTATGACACCTCATTATCAACCTATGACACTTCAAATTCATCTCATATCACAATAAATTAATCGATGAATGTATTATGTTTTATCATATCATTTTTAATTTTTAAAATAAATAATCCCTACTACAATGCAAAATCAGTAGAACCATTAATTAGATGATTATTCATTAGATCTCAAAATAATTTATTCTCAAGATCCATATAGGTTTGTTGTATTTGGGAGATAATACATAAATAACATATTTCATAATATATTTTCAATATATATGAAAAAAATTATTATCAAAATTTACCGTTGTAGAATAATATTACTTAATATTCTTTATCAAAACCTAAGGAAATGGAAATATATGAAGGGATAAGATCAAATACTATGAATGGTTGAACAAGGGAGACATCAATCCAAAAATCATAAGATAAGATAATTTTTTTATACATGTATGAGAGAATAATTATATAATTTAAAAATAATACACAAATACATACATCTCAAATCATGAGTCAAAATAGGATTCATTTTCATAACATAATATAAAATTCATCGAAGTGTGGACCAGAAAAGAATCATAATCCATTAGAGCATAACTAAGGAATAAAAATTTGGTCTAAGATTGTGTCATAAACATAATCATAGAACTCATAAATCAAATCAACCCAAAAAGATATTTATCTTATCATATGTCATGGTTACCCACAAATATTCATCACATCATAGGCTTGGGAAACCATTCGTGTACCTTCTAGGGTTGGGGATAAATACCTTTAAACACTGTTGGTAATGGGATGAAAACCAATGTAACCATTAATATTATATGAAATTAATAATTTAAAATTCATTTGAGGCATAGAATGTAAAAACCATAACATAATAATAAATCATTCGTATATATTATACAAGTATATAAAATTATTAGTAATAACTCTATAGCTTAATTAAGTAATGAGAATGAAATAGGTTTCATGAAATCTTAATAAAAACATCATCATCACAAACCATAAGTAGAATGTAAGTAGATTGTATAATAATATCATATCCTTATATAATAGTTACAATTCCTAATATTTTTTTACATTTATGAACAATTAATTTTATTAATCCATTTATAATAAACATAAAAAATAAATTGATAACATCATTTTACATTGGGTAAATTTTAAATACTAAATTCATAAGAAAAATTGTGATTTGTTTTTCTTGTTTAAAAATTTCAAAACTATAAATAAATATTCATGATTGTGGAATGAAATGATAGTATGAAACTATATTCATTTACTATAAATTAAAATACTAAATCCTTTTCTTGCTTGAGACGTATGAAAAAAACATTGAAAGGGATCATCATAATCATTTATGAATAATTTCAAATGCACTGAAAATTTAATTTCTAATTAATTAAATTTAATTTAAAAACAATAATAAATCAATTTTAAGAACATCGATTTGGTATATAAATATTCACAGCTAAAAAAATCAATAAATTCGACTCTTCTGAAAACAATTTTCTCAATATTGTTAACTAAATAATATTAGAAAATTAATTGAAACATGGAAAACCCCGATATAATTATAAGAGAATAAAATAATTTTGTTTTTAAAAGTAATAATCATAAAATTTCCCTCATTATAAATTTAACATCGATAATTTCAAAAATAAATGTTTTTGTAACACAAACCATTCTCTTTAAGACCAAAATTTCATTATATGCACTCTTAAACTCATGTAACATAAATTCAGATGTATCATATACTTTTAAAACCCATGTTAATATTTATATTATGATATATCATTCCCATATAATTTTTATTTATCCATTTATTTATAATGTTTCATTAGAATCATCATTTAGGTGTTAACTCCTCTGTTTCCCATAAAACTTTTAGTTTAAATTTTTTCCCTTTAACCTTATTCATGAATTCATAAAATATATAACCATAATATTTCTATAAGGAAAATATTTATTAATAATTTATGTTTTTATAATCATTCAAATAAACTTGTGATGAAAAATAAATTACATCACTTCATGGGGACAATAGTTCATATGTACACTTGAGTGAGGTTTTCATTTTCAAATTAATGGAGAAAAATAAATGTTTGTAATGATGTATATTTAAAAAATAATAATAATTCAGTAAAAATCACATATTTTCATTTAATATCTCCATATTATCAACCATTTTTAAAAAAAATGATAAATTAATCACATCACTTTGTGAAGGATGTAATCCATAGGCACCCAAGAGTGACGTTACCATTTTTCAATAGATTTGAGTGTAACAAGGTAGATAGTATTTTATCATTGTTGAATTATAAATAAGTTATAAAATATAATTTTCAACTAAATAAGATATATTACTGTCCATTATATATTATAATGAAATAGAGAATGCATCATTTCATGGACACAACAGTCTATACATAAGCATGAGCGATGATTTTATTTTCAATTAAATATAATGGAGAGATAAAATTAATATACCAATAATATAAAAAACCCAATATAGTAAATGTATCAGTTTAATCATTTAAATTTTTGTTATATATTTTTTATAAAAACAATTACCTCTTTTTTAGTTATGTTCCTCATGCATACACATTAATTCTTCTTGACATTGTATTTTGGTCAAAAAAGATGTATATGATATGTAGAGGAAATTTCAGAAGGGTGTTGGGTATTTATTGGATAAACTAGAGTGCTCAAGTGTTGTGAATAATTGAGAAGAATAATTTACTTTTATATATGAGATTGGGGGAAACATATAAATACTTGAACATTTTTTATATAACTCATTTCTTACTCAATTAAAGTGACTCAAAATTTTAAGTGTTTAAAATTTTACAAGGGAATGGTTAAGATAAAATATATAAATGGGGTTTAATGTAGTTTTTTATTTTAAACCTTATCAGTTAGGATAACCCCCTATTTAAATCATTTTAACTCTTTCCGCGACAACATGATTTTTACCATGGTAACAATTCATTACTGTAAAAAAATTTATAAATTTATAACATTATATTAATTAATATTATTCTAAATCAGTATTATATTTTATAATATTCAATTTCAATATTTTGCATAAATTAATTCTTATCTCCATAAATAAATCTCCTAATACATTTTTAGAGAGAATGTATTTTTAATCATAAAAATGATTTTATACTCATTACATGCCTAGTATCCACCATCATATGAATGTTAATATATCTTAATTAATATATTATCTACAAATTTATTTAAAATCATTCATCAATAGTGATTTATTTAATATATTATGATAAAATATTAAAAAAATTATTTTTTTAGAAAAATATCCCTTTTACCCTGAAATGATTTTATCTTGATTTCTATCCCATTAATAATATTTATTATTTAGGGTAAAATTAAAATAAACACACACACACACACACAATATTTTAATGATTGGTTATATCCACCCCAGGAATAACCTATCTAAAAATACTTTTAGTTATATATATGATCAATATATTTTATTTAGATGAAAAAATTAAATGTAAAACCAGTAATATTTAAAACAACAGCCCTTGTATAATATTATTCATATTATTAACATCTGAGTACAAATATCCTAACAATTAATTAATATATTTTCATTATGAAAAAGTTTTGTACATATTATTTGTAATACGATTAGTCTTATTAATACCCTCCAATCCAACGACTATGTGATATCAATAAAATTTGATAATAATATTTCAATTGTATATTTTTGTGTATTAAATAATTTTTTTCTATATAAAAAAGTTTATCAAAATCAAAAAATTATAGATAAATGACTACTCTAAAATCATTTGGTATAATATAATCCTTATAATAATTTATAATAGTTTGCAAGTCTGTATATTAAATATGAAAATAAATCTAGATATAAGGATAATTATCGCATCCCACTGATAGATTATATGTTTGGTATATTAGAAAATATAATTTACTATTGTTTATTAGATAGTTTTTCAAGAATGTTTCAATTACAAATTATTGTAGAGGATCAAGAGAAGACTACCATTACATATCCCATTTTGACATTTTATTATAAAATTATTCCCTTATTATTCCTTAACAGGATAGGAAAATTTTATAGGTGTGTGGTAATTCTGTTTTATGATCAAATTTTGAATTTTCTAGAGGTATTCCCAGATGAATTCACAAATTTTAAAGATTCACATGATCATATGTTGATGAATTTGGAAATATATTTGAAAAACTGTATGGAGAGTAACATTGTTTTTAATTTTAAAAGTCTTTATTTTAATTTTTAAGGAGGAATAATCATATTTAATTTAATATTAAAAAAATTTATTGAGGTGGAAAAAAATAATTTGAAATGATAAATTCATTTCCATACCTAACCTATGCGAAACATGTTACATCTATTCTAGGAAATGCATGTTTTTAAATAATGGGTTTTAAGTAATTTTGAATAATTTATATTCCATTATCTCAATTACTTTTAAAATAAGTTGAATTTTAATTTAATTTCTAATGTAGTAAATCATTCAATCAGTTAATGAATTGACTGATCACAACACTAGTGATTCATCCACCCAACTAGTTTAACCCCTTTGAGTTTTATTTTGACGATCCAAATCAATACATGCATGTATTTAAGTAGAGAAAAAACAAAAATGAATATAAATAAAACTTTATATTCCTCCATAACCATTGATAATCCATGATAAAATCTAAAACCACATAAAAGATTTTATTATAGTTGTAATTGATCTAATATATTTAAGTCGTATTTTCTTGTAACAAAATATAGTGTGTTATCTGATAATGTATCCAAGAGATAATTGAGGAAGAAGGGTGATTCAATGATATGGATTACCATATGGAGGTTTCGTTTGTTGGAATTCAACATTGAAATCAAAGATACGAAAGGATTTTGAATCCATGTGATTGATCACCTAACTATGGTTCTTACCTTTAACATTATCGAATACATGTAATTCCCCAAATAATTTGGTATTATGTGTTTATATAATACATGGGTTGAGGTTCTAGAGTTTTTTGAAAGGTTGCAGACAATTTCAGAATTGATTCTGTAGGTTCATGTTTTGATCATGTTTAATATTAACGGTTCAATATATCCAGAAAACTATGCATAATGTTTTTGGATTCATTGGGTAGGAAAATGGTTGACGCATGTTTTTCCAAAACAACATGGGTACCCATGAGAAACAATGTAAGTGGAAGTAATGGGAAAATCATGATTGGTGTGTGGGTTGTCAAACTGTGTGAGACAACTGTGAATTGGGTTGATCATGTGACAGTATCACAACACATTTGAAAAACCGTTTGGAAAACCATGTGATATAACCAGGAATCTACCTGAGTAATGTCTGATATCATGTGTTCGGTTGGAACATAGTTTCACAAAAAATGTAGCCAAAACTTATTAGATATACTCAATGATATAAATATAATTTTTAAATTTTAATGAAGGAAACATAATATTCATTTTTTCAATTTATATTAGTATCTTGTAATCCTCTCCTCTTATATGGTCCCATAGAAATTCTCATTGAACCAGATTAAATTTATGGTGAATCTATGTGTGTCAGAGATCCGAAATCAATGGTAAAGGCTTATTTACTCTCTTTCTATTAAAACGATCTTATCCTCTCTCACCTAGGTCGTTATATGTTTTCCATCATGAAAAGATATTTGTTCTATTTTTTTATCTAGAAGATAACATTTTGGATCTACTAAAGAGAATAATATTCAATTTCAAATCTAGATATATCATGATTCAGTCCTCAATTTTTTCAAAAAAAAAATTTTGGTGGTATATCAATCATCCGATATGTTCATGAATTTGAATGCTTCCTATTTAAATCCATTTCCCTTAATTATTTTAGAAAATCTTTTTATTTTAGTACATAAATCCTGGGTTTTCTAATGATTATCACAAGTTGTGTGATAAATAGTTCAAAAGTGGTATTTGAAATAAATGTTTTATGTTGAATAATTTCATAAGAGAACATAGCATACATGGAGGGCATGTGTTCATATGAATTTGGGACTGATAATTGTGTAAATGAACCACCTTGAGAGTAGGATTAATAATAGCATGAATATACCTCCAAAAATGTGGTTTTGGGAAATTGGATAAAGTACCCCCTTCAAAAAACATCACAAAGTCATGAATTCATGATAGGGTGACATACCACTCATGTGTATTGGCAGTTTGATGGTTGTATTCGTTTTGTGTTTGTGGGTGTGAAAATGGGGGAATTTTTCTATGTGTTATGAAATATAAGAAAAAAATTATTAACTCATTTAATGAAGTTTTTTTTGGTCTTGATATAAATTATTATCAACATTTATTATATATTATATAAAATTATGGTATCCTTTTCTTCTATTAGTGGCATGTTTTGGTATGTATATATCTAATTTACTCTAATTTTTTACTCACCCCACTCTTTTGAACATTGGTGAATTTGAAAATATTATGTATTGAGATATTGGTAAAGTGATGGTGTCACATTTCCCTAGTGGTGTGTCGTGATTACTTCCTCCTCGATTGGGAATTATAGATTTGAGGTCTTTTTTGATGTCATTGGAGTGACATCACTTTGGATTTAACAGTTTAGATGTCCTTTTGTTTCTTTTATCATCAGATATTGTATGTCACTGCTACTATGATGTTATTTTTTATTTTCCCTCCTATTAGTTTTATTTATTATTAATCATGGATAATAATTTTTTGTTGGGTTTAGGTATTTTATTTCTATGGATATTTTGGTTTATTGGAGAAGACAATCCCATAACATCCTACTAATCCCTTGGAATTTATTTTCAACATTTTGTGTCTTAGGGATTTGATTTATATTTAGTGAAATTCTACATCCTCTCAAGACAATGGGTTGTGGGGGGGTGTTTAAAATGGTATGAGTCGGGGTCAATCATGTTGTCTCTTCAGATGGTAGCAAGAATATGGGATTGTTAGAACTTCAAATCTATATCATGAAATTTAGTATATAACATATTTATGATGAAATTAATGTTACCAAAGGTATTTAGTTATGAAAAGTGTTTCAATACACTTCTATTTGTGTTTCCATATTATCATCTTGGGTTTAACTAGTGAGTGTTTTTATCATGCATTGTCAGTGAGGCTTACCTCTTGAACGTTATTGTTTTTTTTATAATTTATCAAAATATTTTACCAAT
Source organism: Viscum album (assembly GCA_963277665.1). Lineage (NCBI taxonomy): Eukaryota > Viridiplantae > Streptophyta > Magnoliopsida > Santalales > Viscaceae > Viscum > Viscum album. The sequence goes on from OY728140.1 coordinate 1,608,455,565, forward strand.
GATATTGTTGGAAAATAATTGTTAAATTAATTTTCACTTATTTCCATTTAGAATTATATAATCCTTCTAGAACTAGTGATTAATGAAAAAGTGGTTTTTTTTGTTTTCTAAAATGGAACAAAGTAGAAATCGAATATATCATCAAAAGGTGGAAAAAAGTATATGAATTCACCTAAATCATAGTTGAACCATCATATTATCCACAATATCTTTATTGGGTTTCAATCCAATAATAGAAATAATAATAATGATGAAACTTGAGAAGTGAAGCACTTTGAAAAGTTTCAGAAATAGAATCCACCTATATTTAAGTTTGATTCTGAGATGGAAAAAGAATAATTGTGGATAAATTGAATGAATAAAATCCTTTATTTATTTGGTGTACCACCAGAGAAAATGTTCATGTTAGTACTGTATATGATGAAGATTCTTACATTCAAATTGATATAATTAATTTTCCATGCTAGACTCGTGCATGGTCTTACATTGTAGTAATTTCAAGAATCATTCAATAAACAATTCATTCCTCACACAATGAATCTCGGGTCCAAGCCTTGTGGTAAGAAAACACAATAAGACTACTTATCTATAGGGTTCTAATCCATGAACCCCAAATTTTTGGATTTAATGGATCATTATTAAAGGTGTGGGGAGGTGGGTGTGAGGTAGGTCAGTGATGGGGGATGAATGTGGTTTGTGGAAGGTGTTTCGTTGTGAGTCGGTGACAGTTGGGTGAGATGCGGGGGGTGCGGGTTGTGGTTGGAATATTCGTGACATAGGTTGGAGGAAGGGAGCATAATGTGGTGTGTATACTAAATCAGTGCTGAGGAATATATTGGGAGATTTTTGTGACAATAGTGGAAAATGAGATGTCAACTTTTTTGGACTATAGGTGACATATCAGTGAGTTGTGGGTAGAGGATCAGTGACAGAGGTGGGATGAGGGAAGAATGATGCTTGTGTTTTTAGTGTAAATGGAGTATGGTGTGAGTTCATCATAATCAGACATAGTCTAGTGGTGCATGTTCGACTGCCCATAATGAGATGGTGTGGCATATTGGTGGGTGGAGCAGTAGTCAGATGACAAAAAAACATTTTAATTACTCAGTTGCAGATCTAGATGGGGTTCATTAAACAACACCTAGGATTGTTTGTCTACTAGATAGGGTTTTTCATAGGGTAAAGATATACCATCAGAACCATACATTGTGAAATAATGGGAAAATGATAGAAATTTTTCCCTATAAGTATGGGAGTTTGATCAAAATATATAGATGTGTTGGGATGGTCTTGCTTATGGTGTGAGTTATCTTAGGCCTAAAAATTTCCATTCATTCTAGGCTTAATGCCTCTAGGTCTACAGACTATTTAAAGGATACCGCTAATCCATTAAAAGGTGATTATAAAAATTTATAAAAATGAATCCTTTGGGAGCCAAGGACAAAAAAATTCATTACTCACACATTCCTGATAGACCATGTAATTGATTTTTTAGCACTAAAAAATAGAACTGATTAGTAATAAAGTACACAACTATGCTTAATAACTATTTTCACTACAAATGTAACTGCTTGTGTGTCCTTGAATGAACGCATCATGTAATTAAGGATGTATATGGAGATTATATCTAAATTAATCATCCAATGTATTATAGATTATATATATACGGTTAATTTGGATATTTTGGTGTAAAGTGATAATTCTAGGGTTTTTTTGAGAGAAAGTATGTTTTTCTCAATGGGAGAACATGGTAACTATAGTGTTCGGAATAAGTGGAATAGGGACACCTATTATCATCAATGATGCACACAACAAGATCATACTACTAAATCAGTAAACTATCCTCCACGAACCAATAGTAATTATGGATATTTATAGTTTGTTTCATTCATTTATGTGATCTAATACTATATAACACCTACTTGATTTTTTACAACAATATTCTAATGGTAAAACTATAGTTTAGTTACCATATCACTCACAATTTTTTGGAAAGAGATGCTTCTCATGGATCATAGAAATGTTATGATTTGAATGGATAACCTCACAAAATTAACTCTCTCCTCATAAAGGATAGAGACAATGTGATTCCAAGAAAACCGTTACACCTTCGGTAATTAAGTATCAATAAGTATGTTAGGATTAAAGTAGAACCAATATGAAATTGAAATCTACTGAGAATCTGATCATGGAAGATGATTCCTTCAGACATCTCGGCCAATGAGAGTGCCATGATATTATATATAAAGAATGTTATATGACTATCAATGGTGCTAAATTGTTATGGTATTTTTCATTCCCTGATATGGATATTGATGTAATATTTTTTAAATTTATTATTTTAGAACCCTCAAGTACCATATTGACTACTATGCTCGTCAAGTTAGATTCACATAATCTGATGGAATTAACAAATCACTAAACGAGTTTGAGATGTAAATGAAAAAAATAAGTTCATTAGGTATTGGTGGCTTTAATAATATATAATCATTTGGAATTGGTTATATTGGAGGGTTTTTGGAAATTATACATATGTATTTTTCATCCATTTTGAACAATTTTATGATGATTTTCCAAACATTTTTTCTCAGTTTCCACCCAAAAGAGAAGTGGAATATATGATGGATCTCCTTAAGGGAACCAGATCTATTTCACTACCATATTATATGATATCAAAAAATGAATTAATTTAAATAAATTTCCATCTATAATATTTGGAAATCATATGTTTTATTCAACCTAGTTCATCTCTATGGGAAGTACTAGTTCTTTTAGTGAAGAAGGATGATGTAACTCTTCTTTTATTTGTAGATTATCATATGTTTAACCATGTTATGATAATTAATCGATATCTTAATCCCAAAATAAGTAATTTATTATATCAATTTTATGGTTCAAATTATTCTCTAGGATTTATTTCTAAGAATTGTATAATCAGAATCGATTTCGAAAGGGGTATATTTGTAAAAATCAGCATTTTGGAGCCCTTATGGACACTATTAGTGCTTGGATATTACCTTTGGCCTTCCTAATTAACTTTTTGTGTTTATGTAATTGATGAATAAAATTTTTCAAAGGTATATTAAGTTATTTATGGTGGGAGTTTTTGATGATATTATAGTGTATTGTAGTACTAGGGAAGATTATGAGCTATAATTGGCTATAATATTGGCTATATTTCGAGAACAAAAACATTATACCAATCTTTCATATTGTGACTTATGGATTCAAGAGGTAATTTTACTTGGTCATTTAATATATGAAGTATGATATTCTATATATCCATAAAATATTGAATATATTATCTCCTGGAAACCACCAAAAAATATTTTTGAGATATATAATTTACTTATATTTTTTAGATAATATCATTAATCTGTTCTTTATTTTTCAGGAATTTTCTAACTAATGAAAATATTAAATTGGACATGTGTTCCTTCATGATGAATTAATGAGTGCGAGAAATATTTTGAAGAGATTAAGGTTTGAATTAAATAAATACCTTTCCATATATTGATAGAGTTAGGATAGAGGTATGTGGACTATTATGCTGCATCTGGATCCGGATTACGATGTGTTCTCATGTGTGGAGATCATTTTGTATCACATTGATCATGAAATATATGGTTCCATGAGAAAAATTATCCAACTAATTATTTTCAAAAGTTGTTCTAGTCCATTCCTTATAAACGTAGTTTCATTATCATTTGGGTGAGAAATTCACAGTGTTCATAAATTATAAGAGCTTGATGATCATTTTCTCACTATGAGATTTTAATATAAGGAAACACAGATGAATTAAATGAAAAATTATTTTTTTATTTGGCTTGATTTATACACCATGTATGTGCAATTTTTATGCATTTAGTAGTAAGCCTTAAAATCAGTCAGCAAAAGAGGATTTCCATCATTGGTATCAAATTTCATCATAACTGATATGCATTTTGATTGTGGTGAGCATGGTGATGTTGCAGTTTTCTTCTATGTTTCTCTTATTCCAAATAAGGTTGAGGAGGTTAAATATACATAGATATATGATCCAAAATTTCTCACTATAAAGTCAACAATCAATGACTGGGAGACCATTGATGGGTCAATTTTTAAAATAAGATATATGATATGTTTTAGAGAAAATATTTTGGATCCTAAAACATATTAATTACTAATTATTTCTATTTACAAAAATTTAATATATTTTTTTTATCAAAGAATATAAATTATTTATAAAGCACTGAGAAGATAATTTCAGTAAACTAGCATGTCGAGGAAATTGGGAATGTTTGTCTTGAGATAGCTTACTTTCCAATAGGTCAAGGAAGACCACCTATTTCCAGCTATTATATTTAAATATTTACCTATTTCTATGAGTAAATGGAATAAAATAAAAATGGATTTTTTCAGAAGTCCCTAAAAATGGATATCAAACATGATTACTTATCAGAGATTGTGAATTAAGTCATTAAGTCGGCAAAATTCATCCCAAATTCATGAATCCAATATGGTTGAAGACTTATCCAAAATCTATATTTCTGAATTTATAAGGATAGATGAAATTATAGTTTTAATTATTTTTTCCTAGGACACCAGGTTTAAATCAAGATTTTGGAGGTTTTTATTGAAAGCCTTTGGATCCCAGTCGACATTAGCATAGTATATTAAGTTCCAATAGATAGACAATCTGAAAATATAATCCAAACATTTGAATACACTCATAGTTATTTAATGATTTATGTTATAGTCTCAGGGGTTGATTATCAATATTTATATGAGTTATCTTACAATGATCGTTATCATGCATTTATTAATATGGCTACTTTTTATGTTTTTGGGAAGTCCTTTTCCTTATCTACTTTTTTGAGTGGAAAAATTTGAGACTACATGCATCAAGCTTATACTACCACATGAAATGGTAGAGAAAATTCAGTTTAATGGAAATGGTATTGTGATAGCATACAATCATAAAAAATTGTTTGTGGAAAATCATCTTCAACTACTATTAGTTAATGTGGCTAATAATGTTTTCTTGAGTTTCCCTGTAGGGCTCTAACATCATGATTTTGGTAACAAAGAAAGGTTTTCTTTATGGAACATTGGAAATTTTAAGTGAATTAGTTTTCGATGTGTATTATCTGTTTTTTTACTACAAATGTCTATTTTGGATCACAATATGTTCCATGTATCTTAATTGAATAAGTACAATGAAAAAGTAGTCCATGTGATTCCATGATACCATATTGATCATAAAATATATACTATGTTGATACATGTGCCGATATAGATTTTGTATAGGAAATCTATGATCAATAACGGGAATGCCATTGTTTTGGTATGGGGTTTAGGGAAGCATGGTTAGATTCATGAAGAAACATGGGAACATGTAAAAAAATGTTACAGTATAGTCCCGAGATCTTTTAAAATAATATTTTTCATCCAAATTATATAGATGTAAATACCAATTATGTGGAGAATGTGACAACATGATTTTTAGGAATTTTACCCTTTTATTATATTATTTTATCTACTATAATACATGATTTTAGTTTTCGAGGTAATCAGATGGTTTTGGAGTGTTTTAGAAGTGTTTCTAAAAGGGATTGGTTTGATAATATTTAGTACAAACATTGCACTATCTAGAGGATACCATACATGATATTTTTGATTCTCTAGGTAGATAAATTATTGGCCCAATATTTGGCCAAACCATGTGGGTTCCTAGGAAACAATGGTTAATCCTTGTTCCATAACTTTTTCATTAAGTCCTCTCATCTTCTCTCACCTAAATAATTTAATCTATTATTTCATGAATATATTGATGTTCTATGTTTTGGATCTTGATGATATATTTTTTAATATATTTAAGTGAATATGACTCATTATCGTAGCTAAAGTTTTCATGTTATTTTGATTAAATTACCTAACCATTGTGAGGAAGGTGTCTTTTATCTCATTATAATTATAACATAACATGAAATATTGGTGTTTAAATTTCTTTAAATTGTTTTTTGTAAAAATGTCATTGTTTTAATAGAAATATAATTTTTTTAATGAATCTCACATGTTGTGTGACAAAATGTAAAAAAAATGGGTTTTAAAATAAATGTTTTATGTTAAATTATTTGATAAGAGACCCTAGAATACATTGTGGGAATGTATTCATTTTTATTTGGGATATATAATTTTAAGAATATTCTACTTTCGAATTGGGATGGATAATGGCATGAATGTACAATATACAATTTGGGATAGAGTAATGGCATGAAGTACCACTTTAAAAAGGGTTCACTATATAATGTCTTGGAGAAAGAATTACTCACCACTCATCAGTATAGGGAGGTGCATGATTTCATATATTGTGTTTGGGGGTATGGAAATTTTGAAATTTTGGAATGTGGAAATAAATGAAATAAAACCCTTATTTAAATTTTTTTCATAAGTACAACCCATTTATTGTATGGAAAAATCATTTAACTACTTTTCTTTCATTTTATATAAAATTTTGACAACTTGTTCTTATCCTAGTGGAACATGTTGGGATGTCTATGAACAATTCCTACTATGTTTATACTCACTTCATTTTTAGGAAACTCAGTATTTTTGAGAAATTATATATTGATATACAGGTAAATGGAAGGAGTCTCATTTCCTTAGTGCTGAATTAGGACTCTTTCATCCTTAATTGGTGTTCATATCAAAGAGATATATTTTGACTTTGTTGGAGTGATTCCACATTATTGTTAATGTGTTTAGATGTCCTTTGGATTATTATGTCATCTTATATATCTCAACACTACTACTCGAATGTTATTTATTCATTGGTTTCAATTGATAAGTATTTTTATTACTTATGCATCATAGAGTTGGTTGGGTTGTTTTTATTTATATAATGTGGATCTTTCAATTATTTAAGGAAAATCATCTCCAAAATTTCTGCTAAGTCCATGGTATTTATTTCTAGAATTTTGTATATTGATGATGTCATCTAGGGTGAGTTGAACTCCACCTATTCATAGGACAATCAGTTAGGGTGGGATGTTACACAAAAAATGTTGAACTAGAAATTCTAGACCAAGACCCATTTAATGTTCACATTTCAGGAAAAAAAGTATTTTTGGTCAAAGAAGAAATTCTGTTGAATGTTGACATGGTTAATTATTTGGTAACCTCTAATGAAAAGTCCCACTTGGATGGATGATAAATTATAAGTATCAAATATGAATAAAAATTTAACATTTTTGGAGGTTCATTCCTTTGAAAAATTAATAATGCCTTGACGATGAAAATATTCGTAACTAAAATTGAAATACATATATTCTTGAACTTTTTCATACTATTTTTTGTGGATGGAAATTTCTTGTGGGTTTTTTATATTCATATAATTACAATTTTCAGTGGAAGAAAACCAAAAACAAAAGTAGACCCATTTTTAAGACATCAACATCTAAATAATCAAAAAAAATTGTTCTTATAAACATTGTACAATATAAAACATTTTTTTCATTGGAGGAGGTTTATGCTTTATAAAGACCCCTTGTAGAATTTAATCAAAGTAATGATAAATTTTAGGTAATATATTATCCATTGGATCGAAAAATATTTGGAAATAATTCCCAAAATCAGAAGGGGTGATAACACCTTTTAAAACAAGATTAATAAATTTTTGACAAGAAGATAGATTGTTGTGTCTCACACTCATTAAGAAACCAATAGTAGTGTATCCCATACTCTTTTTTAGATTAATCCTGATGCAATCCCATCATTACACATCATACTATTTTCTTTCTATTTAGTATCTATTCATTAAAATCATTTCAGTGAATAAATGAAAATACATGAATGAACAAACCACTGGTTCTTTCATTGATATAACCATTCAAGAGAAGCTCTACAAGAAGTTTCCTCAAATGAGACTCCCATATTAATCTCATTCATCTTAATATATATTATATATTTGAAATATATGTATATTAAATTAATTCATTTTATGTAAGATATTTAATTTATTTATTATTAATATAAAATCATATATATATATATATGTTACACATAAGACACATTACTACATGAATTTACAGAATATATTTTTGTGAACATATAACAATATCCATCTTGAACAAATATCTCACAAATAATTTATTAATATTCTTGGAACTCTTTATGAATCAATCAAGACGATTCTAGATGTTGGTTTTCCATGAAATTCTTTTTATTTTGAATAAAAAAATTGAGAAAAATGTTTTCAAACCCAAGGGACTAACTATATAACCCTAAAAGACATTGATTCATTGAAAAACACTATAAAAACCATATTCTATATATTTATATAAAAAGATTCCCCTATTAAAGCATCAATGAAAAAAAATCTACTAAGGTTTCAGCTGAGATCTCTATAAAACAAACCCATATCATTATATGAACATTTCTACTACATGATGTGTCATATGAATCATATATACAACTATATATTCCATTATCCAGGACATAATGAGAACATAAGACATGGAAAATGTAAATCTAATATTGGCCTCTCATCATTCACTAATTCACTAAACATTACTAACCAAGTCGATAAACACATCACATGGGTTTCATCAATATGATAATCACATCATATTTCACTTATCCAAGTAGTTAAAAACATCATATGTTAAACAAATAAGCATGAACATGAATTTCCATAGTATAATTAAATCAAGGGGAAAATGTTCTAAACTTTTCATGAAAGTGAAAAAATCATTTTATGGTTGTTCTCCAACCCCCAATATGATTAGCGACATACCGAACCGGACCTGTATTTCCTATGTAATAATTTAGACATGGAAATGTAGTGTATCAAAGTAATAATTTTTTCAAAATAGGTTTCTCTACAACCTTTAGTAATAAGGATATATAATAATAATACACCCATAAATTTATTTTTGGTTGAATGTCATTCCAAGAGATATATATTAGAGGATCACTCTAGGTAATATAACTCTACTTATTACCTCATTAATCGTTTCATCATATATTTTATGAAACTCATTATAATGAATATGTGATTTTATTAATTCTAAACATATCATGTCATTACAACCAATAATACCTTATAATGATCATTGGTTATTCACAAATTAGACCTGTACATTGTGATGATATTTTCATTCGACATTTCATGTGAAATAAATTTACATCATACAAGAATGAATTATTACTAGAAATGACATTTATAATAATAATAGGATATATTTAAAACCACTAAAACAAATTTCACATGTTTCTAAAACAGCTATATTATACATGAATTTAATGATACTATTGTGGTAATGGTTTCATCAACAGATCAGATACATTCTTCAGAGTAGCCACAAAAATAGTCTTTACATCTCCCCTGTCAATGATCTTCTATAAGATATTGTATTTTAAATGTATGTGTTTTGTCTATTGATGAAATGTAGTCTTATAAGCCTTTTAAAAATCACCATTGTTTTAATAATATAACTTGATTTATACCTTGATGTAATAAACCATTCCATGTTCAAAAAAACTTCTTGATCTAAACAACATCCTTCACAGTATCTAATGTAGTGGTGTATTATATACCTATTGTCTACACTATTGTGCTATTTTTTTGGAACTATTTTAAATTATTGTCCCAAAATATATAATAAATAACAATTCATATTTATATTTCTTGTCAACATTGTCATATTGGAAACTAGAATCTTTATAACCATTTTAATCTAGTTTATCCTCACCTATAAAGACCAAGAACATTTACTTAGTCATTATTGAGTAGTTAAGAATGTTCTAAAAAATCCAGTGACTCTCACCAAGATTTTATGTGTATCAAATTTTTATATTCAAACCATACGATACATCAGATTGAGTAAACCTGGAATACCTGATATTTCCTATGGTGGACTTAGACAGAATCTTATACATTTTTTCAATTTTTTTAAAGGATCATGAATCATCCTAAGATTTTTTCCATGAAACATTGTTTTAGAGCTCTTCCTGGAGTTCTCTATTCTAAATTATTTTAGAAGTATACCAATATACATATTTTGACTCAATGTTTGAATTTTATTGATTTATCTCAAGATGTCCACATACTATGTAGGTATTCGAATTCACCCATATCTTTCATTGATAAATATTTACCCAATAATGTATCAATAGAGTGAAGTCTTGGGAAATAAGTTTCAAAAAGAATTAAGTCATAAACAAACCACATTACAATAACTAAATTACACGCACTAAGCTATTTTTTTATATAGTAATAATCTTCATTCTTGAAGAAACCATATTCATTGATTGTATCATCAAACTGAATATTCCAACTATATAGAAATTTCTTCATTCCATATATAACACTTTTCAACTTGAAAACCATAGAATTATAAATTGGTACATTAAAATCATAATGATGTATCATATAAATGTCTTCAGTTAATTTTATTAAGGAATTCATTTTCTTACATCTATATAAGATATCTCATATCCATAATGATATTTTATTATCAGAAATATCTATGTGGAATTTATCAACCCAATAGTCTAAAAGGACACTTTATATTCAATGACATGAACTTATTTATGAAATGCTTCCACTAGATGTAGTTTATATGTAAAAACTCTACCATCTAAGATATTTTTCTTATGGAAAAGACACTTACATGTATCAAACCTTTAGGTACATCCACCAGGATCCTAAATGTGTTAGTGAAAATTGATCCTATCTCAGATTCCATGGATTTTAACATTTATTAGAATCATAAATACCACATGATTCTTTGTAGGAAGTAGGTTCATCTACTATGAGAGTTAATTCATCATTATTATCCATGAGAAATAAATATTATTATGTTTGCTACTATATCATACTAGATCATCAACACACTTTTTTAATAGAATTCAGTTCTCCTTCCACAACTCTTTATGGAACTTGCTCAACCTCCATCTTAGGAACACATCAATTTTGTTTGTCTTGAACTTTTCTAAGTCACAATTACCTCCCCCCGACTCATCTATATTTATATTCCTTCTCAATAAATATACCAATTTGATCACTAAACAGTTTTTCTTAATAGGATGGTAGAAATAATATCCGTTAGGATCTTTAAGATAACCAAATATTATTATTACGCATGGGGTCATGTTTTTCTAAACTCAATATTCATTTATACACTTCACTACCACAAATCCTCATAAAACAAAAAATGAGATCATTCCCATATCATATCCTATATGTTGATATTATGACTGTGTGAGATCAAACACATTTCATTAATTGTTATTATGTTTCTAAGGAATAACCCAAAAATAAAATATGAAGGTTACATAAACACATTATTGATCAATGAATGTCTAACTATATATACTTCCACCTCTTATATACATCATTAACATCATGTATTACATTTGGAGTGAGTTGTGAATTCATTCCATAATCTGTAAAATGAATTATGAATTCATAGCTAATGTATTCACCACAATGATATGATCATAATACATTAATAAATTTTCGTTCATGATTGTTTTTCTTCTTTCAGAAATCATGTCAATTTTAAAATGTTTCATGCTTATGTTTCAATAGAAACATGTACCCAAACTAACAAATTATCGTTAATAGTTGAAAATTACCCATCACAACCATTTTATAGTTTACTAATTCTTCCACATACATCACATTGTTTAAAATATAATATTCTACAAGCCCCCTCATATTTTCTCTCAAAAGGTGAATATTTCAATTTTTTTCAACGACAATGATTATTATGCATCAAATTGTTATAGATTGAATTAATCCAACAATACATATTTGTATATTATTATAATTCATTTACTATTTATATAAATATGGTGGAAATTAAAAATGGTATGTGGTATTAAAATCAACTCTATACATGTTATTATTAATGTTATAATTAAGATTATCCATATATAGAATATATAAACCATTCATCGTATTCTGAATTCAGTATAGCATTTCATTAAAATATTTTGAAGCAAATAATATTCATAATAAGGAATGAAAATACCATCTTGTCTATAAATGATAGGGAATCTTATTATCATTTATGGAGGGAACAAATTAGTAGTTGATCAGTTATAGTTCCTGTCCACTTAGTAAAATAATATCATAATTGTTAACCACTATTTCATAAAATCTTACTCCATTAATGAAATTAAAATCTACTTTATCGTTCATCAATTACCTCCTATAACTTATCCTCTTTATATTAGCACAAATTTATGACCCTCATCCAGTATTTAATACCAATTATTCTGATTTGGAGAAACTTATTTCTATAAAATTTATAATTAGGAACACCAAATGTATTTCCTTGAGAAAAAATCTCATTCCATGATTACAATATTTAACTATATCATAGTACCTACTGCTTAATGATCTCAATATGATTAGTATAAATTTTTTCATAATCATTATATAATACATTTCATTATGTGAGTATCATGTATTATATATGTTAATTAAGGGATTTGAGTTAATGATATTCCACTAAAAGTGATGACCCTATACATCATATGAATTTATTAATGAAAGATCCATATTTCGCTCATAAATGATTCCAATTATGTTTTCCTGTAACAACATAGTTATGTAGGTATAGAATCACGGAATGATAATAGATATTGAACTTTTATATTTGGTTTGATAACCAACTATCCAAACCCCTCAATGGATTCCCACAACTCTATTCCTCTAGTAATATGATCATATTCTGATATCCTAACCAGTTTAATCAAAATTAAATAAAAAAATAATCTAACATTGGTCAATCGAATGGCTCCAAGCTATTTAATTACCTACCCAATGATGTTATAGTGTCACCCATTACATTTTTACCTCATTGAATATAATCTAGGATAACCCAGTTATAAAATTACCTACATGATTAGATAATCGAGGTCTGGAAATATGTTTCTTTGGAAGGAATTTCCTATATATTATTGAGGGGTTTTATGTCTATCTAATTTTATATACATTATATTATTTTTTTAAAATCATGACTTCAATAGAATATGAAATATTTATCTTTTCATACATTATTTCTATTACCTATTAGTATTTCTAATTGAGTTTTTCATATTATTATTACTTCATCCAATTTAATGTGGTAACACCATGTTATTGTGTGACTCATTAAACAACCCAAAAGTATATTTTAATCACCTAAATTATAAAATCCAAGAATATTCACACTTATTCAAATGCATCATATGCATAATGTACAAGAATTATTTATTTAAATTTATTGAATTATAAGAGACCGACAGATGACACATTATTAAGACTACAGTTATAGTTTTCCAACCTCATAAACTATTTTGAACAAGGAATAACCCTCCAAGAATGTAGGTGGTTTGACCCCCCATGTCCCTCTACCTAGTTAGACATTACTCAATAGAGAGTTAAATTCATGAAAACTCCAACACCAAATATTTAAAAACAATATCCAGCAATTATTATCAATCTCATAACTATAATTACAAGCGTATGTAAAAGAATATAAAAAATATTTCATGATATTTAACTTATAATTATATAAAATTATCTATCATATAAGTAATTTATCATATAAATTGTAAAAATCAATATTCATATTTCACAAAAAATAAAACTAAACATTATTATCAATTAAATTTACCAAATAAATAAATAATTGTTTCATTTTCTAAAACATGAGAGTTGTAAACTATTCATAACCAATGGATAATTATATAAATTTAATAATATAAATTAAAATATTTTATGTTCATTTCAATATTAAATCTACAATATTTTATTATTCTATGGAATTGTTATGAAACATGATGAATTATAAAAATGTTATAAATAAATTTCTATTCTATAAACATGTAATATAATATAAATATCATACATCTTCTAATTTATAAAAAAATTTAAAATCACATATTTTTATTTTAAAATAAATCATTTATTTTTAGGTCATAAAGAATGCCAATTAAATTTTCAAATGTTATTTTATAATATAAACATTTATTATTTTGGAAAAACAGATTTACATAGGTTTAATTAAATATTTATAATCAATTTATTATTCAGAAAATAATTTATTAAAAATTGTGAATTTAATATTTCCAAAATATCATTTTACATGATTTCTAAACAATTCATAAACCCTTAAAAACATTAAATATGTTCAAATAGTAACAAAATTTCTATATATCGTTACATAGAACCCCGATTCTATGTAAGCGTATTCTTCCTTTTACCCATAATCATTCACTGTATGTAAGGGTAACTATCCTCTACATTCAAAAATGTGGTCTGCATAAGGGTAAGATCATTATTGATAAAAAACTATAATATTTTTCACAATGTTATGTCACTACATTCCTTTACATATATTAAATATAGTTCACTGCAAAAGGGTATGAGACTATTACCTTTACATGACTTTATTTGTGTAAGGTAATAACCAATATGTAGGTGATAGTTACATTTATTCATAATACTCACAAAATGTTATCCTAAAAAACTCTAATTTCTGTTTAAATGTAACTTAATTATTACCATTATATATCTTTCTATCTCAATGTATGGTTACTCAAAAATAGAATTTTTTCAAAAACCACAACAACTCAAATGCATATTTAATTTTATTGAAAACTAGTATTTCAAAAGAATTTAAATATTGAATAGTCCTACCTTTGGTACAATTGATGAGTTTTTTATGATCATAAAAGTATGATTTTTAGTGGGTGATAACCCAAAAAATATATAGAGTTATATTCAACAAATAACCATGTATGTAACACCCTGACCATTAAGATTATTTTAATATATTATTTCTTGGATTTGGTTCGCCTCTTCAAGTTGAGGGTTGAGAACTAGTCAATTTTTTTTGATATTTATTAATTTTAATTAGTTTCAGACCCATGAACAACCACCACATGGTTGGCGGTAACCGTTTGGTCAGCTCAAGTTCCAATGCAGTTCCCTATTGTTTAAAATAAATAAATTATTATTAATAATAATTAATATGTGTTTAAACCATAATAGTAATTATATTATTGCGGAAAATGCTAAAATTGATCTTATTAAAAATGATACTAATATTTTATTAATAAATTTTCAATAAAATCATTCTTAATATTTTTATGATAAAAATATTATATATTTCTTTATATTTAAATGAAATGAATATAATCATGATTATCATTATTATTATTATAGGTGTTACTATTATTGTTAACAAAATAAATTATATTATTATGATTATATTATTATTAATATTATCATTAAGAATAAAAGTATTGTTATTATTAAAAAGAATTATTATTATTATTATTATTATGAATATGTTGTTATTATTAACATAGTAATTATTATAATTGTGTTATTATATATTTAGACCCTAATACAACCCTTCCCCCCTCTCCCCTATAACCACGACGCACCACCCCCCCCCCCCGTTCTACAAAACCCTACACCCCTCTCTATCTCTTGGCGTACTGCACAACGAACCCCAGCTCGGACCCATCCCTCGCCAACACTCCAGCCATCCTTGCTCCTTGTGTAGGTGACAAATGGGTGTACCCTTATAGTAGTGACCTGCTCCGAGTGGCCTGGCACCCTACACCACCTTTTTGAGGTGACCACTCTCCGACCGACCTAAACCTCAGAGATTAGTTTTATCCACCCTTCTCCAGCTTGTTCATGCCCCTCCCTCACTAGAAGAACCCATCCTGAAAATAAACCCCCCTTCTTCATTGAATTCTCTTCAAGTTTTTGGGATTCTTATTCAATTTAACCGAACCCTAAGGCTTCTATTTCTTTTGGGTGTGTATTCTATTGTGTCGATAGTATGCAGGTTGATCCAGAGGATGTTTTCCCCTTCCTCGATTATTGATTCAAGATTCAAACCAACTAATAGTTGTCTCTATGCCCTTATTCCAATTTCATTCAATGATATGAAAGTGATTTGGTATTTAATCCATAAACCATCTTTCACACCCTTATTATATTAATTGTTATTTAATGGTATCATTTTCATATTGATAGATTTGATTAATAATATATTTTTGATTGGTTATATATTGATACAAAATTTGTGCCTTGCCTTTGGGTTTGGAAAATTGTAACCATCTTTCAAAATGTTGTTGTTTGACATCATGGGTGATGTGTTCATAAAGAAGTTTTTTCAGGAAGTTGATAAGCTTGTTTTGGTTGGCTTTGTGAAACATAGTGAATTAATGTAAACATCTTATTATGTTAATAAATGGTGTGTTTGTGTGTGTGTGGTTTCTTTAAAATGTGTTTGGAGAAGACCAATAGTTTGATTCCATTTGATGTTGGAATATTCATGGATTCATGGAGTGCACCCACAGATGGTCCTACAAATGATTTTTAAAGTTAGAGTAGATCTTGTCTCAAACAATGGTTTTTTAAAAAGGGATTCTATCTTCTTGTACCATCAATTTTGACAACTGGTTCCTTGTTTACAATGTGACATTGTGTGTTTTTAAAAATTTTGTGAATGATTTTGTAATAACGTGGTTGAATGCCTTTTTCAAACCTTTTTGGGCATTTGGGTTGTTTCAAACTCATTATTTCTAAGGTAAAGTGGATTTGAGTTAGGAGACCATTTTTATAATGTGACATGTTTGGGTGTGTGTTTGAGACATAAAGGTAGAATACCAAGGGAATGGTACCAATGATATTTCAAATAGTTGAATATGATTTTAAGGTATTTTATTATCTTTAATTTTTTTACCCAAGACGTGTAGAACTAAGGGCCCATTTGGAATTTTGAAATGGTTTTTTGTAAAAGCATTCTTTGGTTGGGTTACTTTCCTTGTTTTTGATCCATTAGTTTGTGAGGGACCTCTTTATTGTACCTCCCTTGTGTAATGAATGTTTAATGTAAAGGGACCACCCTTGAGGTGGCTGGGGTGGTTCCAGTTTTTGTGGTATGTGTGGTTATGTATATATGTGTCTTGTTGTATGAATTGCATGGAACAACAACTTATGAAATATATATGAGAACCTAGAATATTAAAGAGTTTTATTAATAATGATTTCTTGAATATATTATATTACACACTGTCTAGTGACCCATAGCAAGGGGATGTTATGTTAGGATTTCATTGGGATTGGGACCATGTACTATGCTATGTTTGGTGAAGGTCGGGTGTTAGGGTGTTATAACGTCATTGAGTATGGAATTACTATAGGATGGGTTACATGTATGGTAATTTCTACTCTTCCTCAATGTCCCTAGGATTTACTATATTTCCCAATTAAGAGTATTACTATTATTTCTTCCCTCATTGTGTTAAATATTATCATGTGTACCAGGTTTTTGTTTTATTGTAAAAACAATGAATGTGTGATTATCTTAAAATGGATTTCCTTAGATTTTTTTTGGAAATAGAAAGCCCATTATTCTTTTTTCCTTCATTCACAAGGTTTTAAATTATAAATAAAATGGTTCATGTTGTTTTTTTAAATGAATAGATTATATAAAAATCTATCTTAATAAATTTAGTCTAATCTTGTATCAATGGGATGTTTTTGGGAAAGGAATGAAATTGTGTCTGTGATGATTTCCATCGATGTATTTTGGTGCTTACCCCTACATTATCTTTTTAGTTTCAGGTTCCTTTAGTGTTGGATCACTCTTGGGGAATACTTGGTTTTGAGATGGGTGGAGACATATGTGGTCACATAGTGGTATGTACAGTTTTATTTTCATTCCACTGCTAGTTTTTATTTTTATCATCATTCATTATTTATAGGTTAATCTTGTTTCCATTTTTGAAATCATTCCCAACTATTAAATTTTGAGGCCTAGTACTAATTTTTATCATGCGGGATCGAGAATGCCCCACTATTATGCCTCAGAAGGGATCAGGTTACCGGTTTAGGGTTCACATAAGATGGTTCATTGGAAAATGTTATCAGAGGATCCCCTTGTTATATGGAGTGTCTAGTAGACAAGGATTAGGAATTTGAGGACTCAGTAGGTAGGTTTGGGAAGAGCATCATGAAATATTTCATGCACAGATACTCAAGTCGCCAGGGGTAGTCAAGGGTTTGATTCTTCAATCGTGGGTTTGTTTATATTGAGGGATGAAAATGGAGGGGAATCAGGTATTGTTATAGATTCATGTGGGCCGGTGAGCTAGGTGGAGTTCAAGTTTCTGGTTTGATTTCCTTATAGGGTTATTAATTACTTGGCTGATGACCCGTTACCATGTCGGAAAGTTAATCATATTAACTAGTTCTTCAATCCAGTGTATTGTTGTCGGTTGTGTTCATTTTTATTTCGATTATTGTGAGTTCTTGATGAAAGTTATGTAATATTTCAAAATTAATATAGATTTTCAAAATGAATGTGGTATTAGAATGGAAAAGGGATTTACTTCTAATTTCTCTGAAATAAGGCAAGTGGAATTATAAAGGGGAGGTGTATTAATTTGTAAAATTTGTTAGGTGTTTGTATTTAATTAAGAAAAGAGATATTTAAACCTTGGACTTCATTATGGAGGGTCATATGTGTGTGGGTATGTACAAAGAGTGTGTGGGTCACTAGTCTGTGGGTGATTTTTGTAGGATTGGATGAATTCACATTTGACGGTTCATAAGGCACCACATCTGGGTTTATAAAATAAAAAGGAAAATGAATTTTGAGAACTATATATGGTTTAAAAAGAGGGTTATGGTATTTTTGAAGTGGTTTGGAAATGTGGAGATTTTGAAAATTAATATGACTTGAGATTTTGAAAGGTTTTTTTTGGTTGTTTGTGAGTTTATTTAGCTTATGATACAATTTTTTTGAGCTTGGGGTGTCTATTTTGATTTAGTATTCCCTTGATTACATTTTCGATTGTGTTTTTCAGGTATATTTTTATATACCTCCTAGAACATCTCTAAAAGTTGTTAATGATCTATGAATAGCTCCTAGTTCTTTTGGTGTGTTTCCCTTTTTATCAAGGTAATCGATTCCCGTCATAGTTATTTTGAGTGGTTTATAGAATTAGAGTTGTAATTCCAGGTTTTTGGAAGTCCAAGGGTTGTTATGGTTCATGTTGTATCAGGATTGTTTGATGCTTGAATTTTGGGATGAGGGGAGGTGGGATGTCCCATCACTCTTGATCATTGGGATGTGGTTAATGGTGGTCATCTCTTACGATGGTTACCCATCTAGAAAGGAGTGCATGTTGGAGGAACCCATTCTTAAGGATCCATCCTCATTTGTTCTGACAACTATTTCATCAGAAGACTTTCTGGTGTGAAACCATTGTGGTGGGTTCAAGAATTCAAAGATTTGACGTCACATCCCTATAATTTCCTAAATTCGATGTGGCCATTCATGTAACCAGGGGAAGTCCAGTAGGATGTGTTTCTTGAAGAAGGAGTTGTGGATGAGGGATGATCATGACTGACTGTGAAGTAGTAGATGATTCAGCCATTAGGGCCTCTACCAGAGGTCTCGGAGTGAATCTCACACACAGTCAGCAGTTGCTGAGGTTGTGTGGAACCTCTGTTCAGTTTATGTTTTCAATGTTGGGATGTAAATATCCAATGTTTCCTTGTTTTATTCTTTACTCCACTTTATGTTCATTAATTTTGTGGTGGAGGGATGAGATTTTCCTAGCGCAACTCGTGTGACCTTATGTACACCACATGTGGATTTTAAATCATATGTATTCTTTGAGGGGTGTTGGGACCGTGAATGTATAGACAAATTCTAGATTAGGTTTAGTTTCATCTGGGTTTGTTAGGGTGATGTTTGGGTTGTGGAGTTGGTGGTTGTGTTTATAGGATCATTAATAATTTTGGTGCCTTTACAAAAATTTTCATATGTTTTTTTTTGGTTATTTTAAGGGATTTCCTTGTTCCATTGTTCTCATATTCCATGTTTCTCCGTAATAGACTAAATCCAAGAGGTGGTGTTGTTCTGTTGGCACTGACAATGTGGGTTGTGTTCGGGATACAAACATCCTAATTCCATGTTTCGATATTGGTTTTTTTTGTGGGAGGTTTTATGTTAATTTCTTGGGGGTGTTATTTGTTCATTCTAAAGGGAGTTAATGTGGTCAGTTTGGGAGTTCTCACCTTGCACCCTCCACGGGGATGGTGGTCTAGGTTTCATTTTCTCATTGTTAGTGTAGTTATTGTGGGGGGTTGAACCCTCCCATGTTCTCCCTTCTATCTTGGGATGTGGTTCTCCTTGAATTGTTCGGGTGTTACCTATGTTGGGAATGGTCACCCCGAGGCTCTTAGTTATTCTTAGTTTTATATGGGAATGGACAAGAGTTTTTTTTATTGTATGCTTGGTGAATTTTGGGGAATGAATGTACATGTGGTGGGTAGAATTGTCACACCCCAACTATTAAAATTATTTTATCTTATTAATTATTTTCTTTAGTTATCCTTATCAAGGTGCGGTTAGAGTAATGGTCAATGAAATTTGAAATTTGTTAATTTTGATTGGTTTCAGACCAGCGCACAACCAACACATTTTTTTGGTAGCCGTGCGGTCGGCTCAGGTGCCCATGTAGTTCCCAATTTATAAAATTAATAAATTTTTATGAAAAAAGTAGTATCTATTTATACAGTAATAGTAATAATATAATTATGGAAAATGATAATATTGTAGTTATTACAAATTATAGTAATATATTATTTTAAAATTATTGTTAAAAGTGCTATTAATATTTTTATGTTTAAATTTTTATTAATGTTGTCATTATTTAAAATAAAACTATTAAAATCGTGATTAACATTATTATTATTTTTAGTGTAATTATTAATATGAAAATTAATGATATTGTTATGATTATATTATTATTAATATTATCATTAATAGTAAAAATTTAATATTATTATTATTAGAATTAGAATAATTATAATTATATTGTTGGTATTATTATTATAAGTATTTTATTATGATTAACATAGTAATTTTTATTATTATATTATTATGATTTTAGACCCTAATACTACCATTCCCCACTCTCACCTTCCCATGATTCACACCTCGCCCCCCATATGTGTTGCCCTACCACGTCTTTCTTACTAGGCTTATAGTGCACTATCCGCCCGCTCGAACCCCTCCATTGCTGGCGCTCTGTCCAACCTCCCGCCAAACTCCCTCTTTATGCTGATGACCTCTGGTTGGACCCCTTTAGGTAGCTCCCTACTCCTGGTGTCCCAATCCCATATTACACCCTTTTTTGGAGACATATCTCTTGCCAAACTAATCCCCAATGATCACATTAATCTAAAATGATCAGGCGCTATCACAATCCTCCCTCAAACTCTAATGCCTCTAGTTTTTTTGGGTGAACTTTTATTACTGTCGATGGTGTTCATATTGGTCCTTAGAACATTTTCCCATTCTCTAAGTAATGGGTTTTCATCGCAAAATGAATAGTATGTGTCTCCATGAACTTCTTAAAATTTAATTCCATGTGATTATTGTGTTTTAGTATTTAATACATAAAACAAATTTATCACCCTTAGTATATTAATATTTAATTAATGTTAGAATTTTCTTGTGGATATATTTGGTTAAAATAGGTTTTAGATTGTATATCTATTTATTCCAATGAGTCTGCCTTGTCTTTAGGTTTGGATAACTGTCATTTCCCATCAAAATGGTTATGTTAGACATGTTGAGTGATGTTTTCTTAAAGAAAAAATTTTATGGAAGATGATTTTTTGGTTTCGTTATCATTATAAAACATAGTGTTTTTATATAAATTCATTATTGTGTTAATAAATATTGTTTTTGTGATTTCATTGAAAATTTTTGGGAAAAGATCACTTGTGTTATGTCATTGAATGAGAGAACATCCATGGATTCCCAGAGTGCACCCATAGATTGGCCTAAAAATGAGGATTACATTTTGGTTGGAAGTTATATTGAACCATGGTTTTCTAAAAAGGACATATATATTATATTTCCATTATATTTTATAAATAGAACCATGTTAACAAAGTGACTTACATTGTTTTTCGAAATTGTGTTCACGGTTTTAGGACATGTTTTTTGTTTCATAAGTTGGATATTGTTTCTTAATGTTGTTAAAAGATGGTTTGGAACTTTTGTCTACATTTTTCACGTTTCAATCTAATTTTTTCAACGGTTATGTGGATTTTAGTTAAGGGAATGTTTGGAAAATATAACTTTATTGGATGTGTGTTTGAGAATTAAAGGCTGAATAACAAGGGTAGGGTGAAAATTTAATTTATTATGGTTGGAAATGGTTTTATGGTATTTATTTATCTTTGAAAAATGTACCCAATATGGTTAGAACATAAGGCCCATTTGGAATTTTGAAATGAATTTTTTGAAACGCTTTTTTGGATGGATTCATTTACTAGTTGTTTATCCATGAGATTGGGAGGGTCCTTGTTATAAGATATCACTTGCGTAATGAATGTTTTATGGAAATGAACCACCCTTGAGGTTTCCGGGGTGGTGGTAGAATGTGAGGTGTTTGTGTTTTATGTATGGATGTCACTTGTTGTCTAAATTTAATGGAACACCCCCTTAGGAAATATATATGGGAACATAGTAGAGAAAATAGGTTTACCAAGAATGATTGCTACAATAGTTTAGATTATGCACTGTCCAGTGGCCCATTGTAGGGGATGTCTTTTTCTTATTATAATGGGATTGGGGCCCTCAACCAGGCTAGGTAGGGTGATGGTTGAGTGTTAGGGTGTTATGACATCATTGAGTATGAAATTCCTTTAGGATGAGTCTCATGTATAGTATGTTCTGGTCTTCCCTGGGTTCATTGGATTTCTAGTGTTTACCTATTATGAGTATTACTAGAGACATTTCACTCAATTTTTGGAAAGTTATTCTACATAAATGGTATTGGTTTTATTATAAAAACTATAAATGTGTGTTTCTCTAAAAAAGTATGTCCTAAGTAGTTGTTTTGAAAGCGAAAACCCAACCATTAATATTACTTCTTATACCATTTATATGGCCAATGGTGCATGTTGTTTGTTTTAAAATTGATACTGTATATAACAATAAATTTTTACAAATGAAGTTGAAACTAGTATCAATTGAATTTTTTGGCAAATGAATGACATAGAATCTGTGATGATTTCCTATTGAGAATTTTGGTTCTCACCCCTACTTTATCATTGAAGTTTCTGGTTCCATTACTTTTGAAATACTCTTGAAAAGAATATGGTTCTGAGTTGGGTTGTGACCTATGAGGTCACATGGAGGTATGCACATTTTTATTTTCTTTTCACTGATAGTATTTATTTTTATTATAATTTTTATTTATATTTTTTTAATGGGATGAATCATTCGCAGTGGTTAAATTTTGATTCCCATGACTAGTTTTTATCCCAGGGGGATCAAGAACACTCCTTGGGGCATGCCACAAACCAAATGAGGTGACCGGTCTAGGGTTGACCCTAGTTGGTTAATGAAAATGTTAATTAAATTAAAAGAAATGAATACCCTCTAAATTGTGTGAAAAACATCAACCATCTTCATTGGTGAAGGAAAATGATTGATATAGATGACTTGTTGTAGATAATAAAAACCCTATAACCTATAAGGAAATACACTATCCAATGTATCTGGTAACATTTTATGAGGATAAAAACAATATAAAAGGGGTGATATCTCCTTAAAGGTGATAAAGAGATTTTTGAGATGTGGATATTTTACCAATGTCTTACACATATCAATGAACCAATATGAGAGGATGAAATCCTCTTTTAAAACCTTACCACAAAGCTCCCCATTCATAATTCCTAATATGTATTTATATTTTTTTGTATTTATTTAGTCAAATTATTTCATTGAATAAGGGAAAATATATGAATGAACAAACATTTTGTTATTTCATTTATGTAACCTTTGGTGTGATGCTATAAATTCAGTTTCATCGCATGAAAATCACATTTGAATTTTATAAATATAAATATAATATATGTATATATATGTATATATCATATATATATATATATATTATGTATCTACATAATATTCATGATAATTATATATACACTATATATAAAATATCATATATATATATAGAACACATAAAATTCATGAACACATGCATCACCTGCATGTATTTTAATGCACATACAACACTTTGGAACATTGAAGATAATAATAAATGTTTTGGAATATATAATTTATTGGAATATTTAATTTAAAAATTCACATGGATATTTTAAATTATATGAAAAATTACCATTTAAAGAAATATCTTAAAGAGAAAATTAATACTCCAAAAAGAAAATTTTTTTGTGACATTTTTTATATCTGGGAAAAGATATGAATCATTTCCCATGAAATTTTTGTATTAATAAATATTACATGTATTTGATTATGTTTTAAAATGGGTGGAATCAAAAACCATGTAATTTGATGATGCTATTCTTGTTTGTGATTTCCTTATTGCTAACATCTTTTATTGGATAAGAGTCCTAAAATCCATCATTATTGATCAATGAGACCATTTTATAAGTTTTATCAAGGAGGGTTTAATGAGAATGAATGGAGGAAATAATAATATTACTACACCTAACCATACATAAATAAATGAGAATGTTAAAGATTAAAATTGAGAAATCATGTTAATTTTAGACACGATTTTCATTCCAATCCCTAGAGATTGGAGATAAAGGTTGGCATACTCCTAATGGTATTTTTGAATTATCCTATAAAACACCCATTGAAGTGAGTCCTTATATGCATATTTATGTTAAGTGATATAAAATACTAGTGTATTTGGAACAAGAATCATACTCATCTATAAGAGTTTTATATTTTGACCTTTTTAGGGAAAGAAAATAAAGATGACTCTAGATGGAAGAGTTAAAAGAGATTAAAAGAGTATATTTTTGAAATTTGAGAATTTAAAAAGAAATAAAATTGGAGGATCAGGATAAATTTTTTCAAAAACGTCTTCAATCATGGGGAAATAGATTTTTTGTCATAACTCCCATAGATTATATGATATATTTCTCTATTACTAAAATGAATTCTTTAATAGATTCTGATACAGGTAAACGTGAGTCTTAAAAACCTAATATAATATACCTTTATAAACTAGACATTAAATTGGTGGGTATAAATATGAATAAATAAATTATTAAAATTATATGTTTATTAAATTTTAAAATGGATTCATTGGTGATCCTTTTTTAGAAATGAAAATAAAAATCCAATAAAAGTTAATGAAAATCTTTACTGAAAAACTTTTTTATGGCCATAATATGTTTTTATCGTAATAAATTAAAGTAGTAAATATTTTTGAATGATTTTAATTAAATATATATTATATATATATATAATAATTTTTTTTATCATTCATATAATATTTTTTATAGGAATTGGATTAGAATAAATCAGGTTTTATACGTAAAAACTGTATTTTCCAAAAAATAGGTTTCTTCACATTTTGTGAACTTATAATAAATTTAATTTATATCACTTTTATAAGATATAATGAAAATATTTAACTCTATTTTTGAAATAATCATTTCCTAATTATATAAGGTTGAATTGTTTTGTAATTTTTCGAAGATATTAATTTTTTGATGAATAGTGACAAATTCAAATTTTTATTAAAATATGTCATTTCTATTAAAATATTTATTGTGATATATTTTACCATAATGTTGATAAAAAAGTAAAATACTTATATTTATAATCTTATTAATAAAATTTATTTCATATTAATAAATCTTATGTCGAATTTTGATAAAAATATTTTTATACTTAAGAGAAATTTTTCATTGTAAAATCGATTTTCATCGCGCTCTTTGATTTTATTTAAAATAAAAATATAACACTTATGTGAATTTAATTAGGTAAAATAGAATAATTATTTTGAATAATAATTAATAATTTTATTTAATAAGGATAACATAATTTTTTCATAATGAAAATTAAAAATTGTAAAAATATGTTGTTATAGTTCAAGTTAAAACAGATTTATCGGGGAAAAAACATAAGGAAAAGGGAATTTTTTTCAATTAAAATTTTATAATTACTATTTAAAATCAAAATTTTTTCCTTTTAATATACCACATTCTAACAAAGTACCATTTGGATGCATTTTTATTTAGACTGAATTTATCATTTTGAATTATTTTATAAATTTCCAAGTAGCTCCTCTCCTCCGACTTATAAATTGACACATAGTATCCTCTACTATACACAATGAAAGAGCTGTTTTGTTTTGGAAAATAATTACCAAAATACCTTTTATAAATCCATAACCATGACACAAATTGCATTTTTTTAGAAAACCATTCTAGTAATGATTAGAGTTTAAACCTAATGTTTTTTCCCAATAATAGGTATAGCTCATCACCATGAATTTTGGTTTTATTTCATCTTCAAAATCCTTAAAATATTATGTTATAATAAAATCAATATATAAAATATGATAATATATTATTATTTTAATTTAATAACCTATATCAACATCTATTTCTATAACAAGTGAAACAAATCTATTGATCTTGTGTACGATGAACTACCACCTCGTGAACCGATGTAATTCTTTTTCCATATCTACCTATCACATATAGATATAGTTATAGAGTTAGAATATATATATATATATATGTGATATTTGAGAACTTTTTATACTTTATTATTTATAATATCACATAAAACCTCTTATATTCTTATCGTTTGTAAAATAATAACATCGCTTGTGCATAGGTGTGGACTACTACCTCCATGAAGCAATGTATTTCATTTTTCATTTTATTTTGAAATATATGGAAATAAGTATATATTTAATGAATATATAAAATATATATGATATAATAATTCTTCATTAACAATTAATTAGTGTTTAACATTCTTTTCTTCCATATATTGAAAAAATGAAAATAGTTTCCATGTGTATGTATAGCCTACCATATACATGAATAGTTGGTTTCATTATTTCAATCAATAAAATTTAAGGATTAACATAAATACATTTATAATGTGTACCTATGATATTTATGTAATTATAAAAATTCTATATTTTATAATATAATAATAAATTTACAATAAAAAACTACTGAACCCAAATATACATGAAAAATGAAGTAGTTATTACCGAGGATAGTGATTTCAACAATGAATAAGTAATAAAAAAGTGATAAAATATTACAATTAAGTAATACATTGTATTTTATATACTACTAAGGTATTATATATTATTTATAATAAATATATATTTATTATAGAGGAGGTTCAGACACATAAATATTACAGTAAACAAGAGTTATGGGTTTATTTAACAATATCATCATTATTCATGAATGTTTAAATACATGTATCCATTCAAGAAATTATTTTATATTTATACCATAAACAAAATATAATTTCTTATACTCTGGTAATTTCAAAAAATGTAATATTTTCCTTTCAACTTCCTCTATTAAGGTACTGAAGATACCGAAATAATTTTTTAAGGAATCCAACAATTTTTTTCTAATTCACATGTAATATTTTTATAAAAAAACAATATTTTCCATAAAATTTATATAAATATATTTTTTATGTTATCTAAAAATTTATTAGGAAATTTTTACAAATTATAATTTTTTTTACAAATTGGTTTAAAGTTTAAAATCTTATCAACCTCTAAACAAGGTTTTTTTATCATTCTTAAATAAGTGTCAAATGAATGGATTTTTAACATGAATACTATTTTCTATACACATGAATGATAATTAAATTTAATATTCAATTAAAATTTTACAAGGATCTTTCAAATAATATTTTTTCCTTAAAATATAGGAATAATTGTATAAGTGATTTCAAAGTGATAAAGGGTATTTTTTTCAATCCTTTTTCGAGTGATATTTTAAAATTATTTTTATCTATTTCAATACACATTGTGGAATATTATTTCATAATAAGGAATTTTTCTAATGATAACATCCAGAAAATTTATTTGGATAGTGTATGATCAATTTTACTACAGAATGTATTGATATTCCATATGTTAGTTTATCAAATTTTGGTGGTTATTTATTTTTTACGCATATCGATTATGTTTTATTGATTTTTCATATTATGAATGCATTTAATTTTTTTTATTTGTGTGGATAAAAATCATATATTCCCTTGATTAAATTATAGGTCTCATTAGATTATATCGATTGAGTAATTAGTCGAGGCAATACACATTTATATAATATTTCTTAGCACGAGGCCTCGATGATAAGTTCTAGATGTCTGAAATTATGCATAAATGCATTATAAAATTTGTTATTTATTTCATCATTATTATTTTATTTTTTATGATTTCGTTTATTTGTAAATACCTCATGTGATTATTCATATGAAATTATTTAATCATCATTTGTTCTTGGCATATTTTACATGCCTTATTAGCTTCTACTATACACATACCCTAACTGAGAATATGTGTCCATTTCTTATGTATCCTTTCCTAATGATTTCAATAAGTGTATTTATGATTGATATTCAGAGAAATGTTAAAGTGATTAAATTTTTACTCAATAAAAATGCTATGTTTTACATTTATTCGACAAATATAATTTGAAATTCAAGTGTGTATCTAGTTTTCTAATTATACTAAACTATTTAGTCCTTCGAGGAGTGGTTATTTTTAACTAGTACAATTTTAATAATGTAACTACATGTTTTTGGAAATTTTGGCCAGGTTGTTTTTAGTTTTTATCAGTTGAATTTTTGTAGAATCATTGGAAACTAGATTTAGTAAAACAAATATTAGATAAAATAACATAATGAAGGACTTTGAAGATAAGTCTATGAATTGGATACCACCCTAAAATTTTATTAAGGTGGAGAATATATAGATTCAATAACAATTAAAACATTTATGGATACTATTATTGGGTGTGGTTTCGTTATGGATACATATAAGGGTCATAACACTTAAAAGAGTTGGTCTGAGTAAGTGGTGGACCAAGGATATGGATCCCAATAAAGGGACACTTAAGTTCACCAGTGGTAGGGGATAAACCTCAAAGAGTCTTTATATATACTATTTCTATGATATAGTGATAAAAACCAATTTAGTTTGAAAGAATACTATTTATCATCTTGGATACATATGGGATATACAATTTAACATCATGTGGGATAAGGGTGAGACGACGTGAAGTAGTCAGGACTTATATGTGATGGGATTTAACCTTGGGGATTTTTCTTACATACCTTTCCAAGAATGATAAAATGTCAAAATCTATGTAGATGAAATATGGGGAATGTGGATTATGTAGTAAGGCGTACCAAAGAGGATTTCATGGTCGATGCGTACTCTAAGATCACGTGATTCCTGCTCGATGTGACAAACAAGAGGCAACCAAACCCTAGAAATCACATTGTGAAAAGTGCGTCAGTGAGGAATGGAGTGGGACATTCACATGGTTAGTGTCCCATGGAGATGGAGACTGGGATTTACTCTAGGAGGGAGGACAAATTATGAAAGAGTTCCTCTAGAGGTATGAGGAGGATTTGACTATCGTACGTGAATCATCCATTCAGGGGGTGCTAGGGATTATATGGAGACCGTCGGAGGTGTTTATAGAGATGAAACATAGAGGGAGTGTAGAGTTAGAATGCACTAGTTCCCATCCCCATCACATTCCCCTATAGACTTGTTGCTTATGTGGTTATCACGGTTTAACATCATGTGTAGCAGATGCAGGTGATTCTCAGTTTTATGTCTTTTAGCTTAACGAGTGAGGATTCACTCCCCACACATAGGACATACAAAAATGGTGTACTTTAACCCTTGGTGAGGGGAAGTTACTCATAATGTCTCATTTAGATGGGTTTTAGGAGTGATCGTTTAAGGGTATCACATTAGTGTGGCAATGTAATGAAGTGATGACCAATACCATGCCTATGCGAAGAAGTATGAGAAAAAACAAAGCTTTATGAAGCACTCCTCGATGGACTTTGAAATCACATAGTAGAAGCCTGTAGGGCCACATAGAGGAAGGGATCATGAAATAGGAGGCCTCTGAGTGGGATACACCTTTCTTAGCAGTGGATAGGGTTTCTTCCTCAGATCATCACTGTTTCTTATTTGGCGTGATTCTTTCTTGATATCGACCTTTTGGTTCAACTCAGAGATGATGTAGCTTAGTGTTGGTATGGATCATGTGTTTATAATGTGGCATAATGTTGAATTAGTAGGACCATATATATGTCCATCCTCGATGTGGCTCAAGATTCTAACTTGGATCAGCATGGATCAGCTTCACATTATTGGCAATTTATCTGGACATGGCTACGAATTTTCAGCTCGGTTCTGTGTTGCCAGACATCTCATTATCAACGAAATTTTGGCTCAGTGTTGCTCTTCTTCATAGCTCGAATCATCACAACATGGTGATGTCTTTAGTGTGGATCAGTGATGGATCTAGAGTGGCTCATATAGAGGAGGTCATGTCACATTTCATCCATGAGTTTACTGCTGGTTTCTTTGTTTTTTGATAATCATGTTTTTCTAGTACAATGTTGTAATTGGTATTTTATCAGATGGTATTGAATTTTTATAATGTTTTTTATAGACATGGCTATTAAAGCTTTGTCCCTCCCTACTGATACTCATGCCTACTTCTTGTGGTTGGATTGTATCAAAATCCGATGTGGGTGCTTCCATAGTTGTATCTGAGTGGATCAATGCTCAGAGCAACATATCTTTTTTAGTTTGGACCAGACCCCATCAATAGTGATGTTACATAGGTGTGTTGTTGGATTATTTAGTCCTTAGTTACAAAGGCTTTCCCACATGACTATTTGATATACTTTTGGGATTATGCTACTATGGTGACTTTGGGTGTCATATGGACATTGGTGGGGTTCATCTAATGTCGTTTTTTATGGCAGTGTTTCAGTATCATGAAGTTGTTATGAAGAGGTTTTGTTGATATGAGAGTGTGATATTGTTGAATTTTTTTTCTTCGTGAATACTCTTTCATGGTGGTGGTTCCTTGTGGACCTTTGGTTCACCTTTGAAGGATCTTGCAACAATTTATCCTACAAGGGACTAAGCTAGATCAGTTCCAGATTATGTGTTTTCACCTAATTATTACTTTCTAGATTTGGAATATTAAGAGGGTATGACATTGTAATGGGTACAAGGCCCATGCATTCATGCATGAGACAACTATCTATGTAGTGATGAGTATGTTGAAGTTGATCTTAATTTTTTTCAATGCTGGGTAGGGTGTTTTGTTTATTGTTCTGAATGTGTTGTATTTTGACTTGAACTTTCATTGTGGAGGAATTTTTGTGTTTTATGTCTTTTGGGTCATTTTGGATTCCCACTTTTTCCTCATAAGTTTTTTTGAAAGAAAAATTTTATTTTCAATCAGTATATATTTTCCATTATTCAAGTGCATGATTAGCATGCCCTTACTATGCACATGGTTTGATACTCTCAGATAATATACACGGGTTAATTCATATTTTATTTGCAAACCATTATGAAGAATTTGAAAACATTTTTTTTAATTTGTTAACATTCCAATAGAAACCATGTTTATGATTCTGAGAATTGATATGCATAAATTTTTATTTTTTTTTGTTTTTCACTAGTATTGAAATTATACATTATGATAGATAAATTAATGATCTAATATTGTGTATTATATTATTTATAAATGGAATTCAATTGAAGGAATGAAAGCCATATCAGTGCATATAATCCATGTATGGATTCCACTGATTGGAATGATAATTATGTTGGAGAAGGAGATACTAATGGATACGAAAAATAAATATATTTTTTTAATAGACTTAAGATAATATTAATAACCAATACCTTATCGAGTATCCCACTTATCCATAACATGGAGTAACAATGTTATGCATGTTCATGCATCAACAATATCCACCATTCAGTGGGACTAAAAATAAATTTGTTATTTAGAAATCGATGAGTTCTTTATATTATTTATTTATATCTTTGGGATGTATTGACGAGGATAAGTACATCATGGAAGCTTATCAACTCTATAAAGATGCGGGTCAATGGTTTTTATTGTTTCAACAAAACCATGAAATAGGAGGATATAATGATTAATGAATAAAATTATTTTAATGAACATTTCTTGGAATAAAAATTACCATTTGAGAAATGAGGTGATATGTAGAGATAATTTATGAATTTGAGACAAAAGGAACATAAAAATATTTATGTGTATGAACCTGAATTTATGAGGATAGTTTTGTATCTTGTGGACTAATTATGTAATCCAAACAGTAAGATTGGCCATTTATTTGACGGGATTATGTAAATACTTTAATTGTAAATACTCTTATAAAATTACACATCATTTGAGTATACTATATAATTTTCTATAATGATATATAAATAATTCTCCAAGATATATGGACCCAAGGATAGCAAGATAATAATAGATTAGTAAAGAAAAACCTGGATATAGGGAAAAATATAAAGTTGAATTTTTTAACATGCGGTACTTGTGGAAGGAAACAATTTTTTACCATCCCAAAAAGAAAATTATTTTTCTTCTTGCGTGGAGAGAAATAAAATTACACTCATGAATGAAACATTAAGGGAAATTCATTCAATGTACAGTTCTTTTAATATCAGAATATTAGAAAATAATTTATCCAATTCACCAAACAACAAGTCATATTACAATAAATGAATCAAATACGATAAGGTCATGATTATGAAATTATGACAGTTGAAATAGAATTTATTAGTGACATGGTGAAATTTACACTAATCATGCACCATGGGATTGTATATGTTTTATTTTATTATGGTTATACTCACACATTTAAATCTGAAATTTTTTATGTGGGTATCATATCACAACCACAATTATTTGATATTGAATTTGTTTAAAAACCTATTAATGGTAGGATTGACATATCAAAAGAATATAACACCGCTTTGGTATAATTTTGTGGGATATCTCATACTTTTTATATTTTTATACTTGATCTACTTGAATTTTATGTTCTTTTAGATATGTATTGGATCTCTATGTATAGAGCATAAATCAATTATCGTTGAAGTGATTTTATATTTTATATTCCGAATCAATCTTCAATCGTCGTTCAGTGCAAGGATGATCATCGAAACCCCATGTAAATTACATTTAGCATAAGTTTTTTCTGATATTATCATGAGTGATATTAGTATCAATTTTTAGGGGAGAAACTCAAGGAATAAAATGTTCCTACTTTTTTGGAATATACTGATGTATTTACTAATTACATTGATAATGTTTCCCTTAAACATAATGTTGAGTTTTCAATAGATATCAGACTAGGGGCTATGCCTATTTTAAATAATCTATATAGAATATCCCTGATTGATTTATATGAATTAATGATGTAACTCAATGAGAATATAAATAAGGGATTCATTTAGATTAGTTATATTCTATGAGGTGAACATATTATTTTTTTAAACTGAATATTGACCAATGCATATTTTCATTGATTAATGGGATTTTAAAAAGATTATTATTAAGAAAAAGTATCATTTACCCCATATTGATGACTTTATTGGTCAATTATAGGTATGTTAAAATTTTTCCAAGACATATGTTCAATATGAATATCATTATATAAGGATCATGAAGGATGTTATACCCCTGAATTCCTTCTATATAAGGTATTGTCATTATTAATTTATAGTGATGTAGTTTAGACATACCAATCATCTTTTTATGTTCATTTATTTTACAATTAGTGTCATTTGATAATACACTAACCAGTTTTTGAGGTATTTATAGATGTTATTCTTAAGTATTAAAATATTAAGGATGAAAATGAGGAAAATTTTAGAATTGTACTGAATATTATGATGAAAAAGATGTTGTAAGATAGATTTATAAAAATTATGTTTTTTTTGAAGAATATTTTAAAATTTGGTAAAAGAATATCAAGGGATGGTATATCATTAGATCTATTAAATATGTATGTCATTGATAAATAGCTGAGACCAACAATAGTAACTGAAATTTATAGTTTTAATTGGATGTATGTATATTATCGATAATTTTTTATAGATTTCACATTACTATCTAATATAAACTCCATATTCATTTGGAAGCATGTTATGGTCTTATAGATAGATGAATGTAGAGATATTTTGTAATAACTAAAAATTGTTGGTCATAGCCCATGTTCATAGACAACCAAATAGTGGATTAGGGTTATTGAGATATAGTTATGCATTAATGATGGGAATGTTACACATCCTTAGGAAAAAATAACATTATGATAGTATATTATTCTTTCTAATTTAATATTTATTAATAAAATTACCTCCCTCACGATTTGGAGTTAAAAGCAGTAATTTTTCCATTCAAAATATGGAAGAATTATCGGTATGGTGAAATGTGAAATATATATATTGATATTAAGAAAATAATTATATATTTTCATAGAAGTAGTTTAATATTATCCAAATAATATAGTTGGAGTTGATCAATTATTAGGATTTTTTGATATATTTCCACCATGGGAAGGTGAAAACGGTGGCATCTGATATATATGTAATAAATAGAATGCATGATTATGTATGATGAGGATAATAAATGATCCAATATTTATTGATTTATATAGAATTGATATTTTAATCATTAAGTAACATGACAAATATTATCTTACTCAAATGAGTTTCCAACCATCGATCCATGTAAATAAAAAAGACGCACATAAAGAGGATGTGGAGCATTAGAAAAAGATGAGAGATTTTCTTGAACATAACCATTACATAATGTAATGGTACGGTCCATGAACCATGATTAAGTTTAATACATACTATAATTTATGGATCTATTGGATTAGGCTCCTAGTTCATTATACTCTATTCATCCTAGAAGAATAAATATGCTTGGAGATATGAAAGAGTATTTCTTATCAGACAACATATAGAGGGATATTGATGAGTAAGTAGAATGGTTCCTAGTGTATCATCATGTTATGGATGGGATAATTAAAAATAATGGAATGATAAAACCATTACAAAAAATATGTATAATTTGGAAAACAACACCATGGATTTTTTCATTAGACTCCCAAAAACATCAATAGGACATAATGTTATAGGGCTTGTATTTGATAACCATAGGAAGTCAACAAATTCATACCAATTAATGAGGAATTTTATATTGTTAATATATAGATAATAAAATTTTATGATATTTTATCGTTTCATGGAGTACCACATTATATTTTATCATGTCAGGATCTAAGGTTTATATAGAAGTTATGGGAAATTCATCAAAATGTTGTGGAAGAAAATTTGAGTTCCAATACTTCCTATCATCCTCAAATATATTTTTGGTCTGTGATAACCATTCAAACACTATAATATATATGTTAATCCTATTCAATGGTTTTCAAAGGTTTTTTTTGATCAACTACTTCCTCTATTCAATTTTTCTTTCAATATTTGATTCCACTCAAGAAATGTTATGGCTCTTTATGAATCAATCTATAGAAATATGTATATAAATCCAATGTTATGGGATGAAGTTTGAGAATGAAATATATTAAGTCATATGATTTCTAGTCAAAGGGAATAGTAAGTTATAACCATTCAAAATCACATCGAGGAAGGATAGATTTGATTGAAATTATATGTTCATAATTAGTGACAAGATATGGAGTTTGACATAGATAAGAATGAGTTTTATTTTAGTTTATATGTATAAAAATGTTATCATATTTAAGAACAAATAA
This sequence comes from Viscum album, assembly GCA_963277665.1. Taxonomy (NCBI): domain Eukaryota; kingdom Viridiplantae; phylum Streptophyta; class Magnoliopsida; order Santalales; family Viscaceae; genus Viscum; species Viscum album. The sequence goes on from OY728140.1 coordinate 1,608,491,288, forward strand.
AATTTAATAACTAATTATATTTTACTATTTTATATTCATTATAAATTTGGAATGATTTCTTATCACATTGAACATCTATAGAACCTCTATCAAGTTCTTGATCTGTTTCATATCTCTCTCTTGAGGAAGTACATACCCGATCCTTCACATGTACTAAACTAAGAGGTTATACAAATTTAACAATATCCTTATTATGTATATCAACCATTAGAAATTTTTTATCATAGAAATAATTTCATAGAGAACAAAAAAATAATCATATGGTTAATGTCTGATAGAGGAATTAGAAATTTTAAGATGTTGTGTTAGAATAAGAGGATGTGATAAAGAAGAAGTATCATTAATTATTTGTATAAGATTCATATATTTTATAGGGTGAAATTAATTTATGGGGGAATAATGTAGCACATTTATATCTAGTGATACATTTATTTTAAATAAATTCAATCCCATGATAATCTTATGATACATGCAATCCAAAATCTAAATGAACCGGAATATTGTATACCATTATAAACTAGATTTTATATTTTATGAAATGAATATGATCAAATATATTATGAAAATTTTATATATTAAATATGTTTAAAAAAATAAAATATTTATCAATTCATTATAAATTTAAATTAAAATCATTTGAAATTAAATCATTTAAAAAAGGTTTTCTTATGTGTGAAATGTGTTCTATATTCATAAATTAAAATTATAACTATTTTTTATTGATTTTAATTAAATATATATATATTAAATATTCTATAAAATGTTTTACAATTCATTAAAATATTATTTCAAGGCGTGGGATAAGAATAAATCTAGTTTTATGCTTAAAAAATTATTTTTATTAATAAAATTCATCACATTTTACACACTTATTTCAAGATTAATTTTTTTATTAAATAATAATGTTTTTTAATAAAATAAAAAAAAATTAAAAAAAAAATTAAATTTACCTATAGTGATTTTTTGATAATTTTTGGGAAACAAAATATTTTCAATTAACAGTGAAATATAATGATTTTTATAAAAAAATGGCTTTCTTTTAAAATATATAAAAATATAAATTTTATGTTAAAATTATTTTAAAATTAAAATTAGTTCAATTATATTTTTATTAATAAATTATTAGTAATTTTGATAAATTTTAGGTTGAATATTGTTATATAATAACGGTATACTTGTGAAAACGTTTTATTGGAAAAAATATTTTTTGTCACATTGTAAATTTAATTTTAAATTAAATTAGGAAAACTATGTCAATTAAATTTATTAAAATTGATTAACTTTTTTTAATAATTATAAGTAATATTATTAAATAATATCATATAAATTTTTTTACATAATGACTACTAAAAATAGTAAATATGAGTTACCCTAGTTAATGTTAAAAATGGTTTACTAAGGGTTAAATAAAACAAGAAGGTTATTTTTTCCAATTAAAATTGTATAAATAAAATTTTATGAATATATTTTTTTCTTATAATATACCAAATTCTAATAACTATCCATTTAGAATCTTTTTACTTGATAATGACTCTATTGATTTTTATTCTATTTATGAAATTTTAAAGCGGGTCCTCTCCCCCACATATTAAAGAGATCCTCCTATCTACTCTTATCCACACTTAATGTGAATTTTTCTGAATCCAATACATTACCAAATCCCTTAAATGTTTTCCCCTAATAAAGAGATCCTTTTTTGATCACAAAACCATCCCAGTAAGGATTTAGGATAAACCTAAAGAGGTTGCCTAAATAAGAGGTATAGTTCTTAACAATGATTTTTTGTATTATTTCTTCTTCCAAAAACATCTAATACAATCTAAAATTATGATACAATAAAATAAATATATAAAATATACTGATATTTTATTATATTAATGGTACTACCTATATCTATATCATATTCCCTCAAATGGTAAATGAATCTATTGACTGTGTGAATGGCTAACTTCCACCTCGTGAATCGATGTAATTTTTTCCCTTACCGCCTCTCAAGTCTAGTTATAATGATTTATTTAAAGTATATATTGTACATATAATAAATAATTATACTTATGGAATTATAATGACACATATAACTTATTATCTTACAATATGTTGGGAAATGATGACATTTCTCGTGTGTACGTGTGGACTTCTTCATCCATGAAGTGATGTGAATAATCTATCATTTTATTTCGGCATGGTTAGTTATAAGTATAGATTAAATGAATATATATTATATTTGTTATTTATTATTTATTCTGTAAATGTGAATTTATATTTACCAATCTATTTTTCATTCATCCAATAAATTTGAACAACATTCATGCTTACATATGGTATAATATCTCTATAAATAGTGTTATATTTTTATATAAATAACATTTATGGATTTATATTAATACATATATAATGAATATATAAATAATATTTTTATAATTATAAAAATTATATAGATTTTATAACTATGATAAATGTAAAATAACTGAAACTACCAAACCAAAACAAACATGAAAAACGAATCAGTTAATACCCAAGTTAGTGATTTTCACAAAGAATAATTAATAAAAGGGTGATAAAAGAGTATATGTAAATCAAATATTTTATTCTATATAAGAATGATTCAGGAATATATATATATAATAAATATATATTTATTTTAGAATATACTTGGACACATATAAAGGATGTCTAACCTAGTGTAAGGGTTTATTTCACAATCTAATCATTATTAGTTATTATTTATGTTTCTGTCTCTACTGGTGAAATTAATTTATATTTCTACTTTAAACAAAATATATTTTTCTATAATTAGGATATTTATATAAGTTCAAAATTTTCATATCAATATTTTATCTTTAGGTACTCTGGATAGGGAAATAACGTTTTAGGGGAAAAAACGAGCTTTTTCTCTACTCGATTCAAAGTATTTCTCTTCCATGGAAATATTTTACATAAATTTTTAAAATTGAATATTTTTAAAAAATTATAAAATGATTTATTAAATAAATTTTCACTCAATTTGGAAATTTTACATAATATTTTAAAAGTAATAATCTTTTCTTTTTTCAGATAATGTACTTTTTAAACATTTTACAAAATATTAAAATGAATGGTTTTTTAACTTAGATATTTTACATTAAAATAATAAAGTGTGTTTTCAACAAGAAATTTTCAAGTGATCTCTTTATGGTATTTTCATCTATTTCAACATTATTTGTTGAATATTATTATTTAATGAGGTTATAATATAATTATATCATACACCACATTTCATTTTATGGTTTATAGTTAGTTTTACTAGGGAAAGTTTTTTTAATTTGTGTTGTGGTCCATTAAATATGAGAAGTTGTTTATTTTTAATTCATGATTATTATGATTAATTTATTATTAATATGATTACTGAATTGGACATATTTAATGATTTGTGTGGATTAGAATTGAATATTTTTTCATTGAAACAATATTTATCATTATAAATACTAGATTGGGTATTTGGTCTAGGCCATACCTATAGAGTCTATATAATTTTATACATATACATAATATCATTTTTTAGGAATACTTAATGCATAAAAATATAGATTCTCAAATACTTTATTAGTTTAGCAGTATTAGAAACATGGAACCATCATAAATTTTGTATAAGTGAGCTAAATGTTCTCCCTTGATGTTCTTCATAACTAGATCCCTTCATAGACACATCGTATATAATAAATATCTCCCTAACCTGGGAAATGAAACATAATAAAGTACGATATCATATACTATATAATAGTAAACAAGGGTTATATGTAAGAATAATTATGAAAATAAGGGTATTAGAACACAATCATTCAATTATAATATCGTACTCATCATATTAGATATCATAAGAATGACTCAGACCATAAATATTGGTTGTTTATAAGGACGAATCATAAGGGAATCAGGAGCACAACACATGAATTAATAGCATAAGATTACTACATGCAGTTTGGGGAAAAATAAATACATTAAATTATTTAAATAGTATTTAAGGATTAATATAAATAAAATATTAGTGGGATGGGTTCACTCCTCAATCCATATTATACAACTAGGTTTACACCTAATATCATCTTATTCGATAATTTCCTTTATCTAAATGTGTTAACATCTTATTCCATCCATGCCTATCCAATGAGAAATAAATATTTTTCCAATTCATTGGTGGGATATATAAATCCCACTAGTCACATAATGATAACATACATATGTATGCCACAATATCATAAAAATTTATAATATCATACCCTATGAAATAAAATGGGTATAAAAAACATTTAAACATATAAAAACTAGGGGAAAAGCAATAGGTTTCATAATGATTTCATCATAAAATAAACAATGAAATGGAAGTGGGATTTATAAGACTTTTTTCATGGTATAACCCATGTAATAGAAACTAGATTCATAAAAATCATTCTATATTAATCATAAATCATTAAAATAAATTATAATTATGTTTTATTTGGATTATATCTTTAGTAAAGTATAAACCACATCACAACATTTCAGCATATATTGAAATTAATTTTAAAATATCATTTAGGGAATTTATTAAAATAAAATAATCATTCATTAAAATATTTGTATTGACATAAAATATTTTAAAATAAATTTTCTTTGAAAACAAATTTTGAAACATATGAAGTAATATTTAAAAATAATCGAAAACATTCCAAGAAAAAAATATTCATTTAACATTGAAAAAACTTTTTTTAAATCAAAAAAATTTCGAAATACATTTTATTTGAATATAGATTTAAAAATATATAAAAGAATATTTGAAAATAATTCAAAACAATTATTGATCAAAACACATTTTTTAAATCCATTTTATATGAAAATAGCTTTGAAAAAATATAATTTAAGCCTTCAAATCAATGAAATCTACTTCATGAACATAAAAAAATTTAAAACATTTTTCTTTGAAAAATAAATTACAAAAATATTTTTTATAATATTAGGAAAAACATTTTTCCTCAAACATTAATTATTTAAACATGAAAATCTAGCAACTAATAATTGATGGCTATGTTGGTGGACAAATTCACACATGCCAAATATTAATTTTTTGCAAGAAAATGTTTTGAAAAGTGACTCAATCGGAGAATGATATGAAAATTATTTTTAAAATCCCTTTATAATAAAATTTTAAAACATGGGTAAAAAATTATTCTAAAAAATTAAATAAAATATCATTAAAAACATTTATAAAAAAATGGGGGAAAATATTACTTTTTAAAGAGAGAAATATGTTTGGATTTTTTAAAAAAAATCTCAACAATCTTAAGTACAAAATAGATAAAAATAGAACCATTACTTAAAGATATCTTGAATTATCCTAGGAGAATAAAATTGATGAATTTTATTGAGATTTGTATCATAATATTTAATCACTAGAATGCTAATCATAAACATTCCTGATAAATGATAAGATTGTAGCAATAAACTCATACCACATTGGTACAATGAATCATAATAATTTCGAAATAATAACATAAAATAAATATCAAAATATCATTAAAAGAAATATATTCATGTTGTAACATGTAATATGGAATTATATAGACCTCTTATATGAATTTAGGTGCATAACATAACATGTGTCTCAAAGAAGGATAATTTAATCAAATGTACCTTACCGATTTGGTATGTTTTGGACCACATACCCCATGAAAGAGAGATAATAAAATGGATATATGAATAGAAAAAAACTCAAGGATAAGAATAATTAAATTCATTTATGTAAAATATATATATCAAACTAAATAAAGGAGTCTTTATTATGTCATAACTCACCCATAAATAAAATTCAGGATAAAAATCATGTAACTACTTGGGTACATTTTGAGTAGTGTGATGTATCACAGAATAGAATAAAATGAAACTTTTAGTATATATAAATAATTAAAATTCATGATCTACCATTTAATATGTAAGTATTTACACCACATAACATAAATAAGTGGTGAATATGGTATGTATATCACGAACAAGGAAAGTGAGATGAACTTCCCTTACCATAAGTCTTTACTTCCTTCACACATGTTCAAACCACCTATTTAATAAAAATATGATCATTATAAATCTTTTATAAAGCCACATAATTATTTTTATATACTTACATATATTATTTAATTATGAATCTATATTATCTATTTATTAATAATTTCTTATTCAAGATTTGTTTTAGGTAATAACCACTTTTTCAAATATATTCATTTTTCATTTTTGATCTTCTTACTTAGATCCTGATTTAATTTCTTCCATAATTTAAGACAAGGTATAAAAATATTATATATTCTGTATATAATTATTTATAATAATATATATAATTTACAAATATAAAATGAAAAACATCATTCATGGAACTGTTAGGTCATATGTAAGCATGAACATTGTTTCTAATTTTTTGTCTTATTTTAAAGAGTTGAAAGTAAATTACATGTATATAATATCTTTAATTTATAAATATTATTTTAAATGTATAACATATTTTTTTTAAAATTATCCTTAATAGATTCCATGTAAACTATGAATGTATCACATTGGTTTGAGAATGTAGTAGTCCACATGTCCACAAACAATGTCTTCATATTCCCATAAAACATAAAACATTATGTTATGTGTTATATAATAATTTCATAAGCCAAAATAAAAAATAAATACAGTAATTATAATATAAAAATATTAATTTTTTCATCATTCCATACCATTAATGTTTGTAATGTAAAGATAAATTATATCAGTCTGTGAGGCAGTAGTCCGTCGTACAGACAAATGATGATTATGTATTCCATTTGGTGGAAGTGTGTGTATTTATAGGTAGAAAACATCACATAACAACATATCAATATATTTAGGATAATTAATTTTTTATAGAATAATTTTATAATAATATTAGAAGTGGTGTATAAATTAAAAAAAAGTGCTCCTTGACTAATGTTAACTCTTACTCAGGAAACTCCTTTTGGGTTTCAATAGTGGAATTCCTTGGTTGGATTAATTAATTATAGGATTAGATATGTGGAAATTATTTTTTAGGGATTATTACAATCCAAATGGATTTATTGGTGTGAATAAGTGAGGGACTATAGGTGATAGAATTTATATAGTGGAGGGGGACTGACATTCATGTAAATAAAAAAAGTAAATTTCTATTGAGTGGTCTCCCTTGTGTAAGGCACCTCAAATAATGTTAAATATTTACCAAAAAATGGTTAATGGTAAAATAATATACATAAATGTGTTTTCAACATGTATCTATGTCATTTGGGCTTTTATGATTAATGTTTAACTACCAACTAAACTCATTTTTACCTTTATCACTATAATTAATATTAATTAATATCATGAATATATTTGGTAAAGAAAATTAATTAAAAGAAATTATAAATTATTATTATTTAAAAATGGAATTAATTTTTTCAAATTCAAATCACATAAGTGGTGGAATTTATTTTAAAATTATTCTCGTGGACGGGATGAACTGACATGTTTTTTTAAAAAAATATCATATGTATGAAATATTTTTATATAAAATTATAAAGTGAAAATAATTCCAATGACCTAAATTAGATATATAAATTAATTAATGAACTATTTATAAATTAAAAAAACACAAAATATAATTTTACTATTTAAATAGTTATATGAAATGTCAATATTCTTTTCAAATTCATTATTTTTTTACTATTCATATGAACATGATTCTTCTCAGGAAAATATAGAAATTTCACCAAAAGATTATTTCGATCATCCTCCTTCAAAAATATAGTTTAATTTTCAAAATATAATTTTTAAAAGTGTAAAAATTAATTTTTAAAAACATTTCTCCATTAAAAGGCGTTAAAATTGTCTTAGAAAAATTTATATTTGTATACCTAAAATTGGATTTATTTTTATCTATGGTCAAGAAAATAAGGAAGAAGAACATTAAATAGTTGATTAAATATATAATATATAGTTTTTATTAATATAATTCATAAAATTATTTTAAAATTATAAAAATTAAATATATTTGTGCATAGAAAAATAGTTTTTTTCATTAAAGGTGTTTCTTTTTATAAAATAGTTCTTACTCCCATTTGTAATTAATTGGTGACCAATGGGATCATTTTAAATACATGTGTACAACATATTTTCCTAGTTTAGTTAATCACATTTGAAAATTATATTTCAATGTATAGGTGATTATTTTGACAATATTTTAATTACAATATTAATATTATATTATAGTATAGTAAAACTCATTCTTACATGTAATCAAAGCTATCAAAAATGTTCAGCATTGTGGTTAACATTATAAAATATAGTGTTTCATGTAAAAAATGTAATCTAGGTGTATTTTACAGCACACACATAACATTGTGTTGTGAAAAACGAATTCCTAAATTGGTGTATCTTGCAAGGCAAGGCATTAGAGAAATTTAATTCATTTGAAAAAAATTTATTCAATAAAAACTAAAGGTGTCACATTTTACCCTGTTAAAATGAATTTCAGGCACAAAATTATTCTATAAATTCAATTTTTTAATACTTTAATGATCATTTATTATAAACCCACATCATTAAAATTTATATGAAAACATACTTTAAAAACGAATGTTGGAGACAAAACATTTACCTGAAGCAACATATAACAAGGTGTCCTCATGGGAAAACATATATGGAATGTGAATATTTAGACATTGAAAAATAAAACAGTCATTTATTAAGGGATAGTGATATAGAACATTTATAATAAGATTTTTGGAATCCATATAAAGTAAATAATCCAAAACCATATATCAGTATTAATTTATCAGACCATTTGAATCATCAAAAATGAATTCACTGGGATAACATTTTTTGGATTTAAGTTCTTTTTCTAGTGTTGAATAATTTCTACCAACTAGATTTATATATGTTATTTTATTTCATTCCATATACCAAATTTCACCATTTGGTTGTTCCATAATCAATTATAAATTCATATATTACTCCAGGTAATGTTGCTAAATTTTTCAATCATGAAAAACTAACAGATCATAAGATTAATAAATTGAATGATAATTTATCCAATTTATATTTATATAACATCACATAAAAATGGTTATAATATTCTATCCAAGGTTCATAGATCCGTATTTACCATGTAAATACGTTAATAAGTTATCCAAATATGAATTTTATCTTAAATAATAGCATAAATGTTCAAAATTGTATCCCAATAGAAAGTTTAAAATCCAAATATTTTGAAATAAGGTCACTAAATTTCTAAAAATAATCATAAAATTGATCCCCCTATATATCATAATGTAGCTATTTTTTGTCCCATTCCAAACATGTTACTAACTATATCATGTATTATCATGAAACATAGTAATAACGTGAATTACCAATTATAATCATTAAAAACAAGATTGATTTATTATTCCAAATTTGATGGGATATATTCCTTAAATCCAATAATCTTCATCTGTGATAGTGAAAACCACTTTTTCAAAAAATAATTTATTAGTTATGAGGTCACCAATACTATCTAATTAAGTTATCTATATCAATCATCTCTTTACCCATACTAAACATCAATTTATCAGCATTCAGAATATAACAAGGGGTACATTTGCTTAATTATTTTTCTTATAGAAAACATACCCTTTCTATTAAATAACTTTTCTAGTTCATTACTACCATTAAATATAATTTATAAATTTTAAACTAAAAAAATAAATAAACCATTAATACATTAATCCTTTCACTTCTATAATTATCATGTAATAAGTCCTTCCATTGTTTAAAAGTAATTTCTTTGGTCAGTGGATTGAGTTCGGTAATTCCCATGTTCTTCACAGATATGATATTAAAATCCTGGACAATTTTTCACTCTATTATCCTTTTGTACACACATATAACATTTTTATATACATTGGAGGTGTTCCTATATATTCTTCTTCACTTATTCTTAACAGGTAGGATTCTTAATGTTGTTTACATGGTGTTCATTCATACATAACCATTCAAAAAATCCAATATTCGTAAATTTTGATGTATTAGGAATATAGAAAAATATCACATTTTTAGTCATATACTATGATAGATGATGAGGAATAATTGATATAACTGTCACTCTATTTATCATCCACTTTTTTTTATCATAGACACTAAAATTTCCATCAGTTTACATGATAACATGATTATTTGTGGTTAAAGCCATTGAGTAAAACCCAATGTATTATTTGAGAAAAACTAATCATAGTGTAATAACTATATATTCATGAAAAAACAGTTATTTGTTTTCTAGATCAAGATAGTATTTTTAATCAAGGAAACCTTATGTTTAAAATAGTTTATAAATTGTAATTTTCTATTAATATACTTCATGATGGTTCGTAAATTGACTATGAATTCCTAAATAATATCCCTCGGGAATTTCAAACTAGTTTTGCAGTAAGGCCCGTTTTTGTTCATGGGATCCTGAATGAGTCTAGATCAATATGGGGTTTTCAATGTTGTTCCCCCTAATTAAATATATCTCAAAGGCACAACCAATTTTACTGCACAAACTAATATTTATTTCTTGGAAATTACATACTCTATCATTTAATATAATTCCCGAACATTTTCTTATACTTCGACTCATTATTATAATTATCCTTTTACATTTACGTAGAGTTATTACTAAGGTTTTTTATCATAGTTTATAACCGGTAACAAAATAAATATCTCAAAAAAAATTATACAGACCATAAATTTTTATATTTTCATATTACATTATTTTTTTGAAACATTTAGTACATTACACATACAATAACCCAAAGACTCTAATAGTTTAATACGTTTTGAGAAATAGAAACATAAAACCCGGACAATAAATGAGCTACATAATCTCAAAAAAAATTATTCATAACTATCACCCATAATAGGAATTTCATACATAATAAATATATTTATAATATGGGGAAATGAAACATATTAAATGGTGAGTGTAAATTATCAGTTAGAGTAAATAAGGGAGATATTTCATAATAAAAACGAGCCTAAGGGTTTGTGAATTTGATCATAACATATGAATACAATACCTTATATGTCATAGATCATATAATTGAGTCATGTATTAAATATATATATTCATAAGACATGAATCATAATGGAATAAAAAGAATACTCCATAAAATAATAACATAGGTGTAAGATAAGGAATTTTTTAAGACACATAAAAATATAAAATTATTTCCATAGTATTAAAGTATTACTAAAATGTCAATCATACTGGATTGTGTTCACTCCCCAAACCACATTAGTTATTAAGGTTCACTCCAAAAAATATCTTAGTTGACAATGCCTTGTAGTAAAATAATGTCACTCCTCATTCCAGACATTTCATTCTCATAAGATATAAGCATTTACCCAATTCAATGAAGGGATATATAGATCCAAATTGTAAATTAATTATATCATATATAATTATGCCAAAAGATCATAAGAATTCATCATATCATATCCCATGAAATGAAAGGGGTATCAAAAAATATAATCATTTCATAACCTATGGAAAATAGATATGTTTCAAATTCATTTCAACATAGAATAACCCATAAAAGGAAGTCTTAGTAATAAGCATTTAACCATGATAAAAACCATGGAAGATAAATATGTTTCATAAAAATTATCTTATCTAAATAATAAACCCCTCATAGAAACTATAAGAACAGTTTACTTGGATCATATCCCTAGTAACACATAAACAATTTCGAAGAATGTCATCTTAGATAGAGAAGAATTTTTAAAGATCACTTGGCACATTTCTTTAGAAAAAATAGTCATTCTTTAAAAAATATTTTTTATACAAAAAACATTTTCCAAATCCATTGGTTTTTAAAACCAAATTGATAACATAAAAATTAATATATAAGATTAATTTAGAATAATTTTTGAGGAAATTATCATTTTCACTTTGAAAAAATAACATTTAGAACATAACACATTTTGAAAAACAATTTCATTAAAAATACATTTAAATTATTTTAAAAATATTTAAAAAATAATAAAAAAACATCCTTAACATAAATATTTTTTAAAACTATTATCAATGAATATATCATCGAAATAATATAAATAGTGTAATTAAATCATCTGTAACACTTCTTGAACAGAAAATATTATCAAAATCCTTTTTCTTTGAAACCCATTTTAAAATAAATTTGATTTTAGGAATAGTAGGAAAAAATATCTTAAATAAATATATTCTTGTAAACATGCAATTTAATCTTCAATTAAATGGTGGTCATAATGCAATATAAATCCATACATTCCAAACATTCATTTTTATCCTTAAAAGTACAGAAAATGGCCTTTATTTAAAATTGATAATAATATTTCATTAAAAAATTAATTTTCTTATTAAGAAGGTTAAAAGGGGTAAATATTTAAAAAATTAATAATAAAACACCTTTTAAAAGAATTTTAGAAACCATGGATTTGGGAGATAAAATATTTCTGATATAAGAGAGGAATAAGGTCATATTTTCTTCAAAACATTTTCTAAATCATATTAAATAAAAATAAGTGTAAAATGTTATTGTTACATGAAGATATCATGAATAACCATAGGAGCATAAAATTAATGAGACATATTTATATATGGATTATAGCATTTCATCACTAGAAGAATATTCAAAGACAATCCTAATAAATGATGAGATCATAGAAATAAACTTGTACCACTTTGGCAATATTGCGTAAATATCCTAATGAAATAATAACATCACATGAAGATTAAAGTATCCTCATAATACGTTTATTCATGATATATCATGTCAAAGTGTAGTATACAAACCTCGTAAAATAATCTTGGTGCATAACATAACATGTGTCCCAAAGAAGGAAAATGAGATAAAATAACATTACTGATTTGGTACATTTTTAACTGTAAACCACATGAAAGATATGTGATAAAATAGATCATTAAATACCCATAAATTTAAGAATCAACTTGAAAAAATAAATTCATAGTTAATATATACACCATACATTAATAATTAGTTTTGGTTATGGCGTATGTATCATAGAAATAATAGTGAGACAAGAAATCCCCAAATAACCTGAATAACTTTTGATTTATAAGATACATAAAAGAATGGAATGAATTAAATCATCTAATATCATAAAAAAAAATTAAATTCGGGATATAAAATTTCATATGGCAGTATGTACACCCCCCAAAAATAAATTAGTGGTGAATATGGCATATATCTCATGGATATAATTTTTTTAATGAAATTCCCTTACCTTATGTCTTGAAATCCTTCAAACATGTTCAAAATCAACTATAATGAATATAAGTTTCTATTAATTCACCCAGAAAACCATATTATTAAGTCATACCATATTTTATCTTATTATGAGTCTATATTTCTCATTTATTAACAATTTACAATGAAAGGTATATTCTAGGTAATAACAACTTTGTTTTTCATATATGTGTTGACTTATAATTTATCATCTAACATTGATCTAGATTTACATATTTCCAAAATTTCAATGATGATATATAAATAATAAATATTCATTATTTAATTATATATTTTATTATATATAATATATAAATATTCAATGAAATAAATCAATTGGGGAGACAGTAAGTTGTACTTACACATCAGCATTGTATTCATTTTCTTGTCATATTCCAAGGAAATGAAGGTAAAAGATATATATATATATATATATATATCATATATATAGTAGAATTATTATGTAATATTTTTCATATATCTATTTATTAAACCAATCCTTAAAAAATTCCATGTAAGTTATTAACGAATCACATCGCTTTGAAGAGGTGGTAGTCTACACATTGATAAATGAAGTTATCATATCCCCACAGAATGAAAAGACTGAAGTTATGGGTTAAATAATAATTTTAAAATATTAATTAAATAAAACTATCATATAATTAATATTAAAAAATTATGTCCATAATTATTCTCATCATTAAATGCGGTAATGGAAAAACGAATGACATCAGTTTTGTGAGGCAGTATTTCGCCATACACACAAAATGATGATTCTGTATCCCATCTGATTAAAGTGTGTGTAGGAGTTGTTATAACCATTAAAATTATGATTTTAATATATTTATAATATTTAAATTGTTTTATAAATTTTAAATAAAAATAAATTAATGGGTGGAGGATGAAATAAAACAAAAGTACTCGCTGAAGAATGTCACCACTTTTTTGGGTAACTCCATTAAGAGAGCACCAAATGATTTACATGGTTTTAATTATGAATATATAGAATATTCTGAAATGAGATGAGGGTTTTTGGAAGATTATTTTTCAATTTATTAAATTATAAAAAATTATTTAGAGGTGTGAATATGTTCATGGGGTTGAGTGCCTTTATATAGTGGAGGAGTGGCATTCTTGTATATGAAAAAAAGTTAAACAATATTCAGAGGTCTCCCTTACATCATTTGCCTCAAATAATGGTCAAATGTAAATAATAGAATGTAAATTCTTGATATATTTCCATAAAATTATGTTTTTGAAAATTTTCTATGTCAGTTGGCCCCTTTAAATTAATTTTTAACCACTATATAAACTCATTTTTACTTTAATCAATCTAATTAATTTTAATTATATTACCTATTTTATTCATGAAAGAAAAATGATCAAAATACTATTAATTGAAAATTATTGTGATTAATAATATGGAATTTAGGTTCCCAAACACCAATAATTTATGTATTATAATTTAACTTAAAATTAATCATTCAGATGGGACGAAACAAAAGGTTTTATAGAAATGAAAAATTCAAAAGATTAAAATGTTTTTATATAATATTTCATTGTGATGTTGATTTTAATAAACTAAATTGGATTTATTTAATTATAATTGAAATTATTATACCTTTAAAAAAATTTAAAATATAATTTATCAATATGAAAAAATATATGAAAAGTTAGTTTTCAATTAAAATTCATTATTTATTACTATTCAAAAAAAAATGAATCTTTTAAAAAAATATAAAAAATCCCCCCTATGATAGTTTTTTTATTATTTAAAAATAATGTTAATTTTCATAAATATAATTTCTAAAAATGTAAATATCTACTTTCAAAATATTTGTGCCATTAAAAGGTGGTAAACGAACAATTATAAAAAAATCATTTTTATGCCTAAAGTTGTATTTATTATTATCTCAGGCATGGAAAGCACATTAGATGACTTTTAAATAGTTTATTGAACATATAATATATTATTATTATTATCATTCTTTGAAATCATTTTATTAAGTTAATTAATAGAAAACATGATCATGTATAGAAAACTTGTTTTTTATGAATGGAATTTCCTTATTCTAAAATAGTTATTACTCCCATTTATAATTACTTTTCATCCAAAGCATTAATTTTATATATATGTGTAAACCATATTTTCAAAATGTAGATAATCTCATTCATATATTCTATTCCAATGGCTATGATATAACTATAAAAATATTTTAATAATAATTTAAATAGTATATTGAAGTTTAGTAAAATTTTATTTTGTGTGTAACACAATCTATCAATGGAACATAGCATTGTGTGTAACACAAGTAAAAAATAACGTTTAAAGTACTAAAATCTAATAAATTTATTCTATATTTTTTAGAGTTAACTATTTTATTCAAATAAATAAAGCATAAATTAGTGTTACGTGCAATGAAATCCCATTATAGTTTTTTTTAAAATTAAATAATAAAAGATCGGGGTGTTACATCACCCATTTATATAAGATTACATGGAATATGTCCTCAATAGAATGTTTTAGATGTAAATAATTATGCATTTCATAATTATGAAATCATTTATTAATATCTATCTGATTGTTTGATTAGTTATGATATCCATTGATATGTTTATAGCACATGTGGTTATTTATGTAGAGTTATATTTTCATCATTTATACATTCCAGATTATTTATATCTCATTAGATTCCAATGTATGCATACATTTACTATGACTATGAGCTAACACATTTCATACCATTTCATTCACTAGGATTCATAGAACTGTATATATAATTGATATATAGTGACATTGTGATGATAATTATGGTTGTCTAAAAGAAATCACTATGTTTTACATTATGTTTTTAAATGAAATGTTAAAATTAATTGTGTATCGAGTATTCTAAGACAATTAAACTATTCGATACTTCATCATATGGTTCCTTGTATATAGTTACAATTTAACAAAGAAACCACTAGCACTAGGCTACTATAGTTGGGGTATTTATATTTATATAACTCCAAATTGAAGCTTATGTCGGGTAAAATTAATAATATATGGTATGGTACATTACTGGTCGTTCATATATTTTATTTTTCCTTTTTACAGAATATGAAGTATTGATATCATAATTAATTCATTATAAATGGGTATAATTTTTATAAATTATATTCAAACTATCCTAAATAACACATGGAGGATATCACACTCCTCCAATCTATTTATCGATGAATACTATCAAGTTTTTCCATTCTAAAACAAAAGGATTTTTCTCGATTAAAAAATAAATTATTACATGATAAATATATTTGACTACATTTTAGAAGTTATATCATTTAAATTCCTTAGAGGTATGTTTTTTATTCTAGGAATTTTAGTTTAATACTTTTGAAAAAAATTAATTTTTGAATTTATTAATGTTTATTTTTCAATTAATAGTTTTTTTTTTGAAAAATATTGAGGATAAATTGAATACCCTTCAAACTTTTTAATATATTTAGTTGATGAGAAATTTATTGGATCCATTGAAACACATTAAATGAATAATACATGATATTTTAAAAAAAACATTATAGTCAGAAATTCATGTAAGGAAAACTAAATTTGAACCTCATGTCATGATATGTTATGTCATATTTTAATCACTTTCCTATGATATATCTAATCTAACTCAGAAATATTTATTAAAAATTCCCTATTTTTTAATAGAAATATTATGCTCTTAAATAACTATAACACTTGGTATAATATAGTAAAAACCTTGTCTAATTTTTAGAAATTATGATATAAATTATTGATGGATTTGTTTTTAATAAAATGATATTTTACACTAAAATCTATTATCTAGATTGAATAGTCAATTATCCTTATATTCATTATCATTTACAAATGAATTCATTTTGGACTCCATATCATAAGAGAAAAATATCTATAAACATTTATCTAGATTAATTTCGTGATCTAGGTTATATTGAAGTGTGGGGGGAGGGAGAAAGTGGACTAGAATAAGATATATTATATATTACGATTAAGCTAAAGTAATATGTGATGTCAATTTTATATTGTATTTTTATTAGAAAAATAATTTAAGAAAGGATTGGTTTATGACTAACAGGACATCCATGTCTCGTGATAGAAGTCTAACACTCTTTAAATTAGATAAGCTCCTCTATTTCTTCAAAAACAATAATTCCATACTATATTATACATCTAAATTCAATCTAGAATAATTATATAAAAATATAAATTTATAATAAATTCACCAATGATGATAAATTTATAAAGGGTTTACTATCTAATATGTTTAGTAGTATTTGATTAATAAATGGAGTTGTATTGGAGCTCAAACATTATTTGAAAATGTGGGAATCCATTACCTTTTTTCGATAAAGATTTCTCAAATAAAATTATACTCATGTTATTGGTAGAATGGCCACGAGACACATTATATAGATTTATAATACTTTCTAATCATGGTCTAGGTAGAACCCCCTCTCAACAATGTAAAATTATAAATTCCCTCACTAACTTCAATAGAAAAAAAATAAAAAGTATAATATGCTGAAGAAAAGGGAGAGTATAATTTTTTCCACTAAATAAAATTAAAATGGTGTGATGCATCCTAATTAATTCAAAAAAGGGGAAATGTAATAGTAAAATATGAATATAGAGAAAAATTGTGTCATTTTGTAAGGAATCTAAAAATCATATATCATGTCTCAAAATGGAGAAAATCTAGTAATCCACCTCAAACATTTCTTAATGGAACTTGTTACAAAAAAACCCTCATTATACCTTATTATATTAAAAAAATACTTAACTCATTAGTTATATGTAAATAAATTCATTGATCTTATGGTGAAACATTCATAAACCAATCATGAGAAATTCATTTCTCGAAATTCGTACTCGATTTTTATGTGGAAAATTGGGAATGAGGTTATAGTTGTGGATGATAATATCAAAAGATGTGGAAATTAATTTAACACGCTTAATAATGAAAATATAATTAGGATAATTACATAAGAATTATCAATTCAAAATAATGGTTTTGAAAAAGGAAGTTCAAAATAGGATATGTTTGAAACATTATTTTGTAATCTTCTTAATGACCGGTTATCTAAGAGTCCATTGGTTAATAGAGGGAGAAAAAATATTTTTTATTAATTTTTTATGTTTAAGTAATTTCAAAACAACCATTTTGAGTAATGATTTTTAAAATATAACATTTATTATTTTGATGTGTTATAACAAATAGTGTACTTAATTTATGATTAATTAATAATTATTTATGGTGGATGGGGATAATTTTAATGAAATTAATATTTTTTCTATTTTAAAATGCTAATGAATTACAAGAGGATATGTTAGCTTGTATTATACTTTGATTATTCCAAGCCTTGAAATATGGAAAAGAAACAAAGTAGGGACTTACGCATCATTTGAATTAAGCTTAATGTCGTCATAATACATTGGATGACAATTCAACCCCATATGAGAAAAAATTTGGGGTTCATGAAAATCATTTTTTGATAAGGATAGAAGTAGAATGATGTGTTTTTGTATTTTTTGATTTTTTATAAATTCATGATTTGGAGTTATCAATATGAATCAAGGACAAATCTTTAAAAAAAATTAATACTTTTGGTATGAGACATATGGTCATACTATATGATTTTGTGGTAATATTATTAGAAATTTTCATATTTCATAAACCTTCATGAATTTAATGAGGCTTTAGAATAAATTTCCTTCAAACTCATGAATATTAATAGGCCCTGTTACCATTTCCTAATACCGCTAGATTTTTAATGAATTATAGACATGGTTAATTTTTTAAAACATTGTAAAAAAACAAGATCTATGAATAGGTAACCCAAAAAAATAGTGATCAACAAAAGTGGAAATAATTTTTTTTACATGTTATACAATATTAAAATGAGATTCATAAATGTAGTTTGGATTAGATGGATTTGAAATGTGACTTCTATATCATCATAATCCTTTTATTTTGTCTGTGTTTTTGAATAATATCATATTTATCTAGATCATAATACATTGGTCAGGTCAGAATAATTTCTCTATATATCGTGAGATTTTTCAACAAATCATTAAAGTACACAATATTTAACCTTTAACCACAATTATAATAATTTGAAATTTCTTATGACATCATAAAAAAGAGTATAAAATTATAAAATACAGGGGAACTGATTGGAAATCCTAAATTATTCAAGGAGACCATATGGAGACCATGTTCCCATTAATGAAACAAATAAATCTAGTTCACATGCATTACAATCTTCCTGACATTCCAATCAAAATAAATGAAAGAATGATATAGAATCTATGGAGATCTGAGGAATGTACCGGAGAATATATTTGATGGAAAAAATGATCATGGATTATAGTATAGAGAATATATCATTGGTTTAATTGTGTGATATAATTATGTAAACAAGTGTATAATGGAGAAAATGAGTGTATTTTAGGGAAATAGACTATGCAATTTTGACTTCATCAAGTGCTATCATTTTTACAATTTCTCATATTATTTTATATTTTCGTAGTTTCATAATGTATCAATATTATCCCTTCATATCAATTACAACTCACATAGAGAGATAATACATTGTTTGATCATGGAGTATATGGTTTTATTTTGTAATGATTACATATTCACAGATTCATTAAATAAAATTTTCCATATTTCCCTCCTGTGTTAACTTGTTTCAATACTAAATAATAGTTATGGATATGATATATTATTTTATCTTGTTTTTATACAATTTTTTTATTTACATGGATAATGATCCATCATATTTTCCCACTTTGTTATGTTTTATATAATATGGTATTGTCCATTAATGAGTAGTGAAATTCTCAAGGATTTTTAGCACAAATGGAAGGGGTAGTGTACAATTTTCATTATTTTGGAATAACAAGACCGAATCGAGTATTTCATAATAAAATTAGTTGTGATTTCCTAAAAAACATTAACACATAGTATTAATTGTATATCTTGGTGATATGTAATTTAAGAAGATCCTCAATAGCACCGCTCAAACAAGGGTAAGAGTTGAAACAATTCTGTATCCTCTCACATAACTATTAATAGGAATAAAACAAGAATAAATTAGTGAATCAGGTAAAATATAAATTTAAAAAACCAACCCAACATAATAACTATTCAGGTTATAGTTTTTTAAAATATTTTTCATTACAATATTTACTTTTAATACAAAAACATCAATAAAATCCCTTTTCCCAAGATAAAAAGTTAGAACATTTTAAGAGAACTCTTATCTAGATACTACTTTAGGGTTACCACAACTATTGTATTTATCATTGTATTAATTCTTTTTAAAACACCCCATGATAAGAAACTATCAAAATGAATGGAAAGTATCACATAGTTCCATGGTGGTAGATAAATTAGTAATGTATGAAACATTTTACCTTATGGGAGTATTTAAAGGTATATTTTATGCCAGATAAGTAACATAAGACATGTTATAGAATAAATACCTTTTCCAAATAAATGAGATTGTGATGATGATCTTTTTTACTAATGTTATGATGAAAATTAGTAACATGGAGTATGTGTCATGAATTGTTTTTCATTGGAAATAAATGGAACGTTTCCTTTTAAATAGAAGGTAAATAACTAAAGAATTATAATTATAGATTCTTTATATAATTCTATATTGGACATCATCAGTTTTTTCTCATAGAGGGTAGTTTTTAAATAGGACTATCATTCATTATGTGGAATAGATAGTGTGAGATTTTAATTTCAAGGTAAACTATATGGTATTTGAATAATTCATTTCATGGATAACCATTATGGAAAAGAATATTTGTTTCAAAATAATGTGTTTGCAGTCAGATAATGGTGGGGAGTGAAAAAAATTTAAATTCCATAGGTTATATTGTTGGAAGGATATATGGATTAAGAAGAAAATATAATGTACTTTGGAATAGGATAGAACATCATTGAGGAAACATTAAACATTTTTTGGAAAAGAATGGTATATGATAATTTATACTATATTCCCTAACATGTTTTCAGCAAAAGTGATGAATTATGTGGCATAACAAATTAATACGAATATCCATTATCTATTGTGGGAGGATCTTATATATGTTTATTGATATATAAAAATGTTTTAATTTCTTAATTTCATAATCTTCAGTGAACTTTCCAATATCTCTGTTTATTTTAAGAAAAGGTATAAGATTGAGTATAAAAACCCTACTCTTTATTTTACACTTAAACATGATTTATTACATAATAAATCACTTTAGAAAACTCTAAGGATGGACAGGTATGTTGTCATGGGAAATTAGGGACATTACATTACAAATTTGAACTTAAAACAAAACATCTTTATTGAAAACTGCTTTTACATGACCACAACATTACATTGTACTTAGAATTTCATGGGATAACTCAAAGACATGCATAAGAAAATGGTGATCTATAAAGCCCAGTAAGGGAGAAAAATGGATAACATTAAAAATATATTTAATTTTGAAATATAGTCATATCAATTGAGAACAATAGAAACATGAACAGAAATGCATGATATAACATGATTATCACAACTTGGAAATGTCGCAACAACATTTAACTTGATATTAGCATAATCCAAGGTTCATAACACATTTATAATGAGTAAACACTAATCTGACTGTAATTATAATGAGTAAGACCTCATTTCACTTAAAATATCATGATTCTAATCTTTACCTAATCCATTGGAGCACTATCTGGTCACAAGCTTCTTAATCATTTCATTGTATGCATAATTGTGCCACAGAGATCATACAACATGGATTCATTAAAAATACTCATTTATTCCAAAATAAATGAATTTTAAATTAATACAAGAAACAATATAATCAATATGTAAATTTTTATGAAGTTGAATACCCTTTAAAAAAAATGGGAAGGTATTCACTACACAATGACTTTGGCTTAGAGAATCGCGGTGCAATTTCAACAGCATAACAGCGTGACATAAGAATTAATAAGTGGGTGGTGATAGATAAAGGGGTTATAATAATAAAAAAATAAATTTCAAAGTAATAGGGTCATATAAATACATTTCCCAAAATTCTTAATGTAATTTAGATGCATAATATTAAATTATTAATTTAATGTAAATGCGAAGAGATAAATTCCTTATCGAATTTCGGCATGGTAACTAGTGTAAATGCGATGCAATAATAATAGATAAAGAGGTATATAATCATTAAAACATAAGGAGGGCGGTATTTTGGATGGGTTATGTAATTCCCTAAATTGTGTAATTGAAAATAATTGTATAAAAATATAAATAAATTGGGACAAACATGAGAAAAGAAGAAATCTATTTTTAGGAACTGTGATCCCAAAGGCTTGGGAGAGGCTTGAGAGAGGCTTCATGGGATATTGATGAACCTTGGGAGGATTATAGAGAAATTATTGATGTGTAGTGATGTTATCCAAGGGTTTTTGGTAAAGAAAAGTGGAGATTGGGTGGGTTTATATAAGAAAAGGGAGGGGAATTCTATAATATTTCACAGACATATGTTTTGGAATATATATAATTAAATATTTAAAACCACAAAACATAGAATGGTTTTTTGTCATGGGTGTCTACCAAAGAGAAGTGGAAAAAGTTATTTTATAATTCAAATGTCCTAACTTCTTAAAATATTATGCTTTCTATTGTGGAGGTGAGTCACACTCTCAAGTAAATCATTTTAAAAAGAGAAAAAATTTTATAAGTCTTTGAAGGTCATCTATGGTACCATGAAATTAATCAAACAAATCCATAATCCCATTATTTATAATGTAAAAGATATTTTGACCGAAAATACGTTTTATTGTATTTTATTACATCACCATTTTGGTCATTAGGATTCATTAACCACATTATATATTTAAATGGTATTTAAATTTTACCAAAAAATTTGTCTATATTATATTTTTATTATCAATCCCCCATTAGATAATTTCGAAATCCTAAATACAAAAATGATATTGATATTATGAAAATACTTTTCTAAATATTTTAATTTTAAATTTTAAAATAAAAATCGACATTTATTGATATTTCAGGGTTTTTTGACAAACATAGTCTTCAAACCTAAATAAAAATTCCAATTTTATTCATTAAAATATAAAAATATTTTATATTTAATAAAAAGTAATTTATTAATAATATTTTATTAAATATATTATTTAATTAAAAATCCAATAATTAATAAAAATATATTTTTTAATTGAATATTAAATAATAATACTATTTATGCTTTAAAAACCATTTAGAATGTAACAATAATAAAATAAATGTATATTTATTATAAAAATAATGCACATAAATATAGTTCAAGGTTCATGGTACATAACCCCTTATAATACGCGCATAAGACCCAAGTGTACGACATGTGATAGTCATAGACTCTTGAGGTGTCTCAGATAACATTGCTTGAGTGGTAATCTCTATTAACATCCACTTCTCCCATAGGTGATTCCATTCAACCTAAACATATTGAAAATCATTTTGGGTCTGGTTAAGGGAAAATCCTAGGGATTCTACCTCATTTTCGAGCTCCATCAAATGGGCTTCAAATGGAGCAATTCCACTTGATGATTCCATCGCTTCCTTTCTCCATGTAAATTTTATTTGTTAAAGCCCTATATTTATACTAATCATGTGATCACTATTCAATGACTATATTAGAAATGATAACAATTCATAAAAAATATTTTAAAATCATAAAACATAATACTAAGGATGTACATATATTTTTTATATCCATTTTACGTAATATGGTATTTAATTATATCAATAGGAATTTTAATTAATAAATTTTTGGTTTGTTTCAATCACCCCTTAAGAAATTACCCCTTCTAAATTTCCTTTTCTCAAAATAAAAAATATGGGGGTAACTCTAGTTTATCACTTCCACTGATTCCCACATTTCATCTTAAAACATGTGGTTTTTTCAAAACACCTTGACGATGTGAATTTTCTTATATCATATAACTTTTTCTCTTTACTCTAAAATCATCACTGAATTCTCTTCGTAGGAAATGTCATCCTCGAATGGTACCACCTATTGATTTAGTACATGCGATGCATCTTGTATGTACTTCATCAATACTGATACATGTAACATATCCTGTACTTTATATAGGTTTGGTGGGAGTGCTAGTCGATAGTGAACTGATCCAATGCGATCTAGGATCTCAAAATGGGAAATGTACATTGGAAAAAGATTTCTCTTCATCACAAATCTCATAACTATCTTCCATGGTGATATGGAGAGGAATAAAAAGTATCCAATATCAAACTATAGGTCACGCTGATAATTATTAGCATAACACTTTTATCGACTCTGAGTAGTTTCAATGTGCTACTGGATGGTCTTACCATTTTCCACCATTTCTTCTTCCACTTCTATACCTATCAGTTTTTTCTCCCCCAAAATTATCCAAACATGCTGATTTTATTCACCTATTCTCATAAAGGTCTTCATAAGAATCCATTTGGATGCTTGAGTGGAAACTATTGTTGTACGAATACTCAACCAATGTTTGATGTAATTAACATCCTCCTTTGTAGACCATTGAGAATGATATCAACATATCCTCATGTATTTGGATAGTACGATCATATTGGACATCAATTTGAGGATGATAAATAGTTACGAAGTTCAGCTCAGTATTGATAACATGTTGGAGACCGCTTCAGAACCTAGAGGTGAATCTGAGATCTCAATCAGATATAATAGATAGTAGTACCCCATGTAGCCTTATCACTTTTATGATTTATATATATTCCAATTGTTCCATTGAGAAATCCCCCTGAATTGCAATTAAGAGAACAATCATTGTATGAAGATCCACAACAACTCAGATAGTATTGTTTCATTTGAATGTGATCGAAATACTGGTGAATAAGTCCACAGTGATGTTCTCTTATATCCATGTTGGTATGGGTAAAGGATTCATTATCCCCTTATACATCTAGATCTCGTCCTTCACTTACTGACATTCCAGAAACATTGGTGTATACTCAGCGATCATCTTCATCATTTTATCCCACCAATAATTCTCTTAATGATCTTGATACATCATTGTGTTTCTTGGGTGAATGGAGAAATTCGATCTATGTGCATCATACAAATGTTTGTTCTTTAACTCTATACATCATGGAACACATAGTACTGACCCAAATCTCACAATTCCTTCTTTATAAAAATTTAACTCTAAGGATTTCTCTTTTCTTATAATTTCCACATTCTTCTTAATTCCCACCTCATCATTTTGATCATTCCTCAACCTTCTCAAAAGGAGACGGTTTAAAAATAATTTTTAAAAGGATTGATTATGTTCCCTTCTCTATGATTCCTATGTCGATATTCAATAAATCTAACAATATTTTATCCTTTTCAATTCTCATCAAGGATAGATTCATTGGATCCTTTCTACTTGGAGCATCTGTCAACTTTTTCTCTTTCCTAGGTTGGTAATAGACTGAGCATCCATAGTCTTTGATTAGACATATCCCTCTTAGTTGGTGCATATTCCTCTATTTCGGAGTGAATATATCTTTGAGGATTTGTGATCTCTATATATTTCGAAATTCTCACCAAAGAGTTATTGTCAAAACATTTTTAAACAAAAGATTACATAATCCAACTCTAGATCATGTGTTGGATATTTGTACTCTTGAACATTAAATTTACTTGAAAAATAGGCAATGAATTTATGTAACGCCCCGACCCCAGCTACCCAGAGTTGGTGCATTTTTGCATAACATTGGCATGATCACAAAAGATCATGTCTCGATAGACCGATTAGTTTAGATTCCTTGGAAACACTAGATACATTCATAAGTCTTTCATTACATCATAAAGTAAAAAAATACAAATACAAAGTCTCTGTAGTCCACACTCATATCCCATTTTGACAATCCCTGCAGGTCATTCAAAAAATTCTTCTTCACATCCTGGAAAATATTAAAACATTGAAAGAGGTGAGCTCAGATGCTCAGTAAGGATAACAATATTGCAGAAACATTCATAAATAAACATAAACATTTAATGAAATGTATAACTAAAACAAAAGCCTTTTAAAGTTGAACGTAAACATAATATTGAAAAAGTAAAATGAGATAATTCCATTTACTTATTCACATGGATATTCTACTGGTCGAATAATCGCATGCAATATAAATAACCACTTAAATAATGATGGAATGCATAATGCCAGACTATCATAACCATGTAGTCAAGGCCTCGTGCCAAGACCACAAATATGATTTTGTCAAGGCCTCGTGCCAAGACACCAGTTTGTCTCATTAGACCTACCGATGCATCAAGGAGCTATAGCGGGCTTCACCCGTCACTTATTTAGTCCAATGCATTCCTCATATGAACAGGTTTAAACATATCATAACCATAACATAATCATATCACATAAACATGCATAAAGGAAACATAACATTTCCACATTTCAATCACAAGATATCAATATAACACATTGATATAATAAAAACATTTCAAAACCATTTTCAATACCAAAATTAAAGAAAATTAAAACTTTGTATTTATTTTTCATTTAAAAAAAGTTATGGCTTGTAGAGGAAGCCGAAACTCAAATAATGGTCACAGTGGTGGAGAAGTCATTGTCGCCGCATACGTACGACAAGAAAAAAAATTCCTTTTATTTATTTTGTAAAACACTTCGTATAAAAAGATTAATTTTGAATAAATCTAAATGTCAAAGGGTTTTATACACCGTATAAAAGAAATTTGTGTATAAAAAAAATATGCCTCAATGGATGGTGATTGAGACGAAGTCCCTCAAAAAGATCATTATTTTTTAAAATAAAATAGATATATTATGGGTATTCACTATAAGTACACATAAAAAAAGTAAAAATATAATATAGGACATAATAATATCATGACATAATTTGAAAATAGGAGATTAACCCAATGATTGGAAATTGGGTTATGAAATTCCCTTACCTCGTGTCCGACTTGACTCGATCGTTCTTTAACCTCCTGAATAGTAAACTAGAGTTAATTTCTATTTTCTAAAGAACCTTTTTCATCTTCATTATTCATTTTATATCACTTATTACCATGTTATGAACATTATGTAATTATTTAAGTTAAAAACGGTTATTTTGTCGATTTTGGTAATTGAGTCAAAAATAAACTTCTTATAATTACACATTGTTCATGTTCTAAAATATCAATTATATTCATAATTATATTCATAATGTATATATATCATATACATCGTATATATCCAGTATATACATTCATTTATAATGTTACATTACATTTAGAGGTATGAAATGAAATGCACCGTTCATGGAGACGGTAAGCCGTACGTACGCATGAACGCTACTTTCATTTCTATTTCGTATTTAATGGAATTAAGTTAAAATTATATAAAGGTATAATATAATTCTAATATAATATAATGTATAATACCATTGACTCCATCCTTTATACATCCCACATATGGCATTAATGATTCAAATCACTTTGAGGGGGCGGTAGTCCGCACTTCCTAAAATGAAATTATCACGTTTACCCATAATGGAAATCATAAAGTATGCCATAAATGAGAAATAAAGAAGCATATGGAAAACATTAAAATAGTATATATATCATATATGAAAATAGTGTCATCAAAATGGCCACCATTAGAGGTGTTAAAAGAATATTGAACAATCATCGTTTCGTGAGGCAGTATTTCACCACCCACAGAAACCGTATGTTCTTTAACCATTAGACGAAGGTGTGTGTATGTGTTAACAAAATACTTATCATAACAAAATACTAGTTTATTTTATATACTGTTTCTTTTATAGAAGAAATAAATAAAAAGAGTTTAGGGTGTTGGAGAAGAAAAATAATACAAAAGAACATAAAAGAAGACATTACCTTAAAATCGGGTAACTCTTTTTGATTTGAGCCAAAGCCTTCCTTGGGAATAATTATGCCCAAAGTGAGGCTTCTAGGAGTACGAGAGGGAAGTTGGGAGAGTATTTGGGCAGATTTTGGAAAATCCAAAAGGCTTTGAGGGTGTGAGTAAGGTGGTAGTGGTGGGGGCCTTTTATAAGAGGAGAGGAGGGGCACTCTTGGAAAGTCATGAAATGTTAATATATTATATTTAGATTTTCGGATTTTAAAGGTCCCACACTTATATATTTCGATTTTAAGGTGATAAGAGTTCGAAATATACTCATCCAATAGGCTTTTGACAAGTTTATGTCTTATATTTTACATTATCTTTTCATTTTATTTAAATCGTTAATTAATGAGGTAATTGCTGCATCATCATGGTGTCATAAATAATTTAATTTATATAATGTCTAAAAATTATAAAAAAATTATCATGATGTAGTAAAACTTTTTATCTTTCTAATGAATATTTATAGTCAAAAATATGACTTGTATAACCCCATTTAAATATTGTTTTAGTAAAACAACTCATGTTTGTGACATTTTTATTTTTACTTTAAATAAAAAGTTATTATTGTCACTTTCGTACCAAAGTGGCTCCATGGGGTCCCCAAGTTGACTCATGCATTTTTCTGGTCGGCCATTACTCATCCAATTGGGGTAGGAAAAGTGCAAGGGTGTTTCCATATTTTTATAATAACATTTTAACCTTAAATTTCACTATTTACCTTTAATCGCGATTAATTAAACTTAAAAGTTACTATTCACCAAAAAAATATTTTAATTCCATTGAACCAAATTTTACTTCCTAATGAAAACCATGTGTGACGGATTTTTTAAAATCAAAGCACAGAAGTGGTAATGTTTCATTTAAACGAAAAATCAGTTTTTTAACTACCACTTAGTGGTTTCACTATTCATCAAATATTGAAGTTTTTCAGAACAATGCCAAAATTTCACCCTAAGCTATAATTGATATTCCGAATTCAAAAATGATGACTATTTTAAAAAAATTCAAAACATATAAGTTTCATTAATTAATTTCATAATTAATTCCTATTGTCACTACAAATAGCGTGTTTTTAAGAAACAATATATATCAAAAGATTGACAATTGTTTATGTCCAATTTTAAAGTGAAATTAATTCTAATGACCACCATTGGATAAAATGGTAAAAATATATTCTAATTATAATTTAAAACCACTCAATAGTATAATTTATCACTATAAATTATTTTGATTAAAAAATTTGTTTTTAAGTAATTTTCACTATTCATAAAAATTTGGAAGTTCTTAGAAAATTACAAAAAAATTCAACTTAGGGTAATTTCGATATTACGAATACAAAAATGAAGTTCATTGTGAAATATAAAATATATATAATTTCAAAAGGTGGGTATTACTATTCATAATGGCTATTTTGATTGGTCGCGGTGTGTTATAACTCGAAGTTGCTTACAATGCAAGCTATTTCATTTTTGAATGATAAGCGTATCATGGAAGCTTGAGGTGTTACATTCTCCCCTCCTTCAATAAATTGCGTCCTCGCAATTTGAAAATGTTCTTCGAAAATAAAAGGTTGAAACTAGAAAATACCTTTGTGGAAAACCCACATCGGAAATAGGTTTAATAAGAATATAACGTTAAAAGATAGAAAGATAAGTACAACGGTCACCCGAGATAGCCCATACTAGGATTCTATGAAAATATGGACATGGAGGAGAAACAAACCATCAAGGTCTGATGGAGAGTTATAGAAAACAGGATTAGGAGAATGTAAACCATAAGAAAATCACAAACTTATGATCGGTTAAATGGTCATTGAATCCCCATTTGGAAAATTTAACCAGCAAAGTTTTTGTTTTAAGATACCTTTTATAAAGTTGAGGAATTTATTTAGGAGATTCACTAATAACGTAAGGGAATATACATATTTGTCATAAATTTTTACAACAAACCCATCTTTCACTCCAAATGGTAACAGAACTCAAAAATATTCTATTTATCCTAATTTTATAACGTTATATATATTACCACATACCATTTAGATTAGGAAAAATATTTTGTAATAACCAGGGACTTCATGCAGGCCAGTGGTAGATAATAAAGGTCTGTCGCACTATGGTTGTGGGTTTGATTCTAGCAGCATTGTCCGACGCGACGGGTTATGCCCCACCCTGCATGTTTTCCTTTTCCTAAAACTATAGTATTATAATATTCCAAAAATAATATTCAGAAATGTTTTAACCTTAAACAATACAATCCAAAGTTCAACTTAATTCATTCCAGCCTTTATAGTTATCCAAAATACCTCTATACAGACTTTCTCTAAAATGTCTATAAATTCCAAAATCAATTTATCAGATTCCCCAAGCAAAGTAATGTTTCTCTTATTGTCACATACTGAAAATATGATTACCTTCATCATATTAAAACCTTAATAAATAAAAAACAAGTACTGCAGTACAATCCCTATATATTTCACATTATCCTTATAACCAGAATATAATCCTTGAGTCTAAAAGCACCAATACATTAATTATTCCACTTCTACTGTAGTAATATTAAAAGATTTTCCTTGATCCCTTGGACTTTTCTGAGGTATGTTTCCCTAACTCTTAGGACATTCATTTGCATAATGCCCCATTTCCCTACAATTGTAGCATTCAACATTGATAGGCTCTTTCTTTCCCTTACAATCACGAGCCTGGTGACCATTTTCTCCACATTTGTAACAAACTCCCATTCCCTTTAGGCAAGTACTAGGGTGATTATTCCCATAATTATCACATAATAGAAAATCCTTCTTTCCCATTTTCCCTTTATCTATCTCTTGTTCCACCGTTCTATTCTTCTTTTGCTTTACTTTGTTTTAATAAGACTTAGAGAATTCGTTTTCTGTCTTGATAGCACACGAGACAATATCATCGTACGATGAGAAGGATTGTGATACTAATGCTCGATGGAGAAACAGTTTTAACCCATCAAAGAAACAATCTATCTTACTTCTTGGGTTACATATATAATCTGCATCATGCCTCGCTAACCGTGTAAAGTTGGCCTCATACTTTGTGACATTGTCATCCTCCTTTTGTCTCAGACTCAGAAATTGCCTTTCCATATCTGCTCGATGGTCATGAGGAAAATATTTTTCTTATAAAATCTCTTTGAACTCCCTCCATTCCATATTCGATATTTCATCATCTTCTTTTGTGTTTTGAATCAGCGACCACCACTGATCGGCATCTCCGGTGAGGCGGTAGACTGCCATGACAACCTTCTCTCTTTCGCTACTCCCCAAGGTGTGGAATATTTTCTCAAATGAGTTTATCCATTTCTCAGCTACGAATGGATTTGTACACCCATTAAATTTTGGCGGTTGTTGCCTCCTGAAGCGGTCTAACATTGATCCTCCACGTTGTGGATCAGGGTGCTCCATATGAGTAAGGTTATTATTCATAACCTGAGTGAGTTTTTCCCAGTATAGTAATAAGTTGATCAGCACCAATTGTATCTCCAGATCCACAATAATTATCTTGAGCAGGAGGGCAATCCCTACACGGAGTGCGTGCATTTATACGGTTTCCATTCCTTCCACTAGGAGCTATTTATAAACAATGGCATAAACTAGATTAGTTTATGATTCAAAATACATAATTCCATATATGTAAAATACTTAACATAAATTGAACTATTTATGGATATAATCCATAATCATAAAAATGTTTTTTTTTGAGGAAGTATATACTCATAAACCCTTCATAATGGGTTGTAAAGAAAATGAGAATTATCCTAAGCATATCCCCCGGGAGTGTCGTAACCAAGAGTGCAGCAAGGCCCGTTGTCGTGCACCAGTTCCCATTCGAGTCAAGCTCAAAGCGGTGTTTTCGGGTTTTACCCCTAGGTACATCTATGTCAGAGCCTCCTATACCTTCTCGTATCCAGACAGGGATGTATTGCACGGAAAACTCACAACATATCTATAATACCAAAATTCTAGGAAGTTCTTCTATACTAATCCTCAATGTCTATCTTTGGGCTATGTGCTCAAATCAGAGTTTATCTAAATCTAGCTTCCAAGGTTATTACTAAACTGCCGCTGATACCAACTGTAACGCCTCGACCCCAGCTACCCAGAGTTGGTTCATTATTGCGTATCATTGGCATGATCACAAAAGATCAAGTCTCGAAGGACCGATTAGTTTAGTAGCCTTGGAAACACTAGATACATTCATAAGTATTTCATTACATCATAAAGTTAAAAAAACTACAAATAAAAAGTCTACATAGTCCACATTCATATCCTCTTTTGACTATCCCTGCAAATTATTCATAAAATACTTCTTCACATCCTAGAAAATATTAAAACATTGAAAGGGGTGAGCTCAAATGCTCAGTAAGGATAACAATATTGCGGAAGCTTTCATAAATAAACATAATCATTTAAGGAAATGTATAACTAAAACAAAAGCCTTTTAAACTTGAACTTAAACATAATATAGAAAAAGTAAAATGAGATAATTCCATTTACTTATTCACAAGGATATTCTACTGGACGAATAATCACATGCAATATCAATAACCACTTTCATAATGATGGAATGCATAATGCCAGACTATCATAACCACGTAGTCAAGGCCTCATTCCAAGACCACAAATAAGATTTTGTCAAGGCCTCGTGCCAAGACACCAGTTTGTCTTATGTGACCTACTGATGCATCGAGGAACAATAGCGGGCTCCACCTGTCACTTATTAAGTCCAATGGATTCCTCGTATGAACATGTTTAAACATATCATAACCATAACATAAAAATATCACATAAACACGCATAAAGGAAACATAACATTTCCACATTTCAATCACAAGATATCAATAGAAGTCATTGATATAATAAAAACACTTTCAAAACCATTTTCAATACCAAAATTAAAGAAAATTAAAACTTTGTATTTATTTTTCATTTAAAAAAAGTTATGGCTTGTAGAGGAAGCCGAAACTCAAATAATGGTCACGGCGGTGGAGAAGTCATTGTCGCCGCATACGTACGACAAGAAAAAAATTCCTTTTATTAATTTAGTAAAACACTTCGTATAAAAAGATTAATTTTGAATAAATGTAAAAGTCAAAGGGTTTTATACACCGTATAAAAGAAATTTGTGTATAAAACAAAATATGCGTCAATGGATGGTGATTGAGACGAAGTCCCTTAAAAAGATCATTATTTTTTAAAATAAAATAGATATATTATGTGTATTCACTATAATTACACATAAATAAAGTAAAAATAAAAGATAGGACATAATAATATCATGACATAATTTAAAAATAGGAGATTAACCAAAAGATTGGAAATTGGGTTAAGAAATTCCCTTACCTCGTGTCCGACTTGACTCGAACGTTCTTTAACCTCCTGAATAATAAACTAGAGTTAATTTATATTTTCTTAAGAACCTTTATCATCTTAATTATTCCTTTTATATCACTTATTACCATGTTATGAACATTATGTAATTATTTAAGTTAATAACGTTCATTTGTTCGATTTTGGTAATTGAGTCAAAAATAAACTTCTTATAATTACACTTTGTTCATGTGCTAAAATATACATTATATTAATAATTATATTCATAATGTATATATCATATACATCTTATATATCCAGTATATACATTCATTTATAATGTTACATTACATTTAGAGGTAAGAAATGAAATGCACCGTTCATGGAGACAGTAAGCCGTATGTACGCATGAACACTACTTTCATTTCTATTTCGTATTTAATGGAATTATGTTATAATTATATAAAGTTATAATATAATTCTAGTATAATATAATGTATAATACCATTTACTCCATCCTTTATACATCCCACATATGGCATTAATGATTCAAATCACTTTGATGGGGCGGTAGTCCGCACTTCGTAAAATGAAATTATCGTGTTTACCCATAATGGAAATCATAAAGTATGCCATAAATGAGAAATAAATAAGCATATGGAAAACATTAAAATAGTATATATATCATATATGAAAATAGTTTCTTCAAAATGGCCACCATTAGAGGTGTTAAAAGAATATTGAACAATCATCGTTTCGTGAGGCAGTATTTCGCCACCCACAGAAACCGTATGTTCATTAACCATTAGACGAAGGTGTGTGTATGTGTTAACAAAATCTTTATCATAACAACATACTAGTATATTTTAGATACTAGTTCTTCTATAAAAGAAATAAATAAAAAGCGTTTAGGGGGTTGGAGAAGAAAAATAATACAAAAGAACATAAAAGAAGGCATTACCTTAAAATCGGGTAACTCTTTTTGATTTGAGCCAAAGCCTTCCTTGGGAATAATTATGCCCAAAGTGAGGCTTCTAGGAGTACGAGAGGGAAGTTGGGAGAGTATTTGGGCAGAGTTTGGCCAAGCCAAAAGGCTTTGTGGGTGTGAGTAAGGTGGTAGTGGTGGGGGCCTTTTATAAGAGGAGAGGAGGGGCACTCTTGGAAAGTCATGAAATGTTAATTTATTATATATTGATTTTCGGATTTTAAAGGTCCCAAACTTATATAATTCGATGTTAAGGTGATAAGGGTTCTAAATATAATCATCCAATAGGCTTTTGATAAGTGTAAGTCTTATATTTTACATTATCATTTCATTTTATTTAAATCGTTAATTAATGAGGTAATTGCTGCATCATCATGGTGTTATAAATAATTTAATTTATTTAATGTCGAAAAATTATAAAACAAATTATCATGATGTATGAAAACTTTTTATCTTTCTAATGAATATTTATAGTCAAAAGTATTACTTGTATAACCCCATTTAAAAATTATTTTAGTAAAACAACTCATGTTGGTGACATTTTTATTTTTACTTTAAATAAAAAGTTATTATTGTCACTTTCGTACCAAAGTGGCTCCATGGGGTCCCCAAGTTGACTCATGAATTTTTCTGGTCGGCCATGACTCATCCAATAGGGGTAGGACAAGTGTAAGGGTGTTTCCATATTTTTATAATAACATTTTTACCTTAAATTTCACTATTTACCTTTAATCGCGATTAATTAAACTTAAAAGTTACTATTCACCAAAAAAATATTTTAATTCCATTGAACCACATTTTACTTCCTAATGAAAACCATGTATGTCAGATTTTTGAAAATCAAAGCACAGAAGTGGTAATGTTTCATTTAAATGAAAAATCAGTTTTTTTACTACCACTTAGTGGTTTCACTATTCATCAAATATTGAAGTTTTTCAGAACAATGCCAAAATTTTACCCTAAGATATAATTGATATTCCGAATTCAAAAATGATGTCTATTTTAAAAAAATTCCAAAACTATAATTTTCATTAATTAATTTCATAATTAATTCCCGCTGTCACTACAAATAGCATGTTTTTAAGAAACAATATATATAAAAAGATTGACAATTGTTTATGTCCAATTTTAAAGTGAAATTAATTCTAATGACCACCATTGGATAAAATGGTAAAAATATATTCTAATTATAATTTAAAACCACTCAATAGTATAATTTATCACTATAAATTATTTTTATTAAAAAAGTTGTATCTATGTAATTTTCACTATTCATAAAAAATTGGAAGTTCTCAGAAAATTGCAAAAAAATTCAGCATAGGGTAATTTCGATATTACGAATACAAAAATGATGTCCATTTTGAAGTATAAAATATATATAATTTCAAAAAGTGGGTATTACTATTTATAATGGCTATTTTGATTGGTCGCGATGTGTTAGAACTCGAAGTTGCGTACAATACAAGCTATTACATTATTGAATGATAAGCGTATCATGGAAGCTTGGGGTGTTACATTCTCCCCTCCTTCAATAAATTGTGTCCTCGCAATTTGAAAATGTTCTTCGAAAATAAAAGGTTGAAAATAGAAAATACCTTTGTGGAAAACCTACATCAGAAATAGGGTTAATAAGAATATAACGTTAAAAGATAGAAAGATAAGTACAAAGGTCACCTGAGATAGCCCATACTAGGATTCTATGAAAATATGGATATAGAGGAGAAACAAACCATCAAGGTCTGATGGAGAGTTGTAGAAAACAGGATTAGGAGAAAGTAAACCATAAGAAAATCACAAACTTGTGATCGGTTAAACGGTCATTGAATCCCCAGTAGGAAAATTTAACCGGCAAAGTTTTTGTTTTAAGATACCTTTTATAAAGATGAGGAATTTATTTAGGAGATTCACTAAGAACGTAAGGGAATATACATATTTATCATAAATTTTTACCACAAACCCATCTTTCACTCCAAATCGTAACAGAACTCAAAAATATTCTATTTATCCTAATTTTATAAGGTTATATATATTACCACATACCATTTAGATTAGGAATAATATTTTGTAATAACCAGGGACTTCCTGCAGGCCAGTGGTAGGTAATAAAGGTCTGTCGCACTATGGTTGTGGGTTCGATTCCAGCAGTATTGTCCGACGCGACGGGTTATGCCCCACCCTGCAAGTTGTCCTTTTCCTAAAACTATAGTATTATAATATTCCAAAAATAATCTTCAGAAATGTTTTAACCTTAAACAATTCTATCCAATGTTCAACTTAATTCATTCCAGCCTTTATAGTTAACCAAAATACCTCTATACAGACATTCTCTAAAAGGTCTATAAATTCCAAAATCAATTTATCAGATTCCCCAAACAAAGTAATGTTTCTCTTATTGTAACATACTAAAAATATGATTACCTTCATCATATTAAAACCTTAATGAGTAAAAAACAAGTACTGCAGTACAATCCCTATATATATCACATTATCCTTATAACCAGAATATAATCCTAGAGTCTAAAAGCACCAATACATTAATTATTCCACTTCTTCTGTAGTAATATTAAAATATTTTCCTTGATCCCTTGGCCTTTTCTGAGGTATGTTTCCCTAACTCTTAGGACATTCATTTGCATAATTCCCCATTTCCCTACAATTGTAGCATTCAACATTGATAGCCTCCTTCTTTCCCTTACAATCATGAGCCTAGTGACATTTTTCTCCACATATGTAACAAACTCCCATTCCCTTTAGGCAAGTACTAGGGTGATTCTTCCCACAATTATCACATAATGGAAAATCCTTCTTTGCCATTTTCCCTTTATCTGTCTCTTGTTCCACCGTTCTATTCTTCTCTTGCTTTACTTTGTTGTCATACGACTTAGAGAATTCCTTTTCTATCTTGATAGAACACGAGACAATATCATCGTACGATGAGAAGGATTGTGATAATAATTCTCGATGGAGAAACGGTTTTAACCCATCAAAGAAACAATCTATCTTACTTCTTGGGTTACGTATATAATCTGTAGCATTCCTCGCTATCCTTGTAAAGTTGGCCTCATACTTTACGATATTTTCATCCTCCTTTTGTCTCAGACTCAGAAATTTCCTTTCCATATCTGCTCGATGGTCATGTGGAAAATGTTTTTCTTAAAAAAGCTCTTTGAACTCCCTCCATTCCATATTCGATACTTCATCATCTTCTTCTGTGTTTTGAATCAGCGACCACCACTGATCGGCATCTCCAGGGAGGCAGTAGACTGCCATGACAACCTTCTCACTTTCGCTACTCCCCATGGTGTGGAATATTTTTTCTAATGAGTTTATCCATTGCTCACCTATGAATGGATTTGTACACCCATTAAATTTTGGCGGTTGTTGCCTCATGAAGCGGTCTAACATTGATCCTCCACGTTGTGGATCAGGGTGATCCATACGAGTAAGGTTATTATTCATAACCTGAGTGAGTTTTCCCAGTATGGTAATAAGTTGATCAGCACCAGTTGTATCTCCAGATCCACAATAATTATCTTCAGCAAGAGGGCAATCCCTACACGGAGTGCGTGCATTTATACGGTTTCCATTCCTTCCACTAGGCTCCATTTATAAACAATGGCATAAACTAGATTAGTTTATGATTCAAAATACATAATTCCATATATGTAAAATACTTAACATAAGTTGAACTATTTATGGATATAATCCATAATCATAAAAATGTTTTCTTTGAGGAAGTATATACTCATAGACCCTTCATAATGGTTTGTAAAGAAAATGAGAATTATCCTAAGCATATCCCCTGGGAGTGTCGTAACCAAGAGTACAGCAAGGCCCG
Source organism: Viscum album (assembly GCA_963277665.1). NCBI lineage: Eukaryota > Viridiplantae > Streptophyta > Magnoliopsida > Santalales > Viscaceae > Viscum > Viscum album. Next base: position 1,608,529,710 of record OY728140.1, read on the forward strand.
TTGTCATGCACCAGTTCCCATTCAAGTCTAGCTCAAAACGGTGTTTTCAGGTTTTACCCCTAGGTACATCTATGCCAGAGCCGCCTCTACCTGCTCGTATCCAGACAGAGATGTATTGCACGGAAAACTCACAATATCTCTATAATACCAAAATTCTAGGAAGTTATTCTATACTAATATTCAAATTCCATCTTTAGGCTATGTGCTCTAATTAGATTTTATCTAAATCTAGCTTCCAAGGATAGTACTAAACTGCCTCTGATAACAACTATAACACCTCGACCCCATCTACCCAGAGTTGGTGCATTATTGCGTAACATTGGCATGATCACAAAAGATCAAGTCTCGAAGGTCCGATTATTTTAGTAGCCTTGGAAACACTAGATACATTCATAAGTATTTCATTACATCATAAAGTAAAAAAACTACAAATAAAAAGTATCCATATTCCACACTCATATCCTCTTTTGACTATCCCTGCAGGTCATTCATAAAATACTTCTTCACATCCTGGAAAATATTAAAACATTGAAAGGGGTGAGCTCAGATGCTCAGTAAGGATAACTATATTGCGGAAGCTTTCATAAATAAACATAATCATTTAAGGCAATGCATAACTAAAACAAAATCCTTTTAAACTTGAACTCAAACATAATATAGAAAAAGTAAAATGAGATAATTCCATTTACTTATTCACATGGATATTCTACTGGACGAATAATCACATGCAATATCAATAACCACTTTCATAATGATGGAATGCATAATGCCAGACTATCATAACCACGTATTAGAGGCCTCGTTCCAAGATCAAAAATAATATTTTGTCAAGGACTCGTGCCAAGACACGAGTTTGTCTTATGAGACCTACAGATGCATCGAGGAGCTATAGCAGGCTCTACCCGTCACTTATTAAGTCCAATGCATTTCTCATATGAACAGGTTTAAACATATCATATCCATAACATAATCATATTACATAAACATGCATAAAGGAAACATAAAATTTCCACATTTCAATCACAAGATATCAATACAACACATTGATATAATAAAAACACTTTCAAAACCATTTTCAATACCAAAATTAAAGAAAATTAAAACTTTGTATTTATTTTTCATTTAAAAAAAGGTATGTCTTGTAGAGGAAACTGAAACTCAAATAATGGTCACGGCGGTGGAGAAGTTGTTGTCACCACATACGTACGAAAAGAAAAACATTTTTTTTTTCATTTAGTAAAACACTTCGTATAAAATGATTCCTTTTGAATAAATGTTAAAGTCAAATGGTTTTATACACTGTATAAAAGAAATTTGTGTATAAAACAAAATATGCCTAAATGGATGGTGATTGAGACGAAGTCCCTCAAAAAGATCATTATTTTTTAAAATAAAATAGTTCTATTATGTGTATTCACTATAAGTACACATAAATAAAGTAAAAATAATAGATAGGACATAATAATATCATGACATAATTTGAAAATAGGAGATTAACTCAAAGATTGGAAATTGGGTTAAGAAATTCCCTTATCTCATGTCCGACTTGACTCGATTGTTCTTTAAACTCCTGAATAATAAACTAGAGTTAATTTATATTTGCTTAAGAACCTTTTTCATGTTCATTATTCCTTTTATATGACTTATTACTATGTTATGAACATTATGTAATTATTTAAGTTAATAACGGTCATTTTGTCGATCTTTGGTACTTGAGTCAAAAATAAACTTCTTATAATTACACTTTGTTCATGTGGTAAAATATCCATTATATTCATAATTATATTCATTATGTATATATCATATATATCATATATATCCAGTATATACATTCATTTATAATTTTACATAACATTTAGAGGCAAGAAATGAAATGCACCGTTCATGGAGACGGTAAGTCGTACGTACGCATGAAGGCTACATTAATTTCTATTTAGTATATAATGGAATGAAGTTATAATTATATAAAGGTATAATATAACTCCATTATAATATAATGTATAATACCATTTACTCCATCCTTTATACATCCCACATATGGCATTAAGGATTCAAATCACTTTGAGGGGGCGGTAGTCCTCACTTCCTAAAATGAAATTATCGTGTTTACCCATAATGGAAATCATAAAGTATTCCATAAATGAGAAATAAATAAGCATAAGGAAAACATAAACATAATATATTTATCATATATGAAAATATTTTCATCAAAATGGCCACCATTAGAGGTGTTAAAAGAATATTGAACAATCATCGTTTCGTGAGGTAGTATTTTTCCACCCACAGAAACCGTATGTTCTTTAACCATTAGACGAAGGAGTGTGTAAGTGTTTACCAAATACTTATCATAAAAACATACTAGTATATTTTAGATACTGGTTTTTTTTATAAAATAACTAAATAAAAATATTTTAGGGGGTTGGAGAAGAAAAATAAAACAAAAGAACATAAAAGAAGACATTACCTTTAAATCGGGTAACTCTTATTGATTTGAGCCAAAGGCTTCCTTGGGAAGAATTATGCCCAAAGTGAAGCTTCTAGGATTACGAGAGGGATGTTGGGAGTGTATTTCGGCAGAGGTTGGCCAATCCAATAGGCTTTGAAGGTGTGAGTAAGGTGGTAGTGGTGGGGTCCTTTTATAAGAGTAGAGGAGGGGCACTCTTGGAAAGTCATGAAATGTTACTTTATTATATATTGAGTTTCGGATTTTAAAGGTACCAAACTTATATATTTCTAGGGTAAGGTGGTAAGGGTTCGAAGTATACTCATCCAATAGGCTTTTGAAAAGTGTAAGTCTTAGATTTTACATTATCATTTCATTTTATTTAAATCGTTAATTAATGAGGTAATCACTGCATCATCATGGTGTCATAAATAATTTAATATATTTAATGTCTAAAAATTATAAAAATGTATCATGATGTAGGAAATATTTTTATCTTTATAATGAATATTTATAGTCAAAACGATGACTTGTATAACACCATTTAAAAATTGTTTTAGTAAAACAACTCATGTTTGTGACATTTTTATTTTTACTTTAAATAAAAAGTTATTATTTTCATTTTCCTACCAAAGTGGCTCCATGGGGTCCCCAAGTTGACTCATGCATTTTCCTGGTCGTCCATGACTCATACAATAGGGGTAGGACAAGTGTAAGGGTGTTTTCATATTTTTATAATATCATTTTTACCTTAAATTTCACTAATAACCTTTAATTGCGATTAATTAAACTTAAAAGTTACTATTCACCAAAAAATTATTTTAATCCCATTGAACCACATTTTACTTCATAATGAAAACCATGTATGTCGGATTTTTGAAAATCAAATCCCAGAAGTGGTAATGTTTCATTTAAATGAAAAATCAGTTTTTTAACTACCACTTAGTGGTTTCACTATTTATCAAATATTGATGTTTTTCATAACAATGCCAAAATTTCACCCTAAGCTATAATTGATATTCCGAATTCAAAAATGATGTCTATTTTAAAAAAACTCCAAACATATAAGTTACATTAATTAATTTCATAATTAATTCCCACTGTCACAACAAATAGCATGTTTTTAAGAAACAATATATATCAAAAGATTGATTATTGTTTATATCCAATTTCAAAGTGAAATTAATTATAATGACCACCATTGGATAAAATGGTAAAAATATATTATAATTATAAATTAAAACCAATAAATAGTATAATTTATCACTATAAATTATTTTGATTAAAATGGTTGTTTTAAAGTATTTTTCACTGTTCATAAAAAATTGGAAGTTCTCAGAAAATTACAAAAAATTCAACATAGGGTAATTTCGATATTACGAATAAAAAAATGAAGTCCATTTTGAAATAGAAAATATATATAATTTCCAAAAGTGGGTATTACTATTCATAATGGCTATTTTGATTGGTCGCGGTGTGTTAGAACTCGATGTTGCGTACAATGCAAGCTATTGCATTATTGAATGAGAAGCGTATCATGGAAGCTCGGGGTGTTACATTCTCCACTCCATCAATAAATTGCGTCCTCGCAATTTGAAAATGTTCTTCAAAAATAAAAGGTTGAAAATTGAAAATACATTTGTGGAAAACCCACATCAAAAATAAGGTAAATATGAATATAACGTTAAATGATAGAATGATAAGTAAAAAGGTCACCCGAGATAGCCCATACTAGGATTCTATTAAAATATCGATATGGAGGAGAAAAAAACCATCAAGGTCTGATGGAGAGTTGTAGAAAACAGGATTACGAGAAAGTTAACCATAATAAAATCACAAACTTGTGATCGGTTAAACGATCATTGAATCCCCAGTTGGAAAAGATAACCGGAAACGTTTTTGTTTTAAGTTACCTTTAATAAAGGTGAGGAATTTATTTAGGAGATTTACTAAGAATGTAATGGAATATACATACTTGTCATAAATTTTTACTACAAACCCATCTTTCACTCCAAATGGTAACAGAACTCAAAAATATTCTATTTATCCTAATGGTATAAGGTTATAAATATTACCACATTCCATTTAGATTAGGAAAAATATTTTGTAATAACCGGGGACTTCCTGTAAGCTAGTGGTAGGTAATAAAGGCATGTCGTACTATGGTTGTGGGTTCGATTCCTGCAGCATCGTCCGACGCGGCGGGTTATGCCCCACCCTGCAGGTTGTCCTTTTCCGAAAACTATTGTATTATAATATTCCAAAAATAATCTTCCGAAATGTTTTAACCTTAAACAATACTATCCAAAGTTAAACTTAATTCATTCCTGCCTTTTTAGTTATCCAAAATACCTCTATACAGATTTTCTCTAAAACATCTCTAAATTCCAAAATCAATTTATTAGATTCCCCAAACAAAGTAATGTTTCTCTTATTGTCACATACTAAAAATATGATTACCTTCATCATATTAAAACCTTAATGAATAAAAAACAAGTACTGTAGTACAATCCTTATATATATCACATTATCCTTATAACCAGAATATAATCCTTGAGTCCAAAAGCACCAATACATTAATTATTCCACTTCTACTGTAGTAATAGCAAAAGATTGTCCGTGATCCCTTGGCCTTTTCTGAGATAATTTTCCCTGATGCTTAGGAAATTCATTTTCATAATGTCCCATTTCCCTACAATTGTAGCATTCAACATTGATAGCCTCTTTTTTTCCCTTTGAATCACGAGCCTGGTGACCTTTTTCTCCACATTTGTAACAAACTCCCATTCCCTTTAGGCAAGTACTAGGGTGATTTTTCCCACAATTATCACATAATGGAAAATCCTTCTTTCCCTTTTTCCCTTTATCTGTCTCTTGTTCCACCGTTCTCTTCTTCTCTTCCTATACTTTGTTTTCATAAGACTTAGAGAATTCCTTTTCTGTCTTGATAGAAAACGAGAAAATATCTTCATACGATAAGAAGGATTGTGATACAAATGCTCGACGGAGAAACGGTTTTAAACCATCAAAGAAATGATCATTCTTACTTCTTGGGTTACGTATATAATCTGCATCATTCCTCGCTAACCTTGTAATGTTGGCCTCATACATTGCGACATTCTCATCCTCCTTTTGTCTCAGACCCAGAAATTTCCTTTCCATATCTGCTTGATGGTCACGAGGAAAATATTTTTCTATGAAAATCCCTTTGAACTCCCTCTATTCCATATTCGATAATTCATCATCTTGCTTTCTGTTTTTAATCAGCGACCACCACTGATCGACATCTCTAGTGAGGCGGTAGACTACCATGACAACCTTCTCCCTTTCGCTACTCCCCAAGGCATGGAATATTTTCTCTAATGAGTTTATCCATTACTCAGCTACTAATGGATTTGTACCCCAATTAAATGTTGGCGGTTGTTTCCTCATGAAGTGGTCTAACATTGATCCTCCACGTTGTGGATCAGGGTGCTTCATACGAGTAAGGTTATTATTTATAACCTGAGTGAGTTGTCCCAGTATGGTAATAAGTTGATCAGCACCAGTTGTATCTCCAGATCCACAATAATTATCTTTAGCAGGAGGGCAATCCCTACACAGAGTGCGTGCATTGATACGGTTTCCATTCCTTCCACTAGGCGCCATTTCTAAACAATGTCATAAACTAGATTAGTTTATGATTCAAAATACATAATTCCATACTTGAAAAATACTTAACATAAATGGAACTATTTATGGATATAATCCATAATCATAAAAATGTTTTCTTTGAGGAATTATATACTCATAAACCCTTCATAATGGTTTGTAATGAAAATGAGAATTATCCTATGCATATCCCCCGGGAGTGTCGTAACCAAGAGTGCAGCAAGGCCCGTTGTTGTGCACCAGTTCTCGTTCGAGTCTAGCTCAAAGCAGTGTTTTTGGGTTTTAACCCTAGGTACATCTGTGCCAGAGCCGCCTCTACCTGCTCGTATCCAGACAGGGATATATTGCTCGGAAAACTCACAACATCTCTATAATACCAAAATTCTAGTAAGTTCTTCTATACTAATCCTAAAATTCTATATTTTGGCTATGTGCTATAATCAAAGTTTATCTAAATCTAGCTTCCAAGGTTAGTACTAAACTACCTCTGATACAAACTGTAACGCCCCGACCCCAGCTACCCAGAGTTGGTGCATTATTGCGTAACATTGACATGATCACAAAATATCAAGTCTCGAAGGACTGATTAGTTTAGTAACCTTGGAAACACTAGATACATTCATAAGTCTTTCATTACATCATAAAGTAAAAAAAAACTAAAAATACAAAGTCTCCATAGTCCACACTCATATCTTCTTTTGACTATCTCTGCAGGTCATTCATAAAATACTTCTTCACATCCTGGAAAATATTAAAACATTGAAAGGGGTGTGCTCAGATTCACAGTAAGGATAACAATATTGCGGAAGCTTTCGTGAATAAATATAATCATTTAAGGAAATGTATAACTAAAACAAAAGCCTTTTGAATTGGAAATCAATCATAATATGGAAAAATTAAAATCAGATAATTCTAGTACTTATTCACATGAATATTCTACTGGTCGAATAATCACATGCAATATCAATAACCACTTTCATAATTATGGAATGCATAATGCCGGACTATCATAACCACGTAGTCAAGGCCTCGGGACAAGACCAAAAATAAGATTTTGTCAAGCCCTCGTGCCAAGACACTAGTTTGTCTCATGAGACCTACCGATGAATCGAAGAGCTATAGCGGGCTCCACCCGTCACTTATTAAGTCCAATGCATTCCTCATATGAATAGGTTTAAACATATCATAACCATAACATAATCATATCACATAAACATGCATAAAGTAAACATAACATTTCCAAATTTCAATCACAAGAAATCAATACAACACATTGATATAATAAAAACACTTTCAAAACCATTTTCAATACCAAAATTAATGAAAATTAAAACTTTGTATTTTTTCATTTAAAAAATGTTATGGCTTGTAGAGAAAGACGAAACTCAAATAATGGTCATGGCGGTGGAGAAGTTGTTGTCCCCACATACGTACGACAAGAAAAACATTCCTTTTTTTCATTTAGTAAAACACTTCGTATAAAAAGATTCCTTTTGAATAAATTTAAAAGTCAAAGGGTTTTATACACTGTATAAAAGAAATTTGTGTATAAAACAAAATATGCCTCAATGGATGGTGATTGAGACGAAGTCCCTCAAAAAGATCAATATTTTTTAAAATAAAATAGATCTCTTATGTGTATTCCCTATAAGTACACATAAATAAAGTAAAAATAAAAGATAGGACATAATAATATCATGAAATAATTTGAAAATAGGAGATTAACCCAAAGATTGTAAATTGGGTTTTGAAATTCCCTTACCTCGTGTCCGACATGACTCGATCGTTCTTTAACCTCGTGAATAATAAACTAGAGTTAATTTCTATTTGCTTAAGAACCTTTTTCATGTTCATTATTCCTTTTATATCACTTATCACCATGTTATTAACTTTATGTAATTATTTACGTTAATAACGGTCATTTTGTCGATCTTTGGTACATGAGTCAAAAATAAACTTCTTATAATTACACTTTGTTCATGTGGTAAAATATACATTATATTCATAATTATATTCATGATTTATATATAATATACATCATATATATCCATTATATACATTCATTTATAATGTTCCATAACATTTAGAGGTAAGAAATGAAATGCACCATTCATGGAGACTGTAAGTCGTACATACACATGAACGCTACTTTCATTTCTATTTTGTATTTAATGGAATGAAGTTATAATTATATAAAGGTATAATATAATTCCATTATAATATAATGTATAATACCATTTACTCCATCCTTTATACATCCCACATATGGCATTAACGATTCAAATCACTTTGAGGGGGCGGTAGTCCGCACTTCCTAAAATGAAATTATCGCGTTTACCCATAATGGAAATCATAAAGTATGCCATAAATGAGAAATAAATAAGAATAAGGAAAAAATAAACATAATATATATATCATATATGAAAATAGTTTCATCAAAATGGCCACCATTAGAGGTGTTAAAAAAATATTGAACAATCATCATTTCGTGAGGCAGTATTTCGCCACCCACAGAAACCGTATGTTCATTAACCATTAGACAAAGGAGTGTGTAAGTCTTAAACAAATCCTTATCATAACAACATAATAGTATATTTTAGATACTGGCGTTGTTATAAAATAACGAAATAAAAAGTGTTTAGGGGGTTGGAGAAGAAAAATAATACAAAAGAACATAAAAGAAGACATTACCATAAAATCGTGTAACTCTTATTGATTTGAGCCAAAGGCTTCCTTGGGAAGAATTCGTCCCAAAGTAAGGCTTCTAGGAGTACTAGAGGGATGTTGGGAGTGTATTTGGGCAGAGGTTGGCCGATCCAAAAGTCTTTGATGGTGTGAGTAAGGTGGTAGTGGTGGGGGCCTTTTATAAGAGTAGAGCAGGGGCACTCTTGGAAACTCATGAAATGTTACTTTATTATATATTGAGTTTCGGATTTTAAAGGTACCACACTTATATATTTATAGGTTAAGGTGATTAGGGATCGAAATATACTCATCCAATATGCTTTTTACAAGTTTAAGTCTTAGATTTTACATTATCTTTTCATTTTATTTAAATCGTTAATTAATGAGGTAATCGATGCATCATCATAGTGTCATAAATAATTTAATTTATTTAATGCCTAAAAATTATAAAACAATTATCATGATGTAGGAAATCTTTTTATATTTCTAATAAATATTTATAGTCAAAAATATGACTTGTATAACCCCATTTAAAAATTGTTTTAGTAAAACAACTCATGTTTGTGACATTTTTATTTTTTACTTTAAATAAAAAGTTATTATTGTCATTTTCCTACCAAAGTGGTTCCATGGGGTCCCCAAGTTGACTCATGAATTTTCCTGGTCGGCCATGACTCATCCAATAGGGGTAGGACAAGTGTAAGGGTGTTTTTATATTTTTATAATATCATTTTTACCTTAAATTTCACTAATTACCTTTAATCACGAACAATCAAACTTAAAAGTTACTATTCACCAAAAAATTATTTTAATCTCATTGAACCACATTTTACTTCTTAATGACAACCATGTATGTCGGATTTTTGAAAATCAAATCACAGATGTGGTAGTGTTTCATTTAAACGAAAAATTAGTTTTTTAACTACCACTTAGTGGTTTCACTATTCATCAAATATTGATGTTTTTTAGAACAATGCCAAAATTTCACCCTAAGCTATAATTGATATTGAAAATTCAAAAATGATGTATATTTTAAACAAATTCCAAAAATATAAGTTGCATTAATTAAAATCCTAATTAATTCCCGCTGTCACAACAAATAGCATGTTTTATGAAACAATATATATCAAAAGATTGACAATTGTTTATGTCCAATTTCAATGTGAAATTAATTCTAATGACCACCATTGTATAAAATGGTAAAAATATATTCTAATTATAATTTAAAACCACTCAATAGTGTAATTTATCTATATAAATTATTTTGATTAAAAAAGTTGTTTTTATGTATTTTTCACTATTCATAAAAAATTGGACGTTCTTAGAAAATTACAAAAAATTCACCATAGGGTAATTTCGATATTATGAATAAAAAAATGAAGTCCATTTTGAAATATAAAATATATATAATTTCAAAAAGTGGGTATTACTATTCATAATGTCTATTTTGATTGGTCACGGTGTGTTAGAACTCGAAGTTGCGTACAATGATAGCTATTGCATTATTGAATGAGAAGCGTATCATGGAAGCTCCGGGTGTTACAATTTATCATTTGGAATCAACACACAGACCATTCCCTTCATTCATGCATCATGGAAAACAAAAAAAATTCTCGACTTGTGGGTATTGTGATCATAAGAATAGTGATAAGAATCCTTTCAAACATATTGATTCATTCATTGAATTCATCACTCCAAGAAAACATGACGCCCTTCAGAGTTAGCTCGGTAAGAAGGTTTGAATATCGTTGGAGATTTTTCAAAAATCATTGATAATATCTAGAAAACACAAGGAATAAATGGATATTCATCACTAATGTTGGACTAGACCATCAATCAACTGTAGTTGTATTGAAGGTATCCACATATATTTCATTACTTGTGATTATATGACCCAATAATGAGACCTCCATCATCCGGAACTCTCACATTTTTTACTTTTCATTGCGTTTATCCATTCGCAAGGTCTCCTGAACAATTCTTAGATGCTCCTCATTCTCCCCCTTGTTTTTGGAGTAAATTAGAATATCCTCTATAAAGACTACCACAAACTTGTCGATGTAATATCTAAAGACTATATTCATCAAGTCCATGAAGATTGATGGAGAATTTGTGAGTCTGAAAGGCATTACTATTAATTTATAGTGCCTGTAACTTGTATAAAAAAGTAGTTTTGGGGATATCCTCATTCCTCACCTTGAAAAATTATTGTTCTCCAAATAGTTTATTGAACAATTCATCAATTCATTGAAGAAGATACTTGTTATTTATGATTATTTTTTTCCTCATGATAATAAATACAGAGGCGCAATGACCCACCCTTCGTCCTGAAAAAGAGGATTGGTGCACCACATGGTGATGCACTAGGGAATATAAACTCTTAATATAGATTCTCATGCAATATTTTTTTATCTACTTATGATCCACAATATCTATTCTATATGGATTCATGGATATCAGAAACACCTCATGTATAAGATCAATTGATAATTCAATATATCTTATATGAGGAAGACTAGGAAATTCCTTTAGAAAAACTTCAACAAATTCCCCCACCATAGTCATATAATGAAGGATGCTTGCTTCATTAGACTCAATCATCTTAGTAAGATACGCATGCTCATAGGGTAGTAATATCCACACTTGTGATAATGGTGTTAATGATGATTCATCCTCCTCCATGCACTTGTACAGAATCAGGGGTCCATATGCCATATAGAGAGTTATTTCCCACTCATAGAAATTTATGTTGGCTCTATATAGGGAAATCCAATCCATGCCATGAATTGCATTGAATTCCAATAGAGGGAGTATGAAAATGTTCTCTAAGAAGTCCAAATAAAAAATTGTGATAGGGGTGGAGTTATATTTTGTGGTTGCAATGATTACCCCAATTGATATTCTCAACAATATGTTTACATCCATGATTTGTGATGTTTTTGGAATTTTTCAACTAATCATTTGGGATATAAAAGAATTCATAGAAACATAATAAAAAAATATAGTCACTATTCTAGAATGAATAACCAGCGTACATGTCACTATTTCATTTTTTGTAGTTATCTTTGGCAGTAGTGATGGGAAAAGCTCTCCCTTACTACCTTGGAAGTTGTTTCTTTCCTCTGAAAACCATTGGCTTATGGGACTGGTTTTCAATGTTCCCTGGTTCTTTGTAGTTGAAGCAATGAACAATGTGTTGAGGGTCTAATTTAGCATTCCTCACCACTATCGTAGTATTGGGTTTTCATTTTCGGTAGTTAATGGATAGGTTCCCATCTCTTCCACTAAAAAATCATTTCCTCATCCCATCCATGCAATTACCTGGGTGTTTGTTGCCACAAATTTGAAATGTGGTGTGTAGGAATTAATAGCACCGTTGAATTTATCTATCAGACATCAATAATTAGTCCACATTTGACTTATTACCCACATGATACCTCTGAGATTCACTGATCTCTATTTTTATATTGAGGGAACATCAGACAATTTCCTCATAGATATCCAAGTCACATATCGACAGGTCTTTCCGTAGGCTAGGTTTTATCTCACCGAAGAAGTGGTCAACCTTGCAATAATGGGTAACAAAAAATCCAGAGGCGTATCATGAAATCATGGTGATTTTTTCCTCATACACACCGATGGATTTGTTGTCTTTTTTTTCATTAGGTTAATGAAGAACCTTTCCATCATAAGTCAGAGGGTACATGGAAAATATTTATCAAAAATCATTTTCTAGAAATCCTTACATTCCAACGACTTGATCCATTCCTCAGGCTTCGTATTTTTTATCGATTTCAACCATTGATCATCTTCACACTACATACAATAAGAATTCATAAGAACATTCTATTTTTCATTTCATTTAAGGATGGAGAAGATCATTTCAATGGACTACAGCCGTTTTTGGAAAATTGAGGGATCAAAAGATCAATTAAAAGTCATTGGCCTTTGTCTCATGAAGCTCTCATTTTCAACTTGATATTTCTGGGGGGAGTTGAACATTCTTCTTGACAAATGGTTCTACTCAAAACATGAGTTAAGTAACAGAGTATGGTGTCAATTTTTATGATTCCCACTCCAATCAGATTGGGAATCTCATTAGAATAGTCATCACATTGATATTTTCATTGTTTTTTAGCCCGAGTATTACTATTTTTACCATTGGAAGGAAAAAAGGAACGTTAGGGGTAACACATAAATCGGAATCCAATGAAAAAAATGGTTAACATATAAATTAAATTTATCTCCTTAACTTATTAATTTATAGGCATTAATCTATTTTATACATGATCTACATCCCAACATATATTCATTGGGGCATTTTTTTATTCCCTTCACAATGTTTCATACTATGACTACGAATATACCAAAGAATATCCCCTAGGATTTTCACAACCAAGAGTGAATCAGAGTCATTTTCATGCACTAACTCCTGTTCGATTATAGATTAATGAAGTAATTTCAGGTTTTACCCCTAGATACATTTATGCATGATCCGAATCTACATGTTGGTATCTAGACAGGGATGTATTTTTTTTGATAATTAACTTACTCTATCATCATAAATATTCAAGGATGTTTTTATTATACTTATTCTTATCCCTATGTAATTCATTAGGGTTTTCTAATCCAAAATCCAACAATAACTAACCCAATCCTCTGATACAGTCTATACCAACCCATCTCATTATTTCACACTTAAACATGATTTATTAAATAAAAATTAACTAAATCCAAATCTGAGGATTGAGAGCTCTAGTGTCTTATGAAATTACGAACATTAATTAACAACATATATCTTAAAAACAACATCATTATAGAAAACGTCTTTTACCTGACCATAAAATTCATTTGTACATGGAATTTCATGGGATAACTTAAGGACATTAAGAATAAAAGGGTGAGATTTAAATCCTAGTAAGGGAGAAAAAAGGAATAACATGATGAATTTAGTACATGTCAGACAATAATAATATCTATAGAGCACAAGAGAAACATGAACATAGAGGCATGATATATCATGACTATCACAAATTGGAAATGTGGAAACAAAATTTAGCTGGATATTATCATGGCCATGGCTCATTTCACATGGAGCTTGAGTAAACACTCATTTAATTTAATTATCATGAGTAAAACCTCATTTCACTTTATGTATCATGATAACCAATAAATTTGAGTGTTATCCTGGTGCACCCTTCTTAATCATTTAATTTCATGCAATAGTGTGCCACATAGATCATACAACACAGATTAATTAAAAATTATAATGTATTCCAAGATAATGGAATGTGGAATTAATATATGAAACTATATAATAAATTAATAAAATTTCATATATTTGAATACCCTTGATAGAGGAATGAGAAAGTCATTCACTACACAATTACTTTGGCTTGGAGAATCACTGTGGAATTTCGACAGCATAACGATGTGACATAGGAATTCATAAAAATGGTTGAAGAGAGAGAAAGAGTTATGTCATAATATTAACATTAAATATATAGTAATGGGGTTATATAAATACATTTCATAACTGATTTAATGGATTTTATATGCATAATATAAAATAAGTTTTTAAATGTAAATGAGAAGAGAGAAATTCTTACAGAATTTCGGCATGGTAACATGTTGGAGTGGGAGGCATCAACGATATAGAAAGAGGACTATAACAATTAAAACATAAGGAGGTGAATATGGTGGAGGTGATAAATTGTACCCCAACATTTTTAAATGAAAACAAAAGGGTATAAAAATATAAATAAATTTTGTCAAAAATGAGAAAGGAAGAAATGCATTACTTGGAAGTGTGATACCAAAGGCATGGGTTAGACTTGAGAGAGGCTTCATTAGAGCTTGGGGCACCATGGTTGGATTATAGGGAGATTATATCATATTAGGGACGTTCTACAAGGGTTTTTAGTGAAGATATTTTGGATCATGGGTGGGTTTATATAAGAAAATAGAGGGGAATTAATTAATATTTCACAAACATGAGTTTTGGAATCTATATAATTGATTATATAAAATCACAAACCAACCAATGGTTTATCCCATTGTTTTTTCCAAAGGCCATTGTAAAATATTATTTTATAAGGCCAATGGCCTAAATTATTATAATATTAGGCTTTCTTATGTGGAGGTGAGTCACACTCTCAAGGAAATCATTTTAAGAAGCTAAAATATTTTATAAGTCTTGGTGGGTCGACTAAGGCACCATAAAATTAATCAAACAAATCTAAAATAAATTCATTTTAAAGGTAAAACATATTTTTTCATAAAATAATTATTATAATGTTTTATTACATCAATATTAGGTCATTATGATTTCATAAGACACATTATATATTTAAATGGTAGTTAATGTTTACCCAAAAAATTCAAAAGTCTCCAAAAATTATGAGAAATTCACCATTAGATAATCATGATATCCTAAATCAAAAAATGATATTCATTTTATGAAAATAATTTTATAAATAAGTGAATTTTCAATTCCAAAATAAAACTAACATTTATTGAAAATTCATGGGTTTCGAATAAAAGAGTCACCAATCCTTAATAAAAAATTCATTTGCATTCATAAATATTATAAGATTAATAATATTTAATAAAAAGTAATTTATTAATAATATTTTATTAAAATATTATTTAATTGAACATTCCATTAATACATCAAAATAGATTTCATAATTGGATATTAAAAAAAAAATACTATTTGTACATTAAAAACCATTTACAATGTAATAATAATAAAAGGAATGCATATTATTTATAAAAACAATGAACATAATCATAGTGCCAGTGTATTGTTACATTACCCCATAAAAAACCTGCATAAGACCGACTGGTAAGGTGTGTGATGGTGACAGACTCTAGAGGTGGCATAGATAACACCACTCGGGTAGTAATCTCCATTAGCTTCCACTACTCTCGTAGATGATTCCATTGAAGTTTAATTTGTTGAATATAGTCTTCGGTTTGGTCAAGAGTGAAGACCAATGACACTAAATCCTTTCTAAGATCCAAGAAAATGGGATTCATATTTCGAAATTCTACTGGATGAGGTCATCACTTCCTTTTTCTGAGGAAATTGTATTTCGAAAAGACTTATATTTATACTAATTATGTGATCACTATTCAACAGCTATATTAGCAACGATAAAAATTTGTAACGGTATTTTAAAATCCAAAAACATAAAACCAAGGATGAAGATATGT
This sequence comes from Viscum album, assembly GCA_963277665.1. Taxonomy (NCBI): domain Eukaryota; kingdom Viridiplantae; phylum Streptophyta; class Magnoliopsida; order Santalales; family Viscaceae; genus Viscum; species Viscum album. Next base: position 1,608,545,707 of record OY728140.1, read on the forward strand.
TTTATATTTCAATTTTACATAATAAGACATTTCATTATATCAAAAGGAATTTTCATTAATAAAATTATGGGTTGTTACAATCTTCCCCCCTAAGAAAATTTCTCCCCCGAACTTTCATTTTCCGACACTAAATCATATGAGGGTAACTCTACTTCATCACATCGTCCAATTCCCACATTGCTTCTTGAAACATGTGGTTTCACCACAAAACCATGACGTGGGGCATTGTCTTATATCATAGAACATTTTCCCTATAATCTAGTAACTTCACCAGCTTATCTCCATAGGACAGGTCATTCTATAATGGTACCAACTATTGATTGAGTACATGCAATTGGTCAGATATATATATCCTCAATAGTTATACATGGAATACATTATGTTATTGAGATAGGTTCGGTGGGAGTGCCAGTCGATATGACACCACTCCACTGTAATCAAGGATCTCAAAAGGGATTATTTACATTGGACTATGATTTCCATTCTTCCCAAATTTCATAACTCTCTTCCACTGTGATATGTTGAGGATTACCATGTATCCCAGACAAAAATCTAGGTCTCGTAGACAATTATTACCATAAATCAATTGTTGAATCGGTGCATCTTTAATGCAATTCTGGATGGTATTAACCTTTTACATCATTTCTTCAACAATTTTTGGACCTAGATGTTTTCACTACCCAATATCATCCCAACATGCTGGTGCTCTGCACCTATTCCCATGAAGGGCATCATAAGGACCCATTTTAATGCTTGAGTGGAATCTATTTTTTGATGAGAAATCAACTAGATGAAGATGTTGATCATATCCTTAATTGAAGTCCGTTGATCATGCTCTCAACCTGTCTTCATGAGATTTCATAGTATGCCCAGATTGGACATTAGTTTGAGGATGATAAGATGTAATGATGTTTAAATCAGTATTCAGAGCAAGTTGGAGACTCTTCCAGAACATAGAGGTGAATCTTTTATCTCGATCAAATACAATAGATAGTGGTAATCCATGAAGCCTATCCACTTATATGATTATATATTTTCTTGTAGATCCAATGATAAATCCTCCTGATTGTAATAAAGTGCACAGTCATTGTATTACATTCCACAAAAACCCATAATGCATTGTTACAATTGGATGTCTTCAGAAGTCTGGTGAAAAATTTCATAGCGATGTTCTTTCATTTCTATGTTGTTATGGGTAAGGGTTTCATCATCCCCTTAGACTTATGCCTCTAAGACTTCACATGATGACATACCAAGAACATTGATGTATATTTATCTCCCTCCTTCTTCATTTTACTCCACCAATACTTCTCTTAGAGATATTGATTCATCTTTGGGATTCTTGGATGAATGGAGAAATTAAAACTATGTTCATCATCCAAAAGTTCTTTCTTCAACTCCGGAGTTGATGGAACACATTGTCCTGACCCGAATCTCACAATTCCTTCTTCATTAACATTGATCTATAAGGATTTACCTTTTCTGAGATTTTCCACTTTCTTTTGAATTTCCATATCATCCTTTTGAGAATCCAATATCCTTTCTAAAAGTTATTATTGAAAAATCATTTGTGAAAGGATTCATGATGTTCTAATATTTATGATTCTCATGTCCATCTTCATCAAATATAAGAAGATTTGATGCTTTTAAATTATCACATATGATAAAATAATTTGGTTCTTTCTACTTAGAGCATCGCCTACTTATTTATATTTACAATGGTGGTAATTTATTGAGAATTCATAGCCTTTGATCAGCTCTAACCATCTTGGTCAGTGAATATTTATCTATTTCTATGTGAATATATACTTGAGGCTTTTTTATTCATATATACTTCTCACTTCTCCCAAAATACATAATGTCATAAAATTTTTAAAGACAATATTACTACATCTAACTCAAGATCATGTGTTAGACAATTTTACTCAGGAACATTCAATTTCCATGAATCATATGAAATGAATTTTTCATTTTTCATCAACACACATACCATGCCTTTCATTCAAGCTTCAATGATTTCCAGAAAACGTTTTTCACATTTGGGTAGTTCTATCACATGCATAGTTAAAACCCTCCTTTTTAACTCCATGAATATCTATTTACATTCAACCCTCCATGATATCTTTACTCCCTACCGAGTTATCTTGGTAATAGGGTTTGAAAATTGTGAAAAATTTCACACAAATCAGTGATAATATCTAGCAATCCCCAGGAAGATATTGATATCCATCACCGATGTTGGCCTTGACCATCCCTCAATTGTTGTTTCCTTGGAGAAATCCACAAATACCAATTTTATGTGATGATATGACCAAAGAATGAGACCTCCTTCAAGAAGAACTATAAATTTCAATACTTTTCATAGATATTATCTTTTCTCAAGGTATCTAGTACAGTTCATAGATTCTCCACATTATCCTCCTTGTATTTGAAGTATATTATAATATTGTCTGTAAAGACTACCACAAATTTTTTGAGGTAAACTATAAAGACTATATTAATTAAGTCCATGACGATTTTTGGAGCATTAGTGATTTCAAAAGGCATTACTATGAATTCATAGTGCCTTTACCTTATATGAAAAGTAGTATTTGGGATATCCCCCTTCTTCACCCTTATTTTGTAATATCCCATCCTCAAATCCGCTATAGAGCAGTATTGCTCTCCACATAGATGATATAACAATTCATCCATTCTTTTAAGAGGATACTTGTTCTTTATTTTGACTTTGTTGAGCTCGTGATAATAAATTCACATGTGTATTTACCCATACTTCTTCTAGATAAGGAGGACTGGTTCACCCCATAGTAAAGCACTTGGGTATATAAAAACCTTTATCCCTATTTTCTTATAGTTGATTATTTATCTCTTAAATCTCCACAAGATCCATTCAATACATATTATTCAATATTGGAATTGTTATAGGTATAATATCAACCAAGAATTCAACATCTCTTCTAGGAGGATGACCATGAAATTCCTCGGGAAACTCTTCAGAAAATTACTACCTAATAGGCATGTATTCAAGGATGGTTTCTTCCTTATACTTAATCATATGAGAAAGATATGTGTGATCATAGAGAAGTAATATGCACGCTTGAGAAGATGGTTATAAAGAAGATTCATCCTCCTCCTTTCACCTGTACAGAAATGGGGGTTGATCTGCCATATGGAGAGTGATTTCCCTTTCACAAAAATTAATGTTGGCTCTACATAGGAAATACCGAACCATAATAATAATTACATAATTTTCACCATAGGGAGTATTAAGAGGTTCTAAGGGATGTCCAAACACCAAATTCTGACAGCGGAGGAGTTATATTCATGGGTTTCTATGAGTTCCCCATTTTCTATTTCACTGCCATCTTTACTTCAATTATTTGCTTTGATGTTGGGATTGTTCTAATAAATATTCAGGATATAAAAGAATTCATAGAACTATAATTAAAAATTATGTTCTCTCTTCTTGAATGAATAACTATCATACCTATCAACAATTTGTTGTTGGGGTTCACTTTGGCAGCAGTGATGGAAAAATATCTCCCTTTCAGCCTTGGAGGTTGATGGTTGCCTCTGAAAACCCTTATCTTAGGGAACTGGTTTAAAAACTACTCTGGTTCTTTATAGTTGAAAAAATTAAAATAGAATTTAGGGTCTAATGAAGAATTCCTCTCCTACATATAACAGTGGTTTTTTCTTGTCAATAGTTAGTGGTCAGGTTACCTTCTCTTCCAAACCTAAAGCATTTCATTGTCCCCAATAAAAAATTTCCGGTGTGCTTCTTTCTGCACCATTGGAAAGTGGTGTGTTAGAATTTATTAGCACCATTGGATTTATCCATCAGACCACCAAAATTAACGTACAAATTCCACTTCATATCCCCATGATACCCCTATAATTTTTTGATATTCATTTAGAAATTGAGGGAACATCAAACAATTTACTCATAGCTATCAAAGTCATGGAACACAATGGATTTCTGTAGCCTAGGTGTTATCCTACCAACTAGTGGTCAACCATACATTAAATGGTAATGAAAATGTTAGAGAATTATCATGTAATCCTTTTAATGTTTTCCTCATATGATCTGGTGGATTCATTTTCTTTTTTCAAGAGGTCAAGGAAGTCCCTTTCCATATTAAGATAGAGGGAGCACAGAAAATATTTATCTAAATACATTTTTCAGAAATCCTATAATTCCAATGCCTCAATCTCTTCGTTAGGCTTCGAAATTTTTTATCAATGTCCACAGTTGATCAGATTCACCCTCTATATAATAAGAATCTATAAGAACTTTCTCTTTTTCATAACATGGAATGATAGACAAGATCTTTTCAATGGAGTTGATCCACTATTCAGTATTTGATAGATTAGATGATCTATTAAAAGTAGGAGGCCAATTCATATGAAGATATCAATTGCGACATGTTCTTTATTATTGGCGATAAGAGTTATTATTGAACCATTATTCTATTCAAAACATGAGTTAACTGATAGAGTATCAGGAAAATGATTTTTATTCCTTCTTATATCAAATTGGGTATCTCGTTTGAACAGTCATCACATTGATCAATACATCGGTTGTTACCCGAGTGATCCTATTACCGACCATTAGAAGAAATAAAAGGAATTTTAGGGGTAACACATAATGTATTATCTAATGAAAAAATGGATAACATATAAATTAAATTTCATTCATTAACTTATAAATTTATTGGCTTCAATCTATGTTATCCATGATCTACATCCCAATATATATTCTTTGGGGGATTTATTTTATTCCTATAGTAATGATTTAAACTGATCTTATGAATTCACCAAATCATATCCCGTAGGAGTTTCATATCAAAGAGTGCAGAAAGGCCGATTTTTTTGGACCGATTTTTGTTTGAGTCTAGCTCAAAGTAGTGTTTTTGGGTTTTACACCAAGATACATTTGTTCCAGAGTCGCCTCTACTTATTCGTATCCGGATAGGGATGTATTTGTTTGATAAAAAACATACTATATACTCACAAAAATATAGGGATGTTTTTATTTTAATTTGACTTGTTATAAAGTCATTAACTAGGATTTTCTAATCCTATTCCCAAAAATAACTAATCTTATCCTCTGATAAGAACTATAAAAACCCTTCTCTTTATTTCACACTTAATAGGGATTTATTACATAAACATGGAGTTATGAAATCTCTGAGGATCAAGAGGTATTGTGTCTTGTGAAATTAGAAATATTACATATCAAATTATAATATAAAACACATCATCTTTATTGAAAATAGATTTTACATGACCAAAACATTTTTTCGTACTTAGCATTTCATGGGATAACCGGAGGACATGCAAAAGAAAAGGGTGATCTATAAAGCCTAGAAAGGGAGTAAAATAGGCATAACATGTAGAATATAGTATACCTTTGACAATATGACTATCAATGGAGCACAATAGAAACATGAACACAAATTAATGATATAGGATTATTATCAAAACATAGAAATGTGGCAACAAAATTTAACATGATATTCGCATGATCCAAGTATCATTTCCCATGGATCATGAGTAAACCCTAACTTAACATGAATTTTATGAGTAAATTCTCATTTAACTTGATGTATTATGATAATAATATTTATCTAATGCATCATAGTTCTATTAGGGTTCACCCTTCATAATCATTTAATTTCATGCATATATCTTCCACATAGATCATACAACACGAATTCATTAAACATCATCATTTATTAAATCAGAATGTAATGTGGAATTCATACATGAAACAATATAGTCAATATGTAAATGTGCATAATGGTTAATATCCTTCATAGATAAATGGGCAATGTATTCACTACATAATGACTTTGTCTTCGAGAATCATGGTGTAATTTTTGAAGCAAAGCGGCATGACATAAGAATTCATAAAAAATGATGATGAGAGATAAAGGGGTATCTAATCATATGTAAATAAATGGAATATAATTTTGTAATATATATACATCAAAAAACATATGTAATGGAATTTAGATTCTTAATATAAAATAATTGTTTGAATGTAATTGAGACGAGAGAAATTCCATACGGAATTTCAGCCTGTTAAAATTTCTGCATGAGAGAAATTAATGAGAGATAAAGAGGTATATAATATTTAAAAAATTAGGATGGATGTTTGGGGGAGTTTTGAATTCATATTCCAATATTTTTAATTGAAAATAAAATGGTATAACAATATAAATAAATTTGAAAACAGATGAAAATGGAAGAAATTCATTACTATGAAGGGTGATCCAAAAGGCTTGGGAGAGGATTCAAAGAGGTTACATAGGCTCCTCAGGATCCTTGGGGGGATTATATATATTGGAGGGGATATTAGGGACGTGATAAAAGGGTTTTGTGTGAGGAAAATTGGAATATTGGGTGGTTGTATATATGAAAATAGAGGAGAATTCTTTAATATTTCACAAACTTAGGTTTCTGAATCTATATAATTAAATATTTTAAAACAAAAATAATCCCATGGTTTTTGCTCAATGTTTTTTCCAAAGGGGATTGGAAAAAAATTATTTTACAAGGCCAATGGTATATTTTTATAAAATATAACGTTTTCTTATATGGAGCTAAGTCCCACTCTCAAGGAAATCATATTTAAAAACTAAAATATATTATAAGTCTTGGAGGGTTCACTAAGGCTCCATTAAATTTAACAGAAAATTATAAAATAGGATTATTTTAAAGGGAAAACATATTTTTGCCGAAAATATCTCTTATATTACTTTACTACATCACTATTGGGTCATTAAGTTGTCATAAAACACATTATATATTTAAACGGTATTTAATTTTTACCCAAAAATTTGACTATCTCACAAAATTATGAACAATTCACCATTAAATAATTTTGACATCCTGAATAAATATACGATAATAATTTTTCCAAAATAATTTTCTAAATATGTTAATTTTCAATTTTAAAATAAAAATTCCACATTTATTGTAATTTCATGGGTTTTGAAAAAACAGTCTTCAAAAAATCATAAAAATTTCAATTGTATTCATAAAAATTATATAATAATATATATTTAAAAAAAATTACTAAAAATATTTAATTTATATATTATTTAATTAAAAAATCTATTAATTCGTGGAATGGTATTTCTTAATTGAATATTAACTAAAAGTACAATTTTTTATTTAAAACCCAATTACAAAGAAACAATAATAAAATGAATGTATATTATTTATATATTTAATGAACATAACCATAGTGATAGGGTATTGTTACCAAACCCCTTATATCTCCCACATAATACATAAGGGTAAGGTGTGGATAGTGACATACTCTGTTGGTGGCTCGGAAAAACATCGCTTGGGTGATAATCTATATTGACTTCCTCTTCTCCCAAAGGCAATTTCGTTCAAGATGCACATGTTGAATCTCGGATTTGGATTGGACAAATGAGAATCCCAGTGAATCTACCTCCTTTAAGATCTATGACAAATGGGCTTCATGTGGATCAATGATACTGGATGTGGCCTTCACATTCTTTGTCTGGGTAGATTGGATTTGTTAAAGCCCTATATTTATACAAATCATGTGATGATGGTTCAATGACTATGTTATTAATAGGAAAACTAATTAATCATATTTTAAAATCTAGAAAAAAAACTATGGAAGTTCATATGTTTTATATATCAATTTTACATAATATGATGTTTAATTTCATCAATAAGAATTTTCATTATTAAAAGATTGGGTCGTTAAATTGATTCTAAGACACCAGTTATTAATTTTTGGGATTTGGAAATGAAGAATTTTTTTTAAAGTAGGATAATAATTCTCATAAAATTTTCTAAATATTAAATATTATATTTAATAGTGATATCCTTTGGGAATATTAAAACCAGATGATGAATGTGGAAGTGATCAAAGTACCAGAAAAATTAGAGAATATCTAGAAAGTGAATCTTGAAGTTGTGGATGTCCCCTATAATTCACAATGAATGAGGGTGTTAGAAATACCATACTATATAAAGGATATTATAGAAGGAAATAAATTTATGAATGCGTTTTTTTATGTTGGAAAACCATGAATTTGCAGGACTATGGAATCCCATGGTAGAGTTTTTGAAGAATGTAATTCGGGAGATAAATCTAATAATGTTAGTGTACTAAAAGGATTAAAACCTTTTGGATTGTTTTAGATGTTTTATAGTGTGATTTTCCATGTAGAGAAGTATGAGAGGGATCACATTACTAATTGTACCTTGATGATGGGGAGTGAGAGAGCCTCAAATATTATGCAATTATATAAAATTTGAATCAGTGAGACATAATCATGAGGGGTGAGATTAATTCCCTCCACATATCCATAACATTGGATAAAACAAAAATTCATACCTGAATGAAATTCCATATAAATAAATGGTTGTATTGGCTAAAAGAGGGATGTAATGGTGTATGTAGGTACAAGTAATTACTAATTTTGATTGGATTTGAGGATATAAAATTATAGGATTTATTTAAAATATTTTCATAGATAGTAAAGTATATAATTCTTCTAAGAGTGATTTAGTATAATTGTAAATGAGTTTTTTCATCTAGAATAGTTTTATATTAAATCAAAATTTATTCATAAATTCTTAATAGAGGAAATCTATGCGGATCATCTTACTGGTTTAATGAATAAACATAACCAAGTACATGTTTTCAAACTAATGAAACGATTTTACACCTTTAAGAGGGCTCCAATATAGTGGAATCAAACGTTCAATGCCTTTTTGTCCAAGTGAAATTTCACCCAAATTAATATTTTTCATTTCTTTTAACATAAGTGATTCATTGCTGTAAGTTTCATCATCATTCTTCTCTATATTGAAGACCTATGTATCATGGGTCTGGTACAAAAATGAATTCATGATTTGTAGGATGAATTTTTTAGAATATTAATGTTGAAGGATCATGGTCCCTATTTATATATATTAGGGAACTAAATATTGATGGGAATATATTTTAATTCATTATAACTGACTTAATAAAATTTAATATGGAAGGTGGTGGATCAATTCAGTAGAGTGAGGTAAAACTAGTTACTATACCTATGGATTGGAAATTAAAATTGACTAATGTGATGGAATGATGAACAAAATCTGAGGTAGAGTACATGGAAAATACTCCTTACTCATCAGTAGTGGGCCTTTTGTATTCAATAGTTTATACTCAACTAAACATTTCACAGGTGGTGGGAGTATTTACCATGTGAAAATCAAATCAATAAAGGTAATATTGGAAGAATATGAAGTAGAGTCCTTAGTATATTAAGGGTTATATAATTTTGGAACTTTTATTTGTAATATACATGTCATTGAAGGGGTTTTTTGACTCTTAATATGGGGTAGGAAATTACAAATAGAAGATAACTAAATGATATGTCTTCACATTCAAAGGAATGGTTATGTGTGGGATATTTAATTTTATACTTATAGTTTCACTCTCTACAATATAGGTGGAGTCTGCTATTTTAATGAAATGTGAGAAGGAGATGATCTGACAGAAAGGGATGTTATAAGATCTCAGAAACATGAAAGGTGATGGGATTATATTTCATGATTCATAGAGAATGATTAATTTAGAAAAAATATGATGTATAATTATTGGATGAAAGAATATTTAACTAAAATATCCCGAAATCTTGATGTTTTTGATGGATAGGTAGTAGGATCAATAATAAAATATATGGATCATAGAATCTCATAGATGTACCGAAAATTGATGTATTCTAGTATTTGTTTATGTGGTCTAATCTATTGGTCAAACTACATTGACTGAATACATTGTGGAGGTACCAAAATGATAAAAATTTATTTTGATTTGTGAAATTGGATTGTAGATGATAGTGGATGACCTAATGTTGTTTTCTAGAAAATGATACTTCATAAGATGAAATCATATAGATATTATTTCCCATTTTAGTAAGGATTTATCATATTTTACATCATAGTGAAGTAGGTATGTGTTGTTTTTTTTGAGTAAATAGTTTTTTGAGGATTCAAAGAAAATAATGGAATTAGTAACAAAAAATGACGATTACACTTCATGAAACTCCATTGAAAAACATATATACAAAATTCAAATCATAAGGACCAGTCATTAAGAATGTTGTGAAAGAGTTAAAAGCCATGAAGAAATTACATGATGTGATTCCCTAATACATGTTGGGTAAATGTAAAACTCAATTCCCATTTCAAAGATCTTTCTGGATGAAGCTACATGATGTGAACCCCAAATAAACATCGTGAAAGGAGTAAAATTTCAAAATTAAAATATTTTAGATGAGATTTATATGAGACTTAAACAGATTCAAATCTGTGAAGATAAAATTGGATCTGAATTACATGACCTGGATACACTTTATAGGTCATTTAAAATACCAACTATTTTACGGCATCAGACACACCGTGGACAGATAATTGTTGATGGTAAAATAATGTTTCTCTCATTTTCCCTCATCTTACTTCTCGAATATCTTATATCTTTCAACCTAAAACTCATTTGTAAAAAAAATTCGTTGTTTTGCAATTACTGTAGCCTTTTGGACCGATTGGAAAATAATTATTCATCCTTTATTACATCAAAAACACTATTATATGTTAGTTATTAATTTGGATAATCAATCTATGTTAAATTCATGTTGTGCTTGTTCATTTTTTTATTTAAATAATGTACTCTATTTGAATTTTTATGATTTCAATGATCATATTTCTTATTCTACATTTCATGTTTGTAAATCCATTCTCTTAACACATTCTTCTTTGTTAATCGCTTAATATCAGTCTCTATTGGCATGTTAAGATTTTTTTCAATGCCTTATCTATTTGTAATAAATTCCACCATGAGTAGATAAACTTCTTAGGGTATGGATCGAGAGTAGGGGGTTTTGAATCTAATTAATCTATAATTCTTAGAGTTGTTACCCTAATGAATAATAATCATATTGAACAAAAATTTTCAATCCAATTAGATTAAGCATCCTTGACCATGAGAAGCATTAATGAACAACCTTAACCTCATTGGAGTGGAATTGTTTATGACCCTTAGCCTATAATACATTATACATTAGAATCCTGGCATAATGCATGCTAGATGTAGCTATCTCGAGACCTATTAATAATTTCCTATTGGATGCATCATGTTGGCTTGACCATAGGAAACTAGTTACCTTTCCTTACTTCGTGGCCTAAAGCTTATTACCGTACTTATATAGAATTAAATATCATCCTTTTATAAGAAATATGAAATCGATCATAATCCCTTCTTTATCTATGTATATTTTCCACCATGAATTTCTATTAGTAATTTCTTAATCTCAATCCCCTTTGAGGGCTCCATCCAAAATGGTTCTATGACTTAGTTTTTGAAACCTAATCAAGAAATATTCATGGGACCGATCTCGTACTAATGTTATACTATCCCCTAGTAGCAATTGTAGTTTGTTAAAAATAAAACTAATCTGATCACAACCCCTATGAAATAAATGATTCATGTGGGAATGTCAGATTTTTCATCGTTGTTATAGAACAAAGGGCTATGATAAGGTATGGAACATATTGTAATAACATATGATTACCTATCCCTTTTCCCATTTCAATTTTCTTTTATTTCCTTTCACATTTCTTATGGATGCCTTTGTGTCCTTATTATTATGGATTAGTGCATATATCATGGCCGTTTGACTCATTCGAAGATCCTTGACATGCAAGAACATCTCCTCTTAGAGCCTCATATAGAATAGAATATCTCTGCACACTACCATTCACAAATAGTTGGCCTTAGTAATCCTGCATCTCTAAACCAACCCAATCCACCAAACATGAAATTTGTAATACATGGATCGCTACCAGTGTAGCAATATTACACCATCATGGATTAATGAATTCCATAAATCCATGGTTCTACGACCAGTACCATATGACCTACTCTATATGAAAAAACATTTTAAATCATACCTAGGATCATCTATATGATCTATAATATGGGCCGAATCATTTGGATTAAAATTGAAGACCACCATGAGAATATCTCAAACTTCATAGAAGTTTGAGATAACATTCACAATCAAGTAATATCTTTTGATTCTGTTAGACTTATAGTATTTCCCTTCTCCCTATGAAATAGAGACATGTATTGGATAAATAGTCATGCACCTAATTCCATCAAAACATGGGATGATTTAGCTATGAAATTACAGGATATGTTCTTCCCACTAATATGCACTTGGAAATTATGGACCAAAATCCATAATTTGTCTCAAGTAGATGAAAATTCAGAATGGGATCCATGGGAATGTTTAAATGATATTTTCCACAAATTAACATATCATGGAATCTATATGTGGATTTATCTCCAGACATTTTATCAAGGCCTCTATCTAGATACTCACACTATCGTTGATACAACCGTTGATGGGGTTTAATGTTTAAAACATATGAGGTATTCCAAATAACTTTAGATGAAGTCTCTCATAATGAAAATAGGTGGAAAGGTGATTTTGGGCCACCCCAGCTTGTAATCCACTATTTTTAAGAAAATACTTGACTAGATGAATAAGTTGAGGCCTTAAGAAAGAATCTTGAATCATTTCATATATCAACTGAACCACCCACCCCTCCTACTCCTAAAATATAAATTAATTCATGGAAAATGTGAAATGTCCCATATATCTACCATGACTACACAAAAAAAGTTGAGAAGCAACCAATGAAAAATTTTAATTACATTAATTACAATTATGAAAAAAAAATTATTGTAGCTCTAGAAATACTGTTATCAGATTCATGTAAAAAACTAGAATCAAGGTAATCAAGGATATTATTATTAATGAAGTTCTCAGGAACCATTAATTGATTATGGACCCCTAGGATATCTGTCGATGAATCATGTGCCTCGACCAGTACAACAAGTAACCCAACAACCCTTCCCTCATAGAGTATAACAATAATTTCAACCAAATCCACCATGTCCTCTATAACCAGTTATCCATATTCAATAAAATTTATAAAACCATCACTCGATCATTGTTTATATGGAAAATCAATGGATGACCACCCCAAGAGATGGAAATGTAGAAACAAAGGGAGGCACTATGTAACCTCGAGCATCAAATGGGTAAGATTTCAAGGACCATGTTAGAGATATTTTCGAGTACTATACCTATTAATAATGAATTATTCCTAAGAGAATAATTCAAGTAATTATTTCTGAGAAGTGGAAAAAGTGATGGTTTTCCAAAAAAATCATGTAGAGGACAAGGAAGAAAAAATAAGAAAACTCAAAAAACAACATATTAATAGGGGAATATGTTTAGGAAAATAAAAATGGAACTCCTCAAGAGACACCTCAAGAAGATTCACCTTCTATAGAAGCCCCAACATAAGATAAACCTAAGGAAGAAGAAATTATTTCTCTACCACCATATAAGACACCTCTTCAATTATATAACATAGTGTGGAGGGTTTGATTAATTGTAAATATAAGATATTTCTGAGGACATTTAAAAAACAGAACATAAAAAATTATTTTCAGTGAGGAAATAACTCAAATGCCCAACAATGTGAAATTTTATTTAGGAGAATTATTCTAAAAAAATAAAATTGGATAGGCTATTAGTCTATAACTGAATAAATAGTGTTATATGGATTTCCAGATGAAAATCTGAAAAAAAAAGAGATCCTAGATAGTTTTCAATATCATGAACAATAATAGAATTTCACAAAAAAGACACTTAAGTGACTTAGGAGCCTGTAATGACCACTTTCTGATGAGTGCATTCCAAATATTGGAACATGAATAACTCAAACCCACTAGATTGGAACTCCAATTTTCATACCAATCTATAAAATATTCCTGAGGAATTATTGAATACATCTTTATAAATGTCAACATGTTAATTTTTACATAAGACCACCTTATTATGGACATAGAAGAGGACAGAGATGTTCCAATCATCTTAGGATGACCGTTCCTAGCCACTGGGAAGGAATTGATCAATGTATATCTAAGAAGACTAATATTTTGAGTAGGTGAAAAACAAGTTGTGTTTTCCCTTGAAAGGGAATCACAAAAAATTGATGATTTATTTGACTTCCAAGCTATATTTCTCACAGATGAAAGCGATGGATATATAAAAAATTAAGAAGAGATTAAAGAAATTATCCCTGATAATGATTATGAGTATTCCTTTGAGGAAGTAAAATATGTATAACCTATTACATGTTACATCATCCTACCTTTGGTACCCTCAGTCATTCATCCACTGAAACTGGAATGGAAACCCCTCCCCATTACAATTATGTATCACATTCTAGAAACTACTACAACACTACGAATTATTATTAACATAAAACAATATCAATCACATGATGAAAAATTGATTGAATTCTTGAAAAGATATAATTAGTCAATTGAATGGGTAGTGGATGATATAAATGGTTTTTGTCCTACTTTATGCTCCCATAAAATTATACTAGAAGAAGTCACAAAACCCAAACAACAACCACAAAGGTAAATCACACCACCAATGAAGGAAGTAATAATGAAATAAGTGCTAAAACGTTTAGATGTTGGAATAAAATTTTCAATCTCATATAGTGAGTGGTTGAGCCCTCTATAGGTAGTTCCCATGAATTGGGCCCTCATAGTTGAAAACAATGATGAAGATTCATTATTCTTCACTCACACCTCATTGGATGATGAGTGTGTGTGGAATATAGAAATCTAAATGCATATACCTAGAAATATAATTTCCCTTTACCTTTAATGGATCAAATGTTGGATAAACTAGTAGGAAATGAATTCTTCTATTTCATTTATGGATATTAATGATACAATTAGATTGCAGTCAACCCATATTATTAATATAAAACAACATTCACATGTCCATTTGGTACCTTCCCCTAAAAGTACATGTTGTTCAGTATGTACAATGTACTAATTAATATTCAAGGGTTCATGAAAGATAGATTCTATGATATGGTGGAGGTATTATAATAAATATTCAGGGATTATTTTCATGATATAGAAGATCCTTCGATATCATCCTCTGAAATCAAAATATAGTCATGTAGCATTGTGAAGATAAGTGCCTAGATTTATGTTGGAAAAAAATCCACATTTTGTTTGAAGGATTAATAGTCCGTAGACACAAAATTTACAAATATGTTATGGAATTTGATAACTGCATTATAAAATTGATCAAATATTTACCAGATCTATTAATAGTAAATGAATAACGTTGTTTCGAGGCTATGGTAGATTATATCAGAGATTCGTTAATTATTTTAAGAATGTTTCCTGCTTTATAACACAAATTCTATCAATAGAAACTCCATTTTAATTTAATAGTGTAATTTGTAAGGAATAAAAAACATTAAAGAAAAGATGACATGCTTCCCCTATAATCATTTCAATAGATTTGGAAAAAGAATATGAAATGATGTGTGACTCTAGTGACGTCACGGATGGTTCTATTTTAAGAAAGTGAATTGATCACAGATTCAATCCCATGTACTATTCTTGTCACACATTGAATGAATCTCAGGTGAACTATATAACCAGATAGGAGGATATCTTATTAGTAATCATTTATTTCAATAAATTTATCTCCTATCTTGTTTTGTCAAAAGGGATTATGTCTACTAATTATCCTTCCTGAAAATATCTTCTGAACACTAAATATGTTCATCCAAGACTGGTAATATGGATCATTTTTCTTCAGGAATTCGTAATTTCCATCAATGATACCAAGAGAACATGAAACTTTTTCATAGATCATCTATCTTGAATTCGAATTCCCCATATAAATGTTTATAATGATCTTGACAATGAAGTTGACATTCATGATGAACCACTTCTTAGCCTATATAGAAGCGCACAACTATGGTTTTATGATATTGAAAACGGTCTTACCATGTTATATTTATACCCAAAACTCTCATAAAAAATGAGAATATTTATGGGTGATGTTTCAATCTACTACTGGTATGAACCATTTCTTTATAAATTGATGTGCTCATGGTTTTTTACATCATTGAATTATAGAGGATTAAATAAAAATGTTTTATAATTTTTCCATTTTTCCAAAATTGGGGGAAATCATACACCAGAATGCACATCATAGAATATTATAAAAATATAAATTTTAATTCCAACACTCCACTAAGATGCCGGATATTTTTCCCAATTTTGTGAGTAGTTCCAATGAACTAGAAACATTGGGAAAAATTCTCCAAAACCAAGTAATGGATGTTATAACCTTTAACAAGTGTTTGAAATCTTTTGTGGGACCATTTCTCAATTAAAATTGAAATTCATATATCCTTGTTGGCATTGAATATGTTTCTAAAGGGGTATAATTTTAAACAACAACTCATGTCATCACATATGTTGTAATCATTTTCGTTAAAAAGAATTTTTTTTCTTTATTTCGGTCTTCTTTAATAATCATTAGTGATAGAGGAAAAAATTTCACTAATAATGTAATCAAATTACTTCATACAAAATAAGGCATTTTTTACAACGTAGAAACTCCCTACCACACGATAACATGTGGGAATGTTGAATTATCAAATAGGTAAATAAAAAATACGATACAAATTATGAACACAATTCTTATATATTGGAGTCCAAAATGACATGATACACATTGGGAATACAACACTACACACAAAAAAACCCATTGGAACAACACACTTCCAATCTTTATATGGCAATCCTTATAATTTTTTTGTAGAACTACATCATCTCTCGTATTGGGAAATTAAAAGGTAAAATATAGATTGTCAATATGTGGGAAAATCCTTAATGCTTTAATTTAATGAATTTGAAGAAATCAAAAATGATACTTCTGAAAATTCCATGGTATATAAATGAAAAAACCAAAATAATGAATGATCAACACAATTCAATATGCAATGTTCTCAAAGGAATATTGTTTTGTTATTCAAATTACTTTTGAAATTGTTCAATGGGAAGATGAAATCTAGATTGTTAGAATCATATTTTGTTTTCCACATATTTCATTACGGGACGGTTAAAATTGAGAAATAAGGAACACCTCCCACTCAATGTCAATGGACAAAGGATCAAAATATTTCAATAACCCTTCTTGGAAGGGTGTTTCATTAAGTGAAAATTCATTTGAGCCTCAAAGCATCATGATCTAGAAATTAAATGAAGCACTGAATATGATTCAAACTTTTCAAGATCACACTAGACTAGAATAGGTTATAATAAGATTTTGGATAGAATTGGTAATATCTAGATCAATGAACTAGGTTCAAATCAAAATCTAAGAAAACAAGAAAACATTACACATCAAGTAATCATAATTCATGTTCTATATCCTTATGGCCTAAAATTTCATAAAAATCACAAATAAATGATCTAAAACCAAATTTCATGTTATTTATTTAACTGATTTTATTTTAAAAATATTTAATGAACCTAGGATTCATGATCCACCCCCTCATGCTTGACAGTTGACCCCTCTCCATTGTTGTTCATGATCAAAAGGTGAACTCCACTCTACTATATAATTCTCCCCCAACCCTCTCAAGTATCCCCTCCCTCATTATACATATTCTCTACATCTTTGCAACCAAAACAGTTTCTGCGATGGAATACATGAAGACCATGTAGACTCCAGCTATAGTTTTTTCGCCTAACCAGGATTATACACCATTTAATGAAGCGCTGACGAGGTGTGGCACCTCCCTTACCCCCTACATCTCCTTCCCTCGCTTCTCCATTATCTGAAGACCAATATTCTTCCACAAAAGAGATCTAATCATGATCCAATTAGTCATATGAAGATAACAAGAAATATATTTACCCCATAGTCCAATTTTTATTACAAAAACAAAATGTTTCACTCAACCATATGTAAGAAAATCAGATGAGTACCAACAAAATCATTGATATGGCCATCATATCTTTTCTAGATATCAACTAGGAGGTACTCCAGCTCCACAAGAGAAATCACATATTAACTATCAATGAGGTATGGGAGGAGATATACAAGAAACTATTTCTAGAATTTCTCTCCAGAGTTGAGGTTGTAGAAGGTAGTATCTACTTTATACATGGAGGGTGAACCCATCATCTTTCCTTCTTTGAATTTGGAATAGGCCTTAGAATTTACCTAGAATATTCTTCCAAATCTGATATATTCCCAACACTACATCTTGGTATATCAATGATGGATTAAAAGAGGATTTTGTTATTGATTTCTTGGGATAATAACAGTAATCATGATCACAATATCACCAAATCCACCCATCTTTGAGAAATAGACCTATGTATCCTAAATAGAGCCCTAACACATGTCTGTTTTACCTCTACTGAGTCTCATGGAAGTGTTAGTTAGATTTATTTCATAATACTTGTAGTAGGCATTGTTGGCCCTTCCAGAAAAATGATCTCTTAGTTGTAATTATTTTATATAACTCATACTCAAACGATGTGAGGTACACTTATGGGAGGATCATTCATAACACTTTTGTCCCATCATCTCAGTTTTTTTGATGCCTCTTGTACACTCAATTACCGATATAAGATTTAATCAATTGATTTAATATTGTTGAAAATGATATAGCTTCTTAAAAACAATGGAAACCACTATCGATTAGCAATATAGGTAGTTGAGGATGCTGATGAGGCACTCAGTGATCCTAATGCAGACCCTGCACCATCAATAACCCCCACATACATCCAAAAACATACACCTTCGATTCCAATCCATGGCTCAATCCATTTTCCTACATCCACCACCACATAACCTACTAATACACCCACCAAATCATATCCCTCATATATCTAGTCCATGACCATGTGCATCCTAGAAACCCTGATTAGATATTGATGCACCTATATAATCCATTCACAATGTTTTAGATTTTCACTAGAACTTTCTCACAACCACCATCCAATGTCGACCCCTCATCATCTTCTCATCCTTCCCTATACACCACCTATGTCGATTTAACCTCAGATCTGATAGAACCTACTGCCTAGGAGGTATATGTGTGAGAGAAGACCTATATGAAAACGAGACTAGTATCCACCTCATCCACCAAGGTACCTTTCCTTGATTCAGTTTCAAAACCAATAGAGACACTCCATATCAGTAACTCCCAACCAAAAAACTCAAATAGATATCCACACCATTAACACTATCATCATCTTCTGACCACCGATTACTTTCTATCATCAGATCCATTGAACAGAAGGGGCAGATGCACCACACTCTATTCGATAGTAGACTGTTGATGATTTCATCACTGACATTGATTTTTTCTTGTTTACTATAGTCCCCTCCCATGATTATGTATGCTTCCTAGATAATGATCATTTTTTAATTCCTATATTATATTTCATGAAAATATCATTTTAATATATATATGGGATTCTAATATTTCTATATGTACATGGATTATATTTTTCAAATATTTAATGTTTCATTTTCTCTATGTATAGTACCTCTATTTCATCTATGGTTATTCCCATGTTCAATGAGAGACTCAAAACCTGGCTAAGGCCAGCACTAGCATCAAGATCTATCACTTGAGATTCATGTTCATTAGCAACCCCCATAGGTTTAGATACCTTTCTTCCACTTGATATCCATTCTTGGTATTCTCTTAATGTGATCAATCCCTCCAAATGTTCCTATGACCAAGAGGACACTACTACCAATAGCTGTAGAAGACAAAGGAGAGAAGAGGTGATGTATTCCATGGATTGATAAATTGTTCTATATCTCTGGACGATGATATCATATTAAATTATTTGTGCGATAAAACCAAATTTTTGTCTATTTTCTCATTCTTGTATTTACGATTTGGTTGTATAAATCCTTATGTTAGTTTATATTTTTAGTCATTTTAACATTGAACTTCATTATCTACACATACTTTCAATTATATTAACCAGGTATTTTTATTTATATTCACTATTTTCACCAACTATTTTCATGTCTAAAAAATAATTTTTCCCATATAGACTAATGTTTTATCTAGTAAATGACTTTTATTTATAATTTTTTTAGATAGCCAAATTCAAAAATCAAGACAGCTCAAATTTTCCAATGATATGCTAATATATATAGGGATCTATCAAATTTGTATCATTTAATTTTACAATTTCCATTTCCAAAATCTAATATTCCCCTTCCATAACCCTCAATTGTTATTTACATAGATACTTCAGACACTTTATTAGTCTATGTGTGAATGATTTTTTCTGGAGTTCCAAATTCCATAAACATGAATTATTTTATTTATTTCATTTTTATGTGAGATATTTTACAATCGGATGCATTATTTAAACCTCAAACTTATTACAAACATTTAATTAATCAGAAAATTTAATTGGAAAACTAATTGAATTATATGATTCACATTTATTTATATTGTTTAGAGTGGTTTATGAGTTTACTATTTTATTTCAAATTCAATTATTTTAAAATCACATTTATTTTTCTTCTTAATTGATATTAAACACTTAGTGATTGATAATTTTCATTATTTACACCCATTCCTAATAGTATTATGATCCTATAATTTCATTTTCATTTGTACGAATATTACATAAGTAAAACATAGGAAATTAAATCATATCAGAATCAGTATTGAGATATTATTGAGGAAATAAAAGCACAAATACACATTTAATATCGTTATGGAAATCATTGTTGGTCTACTTTTCATGAGATCCACCTTACATATTTTCACCATTAAACATATAGCTTACATGAATGGCCTTATATGATGTAGCTATTCCAATCTGGTTATCCCTTCCTATCCTCATTTTATAATGTATGACTTTACATTGAACAAGTGTGGGGGAATTTTTTTCAGTGTAAATAGGATTATTTTATTGAGAATGTGTAAATAGGTTATCACCATACTATTTAAATATAATCCACATGTACTATGTGGTATCTCATATATATCTTGTTCTATTAAATATATAAAGTAAAAAAGAAAAAGATGATTTTTTTTGTATTAGGAATTTAAAAAAACACCATTTCTAGACCGATGAATCCTATGATGGATAATATGTTGTTGGGGAATGTTTGTGAGATCTGGCCTAGACATGATTTCATACAAAATCCAAAAAACAAAAGTAATGTGATACCTTTTTCACTCATCTAATATATTCATTGACCCACCATGATTTGTTGGGATCACGACCTTAATTAGCTATATAGAAGTCATTTTTTTAACTATTCACAAAATTCATGCATTATACATTTGAGATTACACAATGTTTTGTGATTTTTTAACTACATAACCACCTTCCCATATCCTAATAGTCATTTGAAATTTTTTTCAGAATTACACATGATTGAATTCGAATTTGTATATATGACGTAGAGATGATAGAACCAATGAATTTCTATGGTTAGGATAACCTACTATGTGTATGATCATAAGTATAGTTTTATTTCACCATGAGTAATGAGAGAAAATCCATTTCTGAGTTAAATTTCATATGGGTATATAATTTATGGATCCTTTATGAAACTGTAATTAAAATATTATGAATTTTTTAATGAAATAAACTATTCAGCAAGAATAATTTTCTCTATATAGATGATTATAGAGAAAGTTTGTTTCTACTTAAACGTAGTTTTATTTTCTTGGATATAAATATAGTTTTCTATTTAAATAATTCAACACCTTTTATAATCCCAATTGATATATTTTTTTGAGGACACAAAATTCATTAAGTGTGGCATAATTACGTAACATCAAATCATATACACATTTCACTATCTTTTTAGTAAGTATTATCCATTATTTTAAACAAAAATACACCATGTTTGTGTTTTTAATTGAGTGAAATAGTTTGTATGATTTATGAGGGAAAACTAGAAATAATTAGAAATAATTCCCTTACACATTAAGAAATTCTATTACATGATGTAGATTATAAATTCACAAAATAATGAAAAGCCACGAAGACAATCTTAAAAGTGTTACAATCCATGAACAATTACATAAGATGATTCCCAAATATAGTTTGTGTAACTCTTAAACTCAATTCTCATTCTGAAGAAACATCTGAAGGACGTTAGAAATCGTGAAGCCCAGATACATGTTGTGAAAGGAGTTAAATTTCAAAATTTGAAGATATCATACAATAATAGCATAAATTCAATTTTTTAGAGAAAACCATGTATTATACTTACATGATGTGAATAACCGTTAAAATTCATTTAAAATACTGACTATTTTTTGACATCAAGCACACTATAGGCAAAAATTGTCGATGAAATTCTAATTTTTCTATCGGTTTCAATCATTTACTTAAGTATTTATTCTTACTTTCTTAATAAAACATAATTTTAAACCATTATATGCATTTTATTATTAGTACTCAAGGCCTTTGGATCAATTGGACATGAATTATTCATCATTATTTACATCTCTAACATCGTGCAACATGCGTTATTCATATCAATCATCAATATATGTTGAATTCTTGTTGTGATTGTTCTTGTTCTCATCTTATCTAAGTATTTGATTGTAAATTTGATTTCATTGAATATTATATGGATTATTTTCCATTGCATGTTTTCAAGGTGGTTAATATTCATCTTTTCATAATTTTTAATCATTTAATCTCAGTATGTATTGATATGTTAATAATGTTTGAAACTCATTATCTATTTGTAATCGATTTGAGCATGAGTAGATAAACTTCTTTGAGTATAGATTGAAAGTCGTCGTTTTTAAATCCATCTAATCTTTAATTCATAAATAGGTAACCCTTTTGAATAGTAATTAGGTTAAACAAAAATTATCAATCCAATTTTTCTAATCAACCTTGGCCATAGGTATCATGAATGGATGACCATGCCCAAATTTTAGTATAATAGGTTATAACCATTGACCTATGATACTTTTTTCTACAGAATCTACGCTTAATTCAGTGTAGTTGTAGCTATATATAGAACATATAATATTTTTCTCTCTGATTGATCTATATAGATTTAATATATCTAACTAGTTCCCTTTTCTATCTTTGTATCCTAAACCATTGGACTATACCAAGTTATAATTAAAGATCATCCTCATTTATGAATCAAAAAACTAATATCAATACCTTATTTATCTCTAATATCTATCCATAAATCCATTAAACAAGTCATTTCCATAGATCAGAATCCCTATCGAGACTCCTAAAAAGGGTTCTAAGCCTTAGTTCATGCCAATCAATACAAAAATCATCATGAGAGGGAACCCAAAAAACTGCTATACTATTCCACAATTACATATTTAGTTTGGGAAATAATATAAAATATAACCACATCCCATGAAAATTAAATGACACATGTAGGAATTTAAATTCATACCAGATGGATTTTTTGGTTTTAGTTGTATGTGTGAAAACCATTTTACATCCCCAAGGTTAATCTAATAGAAATAAGAACACCAAATGAATTACTTCTGATGCATTTGATGTAAATAATTTAATTACAACTATAGAATATAGAGGATTGGAATTAATAGTGAATGGATGATGATAGGTAGACTACAAGTTTGGGAGATACCCCAAAAATTTTATATATATGTGGTTTAGATAATACAAAAGAATTGTGTGAGTTTTTTCCAGGAAGTATATGTTATCTTTTTCACTAAATTATTTTTATTATTGGGTTGACATAATAAACTTATATAAGAACACATAAGATCATTGTTCGTCTCATTATAGAAGCTAGATACATTAATCAAAATATAGATTTGATGTAAGATAATTATTTCTTTGAACAAAGGGATTTCTATGGATAATAGATCCAGCTGAATTCTCCTTGTAATGATCATAAGGAAGATAATACTAATTTGTTCAGTGGGGTTCTACTAAATTTATTTGCATGGATCATTTTATAAATATTATCATTCTAATATAATTATCTTTTGTTACATAGAATAAAATAAAATCAATGTTACCCTCATGGATTATAACTCATGTTCTAAACATTTTACAATATTGAGTTATTATTTTTCTTTACTCTTCAAATTAGTTTGTTTTTGATATTTTTGTCTATGTTTTATGGAAGTTGTTCATTATAGTGCAATGATTTATTTTTGGGGTGTTTTCAATGTTTATTTACACCATTTAATATGATTTAATTTGTACTAAATTCCATACTGTATGTTCTGGTAGATATCTTTCCCTAGTTTAATTGGAAGATATACATTATCCCAATATAGGGTATATTGGAGGACATATCTAAATTTGAGTTTCAATTCTAATCAACTTTAAAAACCACTAAATTTGTTAAAAACATTTCCAAATATCTTAAAAACACTTTGAAACATCCAAATAACATTCAAATAACATAATATATTTTATTTTATGGGAGTGAGAACATGATTAATGCATTGAAAATAAAATCAAACACAAAAACATATCAACTCCATTTTTTCTTCAAATATTAAAATCTTCATCTCTAGAAAAAATATATATATTCAAGAGGATATTTCATCAACTCTATATCTCTATAAAAATTCCATAATATCTCTAGTTTATAATAATCCCCCTCCCTTTTATTTTTTTTATAATCCATGGAATATCCATCATATTAAAAACCATCTCACATTGAATTGAAACTTTTTTCAATAATTATAATCCCATGTGAGAAATTTAATTTTATAAAAAACATTAAACAATAATATCTTGTTCATATAAATACTGAAACTATTCCACCTATTCAAATCCATTTATACTACTTTATATCAATAAATAATAATAAAAACCCTTCTTCTCATGTCTCACAACATCCCATGAATCTTTGTATTATAATTTCCAACATGCATTCTCACCAATGATGTCAGAATACATCTCATTACTAATTAAAAACATAACACTTTTAATAAATATCTCTAAATATTGACTCCCCATAAATAAGTTGTATCCCTCTATTTAGGTTAAGAAAATATCTTTGCATTATCTTATATATTAATTTTCCCTCACTTATGAACTCTTTAATGAATAAACATAATGAAATATTTATATTTTATCTCTAACCATATTTAAAAAAAATATGTAAAACGTGATAGAGGGAACGGATTCATCATACCTTTTCATTTGATTATTAATAGATGATAATTATTCTATAACCTCTATGACATGGTATCCAACCGCACCGTCGATAGACTACCACATTGATCATCCTAGTTCTTCTTTAACTGCCATTTTATATTTTAAGTACGCATTTTCTTCTTTTTTATTAATATGGTATTATATATATTATTTCTTATTTTTTAATATAAAATAATTCATTTTAAAAAAATATGTCATTGTCCTAAAATGGACACACCTTTATCTTCTTTTTTTCCGGATATATTCTTCAAGAGATCATATCTTATTTATTCATTGTACTAGAATTGTTTTATCAATATTTGTTTAATGAAAAAAATATAAATGATTCAGAAAATCATTATTATTATTAATATAATGATTATTATCATAATGTTATTCTATGATGCGAAATAAATTTCCATGGATGGTCTATCAAATCATCAAAACACATTATCTTTCAACCCATCAAAAAATAATGTCATCTTCAATTAAAACTTACATTATCTAATGATTGATAAACCAAACCCTTTATTTTTTGGGGATTCAGTGTTATCAGTGTTAATAAAATGTGTATTAAACAACTTAGTATAAATAATGAGTTTATAAGATCTTATTAGATGAGATAAATATCCATTATCCAAAACTAAATGATGTTTCCATTGTTTCGATTTATGTAAAACATCAATATTTAATGGATTACAAATTTTATTCACTTTCATTTTATATGAATTTTTATTATTATTAGTCAATCTCAAATGGGTAGGTGAAATGGTGTGACATTCTTCATCAAGGTATCCCAACTGGTTACATCTTCTACAAGACTCTTCCAATAGTTGAAACTTTTTCTCAATGAAAAGACCTTATTCATTAGATTTCAATTCCTTTTTTCTTCTATGAGTGGATTGACTCTAGCTAATTTTTTTTTATCAAAAATCATATAATATTATAAGAATAATTTTTAATCTTACCCAAATCATCTATCTATGTTCCAAAAGCCTCCAAAATTCCATAAATATACATAAATTACTTACATTTGTCTAAAAAAGTATTTTTTATATATTTTGGTCATAAAATTGGTTTATTTTTTATAAAATAAAACATTAATTGAATCCATACAAATTTCTTTTTTTACTCTATACATCACTGAATCTACTTCTAAGTTAACATTTGTAGGTGTTTTGTCTTTCAATTAATAATTCCCAAAATATAAATATTTTTGAAAATCGTATTGATTACCTATAAACATTTAATTATTTATTTTCTAATTTCAAATAGATTCTTCATCCACACTAATAATATTTTTCACCCAATCAATGTGATCTTTTTTAGTTAAATTAAATTTCACAATTCTATGAAACTTCACATCTTTCCCCAATAATCTTATATTATTTTCCAATTAAATTTTATTAATTTTCAATTTCTTTATTGATAAATTTACTGTTCCATCCCTTTTCATATACCATTCTCTTACAATTTAACTTTAATCCTCTTATTATTGAAAATAAGAATACATTTTTAGACTCTTATTCCTATTTCAAGTAGATAATTCATCAGGTGACATTATTAATGTTTTCCTCTGTAGCATGGAAATTATCTTAATATCAACCCCATTTAATCATCGATTGTCTCACCACTTTATAATTATAATTAATTATCTTTAAACATTAAAAACCATTCACAATCATCAGTAGATGATTTTACATGTTCATAATCCTCCATATAATAACATTATTTATTCATAGATAAAAATATTATCTCCTTAATGTTATAGAAATCACAACCTTTACCATTCACAGAATTTGGAAATACATTTCTATTTAAAGAATATATTCGATTATTATATTTATCTCCACAAACATCATCTTCTTCTAACTTAGGAAACATTGTATTGAAATGACCAATAACCTCATAGCTCGAACACGAAAAAGATTGATTTCCATGAAATTTTCCTTTTCCTTTTCAATAACTTCTTGAGATGGGATAAATTCATTTTTATAACATCATATCAATATATTCTAATAATATTTCATCTTAATCATCAATAGAAACTTCTTCCCTAATCTTCTATCTCTAAAAATATTTTAACGAGACATATCCATAAACCTTAGTATTCTTCATGGAAACTCCTTCCTTATATGTTTAATAAGAAATGATAATTATATATAGATCATTTAATAGAAATGTTCAGGAAATTCGTCTTTGAGTGATTAAATCGTCCAATAAAATTTGTCTAGAAGGATTTCTAACATCTTATCAATAAATATAATGTCTTTAAATTCTCCCAAAAAAACTATTATGGTGCTGACAATTTCATTTAATTTAGTAAATATGTTGTTGGATTGGTATACAAATTCATTATTTTAAGGATCTAAAATTTTCTTTCCTATGTTTCTATAGAATTATTTGTTCCTTCTATAAAATTGTTTTCCATGAGGAACTATGATAATTAGATAAGTTTATAAGAAACATGTACTATTGTGACCTAGAATACCCTAAACCGATACCCCAATTTGCTGGCATACATTTCTTAAAGTATGACATCCCATACAACCAAGGCTACTAACTAGCCGTAAGGGTATAAGGGGTATAAAGGGTAGACCATACCCTCATATTAGAGTGTAAAATAGATAAAAAAATAATAAGACAATAAATTAAGCTTATAAAACATACAATATAATAACTCGACTAGTAACCCACATTTTCTGAAGCATTATATAATAGAATGTAATGGTGAAAAAATGATAAAATATGGAAGGGTAAATAAAAAAACAAATATATTAATCTCAAAATCAAAAAATTTGAGCCATATGAATGGATTTTATGGCATGATTATATACAAAAAATGGAAACAAGGGAATGAATATTCAATAAGCTATATGTAGTGGTTTGGACCTCGGTGGTCTATCACATTGTCAAAATCTAATTTCAGGGGTGTTCTGGGAGGCAACAGTAGTTCATTTAAAGAGTTTTCCATATTTTTCAAATTTTTGTTTGGTGGCTCAAGGTGTTCATGTCGATGAATTAGGGTGTCAATGTTAGTGAGTTAGGGTTTTGGTGCCAGTGACTCAAGGCATTAGTGTTGGTGACTCAGGGTTTCGGTGTTAGTGACTCAGGGTGTTGGTGTTGGTGAGTTAGGGTATCAGTGAGTTTGGTGTTGGTAGGACACATTTGTGAATCACCCATCGGTGACTCACTATCATTGTAGGAGACTCACAGATTTGTTACTCTCTGTAAGTGTTGTTGACTCATCCACCAGTGGATCATTTCCAGTTTTTCCAGTTTCAACCCACATAAATTTTATGTGACATAAATCAAGTATAAAGCCTTTTTGAAGCATTTATAATTATATTTCAAATGATATTAATTATATATTAAATATCCTAACACTCTAGGTACATTGAGATATTAAAAAATGTAATATCTACCAAGATCCCATGTTAATGACTATTGAAACTATTTCTTGCACCATTTTTATATGATATGGATTTCTTTTTCTAATGTAGAGGTCTTCTCCTCTCTTTTCACTTTGGGATCCTAGAGCCTTCCCTTCCCTTAGGTTCACTAGTTCTATCACAACCATCTATCGAGTTTTCATTAGTGTTTTTCTTTTTAGTATTTATGCTACTATCACAAGGAGGATTTTTAGACACCTATTGTTCTAAGCAGTTGTTTCCATCATCTATATTCTAATTGCGTATCATATGGGGTGTTCGTAGTACAATTATTTTGTAAAAGTTTTTGAATCCAATATTTTACCAAAGAAAAATTCTAATTCGATCATGATAATGGGCTAGGTGAGGATTGATCTTGATCTCATATTTTATTTTTTATCTTTGTTGATTATGTATTTTTTTCATGTGTATTTTTAATATCTTGGTCATTGGTGCACTTTTCCTATGTATGAGAAATTCCTTAAAACTCTTGTTTTTTTCATGTGAATAACTACTGTAAATATCAATATTATTAATCATGTGTAATCAGTAAAATGATATAGATGCATCAGGATGAAAACTGTTATATAATCATCCATTTTTATCAAAGAGGAACTTAAATAATAGTTGGCGAAAACAAAATTCACCATGTTTGATAGTTCTGACTCTGTGAACGGGGCGATATCAGTGGTTTTTTGTAATCTAAATTTGATAAATTGATTGATTATAAAATTGATGTACTTATTTTGTAGTGGGACATATTCTGGGTAGTGTTTGGGATGTGGGGCTTCTGGTTTGGGGTATATCAGGACTTCTTATTTATGGGTGTATTGGGTGTGGTGTTGTTTTATAGCGCGACTTCTAGGTTTGGTTGAGGGAAGAAAAATTAAGTTGGTTAGCATTGAAGAATGGTTTTGGTAGTGTCAAAATATGAATGTCTTTTATATAGAGAAGAAAAAAGATGTTGAGTTTTCTTGTGTGTTTTGTTATGGGGTGTGTTTAGTGGTATTTAGCCTTCTAATAACGGTTTTAGATGTTGTGCTAGTTATTTAACTATTTAGTGATGAAAATAAATAAATGATTTTATTACAAAAATTGATAATTTTTTTAAATGAATTTGTTGGGGTTATTTTTAATGTTGGGTATTATAGTGAAGTGGTAATTTGGGGGTCCACCATTCATGGAGGTATGTGCATGTTGGGGTATCATAAATGGTGGTTTTTAGATTGATAGTTGTTGGTTTGGAAAGCCTTCAGTTGGGATGAGTTTTTTTACCTATATGTATAAACATGTAGTTCCTTGTGTTTTTTATATGCACCCCACTCGTGTTAAGAACAACGTGATAAACAACAACATTACTATGGGGAGGGTTTCCTTCCGAGCATACTAGTTAAAAAATGGATAGCACGTTATGGGATCCTCTCTGTTCCGTCTTCTAGGAATTTACATCCCATGAATCTTCGTAAAGGATGTAATAGCTTGAGGTTTGTTACCAGCTCTATAATACCAGTTGTTTGAGAGGAAGTTTATTTCCCATGTGACTTCATGATGAGGCCCTTGTGTTTTTTGGTAGGGTGTGGTATGTGTGAGGCCTATGTGTGTGAGGGTAATATTGTGGTGTGGTATTGGCCCAGGTGTATGGGGGCTGGATGTGTGTGGTTTTAGGCCCATGTGTGTGAGGTCGGTTAGTGACAATGGGGCTTGTGCAAGTGGTAGATGTGTCAAGACATTACTGTTAACTTATGGGAAGTGGTACGGGGTCTCCAAATATCGAGAAGTGTGTTGTATAATATTACACGACATGTGTTATTTGGTGATCATGTCTTGATGAGTTTGGGGTGGATAGTTTACCTTGTTAGGTTCTTTGGAGTTATTGATGGTTTCTCCCAGGGGCATTAGTATGCTTTCCCCACTTATCCACAAATGACATTGGTTTTTCCCTACAGAGTATACTTTTATGCTCACCCAACGTATATAAAACCACTTTCATGTTTTTATGGAGACTACGGAGACCATGTTGGAACATACTAGATTATACATTAAGGATAGTTGTTGTGTTGCAGCTTTGTATTATTTTGGTTCTTACCATGGAGTTTTCTTTATATTTTTCTAGTAGTTTTACTTTAATGATGCATGTGGGATGGATCTTGGTATCATTAAATGTATTTATGTTGGTATTTTTTGAGGTTGGTACATTCTATCTCTCGAACATGGATACTATAAAAAGGTTAATGCCTCCCATTTTTTGAGATTTATATACCTTTGATGTCAGTCTCCACCCTGGGTCCTATTGGAGGTGGGACATAGGGTTCATTATCTCTCCTTCGTCCTAAAGAAGGTGGTTCATGATAGACTGGAATCAGAGGCGATGGTTGACAGATATGATTGAGTTTTTGGTTATTAATAGTTATTATTTCATGTGTTGGTTGGTAAACCATGTTATAGGATCTTGGTGTATGGAATAGTCTAGGGAATACCAGCTAGAACACTAGTTTTTAGCCCCTACCCCCCCCCCCCCCCCGTCATTCGATGAGATGACTCTGAACTCACTGAACGACCAAGTGAGGATACACCGTTTAGTGGGTAGAGACCATAAGAAAGTAACATGCATCATGATGAATTATATTGTGGTTTTTCTATGTAGTTTTCTGGATATTAAAATATATAATTAATTACAATGAATCTGAAGGGAAAAAATCATGATACTATGGAGGCATAGGAGTTCATTGTTTTTATTTCATCTAAGGATGTTGGTTGACACTCACATGTGGTATGAGTAGTGGAGGGTCAGAAAACTGACCCAGTTTACTGAAAGAGGGATGATCTCGTGGAGGAGGATCACATGTGAAATAATATGATTTGTTCTTTCCAGTGGAAGACTATTGGAAAGTATGAGGGCAGTGTCTTCGATATGGATATTGAGAGTTGGCTCAAGGAGTTTGTGATAAAATTATGCATGATCAAGGCTCTGATGTAGTACTAGGTTCCCCTTTCTATGATCTATATTAGAGTTGTAGTGCATTAGTGGTGGACACATTACCTTGGGGATAAGGACACCGATTTTCTCTAGGTCGACTTCAAGAAGGAGTTCCAAGAGAAATTTTATTCTTCTATGATGAATGCTGAGAAGAGGAAGGATCTACTCTCCCTATAGCATAGAAGTACGCTATTAAGGTAGTTGGGGATCATGTTCAATGATCTCCAAAAATTTTCTCCAGATCTCTTTCCATATAATGATACTTGGGTGAGATTCTTAGAGGAGGAACATTGACTTTCTCTTTAATATGTGGTTACTCTGATCAAACGAATAACATATTTAGAGGTTCAGAACAAGGATTTGGTGGTGGAAGGGATGAGATCATGAGGATATTTGACATGAGAGGGAAGCTAGATGAGCTCATCAAAGGGGAAGTCCATCAGTAGAAAGTCTCCCACATTCATACATTACAGGTTTTGGCCAACTTGGATCTGACCTCAGTAGTTTCAGTTTCTACCCTCTAGTAATCACACTTTTCCCATGGTGGTAGGAATGAGGTGTTTTTTATGGTGGGGGTCATGGGAAAATACATGTATAGTTACTAACTTGAGGTCAGTATGGTGGAGGTTTCCAGGTTTAACACCATCCTCAGTAGTAGTTTCCGGCCCGACCATTAAAGTAGTAGGGACAACGGGCCCCTTTTCCATCAAGGGAAAATGGTGCTAGAGGAGGCCGACTATAGGGGGTTCCTTAGAGACCTCAACCTGGGTGTGGTGGGGGAGGTAATAAATAGCCGATGTGTAGAGGATCTAGGAGTGGTATGTTTCACTCCACAGTTGAATCAGTTCTAGAAGGACCGAATATCATTCGAGGTATGATCATTTTGGTTAGTACAGTTCCTTTCTTTTTATATGATTCATGGGCCTTACACTGCTTTGTTTCACCCAATCTCTCCCATTCCATTGTAATTTATGTGGAGATAATTTCCATTCACCTGGTGTTGAGTACAATAATCGTAGGTCAGAATAGCTTGTTTATGTTTTCAAATGATTAAGACTGATGTTAGGTGACATCAGTCCAATGAGGATCTATTTCTACTACAGATGCAACCATATGATATATTTCATGGAATTGACAAGTTGTACTATGCTCATGCTGCTATCGACTTCATTTGGAGAAGATTCATGATTTCGTATGTGGGTGCGAAACGTGTTGATTTTATTTGGTGAGTGGAGTTATCCGATGGGAAGTCAAAACATGGAGCCTCTTCTTTCCTAGAAAATCGAGTTGCCAGTGTGATCAATGAATGATAATATGGTGGAGGTTTAGAGAGTTGTCAAAGAGTGTTTTGATAATTTCCCAAAGATTTATGTGATTATTCCCCCTCCAAGTGATGTTGATTTTGGGATAACCTTATATCCTACTGCTCATCTAATTGTGATGGATCATTATATCATGGTTCCTTCTGAGTTTTGGGAGTTGTGGATTAAGATTGATGGTCTGATGAAGAAGGGTTTCATCTGAACTAGTTTATCACCATGGGGTGATCTGGTCATGTTTTTGAAAATAGAAGATGTTGGTTTGAGGATCTACATAGGCTACCCGAGATTGAATTAGTTAACGAGCAAAATCAGTTACCCTCTCAAGATAATAGATGATATTTTCGACTCGCTAAGGGGCGCATGTTGGTTCTCTAAGATCAATCTGTGGTCTGTGTATCACCGTTTAATGGTGAAGGAGGATGAAATCTTGAAGACTGCCTTTAGGTGCATGAATAGTCACTTCATGTTTATGGTTATGACTTTTGGTGTTACGAACACAGCAGACATGTTCATAGGTATTCTAAACTCCATCTTTCGGGTTTTGCTGGACCGGTTCACCGTCATATTCATCAATGAAATTGTAATTTACTCTATGTCAAAGGAAGAGTATACTGAGAATCTTATGACTATCCTATATTTTATCAGGCACCCCTAGCTCTATAGAATGTTATCCTAGTAAATTTTTTGGAAAATAGAGGTCCACATCCTTGGACATGTGGTGTCTTACTAGGGTGTAACAGTAGACCAGTCTAAGTTCAAGTTATTAGTTTCTTTGGAAGCACCTAATAAATTAGTAGAGGTTCGTAGATTATTCTTCCATTTAGTATACTACCAATGAATCATTCCATATTTCTCCCAATTAGTTTCTTCATTGACATCTCTAACAAAAAAAAATCCATTTTCATGAGTGAACAGTGTCAAGCATCTTTTAGCTATTTGAATTGGATGTTGGTCATGGCACTATTGACAAGGTTGCAACATTAATTGCTGATGTTCAAGGTGATTTGTGATGCTTACCTTCTAGGATTGGGTTTTGTGCTGATGCAGAAATAGGGAGTGATCTCCTATGGGTTTCGTTATTTATCCTCCATGAATGAAACTATACCTCCCATGATCTATAGATAGTTTTGGTCATGTTTGGGCTGATGTTTTGGCGACACTACCTCATTAGGGAGAACTTTTTGGTCTTCATGGATCATAAGGGTGTGTGGTACATCTTTTCCCAATGATATCCGAACTAGAGGAATTAGTGGTGGATGGTGTTTCTCTAGGATTACAATTTTGATAACTCTAAAACCTCAGGGAAGTGAAATGTTGTGGATGATGCATTGACCAGGAAGTCACAGAAGGAGGATCTTCGGGAATTTTTGGGTGCATGGAGAGAAATGGAGGATTAGAAAGCCTTATACATCGATGCTGGAATGGATGATGGTAGAGGCACCCTATTTATAATGAAATTACAATCATCACTAAGGAATAAGTTATAGGAGTCTCAGTGTAGAGACTCAGAGGATGAGGTGATGCATGATCACTTTGACTAGGGTGATGCTCTGGAGGGAATGTCCTAGGATGATCAGAATCGTATTTGTTCGATGAGAAACAGTTTGTTCCAGTGGAAGTATGTGAATAATTTCACCATGACATTCATAGATCAACCCTACCAGTACAACCAAGAGCTTCCAAGATGTAATGGGGCCTAAAAGAATAGTTCTGGTTGCCCAAGATTAAGCAGAATGTGGCAGAGTTTGTGGAAAAGTGATTTATGTTCCAGTATGTGAAGGTTGGGCACCATTTTCCCAGTGTTTTTTTCATCCCCTAGATATCCTCAAGTAGAATTGGGATGACATATCAATGTATTTAATAATAGGATTAACTAGGGATCAGGGAGGATGAAATGATATTTGGGAGTAGTGAACCGGTTGACAAAATCAGATCACTTATTAGCTATCAAGGAGTTGAGTGGAATGGATACCTTATCACACACACACACACACACACATATATATATATATATATGTGTGTGTGTGTGTGTGTGTGTGTGTGTGTGTGTATTTGGTGGTTATGATACATGGGGATATGAAATCCATCATCTCATATTAGGGTACATAATGTATGTCATGAGTCTACTGGGTATTAGAGCATTCCTTTGGCACCAAGTTACACCTCAACAATTCCATCACCCTCATACGGATGTAAAAACAAAGGGGAAAATCTATATTTTGTAGGACCTATTATAGGAATGTGTTCTAGACATTATTGGTTCTTTGGTGTGACATTTTCCCTCCGTATTATTCTCTTAAAATAATAGGTATCACTCTTACATTAGCATGGCTTTGTTTGTGGCCTTTTACAAAAGGTTGTGTCCTTCAACATTATGTTGAATAGATGTTGGGGTGATAGCTCTTTTTGGACCTTACGTGGTGAAAAATATGATAGATATGGTGTAGCTATTTTATGAGATAATGAAGGTATCATAAAGATAGTATAAATCATATGAAAATTGCAGGAGAATGACTTTGGAGTTCATGGTTGGGGACAATGTGTTCTTTAAGGTTTCCCCTCAACGTGGGTAGTGAAGGTTTGACAGAGGGAGTAAGAATTCTCCATGTTTCATTAGACCCTTATAGTTGTTGGGATTAGTTGGAAATGTGTCATATCATCTTCCATTGCCACTGCAGTTAAGTAGGGTCCATGACTTCTTTTATGTATCCTAGTTTCTTTGGTAACATCACGATGACTCTGATGTCATTGATTGGGGAGAGGTGGATACCGAGGAGGAAAAAACATTCATGGAATGATTGTGGGAGATCCTAGATCAGTGGGAGAATTTTATTTATGGAAGGATAATTCCCATGGTTCACATACTGTAGAGGCATGGTGGTATGGGGGATAATACATAGGAGTGAGAGATACAGATGTGTTCCCAATACCAGAAGTTTGTTTTAGTTTATCTCTTGTGTTTTCATTATTATGTAATGAATGAAACCATTTTTCTATGAGAATATTTACTTACTTGTTAAATGAAATAATATAATGTCTTGACGTATGATTAGGGGAGGACCTGATCCTTTATCGATATGCATTAATGCTGATGAGATTAATCCCATGCGAGCGAGATATCATGACATGGAGGAAGGATTTTCCGAATTCATATCATCAGGTAGTGTGAATTTCAATATTTTGTGATATTTCTTATGGTTGGTTGGTTTATCATATGTGGGGGGGTGCTCATGGATGTTGAGGTTTCACTCTAGTTACAAAAGGTGGTTCTTCATTTACAGGTATCTTACGAGGTGGTGGTTCAGACCACTATTTCTGTTGGTTTTGGTTTAGAATTATTGATGGTGAGAACATTTTGAGAGGTATATGATGTAATTTAATGTGCCTCTGTGGTCGATTAATTTGTAAAAATCCAAATTTTTTGTTGTTCTAGGAGGAAATGGTAGATCATTTTAAGAGCATTCCCACTTTTTCAGGTTTTTCCATTGGGGACACAGGGCTTCAGGGTCGGTGACTCAGGACGTCGATGTCCGTGAAACATGGTGTTGGTTTCCATGAATCAGAGCATGAATGTCGGTGAATCTGTGCATTAGTTTTGGTGATTCAGGGCATCAATGTTGGTGAGTCAGTGCATTGTATTTGGTGAGTCAAGGTGCCAGTGTCGCTAAGTCATGGTGTCAATGTCAGTGACTCAAGGAACCAATGATAGTGACTCAAGTAATAGGTGAGTCATGGAATCAGTGAGATAAGTATTGTTATGTCACATCAGTGAAACACCCATCAGTGACTCGCTGTCAGAGTTTATGCCTCACCCATCAGAGACATGTTGTCACTTTTAGTGACTCACCCATCAATGGCTCATTTCTAGTTTTTTCAATTTCTCCCCTATTACATTTTATTTGACGTAAATTGAGTATAAATCCTTGTATAATATTTTAAAAACATGTTTCAATTTATATTAGTTATATGTTTAATATCATAACACTTTTGGTACTTTTAGATATCAAAACCATGTAATCTTGACCATGATCCTAAGTTAATGACTATTGAAAATTTTTCCCATTCCGTTGATATAAGATTTGAATTTATATTTCTAAAGTCAAGGTCCTCTCCACTATTTTTACATGGGGTGTCTAGAGCCTTCTATTCTCATGGAGTCACATGTTGTTCCATATCCATTGATCATGTTTTACTTAGAGGTTTTCCATGTATTTTTCTTCCTACTCACGCAAGTAGGAGTTTCTGTCGGTTATTCCAACTAGGAATTTCTTTCATATCTATTCAAATTTTGTATCATGTGAGGTTGGAATTTTAATTTTTTTTTGAAAGCATCTGAATCCAATATTTTAATAAAAAAATAACAAATTCAAACATGATAATGGGATGAGGGTGGATTTATGTTTATCTCGTATTTTATTTTTCATCATTGTTGATAATGTGATATGTTGTGGCCATGTGGGTTTTAAAAATCATGGTTGTTGGTGGTCATTTCTTGTTCATGGTTGATTAATTATAACTGTTATTGTTTCCTAATGATTAATTATTGTAAATATCAATATGATTAATCATGTATAACAGTTTAAATGAAATGGATTCCCAAGTATGAAAATAATTTTGTAATGAACCCTTCTTAACAAAGTTGAATTTAAATAATAGTTGGCCAAATATAAATTCACCCTATTTGATATGTGAAAATTTGTTTACAGGGTGGTACTGGTGGTGTGATGGTGTCCTAGTTTGAGATATTGATTGATTGTTGAATTTATGGACTTGTTGTGAAGTGTGACTACTTTTGTGGAGTTTTTGGGTAGCAGGGTCATAGGTTGGGGTTGTGTCGTGATTTCGTGTTTATGGGTGTGATGGGTGTTGTGATTTTGTGAAGGCGGGATGCTGGGTTTGTTTTCTAGAAGTTTAATTAGGTTGGATAACATTGAATAACGATGTTGGATGTGTCAAAATATGAAAGGGTGTAAAATGGGGAGGAAGAATGAAGTTGGTTTTTTTGTGTGTTTTGTTACGGGTTTTGTTTAGTGGCTTTTGAACTTATGAACATAGTTAAAGATGTTTTCTTATTTGTTTCCACAGTAGGGATGGAAATATATAATAAAATTATATGGTAACATAGAATGATAATTGATTAATTGAATTAGATGGGGGTATTTTATAAGTTGGGGCTTTGAGTGATGTAGTATTCATGTGACCATCGTTTGTAGTGGTATGTGCTTGAGGGGTATTAGAAAATGTGGTCTGTGTGGGATGGTTGTTTCTTTTGGAAAACCATAGGTTGAGATACGTATTTTTACCTATATATAAAATCTTGTAGTTACTTGTATTTTCTATAAAAACCCCACCCATGTTAAGCACTATGTTCCAAACACCCCCATTGTTATGGGGTAGGGTGTATTTCCCAACATCCTATTAGGAAGATGAATGGATGGTTATTGTCTCTTCTATGTTCCCACTTCTAGGAATTTACTAACCAAGAATCCTCAGGAATGATATAACAGCTTGAGGTTTGATTCAATATCTATTGTACTAGTTGTGTGAGAGGCAGTTTTATTCCCATGTGTCTTTGAGAGGAGGCCCATTTGTTTTTATGTATGGTGTGGTATGTGTGAGTCCTAGGTGTCTGCAGGCGGGATTGCAGCGTGGTAGTGACCCAAGTGTTTATGGTTTAGATCTTTGTGGTTTTTCACTTAGGTGTGTGTAGGAGGGTTTTGATAGTGGGGCCTATAGAATAGGTAGATGTGTCCAAATGTTCTAGTTAACCAGTGGTTAGTGGTGCACGATACCAAAATATTGATGTTCTTATTATATTAAATTAAATGACTTGTGTTATTTTGTGAGCATGCCTTGGTGACATTTTAGTGGATAGAATGCCTTTTTAGGTGATTTTGAGTTTCTATTGTCTTATCATAGGGGAATTTTTATTCTTATCCCACTTGTGCAAGAGTGACATTGATTTTTTACCTACTGTGTATACTTGTATTATCACCCTACATAGATAAAATTGTTTTTATGCTTCCAGTGAGATTACACAGACCATGAATGACCTTACTAGCTCAGATGTTGGGGACTGTTTTTGTGTCATTTCATAGTTTTATTTTGGTATATACCATAGTGTTTTCTTTTTATTTGAAGCATTTTTACATTAAGCATGATTGTGGGATGGATTTTGGATTCTTTATATATATCTGTCATGTAGTTGTTGGTGGTTGTTACATCATATCTCTCGATCATGGTTACTAAATAAGGGTAATTTCACCTATTTTTTGAGATTTTTATACCCTTGGTGATGGTCGCCACACCATGTATTATTGAAGGTGGTACTTGGGTGTCATTATATCTCCTTCGCCTTAAAGAAGGTGGGTCATGACACTATACAATAATATAAAATGATGAAAAGAATTATTCACTATAATCACATGTACATGGTCGGTCCACTTATCCCACACTCCATGATAATAGTAAAAGGAATCAGACATATATAGTAATAGGCTTTCCCTTAGACATACCTAGAAACAAGTAATCTACTCACGTACCAATGGCTACCAGAATAGGGCTTGAGATAAAATCCCAGTAGGCCCTAACAAATAGATCCTAGAAATAATCCATCCTCTATGCATCACAACCTCAATTTTTATGTATAGTGTATAATAAATAAATTAAATATATAAATACTAGCCTTCCCAACATCCAATTCAACACCTGGTGTGATCTACCTGCTTTAGCATATTCTAGTATAAGGGTCTGATCAGAAAACATATAAATACTAATCATATAAATGTATATATTAAGATACTATATACCCTTATATGAACTAATTATGTGATTATAAAATTAGGGATATACATGGATACTAGGTTCAAGGTAGAATTGTGGCGTTTCTCAAGAATCAATAACTACTCTAACAATCCTATATGATCCAGTAACAGTACATTCCATAAATCCTATAATGAATTTGAGATGTCAAGATAAACACTCAATATAGGAGAAGTGAGAAATCATTCCCAACACAAAAAATGGATTAATGTGGAACATCATGACCTTGACCCAAATAGATGTATAATGGTTTGAGATGACATGCTCAACACTTGGGTTAAGGGAGAGTGAAAAACCATGATAAACATGTCCTTTAACCATAATTCCACAAAAAATATTAATTTCATAATAGTGATAAAAATTATTACTTGAGGAATCATCTCAAAATCTTCATAATCATCAATCACCAATATAACAAGGAAATAACATATAATATAATTCACATTCTATAATTACATAACATCAGGAATGACCTTGAAAATAATTTCCATTACATTTAAATAATCAATTTTATTAATTAAGGAATAAAAATCATTTCAAGGTTATGATAATCACATAAAAGGAGTTCATGTCTATTGATCAATTATATACAAGAAGGATAATCAATATTCAATCCAATAAAAACACATAGATAGTGTTTAGTCCATTAAACATTTATATTAAAGATGTAAATTAAGTAGGTAGACACAAATGATTAGAAATTAATGAGTTTCACATCCTCTATTCATTAAAAATAGACCAATAGAGTATTACAACATGCTTAAATTCTTTTAGAATGAATTAATTAATTTAAAGGCATCATGTGGAAATGGTGAGTGTGTGGCACAATAGTGGATATCCGAAATCAACTCATTATTATTAGAAGACAACTATATCACCTACCCAATTGATGTAGATGAATCATCATCCAATATTTTCTTCATAATTGAATTAAATTAAATGAAAATGGATAAATTGTCCAACACCATGAAAATATA
Source organism: Viscum album (assembly GCA_963277665.1). Taxonomy (NCBI): domain Eukaryota; kingdom Viridiplantae; phylum Streptophyta; class Magnoliopsida; order Santalales; family Viscaceae; genus Viscum; species Viscum album. The sequence continues at coordinate 1,608,586,371 of OY728140.1, forward strand.
GTGAATTATATAACACTGAAATAGTGAAAGAGATGGGAGGACCAGTGAATAATGGATGAAATATGATTGTGGGTATTACCACTAGTATCCAAATATTTTTATGGAGGTTGATTTGGATTTTGGATATAAGATTAATCGAATAACCTAAAATATGGGGGAGGATAGAATTTAGTAGAATATGTAACATTTCATGTTACAAATTGGAAGAGGATGGAAGTGTAAAGAAAAAAAAATCAATTGAAAAAATGGAAATTCACCCTTCTTAGTTGGGTCGCATGGTTTGCCAAACCGTACGCCAAAATTGAACCACACTGCTTTTCAATCATGAACATGCACAATATATGTAAATAGTTTTCCTAACACTCTACATGCTGTTAAAAGGTCACATTTTCGAACCCATATGTAAAACACATGCATGTATTCTTACACTCATATGGATGAATACAAACCATGTATCCCCAATGTAATAGAAAAAAATTATTACTGAAATTTTATCTTGATCTAATTAAATATCTTATAATGAAAAATGGTTATATAAAAAATATACATTTACTTGGTTTTATGTTTTTGAATTTTAAAATACCATTATGAATTTTTATCATTGCTAAAATAGCGGTTCAACAGTTATCACATGATTAATATAAATAAATTGATTTAACAAAAACAACATACTCATATAAAGGAAGTGATGACCTCTTCCAATATAATTGTTTCATAAAAATACCACTTTTCAGATATTGGAACGGAGGCAGCGTCACTGGGATTCTCTCTTTACCAAGACCATGTCGATATTCAACAAGTAAGCTTGAGTGGAATCACTTAAATGAGATGTGAAAGTTAATAGATATTAGCACTCAAACGATGTTATCTATGATGCCCCAAGAGTCTGTCACCATCGCACACCATACCCTTAGGTCTTATGAGAGTGTTATAAGTGGTTATGTAACAAGATCATATAACTATGATTATGGGATTTATATTTTGTATAAATAATATACATTCATTTTATTATTAAAAATATGTAAATGGGGTTTAAAGAACAAATAGTATATTTGGTAAATAACTTATTAGGAAATATATTTCGATGAATTAATGGATTTTGGAATAAAATAATGTTTTAATAAAATATTATTACTAAATTACTTGTTATTGAATATAACTGACCATATAATTTTTTTTAAATACAAATTAAATTTTTATTATTCTTTGAATGTATTTTTGTCAAAACCCATAAATTTTTTATAAATATATTTATTTATTTTTAATTTAAAAATTCACATATATAGAAAATTATTTAGATAAAATGAATATCATATTTGGATTCTAGGTGCTAAAATTACTTAATGGAGAGTTTTTCATAATTTTCTGAGACAATCGAATTTTTAGTTAAAAATTAAATACCGTTTAAATATATTATGTGTTTTATCACATCATAATGACCCAATACTGATGTAATAAAAAATATAAAATGTTTTTTCACCAAATATTTTATTTACCTTCAAAATACTGAGATTTCGTATTAGATTGATTAAATTTATGGTGCCTTAGTGGACCATCCATAACTTATAAAATATTTTAACTTTTTAAAATGATTTCTATGAGAGTGTGACTCACCTCAAGATAATCAAGCTTGATATTTTTTATAAGTTCGTCCATTTGAGTTATAAAATAATGTATTACACTCTAGTTTTTCAAAAAAAAATGGCAAAAACCATGGTATGGTTTGTGGTTTTGATTATTTATTGTGTAGTGTCCAAAACCTAAATAATAAAGAATTACATATCATTTCTTATATAAACCCACTAAATCACTAATTACTCTTCCCTCAAAATATCAGGAGCTCATCCTACCCCTCATATCCCCTCTCTATTTTCCCCCAAGGTTCCCCATGGTCCCAATAATCCTCTCTCAAGCCTCTACCAAGCCTTTGGGATGACACTTCCAATTAGGGGATCCTCATATTCCATCATTCCTTATTTATGTCCAAGTTTACTTATATTGGTATTCCCTTTTATATTTAATTAAAAATTTTGGGGTATGAATTGTAACCTCCATTATATGTTCCTAATTATGTTTTGATAATGTTATACCCCCTTTTCTCTCCTTAATTCCTCCCTTATAAACCCATTACCATGTCGAAATTCTATAAGGGATTTCTCTGTCCACATTTACATTCAATAAATTATTTTATATTATGAATTTAAATTCCATTAAATATGTTAGGATATTATATTCTATCACCCCCTAACTGACCATTTCATGTATAAATGATGATATATCCATTTCTCTCTTATCAACCCATTTTACAATTTCTATTTGACATCATTATGAAACCGATGTTAAACGAAAATTTCCCTGCCAAAATCATCATGTATGTGAATACCAACCCCATTTCTATATCATAGGTATTAACCTTAATGAATAGGTACATGCCAATTAAAGTATTACATTTATGAATTCCACATCTCGTATTCATGGAATAAACTATTACTTTTAATGAATCCATGTTTTATGATCTATGTGGAAAAATTATGCGTGAAATGAAATGATTAAGAAGGTTGTTCCCTAATAGATCTATATTTTATTAGGTAATGAATAGTATCATGATAAGCCATGTGAAATGAGGGTTTAACCATGATATTTCATGTTCAATGAGGGTTTACTCAGGGTAACTCATGTTCACTAAGGGTTTACTCACGCTCCATGTGCGATGAGCCTTGGCTCCTGCTAATATCATATTAAATGTATTGCCACATCTCCAAGTTATGATAATCATGCTATATCAAGAAATAATGTTCATGTTTCTATTATTCACTATTGATATTCTTATTTCATAACATGTATTGTTTACATCATGTTATGGAATGTTTTCCCCCATACTGGTCTTTATAGATCCCCCTTTTCTTATGTATGCCCTCAGATTATCCCATGCAATGATAAGTATGAATGAATATTATTGTCATGTAAATGATATTTTCCATAAAGATGTTATATTTTATGATCTATGTTTTTATGTAATGTTACATATTTCCAAATACACTAGACCTCTCAATCCATGATGTTGTATTAAGTGAATGTTTATGTAATAAATCATTTTTAAGTTTGTAATAAAGGGTAGGGTTGTTATAGTTGTTATCAACAGATTGGTTTAGTTAATTTATATATTAGGATTTGAAAACCCCGGTTATATCCTTAAGGATGAGATTAAGTATAAGAAAAACATCCTTAATTTTTTTTGATTATAGATTAAGTGTTTTATCAAGAAAATACATCCTCGTTTGGATAGGAAAAAGTAGAGGTAACTCTGGTATAGAAGTATGTAGGGGTAAAACCCGAAAACATTTCTTTGAGGTATACTCGAAAAGGAACTGGTGCACCACCAATAGCCTTTCTTCACCATTGGTTTGACACTCCCAGAGGATATGGATTGGGAAATTCATAATCTTAGTATGAACCATTATTAACTGAATAAAAACAGCCCCTAAGAATATATGTTGGAATATAGAGCATGGGTACCATATATTAAAGTCTATAAATTAATATGTTAAGGAAATAAATGTAACCTATAAGTTATATTTTATTGTCATTGGATTCCCATTAAATCGTTACCCATATATTTTATTTTATTCTATCCAATGGCTAGTAATATGAGGACATGAGATAGCAATAGATGCAAAGATCAATGTGATGAATGTTCTGATGAGATTCCCAATCAGATGGGAGTGAGAATCGTAAAAATTTCCAGAATACTCTCTCAGTTAACTCATGTTTTGAATAGAAAAATAGGTCAAGTAGAACATCCACCCCGCCCCCCCAGAAGGAAGAAAAATCGACAATTGAGAGATTCATGAGACAAAGACCTCCTATGGTTAGTGGATCATCTGATCCCCAAATCGATGAACAGTGGATTCACTTCATTGAGAAGATCTAATCTATCCTTAAATATTCCCATAAAGAGAAGGTTCGATTGGATTCCTATTGTATGGAGGGTGAAGCTGATAAATGGTGGACATTGATGAAAAATATGAGGCCTGAGGAAGAGACCAAGGCATTGGAATGGCAAGATTTCTATAAATTGATTTTCGATAAATATTTTCCTCACACCACTTGACTTCAGATGGAAGGGGACTTCCATTACCTGAAGAAAAAAACAACGAATCCATCTGAGAATACAATGGAAACTTTTCATGTCTTTCATGATATTCCTCCAAATTCTTCATCACCCCTGAATGTACGTTTAAACACTTCTTTGGTGGGATAAATCCTATCCTACAGATATCCCTAGCGATATGTTACATTGGTAGCTATGAGTAAATTTTATGATATTCCCTCAAACTTGAAATGGAGATCCGTTAATCATAGGGTTATCATTAGGATAAGAATAGGAATGTGGACTCTAATTTTGGAAGTCTGATGGATAAATCCTACAGTGATATGAAATTACATAACCCCACTTTCCAAAGGTGCAGAAAGAAGAACCTCAAAATTTCTTGAAGGGGATGAGAAAATGCTTTAGGTGTAGAAGACAAGGGCACCAGGCCATTAATTACTGACAACAAAAAATTCTTGCTATGACAAAGTAGAGGAATTCTTCGTCTGACCCTCGACACATTGTTCATATCATCAACTACAAAGAACCTGGGAACATTATAAACATGTTCCCTAAGACATGGATTTTTAGAGGAAACCGCAAACCTCTAAGGCATCATGACTGTACTTTTTTCAATCACTACCACTAAATAGAACCCCATCAATGATGTCGTGACAGGTACACTAGTTATTCAATCAATAATAGTGAACACACATTTTTTTATAGATCTACGTATTAATTTATATCTCAAATGATTAGTAGAACAATCCAAAAAAACCACAAATCATGGATGTAGATATGTCAGTGATAATGAAAAATGGAGAAATCATTGCATCCTATGAATATAACTCTTCCTCTATAACAATATGAGGATTGAACCTCCTAGATAACCTCTTTATACACCCTGTGATGAAATTTTCTACAATTCATGGAATGGATTGGATTTTCCTATATATATCTAACATAAATTGCTGTGATATGGAAAACACACTGCATATGGATAATCGACCATTGATTATGTACATGTCCAAGGAGGAGGATGAATCTTCTTTAGAAACTTTATCTCAAGAGTGGATATTATAGCCCAACGAACAAACATATGTTTCCTAGATGAATGAGTGTAACGAAGAAACCATCATCTAAGACATTCCTATTGTGATGGAATTCACTGAAGTGTTTCCCATGGAATTTCATGGTCTTCCTCCAAGAAGTGATGTTGAATTCTAGATTGATATTTTACCTGGGTTATTTCCAATATCCAACACTCCATATAGAATAGTTTTTGTGGAGATTTTGGATCTAAAGAAACAACTACCATATAATTTGGAGAAATGGTTTATACTGACATGTGCATCACTATGGGAACAACAAGTCCATTTCATCAAGAAGACAGATGGGTCAATACGGATTTGTATTGATTGTGGTGAGCACAAAAAATTTATGAAAAAGAAATATTATCCTCCACCATGAATTTATGACTCATTCGATCATCTATATGTAGAGAAATACTTTTCCATTTTTGTTATGCTATCATGATATTACCAAGTATGTGTGAAGAAAGTGGATATCCCCAATAATGCTTTTCGTACATCCTACGGGCACTATGATCTCATAGTAATTCTTTTTGAACTCATTAATGCTCCAAAATCCTTATGGACATGATCAATAAATTATTTATAGATTACATCATCAAATTTCTTGTAGTATTCATAAAAAATATTCTAATATATTACCAAACCAAGGAGTAGAATGAGTAACATCTATGAACTATTCTAGTGTCCTTGAAAAAGGATAAGCTCTCTGAAATGTATAGGATGTTTGAGTTCTGGTTGAAGGAAGCCTCAGTCATGGGTAATATCATCACAAGCAATGGAATATCTATGGATATGTCAATGAAAAATGAAATTGAGGGATGGTCGAGTATATTATCTGTGATGGATATCCATTGCTTCCTAGGGTCACCTGGATATTATCACAGATTTGTGAAAATTCTTTCATGATTGTAAAACACTATTATCAAGAAAAATTATAAGCGAGTCATGTTTTCTTGGGTTTAGGAATGAGAATATATATTTATGGTCTTGAAAAAGAGTATTATCATTGCACCCGTGATCACACAACCAACAAGTGGAGAACTTTTTGTGATATTCAGTCATCCTTCAAAGAAGGTCTTGGGATGTTTGTTGATGCAAAATGAAAAAGTATTTTACTTTGCTTCAAAGAAATTTAATTTTGATGATAAAAACTATCCAACACATGATATGGAGTTAGATTCAGTAATCATGACATTACAAATTTGGTGACATTACCACTTTAGGGAGATGTTTGAAATATATACAGATCACAAAGGCCTCATATATATATTCACCCATAAATAGTTGAACATGTTCCAATGGATATGGTTAGTGCTGATCAATGACTATGACTGCTCAATCCATTACCACCTTGGGAAAGAGAAAAAGGTGGGAGATTCTCTAAGTAGAATGGACCGAGTGATTCTTTCATTGATGATAATTTAAAAGGAACCAATCTTCTTATATGTGATGAATTTGGAAATGGGAATCATAAATGTAACAACCTGAGATTTTATGAGAATTATTATTTTTAATTTCTTTGATGTCTTTTGTTGTACTCTACACCAAGATTATCTTGCGCTATACACAACACCGTATTAGCTTGCAGTATATGCAACACTATTCTTGGATTGTGTTACACACAATTTCAAGTTCCTTTGATACAAGTTATTTTATGAAACATTGAGTGTGTGTGTATATATATATATTCAATGTATAAATGAAATATGGTTGGATTCTATTATATGAAAAAAATTAGTCTTGCACTACACGCAACCCAAACATTGCTTACATTATACGCAATCGCGACCTTCCTCGATAGCGTGTGTAGTACGCAATACCAGGCTTCACTAAACGAGATATTATTATAATATTATTATGAACTAGCCTTTATGAATATTAATACACACTTTTTGATATTTTAAAAATTTTATCTTTCCAAATGAACTTCATTTTTGGATTAGGAGTATCGAAATTAGCCTAGGGTAAATTTTTGGCATTTTTCTGAACACTTTCAAATTTTGATTAACAGTGAAACAGTGGGTAACTATTTAAAAAACGACTTTTTATTTAAATAATTATTTATTTTATTTAAATTTATTTTAGGTAAATATTGATACATAATACCTTTATAATTTAAATATAATTCATTGGAGTAATTTTATAATAATTATATATAAAAAAAATTTATTGAACTTTTCACCGTCTTTTACCCACGTCCTAGGAGAATTTGGAAATTCACATAAAACATGATTTTACCACTTCAGTGAGTGGAATTTCAAAAATATGAGATACACGGTTAATATATAGGAATAAAATGTGGTTCAATGAGATGAAAATAATTTTTTGTGAATAGTAAATTTCTACTTTTATTTGTTGTGGTTAAAAGTTAATAGGGTAATTAAGGGTAAAAATGATATTATTATTATCCTAAAACATGTACTAATTCTATTGGATAAGTGTAATTAGACCAAAAACAACTTTAGGAATAAAATATGACCATTTAGGTCCACTTGAATTTGATTCGGACATTTATTATTAAATTATTTAAATAAGGGTTAAAATAGTTAAAATCAATGTTTAAAAACTAAATAATTTTTAATATAGGGTCATACATAATATAAATCTGACTGTAAATATTCATAATAAATCTAAAAAGATTTCCTACATAATGGTATTTTATTTATAATTTTTATACATTAAATAATTTATGTTATTTATGACTCAATGGTGATGTAGTAATTACCTAAATAATGAAATATTAAAATAATTGATATTATAAATACACAAATAAATGTAATTTGAGACTTTTTATGAATTAAACTAATTTTATAGGTTAATATGACATGTTATTATTGATTTAATTAACTTTTCTCGAACTAATCATGCTATTATGATTTTCAAAAAAATCAATTACCAAATAGTGTCAAAATTGACAAAAAATAGTTTCAAAATAAATATTATATTATTAATTTTTATTTTTTCCCAAAAAATATAAGGTTCGTTAAAATGACATAGATAAGGATATATATACTTATAATGAACCACTTGGGGTTCTTTCGTCTTGTTATAGTAAGTTTATTAACCATATAGTGTAAGAAAACAAGAAGACAAGGTAAAAGTTAAATTATTTAACTTAGAGTTAAATCTAAATGATAAGGTTAAAATTGTAACATAAACATCTCTAGAATCTATTAGTTGAGATTATTTCTGCCCATCCCCACTTTATATTATAAATTAATCAATTTGGAGCTATAATAAACCTAATATGACTTTATTATAAAATAATATTTTAATTTTTTCCAAAGGTTCCCCTCTCCTACCTTATAAAAAGGGCACCCATTCCCTCTTCTCTTCAAACCATTTTGATCCTTTAATCTCGAACAACCCCTACCCATTTCTCTTCTACACTTCCCTAGAAACATAATGGAGGTTATGGTCTTCTCAAACACCAGCTCTACTTCTTTATGAGGAAGCTTAAAGGAGGTGCGTCGAAGAAGAGGTATTCTCTTCATCCGATTTTTTCAAGTTTCTTTATTCTTCTACTTCTTCTTCATTATTTATCTCATTATAAATTAATAACATTAGTATTAAATATATACTGATATGTTATTATAAATATTAAACAACCATATTTCACCTTTTATCCATCCTACGGAAAAAAAATCACCGCGCGTGCGTACGTACGGAATACCATCTCCACGCCATGGTGTAATCTGTTTTCGACCACCACATTACTTGGATGGGTATTATGGTGTAAATAAAGAACTATATATTATTATTTTAAATTGATATTTATTCTTAAATATTATACATACTCTTCAATACAATTCCATGATCATGGGAATGATATCATCGCTCGTGCGTACGTACGGACTACCGTCTCCACGACGCGATGAGATTCATTCTCCATGTTAACCATTCATGAATGATTATAAATTATATATAATGAATAATAATGAAATATATTAAATAATAATGATACTGTATTTATGTATATATATATGTATTTCATCTACTTAATTCCATTCAATTGAATAAGGAAAAGAAAACAACGTTCATGCATACGTACGACCTACTATCTCCATTAACGGTGTATTTCATTCCATTTATCGATCTATCATATATATGTATATGCTGAATATATATTATATATAAATAATGTTTTACATTCTGGAATTAAGTAAATCATGATATAAGTAACAAGATCAATAAAAACAGATCGATACGCGTACAATAAATGAAACAATTTTACCCAAATCAATGGTTTTACGTCAAATTTACAAAAGAATGTGTAATTTAAAGTCATAAGTAAACTATATATGATATCGTAACAATGATTATGATTATGTAATAATTCAATAACATTATTTAAATCATTATACAAGAGTTTTATATACATACAAGGCATATTTGACATTATATAAGGGATAACATTTTCAATCTCATTCTTATCCTAGATTGTTTATTCCTAAGTATTTACTGGGGTTATGTTTATCATCCATTTCCATATGATCTCAAAATGTTTCCATAAAATGTTAACTTTTCTTCCATTTATGTTTAATGTTATTCTGACCCATTTTTAACTTTTACCACATCTTATGGAAGGAATCTTTCTTTTGTTTACCATACGAGAAACTTTTTGACTTTTCTGACAAAAGTACAAGAAGAATGTTATTTTTAACTTATACGGCGTGGAGGGATTTTTTACGATTTCATAACACCTCATTTTCATGAAACTTACTCTACAAGATTTTGTGACTATTTTCAAAAAAATACATTTCTATTAAAATTGAATGGAATTTTCTGAAACTAGAATGATTTTGAAGAAGGATATTTTCCTCAAAAATTCATTTCAAGTGTTTATCAAAACCATTTTCCATCTATTATGACATTATTTCATATGTGTATGTTTCAATTATAATGTCTCTAGGATTTACATGGTTTCACTTTTCTTATGATGAAATATCCATTTATTTTATATGGATTATGTGATGATGGGATGATGTTTATGAAACCCATTTTATTCTTTGGGTTATGAAAAATGTTTTAAGTTTATTTTGTGGCACAAGTAAGAATGATTTCATTATGAGATGGGAGGGACCTATATCTCCCTCCAATGTATTGGGTAAAGACTTATATCTCATGAGATAGACATGGCTGGAACGGTAAGTTAATTCTGTTCAGTGTTACAGGACTGTAATGAGGAGTGAACTCGATTCACAATGGGACTTTGTACACTATGATGGTCTTTGCAGAAATGTCTTGGATACTATATAAATCATAACATGTGCTTAATGAATGCCACAATTACATTATTTATTACCATGCTAGTTTATCATGACTAATGTTCCTTTATGATTTATGCCTTGTGTACTTACAAGATGTAGAGACCCAAAGCTTGACGTACATGGACATTACATTACATTTGCGGAATACTTAATACATAAAAAAACAGACACACAAGGATCATAATTGTTTAGTGTCTTTGGAAGCTCAGAATATAATCTTCCAATCATGGCGATAGATCTTCAATATCGCCATTAATGATCTTCCCCTTTTGTTTTCTTACCTAAAACCATTATTTAAATCCTGGGGAAAAGAAAACATATAAAGGGTGAGCTCAAATGCTCAGTATGGGTAAGCATAGAGAACATAAAACAATCCTTATACATTTGAATGTAAAAAACATGAGCATAAAATATAAACATCAAAATCTTGAGGAATGACATAAAACAAGGTAGTACGTAAGGCATAGATCATGAAGAAACATTAATCATGATAAATTATCATGGGAATAAAACATGTAATTGTGGCAACCATTAATCACATGATATGATTTCCATAGTAGCCAAGGCATTACTTCCATGACCTTATTGTTGGACAAAGTCCCTTTCCGAATCGAGTTCACCCCTCGTTTCAGTCATGTAACACTAAACTGGATTAACTTACCATTCCAGCCATGTCAATCTCATGAGATATAAATCTTTACCCAATTAATTGGAGGGAGATATAGGTCCCACCCATCTCATAATGAAATCATTCTTACTTGTTCCAAAAAATAAACATACATCATTCATAATAACCCAACGAATAAAATAGGTTTTAAAAACAACATCACATCATCACATAATCTATATAAAATAAATGGATATAATTTCATAATAAGAAAAGTGAAACTATGTAAATCATAGAGAAATTATATTTGAAACATACACTTATGAAATAATGTCATCTTATATGGAAAAATGGTTTTGGTAAAACACATGAAATGAATTCTTGTGTAAAATATACTTTCTTATACAAAATCATTTTCTTTTCACAAAATGTCATGCAATTTTAAAAGAAAATGATTTTGTGAAAAATAGTCATGAAATATTGTAGATTAAGATTCATGAAAATAAGGAATTATGAAAACGTAAAAATATGTTCTTTCTGTATAAGTTAAAAAACATTCTTCTCATACTTTTGTTGGAAAAGTCAAAAAGTACCTTATATGGCAACCAAAAGAATGATTCCATCCATACAATGTGGTAAAAAGTCAATAAAGGGTAAAAATGACATTAAAAATTCATGAAATAATATTAAACATTTTATGAAATCATTTTTAGAAAACATGGTCATGGATGATAAACGTAACCCCAGTGAATATTTACAAATATGTTATCTCAGATAAAAATGAGATTGAAAATTTATCCCTTACCTTAGGTCCGATATGCTTCGTATGGATCCGAACCTCCTGTATAATATTATAAGTAATGTAATTTACTTATTAAAGAATCATATTCATTGTTATTATTTCATATATGGTTCACTTATGACTTTATATTACCCGTTCATTTGTAAATTCCATGTTAAAGATCATTTTGGGTAAAATCGTTTCATTTGTTGTCTGTGTTTTGACTTGTAATTATTCATATGATTACATAGATCATGATTACTTAATTCCATAATATAAAACATTTTTTATATATAATATATATAATATATATACATATATATAATAGATCGATAAATGGAATGAAATACACCGTTCATGGAGACGATATGTTGTACGTATGCATGAACGTTGTTTTCGTTTCCTCATTTAATTGAATGGAATTAATTTGATGAAATGCATATATATATACATAAATACAATATCATTATTATTTCATATATTTCATGATTACTTATTATATATACTTTATAATCATTCATGAATGGTTAATCATTGAGAATGAATCTCATCGCGTCGTGGAGACGGTAGTCCGTACGTACGCACGAGCGATGATATCGTTCCCATAATTATTGAATTGAATTGGAGTGGATGATACAATATATCAGAATCAGTATGATGTTATAATAACTATGTATAGTTATTCTTTAAACCATTATACCCATCCATGTAAGGTGGTGTTGGAAAAACATATTACACCACGGCGTGGAGACGGTATTCCGTACGTACGCACGCGCGGTGATTTCATTTTCCGTAGGATTAATAAAAGGTTAAATGGGGTTGTTTCATATTTATAATAACATATAAGTATATTAGTGATACTTATTGTATTACAATATAATAAAACAACTAAATAAGAGAAGGTAGAAGAATAAATAAATTTGAAAGAATCGGTAATAGATATTACCTCTTCTTCGATACGTCTCTTTGAAACCTCCTCTTAGGGCACTATGATTGGTCTTTTATGTAAACCAAGACCTCTAGGATGTTTCTATAGAAGTTTATAAGATATATTGTCTTGGTTTGGCTGATCTTGAAGGCTAAATGTGGTGTGATGAGGAGAGGTAGGAGGTTCCCTTTTATAAGGGAGGAGAGGGGCACCTTTGGAATCCTCAAAAATATTAGTTTAATATAAATTCAAACCCCAAATAAAAACATCCCAAAATGACTCAATTAGAATATTAGATTATATAGGGGTGTAATATCATCATCAAATAAAATTTATATATATTTTGATCTTATTTTAACCCTTATCATTTTGATTTATCCATATTTGATCTATTTAAGTTTATTTGTGGTAATAAACTTATAAATTTTAAATGGTTATAAATAATCACTTATGTATCATTAATTTTACATAGTTGGATACTTTATGACATTTTAGACTATATAAATTTCAATTTATAATTTTTAAATGTTTTTTTGGTTTTTAAACAATTTAATAATATGTTATTTTTATAAAATAACAATAGTTTCAATTTTGACACTATTTAATTATTTGAATTTAAATAAAATCTTCAAAGATAATATATTCAAAATAAAATATTTAATAAATTAATAACATGTCATATTTATCTATAAAATTAGTGGAGTACATTAAATAGTATATATAATATTTATTTTAATATTTTCAAAACCATTTATTTGATATTTCTCTTAATAAAATAATCTCAACATCACTATTATGTCACCGTTAATGTTAATTATTTAATCTCTAAAAATTCTAAATAAATTTATATGAAGTAGTTAAATTTATTAGATTTTTGGAGACTATTTAAATCTGAAGTTTCATTAAATTCATCACTAAAATAAAATTATTATACTTATAAGATTTAAGAAAGTGACATGATGTCACTTTCTTTGGTTTTAATAATAATTAAATTATTTTCATGGAAAAAAGTCCATTAAATGAATCTAATCTGACCGTTAGCTGATATGGGTCGACGTTTAGTCATACAATAGGATTTTGGTAGATGTTAGGGTTATTTTATAATCTTATATTTACCCTTAATTACCCGATTTAACTTTAACTATGGTAAATAAAATATACCGTAGTTACTATTTATAATGACCAAAAAATAAAAAGTATATTTTTAACATAATTTGGACTCAATGATTCCAAATATGGAATCCATTTTTCCAAATTCAATACAAAAAAGTTGCAGAAATTAAATTAAAATTATTCATGTTGTTAAGAAAATTTGTTTTAAAAGTTATAACATTGCAAAAGATTGAAATATTTTTACCGGTGAATTCAATGTAAAATTAATGTTAATGACATACATTATATTAAATGGTAATAATATATTATATTTATACATTAAAACCATTCAATATTACAATTTAACCATATAAAATATTGCGATAAAAAAAGTTGTTTTTAATTAAAATATAGCGTGTTTTTACTGTTCATCAAAATATGAATGTTACCAGAATAATATGAAAATTTTATCCAAAGTAAATTTTTATTTCATGATTACAAAGAGGAATTTTATTTTTTCAAATTGAACTAATAAACATATCAAAAACTAGATTTAATGTGGGTTCTCCATCAAAAGGTGGAAAAACTGCATTTTTTTAAAAATACTTATTTTACACGAAAAATTTATTTTTTTCTTATATCGTGTTCTAGAAAATGTGTAAGATGAATAATATTGTTTTAAAATTAAAATGAAAGTTAATACTATTTATAATGGATTGTTCATAATAATATTATAACAATATATCATTGTTTAGTAAAACCCAGTATTGCATACAACACACGCTATCGAGGAAGGTCGTGATTGCGTGTAATGCATGCCAAGTCAGGGTTGAGTTTTTTGAACGTCTCCTTTGTTGTTAGGTATAACAAAATCAAACAATATTTCATTAATAAATTGAATATATATATATATATATACTCAATGTTGTGTAGAATAACTACTATCAAACAAACTTTAAATTGTGTGTAACACGATCCAAGATTAGTGTTGCATATACTGCAAGCTAATACGGTGTCGCATATAGCACAAGATAATCTTGGTGTAGCGTACAGTAAAAGATATGAAAGATATTAAAAAGAATATATCTTATAAAATTTCGGGTTGTTTCACAAGATTTATGTTGTTTCTCATTATTTTGATGTTTAGATTTTATGTTCATGTTTTTGCATTCAAATGTTTATAGATTGTTTTATGTTCTCTATGCTTACCCTTAATGAGCATTTGAGCTCACCCTATTTGTGTTTTCTTTTCCCCAGGATTTAAATAAGGGTTTTAGGTAATAAAACAAAAGGGGAAGATATTTATGGGAGATTTTGACGATCTTTCACCATGATTAGAATATTATTTCTCGAGTTCCCAAAGACATTAAACTATTACGGTCCTTGTGTGTTTATTTTCGTTATGTATCAAGTATTCCGAAAAAGTAATGTAATGTCCATGTACATCAATCTTTGGGTCTCTACAGTTGGTATCAGAGGAAAGGTTTAGTTAACCTTTGGAAACTAGGATGAAAAAACATTATTGAGATCCCTAGAGATATTTCTATGGTATGTCTAGGGATGTCCCTAAGGTTATGTATAAGTATAGGATATAGTCTTCCAATTATGGTAATGATCTTAGAATTTAACCTAAGATGTTAGATATTGAATCTACTCCCCCTTGATTATGATTTTTGCCTCTCACACTATTCTTTTTGGGTTTTATAAAATGACTGGAAACAGGATGATTCATGATAATGGAGAATATTATGGTCAATGGAATGATATTCTTCCTGATCAAGCAAATGAAATGGGATTCTGATAGATAAAGATCGTTATTATGCCTAATCAGTAATATCATAATATGATCAATAATATCAACTTTGGTAAGTTTCCTGACTTAGTTAATAAGATATAGAAGGAGTTTCATGATGATCATAGAGGAAAGAAAGTTCAATTCCCCTCATGTAAATCATGTGGGAAGAGGAATCAGGAAGAATGTTTCAAGGGAACAAGAAGATGCTTTGGGTGTGGAAAATAAGGACAAAATTCCAGTAAGTGAAATGGAAAAGGTTCAGTTAACACCATGGAAAAAGATAATGGTATTGCTACGACATCAACAATGATTAAATGTTTTCAATGTGGAATGTATGGGCATTATGAAAATCAATGACCTAAGGGAAAATCTCATGAAGAGAATCAGCATGGTCATATGGGTAGTATTATTGTGGACGATGATGAGGAAAATATAAATGATATATGAGATGAAATAAGTGTAGAATCTTGGTCAATGGTTTAATAAGGAAGTGGAATGATTTATGTTTATCAAGAGTTATGTTGTATAGGTAATGGTACTATGGAATAAAGACACATCTAAGGATTGTTACACTATTGTTTTTCCTAAAGTATTTGAACGTATATGTTGAATGGTACTGGTAACCATGAATGTTTATTCATATATTTTTGGAAAGTAGATGATATGCGCATAATGAAGGGACAAGAAGATAATGAGATGTTTGATTGTATTCATGAGCACATTACTGATATAAGGACTAAGTGATATTATGGTTTTAGTATATAGAATTTTTGGAATTTTGGTATGTGGAAAGTGATGAATTTTAACAACATTCATGTTTTCACTAAGGCTCAATGGGTATTAATTTTCAAAAAGAATACATTATTAAGGTATTCACATGTTTGTTATTTGACCAACAAGATATATCATATGATATATGGGGGATAAATGATGGTATTCACATGCTCGGCAGATGACATTTCTAATAATTGTTTTATTTATACTATGAGCTTGGACAGAAGTATTTTAGATAAGCCTAAAGATTGGAATGGATTATTTTGGAGATAAGTTAGAATTGTTTAAGGACAGAACTTTTTTCAATATTATTGATGGGATGTTATTGTAATATAGTTTTATAAAAATGGAACCATATCGGACGGGTGACATCCCATCGCGCCGGACAAGGCTGTGAGAATTTAACCCACAACCGACGTGAAACTGGCCTTTATCACCTACCACTAGCCTACAGGAAGTCTCTGGTTAGTGGAAACTAGTTTTATTTTATTAAGCGCTATGATAGCGTAGGTATAAGTCCATTTTAGCAACCATATACGTTTAATCTCAACATAGATGGACTTATGTATATTTAATAAATTGTCTAAACTTTTTGCGATAAAAATAGATGGAATGACCTATCATTCTATCACATAATCTCCTAACACTTCAGAGAAGAATAATTAAACTTCATTTCATTAAGAGATGAAGTGGAAATTGTTCGAGGCACGAGCAATGATACGATTATACCAAAATAAACTAAGTATTTATTCTAATTCAAAATCATCAACTATAGGGAAATGATATTGAAAACAAAAAATGTGGTCCTAGTACCCTTATATCCGATGAATCAGATGTTACCCTAGATCATCACAAATTTATGGCTTTGTGGTTGTTGGATTTATCATAGCCATTTATTCTACCACTCTCCATCAGAACATGATGGTTATATTTTTCATCCATATCCATATTTTCACCTATGTTATCCTATGTGGAAACCTAATGATTAGTTAATTTGTGTAACCGTTCGTTTCATACATCAGTTTTTAAAGTTAAGTTTTGGTATTCCATTTAACGATGTGGGTTTCAATTAATGAAACATTCAAGTAGAAAACCATTTATAACCCCGACGAATTACGAGGGAGAAATTCATTTTAAAGGGGGTAGAATGTAACAACCCGAGCTTTTATGAGAATTATTCCTATTAATTTATTTTATGTCTTTTTTTGTAAGATACACCAAGATTATCATGCACTATACGCATCACCGTACTAGCTTTCAGTATACGCAACACTATTCTTGGATTGCGTTACACACAATTTCAAGTTCGTTTGATAGAAGTTATTTTACACAACATTTCGTGTATATATATATATATATTCAATGTATAAATAAAATATGGTTGTATTTTGTTATATGAAACAACAAAGGATTATTGCACTACACGCAACCCTAACATGGCTTACATTACACGCAATCACGACCTTCCTTGATAGCGTGTGTAGTACGCAATACCAAGTTTCAATAAACATGATATTATTATGAACTAGCCATTATAAATAGTAATACCCACATTTTGAAATTTTAAATATATTATCCTTCAAAATAGTCTTCATTTTTGGATTCGGAATATCTAAATTATCCTTGGGTGATTTTTTGGGATTTTTCTGAAAAATTTCAATTTTTGATGAACAGTGAAAACACTAGGTTACTATTTAAAAAACGACATTTTATTTCAATAATTATTTATTTTATTTAAATTTATTTTAGGTCAAAATTGAGACATAATACCTATATAAGTTTAATATAATTCATTGGAGTCATTTTATAATAATTTTAGATATATAAAAATTTTATTGAACTTTTCACCGTCTTTTACCCACCTCCTAAGAGAATTTGGAAATTCACATAAAATTTTTTTTTACTGCTACTGTGAGTGTAATTTCTAAAATTTGAGACACGGTTAATATCAAGGACTAAAATGTGGTTCAATGAGATGAAAATAATTTTTGGTGAATAGTAACTGTTTACTTTTATTTACCATGGTTAAAAGTAAATAGGGTAATTAAGGGTAATAATGATATTATTATTACCCTAAAACATGTCCAAATTCTGTTGGATAAGTGTAATTAGACCAAAAACATTCTTAGGAATAACATATGAACATTTAGGTCCACTTGTATTAGATTAGGACATTTAAGATTAATTTATTTAAAGAGGGGGTAAAATAGTTAACATCAATGTTTAATATATAAATAATTTTTAATATAGGGTTATACATAAGATAAATTCGACTATTAATATTAATTAGAAAGATAAAAGTATTTCCTACCTAATGGTATTTTATTTATAATTTTTAGAATTAAATAATGTATGTTATTTACGACACAATGGTGATGCAGTAATTACCTAAATAATGAAATATTAAAATAATTGATATTATAAATACCCAAATAAATGTAATTTGAGACTTTTTATGAATTCCACTAATATTATAGTTTAATATGAAATGTTATTATTGATTTAATAAACTTTCTATGAACTAATCATGCTGTTATGATTTTCACAAAAATCAATTACCAAATAGTGTCAAATTGACCTAAAATAGTTTTTAAAACAAAAAATATATTATTAATTTTTATTTTATTACTAAAAATTTAAGGATCTGAAAAAATAACTTATATAAAGATATTTATATTAATAATTAACCACTTGGGATTCTTTTGTCTTGTTATAGTAATTTGTTTAACCATATAGTGTAAGAAAACAAGAAGTCATGGTAAAAGTTAAATTATTTATCATAGAGTTAAATCTACATGATAAGGTTAAAATTGTATCCTAAACATCTCTAAAATATATATTTTTAGAGTATTTAGACCCATCTCCACTTTAGATTTGAAATAAATAAATTTTGAGCTATTATAAACCGAATATGACTTTATTATAAAATAATATTTTATTTTTTTTTCAAAGGTGCCCCTCTCCTCCCTTATAAAAAGGGAACCCCTTCCCTCTTCACTTCACAACCATTGGAGCCTTGAAGCTCGACCAAACCCTTCCCATTTCTCTTATCCAATTCCCTAGAAAAATTCTGGAGGTTCTAGTCTTCTCAAATACCAACTCTACTTCCTTATGAGAAAGCTTAAAGGAGGTGCGTCGAAGAAGAGGTAATCTCTTCTTCCGATTTTCTCAAGTTTCTTTATACTTCTACTTATTCTTATTTAGTTGTATAATTATAAACTAATAACATCAGTATTAATTATATAATTATATGTTATTATAAATATGAAACAACCCTATTTCACCTTCTATCGATCCTACGGAAAATGAAATCACCACGCGTGCGTACGTACGGAATACCGTCTTCACGCCGTGGTGTAATCTGTTTTCGACCACCACCTTACTTGGATGGGTATAATGGTGTAAATAAAAAACTATATATGATTATTGTAAATTTATATTGATTCTTAAATATTATACATACGATTCAATACAATTCCACGATCATGGGAATGATATCATCGCTCGTGCGTACGTACGGACTACTGTCTCCACGATGCGATGATATTCATTCTCCATGTTAACAATTCTTGAATGATTATAAAGTATATATAATGAATAATATGAAATATATGAAATAATAATGATACTATATTTATGTATATATATATTTATTTCATCTACTTAATTACATTCAATTCAATAAGGAAACGAAAACAACGTTCATGCATACGTACGGCCTACCGTCTCCATGAACGGTGTATTTCATTCCATTTATCGATCTATCATATATATATGTATATGATGAATATATATTATATATAAATAATGTTTTAAATTTTTGAATTATGTAAACTAGGATATAAGTAATAATATCAATAACAACATGTCGAAACACGTACAATAAATGAAACGATTTTACCAAAATCGCTACTTTTACATCGAATTTACAAAAGAACGGGTAATGTAAAGTCATAAGTAAACTATATATGATATCATAACAATGAATATTATTCTCTAATAAGTCAATAACATTATTTAAATCATTATAAAGGAGGTTCAGTAACATATGAGGCATATCATACATAAGATAAGGGATAATTAATCTAATCTCGTTCTTATCCGAGATTGTTTATTTGTAAGTATTTATTGGGGTTATGTTTATCATCCATGTCCATATGTTCTCAAAATGTTTTCATAAAATGTTTACTTTTCTTCCATGTATGTTTAAATTCATTCTTACCCTTTTTGTACTTTTACAACATCATATTGAAGGAATCTTTCTTTTGTTTACCATATGAGGTAATTTTTGACTTTTTCGACAAAAGTACAAGAAGAATGTTATTTTTAACTTATACGGAGTGAATGGATTTTTTATGGTTTCATAATGCCTCATTTTCATGAAGCTTACTCTACATGATTTTATGACTAATTTCAAAAAAAATACTTTTCTTTTAAAATTGCCTGGATTTTGTGAGAAGAAAATTATTTTGAAGAAGAAAGGATATTTTCTGCAAGAATTCATTTCAAGTGTTTTGTCAAAACCATTTCACATCTAAGATGACATTATTTCATATGAGTATGTTTCAAGTATAATTTCTATATGATTTACATGGTTTAACTTTTCTTATGATGAAATATCCACTTGTTTTATATGGATTATGTGATGATGTGATGATGTTTATGAAACCCATTTTATTCTTTGGGTATGACGAATATTTTATGTTTATCTTGAGGCACAAGTAAGAATGATTTGATTATGATATGGGTGGGACCTATATCTTCCTCCAATTCATTGGGTAACGATTTATATCTCATGAGATAGACATGGATGCAATGGTAAGTTAATCTGGTTCAGTGTTACATGAATGGAATGAGGAGTGAACTCGATTCAGAATGGGACTTTGTCCACTAAGATGGTCTTGGCAGCGATGCCTTGGCTACTATAGAAATCATAACATGTTCTTAATGGATGACACAATTATAGGTTTTATTACCATTCTAGTTTATCATGACTAATGTTCCTTTATGATCTATGCCTTATGTACTTCCATGATTTTGTCGTTTCTCATGATTTTCATGTTTACATTTTATATTCATGTTTTTGCATTCAAATGTTTTTGGATTGTTTTATGTTCTCTATTCTCACTCTTACTGAGCATTTGATATCACCCTTTATATGTTTTCTTTTACACAGGATTTAAAGAGAGGTTTTTGGAAAGAAAACAAAAGGGGAAGATCTTTTTGGGAGATGTTGAAGATCTTTCAACACAATTAGAAGATTATTTTCAGAGTTTCCAATGACACTAAACTATTATGGTCCGTGTGTGTCTGTTTTCGTTATGTATCAAGTATTCTGCAAAAGTAATGTAATGTCCATGTACGTCAAGATTTTTTTATCTACAATAAATAAGGGAAAATCATCAATCCATTCACAAATCATCGCTAAAACAGACCTATTGTAATGTTTAACGGATGATCAAAAGGATGATATAGGAATTTAGAGGAATATGGAAACTACAAGAAAATGGAAATCATTGGACTTCAATATTAATGATGATGTAATTTTGAGATTTGGGACCAGAAATTGTGTTCCATCAAATCCAATGTTAAAGAATGATTTTTTTGATGATTCACATAGTTTTAATTTCTCGTTGAACCTACGAAACACAAATATGTATGAATATCTCTAAGATAATTATTGGTGGTATGACTTGATGAAAGAGATCGGTGAATATATATGAAAGTGTATAATATGTCCGCAAGATTAGGATAAGAGGTTTAAGTATAAGGGGATGATGAAACCATTACCCAAACCAACCTTTAAATGGATAAACATCACCATGGAAATTGTAACTGGTCTTCCAAATACATCCAATGGAAACAATTCTATCAAGGTTGTTGTGGATCATCATACAAAGACTAAATGCTTTATTGAAATTTGAGATTATTTCTCATTGGATCAACTGGAAGGGATATAAATCATAGAAGTGGTCAGGATGCATGGAGTACCACTATCTATTATATCCAATCATGATTCAAGATTAACCACTATGTTTTTGAAGTGTCTCTAACAAGATCTGAATACTTAGAAAACATCAGTATGACTTATCATCCACAAACTAATTACCAATCTGAGTAGACTATCTAAACACATAGAACATGTTGAGAGAATTCCCAAAGGACTTCAAAGGAGAATGGGATCAACATCATCCTCTGGTTTACTACTCTTACAATATCAGTTTACAGTCAATAATCTAAATGGGTCCTTATGAAGCCCTTTATGGGAAGAGGTGAAGAACACCGGCATGTTGGGATAAATTTGGGGAGCGAAAACTCCTAGTTCCATAAATGGTCGAATAAATGGTGAATAATGTTATGACTAAACATCAACACATTAGATATTATCATAGTCGACAAAATATCTATTCTAACAACCATTGACGATATCTAAAATTTGATGTTGGAGACTAGGTATTACTCTACATATTACCCTAGAAAATAGTTATGATATTTAGGATGAAGGGAAAGATTTTTCCAAGGTACATCATCCCTTTTGATATCCTTGATCGAATTAGAGCAGTGGCCTATTGACCAGAATTACCACTGAAACTATCTCAAGTACATTATATATTCCATTTATCACTCTTGAGGAAGTACATACCAAACCCATTGTATATACTCAATCAATAGGTGGTACTATTGGAAAATGGCATCTCCTATAAAGAGAATCCAGTAAAGATCTGACATTTTATAGAAAACATTCTATTAAATAATACAATAACTCTCATCAATGTATTGTGGAGAAACCAAATGTTTAAATATGAAACATGGGAATCAGAGGAATTGATGAAGAATAGCTACCCTTATCTGTTATAGTGTCAGAAAAGGAAATTTCAAGGATGAAACTTTATAAGGTGGAAGATTTTAACGATCCATACTTTTATTAATGAAAATTATTCGTTATCTAATTAAATATCTTATTATGTAACATAGTTATATAAAATATATGAACTTCTATTGTTTTATGTTTTTGGATTTTGATATTCCGTTATGAATTGTTACTGTTTCTAATATAGTCATTGAATAGAGATAACATTATTAGTATAAATATTGGGCTTTAACAAATCCGATTTAATCAGACAAAAGAAGATATGGCCTCATCCAGTATAATTTCTTCATACAAATCCCATTTGATAGAGCTAAGATAAGAGGTAGCGTCAATGGGATTCTCTCTTGACCGAGACCAATATGAGCTTCAACACGTTAAGCTTGAATGAAATCGCCTATGAAAGAAGTGGATGTTAATAGAGATTACCACCCGATTGATGTGATATGAGTCACCCCAAGAGTTTGTCACAGTCGCAAACATTACCCTGAGGACTTATGTGGGTGTTATAAGGGGTTATGTAACATGACCGGTGTACTATGATTTTGGGCTGTATTTTTTTATAAAGAATATACATTCATTTTATTATTGTTACATTGTAAAATTTTTTTAATAAAAAATAGTATCATTAGTTAATATTCAATAAAAAATCTATTTTGATGAATTAATGGATTTTTGAATGAAATAATTATTTTAAAAAAATATTATTGGTAAATTATTTTTTATTAAATATAAATGATTGTATAAATTTTTTTATGAATGAAAATGTAATTTTTATTTCGTTTTGAATGTTTTTTTGTCAAACCCGAGAATTTTTTATAAACTACGGATTTTATTTTTAAAGTATAAATTCATATATTTAGAAACTTATAGAGATAAAATTAATATCATTTTTGTATTCAGGATGTCAAAATTATAAAATGGTGAATTTTTCATAATTTTATGAGACAATTTAATTTTTTGGTAAAATATAAATACTGTTTAAATATATAATGTGCTTTTGGACGTCATAATGGCCCAATAGTGATGTAATAAAATACTATAAAAGTGTGATTTTTAAAGTATATGTTTTACATTTTAATATAATGTAATTTTAGATTTTTTTGATTTAATTTATGGTGCCTTAGTGGACCCTCCAAAACATATAAAATCATTAACCTTTCTAAAATGATTTTTTTCAGAGTGTTACTCACCTCCACATAAGAAAGACTAATAATTTTTTATGTTCATCCATTAGAAAAATAAAAAAATCTCCACTCCCCTTTAAAAAAATCCATGGGAAAACCATGGGATGGTTTTTGGTTTTGATTAGTTTATTGGGTACTGTCTAAAAACTAAATAATAAATAATTCCATCACATTTCGTATATACACCCACTCAATATCCAATTCCATTTCACTCCGAATATTTGGAACACAAAAAAAATTGAAACACTCTCTCTAGATTCCTCCCAAGGCACCCCATTCTCCCAATAAGCCTCCCTCAAGCCTCTACTAAGACTTTTGGATCACACTTCCAAGTAAGGGATCATCACTTTCCTTCCATCATCATTTATGTCAAAGATACCTTAAATAGTTATGCCATTTTATTTTAATTTAAAAATGTTGGGGTATGATTTAACAACTCCACTATTCATCCCTCAATATTTTTGGATGATGAAAAACCCCTTTTACCATCATTAATGCCTCCCATGTACACCTGTTACCGTACAGAAATTTTGTATGTGATTTCTCTCTCCTCATTTACATTCAAGAAATTATTTTATATTATGAATCATAACATACATTAAATATGATGTAATATTATGTTCCATGACTAGTTACTGTATATTTCATTTATAAATAATGAGATACAAATTTCAATCTCATCCACCCATTTTACGACTTCTATTTGACAGCGGTATGTAGCCAAAGTTACACCAAAATTTCCCATGCCTTAATCATTGTGTAAGTGACTGTCATACCCATTTACCTAACAAGTTTATTCACCATTATGCATATGTACTTTTTCATTGATGACTTACAATTATCTATTCCACATCTCTTAATAAGGGAATAAAATATGATGTTTAATGAATCCATATTTTATGATCTATGTGGCACATATATGCATGAAATGAAATGAATAAGAAGGGTTATCCATGATAGATCTCTAATGCATTGTGTAAAAAATAATATCATGATACACCATGAGAAATGAGGGTTTACACATGATAATCCAAGTGAAATGATGGTTTACTCATGATAATTATAGTGAAATGATGGTTTTCTCATTCTCTATGTGTAATGAGCCTTGGATCATGCTAATATCATGTTTAATGTTGTTTCCACATCTCTAACTTATGATGATAACTCAATATCATGAATTTATGTTCATGTTTCAATTATTCTCCACTTATATTAATATTTCCTAACATGTATTGTATTTTTAATGTTATTCTATATTTACTCCATTACTAGGAATTATATCTCACCCAATTCTTATGTATGTCCTTAGTTTACACATGAAATGCTAAGTAAAAAATAAATTTTGCGGTCATGTAAAAGATGTTTTCAACAAAGATGTTGTATTTTCTGTTCTATGTTGTTATGTAATGTTCTCATTTTCTAAATACACTAGATCTATTGATCCTCAATGTTGTCTCATGTGAAAGTTTATGTCATAAATTATGTTCATGTGTTTATTAAAGAGAAGGGTTGTTATACCCTACTCTCTTATGACATGCCCTGCACAGTTTTGGAAATATGGGGATACTGATTCATGGTTTTTCCAAACCATGTGGCTGAGTCTGTTTATAAAAATTCATGGGTCCCATGCTCAAAAAAATCCACAAACACCCATGTGACCTCTATGAATCCACTAGGTAACATTTTAATGTCCAAATCATTTAATTTATAAAAAAACATAATTATACATATGTTTGATAAAATTTGGACCTTTACAACCTCCCATCCTTAGAGAAACTCATCCTTGAGTTGGCCTTATGAGGGTGAAGATGTATCATCATTGATAACATCCACCCACTAATCAGATATATCAACCTCATTCTCCTAGTTCTCATCATGTACTTAGTTGTGCTATAATAACACCCATATTAAGGGAACTGAACAACCTCAGAGTGTCTTCAGGCTCTGATCCACAGTACGCAGCAGATTTTCATTAAAGAAAGCATTAACATCAAACTCAATATAATAACCTTGTATTTTAAAAGATATTTCTTTCCTGAAAAAC
Organism: Viscum album; assembly: GCA_963277665.1. Classification (NCBI taxonomy): domain Eukaryota; kingdom Viridiplantae; phylum Streptophyta; class Magnoliopsida; order Santalales; family Viscaceae; genus Viscum; species Viscum album. The sequence goes on from OY728140.1 coordinate 1,608,612,901, forward strand.
TTGTGTGATATATTATATTATAATATACACATACATAATAATGAGAAACAAAAAATATTTACCTCATTAATAATGATCATTAGATTAGTTATCTATGAAAACAATTAAAATGTAAATCATTAAAACATGACACAAAATATAAATTGGAAAAGCTAAAATTGGAAATAAGGATCTCCCCAATCTTCTGAAATCATCACCATGATTGAAAACACTACAAAAATATAAAAAAATATTATTAATCCAATAAAAAAAATTAAAAATTAAAATATACCTCTATGTGAAATTGTAGTGAATTTTGAGGGAAATAATGAAGACGTATGGATAGGGTATAATGTGAAATGTGACCATTAATATTTGATCATTATATGAAGGTTGGTTAAATATGACTAATGGCCAATAAAAATATTGGTCAATTTGACCGTTGGAAACTATACCCATGGGATATAATATTATCATTATAATTAGTGTTTGTAAGTAGCAATGACACTTGATAATTGATATAGATTGGAGAATCGATGTCCTCACCCTATAGAGACATGTCGTTTGAAGACAATTTTCCATGACATGGGAGGATGGTGGTTTCAATAGGGGTTTCCCATAACCAAGTCCATGATGAGCTTCAACAAGTGATGCTTCAAAAAAAATATCACGTGGGAGATGTTTAAGCTAGTTTATATTACCACCCAGTCGATGTTAGTCGAACCACCTCATGAAAATATAACCATCACACATCTTACCCTTAGTAAATGTATGGGTGTAATAAGGTGTTATATGTCAAATGTAAAGATACATAAAGTGTAATTTTCTTTGTATAAATAAAATGTAAATTCCATCAATTCCATATTAAGAATTTGTTTTTCTTAACATAATATATGATTAATTGATGTTGATTTGATAAAAAAATTACATGAAAATTAAACAACATTGTATTTTCTAAGAAAATATAAATAACATTATAATAAAAAATGCTATTCTGAATAAATATTTTAATAATCAAATAGTATTCTAAAATAGTATTATATAAATAGAAATTGTAAAATGATTTTTTAATGGCCTATAAAAATTTTTAACTGTCAGAAATTTTATAATGAATTAGAAACTACTGATTTTGAATAAATAAATATTTTTATATTTATAAGTAAAAATTATATATTTAGATAATTATTCTATAAAAATATACAATATATTTGAAATCATCTTGTTGATATTTTTTTAGGATAATGTTTTGAAAATTTTCTAAAATCATATATTATTTCTTTGAATAATAAAAATATATTTTTGAGTTTTAAGTAATTTTTATGACATAATAATTATTTAATAATTATATAATAATTAATGAACTACAATCGATGACCAATAATATGTTTATTCATTAAAATATATTATTTTGATATATTTTAATCAATTTTCAAACATATATGTGAATTTCCATAGTTTAAAAGGAAAATTTAATTTTATGAATATACCTTTGTATAAAATGTTCATTTCAATGAAAAAATAAGTATTTTAAATTTGATTTTGGTAATGTGGGATTAAAATGTCATAAATTATGATTCAAATATCAAAAAACTTCAGAAAATATATAAGACCCTGAGTTTTTATGATTTATTTTATTGTATAAATTAAATTTATTTGATGTATTTCATTGAAATCTATACAATGTTAATCTTCTGTTATATTCTTCATCATGTTATGATTTCTATGTGTGTAATATCAGCTTATCTAACATTACATGTGATACTATGTTTCAAAAAAACCAAATTTTGTTATAATAATTACATGAAGAAGACAGGTATAATATAGACATTAAACACAGAAATATGAATATTAATAACTACCATTTCAATATGATTTTTATGGTTTCATATCAAAAAACACAATCATATTAATATATATTTCTTTTTCTAAAGTCTATTTATTTTGAAAAAAATAAAATTTTCTCAATAGACTTCCTTTTTTTTCATATGTGAATGATAATAAACATATTTTTATAAATATAATGAAATTAATTTTTTTAGAAATAAACATCATTTTTAATTTCATAATTTCAAAATTATCTTAGGGAGAATTATTTGGATTGTTTGGAAATATTTCATTTTTGGATGAATACTAAAAAATAAGGAATTTTTATTACAAAATGATTTTTTATATAATTTATTAATATATTTAAGTTATATTTTTATTTGGTTTTAATGTATATTTAGATAAATTATAAAATAAATTATAAAATTTAGATCATTGGAACCAATTTCACATTTAAATTAGATATAAAATCATTTCAGACTTTTGAGACTTTTCACTTTAAAGCACCGCTTTCATGAAACCATTGCAAGATTCATATTAAACTAATATCTCACACATCAAACATTATAATTTTATGAAATGGATTAAATATTTTTAATCAGATTAGTTTTTAATGTCCAATAATTCCAAAATTATTTTTTTTCCAAAGTGATAAATAAAAGTAATTAAAATTATTCATAATGATTAATGTAAAAATGAGTTTACTTAATGGTTAAACATAAAACATATGGTGTACAAATTGACATAAACATGCATAAATTTAATTCTCTATAAATATGTATACCATAAACTCTCTATTATATAATTTTCAATGTTTTTTAAGATTCTATTTTCTTGAAAATGTGGCTACACCAAACATTGTTTTTCAAAAATACATATTGTGTTCTCACCCCCCCCCCCCTCCTCAAAAAGGACACAACCTATCCCTCTCTATTAAAACCACTCATTCCCATTGGATAAAACAAACACTATATAAATATACTCAGAAAATACAACCCATCATCCTATAGTACTGACTATGGGTATAAATATATCCAAGGAATCCCATTGGTGCAAACCAAAATGAGTTACCCAAAGAAGAGGTAACATCCTTCAACAAGCCCTTTTGTTTTATTTCTTTCTACACCCAATAAATTATTCTTATTAAATTTTTATATTATAACTTAAGTATCCTAAATATACATATATTTTTTTATTTTATGGGTTCTTTTTATACTCACACAACCATCCATTAAATTGTATATGCAACCATCATTCGTTTGTACAACAAACTACCGCCCCAAAATGATATTGTTTGTTTTTCCATTAAATAATATAATGGATGATAATAATGATGGAATACTATTTTCATATGATATATCCAATATTTATGTTGTCTTTATTCATCAAAAATTAATATATTTCATGTACCTTCATACTTTTCATTTTGTAAGAGTATGATACCTTCATTTTTTGTATATGTGGGCCACCACATCCTCAAAACGATATGATTCGTACAGGATTTACATGGAATGTATTAAGGATAGGTTTAATAAACATATATTTTTTATATTAAATTATAATTATACTAGAATTATAATATATATATATATAACTTATAATTTTTCTTTTAAAACAATATGAAAATGGAAACAGCATTCACGCATTCACGTGGCATACCATCTCCATGGACTGTCTATTTCATTTTCTTTTACAATATTTTGAATATTATCATAAATAAATATATATTTTATATATATGATATTTAAATAATAGGTTCCATTTTGGATAAAAGTGAATCATGATTTAATAAAAGGACCAAGAATAATAAGTCAAAAATGATTTGATAAATAAAGCGGTTACTACCCAAAAAGTAACATTATCATTGAATTATTAATAAATGTGTAATATAAGGTAATAATTAAATAATATATGGTATTATATAGATTAATATTTTTCTTTAATATATTTATAGTAGAATTATATTTATTATATAGGAGTTTCCAATGAATGTGATGATATTAAAGACATAAGGTAAGGGTTTTCTCATCTCTCTTATTTATTTGAGATATATCCTATATGCAGCACTTATTCTAGTTTTTTTGTGTATATAATGACCCGTAAAATGTTATATAATGAATTTAAATTATTTAATTATATTCAATGTTTTAATTTATTTTATTCATTCATAGATCTTATGATTCTAATGTTACTCAAGTAGTAATGGGATTTATAGTTTCACTTTTTTTCATTGAGACATATGCCTTATTCACCACTTGTTTATTTTGTGTGGTGTATATACTAACCATTAATGAATTAAATTATTATTATTTATATATTAATGTGTATTTACATACCCATTTTATGTTCTTTATTTCATGGCATCTTACTTTTCCCAATTTACCAAATTGGAATGGTAATTCTTCTCAGTTTTCTTTCATTGAGACACATGTTCTGTTATGCACTAATATTCTTATACAAGGTGAATATACTACCATTTGATATGTTTTGTAACTAATAAAATTATTTTCATGATATTTTAATCTTTTATTAATGGCATTATATCATTATTATAATGATTCAAAGTTATCTAAGTGGTAAGATTTTATTGCTACAATCTCGTCATTATCTGTATTATATACGATTATGCTTCCATTTATGAAATAATATGATTTATACCAAAAAAATCATGATTTTCCTTATCATATGGTTATTCATGTTATCATCATATAATATTCCCAATTTTACAAACTTCTTTACATTAGATAATGAAGAAAATATTTTTAATAAAATATGACCCCATTTCTCTATTCACACTTGATTTTATTCTGTTTCAAAACTATGTTTTCTAGAAATATTTTAAAAAAATGTTAAATTATATTTTACAATAATATTAATGTAAATGGATTTTAACAATGATTTATTATTTTCAATGGTAATTTTATATGTCTTCAATGTTATTTTATAAGAAAATTATTTTTTAAATCTTTTACACTTTAAAAATCATATTTCAATGAAGAAAGCATATTTTACTCATGAAATATTTATAGAAGATTTCTCAAAACAGTGCTACATCTATGATAGAATCTAAACATGACCCAATGGTTCCATACATATTCTCTATATAAATGGTAAATGTTTTCAGTGCCTGATGTTAATGAAACTCATATCTATTTCATAGGATATATGTTTATGAGATCCATTTCTTATTCACAGGTTATACGATGATGAATCACACTTATTCTCATGGGTTACGATTTAATGAAATGATTATGAAACCTCTCTATTTTCCATTGTTTATGATATGATTACATGATTATGATTACTATTTATATTCATATGATACAATATGAATATTTATGTTTTTTCCATATATATGTATGATTTCATTATGAGATGGGTGGGACCTAAATCTCCCTCCAACGCATTGCATAAATATATATATATATAATGAGATATAAATGGATGGAACGGGGAGATATCTTTATTCAGTAATGGAAATTGTCTGCTCAAATGGGATTTTGAGTGATACATGACAACTAAGATGGTTTGGGGAGTGAACCAATTCCACTAAGATATCATTGTAATTAAATAATTACTACTATAGAAATAATGTCAATATGATTATGTCACATAAACAATTTCGTGTCTCATTATTAAGTTATTCATTCATGAATTATCACCTTGATTCCATTATTAATCATGTATTTTAAAATTCCAATGTTTATTCCATGACTATAGATTGTGTTGGATGATATGAAAGGGACAATATTATATTGTTATAATCTTACTACTACACCCTTATTCGTATGATAATGCTTTCATATCTCCCTTTTTTACCCTTAGTGAGAATATTAGCTCACCCATTCAGATGATTTCATATCCTAGGTTATGAAGATACATATTATGATTAATGTGTCCAATAATGGTTCTAGTAATTTAAAACATTTTATAATACAATTTAACTCACGTATGTACAAATTATAATGTTTCCTTGCTTCCAAATGCACTAAACTAGTATAATCATTTAGTGTGTGTTTGTGTAATGTATTTATTATTACAAAAATGTGACGTAATATATATATACGAGAAGCGAGAGTCACTATAGTTATTTTCAGAGAAAAAATTTTCTTATCCTTTTAAAACTATGATGTGAAACACTCAGTGAGATCCCTAAAAAATGTCACTAAGGATACGTATACGGGTAATGTAAAGTAATGGAAATTATCTTGGAATATTGGTAAAAGGAAGAGTCAGTGGTTTCTTTTTAATAAATCTCTATATACATATAGAAACGTAATATGACTCAGGAACATATGAATAAAGGGGTATCAACCCTAAAAACACTATATTGAGGTAGATTAAAATGAGGATTTGTGCACAACAACAACCCTTAGTGGACACCAGGTTTGAAACTTATAGGGGATATGATTTGGAAATTCAAATTCTCTTCCTGAAACATTATGTAGTATATAAATAGATGTTGTTTATAAAAAATCCTGGATAAATATATATTGAAATATTTCAAAAAAGGTGGCATAATTTTGAAATCCTAAAAATGATTCTATGCTTATGTGTTTTTGCACTATTATTATTGATTCTTTTTCTATTATTTTTTGTTTTATTAAATGGATGTAAGCTAAAGAGATAGCATTATTATTGAGTGTCATGGAAAATTAAGTGATTGTTCTCATAAGGATCTATATGTTATGGGGTGGAGGAAAAACCTTATTTTTTTCTCATACAATATTTTAATGATATAAATCATAATTATCTTCCAAATAAGAAAAGGATGGAACATCATTATGTTTATTCTTGTATGAGGAAATGTTAACCTTCATTTAGTGGGCATTCTAATCCACTTGTTGCTGAATAATAGACCAGTTTCAATAAAATTATATTTTATATTTTTTGGTATACTGAAGAAGAATAATAAATTCTAGCTATTTTTCTTTTAGAATGATATGTATACCATTGGTGGCCTATAATCTATAATATCAGTCATAAATATGAAATTTTCCCCATTATTTGGTATTATTTAATGAACATATTCTTCAAAAAGTACTATACTCGTATTCTTTCAATGAAAATTGAAAAATAGATTCATCAGTTGAATAAATGGGAGGGTGAATATTTTGGTACAAATGAGGATAATTTTACAAGACATGTGAGGTACACTTCAGGAATTATCATTCAACCAGAATGTAAGGTTGATCTATTGTTTGGTGGCTAAATTCCAGTCATTCAAGGGGGTTATCCAAAAAAGATTTAAGTATCTATGAGTAGATTGTGTGTTTTTCAATCCATGATTAAATAGATTTTCGTGTCACATATCAATGTCAAAATTTTGACAATAAAAAGATTATTGTGTTCAAATGAAAAAATAAAAACCATAAAGAGAAGAAGATGAGGTTTCCATTATACTCTAAATGTGGGAATAAGTATAGGGAAATATTTTCTAAGGGGACTAATAAATATTTTTTTGTACATAATGGAATATCATTGGGAATTTTATTTCTGATGTTATGGGAAGATGTTATAAAAAATTTGAATGGATATAATGATACACAAAATTCTCCTCCCCAACATCAGTGCTTTAAGTGTAAAGAGAATGGTAATTATGAAAACCAATTCCCAAAATATAAGGTTAATAATGATGATTAACATAAACAACCTCTTATGATGTGGGGAAAGGTGGAATATCATGAAATCATAGTATTTGATTAGTATTGTAACAATGAAGTGGTGAATGGTACACATTCTATCTACTCTATAACCACAAATATCTTATTTGATTATGGATCTACCAACTCTTTTATATGTGAAGAATTTTATTTTATTATTAAGATTCCACCCAAATGATTAGATATAGAATTAGCATTGTAAAATCCCAATGGTACGAGGATTTCATATCTATTCTACGATTCCTCTCCAGTTGAAATTAATGGGAATTTGATTCCTTCAAATCATGTAATCGTTTAGCTAGTTAAACATGATTACATATTTGGAATGGATTTTATTTCACTACAAAAATCCATAAAAAATATTTATATAAGCGAAGATATGTATGGGTTTTCAAACCAACCTATGATTGTATATCAGTATAATGAAAAATATTTTATTATTATGGACATAATATCCATTATATGGGTATTAATTCCCATTCATAAGGAATGTTTATCTATAATCGTTTAAGAGAAACTCGACATTGATGATATGACTGTTATAAAAAAATTTGTAGATGTATTACTAGAAGTGTTTCCTAGAATTCCTCAGAAGTAATAATTTAAGATCTCAATAGAATTCATACATGGTTCCACACAAATTTTAAAACTCCATATAGAATAGCCCCAATTTAGTTACAGGAATTGAAGAAGAGTCTCCATGAAAACCTTGACCTGGGATTCATTTAGCCATGTGTGTCCCCCTATGGTGCACCTTATATTTTTTTTGAAAAATAATGATGGATAAATGAGAATATGAACTGATTATCCAGATATTATAAGGATAATAATTATGAAAATGTTTCCTCTAACACATATTTATGGATGTTTTCACCAACTGCACAGATCTCATCACATTACCAAGAATTACCGTCATTATAGATATCATAAATTAATTTTTAATAAGGATGATATACGTAATATAGAATTACATTAATGTTCAAGAAACTATGAATATATAGTGATGCATGTTTTCTTATTAATTCATCCTCTATCTTCATGGATTTGATTAATAGAGTCTCCATATATTACCCTCATTGGTTTGTGGTAGTATTTATTTATGATTTTATAATCTATTCAAATAGAATGGAAGAACATGAAGAACACTTGAGAATTTCACTAAAGGCCAAAATGAAGGAGAAATTGTATGAAAAATATACAATGTGAGACTTTTTTCTACATAAGGGTTAATTTTTTTGTCCAACAATCTCACGAGAGTTAATAATAGTAATTCCATTAAACACAATGGCTATTGAATGCTGGCCTAGACTAACCACGGTGAATGAGATCCATCATTTTATGGGTTTTGATGGATATTATTGGTGGTTTACAGATAATTAAACATGACTATCCAATAATATGATATAGTTAACTTGGATGTCTCCCATGTTCTTAGAAAAAGTTAAATGTGTGGAAAATTTAAATGAACTGAAGATATGGTTTGTCGGCACACCTATTCATGAATTATCTTACAGAAGAGAAGGATTTTTAATATATATTTATTCATCAAAGTTGGTATTGGAATATATAATTTTGCATAATAACATGGTTTTATCATATTCCCACCCAAAAATTAATGATTCATTAGAAAAATCCCCTAACTCATTATTTGGAGTTAGCTATGGTAAATTTTCTCTTAATATATAGATAAATTATCCTTATGGAGAAAAGTGTAATATATATAACGATTATAAATGTTTGAATTGTACATTTACATAGAAATTGTTGAACCTGTGCCACAGAATATGATTAGAGATTAAAATGGATTATGATTACCCAATACATTACCACCCTGGGAAAGCGAACAAGGTGGATGATGCTTTTAGTAAGAAATATCTTGATATCTTATCTATAATGATGATCACAGATGATCCAATATTTATAGATTTACAAGGGATGGAGCTGAAAATATCAATGGAAGGGAAGAAATCATATCTTTCTCAATTAAATGTTCAACCCTCTATCCAAGTGAAGATTAATGTGGTAAAAAAGTAAGATGTAGAACTCTATAATAAGGTTCTAAATGTTTATGAGTTTAACCATGTTTAGAATGGAATGATAAGGTTATATAATAGTGTATTTGTTCCATCTGTACAATATTTTTAAAAAGATATATTGGATGAGGATTGATGTTATTTATTCCATATTAATCCTAGAATTAAAAAGATGTATACAGACATGAAATAATACTTATGGTGGGATGGAATGAAGTGATATATCATAGAGTTTGTATAATGGTTTTGGTATTCCACTAAGTTATGGCTGAAATAAAAATTATACGGGGATGTTTCATCAATTATATATAAAATAATAGAAATGGGAGAACAGTACCACGTATTTCATCATTGTACTCCCAAAAACATCTAAATGGAAAATTTTGATATGGGTGGTAGTCAATCTTCTTACTAAGTCATCACATATTATATCTATCATAGAATACTTCTCTCTGGATCATATTTCTGGGATATGCAATATGGAAGTGAAGATTATTCATGGAGTACCACATAAGATTATATCTAATCAACATACAAGGTTTACATCAATTTTCATTCAATTTATTAAGTAATTCCATGATATATAATTGAGTATCAACACAGATTACCATCCCCAAAATGGATGGTCTGTCTGAAAAAAATTCAAACCATAGAGGATATGACGAATTATTATTCATTGTCGTTTAAATGTGGTAGGGATCAACCCAACCTATAGTGAGTTTTCATAAAATAATATATTTCACCAAATAATTTATATGGATCCTCATGAATCCATATATGGGATGAATGATAGAGATCCAACGTACTGGAATGGTGTAAGAGAAGAAAACCCATTTAGACCATATATCACTGATGAAATGATTAAGAACGTTTGATCCATTCAAAATCATATCAAGAAAGCGCAATGTGTGAAGAAAATTTATGATGATAACACCTAAAGTGAACTAAAATTTTAACCTTGTCACATGGTGTTTTATGAATATCTCCCTGGAAGAATGTTATGAGATTCAGGATGAATGGTAAACTATTACCTAGGTATATTAATCCCTTACAAATTCTATATTGTATCAAGAATATATGATATCACTTGGAACTTCCACCAAAACTCTATCAATTCCATGATGTCTTCCACATATTTCCCATGAGTATGTAAATATAAAAACCATTACATGTACTCAAATCGTAGCTGATATTACTGGAGTAGGGTATATCATATGAAGAATAAAAACTTAAAATTATAGACTATAAAGATAAATTTATATGAAATAGTAAAATTCAAATGTTCAATGTTATTTAGATAAAACACTTGTTATATGTAGCTACATTGGATAATGTTGATATTATAAGGTATAATTATCTTCGTTTTGTGTATATGAAAAATGAATTTCGAGGGAAAAATTAATTTTAAGGGGGATAGAATTTAACTCCTAGTGTTTTTATGAACCTTTTCTTGAATAATTAAAAATTATTTGATGTCTTGAATTACATGATATACCGTGCTAATATTTTTTAATATTCTAAACCGATTTAATATTGCATGACATGTACAATGAGGTTATCTTCATTACATACAACAATGAGTTTCTAAGAAACAATATTTTATTATTATAAATTTTTAATGTAGGTAGTTATACCACATCCATTAAACATAGTATTATGAATAGTAATGAATATTTTATAAAAATATTTATAATGGTTTTAGATTAATAAATCATCTTTATAATAAAATATATATTGTTTTTTTAGAGTCAATTTGTTTTGAAAAAAATACTATTTTCTCAAAAGAAATAATTTTTTATCTCATTCTCTGTATAATAATAAATAAATTTTACAAACTTTTAGGAATAAAATTTTATAAAATAAATTAATATTTTTAATTCATAATTTCCAATTTATATTATGATGAATTATTGGGATTTTTCAGAAATATTTTATTTTTTAATGAATAGTGAAAGTACCAAATTTTAATTAAAAACTTCTTTTTTCTCTAATTTTTATCATTGAATTTTATTTTAATTCGTTTTTAGAGTATAATATTATCCATTATATATAAATTATATAGTTTAGGTAATTTTAAACGATTTTACAGTGAAATTTGATATCAAAATATTTCAAACCACTGATCATTTTCATTTTAAAGAAAATATTTTGTGACACATCTGTGACATTAATTTTAAATTAATTTATCATACTTATTTGATTAGAATTTGGAAAAATGGATTCCATATTTTAAATAAAATTTATTTTTAATTTTCAACATGGTTTATTTAATTTTTTTAACAATGTTATTAGGGAAATTATTTGGAATGAATTACTACGATTAATGTAAAAACAAGTTTACTTAGTGGTAAAAATTAAAATATAGGTGGAAAAGATTCCCTAAACTTGTAAAAAACATATTGTATTGACATATCTATACCTTTAAAAATCTTGGATCAAATTGTTTCTGTTTTTAATCTTCATTTTAGGTAAAAACATGGGTACACATAACTTTCTTTTAAAAAATACCATGTGTGACTTCTCCCACACTTATAAAAGATCGCCACATTTCCCCATATCCTCGCACATATCAAGACCATAATATTATAATAAACCTATCTAAATATACTAAAAAATACAAAAATGTATAATATGATACTCTCTTTTTGTAGAAATCCATCCAAGTAATCCGTTTGTTGAAAACCAAAAGAATGTACCTAATGAAGTTGAAATATCTTTCAACAAGATCATTTTTTTTATTTCTCTATACACCCCGATATTCATCTTATTTAGTGATTATATAATTAAATAAACATTATCTTATAATTTTCATTTATTATGAAAGTGTTTCTACATACACTCACACAATTCCATCAATTAGGACACACAATCATCATTCGTGTTTATTGAGGATTATCGCCTCCCCAACTAATGTGGTATATTATTCCACTACCACTTATAAAGGTTGAAAATAATGATGTGATTAATGATTTTATAATATATATATATATTGAATATATGGTTCTATTATTATTGTATAACACATACATTCATGATTTCAATTTTGTGAGAATATGATAAAATCAATTGTGGACATGTGGACCAGTGCCTCCTCAATGCAATGTGATACATTCGCACATTACATAGAATGTATTAAGGATCGGTTTTATAAAAATATACATTATATATGAAATGATAATTATAAAATAATATATATATATATATATATGTTTGTGTGTGTCATTTACTTTTATTTTTTATAATAAAATAACAAAATTGAAACAACGTTCATGCGTATGTACAACCTACCAACTCCAGGAATGGTGCCATTCATTTTCTATTTCATTATTTTAAAGAATATTATAAATACATATATATTGAATAAAGTGGAAAATTATATCATTTCTTAATTATATAACTAACGAAATAAGAATCTATGAAGGAGGACCAAGAATAAAATGTTAAAATATGTACTAAAAAAATGCGGTTAATCCCCAAAACACAACATTAACATGGAATTTTTGATAAACCTACAATATAAAGTCATAATTAAATAATATATGCTATTATTTTAATGAATATTTTTCCGTAATGTATTTAAAATGAACATATATTTATTATACATTAGTTTTTAATAATTACTTTTATAGTCAATACATATAGTAAGAGATGTCTCCTCTTACATTTATTGTTGTAATATATATTCTATATTGACCACTAATTCATTATTTTAGTGTATATAATTACATATAAAATATCAAATGATGAATTGAATTTATTTCATAATATTAAATGTTTTATTTTATTTTATTATTTAATGTATATCAAGATTTAGATGTCCCTCACGTTTAAGGGGAATTCTTGTCTCACTTTTGTTTCTGTGATACATATGACTTATTCAGTAATTGCTTATTTTTTGTGGTGTATATACAAACAATGAATTTATTCGATGATTATTGTACTTAAAATTTATGGGTAATTAAATACTCATTTGATGATCTATATTTCATAGGGTTTTATTGTTTAAATATTACGAAATTTGTAAGATTAATTTGTCTCAATATTCTTTATTTGAGACAAATGTTATGATATGAAAATATTAATTTAAAAGGTGTATATAATTACCTTTGAAATGTTTTAACATGAATACAATTATTTTCATTATTTTTTAAAATTCTCTTAATTTCATTTTCTCATGATTATTATGCTTCAATGTTACCAAATTGGTATGAGTTTATTGTTAAAAATGCATTATAATCGGGATTTTATACGATTATGCTTATTATGATTAAATTGAATGATATATATCTCATGAAAATTCATAACATTTGTTCTCCTATTTTATTAAATGATTTCTTCTCATTCTGGTCAAATTTCACAGTTCTTTTTTACGTAAGATAAAAAATAAATAAATTACGAATAATTGACATTATTTCTCACTTCCGAAGGGAATTTGAATTCTTTCAAAACAATATATTATAAAAACGTTTCAAAAATGTGTTTAATTTATATTTCACATAAATTTTCATGGAAATTTATTTAAAAATTGATATTTGTATCTTAATGTTATTTTTTATTTTTTCATATTTACATTCAGTGAAAATTATATTAAAAATGTTTTATGTTTTAAAAAAATCATTTTTCAAAAAAGGAATGATATTTTCCACAAGAACTATTTATTAATGATTTCTTAAAATTATGTTCCATATTATATGGAACATGAATATTATCCAAGGATTCCATTCATAATCCTTCTATGTATGGTTTAAGTGTTTACAACATAATATTTATCAAACCAGTTTCCCATTGTTGGGTTTTTTGTTTTATAAACCCATTACTTTTTCAAAGGATATATGCCTATATACCCACCTATTTTCATTGGTTATTCTTTAAATATGATTTTGAAACCAGTATATTTTCAATATTTTATTATATGATGACATGTTTGTGATACTCATTTCATTTAATGGGTTATGATGGGACTATTATTAATCATGGGGCACAAATATGCATTCGTTTATTATGAGATGAGTGGGACCAATATCTCCCTCAAATGCATTGGGTGAGGATTTAAATCATAGAAGATATACATGGATATAATGATTAGTGAAAACTATTTGGAAATGAATATTTTCAACTAATATGGTCTTTATATTGAACCTTGACTACTAAGATAGTTTTGGGAGCGAACCCATTCTACATCGATGGCCTTGTAATTAAGACTTGAATACTATGGAAATAATTTTTTTATGATTATGTTATGACCACAATTTCATTTTTTATTATATTGTTATTATTTCAGGGATTATCCTATTGATATCCTTATGATTCATGTCTTATAATATACCAATATTTATTCCATGACTCTTGATTATTATCATTTATATAAAGGGTGTGATCTTCCATATTTATGTTATTATTCTCATACCCTTATGCTAATAATTATACTTAAATAAATCCCTTTTTTATCCTTACTAAGAATATATCCTAACGAATTTTTATGTTTCCTTTAACCATGTTATGAAGATATATATTATGTATTATATTTCTAATTAGGGTTGTAGTCATAGAGAACCTATAATAATATAATGAATCTAACATATATACAAGTGTTTACATTTTCATCTTTCCAAAGACACTCAACTAATATAGTCATTGGTAATGTTTTTATGTAATTTATTAAATTTTCCACAAAATTTATGTAATTTCTATGTCTAATAAGATGGGTTCACTATAAAAAACCAAGGGTATGCTAATGGTTTTTCATTTCCTACATCCTAGATTTCCAATACCTATATTTGGAAATTATTATAAATTTCTTCCACAATACATATAAATACCCACCCATTTAACCATTCAATGTCAATCTCAATCCATTATTCATTATGTTATAGTGGTACTTTTGAGCAATGAGTTTCCACAATTTTCCACCAATCACACAAGGTTCTATTCCTCAATACATTGGAGTAACTCTTCATAGTAAGGGAATTCACGACTTCTCTTTTCTATTCATGTTCCTTTTTTTGGTATGACTTCTAATTTCTAAACCATGTTTGGTTTTTCATATTATAGTATTAAATTTCTATATTAGCACTATTTTATTAATTTAGGCCTTCCTTATCCCTCGTTTTACCCTTTTCTAAAATGATGTTTTATACACATCATCCTAATGAATTTACTTCTCAAAATTTACTCTTTTACATGAGAAAATAAATTTTACTTCTTAATGGAATACCAAAACCTCTTTTCTATTCAATAGGTATTTAATAAGAAATAAAAAAAATACTTATTTATTTAGGGATTTATGTATATGATACTTAAAATTCATTCACATTGTTTAAAAAAGTTATAATTATCGTGTATTTAAGAACTTTTGTACCCTTGATTTTGATATAATCCCACTCTTTTTTATAAATAGGTTATTAAAGAAATGATTTATTATAATAAATGTGGGTCACACTAATTAATTCTTATGATCGGTGTTCCCGAATAGAACTCCAATTCCATTTGTAAATAATTCACTATCTCTAGATGACATATTTTATGATATCTTAGTGAATAACCGTGGTAATTATCATTTAGACACTTTGGTGATAAAACTTGGTTATATGAGTATGAATGACTCATTTAAATGTTTTACCCACATTTCCATGTTATGTTTTATTTTTTTATTATTAAATTTCTAATGTTCATTAGTTATTTTTATGAAAACTTTTCTTATTTATATGTCCCATTTTGACATGTTTTTTGTCTCCCATTATTTTTCCCTTATTGGGCTTCATGTTCCATCATTTCCTTTTATGTAGGTCTCTAGGATACGAGGTTGAATAAAATAAAAGTATAGGGAACCCATTAAGATATATTTAAAATGTCTTTATAATGCCTTTTTATGGTTTCATATATTATTTACCTTATTTCCAAGATACGATACATTAAACGTCATCTTTTTTGTCCATTTTAATGAATAATTATATAATAATAAGTGGCATTACATAGTTTGTATCAAAATATGGTTTAGTTATTTATAGAAATTATTACATGGAAACATTTGGAAGGATACTATGGAGAAGTTTAAATAGAGGAACATATCATTGTATTTTTGTAATTGTTATGTAAGTGGTTTCCAAGAAAACACATCCATGTATTGATACTATAAGAGGATGTGGTTCTGGAATATATGTACCTAGGGGTACCCCCAGAAAAACATCACATTGTTCTAGACACAATCTAGAATTGTTGCATGATAAAATTCCATGCTCGACACCTGGATTAATACTACAAGGGGATATGATTTGTTAATCATATTATTTTTTTGAACCATTATTCAAGATATATATATAAAGGAATTAGATGTATATATATTTAAGCCTGATTTTTTAATACATAAAACCACAATACAATTATAAAATTCTTAAAAGGAACACTTTTATCGCCAAGGTTTTATTATTTTAGAAAAGTTTGGGGAAAGAGTAAGAGATGTGTAAATGATGAGTGTAATGGATGATTCACTAATAGATTTCTGATGGAACCTATAATAGAAAACATCATAAGGATTATGAATCATCTATCCAATGTTATGAATAATAACTTGAATCAAGATGAGTGGAAAGAATCTCCTCAAAGGGAAAAACATACTAATTAATCATTCATTCATACATAACCACCATATTTCAGTAGATATACCAACCAATTGATTACTAAAAAATGGAGTACCTCAATAGAAAATAAAAATTAAATACTATATTTTTAATATTAATAGAAAGTAACCCTGGTGGAATAATTCATAAAAGGACAATCCATTAGAAAAATTCCAAAAAATGTGATTTTTTGTTAGAATAAGTTCCATTATTGGGGAACATTATATCGAATGAATGAATCTCAGTAAATCTACTAAATATAAATGTTGTAGTGGAGTGGTCCCATCCTAGAATTGTAATTGAGATTATCAGTATCCTTATTTTATCAGGATATTATAAGTGGTTTGTGAAAAATAATTATTTTATTTATAATCCACTAACCATGTTACGTCAAAAGGATCAATGTTCATATTGAAAATTATGTGTGCAGAATTTTTTCATGAATGAAATAAGAGATCGGATACTATATCTTTGTTAACTCTACCCTCCATCAATGAAGTATTTAATATTTATTCTATTGCATATCTGAATGGTTTTGTGTATGAAATCATAAAAAATGACAATATGATTTCTTATTCATCTTGATTGTTAAATCCTCAACTATAAAATTATCCTACATCAACTGGAGTTATGTACAAAAAATTTCTCTCTAAAATCATAGAGGCACTATATTAATAGTGAAAAAATTTCATATATACACAAAACACCAATGTTTTATGTATATATTCACACAAATTCAATTGAACGTGAAAATAATGATATAGTTTTAATTTCATAATGACTATGAATTTTCGATTCATGATCACACTAGAAGACCAAATAATTTAATTGATTCATTAATGAGGAAAACCCCCATTGTGATATAAATGGTGAGAATTCATGGAGAATCATTGATAGAATACCTAGAAAATTTGGTTGGGGGAATCATATGGGAAGGGACATCATCATAGCTATATCAATCAAAATTACTATATAAGATCAATATAATTAAATGAGAATATCCTTTGATACAAAATAATATTTAATATGTGGTGAATGGAAGGTTTTTTAAGGTCAATATTGATCAAGAAGGTGTACTTTGATTTCGTGCAAGGCAATATGTCACATCTATCCTGGAGATAAAAATGAACTAATGGATGAATCTCAACGCTCTACATTCTATATACATCATGAAATCTTCTTAATGTATTGGGACCTTCATAATCATTATTAGTGGGATAATATGAAAAATCATATTTCTAAATAAACTACTAGGTGATTTGTATGTTTAAAAGGGAAGAAAAATAGCCAACTTCTTAATGGGGTATTGGAACCACTTTCCATACATAAATGGAAATGAGAAAATATCAATATGGAATTTTTCACTAGTCTCCCAAGAACATAGAATAGAAATAATGTGATATGGGTTACAGTGTATCAAATCATTAGGGAATAAAATTTATAACCTATCCATAATCATTTATAATTTAACCAAATTTCTATGATATACGTGATGAGGCTATATAGGGTGACACTTAATATAAATTTTAAGCATGATCCAAGGTTCAAATATAAATTTTTTAGATGTCTTAAACATGATATAAGTACATATTTGAATTTCAGAACATTCTATCAGCCCCAAACTGAAGACCAATATGAAAAACAAATCAGAACCTCGAGGACTTGTTGAGAACATGATCAGCAGAACTTGAAGGAGGATGATATCAACAACAACCATTAGTTGAGTTCTCATATAACAACAACTTCTACTATAGTATTACAATGTCTATATATGAGTATATATATCAGAATGTTATGTAGAAATCATACTTTTGGGTATGACTTTGGTTAGAAGAAGCTACTTGGGCCTCATATTGTATAATAGGTTAAAAAACAATGATCATGCCATCCAACAATATATAAAGGATTCTTAGAGTCAGACGAAGATAAATAAAGAAAAATGTCAAAGAGAATTGGAGTTTGATGTTGGATATAATGTTTTCCTTTGGATATCACCATATAATAGAGTCAGATGATTTGGAATGAATGGGATTCTTATCACTAGGTACATCGTCTATTTTGAAATCCTTGATTTAATAAGAAAAGTGGCCTATAATCTTTCACATACAAAAAATATTTCTCAATTTCCAGATGTATTATGTTTATATATCTTAAGTAAGTACATACATGATCCCACATATGTACTGAATCTGGAGGTGGCACAACATGAACATAACCACACTTATGAGGATCAGTCGGTGGAAATCTTATACTAAAGAGACAAAGTTCAATTCAACAAGACTACCCACCTTGTCAAAGTGATATGAAAGAACTATTAATATGAATAAGATACATTAGAACCAAATAGAAAATTTGGATTATGTTCCCTCTCCTTTTCTAAAGAGAATGAGTTGAAATTTCGAGAATTAAATTTCTTAATGGGTGAAGAATATAATTATGCGGGTTTTTAAATGATATTTGTTTCCTAAATAAATATGCGTTACATATTATATAGTATTATACACATAAAAATAAAGATAAACCAAATTTGTTTATCTCATTAATATTAATCATTTCATTAGTTAGATATGAAACAAATTAAAATTTCTTCCATCCGAATATGAAAATAAAATAAAAGATAAAAGATAAAATGTAAAAAAAATGATTTACCCAATATTCTATAATCATTTCTCCCATAAATAATATTATATAAATACAGACTATATTTATAAACATGTAAACTACATTATAAAATTAATATATAACATTAAGTTTACCATTAGTTAATTTTTAGTGAAATAATGAAGTTGAATTTATAGGGTATAAAATGAAATGTTACTATTGTGATTAAGTTTTCATATGAATGTTGATCAATATAATAGTTTTTCAATTTAACTATTGTAAACAATAACCATGTTTGAATATTTTACAATTATAATTTGTTTTTATAAGCATTAATTATAAATGAAAGTTGAGAATGAAAAGAGATATAATGGCCAAAATTAGTAGAGTTCTGTCATTTAAATCACATTTTTCAGAAATTGAGAGGGATGTATCATCACTAGGGTTATCCCTTGACCAATATCATGATGAGGTTAAACAAATAAAGATTTAATGAAATATCATAGGGAGAAGTTCATGTTAGTTGATATTACCAATCGATCGATGTTAGTCGAGCCACCCCCTGAAACTATGAGCATCGTACATCTTACCCTTTTGGTGTATGTGGGTGTAATAAGAGATTACATATCTAGGACTTAGTTACCAAAAGTGTAATTTAATTTTTATAAATAAAATTTTTAATTTAAATTTTCTATTATGTATATATTTTCTCAATAATTTTATATGTTTAATTGAAAATAATTTTATTAATTTATTTTTTATGGAAAATAAAACTTGATTGAATTGTTATAGAAAATAAAAATAATTAAATAATAAACCCATGTTTTCTGAATGATATTTTTTAAATAAAATAGTCTTTTATAAAATGATCAAATAAATATAATAGATAAAATAACATTATAGTGGCCTTGTAAATTTTTTAAGTGTAACTATTTTTAATATTCTTTAGAAACTGATAATTTTAAATAAATAACGTTTTTAATAAAAAATGTTAAAATTATAATATTTAGATAATTATTTTAGATGAATAATAAATAAATTTGAAAGTAGTAGGTTAAAATATGATTATAATGAATTTATGAGAATTTTTTGAATATAAATTATTTTTATTGTGAATAGAATTAATATAATTTTGGGTTTTTTGGTATATTTTATGCCTTTATAATTATTTAATAATGATATAGGAATTAATTTACCCAAATCCATGAAAAAAAATATTTCATTTTATTTCTTTAATATATATTAATATGCTTTAATCAATTACCAAACTATTTGTGACTTTCCATAGATTAAAATGGAATATAAAATTTTAAAAACATTGCATTGTGGAAAATTTAATATTACATGCCAAAAGAAGTATTTAAAATTTAGTTCAGCCCTAGTAGATTAAAATATTATAAATTTTGACTCAAATTACCAAAATTGTGAGACAAAATAATCAGTAATTCTATTGTTTTTCATTTTCCACAACCTATATTTCTAAGACCTATATTTTGAATTTATTAAACAATTCCTACACTTTTCAAATTAATACCCACCCATTTCACTGTTTCACATCACTCCCAATCCATCATCCATGAATTTCTAGTGACTGTTGTTTCCAAGGAGTCCCCCTATGGTTTCATCAATCCCCCAAAGTTCTCACCCTCAAGACGTGGGAGTGACTCTACGAGTGAGAGAAATATACACTTCTCTTTTCCATTCATGTTCCATTTTTGTGGTATTATTTCTATTTTCTAGACGAAGGTATATTTTTCCACATTCAATTATTCCATTACTATTATAATAGACATTTATAAATGAGTTCCATTCATTCAACCTCATTTTACCATTTTTTAAAACCTTGTTTTATACCCATCATGTTGTCGAGTTTACTAATAAATTTTTTCTCTTTTTGATGATAAATTATATATTCATTTTAAATTAAATAACCAAAAATATTTTATTTTTAGTGGGTATCAAACTAGAATTAAAAATTAAATATTGATTCGAGTATTTATATACACAAAACTCACATTTCCATTTTTTGGGTTAATAATGATTAAAGGATCATGTGTCCAAGAACTTTTGTACACATTGATTTTGAAAAGAAACCACCTCATTATTCTCCATTGTTTAATAATGAAATGATTTATTATGATATATGTTGATCAGATTAATTACCAAATATGAAGTGTGTTACCATATTGTTCCCTAAAGCATTGGGAATGTAATTCAATCTCTATAAATTTCATGTTTTACAATACCTTTGTGATTAACATTGGTAAATTTCATTTATAAAAATTTCATGATAAACCTAGGTGATCTAATTATGAATATCTTATTTAAATGTTTTATAAAAAATTTCATTTTATGGATCATTATCTTATTATTATGATATTCTTATTGTTTAAGACATATTATTATGTCTTGTGTTCTTATTTATAAATCTCATGATCACTTTCATTTAGTCTTCCTTTCTGATTCCCTTAGTGGGCTTCATGGTTATCCCTTTCATTTGATGTATATATCTAGGATATATGATATAGTAAAATTAATATAGGATGATCTAATGATGATTTATTTTATGTGGATCTATGAGAACACTTTTGGTTTTCATGAAATATATTCCATATTTACTAGAAACTTATTATTAAAAAATCCGTTTTTTTTCTCGTGTAATTAAATGTTGTATAATAAAATGCGGGATTCCATACACAACCTCGTCAAGTTGGAAAACATGTGATGACTGTGACTAATAATAGATAAGATGATATATGTTAACTATTTTCTTTCATAGACTGAAATATCTGATGAACTTTTTCCGTAATCAACTACTCTGATTCGTTTCAAAACATCAAAGGGTCTAACGAACCTAGGTGAAATCATACCCTCCCTCTAAATACATCAATGACCTAAAATGGATAAAACTCTCAAGAAAACCCAATATCCAACCTCAAATTCAATAGTTATTCCTTTTTTGTTATCATTTTACTGATGTATGGATATATCATTGAACATGTTCTTTTTAATCCACTAGAATTGTTTTGTTGTCTCCTATATAAGATGTTGTCCATGAAAAGCCACCTACCCTAACTCAAGACAATAAATAAATGATCAAAAATTACTAATATATAATTCTTTATATGGATCCATCTCGATGGTATCTTGAAATCTATTTTATATGATAACTCATCATGGCTATGAGTTTCTTTCATGAACCCCAAATGTCAAGGATACATGAACATAACATGTACTCTAACACTTGAATTGGGTGCTCTTTATACCTATCAGTTTGAGATTGATTTCTCATGATCAAAGGAATATATTTACCGATGTTCTTCTATAACACCATCAATTAATGAGACATGAATCGAGAATCCCTATCATATATAATAGATCATATATATCCATGAAGAAATAAAACATCCTTGGCATATAGTCTCCCTATAAATTCAACTGAGAAGGTCTCTCAAATAGTTTTTAAATTTTAGAACATCATCAAACGGTCAATGAGTACCAAAATTTCATCATTCAATGCAGTGTCTAGGTTAAACCAGTCAATATTCCCATAAAAACATTGTTCTCCTTACCATTATAAAAGGATAGAAACATAAAATTCATGTCGGCCTTTGATGTTCTATCTACAAATTATGACAGGTGGAATACAAAGTGTTGATGATGGAAATATCCTATTTTATATAAAGACATCAATAATTGTGATATATGTACAGATACATCTTGGGGATACTAGGATGTACTTCTAAAACATTGGCATTAATATTCTCGCATCAGCTCTACTATGTGGTTTTTTGGGACCCAAACATTGAAATGAAAGACTACAGTATCATCCTCTTTTACGGTGCAACAAAAAAATGTATCCACATACGAAAAACACTCTCTCATGACTAATCCACTATGATTAGAAATATTATGGATTATCACCCATTCAAGAAGGATAGATTCCATTGTTAGAGATGATGGGATATTCTACAAATGACCATCCTAAACCTCAAGAATAATCATTGAAAAAAGGTCATGAGCTACCACTAACTACTGGCCTCCTCACCTTCCTCTGTCTATGTCTTCCATCACAATGAATTGGGTTCTCCATTTCATTTCCCAAGTGTGTAGGAAAGTTCCTAATCAAAGGACTATAGGAACTCAACAAACCATAACTTCTAGAGACTTCAATAATTTTATATAATGATATATATGAGGTTTTTTTGATCAATGAATACCATAATATTATCTAGAGAAATGATAACTTCATTTTCCTATTGGTCCAATAATCATTTAACATTGAAATGATGTGACCTATGAAGTGTACATCATTGATCCAAAAGTATTATTTACTGAGATTATCATAATGATGATACACTCTTACAGTATTCATCATGATCTCACGAGGTTGGGAATTTTTGTGTCGATAATGGGAATACAATAATATTCCATCAAAAAAGACTGAAATGAATGAATTAAGATACTAGTGGAAAATTAATTCATCAAATCCATGATGATATGAGGTGTGTTTGTGTTACCTAACTACATTACTAGAAATTCATAAAGACCATAACAAATCTAGAAAATTATGTGAGGAATGTATAACGATATGACATGTATCTTGGGATCACATGACCTCAAATAAATATTTTAAAACACCTTTTCTCCTCATATATTATCAAAATTTTAATCTATTTAAGGTATTAGATATCTTCTCTTTATCATGATCTAGTTAAATTAGTGGTAATACACACTAATCATGATGGTACCATACACATTCATATACAAAATAAATCGTGACCCCAATGAGAGGTGAAAGGTTATATAAATTCTTTAGCCTCCAGATCACAAAACTACATATTGATTTAAATAATCATTGTTGGTTCCATCCTGTAATGAGGAATGGAAAATTCTGATACTCCAATAACTAACTCAATACTAAATTCTACCTCTCTCACTAGAGCTATACCAGAAAAATTTTCAGTGAATACATACCTAAAAGAAACCAACAAAGGAGGCAAAAGTGTTTATTAACCATCGATCATCTAATAAAGAGATATTAAATCTAGACTATAACTCTTTCAATACCCATATTCTTAGGTCCTAATCACATATCATGGATATCCTATTCTCCCTTATGCATGTGTCTTCCGCCCTCAGTGATGTAAAAATCACCCTCTCGTGATAGTAGTATATATTGGTTCGATATTGAACTATATAGCCCTTACTAATATTATAAAAAACTATTACATTTTTAGGAAAGTAGATTCCATATTAATTTGTATATACCTATCCCAGGTGGAAAATTCTTAAAATTATAAATGAACATGGATTGGATACCAAATGGGGTATCGAGATTCATCACACCACAGTGGTGTTCTATCTCCTGTCCTAGACTATCCATGATTTTATATGATATAAAAGTGTGAGGAAAACCTATGTAAAATAAATTAGACACTACTATAGAGGCCACTAGAATAGTACCATAAATAGTAGAATGTTCATTTCTTTTCTCCTCCAAAATAGGTTGTGCATCATGTAACATTCATGTATCACGGCCTTATGTCACAACCTGACTACCTTGAAAAAATCCACTCTAGTAGCTCATAGAATCATTTGTCTTGATTCCCCTTTCTAGACCACCAACTCAGTATGAGAAGTCAACGGAATTACAATTTTCATTCCTAGTGTGATACTATTGGACCCACTCCAGAATGTGGGGTAGGTTTAGGTCCCTACATTCCAGGAACTAATGAAATTTTCCTTTAATATTCATGTATATGCCCCATCCTTTCATAGCTTTTTTATTCCACTGGATCTCGTAATCATTGAGGTCTTTTAACTCCCAGTTTCCCTCACTGGTGAGAGTGAAGAAATCCATCATCCGGAATTGTATGACTACTACTACCCCCATGAGAAACCTTGAAACATATCTCTCTCTTACTAGAAATAACACTGATATATCTAGGTTCTAAACCATCCAAGATCCCCCCATCTTATTTTATTATATTCCTCTAATTAATATTTGTTTGTATGACTATGTTAGTAATTGTGGTACACCATAAGGAATTAACCTATGATCGAATGGAATATATTATATCATCCTTGAATGAAATTTCTCTCTCATGATATCATTTATAGAATGATTCGGTGTGGGATACTATAGTTCAGAAAAATGTGTAGAATACTCAATTGATGACATGGGTACCAAAATCTTGTCCATAAACAATCTAGCATTGTCAAACAATGTAGTTTGTGTAAATACATTATCATAAAATATCATCTTGTAAGTCTCCCCATATCATATCTATATGTTTTTCTACCTAGGTAACAATATCCCATCCCCAATTGATATAATCACATAGAATATGGTTTTTTATCTCAACCCTCTTCTATGAAGGCACATCCAGATGCTCGAAAATAGATAGCATGGACTCCACCCAGGAATTTCCATCGTGTTGTCTTCCATCCCCATAAATGGTGGCAGGATGTGACTATTTTAATTCCCAAGTCCACTCTAACATAATATGGGAAGGTTGAGAAGCACCTTACATTGACAACATCGTACATAAAAAACCCTCCTGAAATTGGGTGTCGGTGTCTATATCAGGAATAGTAGGAGGTTGTATAGGTGGCATCGCTGGAGGAATCACTAGAGGCTCAGGCATTCCACCATACCTATATTGTCATCACTGCCTTCGAGTCATACAACTCAAGGTTTTTTTGTGGAATGATTCTATAATTCCAAATTCATACCTCATTATAGAATTTAATAGTTGAAAAATATTATTTGATAAATATTTAAGACTATTAAACATCCTTCCTATGAAATATCACACCACTCTAAATACTCCAAAATATAGGTCTACGTGTTAGGGACACCATAATAGAACATAATATTTAATTATAAAATCCCATATAACCATTATTAAGGATGGGTTTGGGTCTAGGTCTCATATCAGATAGTAGACATTTCGGTATTTAGTGTGTAAATATCAAGGTAAATAGGAATACTCTCTTACATTAAAATTTGATTCCCCATTTAGTTGTGAACATATAAATTAAAATATATAAAGTTTATTGACTTCATAACCTCATTTATATAATACATATATCATGGTATTGATCTAGTAGGTCCAGAACCCACATTCTTGTATAATGGTTAATTAAGGTTTCATCCATAATGTATGATAGAAAACACTATTTATATTATTTTATTACCATTAGTTAATCAACTTATACATCCATAAAATAAATTTTGAAACATTTCAATTTATAATAATCCAGTCATTTATTATATGCAGCTGGAAAATTCACATGGAATGTAAACATTGCATTAAAAAATGCATGTTATGTTAGTCCTAATGTGACTATAATGATGCATGTAATTAACACCCTCAATAAATAAGGATGAAACAAAATAAGTATCTTTATAATAATACAAGTATTAGTAAGACCACAAAATATAAGCATCACCCAATGGTGAAATTGAATCAACTTTAACAAGTATAATAATAAAAACTACAATTACCCATACTTGGAAATTTGGGTTTCTCTAGTATGTGGGTTAGTTAATACAAAAAACATGATCATTTCCAAGATATATTTTCTCCTAGTCACATATATAATACCCAAACAGTTAGACAAAAGGAAAATATTTCATTGATACTTCCTTTTAATTTCCTGACCTAGAGTCCACTAAACCGGTGCCCTAATCTGGTGCGACCCAAGGCCTCGAGCAAGCATCCGAGTACATGAGAGGCTATCAAGTTACAGTGAGTATGTAATTATTTACCATGGACAGACTATACCATCATATCAAAGAGGAATTGATGATATAATATATAAGTAGACAATGGTTGAAGCATATATAAATAGATGCCATAACAAGTTGACCAGAAACCCACCCTAGAGAAGAATGATATAAAAAAATGGAACATTTCAAAAAAAAATGATAAACTACAGAAACATAAAAGGCCAAAAAACTATAATAATCAAAATGCCACATATGCAGATCCATATAAAATGATGTCATCACAAGTTGATATACAAAAAAAAGGAAAAGAGAGAGAGGTTTATACATCATGATATAGAAAAATACAAAAATTCCAAAAGACCGCACCAATAGAATCACAATCATATTCATGGTCCTCTTCTTCCATTCTCCATGATAATAGTAAAAATAATTAGACATATTTAGTTGGGATCTTTCCATTATCCATAGCTACAGAAAAGTAATTTACTCGGGTACGAAAGGCATCCCGAGTAGGGTGTGAGATAAAATCCTTGTAGGCCACAACCAACGGTGTCTATAAGTAACATAGACTGTGTACATGGTGATAGTAGTTATAGGGTATTAAATATAATAACCAAACTTAATAAATAAACACCAGACTTCCCAGGTTCCTATCAGACACCTGGAGGGCTTTACATACTTTGGAAAAGATTGATTGATGTGTATGATCAGTGACCATATATATCATAATCATATATATATATATATATAATTATATATTTTTTAGACTGTATAAACTGATTATATGAAGTTGTATTCATTCATATACATGGAAACTAGGTGCTAGATAGACTTGGGACATAACTCATGCGTCTATGACTGGGTTAACATGCCTATAGGCTCCAGCTTGCATACATGCCATAAATATCATAAGGGGTGTGAGATGTCATGCTCAACACTTGAGATAATAGGGGTGAGATGACATTACCAACACCTATAATCTATGGAAAAGTAAATTCATTATCGACACACAAATAAAATCATAATGTTGTCAGATTTCATGATCAACACCCGATGTAATGGAGAGTGAAACATCATGCTCAATAATTTCCTTAACCATCATTCCAAAACCAATATCAATGGTAAAATAATAATAAAATAACTAAATTATGTATCATATCATAAAAATAATAATCATCAAGCCCCAATATTTCCCAGTGCATCACATGTCATACAATTCACAATTTATAATTACATAACATGAGGTGTGGCCTTTCCACAAATTTCTATTACATTTAAACAATCAATTTGATTAATTAATTCAATAAAATATATTCTAATTCTACATGAACTATTATAAGGTGTTATGCTCTATTAATTAAATATGTACAAGTGTGAAAATCCATTTTCAAGAAAATCAAAACACTTAGGTGGTGTTTGGTCCATTAACTATTTATATTAAAGATGGAAATTAACCCATAACATCCAATAGAGTGGAAATGAATGATTTATAAATCATTTAATCATCAAATTGTGTTAATTGGATTATAAAAACGTTATATAATTCATTTTATTGAAATTTTTTGTAGTGTCTAGCATGTAACACAATGACATAACTATGAAATTAGATGGATTTTTTGTGAAACAACTAGACCACAGATCCTACTATCATAGATGAATCCTCATCCAATATTGGCAATAGATTTGAAGTAGATCAGAGTAAAAATAATAAATTGTATAGAGAAATGAAAAAGAGAGAATTATATTGTACCAAAAAAGTGATAGAGAATGTAATAGTACAGAATAAAGGAAGCAATAAGATTTGATATCTTACATATTTTTATCCAAAACTTCCAAAAGAGTTTAATTTCGAATCTAGATGTAGGAATAATCGAATAACCTATAAGAGGGATAATGGGACCCTTTAAAGAGAAGATGGGGATATACACCCTTGAATGTAGAAGACGAAGTAAAGGTTATGTTAAAAACAATTCATATGAAAAATTATAAATTCACCCTTGCTCATATGGACACATAGTTTGGTCACATGCCTTGCTAAACCCTATACCAACTGTGCTCCACACGACTTCCTAAAGAGTACCTTGTATGGTGTAGGTGCACACTTTTATGAACAATGTACATGCCATGTGAAATTCTCTATCTGATACCCCTTTTCAACTGACTCGTGTGTTTTCATGGGATTTTATAGTTTAAGAAACAATATTGCATTACACTTCTTCCTTAAAAATTTCCATGTATGGTTTGGGAAACAATATGGTTTGGGCTGCATGGTTCCTCCAAACAACGCGTCATTGTTTTCTTCTCAAAATTTAGGGTTTATGGGCTCTAAGAAATCCCAGGACACCCACATCGCCATTATGCCTCAACTAAGTAACATTATAAAGGCGACATTAAGTAATTTAAACCAAAAAACAATGATTTGTTACTTTAAAAAATTGCATCATTACACAACCTCATGTTATATGAAGTGACCATATGATGACATACCACAAACCATATGAATATTCTATGGTAGTAATATTCAATTAATCTAGGTAATAGAGCTACTATAAGATGTATATCATTTTCCATAAGTTAATTCAAAAAGATGCTTGTCTATTAAATATGTAATGATGAAATATTTCTAAGTCTAAGATCAATTTCAATTAGAAATTGATCAACCATTATATTTATTTAAACTAATCATGTTAATACACAAAATATATCAATGTGATGAAGCAAAAACATTAAGGAATTACAGAAAATTCTTGATGAACATTTAGGAAACCTCACGTTAATGTATTAAGAAACTACACATTGATGGTAAAATATACCATAATAGATTATTGATCCAATACCATGGTCTAAGAAACCATGTCTATTCTAATCAATAACATGAACATCTTGATATTCCACATAATAATTCTCCTTCGAAAATGGGTAAAAAATATTCCAAGGATAAAGTTCATATTTATAATGGTTAGTCATGGCATGTAATGATACCTTTTCAATTTATTTATTATGCATTAGTCTGAGAATGATCATTACTCAATGGACACTTATTAGATAAGGACCTTAAAATATAGATAATACCCCATAGTAAGAAACACGCAAGTGGTTCTATTTCTTTATGATAAATATTATATTAACACAAAATATGATACTTGGTTTTCTTGAAGAAATTGATAAATATTCTAATCAAGAAAAAAAATGTAAATTTCATTCTAGACCTCACTATATACTCATTAAAGGAGGGTAACCTTTATAATCTAACTAATTTCAATCAAGGATTGAGATACATTAAATGTTACATTAGTTAGTTACTCTATATCTTATTTACATAGAGAGCTGCAAATTTTTTTCTATAGATTTATTTATTACTTCTACTATATTTTATTGATGGCTACATTGATATGGCTTACTATTTTTTCTTCACATTTTATTATTACATGTATAACTATTAGAGATGATTTTTATAGCCTGTAATTCTTTGGGAATACTAGTTTTATAAATCCCTGATTCTCATTGTGGATTAGGGTTTTATAAAACATGTTTTCCCAAGGAATTACAGGCTATAAAAATCGACTCTAAAAGTTATACATGTCATAATAAAATGTGAAGAAAAAATAGAAAGGGGTATCAATGTACCCATCAATATATTTATTTATCACTTCTACTATATTATATTGTTGGGTAAATTGATTCCCCTTTCAATTATTTCTTCACTTTTTATTATCACAAGTATAACTATTAGATATGACTTCTATAACATATAATTCATTAAAATACTTGTTTTATAAAACCATCATTCTCGTTGTGTGTCTATTTTTTTGGTTTTGATACTTTACTAATTGAATAAATTATTGTATTCTCATTTTCATGTATACTATCTTCGAATTCATACAATTTAACAAATTTTTTATCCAAATGGAAAATACTCATGTACCTGAAACTCAAAAAACATTAATTTCCAAAAAAATTGCCTTTTTATTCCAAAAAATTTCTTGATATGAGTGAAAAGATATTTTAGAACTTCATATCAATATATTCTAATAAATATAGATCTTATTAATCAATATAATATTCTTCATCGCCCTACTCTTTCTTAAAATATATTATGGATATTTCTCCATAAATCATGGTCTTATTTGTGGAAACACTTTAGTTACACATTAAATAATAAATGATAATGTTATATATATATCAAATAATGTAAATTTACATAAACATGGACTTTGAGTGGTGAAACTTTAAAAAAACTGTCTAACACTATTTGTTTTATATTTTCAATAACTATAGAATCTTCCAATTCCTCACAGAAACCTCTGATGGTAGTCATAATCTTATTTAATACAGTAAATATGCTATTGGATTTGTCTGAAATTCATTATTTTAATGATATAAAATCATGTTTCATGTGTTTATAATGATTTTTTTTCATGTAAATTGATTTTATTCTAGAACTATGAAAATTATCAATGATTGGATGAAAACCGTAACATCCAAAGATAGAGTACAATGAACCAGTGCCCCAAGATGGTGGGTTACATGGAATTAAGCATGCCTCGCTATAATCTAGAGGCTTCTGACTAGTAGTGATGGCCTAAGTAGGTACATTTGGGAGAATTTACCCTCATATAAGAGTTTAAAAGTAGATATTATAAAGAATCAAACAATAATTAAATAATATATAAACAGACAATATAATAACATGAACAGTAACCTAATATAGTGGAATCATGATATAATAGGATCACACCGTGGAAAAAATGATTAATATTTGAAGATTAAATAAAAAACAACTATAATAATATAAAAATAATATAGGATGACTCATATAAATCAAGTCATGCCGTGTTGATAGAAAAAAATGGAAATAGGGGATAAACATATACAACAAGCTATAAAAATCAAAAAAAAATAAAAATACTTATAGACTAGAATCATGAGCATTTTCTCAGTACTATTCTCCCACAATCCATGATAATAGTAAAAATAATAATACAAATGTAGCATGGTGGCTACCCTTATCCATACCTGCAGACAAGTAATCTACTTGGGCACCAAAGTTGGCTTGGGTAGGGTGTTATGTAGAATCCAAGTAGACCACCACTAATGGTAAAATAAAATAATATATTATTTTTAAATCAAAAATATATAGTGTAGGTACAATGTACACTAAAACAATAAATAAATAAATATTATCCTTCCCATGTTCATATCAGAAACATAGAGATCTATTCCTAATTCAGAATAGGTCAGTATACATTTTATATTAGTAACCATATATATAGTAAAATATATATATAGATTTAGGTAAATCATAAACCTATATAAACTAAGTACGTCAGTATGTAAGTAGGAATATACATGGATACTACGTACTAGCTAGACCAAGGGCATAACTCTAGCATCCAAAACTAGACTAACTAGATTATATAATCTAGTAATTGTATATTACATAAATATTATAATAAATGTTATATGTCAGGAAAAAGACTCAAGATAGGAGGGGTATGAAATCAGTCCCAACATCTAAATCACAAAAAAAAATGAATGTTACTCCCATCACCCAAATGGAATTATAATGGTAAGAGACTTCATACTCAACACTAGATGTAATGGAGAGTGAAATGACATGCTCAAAAACTCCCTTGATAATATTTCTGTATCCAATATAAATGTAATATTCATGATAATAGTAATTACTTGAGGGGTCACCACATAAGTATCACAATTATCAATCCCCAATATCCAAGGGTATCACATGCCCTAAAATTGACATTTTATATTTACAATATATGTAATCTGTACTTGCCTCCCATTTCTATTACATTTAAACAATCTATTTGGTTAATTTAGTGGCGTAAAATCATTTCAATGTTATCCCAAAAACAAATAAGGTGTTTTGGTCCATTCGAAAACTATAAACAAGAGAGAAAATAAATTTTCAACGCAAGATAAATATATACGAACTGTCTAATCCATTAACCATTTATTTTACTAATGGAAATTATGCCGAAACACCCAAATGATGGATACTAATGATGTTGGAATCCTATAATAATTAGTCATAGTACATGAGAGTATAAAAATGTCATATAATTCATTTAGAAAAAAATTAATTTTATTGAAACCCAAGGAAATAGTTGTTGTGCATCACAACGTTGGAGATAAGAAATCAAATCATCATTTAAGCTGGAAAATAAGACCACCAATTATTGTGAATTATAAGAATAATCAACCAATATAGGCTTTATATTTGAAATATATCAAAAGAAAATAGATAAATAGTGAAACACCCAGAAAATAGGGCAAATAGATTACTCAAAAATAGTGAAATAGATGGGAAGATAAATGAACAATGAAATAAAGGAGATAACATATATTATCAATAGATATCCAAAGATTATAATGTTGGTTGATTTTGAGACTAGATGTTGGAGAAATATATGAACCTATAAGAGGGTAATGTGAGACTTCAGAAGAAGATGGAAGGTTGGACATTAGAAATGGAAAGAGGAATGATTGGTTATGTTAAAATCCTTTCAAGAAATAAAATGAAAAACCACCCTTCTTAGTAGGTTCACACAGTTCAGCCACATGGTTTGAAAATCTTTGTTCAATCATGCGCCACACCACTACCCATGGAGAACCTTACATGGGTTTGGTGTAGAGTTTTCCAAACCCTGTGCATGCTATGCAATGTTCACTATGCTTAAACCCTCTACAAACCACTTATTCATAAACATGTGCTTCCCTAGTTATTGAAAAATAGCACATCCGCCTACTACTTTCTAAAATGACCGGACTAGTTTCGAAACCTATACATATTGGGTGTCCTGATTTCTCCTAATAGTGCGACCCAGTCTGCTTCTCCAAAATCCTAGGTTCTAGGATGGGAAAATGTCTCAAAGACCCTTGTGACATCCATGAATCCATTATGTAACATTATAATGAAAACATTAAAATAATTAAACAAAAAAAATGTTACATAGATTTGATAAAATTCGGGTCATTACAACCTGACCTTTTTATATCAACTCATCCTTGAGTTGACATTCTATGGTTAAAGAGGTATCATATGAGACACGATCTGTTTACTGATCTCATAAATCAAAAACATGCTGACAAGTCTCATATTGTAATTGTTTGTGTTGCAATAGAAACCAAACTAAATAAACTAACCTACCTCATAGTGTATTCATGCATTGGTCTACATTATGCATAGGATACTCTTCAAAGGAAGCAGGCACGTCAAACACAATGTAACAATAAATTTTTAAATTTATATTTTTTTTCTAAAAAAATTGGTGTAACATATGATATAATATTTTAAACAGACAAAAAAAAGATACCGAAATAATTATATCTCATTAATAATGATCACTACATTAGTTAAAAATGATAATAGTTATAAGGTCAGTAATTACAATTGGTGAAAAAATATAAAATAAAAAATAAAAAATAGAAAATATGGATCGCCCCAATCACATAGAATCATCACCACCATAGAATATTATATATAAATAAAACAAAATATTAGTATTCCAACCAACATTTTATGAAAATTGAAATATAACCTTATGTGTAATTGTAGTATATTTGATTTAGATAATAAATCAATATTTATAGGCTATAAATGGAAATTTGATCATTTGGATTTGACCATTATATGTCTATTTGATAAATATTTCCATTAGTTATTATAACTGTTGTTCAATTTTACCATTGAATACTATACCCATGGGTGATTATTTTACAATTTTAATTACGACTTAGATATAGAAATGATAAATGATAGTCGATACAAAATTGATAATCTATGGTCTCAACCAGTAGAGACATGCAATTTGAAGATCATTAGACTAAACATGGGTGGGAGATACAATTACTAGGGTTTTCTCATGACCAATTCCAAGAAGATCTTCAACCAGCGAAGCATGAATAAAATCACATATAGGAGAAGTTAATGTTAGTTGATATTACCACTCATTTGATGTTAGTTGAGACACCCCATCAAACTATGACCACCACAAATCTTACCCTTACGGTCTATGTGGGTGTGATTAAGAGATATATGTATGTCCCTTATTTACATAAAGTGTAATTTCAATAGTATAAATAATTTTTTTATTCAATATATTCAATTTTAAGAATATGTTTTCTTAAAAAAAATATATGTTTAATTGATATGGATTTGATAAATTTATTTTTTTATGAAAATAAACCATGATATTGTTTTATCGAAAATATATCAAATTTTATTATAATCATTGGTATTATGAATAATTTTTATTATTTAAATTGTTTTTTTTAAACACACTTATATAAATATAAATTATAAAGTAATATTATAATGTCTGAAGAATTTTTTTACATACCCAAAATTCTACTATGCATTATAAACTAATATTTTTAAATAAAAAACGGTTTATATAATTAAAAGTTAATATTATCATATTTAGGAAATGAATCTAGAAAAATAAACATTATACCTGAAATTAGTAAATCAATAATAAGATAGGATTAATTTATTAGAATTTTCAAAAATACATTATTTTTCTGTGAGTAGTAAAAATTTCATTTTAGTTTTTCAATATGTTTATGACTTCATAATTATTTTATAATGATATAATAATTAATTGACCAAAATTTGTGACAAAAAATATTTTATTTTTTTATATAATTTATTTTATTATATTTTAATCAATTTACAAACCTAGATCTGACTTCCAAGTATTGAAATTGAAATTTTAAATTTGAAATCATTTATTTGGGTAAAATTTATATTTAAATGAAAAAATAAGTATTTAAAATGGAGATTTGTTTTTTAGATTAAAATATCATAAATGGTTGTTCAAATGTCCAAAACCATGAGAAAAAATGTATCAACATGTGTTTTCATGAACCTTTTTTCAAATAAATTAAATTTATTTGGATTCTGACATTGATCATTACAAAATTTCAAACTTTATTATATGAAACACCATGATAAACATTAAATACATTAAACACTACCATATCTTGTGTTACACATAACACTGGGTTTTTATGTAACAATATTTTTTTATAACAAATTAAACAAGATATTTATAACATATTCTTTAAACGTAATAATATGAATATTAATAACTAATTTGTAAATATGATTTATTATGATCTAATGAAAATGAAACTCAGTAATATCGAAATATATAGTCTTTATTAAATTCTATATGTTTTGAAATAATACAATTTTCACAAAGAAACAAATTTTTTCCCATTTGTAAATGATAATAAAATTATTTTATTAGAATTTTAAAAATTAAAATTTATAAACGTAAATTTATTTTTTTATTTCATAATGTAAAAAATATCTTATGGTAAATTTTTGCGGTCTTTTATAAATAATTAATTTTTGGATGAATAGTGAGAAACAGTAAATTTTAATTGAAAACTACCTTCCGAATTATTTATTTATGTAGTAAAATTATATTTTATTTTTTTTAAAGTATAATTGAATCCATTTTATATAAATTAATCTAATATTCATATTTTTTAAAAAATTACATAGGAATTATTTATAAAAACATTTCAATATTTTGAGCCTTTTCACTTTAAAAACATAGTTTCATGAATCTTTTATGGGATTAATTTTAAATTAATTTCACACACATCAGTTCATAGAAATTGGAAAAATGGAATCTATATTTTTAATCATAATAATATTTATTCTATAATATGTTCTAATTAGTTCTTTACTATTGTTATGAGTGAAATTAATTAAAAATAATTACAATGATTAATATAAAAACGAGGTTACTCGGTGGTTAAACATAAAACATAAGGTGTAAAAATGGCCATAGAGTAGTAAAATTACAATCTTATAAAAATATTTAGAACATAAAATCTATTGAATCAAATTCTTTATGTTTTTTATGCAACTTTTTAGGTAAAAACATGGGTACACGTATCTATCATTTCAAAAATTCCATGTGTGTCCTCTCCCACATTTATAAAAGGTCGCCACCTCCCCCCTCTCTTAACACCTATCACGACCTTATTATAAGAAAAAACCTATAATAACACCCTCAATAGTTCCATACCTTTATCATATAATCCCATCATTGGGCATGAATCCAGTCATTGAATCCCTTTAGTAGAGACGAAAAAGAGTTACCCAATGAAGATGTATCATACTTCAACAAGAACATTTGTTTTATTTATTTTTGAACCACATAAATTATTATTATTTCATGTTTATATAATACCATAGTATAATAAGTATACTAATATGTTATTATGTTTCTTTTAAACCTATACTCACAAAAACATCCATCAAATGAGACACACAACCATTATTCAGGTTTACATCAAACTAACACCTCACGAATCGATGTTGTAAAGTCCTCCATTACCTCCTCTCATGGTTGGAAATATTTATGCAAATAATATATTTATATGATCTATATGAGTTTTATGATTTTTAGTACTATTATTTTATTATTATATAACACATACCTTTATACATTCAATTTAATGGGAATACGATAACTTTTTTTGTGGATGTGGGGACTACCGCCTACTCAAAGCGATGTGATTCGTTCAAACTTTACAGGAAATGTATTATGGATGGGTTTAATAAAAATATGTTTTATATAATAAATTATAATTATACTTTAATTATA
Organism: Viscum album; assembly: GCA_963277665.1. Lineage (NCBI taxonomy): Eukaryota > Viridiplantae > Streptophyta > Magnoliopsida > Santalales > Viscaceae > Viscum > Viscum album. The sequence continues at coordinate 1,608,651,004 of OY728140.1, forward strand.
ATATGATTTTATTTTTGTTTCTTTATCCTTTTTATTTTTTTCATTAAATACGAAAAGAAAATGGAATCATTGATCATGCACACGTATGTCCCATTGTCTCCATGAACGATGTATTAAATTTTATATTTCAATATTTTATAGATTATAATAAATACATATATATTGAATATTTTTGAAATTTATATCATGTTATTTATTCTTTAATTAAGGAAATAATTATCAAAGTAAGAGGACTAAGAACAACAAGGTATAACATGTTTGAAAAACAAAGCGGTTATTACCCGAAATGTAACATTAAAATTTAATTGTTAATAAACAGGAAATATAAGGTCATTATTAAATAATATTTGGTGTTAAAAAAATTAATATTCTTCTTTAAAAAAATTATATTAAGCTTATATATATTATATAATATGTTTGAACATGTACTACAAGAGTCAATACATAAGGTAAGGGTTTTCTCATATCTCTTTTATTAATGTGAGATATACGCTATATTCTCCAATTTTTCTTCATTTTTAGTGTATATAATGAAATATGACATGTTATATCTTGAATTTACTTTATTTAATTATATTAAATTTTTTCATTTATGCTACCCTTCACAAATCTCATAATTAAAAAGTTCCTCAAGTTATAAGGGGATTTATAGTCTCACTTTTATTATTATAATAATTATGCCTTATTCACTACTCAATTATTTTGTGTGGTGTATATAATAAAAATGAATGTATTATATAATTATTATACTTAGGTTTATGGCTATTTACATACCAATTTTCTAATATTTATTTCATGGGGTCTTACTATTCAAATTTTATGAAATCAAAATGGGATGTTTTTCTAATTTTCCGTCTTTCAGACACATGTTATGTTAAGACCATATTTTAATTTACAAGGTGAATATATAACCACTTTACTTTTATTATCAGTAATCTAATTATTTTCATGATATATTTATCTTCTCGTAATTTCATTCTCTCATTATGATTGTTATTCGAATCTAGCGAAGTGGTAATTTTTTATTTCTACAATCTAATCCTTTTCGGGATTGTATAATAGTATGCTTCCATTAATGATATATTTTGATCCATATCTTAAGAACTCTAATAATTTTTATTATGATCATGTTACACATGAAATACATATTTATTATTTTTGTTTCTCCACACATTGGCACTTAAGATAATTAAGAATTTTTTAATATAATACAACCTTATTTTTTCTTCAATCACGAATTTGTGTTCTTTGAAAACAATGTTTTATAAAAATGTTTTCACTTTTTTTTAAATGATCAATTGAGGAAATTTTCAATGAATAGGGATTTTAGAAATCATTTATTACATTCAAATCATCATTTATTTGTTTTTAATTTTTTTAAAAGAAAATTATTCCAAAAATGTTTTATGCTATAAAAAATATTTTTCGAATAAGAAAGGATATTTTCGTCAAGATATATTTTTAATAGATTTCCTGAAATTATTTTCCATCATTGATAAAAACAAAATATGACCCAGTTTTTCCATTAATATTATTTCCCAAATGATTTATATTTTTATACAATTATTTTTAGAAAAATCTTTTATCTTTCATGGGATATATATTTTTTAAACCCGTTTCTTTTTCATTGGTTATGTGATTATAAAAACCACTAATTTTCTTTGGTTATTCTTCGAATTAATTATTATGAAACTTGTATTTTTAACACCGGTTATGGTATAATGACATGTTTATAATTCTCAATTTATTTTAGGGGTAATATATGATTATTTATTATCCTTTTGAACACGTATATATGATTTAATTATGAGATGGGTGTGACCAATATCACCCTTCAATGCATAAGGTTATGATATATATATGAATATATAGAGTTGGATGGAATAGAGAGTTAACATGGTTCAGTAAAGGAGTTTGTCTGCTAAAATGGCCTTAGAAGTGAACTTGACTACTAATATGGTTTAGGGAGTGAACCCAATCCACTAAGATGGACCTGGCATTAATCCTTCACTACTATGGGAATCATTGTTATATGCTTAGTTGTATTCCTCAATTCCATGTCTTAATCATATGTTATTATTTCATGGATAATTCTCTTTATTCCATTATGATTAATTTCTTTTGAACATTTATTATTTTCTCCATGACTCATGATTTTGTTCTTTAATACAAAGGTAATGATCTTATAATTGTATGATCATGTTATCCAACAATTATTCTCATAATTATTCTTGCATATCTTCATTGTTTACCCTTAATAATCATCTAATCGGACTCTTTATTTTGATTCCACTACCTACGTTATAAATATATGTATTATGATTTATGTGTTTATGAAGTGTTCTATTCTAGGATAACATAGTGGGAGATAATGAATCTAACTTATGTTCTCGTGTTTATGTTTTTATATTTCCAAAGGCACTAAACTAATACGGCCTTTGGTAATGTGTTTGTGTAATATATTAAATGTTCTGAGAATGTGTTGTAATGTCTACAAATGAGATGTGGCGATCTATAAAAATGTTATGAGATAATATTTTTATTTAACCTTTGGAAACTAAGATGAGAAAACCATAGTGAGATTCCTAGGACATGTCTAAGGATAAATTTTGATTAACTAAATGTATAGGAAAATTTCCTATAATTTTGGTAAAGGCTACAATGAGTGGTTTCCAAGTAATACATCTATGAATGTATAATAAAAGTGTATTTGACTCTAAAATATATGTAAATATGTGTAACAACCCCCAAAACACAGTATTAATCTAAATTCGATCAAGAAATAGTGCACGATAACAGGTATTACTGCACACCTAGTTTGAAACTCCTAGGGGATTTTATTTGAAAACTCAAAAACTTTTCATGAACAATTATGAAGGATTTAAATAGAAGTTGGCTATTAAAAACATATGATAAACCTAAGGCTTAATGGTTTAAAGAAGGTGTCCTAATTTAGAAATCCTATAATTGATTCCATGATTATGTATTTTCTCACTATGATTATTGTTTCTAAATATATTCTTCTTGGTTTAAGTAAATTGATGGAAGAGGAAAGAACTGTGTTAATGCTGAGTCTAAAAATACATGAAATAATTGTTCTCCTATGTATCCAAATTTTTTTGGGGTTGAATGAAAATGCATTTTAAATGCTTTCATATATTTCTGTAGATATGAATCAGGTTGAACATCCAAACATGAAATTGAGGGAACAACATTCTGTTGATTCATTGATGAGGAAACTTCTTACTTCTTTTAGTTGTCTTTAAAATCTACATGCTACTGAAAAAAATAGATCAGTACCCCTGAAATGATATTTTGCATTCATATGTGTTCGGAACATGAAAAATTCATTCAATTTATTTATATTTTAGAAGAAAAAGTGTACTGGTGGTGGAACCTAATCAAGAATACTAGGTGGCAAGATTAAATTGAATCCATGTATTGGGATGGGTTAAAAAAATATTCTTCAGAATGTAATTTCTTCATATTAATTGTATTAATATGGTGAATTTTCTAGATTAGAATCAATGTTATGAGGATTTTGATTGTACATATAGGTTTAATTTTAAATGACTTGTGAGGTACGCATCTCTAATTTTTATCTACCCCAAAATTAAGGTTGATTGATTCTTCAGTTGCAAAAAAACAACTTCTCGGAAGGGAGTTACACATAAGAGGCCTCATTAGTTATAATGATATTGTGCATAATTTAATAAAATTTGAAATGGATATTGATGTTATATATCAATCTCATGGTTATGAGAATAAATAAATATAGAATAGAAAGGAAAATCTAAAACAATTGAGAGAGAAAAATATGATTTCCTTTATTCCTTAAGTGTGAAAAGAAGAATATTGGAAATTATTATAAGGTGAATATTACATACAATATGTGTGGAAGAGATGGTCATCATGATTTTGATTTTAGAAGTGATCGGAAGACGTTTGCTAACAATGTGAGTGGAAAAAATCAACACAGACTGCACATCCCCAACATCATTACTTCATCTGTAATGATAATGGGAATTATGCCATCCAATTCCCAAATTAGAAGGTTAATTATTATGATAAATGTCAAAAACCACTTAAACTGAAGGACAATGTGAAATATCATATGATCATTATTTTTTATGAGGGCGTGTGAAAATGATGTGGTGAAAGGAAAAATTGTCATCCACTCTAGAAATGATAATGTCTTATTTTATTTTGGATCTACCCACTCATTTATATCTTCTGATTTATATATGTTTATTAAGATTCTACCCAAATTATGATATATGGAATTAGCAGTGAAAAACTATAAGGGTAAGATAATTGAATATCAATTCTATTATTCCACTCTGGTTTATGTTAGTTTGAATGTTCTTCTTGAAAATCTTTTCAACCTTCCTCTAGTTTAACAGGAGGTCATGTTAGGAATTGATTGCATATCTCTACATAAGTACCACATCAATTTTTGAGGAATGGAAGTTACATTTTTTATTTCAATCCAACCTATAATATTATATTAATGTGATGATAATTTTTAATTCTATATGGAGATTACATCTATTATATGGGTCTTAATTCTTATTTAGAATGATTTTTTTTTTCTCAAATGGTTTTGGAGAATCTTGAAATTGATGATATGGCTATTGTTATGAAATTTGGGGATATATTTTCAAAAGAGACGTGTAGACTTCCACCAATATAGGTTTTTAATTTATCAATAGAACTCATACATGGTTCCACAAAAATTTCAATGACCCCTTATAAAATGGCACTGATTGAGTTATAGGATTTCAAGAAGAAACTCTAAGAATACCATGACAAGGGATTCATTCATCCAACTGTGTCACCATTATGTGAAACTATTATTTTTATGAAAAGGAAATATAGATAAATGAGACTATGAATTTATTATATAGTGCTTAACAAGGTCAAAATTAAGATTAAGTATACTCTTTCCTATTTTTATGACTTTTTTGATTAACTGTGTAGCTCCCATTACTTTTCCATTATTGAACATCATTCTAGAAATCATAAATTAATGGTTATTAAGGATGACATACACAATATAACATTCTATACATGTTATGGAAACTATTAATATATATTTATTCCTTTTATTCTTAATAATTCATATTTTATCTTCATTTATTTGAAGAGTAATATATTTAGATATTACATTGTTTGATTTGTTGTAGTAATTATAGATGATATTATTATTTATTAAACGAGAAAGGAAGACCATGAAGACCACATAAAAATTCTACTAAGGACCCTATACAGGGAGAAACTTTATGCAAAATTTAAAATGTCTGAATTTTTTATACAAAAGGTTTTGTTTTTTGTGTCATGTAATCTCAAGAGATTATAAAGCAGTAAATCCATTAAAAAAGAGGCTATTGAATGTCAACCTAGACCAACCATAGTGACTGAGATACTTTGTTTTCTTTATTTATATAGATATTATTGATATTTTGTATAAAATATATCCTGAATATCCAATTCTCGTACCATGTTAACATAGAAGGGTTCCAAATTCCTCTGAAAAAATGAAGGTGGGGAATATTTCATGGAACAAAAAATAAGGTTAGTCTATACACCCGTGCTTACTTTACACTATATTGGAGAAGGGTTTGTAATCTATAGTAATGCATCCAAGATGGAATTGGTATATGTTCTTATGTAGAATAATTTTGTTATATAATATGCCTCATTAAACTAATGATTAATGAATAAAATTACCGAACTCATGATTTAGAGTTAGTTGAGGTAATTTTTCCATTAAATATATTGAGGTGTTATATTTTTAGAGAAATTATTGATATATATACCGATCATTAAAATTTGATGGATATATTATTTCATAAAGATTTGGACATTATCCCAATAAAGATTGTCAGATATGATAAAAGATTATGACTACCCAATAAATTACAACTTTGGGAAATAGAACAATGTGGATGATGCTTTGAGTAAGAAAGATCATGCATTATTATAAATGATGTGGATCCCAAAAGATCCAATATTTCTATATATCTAAAGGAGATACATGGAAATTCTAGTGGATAAGAAATCTATTATCTTGATCAATTGAATTATCACCCCTCTAACCAAGTTATGATTAAAGGGGTGAATATGGAAGATGTAGATCTACCAAATAATGTTATAAATATTTAGGAGTTTGACATTGATTAGAGTAGAATCATAAGGTTTAAAAACTGTGAATTCTTTCCCACCATGACGTATTTAATGAATAAAATTTTGGAGGAAACTCATTGTTATTCAATCTATATTAATCATTGAAGTATGAAGACTTATTGATATTAGAATGAATACTTCTATTTGGAAGGAATGAAGATAGATATCATAGAGTTTGTATCTCAGTTACTAGTATTACAACAAATCAAGGCCGAAAGACAAATGTCCCAGGGGTTGTTTCATCCATTACACATACCAGAATGGAAATGGGAGAACATCATTAGGTATTTTATCACTAGACTCCCAAAACATATAGAGAAAATAATTCTATATGGGTGGAATCTGATTATATTACTAAGTCATCACACATTATATATATCATATAATACTTCTCTATATATCAAATTTCTAGGATATTAATTAATGAAGTGGTAAGGTTTCCTAGATTATTGCATTCCATTGTATCTGATTAGGATTTGATGTTTACCTCAATGTTATGGTGAAGACTTTTACAATACATTTATACATAATTGTGTTTCATCACTACATATCATTCCCAAATGCATGGTTAGACTAAAAGAGCAATCCAAACCCTAGATGAGTTATTGGGATCTTATCTGTTGGATTTTTAATGATCGTTGGAATCAATACCAAAATCTAATTTAGTTTTCTTACAAAAATAGTTTTAAATCAATAATTCATATGGATCCTTATGAATCCTTCAATAGGAATAAATATTGGACTCCAACATGCAATAATGATGTTAGAGAAATAAATATATTGGGACCTAAGATAGCTAAAAAAATTCTTGTGATGGATAGAACCATTAAGAAGCTTATCAAACATCCTAAAAGTGGGAGGAGAATACATGATGATAATCATAAAAACATACTATAATTTATATTTTTTTACTTGGTTTTTCTATGAATTTCTCCTTTGAAGTGGTTATGATATTTGGTAAGAAAGGTAAACTAATCCCTAAGTATGCTAGTCGCTTCCAAATTCTGGATTCTATCGAGATGGTAACCTATAACATGGAACATCCAAAAAGTATATATCAAATCCATGATATGTTTCATTTATCCCTCTTGAGTATGTATATAGCAGAAACATCACATGTTCTAAACTCACAGTTCATACTTCCTGAGTAGGATCTCTCATATAAGGATGAACCAGTTGAAAATATGGGCCGTAAAATAGAATTTATGTGAAACAAGACCACTTGAATGAACAATATTTCCTCGAGGAAACACAATTTATAAGAAGCTACATGGGAATATATAGATATTATGAGGTATAATTATCCTCATTTTTTGTATCAGAATGACAATTTTTGAGGGTGAAATTCATTTTATCAGGGGGAGGGGTTGAATGTAACCCCATGATATTTTACGAAACCTTTTCTGAATATAAAGTTATCAATAATACATAAATTAATAAAATATTTTTCATTGGAACAAATTTCACATTGAAATTGGATATAAAAACAATTCAATCTTTTGAGCATTGTCACATTAAAACCCCACTATCATTGCACGTTTGTGATATTAATTTAACATTAATTTCTTCCACATTTAGTATTAAAATTTTGAAAAATTGTTTCCAAAGTTTGAATCAAAATAAATTTTTTAATAACATCAAAAAAAAATTTGACCAAATTGTTTATTAAAATTAAGAAAAATTAATTACAATGAATAATGTAAAATTGAGTTTACTAAGTGGTTACACATAAATATTAAAATATAAAAATGGACCTAAACTTTTACAAAACCTATTTTATGACCATATTTATATATTTAACCCTCTACGATATAAGGTTTTGTGATTATAATCCTATTTTTTAATAAAAATATTGGTATACATAACTTTATTTTCATAAATATAAAGCCCGTCATATCCCTCTCTTATAAAAGGATACCACCTCTCCCCATCTATTCAGACCATTCATGCCCTTTGGCTCAGAAAAAACCAATACAAATATACCAAAAAAAGTATACACCTTCATCCTAGTATTATAAATTTATGTATAAGTCCATCCAAGGAATCCCATTACTACAAACCAAAATGATATTTCTAATGAAGCAGAAACATCTTTCAACAAGAAAATTTGTTTTATTTATTTCTCCACCGCATAAATTATAAAATGATTAAATATTTACACAAGTATCCTAAATATACTGATATGATTTTATATTAGTATTTATAACTATATTCAGAAGAACTTCTATCAAATTTGATATGCAATCATTGTTCGTGTGTAAGGAAGACTACTACCTCACAAACAGATGTCGTTTATTCTTCCACTACAAACTCTGAAGGTTATGTGTAATGATGAACATACCATTTTATTATTATTTATATGATATTTAATATAGATTTATGTCTATATAATTAATACATAACACATATCATCATGCTTTCTATCTTTTGGGAATACAATAACATCATTTCTGGACCTGTGCACTACCACCTCCTCAATGGGATGTCATTTTTTCATGCATTACATGGAATGTATTAATGTTCAGTTTAATAATAATATGTTTTATATATGAAATTATAAATATAAATTAATTATAATATATATATATATATTATGAATGTAAATATTATATTATTTTACATTAAATACAACATGAAAATGGAAACAACGTTCATTTGTACATAAGGCCAACCATCTGCATGAAAAGTATATTTAATTTTCTATTTCAATATTACTATATTATTATAAATAAATATATACTGAATATATGATATTTATAACATTTTTAAAAATATGAATATAATGAAATCATGATCTATGTCATAGGACCAAGAATTACATGTCATAACATGTACAGAAAAGTGTTTACTACCTAAAACATAACAATACCTTAGAATTGTTAGTAAAAAAATGTAATGTCATAATTAAATAATATATGATATTATGTTAATTAATAATTTAATATAATATATTAATAATAAACCTATATTTATTATATTGTATTTTTGAAATATTATGATGAGAGGCCACACATAATGTAAGTGTTTTCTTGAATCCTTTTTATGTCTTCTATATAAATTTTTAAATTATATTAAATTTTTCAATTGATGTTATTAATTCTGAGATATCATGATTTGGATGTTACTAATGTAATAAGTGGATTTTAAGTCTAATTTTTATTTCAACCATAATTGTGACTTATTAACAACTAATTTCTTTTTTGTTGGGTATATACATACCATTAGGTATTATAAGATAATTATAATTACATTTGGGTGTATTTTAATAACCATTTTGTTGTTTCTATTTCAGTGGGATTTAGGATCATATGTTACAAATCAATAAGGTTATTTTTTCTCAATTTTCCTTCCTTGAGACATGTGTCATGTTCTACACCTAAATTCTTCTAAAACATGTATTTAATGTCCTTTGATATGTTTTATCATGAATATCATTATTTTCAAGATATTTTAATCTTCTCTTAATTTTATTATCTAGTGAGTATTATGATTTGATGTTACCAAAGTAGTAAGAGTTTATCGTAAAGTTTCATCATTATCATGAATGTATATAATTATTCTTCCATTGAGGAAACATTATGGTCTATATATCAATAATTCTCATAAATTTAAATATTCTATAGTAATTCATGAAATATTCATGTATCAGTACCATTTTACCACACTTTTTAATTTAATATAAGTAAGAAAAATATTATGAAAATAAAACCTTACTTCTATCTTCGGTTAGGAATTTGTGTTCATTAAAAACAATGTTATCTAAAAAAAATTAAACTAATTTAAATTTATTTGGTAACAAAATTTTCATATAAATTGATTTTAAATTTTTTTATGTTTTTTGAATCTTCTTTATATAATTTCAATTTTATTTTAAAAATAATTATATTAAAAAAAATTAATGTTTTAGAACTAATTTTTTAGAGAAGAATGTATATTTTCCATAATAAAAGATTTATAATTATTTCTAGAAATTATGTTCCATCTTTAATGACAATAAAATTAGATCCATGCATTCTATTGATATTCATTACCTTATAGATTATTTTTTTATGTATTATGTTTATGAAACTTATTTAACATTCATGGTTTATATGATTATGAATCTCATTTCTCTTTCACGAGATATATTCTAATGAAACCCACTTCTTTTCATAGGTAATGAATTGAATAAATGGTTATGAAACCTATCTATTTTCCACATGTTATTATATGATCACATGTTTTTATAGCCTTTTAATATCATGGGTTTTTATATTATTGTTTATAATCATTTTGAAAACGTATGTATGATTTCATTATAAGATGTGTGGGACCTATATACCCCTCAAATTCAATGTCTAATTATATATATCACCTCAAATAATCATGGACGGAACATGGTGTGAACTTTGTTCAGTAACATAAATTATCTGTAATTATGGTCATAAGAGAGAACCTCAACTACTAATATGGTTTTGGGAGTGAACCCATTCCACTATGATGGGCTTGAAATTAATCCTCCACTATTATGAAAAAAAATTATATAATTATGTGTCTTCCATAATTTCATTCCTTATTCTTATGTTATGATTCAATGACTTGTGTTCATGTTGACATTATGATTCATATCATATGTACTGCAGATATTTATATTTTGATCCTTAATTATGACTCTTTATATGAATGGTATGATCTTATAATAATATGATCATGTCTTCATATCTTTATGGTCATGATTATGTTTATATGTCTCCATTTTTTTCCAAAACTGGGCATCTGATCTCATCCATTCCTATGTTTCCTTTCTCCAGGTTATAATGATATGTATTATGTTTGATATGTCTAGGAAGGGTTGTAGTCCGAGTGAATGTAGTGCGAGATAATGTAGCTCACTTATGTACCAGTGACTATGTTTTCATTTTTCCAGAGGCACTAAACTAAAATGTCATTGGGATTGTTTTTATGAAATGTGTTAAATGTTACAAAAAAAAGTGATGTAATTTTTATATGTGATTAGTGAGGGTTTCAATAATAAACTATGAGTAAGAAATGGTTTTTCATTTTCAACAACATAGATCTATAGGACCTATATTATTAAATAATTAAACAATTAATTCAATTTTCCTTTAAAAATCCACCCATTTCACCATTCCACTTCACTCTCAATCCATATAACACAATGTTCTATTGATGTTTCCCAGTAAAGAGCACCCCAAGGTATCCTCATTCCCCCAAGGATCTGATCCTCAAATAATTGTATTAACCCTTCAAGGTAAGGTCAATATCATCTTCTCTATTCCATTCATGATCCATTTTTGTAATATGAATTTTAATTTTCAAACCATTTTCTTTTTTCCACATAATAGTATTACACTAATAAAATAAAACTCTTTTTAAGGGTGTACCTTCATTCTCCCTCATTTTACCCATTTATAAAACATTTTTTATACTATTTAGGCTATCTATTTTATTCTCAATTTATTTTATTTTACACTAGAAATTATGGTTTAGTTTAAAATTGAGCACCCAAACCTCGTTTATTTTCAAAGATTATTCAAGTATTTGTAAACATGACTTATTTATTCAATTATTTAAATTCATTAAACCCAAATTTTATTTTCATTTGTAAAAAATGATGTAATTATCTTGTCATTAATAATCTTAATATGTACAGGTTTTGATAAGAAACACAATCATTATTCTCCAATGGTAATTATTAATGTGATTTATTTTGAACTATGTGGCTCAAATTAACTAATTCATATGATGGGTGTTCCCTAATAGATATCAAATGAATTTGGAAAATAATTTAATCTCTATAGATGAAATTTTTCTATGAAAACTTGGTGAATAACCTTAGTAATTTTCATTTAAAACAGTTGGATGATAAACTATTGTCACGAACCGTTCTTGAGGCCCGTGTCGTGACTACCCCAAGCCCGCCTTCCCTATGCCAGGGGCTAGAGACTAGCACCAAAATCATAAATCCCAATAAAAATGGAAGGAATTGCCTTTATAAAAGTAAAAATTATAAAACAGAGTATGCACCAGAAGAAAGTAATAAGTAATACTGAAAAAACATAAGTGTTGAAAGGAAAGGGGCCGAAAATACAAGCCCAACAGTAAGTACAATACAAATGAAAAGCTAGTACAACTGTATTAAAGTAAAACAACAACCAATTAGTCATCCTACGGGAATCCCACCTGAAGGTTGGGTACAGATGGCCTCCTCAGCACCTTGGGTCCGGCCGTCTGCTCCGTGTACATCTCGCCAAGTGGTCCACCTCCAAGTACCGTCCAGCTCCCCAAGCCTCCACCTCGATCAGTGTTGTATGTCATCTGCATCCATCATAATGTAGTGCGGTCATAGCCCATAAAGGGGCGAGTATACGATATTATGTCGGGAACCCGAGACCCCCGATGGTCTCCTGGAATCCACAAACGAAAAACCACAAAAGAAAGGTATAATCATGAAGTATCAACCAACTCTACTTTGGTATATGACCATACATATACCTAAGTTATCAATCACAGTTCGACTCCAAATATCGAGCTCAATCACAACCCATTGCACACCGGAATGCAAGTCAATCACACCGATGATAATGATTGAATGTTAAGACTCATCTCACACAGGTATACATCATTTGTATAGCGATAGAGATGATCAGATGTTGTCACTGATTCTTCTATTCTGTCGGACCCACATAAGATACTAGACCGGCTATGTTGTCTGACCCATGTAGGATACTAGACCTGCTACTCTCTCAGACCCACTCAGGATACAAGTACATATGTAAATTCTAAGACCCACGTAGGATAAAAGTAAAATAGTCATTGCTGTCAAACCCAAGGAGAATTCTAGTATAGTTTTGGTCATCATCAAACCCACATAAAATTCCAGAACCGTAGTCATCGCAGTCGCAGCCAGCTCTAGGGTTCCCACACAAAGCACGCTCGATTCTGGGAGGGTCCTCTCTTCGATCCAAAGGGTCGATACATCAACTAACACAAAGTCCAGAGTTGATGGATCCCGAAGTTTTGTCTCATCAAAAGGAACCCAACGTGATAGACATCGCGTCAATCAGATGCCCGGTCTAAGAGATATTGGCTTTTATGTTCGAGGGGCCTGGTTGGAATTACGCTCGTTCCAGAACCAGCCATTTTCCAAAGTCATCCAAAAGTCACTTAGAGTACTGCAAAAGGACCGTCTCTTCACAAGGGTCCCAGTGTCGCAGATGGTACACCATTCGGATGTGCAGTCTTAATGTTTTTCACGTTTATGTGAAACGGGCCCGACCAGGTAAGCCTAGTGGGATGGCAGGTCCGCCAGACCTGGTTCGGCGGGTCCGACCCTGCATGGGGGGACGGCCTGACCTAGTGGAGTGTGGCCCGGCCCGGTGGGGCGCAGCGCGGCCTGGTGTGGCGCGACCCGGCCCAGCGTGGCGCGGCCTGACAAGGCGGGGCGCGGCTCTGCCTAACTTGCCGAGCGGTGCGGGGAGGGGGGGGGGGGTTTCTAGAACCGGTGGCATCAGCGGCCCGCACGAGCAGGCGACGGTTCTGTCATGTGGAACCTGTGGGTGGCATGGCCCCCTACATCTCAGCCGGGAGGCGGCCAACCAGATCGCCGCTGAAGCCATCCCACAGAGCGCGGGCCAGCGTTCACCACAGTGTGGCGGCTAAGAGGCACAGTGGTACTCCATCCCGGTGGGCTACAGCCGGAACGTTCTTCTTGGGTCGAGCGGCCAGCAGTTTCCTTAATGCGGCCGGTGTGCGATTTCCGCCTCCAGCCGTTGCTGCATCCATTCTCCACCGCATCCGATCGCCACCGCCTCCCATTGTCGCCGCCAAAATATTCAAGAACCATCAGAGGTTCATCGAGTCGTGTTCGTTCGGCTCATGCCCTCAGCGTTAGGCAATATCAATTGACTGATGACAATACAAGCATTCACCGAGGATGGAATATAATTTCATTCACTTAAATTTATATCAAACTCCCTACCTTGATTCTGATGCTCGCTTGCCGTGTCGCGGGAAGAGGATTTGATGATGACATCGATTCGTTGATGTTAGGACGCATCTGAGGAAGAAGCATAGTCAATGTTTCCTTGCGGACAACGTCTCCTCCCTTGATGAGGAGGAAGAAGAAGAAGAAATATGGTGTTCCTCATGAGTGTCGCCTCATATTCTTGCATCGGTCATCGAGAGGATATAGTTCCTCATGTTCTTCGTTGGTGAGGGATCAAGCCCTTCTATAATTCTCCAAAGGCTCCCCCACCAAATATTTTCTAATCCAATATTATTTAAAGGATTCCCTAATAAAATTTAACTTCCATGCAATTCAAAACAATTCAATTGAATTGTTTACCCACAAATTAATTAATGAAGTCATTACTTAATTTCGTTGGAAAACATAATGAGAGGGAAGTGGAGAGGCTCCACCATAATAAATAAGGGGCGTTGCCAAATTAAATGAAGTGGTGTTAATGGGGTGTTTAAGAGTAGTTAAAGGTTTAGGGGCTTGGGTGGTCTCCACCACACTTTATTCTGTCAGGGGAGGTTATGTGGGGGTGGTCCCCACCTCTAACTCCCCCTTGTAGGAAATAACCAACTCTTAAACAATAAAATTGTGTACAACAATTTTATTTAATTTAATATAAATCCCCAAATATTAACTTCTACTCCTGAGCAAAAAAAACATCAGTAATAGTCCCCATAAGAGAATACCAGTGCTGGGAGTTCATCAGTGCCCTCAGGTTTCAATTCCGAGCACCGGTTCAAAAGATAGAAAAACCTGAATGTTCGTTTTTTGAACGTACCTGAAAAAAACTTTAGAAATTGATTCCTAGCACACCGAGCATCGGAATTAGGCACCGTCAGAAACTGTGGACTCATAAAATTCCAATGAATTATGAAAAAAATTTCCTTTAAATTTTTGGGTCTTTAAATTACCCCCACCTTAGGGATTTCTGTCCCCGTAAAGCTATAACATACACTAGGGAAACAAAAGTGGGTACTGAGCATGCATCAGATCCTCCCGCTCCCATGAGCTCTCCTAGTGGTTCTTGTGCTGCCAGCGAACGCGTACTAGAGGAATCGACTTTCCACATAGGCCCCGCTCCTATCGATCCTCGATCTCCACTTGGACCTCCGTTAATGTTGCCTCATCATCGATGTCCAGCTCCCCGTGGTCGATGTTGTGGGATGGGTCATGCACATATTTCCTCATCTAAGATATGTGGAATACTTCATACACTCATTACAACTGAGGTGGAAGGGCCATGAGGTAAGCCACCTCACCTACTCTGCTATGGACCCGGAGAGGATCGATGAAATGAGGAGAAAAATTTCTGCCCCGGCCAAATCTTCATAGAACTTGTCGAGGTGATACCCGTAGGAAGACGTGGTCGCCATCCTCGAACTCTAGTTGTCTCCATCTCCTATCAGTATATGACTTCTTTCTGCTCTGTGTAGTCTTCATCTGATCCGGGATGATCTGCACCTTCTTTGTCGTAGCCTAAACCATCTCTGGTCCTACAAGTGTTGAATCTCCTGGGTCAGTCCAGCACATAGGTGACCTACCAGGCCGGCCGTACAATGCCTCGTAATGGGCCATACCGATGGTGGAGTGGTAGCTGCTGTTGTATGAAAATTCCACCAAGGGTAGGTAATCCTCCCAGATGCGACCAATGACGAGGAAACATGCACAAATAATGTCCTCAAGAGTCTGAATGGTCCTCTCTATCTGGCCGTCCATATGAGGATGGAAGTTAGTGCTTAGACGTAGCTGCATTCCAAAAGCCGCTTGTAACCCCTTCCATAGTTGGGAAGTGAATCGAGAATCTCGATTAGAAACAATAGACGATGGAAGACCATGAATCCATATGATCACCTAAACGTAGAGGCATCCCAATCTCTCTACTGAGACATGCTATAGGATCTGTAACAAGTGGGATGACTAGGTGATTCGGTCTACGATTACCCAGATAGAGTCTTTTCCTCTAAGTGTATATGGATTCCCATTCAAAAAATACATGTATATCCCATCCCACTTTCACTCTGGGACCTCTAAAGACTGTACCAAGATTGCTGGTACCTGGTGCTCCACCTTCACTTGCTGACAATTGAGGCATCGTGAAACGAACTCTACTATTGCCTTATTTTTACCCGGCCACCTGTGATGTCATATTAGGTACTGATACGTCTTTTCCACTCCTGGATTTACTGCTAGAGAGGATGTGTGGAACTCCCTCAGCACGTCCTCATGTAGTGCAACTGGTTCATTAGTACGTCCCCTGAAAAGAATGACGTGCACCCATCCTTTAGAAAATCCATCCAGTGCATGCCCTGTGGATATCTGAGCACGTTACATCTCACAGTCAATGTACCCACACTGTGCCTCCCTAACTCGCTGAAGATGTAAAGGAGTGACCTTGATAGATTGAAATAAGGCTGGTCCATCTATATCCAGAAAGGATATCTGCAACGCGACTAGATGCTTTGTCGCCTCTCCTAGAAGCTGAATGCCCGATCTCCTACTGAGAGCATCAGATCTAACATTCCCCTTCCCATGAGTATAGACTATCTCAAAGTCATAGTCTTAGAGGAACTCGTTCCATCGCCGCTATCTCTGGTTCAGGTCCTTCTGCAAGAAGATGTACCCGAGACTCTGGTGGTCAGAGTAGACTATAAAGCGCTCGACAAACAGATAATGCCGCCACATCTTCAAGGCGAAGACCACTACTGCTCACTCCAAGTCATGGGTAGAGTATTTCTGCTCATGTTGTCTTAACTGCCGTGAACCATAAGTGATCACCAATCGCTCCTGCATTAGGACACACCCGAGTCCGGTACCTAATGCGTCGCAGTAAACTACATACCCAACGCCCTCCTCCGGTAGCCACAAGATGGGCGCACTATTCAATATCAGTCTCTACTCCTAAAATATCTACTGGAATATATCTAAACACACGAAGGGTTTCCCCTTCTTTTTCAAAGCTGATAGTGGTGCTACAACTCTCAATAAGTGTGGAACAAATCTCAAATAGTATCCAGCCAGGACCAGGGAACTTCGAACCTCCGCCACACTCCTTGGTGGCTCCCAAGAAACTACTAAATTGATCTTCGCTGGATCCACTACTACTCCAACCTCCAAGATGATGTGTCCAAAGAAATGAACCTCTCAAATCCAAAACCTTCACATCGAGAGATTACCATAAAGCTGGTGCTCTTGGAATGTATCCATTACAACCCGCAAGTAGTAGACGTGCTCATCCTCAGTAGTCGAGTAAATCAGTCTGTCGTCGATGAAAACTATGACAAATCGATCGAGGTAAGGCTTTATGATCCTGTTCATGAGACTCATGAACACTGCTGGAGCGTTGGTTATGCCGAAGGGCATAACAAAGAACTCATAGTGGACATACCGACACCTGAAGGTCATCTTCTTCACATCCTCATCTGGAACTCTATGCTGATGATAGCCTGACCTGAGGTCCATCTTCGAGAACCATCGTGCTCCCTTGAGCTGATGACATAAGTCTTCAATCCTTAGAAGTGGGTACTTGTTCTTCAGGGTCACCTGATTCAGGAGACAGTAGTCGACACACAGTCGCAAAGCTCCCATCTTTCTTATTGGAGAAAAAAATTGGAGACGCCTAGGGTGAAACAATGGGTCAGATAAATCCATTCCCCTTAAAGTCCTCCAGCTATACCTGCAGCCCATGAAGATCAGCATGATCCATCCGATATGCTAGGGTAGACATCAGTGTTGTCCCGGGGTACAGGTCAATGTAGAATTCTACCTCTCTGTGAGGAGGTAGTCCTGGAACATCATTAGGAAAAACGTCTGCATACTGATCCATTACAACAGGAAAACTCGGACTCTGCACATCAAATGTTCCGAGGATGAGACTAGCCAACTGATGTTTGTTTGGCTTCCCCGTCCTCTGCGTATGTCAATCATGTGCTGCAAAGGATCCCTTCTCGCCGGTGAATGTGAACCTGGTCCCATTCATGCAGAAACACCACACTTTCCACCTAATAAAGTCGATCTGATCATGGATTGTAGATAACAAGTACATACCCACGATGACGTCTTAAGGCCACGACGCCGCTACAAGAAGATCACAACTGATGCTCTCACCTCCTAGAGTAAGCTCACACTGCTGGCACCAGTGCGGTATCATCGAGTCTGCTCCCATATGAGTCTCTATCCATAAGGATTGAGCCAATGGC
The DNA here is from genome assembly GCA_963277665.1 of Viscum album. NCBI lineage: Eukaryota > Viridiplantae > Streptophyta > Magnoliopsida > Santalales > Viscaceae > Viscum > Viscum album. The sequence goes on from OY728140.1 coordinate 1,608,669,406, forward strand.
TGTGTCGGAATCTCTGAGCTCCGAACAAGGGAAATGTTAATAAATGAATGACTCACACCTATGTCTATAAGCACTACAGCAAGGGTGGATTAGACCTAGATAGTACCTAGAATCATCTCAGATGTTCTTTGGTCATAGGCCTTAACTGTCTAGAGCTGATCCTTCCTCTCTCCACCAACTCCCTGTGGTCAGGGTGGACCTCTTGTTGATGGTGGTGGTAGAGCCTCGAAACATTGTCCACAACCCGCTGCTCGGCCATCTCCTCTGCCTCATCCGCCGGCTCCAAGTGTACCTCCATGGTCAAACCTCTGCCACTGACTTTGAGGACCCCCTACCATCTGTTTCTCATCTGCATGGTCAGTTGGGCAATCTGGAGCCAGATGACCTTACCCGCCACATGAATAACACGGCCTGCTTCTCGTATAACTAGCCCTGTTCCATGTGCCTCTCACAACCAAAACTGTATCCTAAGGTCTCCCACCTGATGGCCTGGTTTTCTTGGACCTCTGCGTCAACTTTCTACTGCCGGATGCAGAAGAAACCGCTATGTTTCATCCTATGGTGGGTCTCACAGCTGGTGTCAGCTCAGCAAGAATGCTCTCCACAAGAAGGGCTCTCTTCAGTACTCCTACCTCCGGCGGAATACTGAGGGTGATCATCGAAGCCCAGATCTCATGTCTGAGTCCTTTGACAAAGGTCTGAGCCATGAAGAATGGGTCTCATACCATGTCTGTGGAGTACCATGAGAGGTCGGTGAACATCGCTGAGTACTAAGCTACTATCATGATGCCATGCTGTAGATGAAGTAACTCCTGAATCTGCACCGCACAAAGGGTGGCTGGAACAATCTCCAAGAAAAAGAGACTCTCGAAGTCCATCTATAGTAAAGAGGCCTCGTCATGCACCTGGACCATCAAGATCCACATTCTTCCTACTGCTGTGTGCTGGAGACTCGTGACAAAGATAACCATAAGGATGGCTGGTGTCCCTACCAATATGAAAACTCTGATTATAGCCTTCATCCAATCATCAGCAGCCTGTGGGTCCATCTCTCCATGAAACCTGGGCATCCTCTATCGCTGGAACTCGTGCAATGCACTCAGAAGGCATGTACTCTCTGCTACTGGGGTTGGTGGTATCAGTGGCCCAACGGCGAGTGGTACAGCAGGTGCCTCCACTCTGATGGAGCCCTGCACCGAGTCCTCGTCACTCGGTGGGCTACCATCTCATACTTAACTCGAAACCCTAGCTGGATGCCTTCTAGGGGGTATCCTGAAAAGAAACAGGTGCGCCACAGTCAAATAGTATACCTAGTGAGATGACACAAAGTAATCACAAAGAAATCATTTCAATGGAAACAAACGCGCAATCAGTGTTTTTGTGCACTGAGTCGGAAATCAGAGGTCAGGGTCCTCATGTATGGATACATTGGCCGCCGCACCAACACTGGATTCCCTGGACTGAAAACCACACTCAATACTCTTAACACTATTTCTTCACTGAAAAGAATGATCATAGTTCTGAGTGATGTGGTAGAACCAACTCCTCGGATACCAATTTTTCACAACCCATCTTTAGGGCCCGTGTCGTGACTACCCCAAGCCCTCCTTCCATAGGATAGGGGCAGGCGACTAGTACCAAAGGAAAAAATCCCGATTAAAAGGGAAGTAATTTCTTTTATAAAAGTAAACAAAAACAACAGAATACACAACAGAAGAAATCACTAAGTAATACTGAATAAAATAGTAAGTGCTGAAATGAAAGGGGCCAGAAATACATGCCCAACAGTAAGCACAGTACAACTGAAAATCTAGTACAACTGCAGTAAAGTAAAACAGCAACCACTGAGTCGTCCTCTGGGAATCCCACCATAAGGGTTGGTATAGATGGCCTCCTCAGCAACTCGGGTCCAACCGTCTACTCTGTGTACGTCTTGCCAAGTGGTCCACCTCAGGGTACCTTCTAGCACCACAAGCCTCTACCTCGATCAATGATGTCTCTCATCTATATCCAACACAACATAGTGCAGACATAGCCCGTTTAGGGGGAGTATACGATACTCTGTAGGGACCCCAAGATCCCCGAAGGTCTCCTAGAATCCACAAAGGATAAACCACATAAGAAAGATACAATCACGAAGTATCAACCAACTGTACGTAGGTATATTCCCATACATATCCCTAAGTTATCAACCACAGTTTGGCTCTAACTCTCAATCCCAAGAGCAACCCAGACCACACAAGAATGAAAGTCAATCACATCGATTATAATGATTGAATGTCAAGACTCAGCTCACACAGGTATAAATTTTTCGTATAGCGATATAGATGATCAGAAGTAGTCACTGATTCATCTAAGCTGTCGGACCCACATAGGATACTAGACCAGCTAAGCTATCGCACCCATGTAGGATACTAGACCAGCTACTCTGTCGGACCCACTCAGGATACAAGTATAGAAGTCAAACGGTCAGTCCCACATATGATACAAGTACATTAGTCATCGTTCTTGAACCCACGGAAGATTCTAGTATAGTTGTCATTGTCGTCGAACCCACAGAGGATTCCAGAATGGTAGTTATCGCAGTGGAAGCTAGCTCTAGGGTTCCCACACACAGCACGCTCGATTCCAGGAGGGTCCGCTCCTCTAGCCAAGGGGTCGATACATCAACTAAAAAGATTTATAGAGTTGATGTATTGCGATGTTTATTCTCGTAAAAAAGAACCCAGCGCAAAAGGAAACGCATCAATCAGACGCTCAATCTGAGAGATATTGTCTTTTCTGTTCTAGGGGCCCTGTTGGAATTACGTTCGTTCCAAACCCAGCCATTTTCCAAAGTCATCCAAAACTCACTTAATCTATCGAAAAAGTACCACATCATCACTAGGATCCCAGTGCTATAGATGGTGCGCCGATCGGACGTGCAATCTTAATTTTATTCACGTTTAAGTGAAATGGGCCTGGCCCGTCATGCCCAGTGGGCTGGCGGGTCGGCCCTGCTTGGTGGACCGTAGCCCGGCCCACGCCGGTGGGACACGACCTGGCCTACCATGGTGCAGCCCAACTTGGCAGGGAGAATCCCGGCCTGGAGGGGGGCAGCTCTGCCTGGCTATCCGAGCGGTGCGGGGGGGGGGGGGGGGGGGTCATGGGGCCAGTTTCCCGAACAGGCGGCGCTGAGCATCACCTCCCCTCTTGACCGGCCGGCCAAAGCCGGCCGGTATTCCTTGCGTGAGTGGCCCGCATGGGAGAGCCGGAGTTCTCCCGCACCACCCCTGCGGGTGCTGCTTCCCGTGAAGCGTGGGTCGCGGGTCTCCGCAGCGTGGTGCCTTAGAGGCACTGCGGTTCTCCAGCATGCTCGGATATGGCCAACCAGTTCTTCTTTGGTCGTGCAGCCCACGGATGCGGGCTGCGGTTTCCTTCATGTGGCCGGTGCGTGGTCGTCACCTCCTGTTGCCTCCTCCTCGATTCACTGCTACCTCCAGTCACCACCACCTCTCGTTGCATCCACGATAATATTCAAGAACCATCAGAGGGTCGTCGGACCGTGTTTATTCCGCCCACGCTCTCCGCGGTATGCGATATCAATTGTCCGAAGACAATACAATCATTCACTGAGTAAGGAATATAATTTTATCAAATAAAATTATATCAAACCCCCTACCATTATTTTGATGCTCGCTTTCCATGTCTACGGAAGAGGATTCGATGATGGCGTCGATTCATTGATGTCGTGACGTGTCTGAAGAGGTAGCATAGTCGATGTTTCCTCACGGACGACATCTCCTCCCTTGACGTGGAGGAAGAATAAGTAGAATGATGGTGTTCCTCGTGAGCGTCACCTCACGTTCATGGCTCGGTCGTCGAGAGTATATCGTTCCTCGTGTTCTTCATTTGTGAGGGATGAAGCTCTCCTCCAATTCTCCAAAGGATCCACCACCAAATCTTTTCCAACCCAATATTATAGATAGGATTCCCAACAAAATATAATTTCCATGAAATTAAAAACAATTCAAATGAATTGTTTACCCAAAAATTAATTAATTAAGTCATTTATTAATTGTGTTAGAAAAATTAATGAGAGGTAGGTGGAGATGCTCTATCATAATAAATAAGGTGAGTTGTAAAATTAAATCTAGTGGAGTTAATGGGGAGTTTAAGGGAATTTAAAGGGTTAGGGGCTCGTGTGGGCCCCACCACACTTTATCCTCTCATGGGAGGTTATGTGGGTGTGGGCCACACCTATAACTACCCCTTGTAAGAAATAACCAACTTTTAAACAAAAAAATTGTGTAAAACAATTTTATTTAATTTAATATAAATCCCCAAAAATTAACTTCTCCTCCCGAGAAAATGCATCTGCGATAATGGTCCCCTTAAGTGAATACCAGTGCTGCGAGTTCATCGGTGCCCTCTGATTTCAATTCCAAGCACCAGTTCAAATTATTAAAAACCCCGCACATACGTTTATAGAACGCATCCGAAAAAACCTTCGAAAATTGATTTTGGGAACACCGGGACTTGGAATCAGGTGCTGTCAGAAACTACGGACTCATAAAATTCCAAAGAATTGTGAAAAAAAATTCCTTCAAATTTCAAGGTCCTTAAAAATATGGTGATATACTTATGAATGAATCACTTAAATTCTATATCCACATGTCTATTTTATGATTCATGTTATTATTATTTTTATTATATTCCTCCTTCTCATTCCTTATTTTGTTGCTCAGGTTCTTATTGATATGTCTCACGATCAAATGATTTTTTTCTACCTTAATTATTCCCTTAGTGGGCTTTATTATCACCTCATTCCCATGATGTATGTCCCCGTGATATGAGATGCAGTAAAAATAACATAGGGTGAACACGTTAATATGTCTTTCATCTGGACATAAAATAATTTTTTATGTTTTCATGTCTTATGTGCGTTATTTCCATGAAACTATACTATAAAATAGATTATGTTTTATAACTCTTAATGAAATTATATATAATAAAAGTTGGAATTCCAAAGTGTGTATCAAATGATGATTTAGTTATTTATTTAAATTTGGATTTAAAAACACTAGGTAGGACCCATGGGATAAGTATTAATATAGATAAACATCATGGTATTTTGGTATATATTAAGATAGTTGTTTCTATGAAAATACATCCCTATCTAGATACTACAAGTGAATGTCTCTCTAACACACACATACCTAGGGGTAACACCTGAAAACACCATCATGAGCTATGCGGGATCCATAATTGGATCATGACAATGATCCTTGATAAACACCTAATTTGACACTCATTGGGGATATTTTTGGTTAGTAATAAGCTTTTTATGAACCATTATGAAGTATACATAGAATATTCATTTGGAGTATAACAATTTTAAGGATGATATTTTATAAAATAAAACCAATTTAGAAATATGAAATTTCTAAAAGTAACACACCTCCACTAACGATTTTTTATATGAAAAATGATAGGAAATATAAGGAGCTGTGTAAATGATGAGTTTAATGAATGATGCACTGATGCCCTTATGATGGAAGATTGAATGGAAAAATTCATAAGGATTATGAATAAAATCACTGGAGTTATGAAAATTAAATCAAATCAATCATTGAAACCTGATTCACATCATATATAACAACTTGTTGTTGAATCCTACATGCTTCATAGACCACTCTCATTTAGTGGATACAACAAAGCACTGATTAATGAAAAATGTATTAATTATATAGAAAAAATCAGTTATATACATCATTTTTCATAATAAGATAATGTAACCCTACTCGTATATTTATCATAAGGGGAAGCTGTATGAAAATTCAAAAAATGGGATTTCTGGTTACATCATGTTGCATATGTGGAAACATTAAAACCAATGAAGGAATCATAGTTTTCACCATGAAGATGAAGGATGTATAAGAGTGGCCCTATCTAAGAAAGTTAACTGAGATGCTATGTTTCTTAGATTAATCATCATATTTTTGGTGGTTTATGAAAATAGTTTCCTAAATATCAAATATTTTAACAAAGTTAAATCAGAAAGTCACTATGTTCATCTTGAAAAATGTTGGTGAATAAATTTCCATGAACAGAAATAGAGATTTCTTACTGTAGTTATGTTAACTCTACCCTGTTTTATAGAAGGATTTGTTATTTATAGTTACATGTTTCAGAACGGTCTAGGGTGGATCCCCAAGAAAATTGAAAATGTGATTTACTATGCATCCTCATAGTTAAATTCATCGAAGTGAAATTTTCCTACACATGAACTAGAGTTAGCTTCTGTTATTTTTCTCAAAAAATATAGAGGCATTATCTTTATAGGGATAAATTTCATATATACACATACCTCTAATGATACAATTATGTATTCAGGGAAATGGAATATACCATGAGACAAAGGATATGATGGGAAAATTTTCATTACTAAGAATACTCAATTAATTATCACACCAGAAGTAAAAACAATGTAAATGATGTATTATATAGGAAGAAACATGTAGTTCTGTAAATGATGAGGATTCTAAGAGATCCATTGATAAAATAACTAGTAACTTTGGGCATTGGAATCATAAGTCAAGGGATCTAATCAACCTTATCCGAAATGATTTCTAAACCTTAATTATTATAGACGATCAAGAAAAAATAAAAAGTAATATCCTCTATAAAAAACAATATAGAATATGTAAATAATGGAATGTTTCTTGAGTTCAATATTGATCAAGAAGGTTTACTAAATTTTCATACAAGGTTATGAGTCATATCTATCCTGGAGATGAAAAGGAATTAATGGATGTAGCTCATAGTTGTACATTCTATATAAATTTTTAAGGCACCAAAAGGTGTTAGGACCATCTTTATCATTCTTAGTGAGATAATATTAATAGTGATATTTCGACTTACACTAAAAGGAGCATTGTGTGTCAAATACTAAAGGCGTCGATAAAACTTTCTAAAGAGGAATTAAAACCAGTACCCATAAAAAAAGAAGTTGGATAATATAATTATCAATGTTTTCATTAGTATCCCATGAAAATATAAAGGAAATAATATGATATGGGTTATAGTGGATTGACTTACAAGACGTCCCATTTCATCACTATTCATGAATATTTCTCCCCAGACTAACATGCCATGATATACATGGTGATGCTTAATTTGAGGAGACTATCTATAATTTAGGATCATGATCCAAGGTTGAAATATAAATTCTAGATTATTCTATTACATGATATCAATATTAAATTGATTTTTGGTTTGACATATCCCCCTAACATAATTTCCAATTTGAAATGACAATTTGGACACTCAAGGAAATGCCGATAACATGCCAAATAAAATTTAAAGGTGTAATGTATCATTAAATACCATTAGATCAGTTCTCATACAAAAAAAATTCAAATCAAGTAATAAAATTGAAATATATAAAATTATATATGGAATTTTAGTAGAACTCTTACTTTTTTTGAATGATGTTGGTGAGAGGAAGCTACTTGGGAATCATCTTATTCAAGAATTGATTGAAAAGGTTCATTCCATCAAAAAACATATTATGTATTCTTAGATATTGTAGAAGTAAAATTATAAAAACCATGAAAAGGACTTGGATATTGATTTTAGAGAAAAATTTTGACTTCATTTATCACCATGGAAGAGATTCGTGTGATTTGGAATGTAAGGGAATCATATCCCAGGGAACATTAACCCCATTTAAATAATTGCTCACATAGGAGTAGTGACCTATCAGCTTTCATTTCCATCAAATATTTCTCAATATCATGATGTATTCCTCATATATGTATTTTTTTAGTACATACCTAATCACAAACATTTACTGAATTAGGAGGTGGTACAACTGGAACCTGACATCTCTTATGAGCATAATCTGGTTTAAAATAGAGACTGAAGAGACAATGTTAAATGCAATAAGAATACCCCCTATCATATTTTTAGGAAGGAATTATAAATTTCAATAAGATATATGGGAACTAGAGGAGAAAATGAGTCAAAAGTATTATCACCTTTTTTTCAACGAAGGTAATGAGTTGAAATTTTAGGGATGAAACTTCTTAATGGGGGAAGAATGTAATGAATGTGTTTTTTTAAAAAAGATAGATTTTACAAGTAAATATGTGTTATATATTATGTAATATTATACATTTCAAAAATCATGAGAAACAAAAAATAGTATCTCATTAAAAATAATTATTACATTATAACGCTATGAACCCAATTAAAATGTCAAACATTAAAACTAGACATGAAATATAAAATAGATACACTAAAAGGGGAAAATATGTATTTATGTAATATTCTAGAATCATTTCACCCACAACAAACATGATACAAATAAAAAATGTAATAATAACCCAATAATCATATTATGAAAATTATGATATAATATTATGTGAAATTTTAGTGAATTTTAAGTGAAATATTGAATTGGTATTTTTAGGGTATAAAGAAAAATGTGACTATTACAATTTATCCATTTTATGACCATCGGTGAAATATGACTGATGGGAAATATAATATATGTTTTATTTGAACATTGAAAAATATACCCCTTGTGGATAATTTTACAATTATAATTTTTTTATGTAGTAATGATAAATTATAATGTATATATATATATATATATCTACGAATTGATGGCCTCAACTAATATTATCGTGTCGTTTGAAGCCCATTTTTCAGAACACGGGAGAGGAGTAGGGTCATAGGGGTTTCACTTTTTACCAAGACCAAGATGAGATACAATATGTGATTCTTGGAAAAAATATATCATGGTAGAAGTCATGTTAGTTCAAATTACCACTTGTTCGATGATAGCTAAGCCACCGTATGAAACTATGACCATCACACATATTTCCCTTAGATAATATGTTGGTGTAATAAAGAGTACCTATCTAGGACATCAATAAATAAAGTATGATTTTATTTCCATAATCAAAAAATTTATTCCATCAATTCAATTTTATAAAAAAAATTTCTTTTTAAAATATATATTTAATTGAGATGAATTTGATAAATTTATTTTTGGAAGCATATAAATCATGATTTTATTTTCAAGAAAATATATAAAATTTTATATTAAAATCTATTATTATAAAAAAATTTAATAAAATATCCAATTAAAACACTCTAATATAAATATAAATGAAAAATAATTTTATAATGGCCTTGTAAATATTTTAAGTGTCTTAATTTTTATTTATCTTTAGAAATTTTTATTTTAAAATAAATAAGGTATTTAAATCATAATTTAAGAATTATCATATTTAAAAAATTATTCTAAAAAATAATAATTATATTTTAAGTCATCATTTTTTAAATAAATTTAGGAATAATTTTTGTGAATTTTCTAAAATACTTTATTTTTTTAATGAATAGTAAAAATTCAATTTTTGGTTTTCTGTATATTTTATGCCTTCTGATTTATGTCATAAAAATGTAATAAATAATTAACCATAATCCATGACTAAATATATTTTAACATATTTTAATCAATTTCAAAACCTATATGCGACCTTCCAAATTTTAAAATTAGAAATTTAATTTTAAAAATATTACTCTATAGAAAATTTACATATCCTATCCAAAATAAGTATTAAAAAATTGAGTTTGGTTTTGGTAGATTGAAATATCGTAAATCATGACTCAAATGAACAAAACCTTGAGAAACAACCATGTGTATGACAATGGTTTTTCATTTTCCACAACCTCAACTTCCAGGACATATATATAGAAATTATAAAACAAAGTTCTCCACTTTTCCTATAAATACCCATAAATTTCACCATTTTCCTTCACTACCAATCCATACTCAATTAATTTATACTTATTTTTTCTACAATTTATTCCCCCCATAGTATCCTCAAGCCCTCTAGTTTCCAAAGCACAAGACATAGGAATAACTCTTCAAGGTGATGGAAATCTCTACTTCTCTTTTACATTCATGTTCCTTTTTTGGTATATCTTCTAATTTCAAAAAAAAATTCTATTTTTCCAACATTCTATAATTTCATTACTATAATAATAGTCTTCTATCAATGTGGTAAATTTTGTCTCCATAAATTTAAACTTTTCTAAATCCCCGTTTTATACCATTCATGTTGCCAAATTTCCTTCTCAAATATTTCTCTTTTACATGAGATATTGTTTTTTATATTTTAATTGAATACCCAAACCAAATTCATTTTATAGTGGGTATTCATCCAAATGAAATCACAAATTCTTTATTCTGGAATTTACATACCTGAATCCCACATTTCTATTTCATTAATTAAAATGAGTAAATGATCATGTCATTAATAACCTTTGCACACTATGAATTTAATAGGAAATCCACTCATTATTTACTATGGGTTATTAACAAAAGTATTTACTATGACATATGAGGTATAATTTAATTAATAAATAGGAATTTTGTTCTCTAGTTGTTCTCTAATTCATTTTTTTAATTAATTTAATATATCGATATTACATGTTTTACCATACCTTTATAAATAAACTTGGTATTTTTCATTTCTAACACTATGGTTCTAAACCGTAGTGATATGATTATAAATGTATCAAATAAATATTGGGGCCACATATACATGATATTATTCATGTTCATACTATTATGATATGACTCTCTTTTATGGATTATTTTTATACCTCATGTTTTTATTAATATGTCTCATGATCATAATAATTTTTTCTCCCTAGCTTACTCCCTTACTGGGCTTTATGAACACCCCATTCATTTGATGTATGTCCCAATGATAAGGGATATTGTAAAATTATCTTAGGGTTAACCCATTATTATTTGTTTCGTGTTGATTTATATGATTTTTTTATGTTTTCATGTCTTATGTACTTTATTTTCATTAAATTAACCATTAAAAGATCCTTTGGTTCATCCCATGTAATGAAAAGTTATGTAAAAAAGGAAGGGTTCCATACACAACCTAATCGTGTTTGAAAACATGAGATATGTCTAATTAATACTGATGAAACTGAAATACATGAAAGACATTATGCATTGTCAAATGTCTATGAGGGATTGTTATCTCATAATCCATTAGTTAAATTTGTTAAAAAACCAAAAAGAGTACAACAAACCAATGTGTAAGTTTACCGTCCCTCCGAATGCATTGGTGCCCCACCTTGAGGGAAACATGAAAAAAAAACCAGATCTCCATCCTCAAACTCAAGAGGTCTTCAGTGTTGGTTATCACATTACTTCTATCTAGATCATGTTGTTGACATGTTCTCTCTGATCCACTAGATCTGCTCCGTTGTCTCAGGAAGGATATGTGGTCCAATAAAAACTACATCCCCTACCTCTATCTAGTACAGAGAGGATCCTAAAGTCTTAAGATTTAATTCTTCATAAGGATCCGCATAAATGTAATCCTAATGTATATTATTATAAGAAAAAAAATAAGGTAGTTGTTTTTTACAATAAACCAAAAGTCATGGACAGATGCATGAAGAATGTACTATAACACTTGAATCGTGTTCTATATCATCAATTCGGTCTGATGGTGATAGGCCATTCTCATAAGCATCTATGTATTCGGGGCCTTCCGCCACCCCTTCTAGACCATATACAAGAATCGTGGATCCCTATCATATATTATATATTATGGAGCTCCATTATGAAATAAAACATTCCTAACATATATTATCCTGATATCTTCTAAGGATAATTCCACTCAAATATTTAGGAAATGTGTAACCTTCATTAAAAATTCATGAACTATCCAAACTATATGATTTCCATGAGGTGATCTAGGTAAATATTTCTTTAAGTATATAATATTATTTGTATTTCCACTCATTAAGGGACAAAAAATTTAAAAGTACAATCATTCATTTATGTTACGCCATCAACATATGTTATGTCGAGCACAATGTGATGTAGAAAGAAATATCCCATTTCATAGAAGGCTTCAATTACTGGTGTCCTAATTCTCAATATCGCATGGTTACACTAGGATTTAAGTCCCAAACTAAGTCATGAAATTTGTACCTCAAATACTCCCCAATGTTCATGGTGAACCAAAAAAGGCCATGAAGGAGTAATGTATCATCATTTACCATGGTCCAACAATAATATCTATCCTCATCTGTGATACCCTCTATCCAGACTAAGCCCTCCAGATCAGAATGTTTCTTCATTATCTCCCATTCCAAAATGATAGAAGCCATTTCTATGGATGAGAGGAAAGAATTCTAATGATCCTCTTGAAAATAACATGTATCTTTAAAATAATCCCATCATCTACCATTATCAACTATATTCCTAAACAACCTATCGTTAAGTCTTCTAGATCAATGAATCAATTATTTCATTACCTTCCCCAAGCATGTAGAAATATAAATATCAATGGACTGCATGAACTAAAAAAATCTATGCTTCGTGAGATTCAGATCATAATGTGTAATGATATACAAAAGGATTTTATGATATGGGAATACCAAACGATTATACCAGGAATCTAAAACTATCATTTTCTATAGGACTTTTAAAACTCTTAAATATAAAATTATGTGATATAGGAAGTAGACTTTATCGATCCAAATGTAGTATTTACTAAGCTTAGTATATATCTAATTCTCTCTGAGAATATTCATAATTATCATTTGATATTTGGAATGGATGTGTAAAAAATAGAAATACACTATGATTTTATCCACAAAGACTTCCATGAATGAATCTAGATAATGGTGGAATACATTTTTCATCAGATCTATTAAGAAATCAGGTGTGTTCGTGAGAATGAATGGAATTACCATGTAATCTTAAATATCATACCTACTCTAGAATGAATTGCGAGTTATGTATAAATATATAACATGTACAAGGTGATAAAATGACCTAAAATCCATATTTGAAAAAACCATTTATACTTAGAGCTGATGAAATAGTTCATTTATTTGAAGAAGTTCATACTATTTATTTATAGTTATATGGTCCATTCAGAAGTAATCCAAACTAATCATTAAGCTAACATCCATCTTCATCGAATAAAATACCATTGAACCCCAAGGAGAAGTTATGTGGTGTATAAATCCTTCAGCATCTAGATATTATAACTATTTTTTGAGTACTAGAAGCTCCAAAGGTTCCATACTGAATAATGGAATGGACATTGGTTCCAATCCTGTAACTATATAAATACTACATTATACATCTCACACAAAACATAGCCCATAAAATTTATCAGGGAATACATATAAAAAAAGATAAAACATTGGAGGTAAAAATGGAATGCAACACCAATCATCAAAGAAGAGACTTAAAATATAGATTGCCACTATTCCTAGACCTAGATACTTGGGTTTTTATTGAATAGATTGGATATCCCATTCTCCCTTATTCATGTGTACACTACCCTCAGGTGAAGTATACATCACCCTCTGGTGATAGATTTAAATAAGGGGTTGATAGGGAACTACAGAGTCCATCATGATTATTAAATAAAGCCTATCATATCGAGGATGAAAATATTATATATGAAGAGGTATCCCCTATCTCAAGGGGAAAATCATTACAATACTGAACTCTCTTAGATCAAATACCCAATGGGTTATTGAGAGTCATCACACCATATAAGTGTTCTGTCTCATGGGCAAGACTCTCTATTATTTGATATGATATAAAAGATTTATACACGCCTATGTCAAATAAATATAACAAAATATTAGATGATACTATAGTAACACCTTGAATATTAGAAGTTATGGTTCTCTTATCCTCCAACATAGGTTGTACAACAAATAACCGGCTTGTATCATGGCCATATGTTACAACAAGACTACTCAGAGAAATCCCTCTTTATTGTTTCTTCTGAATCATGTATCTATTTTCCATTATATTGACCACCACCACATCCTATGTAGTCAGTGTTATTATAACTTCCTTCTAGGTGTGATACTATTGTCCCTACTCTGGGACATTGGGTTGGTGTAGATACCATATTTCTAGTTACTGATGGAAAAGTCCTATATAAGTGCTAGATATTCCCCATCAGTTCATATCCTCAATATTCTACCAGATCTTGTAAACATTAGGGTTTTCTATGTTCTAGTTTTCCACAATGGTTATAGATAAGTAATATTTTTTCAATAACAGCATGATGGATAATACTCCCATGAGAATCCCATAATCATCACTTTCTCCTTCTAGAAAAAACGCTAATAGATCTTAGTGAAAAAATACCCTAGTTCCCACCCTCAACTTCGCATAGATTAGTATCATTAAAATGTATTTGGTTTACTATATCCTAAATATTTATCAAACACAATTATTTTTACTATGATCATATAGATTATAATAGCCCATCTACGAATTACCTTGTTTTTATGAGATCATTACGAGTTAGATTTCATAAAAACTGTGGATTCTCCATAAAAAGACCAAAATACTTCATCAAAGACATGGATCCATACTGCATGTTCATAAACAATCTATCCCTGTCTTCTAGTAGAGTCTATGTAATATCATAAAAATTAATTTGGACTTCCTCCCAAATAATATATCTATGTCTATCTAAAATGGTAACAATATTCCACAATTACATGGTATAATAATATCACATGTAGGTTGTGAGATTGACCCTCTTCTATGGAGTCATATTTAGATGCTCTAAAATTGATAACATGGCATCCATGCATGACTCTATATCATGTGGCCCACTATCCCAAGAAAAAGAGGGAATATGTTGCTACTAAAACTCCTGATTCAACTCTTCCATGGTCAGTGTATGTCATGCAACAACATTCATAGACTACATCATACAAAAGAAACCCACATGGAACTAGGAATCGGTTCTCATGTCAAGAACAGTAGGCGGTTCTATAAGAGGTACTTTTGTAGGTATCATTGGTAGCTCACGGAAATCCACATTATGTGAACGTATGTCACCACCATCAGGGAATATGACTCAATTTTGTTGTGGTGGGATGATTCTACCATTTTAGACACACACATTAGAATAGAATTTATCAGTTGGAAAATATTTTCACATAGATAGTAAGGACATATACATATCCTTCCAATGAAATATTACACCTCTCTACCCCCTCCAAATGAAAGGTATCGATGTTAGTAAATTCTATAATTGGCCATATGAATGAATGGTATAGTCCTATCTACCCACTATTAAGGCTGAATTTGGGTATAGGTCGCATATCAGATTATAATGGTTCTAGTATATGGGGTGTGAATTGAATGGAATAGAGGAAAACACCCATTACATTATAATTAGAATCACCATTTAGTGGTAACCATTTTAATTAAATAACATTATTTTATTGAGTTCATAAAAACTTATATATCATATATATTTCATAGTCTATATCCATTAGGTCTATATCCCCCATTCTAGTATAATTAACTAATGATTGTTCTATCAATAATATATTTTGGAAAACACTACTTAGATTGATTTAGGAACTTTAATTAAGCCAATTACACATTCCTATTATACATTTCTACACATTTAAATATATAATAATTCATGCACTAATTAAATGATGTAGGTAAATTCATGTGGAAAGTTGATATTTCATGGAAAAAATCATGGAATATTAAACCTAATGTTCCTGTAATAATTTATGTAATGAAAACCCTCCGTAAATAAGGCCAAAATAAAATAAGTTTCGTTGCATAAATTATAGTAGTAGTAGAACCAAAAAATATGTGTTTCACCCAAAGTTGAAATCCAATCGACTATAACTGGTGAAAAATCATAAGAAAAATAACCCATCAAAGGTAATTTCAGATTCCCATATATGTGGGATAGATACACCCAAGAACATGCTCATTTAAAAATTAAATTATCCCATAGTCTCTTTTCCAATACCAAAATTGTATAAAAAAGAAAATAATGGAATTGATACCACATTGTAATGTATAGACCCTGAGTCCAATAAATTGGTGCCCCGAGATGGTGGGTCACATGGACTGAAGCACACCTCTGTATATTGTAGAAGATACCAAATAGTAATGGGGGTCTAAGGTGGTACATTATGCAGAATATACCCTCATATTAAAGAGGTATTTTGGATGTAATAAATAATCATACAAAAGTGAAATATGTATAAATAGGCACTATATCAACTGTACTAGTACCCCATCATAGATGAAGAATGATACAATAAAATGGAACATCAAATAATTGTTAAACTGTAGAATGAAAAATAACCAAAAAAATTATAATAATATCAAAATCCCATTAGTTTATCCACATAAAATGATGTTATGACATGTTGATATACAAAAATGGGAAAAAATGGAGTGGCATCTAGAGCATGTTGTATAAAAATTAATAAAGGCCAATAGACTGCTCCAAAAAAATCATGATCACATGATTTATCCTCTACTCCCATGATCCATGCTAATAGTAAAAATAATCTGACATCTATTTTTGGGATCTTACCCATTACCATACTTTTAATACCTAATCTACTGGAGTACCAAAGGCGGTCTAAGTAGGGTGTGAGATAAAATCACATTAGGCCACAAATAACTGTGTCTATTAACAATCCAACCTATATACAAGGTTGAATTTGTGTTCTGGAATAATGTATAAAAAAGTTTAATAAATAAATACTAGCATGCCTAGGTTCTTACAGACCCACAATAGGGACCTACCTGCTTCGGCATAGGATGATAAAAGTGCCTTATAATTAACCTTATTTATAATAATCACACACACACATATATATATATATTATACTTCTTTAATACAAATATAATATTATTCGATTAGTATGCTTATAAATGGATATTATGTTCTAGCTATATCTAGTGTGTAACTCAAGTGCCTATAACTAGTCTAACATGACTATTGGTTCCATCAAGGTTATATTCCTAGAATCATATTAGGAATATTACACTCCATGCCCAATGCACAAGATAATATGGGTGAGATTTCATTCCCAACAACTATAATGAAGGAACAGGAACTTCGTCCTCATTGCACAAACAGATGTATAATAGTGAGAGATGTGATGCTCAACACCCGTTGTAAGGGAGGGTAAAACATCACATTCAATAAGTCATGTGACCATCATTCTATTCCCACTATCAATGGTAAAATCATAATAATAATAAATTCATGAGGTATTATCCAAAAGTTATTATAATTATCAGGCACCAATATAACCAAGTTCATATCATGTCATAAAAATCACATGTCATAATTACATACCATGAGGCATAGCCTTTCAAAAAAATATTGTTAAATTTAAATATGACATTGGACTAATACAAAAGGTAAAAAAAATACATGTTCAATCCAAACACTAATATGGTTCTTTGATAAATTGATAAATAATTTGTAAATTGGAAAATATATTTTAAAACAATGACGAACACTTAGGCAGCGTTCCGCCAATTCACCATTTATATTAAATAGGAATATTATTCAAAAACAACCAAAGGTGTGGAAATTATTTAGCTTTACATCCTATAATCATTAATAACATTCTACAATGATTATATCAACATAATATAATTAATTTTGCAAAAATAATTCATTTTAGGAAAACATGTAGAAATGGTCAGTGTGTGGGACAATGCCGGTGCTATGAAATCCACATGACTTTTATGGAAAGAAATATACCACATAACATAGGTAAATAGATGAATCTTAATCAAATATTTCATTTATATATAATGTATATTAATTGAAAGTGGAAAAAATATTCAATGATCTGATAATATGGTGAACAATATCACCCCAAAATAACACAATATATGTGAGGTGAAATGAATAATGGAATTAATAGTATTTTTTTGTCTCACCTCTTCTTTTCCAACACAACTAATTGTGATTTATTTGGATTACATATGTAGGATTAATAGATGAACCTTGGAGAGGGAGAAGAGGACCCTTTAGGAGAATATGAAGGGCTACATGCAAGAAATGGGAAGAGAAAGTAAGGGTTATGTTTAAAAAATTCAAGTAAAACTTGTAAATTCACCCTTTATAGTAGGGCCGCAGAGTTTGGACATAGGGTTGGTCGAACCATGCGTGACTGTGTGCCAAACCACTTCCATAAGAGTTCCCAACATGTTCCAGGCACTTGTCATGCCTAATTATGTGCAATCCATGTGATATTTACAATCTCATAACCCTCTACAACCTGCATGGTAATACACCTAGGCTTTCATTGTGTCAAAAATACTTTGTGACCCCCTGATCCCTTTTGAAGTTCCCCAGACAGTGTGGGAAACCATATGGGAAAATTGGAATGGTTTTTCCAAGAAGTGGGGCTCAGTCTACTTCTCCCAATTCTAGGATTCAGGACTCCCAAAATCCTCTAACGCCCTTGCAACCTCTGTTACATTGTTATGTAACATTACAAGGTCCACATTAAGGAATTTAAATCAGAAAAAATGATCCATGACTTTTATAATATTTATGTTGTTACGTAACCACATTTTATGTGAAGTGATCATATAAATACATACAACCATCCACATGAAGATAATATGGATGTCATACTCAATTATTCATTGTATTAGAGATAAAAATAGATGGATTTTATTTAATGTAATTTTAAATAAGAAACTACATGATCATTCAAGTAGGCATGATATTTTTTATAAGTTTCTAATCAACTACATGATAATATTAATTGACCGAAATAAATATTTCAACAATACAAGTCATTCCACCAAATATAGCATTGTGATGAAGTGGACACATTATAAAATTTTAGTGGTTTGTGATGAAATTTTTGGAAACCTCAGGATGAAGGATGAATTGACTGCAAATGGATGGTTAAAGTGACCATAATATAAAATCAAATCAACCACATGATGCTATAAACAATGTCTATTATGATCCACTACATTACCATCCTGAGCCTCCACATAATATGTCTCCCTATACTAATATCGAAAAGGATTCCATGGTTAAATTTCAAAATTCAAATGGATAGTTTTTTTCATGTAATGATACATTTCATTTTATTTATGATATATTAGTTTGAGAATGATCATTCCTCCATGGATACATTGTAAGATCTCAGATCTCCCTTAAAGTATCTTTTTTCTTACATGGCAGTTTAAATTTTTTAGTATGTTTATTGTTCTACCATGTTCATGCGAAGACTCGTGTGTGTTCCGAGAGTTCGTGACATGAAAGTGGATGAAAAAGGGGTTTTCTAGCCATGTTTCATGGTTTGAACATGATTCGTGAAACCCATGAAGAAATCATAGTTAACCTTGAAAGTGGGGTATTTTTGGGTAGTAGCATCTGCACAGTTTATGCATGGTTCGGAAAACCGTGTGGGTAATCCGCGCGGGCTAGTGACATTGAAAAAATTACCAAAATTCCATTACATGATTTTAATTTCCAACTCATGATTCCTCCCCCTTCTTCTTCCATTATCACTAGTGATGAGCAAAGCTTCCAAGATCATCCATGATGTTAATATCATTCAATACTAGGCCGTTTGGAGTGTTGTCAGTTGTGGATTGAATATTTGGGTATGTCAAATCACCTCCATGATTCCCTTTTTGGGTTAGGGATTAAACCTATTCTACATCTCCATCTGAGGCTCTAAAACTTTTTCGTTATGCTGTGATTTAGGTTGATCATTTAATGGGTTGTTCAACTATGATCCAAGTCCTTGATTTGGAGTGCCTTAACCAACAAATTCAATCTTGGTGGTTTACATGGTATATCCCATAGTTTATTCATATATTTTTTCATTTAGGGTTTCACTCTATTCTCACATCATGATATGTTACAGAATCCATTATCAAGATGTGGTTTATTGGATGTATAAATGGTTAATTGAATATCTCTTGACCAACATGGTATGCAAGGAGGATGACATAACCAAATTAGGGCCACCCATGGGGTGTGTTAGCCCTCCTGATTGGGTTATCAGAAATATAAGGTGTGAAATTTACTCAAAATGAAGTAGAGAGTTAGTGGGTAGGTTAATTTTTTAATGTAATGATTTATAATGGATGGTGTCTAGTTTTATATATTGTGGTTAAATTATAAGGGCTTGTTGGGATGGAATTTAAATAGATTAAACAGGATCAATGAGAATATTATAATGAATAATGTTTTCACTTGAATATTCTTAGTGATATAGGAATAAGAAATAGGAAATAGGGATAAATTCTTAAGTGATATAAATGATGAATTTGTTAATGGTTTATGGCATAATGTTAATTTACCAGTTTTTGATATTGTTGTTATAGTGATCCAAAATATTTCTATATTACTACTACATCATTTCAAAGATAAACAACATAATAGTATTACACATATATGATCCAAGGGATTAGTGTATTGGGAAAACTAGGGCCATACATAACTAATACAACATCAAGCATAAGCTTTTATTTAATTTCTTCTTCTCTAGATTTTTATTGGCACTTGTCCTATCCTTTGTACATGTATCCACCTGAGGATATACATAAAAAGGGGTAAGCTAGAAGCCTAGTAAGAGTATAGATAAGAAAAATATTGCATGGGGTGAGCATAATCCTAACATAGAAAAAAGATCATGATCATGAGACGAAGCATAAATATAATACATGAAATCTGGCAATGAATAAAAATGAAACATCATGACTTAGTGGTTAAATACCACATATACTTGTGAAACAATCTCAAACCTTGTTCACAAATAATTTCACATTTACTCATGAGATTCATCACATTACCCAATGCATTGGAGCACTGTATAATTCCAAGTGCACCCGTCTCATTGAAACATTCAAATTGCGCTATATAATTCCAGGCGCACCTGTCACATCATAACATAATCATTATCATGATTCCCACATAGAGCACATATAGAAATTTATATAACTAACCCATAGAATGGAATGGTTTTCATCTCATAATAACACATTCATATGTTTTCGGTTCCCAAAAGAAAAAGGGAATAACATACATGTTACAAGAACCGTCCACTTTGAGTGAGATGTAAAAGGGGTGTTCTTGAAATAGGGGTTCTTTTAGAAAACCTTAGTCTTAACATAAAAACCAGTGAAAAACATGAATATACCAAAAATAGAAAGAAAATGATGAACAACTGATCTTTAAGGAGTAACCATATCAAAAATTGAGTGAACTAGGGAGAACCTGAAGGATGAAAGTTAGGTTCGAGAATTTCCCCTTACCTTGTACCTGAATGCTTCTTTCTCCTTAATTTCTTATATAATAACATTATATTAATTAATTAGAAATAAAGAACCATTTTTACATTAATAGGGTTCATTTTGGTTTCATTATGTCATATTATTTACCATTGTATGACTTATAGTGTTTAAAAACATTGTTCGGGGATGTTCGTTTTTATGGTTTTTCTTGGGTGGTTCACTTGTAATCTTAAATTTATTTTTGGGTAGAACATGAGTAAACATAAAGAAATTATATTAAATGTCATTAATGATATTATATGATTCTAAATAATCTTATAATGAATTATATTAGATCCATGTGGATGAATCATTAGATAAGAACTAAATTATGGTTGTTTGGGTCAATTTGGGCAATTTTTGGATCACAACGAACTTGTTTTAACTAATCACTTAGTAATATAGCCATAGGTTATTTCAAGAAATTTATATAGATCATAATACAAATAAAATATTCTGTTTCAACCATAAAAATGGTTTCATGACCAGATATGAAGGTAGAATTGGAAAAATAATGCATGTCTTTCTTGAAGGTGATAAATTAACACCTCATGAACTACGTTCTCATTAATAAAATACAAAGAAGTGGGAAAGGGGGTTAGATGATATAATATGCCATTAGAATCATAAAATTACAGTATATTAAAATAATGGAGTTACAGTACTATTTGGATGAATATTGGTGGTATGAGATCAAGAAATGAACATGAACATGAAAGGAAATTAAAGGAGAAGAGGGAGGGAAATTACCTCTAGAATCCTCCTCTTCAGAACCTCCTTAAGTTCCTATGTAACACCCCGAGATTTTATGTAAAATATTATTTTTAAATTCATTAATGTCTTGTGTTGTACGATACACAAAAAGGATCTTGAAAAACATGCATCACTAACTTGGCTTTCATTACACGCAAGCGGGACCTTCCACGATAGCGTGTGTTATATGTAATACCGAGTTTCGCTAAACCACGATATGTTATATAAACTAGCCGTTATGAATAGTAATAACCAATTTTATAAATTTTATAAATATTATCGTTAAAAATGGACTTCATTTTTGGATTCAGAATATCGAATTTATCCTAGGGTGAATTTTTTGTATTTTTCTGAAAACGTTCAATTTTTAATGAATAGTGATAACACTGGGTTTCTATTCAAAAACCGAATTTTTATTTAAATAATTATTTATTTTATTTAAAATTATTTTAGTTTAAAGTTGATACATAATAACTATATATGTTCAATTTTCGTCATTGGATTCATTTTATAATAATTTTAGATATATAAAAATTTTATTGAACTTTTCACCGTCTTTTACCCACCTCCTAGGAGAATTTGCAAATTCACATAAAAATTAATTTTAACACTTATGTGAGTGGAATTTGTAAAATTTGAGAGATACGGTTAATATCAAGGACTAAAATGTGGTTCAATGTGATAAAAATAATTTTTTGGTGAAAAGTAACTTTTTACTTTTTTTTACAACGGTTAAAAGTAAATAGTGTAATTAAGGGTAAAAATGATATTATTATTACCCTAACACATGTCTTAATTCTATTGAATAAGTTTAATTCGACCAAAAAAACCTTAGGAATAATCTATGACCATTTAGGCCCACTAGGATTAGATTAGGACATTGATTATTAATTTATTTAAAGAAGGGAGAAAATAGTTAAAATCAATGTTTAATAACTAAATCATTTTAAATATAGGGTTATACATAAGATAAGTTCGACTATAAATAATAATTTGAAAGATAAAGAGATTTCATACATAATGGTCTTTTATTTAGAATTTTTAGACATTGACTAATTTAATTTATTTATGACATAATGATGATGTAGTAATTATCTTATTGATGAAATATTGACACAATTGATGTTATAAATACCCAAATAAATGTAATTTGAGACTTTTTATGAATTCCACTAATTTTATAGGTTAATATGACATGTTAGTATTGATTTAGTTAACTTTTTTAGAACTAATAATTCTTTTATGATTTTCACAAAAATAAATTACCAAATAGTGTCAAAATTGTCATAAAATAGTTTTTAAAAAAAATATTATATTATTAATTGTTATTTTATTTCTAAAAATCTAATGTTCAGACAAATGAAATAGATAAGTTTATATATATTTACAATAAACAACTTGGGGTTCGTTTGGCTTGTTATTGTATGTTTATTAACCATATAGTGTAAGCAAACAAGAAGACACGGTAAAAAAAAATTTATTTAACTTAAAGTTAAATCTAAATGATAAGGTTAAAATAGAAACCTTAAATTTGTCTAAATTCTATTGGATGAGAGTCTTTCGACCCATCCCAACCTTATCTTAGAAATAAATCAATTTTGAGCTATTAAAAACCGATTATGACTTTATAATAAAATAATATTTTTGGTTATTCCAAAGGTTCCCCTCTCCTCCCTTATAAAAGGGAACCTCCTCACTCTCTTTTTCACACCATTTTGAGCCTTGAAGCTTGGAAAAACTCTTCCCATTTCACTTACCCACATCCCAAGAAACCTTATAGAGGTACGGGTCTTCTCAAAAGACCATCCCTAGTTCCCTAAGAAGAAGTTAAAGGAGGTGCGTCGAAGAAGAGATAATTTCTTCTACCGATTCTTTCAAGATTATTTCTTCTTCAACTTCTTCTTATTTAATTGTTTAATTATAAATTAATAACATCAGTATCAATAATATAATGATATGTTATTATAGATATGAAAAAATCCCATTTCACCTTCTATCCATCTTACGGAAAATGAAATCATCGCATGTGCGTACATACGGAATACCGTCTCCACGCCGTGGTGTAATCTGTTTTTGACCACCACCTTACTCGGATGGGTATAATGGTGTGAATAAATAACTATATATGATTAATGAAATGCGATATTGATGCAGAAATATTATACATATACTTCAATGCAATTCCATGATCAGGGGAATGATATCATCACTCGTGCGTACGTACGGACTACCGTCTCCACGACGCGATGAGATTCATTCTCCATGTTTACCATTCATGAATGATAATAAATTATATATAATAAGTAATCACTAAATATATGAAATAATAATGATACTAGATTTCTGTGTATATATATATATGTCATCTACTTAATTTCATTCAATTCAATAAGGAAACGAAAACATCGTTCATGCGTACGTACGACCTACCGTCTCCATGAACAGTGTATTTCATTACTTTTATCAATCTATAATATATATGTATATGATGAATATATATTATATATAAATCATGTTTTAAATTATGGAATTATTTAAATCATGATATAATTAATAATATCAAGAATGACAAGTCGAAACACATACGATAAATGAAACGATTTTACCCAATATTCTCTTTAACATGGAATTTACAAAAGAAAGGGTAATATAAAGTCATAAGTGAACCATATATGATATCATAACAATTAATATGATTCTGTAATAAGTCAACGACATTATTTAAATAATTATACCAGAGGTTCGGATGCATATGAATCATATCAGACATAAGGTAAGGGATAACGTTTCCAGTCTCATTTTATCCGAGATTGTTTATTCGTAAGTATTCACTGGGGTTATATCTATCATCCATGTCCCTATTTTCTAAAAATGGTTTCATGTATGTTTAAATTCCTTTTTACCCATTTTGTCTTTTACTACATGGTATGTCAGGAATATTTCTTTTGTTTATGTTACGAGGTACTTTTTTGAATTTTCTGGAAAAAGTAAGAGAAGAATGTTTTTTTAACTTATACGGCATGAAAGGATTTTTTACGGTTTTATAAAGACTTATTTTCATGAAGATTCCTTCAAAAGATTTCATGAATATTTTCAACAAAATCATTTTCTTTTAAAATTTCATGAAATCATGTGAAAAGAAAATGATTTTTAAGAAGAAAAGATATTTTCCTCAAGAATTCATTTCATGTGTTTTATCAAAACCATTTTCCATCTATGATGACATTATTTCATATGTGTTTGTTTCAAGTATAATGTCTCTATGATTTACATGGTTTCACTTTTCTTATTATGAAATGATATTCACTTCTTTTATATGGATTATGTGATGATGGGATGATATTTATGAAACCCATTTTATTCGTTGGGTTATTATGAATGATGTATGTTTATTTTGCAGCACAAGTAAGAATAATTTCATTATGAGATGGGTGGGACTTATATCTCCCTCCAATGAATTGGGTAATGATTTATATCTCATGAGATAGACATGGCTGGAATGGTAAGTAAATCCGGTTCAGTGTTACAGGACTGAAATGAGGAGTGAAATCGATTCAGAAAGGGACTTTGTCCACTAAGATGGTCTCGGTAGCAATACTTTGGCTACTATGGAAATCATAACAAGTACGGAATGATTTCCACAATTACATGTTTTATTACCATTCTATTTTATCATGATTGATGTTCCTTTATGATATATGCCTTACGTACATCCAATATTTATGTCTTTGCTCAAGGTTTCAATGCATAGATTTCATGTTCTTGTTTTTTCTTTCAAATGTTTATGGATTGTTTTATGTTCTCTATGTTTTCCCTTACTGAGCATTTTAGCTCACCCTTTTTATGTTTTTTTCCCAGGAAATAAAGAATGTTTTTAGGTAAGGAAACAAAAAGGGGACGATCGTTATGGGAGATGTTGAAGATCTTTCAACATGATTAGATGTTTATATTCCGGGTTTCTAAAGACACTAAACTATTACGATCATTGTGTGTCTGTTTTTATTACGTATTAAGTATTTCGAAAAAGTAATGTACTGCCCATGTACGTCAAGCTACAGGTCTATACAGTTGGTATCAGTGGAAAGGTTTAGTTAAATTTTGGAAACTAGGATGGGAGATCTTTAGTGAGATCCCTAGAGATATTTCTAAGGTATGTCAAGGGATGTCCCTTAGGTTAAGTATAAGTATAGGTTATAGGCCTAGAATTATGGTAAAATCATAGAGTTAAACCTAAGATGTTAGATATTGAAGTTACTCCCCCTTTATTATGTTGTTTTCCCTAGCATGATTTTTTCCTCTCACACTATTCTTTTTGTGTTTTAGAAAATGGCTGGAAACAGGAAGATTCACGATAATGGAGGATATGATGGACAATGGAATGATATTCTTCATAGGCAACCAAATGAAGTTGGATCTAGAGGTCCACATATAGTTATTATGCCTAATCAGAAATCACATAATATGATCAATAATCTCAACTTTGTTAAGTTTCTTGACTCAGCTTATAAGAGAAAGATGGAGTTTCATGATGATCATAGAGGAAAGAAAGTTCAATTCCCCTCATGTAAATCACGTGGGAAGAGGCATCAGGGAGAATGTTTCAAAGGAACTGGAAGATGCTTTGGGTGTGGAAAAGAAGGACACTAAGCTAGTAATTGGAAAGGAAAAGGATTAGTTAACACCACAGATAAGGATAATGGTATTTCTAAGACATCAAAAACTACTACGGCAAAAAAGGCATTTAGCGGCGATTTAAACCGCCGCTAAATCGTGCGCCGGGAAACTATTCGCGGCGGTTTTCAAAACCGTCGCAGAACGTTTCATGGCAGTTTTTTAGCTGCGGTTTTTTTTATTTTTTTATTTTTTTATTTTTTTTTAATTTTTTGAATTTTTTTTAATTCTTTTAATTTTTAATTATATATATATTTATTTATTTATTTATTTATTCATACATTTATTTATATATTTATTGATATATTTATTTATATATTTATTTATATATTTATTTTGTATTTATTTTAATTATTTATTTTTCGTATTTATTTATTTATTTATTTATTTATTTTATCTATTTATTTTATCTATTTATTTTATGTATCTATTTATTTTATTTATTTATTTTATTTATTTATTTTATTTATTTATTTTATTTATTTATTTATTTATATTATTTTTTTATTTTTCTTATTTATATATTTATTAATATATTTTTCGTATTTATTTATTTTATTTATTTTATTTCTTATTTATTTTATTTCATATATATTTTATTTATTTTATTTTATTTTATTTATTTATTTTATTTCTTTAATTTCGTATTTATTATTTATTTTTTTATTTCTTATTTATTTTTTATATATTTTATTTCATATTTATTTTAGTTATTTAATTTTTTAAATTTTTTTTAAATTTTTTTTAATTTTATATATTTCTATATATATTTATATATTTATTTATTTATATATTTATTTTTCTTATTTATTTATATATTTATTTATATATTTATTTATATATTTATTTATATATTTATTTATATATTTATATATTATTTATTATTCCTTATTTCATTATATATTTATTTATTTATTTATTTATATATTTATTTTTCGTATTTATTTATATATTTATTTATATATTTATATATTATTTATTATTTCTTACTTATTTATTTATTTATTTTGTTTATTTATTTATTTATTTTTCGTATTTATTGTTTTTATTTATTTTATTTCGTATTTATTTTATTTTGTATTTATTTTATTTCGTATTTATTTTACTTATTTATTTTATTTAATTTATTTATTTAATTTCGTATTTATTTTTTATTTTTTTTATTTCGTATTTCTTTTTTATTTATTTTATTTCGTATTTATTTTATTTATTTATTTTTTTCGTATTATTTTATTTACTTTATTTATCCATGCATTTATTTTTTATTTATTTTATTTCATATTTATTTTATTTATTTATTTATTTTATTTCGTATTTATTTTATTTATTTATTTATTTCGTAGTATTTAATTTACTTTATTTATCCATGCATGCACATCCCATGCACATGCACATGCACATGCATACCCATGCAATATAAAGAAATTTTGTGTTTCTTTATATATTTAGTTATTATTTATTATTCCTTATTTATTTATTTATTTTATTTATTTATTTATTTATTTTTCGTATTTATTTATTTTATTAATTTTATTTCGTATTTATTTTACTTTTTTATTTTATTTATTTTATTTATTTTATTTACTTTATTTACTTTATTTACTTTATTTACTTTATTTCGTATTTTTTATTTATTTATTTATTTCATATTATTTTATTTACTTTATTTATCCATACATTTATTATTGATTTATTTATTTATTTTATTTATTTATTTATTTATTTATTTATTTCGTATTATTTTATTTACTTTATTTGTCCATGCATCACATGCACATGCACATGCACTTGCACATGCATACTCATGCAATATAAAGAAAGTCTGGGTTTGGTGAGATTTCAACCCCTAACCTCTTGCATATTTTCCAAAGACTTTACCACTCCAGCAAGCTCGCCATGTGGTTAATAAACAGAATTTAATATACTTATATATATTAATTGAAAAAACAAATAATACATAAATAATAGATATAAACTCAATGATAAAAATAATAAATAATAAATAATAAATAATAAATAATAAATAATAAATAATAAATAATAAATTAATATAAATAATAAATAATAAATAAAAATAATTAATAAATAATAAATAAAAATAAATAACCAATAATAAATAAATATAAATAATAAATAAATATAAATAATAAATAATAAATAATAAATAATAAATAAAGATAAATAATAAATAATAAATAAAACATAATAAATAAAAAATAATAAATAATAAATAATAAATAATAAATAAACCTAATTAATTAATAAATATAAATAATAAATAATAAATAATAAATTATAAATAATAAATAATCAGTAATAAATAATAAATAATAAATAATAAATAATAAATAATAAATAATAAATAATAAATAATAAATAATAAATAATAAATAATAAATAATAAATAATAAATAATAAATAAGGGAAAATAAATAATAAATAATAAATAATAAATAAAGATAAATAAAAAATAATAATTAAATATAAATAAATAATAAATAATAAATAATAAATAATAAATAATAAATTAATATAAATAATAAATAATAAATAAATATAAATAATAAATAATAAATTAATATAAATAATAAATAATAAATAAATATAAATAATAAATAAATATAAATAATAAATAATAAATAATAAATAAAGATAAATAATAAATAATAAATAATAAATAAAAAATTAAAAATTAAAAATATTAAATAATAAATAATAAATAAACCTAAATAATTAATAAATATAAATAATAAATTATAAATTATAAATTATAAATAATAAATAATAAGTAATAAATTATAAATAATGAATAATAAATAATAAATAATAAATACTAAATAATAAATAATAAATAATAAATAATAAATAATAAATAATAAATACATAATAGATATAAACAATAAATAATAAATAATAAATAATAGATATAAATAATAATTATAAATAATCAATAATCAATAATCAATAATCAATAATCAATAACGAATAATAAATAATAAATAATAAATATTAAATATTAAATATTAAATATTAAATAAATAAATATAAAAAAATAAAAAATAAAAAATAAAAAATAAAAAATAAAAAATATAAATAATAATTAATAATTAATAATTAATAAATAATTACTAATAAATAATAACTAATAACTAATAAGTAATAACTAATAAATAAATATAAATAATAAATAAAAAATAAAAAATAAAAAATAAATAATAAATAATAAAAAATAAATAATAAATAAATATAAATAATAAATAATAAATAAATATAAATAATAAATAATAAATAAATATAAATAATAAATAAATATAAATAATAAATAATAAATAATAAATAATAAATAATAAATAATAAATAATAAATAGATTATAGATATAAATAATAAATAATAAATAATAAATAATAGATATAAATAATAAATAATAAATAATTAATAATTAATAATTAATAATTAATAATTAATAATGAATAATAAATAACAAATAACAAATAATAAATAATAAATAATAAATATTAAGAAAATAAATAGAAATAATAAATAATAAATAATAAATAATAAATAATAAATAAATATAAAAAATAAGAAATAAAAAATTATAAAATAATAAATAATAAATAAATATAAATAATAAATAATAACTAATAACTAATAAATAATAACTAATAAATAAATATAAATAATAAATAATAAATAATAAATAATAAATAAATATAAATAATAAATAGTAAATAATAAATAATAAATAATAAATAATAAATAAATATAAATAATAAATAATAAATAATAAATAATAAATAAATATAAATAAATATAAATAATAAATAAATATAAATAAATAATAAATAAAAATAATAAATAAATAAAAATAATAAATAATAAATAAATATAAATTTAAATAATAAATAATAAATAAATATAATTAATAAATAATAATTAATAAATATATATATATATAATAAATAAATATAAATAATAAATAAATATAAATAATAAATAATAATTAAATATAAATAATAACTAATAACTAATAAATAATAAATAAATAATAAATAATAAATAAATATAAATAATAAATAATAAATAATAACTACTAACTAATAAATAATAACTAATAAATAAATAATAAATAATAAATAAACATAAATAAATAATAAATATAAATAATAAATAATAAATAATAAATAATAAATAGTAAATAACCAGTTACAAATAATAGATAATAAATAAATTAAAGTATATTATAAATAATAAATAATAAATAATAAAGAAAACACATGAAAAAGTATGAAAAGACGTGATAAGGGATGAAAAATCATGAAAACGCATGAAAAAAGGATGGAGAAGCATATGAAGAATGAGGCGTTAGAAAGAATGAGAACGCATGAAAACGCGTGACAACTCTGGCAAACTCCTTAATAATTCAACATAATCATCATAATAACCCATAAAAAACCATTGATACAGATAATAGTTCATGGAAACCCAAATAAACAGTAATAAATGGAGCTACCGTTAAAACCCGTCAAACGGTCATAAAGAGACAAAAACATTGGACTCACATTAACGGAGATAACTTATGATCCGAGAGTCCGTTTTAGATCCGAGACCAGTCAAATCAAAGATTCGGAAATGATCTTCGACCTGAAAGGTGAAAGTGTCTGAATGGATAGATGGATCAGATGTTATGATCATTTAAAAAAAAGATGATGGGGAACGGGTGCTAAAAACGAGGCATTGAAAAACATAACAAACCCAATACTCTCTAAAAAGGCCATAACATATGATATAGGAGCGCATGTGGGCACCGCGACCACTCAAACTAAAGCTCATGGAACGAGCTATGATCTGGCAGGTGGAGGAGGCCGAACTGACACGCGGATCGAAAGTTAGGTCTGTTTGAAGCCAAGTTTGACGGGACACCGGTGACAGAAATTGGGTTTTGGAGGCCTTTGGAGGGGTTTTTGGGGTCAAAAAACATGAGGGAAGCTAGCTTATGTTGAACTGGTGTGTAGCTCTCTTCGCTGGCTTCGATTTGATATGTGGTAGAGCCCAAATGGACACCCGGAGCGAAAGTTATGGCAGTTTGAAGTCGGAAAACTTTTTTCAACTTTTTAATAACTCTAAAATCATTCACACCATAGACCATCTCACGGTTTTGATTATATGTGCCTCTAGATCTCTTTATTAGATTCTATTTGACTGGTCGTGGCGCTTCAATGGATGCCCGGATCAAAAGTTATGGTCGTTTTAGGGATCTTGGGGTTTCTCATGTTTTTTTTATTTTTTTCATTTCATTTCGCGGCGGTTTTACCAAAACCGCCGCTATTTTGCGGCAGTTTTTTAAAAAACTGCTGCTAATCCTCGAATAAAATTCAAAAAAAATTAAAAAATAATAATTTTTTTTTGCCGTTTAGCGGCGGTTTTCTTGTAGTGAACAGTTAAATGTTTTAAATGTGGAATTTACGGGCATTATGAAAACCAATGCCCTAAGGGAAAATCTCCTGAAGAGAATCAACATGTTTATATGGGTAGTATTTATGTGGTTGATGATGAGGAGACTACAATTGATATATGAGATGAAAGAAGTGTTGAAGCTCAGTCAGTTGTTCAAGAAGGTAATGGAATGATTATATGTTTATCAAGATTTATGTTGTATAGTTAATGGTACTATGTAATAATGAATCATCTAAGGATTGATACACTATTGTTTTTCCTAAAGTATTTGAAAGTATATGTTGAATGGTACCGGTAACCATGAATGGTTATTAAAAAAATTTTGGAGAGTAGATGATATGTGGATAATGAATGGATAAGAAGACAATGAGATGTTTTATTGTATTCTTGAGCTCATTACTGATATAAGGACTAAGTGATATTATGGTTTGAGTGTATAGAATTTTTGGAATTTTGGTATGTGGAAAGTGTTAAAGTTTAACAACATTCATGTTTTTACTAAGGTTCAATGAGTATTCCTTCTTCAAGAGAATAAATGATTAAGGAATTCACATGTTTGTAATTTGACCAACAAGATATATCTTATGATATATGGTGGATAAATGATGGCATTCACGTGATTGTTATATGACATTTCAAGTAATCATTTTTTTATACTATGAGCTTGGACCGAAGTATTTTAGATAAGCCTAAATATTGGAATATATTATGTTGGACATAAGTTAGTATTGTTTATGTATAGAAATTTTTTCGATATTATTGATGTGATTTTATAGTAATGTAGTTTTAGAAAAAGGACAACCTGCAGGATGGGCAACAGCCCATCACGTCAGACAAGGCTGTGGGAATTGAACCCACAACCGAAGTGCGACTGGCCTTTATCTCCAACCACTGGCCTACAGGAAGTCCCTGGTTAGTAGAAACTAGTTTATTTTATTATGCGGTATGATATATGAAGTATAAGTTCATTTTTTGGAATCGTATACGATTAACCTCACCATATATGGACTTATGTATATTTGATAACTTTTGCTAACCAATTTTTTTGAAACAGATGGAATGACCCATCATTATATCACATGATCTGTTAACACTTTACGAATAAAAAATTCAACTTCATTTATTTAAGAGATGAATTAGAAATTTTTCAAAGCACGAACAACAGTGACATTGTACCAAAATCAGGCAATTATTTCTTCTAATTCAAAATTTTCAACTTTAGGAAAATGATATTGAAAACCAAAAATGTTGTTCTAGTGCTCTTATATCCGATGAATCAGATGGTATCTTAGATCATCAGAAATTTATGGCTTTGGGATTGATGGCTTTTTCATTAGCCATGTTCTCTACCACTCTACATCAGAACATAATGGTTAGATTTCTCTTCCATATCCATATTTTCACCTATGTTCTCCTATGTGGAAACCCAGTGATTAGTTTATTTGGGTAACCGTTACGTTTTATACTATAGTATTTAAAACCAAGTTTTGGTATTCCTTTTTACAAGGTGGGTTTTATTAAATAAACTTTCGAGTAGTAAACCATTTATAACCCTGACAAATTTCGAGGGAGAAATTCATTTTATAGGGGGTAGAATGTAACACCCCAAGATTTTATGAAAAATATTCTTTTTAATTTCCTTAATGTCTTGTGTTGTACGCTGCACCAAAATGAGCTTGCAAAACATGCATCCCTGACTTGGCTTGCATTACACGTAAGCGCAACCATCCACGATAGCGTATGTTGTACGCAATACCGAGTTTCGCTAAACAACGATATGTTATATAAACTAGCCATTATGAATAGTAATATCCACTTTTTTAAATTTTATAAATTTTATCTTTCAAAATGGAATTCATTTTTGGATTCAGAATATTGAAATTAGCCTAGGGTGAATTTTATGTATTTTTCTGAAAAATTTAAATTTTTGATGAATAGTGAAAACACTAGGTTACTATTCAAAAATAGACTTTTTATTTAAATAATTATTTATTTTATTTAAATTCATTTTAGGTAAAAAATGATACATAATACATATATAATTTCAATTTATGTCATTGGAGTCATTTTATAATAATTTTAGATATATAAATTTTTTTTTGATCTTTTCACCGTCTTTTACCCACCTCCTAGGAAAATTTGTAAATTCACATAAAAAATGATTTTACCACTTTTGTGAGTGGAATTTCAAAAATCCGAGAGACACAGTTAATATCACGGACTAAAATGTGGTTCAATGAGATGAAAATAATTTTTGGTGAATAATAACTTTTTACTCTTTTTTACCATGCTTAAAAGTAAATAGGGTAATTAAGGGTAAAAATTATATTATTATTACCCTAACACATGTCCTAATTCTATTGGATAAGTGTAATTCGACCAAAAACAACATTAGAAATAAAATATGACCATTTAGTCTTACCTTGATTAGATTAGGAAATTTATTATTAATTTATTTAAAGAAGGCTTAAAATAGTAAAAATCAACATTTAATATCTAAATAATATTTAATATAGGGTTATACATTCGATAAATTCGACTATAAATATTAATTATAAAGCTAATGATATTTCATACATAATGGTGTTTTATTTTTAATATTTAGACCTTAAATAGATTAACTTAATTATGACATAATGATGATGCAGTGATTATCTTATTAATGAAATATTGACATAATTGATGTTATAAATACCCAAATAAATGTAATTTGAGACTTTTTATGAATTCCACTAATTTTATAGGTTAATATGACATTCTAGTATTGATTTAGTTTTCTTTTTTCGAACTAATCATTCTGTTATGATTTTCACAAAAATCAATTACGAAATAGTGTAAAAATTGAAATTAAATAGTTTTTAAAACTAATATTATAGTATTAATTGTTATATTTTTCCTAAAAATCTAAGGTTCGGCCAAATTACATAGATAAGGTTATATATATTAATAATAAACCACTTGGGGTTCGTTTTGGCTTGTTAATGTAAGTTTATTAACCTTATAGTGTAAGAAAACAAGAAGACACGGTAAAAGAAACATTATTTAACTTAATGTTAAATATAAATGATAAGGTTAAAATAGAAACACAAACTTGTCTAAATTCTATTGGATGAGAGGCTTTCGACCCATCCCCACCTTAGCTTCTAAATAACTCAATTTTGAGCTATTAAAAACCGAATATGACTTTATAATAAAATAATATTTTTAGTTAATCCAAAGGTGCCCCTCTCCTCCCTTATAAAAGGGAACCTCCTCCCTCTATTCCTCACACCATTTTGAGCCTCTAAGCTCGTCCGTCCTCTGCCCATTTCACTTCCCCACTTCCCTATAAACCTTATAGAGGTACTGGACTTCTCAAAATACCAACCATAGTACCCTAAGAAGAAGTTCAAAGGAGGTACGTCGAAGAAGAGGTAATTTCTTCTACCGATTCTTTCAAGATTCTTTCTTATTCAAATTTTTATTCTTTAATTGTTTCATTATAAAGTAATAACATCATTATCAATAATATAATGATATTTTATTATAAATATGAAACAACCCCATTTCACCTTCTATCCATCCTATGGAAAACGAAATCAACGCGCGTGTGTACGTACGTAATACCGTCTCCACGCCGTGGTGTAATCTGTTTTGGACCACCACCTTACTTGGATGGGTATAATGGTGTAAATAAATAACTATATATTTTTATTGCAAAGTGATATTGATTATGAAATATTATACATATAATTCAATTCAATTCCACGATCATGGGAATGATATCATCGCTCGTGCGTACGTACGGACTACCGTCTCCATGACGCAATGAGATTCATTTTCCATGTTAACCAATAATGAATGATTATAAAGTATATATAATAAGTAATCATGAAATATATAACATAATAATGATAATGTATTTACGTGTATATATATGTATTTCATCTTCTTAATTTCATACAATTCAATAAGGAAATGTAAACAACGTTCATGCGTACGTACGACCTACGGTCTCCATGAATGGTGTATTTCATTCCTTTTATCGATCTATAATATATACGAATATGATGAATATATATAATATATAAATCATGTTTTACATTCATGAATTTTGTAAATCATGATATAAGTAATAATATCAATAACTACAAGTCGAAACACATACGATAAATGATACGATTTTACCCAAAATGCTCATTTATATGGAATTTACAAAAGAACGAGTAATATAATGTAATAAGTGAACCATTTATGATATCATAACAATGAATATGATTAATTAATAAGTCAATTTAATTATTTAAATCATTATACAGGAGTTTCAGATACATACGAAGCATATCAGACATAAAGTAAGGGATAACTTTTCCAATCTCATTTTTATCCGAGATTGTTTATTCGTAAGTATTCACTGGGGTTATATCTATCATCCATGTCCCTATTTTCTAAAAATGGTTTCATGTATGTTTAAATCCCTTTTTAACCATTTTTTTCTTTTACTACATGGTATGTAAGGAATCTTTCTTTTGTTTACGTTACGAGGTAACTTTTTGTCTTTTCCTGCAAAAGTATGAGAAGAATATTTTTTTTAACTTATACGGCATGAAAGGATTTTTTGCGGTTTTATAAAGTCTTATTTTCATGAAGATTATTTCAAAAGATTTCATAACTATTTTCAACAAAATAATTTTCTTTTAAAATTGAATGACATTTTGTGAAAAGAAAATGATTTTTAAGAATAAAGGATATTTTCCTCAAGAATTAATTTCAAGTGTTTTATGAAAACCATTTTCCATCTATGAGGACATTATTTCATATGTGTTTGTTTCAATTATAATATCTCTATGATTTACATGGATTCACTTTTCTTATTATTAAATGATATCCATTTCATTTCTATGGATTATGTGATGATGGGATGTTTTTATGAAACCCATTTAATTCATTGGGTTACTATGAATGATGTATGTCTATTTTGCGGCACAAGTAATAATGATTTCATTATGAGATGGGTGGGACCTATATCTCCCACCAATGCATTGGTTAAAGATTTATATCTCATGATATTGACATGGCTGGAATGGTAAGTTAATCCGGTTCAGTGTTACATGAATGAAACGAGGAGTGAATTTGATTCATAAAGGGACATTGTCCACTAAAATGGTCTTGGCAACAATGCCTTGGCTACTATGGAAATCATAACAAGTGTTGAATGGTTGCCACAATTACATGTTTTATTCCCATTCTATTTTTATCTTGATTGATGTTCCTTTATGATATATACCTTATGTACTTCCAAGATTTATGTCTTTTCTCAAGGATTTAATGTTTACATTTCATGTTCAAGATTTTGCTTTCAAATGATTATGTATTATTTTATGTTCTCTATGTTTGACATTACTGAGCATTTGAGCTCACCATTTTGATGTTTTATTTTTCCTAGGAAATAATGAAAGGTTTTGGGTAAAGAAACAAAAAGGGAAAGATAGTTATGGGAGATGTTTAAGATCTTTCAACATTATTATATGTTTATATTCCGAATTTCCAAATACACTAAACTATTACGGTCCTTGTTTCTCTGTTTTTGTTATGTGTTAAGTATTCCGAAAAAGGAATGTAATGTCCATGTATGTCAAGCTATGGGTCTCTACATCCTATGCTTGGTCTTTTGATGAGACCATCAACTCTTGTATTTGGGGGAGGTGATAGAGAAGGTGTTTGGGAAGAGTTTAGAGATGGCTTGGGGCTTGAGAGGTGTGAGGAAATGAGGGTGTGTAGGGTGGCTTTTATAGTGGAGGGCAGAGGGGTTTCCGTAATATAAAATTCATTAGTTTTTTAATTTCCCATATGTCAAGTAATAGTGAGTCTTGAATGACCAAGAATAGTAATTTTGTAATTTAATCCCGAACCAATTGGGCTTATATTAGCAGAACATCACATATGACCCTATAATTAGCTTATTTAGCTTAATTTGTAAATTACGGTATTTCACTATTCATGAAAAATTCATGTGTCTCAGAAAAATTCCCAAAATTTACCCCAACCATTTTTCGATGTGTAGAATCCAAAAATGATGTCCATTTTTGAAAAATATTTTTACATATAATATTAATTTAATATTTAATTAAAATCACAATTTACAAAAAATAACAGTTTTTATGATTAAAACTGATTTATAGTGCTTTAAAAAAGTTATGTAGGGTATTATAAAATTATCTATAAGCAATAATACATTGATTAAATAAATTTTAGGGAAATAAATATTATTTTAAATCAAAAAATTAATTATAATTAATTATTTACGTCTAACAAAATAACAAAACATTTACGAAGGTCAAATTGCCACTTTCTAAGATGTCTAAAACTTATTTAATTATTCAAAGATAATGTTAAGCTTATATTGGATGATTAACTATTTTTAAGGGTCATATTACTATTCATAAGGGTATTTTACTATTCATAAGGGTAAGTCAATATTCACCAAAAATTATTCTTGTTTCATTAGACTCTAAAAATCATCTTGAACACAACCGTGTATGTCAGATTTTCAAAATTCCAATCATAGGAGTGAAAATATTATGTTTAAAGGTCAGTTATCACTAATTAGTTCATTATTTTGTGTTTTTATGACATAAATATAAGAATGGAATTTCCATTGAAAAAATTTGGGTCGTTATAGTTGTGATGTTCCAAATGATTTTAGATATGCTTGTTGGGATGTGGATAGTTTGTGGTGAATGATAAATAATCAGGTCACATGTCTTGGTTGAGTGGGATATAGACTTGATGTTATATTCCCATGGGTCGAGATGGATTGAGGATCTATATCCACTCCTAAATGCATGGGTTTGGTAAGGGTAAGAGTTCTATTCTTCTAATGGTTTCATTGCACCAAGACTAAGGCTTTGAGGTGAGGATTATCAGTTTTTTATAATGTAATGCCTAATGAGATAATATTTGATTTTATTTCCATATTCGAGAAAACATTTACCATTCCTAATCTATTGTGAACATGGAAAAGGATGATTACACCTTGGGATTTATAAATGGTGAACCTGGATTAAACATTACCGCAATTTAAAGTAACAATGCCTATAATGGATTGTTGAACTACTGACCTTTACTTGCCATTATTTATCACATTCATTGAATCTAATATTTAGTTGGATATTTTATAGGCACCATTAGTGGTTTATAATTAGTTATACTCACACCCTTCCTAGGTTTCCATTGGGCACTCGAGAATATTTCATGCTTGTGGTTCAGAAAAATGGAAAGTGTAATATTCTAGGGAGTTGTTCTAGATGTGTGACATGTAAGGGTGAGGTTCCCGACATGGAGTTAATACCTTTTTACTAATTCAATTTTTTTTGTCTTTCTTTTGGGGTTTTGTACATTTGTCACTATAGCATGGCATGGAATATTTATTGTTGTATATGGTTGTACCTAGTTTGGGAATTGGTAATTTATGAATGTTATTAATTGTTCTTATTTCTTTCTCAACATAAATTCTATTACGCTAAGGATTATGCTACAAAAGTGGGCATAGTCTTCCCAAATAATCTATGACACCCTCGGTTCCAGTCATCATACAATGGTTTATGGGGATGCGCACTTGAGTTCATGTGGCTACCCATATCGTGACACAAGTTTAGTGGATCCTAAGTCCAGGACATTACAATGTGGTATCAGAGGAGGTATTTTCCCTTTCATAATATTTGGGAAGAGTAGATATGAGGGTAAAAAAATTTAAGGCATTGGTAATGTGCTTTTTATTTACAGTAGCTAACCCATGTAAGAGGGAAAACCCAAGTTACCCTTGGAGGGGATTATTGATGTTATTGTGTGTTGTTATATTTGATTATATTTAACCATCAGGTGATTAAATTGTCGTGTTATTTTAAGGATTTGTGATATTTCTATCGTAGCCTTAATGGTATGTGGTTATGAATTCATGCATCATTCTAGGAACATATTTAGGTATGTGATATATATCATAGTATGAAAAAACATTTGTTAGGTGTATTGGATATATAGGTTATAAGGCATTTGTTTTCTTAAAATTAATTTAATTGTTCCTAATAATAAGGTATGAATGTTTAAAAATGAAGTGGAAATTTATTATAGTTATAAGAAAATGGTGATTGATAAAGAAGTAAAAGTGGATTAACATTTCATTAGAGTAAACTAGGGTTTGGTTTTTTTTGAATAGGTTTAAAAGATAAGTCTGGAAATCATGTGAATTAGATACCCATGTCAACCATTCACTTATGAGTGATGGAAAGGGGTAGTGATCTGGTTGTGAGTGGTCATAGATGGGTAGTGTATGTGAATTAGTCTGATTATGTAATTTGATGAGCCTACCAATATCGTTTTTCCTTTTCGTAAGAGAGTTTTGGTTGTGTTTTAAAACTCATGTTTGGAATTGTAGAGAAATACCACCTCAAAAGTGTGTGCCTATGGGGGTATAGAAGGACGCTGCTGAGAACACTCCTCCAATAGTGGAGAAAGATAACATGTTGATCCATGAAAATTGTGAAGACTAGTTCCATGAGAACATTTCCTGTTTGATCAAAATGATGGAATGTGATCCAGTGCATACTACACTGAGTATGTTTGAGTAGACCAGGGTGTTCCAGTTATAGAATCCTTTGAGCATTACTGGAGATGGTGTTCCAGAAATAGCATAGTTATATATAGATTCTATTTAAACTATTAATTACCATCTAGTTAAAACTATCAAGAAGTGAGTCAAGTTGGCGGCCTATATGCTGAGTGGTTAAGAAAAATCTTTGCGTGACATCATGGTTCAGATAGAGCAGGCTGAAGGAATGATGTGGAATGGTTTTTAAGAGAAGTTTCATCCGAACATATGACCAAAACCTTATGGAATTAGATAAATGTATATTTTATGGGGTTGAATTAGGGTAAAATGTTATTAATAGACAATGGTAGTTATTTAACCAATTATATATGATTCATTCTAATGCTCATAGGATACATGAAATGCATAGTGAAACACATTCAAGATGGGATGAGACACGAGATCATGTCTCAGGTGAATATATTCCATCCAAAAAGGTTTTATTAAGTGGTCGACCAAGCCCTTTTCTTGGAAGAGAACTTGAAGGGATTTCACATGGTGAACGTGTGGTACTAGCTGGGTGAGAAAGTGGTGAAACATCTAATAGTAGTAAGCTAGATTTAGGAATCTTTTAGTATAGTGGGAGTATAAGGAGTAGTAAGAAGGGTGATGGGGGTAATCTTCTTAGGGTGGGGACCATGTCTTCTAATATCATTATGGAATGATGGGGCACAAGCGTGAATAGTGTCTCGGACCACCAGTCGATGGTTGAGTGTGTGGAAGGCCAGGCCATGTGTAGAGGTTCTGTAGGAACCCACGACAGTCATGGAATGAAGGATGTCAGAGGGAGATGACGAGTATATTTAGGGGTCGGTTACCCCATACCTGGAAGGCAGTTTGAGCTCCATGGGTTTTACTTTTAGGAGTGGTGGATGTGGAACTCTGGGGTAAGATCATCTTTTCTAATAGTGTAGTGCGGTATAGGGTACTCAGGCCAGAGCATAGGGTAAAGAGGTAGGCCGTATCCATGCAGTTCATAAGAAACCTAATGGGGTGAGGTTGGACCGTCTACTATTCACGGTATGATTCATGTAGCTTCCACGCTTGATAGTGATTTGTTTTATAAATGTGTCATGCATTCCTTTATTTCATCCCAGTTCATAGTTGTGTTGGGAATAATCATGGAGACTACATGTGGGGTAATATCACATGATACACTGCTAGGGTTTGGAATTGAGGACATAATGCTATGTAAGGGTTGTGCTCTTGAGGATTGTGGGTATCATATTCTGTGGGATCTGTTTTTCCTAGAAATTTCAGGTTTTGGCCTAATATTGTGGATGTATTAGTTTGTGTTATATCAAGACCATATCCATTGTTACCAATGTCGGGCAAATTTTACATTTCTCGATTGAGGAACTTATGTCCTTTGTGATGAGTTGGATACTCAAGCGAGTGATGTAGGGCCTCTACGCCAGCAGTTGGGAGAACTCACAACCAATGTTAGATGCCTTTTCATAGATGATGGAGAGAAAGAGAAGCCATTCTTACCTCTTGTTGTGGTCCAGTTCCATGATTTGTTTCTTGAGGACATCTCAGTGTTTCCAACTGAGTGAGATGTTGAGTTTAAAATTGAGTTGCTACAAGTAGAAGAGCTTGTTTTCATTAAACCATATCAAATGGAACCAATACAGTTCCATGAACATAAGGTTTAATTAGATGTGTTGGAGAAAAGGGTGTTTATTCATCCAAGTACATCACCCTGGGGATCTCCTGTGTAGTTTTCTTAGAACGTTGATGTATCACTGAGGTCATGTGTCGATTTCATGAAGCTAAACTAGATAATGGTTTAAAATGACAACCTCTTCATTTAATGGATGAACTATTTGATCATCTAAGAGGTGCCTTAGGGTTTTTTATGACCGATTGTACATCAGGATATCATCAATTTCAGGTGATACATTGTGACATACCCCGAAAATCATTCCAATGGATTAATTAGTTGTATGAATATCTTGTGATCCTGTTTGGATTGACCAATGCACTGGATGTCTTCATGGCCTTGGTGAACCA
This sequence comes from Viscum album, assembly GCA_963277665.1. Classification (NCBI taxonomy): domain Eukaryota; kingdom Viridiplantae; phylum Streptophyta; class Magnoliopsida; order Santalales; family Viscaceae; genus Viscum; species Viscum album. Next base: position 1,608,712,102 of record OY728140.1, read on the forward strand.
GGTATTCCACCCATATCCAGATCTGTTAGTAGTTTTCTTCATTGATGACATCTTGGTGTACTCCAGAAGTCATGAAAATAATTCTAAACATCTTAACATTGTCTTCAGTACACTATATAACCATAAGTTTTACACCATGATATCAAAATGTTAGTTTGGTATTGATGAGGTGCACATTGTGGGACACATCATTATTGAGTTAGGTGTGCCTATGGATCTCGAATAGGTGTAGGTTGTGGTGTCTTGGGTGATCTGAAGAACGTCTCTGATGATTGGAGTTTTTTGGGTTTGGGTGGTTATTACCAAAGGCTTAGTTGGGATTTTTCTCATTTGGTAGTGCCACTCAGAGGCCTAACCAAGAACATTATTATTTTTTGATTGGTCAGAGTATTGTGAGAATTATTTTCAAGAGATGAAGAATCAGTTGGCCATAAAAATGATTTTGAAATTACTCAAACTGGGTAATAGGTACACCATGTTCTGTGATGCATCTGATTTTTGACATGGGGAAATGTTGATGTCTGATGATCAGGTTGTATCTCATGCTTTGTGATAGTTGAGGCCACACAAAATGAATTACCCAACTCATGAACATGATCTAGCTATTATGGTTATTTCCTTGAACTTTTGGAGGCACTACTTGTTGGGAGAATGTTTCATGGTATCTAAGGAACATAAAATTATCTAGTACATACTCTCCGAGTTGGAGTTGAATATTTGATGGAAATGGTGGGTTGAGTACCTGTAGTATTTTTATTTTGATTTGGTGTACACACCATGGATTGGGAATAGTATAGATGATGCTCTAAGACGAAAGGCTCAGAATCCGGTGGTTCAGGAATCCAGTTCAGAATGGAAGTTGATGTCCTCGTTTGCTGAGATGCATTTGGAGGTACAGGATTGGCATGGGAAAATTACCCTTGCATCTAGAGAAATTGAATCTACACTTTTGAGCTGATTTAATGAGATTCACTTGGAGGATCCATAGTGTATTTCTATGAAGGAAATCCAAACAGGTGGGGAGTCCCCTTATGGATGGAATTTCATTTTCGATGGAGTTTATTATGTACACGGTCATGTTTTGGTGCTCGTAAGAGTACATAAGGAGTCGATGATTTAGTTTCAGGTGTTAAAGTGGATAGTGCAAATAGTATTGACTATGTTGTACCATGATCTTCATATCAAGTTTTGGTGGCTAGGAATGAAGAAAGAAGATGGGAGTTTCGGTGCAGGATTCCTTACCTATCTGTAGTTGGAGGCTTGACATCAGCATCCTGGTGGATTGTTGTAGGCATTTCCTATTCCAGAGTGTAAGTGGAATAGAATAATGATGGACTTCAGAGTGGTTATTTCAAGGATTCCTCCGAAGAATGATGTGATTTGAGAGTTGTTAGATTGGATGATGAATTTTTCACATTTCATACTGATGATGGAGACCTATATAGTCGAAAGTTGGGAGAATTTTATGTTTGAGGAAAATTATAGTATAATGATGTGTCGAGAACCACAATTTCGGATCATGATCCTCGTTTCACCTCGTGCTTCTAGAAGAGACTATAGAAGGCACTTGGTACTTAGGTGTTTTTGAGTATGTAATACCACCCACAAATTGACGGGAATGTACAACATAACATTTATGTTTTATAAGACTTGTTGGGAGAATGTGTTCTGGACTTTGGATGTTCATAGGAAAGGAACTTTTTTCTTATTGAATTTTCCTACAATAACAGTTTTAAGGACATAATTTAGATGGATCCATTTGAGGCACTCTATGGGAGACTATGTAGATCTCCATTATGTTGGTTAGATGCTAGAGAGACTAAGCTATTAGGACCTACTATAGTGCAAGATAACTCAGATAATTATTTATTTATTTAGAAGCATATATAAGTTTCTCAGAAAAGAAAAAAGTCGTCGTCAGACCGGCTTCGTAGACCTCATGAGTTTATGCTGGGAGGTAGGGGTTTTGTGGAGTGTATTCAAGATTGGGACACCACCGTATCCATCAATAGGTCATATTGGTGCCTAAATATGTGGTTCCATTAGAGATTGTGAAGAGGGTTGGACCTATGACATACTGACTAGATCTCCCATAGTTGTATAGTGGGATGCTTGATGTATTCCATGTTTCAATACTCCGACAGTATCACCCAGATTGATCCCATGTGATAAAAGGAGTGGATGTCGAACTTAATGATGATGCATCCTTTGAGGAGCACTTGACTCGTATTGTGGATCATATTGAGAAGGTCTTGTGGGTTAAGGTGGTTCCATTGGTTTATGTTCAATTGAAACATGGAAATGTTCATGAACAAACATGGGATAGAGAATTAGATATGTGGTTCTAGTGGCCCGATCTCTTTTCCTTGGGAAATAAATCGTTCTTGGGAAGAGATGCATGAGGATGAGTCATCATAATGGGGGAGGTTGTAAGATCCTGGATCTCCCATACATTATGTTTTTTCCTATATTTCATTTTATGTTTTTTTGTTAAATAAGAGTTTTCCCAAGATCATGAGAAGACATGGGTGGTCTGGGGGGTTGAGACATGAACGGGAAATAAAAAGGGTGTTTTTGGTCATGTTTGATAGTTTTCTAATTATTAGTGAAAACCATGAAGAAATCCCAGGTAACCATGTGGCCCAGTAAATTTGAAAAAATTTAAAAATGTCATTATGGGGTTTTAATTTCTAACTCAGTATTTGTCCCCCTACATCCTCCTTCAACCCTAGTGACAGGCCAGGATTACATAATCTACCAAGATGTGATTCTACTTTAGTCCAAGTTCAGTTGGTGTGTTTTCAGTTACATATTTATGATCCGACTAATTCCTATATTTTCATTATATCTTTTTTTGGTAGTGTTCACACAATATCTCCATAACCTTTTGAGGCTCTAAAACCCTTTCTTTTCGGTGAGATTTAGGATGAGGCTTCAAAGGGTGGTTGAATCGGGGTCTAGGGTCTCGATTGGGAGTGTGTCCACAAACGTATTCAATGTAAGTGGTCTACATATTATATCCCATAGTTTATTAATTGATTTTTTCATATAGGGTGTCAGTCTTGTTTCCGTTCGTGATATGTTCATGATTCCATTAACAAGATGTGGTAAATTGGAACTCTCAATGATTAATTAAACCCATTTTGACCCCTAAGGGATGATATATTGATATCTTGACAAAACTAGAGCCACCCAAGGGGTTTGTTGACCCTCATGATTGGGCTAATGGAAATGTAAGGAGTGAAATTAACTCATAATGAAGTAGTGAAATGGAGGGTTTGTTAATTGGATTATGTAATTTGTTATAATCGATGGTGGATATTTTTCCACAGTGTGGTTAAAGACAAAATGATTTTTGGGATGACATTAAAATAAATTATATGGGGTTAATGGGAATATGATAATGAATTATGTTTATACTTGAGTATGCTTAGTGAGATAGGAATCGAAAATTGGAAATGGTTCTAAAGGATTAAGTGATATAAATGCGAATGTGTTAATGGATTAAGCCATAATGGTAATTTCCAATTTATGGATTTTTATGATGTTTCAAATGATATTGTATATGATTTTTGTGATGTGGTTAATTGTGGTGAATGATAAATAATAATTTGAACATGGCTTGTTATATTGTGGTATATACTTGAAGTTCTACACCAAAAGGTTGAGTTGGACCTATGTTTTAGATCCACCCCAAAATGCATGGGTTAGAGAAGAGGACAAAATTCTATTTCCATTAAGGTTGAATTCCACAAGTACTGAGGCTTCAAGGTGAGGATTATGAGGTTGTTATAATGTGATACCTATTGAGATAGGATTTGATTTTATTCCTATATTCTTGAAAAAATTTAACATACCTAATCCATTGAACACATGAAAAAGGTAGATTAAACCATGTGATGTCAAAAAAGAGAACCTAGATTAAATAGTAGCATAATATAAAGGAACATTGACAATAATGGATTTTTGAACTGTTTACCTTTACTTTCCATTATTAATCACATTCATGAACTATCTATATTTGATGAATATTTAATAGAAAACATTGATGGTGGCCTAATGAGTTATACTCAAAACCTACATGGGTCACCATTAGGTTCCTGAGAAGATTTCATACTTTTAGTTCAGGAAAAGGGAAAGGGCCCTATGCTAGGGAGTTGAGTTGGATGTGGGATATGTATGGGTGAGGATCCAAACATGGTGTCTCAAAAATTTTGGCGTTTCAAATTTTTTTTCATTCGTTTGGTGTTCTGTTCACTTATATCTTTAGCATGTAAGGACATATTTACCGTTGTATATTTTTGTATCTATATTGAGAATTGGTTATTTATTCGTGTTATTTTCAGAGACTCTGATGGCCAGTGTCCGGGCTGCTTTTTCGTTGGATGTGGTCACTCGTCATCGCTGGAGGCGGAACTGCTGGGTGTCATTCATGCTGTTGATTTTTCTCTTCAAAGAGGTTGGAGGAAACTATGGATTGAGAGTGATTCATCCACCATTATTCATGCCATATGGAATCGCAGCACTCATCTGTCCTGGAAGCATACTTCACGTTGGATGAACTGCCTTAACTTGCTCCACATGATTGATTATATTGCCACCCATACTTACCGTGAGGCAAACTCCATCGCTGATGCTCTTTCAACAAAGGAGTTCACCAGCGGATGACTTGGATGGACTCCGTGCCTGCAGATTTATTTGATCTCTTTGATAGAGATTGTAAAAAAATCCCATATTTCAGACTCTTGTAACTTTCTTTCTTTATTAATAATAATTTTTTCTTTGGCCTTTGACCAAAGCATTACCTTTTTAAAAAAAAATTAATACTCTATCATTTGAAACACACCTGTGGTGCTAGTTCATTATGCTATATATTATATTAACATAAAATGTGAAACATTTTTTTTTTTTGAAATACAAAAAATTATTAAATAAGGAAAAACTATCTAAAAATTTCATTATAGAACCTGTTGAATATAAAAACAAGTATGTGAACCTTTCTTATAAACTCAAATAAAATCAAGGACTGATCTAAATTTAACATTACATGATTTATTTACTATCTATATTTTCATTACATAGTGAGTTTTGATTGTATTTATTTAGATGTTTTTATCACTTCTACTAAAATACATGGATGGGTACATTGATACCCATTTATCCTCAGTCTTCACATTTGATTATCCCATGTATAACTATGAAATAGGATTTGTATAGCCTATAATTCCTTGTGAGTAGTTTATTTATTAATCCCTAATCTTGTTATTTTATATATTTATTTGTTTTTAATATATATTATTAGTGGACTACATTCATGTAAATGGGAATAAGATTGAGCTTGGAGATACATTCTTGTTCAATTTTTTGATGAATATTCTTTTTCATTAACCTATTATTTTTAACATTACGCTAAAGTTATTTTACAACTATTTATTTTATGTTAGTAATTTTCAAATTTATATTAGTTTAATAAACTATGATTGTTTATATTTACAATTGATATGTATATAATATATGATATTAGTAGAGTATTTTAAAATATATAAAATTTTCAAATGTTTTGACTAGTATTTGATCAATCATTTGATAAATTATATCAACATGTCACAATATATATATATTAATTGTGTTTTTAAACTACGGAAAAATTTTATATTGAGTGTATTTAAAATTTTAATTTTCAAATTACAATAATTTTATTATGGACACTCACTTTACCCACCTCTTGAGAATTTCTCTTATACAAAGATTTTGTATTAGTTCACATAAAGACCATTAATTTCAAGATCTGTTTCTACTGACGTTATTTTACATTGGCATTGATCTAGTCATTAGGGATGGAACTCTTATTAATGTATAATTAGTATATTGTTATCATTGATTCTAAACCTGAAGCTTTTGGTACTAATCAAACCCCTCATTTCAAGGGACTAAATTTTTCCCAATGGAAATTTAAAAGAAAATTTTATTTTTGAAATTTTAGGAATTGATATTTTAGAAACTATATAAGATAAATTTTAAAAAATCAATAAATACAGAAAGTAAATGGTTTATTCAATAAAAAAATATTATGAATATAACAATAAATCTATAAAAGGTTTTTTTATTCACAATGAGAACATATTAATAGAATATCTTATTGTGCTACTAATTTTGAAATATGGGACACCTTAGTTGTTTCTGATTATGAAATTAAAATATTAATGAAATTATATTAAAAATATATAATATAAACAATGAATCATTAAATGTTAAAGGTGAAGAGTTGATATCTAAAATGAACTATAGACATAATGGTATTATAAATACAATGAAGGCACTTGGAAAACCAATGGATTAAAATAATAATTATTGTGACTACTGAGATACTTACCCAAAAGGTAGAGAAGAGATTCTGTGTCTATTAGATAATATTTTGATATTAGAAAGCTACAAGTGATTGAACTAATTGTAATGTTTATGGTTTCTAAGGAAGAATTAAAAGGAAGAAAATGAAGCTGTTAAAAATAAACAAATATTATATCCTTTATGGCATATGATTCAAAATAAAAAGTTGTAATCAAAGTTGATTGAAGCAGAGATGAATACGAATTGGAAGGATAATATTTTATGGTTTACCAAGATAGAAGAATTAAAATACAAAAAATAATAATAATTTTTTTCCAAAAGTGTAATTATATAGTAAATTGTGAAAAATGAGAACATTGGATAACAGATTGTATGAAAATGGAATATTATAGTGATATAACCTAATATGAATGCGATAGGAAAGTAAATATACAATCTAATTGACTTATGATGAAGTTTAAGAATAAATATGATGATAAAGATAATAAACCAATGAAATCATTGAAGAAAACATACTTTGCATCTCATGAAGTCTCCAATGATTCTAATTTCTCATGGAATGATTCATGTGAGAAATAATTCTTTTGTTTTACAACCACACATATAAGGTACTTAATAAAATTATTATTTCTCATTTTTTTGATAGTGATAATTTTTTTGATGAATCAAAAATGAATAATGATGATATTTCTGGAAAATAATCTTTATTTGATGACCCCATGAATGAAATTAATGTTAAATATAAGAATTTGAAATTTTTTTATTCCTTATCTATCAATACTAATAAAGATATTTCTAATGATAATGATAATAATTAAATAATATTAAAGGATGATTTAAATTTGAAATTTTAATATCTACAATTTAGAAAACATTTAATGCAATTTAAAAATGGTACTAATACTTTGAATATGATTTTTTTAATTAGATAACTACAGAATATTAATAATATAATTGGATATACATCTAAATATAAATATAATATATATAAAAACTCCTTTTATACAAGTTTGAATAATAATAACATAATATATAAAAATAATGGTACCACTTTCTGTTAAAATGGTCCTTATTCTGTTAGACCAAAGAGAACATTTGATTGTTAAATTATATTAATTTTATAAATGAAAATCATATAAAATTAATATGTATTCCAAAATATTTATTTATAAACTTTTTTATACCCAATAAAATCTATGTAGAAAAATATTTTGTTATTTTATTGTGTATAGATAATGTAAATAAAGTGAGAATATAAAAGTCAGTTGTATTTGGTTAATGGATGTTCCCAACACATGACTTGATAATAATATAGATTTAGGAGTCTAATTAATTTTGGATGGAGTACATGTCACTTTTTCTTATAATTTGAATGAAAATATAATCTTCCTTGGATAATTTGTTGACTATGAAACTATTATTTTTTATAATGTTTTATTTGTTTATATATTGAAATATAATCTAATTAGTATATCTAAATTATGAGATACTGGATACAATGTTTTATATGAGAATAATTACTCAAATATTTTTGATTCTAAACAAGATTTATTGTTCACTGCATTAAGAAAGGAAAATTTTATTGTTGATAATTTATATTCATTATTGTTTGAATATGTTTCTTGATTAAGTAACTTTTACAGAGAATCATAGTTTTGTAATTGGATACTAGGCCACTAATATATAAACTATCATATGAATATAACTAGAAAAGGATTATTCTAGGATCTAATCATTCTAAAATTACCAAAATGAAAATTAGGTTATCCCGATCAAAAGGGAAAGTGAAAAAATATTTACTTCAAACTAAATAATGAGACATAAATCTATCAACCACTAGAATTCATTAAAATTGATTTTTTTGCCCTTTTCATGTATAGGTGGAAAATTATTCTTATTCCATTATTGATGATTATTCACGATACACATGGGTGTTCTTAAAATCTCACAAAAATGAGGCTTCGTCCAATTTTCATGAATACAAAAAATATGAAGAGATCCACAATTCACTGAACATTATGAACATTACAACTGGTCATGGAAATGAATTTAAAAATAAATACATTAAATATTTATTATCACAATATGTATATAGACATAATTTTTATACAGCTAGAACACCTCAAAAAATGGTTTTATTTCAAGTAGAAACATATATTTTTCATGAAATTTCCCAAATTATGCTTTGTAAATAAGGATTAGTAATCCATCTCTAGGATGAACCTATAAAAAAAACTTGTTATGTAATTAATAGGGTTCTTATTACTCCATTCATAAATAATAATACTTGTGATATTTAAAATTGTAGATAACCTAATGTTAAATAAATTTTAGTTTTTTGTTATAATGTAATTATTATGAATATAATGGATATTCTAGATAAATTTGTATAAATGAGTTATGAAGTAATTTTTTATGTTTATTCAATCACCTGTTACTCATACTGAGTTTTTAATATGAAATCCAATATTTGAAAGAATTTATAAATGTCACTTTTGATTAGACAAATCCACATGAATCCAAAACTATGGTGGAAACCCTTTTTGGTGATATATCAAATACAAATATAAATAAATCCTATAATACGTATGACTATAATTATATTTAATTTGATAAATATATTAATAGGTACAATATTTACCAACCTACCCATGAACAAAAAAATGAATAATTAAGTACAAAAACACCAAAAATAGTTTTGAATCATATATATATTCCTTTAGATGTTGTTTTAGGTGATCAAGCAAGAGTATCTCAAAAAAGATATTATATTTGAAACTAGTTAAAACATCTGGCCTTATTGTCTCAGTATTAAAATAATAATTTCAATAATTTAATTAATTATGAGAGTTTAATGATATATATGCAATAATAATTTAATCATTTTAAATGAAATATAGTCTAGGAACTAGTTAAGAGACCTAAATACTACCTACCTATTGAATTGAAATTGGTATATTGAAGAAAGGTTGATTGGTATGTAACTATTGTTAGAAAAAATGATTTATTGGTTTCAAATTGTTATAATATAATGGAAGGAATTGATTAAGAACAATCCTTTTCCAGTAGCTATAATTGAATCCAGTAGAATACTTATTCCTTATGACGATCTTCAAAATTTCAAACTACATCATATACATATCAAGATAGAATTGATAAATTGTTATATAATTGAGGATGTGTTTATAGAAAATGCCCTTGATTTTTAAACCCTCATTATCCAAATAATATGTTTAAAAAATGATAATAGATTAATGGTTTAAAATAGGATCATTATTCATTGTATGATATGCTCAAACCATTTCTGATTTCAAATATATTTTCAAAATATATATCTTTACATTATTGATCAAAATAATTTACAGACATGTTTTAGTTGTAAAAAAATTATTGTGATGATATAATTTTGTGTTCGTATAAAAATTATTTCAGTATAGAATTTTCTAAATATATGCACAATTTATTTTAAATGAGTTTAATTGGAGAATAAAAAATCTTCCTTAGTTTTCAATGTATTCAAAACAAGGAAGGAATTATTTTAAATTAAATTTAATATACAAAAGAAAATTTAAATGTTTTTTCTTTTGATATGATAAAAATATGTGATAATCGAAGGAGTACTAGCTATAAACTAGATTTGGATGAGACTGGAAGACTAGTTGATCAAAGTACAAATAGAGTTATTATTGGGATCTTATTATATGTAACTGCTAGTAATCCTTGAATAATTTTTATTATGTGAATGTGTTGACCATTTAATAAAACCCAAATAATCTAAATTTAATTTAATTAACATAATTTTCAAAAGCCTCATAATAAAACAAATTTTGGATTTTATTACTCTTTGATCTAAGAATTTTAGTTCGTTACTTATTCTTATGCAGAGTTTGGGGGATGTAGGTTATATAAAAAACTCATATGACATGTCACATTTCATGATTTATTCTAGTTTCTCAGTTTAATAAAACGTATAATAATATGAAATTGTTTATATATAAATATGAGTACCAATATCTACGTAGTTTTTTTGTAAAAATTCAATAGATATAACAAATATTTATAGACTATGTTTATCAATTTCAACATTTCCCTATAAATTTTGACAATATAGGTGAAATTATTATCTCTAAAAATCATGTATGTCATTCCAAGACAGAACACATTCATATAATACATCACTTTTGTTATATAATTATCAAAAAGGATATTTCAATCTTGATTTCATAGGTACTGAGAATCATCTCACTGATATTTTCACAAAACCATTAAACATTGAAATAATATATTGTATCATACATAGGTTATGTATGATTGATCACCCCAGATAATTATTTTATCAATTTATAAGAAGACTGGTTATTATTCTACATTAAAATGATAGAACTGACGATGAGGATTAAGTGGTATTAATGATATGTCATTTGGTATGTCGATGGTTCCATGAAATGTTTCCATAAGGCTTGGTAATGCGGTTGGTACAACTATTGAAATAACCCCAGCTATTGTGAAGATTCAGTCATGTGTTAGGTCAATATACTATGTTTAATCAACATACCATAAGTATCATGGTCACTCAATCTACCAAAATAAATTTCACATTGTAAAACAAGTTTTCATGTCTATCATCCAAAATTATAATATATATTTCAGCATGTTTTCAACACATTACATTTTAAAACCCTCAATAAAATAAAATACCTTAAATAAATATTAAAATCAAATCCTTAATTCTATATACTAGTGTTATATTATTTGTTAACCTTCATAAATAAGATATTTTCTCTAAAACACCTGAGGCATAAATATTTTGAATATTAGAGAAGATGTTAATGATGAAGTATACACTCAGGTTCAATTATCCTAAAGCATCTCATCCTTCAAAGAAAATAATATATTCATCCATCACACCTTCCAATATAGTATATCCAAAAAATTTAACTCAATCGATCATTACAGAATGGGATTGAAATTTTTTAATGTTTGAATATGATTAATTCTATAGGTTGGTAATATTTTCAGAAGAAATGTTGGACAACATGGTTTTGTGAAAACAAATATCCATTTTATTCATGGTTAGTACTGAAGTTCTATTTAAAAATGGAATTGGAAATGGGTGTTTAGAAGGATGTTATTAGGATATATGAAAATGTATAAATATTATCTTTTGTATCCATTATTTCTGAATAATGGTTAAATTTACTTCAAAAATGTGAACGGTTTTTGAAACTATAAGGGTGAGGTTTTGGAGAGTTTGGAGATTTTTTTTTTGTTTTTTCTGATATTTTATAGGTTAATAAGTGGTGAATGGTTTTTGAAAACCATGAAACACCTAAAGGAACACATTCATAGAGAGGGAGGGGAAAATAGAAGGTGCACTTGCAGTGCACGATTTATCCAAATAGTGCAGAGGCCTAGTAGAAACAGTGTTCTTTGAAAACTGGATTTTGTATTTTTGAGGCTGTGGCTTTAGCATAGTTAGTGCATGGTTTGGAGACTGTGTGAGTTGACCAACTAAGGGTTTTTATTTAGGCAGTATCTGATGAACTATTAGTGAACAGTTTTCTTAATTGTGAAACTAAACCATGTGTGGCAAGAAAGGACATCCATAAAAAGTTTATCAGATTCATTTTCCCCCTAATACAATCATGTTTCATCTTATGTGGACCTAAATTTGAATTTTTCCTTCCCATAGTTCAGGTAATGTTCTCTCATCAATAAATAGGTGATCTGAAGTCATCCCTAGGTGATAGGAGGTTGATTCCTCATGGCATGGGATTGTTCTTCGTCATTATTGATGTTTTTCATTGATCTACATCTCTCCATATCTGGATTTATTTATATATTCCTATTATAGGTGGATATAAGGGTGTGTATGAAAAATATGTTTTGATTTTGTTATGTTATTGGAAGATATTTAAGGTGGGTTCATAGATATTCCATCCCAATTTGGTGATTTATTTTTATGCTATTTTCTATTTTCTCCAAAACAATAGAGGTATTGTAACACCCCGAGATTTTATGAAAAATATTATTTTAATTTCATTAATGTCTTTTTTTGTATTCTACACCAAGATTACCTTACGCTATACGCAACACCTTATTAGCTTGCAGTATACGCACCACTATTCTTGGATCGTGTTACACACAATTTTGATAATAGTTATTCTACGCAACATTGAGTATATATATATATATATATATATATATATTCAATGTATAAATGAAATATGGTTGGATTCTGTTATACTAAACAACTAAGGATTCTTTCACAACACGCAACCCTGACTTGGCTTGCATTACACGCAATCGCGACCTTCCTCGATAGCGTGTGTTGTACGCAATACCGGGTTTTAATAAACAATGTTATATTATTATAATATTATCATGAACTAGCCGTTATGAATAGTATTAACTAAATTTTGAATTTTATAACATTATTATTCATCTTACACATTTATATAACATGGTATAAGAACAAAATAAATTTTTCGGGTAAAATAAGTATTTTTCAAAAAATGCAGTTTTGCCGCCTTTTGATGGCGCACCCACTTGAAATCTGGTTTTTGACATGTTTATAAGTTCAATTTGACAAAATAAAATTATTCTTTGGAATCAAGAAATAAAAATTTACTTTGGATAAATTTTTTTATATTATTCTGGTAACTTTCACATTTTAATGAATAGTAAAAACACGCTATATTTTAATTAAAAACAACTTTTTTCATCGTAATATCTTATGTGGTTAAATTATAATATTGAATGGTTTTAAATTATAAATAGAATATATTTTTACCATTTAATATAATGTATGTCATTAGCATTGATTTTACCTTGAATTCGTAGGTTAAATCAATTCAATCTTTTGCAATGTTTTAAACAAAAACCCGTTTTTATTCGACAACGGGATTAATTTTAATTTAATTTCTGCAACTTCTATGCTTTGAATTTTAAAAAATGGATTCCATATTTGGAATCTGTGGGTCCAAATTATGTTAATAGGATACTTTTTATTTTTGGGAATTATGAATAGTAACTACAGTAAATTTTATTTACCTTAGTTAAAGGTAAATCGGGTAATTAAGGGTAAATATAATATTTTAAAATTACCCTAACAAATGTCAAAATCCTATTGGATGACTAAAAATAGACCCATATCACCTAAGGGTAGGATTAGATTCATTTAATTAAATTTTTTCAATGAAAATAATTTAATTATTATTAAAACCAAAGAATGTGACAACATGTTACTTTCTTAAATCTTATAAGTATAATAATTTTAATCTAGTGATAAACTTCATGAAACTTCGAACATGAATAGTCTCCAGAAAGATAATACAATTATCTATATCATAGGAATTTATTTAGAATTTTTAGGGATTAAATAATTATCATTTATTATGACAGAAAGATGATGCAGTAATTGTCTTATTAATGAAATATTGACATAATTGATGATATAAATGCCCAAATAAATGTAATTTGAGACTTTTAATGACCTACACTAATTTTCTAGGTTAATATGACATGTTATTGTTGATTTAAGCAACTAGGTTCGAACATATAATTCTGTTATGACTCTCACAAAAATCATATATCAAATAGTGTCAAAATTGACACAAAATAGTTTTTAAATCAAATATTATATTATTAATTGTTATTTTGTTCCTAAAAATCTATGGTTCGGCTAAATGACTTAGATAAGGATATATATATTAATAATAAACAATTTGGGGTTCTTTTGGCATGTTATAGTAAGTGTATTAACCATATAGTGAAAGAAAACAAAAAGACACGGTAAAAGTTAAATTATTTAACTTAGAGTTAAATCTAATTGATACGGTTAAAATAATACCCTAAACTTGTCTAAATCCTATTGGTTGATAGAATTTCGACCCATCCCCACTTTATCTTCGAAATAAGACCCTTTAGAACCATTATAAACCGATTTTGACTTTAATATAAAATAATATTTTGCGATATTCCTAAAGTGCCCCTCTCCTCCCTTATAAAAGGACACCTCCTCCCCCTCCTCCTCACACCAATTTGAGCACTCAAGCTCGGCCAACCTCTGCCAAAATCCATTCTCCACTTCCCTAGAATAATCCTAGAGGTTCTGGTCTTCTTCAAAGACCAATCTTAGTTCCCTAAGTCAAGGATTCAAAGAGGCGTTTCAAAGAAGAGGTAATATCCATTACCGATCTTTTCAATTTCTTTCTTCTTCAACTTCTTCTTCTTCAGTTGTTTCATGATAAAGTAATAACATCAGTATTACATAAATAATGATATGTTATTATAAATATGAAACAACTCTAATTAACATTCTATCCATCCTACGGAAATAGGAAATCACCGCGCGTGCGTACGTACGGAATACCGTCTCCACGCCGTGGTGTAATCTATTTTCCGCCACCACCGTAATTGGATGGGTATAAAGGTGTAATGAGTAACTATATATGACTATTATAAAGTGATATTGATACTGAAATAGTATACATACACTTCAACACAATTCCACGACCATGGGAATGCTATCATCGCTCGTGCATACGTACGGACTACCGTCTCCACGACGCGATGAGATTCATTCTCCATGTTAACCATTTAAGAATGATTAAAAAGTATATATAAGAAATAATAATGAAATATATGACATTATAAAGCTACAGGATTTATGTATATATGTATGTCATCTACTTACTTCCATTCAAGACAATAAGGAAAGGAAAACAGCGTTCATGCGTACGTACGGACTACCGTCTCCATGAATGGTGTTTTTCATTTCATTTATCTATCTATTATATATATATATATACTGAATATATATGATATATAAATCATATTTTATATTCTGTAAGTATGTAAATCATGATATAAGTAATAATAATGTCAAGAACAACAAGTCAAAACACCTACGATAAATGAAACGATTTTACCCAAAACGCTTCTTTAACATGGAATTTACAAAAGAACGGGTAATATAAAGTCATAAGTGAAACATATATGATATCATAACAATGAATATGATTCTGTAATAAGTAAATGACATTATTTAAATCATTATACAGGAGGTTCGGACACATACGAAGCAAATCGGACCTAAGGTAAGGGAAAATATCACAATCTCATTTTTATCCGAGATTGTTTATTCGTAAGTATTTACTGGGGTGTATTTTATCATCCACATCCATGTTTCATCAATATGTAATATTATTTAAATCCACCTACAATTGTTTAAATCCATTTTTACCCTTCGGTGAGTTTTTAGTAAAGAATATGAAAGGAATCTTTTGTCGTTTTTTTTCGTACGAGGTACTTTTTGACTTTTCCTACAAAAGTACGAGAAGACTGTTTTTTTTAACATATACGGCATGAATGGATTTTTAAAACATTATTTCCAAGAAGCTTCCTTTACAAGTTTTCAAGTTTATTTTTAATTTACTTCTTTTAGTCTAAAGTTGTATGACATGTTAAGAACGGAAAAAATGTTTTTAAAGAAGAAAGGATATTTTCCTCAAGAATGGAGTTCAAGTATTTTATCAAAATTATTTTCCATCTAAGATAATAAAAGGGTTCTGTTTTTATCCCTATTATTACATGGATTTGATTATGTTGTGATGGAAATATTTTTTTTTCTTTATCTTATATTAATTTTTTTATGATGTCATGTTGTTTAAGAATCCCATTTTTATTACATGGGTTACGCTATGATGTATGGTTTATGATTATGTGGCACACATAATAAAGGATTCATTATAAGATGGGTGGGAACTATATCTCCCTCCAATGCATTGGGTAAAGATTTTATATCTCATGAGATAGACAGGGCTGGAACGGTAGGTTATACCGGTTCAGTGAAACAGGACTGAAAGAGGGTTACTCGATTCAGAAAGGGACTTTGTCCACTAAGATAGTCTTGGAAATGAGTCTTGACTAACAAGAAATGATTCTCTAAGATTATGTGTGAATGACACAAAGTTTCATGTTTTAAGTTATGATTATTGTGATTACATTTCACTACCATGATTTACCCCATGTTATGAAATTATGATCTCTTTTGCAGGTTAAGATTTCCAAAAGTTATATTCTTATGTATATGATGTGATTGATATTTTTTTTGTTTACCCTTACTGAGAATTTGAGCTCACCCTTTTATGTTTTCTTTTCCCCAGGATATAATGAAAGGTTTTAGGTAAAAAAAAGCTAGATCTTTATGAGATATTTTGAAGATCTTTCACCCCGATTAGAAGATTATATTCCGAGTTTTCAAAGACACTAAACTATTACGATCCTTGTGTGTGTGTTTTTTGTTATGTACTAAGTATTCCACAAATGTAATGTAATGTCCATGTATGTTAAGCTTCGGGTATCTACAGTTGGTATCAGAGGCAGGTTTGGTAGGAATGTATCCAATCCTTGGGAACTCTCACATGTGAGCGTTGGACGAAGCATGGCTCTCCGCCCAAGAGCTTCATGTGGAAATGGCTGCCACTGGGGATGGTGGTGTGTCCCGCCCAGGGGGTGTAGCCGCCCATGGAGTGCCCTGATAGGTATCAACTATAGTCCACTGGATGTAATTCCAGACCACTACAGTTGGTATCAGAGGAAAGGTTTAGTCAACCTTTGGAAACTGGGATGCGAGAACTTTAGTGAGATCCCTAGAGATATTTCTAAGGTATGTCTAGGGATGTCCCTAAGATTAAGTATACGTATAGGTTATAGTACTAGAATTACGCTAACGATCATAGAATTAAACCTAAGATGTTAGATATTGAAGGTACTCCCCCTTTATTATGTTGTTTTCCCTAGCATGATTTTTGCCTCTCACACTATTCTTTTTGGGTTTTAGACGATGGCCGGAACCCGAAGGAACCATGTTGATCAATGCAATGGACAATGCAATGATTGTCCTCCTGAAAAAACAAATGTTATTGGAGATGGAGTGCAAAATCTTATTGCTATACTTACACAAGCTATGAATCATTCTGGACTTCCAAATGAGCAGAGAAGGGAACAATATTCTATTGAGTCCTTCATGAGGCAACGTCCACCTTCTTTCAGTGGGTCTTCTGATCCACTTGTTGCTGAACAATGGATCTGTACCACTGAAAAGCTATTTTCAGTTCTTCAATGTTCTGAACATGATAAAGTCATCTTAGCAGTGAATCGTTTGGAAGGTGATATTGATCAATCTTGGAATCTTATTAAGAATACGAGGCAAAGGGATGAAATTGAGTCCATTGAATGGGACGAGTTCAAGAACTTATTTTTCAGTAAGAACTTCCCCTGTATTCTTCGAACAAATATGGAGAAGGAGTTTCTTGAACTAAAGCAAAAGGATGATGAATCTGTTGGTATATACGAAGAAAATTTTACAAGACTTGCAAGGTATGCATCTGGAATTATCATCCAACCTGAAAGTAAAGTTGATCGATTTTTCAGTGGCTTAAAACCAAGTCTTCGAAGGGCATTATCTATAAGAGACTTCAGTAGCTATGAAGAAATTATGCGTTGTGCTATCATGTTAAAAATGGAAGTTGGTGTTACATATCCATCTCATGGTTTTGACAAGAAACGAAAGATAGAGTTTAAGGAGAAATATCAGAATGATGGTGAAAAGAAGATGAATGTTTCCTTTTTCTCACAGTGTGGAAAGAAGCATGGTGTAGATTGTCTTAAAGGGACTAGAAAATGTTTTATGTGTGGAAAAAAAGGTCATCGAGCAGTTGAGTGTCGAAGTAATGGAAAAAGGGTTTTTAATGATGTGAATAAAGCAAACACTGCAGAGAACGCACCACCAACACTTCAATTCTTCAAGTGCAAGGAAATGGGGCATTATGCTAATAAATGCCCTAATCCAAGGGTTAGTGATGATCAACATGAGAAACCACTGAAGGCAAAGGACAAAGGGAAGTCACATGCGATCACTATTGGAAATGTTGAATATGACAACGATGTGGTGGAATGATTAAGTGTTTATGTAATGGGATTCCAAAATAATGTTGTATCATTGAGTATTGCAATATTTATTGATGTGGTATTCAAAGTGATTGAGATATTTTTTGGAAATAAGATGATATGCGCATAATGAAGGGAAAACGAGAAAATGAAATGTTTAATAGTATTCATGAGCTCATGATTGATATAAGGACTAAGTGATATCATGGTTTGAGTATATAGAATTTTGAGGATTTTTGTATATGGAAAGTGTTAACTTTTAACTGCATTAATGTTTTCACTAAGGTTCAATGGGTATTCATTTTTCAAGAGAATACATGATTAAGTCCTTCTAATGTTTGGAATGTGTCCAACAAGACATATCTCATGATATACGAGGATCAATGATGGTATTAACATGCTTGTTATATGAACTCTTTGGTAATCATTTTCACAATAATACGAGATTAGACAGAAGTATTATGGATAAACCTAAAGATTGGAATGGACTATGTTGGACATAAGTTAGTATTGTTTAAGGATTAATGTTTTTTTTATTTCGATATTATTGATGGGATGTTGTAGTAATGTAGTTTTAGAAAAAGGACAACCAGCAGGACGGGCGACAGCCCATCGCGTCGGAAAAGGCTGTAGGAATCGAACCCACAACCGAAGTGCGACTGGCCTTTATCGCCTACCACTGGCCTACAGGAAGTCCCTGTTTAGTAGAAACTAGTTTTATTATATTAAGCAGTATGATATATGAAGTATAAGTCCATTTTAGGAACCATATGTGATTAATCTCACTATAGATCGACTTATGTATATAATTTTTGCTATCCTTTTGTTTGAGACAGATGGAATGACCCGTCATTCTATCACATGATCTGCTAACACTTCACGAATAACAAATTCAACTTCATTTATTTAAGAGATGAAGTGGAAATTTTTCAAGGCATGAACAACAGTGAGATTGTACCAAAATAAATAAAGTATTTATTCTAATTCAAATTTTCAACATTAGGGAAATGATCTTGAAAACCAAAAATGTTTTCCTAGTGCCCTTATATCCGATGAATCATATGGTACCCTAGATC
Organism: Viscum album; assembly: GCA_963277665.1. Taxonomy (NCBI): domain Eukaryota; kingdom Viridiplantae; phylum Streptophyta; class Magnoliopsida; order Santalales; family Viscaceae; genus Viscum; species Viscum album. The sequence goes on from OY728140.1 coordinate 1,608,731,481, forward strand.
GTCACAAATTTATGGATTTGTGATTACTGGATTTTCCATAGCCATGTTCTCTACCACTCTCCATCAGAACATGATGGTTAGATTTCTCTTCCATATCCATATTTTCTCCTATGTGGAAACCCAGTGATTAGTTTATTTGGGTAATAGTTACATTTCATACTTTAGTTTTTAAAGCCAAGTTTTGGTATTCCTTTTTACGATGTGGGTTTCTATTAAAGAAACTTTCGGATAGTAAACCATTTATAACCCCGACGAATTTCGAGGGAGAAATTCATTTTAAGGGGGGTAGAATGTAACACCCCGAGATTTTATGAAAAATATTATTTTAATTTCATTAATGTATTTTGTTGTATTCTACACCAAGATTACCTTGCGCTATACGCAACACCTTATTAACTTGCAGTATACGAACCACTATTCTTGAATCGTGTTACACACAATTTTGATAATAGTTATTCTACGCAACATTGAGTATATATATATATATATATTCAATGTATAAATGAAATATGGTTGGATTCTGTTATACTAAACAACGAAGGATTCTTTCACAACACGCAACCCTGACTTGGCTTGCATTACACGCAATCACGACCTTCCTCGATAGCGTGTGTTGTACGCAATACCGGGTTTTAATAAACAATGTTATATTATTATAATATTGTCATGAACTAGCCGTTATGAATAGTATTAACTAAAATTTTAATTTTATAACATTATTATTCATCTTACACATTTCTAGAACATGGTATAAGAACAAAATAAAATTTTCGGGTAAAATAAGTATTTTTCAAAAAATGCAGTTTTGCCGCCTTTTGATGGCGCACCCACATTAAATCTGGTTTTTGACATGTTTATAAGTTCAATTTGACAAAATAAAATTATTATTTGGAATCAAGAAATAAAAATTTACTTTGGATAAATTTTTCATATTATTCTGGTAACTTTCACATTTTAATGAATAGTAAAAACACGCTATATTTTAATTAAAAACAACTTTTTTCATCATAATATCTTATGTGGTTAAATTATAATATTGAATGGTTTTAAATTATAAATAGAATATATTTTTACCATTTAATATAATGTATTTAATTAGCATTGATTTTACCTTGAATTCGTAGGTTAAATCAATTCAATCTTTTGCAATGTTTTAAACAAAAACCCGTTTTTATTCGACAACGGGATTAATTTTAATTTAATTTCTGAAACTTCTATGCTTTGAATTTTAAAAAATGGATTCCATATTTGGAATCTGTGGGTCCAAATTATTTTAATAGGATACTTTTTATTTTTGGGAATTATGAATAGTAACTACGGTAAATTTTATTTACCATAGTTAAAGGTAAATCGGGTAATTAAGGGTAAATATAATATTTTAAAATTACCCTAACAAATGTCAAAATCCTATTGGATGAATAAGAATCGACCCATATCACCTAAGGGTTGGATTATATTCATTTAATTAAATTTTGTCAATGTAAATAATTTAATTATTATTAAAACCAAAGAATGTGACAACATGTCACTTTCATAAATCTTATAAGTATAATAATTTTAATCTAGTGATAAACTTTATGAAACTTAGAACATTAATAGTCTCCAGAAAGCTAATACAATTATCTACATCATAGGAATTTATTTAGAATTTTTAGGGATTAAATAAGTATCATTTATTATGACAGAAAGATGATGCAGTAATTGTCTTATTAATGAAATATTGACATAATTGATGTTATAAATGCCCAAATAAATGTAAATTGAGACTTTTTATGACCTACACTAATTTTATAGGTTACTATGACATGTTATTGTTGATTTAAGTAACTTTTTTCGAACATATAATTCTGTTATGACTTTCACAAAAATCATATATCAAATAGTGTCAAAATTGACACAAAATAGTTTTTAAATCAAATATTATATTATTAATTGTTATTATGTTCCTAAAAATCTAAGGTTCGGCCACATGACTTATATAATGATATATATATATTAATAATAAACAATTTGGGGTTCGTTTGGCATGTTATAGTAAGTGTATTAACCATATAGTGAAAGAAAACAAAAAGACACGGTAAAAGTTAAATTATTTAACTTAGAGTTAAATCTAATTTATAAGGTTAAAATAATACCCTAAACTTGTCTAAATCCTATTGGTTGATATTATTTCGACCCATCACCACTTTAGCTTCGAAATAAGACCCTTTGGAACCATTATAAACCGATTTTGACTTTAATATAAAATAATATTTTGTGATATTCCTAAAGTTCCCCTCTCCTCCCTTATAAAAGGACACCTCCTCCCCCTCCTCCTCACACCAATTTGAGCAGTCAATCTCGGCCAACCTCTGCCAAAATACCTTCTCCACTTCCCTAGAATAATCCTAGAGGTTCTGGTCTTCTTCAAAGACCAATCTTAGTTCCCTAAGTGAAGGAATCAAAGAGGCGTTTCAAAGAGGAGGTAATATCCATTACCGATCTTTTCAATTTCATTCTTCTTCAACTTCTTCTTCTTTAGTTGTTTCATGATAAAGTAATAACATCAGTATTACTTACATACTGATATGTTATTATAAATATTAAACAACTCTAATTAACCTTCTATCCATCCTACGGAAAAAGGAAATCACCGCGCATGCGTACGTACGGAATACCGTCTCCACGCCGTGGTGTAATCTATTTTCCGCCACCACCTTAATTGGATGGGTATAAAGGTGTAATGAGTAACTATATCTGACTATTATAAATTGATATTGATACTGAAATAGTATACATACACTTCAACACAATTCCACGACCACGGGAATGATATCATCTCTCGTGCGTACGTACGGACTACCGTCTCCACGACACGATGAGATTCATTCTCCATGTTAACCATTTAAGAATGATTAAAAAGTATATATAAGAAATAATAATGAAATATATGACATTATAAAGATACTGGATTTATGTATATATGTATGTCATCTACTTACTTCCATTCAAGACAATAAGGAAAGGAAAACAGCGTTCATGCGTACATACGGACTACCGTCTCCATTAACGGTGTTTTTCATTTTATTTATCTATCTATTATATATATATACTGAATATATATGATATATAAATCATATTTTATATTCTGTAAGTAAGTAAATCATGATATAAGTAATAATAATGTCAAGAACAACAAGTCAAAACACCTACAATAAATGAAACGATTTTACCCAAAACACTTCTTTAACATGGAATTTACAAAAGAACGGGTAATATAAATTCATAAGTGAAACATATATGATATCATAACAATGAATATGATTCTGTAATAAGTAAATGACATTATTTAAATCATTATACAGGAGGTTCGGACACATACGAAGCAAATCGGACCTAAGGTAAGGGAAAATATCACAATCTCATTTTTATCCGAGATTGTTTATTCATAAGTATTTACTGGGGTGTATTTTATCATCCACATCCATGTTTCATCAATATGTAATATTATTTACATCCACCTAAAATTGTTTAAATCCATTTTTACCCTTCTTTGTGTTTTTAGTAAAGAATATGAAAGGAATCTTTTGTCGTTTTTTTCGTACGAGGTACTTTTTGACTTTTCCGACAAAAGTACGAGAAGAATGTTTTTTTTAACTTATACGGCATGAATGGATTTTTAAAACATTATTTCCAAGAAGCTTCCTTTACAAGTTTTCAAGTTTATTTTTAATCAACTTCTTTTAGTCTAAAGTTGTATGACATGTTAAGAAAGGAAAACATGTTTTTAAAGAAGAAAGGATATTTTCCTCATGAATGGAGTTCAAGTATTTTATCAAAATTATTTTACATATAAGATAATAAAAGGGTTCTGTTTTTATCCCTATTATTACATGGATTTGATTATGTTGTGATGGAAATATTAATTTTCTTTATCTTATATGAATTTTTTTATGATGTCATTTTGTTTAAGAATCCCATTTTTATTACATGGGTTACGCTATGATGTATGGTTTATGATTATGTGGCACACATAAGAAAGGATTAATTATAAGATGGGTGGGACCTATATCTCCCTCCAATGCATTGGGTAAAGATTTTATATCTCATGAGATAGACAGGGCTGGAACGGTAGGTTATACCGGTTCAGTGAAACAGGATTGAAACGAGGGTTACTCGATTCAGAAAGGGACTTTGTCCACTAAGATAGTCTTGGCAATGAGTCTTGACTAACAAGAAATGATTCTCTATGATTATGTGTGAATTCCACAAAGTTTCATGTTTTAAGTTATGATTATTGTGATTACATTTCACTGCCATGATTTACCCCATGTTATGAAATTATGATCTCTTTTGCAGGTTAAGATTTCCAAAAGTTATGTGCTTATGTATATGATGTGATTGATATTTCTTTTGTTTACCCTTACTAAGCATTTGAGCTCACCCTTTTATGTTTTCTTTTCCCCAGGATATAAAGAAAGGTTTTAGGTAAAAAAAAAGGAATATCTTTATGTGATATTTTGAAGATCTTTCACCACGATTAGAAGATTATATTCCGAGTTTCCAAAGACACTAAACTATTACGATCCTTGTGTGTGTGTTTTTTGTTATGTACTAAGTATTCCGCAAATGTAATGTAATGTCCATGTACGTTAAGCTTCGGGTCTCTACAGGTATGTCGCTTCACTATTGACTCCTATTTCTATAACTGAATGGATTAGGTTCAAATTGATTTAATTTCAAGAAATTAATTTGTGAAATAGGTGTGAAAATCATGATATAAATTATATTTAGTGATGATTTGTGGTTTTTGGTGAAATTGTGAAATTGTGGTAATTGGTTGTGAAAAGTACATTGGGTTCTAGATTTTACAATATGGATTGATAGATATTTAAAATGGCATAATTGAAAAATGTTTTCAATATATTTTTTGTTTTAATGATTTGATTATGGTAATTTTTTATGGGCATGGTTTTTGGGCGTACTTAGTGTGTGTGTGGCTTTCTACTTTATTGAAATGGTTGATTGGAAAAATGATTAAAATATTTTCTTTGTTTTAATGAATAAATTTTTTTATTTTTTTGGGAATGGATTTTGGGCACACATGGTGTGTGTGTGTTCATATTTCATTTTCAATTCTTGGTTGAAATATTACCTTTTTCTTGTTTCTAAAGGTGTAATGGAATATATGATATAATTACCTTTTGGCGAGTTTGTAGATCAAAAAAATACTACTCATGATTATGGAACTATAATAATAAATCATGAATGGTTGGTTGGGAAAATATATCGAATTGATTGGTTTTCCCAAAAGTGGATCTTTTGAAATGGAATGGAAGTGTTGTTTGGTTGTGTTATTTGAAAAATTTATTTTGTAGGAAAAACAATTTTATAAATAAAATGTCTATATTTATTTATAAAGTATTTATTTTTTTTATATAATATATTTTATATAAATGTTTCTAAAATTTCTATTGTAGTGGAATTAGTAGGGAAGTCATTGGGGGGAAACCGGTGGAGTTTTAGTACTCACCCATGCTTTGGAACATTAGTGATTTTTTCATATGTGATCTATTGAGACATGGGAAATGGTAAAGTATCACATGTATTTTGCACTACCTAATGTTACATGTGTTGTTTGGTGAAGTTTGATCCTAGATATTGTGGATCTTTGAAGCCTTTTGATTTTCTTATAGTTTTAATAGTTTGTATTATGATGTTTACTTTGATATTTTCATCTTCTGCCATGGTAATTGTAATTAAGTATGATGTTGGTAAATGAAATTTTTATTTTTATTTCATTTTTATCATGCATCATAAAATGGTTTGTTTGGTTATGGATTTTTTGGTTAGTTGTTTTATTCTTGAAGTAAATATTGTCCCCCACATATAATAATTCCCTTTGGAATTTATTAATAATCTTTGTCAGCCTAGGGATTTCTCTTAAGTCCAGGTAACATTACTCCACTTTCAAGAGCTAATTAAGTGGTGGGACATGAAATATGGTATTATATTTTTTCATTCCAAATTTTTGTTTGAGAAAAATAGTATTAGTTTAGTCTAGTCAAAAAAATTTATTTCAGAAAAGTTATATCAGCTTGGTCCATTCCTTGTGGAAAAAGTATTCATAAGACTTATCAGTCTTGGAGTGGAATTTAAATATTTTCAATTCCCTGATTTGGGATCATACAGTGGAGTTGCATTATCAAGACATTAAATATAGAGTACAAAAATATGTAGCAAACCATTTGATGATACAATTATAGTTACTAGGGAGTTGGGTACAAAAGTGTTTTGGATACATTTATAGGTTTATAATCTCATTATAATGGGTTTACCTAATGATATGAACATTAAAAGAACTAGATTAATGAATTACCATTAAGAGTTCATATTTGATTTTTAGTAATAATATATGAGTAAAAGATATATGAAAGAATTATTTAGAAATGTTGAAATTTTATTTAAATTAAATACATTGAAAAGAAGATGATTATTGTATTTTGAAAAAGGTTTTATTTTCTAAACCAAATGTATTTTTTTTAAAATAATTTGAACGTGGAAAAGTTTGATTTTTGAATAAAATGTTGTAAAAGTTGATTTGAAATAATTTGAAATGAAAAGCCTTCAGTTTCAAGATAGTGATAATTATGACATTTTTTGTTTTTATAGAAAATGGCACCTGGTAGGAGTCGTATAAAGAACTAGAAGAGGATGTGGAGAATGTGGTGAACTTGTACTAAAAGTGAACCAATGCCTAGTTTAGAGTATCTTCCAAGAATTTCAGCTTATTGACACAGGGAATTAGTGTTATGATCCAAAAAAGTAGGGATCATTCTTTCCAATTATAGAAGAAGAATACACTCATCCTCTGGGGTGATTCTGAACTATAAAGGGTAGAGGTGTGGCTGAACATGATGAATCATATATTTTATTGCATCGGTACACCATTAGAGATAATAGTCTAGAAAAAAAACATATATGAGAGGATCTTTAAGGAAAGTGTTTGGAACTACTCGTTCAGGATAAAGTGGACTAAGGCCATGGTTAGGAAGATTTTTAGTAAATTAAAAAAAAAAATTACATCTACAATTGTTCATGATTAAAAGGGAAATTAAATTATTCATCATGAAGTATGAAAATCACTATGTCATAGATTATGAAGAGAAATATATTAATTTTCTACCCATTGCACCTTTGGTTTCTTCTAGTGAGACATTGATGGCACACAACATCGAATCGTGACTAAGGCAAGATATTCGCTCGAAGATAGTCATGCTCTCAATTACGTATTATATAGTGATAGTGAATCAAGAGATGGTGGATGAATGGAACATCTCATGAGATATGTGTAACACCTGAGATTTTATGAGAAATATTTTGTTTTTATATAAATCATCAAAGGAATATTTCACTACACACAACACTATCTCGGGTTTCTTTACATGCAATCGCGACCTTCCTCGATGGCTTGCGTCGTACGCAATACCGAGTTTCACTAAACAATGAGATGTTTTTAAAATATTATTAAAACTATCCGTTATAAATAGTAAAACCCACTTTTTGAAATTTTGTAAATTTTATTTTTCAAAATGGAATTCATTTTTAGATTCGGAATATCGAAATTATCCTAGGGTGAAATTTTGGTATTTTTCTGAAAACATTCAAATTTTGATGAATAGTGAAAACACTGGGTTACTATTTAAAACCGACTTTCTATTTAAAAAATTATTTATTTTATTTAAATTTATTTTAGGTCAATATTTATACATAATACCTATATAATTTCAATGCAATTTATTGGTTTCATTTTATAATAATCTTAGATATATAAAAATTTTATTGAACTTTTCACCATCTTTTACCCACCTTCTAGAAGAATTTGAAAATTTACATAAAAAATAATTTTACCGCTTCTGTGAGTGGAATTTCAAAAACTCTAGAGACACGGTTAATATCAAGGACTAAAATGTGGTTCAATGAGATGAAAATAATTTTTGGTGAATAGTAACTTTTTATTTTTTTTACCACGGTTTAAAGTAAATAAGTAAATTAAGGGTAAAATTGTTATTATTATTACCATAAAATATGTCCTAATTCTATAGGATAAGTTTAATTCGACCAAAAACAACCTTAGGAATAAAATATGACCATTTAGGCCCACATGGATTAGATTATGACATTTATTATTAATTTATTTAAAGAAGGGTTAAAATAGTTAAAATCAAAGTTTAATAACTAAATTATTTTTAATATTGGGATATACATAAGATAAATTTGACTATAAATATTAATTATAAATCTAGAAATATTTCCTACATAATGGTATTTTATTTGTAATTTAAAGACAATAAATAAGTTAATTTATTTATGACACAATGATGATGCAGTAATTATCTTATTAATGAAATATTGACATAATTGATGTTATAAATACCCAAATAAATGTAATTTGAGACTTTTTATACATTATAATAATTTTATAGGTTAATATTATATGTTAGGATTTATTTAATTAACTTTTTTAGAACTAATAATTCTGTTATTATTTTCACAAAAATCAATTACCAAATTGTGTCAAAATTGACATAAAATAGTTTTTAAAACAAATATTATATTAATAATTGTTATTTTATTCCAAAAAATCTAATATTCGGCCAAAGGACTTATATAAGGTTATATATAAGAATTATAAACAACTTGCTGTTTGTTTTTATTGTTTATGTACGTTTATTAACCATACATTGTAAGCAAACAAGAAGACATAGTAAAAGTTAAATTATCTAACTCAAAGAAAATTATAAATGATAAGGTTAAAATTGAATCATAAACTTTTATAAATACTATTGGATGAGATTGTTTCGACCCATACCCACCTTATCTTCGAAACAAATCAATTTGGAGCTATTAAACACCGAATATGAGTTTATAATAAAATAATATTTTTAGTTTTTCCAAAGGTTCCCCTTTCCTCCCTTATAAAAGGACACCTCCTCTCTCTCCTCCTCACACCACTTTGATCCTTCAAGCTCGGCCAAACCCTGACAAATTCTCTTCTCAACTTCCCTAGAAACGTCCTTGAGGTCCTGGTCTTCTTCATAGTCCCATTTTAGTGCCCTAAGAGGAGGTCTCAAAGAGGCACTTCAAAGAAGAGGTAATGTCCGTTACCGATTCTTTCAACTTTATTTTTTCTTACACTTCTTCTTCTTTATTTGTTTCATTATTAAGTAATAACAACAGTATCCCTCATATACTGATATGTTATTATAAGTGTGAAACAACCCTATTTCACCATCTATCCATCCTACGGAAAACGAAATCACCGCGCGTACGTACGTACGGAATACTGTCTCAACGCCGTGGTGTAATCTATTTTCCACCACCACCTTACTTGGATGGGTATAATGGTGTAAATAATAACTATATATGATTATTTTAAAGTGATATTTATTCTGAAATAGTATTCATACACTCCAATACATTCCACAATCATGGGAATGATATCATCGCTCGTGCGTACGTACGGTATACCGTTTCCACAATGTGATGTGACTCGTTCTACATGATCTTCATTGCATAATTATTTTATAAATGAATTGAATCAATGAATATGATATATATTACAATAATACCATTCTGGAAATGAGGTATCTATATCCTAAAGAGAATAATAATTATTTATTCGACAAAACACGCATAAGAACAAACAGTAATAAACACCCGAATAACAAGTAGAAATGAAATATTACTAATAAGAAGCTATGAATAAAGATATATATGATATCATAACAATGAGTATGATTCTGTAATAAGTCAATGACATTATTTAAATAATTATAAAGGAGGTTCGGACACTTACGATGAAAATCAGACCTAAGGTAAGAGAAAATCTCGCAATCTAATTTTTATCTAAGACTGTTTATACTTCAGAATTTACTGGGGAATATTTATCATCCACATAAATTTTTCCTCAATATGTAATATTTATATCTTTATAAAATTGTTTATATCCAAATTTACCCTTCAGTGATTTTTTAGTAAAATATATGAAAGGAATCTTTTGTCGTTTTTCATACGAGGTACTTTTTGACTTTTCCGAAAAAGGTATGAGAATAATGTTATTTTAAATTATACGGAATGAATGGATTTTTAGAAAATTATTTCAATGAAGTATCCTTTACAAGTATTATAGATTATTTTTAATCAACTTCTTTTAGTTCAAAATTATATGACATGTTAAGAAAGGAAAATGATTTTGAAGCAGAAAGGATATTTTCGTCAAGAATGGAATTCAAGTGTTTTATAAAAATTATTTTCCATCTAAGATAATATTGGGTTCTGTTTCTATCCCTATTATTACATTGATTTGATTATGTTGTGATGCAATTATTTTTATGAATTCCTTTATCTTATTTGAATTGTTTTATGACGTCACGATTTTTAAGAATCCCATTTTTATTACAAGGGATATGAAATGATTTATGATTTATGATTTTTGTGGAACACATAATAATGGTTTCATTATGAGATGGGTGGGACCCATATCTCCCTCCAATGCATTGGGTAAATATTTATATCTCACGAGATAGACATGGCTGGAATAGCAGGTTAAAACGGTTCAGTGAAATATGACTGAAATGAGGAGTGAACTCGGTTCATAAATGGACTTTGTCTGCTAAGATAGTCTTGGCTATGAGTCTTGACTACTAAGAAATGATTCTCTATGATTATGTGTGTATTCCACAAAGTTTTTTGTTTTATGTTACGATTATTGGGATTACATTTCACTACTATGATTTATCCCATGTTATAAAATTATGATCTCCTTTGAAGGTTATGATTTCCACAATGTTATGTTCTTGTCAATATGATGTGATTGATATTTCTTTTTTATACCATTACTAATCATTTTAGATAACCATTTTGTATTTTTTCATTCCCCAAGATAGGAAGAAGGTTATTATATAGGAAATTCCAAAAGGGACTCTAGATATGATGAAATAAATGGGAGACAATGTAGATGCTTTATGAACGAGTTGTTTATGTTTCCTAGTTTCTAATGACACTATACCTATACAGAACTTTCCTGGTTTTGTTATATGTTGTAATAAGTGTGCTTAAATTCTGAAGTATTAACAATGTATGTAATGTATGGGTCGTTATAGTTCGTATCAGAGGAAAGTTATAGCCAACCATTAGAAACTAGGATGTGAAAGCCTTAGTAAGAACCCTATGGATAAGTCTAATCATAGAACACAATCTTAGTGTTTTAGAAATGTCCATGAACAACCTATTATAAGACATTAAGTGTTAAATCTTATTCTTGATTATGTTTTTTTCCTATTATAATTAGTGTAGCTCACACTATTCTTCTTGGTTTTAGTCAATGGCTAGAACCTGAAGGAATCGTGTTAATGTGGAATGTGACGGGAAATGAAATGATTGTCCCCCTGAACAACAAAACTTTATGGGACCTGGAATGCAAAATCTTGTAGCCATGCTCACACAACTTTCTCAAGCTATGAATCATGCAGGACTTCCAAACGAGCAAAAGAAGGAGCAACATTCTTTTGAATCCTTCATGAGGCAGCGTCCACCCTCATTCAGCGGGTCTACTGATCAATCAGTGGCTGAACAATGGATCAGTACCACTAAAAAGATATTTTTAGTTCTTCAATGTTATGAACACGATAAATTCATCATAGATGTGTATCATTTGGAAGGAGATGCTGACCAATGGTGGAATCTTATAAAAAATACGAGGCAAAGGGATGAAATTGAGTCCATGGAATGGGACGAGTTCAAGAACATATTTTTCAATAAGTATTTCCCTCGTATTCTCTGAAAAAAGATGGAGAAGGAATTTCATGAACTAAAGAAAAAGGATGATGAATCTGTTGGTACCTATGAAGCAAATTTTACAAGACATGCAAGGTACGCTTCTAGTATTATTATCCAACCTGAGAGTAAGATCGATCGATTCTTTAGTGACTTAAAACCAAGTCTCCAAAGGGCGTTAGCCATAAGGGACTTCAATAGCTACAAGGAAATCGTTCGATGTGCTATCAAAGTTGAGATGGATATTGGAGTAACCCATCAGTCATATGGGTTTGATAAGAAGAGGAAAATGTAATTTAAAGGAAAATCTAAAGAGCACACTGAAACGAAGATGAGTTTTACCTTATGCTCAATGTGTGGAATGAATCATGGAGTAAATTGTCTTAAGGGGACAAGAAAATGTTATAATTTTGTAAAAGAAGGTCATCGGGCAATTGAATGTCGAAATAATGGGTAGAAGATGTCTAATGATGCAAACAAAGGAAAGGATACACAGAATGAATCTACTACCATTCAATGATTCAATTGCAAGGAAATGGGGAATTATTCCAATCAATTCCCTAATACATGGGTTGATGATGATGATAGACATCAACAAACTCTTAAGGACAATGAAAAAGGATTGTTACATGCAATTACAATCGGCGATGTAGAGTACGACAACGAAGTGGTGAAAGGTACACTTACCATCCACTCTAAAGTGGCAAATTGTTTATTTGATTCTGGATCCGCCCACTCTTTTATTTATAAATAATTTTCTAAAGGTATCACCGTATTACCTAAACAATTAGATGTTCTGTTAGCTATGACAACCCCTAATGGCACAACAGTCACATCAAAAGGTTATAATTATTTTCTGATTGAAGTTTGTGAGAAAGTGCTTTCTGCAAATCTTGTGATCCTTCCTATAGTGGAATTTTATGTGATTCGTGTCACAAATTGGATTTCTCTATATGGATCTCTTATCAATTGACAAAGTAGGGAAGTCACATTTCATATTCCAAATCAATCTATGATCTTCTATAGATGCAAGGATGAACATAACCTTACAGTGGAAATTTCTTCCATCTTATGGGTTTTGATTCCACTAAATGAAAGTTATTTAACTCAAATGGTTGGTGAGAAACTCATGATTAAGAATATTCCATTTGTACAGGAGTTTGATGATGTCTTTCCGGAGGAATTTCTGGGTCTTCCACCAAATCGTGAAGTTCAGTTTTCAATAGAACTCGTGCCGGGTGCTTTTCCTATTTCAAAGACACCTTATAGAATGGCCCCAATTGAGTTGCAGGAACTGAATAAGAAACTCCAAGAGAATCTTGATAAGGGATTCATACTCCCTAGTGTGTCACCTTGGGGAGAACCTGTTCTGTTTGTTAAGAAGAAATATGGATCAATGTGACTCTGCATTGATTATCGATAACTTAACAAGATCACTATCAAGAACAAATATCCTCTCCCGCGCATTGATGACTTATTTGATTAACTACGCAGACCTCAATAATTTTCCAAGATTGATCTTCGTTCAGGGTATCATAAATTAAGGGTCAAAAGGGAGGATATACCAAAGATGGCTTTCCGTACAAGGTATGGACCCTATGAATTTATTGTGATGCCATTTGGTATTAATAAGGCCCCTACAATCTTCATGGATCTGATGAATAGAGTCTTTATAGACTATCTTGATCAGTTTGTGGTAGTCTTTATAGACGATATTCTTCTCTATTCAAATAGAAAGGAAGAACATGAAGAACACTTGAGAATTATAGTGATGACCCATAGAAAGGATAATCATTATGCCAAATTTACAAAGTGTGAATTTTGGCTTCAAGAAGTTGCATTTTTGGGTCACATAATATCAAAAGAGGGAATATCTGTGGATCCAGCAAAAACAGAGGATATCGAAAGATGGTCGAGACCAACAACAGTAACTGAGATACGATGTTTTCATGGATTGGCTGGATATTATCGACGTTTTGTGACAGATTTTTCACGATTAACTAATCCACTCACCAGGTTGACTTGGAAAGGAGTTAATTTGTTTGGACAGAGGAATGTGAAGAGAATTTCAAGGAGTTGAAAAGAAGGTTATCTAGTGCACCTGTACTCACACTTCCTTGTAGTGGATAAAGGTTTTTGATCTACAGTGATGCATCCAAGAAGGGGTTGGGGCGTGTTCTTATGCAAAATGATATGGTGATATCTTATGCCTCACGACAGTTGAAAATCCATGAGCAAAATTACCCAACTCATGATTTGGAGTTACCTGCGGTAATCATTGCATTAAAGATTTGGAGGCATTATATTTATGGAGAAAGGTGTGATATTTATATTGATCATAAAAGTTTAAAGTATATTATGACACAAAAGGAGATGAATATGCGCCAAAGAATATGGTTGGAGCTGATTAAGGATTACGACTGCTGAATTCATTACCACCTTGGGAAAGCAAAAAAGAAGGAAGATGCATTAAGTCGACAAGACCATGCCAGTATATCCATGATGAGGATCACAAAAGATCCAATATTTATGGATTTACAAAGGATGGATCTTGGAATTATAATGGAAGGGGAAAATCGTATCTTTCTAAAATGAATGTTCAACCATCCATACATGTGAAGATTAAAGAGGTACAGAAAGAAGATGTAGAGTTACAAAAGAAGGTGAGAAATGTTCCTGAATTCAACGTTGATTGTGATGGAATAATAAGGTTTAGGAATCAGGTTTGTGTTCCTCCCATCCCCGATTTAAAGAAGGAGCTGCTGGATGAGGCTCATAGTTCTTCATTCTCTATTCATCCTGGAAGCATGGAGATGTATAGGGACCTAAAAGAGTAATTCTGGTGGGATGTCATGAAAAGAGATGTTGCTGAATATGTCTCTCAATGCTTGGTTTGTCAGCAAGTTAAACCTGAGAGACAGAAGTATAAGGGGATGTTAAAACCATTACCCATACCTGAATGGAAATGGGAAAACATCACTATGGACTTTGTCATTGGACTTCTTAAAACATCTGAAGGCAATAATGCTATCTAGGTCAGTTGATCGTCTTACAAAGTCTGCACACTTCTTTTCTATTAGAGAAGATTTCTCTCTGGATCTGCATTCCAGGATATATGTGAAGGAAGTGGTGAAATGAATGGAGTACCACTTTCCATTATATCTAATCGGGATCTAAGGTTTACCTCAATGTTCTAGCGAAGTCTTCAACATACTCTAAATATATAGTTGAGTTTCAGCACTGCTTATCATCCTCAGATAGACGGTCAGTCTGAGAGGACAATTCATACTATAGAAGATATGTTGAGAGCTTGATCTATGGATTTCAACGGTGGTTGGGATCAACACCTATATTTTGTAGAATTTTATTATAATAATAGATTTCACTCCATTATTCAGATGGCTCCTTATGAAGCTCTCTATGGAAAGAAATGAAGGGCTCCAACTTGATGGGATGAAGTTGGGGAAATAAAGTTGTTAGGGATTTATCTTGTTGATGAGATGGAAGAAAAGGCTAGATCCATTCAACAACAAATTAGACCAACTCAGAGTCGACAAAAAAGTTATGCTAACAACCGAAGAAAAGACCTAGAGTTTAAAGTGGGTCATAAAGTGTTTTTACGAATATCACCCTGGAAGAGGATCATGAGATTTGGAAAGAAGGGAAAGTTGAGCCATAGATATATCGGTCCTTTTGAAATTCAGGATCGTGTTGGGAAGGTAGCTTTCCAGTTGGATCTTCTACCGAATCTCTCCCATGTTCATTATGTGTTCCATGTATCTCTCCTGAGAAAGTACATACCTGATCCTTCACATGTACTCAGCTCAGAAGTTGTACCGCTGGAGAAAGATCATTCTTATGAAGAACAGCCGATAGAGATTCTGGATCATAGCGAAAAAGTCCTATGAAACAATACCACTCGCTTGGTGATAGTATTATGGAGGAACCACCAATTAGAAGAAGCTACATGGGATCTTGAGGATATGATGAGGGAGAGGTAACCTCATCTGTTTCTTACAAAGTGACGAATTTGGAGGACGAAATTCATTTTAAGGGTGATAGAATGTAACACCCGATACTTTTATGAGAAATATTTTGTTTTTATATAAATAATCAAAGGAATATTTCACTACACACAACACTAGCTCAGCTTGCTCTACACGCAATCGCGACATTCCTCGATAGCTTGCGTCGTACTCAATACCGAGTTTCACTAAACAATGACATGCTATTAAAATATTATTAAAACTATCCGTTATAAATAGTAATACCAACTTTTTGAAATATTTTAAATTTTATTTTTCAAAATGGACTTCATTTTTGGATTCAGAATATCTATATTAGCCTAGGATGAAATTTTGGTATTTTTCTGTAAATTTCAAATTTTAATGAATTCTGAAAACACTGGGTTACTATTTAAAAACTGACTTTTTATTTAAATAATTATTTATTTTATTAAAATTTATTTTAGGTAAAAATTGATACATAATACCTATATAAGTTCAATGCAATTCTTTGGAATCATTTTATTATAATTTTAGATATATAAAAATTTTATTGAACTTTTCACCTTCTTTTACCCACCTCTTAGAAGAATTTGCAAATTTACATAGAACATACTTTTACCGCTTCTGTGAGTGGAATTTTGAAAATCCAAGAGACACGGTTAATATCAAGGACTAAAATGTGGTTCAATGAGATGAAAATAATTTTTGGTGAATAGTAACATTTTACTTTTTTTTACCAGGGTTAAAAGTAAATAGGGAAATTAATGGTAAAAATGTAATTATTATTACCATAACATATGTCCTTATTCTATTGGATAAATATAATTCGACAAAAACAACCTTAGTAATAAAATATGACCTTTTAGGCCCACTTGGATTAGATTAGGACATTTATTATTAATTTATTTAAAGAAGGGTTAAAATAGTTAAAATCAATGTTTAATAACTAAATCATTTTTAATATAGGGTTATAAATAAGATAAATTCGACTATAAATATTAATTAGAAATATAATAAAATTTCACACATAATGGTATTTTATTATTAATTTTTAGATAGTAAATGATTTTATTTATTTATGACACAATGATGATGTAGTAATTATCTTATTAATGAAATATTGACATAATTGATGTTAAAAATACCCAAATAAATTTAATTTTAAACTTTTTATGATTTACAATAATTTTATAGGTTAATATGACATTTTAGTAATGATTTAATTAACATTGTTTGAACAAATATTTCTGTTATGATTTTCACAAAAATCAATTACAAAATAGTGTCAAAATTGACATAAAATAGTTTTTAAAACAAATATTATATTATTAATTTTTTATTTTATTACTAAAAATCTATGATTCTTACAAATGACTTATATAAGGTTATATATATTAAAAATAAACATATTGGGGTTCATTTGGCTTGTTATAGTATGTTTATTAACCTTATAGTGTAATAAAACAAGAAGACAAGGTAAAAGCTAAATTATCTGACTCAAAGTTAAATTTAAATGATAAGGTTAAAATAGAAACCTAAAATTGTCTAAATTCTATTGGATGAGATTATTACGACCCACCCCAACCTTAGCTTCGAAATAAATCAATTTGGAGCTATTAAAACCCGAATATGTGTTTATAATAAAATAATAGTTTTAGTTTTTCCAAAGGTGTCCCTCTCCTCCCTTATAAAAGGTCACCTCCTCCCTCTCTTCCTAACACCACTTTGAGCCTTCATGCTCGGCCAAACCCTGAGAAATTATCTTCTCCACTTCCCTAGATACATCCTAGATGTTCTGTTCTTCTTCAAAGACCAATTTTAGTGCCCTAAGAGGAGGTCTCAAAAAGGCCCTTCAAAGAAGAGGTAATGTCTGTTACCGATTCATTCAACATTATTTCTTCTTCCACTTCTTCTTATTTAGTTTTTTCATAATGAAGTAATAAAATCATTATCAATCATATACGGATATGTTATAAAAAGTTTTAAACAACCATATTTCACCATCTATCCATCCTACGGAAAATGAAATCCCCGCGCGTGGATACGTACGGAATACCGTCTCCATGCCATGGTGTAATCCATTTTCAACCACCACCTTACTTGGATGGGTATAATGGTGTAAATAATAAAAATAAATGATTATTTTAAATTGATATTGATTCTAAAATAGTATACATATGCTCCAATATAATTCCACGATCATGGGAATGATATCATCGCCCGTGCGTACGTACGGAATACCGTCTCCACGATGTGATGTGACTCGTTATACATGATCTTCATTGCATAATGATTATATAAATGGATTGAATGAAAGAATATGATATATATAACACTAATACCATTCTGGAAATTAGGTATCTATAACCTAAAGAGACTAATAAGAATTTATTCGACAAAACACGCATAAGAACAAAAAGTAATAAACACTCGAATAACAAGTAGCAATAAAATATTTCTAATAAGAAGCTAAGAATATGGCCATAGATGATATCATAATAATTATTAAGATTCTGGAATACATATATTACATTATTTAAATCATGATACAGGAGGTTGAGACACCTATGAAGCAAATTGGACCTAAGGTAAGGTAAAATCTCGCAATCTCATTTTTATTCGAGATTGTTTATACTTCAGAATTTACTGGGGAATATTTGTCATTCACATCCATGTTTCCTAAATATGTAATATTTATATCCTTATACAATATTTTAAATCCAATTTTAACCTTCGGTGAGTTTTTAGTAAAATATATGAAAGGAATCTTTTGTTGTTTTTCGTACGAGGTAGTTTTTGACTTTTCCGACAAAATTACGAGAAGAATGTTTTTTTAACTTATACGGCATGAATGGATTTTTAGAAAATTATTTCCATAAAGATTTCTTTACAAGTTTTCATGTTTATTTTTAATCAACTTCTTTTAGTTCAAAATTATATGACATGTTAAGAAAGGAAAATGTTTTTGAAGTAGAAATGATATTTTCCTCAAGAATGGAATTCATGTGTTTTATCAAAATTATTTTCCATCTAAGATAATATAGGGTTCGTTTTCTATCCCTATTATTACATTGATTTTATTATGTTTTGATGGAATTAATTTTATGAATTACTTTATCTTATTTGAATTGGTTTATTATGTCACGATGTTTAAGAATCCCATTTTTATTACATTGGTTATGCAATGATGTATGATTTATGATTTTTGTGGCACACATAAAAATGGTTTCATTATGAGATGAGTGGGACCTATATCTCCCTCCAATTCATTGGGTAAAGATTTATATTTAATGAGATAGACATGGTTGGAATGGAAGGATAAACCAGTTCAGTGAAACAGGACTGAAACGAGGAGTGAACTCGGTTCAGAAATGGACTTTCTCCGCTAAGATAGTCTTGGCTATGAGTCTTGACTACTAAGAAATGATTTTCTATGATTATGTGTGTATTCCACAACGTTTCATTTTTTATGTTATGATTATTGGGATTAAATTTCAGTACTATGAATTATCCCATGTTATGAAATTATGATCTCTTTTGTAGGTTATGATTCCAAAAATGTTATGTTCTTATGAATATGATGTGATTGATATTTCTTTTGTATACCCTTACTGAGAATTCGAGCTCACCCTTTTGTATGTTTTCTTTCCCTAGGTCAGGAAGAAGGTTATTAAGTAGGAAATTCCAAAAGGGACTCTAGATATGATGAAATAAATGGGAGACAATGTAGATGCTTTATGAACCAGTTGTTTATGTTTCCCGGTTTCTAAAGACAATATACTTATTCGGCCCTTTCCTGGTTTTGTTATATGTTGTAATAAGTGTGCTTAAATTTTGATGTATTAACAATGTATGTAATGTATGGGTCGTTATACTATGGGAGGAGGAAGTATGTTCATAACAATGGGAACGGGTGGGAACAACAATGGTGGGGTATAGATGATGAGGGACACTTACTTCCAAGGTTGCAGTAGAAATCATAATCAGATAGTTTGATCACTGAACCTTCCTCCTAGGCCAAAAAAATGTTGAATGTTTCCATTGTGTTTTTCTCTACCACAGTAAGCATGATTTTACTGAACCACCAAGGGTATTCCATAATTTCAACAAGACAAAGAATCTTTTGTTCTATTATCATTGTTCTCTGAGGTAAGGTTCTCAACAGACATCATAGGTATTGATAGAATCATATGATTAGATGGGTGCTCATAATATAATCAATTTAATTAGTTGAACGAGTTATCCATGGTTATTTTATTCATACCATAACTCCATATAAAGGGAAGAAGTAACAAGATAACAAAGAACAAATTGTAGCGAATAAGAAATTATATAGAGCTGGTCTGGTGATTTTGGATGGTCATGATTTACCATCTATGGTGAGAGGTATTATTATTTTTAATTATACACAAATTAATGTGTTGATTGATTAGTTTTAATTTAATTCCATTATCTATTCACATGGTATTTATTATCTATGTTTAAAACATGAGACGATCCCTTTGGGGATAAAAGATCAATATCCTATTTTTAAAAGAGAATGCCGATCCTTTCTGTGTAGATAGTGTTCTCTAATTCTTAATGGAGATGAGTTGAAATTGGAATTCATAGTGCTAGAGATATATTTCTATGATATAATCCTGGGTATGTATTTATTAATAATCTTTATGGTTCATATGGACTATTATAGAATAATGGTTAGTTTTGTGATTGAGGAAATCATCTATCATAACTTTAGAGAAGAACGGAATGTGAAGGCTAATGAAATGGGCTTGTTGGCACGAAATATGGGAACAATCTCCTTCTTTTTGGTGTCATTGTCTTTGGAATCGATGGAAGATATTATGAATAATAGTTTTCAGTAATCTTAGGTCATTTTTGTATGTGTTTCAAAAAAATTTATCAGGGTGACCACCTATAAGATAAGTGGAGATTATGATTGATCTCTTATTTGGGACTAGGGAAATCTTACTTCAGTGTTATCAAATGGCACCAACAGATTATGAGTGAAAAATGTAAAGTTGGAAGATATGGAAAGAAATGGTTTCATTTTTTCATGAAAAAATCAGCGGGGGAATCACTATTATTAAAGAATAATGTAGACTAGACTCTATGGATGGGTGTTGATTATTGTCAGAGTAACCATGTTAATATAAATAAATTATATCCACTTATTGGCATTGATGATCTATTCGATCAATTGATCGGATCTTAGTAGTTCTCTAAGATTGTCATGTAATCAAGATTTCGCTAATTGCATCTTCAGAAGGTGCATATTCTGAAGATATATTTTATACGTATAAATGGACAATATAAATATATGATAATTCCATTTGGTCTTATGAATTCGAAAACAGTCTTGATGGAATTGATGAATCATATATTTTAGCAATATCTGGATTCTTTTATTATGGTGTTTATTGATAAATTTTTATTGTATTAAATAATAAGGTATGATCATGACAAACATGTGGTGAAACTATTGGAATTCTTCAAATACCATCATTTTTGTTCCAAATTAAAAATGTGTGATTTTTTTATAAAATATCCATGTCTTCATGGATTTGTAATTTCTTAAATGGTGTTTTAGTGGAACTAGAGAAGATAGAAGTTGTTATATATTAGGAACCTCTGAAGATTGTCTTTAAGATACTATGTTTTCTTGTGTTAGCTAGTTATTATCGATTATTTTTCCATGACATATCTTTAATTTTTTCCATAGGACACCTTGGAAAAAGAATAATGTTCCTTTCCAATGGGCAAATGAATTCCAAAAATATTTTGATGACATAAATGTTCATCTTCTATCAGCACCAAACATTATATTTCCATAATTAGGAAAAAGGGTGTGCGGTGTATTGTGATGCTTCTAGAACAGGGTTGGGATGTGTTCTCATGTAGGGATACCAATATGTTTGTTATTGATCAAGGCAATTGAGGGTTCTTGAGAGGAACAACCCAACATACGATATTTAGTTAGCTAAAATCATCCATGATTTGAAGGCTTTGTTTCATTATCTCTTTAGTGAAAAATTTACTTTCTTTATGGATTATAATATCTTAAAATACATTTTATCACAACATGATTTCAATCTCAGCGAGAGAAGATATATGTAATATCCCCAAATTTTTAACTTTGACATGATGTATACACCTGGTAAAAACAATTCAATTTTCAACAAATTAAGAAGAGTGTTATATGCTCTGTTGGAAAATGAAGCTTCAGATTAGTGTTAGATTTTGTTGGTCCTAGCTGACATGCATGTGCAATGTGAAGACCGAGGTTTTGTTGTAGTTTTCATTCTAGTTTCTATTATTCATTATTTTATGGAGATGGTAAAGGAGGTATATAAATGAGAATCAAAATTTTTAGATGTGAGTTCAAAACTCAACGGTGGGGATACCATTGATGGCCTGAGGATGGATGATGTTAAATGTTTTTGGATTTTTAAATCAGAAGGTTATACCTTTGGATTATAATGAATAACTTCTTCATGGTTACCACTATTCGAGATGGTCTTTTCAACTAGAAATACATATGTTTTTTATGGAATTTATATAATTGTTTTGGCTTTTTGGTATGAAAAAAGGTGGATGTGTTTGTTTGGTGATTATTAAATAGTCAGCATGTTAAGGAAGAAAATCAGTGACCAATATTAATTTTGCAGTCCTCAGATATTCCATTATGTAAATGGTAGAATATAGATATATATTTTGTTATAAGTATACCAGGAATAATTCAATATAAAGATTCCATATTAGAGATTCTGTATCATCTCCCAATGTTAGCCCATTTCATCCCTATTTTTTAAACTTATACGGTAGAGGATCTATCCAAAATCAATATCCAGGATATCGTATAGAGGTATGGAATACCAATTTAGATATATTCATACAAAGAAATTAGGTTTACATCTTGTTTCTAGAAATAATTATAGAGATCCCTTGGGTCTCAGTTGACAATAAGTAAGGCGTATCATCCACATACAGATGGGAATTCAAAAACAATGATACAAACATTGGAATACATGTTGTGGGCTTGTGTAATGGATATTATTGGATCATGGTAAGTGCATTTTTTGGAGTTCTCATATAACAACAAATATCATTCCTCGTTATATATGGCTCCTTTCGAAGCATTGGATGGGCATCCTTATCATTCCCCACATTTTGTGGTGGAAACTGGTGAGACGTCACTAGTTGGGCCAAATCATGGCCATGAAACAATGGAGAATATTAATTTGATAGGAATGTAGTGGGAGATGTCTCAGAGTTGTTATTAATATTATGTGGATCACCATTGATGGACTTTTTTTCATAGTTGTTATCATGCATTCTTTAGGATCTCTCTATGTATTGGACAATGATATTTTGGAAATTAGGGAAATGTATCTCCTCGATAAATGGTCCTTGTTGAGATACTAGAATGGATTTATCAGGTGGAATATCAAATGGAGTTTCCACTATAGTGCAATATTGTGGATAATGTGTTTCAGATTTATCAATTAAAGATATATCATCCTTACCCAATCCATTCCATTCGATGGGGTCATGTCACCCTAGATCTAGATGATTCATTGGTATATATCCCAGTGCATATTGTGGATAGTCAAGAGAATGTACTTCATGGAAAAATAATTAGTCTACAGTGGGTTTTGTATAATGATGGTCATATACAAGAAGAAACATGGTAATTCATGAATTTAATGAAAGCGAAAATTTTAGAACCCTTTCATAGAAATGTTCACATTCAAATTGCTCAGATCAGAAAGTATAATGGTGGGGAGACTATAGTAACCTTTTATTCTAGTATGTAACTCATTTTTAAGCATTTTTATTTATATAATCTATAAGGTTGATGTTTGGGAGAGTTTGGAAAACTTTTATATATAATTTCGGGCCTTTCTACAGGTGCATGGTGGTGCATTATTTTTGAAATCCATGAAACACATTGAGGGAACCATATAGTGTGATATCGGGGAAAATGAAAGGGTGCACGAGTTTTTCACAGTGTTTCCAAACACTGTAGAGGCCTAGTAGAACCTTCTCCCTTTAAAAAGTTGATTTGAAAATTTTTTAGGTAGTGGATTCAGCAATATTGGTTCATGGTTTGGAGACCACTTATGTTGAGAATATGAGATTTTTCTTTATGGTAGTGGATGGTGAAATATTAGTTCACAGTTTTCCAAACTGTGCGACTAAACCATGCACAATAAGAAACCACTTCTTTAGAATGTTGATCTCACATGTTTTCCCCTCGAACTTACTCTTTTTTCCTAATATGCATCCCTAACTCAGTATTTTTCTATTAAATGGTCATAAGAAGGTTCTATAATCGATCCAATGGTGATATAAAGGATTCACATGGTGATTAAAATCTGATTTCTCATGGTATGTGATTTCTCTTCATCGTTCAAGATGTTTTTCATAGATTTAATTTTCTATATCTATTGGTTTATTAGATTTATTCTTACTGTGGTATATCTAAAGGTGTGGATGTCAACTATGTTCATATTTGGTCTTCTTGATGGTAGGGGATGCGATCAAATGTGGTTTTTCGGAGATTCCAACATAGATTTGTGATTTTTCTCCTTGATGTTCATCGTTTTCTACAAAACACTCCATGTAAGTGGCTTCACTCTCAACTCCTCCAATAAGAATTGATTGGATTATTTTCAAATTGATTTAATTTCTAGAAATTTAATTAGAAATTTGTCTAAAAATGATGATATAAATCCTTTTTAGTGACATTTTATTGTTTTTTTCTGAAATTGAGAGATTTTGGTAATTGGTTGTGCAAAGTGCTTATGGTTATTGATTTCAAAATGTTGATTTAAAAATATGGCTCATTGGATTTTTTAAATTTGTTTTTGGAACGGTGTTTTTAATAAAAATAATGTTTTAATGAAATGATGTTGTCATTATTTAATTGGTATTGATTTTTGGCATACTTGGTGTGAGTTTTCATACTGTATTTATAAGGCTTGGTTGAAATATGACCTTGTGCTCACTACTAAAGGTGTAATGGCACATCAGATATAATTATCCGCAGATGAATTGGTAGATCTATGAGAGATCAGTCCTGAGTATGGAACTATCAAAATGAATCATGCATGTTTGGTTGGGAATATATGTGGAATGGATTGGTTATGCCAAAAATAAAACTTATAAAATGGTTTGAAAGCATTTTTTGGTTTTTTTCTCTGTAAAATGACTTTTTTTTAAATCTAGTTGATATGGAACTTGTTTATATTTAGTTATAAGATGTTTTTTAAATTCATTTAAATAAATTGACATCTATAAATTTTTCTAATGTTTCTACCCTATTTCCCTAAAGAGGGAAGTCCTTGGAAAAAACTACTTAGTTTTTGTCCTCACCCATAAATTGTAACTTTGATGATTTTTTAGATTCCGTCTACTGATACATGGGAAAATGTAATTAATACCATGTCTTTAAAACTACCTCATGATACTTGGTCAATGTGGTGATGTTATGGCATAAGGAATGTGGAGCTTTGGTTATGGATTTTTGGTTAGTCATTTTATTCATAATGATAAAATCATCCGGCACATGTATTGAATACCTTCGTAATTTATTTCAGGCATTTGGAATCATGGGGATTTTTCTAGGGCCAACTAACATTCCTCTTCCTTCTCAAGCTAAAGCGAATAAGGAGTTATGTTACTTATTTGTTTTAATAATGACTACATTTTTATATAAAATTTGTTAACCATTCCTTTCATTTTTATTATCCCAAAAGGAGGGTAAAATTAATGGCTTTACAATTTAATTTTTTAAAAGTATAAATTATTCATTTTCTTTTTAATTATAATTTTATAATATAGTTTTCCCATACCATGATTTACTATCATCAAAAGGAAAAATTATCTTCTTAGTCGAAAAAATTTCTTATTTTAGTGATCCCAAATCATGTTTCCAATAGCTATAATGAATTACATTTTTGAGGTAGAAAAGTTATTTTTTGGAATATCTATGAATATTGGTTAAGTATGTATGATATCACATATAATGTGATGCAACTGCAGGGACAGACTGCCTACTGAATGAAGAGACAATAGAAGTCAAATATAATTCATCTAAGTGATAGAGTTGTTACATGAATGATTTGATCCACCTTAATTTATTCAATGATACTGAATATCCATTCATGTGACCATGAAGAAGTTTCACTATGTATAAAATAAATAGCATAATGAAATAAACCAACCTCATTTTTTTTAACCAAATATCCCAGTCAAAAAAAATATTTAAATTTATTGATGAGACCAGATAATGAAATTATAGTTACCTAAGATGAATTTCATGTGACAGTATGTTGAAAGATGAAGTGATGTCATTTTGATGGTTGATGAAATCAAAAAAAAAATATTTCAATTTATTGTATGGTCTATGAAACCATGTTTGTTCCAATCAACCACATGAATTTCTTAATCTATCAAAAGAGGTGTCTCCATTAACCATGTGTAAAAAATCTTCCATGTCTATAGTTACAAATACCAATGAGTAGTTTTGGTATTTAATGAGACATAAAATAATATTTAGGATGTATTAGTCCAAGAATGATCATTCTTTAATGAATAATTACTAGAGAATACACTTGAAATGAAATAAATCCCCCTTAATTCAATAGATATGTGTGGTTTTGGTTCTCTATGTTAGAACAGTCATTAACCTATAATAAGGTACTCCCATTTTTCGAATGAATCAAAAAATATATTAGAGAGAAAAAATAACTAGAACTTCAATTCAATATCATATATGATAATAAAATAGGGATGTGAAGCTTTCTGATCAATAGAAATTCAACTAGTGATTGAGAAATATCAAACATCACCTGATTTACTGACTCTATATATTATATTTACATATGTATTTGTTCCTATATTACATATATATTTTTCTTTTCACATCCCTTTCATTGTATTTGGAGTAAATTGAGTTTTATTTCTCTTATTTCATCACATTTTATTACACCATGTATAACTATGTAAGAGGATTTGTATAACCTGATTACTTTATGGGTAATTGTTTTTGTAAAATACTAATCTTTCGTTTGGATGTATTTAATTGGTTTTAACAAATTTGATATGAAGTGTAATATTATCAAGTAGATAGGTCTATGTTATATTTTTGAGATAACCTCTTGTTCAACTATAATTTGTGAATTTTCTTGATTTTACTGTCTATTTTTAACATCACTCTAATTTTTTTTTATAACCATTGATTTTAATTGGGATGTTTTCAAATTATTTTTAGTGAAATATACATTGATTGTTTATATTTACATGTTATATATATATTATTATAAATATAAGTTGTGTATTTTTAGAGCTAAAATAATTTTATTTGTTTTAACTATTCATTGAATAGGACTTCGAGATCTAATTTTCAAAATTTTCATTATTTATATCTACTGTATTTATAAAGTCAGATATTAATTTAAATTTATGTGATTTAACTTTAAAATTTTTAAAAAATATATATTATGGTAGCTCAATTCACCGACACATGTGAATTACTCTCAGGCTAATACAATCCAACATTTTTCATGATATTTTATCTTGATATATTCATATATCATTCACCAAACTTATAATGTAGATTTCTTCACATTCAAATTCAAATTATAAATGTTATTTAGTTTTTCCCTGTTGTATTTTTAAATTATTTCCCCCATAGACATTCAAAATTCATTCTCTGAATGAGATTAAATAACTGAATTTCAAGGATTATTTTCATTCTTCATATTCATCTTATCTACAACCATCAGAGAAGTACCTTCAAAATGTGGAATACATCGTTTAGTGATAGCTACCAATATGTCAATACTAATAAACAAAAGTTATAGAAGCATTAGATCTTCCCAAATAATGTTACTCTTTCCCTACAAGTGTAAATCCCATTGTTTTAACTTTCTTCATGGGATCCTTATTTAAAATAGAATCATAGAGACCAAATATTGAATCATAGAGAGTTAATTTTTTTTTAAATAAATCAAATACCGACAATGATTGACATAATCTATAGAAGTAAACATAAAATTTATTAATCACTATAGGGAACCTAATTTAGTTGATACCAATTGTGTTGGACCAAGGCATGGGTTTTTCAATGACATGATGTGAATAAATGTATTTTTTTCCATTATATACTTTTATGATTTATTATGAAATCATCCTCTAACACTTATTTTAGTAAGATATCAAATTACCTAACACACACAAATAGAGGAAGTAAACAACGGAAACATGATGTAAAGGTTCACTACCCAAAATGAGTGACTAATCATAACCATGATTCTGAACTAACATAGACCATATGATCCACTAGAATAACCACTATAGATTCAAATGAACATGGTATATCCTTTACTAGTGTTATAGGATTATAATATTTTAAGATCTATAAAAGAATAAAAAATGATGCAATGATGTATTCTACTATTATGGTCAAGATTATCATTCTTCCTAGGATGAATATATTTCAATTATATTATTATTCTCATTTACATATTCACTATTATGAACTTGTGTAAATTCCTTCTTAATATTTTTATATTTTAACAACTATCAGTAATCTCTTTAATTTCACTCTTCATCCTATGAAAACTGTTCTGTTGTAATACCATAAAATTATGAAATAATATCATTTTATTCAACATGTTATATTAGACATAACACTAATTCTATATTATTTTACATAAAACACTGAGTTTATCTTCTGTTACAATCAATAATGATTTTATTATAAAGCCTATGTTATACGCAAGACCGATTTATTACGAAAGAAAATATATTATTAAAACCATTACATAATATGACAATTATCACCTTACCATAGGAATGGATAGTATTAATATGATTCGTTAGCTAATGAAAATTTAATTTTTTTCACATGTTAATTAATTATCTTTTAATTAGTAATAAAATATGCCTTATTTAAATTATAATTAAATGTCTTCTTAAAAATTGTATTTTTCTAAGATAGATTTTTATCAAACATTGTTAACATAATTAAAAATTAATATTTACCACATTTATGAAATTTTATGTTTAAAAACATTATTTCTGAAATTGGAATATAAAAATTATCATAGGATGATTTTTGGGGATTTTTCTAAGCAGTTTCATTTTTTGATGAATAGTCAAAAAACAGAATTTTAATTAATATTGACATTTCCATAAAATAATTTATAATGTCAAATTATTTCAAATTGATATCAATTAATCCAATTAAGTAAGTTGGAATAAATTTCATATTTAATATATATATATATATATATATATATATTAGGTGATTGGGGATACAATTATATTCGAACACAACCAAACCACAAACACAAGGGTTGAAAGAATGGTTATAGCCCCCAACCTAAGAGATGACCTGACCAACTATTTGATTTATATTATTATTAAATCAATATATACATTTGAAAATTTTTACTTTAACAACCCACTTTCTTATCGAGTCTTTTTGGTTAAATTTAAATTAAATTCTACAAATTATTTGTGTTGAATTTGGTAAAATGGATTCAATATTTGGAATCATAATAATTTAAATTATATAATAATTTTAAATTAATTTTTTACCATAATTGTTATTGGAAACAGTTAAAATTGGTTTTTGAGATTACGGTTAAAATAAGTTTTTGCA
Organism: Viscum album; assembly: GCA_963277665.1. Classification (NCBI taxonomy): domain Eukaryota; kingdom Viridiplantae; phylum Streptophyta; class Magnoliopsida; order Santalales; family Viscaceae; genus Viscum; species Viscum album. Next base: position 1,608,760,980 of record OY728140.1, read on the forward strand.
AATTACTTGCAAATTAATGAAAAATAATTTTACACACATATATTTTTTATTTAATAAATTTTTTTCATTTTAAGAATCCATAGTTATAAGTTATCTAATAAATATATTTTTAATTTTTTTATTAAAGAGAAAAATTAACTAGTTATATAAAGTTATAAGAGTTACCGTGGTAAAAAAGGGTAAAATTGATTAATCATAAAGAAAAAGGATTAATATGATAAAAATGTGTTTCATTTTGTGTCGAGGAGGTCCTTATCAACAAAAAATCCATACCATCCATTATTGGACTATTTTAGGGGCACATGAGGTAACAGATACTTCCCAATAGTGAATTCTTATGGGTATTTAATAGAATCCCACTCCTAAATTATAAAAGGGAACACAATCTCCCCCATTATTCACACCTCTAAATCTATTTGTAAAAACAAAAACCTACCCAAATCAGTCCCAAAAAACACTCCCCTAATATTAGATTCCTTATTATTTAATAAATCGATACTATAAATGATTTAGTGAAAACCTAATGATTATACCTGAAGAAGAGGTAATGTTCTTCAACGAGCATATTTATTTACATCTTTACTACCATGTAAAAAAATTTATTATAACATTTTGATTTAATAAACATATAATCATATGTATAATTGTATTTTTCATAAAAATATCATTACCTACAACAATCTACTCTTCCATCAAATGGGTTATGAAATCATTATTCGTGTGTATCGAAGACTACCGCCTCACAAACTAATACAATTACTTTTATAATTAACATCTATAAAGACTATATTTGATGATGGAATCAATATTTATATATGATATTAATTAAATATTTATCATTCTAAAATAATAATATTTCAATTATGATCTCACTTACCTTGAATATAAAGATGATAATGTCGTTCATGGTTACTTATGAACTATCACCTCTACGAAGAGATATGAGTCATTTTTATTCAGCAAATCACTTTTATGATATATTTTAGAATATTTAAATTATTATTATAATGTTAGAAATATTATTAACACTATATAATGATAAAATAATAATTACATTATTTCCATAATGAAAAATGAAAAATGAAAATGTTACTGATTGCTACATATGGCCTATTATCTCCATGAAATAACGATGTTCATTTTTAATAACCTTATTTAATATATTATTTTATAATGTATTATTAAAATATAAAGGTTATTATTATTTTATAAATAATATTCTGGATGTGATGGAATTATTACCACATATACAATTTACATCATAACATGTCCATTTTCTACTTCAGTTCTGAATATTGGCAAAATGTCTGATATGAACCTAAGTAATTATATAATTTTTTTAACATGGAAATAAGTTATCTAATGGAAAAATAAACGCTAAAATGGTAATTACGAAAGTATAAATTACTCAATGTTTGTTATTCATGAATATAAAGATTGTATATGATGATTCAGACTCAAGGTAAAGGACGTTTTCTCAATCTCAATTCATTGAGGAATATTTCGATAAAATACACCACCATCATTTATATCGTCTAAAATTAACCGTTATGAAATTTAATATCATTAAATGGTTTTAAATTGAATATTTTTCTATGATGTTTTTTACAAAATGACCAAAGGAATGTATTTTAATGTATGCGGTGACAATGAACGTTCCACTAATGTGACATTGTTTTGATATCTAGCTACCTCTAAAAGCTGTAATGTTTTTAAAAGGACAATAAATACCATATTACATTTTAATGTATTTTGGTATTGAAACTATTTGTGATAAGATATTGATTATTCCCATGATATTTTGTGATTAAAATGTGGAAATTTTATTTTTCATTTATGATCTTTACTGTGTTAATGAATATATTATGGTTCTTGGGCATTACTTATGTATATAGTTGGTTCTATGATTAATATAGGGTAGGTGGGCCCCTGATAGCTCTTCAATGGATTTGGAAATGAGGGAGAGTTAATCAGAAAGTTGTATCCTAAGATATTTAAGAAACATAATGTGATGGGTATTCCAAAACATATCCATAAAGGTTACCTCCCATGTAGTTGTGAAATGTACAATGTTAGTATTGTATGGATGTCACATGTTACCTTTTTGATTTATGATTTCTGTAAATTTTCTAGGAAAAAATTGATATCATGAGGTATGTTAATGATCATACATTTTGTGGATGAAAATTATGATTTTATAGTTTTTTAAGTTTTCATGGAATAACATTTTATTTTCATATTTTATTTTCCATTACTATGATTTTTGTTATCAACCATATTTTTTGATATGTTTTTCATATTGTATAAGAATGGATAAAGGAAAGGAAGAATTCAAGATGAATGTTATGAATATTTTAATCAAGAAAAATAGTTCAGGTTTTCTTTTTAAGAGTTTAATTTTGTGAAAAATTGGGCAGTGAGTATAAGTGTCTACTTTGTAATATTTGTGTTGTTAGTAATAGTATGGCCTAATTCACTAAAACTATAAACCTAAAAATATTATCAATGTTAAATATTGATTTATATCAATATTATGTAATTTTTATGAATGGGTCCTTATAATAGTACTGACATTCACTTCCTTGTTTCATTTTGTAGTCATTAAATTCCCATTGAGATATTCGCATTCCTATGATAATTATACATTAATTTTTTTTATTAAATATCCATATTATTTATCATGGATATGATTCTTTCTTAAACCATATACAATTTTATAAAATGGTGTTTACATTGAAATTCATTTTTTATTGGTAAAAATATTGATAAATATGTTTTTTACATAATATAGATATTTGATGATAGGGATATTGGTTGTGAATTAAATTTAATATTTATATATGAGGAATTGTTTTGACATGCTGAAATGGGTGGGGCTAGGATAACAGTAACCCCTTGATGCATATGTTGTCCCATGGGATGAATTAGTTGGATAGCCTTAATTAAATGGGTTTCAACCCATTAGTTGTAAACTACCTTGTGAATAAATATTGATTGTAAAGAAATAATATTCCTAGGAAACATGAAATCAAATAATTAAGAATTGCCTTATTTGTGATTTAAATTATTTTTAATGGATATTTTCACTATGTTATTATCTCTAAATGGATTTCTTTTTTAGTTTATAGATTAAATGTCATGAGGGTCAATTATTTATCTTTTCATATTGATTATACATTACCGAATTATTTAAATATCATGTTTTATTAGTTATTTGCCTTTCCATATTGATTATTCGATATCTAGTTTTTTAAATAAATTTTTTGATCAGTTTTAAACCAATTCATATTTATTTTTTATATTGGTTCAGGATATAATCCTCTAAACTTAACCCCTAGTTAGCATTTTGTCACACCATTATTTTGTATTCTTTCACTAGGATTCCATAAATTTTATTATAATCAATATACTAGGATATGATAGATGGTATGAAGATATTCTCCAAAAAAAATATTTTTTTAATTTAAATTTCCAAATATAATGTAAGACTAAAGTAAGTATCTATTTTACCAAGAATACAAAAATTTTCAATTCTTTTAGGTTATTACTTATTGTATCTTATATGGATATTATAATGAATAAACAAACTCTAAGCTTACTAGGGTCATGTCACTACAGTTGGTATTAGTGGAATAATATAATACTAGGAAAATAAATTTAGTAGAACATAAATTACATAAAATAAACCCATGATATAATTTGAACAGAATTATAAATAAATATACTAATGATTTTGTGAGATATATATATTTTTTTTATAAGTGCATCCTCTTATAGATAATACTAGTGGATGTGGTTCGAGAACAGAGGTACCTAGTGGTATAACACTGAAAAAGTTGTGTTTACCTTAGCATGAGGATTATATGGTATATAAATACAAAATATACTATGCACCTCGATTTACACTCCAGAGGGATATTTATAGGACAAATAAAATTTTTTTATAAACTATTTTGAAGGATTTGAAAATAAGGATACCATCAAAGTAACCATGTTTATGATTATGAGAACATATATGCATAAATTTTTATATTTTTGTCGAGTATTTCAATAGTTTTGGGATTATACAATATCTTTCATAAAAATATGATCTAATATATTTTATGAAATCATCTAGAAATGGAGCTTGGTGGGAGGAATGGTAACCGTGTTAATTAAATTAATCAAATGAGTAAGAGTGATTGTTTTCTTTATGGGATTAAAGCAGTCCTTCGAGTGGAACTATCCAACTAAACATTATAAACTTATGAGGAAATAGTATCATGTCCTAAAAATACTATGAAATAATTCTATAAGTATTACGTCTATTAAGGGAAGGATGATATGAAGATTATGGTAGGTAAAAATATGAATACAATAAATAAGTGTAAGAAGGACTTTCCCACATTTGATGGTTTTGGAAATAAACACTCAAGAACATTATTAAAATTAATGGGAGTTGTCTCTAAGTGTAGAGGGAATGGAAACCATGCTTGTGATTTATAGGGAAATAAAAAATTTGATGGCGTAAAATGCATCAACTGTAATTAGACATGGAACTTTGTAAATCATTTACCCAAGAATCAATTGAATATGTATAAAATGAAGACAATAGATCTTGGTCAAGCATATGTTATTACCATCGACAAAGAGAGATGATTTATGTTCTTGTGTTTGGGTTCATGAATTTTTTCTATTTGAGTATTTTTTCAATGATTTCCTGGTTATATGAATTATGAAATATTTAACAATTGTACTATTGTAATATATATTAAATGATTTGAGAGAATATGGTGAAATTTACCAATAAAAGTTATTCAGTGGAAATATAAACGTCATAGAGAACACATGATTGAGGAAATGAAAACCCTTAATATGTTCCTCAAATTGATATAATGATGTTGGGATGAATAGATAATTGATATGGATATAGTAAATTGGATATTATGACTAAATTGGAACTGATTAATGGTACGACAATTTTCGAAAATAAATGTCCTTTTTTCTAAAATTTTTGATCATGATATTTTTTGATGGTCATAAGGTTAACCATTTATAAAATGGATTATGTTTAAAATTTGATAATGTTTTAGTGAAAAATTTATTACCTCACCAATGGGATAATTATGTATATTTGAAGACCTATATAGATTATTTTTTATTTTTTTAACTAGTTAGTGAAGGAATGACTTATTATTTTATTATAGAAATTATGATCCTTTAAAAATATATTTTACTACTTTATGGGAAAAAAGGCATTTTTGGATAGTCATTTCATGGATTAAGGGATGGATTTTTGAAAACAAGAAGGATTAAATTACACATATGAAATAGAAACATTTTAATAAATTCTATTTCCTTATATTCTTTGACTATAAAATAATTCCACAACATTAGAGAAAAGGTTCATGAAATAAATTCATACCATGTTACCACAATTTCTGATAATATCTTTGAACTCTTTCAGACCTATTTGGGTTATGGTTTTAGGTTATTTTCTTCTATATATCATTGAAATTATTGTTATCAATGTTTTCTATCATTCTTTATCAGTATTTTAGTGTTAGTTTTATCTTCCATGTCCATATTTTTATTTCCCATCTATGTTATCATAATAAGAAAAATAGTTGTGTGATTAGTCTAGATTACCTTTGTACATACCTTTATATATTAAAAATAGGATGTTTTTTAAGCCATTTTCAATTTTGTTTTTTCAATAAATTTTTTTTAAATATCAAACCCTGGATTACTGAGATCAAATATAAATTTTTAGGACATATTTTATTTAAATTGGGGAGAATTTAACACAATGAAATTCTAAAATAATGACATTTTATTAAATATTGTATGTGAAATTAGACATTAGATTTGTATTCTTATACACACATTAATGATATTATCATCTGTTACATGCAATAAATAGTTTCGTTGAATGTTTTAATTAAACACATGTCCATGATTTACTGAGGAACAATATATTATTAATATTATTATTTAATATGATAATTATAACACAGTTTTTAAAATGGAACTCACTCTCCCCCTTATTCACAACTCTATAGCCATTTCAATTGAATAAAATATACCCCAATATATTACCAACTCCAATATTATAATCCTAGTATGTTTATTTTAGTCATAAATATAACTTATGAATGATTTAGTGAATATCTAAGAAGAATACCTAGAGAATAGGTAATGTTCTTCAATGACTGTCTTTATATTAATTCCTTCCACACCTCAATCAATTTTATGATACCATGATTATATAATATCGACAATATATTCCATGTATTATGATGTTATTATAATATATTGATTACCAAAAAACATATAAACATCTATAAAATGGGTTATTAAATCATCATTCATTCGTACAGTGGACTATATCCTTTCTAAACAATGTCATTCACTTTTTCATATTCACCTCTTAAGGTTGGGTATAACATCAGATAAATAATATATAAATATATAAATATATATTATTTATAAAAAATTTATACTTAAAGATCAAATATATATATATATATATATCTTATTACCATCCATTCCATTGAAGATATAATAATGTCACTCATGTGTATGGTGAACTATTGCCCCATGAAATGATATGATTTTTTGTTCTCCAACGCTTCACATGTAAGGCGGTAAGTAATACTATTATTAATTATTTGTGCCATAAATTAGATAAATATAATATTAATTAAATATTTATCATTCTATGAATTATATATATATATATCATTTTCTTTCGTTCCTTTTCAGTTATGTAAAAATGATATCCTCATTCATGTATTTGTGGACTACCACCTTCACAATGTTATGTGACTCTCTTTTTACCATCCCACCATTTGGATGATATAAATACTAATATAATATGATATTAATTACATTATTATAATTATTAAAATGTAAAATATTACTTTCATACATTATATAATAATCATTGAAAAATAGAAATGTTACTCATGCGTGTATATATAATTCCATATCTATGATCATAATGTACAACATTTTTAGAAAACATCAATTATGATTGATTTAAAAAATTGTAATTGATGTATATATATGATAATTATTTCATTATTATTATTCCATGTATAATGGAACAATATAATTTATTAAAAACATAATCTCTAATGACAAAACGTGCATTTGAAAACAAGGTAATTAACCCAAATAATTATGAAAATAATTAAATATTATAATCAAACAGGTTATAAACTATTATAATAGGATCATAAATGAAATTATAAATATGGTTATAGTTTATTTAAATTAATTAAATGATTCAAACAACTATATTTTAGTTTAAATAATGTTCAACAAAAATGAAGTGCAATGTAATAGATTTCGTCTCAATTTTATTTCATTAAGTAATTTTTAATGTTATGGATTTCTATTCATTTATATTGTGAATATAATTCCCCTTAGATATGTAATATCATTAATAATTCATTATTCATTGTATTTTGAATTTAAATTTGAATCATTTCATCTACAAGGATTTGACATGAACGTTCCCATGATATATAGAATTCCACAGCATAATTTATTTTTATTGGATTATATTACTTCTTCATTTTATTTTATAATCTAATATTATGTATGATATGAATTCTGATTGAATATTATTGTATTTAAACTTGTTTTATGTAGATTCAAGTTCATACACATTTTATATCCATTGAAAAATTCCTATATCAATGATAAAATCATTTTTAATGGTCTATTTCACAATCTCATTCTAATTAATATTATATTTCGTTGAAATTAATTGGATGGAATTTTTTAAATAATTTTCGAATACTCCAATTTAATTTTTTACTCAATTTTTTCATGATATTTTCATCTAATAATATAATTTTTATTACTCTTTGTCACTTAAAATGATTTAAGAAATGTTTTAGTGAAAATCATACTTCATTTCTATCTTCAGTCAGTAATCTATTTTCTTCTAAAACCATGTCTTTAGAAAATGTTTTCATGAAGGTTTTTAACTATTTAAAATTATTTTTCAAATACATTTTCACCAATTTTAACTCTTTTAAAAAAATAAAATCATTCATATTTCATTTTAAAAACAATTTATGTTTTTATTTTAATAAAAATGATAAATGAATATTCATTTTATTTTACAAAAAATGAAATTTACTAACCATTATATAGTTAAAAAAGAATATAATTATTATTTTTATTGAATTTATGGAATTAAACTCTGTCTTGAAAAAAAATAATTTGAACATTACTTTTCAATTTTATTCATAAATTTTAATAATTTTTTTAAATGTTATTTTATAAGAAAATGATCGTCAAAATGTTTTTGAAAATGAACAATATATTTTACTACAGAATGTTTTTAATGATATTTTTAGGGTATTTGTATTCATAAATGATAACCATGAATTATTTCCCCAATTTGTATTTGTTGTTACTATATGTATTCTTCCTCTAGATGTTTTGTGATTATTTTGACTCAGTATAATATTGAAATGAACTTCTTTGTTTCATTGTGTAGTCATTAACTTCAACGTGAAATATTCAAATTCCTTAGATTAATAGATATTATATTTCCCATAAATATCCATATTATTTATCATGGATATTCTTATTTATTAAATCATATAAAATTTTAACATATGTTTTTTACATTTATTGTTATTTTTTATCTGGGTGAATATTGATAAATACCTAACATATACTCAATATGGATATTTGATGATAAGTCACATTGTTTGTGGATTAAATAAATTGTTTGATATATGAAGAATACTTTGGATCTACAGACATTTGTGGGGACTGATTAATGATGTTCCCTTAATATATTAGTGGTCACATGGGATTAATCAGTTGTCTAGACTTTGTTAAATGGGTTTCCACCCATTAGTTTTGAAATTTAGTGTGAATAAATATTTATGGTAATGGTATCATGTTCTTTGGGAAATGTTATTTCTAATAATTAAGAATGTTATCCATAAAGAGTTATTCTATTACTATTCAAGATATTTTCACTTTGATATTAACTCTTTATGCATTTCGTTTTCATTTTATTTATGAAATGTCTTGAGGTAAAGTTATTTACCTTACAGTATTGAATACGACTTACCCGATTATTTAAATGAAATTTGTGATAAGTTATATTCCTTGTCATATTGATTATTCCTTATCCTATTATTTAAATGGAATGTGTACTCAGTTATTTACCTTTCCATGTTGAATGTTTATATTGATTCATGATGCATTCTATTGTACTTAAACCATTTTGAGTATTTTATCTCACCATTATTTTTTTCTTTTCCCCATTATTCCATGAATTTTAATATGATTTATATTTAGGGATATGAAAATTAGAATAGAGTTACTCTTAAAGAAGTATAAATTTTGTAATTTGAATTTTCAAATGTAATGTATGACTCAAGTATATATCTATTTTTCTAATGCAATTTAACTATCTGGTCATTCGGGATGTGGTTGCTTGTATCTTATACTAATTTAATTAATTATGAATCAACTCTAGGATTACTGGTGCTAGGTCGTTATGAATGCAAACACTCCTCATTAACATTGAACTGTTCCACATAGTTACACCACATAATGTTTCACTTATCTATTCATACACATCAGTGTAGGACCCTATTATTTTAATATTTAAAAAAATTAACCATTACATTATTATTGAATTTAATTTATATTTCAAATAAAAAAAATATTTTATATTCTCCATAAATTATTCATCCTCTTTTCTGGATTCTCCTCTAGATTAATGAATTATATATATATACACACATGATCAATTAATTATGTGACTTTATACAACACAATGATAAAAAAATATTCCTCAATAGTTATTCAACTTTTTCAACACTTCTTGATGTGAAGACATTTATGACAACATTACCCTAATCTGATCAACTTCTCTCCGTTTTTATTTCCTGGTGTATAACATCTCTTCATGGATGAACTCTTAGTCCTTTTATATAGGGTCTAAATTATACAGTGTTTAACCATACATCATGAAGAAAAACTTATTTCACCCTTAGAGTATTGTGATGTTCATCACGGCTGCACATTGTGGTGTGAAATCATTTAAAACATTGACCATTCTCTATATTTTTCACCAGGTTAGCATATCACAGTGTGACACCATGCATCATGGTGTGGTAATTTAAAAAAATAAGAATAATGAGATAAAAATATATTAATATATTAATACCAAAACATACATTTTTACTTTTTAAAAATATTGTATACCTTACATTTTAATGTGATATTTATTTTCATGACATGTTCTTTTTTCCTTACTTAATCATAACTTCCCCACATAGATTCATGAAATGACTAGTATCTTTATGGTGTGGACCTAGAGTATGAGATGAAAATAAAAAAAAATTAGGATAGGCTCTAGAGAAAACCTTGTATATGATTAAAAATTATTCTTATGTATACAAGGAATCTTGGTGAACTTTACAAAATTGGAGGTTGAATTCTATTAAACTCCAAAAACATAAAAATTACTTCTTAAATATGTTAATCTATTAAAACAGATTGAATAACCCAAATTACCTTTACGCCACAGTTTAGAATATATTTTATGTGGATTTGAATTAGATAAATGTATTGAAAACCAAATCCTATATATAAACATATACACATTGTATTATCTTCAAATCTATAAATATTATTCCCTAGAAATATACTATACACTATAAGATATTTATTCATTACATATCATAGAAAACTCCCCACAACATTTATTATCCAAAATAATAGGGACCACCAATAGTAGTCTCTTAAAATAATCATGAAAAAAAATTATACTGACTTCTTTGGGTATCACTAAATGACATCAACAACCCAACATTTTATGACCTTGGAAAAATGGATTCAATATAGTCCATTGTTTCAAAAAGGTGTTTTATGATTAAATATTATGGTCATTAATGTGATTTTTTCTCACCCCCTTTGAATTTGGAACTTTTTACTACATCTCAAATAATTACTATGAATACATACATAAAATTGTAATCCCTTATTGTACCATGAAATATCTGATGAATAAAACCACTTATCATGTGAATATATTTTCAAATCACCACTAGTGGGTGTTAAACACTCAACCACAAGGAACAAATCTCTAGCCGTTTTCCAATAGATCACCCTAATAGGTGAATATTTCTCAATATTTAAAATATTTTGAATATTATAAAAATAGGAAAAACATATTTTCACCCTTTGGTTTAAGGTATACACTAAAAATCCAAATAAAAATTCGAAACAACAATATTAATTTTGTGAAATCATATAATATAAGGGATGACATATGTTTCTAAAAATAATATACCTCAATTATTAAATGTAAGTATAAATCAATTTTTTGTTGAGAAATGGATATGTTCATTATAGATGATATTTATCACATTTTGAGGTAATTAAAGGGGGAAGTTCATCATGGATTTTTTTATCTTTCAAGAGATGCGGCTTGCTGGTATTTATTGCATCCTAACACTACAAATGTAGTGGAAATACGAACTATGGAATAATTTTTTTTCATGAAAACTTCTTTGAGAAACTTTTTACTCATGAGTAATGAGTATATATGTGGAGATAAATCTTGAGTTTGAGATAAAAGTACCCTGAAAATATTTCAAGGTATGAATCTAACATTCCATGATTAGCCTAAAATATGGTGGACTTGGAATATAATTTAACGAGTAAAATTGAAAATTTATTTGAAAGGATTAATACAATCATATAAATGAAACTAGTCTCTTAACCATTCCGATCATTTTATGATATTATATCATGTTCTATAATGATAGGGAAATAATTCTCCAAGTATTATAGATTAAAAGGAACAAATGAGAAGAATATGTTGGCAGAGAAAAAATGGATAATTGGAAGAAGGGAAATAGTAACATTACAACATGAGATAATTATGGAATAAGACTCTTTTATACTAACCTAAAATAAAAAAATAGTTTTCTTCTTGTGTTGAAAAAATGACAATTTTTCTCAAGAATATGGGTGTTAGGGAAAATCCCTCAATGTATAGTTATTTAAATATAGGAGATGGGGAACTATTCTAGATGATTCTCCAAACATCTAGGGTTATTACCATAATATAAAATTACAAGATAAGGTCAGTCATATAGAATTATTACAGCTGATATTGAAGTTATTTTTAATATGGTGAAATGTATAGTTATCGTCGACTATGGGATAGTAAATGTTTTATTGGATTCTATTTCTACTCACTCTTTTCTATTTAATGAATATTCTTTGGGTTTTGTATCACCACAAAAATAATTATATATTGAGTTGGAGGAGAACACTTCTAATGGTAGGATGACTGTATGAAAAGTGCATAACTCCCCTTGGTTGTACTTTTGTGATATTTCTTCCTTCAAATCAAGTTATAGTTCCACTATTTGAATTTGATGTGGTTTTGGGTATAGATTATGTAACATCCTAAGTAATGATAGAATAACTATTTTAAGTATTTACTAATATTTATGAAATAAAGATAAAATTTTCCACAATGGGGATACTATTTTTTATAGTGTTCTCGATACCCAACAATAAGTTCCCCCCAAAATCTTATGTTTTATGCAAGACTAAGTTCTACGAAAAAATATATATTAATTATATTATTATTTTTGGTGGTAGTTATAACCATGTTTTTGTGTCCGTGGGAATGAATAGGATTGACTATATTATGTTTACACCTTACTATTAAATGTTTTTACATTTATCGAAGAAGTTTTATATTCTTAAAACTAGACTAAAATGAATTTAAATCATAAAATGCTCTATATTCTTAGAAGGTAGTTATAAATCCTTTTAGAGGGGAACCCATTTGAAGTATATTTTTTGAAAATTATATAATGTATATATGAAAAACTAAATTTCAATTTTGATATGGGGATATCAAAATTTACTTTGGGTGTTTTTTGGTGTTAATATGAAAACATTCACATTCTGATGAATAGTGAATAATAATTACTTTTAGTTCCAAACTGCATTTTTTCCTATTTTATTTATATAGTTAAATTTTGATATTTTTGGATTTAAAGTATAATTTTTAAATATATCATCTTTTAAACTAATTTATTTCATTTAATAAATTTCACAATGAATTTAGATATAAAAACATTACATACTTGAGAAAATTATTTACTTTAAAACCATGCTTGGTTATCCCGTATGAAGGAGTAAATTCAAATTAATTAAGGCCACTTATAAGACTATAATTTGGAAATATGGATTCCATATATGTAATCATAATAATTTATAATTTCTAATAAGTTCAAATCTTTTTCTTTCAAAAAATACTAGTAAATTTAATTAAAATTAATTATACTGATATTATGTGGAAAATTAGATTAAAAAGTGACTAAACATTAATCTTGAAGGAATAAATGATCTAAAAACATGTGAAAATTCTTTTTCATTATCATAATTATTCCCTATACTCAATTTTATATAATTTTTACAATTATTGGAGGGAAATTTCATAGGAAAAACAGGTGTAGAATGCAATGACCTGGATAATACATATATTTTTTTTAATTATATGGGAATTTTATGAGTCCACGAAATTTTACGGCGTGTGATTCCAAGGCTCAGTGTGCTCGAAATGAATTTCGGAACTTTTTTTGGGTTTTTAATGAATTAATTAAATAAATATAATTATGTAGCTTTATTTTTATTTGGTTGGTTGAAGCCTCCATGAGGAATTTTTAGGTGGGGACCACCACTCCTTAACCTCCCATTAGAGGTTATGGGGGTGGGGCCCACCCGAATTCTAAACCCTCTTCATGTTAATTGTGGTGGTGACCACCCGAGGTTAAAACCTCTTGAACTCCACATTAAGTGGGGAGAATAATCTTGAGCTACCCACTTAATGGTGCCACCACCCCTCCACCTTAATGAAGCCAACACACAAGAATTTATTATGCCAAATCCTCCACAATAATTTTTAATGTCCTAACCATGTGTTTAGTTTTTATTTTTGAATTTCTTTCCAATGAAATAATATATATTTTAATCTATTAATTTGAAAAAAATTTCTCTTGGGTGATTTGAGAGGAGGATTATTGGGAGAAATTTCCCAACGAAAAATAAAGAATGCGAAGAGCGCTTTCAACAAAGAATGATCTCCTTCAACATTCTTCCCCAGAACCGCCCTTCAACATGGGATGTCTTTAACTAACCTTCCCTCCACATCGTCGTCAATGATCCGACACACGATCTCGGGATTGGAAGTGTGTAGCGGACGTGAAGAACGACGATCTCCTTTGTCTTCGTTCTATCACATCATCATCGATCAACGAACAAAGGTAGGGGATTTATTTTTGTAATATTAATTTCCTTATTTTTCTTCATATGTTGGAAAGGAATTGTTGCGGTGGTTTTACACGTTGACGTTCATCATTTCATTCTTGATGATCCAAAAGTTACCACCCTAAACGCGGAGGGTGCAGACCAAACCTACATGGCCTGACCCCTCTGTGGTTTATGTTTATGTTAATCTTTGGCCTGGAGAAAAAGCAACGAGGTGAACAAGGCGGTGAAGAAAAAGGCCATGCTACCCGAGGCCACTGTGACCCACGACCCACATCGGCATCCCACACTGCCACCAGCTGAACTGGCCCTGGCCGAGCCCCCACCAGCTGCGCCGGGCGCTGAACCTGCTGGCGCCCCGCCGGCCCACCCGACCGCCCCCCGACCACTTGCCGTCCTGCCCGACCACCCCCCGGCCGCCACCCGACCTGACCGGCCTCCAACCGGACGCCCTCCAGCCTACTCGCCCGCCTGCGCAGCCACCACCCAGCCTGCCCGGCCACCTTCCGTCACACAGCCAAACCGTGCTGGCCCGCGTGCCCCGCATGCCCACCCCACTGCTGGAAGAACCGGCCCTAGCCTCCCAGGACGATCCACCCAAACCATGCACCCGTGGTGATCCAGACCAAACCTTCTACATTCCTTCGGGCCGAGGAATGTATATGGGGCCCTTCGGGCCAAACCGCCCTCGCGCTGAATCATGGTCGTTCCGCGCCCTCATGACTGGTCCGCGTCCCCATTTTACTCACAGCCTTCATGTCCTGCTGGGCTGGGCTCAGCGGGCCAGGCTGAACCTAACGTGTCAGCCCAGACTGGGTCAAGCCGGGTCAGTCTGACCGGGTTCGACCAGAACTAGTCCCACTACATACCCATTACATTCATTTAGACATATTTTTGGCACCCGACATCTGTTTGACGAACCATCATAGGTGCTGAAATTATTAGAGTATGATGGTACCATTATGTATAACTCCCTGGTGTTTTGGCTATAGTTGAGTTATGGTCAGGTTGGATTGAGCACGAATCCAAATGGGCCCTCGAGATTAAAATACTAATAACTCATAGAACAGGTGTCTGATTGACGGTCTGTCTGTTGCGTTGAGACCCCTTTGTCATGGAAGATATTTAGGAAACTTCTTTTTGGGAAATCGTGGTAGTTGATGCATTGAAACATAGCTTGAGGAGAAGACCCTCCCAGAATCAAACGTGCTTTGTTCGAAAACCCAGTGGCTGGTGGTTCTCTGATGACTATTCATGGATCCTATGTGGGTTAGATAACTCTGACTTCTATTCCTGGATCCCATGTGGGTTCGATAGCTCTGACTACTTTTCTTGGATCCTGTGTGGGTTCAATAGGTCTGGCGATTGTTCATGGATCTTGTGTGGGATTGACATCTCTGACTATTGTTCCGGGATCCTGTGTGGGTTCGACAGCTCGGTTTACTATTCATAGATCATGTGTGGGTTTGGGAGCTCTGATTTCTATGCCAGGATCCAACGTGGGTTCAATAGAGTAGATGATTCAGTGGATACATCTGAACATCTATATCTCTCTACAAAAGTTGTATACCTTTGTGAGGTGAGTAAGTAACTTTTGTGTTTTCCTCGTGATTGAGATAGAATACTTGATAACATAGGTATCTGTATGGGAATATAACAAAGTGGGTTTATCTATTGATTTCATACATTTTGGTTTATCCTTTTTGAACTTTTTTAGACCTTGTGGGTCTCGGGTTCCCTACTGAGTATCGTTATTCTCACCCCTACACGTGCTTTTCTCAGAACTCGTTGTGTTGGTTGCAGATGACGTACAACGTTGACATAGGCTGAGAGTACTAGAAATGGACGGTACTAGGAGGTGGGTCATACGACGTGATGGTACACAAAAGAGACAGATGGACATGGGGTGCTGAGGAGGCAATCTATACCCACTTTTCAGGTAGGAATCCCGAAGGATGATCCAGGAGCTGTTTTTCCTTTCCTCAGTTGTAATCGATTTTCCATTTCCTTGTACTTTACAGTTGGGCTTGTATTTCTGACCCCTTATACTTTCAGCTCAGTTATGTTAAAAAAATTTACATAGTGTTTTGTTTCCAGCATTTGTTTTATGTGTGTGATTACAGGTTATAAATCTAATGTGTTCACAGTTTTAGAGAACTACACCTTTGGTGCTAGTCGCCTACCCCTAGCCTATGGAAGGCGGGCTTGGGGTATTCACGGCATGGGCTCAGGGGAACGGGTCAGAAAAAATTGGTATCCTAGGAGTCAATTCAACAACATAAATTATGACTCTGATCTTTTTTATGAAGAAATACTGTTAAGGGTATTGAGTGTGGTTTTCAGTTCAGGTAGTCCAATGTTGGTGTGGCTGAAGACATATCCATACACCCAGACCCTGACTCTTGATTTCTGATTTAGTGCCCGAAAATACTAATCGTGTGTGTGTTCTCAAAAGTTTTCATTTAATTCTTTGAGTCAGATCACAAGGTATAACTTATTGATCATGGCACACCTGTTTCATTTCATGAGGCCTCCATGCAGACAACAAACTAGGGTTCCGGGTATAGTACGCACTGATAGAATGCAGAGAGATGAGGCCTTGTTGCAAGTCCCACTTCAAATAGAGGAACTAGCGGAGGCGCCAACGGTACCATTACTCATTGGTCCACTGATGCCACTATCCCCATTAGAAGATAGTGCACGTCGCTTGAGCGCATTGCACAATTTCCAATGCTAGAAGAAACCCATGTTTAGGGGAGAGACGGACCCACAAGCTATTGAGGATTGGATGGAGGCTGTGGTGAGAGTCCTCTGACTTGTAGGGACACCAGCTGATCACATGGTGATTCATGTCACCAGTCTTCTACAGGCAGAAGCAAGCAGATAGTGGAGCATGATGCTCCAGGTTCAGGATGAGGTGACGCTTCTCTAGGCAGACCCTGAGAGCCTGTTTCGGGCATAGATTGTCCTAGTGACTCTTCACATAGTACGCATACAAGAGCTTCTTCATCTACCGCAGGGTAGCATTATTGTGGCTTAGTACTTAGTGAGGTTCACTAACCTCTCACGCAACTCCACTGATTTTGTGCAGGGAACATTTTTTAGGTCTCAGACCTTTGCGTAGGGACTCAGGTGGGTGATCAGGGATTCGATGATTTCTATTAGCATCCCGACATAGGTGGGGGTGTTAGAGTGATCCCTCTTAGTGGATAGTTTTCTTGCTGAGAAGTCACCAGCCGCGACACCCACCACCAGTTGTCACGTAGTGGTGTCTTCTGCAGCTGGAAACAGACATCTGTCACAATGGTCGAAGAGGACCAGACCAACAGGTGGATGACCGCAGGATTTATGACCGGTTGTGTGGGGTATAGGACACATAGCAAGTCATATGAGGAACATGCAATGCTACACATTCGGCGGGCATGGTCTCATGGCTCATGACTGCTCAACCCATCATACGGATGATCACAAGATGGTCGAGGGACCACCCAGGTAGAGACAGAGGTTCAACTATGGAGGTCCATAGGGAGTAGTTGGATGTGGAAGAGGAGCTAGTTGTGAAGCTGGTTATGGGAGACGATTCGATATGTTACCTACACCATCACCATGTGGTCCACCCCAACCATAGGGAGTATGTGGAAATGGGGTGATCTCAGCTCCTGGATGTTGACACCAATGACCATGGATATCTGGAGATGATACGAGGTACAATATGTGTCTAATCCACCTTAGATACAGTACTTATAGATAGAGGTTCCAGTCATTCTTTTATTTCCACTTCCCGCATTCGGATCTCAGAGATTCCGACAGAGCCGTTGGCTCGATCATTATGAATAGAGACTCTTACGGGAGAGGACTCGATGGTTACGCACCGTTTCCGACAATGTGAGTATAATTTAGGAGGCAAGAGCTTCAGTTGGGATCTCCTAGTAGCGACGTCGAGGCCTTACGACGTCATCTTGGGTATTAACTGGTTATCTATGGTCCATGCTCAGATTGACAGTATTAGATGAAAAGTGTGGTATGTATGAATGGATAGGACTAGGTTTACCTTCACTTGCGAGAATGGAGCCTTTGCAGTATAGGAGGGAAATAACCTGAGGAGTGTATAGCTGATCAATTATCAGATGGCTAGCCTTACCCTCAGAGGGGTTGATGTGGGGAGTCCAATCTATCTTATATTGGTGGACCAGTAAAAATATGTGTTTTTTGATTATGTTTCATGTCTACCTCCTTGTAGAGAGGTTGATTTTTATATTGACTTGTACCCCGGGATGACGCCGATAGCTACACCAACATTTCTGATGGCTCCCGTAGAGCTTCGTGAGCTGCGGGTAAAACCGGAGGGCTTACAGGGGAATGGTTTCACATGGAACAGTGTTTATACTTTGGAATCCCCGATTTTTTTCCCAGATGGAGGATGGGAGATTGAGACTTTTTGTTGACTATTGGCGCCTGAACCAGGTGGCCATGAAGAACAAGTACCCACTCCCTAGGATTGACGACCTATTTGATAAGCTGAAGAGAACAGAATGGTTCTCAATAATAGACCTCAGAATAGGCTATCACCAGCTTAGAGTGCGAGACGAGGATGTGTAGAATATGACTTCCAGATATCAGCACGGCCACTATGAGTTCTTGGATATTCCATTCGGCATGACCAACGCCCCAACATTGTTCATGGGACTCATGAACAAGATATTCTAGCAACACCTTGATCGCTTTGTAGTAGTTTTCATCGATGACATTCTAATCTACTCGGATACTGAGGCAGATCTTGCCTATCATTTTCATATAGTTCTGGACACACTTCGAGAGCACCAGCTTTATGGTAAGCTCTCTAAGTTATTATTCTGGATCAGAGCGGTTCACTTTCTGGGACATGTCATCTCGGAGACTGGAGTTGCGGTGGATCTAGAGAAGATTGAGGTTGTACATACATGAGAGCCACCCAGTAGTGTGACAAAGGTGTGAAGTTTCCTAGGTTTGGTAGTATACTATCGAAGGTTTGTGCCATATTTCACCAGATTTTCAGCACCATTATCAATGTTGATAATGAAGGGGAAACCCTTCGTGTGGTCGGAGAGATGTCAACAGTGTTTTCAGAAGTTGAGGAATATGTTGACTAATGCCTCCATCTTGAGGCTTCTGGAGGAGGGTATTGGGTACGTAGTCTACTGTGACACATCAGGGACCGGACATAGATGTTTCCTGATGCAAGATTGATCAATTATTGCATATGGTTCTCGACAACTGAGAAAACATGAGTAGAACCACGATACACATGACTTGAAGTTAGCAGCAATTGCCTTCACCTTGAAGATGTGGCGACATTACTTCATGGATAAACATTTTATAGCTTATATTGATCACAAAACTCTTAGGTATATCTTCTCTCAGAAAGACATAAAACTTAGAGAATGAAGTTGGCTTGAGTTCCTCCAGGACTAAGAATTTGAGATAGTCTATACTCTTGCGAAGGGAAATGTTGTAGAAGATGCACTCAGTAGATGATATGTTATACAGCTGATTCGTGAGGCGGCAGGGCTGTCGGCCGCTTTGCAGATATCGTTTTTGGATCTATATAGAGAAGATTTTCATCGGTCTCTTACAGTCACTCCACCAATTATTCAGAAAGTCAGGGAGGCTCATCATGGTGACACTGACTGCGAGGCTCGACATGCTCAGATATCCATAGGACATGCACCTGATGGATTTTTTTAAGGTGGGGAGAACGTCATCCTTTTCAGAGGATGTACCATGGTGCCAGTGTCTCTCCGGGAGGAAGTGTTTAGGGATTTCTACACATCCCCTGAAGTGGTACATCCTGGAGTGGAGAATATGTATCTGGGCCTTCAACAATTACACTGGTGGCTAGGAAAGAATAATGCAGCAGAAGGGTTTGTCTCTCGGTGCCACACATTTCAGCAAGTGAAGGCAAATCATCTAGTACCAACAGGCTTAGTTCATACTTTAGAGGTACCAGAGTTGAAGTGGGATGGGATATCGATGGACATCGTGAGAGAACATCCATGTAAATCCTAAAGCCATGATTCTATCTAGGTGATTGTCGCCTGAGTCACCTAGTCATCCAACTTCATACTGATCAAAGATAAGGGTTCAATAGAGAGCTTGGGACACCACTACATTCATGAAATTGTGTGGCTATAGAGAGTAATCTCAATGATTGTCTCTGATCGTGATGCATGATTCAATTTCTGGTTGTGGAAGGGGTTCTAGGAGGCTTTCGGGATGCATCATCATTTGAGAACCTCCTTCTATCCTCCGACGGATGGACAGACTGAGTGGACCATTCAAAACTTCAAGGAAATGTTGCGTGCTTATATCCGTGACTTCGGTTGCAGCTGGGAGGATCACATTCCCTTGGTGGAATTTTCCTACAACAACAGCTATCACTACACAATTGGAATGGCACATTTTGAGGTGTTGTACGACCGACCTTGCTGATCGCCTTTGTTCTGGACTGACCTAGGGGAGTCAACAATCATGGGACCAGATATGGTATGGGATTCCACGAAGAAGGTGCAGATCATCCAGTAGTGGATGAAGACTCTACAAAGTAGGTATAAGACTTATGTCGATAAGAGAGGGAAACCTCTAGAGTTATAGGATGGTTACCACGTCTTCCTATGGGTCTCACCCCATTGAGGTTTGTGGAGATTTGGAGAGGGCGTCAAGTTATCTCTGAGGTTAACTGGACCCTTTTAGGTCCTTAGCTGATTTGGTAAGGTGGGATACCATATAGAACTTCCCCCTTAGTTGCACCAGGTGCATGATGTTTTCCACATATCCCAGTTGAGGAGATACCTGCATGACCCATCACACATCATTGACCATGGTGAGCTGAACATTGATAATGGAGTGATGTTTATGGAGGTTCCAGTATAGATTGATGATTGACAGGAGCTGGTCCTTCATGGGTGGTGGATACCTTTGGTGCACGTATGATGGCAGCATGGGAACCTCTAGGAGGTCACATGGGAGCAGGAGGCCCAGATTCATGCTCAGTACCTCAACTTATTTTCATAGTTTTTTATAGGGCTTTTGGGGATGCAAATCCCTAAGGCTGGGAGAATGTAAACACATAGAGAATCCAGGTAGATTTTTTAATTATATGAGAATTTTACGAGTCTGCGAAAATTTACGGCCCATGATTCTGAGGTTCGGAGTGCCCATAATGAATTTTTGAACTTGTTTGGGTTTTTAATGAATAAATGAATTAATAATATAGATGTAGTATTATTTTTATTCGGTTGGTTGAAGCCTCCATGTAGAAGTTCGAGGTAGGGACCACCACACCTTAACGCTCCATTAAAGGTTATGGTGGTGGGGCCCACCCAAAGTCTAAACCTTATTGTTGTTAATTGTTGTGGGGACCCCCCGAGGTTAAAACCTCTTGTACATCCCATCATGGAGGGAGAAAAATCATGAGATCCCCACTTAATTGTGCCACCACCCCTCAACCCTAATGGATCCAACACACAATCATTTATGGTGCCAAATCCTCCACCTTAATTTTAATGATCCAACCAGGTTTTTAGTTTTTATTTTTGAATTTCTTTCCAATGAAATAATAGATATTATAATATATTATTTGGTACATCTTTTCACTTGGGTGATTTGAGAGCAGGATTATTGGGATGGTTCTTTTAATGATGAATGAAGAACACGAAGAACACTTTCAATGATAAATGATCTCCTTCAAATTTCTTCCTTGGAACCCCCCCTTTGATGTGGGATGTCTCCAACCGACCTTCCCTTCACATTGACATCAATCAGATGACACATGATCTCGGGATTGGAAGTTTGCAGTGGACGCGATGAATGCTGATCTCTTCCGTCTTCTTTTCTATGACTTCATCATCGATAAACGAACCAAGGTTGGGGGATTATATGTGTAATATTAATTTCCTTATTTTTATTCTTCAGTAGGAAAGTAATTGTTGCGGTGGATGTAAAAATGGAAGTTATTCTTTTCTTATATGATGATACAAATGATAACACCCTAAACGCGGAGGGTGCGGGTCAAACCAACATGTCCTGACCCCTCAACCATTCTTGTTTATGATGATATTCGGCTTGGAGATGATGAAATGAGGCAACGAAGGTGGAGAAGACAATGACTGCACTACACGCATCCTCAATGACCTGCGCCACCCCCGCGACGTCCCGCACTGCCCCCATGGCGTCACGCCCCACCGCTGGACGAAGCGGCCCTTGCAGCCCCCCCCCCCCGCCCGCACTGCTCGCTGATCTATCCCGCACCCTGCCGGCCTACCCGGCGGTATCCTGGACACCCACCGGCCTACCCTCGTGCTTCTCAGCCACACCATGACCAGCCCTCCCACATTCTGGCAACTCGCCGGCATGCCCGACGGCATGCCTGTCGGCCTGCCTGGCCGCCTCCTGTGCCCTCGGCCAAACCGCACCGGCCCGCGCGCACCACATGCCCTGCTCCCCCGCTGGCTGAACCTGATCTATGCCCTCATGCCCATCTGCTAAAGCGGCGCCCTCCGGACCGAGCAGACATCGCACTGACGTGCTGTCGGCCCAAACCTACCGGGTCGGCCCGCATAATGGGCCGGCCCAGACACAATGGGTCAGGTTAGGTCGACCAAGACCAGGTCGGCCTAGACTGGGTCAAGCCAGGTTGGTGCGCTGGGTTGGACCTGACCCAGGACCACTACTGACCCTTAACCTTATTTTGGCAATATCATAGGCATCAGACGTCCGTTTGACAAACTGTTAGTAGCGCTGGAATTTTTGGAGTGTGACAGCCCATTTGTGTATACTCCAATGAAGTTTTGGGTATAGTGGATTTAAGGTCAGTATGGATCGAACATGAATCTAACTAGGCCCCCGTGACTAAAAGTCTAATAACACACAAACCGGGCGTCTGTTTGGCGCACCGTCTATTGCGTTGAGACCCCTATGATGTGGCAACCATTGGGATAATTCTTCATGGGACATAGTGGCAGATGATGTATCTGATGTGATACTTTTTTCTCCATAGAATCCATGTGTAGGATTCCTCTAGCAGTGATCCACACTTGCTCCATGTATCTTTGTATGTCGACGAAGGGATTTCCGGGTGCTAGCACAGAAGTGCCATCACTTGCAATCTCCGCCTTTGATCACCTTGATTCTATGGAGGAGGATATCTCTCGGTCTTGAGATAATTCTTGGAGGAACCCGTTCTTTCGGACTTGAAAGATCTCTCTCTAATTGTTGTTCACACCGATTCTGTTTTGAAAAGTGTTGGGGTTGTGAGGATATTTATAATTGGGTTTGATGATATTGAGTTATGAAAATAAATTAATGTGTTATGCGTTTTATTTATTTCATTAACTCTTATTAAAAAGCCCCATGTCAAATGATTAACTCCTTGACATGAGCCCACACATATTATAATGAATATCATTTAATAAAATGATACAATTTCCTCAAAATCCTGACTAGGAAAACTACACGGCGTGTAATCATTAATACATGGTGTGTACTCATTTTCTATGAATGATACATGGTATATAAAAACATTGTACACGATGTGTTTATCTTGTTTTAATTTTTCATTATTTCCTCCACCAAATTTATTAGACCTTGAGTAATGTCTATTTATTTCTTAAAAATTGTAACTACGTCACTCGCTAATAAATAAATATTATTTCTCCCCCAATATATTCTCTCAAATAACTAGTGATGAAATATATGCAATCTGGCATCCTTAAATAATTATTAAACCACAGTCGGGAATAATCTTTATTTAACTTGTAAAATTAATATTTAACTAAGATACATGGAAATAATTTGTGTGTGACCCTCTAGGCCTATTTGTCAATGAAATTAGGCAGAGCTTGCATAAATTCCTAGGTTAGTGTCTAGAAACACACCAAGGAACCCATAGTGAAAGAAGGTAATGTTTCAGTGACGTGTTACCTGATACGAATTCTTACCATGTAATATAATCCATTTGTCACAATATCTCGAATCTAGCGGGTTGCATGAAAGTTCCTTCAACCAATGTGCTTGATTATTTTTTATTTGAATTTCCAGAATTTAACTAAACCATTCCTTACCATGGACATGGATTTATTTAGGATATATCAATTCCATCAAAGGGACTGAGATATCTTCTTCCTTTATGGAACAAAATAGACAAATCCTTTCTTGCATTTTCTATTAATGCTGTATTACTCGTGACACACCCAACGTATCCTACCTCATTGCAAACAATGTGTCGCCACAGTTTTCATCAATACATATAAATGAACGAGTTGTAATACCCATTAATAATAATCCTTAAGTCCAAGGACCAATACACACATCCGCAGATAATAACATCCAATGAAACTATGAAATATAGATTTCCTACTGGCGGGTCTTGTACTCCTAATATCCTCCTGGATATTACCAAGGGCACACACCATGAAATGGTGCGTCAATGTTTTATGAGTCCTCAACCCTAATGGCCTGTATTATTTGTGTCCCTCAAATAATATCATCTGGAGAGAGAACATATATTCAAGAACATTGTTATGTCACTTCTGGGTTCTCATCATAACAGGGATCTGATATGACCCTTTAATGTAACAGCTATCCTTTGGACATTATCACATTTATTGCCATGCATAAAAATAATCAAGATGTGATAAGGTATTTATTAATCAGTAATGAACAATTTTGTCGGTTCTAGGACACCAACTCCGATCCCACATGGACTACAGACAACTGCTAAGAACCTTTAACCAGCTTTCTCTCACAAGATATTCATGCTTCTACCGAGATACGCCTTTAGTCATGGTGTCCACCAAATTGCTTTCTGTAGGAACTCTGCTCAATGTAACTTCACCCCTTTGATAGAGATCCCTCAATAGGTGATACACCCGGAGTATGTGCTTTGTCTATTGATGTACCCATGGTTCTTTTGCAAGATCCACCGCTGCAGTATTATCACAATACAACGTGATATGATAATTACTGCTAGGAACCACATCAAGATCCTAGACAATGTTCTGAATCCATACGGCTTCCATGGCTGCATCAGAAACCTCTATATATTCGGACTCCACTGTAGAATCGGCGACAACTGGCTGCTTTGAACTCTTCCAGCTCACACCTCCACTATTGAGACATAAAACATATCTAGATTGTGACTTCAGATCATTCTGATCTGTTTGAAAACAAGTATCAACATACCCTCTGATGACAAGTTCTTCATCTCTTCCATACACCCAGAATATATATTTAGTTCTTCTAAGATACTTAAGGATAGTCGTAAGAGCAGTCCAATTTTGTTCTCATAGATCTTCTTCATATCATCCTACCATGCTCAGTGCATAGGCAACATCAAACCTGGTACATAATGTGGCATACATGATGGATCCTATAGCCTAGGTTTATGGGATCTTACACATTCTATCATTCTCTTGTTTTTTTGAGGACACATTTTCTTACAAAGATATAGGCCATGTGACTCTAGAACTAATCCCCTCTTGGATTTTTCCATACTAAATCTCTTTTTTATCTGATCAATGTATGTACCCCAACTTAGTCCATGTAGGCTCTTGGATCTATCAAAAATGATATTGATCCCTAGATTGTTGACTGCTTCACCAAAGTCCTTCATGAAGAAACACTTGTTCAACCAGTCCTTAACTGACTGTGATCCTTATACATTGTTTCCAATAAGCAATATGTTGTCAGCATATAATACTAGTATAATGATCACGTTCCCCTTAAACCGCTTATAAACACATCGCTCACATTCAATATTAATGAAACCAAATTCATTTATGGCATCATCAAATAAAATTTTCAATGACCCGGATGCCTGATTTAATCCATAAATGGAATTCTGCAACTTTCAATCCCGTTCGGATTCACCTTGTGTCACAAACACTTTTGGTTGTGTAATATAGACATCATCCTGAAGGTTCCCATTTAGGAATTCTATTTTGACATCCATTTTCCTAATCTCTTAGTCATGGTAAGCGTCTATGGAAAGTATGATTCTTGTGGATTTAAACTTGGAAAACTGGTGAGAAGGATTCATCATAGTCAATTCCATGACGTTTTTTGAACTCTTTAGCCACTAGCTGTGCTTTATAGTTGCTAACTTGACCTCCCATGCCCAGTTTCCTCTTGAATACCCATTTTCATATAATAGGTTTTACATCAACTGGATCATCAACAAAAACCTAGACTTGGTTCTGATAAAAGGAATCCATCAAAGAATTCATAGCTTCTATCCATCATGAAACTTCTGAGCATTATACTGCTTCCATTTAAGAGATATGTTCATTATTGTCCAATAATAATGATTCAACATCCTCGATGACTAAAAAACCAAATATCTCTGGTTCCCTTACCTCACATGAGCTCCTACGCAGTACTTGTGTTTCTGGAAGCTATACCATGGGAACCTGTGGAACTTGTTCCTGTACCAACTCCAGTGTATCTGGAGCATCAACTTTATCAAAGTCAATTATTCTCCCTCTATCCCTTTAGAGGATGTGCTCCGTCTCAATAAATATGGCTTGTCTGGTGACAGTCACTTTCTTGTCTTGGGGGTTATGTTGGTAATATCCTTTTGATTCCTTGGGACATCTTATAAAGATACACCTCGTGCCCTGGGGTTCTAGTTTGTTTCCTGAGAAGGACTTAACAGATTCCCCACATCCACATACATGTGTATGCGACAAAATGGGTAACATTCCATTCCAGAACTCCGAGGGAATTCTATTTTCCACCTCAGTTGGTGTTCAGTTAAATGCCTATAATGCAGTTTTTAATGCATATCCCAAAAAGTATAATGGAAGATCTACATAACTCATCATCAACCTCACCATGTCTAATAATGTGTGGTTCCTCCTTTCACTAACATAATTCGACTATGGTGTATAAGGAGGAGTGAGCTGAGATAGAATCCCAGACTCCCGTAGATGATCAATGAACTATTGGTTCTGATATTCTCCACCTCAATCTAATTGAAGTTTCTTTATCCTCTCACCAATATATTTCTCTACTTTATTCTTGAATTATTTATATTTATCTAAGGATTATGAGTTATACCTCATTAATTAGACATATCCATATATAGACAAATAAACATTAAAAGTAATGAATTAATAATATCTACCTGTATCTTCTACTGGAAATGGTCCACACACATCAGTGTGAACCAATCCTTGAAGCTCTGTGGCCCTTTCACCTTGACCAACGAAGGGTATCTTGGTCATTTTTACTTATATACAAGTGTGACATCTATCAAGTGCTTTCAGCTCTGTAGAGTCTAAATATCCATTTTGGCAGTGCTTTGTCAAGAACTTCTCGTTTACATGACCAAGACGATGATGCCACAACTAGGTGATGTATGAGTCATCTGAGTTTATTTCATTATCAATTGACAACATTTGGTTTTTATAATTTAATACATAAAAACCATTATTTAAATGTGACATACCATAACATACATTCTTCTTATAAAATAGAAAACCCTTATTTACAAACCTGAAAATTAATCCATCCCTATCCATACAAGATACAAAAATTATGCTCTTGGTAACACTAGGAACATAATAACAGTTATGTAAAACCAAAATCATCCCATTTATAAATGAGAGGTGGTAATCACCAATAGCCAACGCAATAAGCCTTGTGCCATTGGAAGCTCAATGATCCAACTCTCTTGTTGAAATATTTCTAAATCTACTTGGTTCCTACATTTAAAAAAAGATGTGAGCCCAAAAAGCTGTATCAAATACCCACTGTGTAGAAATAAAATGATTACACTTGATAACTAACACACCATTAGCATCCCCATGATTCTTGATGCAGTTCCGCTTCTAGTGGCCTTACATGCCACATGGAAAGCATACTGCCTCTTGTTCCTTACCCGTCCTCGGGATTTCCACTTCTTGGAAGGACATCACTCGGAGGCTTCAGACTATTTATATGTCTTTGGCCCCTTTACCTTGTCCTTTATTTTCTTATACACCATATGGATTGCGTTTTTTTTCACGCTCCATGACTTTATCAACCTGGAGAATTATTGTCAAAAGTTCCGATAGTCTCTTATCATTGTTTCTTATGTTATAATTGACAATAAAGCTAGAGAAGATCTTGGGATGTGATGATAGGATGAGATCTATGCGCAACTCTTCCAAGAACATAATCCCTACAATGTACAGGGATTCAATGTATCTAATAAGCTTGACTACATGAGGCCCAGCTAGAGTAGACTCTACAAGATTAGTTGTAAAAAATGATTTCGAGATCTCATATCTCTCCTATCTCACCTTCTCTTGGTAGATATTATTTATGTGAGACTTCATTCTATACGCATCCATGTTTTCATGTTTCTACAAGAGCTCATTAGACATGGCCGATAGTATGAAACATTGGACATATGTGGAATCATCCATATGTTTTATATAGAGAGATAGTTCCTCATCACTGGACTTTTTCCCAGGCGCAACAGGAATAGGCTCTTCCAGCTAATAAAATTTCCCCTGGTGGCGAAGGATAACACATAAATGGCTCTTTCACTCTTGAAATTGCTGCCGTTGAGAAGGTTTTCCTTCTCGAGTATGGTTTGAAATGATATATTTGAATTCATTTTCTTGCAGTTTCAATGAATTCAGATTAGAAAAGGTTTAGTACATTATTATGATAAAACTGATACAAATATATTAATTCTTATTAGTCTCCCACTATTTTATCAAAATCCAATATTCCTCACCATTAACATAAGAATACTCTATTGCCTGAATATTTTCATGGAAAGGATCCATATTTCCATTCGTGTTGCCTAAACTAGGGTTGGTCAAGCAATTTTAAGGGTTTTAGGTTAGCATTCCAAATTCCAAATGAATTAACTCGCAGCTCCTTGGTCCGGTGAGTGGACTCCCTAATCCTGAAATCCTTTTATTTTGGATTTCCTCAACCATTGCCTCTTGGTCATAGAATGACCTGATTTGGTAGTAATCCCTTGATACAATCCAAATCAAGTAAACCCAAAACCTTGAACTAGAATTCCCCGACAATTGAAAGCAACCCAAGTAGGGTTGGTCATGCACTTTAAACTATGGTTCGATTCTAACCAAGATTATGGAAGGATATACCGACTTAATATTTCATTGAGGGATTCTATCCATATACGTAAATTTATATTTTATTATATATGATTACATGCTTATTAATATTAAGTGGGATATAATTAAGTGATTTAATATGGATAAGATAATATTTACGCATATGATGGTATTATTTTAGTCCCATCTTGCATCTTTGTTTAATTCATTAATTGTGTGATCGTGACAACAAACCCACAAGAAATAAACCATGATATTGAAAGAAATAAAATAAATGGTATGATCACGAACATGTTTTATTGGTTAGTTTATCTAGAGGACGATAAACTATCTCATGACCTAGGGGGAAACACCTAGATCCTTTCGGGTTTGTGTTTACAGCTTTCCTCCTGTCCACCTTTATATCTCCTTGAACTGGTTTCACCATGGATACTGACATGAGTCGACTAAACTATCTTGGGAGCTCCATCCATTACATATGAATTTATCTCACATGCAGGTGAGGGGTAAAATGGGTTTTACATAAAAGAATCCTTGGGCACACATGCCCTACATATTAATGAAGAGATGGCTCGCAGGCCAAAAAATGCAATTTAAATAAATAAATTAAACGAACCCATTAACCTACAAAGTTCATGGTCTAGCTCATGATCATCCATACATGCAATTATATTTACGCATAAATAATCCTAGCATTCAATTCTATAATGGTTCTTGTTTATGATAAATTATGCTTAAATCCATTAATTGTCTTTAATTAATCAATCCTTTTATCTGAAACCCTTTTCTGAATTTCCTTGAGATTCTAATACATTATAATTTTAAATAAATAAATTCATTTAAAATTATATTTGAATGTAACTTTTACCTTGGAGGAAACCCGATGAATTCCCATTTACGAGGATGTTAAATTAAACACACACACACACACAGAGATATATATATATAACACATATCATGTGTTCTGCCTCAGCTTTATGCCTGTATTATGGTACACATTTTAGGGGTTTGTATAATATAATAATGAATTTTAACAAATATTTGTAATTTGGATGTGTACATGGTGTGTAGTTATGACTACATGGCATGTACTTTTGTTCATCGTCCATCTGGTGTACACACCCGGGGACATGGCGGGTAGATTTACTTCAGATATTTTCAAGGTACATGGCCTATTCTTTTGGACACAAGCTGTGTATTATCTGCATTACACGATTTCCAGTCGGGAAAGACATGTACGAGGTACACAGTCCAAACCTAACCTGAAGGGACTACACACCGTGTTCAGTAGACCACAATACGTGTAATTCAGAAACTGTGTTCCACTTATTCCTGGTCAACACATAGTGTCATAAATGACATAGATAGTATCAAATACATGACCTGATTTTGTGGAACAATATAATGCATTAAACCAAGAATACACAGTGTGTACTACCGAATACACACTGTGTATTCTGGTGTTGTATAGCCAGGAGAGTTTTGCACCTCTGAATGTGATCCTTTATTTTATTTTAATAAAAAAAAGGTTTCTGTAAGGTGAACGAGAAATGATAGGGGAGGAACAGATCAATATATTTCGATTTAAATGAACTATCAACATGAATTAAAACAACTAAATTATTAGATGCATAAATAAATAATGAAAAAACTAAATAATTATAATCAATGATATGACCCCTCTGATACCACTTGTAGGTTCTGGTCATAGCAGAAGCACGTTGGTGGGTTTTCCCAACATTAATTTTTGAATTAACAATGTTAAATCTGAGATCCTTCATAATAATAAAATGTCGGATCATCGAAATAGAACTAAAAACTAAAAATAAACATGGAGTCCCAGAACCATAAAGATAGGATAATCATAAGTCGGTTATAATTAATTTAATTAATTGACAGGAATTAACTTGATGGAATTCTTTCTTCATTGATGTCTCCATTCACGATTTGATGTGATCTATCATTGCGTCATTGAATCCATGTATAGAATTTCTCTAGTGCTGATCCACATGTGCTCCACGTATCTCTGGATGTTGCCGACTGGATTTATTGGTGCTAGCACAGAAGAGCTTTCACTTGCAATGTCTGCCTTCGATTGCCTTGATCCGATGGAGGGGGTTCTCTCTCATTCTTGAGATAATTCTTGGAAGAAGGAGTTGTTTTGGCCTTGAGATAACTCTACAGAATTTTTTAGCACAACAATTTGGTATGGAAAAGTGTTGGGGTTTTGAAGATATTTATAATTGGATTTGAGGATATAAAGTTATGATAATAAATAAATGCATTACGCCTTATAATTATTTCATTAACTCTTATTGAAAACCCTCATGTAGAATTATTAATTCCATGACATGTGCCAACACTGATTATAATAAATATCATATAATAAAATGATATTATTTCCCCCAAATCCCGACTAAAAAAACTTCATTGCGTGTAATCATTAATGGCGTGTACACATTTTCCATGAAAGCTATACGGCGTGGATATTCAATGTACAAAGTGTGTTTATCTTGTTCTAATTTTTCATTATTCTTCCACAAAATTTATTAGACCTTCAGTAATGGATATTTATATTTTAAATAAATGAAACTTCATTACTCACTAATAAATATATATTATTTCACCCACAATATATTCTCTCGAATAACTACTATAAAAAAATGTGATCATGCATCCTTAAATAATTATTCATCCACAGTCGGGAATAATCTGTATTTAACTTGTTAAATTAACATTTAACGGAGATACATGGACACACATAGTGTGTGACCCTCTAGGCCACTTTCTCAGTGGCATTAGGCAGAGGCTACCTAAAGTCCGAGGTTAGAATCTAGAAAAACATCAAGGCCCCCATAGAGAAAGAATTTAACGTTGGAATGACATGTTACCTCATACAAACTCTTACTGTGTAATATATTCCCATTGTCATGATATCTCGAATCAAGCGGGTTGCATGCTTATGCCATCCACCCATGTTCTTGATTATTCTTTCTTAGACTTTATATAACTGAACTCGCCCATTCATTACAATGTCCATGTATTTATTTAATCTATATCAATTCCATTAAAGGGCCTAAGATATATACTTCTGTTATGGAATAGAAGAGACAAATCTTTTCTCCCATTATCTATTAATGCAGTATTACTCTTGATGCACCCAACGTATCCTACCTCACTACGGATAGTGTGTCGTCACAGTTTTCGTCAATACATCTAACTAAGCGAGTTGTAATACCCATTAGTAATAAACTTAAAGTCCAAGGACCAATACATACATCCGTAGCTAGGAACATCCAATGACACTATGAAATGTGGATTTCTTACTGGCTGGTCTCATTCTCGTAATATCCCCCTAGATATTACCAAGGGCGCACACCATGAGAAGGTGCTTCAATGTTTTATCAGTCCTCACCCCTAATGGCATGTATTATTTGTGTCCCTAAAATTAGATCATCCGACCATAGAACATATATTCAAGAACAATTTTATGGCACTTCTTGGTTCTTATCATAGTTGGAATCCATTATGACCCTTTAATGCAACAGTTGTCCTTAGGACATTATCACATGCATTTTCACGTAGAAGAACATTAATGATGTGATAATGTATTTATTAATGAATAAAGTAAAATGTATTTGGTTCTAGGACACCAAATATATCAAGAATAATCCACAAATGGAAGAGGGTTTCATATGTTTAATGTCGTGGTATAAACCATAGTAGTGAAACAAGGTGCAAAAAAATAGTATGATCAACATAAACCATTCATGAAATATTATTAATTGTGTCCATGGATCATATCCCTAGGTAATCATAAATTATATCAATGGAATTCATCTTAAATAGAGAATACTTTTGAATGATCACTTGGATCATTTAATTATGGAAAATAATCTTACTGTAAAAATATTCATTATAAATAAATCATTTTTAAAATACTTTTCATTGAAAACCACGTTAAAAACATATGAAGTATTTTTTAAAAATAATTTGAAACCGTTATGGAGGAAAATATAATTTTTTATTTGAAATTAATTTTATAACAGAAAGCATTTTGAAAAATCTTTTCTTTGAAAATATCTTTTAGAACTTAAAAGGAGACTTTTGGAATCATTTTGAAAATTTTATTTGACATAAATTTTTTTTTACAATAATGATCTTTTAAAATATATTTTTGAACTTATAAAGGAATATTTGAAAATAATTTGAGACACTTCTTGAACAAATAAAATACTTGAGAAAAGTTTTCATAGAAAACCATATAAAAATTAATTCTTAAATATTCATAAAAAAATTATGATAAAAAAACTAAACTTGTAAACATTAAAATGAAGCTTCAAAATATTATTTTCATGATAGATGATAAATCTGTACATGTAAAACATTCCTTTTTCTCCATCAAATGTTTATAAAAGTTTCTCGATCGGAAAACAACGAGAAGATTCATTTTAAAAAACAATATTTTATTAAAAATTTAAAACATGGGTAATTTATTAAAAAAATATCATATTATTACATCTTTGAATTTTTTTCTGAAAATATGGTTTTGGTAGAAAACATATTTTTGACCGAAGAGATAAATAGTGATGGATTTTCTTAAATATATTTTATTTGTCATATTAAGTTACAAAGAATGGAAATTGTGACTATTATGTAAATATATCATTATTAGCCATATAAGGATAAAATTATTGACACTTACTGATATATGGGTCATAAAATTTCACTACATTAATTATAATCTCAAGCAATCTAATAAATGATGAGATTATAGAAATAAACTTTAACAACCTTGGTAACGTTGAATCATAATCCCAATTAAATAATAACATCAAATGAAGCATAAAATATCATGAAAATAAGGAAAATCATGATAAAATTTTTTAAATTGTAGTAATACACCTCGTAAAATAATTTAGGCGCATAACATAACTTGTGTCTCAAAGAATTCAATTGAGATAAAATTACCTTACCGATTTAGTAACATCTGAACCATAAACCCTATGAAATTGAGATGAAAAAATGTATATTTACCTAACAAAACATTTAAGAATAATAATCATATAATACATTCATGGGAAGCATATAAACCAAAATTTCAAATTAGTGGGGATTATGGAATAAGTCTCACTGAAATAAAAGTGAGACTATAAATCCTCATACTACATGAATAATTTTGAATCGTGAGGTTTATAAAATAATGGAATAAATTAATACATTTAATATAAAAAATTAAATTATTCATATAATAAGTCAAAGGGGATTATATACCCCACATTAAAAGAAATGACTAGTGAATATGTCTTATATCTCATAGATATAAAATGTGAGATGAATTTCCCTTACCATAAATATTGAATTAGTTTGTATATGATACAATCTCATGTATAATAAATATATGTTTATTATATGTATATAAAATAACTATATTATTACATATAATACCATATATTATTTTATTATTACTGTATATTTTCTTTTTATTAACAATTTCATGTTAATGATGTCTTTCGGGTAATAACAACTTTGTTTTTTGAATATATATTAACTTATTTTCCTTGATCCTCTTACTTATATCATTATATAATTATTTTCAGAATGTAAAAATTTATTTACAAATAAAATATATTATTTATATAATATAATATATTAATATATATGATATTTAAATTTGAAATGAAATACACCATTCATAGAGATGGTAGGCTGTATGGTCACATGAATAATGGTTTTATTTTCTTATAATGTTTTAATGAAATAAAAATTCATTGTAACACCCCGTCCCCAGTTAGCTAGAGTCAGTGCATTATTTTAATACATTGGCATGATTACAAGGATTCATGTCCCGAAGGACTGATCAGTTTATCAGTCTTGAAAAATAGATTACATACATGAATGTCTCATTACGCATCATAAGATACAAAACAACATAAATAATCCTTTATGAATGCTATTTTTTTCCTTGGCCTAACCTTTAATATCAATCAAAATAAACCTCTGTTAATCCTTGGAAAAATAAAGCATAGAAAGTGGTGAGCTCAGATGCTCAGTAAGGATAACAATACAATAGAAACATTCATAAATAAGAATAAACATTTAAGGCAATGTATAACTAAAACAAACTCTTTTTAAACATGAACTTCAACATAATATGGAAAAAATAATATGATGTTATTCCATTTGCTTATTCATAGGGATATTCTACTAGTCGGATAATCACATGCAATATCACTAACCACTTTCATAATGATTTAATGCATAATGCCAGACTATCATAACCACATAGTCCAGGAATTGTGCCAAAACTACAAATAAGATTTTTTTCAAGGCCTTTTTCCAATACACTAGCATGTCTCATGATACCTAACAATGCATCGAGGATCTATAGCGGGATCCATTCATCACTTACTAAGTCCAATGAATTCCTCATATTAAAAGGATTAAACATAACATAAACATTCGTATTAAAACTAGAATACGAAATATCAATACTTTATCCATAAAAATGAATGGTATAAAAATAACACATCCACATAAAAAAATATCACAAATCATTTAATACTATTTGGAAGTTTAGTATCATAATAAATCATCCTCAATCAAAAATAATATCCAGTAATGGATGCTCACATAGTTGAAAATGAAGAGTAAAACTTTTTGAGATAAATAAACTTTTTTTAAAATTACTAAAAACTCACACATTTATAAATGAATTAATTTAAAAGATATTTTTTAATCAAAGTGTCCCATACCACTTTTAAACTTTTTAAAAGAAATATCATTTCAAAACATTCATGTCCATATAAATAAATCCTTAAAATCATTTTGAAAAGATGGACTTTAATTAAAAATATTTAGAAAGATAAATATTTAAAACATTTAAAATTATGATCGTGATAAAGTGTACCTTTCACAAATCCTTAATATATTCATTTTGAAATCATTTTTATGAAAAATGGACATGGATGATATAAATATCCTTGTAAATACATACACATAAACAATCTCGTATAATAATGAGATAAAGAAATTAACCATTACCAACTTGGTAACTTATAAAAAATACACCCCATGAAAGAGGTATCATAAAGTGAATATATAAATAAAAATAAATTAAATTTTATTACACAAATAATACAATTATGAGAAATACATACACCACAAAAAAGGTAATAGTGGCAATATGGCATGAATCTCACTGGAATAAGGAGTAAGATGAAAACCCATTACCTTGCAATTTCCTTTAGTCGAGGGTACGTTTAACCTCATGTATGAAGATAATAGTATGTTATTAAAGTATAAAAAACCATATTAATATTTATGATATCATTCATTATTCATTTATTACTTGATACTACCAATTTAATAATAATTTCCATGTTAAATTAACATTTCGGGTGATAATCGCTTTATTTATCGTACGTGTTTTACCTTGTTACTCTTGATTTTATCACATAGATAATGATTTAATTATATCCAGAATATAAAAAATGATTTATATATAATATATATTTATAATATAAATATTTATAATATATATATATATAAAATGAAAAACACCATTTATGGAGACGGTAGTCTGTAGGTACGCATAAACGATGTTTCTGTTTTTATCTCATATTGAACAGAACTAAGTGAATAAGATATATGTATGTACATATATATATATATATATATCCAGTATCATTATTATGTCATATATTATATACTTATTAGTAATATATATATTTTTATAATCGTCGATGAATGGTGAACGTGGAAATGAATCTCATCGCGTCGTGGAGACGGTAATTCGTACGTACACACGAGCGACTATATCATTTCTCTTAAAGTTGTGCAATTGGATGGTATATTAATTTTATAGATACATTATCATGTTATTTTCATTATTTATATACATATTACTCATCATTATATCCATAAAAATATCATAGTGTTGAATAACAAATTACACCACGGCGTGGAGACGGTAAGCTGTACGTACGCATGCATAGTGAAATTTTCATTAATAACATGGATAGTATAATTAATATAGTTGTTATATATTTATAATAAAATCACAATATATATAAGATACCGGAGTTAATATTTTATAATGAAAACAACAAAGCAAGAGTAAGTGGAAGAATAAGAGAACTTGAAAGAGGGTGGTGAAGTCATTACCTCTTCTTCATGTTCTTTCTGTTGATTTGATCAAAAGGGATCCTTTGGATGGATTTATGAACAAAGGAAGGCCTTTATGATATAGTGAGGTAACTTTAGAGGATATTTAGTTAGGTTTTGGATGATCCAAATGGCTTTTAAGGTCTGAATGAGTGAGAATGGAAAGTTCCCTTTTATAAGAGGGGTGAGGGGAACCACATGAAAAGTTAGAAATATTATTTTATAATAATTTTATATTAGGTTTATAAGTGCTCAAAAGTGGATTATATAAATTTAATGGTGTGTATAGTTCTATAACCACTCATGAAATAGGTTTTAGACTGGTTTAGGTCACTATATTAACTTTATCTTTTTTATTTTACTCTTAGTTAAATAGTTTGACATTTACCAGGTCTCTTTGTATTTTTATATTATATAGTCAATAAACTTACTATAAACTTCCAAGAAACACCTAAGTTGTCCATTAATAATAAAAATATAATTATATAAGTCCTTTTTCCTAACCTTATATTTTTAGGAATATTATATACATTTATATTATAATATTGGTTTTAACAACTACTTTATGTCAATTTTGACACTATTAAATAAATTATTTTTTCAAAAGTCATAGAAACATTATTTATTAAAACCAAATTAATTTAAGAAATACTAACATGTCATATTAAGCAATAAAAGTTTTTTATGTCATCAAAACTTTCCAATTATATATATTTTGAAACTTATAATACTAATTAATTGATTCATTCATTAATAAAGAAAATACTGCATCATTATTATGTCATGAATAAATTTATTTATTCAATGTATAAAAATTATAAATAAAATACCATTATGTAGGAAATATTTATATATATATAATTAATATTTATAGTCGAAAATATAACATATATAACCCTATGTAAAAATTGTTTTTCTAAAAGATATATTCTTATGTCATTTTTGTATGTACTTTCAATTAATTAATATAAAGTGTCATTATCACTTACATGTGGATCCATGGTGTACCCAAATCGACCCAATGTTGACCATGGTCGGAAATGTGTCCAAAAATAGGAATTGGACGCATTTTAGGGTAATTTATTATTATTATAATATTATTTTTTACCTTTATTTACCGGATTTACCCTTTAGCCATTTTAAATAAAATATTTACCGATGTAATTATTCAAAATGTCTAAAAATAAGAGTTACCTAATTACACAATATGGGGATCCTGATTACAAATATGTAATCCATTTTTATCAAATTAAAAATACCAAAGTTGAAGAAATTAATTTAAAATTAATTCCTGCTGTCAAAATAAAAAGTGTGTTTTTACGAAACAATAACTATCAAAAGATTGACACTTGTTTATGTCCGATTTAAATTATAAATTATGTCCAATTAACAAAATTGGATTAAATGGTAAAAATATA
Source organism: Viscum album (assembly GCA_963277665.1). NCBI lineage: Eukaryota > Viridiplantae > Streptophyta > Magnoliopsida > Santalales > Viscaceae > Viscum > Viscum album. The sequence continues at coordinate 1,608,799,999 of OY728140.1, forward strand.
TTCTAAATATACTTTAAAACCTCACAAATTCATAATTAATCAATATTAATTATTTCGATTAAAAAAGTTGTTTTTATTAAATTTTAGTAATTTTCACTATTCATCCAAATATGAAAGTTATCAGAAAAAAAGAAAAAATTCTCCATAATCTAATTTCAATATTAAAAATCCAAAAATGAAGTCCATTTTGAATGATAAAATGTATAAAATTTCAAAAAGTGGTTATTAATATTCATAATGGCTAGTTTGATTGTTGGGGTGTTTGCAGAACTCGAAGTTGCGTAAAACACATGCTACTGTATTATTCAAAGAGAAGAGTACCATGGAATATTGGGGTATTACATTATCCCCTCATTAAATAAATTGTTTCCTCACAATTTATGCTCGGTATTAGAAATTTGGGGTTGAAATTTTAAAATATCTTAGTTGAAATCCCACATCGAAATTTGGATTAATGATGCCTCTATTTAAAATAAAGAATGGTAAGTAAGAAGGTTTCCAAAAATAACACATACTAGAATTCCATGTAGGAAAACATGGATATGGAAGAGAAATATAACCATCAATACCTGATGGAGAGTGGTGGAGAACGTGGCTTTGATAAGGACAACAATCACAAAGCCATAAATTTGTGATGATCTAATATACCATCTAGGACAACATTTTTGTTCTATTTTCATTTTATTAATGTTGAATTATTTTCTAAGATCATAAGGAGATATAAATAATTTATAATTAGAGTTTTATCCATTAATAAATTTCCACCACAAACTCATCATTCACCACATAACATAATACAACTCAAAAATACCCTATTTATCCTAATCGTATAGGCTTTCAAATATAATGAATTTATAATTCACAATCAGACCATTTAAAAAAATAAAGTACATTATACCATCCAGGAACATTACGTAGTCTAGTGGTAGGCGATAAATCCCAATCATTCTATGGTAGTGGGTTTGATTCCCGCAGCTTGGTCTGACGCGATGGTTTGTCAGAAGGTCTCTGTGTTGTCCTTTTATAAAAATCCAAAAATAACCATTCAAACATAATCCATTCCTACCTTTATACTTATCCGAAATACTTTTATCCAAAATCACAGCCCAAAATTTAAAAGGAAGGTAAACACAATGAAGATCTTTTTTTTTCCATGTAATAACATGTGAACACCTTCATCATGTGTTATTTTAAAACATGGTAACATCCTGAATTAACATAAAACCTTATTGATTTCATTCATTCTCCCTTATTCTTTATAGAATTATTGATATACTCCTTCTATCCAAAAATGTTTTAAACTCCAACAATGAAAAATCATTAATCATTTTCAAGGTAGTCATGAATATCCAATATAATTTATTCAAATCAACCATCTCTTATTCCAAAATCACTACCACATTATTGGGACCATATTAAGGATTACCTTACCTTCAACCATGTATTTTACCAAATGTGTAGCTCACTATTAATTCAATTTTCTTAGAACCACATAATCTCACATAATCAATAAAATAGTAATTCAATACAGTCCTTATTTATCTCCATAATTCATATAACTAGTATATTGTTGATACAACAATCAAATGAAGTAATCCTATATTGACAAAATAAGACCACTAGTCATTCTTCTTCATCTAAGGTAGTATCCTAACTTGATTATTATCCAATATAATCATTTGGGGCATACACTTATGATTTGGACATTGGTTCTCATAGTGTCCCAACTCATTATAGACAAAGAATTGTACATTTGAAACCATTTTCCGACCCTTTTAGTCACTTACATGATGTCCATTTTCTCCACACTTATAACAAACTCTCATTCCCTTCAAGTAAGTTCTATGGTGTTTCTTCCCATAGTTATCACATATGGGAAAATTATTTTTTCCCTCTTCGCTTTATCCACCTTTCTCTCTTCCATCCTTTTCTTCTCTTGCTTCCCTTCAAAGCCATAGGACTCGAGGAATTCTTTAATTATCTTATTAACACATGATACTATTTCATCATATGTTGAGAATACATGGGAGACTATTTCCCTACTAAATATTGGCTTAATACTGTTAAAGATATGATCCTTCGTACTCTATTGATTATACGTATTTCTGGTGTTCACATTCCTTCTACTGGGTGCCATTTCTATACAATGGCATAAACTAGGTCAGTTTATGAATTTCAATGAATAATTAAAAACATATAAAATACCTAACATAAATTGAACGGTTTTTGGATATAATCCATAATCATAAATATATTTTTTTTGAGGTAGTATATACTCATAAACCCTTCATAATTATTTGTAACGAAAATGAGATTTATCCTAAGCATATCCCCTAGGAGTGTCAAAACCATGAGTGCTGCAAGGCCTGTTGTCGTGCACCAGTTTCCGTTCGAGTATAGCTCAAAGCAGTGTTTTCAGGTTTTACCCCTAGGTACATCTGTGCTAGATCCACCTCTACCTGAACATATCCAGTCAGGGATGTATTTTCATGGAAACTCACAAAATCTCTAAATTACAGAAATTCTAGGAATTTATTTTATACAAGTCCTCAAAGTCTATGTTAGGTCTATGCGCCTGAATCAGAGTTTATCTAAATCTACCTTTGAAGGTTATTTCTAAACATCCTTTGATACCAACTGTAACGCCCTGACCCTATTTACGCAGAGTCGGTGCATTATTTTAATACACTGGCATGATTAAAAGGATTCAAGTCTGGAAGGACCGATCGATTTAGCAGTCTTGGAAAAAATAGATTACATACATGAATGTTACATTACACTTCATAACATACAAAAAAACATAAATAATCATTTATGAATTCCATTATTCCATTGTCCTAACCCTACATATCAATCACAATACACTTCATGGAAGGTAGGGAAAAATAAAACATAGAAAGGGATGAGGTCAGATGCTCAGTAAAGATAACAATACAGTAGAAACTTTTATAAATAATCATCAACATTTAAAGAAATTTATAATGAAAACAAAATCCTTTTCAACATGAAAACCAACTTATTATGGAAAAAATAAAATTAAGTAATACCATTTACTTATTCACATGGGTATTCTATAAGTTGAATAATCACACGCAATATCACTAACCACTTTCATAATGATGGAATTCATAATGACAGACTATCATAAACACATAGTCAAGGCCTTGTGCCCATATTACCAATAGGATTTTTTTCAAGGCCTTGTGCCAATACACTAGTTTGTCTCATGAGACCTACCGATTCATCGAGGACCTATAGCAGGCTCCACCCGTCACTCACTATGTCCAATGCATTCCTCATATTAAAATGTTTAAACATAACATAAACATTCGTATTAAAACTAGAATACAAAATCGCAATACATTATCAATAAACCATGAATGGTATAAAAATAACACATCCACAGTAAAACATATCACAAAAATTTCAATACTATATGGATGTTTTGTATCATAATAAATCAACCTCAATCAAAAATAATATCCAGTAATGGATGATGACATAGTTGAAAATGATGAGTAAAATTTTTTGAGAGAAATAATGTAACACCCCGGGTAAATAAAGAATATGAAATTTTTATATTTATCTCTATTTGTGAATAAAATGTTAATATTAATTTAAAGGGATGTCTATTCTTGATGGCTTACCCAATACGAAACAACGAGTTCTATTGAAATCTTACGTTTCACTCTAATAATAAAATAATTTTATTTTAAATGGTAGTTAACACCAAGCCGTTGTAATGACGGGAATGAACAGAACTAACTAAAAAATGATTATATATGTTTTTCAAATATTTTTTCTTTTTTCAATAAATGCTAGAGGATTAAAAATGTGAATGAATCCAATTTTAAGCGTAAACATTCTAATATTCTTTAAAAGGTTGATTAATCGCCTTTTTATGGCGAACCTCTTTTAAATACACATTTTGAAAATTTTATATGTTATATTTGACAAAAAAAATTCTTCTTTAGAATCGGGACATCAAAATTTAATTTGTGTAAATTTTTGGTATTTGTCCAATAAAGTTCATTTTTTAATGAATACTGAAAAATGTTGTATTTTAATTCAAAACCTCTTTTTAATATAATTTATTTATATGATTAAATTTTCTTTTGAATTGTTTTTAAAGTGAAATTAGAATATTTTTTACGATTTAATCCAATGGTGGTCATTGGAATTAATATCACCTTGAGATTGGACATAAACGAGTGTCAATTTTTTTTATATATATTGTTTCTTAAAAACATGCTATTTGATTTGATAGTGGAATTTAATTATAAAAATAATTAATGAAACTTCTATGTTATTAACTTGGTAAAATAGACATCATTTTTTAATTCAGAATATCAAATATATCTTAGGGTGATTTTTTGGAATTTTTCTGAAAAAACTTAATTTTTGATGAATTGTAAAACCACAAAGTGGTAGTTGAAAAAATGCATTTTTCATTTAAATGGAACTTTACGACCTCGGTGATTTGAATTTAAAAAATAAAATATAAATTATTTTCATTATTATGTATTATGTGGTTCAATGGGATAAAAATAATTTTTGATGAAAAGTAACTTTTATGTTTTATTAATCATGATTTAAGGTAATTAGTGTGATTTAAGGTAAAATTGATATTATAATAAAATGAAAATATCTTAAAACATGTCCTAACACTATTTTATGAGTCATTGACGACCATTAAAACCCATGGTTAGATTTTTGGGACCCCATGGAGCCACTTGGGTAAGATAATGAAATTAATGCCTTTTATTTAATGTAAAAGTAAAATTGTCACAAACATGTATTGTTTTACTAAAGCAGTCTTTAAATGGGGTTATATAAGACCTAATTTTTCTTATAAATAGTCATTGGAAAGATAAAACTATATCCTACATCATAGTTGTTTTTTTTATAATTTTTAGACTTTAAATAAATTAAATTGTTTAGACATAATGATGATGCAACGATTATCTCATTATTTAACGATTTAAATAAAATGAACAGATAATGTAAAATCAAAGCCCTAAACATGTCAAAAACCTATTGGATTGGTGGAATTTTAACTCTTATCACCTTATCCTCGAAATAAATCAATTTGGGACCTTTAAAATCCGAAACTCATTTGAAAATAAAGTCACATTTTATACTTTTCCAAGAGTGCCCCTCCTCTCCTCTTATAAAAGGCCCCCACCTATACCTCATTAAACACACCTCTCAATCCTTTGGATCGTCCAATTTATGATCCTTTTGTCTCTCCACATCCATATACTCATCATAGAAGCCTTACCTTAGTCAGGAGGCTATTCAAGAAACCCTTTTGGTTCAAACCAAAGGGAGGTACCCAATTTTAAGGAAACATCTTCACTTGTGCTCTTTTGTTTTATTTTGCTTCTCCAACCCCCTAAACTCTTTTTATTCATTTCTTTTGTAACAAAACCAGTATCTTACATATAATAGGATTTTTTTTATAATAATTTTTCGAGCTACACTTACACAAACCTACATCTCATGGTTAAAGAACATAATGTTTCTGTGGATTGTGAATTTCTGCCTCACGAAACGATGATTGTTCAATATTCTTTTAACACCTGAAAAAGTGTCCATTAAGATGTCACTATATTTATATATGATATATAAATTTTTTTTGTTTCTTTAAGATTCTGTATTTTTCATTTATTTCATACCTTTATGTATTCCATTATGGGTAAACGCGATATCTTCATTTTAGGAAATGCGGACTACAGCCCCCTCAAAGTGATTTGATTTGTTAATACCATATGTGGTGTGTATAAAGGATAGATTTAATGATATTATATATGATACCATACTATAATTATAATAATATTATGTATAATTATGTTTTAATTCCATTAAATATGAAATAGAAATGGAAGTAGTGTTCATGTGTACGTACCGCTTACTGTCTCCATGAACGGTGCATTTCATTTATTACCTCTAAATGTTATGTAATGTTATAAATGAATGTATATAATGTCTATATATGATATATATAATATATAATTAATTAATTTAATTATGTATGTAATGGATATTTTACCCCATGAACAAACATGTAATAATAAAGAGTTTATTTTTGACTCAAGTAGCAATGATCGACAAAACGACCATTATTAACTAAATTAATTACATAGTGTTCATAACATGGTAATAAGTGATATAACTGGAATAATGAACTTTAAAAATTTTCTTAAGAAAGTATAAATTAACTCAAGTTTTTTAGTCAGGAGGTTAAAGAATGATCGAGTCAAGTCGGACCCGAGGTAAGGGATCCTACCCCTCTCTTTCTTTTTAAGTACACTCTTTTATGTAATTCCTTTTAAGCTCATCTTTATTATGTTTGGGATGTTCTTTTATATTAATATTAATTTAATTTTTATGTTCATATTATTAGAGACTCTATTTTCTCTCATCAATCCATTTTTTAAGTTTTGAGTGGCGCCGTTAGGCTGCCGAATTTTTGTAAGAGATCCAACCTTTCTCTTTCTTTTTAAGTACTCTCCTTTATGTCACTTCATTTAAGATCCTATTTGTTATGTTGGGGGATGTTATTTTATATTCATCTTTCTTTAAATTTTATTTTAATATTATGAGAGATCCTATTTTATCTCATCAATCTATTTTTGGATGTTTTATGTGGCGTCGTTAGGCTGCCGAGTTTTCATAAGGGATTTTTTATCTCACTTTAATTCCCGTGAGATTTATGCTACATTTTCCACCATTTCATTTGAGTGGTTTATGTACTGCACATTATTCAAATATTTGTGTAATATAATTTCGTTTATGAGTATTTAGATTAATGTTTTATAGTCCTTCTTTCATAGGGTGTACGTTTCAAAAGTTACCCATGTCGGTAAGGGAACCTTTCACCCTCCTCTTTTTAAAAGACTTATTTTTGTTATGTCTTTTAATTTACATATTATTATGTTGGGATATGTTCTTATATATCATTATTGATATAAAATTTATTTTCAAGTGATGAGATACCCTTTTTGTCTCATCAAATCATTTTCTGAATTTTAAAGTGACGACGTTAGGCTGTCGAATTTTTATAAAGGAACGTCTTAACACAATTTCGACTACTTTGGTTTAAACATGTACTTCTTGAACATGTCATCCAATGAATATGTGTGAATGAACTCTTATTGTTTCACACTTGATATCCACTTATATTGGGTATATTTATATTTATCACAAATAATTATGTGATAGATTTATCCTTAATTTAAGGATACCATCTTTACAACGGATTTCATCTCAATTTACATTTCCATTGAGTCTTCATTGTTGTTATGCACCAATTCACTCTTATATGATGTATATACTTTCTTTTGACATATTATATCATGAATTCATTTAATCTCATGATATTATAATGTTATTATTAAATGATATTCCGTAATTATTTGTACTGAAGAGTCACTCATTTTGTTAAAAACTCTTTAACAAAAATATCGTTTTAAATGTATTAAAGATTTATTATTATAAATATTTATCTTTAATGTCCATGTTTTCAAAATGGTTTTTAGTATTTATTTATTTGGACATTAGTGTTTTAAAATTATTATTCCATTAAAATCTTCAAAGTGGTATGGGACACTTTGATTCAAAAATCTCTTTTAAATGGTTTTTGAAAATGGATTTATTAATTCCATATCTTGGAATTACTTATTGTGATTGAAAATGAAATTTTGTTATTGAAATTTTTATATTTTCAATATTTTATGTGTAATGATGGTACTTGGACATTTTACGGGTGGTTACGTGATAAACCATATGATGGGTGTTGCCGTGAATACCAGGACGGGTGGTTACGTTATAACCTCTAATGCATTGGGTATAAGGCCCCAGCCATAAACCTTACTGAATCTTGAGTTATTACAAGATTACACATTGAGGATCTTTTCAGGTTTAGAGTTTTAGATAATTAGATCATGAAACTTGCATTACATTCCACATTTAAACAAAGTGGATACATAAAAGATAGTATTCATTCTTCCCATCAACGGAAACATATTTAAAATAAAACACTGATTCTCTCTTGACACATCCTTAACATTATCATCACATCATGTACCTTTCCCTTGACCTGTGAAAAACAATTCAAAAAACTTGGGATGAGAATAAAAATCTCAGTAAGAGTTATAAAAATATGGAAAGGAAACATGAGTTCATATATACATTAGAATGAAATCATACTTTACCCATAGAACATAAGCATATCAAATCATGAATAAATCATAGAAATCATAAGACCTAAAAGTTATCTTCAGGAATTCATAACATTCTTACGTAGGGAGTAACCCTCTTGGTTACGTTTGGAATACCAACCACAATATATTCCCTAAATCTCTTCGGAGAATCCTTAACGTTTCACTCCTTCGCGTTACCCAATGCATTGGAGAGCTATATCGGGCTCACCCGCCCTTAGTTTATCACGGAACCACCCGTTTTCATAACAATTCCCAAGAAAAATAACATAAACGTATCACATAAGACATAAATAAATGAAACATAACATTTCCACATTTCAATCACAATATAACATTATAGTATATTGATATAATGAATCCATTCAAAAAGAAACCATTTCCAAAACCATTTAAAACATTTAATAAAGATACTTTTGAATCAATGTGTCCCATACCACCTTAAAGATTTTAAAATTTTAATCCATTAATATCCATATAAATATATCCTTAAAACCATTTTGAAAACATGGATATTAATAAGAACAAATAATTAAAACATTTAAATCGATATTTTGGTTAAAGGGGTTCTACCAAAATTAGAGACACTTGAATACAATAATTGAGGAATAACATTTAGTCAGAACTTTATAATATCCTGAGAATAAATGGATTCATGATATAATATTCCAAAGGACAGTATATACACCATATAAGAGTGAATTGGTGCATAACAACAATGAAGTCTCAATAGGAATGTCAAATGTGATGAAAACCCTTATAAAGAAGGTATCCTGAAATTAAGGATAATTAAATCTCAAAATTATGTGTGAAAAATATAAATACACCCAATATAAGTGGATATTAAGTGTAAGAAAATAAAAGTTCATTCACACTTATTTCAAAAGATGACATATTCAATAACTTCATGTTTAACCCAAATAAATCGAAATTGGGTTAAAAAGCTCCCTTGGTAAAATTCGACAGCCTAACGGCATCACATCACAATTCAGAAAATGAGTTTATGAGAGATAAAAAGGGCATATCATCACTTGGAAATAAAATTTACATAAATAAGGATATAAAAGAACATATCCCAAAATAATAGTATGTGAATTAAAAGACATAACAAAAGAAGTCTTTTAAAAAGCGGAGGGTGAAAGGTTCCCTTACCGACATGGGTATCTTTCAAAACATACACCCCGTGAAAGAAACACAATAAAACATTGATGTAAATACTCATAAATGAAAGTATATTACACAATGAGTAAAATAATTGTCAGTACATACACCACTCAAAGGAAATTGTGGCAAATGTAGAATAAATCTCACAGGAATAAAAGTGAGATGAAAAATCTCTTACGAAAACTCGGCAGCCTAACGGTGCCACTTAAAACACCAAAATGGATTGATGAGAAGAAATAAGGTCTCTCATAATATCAACATAAAGTTTACATAAATATTAATATAAAAGAACATCCCCCAACATAACAAAGAGGATCTTAAATGAAGTGACATAAAGAAGAGGACTTAAAAAGAAAAAGAGAGGTTAGATCTCTTACGAAAATTCGGCAGCCTAACAGCGCCACTCAAAACTTCCAAAATGGATTGATGAGAGGAAATAGGGTCTCTCATCATATGAAAATAATAATTACAATATAAGTAATATAAAATAACATCCCAATCATAAGAAAGATGAGCTTAAAAGGAATAACATAAAAGAGTGTACTTAAAAAGAAAGAGAGGAGTAGGATCCCTTACCTCGGGTCCGACTTGACTCGATCGTTCTTTAATCTCCTGAATAATAAACTTGAGTTAATTTATACTTCCTTAAGAAACTTTTTCAAGTTAATTATTCCTTTTATATCACTTATTACCATGTCATAATCATTATGTAATCATTTAAGTTAATAATATTTGTTTTGCTGATATTTGGTTCTTAAGTCGAAAGTGGACTTCTTAAAATTACATGTTGTTCGTGTGGCTAGATGTTAATTATATCAAGAATTGTATTAATTATGTACATATCATATATATCATATATATCCAGTATATTCATTCATTTATAATATTACATAACATTTAGAGTTAAAAAATGAAATGCACTGTTCATGGAGACGGTAAGCCGTACATATGCATGAACGCTACTTCCATTTCTATTTCATATTTAATGGAATTAAAACATAATGATACATAATAGTATTTTAATTCCAGTATGGTATAATATATAATATCATTAAATATATCCTTTATAGGTACCACATATGGTATTAACGAATCAAATCACTTTGAGGGGGCGATAGTCTGCACTTCCTTTAATGAAGATATCGCGTTTACCCATAATGGAAACCATAAATGTATGCCATAAATGAAAAAATAAATAAACTTAAGTACAACATAAACATATTAGATATCATATATTAATATATTTTCATCTTAATGGCCAACTTTGAAGGTGTTAGAAGAATGTTGAACAATCATTGTTTCGGGAGGCAGAAATTCGCCATCCACGGAAACAGTATGTTCATTAACCATTAGATGTAGGTGTGTGTAAGTGTAACTAGAATCCTTCTTATAAAAACATCCAAGTATATTTAATATACTGTATTTGTTACAAAATAGATGAATAAAAAGAGTTTAGGGGGTTGGAGAAGTAAAATAAAACAAAAGGACTCAAGTGAAGACATTACCTTAAAATCGTGTAACTTCCTTTGATTTGAGCTCAAAGGCTTCCTTGGAAAGGATTCTGCCCAAAGTGAGACTTCAAGGAGTTGGAGAGGGATGTGGAATGACAAAATGGGTAGGGGTTGGCCGAGCCAAAGGCTTTGGAAGTGTGGGTAAGGAGGTAGAGGTGGGGGGCTTTTATAAGAGGAGAGGAGGGGCACTCTTGGAATGTAAAGAAAAGTCACTTTATTTTAAAATGATATTCGGATTTAAGAGGTCCCACATTTATATCATTAGAGGATAAGGTGATAAGGGTTATCAATCCATTCATCCAATAGGTTTTGGACATGTGTAGGTCTTAGATATTACATTATCTTTCCATTTTATTTAAATCGTTAAATAATGAGGTCATCGCTGCATCACCATGATGTCATAAATAATTTAATTTATTTAATGTCTAAAAATTATAAAAATAATAATATGATGTAGGAAATCTTTTTATATTTCCAATTAATATTTATAGTCAAAAATCGGATTTGTATAACCCCATGTAAAAAATGTTTTAGTAAAACATTTCATGTTTGTCTCATTTTTTCTTTAACTTTAAATAAAAATATATTAATGTCATTTTCCAACCAAGGTAGCTTCATGGGGACCCCAAGTTGACCCATGGGTTTTCTTGATCGGCCATGACACATACAATGAGGTTAGGACATGTTTCAAGTTCATTTCATATTATTAAAACATTATTTTTACCTTAAACTACACTAATTACCTCTAATCGCGATTAAAAACTTAATAAGTTACTATTCACCAAAAAATTATTTTAATCCCATTGAACCACATTTTACTTCTTAATGACAACCATTTATGACGGATTTTTGAAATTCAAAACACAAATGTGGAAAAATTTAATTTAAACGGAATATCAGTTTTTATAAGTACCACGTAGTGGTTTCACTATTCATCAAAAATTGAAGTTTTTCAGAAAATTACCAAAAATTCACCCTAAGCTATATTTGATATTCCGAATTCAAAAATGGAGTATATTTTAAAAAATTCATAACATATTAGTCACATTAATTTAATTAATAATTAATTCCTACTGTCAGAGCAAATAGCGTGTTTTTATGAAACAATAAGTATCAAAAGATTGACACTAGTTTAAGTCTGATTTCAAAGTGAAATTAACTACAACGACCTCTATTAGATTTAATGGTAAAAATATATTCGAATTTCACTTTAAAACCAATTCAAAAGATAATATAATCATATAAATAAATTAGATTAAAAATAGGTTTTGAATTAAAATACAACATTTTACACTATTCATTAAAAAAATGAACTTTATCGGAAAGATACCAAAAATTTACACAAAGTAAATTTTGATGTCCCGATTCTAAATAATAGTTTTATTTGGTCAAATAGAATGTATAAAAGTGAAAAAAACTATATTTAATGGTGTTTCTCCATCAAGAGGTGATAAGTGAACCTTTACTGAAGACTAGGGCATATACGCCTAAAATTGAATTCTTTCCGTATTTTAAGCCTTTATCTTTTATTGGATAAATGTAAAAACATTTAAAAACATATATAATCATATTTTAGTTATTTCTATCCATTCCCGCCAATACAACGACTACATGTTAACTACCATTTAAAAAAATATTTTTTTATTATTAGAGTGCAACGTAAGATTTCCAAGAAACTCGTTCTTGCAAGTTGGGTACGCCATCGAGCATATCATCCCTTTAAAGTCATATTAATATTTTATTCAAAAATATGGATAAATATGAAAATGTCATATTCTTTATTTACCTGGGGTGTTACATCCTTTCCCCCTTTTGGGAATTGCATCCTCGCAATTTTTAAAATTGAGCTTGGAAACATCCTTGAAAGTCCCACATCGGAACAAGATTCGGTAAAACAATCACTTTAAAATAAAGAAAGATAAGAACAAAGGTCACCAGAGTTAACCCATACTAGGATTCTGAGTATGAAAATATGGACATGGAGGAAAAAAAGGGTCATGTTCTGATGGAGAGTGATAGAAAACATGTTTAGGAGAAAGTTAACCACAAAAAATTCACAAACTTGTAATGGGTTAAACGGTATTCGATTCCCCAGTAGGAGAAGTTAATAGACAACATTTTTTTTATGATATTTTTTATTGAGGAATTTATTCATAAGGAAACACAATCACTTATCATGTTGACTTTCAACTCTTATTCGATTCCTTACAAAAACTCATATTTTCTCCAAAAGACGAGTATTTAGGAAGACTTGTTCACATTAAGAGTACTATAATCAACTTCTAGAGAATCACCTAATACACAAAAAGATAACTATATACTTCCCATGTCTTTAGACTTTAACAAAAACCAAAACCAAAAAGGTTAGTACAAGATCAGATAATCCAGAAAAGGATAACCCTTTATAAAAATAAAATCTATTCTTAATCTCCAAAATTTTTTCTAACAAAACCCAAAGTTCAACGAGGACCATCCGATAAACAATTTGTCTTTAAAATTCTTCAAAGTAAACAAAACTAATAGTGAAACCCAAATATTTGAAGGATTTAGTCACATAGTCTTCCAAGTAAAATCGTAACATTTATCTCCAGACAACATCATTTGCTCTTAATGTCTCGTATTGAAATGTAATTAACCTAATCACATATCCTCCATGATAGGTTAATAAATGTCCATAGATAACCAAAAATCAACTTAATCTTAATTCATAAAATCATCTAACTAAAAAGAATCAGTCAAACTGACCAGGGACTTCACATAGTCTAGTGGTAGGCGATAAATACCAGTCGCACTTTGGTTGTGGGTTCGATTCCCACAGCTTTGTCCGACGCGACGGGTTGTCACACGGTCTGCGTGTTGTCCTTTTTCCAAAACTATATAATTCGTAAAACATTCCCCAAAACGAGATAAAATCTTCAAAAATGATCATATCATATTTTAACCTCATGTTTATCTCATGCCTTTCATTTTCCATCATAACATATAATAACCCATAATTACCTCAAAAGTAAGGATCATATAAACTCTAATGGTTACCTTTATAATTATTACGTGAACTTCCACACTGATTGTTCATCTCGTACATGATGCATTACAGAACATACCAAGGTTCAAGTGGTTGATCATAACTCCTTGATAGTTGGTTTAGAACAACCACGAGTTTCCTCATTGAATCCCCAATTTCACACAGTCTCTTAATCAGAGAACCACCACAGTTTCCTTCAAACCTATTATCACTTTGGTGCCTACTATATCAATCCATTTACTAAAACCAAAAAGGTCAGTGTGAGTATATCAAAAAAACCATCATATACTAATTAAGAAGATAAACACCAAGATATACTTACTCATTCACTTTATCTAAAACTAGGACTCTTTCTGAAAACCTATCAATTTTGGTGCTGTCACTTATACTTAGAGAATACCCTAACCTCTAAAGTTATCTAAACCGACCTTTGATAACAACTATAAGGACCCAGCCTTAAACCTTACTTAATCATGAGTTATTACAAGATTACACATTGAGGATCTTTTCAGGTATAGAGTTTTAGAGAATTAGATCATGAAACATGCATTACATTCCACATTTAAAAAAAGTGGTTACATAAAAGACAGTATTCCTTCTTCCCATCAACGGAAACATATTTAAAATAAAACACTGATTCATTCTTGAAACATCCTTGACACTATCATCACATCATGTACCTTTCCCTTGACCTGTGAAAAACATTTCAAAAAACTTGGGATGAGCATAAAAATCTCAGTAAGAGTTATAAAAATATGGAAAGGAAACATGAGTTCATATATACATTAGAATGAAATCATACTTTACCCATAAAGCATAGGCATATCAAATCATGAATAAATCATAGAAATCATAAGACATAAAAGGTATCATGAGGTATTCATAACATTCTTACTTAGGGAGTAACCCTCTTGGTTACGTTTGGAATACCCACCAAAGTATATTCCCTAAATCTCTTCGGAGAAACCTTAACGTTTCACTCCTTCACGTTACCCAATGCATTGGAGAGCTATATCGGGCTCACCCGCCCATAGTTTATCATGGAACCACCCGTTTTCATAACAATGACCAAGAACCGTAACATAAATTTATCACATAAGACATACATAAAGGAAACATAACATTTCCACATTTCAATCACAATATAACATTATAGTATATTTAAATAATGAATCCATTCAAAAAGAAACCATTTCCAAAACCATTTAAAACATTTAATAAAGAGATTTTTGAATCAAAGTGTCCCATACCACCTTGAAGCTTTTAAAATTTTAAACCATTAATATACATATAAATAAATCCTCAAAACCATTTTGAAATGATGGATATTAATAAGAACAAATAATTAAAAAATTTAAACTGATATTTTGGTTAAAGGGGTTCTACCAAAATTAGAGACACTTGAATTCAATAATTGAGGAATAACATTTAGTCAGAGCTTTATAATATCATGAGAATAAATGGATTCATGATATAATATTCCAAAGTACAGTATATACACCATATAAGAGTGAATTGGTGAATAACAACAATGATGTCTCAATAGAAATGTCAAATGTGATGAAATCCCTTATAAAGAAGGTATCCTTAAATTAAGGATAATTCAATCTCAAAATTACGTGTGACAAATATAAATACACCCAATATAAGGGGAGATTAAGTGTAAAACAATAAAAAATCATTCACACTTATTTCAAAATATGACATATTCAATAACTACATGTTTAACCCAAATAAATCGAAATTGGGTTAAAAAGTTCCCTTGGTAAAATTCGACAGCCTAACGGCATCACTTCAAAATTTAGAAAATGAGTTGATGAGAGATAAAAAGGGCATCTCATCACATGGAAATAAAATTTACATCAATAAGGATATAAAATAACATATCCCAACATAATTTTATGTGAATTAAAAGACATAACAAATGAAGTCTTTTATAAAGTGGAGGGTGAAAGGTTCCCTTTCCGACATGGGTATCTTTTGAAACATACGCCCCGTGAAAGAAGGACAATAAAACATTGATGTAAATACTCATAAATGAAAGTATATTACACAATGCGTAAATTAATGGGTATTAAATACACCACTCAAAGGAAATTGTGGAAAATGTAGCATAAATCTCACAGGAATAAAAGTGAGATGAAAAATCTCTTACAAAAACTCGGCAGCCTAACGGTGCCACATAAAACATTTAAAATGGATTGATGAGAGGAAATAGGGTCTCTCATAATATCAATATAGATTTTACAGAAAGAGTAATATAAAAGAACATCCCCCAACATAACAAAGAGGATCTTAAAAGAAGTGACATAAAGGAGAGGACTTAAAAAGAAAAAGAGAGGTTAGATCTCTTACGAAAATTCGGCAGCCTAACTACACCACTCAAAACATCCAAAATGGATTGATGAGAGGAAATATGTTCTATCATCATATGAACATAATAATTACAGTAGGATTAATATAAAGAACATCCCAATCATAATAAAGATGAGCTTAAAAGGAATGACATAAAAGAGTGTACTTAAAAAGAAAGAGAGGAGTAGGATCCCTTACCTCGGGTCCGACTTGACTCGATCGTTCTTTAATCTCCTGAATAATAAACTTCATTTAATTTATACTTCCTTTAGAACCTTTTTCAAGTTCATTATTCCTTTTATATCACTTATTACCATGTCATAAACATTATGTAATCATTTAAGTTAATAATATTTGTTTTGTCGATATTTGGTTCTTAAGTCGAAAGTGGACTTCTTACAATTACATGTTGTTCGTGTGGCCAGATGTTCATTATATCCAGAATTTTATTCATGATGTAAATATCATATATATCATATATATCTAATATATTCATGAATTTATAATATTAAATAACATTTAGAGTTAAGAAATGAAATGCACCGTTCATGGAGACGGTAAGCCGTACATACGCATGAACGCTACTTCCATTTCTATTTAATATTTAATGGAATTAAAAAAATAAGAATACATAATATTATTTTAATTCGGGTATGGTATCATATATAATATCATTAAATATATCCTTCATACGTACCACATATGGTATTAATGAATCAAATCACACTGAGGGGGCAGTAGTCCGCACTTCTTTTAATGAAGATATCACGTTTACCCATAATGGAAATCATAAAGGTATTCCATAAATGAAAAAATAAAGAAACTTAAGTAAACCATAAAAATATTATATATCATATATAAATATAGTGTCATATTAATGGCCACCTTTGAAGGTGTTAGAAGAATGTTGAACAATCATCGTTTCGGGAGGCAGAAATTCGCCATCCACGGAAACAGTGTGTTCTTTAACCATTAGATGTAGGTGTGTGTAAGTGTAGATCGAATCCTTATTTTAAAAACATCCTAGTATATTTAAGATACTGTAGTTGTTACAAAATAAATTAATAAATTGAGTTTATGGGGTTGGAGAAGTAAAATAAAACAAAAGGACTCAAGTGAAGACATTACCTTAAAACCGGGTAACTTCCTTTGATTTGAGCTCAAAGGCTTCCTTGGAAAATATTCTGCCCAAAGTGAGGCTTAAAGGAGTTTTAGATGGATGTCGAGAGACAAAATGGGCAGGGGTTGGCCGATCCAAAGGCTTTGGAATTGTGGGTATGGAGGTAGAGGTGGGGGCCTTTTATAAGAGAAGAGGAGGGGCACTCTTGGAAAGTAAAGAAAAGTCACTTTATTTTAAAATGATATTCGGATTTAAGAGGTCCCACATTAATATAATACTAGGATAAGGTGATAAGGGTTCTAAATCTACTAATCCAATTGGTTTTGGGCATGTGTAGGTCTTAGATATTACATTATCTTTCCATTTTATTTAAATCCTTAAATAATGAGGTCATCGCTGCATCATCATGATGTCATAAATAATTTAATTTATTTCATGTCTAAAAATTATAAAAAAACTACTATGATGTCGGAAATATTTTTAGCTTTCCAATGAATATTTATAGTCAAATATCTGATTTTTATAACCCCATGTAAAAATTGTTTTAGTAAAACATTTCATGTTTGTCTCATTTTTTACTTTAACATTAAATAAAAAGATATTAATATCATTTTCCAACCAAAGTGGCTTCATGGGGTATCCAAGTTGACCCATGGGTTGTCTTGGTCTGACATGACACATCCAATGAGGTTAGGACATGTTTCAAGTTCATTTCATATTATTAAAACATTATTTTTACCATAAAATACACTAATTACCTCTAATCGTGATTTAAAACTTAATAAGTTACTATTCACCAAAAAATTATTTTAATCCCATTGAACCACATTTTACTTCTTAATGACAACCAGGTATGTCATATTTTTGAAATTCAAAACCCAAGGGTTGAATAATTTCATTTAAACGGAAAATCAGTTTTTATAAGTACCACTTAGTGGTTTCACTATTCATCAAAAATTGATGTTTTTCAAAAAATTACCAAAAATTCACCATAAGCTATATTTGATATTCCAAATTCAAAAATGAAGTCTATTTTACAAAATTAATAACATATAAGTCACATTAATTAATTTAATAATTAATTCCCGTTGTCAGAGCAAATAGCGTGTTTTTATGAAACAATAAGTATCAAAAGATTCACACTAGTTTAAGTCTGATTTTAAAGTGAAATTAACTCCAACGACCACTATTTGATTTAATGGTAAAAATATATTCTAATTTCACTTTAAAACAAATTCAAAAGATAATCTAATCATATAAATAAATTATATTAAAAAGAGCTTTTGAATTAAAATACAACATTTTACACTATTCATTAAAAAAATGAACTTTATCGGAAAGATACCAAAAATTTATACAAAGTAAATTTTGATGTCCCGATTCTAAAGAAGAGTTTTATTTGGTCCAATAGAATGTATAAGAGTGAACAAAACTATATTTAATGACGGTTCTCCATCAAAAAGCGATAAGTGAGCCTTTAGTGAAAACTAGGGCATATACGCCTAAAATTGAATTCTTTCCGTATTTTAAGCCTTTATATTTTATTGGATAAATGTAAAAACTTTTAAAAACATATATAATCATATTTTAGTTATTTCTATCCATTCCCGCCAATACAACGGCTACATGTTAACTACCATTTAAAATAATATTTTTTTATTATTAGAGTGCAACGTAAGATTCCCAAGAAACTCATTGTTGCGTGTTGGGTACGCCATCAAGCATAGCATCACTTTAAAGTCATATTGATATATTATTCACAAATATGGATAAATATGAAAATTTCATATTCTTTATTTACCTGGGGTGTTACATTGGGTATGGAAGTTGGCCGTATGGCTATTCCATTAAGTATGTGTGGAAGTCGATCGTATGTTTATTCCATTTAAGTATGTTTATGCACCATGTTACATTTATATGTTATGTGTTCTTTATATGGGTTTCATGGTAATATTTTGGTTACAAAAGTGTACGTAATGGTATTTTATTCAGTGAAGAGTTTTTACTACTTCATAAAGGTGAAAAGTATTACTTTGGTAAAGTATTCATGGTTTACTTGTTGTTTTGAAAAACTAACAGTTTTCTTTCTTTCTGTTTCCCTTAATTAGATTTTTATGCTCATCCCAAGTTTTTTAAATGTTTTCATAGGACATAAAGTTGAATAGGGTCAACGATGGGATCAAGGAAATGTCAGGCTGTCTAAAACAAGGAACTAGACATGACTCTTTTGTTCAAGAGTTTTTATTTTGTGGAAAAAAATGGCAATTAAGTAGATTTGTCTACTTTGGAATCTTTGAGATGTAATAGCTGGGTCCTAATTCCCTAAAACTCTAAACATGAAAAGATACCCAACGTGAATTATTCATTTTAATTCAAGATTAAGTAAGGTTTATGGTCAGGGCCTTATAGTTGGTATCAGAGGTCGGTTTAGATAACTATAGAGGTTAGGGTATTCATTAAGCATAAGTGACATTACCATAATGGTTAGGATTTCAGAAAGATTCCTAGTTTTAGATAAAGTGAATCTGTAAGTATATCTTAGTGTTTATCTCCCTCATCCGTACATGATGGTTTTGTTGATATACTCACACTGACCTTTTTGGTTTTAGTAAATGGATGGATGTAGCTGGCACCAAAGTAACAGTGGATGTAAAGGAAACTGTGAGAGTTTTCTGAGTGATCAACTGAATGATATGGGAGCTGCAATGAGAACTCTTATGTTTATCCTCAACTAACTATTTGGAGTCATGATAGAACACCTAAACCTTGGTGATTTCTATAAGGCACCATATATTCTAGAAAAAAAATCCTACGGAACTACATGTAATAATCATAAAGGTATGTTTGTTAAAAAACCTATGTGTCAAAGATGTGAAAATAAATGCCTAGGAAAATGTTTCAAAGGGACAGAAATATGATATAGATGTGGCAATGAAGGTCATAAAGCATTAACCTGCCATTAAAAAAAGAAGCATCCAGTTGACTTGAGGAAAGGGAAGGAAGTTCCTTCTGAGGGATCAATTGAATGTTTTAAATGTGGTGTGCATGGTCATTATGCAAACAAATGTCCTATGAAGATGTTTCGGGAATGGGATCACCAAGATCATACAAATATTCGTTTACCAATACCTAATGCCATATCGATTGACGATGAAGAAACTGAAAATGACCAATCAAAGGTATGGATTATTTCTTAACATTTGTTTTCCTATTTTGGAATCTTAGGATATGATTCATGATTTTGTTTGTAGGAAAGATTTATTTCCTAATAAGTTGGAAATGAATGGTTAATGGATCATGAAGAATGTTGAATGAGTATGAAGTCAAAATATAAGGGCTTCAAGTGTTATGATGAAATTCTTAAGAGTATTAAGTCTCTTATGATGATGGGATTACATTAGAATACTTTTTATAGTATGTGTAACCCTGATGTTTGATATATGAATATTTTATTTAAGGAATAGTTATCTGTTCATTTGTGGACATAGTTATAAAGAACCATTTGGGTTTATATGATCCTTACTTTTGAGGTAATTATGGGTTACTATATGTTATGATGGAATATGAATGACATGAGATAAACTTGTGGTTAAATTATGTTATGGTTATTTTTGATGATTTTATCTCTTTTTGGGGAATTATTTGATAATTATATATTTTGTAATAAGTACAACACACAGACCGTGTGACAACCCATCGCACCGGAAAAAGCTGTAGGAATCGAACCCACAACCAAAGTGCGACTGGTATTTATCACCTACCACTGGACTACGTGAAGTCCGTGGTTAGTTTGAATAATTATTTTTAGTTAGATGATTTTATGAATTAAGAGTAAGTTGAATTTGGGTTATCTATGGAAATTATTAACCTATAATGGATGATATGTGATTAGGTTAATTACTTTTCAATACGAGACATTAAGAGAAACTGCTGTTGTTTGGAGATAAATGTTACAATTTAACATGGAAGACTATGTGATTAAATCCTTCAAATATTTGTGTTTCAATCTTAGTTTGGTTTACTTTTGGTCTTCTTTGAACATTGGGTCTTGTTGGACAAATTTTGGAGATTAAGAATACATTTCCTTTTTATAAATGATTATCCTTTATGGGTATTATCTGATCTCATACTAACCTTTTTTGTTTTAGTTTTGATTAAGGTATAAAGACATGGAATGTATACAGTTCTCTTTTGTGGATTATGTGATTCTCTAGAAGATGGTTATATCTCTCTTAATGTAAACAAGTCATCCTAAATAATTGTCTTTTGGAGGAAGTATAAGTTTGTGTAAGAAATATAGTAAAAGTTGAAGGTCAACATGAAAAGTAAGTATGTTTCCTTAAGATCAAAAATAAATTCCTCAATGGAAAATAACTTAAAACAAAAATGTTGTCTATTAACTTTTCCTACTGGGGAATCGAATACCGTTTAACCCATCACAAGCTTGTGATTTTCCTATGGTTAACTTTCTCTTAGGCATGTTTACTATCACTCTCCATCAGAACATGACCCTTTTCTTTTTCATCCATATCCATGTTTTCCTACATGGAATCCTAGTATTGGTTAACTCGGGTGACCTCTGTACTTCTATTTCTTTCATTTAATGTTATTGTTTTACTGACTCTTGTTTCGATGTGGTACTTTCAATGATGTTTCCGAGCCCAATTTTAAAACTGTGAGGACGCAATTCCCAAAAGGGGGGAAGGATGTAACACCCCAGGTAAATAAAGAATATAACATTTTTTATATTTATCCTCATTTGTGAATAAAATGTTAATATTAATTTAAAGGGAACTCTATGCTCAATGGCTTACCCAATACGCAACAACGAGTTCCTTTGAAATCTTATGTAGCACTCTAATAATAAAATAATTTTATTTTAAATGGTAGTTAACACCTGGCCGTTGTAATGACATGAATGAACAGAAATAACTACAAAATGATTATATATGTTTTTCAAATATTTTTACTTTTTACAATAAATCTTAGAGGATAAAAAATGTTAATGAATCCAATTTTAAGCGTAAACTTTCAAATATTCATTAAAAGGTCGATTAATCGCCTTTTAATGGAGAACCCCTTTCAAATCCATTTTTTTAAAATTTTATGTGTTATATTTGAAAAAATAAAAATCTTCTTCAGAATTGGGATATCAAAATTTACTTTGTGTAAATTTGTGGTATTTGTACAATAAAGTTCATTTTTTAATGAATAGTGAAAAAAGATGTATTTTAATTCAAAAACTCTTTTTAATATAATTTATTTATAAGATAATATTGTCTTTTGAATTGGGTTTAATGGGAATTTCGAATATTATTTTACCATTTAATCCTATGGTGGTCATTGAAATTAATATAACTTTGAGATTGGACATAAACGAGGTCAATCTTTTGATAGATATTATTTCTTAAAAACACGCTATTTGATTTGACAGTGGAATTTAATTATAAAATTAATTAATGAAACTTCTATGTCATGAATTTGGAATAATAGACATCATTTTTCAATTCGGAATATCATATATAGCTTAGGGTAAATTTTTGGTATTTTTCTGATAAAAACTTAATTTTTGATGAATAGTGAAACCACAAAGTGGTTATTAGAAAAATTAATTTTTCGTTTAAATGAAACATTACCACTTCAGTGATTTGAATTTCAAAAATCCAATATAAATGATTTTCATTATTTTGTAAAATGTGTTTCAATGGGATGAAAATAATTTTTGATGAAAAGGAACTTTTATGTTTTATTAGTCGCGATTAATGGTAATTAGTGTGATTTAAGGTAAACATGATCTTATAATAAAATGAAAATATCATGACACTTGTCCTAACCCTATTGGATGATTCATGGACGTCAAGAAAACCCATGGGTCGATTTTTGGGACCCCATGGAGCCACTTGGGTAAGATAATGACATCAATGCCTTTTATTTAAAGTAAAAGTAAAAATGACACAAACATGTATTGTTTTTTACTAAAAATTTTTTTACATGTGGTTATATAAGTCAGATTTTTGAATATAAATAGTCATTGGAATCCTAAAGATATTTCCTACACCATTGTATTTTTTTATAATTTTTATACAGTAAATAAATTAAATTATTTATGACATCATGATGATGCAACGATTACCTCATTATTTAAAGATTTAAATAAAATGAAAAGATAATGTAAATTATATGAACTAAACATGTCAAAATCCTAATGGATGGGTGGATTTAGAATTCGTGTCACATTATCCTCGAAATAAATCAATGTGTGACCTTTAAAATCAGAAACTCATTTGAAAATAATGTAACATTTTATACTTTTCCAAGATTGCCCCTCCTCTCCTCTTATAAAAGCTCCCC
Source organism: Viscum album (assembly GCA_963277665.1). Taxonomy (NCBI): domain Eukaryota; kingdom Viridiplantae; phylum Streptophyta; class Magnoliopsida; order Santalales; family Viscaceae; genus Viscum; species Viscum album. The sequence continues at coordinate 1,608,823,747 of OY728140.1, forward strand.
ACCTATACCTCATTACCCACACCTCTCAATCCTTTGGCTCGGCCAAGCTTTGATAATTTTGTCTCTCCATATTCTTCTATTCATCCTAGAATCCTTAACTGAGACATGAAGCTCTTTAAGAAACCCGTTTGGTTCAAACCAAAGGGAGTTACCCGACTTTAAGGTAACGTCTTCACTTGTGCTCTTTTGTTTTATTGTGCTTCTACAACCCCTAAACTCTTTTTATTCATTTTTTGTAACAAAAACAGTACATTACATATACTATGATGTTGTTATAAGAAGTATTCGAGCTACACTTACACACACCTATATCTCATGGTTAAAGAACATACTGTTTCTGTGGATGGTGAATTTCTGTCTCACGAATAGATGATTATTCAATATTCTTTTAACACCTTAAAAGGTGGCCAATAATATGTCACTATGTTAATATATGATATATAATATTTTTATGTTTTCCTTACGCTTCTGTATTTTTCATTTATGGCATACCTTTATATGCACCACATATATAATATCTTCATTTTAGGAAGTGTGGACTACCGCCCCCTCAAAGTGATTTGATTCGTTAATACCATATGTTGTGCATATAAAGGATAGATTTAATGATATTATATATGATACCATACTATAATTATAATACTATTATTTATCATTATGTTTTAATTCCATTAAATATGAAATAGAAATGGAAGTAGCGTTCATGCATACGTACGGCTTGCCGTCTCCATGAACGGTGCATTTCATTTCTTACCTCTAAATGTTATGTAATATTATAAATGCATGTATATAATGGATATATATGATATATATGATATCTACATAATTAATATAATCCTGTATATAATCGATATTTCACCCCATGAAAAAACTTGAAATTATAAAGAGTTTATTTTTGACTCAAGTAGCAATGATCGACAAAACGACCATTATTAACTTAAATAATTACATAGTGTTCATAATAGGGTAATAAGTTATATAAAAGGAATAATTAACATTTATAAGTTTCTTAAGAAATTATATATTAACTCAAGTTTATTATTTAGGAGGTTAAAGAATAATCGAGTCATGTCGGACCCGAGGTAAGGGATGTTACCCCTCTCTTTCTTTTTAAGTACACTCGTTTATGTCATTCCTTTTAAGATCATATTTCTTATGATTGGGATGTTATTTTATATTAATATTACTGTAAATTTTATTTTCATATGATGAGAGACCCTATTTTATATCATAAATCCATTTTGGAAAATTTGAGTGGCGCCGTTAGGCTGCCAAATTTTCGTAAGAGATCCAACCTCTCTCTTTCTTTTTAAGTATTCTCCTTTATGTCACTTATTTTAAGCTCCTCTTTGTTATGTTGGGGGATGTTATTTTATATTCCTCTTGCTGTAAATTTTATTTTAATATTATGAGAGACCCTATTTGATCTCATCAATCCAATTTTGGATGTTTTATGTGGCGCCATTAGGCTGCCGAGTTTTTATAAGTGATTTATCATCTCACTTTTATTCCTGTGAGATTTATGCTACATTTTCCACCATTTCCTTTGATTGGTGTATGTACATCCCATTATTCTAATACTTGTGTAAAATAATTTTTTTATGAGTATTTACATAAATTGTTTACAGTCCTTCTTTCATGGGGTGTACATTTCGAAAGTTACCCAAGTTGGTGAGGGAACCTTTCACCCTCCTCTTTTTAAAAGACTTATTTTCGTTATGTCTTTTAATTTACATATTATAATGTTGGGATATGTTCTTATATATCCTTATTGATGTAAAATTTATTTCCATGTGATGAGATACCATTTTTGTCTCATCAACTCATTTTATGAATTTTAATGTGATGCCGTTAGGATGTCAAATTTTTACAAGGGAACGTCTTAACCAAAATTCGATTTCTTTGGGTTCAACTTGTACTTCTTGAACATGTCATCCAATGAATATGTGTTAATGACCTCTGATTGTTTCAAAAATGATATACACATATATGGGTGTATTTATATTTCTCACACATAACTATGTGATAGATTTATCCTTAATTTAAGGATACCATCTTCATAATGGATTTCATCTCAATTTACATTTACATTAAGACATCATTGTTGTTATACACCAATTCACTCTTATATGATGTATATACTGTCCTTTGACATATTATATCATCAATTCCTTTATTTTCATGATATTATAAAGTTTTGATTAAATTTTATTCCACAATTATTTGTATTCAAGAGTCTCTCATTTTGTTAAAAAAACTTTAACAAAAATATCGTTTTAAATGTTTTAAAGATTTATTATTCTAAATATTTATCTTCAATGGCCATGTATTCAAAATGGTTTTCAGTATTTATTTATATGGACATTAATGTTTTAAAATTATAATTCCATTAAAAGCTTCAAAGTTGTATGGGACACTTTGATTAAAAAATCTCTTTTAAATAGTTTTTGAAAATGGATTGATTACTTCAATATCTTGAATTACTTATTGTGATTCAAAATTAAATTTTGTTATTGAAATGTTTATATTTGCAATATTTTATGTGTAGTGATGGTACTTGGACATTTTACGGGTGGTTACATGATAAACCATATGAAGGGTGGTGTCATGAATACTAGGACAGGTGGTTACGTTATAACCTCCAATGCATTGGGTATAGAAGTCAGCCGTATGGATATTCCATTAAGTATGTGTGGAAGTCGACCGTGTGGTTATTCAATTTAAGTATGTTTATGTCCCATGTTAACTTTATATGTTATGTTGCCTTTATATGGTGTTTATGGTAATCTTTTGGTTACAAAAGGGTATGTAATGGTCTTTTATTCTGTGAAGTGTTTTTACTACTTCATAAAGGTGAAAAGTATTACTTTGGTAAATTATTCATGGTTTACTTGTTGTTTTGAAAAACTAATAGTTTTCCATCATTGTGTATCCCTTAATGTGATTTTTATGCTCATCCCAAGTTTTTAAAATGTTTTCACAGGACATAAAGTTGAATAGGGTCAAGGATGGGATCAAGGAAATGTCAGGCTGTCTAAAACAAGGAACTAGACATGACTCTTTTGTTCAAGAGTTTTTATTTTGTGGAAAAAATCGAAACTAACTAGATTTTTCTACTTAGAAATCATTGATATGTAATATCTAGGTCATAATTCTCTAAAACTCTAAACCAGAAAACATCCTCAATGTTTGTTATTCATTTTAATTCAAGATTAAGTAAGGTTTAAGGCTGGGGCCTTATAAATAACATTTTTGTTAAATTATTTAAAAGTCACACATTTATAACGGAAGTAATTTAAAAGATAATTTTGAATCAAAGTGTCCCAAACCACTTTGAAACTTTTTAAAAGAATTATCATTTCCAAATATTCATGTTTATATAAATAAATCCTTAAAATCATTTTGAAAACATTGACATTAATTAAAAATATTTAGAAAGATAAATCATTAAAACCATTAAAACTATGATCTTCATAAAGGGTGCCTTTCAAAAATCCTTAAAATATTCATTTTGAAATCATTTTTATGAAAAATGGACATGGATGATAAAAATTTACCAGTAAATATTTACACATAAACAATCACGGATAATAATGAGAATGAGGAATTAACCCTTACCAATTAGGTAACTTACGAAACATACACCCCATGAAAAAGGTATCATAAAATGAATATGTAAATACATATTAATTATATTTTATTACACAATTAATATAATTATGGGAAGTACATACACCACACAAAAGGTAATAGTGGCAATATGGCCTGAATATCACTAGAATAAGGAGTGAGATGAAAACCCCTTACCTTGCACTTTCCTTTAGTCAAGGGTACACTTGACCTCTTGTATGAAGATCTTATTATGGTATTAAATTATACCATAACAATATTAATAATTATTATATCATATATGATTCATTTATTACTTTATACTACCCATTTAATAATAATTTCAAGGTTATATTAACATTTCGGGTAATAATTGCTTTCTTTATCGTAGGTGTTTTAACTTTTTACTCTTTATTGTATCACTTGGATAATGATTTAAGTAAATATATAATATAAAACATGATTTATATATCATATATATTTAGAATATAAATATTTATAATAGACATATATATGAAATGAAAAGTACATTTTATGGAGACGGTTGTCCGTACGTACGCATTAGCGCTGTTTCTGTTTTCATCTCATATTGAACAGAACTAAGTGAATAAGATGTATGTGAGTACATATACATACATATATATATATATATATATATTTATCTAAAGTATCATTATTATTTCCTATTATATATAAATATTAGTAATATACATATTTTTATAATCGTCGATGAATGGTGAACGTGGAAAATAAATCCCATCGCGTCGTGGAGACGGTAATCCGTACGTACGCATGATCAACAATATCATTTCTATAAAGTTGTGGAATTCGATTGTATATTAATTTTACATATACATTAGCATGTTATTTTCTTTATTTATATAAATATTACTCATCATTATATCCATCCAATTTTCATAGTGTTGAATAACAAATTACACCAAGGCGTAGAGACGGTAAGCTGTACGTACACACGCATAGTGACATTATCATTCATAAGATTGTTAGGATAATGAATATAGTTGTTCCATATTTATAATAACATTATATTTTATATTATATACTGGAGTAATTATTTTATAATGGAAAAAACAAAGAAAGAGTAAGTTGAAGAATAATAGAACTTGAAAGAGGGTGGGGATGGCATTACCTCTTCTTTGGGTTCTTCCTTTTGATTTGATCAAAGGTGCTCCTTAGGATGGATTTATTACCAATGTAAGGCCATTAGAGAGAATTGAGGGATTTTGAAAGGATATTTGGGTAGGTTTTGGCTGAGCCAAATGGCTTTGATGGTGTGAATTAGTGAGAAGGGAAGTGCCCTTAAATAAGAAGGGTGCGGGGACCTTAGGAAAATCTAGAAATATTATATTATAATAAATTTGTATTCGATTTATAATGTATAAAAATTGTATTATTTAAATTATAAGATGGTTATATATCTAAAAACACTCAACCAGTATTTTTTAGACAGATTTGGGTCACTCTTTTTACTTTATCATTTTTATTTATCTCTTAGTTAAATAGTATGAAATTTACCATGTCTCTATGTATTTTTATATTATATAGTAAATAAACATACTATGAACTTCCAAGAGACACCCAAGTGGTCCATTAATAATACAACTATCATTATATATTTCATTTTTCTTAACATTATATTTTTAGGAGTATTAAATTAATTTATTATATACTAATTGTTTTAAAAAATCTTTTATGTCAATTTTGACACTATTAAATAATTTATTTTTGTTAAAGTCTTAATAACTTTATTAATTCAAAATAAATTCATTTATGAAATAATAACATGTAATATTAACCAATAATTTTTTTTATATCATCAAAACTTCCAAATTATATTTATTTGAACAGTTATAATACTAATTATTCGATTCTTTCACTAATAAGAAAAATACTGCATCATTATTCGTCACAAATAAATTTAATTATTAGATTTCTAAAAATTATAAATAAAATAAAATTATATAGTTAATATTCTTATATTTCTATGGAATATATATGGTCGAAAATATAACATATATAACCATATGTAAAAATTTTGTTTCTAAAAGATATATGCTTATGTCATTTTTGTATTTAATTTAACTTAATTAATATAAAGTTTCATTATCACTTAAAAGTGGATCCATGGGGTCCCAAAATCGACCCAAAAGTGCCAATGGTCGGATTTATATCAACCAATAGGGTTAGGACTTGTTTTAGGGTAATTTATTATTATTATAATATTATTTGTTTAACATTATTTACCGGATTTATCCTTTAACCATGGTCAATAAAATATTTACCAAAGTAATAAGTCAAAATGTCTAAAAGTAAGTGTTACCTATTTATAAAATTTGTTATTCTGGATTACGAATATGGAATCCATTTTTCCAAATTCAAAAACAAATAAGTGGCAGAAATTAATTTAAAATTAAATCCTGCTGTCAACACAAAAAGTGTGTTTTTAAGAAACAATAACAATCAAAATATTGACACTTGTTTATGTCTGGTTTAAATTTTAAATTATGTAAAATGACCATAACTGGATTAAATGGTAAAAATATATTCTAAATATACTTTAAAACCACTCAAATTCATAATTTATCACTATTAATTATTTTATATTAAAAAGTTCTTTTTAATTAAATTTTTGTAATTTTCACTATTCATTAAAATATGAAAGTTATCTGAAAAGTACCAAAAATTCACCCTAAGATAATTTCGATATTCCAAATCCAATAATAAAGTCCATTTTAAGGACAAAATGTATAAAATATCAAAAATTGTGTATTACAATTCATAATGGATAGTTTGATTGGTTGTGGTGCGTGTTAGAACTCGAGGTTGTGTACAACACACACTACTGTACTATTGAAAGTGAATCATACCGTGGAAGCTGGGGGTGTTACATAAATTATATTAATATATATATTATATTAATAGTAAAATTATTTTATAATATTTATCACATATATTTATTAAACCCATCATTAATATATTCCATGTAAATCCTGAACGAACCACGTCGCTTTGAGGAGGCAGTAGTACACACTTCAACAAAAAAGTTATCATATTCTAAAAAATGGAAATAATGCGGTTTTTTTTAATTATTAATATAATAATTATAAATAAATAATATATATCAAATTAAAATATTAAGTCATCCATTATTCCCAAACATTAAATATGTTAACGGAAGAACGAATGACCTCGGTTTCCGAGGAGGTTGTCCATCACACACAAGAACAATTATTTATGTGTCTCATTTGATGGAAGTGTGTGTAGGTTTACATCTAAAAAATAAATTAAAAAATAGAAATTTATTTTTAATACTTAGGTTATTGTATAATTATGTAATAATAATAATTTAAAGGTGTAAAAACAATAAATCAAATGTTCACATTGAAGAATGTTACCACTTCTTTGGGTAACTCTTTTGGGTTTGAACCAAAGTAATTACTTTATTAGTCATAATCAAAAAGTAAGTATTTTATAATGAGATTAGGGTTTTTAGATTATTTTTGATTTTTTTCTAATCGAAATTTATTGATAGTTTTGATTAAGTGTGTGGGTTCCATTATATAGTCGATAAGGAGTGCCATTCTTGTAAATAAGAAAATATAAACACTATTGAGTGGTCTCCTTTACATATTGTGCCTCAAATAATGGTCCATTTTCAATTAAAATTATTAAATTATATATATATATATATATAATGGGTTTTGGATCTCATTCCTTGTCACTTAGCCCCTTATGATTAATGTTTAACCGCTATGTAAACACGTTTTACCTTAATCATTGTAATTAAATTTAATAAATTTCACTAATATTTTTTGGAATAAAATAAGTTGAAGTTATTATTAATTATAAATATTGATTATTAAAAATAGGGAATCCATGTTTCAAACTAAAATCATAAAAGTGGATGAATTTAACTTCAATCTAATCTCTTATACAGGATGAAATAAAGGGTTTTTTAATTGATTGAAATGTTTTTGTATACAATTTAAATTTTAAATTGATTCCAATAAAATTAAAAGGATTAATTTATGCATAATTTAATAAATTATGCTTAAAAAAATTTAAAACATAATTACACAATATAAATAAATTAGTTGAAAAGATAGGTTTCAATTAAAATTTAATATTTTTCACTATTCATCCCAAAATGAATCTACTCAGAATAATATACTAATTTCACCCTAAGATAATTTTTATATTAATAAATCAAAAATAATTCTTATTTTATCAATATAATTTTTAAATGTGTAAAATTTTAGTATTAAAATAGTTTCACTATTAACAGGTAAAAGATCAATATTTTATTAAAATATATTTTTATGCCTAAAATTGAATTTATTATTATCTCTTTTATAAAAGAATAAGAGTAATTTTAAAACATTTTTTGAATATATACTAAATAATATTCATTTAAATCATACTTAAAAATTTATTTTTTTAATTTATTGAGATAAAATGTGTTTGTGCGTAGAAAAACTGTTTTTGAGAAAATGAATTTCATTATTTTAAAATAGTTCTTAATCGCATTTATAATTAATTTTAAATATAAGGATTAATTATTTATAAACTTCTAAAACATATTATAATAATATAGTTAGTCTGATTCATATCTTACATTCTAGTTCATTCTTAATAACTATAATAATATTTTAATAATAATATAATTAGTACAATATTTTTTGGAAAAACTAATTCTTTAGTGTAACAGAAGATATCGAATGATCTCTATGTTGTATGTAACAAAAGAAAAACATATTGTTGTGTATACTGAAGTATAATATAATTGTTTTTTATTGTATAAGATTAACTTAGTTTTGAGTATAAATAAAGCATAATTTTATGTGGCATGAAATGAAATCCCTCAAATAAATTTAATTTATTTGAAACAAAATTAATTCATAAAATATCATGGTCTTACATTACCCATTCATATAATATTACAATCTACAAGGCCAAGATTGTATGTTTTAAATGTCTGGAATTATGCATTTAAACATTATAAAATCATTTATTTATATCCATTTGATTATTTGATTTGTTATGACATCCATGGATATGTTTATAGATCATGTGATTATTTATATTGAATTATTCAATCATTAAATATTCGTTATATATTATATCTTCCTTATTATCTTCTAATTTATTCATAATTTTACTGAGAATATATGATTTCTCATTTCTTATCTTTTCTTTCCCTATCATTCCTAGAGGTGTATATATAATTGATATGTATTAATATTATAATTATAATAATGGTGTTCTCAAATAAAATACTATATTTTAATTTAAATTTTAAAATATATTGTGAAATGAAAGTATGTATCTTGTTCTCCAAGGCTAGTAATGTATTAGTTCATATGGGAAGTAGTTCTTTGAATTTATTACCAAGGTGATAAATCTACCACCATCTCTGGGATACTTTGGTCAGCGTCTTTATATTTGTATAACTTTATATTGAAGCTTATGTCTAGAAAACAAAATTTAAATGTTAAGGTCCATTTTTAACCCCTAATTTATTTTATTTTGTTATTTTTTGGATCAATAAATATGGAGAGAAGAATAAATTCATAATAAATGGGTAAAAATTGATGAAATTTTATTGAAATTCTCCCCAAAAACCATAGAAGATATCACACTTCTCTGACCTATTATTCCAAGAATACTGTCATGTTGTTCCATTCAAAAATAGTAATATTTTATTGTGATTATACTTAATATATTCTCATATGTTAAATATTTTTTAATTCATTGAGGAAATGAAATAATTTAAATTTCTAGGGGGGAGACATTATATTTTATGACCTTTAGTTTAACAATATTCAAAAAAAATTATCAAGAATTATTTTTTTTTTCAATTTTTAATGTGTTTTTTGAAACCTATTGATCTTAAATTAAATTTCCATAGAAATTGTTAATCTATTATAATGAAAATAAATTTATATCAAACATTTACTCACATTAAAAAAATATTAAAATAATCGTTTTTTTAAATATATGTGAGGAAGATTCATGTAAAGACAACTAAATTTTATGTCTTGTCATTATATAAAATATAATATCTTAATCACTTGATTATGATATATCTCATCTAACATTGAAATATTAATTGAAATTCCCCTTTTCTTAAAAAAAATAATATACTCTTGAATAACTAGAAATAAATACTTAATATATTATAAACCATGAACAATTTATAACCTTTATGATTCAAATGATTGAGCGATTATTTTTTAATAATGATACTTGTACATTAAAATATATTTTTAATATTTACCATAAATTTAATACTTAAAACCATTATAATCAATGAATTCTTTTGTTTGGAATCCATTTAATAAGACAAATATCTATATCATGCTTGATCAAGAATCTATTTCATTATATATGTTAAATTGATGTGTGGGGGAATGGGTAATGTGAGCTAGAACAATATATATTATAGAATATGGTTAAACTAATGTATGGGGTGATGAAAATTTTATGATGTGTTTTATGAGAAAAATAAATCATGGAAGAATGGGAATATTTCCAATATATCATCCAAGGCTAGACATGGATGTCCACCACTATTTTAATGAGAGAATCACCTCTCTTTCCAACAAAAATTAATTCTTCACAAAATTATACATCTGAATTCAAGAAAGAACTATGATATAAAAAGTGAAATATAGAAGAGATGTATTAATTATGAAAAACATTTCAAGGGTGGACTATCCATGAAGTTTAGTATGATTATAAGGATAATTTTTTTTGTATAGGATATGAATAATGATTTGAAAATTTGGAAATTTGTTTCTTATTTTGGAGAAGTTGTTTTAAAAAATAATGAATTTTTTGGTGAATGGTCGTGAATCACATTTTATGGATGTAAAATAATATATAATTTGGGTCTATCTAGAATTCCATATAAACAAAATACATTAATAAATTCCATCCCAACAATCAATTGGAAAAAAATAATCTTTTGAAGGAAAGGGAATGTAAATTTTTTCCAATAATAAAATTAAAATGGTGTGATAATTATTACTGAATTCAATAATGTAGGGTTTAATAATAATATATTAATGGATATCTAAAGGAAACAGTTATTGATGGAAACCAAAAATCAGGAATCATGTTTCAAAATAGGCAAAACTAGTAAACTCCATTTAAATTTAATCAACAGAAACCACCAACCCTTTAATAATAAAAAACATAAAGATCCATTATGATGTGATGAAATACATAAAAAATTAGTTTTATGAAATGATATCCATAGATCCTATGGTTAAAAATTCATGAAAATGGAATGAGAAATACATTTCTTGAAATTCATACGTGAGTATTAAGTGAAATATTTTTGGGAAGGTAGTTATTAGTGTGGATGAAAAGATTAAATGATGTGAAAATTAATTTAATTAAAATAATAATGAAAATATAATTAAGAAAACTATTGAGGAATGATAAATTCATAATAATGGAGTTGAAAAAGGAATCTCATATTGGCTTATGTTTTAGATTTTTCTAGGTAATCCTATAAAGAACAATTATCTCAGACTCCATTTTTTAGGTGTGGAAGAATTGATAATAATATATTTTTATACACTTTTATTATATTTTCATAATTTTAATCCCTTGATTTTGTGTAATTATACTTAAAATATTACATTTATTAGTTTTTTTTATATGATGGATTTTAATTATTAAATCTATCAAAACCTAATTTTCTAAATTGTTTAATTTTTGGAATTGTTAGAATAAATAATGTACTTAATTTTGCATTCATTAATAATTATTATAGGTCCTTCGAGTTCATTTTAAATAAATAAATAGTGGATCAATTATAAAATGATATAGGATTTATGGAATATTATATATATTGCATTTGACATTGAGGATTACAAGACTTCCAATACAGAAAAGGAACTTCATGGGGACTTACGGATCTTATGAATTCATCTAAATGAAATCATAAGAAATTGGATGAACATTCATCCCCATCTGAAAAAAACACTGGGGTTATTGAAATGTTTTATTTGATGTGGATAGACGTGGGATGATGTGTTTTTGGATGTTTTTTAATTTTTTTAATGCGTTGATTTTGGAGTTCTCAATAATAAATAAGAATATATCCTGAAAATTTCATAAGGCTTTCCATTTTGCATCAATTATTTTCATCTCATTTGATTTGGTGTCAATATTATCAGTAATTTTCATATTTCATAAGCCTTAATGAATTAAATAATTATTTAGGACGAATTTCTTATGACTTTATGACATTATATAAGCCTTAGTAACAATTCATAAGGCTTCTAGATTTCGTATGACTTCCAAAGTTAGTGAATTGTAATAATGTTTTTTAAATAAATCATTGTGATCTATGAAAGGGTTACACTAAAACATTTTGTGCTAAATAAATGTAAAATAATATTTTTATAAATGTTATACATGATTTACATGAGTGACATAAAGGTATTTTGGATCACATGGTTCTAAAATATAACTTATAAATCATATTAATACTCTATTTTTGACAAATTATTTGAATCATATAAAATATATCTTGAACATAATACATTGGTCCATGTCATAATACATTCTCCCTATACATTAAGAGTTTTCTACGAAGAAACAAGGTACTCTACCATCATACTTTAACACCAATCATAACAATGTGAAATGTTTTATCACATTTTCAAAATGAAATGATAATTGGAAATTTGGGGGAACTCGTAGATATTCATAAATAATTATATGTTATTTTAGAGTGACCCCATAATCATTAATGATACCAATCAAGGAATACCACATGAATTATAATGTTCATTATATTTCAATTAAAAACAAAAGAATGCAAGCTATATATTTCAAGGATATCTAAATACTATGAAGGAAACATATATTAGTTAAATGGAATGATCAAGGATTTTATTATATAGAATATCTCATAGGATTAACTAGGGGATATAAAGATGGAAACACATGTATACAAGCAAAGAAGAGTGTGCACTATGGAAATTGACTACAAATATTAACTGGATCATGTGTTTGTTTTGTTTAATACTTTAGTATTATTTTATATTTTCTTAGGTTCATAATGTATCCCTCTCCACCCCTTCATATCTATTACCCCTATCAGGGGGGGGGGGGTAATACGTTGAACAATTGGGGAAGGGAAGGATTTCATTAATAAGGATTGAATCTCTTCATATTAATTTAATAAAATTAACTCTCTTTCTCTATCATGATAAATAGTTTATATACTAAATGGATGTTCATAATATTATATAAAATTTTGTTTTGTTTTTATTATGTTTTCTATTCATTTACATGGTCAATGATCAACCATATTTCTCCACTTAGTTACGGTATATATAATATTGAAGTTTATAGAGATTAGCAGTGACGTTCTTGAAGATCGTATGTATATGTGGATGGGGTAGTGTACACGCTTAATTTTATAGGATGAAGAATACATAATCAAGTATTTCCTAATTCAATTAGGTTTGATTCCCTGAAACTCATAAACATATAGGATAGATGGTATAATAGGGTGAGATATCGTTTAGGAACATCCTCTCTATCACCATTCAACCGAGGGTATGTAGATAAGCTATTTTAGATCATATAAAATATCTATTAATAACAATAGAAGAGTAATAAATTATATTCTAGGGTAAATTATAAATTATAAATCCAAACATGAACTAATAACCCTTGTTATTATAGTTTTCTTAAATATTGTTCATTAATTTATTTAGTTGCAATACCAAACCACCAACAAAAAAAATATTTCTCTTAAATAATAAGAGATAATATAGTTAGAGAACTCCAATCTAGATATAACCATAGGGTTACCACTGTAACATCATTAAACCTTGGCACAATTTGTTTTACCACACCCCATGATAGGAAATTATTATGGTGCATGTAAAATTTCCCATACTTCCATTGTAGTGGATAAATGGGTGAAGGATGAAACATTGTACCTTATGTGATTATTAAAAGGGACAATTAAAACAAGATAAGTAACTTCCACAATGACAAGGAATGAATATATGGGTCACATTAGTGAGAAGGTTATTATGATACATTTTTCTAAATGTATGGTTAATATAGTTAGAATGGATTATGTGTCATGAAAAAAGTGTGTCCTTGGAATTAATTATAATTTTTACTTCAAAATGGGAGGTATGGAAACAAATAACTATAATTTAGAGTTGGTTTATCTGGATGTATATAGTCCAGATCCATTTTTTTCTCATTGAGGATCATCATTTTATATATCCTTCATTGATAATGTGACATAGATGGTTCGATTTTTAATTTTTAAGAACAAGTATAATGTATTTGAAACTATCATAATATGGATTACCATTATTTAAAAGGATACAGGTTTGAAACTAATGCTTTTGAGGCTAAAAGATAGTGGGAAGTACAGAAGTTTGAAATTACCGAGGATCTAATAGTGGAAGGAAATAAGGTTTGAGAATTCCATATAATATACTCCAGAATATGGTAGAACCTCATAGATGACATATTAGACACCAATTGGATGTAATTGGAGTGTGTTTTATTTACATTGTATTCCCTAAGGTGTTTTCAGAAAATGTGGCGAATTGTGTTTGATACATGATTCATAAGAGTTCCACTTATCTATTATGGAAGGATATTCAAGATGTTTTTTGATATAAATTTTTTCTTAATTCACTTATTTCATAATCATTAGTTAAATATCCTACATCCCTACTAATTATAAGGAATGTGATAATATTTAATGTATGACTCGAGTTATTAATTTTTGGGATATGGAAATGAAGAACATTGTTTTTGAATCCTAGATAATAAATCTCATAATATTGAAAGAATTTTAACTATTATATATAATGAATAGATCTATTGGGATTATTAAAACCATATTAAGAATATTGAATAGGTAAATGTATCATTAAAATTCAGGGATTTGTAGAAAGAGGATACGAACGTTACCAATGTTCTAGAGAATTCAAGAAGTACAACGATGTTTAAAATGCCACACTATCTGAAGGATATTCTGGAAGAGATTAAATTTCTAATTGTTTTTTAATATATAATTACCAAGAAGCACTTGGAATATGGAATCTCAAGGTATAATTTTTGGAAAAAGAGATATGGGTGATAAATCTACCAAAGTTAGAGTACTAAAAGGAGTAAAACCATATAGATTGTTTTAAATGCATTGTATAGTATGTATCTATGTATAGAGGAGTGAGGGTGATTTAAATTACATATTACTCATAGATTATGGGGTTATTAGAATCCAATAAGATATTGAAAAAAAAATTAATTTGGGGGAGTTATTCTTGAGGGATGATATCGATTCTCTCCATATATCCAGAACATCGGAATTAATAATAATTCTTACTCAAAAGTATGTCCATAAAAATATATGGGGGGATTGGGTGAAAGAGGAATTTAATTGTATATATAGGTATACAAAATTAATAACTTTAAAATATTTCCAAATAAAAAATGTATTGATTTCTGTAAAATATATTCACATTTAGTTTAACATATAACTATTTGACGAGTTCTTTAGTATTATTTTAATGTATGGTTTTCATCTCAAGTAGTTGGATGTTAATTATATATTCCTTTACATATTCTTATATGAGGAAATATTGATTTATAAATTGACTGGTTTCATGATGAATAAAAACTAGTATCTTGTTTTCATGCTAAAGTGGATATTTTATAGTTTTAAGCAGAAACTAATATGGTTGAATAGAAATTTAAATGCCTTTATGGATAATTTTATTTCATCCAAATTAATGACGATCATTATTATAACATAGGGTATTAATTTTTTGGATTTTCATCCATAAAATTCTCTAAATAAAATATATTTATATCATGGGTCGGGTATATGAAATAATTGATGGGTTTTAGGATGAATTGTCTTGAATATTCATGATGAAGGATCGTAGTCTTGATAAATAGATAGTGGGTATGTAATTCTATTATGGACTTATATTTTTATTCGTTATACCTAAATCAGATAATTTACATCTTGATGGTGGGGGACACTTCGTTATGAGCTAGGTGAAACCAATTACAGTAATAATGGAGGGGAGTTTCAAATTGAGTAAATATATGGGACCATTAATGAAATTCATGGTACAATACATTGAAAATGTTCTCTATGCATCCGTAATTGGGATCATAATTTATTCAATGGTTTTTACTCAACTGGACATTTCCCATGAAGTGGGAGAACTTAAGATGTTCCAATAGAATAAAGAATAATAAAATTAGAAAATTTTCAGTGTATTCTCATGTATATAAAGGGTTATAGAATCATAGTAATTTTTATTAGAATATATGTGTGATTTTAAGTGCCTTTTTACTCTAAAATTGGGGGAGGATCAAACACATATAATTGAACTAACAGATATGTTTTCACCTTAAGATGAATTATTGTGTATTGTATATTGTATTTTCTACTAATAGTTTCACTATCACCAATGTCGGTGTAGTGTGATTTTTTGAATGGAATATGGAAATGAGTTGATCAAACTGAAAGGGATATAGTAAGATTACATAAATAGGATATATATAATGAGATATTTTTTCATGACTCACAATTTGTGATTCACTTGTAAAAAAATATGATGTTTTATTCCTAGATGAAGAGTATTTTCTAAAATATCTCCTCATTTAGATGTCCTTAAAGCATAGAGTTTTGGATCAACAAAAAATAAAAGACACATAGAATCCGGTAGATGACCTATCAATGGTTATTTTCTAAGATGTGTTGATTTGGTGTTATACATTGGTCAATATGTGTTTAATGGATACATGGTAGAGGAACCATGGATCGATAAATGATGTTTGAGGAGTCATAGTGGTTTTAAGATGTTGGTGAAGGACTTAGTGGTGATGTCTAGAAAAATATTCTCAAATGGGAGATTATTTGGTGTTAGCGGTGTGTGTGAAAACCATTATATTGCCAAAGGGTCAATATAATTTAAATAGGAACTGAAAAGTGATATATTTTGATGGATTGGATGAAAATATTGGGAAATGGTAATAGAATCTGGAGGACAAGTTTTTACAAAGAATGGATTTTGATTGTTAGACTATTCAATAATAAGATACCCCAAACTATTTATATAGAGGTAGTGCATAGAATATAGATAACTTGGGTATTTTTCTTCCCTTAAGGATATGTGAGGTTCTTCACTAAATGATTTATAGTAAATGTATGGAATAAGAATTTTCTTATTAGAATTAATAAGATAAATTTTCATGTGATTCCAGAAGCTAGTTATATTCATCAGTAGATAGATTCTTGGTATTAGAATTATTAGACATAAAAAATGAATTTCATTGGATATTGGATCGAGTTGAGTTGTAATTATGATTATGAGAATGTAGAGACTACTAATTTCATCAGTTGATCATATAAAATTTCTGGGATGGATCATTTTATAATATATTATCATGCTAATATAATTTTCATCTATTAACCTGGAAAAAATTAATTCAACATTCCCCCTCATGGATTATGAGTCATGTTCTAACCATGGATAAATATTATATTTTAATTTTTAATTGTTATTACAATCATTATCATTTGATATTAATTTCTATGTTTATTTACATGTTGCATATTATTGTGTAGTGATTTATGTGTGGTTTTTTTTTGTGTTTTCAACACCATTTAAAATAATTTATGTCGTACCTTGTTCCACATTTTTTTGTTAAATAATATATGTTTATATATATTAATTTCAATATAAACATGATCCCAACACAGGGTATCTTGAAGGACTTAACTAAATTATAGTTTCAATACTACACAACTCCAAAAGGCTCTATATTTTTTTGAAAACAATTCCAAATATATTTGAAACACTTCCACACATCCAAATAACATTTACCCAACATCGTTGATTTTATTTTATGGGGTTTAGAATATTATTTATGAATTTAAAATAAAATCCAACACATTTACATATAAACTGCATTTTTTATTCAAATATACAAAGGTTCTTATCTAGACTAAAACGATATGATAGATGATACATATTCAATAATATATCTCAGTAAAATTCTCATTACATCTATTCATCATAATAATCCCCCCATTATATTTTTTTTAATTCAAGGAATATCCATCACATTAAAAACTATCACATGTAACAATGAATCGTTATTCAATAATTATACACCAATATGAGTGATTTAAATGTAAAAAAACGCTAAAAAATAATAACACGTTTCATATAAATTGTTATATTAATCCACTAATTTAGAGCCTTTAGTACCACTATATATAAAATAATAGTCCAACCCCCATTTTCTCATAAATTCCCAAGAATATTTGTAATACATGTACCTACATTCAAACTCCCCAAAGATGTTAGATTAGTTAACATGCCTAATTAAAAACATAATACTTTTATTAAATATATCTAAATATATACAACCCCGGAATAAGATATATCTCCCCAATTCTATAAAAAAAATATATTAGGATTCTCATAAATATTAATATTCTATCATTTATAAAAACTAAAACAAATAAATGTAAATAGATATATATATTTCCTTTCTCCCCAATTTCCAAAAAAATAATTCAGGTAAAAAGAGATATAGGGGATTGAAACATCAAACCTTATCCATTGATTAGTTGAGGGTCATAGTTATTCTCTAACCTCTATGACTTGGTATCCAACCCCACCATTGATAGACTCCCACTTTGATCATCCACGATCTAGTTTAACTACTGTTTTAGATTATAAGTACACATTTTCTACATTACTTTATTAATTTATCGTTCCAAATATTATTTATTATTTATAATATTGAATTTTATATTTTTTAAAAAATTATATGTTTTTCCAAAAATGGAAACACATTCATCTTATTTATTTTTCTGATATATTTTTCTTGAGATCATATCATTTTCCTTATTCTGGAGTCGACTTGTTTTTCCAAAAATTTTAACTCAAAAATATATTATATATTCTAATATTTATTATTATTCATAAATATAATATTATTATTCATTTTATTCATAATATTAAATAATAATCATTGAGTGCACTATCAACACATCACAACACATTATCTTCGTACCCATCAACAAATAACGTGTTCTTAAATTCGAAAATTATTTCTCTAATGATTATTGTAACAAGACATCTAATTTTATGGGATCCACTATTATCAAATGTCATAAAAGGGTTTTCAAACTATTTAATATACTAAATTTGTTAATAATATTATATTAGATGAGAAAAACATCAATTATCCCAAATTCAAGGATGTTTCATTTATTTAAATTTATGCTAAACTTCAAACATTAATGCCTTATATTGTCTATTAAAATTTTTTTTTAATGACTTTTTAGTATTATAACTCTTACTAAAATGGGTATGTAAAATGGTAATATGTTCTTCAAGGTAACCCAACTGGTCACGTCCACTATGAGCCTCTTCCAATCATGAAATCTTGTAAACCATTATTAGATTAATTTTTTTAGTTTTCTATAGAATTTTTATCTATGAGTGGATTGAATCCAAATAAAAATGTATGTCAAAAATATTTTAGGATTATAAAATTATTTTTAATTATGCCAACAAATTCAATCTATGTTCTCAAAGCCTCAAAAAGTAACCGTTCGCAATGGAATCATGATATAACAGAGAGGAACGACAGAAAAAATGATAAAATTTATAAGCATAAATAATAAAACGACTAAAATAATCTCAAAATTCAATAGTATGAGATATATATAATTATTTTAGTGAATGATGATATAAATAATAGGAATAATGGACATTAATATATAGAATTCCTTAAAAAAGTTCAAAATACATCTCCAGCTGCATCACGAGCATATGTTTGATCCCTACGACCACATTACATGATAATGTTATATGGAATCAGACATATGTAGTAGGGTGATTTCACTTATCCATACCTATATATAAGTAATATAATTTGTTACAAAAGGTAGTCCCAGTAGGGTGTGAGATTAAATCGAAGTATGCTGCCACTAAGTTTCATTTAAATAATCTACAGTCTATATATCTCAGCAACATATTATAGGTATAAAGTATAATAAAAATATGAATAATTAAATACCAGCCTTCCCAAGTTCCTATTAGTCCCTTGGAAATATCTCCCTACTTTAACATAGTCCAGTTGAGGATCCTGATTAGTAACCATATATATAGTAATCATATATATATATATATAGTTAGATGTTATATATGTCTATATAAACTAAGTACGTGGGGATGTAAGTAGGAATATACATGGATACTGGGTACTAGTTGGACCTGGGGCACAACTCTTGTGTCTACACCTAGTCTAAAAAGCCAATTTGATGGAGTAATGGTACATGACACAAATATTATAATGAATGTGAGATATCACGATGACCACTTGAGATAGGAGGGATTCATCATCGTTCTCAACAACTGAAATGGAGGAATGTGGAAAATAATACCAATCACCCAAATAAAAGTATAATGGTTATAGACCTCATGTTCAACACCAGATGTATGGGAGAGTGGCACATCATGTGAAAAATTTCCTCTAACCATCATTCCATATCCAATATCAATGTCATTATCAGGGTAATAATTATTACTCGATGGATAATATCACGAGAATTGTAATCATCAATACCCAATACATCCATCACTGTATCATTTCATACAATTCACATTTTATAATTTAATAACATGAGTAATCTACTTTCCCCCAATTTCAATAACATTTAAACATTCTATTTGATTAATTAAGAAGGTAATATCAATTCAATGTCTATATAAAAACATACAAGGTGTTCCAGCCCATTGATCAATTATAAACAAGAGATAAAATAAATTCTCATGACAAGAAAAATAGTTAGGAGGTGTTTGGATCATTAACTATTTTTATTTAAGACATAAATTAATACAGAACACAAAAATGAATGAAAATTAATAATTTTTACATTCTATAATCTTTATCAAGATTCCAAGAGAGTATGATAACCTATAAGAATGCATTTAGAAAGAAATAATGAATTTTAAGAAAATGCGCATAAATTGTCAATGAATGGAACAATAGTGGATCTATGAAATAAACTAAACATTTAAATAAGAAAACTACACAACATAAATTACAGTTGTATATGAATCCTTATCCAATATTGGAATTATATTTGAATCAGATTGAAGGAAAATGGAGAAATATTCCATCACCTAGAAAAAATGGATAATGCATTCACAACAAAATAGGGCAAGAAATTAGAAGAGAAATGAATAGTGAAATTAAGTAGAGTCTATATTATAAAACTAGGAATAAAATTCTTCAAATGGTGTTTTTTATTCCATTTTTAGGAATAATAGAAGAACCTATAAGAGGGGGAACCTTAGATAAAAGATGGAAGGTTGCACACTATAAATAAAAATTGGAAGTAAAGGTTATCTTACAAACATTTCATTAGAAAAATTGAAAATTTCCTCTTCCAATATTATTCCCATGGTTTAGACGCACAATTTTTCAAACCGTGCACTAATTGTGCACCAAACCACTATAAAAAGAGAACATCGCAAGAGCAAGGTGCACAATTTTCATAACCTTGTGAAATATGTTCGATGTTCAGTTTGTCAAACCCCTCTACCACCCACACAGTTGTGCATTTGGAAATTCATGGTTATTGAAAACCCCATAAAGACCCTAATACACTTTGAAGTTCCATACAGTGTCTTGGGAAACAATGTGGATGGGTTGCATGGTTTCTCATAACATTGAAATCTAGTCTACATCTCCAAATTCAAGGGTTCTAGGCTCCAAATAAGACCCATAAACCATTTTTTCTACTATGAATCCATTAGTTAATGTTATAAGGTCCCCATTATGGAATGTAAATATAAAATAAATGATATGTACATTTTATAATATTTGTGTAATTACAACCTCGCCTCTGTAAAAAACTCATCCTTGAGTTCGCCCTCTAAAGATAAAGAGGTATCGTCTGAGAAAAGTTTTAGTCACTAACCTCTAATATCATCCTCACACTCAGAGGTCTCATCATGTATTCAGATATTGTGCAATAAAAATGATACTAAAGAAACTGAAATGTGTAAGATTTTATTTACACTCTGAACTACAAAACACACTAAATGCACCTCCTAGGAAGAATCCATGTTAAACACAGTGCTATGAACCTATTTTCAATGATATATTTTCATGGATAACTTTCGGTTACATATTATATAATATTGTAAACGTACAAAATAAATATAAACTAACAAAATATTATCTCATTTATAATGATCAATACATTAGTCATCCATGAAACCAATTAAAATTTCAAACATTAAAATTGGACAAATAATATAAAATAAAAAATATTAATTGAGAAAATTAATAACTCCCAAATCTTCTAGAGTCATCACCCCCATAAAAACTCTAGAAAAAAATGAACGAATAAAAATATTATTAAAATGAAAACATAACCATAAGTGGAATTGAAGAGAATTTTGATTGAAATAATGAAGTAGTATTTGTATGGTTTATATATAAATTTGACTATTGGGATTTGACTATTATACGAAATTAGTTAAATATGATTGTCGATCAATATATGCATTGGTCAATTATACAATTGGAAAATCTTCCCATGGGTGATAATTTTACAATTATAATTAGTGTTTTTAGTAGTAATAAAAACCGATTATTGAGACATAATAGATAATTGATGACCTCAACTAGTAGAGTGATGTAATTTGAAAAACATTGGTCATAAATTGGGAGGGAGGTAGATTCACTAGGGAGTTCCCTTAACCAGGCCCTAGATGTCTTTCAACATGTGAATCTTGAACAAAATCTCATATGGGACAATTTCATGTTAGTTGAGATTATAACATGGTTAATGTTAGTTGAGCCACTCCATGAAACTATGACCATAACACATCTCACCCATAGGGAGTATATGAGTGTAATAAGGGGTTATGTGTATGAACCATGGTTATATAATGTGTAATTTTCTTTTTTATTAATAAAATTTTTATTCCATCAATTCCATTTTACGAATAGTTTTATTAATAAAATATATGATTAATTGATATGGATTATATGAATTTATTTTTGGACACAAATAAAGAATGATTGTCTTTTTATAGAAAATATATACAATTTTATAACAAAAATAGGTACTATGAATAATAGTTATAATCAAATAGTATTTTAAAACACCCTTATATAAATATACATGATAAAATTATTTTATAGTGGCATAGGAAGTCTTTTTAGTGTCATAAATATTATTATTCCTTAGAAAGAACTATTTTTAAATAAATAAGGGTTTTTATATTTGAAAATTAAAATTATAATATTTAGATGATTATTATGGAAAAATAAACATTACATTTGAAATCAACACATAAATATTAGATTACGATAAACTTATCAAAATTTTAAAAAATACCTTATTTTTCTTAGATTATTAAAAATACAATGTTGGGTATTTTTAATTTTTATGAAATCATAATTATTTCATAATGATGTAATAATTAATTACCCATATTCTAAGAAAAAAATTGTGTTATTTTATTTATATAATTTTATGTAATAGATTTTGATAAATTTACAAACCTATATGTGACTTTTTAAAGTTTAAAACGGGAAATATAATTAAAAAACATTAAATTGTGTAAAATTAAATTATCAATTCGAAAATATGTATTTAATAATGGATTTCAGTTCTGGTAGATAGAAATATCATAAATTTTTATTCAAATATCTAATACTATGAGAAAAAATACAACACCGTGAAATTTTATGAATTTTTTTGATTAAATTAAATTTATTGGATGTCTTCCATTTCACACTATATAATGTGAATCATTTATTATATTCTAGACCATGTTAATATTTTTCTACGTATAAAATAATATCAGTTTTTGGTACACAGAACACTAAGTTTATAAGAAACAACATTTTATTATTATAACTATTTATTACAATGTTTTTAAACAATTTTATATGAATATTAATAACAACTTTTCAAATATTATTTATAATGGTTTAATAGAAATAAAACACATTTATATGAAAAATTTTAGTTTTCTATAATTTTAAAATGTTTTGAAAATATACCAATTTTTCGTATAAATGGATTTTCTTGTCCATTTTTATATTATTGTAAAATAAATATTTTAGAATTTTAAAAATTAAATTAGATAAAATAAACATCATTTTTAAATAATAATGTCATTTATTTTATGGTTTTTTTGATTTTTTAGAATTTTATCATTTTTGGATGAACAGTGAATATACTAAAATTTAATTGAAAAACGTTTCTCATATAATTATTTATATAGTATAATTATGTGTTAATATTTTTTTAAAGTACAATTAGTTCAATTATATGTTACCTAATAAAATTTAGATTTATGGAAAAAATATAACATTTATATTAGATAAAAATTATTTTCAATATGTTATGATTTTCTCTTTAAAATTTTATTTAGAAACAATTTTGTGGTTTTAATAATAATTATTTTATAAGAATTTAGTTATTAAAATTTTGAAAATGGATTCATTATTTGGGATCATAATTATTTTAAATATAAAATATGTAAAAGTAAATTTTTCACTAATGAAATTAATTAAATTAATTAAAATTAATTACATTAATTAAAGGAAAAAAAGTTTACTTTGTGTATAAACATAAAACATAATGTGTAAAAATGGAAATAAACATTTCCAAAACAATTTTAATATAAATATTTCAACCATAACCTCTATATTCCATATTTTTTTGGTTTTTTTGAAGACTGTTTTCGTTAAAAAGTTTTTTACAACAAAATTTCTTTTAAAAAATACCATGTGTGTCCTATCCCTCCCTTATAAAAGGGAACCAACTATCCACCTCTATTCACACATGTCATGGCCTTTGCCACAAATTTTTTTAAAATTATCCTACATAATTCCATATCTTCATCATGGAATAAACTCTTTGGTAAGAAATCTATCCATGGAATACGTTTGGTGTAAACTAAAATGAGTCACCCAAATAATAGGTAACACCCTTCGACAAGCACTTTTTTATTATTTATTTTTACACACCTCCCTATTATTCTTATTACATAGTTATATAATAGCCTCATTATCCTAAATATAACTATATTTAGTTATTCAATTATTTAAACATACACTATCACACACATTAATTAAATGTGATACACAATCTTTGTTCATGTGTACGAAAGACTATCGCCTCGTGAACCGATGTCATTCATTATTCCATTTCCACTTTTAAGGTTGGAAATAATGATTTATTTAGTATATTTACATTATATATATGATATATATGATATATGATTTATTATTTAATTATTATATAACATATTCCTCTATACATTCCCTTTTTGGTGAATATAATAACTTCATTTGTGGATGTGTGGACTACAGCCTCCTCGTTGTGATATGATCTGTTCACGCTTTACATGAAATATATTGAGGATGGGTTTAAAAAATATTTTTTTTATAATAAATTATAATTCTACTAGAATTATAATATATATATATCATTTAAATTCTTTTCTATTAATACGACTTTAAAATGGAAACATAGATAAAATATATGTATGGTCTACAGTATCCTTGAATATTGTATTTAATTTTCTATTTAAATATTTTATATATTAATATAAATACATATATACTGAATATATATAATATTTATATCATGTTTTATATCCTATAAGTAAGTTAATCATGATCTATGTAATTGGACCAATGATAACAAGTGAAAACACGTACAAAAAACAAAGAGGATACTACATGATATGAAACATTATCATGGAATTGTTAACAAAAGATTAATAAAATGTAATAATTAAATCATATATGGTATTACATAAATGAATATGTTTCGGTAATATATTTATAATAAGTACATATTTATTATACATGTAGGTTGAACGAGTATGATGAGAGTCAAGACATAAGGTAAATGTTTTCTTATAATTATTTTATTTCTATTTGATATATGCTCTATCCACACATAATATTATTTTGTGGTGTATATAATAACCTATGACATTTTAAATCATGAATATAATTATTTTCATGATATTAAATGTATCGATGAATGTTATTCTTTCATATATCTCTATATTCAAATGTTACATATGTAGTAAGGGTATTTATGGTCTCAGTTTTATTTTTGTGAGGTATATTTTTTATTCACCACTAATTTATTTTTTGTGATGTATATGATATCTATAAAAGTATTATGTTATTAATATAATTAATTTTATGGTAATATATATATATTTATTTTTGTGATATTTGATTCATGGGGTCTTACTATTCATATGTTACGAAATTAGTATGGTATTTTTTCTCAATTTTTATTCATTGAGATACATGTTCTATTATTGGTCTGTATTATTTTACAAGGTGCATATACAAAAATTTGGGATGTTTTATCAAGAATATTATTATTTCAATTATATTTTAATCTTGTCTTAATGTAAATCTATACTGAGTATTATGATACGATGTTAACGAAATGGTAATACTTTATTGATATAATCTCATCATTTTCAGGATTATGTACAATTATGCTTATATTGATGAAATGATAAGATACAAATCTCAAGAAAACTATTGAATTTTCTTATACACTATTTATTTTGAATATCCTCATGTATTGGTTCCATTTTTCCTCAATTTATTACTTAATATAATTAATATTTTTTTTATGAAAATATGACTTTATTTTTAATTTTGGTTTCGAATTTTATTCTTTAAAAACAATTTTTTATAAAACAATTTAAATGATATTTTAATTTCATTTTCAAGGGAGAGGTATTTTAAAAAAATAATAGTTTTCAAATCTTCTTTAATAAATTTTCAATGTTTGATTCAAATAAAATTATTTCCAAAATGTTTTATGTTTTAAAATGAATTTTTCAATGAAGAAAGGAAATTTTCATCAAGAAATATTTTGAAAAGAAATCACAAAATTATGTTCCAAGTAAGATGAAATCTGAATATGACCCAATGTTTGCATTCATATTATTTCTTTGAATGGTTTATATTTTTATGGATTGATATTTATGAAACCTATTTCTCTTGCATAGGTTCTATTTTTATGCAACCCATTTATATATCACAAGTTATATGATTATAAAACTAGATTCTTTTCACTGGTTATTATTTGAAAAAATGATTATGAAGAATATATCTTTTACAAAGGTTGTTATATTATTAGATGTTTATGATTCCTATTTTATTTCATTTTATATGATATAATTTTTTATGATCTTTACGCACACATATGTATGATTTCATTATGAGATGGGTCAAACTTTTATCTCACATCAATGAACTGCGTAATGATTAATATATCATCAGATTGACATGGTTGGAATAGGGAGTGATCTCAGTTTACTAAAGGATTGTGTTACCTAAAATGGTCTTGGGAGTGAACCTAGACATCATATATGGCTTGGGGAGTGAACCCATTAAACTAATATAGACATGGAATTATTCATTGACTACTATAGAAATCATGATTATATGCTTATGTTTCTGCCAAAATTCTATTTATTATTCCTCTATTATGATTTCAGGGATTATGATCATGATTAAATTATTATTATGTCGCTTTAAATTAAAATATTTATACCATGTCACTTGGTAATGATCTTTGATATGAATGGTATGATCATATAATGTCTTGATCTTGTTATCTCACCCTTGTGCTCATGATTATGCTTACGTATCTACCTTTGTTAACTCTTTTGAGCGTATGAGCTCACCCTTTTTGATGTTTCCTTAACCAATGTTATGAAGATATGTTTTATGTTTTATTTTTCCAATAAGTGATCACGTCACAGGGAACCATGTGGGAAATAATGTACATAATACATACACTAATCTTTAAGGTGTCCATGTTTCGAAAGGCACTAAACAAATATGTTATTTGAGCATGTGTTTTTTTAGTGTATTAAATATTCCAAAAAGTGATCTATTGTTTTTGTATGGTAATCCAGGGTCACTACAGTTGGTATTAGAGAAAAATATTAGTTATAAATTGGAAGATAATAAGAGAAAATGACAGTGATAACCATAAGTATATTTATCTAAAAGAAACTATAAGGATAAGGAAAAGTATAAGAAAATGTCCTCGAATTTTTGTAAATGGTGGAGTGAGTGGTTTCCTAATAATGAATCCATGATTTCATACTACAAGTTTATATATATCTGGGACTTATGTAAATTGGGTAAACATCACCAAAAACACTGTATTGATCAAGATTTTATCGAGGACTAGTGCCAACAACATGCCTTACTACACACCTAGTTTGACACCCATAGAGGATATTATTTTGTAAATTCACAAACTCATTATAAAACATAATGAAGGATTTAAATAGAATTCAGTTGTTAATAACCTAGGATAAACCTATAGTGTCATTTTTTAAAGAAGGTGTCATAATTTAAAAATATTATAAGTTATTTCATGATTATTTAGTTTCCCACTATGATTTTTGTTTCTTACTCTATGATTATTTTTTGAGTACATAGAGATAACCCAAATGAACCGCGTTAATGATGAGTTCCATTAAAGAATCAATGAATGTTCTCATAATAATCTAAATGTTATGGGGGTGGAATGGATAACCTTTTTATGCTCACATTGTTTTCTCAATCTATATATCATTATCAAATTAAAAATAATTAAAAGGGAATTGAATTATTAATATGTTGGTACCTACAAGGATTATTTTATAATACATGTGAGGTATTCTTCTAGAATTATCATCCAACCTGAAAATAAGGTTGACTTATTCTTCATTTTTTAATCCCAGACTCAGAAGGGAGTTAGCCATAAGAGTATTTAGTAGATATTAAGATATTTTGTATTGTTCAATAAAGGTTTCAATGGAGGATAGAGTTATATATCAATCTAATGGTTTTCGGAAGAAAAATAATATGGTTTCAATGGAAAATCTAAAAAACACGGAGAGAAGAATATGAACTTCTATTTTATTCTATATGTGTGGGAATACTATTGTAGTAAATAGTCTTAAGAATACTAATAAATATATAAAATATTGAAGGAATATCATGAAGAATATTATTTCTAATGTTATGGGAATAGATTAGATAATAATGTGAATAGAGATAAATATACATAGAATGCACCTCCCCATAATCAGTGCTTAAAATGTATAAATAATGGGAAATAATCCAGTGAATTATAAAACATGATGGCCAATGATACGGATTGAGGTCAGTGATCCCTTAAGTTGACAGACAAGTTTAAATCTCATGAGATTGTTGTTTATGATGAGGGGTTCAATAATTATTTGGTGAAAGGTACACTTTACTTCCATTCTAGAATAGTTGAAGTCTTATTTGATTCTAGACATACCCACACATTTAAATATAAAAAAAATATAATTGTATTGAGATTCTATATAATCTATTAGATATGGATTTAGATGTGAAAACCCCTAAGGGTACGATCATTTTATTTTTATTATATTATTCATATTTGGTTGATGATGGTGATAATGTGCTTCCTTCAAATAGTGGTATCCTTCCTCTGGTTGAACATGATGCCATCTTAGGCATGGATATTCTTTCTCTCCATAAATTATACATCATAATTTGTGCATGATAGGTTATGTTTGGTATTTCAAACCGACATACGATCATATATAAATGTGATAATAAGTATGAAATTCATTTTTATATTGCATACTTTTCATGGGTCTTATATTCAATTCATAAGGCATGCCTATCTCAAAGGATTGGGGAGAAAAATGTCATCGAATATATTATTATTTTTTAAATATTTGTGGATTTATTTACAGAAGAGTTTCAAAGTATTCCACCAAAAAGGATGTTATGTTATTAATTAAACTCATATGTAATTCCACATCGACTTGAAAGACTCCCTATATAATGGACCCGTTTTATTTGAAGGAATTGAAGAATAAACTCCCAAAAAACCATGATAAGGGATTCATTTTTCCCAGAGATCCACATTGGGGTGAACCTATTCTTTTTTTTAAAAATAAATATAGATCAATGTGACTATTCAATGATTATATATAGTTGACCAATATCACAATTAATAATATGTATCAGCATCCCTGTATTTATTTATTTTTTGATCTACTACACAGATCTCATTAATTATCCAAGACTGACCTCCAGTCTCGATTTCATAATTATGTGTTATGAAGGGGGATATGCAAAATATGAATTTTAATACATGGTATGGACACAATGAATATACATTAATTCATTTTTTTCTTATTAATCCATCTTCTATCTACATGGGCTTGATGAATGGTGTCTTTATAGATAACCATTATTAGTTTGTAGTAGACATTATTGATTATATTTTTATCTATTCAATGAGAAAGAATGATCATGAAGACCACATGATAATTTTACTAAATAAACTAATGAAGGAGAACCATTATAAAAAATTTCAAAGTATAATTTTTTCAAAAGATTTCATTGTTGTGTCATATATTCTCAAGAGAGGGTATAGTAATAAATCCATTAAAGGAATATTCTATTGAATATATTCTTAGACCAAGAATGGTGATTAAGATCAATAGTTTTAATTATTGTACAATATATTATCGATGCTTTTTTTAGAAATTTTCATGACTATCCAATACCCTAACCATGTTGACATGGAAGTGTGCCATCTTTCTCTAAAAATATGATTGTGAGGAAATGTTTAAGATTCTGAAGATATGGTTATTTTGTGAACCTATTTTTACACTACCTTCTAGTTGAGAATTGTTTTTAATCTATTCTGATGCATCTAATATGTCATTGGTATGTGTTATTATAAAAAAACATTATTATAGCATATTTTTTACAAAAATTGATGATTAATGATAAAAACTACCAAACCCATGATTTGGAGTTAGTTTTGGTAATTTTTCCATTAATGATATGATTGCTTTATCTTTATGGAGAAAAAGTATATATATATATATATATCAATCATAAAATTTTGAAGTATATATTCACATAGAAATATTTGAACATGTTCCAATGGAGAAGATTCGAGATGATAAAGTATTATGAAAACCCAATACATTAAAACTGTATTGACCCACCTATTCTCATTGGATTGAGAGTACAACGAGTCATAACATGACCTTATACGATATCCACAAGACACCAAAGGCTAGAAATAAATGTCAAAGGGTTTCAAGTACAAGTGGGGGATGATTTGCCCTTTAAGAAATAATCCCATGAACCAACCATAATCAAACATTCACTATATGATGTATGAACGAATGAAAGACCAATAAAAAACATCAATTATATCAGTCAACATCAAGGTACACAACAGCAGAAGACCAAACTGAGCATCAAAGTACATAGTGGAAGAACAACTCAAGAATCTCAAAAGACTCTAGAACCCCATTTTCAACAAGCTCCAAGCTCCACAATACACTAGAAATTAGATGATTTACCTTTACCTATATCCTGGAATACGACATCTTCAAAACCACCAACGTACCAAAGCATGGGTGAGTATAAAACTCTGTAGGTTTTCCCCAATGACTTCCCTAATCACGCCACTAGGATAGAAGGGTTAGCAACATTTATATAAATTTTTTTTATATAAAACATTTTCTAAAATCAGTTTATAACTAAATATAAACAAGTTTCCAAAACCGTTCATAACCAAAGGAATTCCAAGATCAATTGAAACCAATTATCCAAATAGTTATTTTCCTGAAAAATAACCAAAAATTCTTTAGGACCATTTCACAAACATTTCTTTTTGGAATACCCAACCATTCCAAAAACACATGCATCAAACCATACATGCTACCTGGAAGAGTGGAGAATCCCTAATTCTTGTACATACCAACCATGATGGGGGAGACATTATAACCTTATCCAACCCAAATGTACATGAATTCTTGACAGGGTAGAGCCATAACCCTTATCCATCCCAACACTGATGGGGGAGACCCCTAACCCTTGTCTATCCCAAATGAAATATGAATGTTTGATGGGGGGGAGCCCTAACCCTTATTCACCCCAACATTGATGGGGGAGACTCATATCCTTTATCCATCCTAAATTCTAGTGAACACACACAACCATCATGTCAAAAAAAAAGTGTGTTCAACCCATTCAATCCATTTCAATTCTAATCCATTTCAATAAAACCACCATTTAATTGAATACTGATTCCATAAAATTCATTTAAATACAAAAAAATTTCTATAAAGAACCATTTTTAGGAAACCCATCTTTCACTAAACCATTTAACATTTCAGAAAATCAGTAATTTAAAATCCGTATTTTGAATTCAAGAAGCCAAATCACTTTTCACAACAAATCACACAAATTTCACAATTTCAGTAAAATCATAAATCAACACTAAATAAGATATATATCATGATTTTTACAATCACATCCATTCAAACAATCCAATTTGAAACTAATCTAATCAATTCTAAAAAGGGGAGTTGAGAGTGAATCCTCGTACCTCATAGTTTTTTATGAAAACAACAACTGTCGATGAACGCTCAAGATAACCGGGTCGATTTTCCAAAAACATACCTTAGATCTCTTATCCTAGAAATATCAAGACGAAATATAATAATATTTTGAATCCTCACACTTATATCTTCCCATAACGGGCATAGATCTAAGAAACCAAGAGAAGAGGAGAAGTAGATCTACGAAACCGATCAAGAGTGATGAATAACAATCACATACCTCAAGAATCCAGCTTTGATTCGCCAATAAAAGACTTTGGATAACCTCCAAAAATATTGGGAGAGACTTTACAACCTTCAAGGGAGAGAAATCCCGAGTTATGGTCTCTTAAGAGATTAAACAAGACACTTAGAGGAAAACAGATGAGATCCACATTTTAAGGATCTCATTTAAGTGCTCTCACGGTTTGAAAGAATAATTGATAACCGTGAATTAGCTACTACCTTTTCCTCCCTTCACACACGGTTTAGCCACACGGTTAGACAAACTGTGCATCGCACGTGCGGAAGCTTCTTCCTCTAAGACCAACTATGCTCGGTTTTTTCGCACGGTTAAAAAAACCGTGCACCATCCGTGCGACTTCCACATTGCCTTAAAACCTCATTCATAGTTCTCTCGACTCTCCCATTCATCACCATTAATTTTAAAACAATTAAAAGAATCAATAAAGGGTTATATACTAGAAACTATCGGTATAACATTCTCCCTACCATTGGACTTTCCATCCTCGTAAATTAGAAAACCTTCACCCTACTGAAAGTGTTCCGACCACTGCTCTTTCATTTCCGTTTCACATTCCCTAGTAACTTACCAAATCTGACCATGCTTCTATAAAACCCAGACTAGTCTGATGCTTTTTCCATGCTAGACTTTTTCTTGCCTATCCAAAATCCGTACAAGGATATGTATCAATGAAGAATCTGACTCTAGGTCAATGTGATCCTATCTGATCACATGGTCAGGATCAGGCTGATACTTTTTCAACTGAGATACATGGACCACATTATACAATAAACTGAACCATAGTGGTAATACCAACCGATATGCGACCTCTATAACTCATTCCAGTATCTCGAATGGGCCAATGTATCTAAGAGATAACATTCCCTGCTTCCCAAATCGATGATGTCCAAGCCTTTTATAGATATTCAAGAAGACATGATCACCCACAAAAAATGACAACGGTCTTCGATGGTGATCTGCATAAAATTTATGACAACTTTGATCCACATCCATCCTCTTTATAATCAATTTTATCTTCTGTGTCGTTTAATGGAAATGGTTTGGTTCGGCTAGTGATGTTTCACTAGTTTCCACCCAATATAGTGGAGAACAACAAGGACACCCATAAAATGCTTTAAACCTAGCCATGCGTATCGAGGCTTGACAGCTATTATTGTATGAGAACTCCACTATGGGTACATGTTATTCCCATGAGCCACCAAAATCCATTACACAAGCCCGCAACATATCTTCCAATGTTTTTATCATTCACTCGGATTGGCCATCCATCTGAGGATGAGACTTCGTGCTCATAGTCAACTCAGTTCCAAGGAATTGATGTAATGATTTCCAGAAACGAGATGTGACCCTCAGATCTCTATCTGAGACTATAGAAACTGGTAAACCATGCCTCTTTTCCACTTCTCGGATTTTTATTTTTTATACATCTTTCAACTGTATGGGTTTCATGAGTTGGGATGAAATTGGCCGACTTGGTTAGATGATCCACTATCACCCAAATGGCATCGTGTTTCCAGACTATTCGTAGTAGACCTATATAAAAATCCATTGTCATATGATAAAATTTACACAGTGGGATAGGTTAAGTCTGTAACATACCAGCTGCTCTCTGATGCACTGCTTTAGCATGCTGACAAGTTAAGCATCACAATATGAACTCGACGACCATCCATTTCATGCTGCTCCACCAAAACTGTGCCTTCAACACCTTATACATCTTTGGTGTACGTATATGTACAACCCATCTTGAATGGTGGAAAGTATGAAGGATTTTTTTCTTGAAAACCCATAGGTAAAACTATTCTATCTCTGAAACACAAAACTGAACCGCCATCAAGTTTACAGCCATCAATGGTCTCCCCACTATTGAGTTTTGAACTTATAACCAGACATTATCCATCAGAGGTATGTGCTTCTTCGGTCATATTTACTAAATGAGGAACAAATGTAGCTGGAAATAAAACATTAACATCATATCAGTCTTCACATTCCACATGAATGTCGTCTAAAACTTCCATTAGCTGCCATTCGGCTGAACCTTCTTTTGCTAACTGAGCATATGACATTCTAGTCAATGCATCCACCACCGAATTCCCTCTTCCTGGTGTGTACATCTAGTTGAGGTCAAACATGTAGAGATACTCTATCCATCTTCTTTTCCTAAGATTCAACTCTCACTGTGAGAAAATGTGTTTCAAGCTTTTGTGATCATTAAAAATAGTAAATTTCTCATCAAAGAGATAATGTCTCCATGTTTTCAAAGCATGGACGACAATAGCTAACTCCAAATCACGTGTTGGGTAATATTTTTCATGCGATTTCAACTACCTTGAACCATAAGCAACCACATGATCTCTTTTCATGAGAACACAACCCAACCCTGATCCTAAAGCATCAAAATACACCACATACCCCTGTCTTGATTCTTTCAAGATCAAGATAGGTTCCGATGTAAGGCGGACATTCAGTTCCTAGAGAGACTTCTGACATTCTTCTTTCCATTAGAATGGAGCATTCTTCTATGTCATAGATGTCATTGGTGAGGCTAGTCATGAGAAATCATAGAAAAAGCATCATTGGTAACTAGCTAGACCATGAAAACTACATATATTGAACACATTCTTTGGTGGTTTCAGGATATAACAACTTCTTTCATTTTAGGATCAACATAAATGCCTTTCTCAAAAATGACTTGGCCAAGGAAACATACCTCCTGTGTCCAAAAATCGCACTTTGATAATTTAGAATACAAGTGATGATCTCTTAATATTTTTAAAATTGTTTGCAGGTGCACCTCATGATCCACCCTTGTCATTGAATACACCAAAATATCGTTGAAAAAACCCACCACAAAAATATATAGATATCATTGAAATATATGATTCATCAAATCCATGAATACCATTAGTTCATTTGTTACACCGAAAATCATGATTACATATTCGTAGTAGCCATATATTCTTCAGAAAGCTATCTTCAGAATATCTTCCTTCTGAACTTGCAATTGGTGTTATGCTGATCACAATTAAATCTTGGAGAACCACTAAGATGCCCATAACTGATCGAATAGATCATCAATGGGTGAAAGTGGGTATCTGTTTGTTATCATAACTTGGTTATGTTAATGATAATAAAAACACAGCCGATGAGTTCCATCTGAATTCTTCACCAACAACACTAGTGCTGCAAATGGAGAAGTACTTTGCTGAATAAAACCCTTTCTTTCCAGCTCCTCTAAATTCACTTTCAATTCTCGTAACTCTGTTGATTCCATCCTAAAATATGGAAGGGAAATTGTACTGGTCCCTAGAATAAGATCAATCGTAAAATCCATATCCCTTAGATGTGGTAACACTGAGAAGTTCTCGATAATGACATCTGAAAATGGATCCAAAACAATTGTAAAATAATTTTCCTCAATATATTCCATTGATTCAAAATTCAACAATGCCTATTGGTATGATATCGTTTCCACCATTTGTGCCAAGAAGCTATTTGAACCTTTCTTTACCATCTTCTCTCCTCTGAAGAGATGGCCGATTCTATCCTCAGTCGTGAAACTAACCATTCTCCTATAACAGTTGATGTCAGCCTTAAACATTGACAACAAATACATACATAGGATTACATCATAGACATCCATGTCCAACATCCAGAAGTTCCATTTTATCTCAAATCCATCAACAGTTGTACCACATTCTCTTCACAGAAAGGCTTGGCGTTCTCTTTCACCAAGAGGAGTTTTCAGTTTCAAAACACAAGGCATCATTTCCAATTTTAAACATAGCATGTCAATAGCATGAGAAATAATGAAGGAATGATATGAACCAGTATCAATCAACACATGCACAAGGGTAGAATTAAAAAGGATCATACCTCTCACTATAGATGGTCCATCCTGATCATCGACAATCATCTACTCAGCTCCATACAATTGCTTCATCGCTGCACTGTGCTCCTTGTTGCCTAGCTGAGATTTCCAGGGTTGAGGAGTTATGGTATTTAGTGAATCACCTTGGCTAGATCTGTGATACTGATGAGATTGACTTTGTTGTCCTCGTCCTGTCAAAGAATACGATGCTTGCGACACATGGGAAGTGTCACGCTCACCCAACCTCTAAGGATTCCTATAATAGTACTATAGATGCCCCATATGCTTGCAATTGTGACAAACTCTAGGTTTCACCATACAATATTTCCTTTTCTGGTCAAGGGGACCAAATTGTAAACAACCCTCTTTTCTCTGGGGTCATGGAGGAAGGTTCACTGATCCCGCCGTCTGGTTTTGATTTCCACTTGGACCGTGGAAATAGTTTTCCTTTTTCCTCTTGTCCACAATGGTAGAGTTCCCACTATTTCTTGTAGGTATAATCATTCATCCTCCCATCGATCCAGAGATATCATGTTCATTAATTGTCTCTCTATTCACCACCCATTCATAATCCATAATATAGAGCACCACAATCTTTTATTGAATCTCCTGCCTTAGCCACGATTAAAAGAGGTGTGCCTTCATGGACACACTTTCCGCAACCTATGGTGCAAGATGGGTGAAATTCATGAACTTATCCACATACTCTGTGATAGAGTGGATCTCTTATTTCAGGCTGAAAATGTCTGTTGTTTTCTGGATCATGAATGTGTGAGGGTAGAATTGTTTGTTGAACAATTCTTCAAAATCGTCCCACGTAAGGGATTTATCCAATTGTACATGCACCACTTAATCCCCCCATTTTCGTGCAAGATCCTAGATCATATACATCGATAGCTTGACCTTATGCTCTGATGGTGTGTAGATGATATAGAAGATACGATTCATCATACGTTGCCACACCTCTACCTTCTCAGGTTGAAAATCACCTCAAAAGTTTGGTGGATTATGCTTCATGAACTGAATGGCATGATCCACATGTCATGGCTCATTCCTCTGGTTCCCCATATCCACAACATGAAAAGCCTAGAAAATACTTTGAACCAGCTCTTGGTTCACCCATGGTTTAGGTGCAGCCACATTCTCTGTAGCCTTTTTAGGTTGGTTCCATCGATGTCTACCAGGTGCCATTTTCTAAACCAACAACAAACTCCATCAATCTCAATCTCTAGAAACTTATGTATTAGCATTTCAAATTCTACCATATCATCAGTCACAATATAATTTTCAAAACAAACTTTTTCCCATGTTCATGCATTTTTGAAAACATTCCTCATGTGTTTTGAAAATCAACCCATTTTCAAAATACACAAAATTTCTTGTTTTCAAAATATTTTAGTTGAAACCAATATCTGTAATTTTAAACAAAAGAAATATCACCTTGAACAAAATCACAAATCAGTCCTCACAATGAGATATTCAATCCTAGTGGGAAGTCATTCCTCTACAATGCATGTCATGATCGTCTAAT
This sequence comes from Viscum album, assembly GCA_963277665.1. Lineage (NCBI taxonomy): Eukaryota > Viridiplantae > Streptophyta > Magnoliopsida > Santalales > Viscaceae > Viscum > Viscum album. Next base: position 1,608,861,570 of record OY728140.1, read on the forward strand.
GGGATAAACCCCTGACAATGAGATTTACCAACATTCTATAAGTTTATCCAAAACACTTATGTACTCAACACCCTGTTAACTTTATGTTCAGCATAAACAAGTTAGCTACATCCTGTTATGCTATACATTTCATGTTCTGAAAATCCTACTCCTGTCTATGTTTTCGACCCAAGGAATAGGCAAGAATGAATTTCAACTCCCAGACCAAGGACATCGATGACTAATTGTTAGGCAAGGACCAAACAAGATGATACCATTTGTAATGACCCACCAATTCTCATTTTCTTGAGAGTACAATGAGTCATTACATGACCTTAAGAGACTTCCCTATGAAGCCAAAGGATGGAAATAAATTCTTAAGGGTTTCAAGTACATGTGAGGAATGATTTACCCTTTAAGAAAAAAACCCATAAACTAACCATAACCAAACATTCAATATATGTTGCATGAACAAATGAAAGACCATTCCACAAACCCTTACATCCAACCATGCATGCTACCTGGAAGTGTAGAGAATCCCTAACCCTTATCCATACCAACCATGATGGGGTGGACTTATTACCCTTATCAAACCCAAATGCACATGAATGCATGACATGGTAGAGCCCCAACCCTTATCCATACCAGAACTGATGGGGGAGACCCCTAACCCTTATTCGTCCAGAATAAAATATGAATGTTTGATGGGGGAGAGACCTAACACTTATCCATACCAACACTGATGGGGGAGACTCCTAACCCTTATCATTCATGAATTCCCATGAACACACACAACTAACATGTTAAAAACCAAGCGTGTTCAACCAATTCAAACCGTTTCAATTCCCAACCATTTCAATAAAACACCCTTTTTATTGAAAACAAATTACATCAAAGTAACTTCAATACCAAACCATTTCAATAAAACACCCTTTTTATTGAAAACCCATATTTCATAAAACTAATTACCATTTTAGAAAATCAATAATTTAAAATCATCATTTTAAATTCAAGAAGGAAAATCAATTTGCACAACAAATCACCAATATTTCACAATTTCAATAAACCATAAATCATCACTAAAGAAGATTTATTCCATAATTTTCAAAATAAAATTCATTCAAAAAAACCAATTTTAAATTATTGTAATCAATTCTAATAAGACATGTCGAGAGTGAAGCCTCCTACCTAAAAGTTTTTGACAAAAACCACAACGGTTGAAGAATGATCAAGAAAGCCGGGTCAATTTTCCAAAAAAACGCACCATAGATCTCTTATCCTACCAAGATAAATACCAAATCCCATTATATTTGGCATCCTCATACATAGATATACCAATAATAGGCATAGATCTATGAAACCGAGAGAAGAGGAGATGTAGATCTATGTTGATCTAAGAAACTGATCAAGAGCGAAGAAGAACGATCACATAACTCAAGAATTCGGCTTCTATTCTCCAAGAGAAGCCTTCATATTACCTCCAAAATTCTTGAGAGAGGTATTCCAACCTTCAAGGGAGAGAATTACCAAGTTATGGCTACCTAAGATCTTAAATGAAGAACTTAGAGGAAAAACGAGTGAGATCCATAATTTGAGGATCTCATTTAAGTGCATGCACGGTTAGTTTGCACAGTTTAAAAAACTGTGCACTAACCATGTGTTTGCTACTACCTCAACCACCCTTCATGCACATGTTGGCCACACAGTTAGACAAACCGTGCATCACCCGTGTGGAAGCTACTACCTCCAAAACCAACTATGCATGATTTTTCCGCACGGTTAGACAAACCGTGCACCGTCCGTGTGACTTCCCCCTTGACTTAAAATCTCATTCACAGTTCCCACGACTCTCCCATTCATCACCCTTAACATTAAAACCATTAAAATCACCAATAAATGTTTACATACCAGAAACCTGGGGTACTACAAATACCATGGGAAAGAAGAATAGCTCACTGATTATTTGTGTCGTAATGATTATTCAATCATGTCCATGAAAAGGATAAAAAAATAGCGAATATTTTAGGACTTTCAAAGTATATTCATGGAAGTAATAAAGGAAAGATACAACCATATCATTCATTATTTAATGTTCAACCATATATCCATGTAATGATTAAAGCGGCATAGAAGGAAGACATAGATCTATAGAAGAAGGCTACAAATTTTCATGAGTATTACCTTTATTAGAATAGAATGATATGGTTCAACAACCATTTATGTGTTTTGTCAATACTGGATTTTAAGAAGGGTATATTGTAAAAAGCTCATAGTTATCTGTTCTCTATTAATATCATAATTATTATTATGTATAGATATTTGAAAGAATGGTTCTGGTGGGATTGAAAGAATATTGTTGTCGCAAAGTTTTTGTCTCAGTGCTTGGTATGCCAAAAATTTAAGGATGAAATATAAAATTATAAGGGAATGTTTCATACATTACACATAAAATGATGGAAAATGGGAGAAAATCAGTAGGTATTATATCACTGCAATCCCTAAAATACCGAAAGGGAATAATTATATATGTGTGGTATTATTTTTCCTTACTAAGTCATCATAACTTTTCTCTATCTGAGAATAATCTTTTTTTGATAATCTTTCTAGGATATACATTAATGAATTGGTAAGGTTTATTGGAAGACCACATTAGGTTGTATCTGATCGATCTCTAAGGATTTTCACAATATTTGGGGAAATAATCTAGTAATAAAATGATATAGAATCTAGTTTCATCACTAAACATCTTCCTTAAATGTATGGTTTGTCTGAAAGAACAATTCAAACCCTTGAATATATGTTGAGATATTATTTGATGGATTTAAAAGGTGGTTGGGATCAACACATAACTCTACATGAGATTCTATTCACTGAAAGATTTCAATTAGGAATTCTAATGGATTTTTCTAAATCCCTCTATGGGAATTAATTTATATCTCCAACGTTTGGGAATAATTTTGGAAAAATAAATCTATTAGAACATGATATCTCTAAATAAATGGTTGATAAGGATAGAACCATTATGTATAATATCATGGTTGATTTAAGTGGGTTGAAAATTTATGATGATAATCATCTATGTAAAATAGAATTTGATGTTGGTTATAAGGTGTTTATATGAATTTCTCCGTAGAAGAAGGTTCTGGGGTCAAGAAGAATGTTAAACTATGATATCAGTATATCAGTCTCTTTAAAATTATGGATTGTATCAGGATAGTATCCAATCACATGGAACATAATAAAATATCTATAAAGTCAGTGATTTCTTCCAAGTATCTTTATTTTGGAATTATATAATTGACACATCACATGTACTAAACTCAGAGGTCATAACGCTGGACTAGGATCTTTCTTAAGAGGAACAACCAGTTGAAATTATTGACCATATAGAGAAATTTCCATGAAACATTACCACTCACTAGGTCATTAGTTTTTTGAGAAACAAATTGTTATAGGAAGCTAAATGGGAACTTTAGGATATGATGAGGTATAATTATCCTCTTTTTTATATCACGTTGATGAATTTTGGGGGTGAAATTCATTTTAATGAGGGTAGAATGTGACACCCAGTTTTTTTATGAACCTTTTTAGATTAAATTAATATTATTATATATCTTGAATTAAATTCTATTCCATATTACCCTTTTTTATATACTACAAAAAGTTAATCTTTCGCTACACGCAACACCGAATTAGCTTTCGTTACATGAATCACTGAGTTTTTACAGAACAATATTTTATTATTGCAACATTTAGAGAAAAAAAGTTATAACATAGTCATTAAACATAAAAATATTAATATTAATAACTAAATTTTTAATATTACTTATAATGGATTCATATAAGGAATAAATATTTATTTCAAAATATATAGTTTTTGGTAGAGTATTTATGTTTTGAAAAAAATAGTATCTTCTCAAAAGAACTACTTTTTATGTCCTTTTATGAATGCTAATAAAATAGATTTTTTTCACTTTATGAAATTTAATTTAAAAAATAAACATAAATTTTTAATACATAATTTAAAATTTATCTTATGAAATTTTTTTTGCGATTTTTTAGAAATATATCATTTCTGAATGAAAAGTGAAAAATAATGAATTTAAATCGAAAAATATATTTTCATCAAATTTATTTATATAAATTATAATTAGGTTATATAGAATTATTAGCTAAAATATACATCAATTAATCCAATATAGTTCCTTTTCATAAATTGATCATTCAAGTTGGTTATAAATATTTTTCAAACTTTTGAGCTTTTTCATATAAAAGCCCACATTCACGAAAACATTATTAAGACTAATTTTAAATTAAATTCTACCAATTAGATGATTTGAACATCAATAAATTTATTCCAAACAAGGAATGAAAATAATTCTGAATGTCTAATAAGTTCAAAATAATATTTTTCCATATTTATTGGTGATATTAATGAAAATTAATTACAACCATTAATTTAAAAACGCGTAAACATAGTTGTTAAAAATAAAACATAATGTGTAAAAATGTATTAAACGTACCCCAAACCTATTTTGTAGACATATTTTTACCTTTAACCATCTATTATATAATTTCCTGTGTTTTTAATCATCTTGTTAGGTGAAAATGTCGGTACAACTAACATTCTTTTAAAAATTTCCATGTATGTCGCCTCCCTCCCATAAAAAAGGCCACAACCTATCTAAATCACAACACATCTATCAATCCCATTAGATCAGTAACAATCAATAAAAATATAATAATAAATTCACTCATTTAATCTTATAATCATCAAATTTTTCATAAGTCCATCAATGGAATCCCTTTGGGGAAATCGAAAAGGTGTTACCCGATGAAGAGGTAATGTCCTTCAACAAGATATTTTGTTTTATTTATTTATCCACACCTAAATTATTATTATTCCATTATTATACAATAACCAAAAGATCCTAAATATTATTTTATGTTTTGATTTTTTTTATACCTACACTCACAAACACTTCGATCATATGTGATACGTAATCATCCTTCGTTTGTATGGTAGACTACCACCTCACAAATCGATGTTGTTCATTGATTCATTTCAACCTACCATGGTTGGGAATAATAATGTATCCAATATTTTAATACTATATATATTATAATTTTTATGTATTTATGGTTATATATTTATTATATAACCCATAACTTCATGAATTCCATTTTATGTGTATATAATAACTTTGTTTGTGGGCATGTGGACTACTACCTCTTCATAGTAATGTGATTGTTTCACACATTACAATGAATGATTTAAGGATTTGTTTAATAAAAATATGATTCATATAATATGTTATAAATATATAGTAATTATTATATATATTTTTGGGTAATTTACTTTTCTTTTTAATTACAACAAAAAATGAAACAACACTTATTCGTACGTACGTCATACCGTCTCCATTAATGGGGTATTTCATATTCTATTTCAATAATTTTTATGTTATTATAAATAAATTTATAATTAATGTATACTATATTTAAATCATATTTTAAATTATTAAATTATGTAAATCATGATCTGTGTAAGAGTACCAAGTATAAAAAGACAAAACATATACAGAAAACAAAGAGGTTACAACCAGAAACATAACATTAACACATAATTGTTAATAAGTAGGAAATCTAAAGTCATAATTAAATCATATATGAAATTATATAAATGAATATTTTTATTCAATATATTTATAAAACATTTATTTATTTTACCAGAGTTTTGAATGATTATGACAAGATTGAAGACATAATGTATGGTTTTTCTTGTCGCACCTTATGTTTTGTGAGATATATGCTATATTCAACACTAATTCTTTTTTATTAGATGTATATAAATTCATATGACATATTATATGATGAATTTTATTTATTAGAGATATTAAATGTTTCAATTTATATTATCCTTTCATAAATATCATGATTCATATGTTTCTCAGTTAGTAAGAGGATTTTTACTCTCACTTTTATTTCCATGAGACATATGGATTATTCAACACTGATTTCATTTGTCTGGTGTATACACTAGATTTGAATTTAATATTTTATTATTATAGTTAAATTTATATTTATTTACATACACATTTTATGATCTCTATTTCATTGGGGTTTATATTTCAAATGTTACCAAATCCATAAGTTAATTCTATCTCAATTTGTCTTTTTTGAGACACTTGTTATGTTATACATTTATATTATTTTATAATGAGAATAGTTTTTTTTATGAAATGTGTAACATGAATAAACATATTAAAATGATATATTATGATTTTAATAATTTCATTTCATCTTGATTATTTTGATTTGACATTACCAAAGCATTCAGTGTTTATCGCTACTATCACATAGTTATCTGGACTGTACATGATAATGCTTCCATTAATGAAATATTATGATACATAACTAAAATAATATCATATATTTTCTTATAATTTTTTTTTCATAAAATATTCATGTATTTTTAGCATTTTCCATTCTTTTTCCAATAATAAAATTAACAAAATAATAATGAAAATATGATCATATTTCTCTCTTCAGTAAATAATTTTTGTTCATTTAAAAAAATGTTTTATAAATATGTTTTTTAAAACATTTTTAAGTGATATTTTAAAACCCATTTCATGAAAAATTATTCTATATTTATTTTTTATGATATTTAAAAAAAAATTATATGTTTTCAAATTTATATCAAAAAAATTATTTTCTAAATATTTTATGTTTTAAAAACAAATTTTCATTGAAGAATGGATATTTTATCAATGAAATAATTTTATAATATTCCTCAAAAATAGGTTCTATATAGGATGTCAGGTGAATTTGATCCAATGCCACCATTAATATTCATCCCCTGAATGTTTTATGTTTTTTTGTAATGATTTTTATGAAACTCGTTTCTTTTTTAGGGGTTATATGTTCGTGAAACTTGTTTCTTCATCATGAGTTATATAATTGTGAAACCATATTATTTTCATGGTTTATGGTTTGATGAAATTATTATGAAACCTATATATTTTCCACATGTTATGATCTTATGACATGTTTATTATACCCATTTAATTATATGGTTTATGATGTGAATTTTTATAATATTCTGGCACACGTATGTATGATTTTGTTATGAAATGGGAATGACCTATATCTATCTCAATTGTATTGGGTAATGTTTTTTATATCATGATATAGAAATGGAAATAACAACGAGTTAACTTAGTTTAGTAAAGGAAATTGTTTCTAATATAATCCTAGGAATGAACCTTGACTACTAGTATAGTTTAGGGAGTGAACCCATTCCACTAAGATGGCCTTGGAATTAAGCATTGACTACTATGGAAATCAATTTTATATGATTACGTTTCTTTCAAAATTCCATGTCTTATTCCAATGTTTTCCATCCATGGATTATGATATTTATTCTCTTATTATTCATGTCTTATGAACTACCAATATTTATTCCATGACTCTTGAATATGATCTTTTATATGAATGGTATGATATGATAATGTTATGATCTTGTTATTATACCATTATTCTCATCATTATAATTACATAACTACCTTTTTTACCATTGTTGAGCATCTGATATCACCCTTTACTAAGATTACTTTCCCTAGGTTATGATGAAATGTATTATGTTTAATATTTATAAGAAGGTTTCTATTCATGGGGAAGCTAGTGAGAGATAATGGTTCTAATTTATGAATCAATCCTTATGTTTCCATGTCTCCAGTGGCACCAAACTAATACGGCCTTTGAGAATGTGTTTATGGCATGTATTAAATATACATTAAAACTGATTAAACTTCTATGTATGAGAAGTATGCATCAATATAAAACCCCATGGGTAAGCCAATTGGTTTTCATTTTCCCAAACCATGACTTCCAAGACCTATATTTGGAAATTATTAATCAATTACTCCACTTTTCCTATAAATACCCACCCATTTTTCCATTCCCATTAAATATAAATATATCATCTACGATGCTATGGAGATATTTCTTCCCAATGAGTCCCCTAAGGTGTCTTAAATACTTAAAGGTTCCCATCCTCAATACATAAGAGTATGTCATCATGGTAGGGGAAATATTAACATCCCTTTTCCGTTCAAGTTCCCTTTTCTGTTATGTATTCTAATTTCCGAAAAATATTCCTTTTTCCACATTATTGTATTCCAAAACAATAATAATATTATTTTATAAATGGGTGACCTTCACTACCACTCCTTTTTCAATTTAATTAAATAAATTTTTATACCCATTTTGATATCAAATTTACTTCTCAAATTTTTCTCTTTTACATGAGAAATTCACATTTCCTTTTTAATTTAATACCCAAACCTCAATCATTTTCTACGAGTATTCAACTAGAAGTAAACACGACATATTGATTTGATAATTTACATATATGAAACCCACATTTCATTTACATTGGTTAAAAATAAATTTATTATCATGTATTTAAGATCTTTTGTATTCCATGATTATTGTATGACACCCATTATTTATTCTCCAAGAGTAATTAATAAAATTATTTATTATGATCTATGTGGTTGACATTAATTAATTCATATTAAGGGTGTTACCCAATAGATCTATAATACATTGGGTAGATAATTTAATCTCTATAGATGACATGTTTTATGATACCTTTGTGAATTACACTGGTAACATTCATTTATAAAACATATGTGATAAACTATTAAGATATGAATATGAATGAATCATTTAAATATTATAGTTATATTTACATGTTAATGTTATTATTATTATTATTATTATTATTATTATATTCCTCTGGTTCATGACTTATTATTACACTCCATGTTTTTGTTTTTATGTCTCACGATCCCCTGCTTTTTTATCATTACATATTCCCTAAATGGGATCCACTCTCACCCCTTTCTTTTGATGTATATCCCTAGGATATGAGATGTAGTAAAATTAACTTAGGGTGAACCAATTAATATGTATATATAATGTATTTATAATAATTTTTTATGTTTTCAAGTATAATCTATTTTATTTCCAAGAAACAAAACATTAAATATCCACTATTTTTTCCCATGAAATGAAAATTTATGTAAAAAAGGAAGGATTTCGTAGTTTTTATCAAAGGAATATAATAAATTTGTTGAAATTAGGACAGGAAAATTTTAGGAAGGACACTAGGGACAAGTATAAATATAGTAAAACATCATGGGATTTTGGTAAGTATTTATTAAGTGGTTTACAAGAAAATAAATCCCTATCTGGACACAACAATGGATGTGTCACTAATAGAGATGTTGTTATGGGTTACACCCAAAAACATTACATTGATCTAGACTCCATTAGTAACTGTTTCCTGAAAATAATCCTTAATACACACTTAGTTTGACACTCATGTAGGAAATTTTTTGTTAATAATAATCTTTTTATGAAACATTATAAAGGATATATTGGAAATGGAATTATAGGTCAACATATTTAAAAATTTTTTTAGGAATTAAAACTCATTTAGAATTATAAATTTTTTAAAATTAACACATTTTTCCCTAAGGATTTCTTATTTATGAAAATGGAAGGAAATACGGGGAACTATATACACGATGATTGTAACTGATGATGCACTGATGAACTTATGATAGAAGAAGAAATTGAAACAATCATAACGATTATGTATCCAACATATTAAGTTATGAATAATAACATGAATCACCCTATGTGACCAGATTCACCTCAAAACAAAAAAAATATTCTGAATCCTTTATGCTTCAAATAAAAACCTCTATTACTGGATCTAACAACCCATTGATTACAATTTAATACCTCAATAGAAGATATATTTTCTGTACACTATTGATTATAAAAATAGAAACTAACCCCAAAAGTACACCTCTATGAAGGATGATCTATTTTTAAAATTATCATAATTTGATTTATGGTCATAATATTTTTCATTCATTAGGAACATTGTAATCAATGAAGAAATATTAGTTTACCCTGTGAATATATAAGATATAGAGGTGTGGACTAATCCTATAATGGTAAATGAGATTAAAAATTTTCTTAGATTATGATGATAATATATATGGCATGTGAAAAATATTTCGTCAATTTCAAATCCACTAACCAAGTTAGTTTGGAATGGAGCTATGTTCAACTTGAATGATTGGTGCAATGAATTTTTCCATGAATTAATAAAGATTTTGGTTATTATACTTGAGTTAACTGTACCCTATATCATGGAGTGATTTTTTATTTATAGTTAGGCATCTCTAAAAGGTATTGGGTTCATCCTAATGCTAAATTTAATGGTGATTTCTAATTCATCTCGATAGTTAATGACTCATGAAAAAAATTATCATACACATGAAATAATGTTAGCTACAACAAACTTTTATCTTAAAATATAGATGTTATATCTTTATGGGTAGAATTGTGTTATATAAACATTCTAAAAAATTTAAAAGTATATATTCATTCCAAATGAATTAAACATGAGATAAATTAGATGGTTAGAACTTATTAATGACTATAACTATTAAATTCATTATTACAGTAGAATTGAAATCAAATTTATTGATGCAATAATTAAGAATGACCCTATTGGGATGGAAATAATGTGGATTCAAGGAGGTCCATGGATAATAGTCTGAGTAATGCTAGACATGGTAATTATAAGGGAAATTCTGTTGTTGGGATTTGTCCATTATATGACTATTGGTCAAATATGACAGTTAGTCAATATAATAGTTGGTCAATTTTCACATTGGAAACTATAACCATGGGTCTTAATTTTACCATTGTAATTTGTGTTTATATGTAGTAATGATAAATGATAATTGATACTGAAAGGAGATAAATAAACACAACTAGTTGAATCATGTCATTTGAAGCCTGTTATTAATAATACGAATGGGAGGTAGCGTCTTTAGGGTTCTCCCTTGACCAATCCCAAGTCGAGCATTAAACAGTGAATCTTCAATGAAATCGCTTCCATGATAAGTTCATGTTAGTTGATATTACTACTCAGTCGATGTTAGATTATCCACCCCATGAAAATACAACCATCAAACATCATACCCTTATGAGATAGGAAAGTATAACAAGGTGTTCTTTGACCAGGACATAGTTATATAAACTGTAATTTACATTATATAAATAAAATTTATATTCCATTAATTCCCTTTTATGAATGGTTTTTCGAAAAAAAAATATATTTTTAATTTATATGAATTTGATAAATTTATTTCTCCATGAAAATTAAACATGATTGTAATTTTCTCGAAAATATAAAATAATTTATAATAAACATAGGTCATCTAAATCATATATTTTTATTAAACTTGTCTTTTAAAATAGTCTCATATAAATATAAATGATAAAATAATTTTATAATGGGCTAGTAAAATTTTTATCTGTCAGAACTTTTAATATCCCACATAAACTAATTTTTTTAAATAAATATGGATTTTAATCGAAAAACACAAAATAATAATATTTAGAAAATTATTATGGAAAAATAAAAATTAAATTTTAATTCATCATATCATAATTAGATTATTAAGATGTTTGGATAATTTTCTAAACTACTATATTTTTTGTTGAATAATAATATCTTGGTTTGAGTTTTCGATATATATTAAACCTTTATAATTATTTCATCATGATATAAAAATTGAATAACCACAATTTATGACCAAAAATTTTTTATTTAATAATATAAATTATATTAATAGATTTTAATGAATTCCCAAATCTGTATTTGAATTTATAAATCTTAAAATGAAATTCTAATTATAAAAACATTTTTTTGTTAAAAATTTAATTTTCCATGAAAATATAAATATTTAAAAATGATTTCTAGTTTGGGTTGATTAAAATATCATAAATTGTTTTCCAATTACCAAAACCATAAGCCCAAACCTTGGGTACGTCAAATGTTTTTCATTCCCCACAACCTAGATTTCTACGGACTATATTCTAAAATAATTAAAAAATTCCTACACCATTTCAATAAATACCCACCCATTTCACCAGTTCCCTTCCCTACAAATCCACAATACATGAATTTTTATTAATATTTCATCCCAATGAGTCCTTCAATGGTTTCCTAAATCCCTTAAGGACCCAATACTAAGGACATAGGAGTAAATAATCAAGGTAAAGGAAATTTCCACATATATTTTTCATTCAAGATCCCTTTGTGTTGTATGTATTCTAATTTATGAACCAAGTTTATTTTCATCAACATTCTAATATTCCATTACTATAAAAATAATAGTATTTTATCAATACATGGCCTTCATTATCCACCATTTTAGCCTTTTGTAATACAGTGTTTTATACCCTTCATGTCACCAAATTTACTTTGCAATTTTTCATCTTCTACAAAAGAAATTATCATTTCTATTTCAACTGAATATCCAACCCACTTTTCATTTCAGTGGGTATCTAAATAGATGAAAACATGAATTATTCATTTTTTTATTTACATACATGAACCCCACATTAACATTCAATGGGATAAAAATGACGTAATGATATGTTCTTTAAGATCTTTTGTACAATATGATTTTGATAAGAAACTCACTGTTTATTCTCCATGGATTATTAATGAAATGAATATTTATAATATATGTGGCTAAAATTAATTAATACACATTAATGGTGTTCTGTGATAGTTCTATAATTTATTGGGTAAATAATTTAATTTCAATAGATGACATGTTTAAAAATAGCATTGTGAATTACCATGGTAATTTTCTTTTATAACACATTGGTGTAATCCATGGTGATTTGATTATGAATGAATCATTTAAATTTTTTATCCACATTTCTATTTCATGATTCATGTTCTTATAATTATGATATGACTCTTTTTCAGGCATTTTTATTATATCTCATTTTCATATTAACATGTATCATGATAACATGATTTTTATCTCTATATCTCATTCCCATGCTCAAATTCATTCCCACATATTTCCTTTGATTGATGACCCTAGGATCTGAGATATAGTAAATGTAACTTATGGTGAACCCATAAATATGTATTTCAACTGTATTTACAATAATTTTTTTTGTTTTCGAGTATTAGTTTCCTTATTTCCAAGAATGTAAACATTAAGAGATCATATTTTTCACAGATGTAATTAAAAGAAATGTAATAATAGGTGTGATGCCACACTCACCTCATACGGTGGGAAAACATGTGATGAACTTGAGTAATATCGTGGAAGCTGTGATACGTGAAATATAACAATCATAGATAGGTATATCTGATGAAGTGTTATATGGTAAGCCAATGGTCTAATTTTTCTAAATCCTAAAAGGTCTAATGAACCAAGGTAAAATCTTACCCAAGCTCCAAATACATAAGTTTCCTAACATGGATGAAACTAATAAGAAAACCCAATCTCTTATCTCATAGTCCACATGTATTCGACATCAATTATCATATACCTACTATCAATACTGAGCTATTAATATGTTCTTTTTGATCAACTGGTCCTACAATTTTCTATCTTGAATGTGATGTGGTCCAGGAAAATCTACATCCCCTACCTCTATTTAGAAAAGAGGTTATTGGAAATGACTACCATATAATTATTCATAACCATCCATATGAATTGTAGCCTAAGATCTATTATTGTATGATAACTCAACAAGGGTTATGTTTTTTTCCAATGAATACCCAATTTCAAGGACATGTGCACAGAGCATGTCCTTTAACAATTAAATCATGTGCTCTATCTACCCATTTGTATGAGGGTGATAGGTTATTCCCAGAAGAATCTGTGTACCCAAGGCCTTCTACAAACCCTTCCATTACTGATACATAAATCATGCACCTCTATCATATATATTAGATCATAGATCTCCATGAAAACATATGACCTCCCTAATGTATAGACTGCCAATAAATTCTACTAACAATTTCTATAAAATAGGTACGAAATGTGTAACCTTTTTCAAAAAGTCATTGAATTCCCAAATATTATTATTTCCATGAGGTGATATGGGTAAACTAATCATTAGGTCCATAAAAACTGTCCTATTTACACTTAGGGGTGGAAAAAAACTATAATGTCTTTGTAGTCACTAACATTCTGTCATCCCCTTATGAAATATAGAACACCATGTGATGAATTCTAAAATATCCCATTTTATAGAAGGCCACCATAAGGGTGGAATAAGTCTCAATAAATCTTGGTGACACTAGGATTTACTTCCCAAACTAACGCATGCAATTATTACATCATATCATATTTTATGTCAGATGTGACCTAAAAATTCCCATGAAAGATTAAAGTATCATCCTCATCCACAGTTCTACCATAATATGTATCCTTATCTCGTATAACCTCCATATGTACTATTCCCTTGGGATCAGAAACATTCCTCATTATCACCAATCCGATACAGTTAGATGTCACTACTAATGATAAGAGGATAGACTTCTAATAATTCTGATAGACCTCAATTTTCATCTTTTAATGGAAATCCATGAGCATCCATTAATGACTAGACTCATGAAATACCTATATTTGAGTCTTCAAGGTCAAATAATCAACTACTACATGCCTTCCCCAAGTGTGTAGGTAATACCAACATCAAATGATTTTACGTAATCAACCAATATAGTCTTCTAATGATTCAGATCATTAAGTATAGGGATATGCTTGAGGCTTTATTGATTAGTGAATACACTAAAATTCTACCAACACACTACAACTCTCATTTTCTATGGTTCTTCTGAAAATCCTAAATCTAAAATTATGTGACCATAGATGTAGGATTTATCAATAAAAACTGTTATTTAATGATCTTATCATAATGATGATTCTCTCTTAGTGTATTCAGCATGATATCGAGATATTTGGCATCGTTATGTAGAGAATAGTATTGAACTAAGATGTCATCCATTAAGACTATCATGAATGAATCAAATAATCATGGAAAACCTGATTCATCATATCTATGAATATATTAAGTGTGTCCATGTTATTGAATGACATTTCTAGATATTCATAAAGACCATACCAACTCTCAAATTATATACACTGTATGTATATGGATCTGAAACATACATGGTGATAATTAAAACTCAAATCAATCATTAAAAACACCCTTTATTCATATAGATAATCATATATACCATCTATTTGAAGAAATAGATACTATTTGATTACCATGATATGGTTTAAAATGTGTTAAAGTACAAAAATACTGGGGTTACAATCCAACTTCGTCAAAAAAGTATATGTGGGAATCATGGAGAAGTGATGGGGAATATAAATCCTTTAGACTCCTAATATTATAATGATTTATCTAATTCTAAAACCTTCATAGGTTCCATCCTATAAGATGAAATGGACACTGGTACCGATCCTGGAACTAGCTCAATTTTAAATTCTAACTCTCATAACTTGATTTAGCCCATAAAATTCATCAGGGAATGCAACACCAACATGATCAACCACATGAGGGGAAAAGTGGTTTGTAACCCCTAATCAACAAAGAAGAGATAAGAAATCTATTCTGTCAATTTTCTCATCCCTTGATGCCCAGTTTTTGATAGCATAGGATGGATATCCCATTATACCTTATGCATTTTTCTATTTCCATCTGGTGATGTAAACATTACCCTATAGTGATATCATTCAATATGGGTTTGATATAGAGATATACAGCCCACCCTATTAATTACAACAAACCCTATAATGCTGATGACGAAAATATTCCATATGAGGAGGGATCCCTCTATCTCAAGTGGTCAATCCTCACAACGACGAACACTCTTTGTTTGGATACCCAATGTGTTATTTAGATTTATCATACAATAGAAGTGTTATATATCATGGCCCAAACTCTCCATGATTTCCTATGATATAAAAGAGTGATATTTTCCTATGTAAAATAATGAAAACAACATATTATTGGCTTCTTTAATAGTACGTAAAACAATATGAGATATAACATTCCGCTCCTCCCCATGGGTTGTATAGCATGTAACTACAGCGTATTGTGGCCATGTGTCACAAACTTACTTCCATGGAAAATCCCACTCTACCATCACTAAGGACTATATGTTTGGTTACCTCTCCCTCACCCACCACCTCTGTCTTTGTATTAGACTATATTCAAATATTATCTGGTATGATAAGATTAGCCCCACTCCATAATGTTCGGTACGTGTAGATCCCAACTTTCTAGGAACTGATGACAAATTGTTACATAAATGTTAGATATTCCCTATATATCCATAATTATACTTGATCCCATAAACCCTAGGGTTTTGTATTAACTAATATTGAAAATTTGTGATAGATAATAAAGTTTACAACATTAAATTCATGACAACAACTACTCCCATGAGAATCCTAGAATCATCACTTTCTCCGTATAGAAGAAACAATGATGGATCTAGGTGATCAACCACCCACATTCCCTCTATCATATTACCATATATTCCTCTCAGTAATATGGTTTTAGTTAACTCTATCTAATATAATGGTCTACTAGGAGGCATTGACCTCCGATCAGATGGTAGATACCACCACATCCTCAAATTGCATCGTGCTCATGAGATCATCACTAGATATAGTCGGTGCATATGATTGGAGACTAGAAAAATGAGTATAATACTCTATGAAAGACTTAGATACCTATTATTGGTTCATAAAATCTATATCTCGATAGCCCTCAGAGCTTTTGGAAAGAAGATATCATAAAATATTGTTTGTATGTCTACCTAAATCATAACCTAATGATGGTCTACCTGGGTATAAATATGCCACCATATCTTGGAAAAATAACACAGCTTATAGGTTGTGATCATGACCCTCCACTTTATAGTAATATATAAATGCTCAAATATTTATAGCATGGAATCCACCCACGACTCTAAAACATGTGGTCCCCCACCACCAAAAATGTGGGAGGATGCTGCTTCTGAAACTCAAGAGTAAACTATGTCATATTTAGGGTAGGTACAGCAAAAACATGTATATACTACATCATACAAAATAAAACCTCTTGAAATTGGGAATCGGTGGCCAAATCTGAAATAACATGATGTTTCATAGGTGTAACAACATGATGTATCACTGGAGGCTTTGGACATGCCACCTAAGGAGCATGGACGTCACCTCCTTCTAGGTGTACGACTAAAGTTTGTAACAGTGCCATGATTATTAAATTTTAAATTAACACCCTAGAATATAATTTAATAGATTAAAATTATTTACTAATAGATATATAGGATAGATACACAACCTTCTTATAAAATATAAAAACATTGTTCCTAATCCAAAATCTAATTCTATGTTGTAGGAAGGTCTATAACATCCAATAGAACTGAAAGCTACAATCCCATATACCCACTACTAAGGATGGGTTCAAGTGTAGGCTGAATAATAGATAGTAAGAGTTTTGGTATATGGAGATTAAATTTCAATGTATACAAGAAAACACTCTCTAAATTATAATTGGAATCCCCATTTATTCGTAACTATTTAAATTTATATATCTAAATTTTATTGAGTGCATAAACACTTTTATATGATATATATATCACAACCCAAATCTAGTAGGCCCAGAACCCACATTCTAGTATAATCGGATAATTAAGGTTTCATCACTAATAAATGTTTGAAAGATATATGTATATTGATGTAGGTACATTTATTAGTCCAATAATAAATCCCTCTATAAAATTCAAGCACATTTCAATGTATAATAATCCTGGCACTGACTATGTGCACCAAGAAAATGCATGTGGAATGTGAACATTGCATTGAAAAATTCAGGGAAAATTAGTCCTAATGTGCTAATAATGATTCATTTAATGAAAATCCTTGTTACATAGAGAATAAGTTAATTAATGCTCATAGAAATAATACCCATAGTAATGGTACCACACAACATGTGTGTCACTGATTAGTGAAATTGAATCAACTGTAACAGGTGAAAAATCATAACAAAAATAACCCTTCCAAGGTGATTTTGGTTTCCCCTATTCATGAGTAAGATACTATTAAGAACATGAAAATTTCTAAATTCCATTATCTCACAGTATTCTATATAATAAAAAAAAGTAAGAAAAAATGAAATGATTTTTATGATAACACACTCTAATGTCCTGACCTAGAGTCCAAAAAAATAGTGCCCTAGGTCGGTGGGTCACATTTCCTGGAGAACACCTCCTCATGTGCCAGTGGATGCCAAATAATTGAGAGGGAGTAAGATGGTATATTTGGGAGGCCATACCAAAATATTAGAGAGGCATAAAAGATATAAAAAAATAATCAGACAATGACATTAGAATATATAAACATACACTATGACAGCTAGACCAGTAACATACCATAATAGAAGCATGATATAACATAATGGAACATCAAAAAAACTATAAACATTGGAATCTTAATTTACCAAAAAACAATAATAATATAAAAATTCCACAGGATGAGCCATATACAATGATGTCATTATATGTTTTTATAAAAAAAAGATAAACATGAGAAACACATATACAATATTCTATACAAATATAAAAAATGAAAAAATATTGATCCACTGGAATTATGAGCATATGGTTAGTCCTCTACTCCCACGCTCCATGCTAATAGTAAAAATAATCATACAACTGTAGTTGGGAAATTTCCCATATCCATAATTGTAGCCAAGTAATCAACTCAAATACCAAAGGTGTCCCAAGAATGTTGTGAGATAAAAGCCTAATAGGCCACCACCAATGGTTTCTATAAATATTCTATCATGTGTACATGGTGGTAGTTGTGTATATGTATAATGTATAATAAAAAAGCTAAATAAAAATATACCATCCGGCATATGTTCATAATAGACATATAAATGGCACTACCTTATAGGACATAGGCCAATAGAAGTGTTTAATATGTAACTATATATATATAAATCATATACAGGTATATTTATTTTATACACATATATGAACTATGTACACAATGATGTAAGTAGGAATATTCAGGTATACTGGGTGCTTGATAGACATGTGGAATAACTAAGGAATCTATAACTACTCTTATAAGCTTATAGACATCATCAATAGTATATTCCTTGAATGTCATGAGGAATTTTATAAATCATTCTCAACATTTGAGATATGAGGTTTGAGTCATCATGACCAAAAACTATATTGATGTAATGTGAAACAAATTTTTCATCTACCAAGTAGAAGTATAACAGCAAGAGATCTCATGCTCATCACCCGATGTAAGGGTTACAGAAATATCATGAAAAAATTGTCCCATATCCATTCTTCCATGACAAATATAACCTGTAAAATAATAAATATAATAACTACATAAGGTTTATTCTCATAAGAATCAAAATCATCAGGCTCCAATATAACGAAGTGTATCACATTTCATACAATTCACATTTTATAACTACATTACATGAGGTGTGGACATGATACCCATTTATATTACATTTAAAAATACATTTGATTAATTAACTAGGTAAAATTAATTCATGGTCTATATAAACACTTCGAATATGATCTAATACATTGACCAATTATATACAGGTGGTAAAATCTATTTTCAAACAAAGACGAACACTTACGTGGTGTTTGGTCAACTAAAAATTTATATTATAGAGGGATATTAAATCAACTCCTCCAAAAGAGTGAAAATGATATATGTTTACATCCTCTAATAATTTCGATGTGTCCATGGGAGTATAAACTAGATATATTTCATTAATAATAAAATTAATTTTATGGAAATGCACAACAATGGACTGTGTGGATCATAACGAGAGAGCTAAGAAAGAAACTCGAATTTTAGGGAAATTACTAGACCAACTATTCTAGGGACATAGAATAGTCCTTATCCAATATTTTATTCCTATTTAAATCATATCATATGAAAATGGATAAATATTCCAACTCCCTAAAACAAGTTGAATGAAATCACACCAAAATAGTGCCAGATGTGGGAAGATCAGTAATGAATGGAAGCAATAAGACTTCATATCTTACCTATAGTTATCCAAATCATATAATATAGTTTGATTAATAGTTTAAGAAATGGATTAAACAAATAACCTATAATATTTATGAGGGTTCATTCAAGATAAGATGGAGGGACACACACTGGAAATGGGTAAGGTAAGGAAGGGTTAATTTACAAATATATTGAGGAAAAATTGTAAATTAACCCTTCCCAGTATGGTCTCAAAGTTTAGATGCATGGTCAGCCAAACCATGTGCCAATCATGCACTTCATCACCTCTTAAATAGGACCACACACGAGTTTAGTGGGTGATTTTCCTAACCATTTACAAGCCGTGTGAAATTAATTGTCTTGTACCCCTCTACAACCCACACAGACATACTCTTGGGAAATCAAGGTTGAATCCAGACATATGGCCCCTACTCTATTTGATGTTCCCCATATGGTTTGGGAAACCATATTTGATGAGGTTTATTGTTTCTCCTAACTATGCGGTCCTGTCTGCTTCTCCAAAATTCAGGGTTCCGGGCTCTGAAAAATAACCCAGTCACCATCGTGACCTCTAGGACTCTATTAGGTAACATTATAAGGGACACATTTTGGAATTTAAACCAAAAAACATTGATCTATACAATTGAAAATATTTGAGTCATTACACAACCACATGTTATGTTAAGTGAAATTATAGAGCCATACTACCAAAAACAAAAACACACTATTGAATTCATATTCAATTCATCTAACTATTTTAGCTACTACAATAAGGAATTGATTTACTATAAGTTAATCCAAGAAACCCCCTACCCATTTAAGTGAATTTGATGAATTGTTTCTATGTTTTAGATCAAATACATCATCAAATTTATTGGACTCAATAATTATTTAAAATGATCTTGTCAATCCACCTAATATATCAATGTGATGTAGTGGACACATTAAAGAAATCAATTGGTTGTATGATGAACTTTCATGCAACGTGATGTTGAAGGATGAAGTGAATGGACATTGATAGTTAAAGAGATGATAATATAGAAACCAATTGACCGCATGTTCCATGAAATCAGGTCTATTAAAATCAACATCATGAATATCTTGAGCTTCCACATAATAAGTCTCAATAGACCTTGAGTGAAAACTATTCCACGGAAAATGTTCAAAATAATGATGGCTAGTGTTTGTATGTAATGATACCATCCAAAACATTTAATATCTATTAGTTTGAGAATTATTATTAAAAAGTGGATACATTATAGTGAAGGCTCTAAAAATGTAATGAATAATACATCATTAGAAACACATTTGCAGTTCTACTTCATTACACTAGATAATATATTAACAAATATTGTGATACTTTTATTATTAATGAAATTGAAAAATCCTTTCATAATAAAAAAAACTAAAAAATTAATTCCAAACCTTATTGAATACTCAAAAAAGGATTATAAACTTTCTAATAAACCATAATTCAATAAATAATTGACCTATAATGAACATTACATGATTTATTTACTCTCTCTATTTTTATTACATACTGTGTAAGGCTGGTATAATTTGAATATTTTTTTATCACTTCTACTACACTATATTAATCATTACATTGATTCCCTTTTCACATTATTCAACACAATTTATTTACGCATGTATAAATAATAAATATTATTTTTATAGCCCATAATTCATTGTGATTAGTTTTTTTATATAACCTTGATCCTAACTGTTGATATATTTATTTTGTTTTAATAAAAATTCTTTATGTTGTATTATTGTTAATGGGAGATTACTAAGATTTATCTTGGAGATGAACTCCTTTTCAATTCTAATATGAATTTTATTTTTCTTCAAATTAATATATTTAACATTAATCTAAAATTGTTTTATAACTATTTATTTCCACATTGTAGTTTTAAAAAATACTTTAGAATAATGTACTCTGAATGATTATATTTACAAATTATATAAATATATCTTTTGGTATTAGTAGTGTATTTTAAATGCTATAGATACTTCAATAGTTTAAACTAGGGTTTTATCAATCCATTGAGAATTTATATTAATGTTCCCAATTATATAAACCTATTTTGTTTTTAAACTGGGACTTCATTTTAAATTGAGTGGTTTTATCATTATAATTTTAAAAATACAAAACATTAATATAGACACTCAATTCACCATACTATTGTTAATTTATCTTAGACAAAAAGTTTCTATTTGTTTAAATAAAATTCTTTATTAAAATGATCAATATTTTTTATATTTTTTATATTAACATTGATAAAATAAAAGGAAAAATATCTCTTCTTTTTAATGGAATGTTATCATAGATTGTAAACCTAATAGTTTTTAAACTAATAAAAATATATATTTTAATGGAACTAATTATGCCGAGTGGAAAATTAAAATAAAAATCTTTTTATAAATTTTAGTATTTGATATTTGAGGTATTATAGAGGATTAATATTATATAACCAACACATCTAGAAAGGAACATGATGCTTCATTAAATGTTGATTATCACTGTAAATATAAATCTATAAATGATTTATTTACTTTTTTTATTCATGATAAGCTATTATTAATAGTATATCTTCTTGTTCTACTGATTTGGAAATATGGGACAGTATGCATATTTCTCATCAATAAATTCCAATGTAAATGAAATCATATTAAATAAATATACTATGATGTATGAGTCTTTCATGATTATACCTTATGAGTTGATATCTGAAATGTATTATATATTTAATGGTATAATCAATTCAATGAATGCAATAAGAAAATAAATTGATGAAAAATAATAGCTACTAATAATACTATGATTCTTACCTAATAGGACGATAATAACTTTTGTGTCCATTATTGAATATTGTATCATAAGAAAGCTGCTAGTGAATGAAATCAATGTAGATTTTACGATGTCTGAAGAGAAATTAAAGGTTGAAATCAGGATATTTAAATTAAAAATAATATTATATCCTTTACGTCATATGAGTCTAAATCCAAAGATATAATAAAATATGATTCCATTGTAGTTGAATCTGACTTGGAAAGTGATGATGATATGTATAAAGTATCTAAAACATTGAAAAAAATAAATTTAAAACACTATTTTTTTTCCGAAAGTGTAATTATACAGTACAATGGGAAGGAAGATTAAATTAGATAAAGGATTTGAACAAAAAGGAGTAATTTAGTGTTATAGCCTGCTACTAATAAAAGAAGAAATGATATATTAATTCTAATTGATATATCATGAAGTATAAAACGAAATATGATGAAATAGTGAAAAAAAAACGAAAAAATGACGTCCAAACATAGTTCATATGAGGAAAACTCTATTGATTCTGATTCAACTGGGAATGACGCAAGTGAGAAATATAATTTTCTATTTATTGACAATGTATCTAAGGTATATAAGACAATTTATATTAAATACTTTTATGATTTTGAAATTTATCTAGATGAATTAAAAATTAATTAAGAAGAAATTTTGGGAAACTAATCTATATTTGATGACAAAATGAATGAAATGAAAGATAAGTACAAGAATTCAAAAATGTTGCATTCCTAATTTTACAATACTAAGAATAAACTTTCTATTGATTAAAATATAAGGAAATAATAATTAAATAAGATATATATTTGAAATTGGATTATGTAGAAAACTATATAAGAGTAAGAACAATTTTAAAAAGTATAAATAAATTTAATTTGATTTTGGGAATTCAGAAACCACCTAAAATTAATACTAAAAATTAATATACATATATATAATATATAAAAATCTATTTTGTTACATGTTTAATGAATATAACATAATCTAAAAAAATATAGGGACCTATAATGTTTCAGTAAACAAAACATTAATGAGGACCTAATAGAACCTCTTTTATAAAATTAAATTAATATTTCAGTCAACAAAAAAATTAAGTAAATGTGGATTCCAAAATATATAATTAGTAACCTTTTTGTACATAATAAAATATGGGAAAAAATATTTTATTATGTTATTTTATATTGTGAAATTTATTAAAGTTTTTTTTAATTTGATTGTATTTGGATAGTGTAGTCCCCCAATACATAACTTCATACTAATAAATAATTATTATTATTATAAATGAGTATTGAGTATATGTCACATTTTTTATAACGTGAAATGAAAAATAATCCACCCTGGTAAATATTCTTACATTGAAATGATTCTCATTTATAATGTTTTTTATTGATTGAAATATAATCCACTTAGTATATCTCAATTATATGTTGATGGATATAATATTTTATTTTAGAATAATTCTTGAAAAATATACGATTCCAAACGTGTTTTACTTTTTCCTGGAATAATAAATGTGAATTTTTATGTTGTGAAATTCGAATAATTATTTTTTTAATTGATTCATTAGATTATAAGATTCAATGTGAATCTTAGTTGTGTCATAGAATAATAATACACTACAATATGAAATCTCCAATGAATATTACTAGAAAATTATGAGTCTAAGATCTACCCAATCTATAATTTCCAAAAGATGATATTTTTAACCCCAATTCAAAAAGAAAGTTACATAATATTTCATTAAAACTAAAGAAAGATCCTTCAAAATATTATATACTATAATTCATTCACATAGATTTGTTTGTACCTTTTCTTGAATGGGTGGAAGGATTATTTATTTGAAATTATTGATGATTATTCAATATACACAAGGGTTTTCTTATTATATCACAAATGTGAGTCTTCATCTAATTTTTTATGTACAAAAAAATTATATAGAACCATACTAGAATAAATATTATGAAATTGAGAAGGGGTCATGGCCATGATTTTAATAATTAATACATTCAATCTTTTTGTTTACAATATGGATATACACACAATTTTTATTCATGTAGAACACCTCACCAAAATGGGGTTGTCAAATGTAGAGACAATATTCATCATGAAATTTCTTGGTCTATGCTTTGGTAATATTTATTAGCTATTTATAAATGGTATAAAGATATAAGATCAAGATTTTACATAATAAATAGGGTTATTATTACTTTAATTATTAATAATACTCCCTGTGAACATTGGAATCGTAGATAACCAAAAGTTAACAACATTAGAGTTTTTTGTTATAATATATTTTTTCTAAATATAATGTATATTCTAAATAAATCTGTATCAAATTATTATGAATGAATTTGTATTGGTTTTTCAAAAACATGAAAATCATAGATAGTTTATTATAAGTAATCTAATATTGTTAACGAATTCGTAAAAGTAACTTTTGATGAGACATATCCACGAGAGTAAATAAAATTAGAAAACCATTTAGATAATATATCAAATTTGAATATCAATAAAACCTAAAATACTAATAACTAGATTAATGTATTATTTGATAAATCACCCAATATATATTATCTTTACAAACCTTACCTTGAATAATAATTGGAAGAACCAAGTACATCATTACCAAAAATTATTTGGAAAAAGAGATATCGACCTTTATATACTTTTGTAGTTGATATAGATAGTAGAACTCAAACCGGAGTGTATATTAGAAACTATGTTAAAAATAAAGCCTTATTTTCTTAGTTATAGAATAATAATTTCACTGAATGAATTAATTATGTGAATTGGGTGATAGATATTCCATAAGATTTATATCATTTGGAAATAATTAAATTCTGGGAACTAGTTAGTAGACCTAAATAAATATAACTATTAAATCTAAATTGGTAATTTGAAACAAGGTTGATGGGTATCTAATTATATTTAGAAACAAAGATATATTTGTTTCACGAGGTAATAATATAATAATTTATGATGAAAAATTATTATCTCTAGTAGCTAGCCTTAAATCCATTATAACACTTCTTCATTATGAAGCTCATCCAAATTTCAAACAATAATAAATTGATATCAAGATATAATTGATAATTGGTTATATAACTGAGGAATTGTTTATAGAAAATCTCATTTATTATTAAACACTAATTTACCAAATCATGTGTTTAAACATTCAAAATCACGGTATGGTTTAAAATAGGATATTTGTTATTGGAATAATTAGCTCAAACTATTTCTTATTTTCTAATATATTTTCAAAAGGTATATATTTATTTTATTTTTCAAAAGTATTTTTCAATATGTTTACTTGATCGAATATATATCGATGAAATTATTTTTGGTTACTCTAAAAAATAGTTGTGTATTGAATTTTCTATACATATGCATAATCTATTTGAAATATGGTTAATGAGAGAATAATAATTATTCCTTAGTTTACTATTTTTTTTCAGAAAAAGATGGAATTATTTTAACATCAACAAAATATACAAATGTCAATTTAAATGGTTTTGGATTGGATATGATAAAATGAAGTGATAATCCAACAAGTTCTAGCTATAAAGTATATTTGGATGAAATTGGAAAATCATCCGACCAAACTACCAACAATGGTATGATTGGGAGTTAATTATATTTTAATGTTATTCATGCTGGTTTAA
The DNA here is from genome assembly GCA_963277665.1 of Viscum album. Lineage (NCBI taxonomy): Eukaryota > Viridiplantae > Streptophyta > Magnoliopsida > Santalales > Viscaceae > Viscum > Viscum album. The sequence continues at coordinate 1,608,888,044 of OY728140.1, forward strand.
TTTTTATTGTGTTAATGTGTGAACCATTTCAATAAAACAATAAATAATATCATTTAAATTAAATTAACATAATTTTTAATCACCTAAAAATAAAAAATAATTTTAGATTATATTACTCTTGGGAACATGAATTTGAATTCGTTAGTTATTTTGATGCATAATTTGGTGGATATCAGTAAGATAGAAAAAGAAACACACACATATGTCACTTTTTATGAAAGTGCCTAGTTTCATGGTTTAGTAAAATGTATAATCATATTACATTTTCGTTAGATGAAGCTAAGTACTTAGATTTCAGTAGTTGGTATGAAAACATTCTATATAAAAAACGCACATTTATATATGGTGTTTACCAATTTCAACATTTCCCTATAAATTGTTACCTTACAAGTGGAGTTAACAATTCTGAAACACATGTATATCATTCCAGGACTAAAACAATTGATATAATAAAACACATATTCAGATATCATTTTCAAAATGGACATAGAAATATTTTTTTCATAGGTACTATGAACCAGCTCATTGGAATTTTAAGAAAAACCATTAAACATTGAAATAATGAATTATATCTGAATTAGGTTATGTATGATTGATCACCGTTAATTATTATTTTTTAACATTAAGAGTAATTTTCTTTTTCAACTATTTTCAAAATACTCAATTGGAAATTTGGAATAAGTGGTCTTAAGGATATGTCATATAGTAGGTTTTTCTACCATTACAGGGACAACTACCATAACAACTGGTTATGTGGTAGGTAAATCTATTACAATACCTCAAGCTATTCTGAAGATACACTCATGTGGTAGGTCAATTTGTAGATAATTAATATTATTCTACATTTCATACAATTATTCAAGCTACCATAAGAAATTTCACATCGTTAGAATACTTTTTATGTCTATTTTCATAAATTTTATAATATATTTATACAGGATTTTCCTGTATTACTTTTTATATTCCTAAATAAAATATAATTAATTAAATAAATGTTGAAATAAAATCCTTATTTATAAATTTAAAATATCTATCATTTTTAACCTTTATTTATTTATATTATCTCATAACCAACCATGTGGCTTGAAAATATTGATTCTCATGATAGATTGTAATGAATAAGAATACTCTCAAGTTCACTTCTCTTGAAGAATCACATCCCTCAAAGAAAATAAAATATTCCTCCATCACTCATTCTTAACTAGTAAATCCACATTTTTGGACTCAATTTACCATTCCTTAAAATAATGTAAATGTTGGATGGATGAAGATGAGTATTTCTTTAGTTTGGAAATATTTTTAGATTCAAGGATGGGATACATGGTTTAGTAAAAACAACAATCCATTTAATTCATAGTATCATAAGAATTTATATTTAAAAAATGGAATAGGAGATGGTTGATAAGAAGGATGTCACCAGGGAATTTGTATATAGATAAATATTGAATTTTTATCTATGGTGTGGGAAAATGATCAATGGTAACTTGTAAAAGTGATTTAAGGATTTTAATATTTAATATATTTTACGCAATGAAACCATAGAGTCTGAAAATGGTCTCCTAGAGGTGACTGGTGATGGAATAACTAAAATAAATTCTACAATAGAACATTATGGTTGTTTTAGAATGATGTTAATGTTTATAAAAAATTTAAATTTCTTAATGAAAGTGTATTTTATTATCCTTATACATTACGATATTATATTTCTCTATTTAATAAAGAATGAAATGTAGTTTTAACAAAAGAGGTATTTGATGAGAAATATAAATGAGGTATGTAAAAAAATATAGTTTTAATTCATTACCATATCCTATGTTTATATTATCTTTGTTAGATTAAAAAATAAAAATTCCTTAGTAGGAAGAAAATTCAATAGCCTATTGTGAGTTTGTTTGAATAAAACAATTTATAAGAGATTGAGGATAAATTATAATCCACAATGGAAAATCTACTTTTTTAATAATAATTTTACATATGATAATGTAAATCTGGTAATGACCCATATATTAACTGAGGATAAATCTGACCTAGGTATATAACCTAGCGATGTATTGGACAATTACTCTAAATAATTATTTAATGAATAATGATATAAGAATGAAAATGAATATGAATAAGAAGTAGTTATTCATATAATTGAATTTGGAATAATAGTGGGTTTAAATGAAATTGTTAATGAAACTAATTAAGAAGGGAGAGGCTATCATGAGACAATGGAAATTGGATTCCATACTCATGAAGGAATATATTTTTCTCCCATAAATCTACATTGTCTCTAAAATCCTGGGAAATAGATTTAAATGATGATGACGATATTGAAGTTTATATGATTTATCTTAGTGAATTATATTTTTAATATGATTATGAGGTGTCATTTAATGAATAATAAATTGATGAAATCTATATAGAATACATTTTTTAGAATATATGAACTCTTATGAGTGGTTAAGAAATATAATTTCTAATGATTTCAAGTAATCAATGACCCATTAAATAGGAATGATATCTTAATGGGGAGAAATAAATTTCAAATATTTGTTATAATTTTGATAGGGGGAGTCTACATTGACATGGTGGACCATCCATCTATACTGTATCAATGGACTCAAAAGGATCAATTGTTGTTTAATTTAATCTTAAAGAATGGATTGTGTGTTTTTATCATAGACAAATGCTTCTTGAAGTTGATATCAATAAATTAATTGAAGAATTTTTTTTTAAATATGTGTGGATTTGTTCATCTAAATAATTTTGAAGAAACTAGTATGGTGTCTCCTATTAGAGAGAAAACCTCACTTATAGAGGAAATGATTGAAATATTTTCACCTCTTGCTACACTTAGACCATATCCTCTCACTCATTGTTCATATTATATTTATATATAGTATTTAACTTATTTAAACACTAATTATATGAAATTTAATAAATAAATTTTATTTGGATTTGGATTTTATTTTTTATTTTCAAGATTGGAAGAGATTTAGAAGACTGGTTTTCTTCTTGTATCTCACATTAAACCTATGATTTTTCTATTTTGTAATAATATAAATTAATATATTAAATGTTTTTTTAAATGTGGGATCTGTTTAGGAATAATTATAGGACATGATGATAAAACGTAATCATAGATACGAGAATTTAATTATTCAGGAATCCTCTTATGATAATCCTCCAATGTGTGTTTCTCTTTCGTCTGCCCAAATAAATGTTTCCATTGAGTGGAATATGATTATTCTTATTGGAATAGGTGATATGAAATTTATTTGGGATATTTATTAATGAAAAGGGATGATTTATTTCTGGGTTTTAAAATCGTGGTGCTAAAACCCTTGAGGGAATAATAAGTGATAGTCAAAAAGTTGGCATATACAAATAGAATTCAAAAATATTTTTTGATCATAGTTTGAGCTTAATAATTATTAAATTAGATATAATGATTTTTTATATCATTTTATGGTGAACTAAATATGTAAGAAATCACTATGTCTTTTAAATAATAAGTGGATAATTTTTTGTAATAACACCTATTTTAGAGATTCTTATGATGGAGAATAGAAATTTTTCTATATTATGGGGAAAAAACCTTAGCCCTTGAAGATTTAACACATTTTATGGAGCTATATATCTATATTTATCATACTAATTATATTTCACTTCATGAATTCCTATGGATTTAAATTCATCATTGCCTACATATTTTTTCCCAACATAAACAAATTTCATTATTCCTCGTTTTAACTTCACTCCAAATCATTTTTTTCAACATTTAATTCTTTTTTCAACAGGATTAATTTAAATATCTTCCTCCAATATGCCATGTACTATAACCATGCTTAACTCTACAACCTCTTAGGATAAATATAATGATTATATTGATCCTCTATCCACTAGAGAGTATAAATCCAATTAATATTATAAATAGGTTATCTGATAGTGAATTATTATTTTTTATAAAAATTATTCTAAATGAGTAAAATATTATTATTGTCTTGGATATATTTACTACTATCATGTTTATAATTATTTTATTATTTATTATATTTGATCATATCATGATTACATTTTCCCTATACGGACTTTTCTAATATTTCATATCTTTTTGATTATCCCAAAAGGGGGAGAACATTATTCGATGTATAATTTTGTTTGTAAAAAAGTATAAAATATTCAGGTTCTTTCTAATATCTTTTATCTTAAACCAATATACAACCATGATTCTTGATCATAAAAATGTATAAATGTTGGATTATTCCAAAATATAATATTTTTTGTGATCCCAATTCTTGTATCCTATATCCATAATAAATTATTATTTTGTGTTAGTGAATTATTTTTCTATGAAAACTATTAAAATTGTATAAGTATGTATGCTGTCATCTGTTATGAAATGTGACTGAATGGAGAGACTACCTACAACATTTTATAAGGTTTAGATTCATTAAAAAAATTATTTAATCAGACAAAATTAAATCTATGAGACTGAATGGAATGTGACCATGATGAAATTTCTCTAAGTTTAAATTGAACTAAATAATGAAATGAACAAACTACAATATGTATTTTAACTATCTATGCTAGTCACCTAAAAAATTTCAATGTTTTGATGTAACCACATGATGGAATTTGTCTTATCACATGATGAACATTCATGAAATTTAATGATGATGGATAAAGTGACAATATGTTTATAGTTGAAGTAATCCCAAGATAGAATTCAATTAACTACATGATCTAAGAGGCCATGTTAGTTCCAATAAACTGCATCAGTACTTGTTCTAAAAAAATAGAAGTCTGTATAAACCATGTGTGATAAAGCTACAATGTATAATGTTACAAATCCCAAGGGATAGTTTTCTAGTATAATGAGTCCTCTCCTAATAGTTGGGATCTGTTATGCTGATAATAATCATTTCTCAACTACTACTTTTTGGTGAAGACACATCAAATATAATGAATCCTCATTCTTAAAAAATAAGTGTTTGGTGTTGGTGATTTATCATATAATATTTATTAACCTATAGTAATATACTCCATTATATGGATAAAATCACAAATACATTGAAGAAGGAAAAAATAACTATATCTTTAATTGCAGACCCTATAATAAATTAGACCAAAACATGAACCTTTATCATCAATGGAAATTTGATTGATAATTGTGCTACATAAAACTTTACATGATTTATTCACCCTCTATATTTTATTTACATATTGACTTGTTCTTTTATTTTATGTAAATTTATTATGAACTTCTATTGCTTTGTGTCTAGGAGAAATATGATTGTCCATAATCTTATTGATTCAAATTTTATTATCCCATGTATAACTATGGAAGAAGATTTGAATAGTCCTGATTAACTTATGAGTTGTTTTTTTGTAGAACCCAAACCATGGTTGTGGATGTATTTATCTTTTATTAATAAATTTGTTATTTCGTGGCTTATTGTAATGTGGATATTACTATGATATATCTTAAAACTAACCTCTTATTAAACTGATCTTTTTATAATAGTTTTCTTTGAATATTTTTTTTAAATTTACTGTATAATAATTTTATAACCCTTGATTTTAATTGACATGTTTTCAAATTCTCTTAAAAAAATTATAATCAAATATTTTACAATTACAAGAGATATATATTATTTCTGATACAAAGAGAGTATTTTTAAAAGATAAAAAAATATTTTTTGTTTTAACTAGGCTTTAATCAAAACATTGAGAACTAGTTTTATATTTTGGAATAATTTATATATACTATATTTTTAATCTATGGAAATTTATTATCATTATAATTTATAAAAATAATAATTAATTTATCTTAATTAACCAACTCTAAAAAATTCACCTCAGGCCAAAAAAATGAATCCATTATTTCATGATATTTCATCTCGAGATATTCATATCTTAATCACCAAATGTATAATATAGATTTCATTACATTTAAATTTCCATTATAAATGGTATTTTATATTTCCCTAATAAAATATTAAATTTTTACCCCTAACCATTAAAATTAACTCACTTAAAGATATTTCAAAATAGAAATTCAAGCATGAACTTCAATCTTCAAATTTATCTTATCTATTTCCATCAGAGTATTAATATCAACATGTGGAATAAACTACTAGTGACTATATCCAATACATTAATAGTAATATATTAAATTTATATATTTATTGGATCCTTACAAATATAATAATTCTCTCCCTAAAAATTTTAAATCTTCTTCTTGTAAACATTATTAATGTTATCCATTTTTTCAATAAAAATAGTGATTGAATATTCAATCAAATGGAGAGACATTATTGAAATAACTCAAAAACCAACTGAGATCAACAAAATCTATAGAAGTAAATTTGAAATTTCTTAATCTTCTTAAGAAACTCGATTTCTTCAATACCAATTCTGTTAGCCGATTACAAGGTTTTTTGTTGATAGTCCTGAATCAATGGATTTAATTTCATCATTTAATTTTATGATTTCTTATGAAACCAACTGCTATAACTAATTATAGTATGTGATCTCATTGTAAAACACACACACCAAGGAATTAAATAAATAAAGGACACTCGATGTACAAGGATCACTGTTCAAAATAAGTAGCTATACCATAGAACAATTAAGACACAAATTAGGTCATATGATAATCTAGAATATATATAATTGATTAAAATATGTAGGGAATATCTTTTACTCATGTTATAGGATTAAAATAGGGAAATCTCAAGAAATTATTCCAATATAAATGATGTAATGCCTTATAATATTGAGGTCGAGATTATCCTTCATCCTATTGTGATTTTCTTCTGATAATATTATATTTCATTTTTACTTCTTTAAAATTAAAAATAGTTGTGAATTACTTATTATTATTCTTATATTTTCACTACTATCAGTATTATCTTCATTTTCTATCTTCTTCATATGAGGACTGCACTGCTGTAATACCACAAAATTCAAAAATAATAACATTTGTTTCAATATGTTATTCAAAAAAATAGTAGTTTTATTTTTTTTACATAAAACACTAGTTTTATCTTGTGTGACATTAAATAATGAGTTTATTATATTGATTGTGTTACACTTAAGGTTGATATTCTCCTAACAGAAATTAATTATTAAAATTATTATATATATGAAAATTATCGCTTAACCATTTGAATGGAGAGTATTTATATATTTATCTTAATTATGAAAATATATGGTTTACATATTTTTTATTTATAATTTTATTAGTAATAAAATATGTATCATTTATAAGAAAAACAAATCTCTTCTAAAAAAATTTATTGTAGTAAAAGATGTTTTAGTCACACTATACGCACATAATTTAAAATTAATATTTACCACTTTAATATAATTTATATGAAAAAATAAATTTCACTTTTGATATTGGAATATATAAAATTATCTTAGGATTATTTTTTGGGAGTTTTCTGAGATTTGTTTTGTAGAATAGTGAAAAATATTTAATTTTAATTAAAATATGACTTTTCATTAAAATAATTTATAATGGTAAATTATATTTTGAATTAATATTAAAATAAAATATTTCAATTATTTATCAATTAATTATTTTTAGGTAATTTTAAATATTTAAATATTTAATTATGATAAAAAAATAAATGTAAAATATTGACTATTTTCATTCTAAAACAACGTTTTTTATCGCATAAGTGGGATTAATATTAAATTAAATTCATCAACTTATTTGTGTGTAATTTGGATAAACAGATTCCATATTTTTAATTTGGATAATTTATATTATCTAAAAAGTTTAAATTAATTATTGACCATAATGATTTTTGAATACAGTTAAAATTATAAATCGTGATTAAGGTTAAATCAGGTTTTTGCGCATTATATACATTTTTATTGAAAATAATTTTACACAAACATCGTATTTTTCCGTAAATAATTGGTTTTTATATTTATATTATATTGTTATAAATTATTTAATAAATCTCATATTAATTATAGTATTAATGTACATAATTAATAGGTAAATAAAAAGATAAATATAAACGTTGTAAAAACTAAAATGGTGAAATTGAGTAAACATTAAGAAAATGAAATGTTAAGTTAAAAATGTGCTTATTTTTATTTTTTTGAGGAGTTTCTCGACCACATAAACTATACCATATATTATTGATCTACATTGTAGGCACAATGTGGTAAGGGATACCTCCCAATAGTGAATACATTTCGGTACTAACAAGAATATCACTGCACCTCAATGGAAAACAAAACTCACCCTCTCCCCTTATTCACACCTATCAATCCATTTGGCTTGACCAAACAATACCTAAATCACTTCAAATATTACATCCCCTCATCTAGGAATCCATAGTTTTTTCAAAAAACCATTCTAGGTATAATTTAGTGCATACCAAATGATGATACCTGAAGATTATGAAAAGTTATTCACTAAGCATCTTTATTTTACTAATTGATCCACCTACATGAATTTTTATTATACCGTGTTGATATAATAACCATATTATCTTCCCTATACTGGTATTTTTTTATAAAAATTTCATGACATAAAACCATAGATACTTCTATCACATGAGTTAGTAAATTATTGTTTGTGTGGAAATTGGACTAAAACCTCATAAACAGATGTCATTCATTTGTTCCACCCATTCCACAAAATATAAATTAATATTTCTCATGTGTGTGGTGGACTGTCATTCCATGAAGCAATGTGATTTTTCATTCACTAACGCTTTACATGGAACATGATAAGGAATGATGTTAATGGTTTTATGTGATATAATGGACATAATTACAATATTCATAAAATATTTATCATCTTGAACGATAGTATATATATATATCATTTTATTTTTTTACTTTTCACTCATGAAAATATGATAATGACATTCGTGTTCTTGTGGACTACCACCTACAGTAAGCAATGTGAATATATTATTTCATCTCTATACCACATGAATGATATATATAATTATATAATATCGTATTACTGACATTATGATCATTCTAGAATGGTAAAATATAGCTTACCTGCTTTAAATAATGATCATAGAAATATGGAAACGTTACTCATATGTACGTATGTGCTACCATCTCCATATATGTCATTTACATAGATTTTCATAAGAATCATTACTTATTACTTTTAAAATTCATAATTATGTGAAAATATAAAATTTATTTCATTATTATTACTATGTAGATGATGAAAAAATATAATATGTACTATAACAAGATCTATAATGAAAAAACATATATGAGAAAATAAGGCAATTTAAACCCGAAACAGTGAAAGTAATGAAATATTATTTACAAAATAGTGGTAAAATGTTACAAGAGGATTATAGATTATAATATAAAAAAGAATATGGTCATGTTATAATTTAATAACATTCTTCATACAACTACATAGGTGTTTAATACACATTCAAACAAAAGGATTCATAAGGTAATGGATTTCATCTCAATTTCATTTCATCGAGCCATATTATAATGTTATACACCTAACTTATTTTATATTGTGTAAATAAAATCCCTTTGACTTGTAATATAATGCAAAACTCACTATTCACTATATTTTATGTTTTGATTTTAATTATTTCATCTAAGGATATTTCACCAAAATGTTTCTGAGCTCTAAATAATTACATAACTCAATTTATTTTCATTGAGTTATATTACATATTCATTATATTTTATATAATAAGATTATGTGCATAGTTATTTTTTACTATATATTGTTTTATTTATAATTTTTAGGTATATTTAAAATTTATACACATCATCCATTCATTGATTAATTCTCAAATCAATTTAATAATAATTTCAACTGGTTTTTTTACAACATCACTCTAATTAATAATTTTTGTAATTGAATTCCATTTAAAGTAAATTATAGGGATATTCCCTAATACATCCATTTCATTTTCTTATCCATTCATTAATAATGATATTTTAATGTAAGTGTACAAATTTTCCACCCTTTTTTAGTTACATATTTCTAAGAAAATTCAACTTCATTGCACACTTCAGTACAAAATATGTTTTCTTCCAAAACGATATTTTCTAAAAAAATAAAAAATGTTATTATAGTTTTAAAAATGATTCAGAAAATTATTTTTCACTAAATATTACACATTAAAAAATGTATATAAATCTTTTTTATTTATTTTTCAAAATAATAAATTTATATATTCTACTAAAAAATTTAGAGTGATCTTTTTATTATTTTCTGAGGAATACACATTCCTATCATTTTTACAATGAAAAAATAATGTTATTTTTACTTTTACATATTGTATCTATTTACCCACCATCCTGAATTTCAATTACTAGATGATTCCTTTATAAGTTTATAAGTATATATATATATATTTAAAATCATTTTAAAAGTAATTTTTAAAGAAAAGTATTCTCAAAAAATATAAAAATGAAAAGGTTATTTTCCTCAAGAATTTTGTTAAAGATCATTTAATGGTTTTTTTATTCTTCAATGACAATAACCATTTATTATTACTCTATGGGGTATGACATGATACTATCCATGTTATACATTATGATGGTTTATGATTATTTTTTCCAAGGATAATAGTGACATTCACTTCCTTGATTAAATTTTTAGTCATTTAACACCCATTGAAATATTTACATTATATGATCTTTAAACATCAATTCTTCACTAAATATCCATATTATTTATCATGGATATGTATATTTCATATACCATAAAATGTTTTAACATAAATTATTTTCAATCAAAGTAGTTTGTTTGTTTGGGGAAGTATTGATAAATATGTATTCTTTACTCAATATTGATATTTCATGATTTGGAATAGTGTTTATGAATTAGGTTGATTATATGATATACAATTAATTATTTGGAAATTAATATACATGTGGGGGCTAGTTAATCATAGCCCCATGATGCATCAGTAGTCTCATGGAATGAATTAGCTAGATATCCTTTGTTAAATGATTTTTTACCCATCAGTTTAAAAATGTATTAAGGATAAATCATAATGGTAAAAGAATCATGTCCCTAGAAAACCATAAATCCAATAATAAAGTATTGTCTTCCTTATGATTTGAATTATTATTATCTATGATATTTTCATTATTATATTATCTATATATTCATTTATTTTTTAATTTAATGATTCAATGGTATTACTATCAATTATTAACATAGTAATATTGATTCATCCATATCATATTATTTAAATGTCATGGGTTTGTAGTTATTTCCCATTCCATATTGAATATTTTATATCAAGTTATTTAAATGGAATGTGTTCGAATTTTTTTTCCTTTCTATGTTGATGTTTCTTATTGATTCGTGATTGCTTTCACTTTACATTAACCTTTCTGAGTATTTGGGTACAAAATTATATTTTTACATTCCATACGATTCCATGATGTTATTATGATTGATATGTTGGAATAAAATCGATTTTATAATGTTATTCTTGAAAAAAAAATTGTAATTTTAATTTTGAAATGTAATGTAAGTATAAATTATGTATCCAATTTACCAAGACTTCAAAACTATTAGCCCCTTTAATATGTTATTCCTTGTATCTTATAATGATATAATATAATAGGAATTTAATCAAGTCTTAATAGGGTCAGGTCGCTACAGTTTTAATTATAGGAATAACATTAACCTAGGAAAATAGATTTTGGAAAGCATAGATTATGAAACACAATGCTTTGATTAAATTTGAGGATGAGTACATAAGAACATCCTAATGTTTTGGTAAGGGGGATATTTTGTGGTTTTCATTGAAATACACAACTTTATAGGTACTACAAGTGAATATGGTTCTATCATAGAGGTAACAATGGGTATAACTCGAAAAATGGTGTGTCAGGCTTGACTCGTGCATTACCTATAAAATAAAAATAGTCATTACTATACACCTTGTTTGAAACTCCCCATGGATATTCATAGAATAATTAAAATTTAATCTATAAACCAATTTTAATAATTTTAAAATAATGATTTCCCCAATGAAACCATGTTTATAATCGTGAGATCATTTATCAAAAAAAATCAATTTTTGTTAAGTATTTCACTATTTTTGGAATTATAAATTATGTTCAATAATGATATGATCTAATATAATGTATGGAATCTTTCAGAAATTGTGCCTAGTGGAAGGAATGGGAACTGCATTGATTCACATAATCATAAGAGTAACAATGATCACTTATTTAATGGCCTTAAGCCTGTCCTTCGTAGGGAATTATCCTTCCAAACATTATCATCTTATGAAGACATAGTATAATGTGATAACATGGTTAATAAATAATTCTCAGTGTATCATGGCATGAAATGCAAGCATGATATGAAGAATATTGTTGCAAAAAAATTTTTTAAAGGAAAGGTTATAAAGAATGAATTTCCCACATCTGATAATAAAGGGAATAAACAACTTGTTACATGCTTAAACGGGATGTAATTTTTCTATACGAATGGAGATAATATAAACCATTAATTTTCATTAAATGGAAAGAAAAAAATTGTATGTACAATACTTAAACTGTAAGGATATGGGGAACTATGGAAATCAATATAACAAGAATCAATGGAATATATCTAAAATGAAGGCAATAGATCATGGTGAAGCTTATTCAATTGCCATAGAAAAGAGAGATGATTTATGTTCTTATGTTTGAATTCAAGAATTATTTTTCATTAGAGCATTTTATCAATAATAATATTCTTATATGAATTATGAAATACATCAGGATTCTATTGTAGAACAATGACATAAATGATTTAGTGAAAATATTGAATTATACCAAGGAATTTGATTTATTGTATAGTTTAAATTCCTAGAAAACATAAGATTGAGGGAAATATAACTCTTAATATATTCTTGTAAGTGCGATAATGATGTTGGTGTAAATTAATAATTTATATGGATAATGTAAATTAAACAGTTCTGACTACCATGGGACTAATTAATTGTATGTTTATTTTGAAAATAGAATGACCTTGATTCTAATATTTTTGATCGTTTTCATTTAGAATATTAATATGATTAACTATTTATGAAATTTTTTATGTATAAATATGTATAGGGTTTTAGAAAATAATATATTACCTCACCCTATGAATATTTATGTATACTAGATGACCTATAGATAATATTTTTTCATAAATGTAACTTGTGATTAATTTACTTACTTATAATTATATATTGGATATTATGATCCATTGAAAGTAAATTTTATTGTTTCGTGCATAAAAAATAATTTTTGATTATCCATTTATGGAGTAAGGGATGAATTGAAGAACATCCAAACACTACTGGAAATGAATGGTATACCTACGGTTGAAAACTGTCGGTATAGGCTATAAAACCATTGGTATAAAATAAACCAACAGTTTTACAAACCATAGGAATGTAAGTCGTGACAATAGACATATACCAACAGTTTCAAAGAAACTCTTGTTACATGTGAATAAATCAACTCTATACCATCAGTTTTAGGTAAACCATTGGTATAGAGGTGAGATATCCCAACGGTTATGACCCTTTGGGATAAAAATTATATATACTTTTACCAATAGTTCCTAAGAATCATTGGTAAATGTCTACAGTATTCACATCTCTACTAATGGTTTTCTTAGAACCATTGGTAAAACATCTATATGAAACCTATTCCAATGGTTTAAAACTATTGGCATAGGCATAGCTGTACAATTCACACAGCTGCCTGTTGCTCTGTGTGCTGGTATGTGAATTGTACAGTAGTAAATTCAGAATCACAAAATAAGGATACATAATACAATAATCAATTATAAATACAATACATTAAAAACTGAATACGTAATTATATGTGACAAAAAATTTAGTATACATACAAAATTGAATTTTTTATAAAACATACACGATTGAGTTCAAAAATTAGAAGCTAATAAACCAAAACAATTAAATGAATAAATGAATTCAACCAAACCCAAATATAATGTCCCTTGGCTTGGGGCGGGTGTCTTTCAACTTAGTGATGATGATAATGGGTGTGTATGAATGAGCATGTGTGACATAGGGTACATAGTTTTCCTTAGCATGTTAAATTTCATGTGTTTTAGAATAGGGGTTGGAGTTCCTCACATGAGAACTAGATTGTGTGAGGCTGGACTATGGATCATTGTGCTAATGTATCAACACAATCGGAATACTTTTGTTCAGTTTTCCATATGCATGTTGTTCTTACTTAAACTGTTGTCCATTTTAAATAAAAGAGATATAGTTAGAGTGATACTGCCCACACCATGCCTCAGATTGAGGTGGGGTTGACTCGTACATGTCACATATGAACCATGGATATTTTTTGTAATGTATCAACACAATACGAATGCGTTTGGTTGGTTCTTCATATGCCAATTGTTTTCACTTAAAATGTTGCCCATTTCAAATAAAAGTGATATTCTTTGATTGGTACTGGCCACACTGGGCCTCGGATTGAGGCTCAGTTGACTCGTACATGTCATAAATGACCCATGTATTGTTATGCTAACGTATCAACACAATCCAAATACGTTTGGTCGATTTTCTGTATGTTGGTTTTATTTATATAAAACTGTGTCAATTTTAAACATAAGAGAGAAACTTCATGTGCTTCCTACCACATTATGCCTCTGATTAAGGGGGGTTGACTCTTACATGTCATTAATGATCCATGGATCATTATCCTAATGTATCAACGCAATCCTAATGCGTTTGGTTGGTTTTACATATGCTAGTTGTTGTTTTCATTTAAAATGTTGATCATTTCAAATAAAGTTGTGATACTTTGTGTGGTACCGGGCACACTGTGCATCGGATAGAGGAAGGGCTGACTCGTACATGTCACAAATGACCCATTTATCATTTTCCTAAAATATTAACATAATCCACATGCGTTTGGTCAGTTTTCTGTATGCCCGTTGTTGTTTTCATTTAAAATGTTGATCATTTCAAATAATGGTGTGACACATTGAGTGGTACCGGGCACACCGCGACTCGGATTTAGGTGGGGTTGACTCGTACACATCACAAATGACTCATGGATCATTTTCCTTGTCGGAACCATGGTATTTTATGAATGAATTGGAGTATGGTTTGTTCTTGTTGTCAATCCCCAGTGGATGTTCAGAATGTGTTACCACAAAGTGATCATACAGTTAAAGCAGACAATAGTATTAAAGGTGGCGCTGTTTCCCAGTGTTTGCCAAATGTTTAGGCATGAAAATCGACAAATAGAGATAAGTGTTTTTAGAAAAGAGACTTGAGAGCCAGGTACTTTAAGGAGAGGAAAATTTCATGCCATATGTTTTTCAAGATCCGAACATGGAAAAATGGAAAAGGGATAAGGGTCGCGCAAGTTTTGGACTGGTCGCACAAGTGACCTGTGTGCCAAGAAAGGACTTGAGCACCAACGACTAGGAGGATTGGAAACTTGTTCTCTGATTGTTATTTATGATTAGAACTTCAAAATATGGAAAAGTAAAGGAGGCCACGCAAGTATTGGTGTGGTTGCGCAAGTGAATAGTTCGACAGAGTCAAGGATAGTTGGAGCTGTGCACTGGGACTTGCGCGACGTGAGGATACTTTCCCGCCACCACGCAGGGGGTCCAGTTTTACTATAAATAGAGGACCACCACACCTTATTTGGAACGAAGGTCAAGACATAGAGATTTGTTGAGCTCTCATCGCGCAAGTGGTTGAGTCGTGCAAGTGGTAGTTGGTTCGCGCAAGTAGAGGTTTCCCGTCGGTTACTGGCCATGCCACCAAGGAGGTTTGGGAGTTAAAGTTGCAGAGTCTCGCAAGTTTGGAGTTGAAAGTGGTAGTGTCGCGCAAGTGTGTTGGTGTCACCAGCGCGCCGATTTTGTACTGTGAAAGTGAGTTACGCTCCATTCTTGAAACTTGCATTCCAGACTTGGAGAAGCATGCTAGGTGAGGTTTTTGTACGCCGGTCTTTTTGGAGCTGCACGAAAACTGGAATATTGCCCGAGACCTTAGGTGCAAAGTGGGATTAGTATACGAGTGAAAATTTCACTTCAACAGAGCATCTATATTCAACAGAGGATTCATTATTTTGCAATGATGAAGCAACCTTCATGTCTATAAACTGAGTGTGACTTCACCAAGGGAAGTGAGCCCAGGGGAGTCAATGGGAGTGACCAGAGGGACGTAGTGAGCTATCCCTGATCTATTGTAAAGGCATTGATCCTAGGACAGAGTTACTGTTCCCGAACCTTTGTAATCCACAACTAGTGAAGTTTAGTGGAATTTGGTATGACCGAATACATGTCGGCATATGCTCTTTGGACGTAGCCCTTAGTAGTAAACCAATTAAAAATTGTTTTGTTGTCTCTCTTCATGTGAATGTTTTCATTCTGTTCATTTCCATCATACATATTTAACAAGTTCCTACCAACGTGGGAACAAGATCCTTCACATTAAAAGAAAAAGTTGACACCCAGATTCACCCCTCCCCTCTCAGGGTGTCACGGGGTCCTACTATCCAAAAGTATCAACAGAATCCGAATGTGTTTAGTTAGTTTTCCATATGTCTGTTGTTTTTACATAAAATTATGTACTTTTTAAACAAAAGAGAGACACATAGAGTGATACCGACCACACTGTGCCTCACATTGAGGCGGGGTAGACTTTTACACGACACATATGACTCATATATTATTTTACTAATGTATCAACACAATCCCAATGTGTTTGGTCAGTTTTCCATATGCCAATTGTTGTTTTCACTTAAAAGGATGTCAATTTTAAACAAAAGAGAGACATTTAGAGTCATACTGACCACACCATGCCTCGTATTGATGTGATGATGACTCGTACAGATCAAAAATGTTCCATTGATCGTTTTCCTAAAGTATCAACACAATCCTAATGCATTATTTCGGTTTTCCATATGCCAGTTGTTGTTTTCATTTAAAATGTTGTTCATTTCAAATAAAGGTGAGACACTTGGAGTGGTACCTACCACACCGTGCCTTGTATTGGTGCAGGGTTGACTCCTACACATAATCAATGTCCATCATTGTGCTAATGTATCAACACAATATGAATACGTTTGGCTGGGTTTCTATATGCCAGATGTTTTTACATAAAACGGTGTCCATTTTAAACAAAATAGAGACACTTTTAGTGATACCGGCCACACCATGCCTCAGATTGAGGCGGGGTTGACTCGTACATGTCAAATAGTACTCATGTATCATTCTAATAAAGTATCAACACATTAAGAATGTTTTTGATTGGTTGTACGCATGCCATTTGTTGTTTTCACATAAAATGATGTCCATTTTAAACAAAAGAGAGACACTTAGAGTGTTACCGGCCACATTGCGACTCAGATTGAGGCAGGGTTGATTTGTACACATCACAAATGACCCATGGATCATTGTCCTAAATTATCAACATAATCCGAATGTGTTTCCTCAATGTATACCAATGGTTTAAAACTGTTGGTATTGTGTATTTCCAGAACTATTGCACAGTATCCCATCTAGTAGCCCCTCCAGTATTCACCTGCATAAAAAATAGCACAAAAAACACATACAAACATTCATAAAACTTCATAAAAACACCTACAATACCATACAAAAAAAATAAAACCATCAAACTCTTCCAACCATGTCATGTACTACAATTCCATATTTCTATCTTTATATGACAATAATCATCTACTAGCGATGAATAACATTTTCAATAACTCAAACATTATTTACACCCATTTCAATCTTCATATGACAACCACCCTTCCAGTAGTAATTCACCTCACCCCTGCACAACCCAGCCAACCAGAAAAGCCCCCCACCTCCCCATCAAATTCTAATAGACAGAATATTCTGAGAAATACATGTTAGAGTTGAATAAGAGTTTGAAAATGGATAAAATCACTTTTTTTCAGATCCTAGATTCGAGTCTGTAATGATTTTTGATGAATTTTGAATTAAACTTGTTTTTTTATAATATATGGTGAAAATTTATTTTATTAGGAGTCTCATCACTTATGACCCCATGAGTGAAACTACGCAACTCATGAAAAGGAGTTTTCAACTATTGTTGATGCAGGTAAATATCAGAGACACCACCTCTTTGATTAGAGATATATTATATATAAAAACTAAATTTCATAGTAATGTAGTTTATTATAATGTGATCTAAATCAATTTTAGATGTGTTGGATATAATACATGTAGATTCCCAAATTTGAAATGGAAAATTTTCTTTGTAAAGGAAATGTTAGTTTTGATGCACTAAGAAGGAAGATGAAGGAGGTAGGGGTGATAATGTCAGATGTTGGGGGAATGTTAATTGATTTTTTGGTTGAATCTATAGTGGTAATAACCTAATATACTTGGTTATTGGTTTTTATACACCTAGTGATCAAGTCCAAATTTGTTGAATAAGTGGATGTTGAACATGTGTCTGATCAAGAGTGTGTCGTGATGCATATGAGGTTGACAAAAAACAGTCCCCATGCAGGATGGGTTATAGTCATACATGGTGTACTACTTGTTAATGTAAGGGAGAAACTTCTTTGTTCCATGATAAAAATAATTGACGAGACCCTATCATGCTTAATTGTGAGAATAAAAGTGACGACACATAATATCCTCAAAAAAATTGTATCCAACTGAATCGTTCCCCAAATACCATCTTTAACCAAACCATCCTACCATAGGACTTTGACAAGTGGCAGCATATTCCCTCGCTACACATTCATGATGTTGTAAAATAAAAACCCTCAATTTTTTAAATTTTTAGTATTTTGAGTATCATAATATGATATTTTAACAAAGAAAGAACACTCAAATATGATCTATCCTCAAACAAAACCAATATTTATAAAAAATGAAAAACGTCTGAAAATAGATTTTACCTGGGAGTGGTTTTCTTATTCCAATATCTAAGGGAATGTCTGATGATTCATGGTATTAAACTAAATATTAAAATAAGGTATGGAAATTGACCCATGGTTCCATGGTTGTTACAAGAGGAGTAAATTATTGAACTTTATACATGATTTAAAATTCAGGAAGAACTGAAATGATCATAAGTTCAACCTGTGATGGTCTAAAAGAATAGAACTATAAGTTTATCAACCTTATTGAGAATAATATTAATGTTCTTAAGGATACGAACACTGAATAATACAAGTATTCTGCGATCTATTTTTTAGAGTAGGATTTCACAACATCGTGCCTCAGATTGAGGCGGGGGTCGTCTCGTACATCTAAAAAATGACCGATGTAACATTCCAAGTATGTAATGAATAATAGATATTTTTATCTATGTCTATTAATGAATTTTATAGTGTTTTAGAGGCTTAAAATGAAAATAAATCCAATCTTAAGCATGGAAGACACCAATATTTTTAAAAGATTGTTTTACTGCCATTTGATGGCAAACCATTTTTAAATATATCTTTTGAAAATTTTAAAAGCTATGTTTGTAAAAA
Organism: Viscum album; assembly: GCA_963277665.1. Classification (NCBI taxonomy): domain Eukaryota; kingdom Viridiplantae; phylum Streptophyta; class Magnoliopsida; order Santalales; family Viscaceae; genus Viscum; species Viscum album. The sequence goes on from OY728140.1 coordinate 1,608,907,523, forward strand.
TAAAATTATTATTTATGATTGGGACATTAAAATTTACTTCGTGTGAATTTTTTGTATTTTTCCGATAAAGTTCATTTTTTAATGAATAGTGAAAAATGTTGTATTTTAATTCAAAACCTCTTTTTAATCTAATTTATTTATATGATTAGATTATCTTTTTAATTGGTTTTGAAGTGAAATTAGAATATATTTTCACTATTTTATCCAATGGTGGTCATTGATATCAATTTCACTTTGAAATTGGACTTAAACTAGTGTCAATCTTTTGATACTTATTGTTTCATAAAAACACGCTATTTGTCATGACAGAGGAAATTAATTATTAAATTAATTAATGTGACTTATATGTTTTGAATTTTGTAAAATAGACATCATTTTTGAATTCAGAATATCACATATATCTTAGGGTGAATTTTTTGTAATTTTCTGAAAAACTTCAATTTTTGATGAATAGTGAAACAACTAAGTGGTACTTATAAAAACTGATTTTTTCGTTTATATGAAATTTTTCCATCTTTGTGTTTTGAATTTCAAAAATCTGACATACATGGTGGTCATTAAGAAGTAAAATGTGGTTCAATGAGATTATAATAATTTTTTGGTGAATAGTAACTTATTAAGTTTTTAATCGTTATTAGAGGTAATTAGTGTAATTTAAGGTAAAAATGATATTATAAAAATGTGAAAACACCATGAAACTTGTCCTAAACATATTGGGTGAGTCATGGCCGACCCATACAACCCAGGGGTCTATTTATGGGACCCTATGGAGCCACTTGGGTGAGATAATGACTTTAATGCTTTTTTTAAATAAAGGAGAAAATGACACTAACATAAATTGTTTTACTAAAACAATTTTTAAAAGGGGTTATACTAATCATATGATTGTATATAAATACTCTTTAGAAATATAAAAAGATTTCCTTCATCATATTATTTTTGTTATAATTTTTAGACATTAAATAAATTAAATTATTTATGACATCATGATGATGCAGCGATGACCTCATTATTTAACGATTAAAATAAAATGGAAAGATAATGTAATATCTAAGACCTAAACTTGTCAAAAAACTATTGGATGGGAATATTTCGAAGCCTTACCATCGTATCTTGTAAATATATCAATGTGGGACCTTAAAAATTCGAAACACTTTTGAAAATAAAATAATAGTTTCATGATTTCCAAAAGTGCCCCTCCTCTCCTCTTATAAAAGGCCCCCACCTCTACCTCATTTCACACACTCCTCAAGCCTTTGGCTCGGCCAAACCCTGCCCATTTACTCTCTCCACATATCCCTCCTCATCCTAGAAGATTCCCTTTGGGAATAATCATTTCAAAGGAAGCCTTTAGGCTCAAATCAAAAGGAGTTACACTTTTAAAGGTAATTCATTCTCTCATGTTCATTTGTTTTATTTTGCTTCTCCAACCCCCTAAACTCTTTTTATTTACTTAATTTGTAACAACACCAGTATCTTCATTATAATAGGATGTTTTTATAAGATTTATTCTAGCTACACTCTCACACAACTTCATCAAATGTTTAAAGAACATATGGTCCGTGGATGGCGAAATTCTACCTCCTGAAACGATGATTGTTCAATACTCATTTAACACCTTCAAAGGTGGCCATTATGATGTCACTATTTTTATATATGATATATAATATTTTTATTCTTTCCTTACGCTTCTGTATTTATCATTTATGGCATACCATTATTGTTTCCATTATTGGTAAACACGATATCTTCATTTTAGGAAGTGCGGACTACCGCCCCATGAAAGTGATTTGATTATTTAATATCATATGTGGGATGTGTAAAGGATAAAGTTAATGATATTATATATGTTATTATACTGGAATTATAATATACTCTTATATCATTATGATTCCATTCCAGAATGTACGAAATAGAAATGGAAGTAGCGTTCATGCGTACGTACGGCTTACCGTCTCCATGAACGGTGCATTTCATTTCTTACCTCTGAATGTGATGTAATATTATAAATACATGTATATGATGAATATATATGATATATATGTTATCCAAATCATTAATATCATTCTGGATATAACGAAACTTTGACCAAATTGACAACATGTAAGTGTAAGAAGTCTGTTTTTGACTTAAGAACCAAATACCGACAAAATGAACATTATTTACTTAAATGATTACATGATGTTCATAACATGGTATAAAAGGAATAATTAACTTGAAAAAGGTTCTTAAGAAAGTAGAGATTAACTCAAGTTTATTATTCCGGAGATTAAAGAACGGTCGGGTCATGTCGGATACGAGGTATGGGACTTCGTCTCAATCTCCTTTCATTGAGGCATATTTTATTTTATACACAACTTTCTTTTATATGGTGTATAAAACCCTTTGACTTTTACGTTTATCCAAAAGGAATCTTTTTTATATGAAGCATTTTACAAAACTATAAAAGAGAATGTTTTTGTCGTACGTATGCGGCCACAACGACTTCTCCGCCGTCGTGACCATTATTTGAGTTTCGGCTTCCTCTACAAGCCATACCTTCTTTTTAAAAGAAAAATAAATACAATGTTTTACATTTCTTTTATTTTGGTATTGAAAATGGTTTTCATAATGTTTTTATATCAATGTGTTGTATTGATATCTTGTGATTGAAAGGTGGAAATGTTATGTTTCCTTTATGCATGTTTTATGTGATATGATTATGTTGAGGTTCTTGGGCATTATTATGAAGACGGGTGGTTCCGTGATAAACTAAGGGCGGGTGAGCCCGATATAGCTCTACAATGCATTGGGTAACGCGAAGGAGTGAAACGTTAAGGTTTCTCCAAAGAGATTTAGGGAATATACTGTGATGGGTATTCCAAACGTAACCAAGAGGTTTACTCCCTACGTAAGAATGTTATGAATGCCTCAAGTTACCTTTATTTCTTATGATTTCTATGGTTTACTCATGATTTTATGAGGTATGTTAAAGTGATTATGTTTTATGGGTAAAGTATGATTTCATTCTTATGTATATATGTACCCATGTTTCCTTTCCATGTTTTTATATCCCTTAATGAGCTTTTTATGCTCATCCTAGGTTTTTTTTGAAATGATTTTCACAGGTCATGGGAAAGGTAAATGATATGATGATAGTGTCAAGGAAGTGTCAAGAAAGAATCCATGTTTTATTTTAAATATGTTTCCATTGATGGGAATGAAGAATATTATCTTTATGTAACCACTTTGTTTATATGTGGAATGTAATTCAAGTTTTATGATCTAATTCTCTAAAACTCTAAACCTGAAAAGATCTTCAACGTGTAATCTTGTGATAACTAAAGATTATGTAAGGTTTAAGGCTGGGGCCTTATAACCAATATATCGTTGTCCTAAATTATCAACATAATACAAATACTTTTGGTAAGTTATCTATATGTCAGTTGTTGTTTTCACTTATTATGGTGTTCATTTCAAAAAATCGATACACTTAGAGTGATACTGGCCACATCGTGCCACTAAAAGAGGGTGTTTGACTCATACACGTCAAAAAATGACACATTTATTGTTGTCCTAAATTATCAATACAATGTGGAAGGGTTTGGCTAGTTTTCTGTATGCAAGTTGTTGTTTAAACTTAAAATACAGTCCATTTTCAAATAAAAGAGAGAAAATTTGAGAGATACTGGTCACACCATGCCTCCGATTGTAGAGGGGTTGACTCGTAAACGTCAAAAATGACCCATAGATAATTTTTCTACTATATCAACACAGTCCAGATGAATTTTATCGGTTTACCGTATGCCAGTTGTTGTTTTCACATAAAATGTTGTCTGTTTCAAACAAAAGTGAGACACTTTGAGTGATACCAATCACACAGTTCCTCGAGTTGAGGCGGGGTTAACTCGTACCTATCAAAAATGATCCATGTATCATTGTGATAAATTATAAACACAATCCGAATGCGTTTGGTCAGTTTTTTGTATGCCAATTTCTGTTTTCCCTTAAAATATTTTCCATTTCAAATAAAAGATAGACACTTTTAGTGGTACTTTCTACACAATGCATCAGATTGGGGTAGGGTTGACTCATACACATCAAAAATGTCCCATAGATGGATGTATTTAATTATCAACACAATATGAATGCATTTGATCAGTTTTCTATATGCTAGTTGTTTAAACATAAAATGATGTCCATTTCAAATAAAAGAGATACACTTTGAGTGATACCGGTCACACCATGCCTCTGATTGAGGCGGGGTAAACTAGTACACGTCAGAAATGATCCATGGATCATTGTAATAAAGTATCAACACATTATGAATGCGGTTGATCAGTTTTGTGTATGTCAGTTGTTGTTTTCACTTAAAATGTGTCCATTTCAATCAAAAGTGAGACACTTTGAGTGCTACCGGTCACACCGTGCCTCGAACTGAGGTACTATTGAGTTTTACCTATCACAAATGATCCATGTATTGTTGTGCTAAGGTAACAACACAATACGAATGCATTTGGTCAGTTTTCCGTCTTCCAATTGATGTTTTCACTTAAAATCATGTCCATTTCAAATTAAAGTGAGACACTTTGAGTGGTACCAGCTACACTGTGCATCATATTGTGGTGGGGATGACATGTACACATCAAATGTGACCCATGGATTGTTTTCCAATATTATATACACAATATAAATGAATTTGATTGGTTTTCCACATGTTAGTTTTTCTCACTTAAAATGTTTTCCATTTCAAATAAAAGTGAGACTCTTTAAGTGATACTAGCCACACCACGCATCAGATTGAGGTGGGGTTGACTCGTAGACGTCAAATTTTTTTTCCTAGGAACGCAGTTTCCCCAGAAATTTGGCACAGTTTCACTGAACTGTGTTCCAACCATTAACCACATTTGTTGGGTAAAAATACTATATTTTCTATAAAAACACTGAAGTAAATACAAGGGAAAAATAAAATACCAAAAAAAATATAAAAATTACATCTTAATTAAATAATGGTTGTGACACTTTTCCAACCACGAACCCACCTGGACAGCTCACCCCCCACCTGGACAGCCCCCACCCCATCCCCCACCGTATCCCCCACTACACCAGCACACTCCCCCTCCCCACCATGAAAACATGAAATTGAAATTAAAAACACCTTAAATATGATTTTTTTCATCAAAAAAATGAAAATATTATTCCTTTACTCCAAATGATAAAAAAGGAGACATTTTGTCTTTGAAATTATGATGTTGTTCACGACCATCAAGGATGAAGAAAATCAAGTTTTCCTGGGTAATAAGACTCTTTGGAGTGTTCTAAAATAAAATAGCTGGGTTTAGAAATAAAAATTAAAGTGTTAAAATTAGGATTTTCATGGACGGTTTTGAAATTTCTAATTAAATAGATCCAACTCATGTAGAAGATAATGATTTCATAATATCCTATAAACAATACATAATTGTAAATGAAGAGATACCTCAATGTGGCGTTAAACATGGATAATTTAATATGAAATTCAACAAGGGAGGTATCGAGAGAACGCCCTAATGGATTAAGAATTCCTATGGATGTATATTGATGATAATGATATGAATCACCACTTATATATTTACATTGGTTTTATTGATGGATAATGATCTTCTTTTTCATGTGTGGAGTTGGGAAGACAAAAAAACACCGAATGGGGTTCCTCTCTATTGTTATAAGAATATATAATCAAAAGCAATGAAGCTTCCACCTGTAAACATGACAACTTTATATCAGTTCCTACTAAAATTTCATGACATTTAAGGGATATGTGTTTTGTGAAATTCCTATGCATTATTTTGATGTTCATGAATGATGGTTTTTTATCCATATGTGTAAAGAATTTAGTAACGAGGATGGGTTATTCAATTTTACCAATGTTATAGTGTACGTTAAAGATTATATCCTGCAGTTAACTAGTGTTCTAGTATATGTTTAGGTGAGGTGAGTTAGAAATCAGGATAGGCATGTCATTAGAACATGGTTTCATCCATTTAACCATGTAGTATTCTATTTATGGGATGAAAGTGTTTTGGGTGAGCTAATTACTACCCACTCTATTGTATGGTCAACACATCAAATAAGAACACCCACGAAACAAAGGAATGACTAAATGGATCGTTTTTAGCACCCCATTTGGCCAACCATACATTTCTCATTAAGGGATTGGCCATGTATATTGACATGGATATCCATTTCATGTACTCAGTGTACATTCCCAAGAAACTATATTATCCTAGACACCATGTGAACCTTTATACAAACTATGTTAACCCTTATACCATATAGTCAATATTACAACCATTAAAAACAACTTATTAAACAATATAATTTGTCAAAGATAATCAAAATGAACATAAATCAATAATACAATTGGATATATCAAGTAAAAGGAAGGTGTACTTTCTTACTACCTAAATGGACACCCACAACCATGATTAATGTCCACAGAGCTCTCCATTATACTAGATAAAAAGAGAAATAAAATTAGTTGTAGAACAACAAAATGAATGTGTAAAAAATAGTTATAGAACAACAAAACCAAATTATCACTTACAGATTTAATGTGTAGAAGGAAAACTTTCCTCGATTGAAGATGAATCGATCAGTGGAAGAAGTTTTGTATGATGGGGAAGAAAGAAATTCGATTTAGGGCACCAATCGAGCAGAGGGGGGCCTACAATCAAGGGGATGGGGAACTGGATGCCAGATCTTCATATAGGTGAATACTTTCCCAATGGTTTTTAAAAACCATTGGGAATGTATGTATAGAAAGGCATATACCAACGGTTTGTGTAAACCATTTGTAAATGGATGAAAAATGTGAGGCATATATTAATGGTACACACAAACCATTGGTAAAAGGATAACATATACCAATAGTTATAGTTAACAGTTTGTAAAAGTGCCTATACAAAGTCCTATAACAACGGTTTTACAAACTGTTGTTAAAAATCATTACAAAATATTCAATCCCAATGGTTTTAAGAAAACAATTGATATACAGAGCCATTTACAAATTTTTATCTAAACCATTGGGATACAAGTTTTGGTAAAAGTGTAATTTCCAGCAGTGAAAGGAATATATAATTATTATGAAATATAAATATATCATGTAATTATATTTCCTTATACTCTTAAACTGTAAAATAATTCCCCATCTTTAGGAAAACGAATATTGAAATAAAATTTTATCCTATTACCATAATATCTAATGATATTAATTACATCTTTCATGCCAATTCGGTTTATGGGTTTTTTACATGAACTATTTCTATGTCAACCACTTTATTTTATTCAATGATCCCTGTAAATCTCCATCAGAAATTTGGTGTTATTTTTTTCTTCTATGTCCATGTTTTAATTTCACACCTATGTTATCCTAATCAGAACTTGGGGTTTTTATTATTACTTATTATCATCATACATCCGTTTATATATTATTAATAGCATATTTTGTTTCCCCATTTAAAATGTAGTTTTTTCATCAATTGAATTTTTAAAATAACAAACTGTAGATTACTGAGATAATGTTTAAATTGTGAGGATATGATTTATTTAAAGTAGAGGGAATGTAACACCATGAATTTCTGGATGAATGATATTTTATTTAATAGAATATGAGACATGTAACACTATGTTTAGCATGTCCTTCAAAAAGAGTAATTTTATCTTTTTACATGTTACAATATGTTTTGTTTTATGTTTTTATTACATGAAAAGTTGACTTTTACAGAACAATAATATATTATTAATAATTCAATTTAATATTTCCATTATCATATAGTCATTGAAATGAATGTTATGAATAGGATTAAGTAACTAATGAAAATATATATTTTACACATTTTTTTAATTATTTATTGATTATTAATGAAAAAAGAATCATTTAAAAGAAAAAAAATCATAAAAAATTTCCCAAAAGGTGGTGTAATTGTAGATTCTACACATAAAATAGAATTAATATTTAAAGATTTTATAAAATTTAAATGAAAAAAATTAAATTCTGAAATTGTAATATGAAAATTAGTTAGGTGTATATTTTTGGATTTTTTGATAATTTTTATTTGATATTGGATACTAAATCAAGATGAATTTTAATTGAAAACTAGTTTTTCATTTCTATAATTTATAATGTTAAATAATATTTTCAATATTTTAAACATAAATTATTAAAATTTTATTTAAATTATTCCAATATAGTTCATTGGATTAATTTTCATATTGAATTTTGATATAAAAACACTATAAAAGTTTGAACATTTTCACTTTAAAAACATGCTTTCTTCTCGCATTTAAGGGATTTATTTTAAATTAATTTCTATGAATTCAATGAGTTGAATTTGGAAAAATGGATTACATATTTGAATCATAAAATTTTTTATTATGTAACAATTAAAACATAAATTTTTAAAATTATTATTAGTTAATATTGTTGAAATTATTTACCGCGATTAATGTTAATGAAGGGTTTGGAGCATTACATGCATTAGTATTAAAACTAATTTTACACATAGATAAGATTTTTATTTAATAATTTTTTTATTCAGAATTATAGGTAAATATTATCTTATAAATTTAATCATAATTAGACTATTAATGGATAAAATACCTAGGTAAAGAAAATGATACATGTTATCGTGTTAAAAATTAAAAGTGTAAAATGGAGTAAACATAATGACTAAGAAATAATATGATAAAAATGTAATTTTATTTGTGTTGGAGGTGTTTTAGGCCACATAATATATACATTACATTATTTATCTATTTTTTGTCACATTATATAATGTATACCAAAAAATAGCGGATACATTTGGATATTTCAATGAATGTGACTCCTCCTCAACTATAAAAGGGACCCCCCGTCGTCAGACCTATCTATCCATTTTTTTGACCAAAATAATATCTATTAAAAATATTTCCTCCCCTAATCCTATAATCCTTATATTGGGAGTAAATAAGATAAATTAATTATTTACTAAAAATATAATGAGGATACCCAAATAAGATGCGATTCTCCTAAACGAGCATCTTTATTTTTATTATTTCTTCACCTCCATAAATTCTTACCATATTATCCTGGTATAATAAGCTCAGTATATTCCATGTACACAGATGTTTTTATAATAATTTAATTACCAAAAACTATCTCTAATTCCATAAAATGGGTTACGAAATCACTGTTTGTCTGTACGGTGGACTACCACCTTGAGAACAGATGTCTTTTGTTTTTCCATTTCCACCTCTCAAGGTTGTGTATGATGATAGATATAAAGTATATATATATATGATATTTATTACATATTAGTACATATATATTAATTATATCATATATATATATATATCTCTCTTTTCACCTTCCATTTCATAATAGATACGATAACATCAATCGTGTGTACGATGGATTACCGCCTCACAAAGCTATGTGATTCGTCATTCACTAACACCTCACCTGGAAGGTTCTAAGTAATATTGCTAAAAATTATATGTGATATATAGGAAATAATTATTATATTCATCAAATATTAATCATTCTATAAATAATATATATATATATCATTTTCTTGTTTCCTTTTCACTCTTGTAAGGATGATAACATCGTTCGTGTATGTGTGGACTACCACCTTCATTAAGTGATAAAACTATCTTTTCATCACCAAACCACATGAAATATATAAATAACTATATTATATGATATTATTTACATTATTATAACAATTCAATTGTAAATTATTACATTCCTCCATTCCATAATGGTAATTATAAATGAAAACATTTCTCATTAGTGTGTGCGGCTTACCTTCTCTATGATCGCAACATTATTCATTTTTCATAAATGTAATTTATGATTTTATTTAGAATGTATAATTGATGTATAAATATAATAATTATTTTATGATTATTATCCCATATAATAATATATAATATATTATTTTCAAGAACTTAATCTCTTATGACAAAAATCTCATGAGAAGACAAGGCAATTTACACCGGAAATAATAAAAATAATGAAATATGATTATAAAATAGGTAATAAAATGTTATAAGAGTATAATATATGATATTATAACTATTAATTGGTTTTTTATAAACTAATAACATTATTAAAACAACTATATTTTAGGATAAATCTTTTTCAACCATAAGAAAGTGTATGATAAGAGATTTCATCTCAAATTCATTTCATTGAATAATATTATAATGTTTTGAACACAAATTCATTTATATGGTGCCTATACATACCCTTACACATTTAATATAATGAAAAATTAATTATAAATTTAATTTAAGTTTAAACATGAATTATTTCATCCAATATGTTTTGACATAAAATTTACAATGTTATAAAGAATTGCATTACTCAATTTTATTCCATTAGGTTGTACTAATTCCTTTTTGACTTTGATAGTATAAGATTATATGAGAGTTGAAATTTTATCTTATAATTTTATCTTCCTTATTTTTATGTGTATTCAAATTTCTTACACATATTCAATTCATTGTATAATATTCACTGCAACCTTATAATCATTTTAAAGGGTTCATTTCAAAATATCATTTTAATCAAGATTGTTTATCATTGAAATTCATTTAAAGAAAATTATTAAATAATTTACTGATAAACCAATTATATTTAATTATAATATATTTATTTATGATATTTTAAATTAATAGTACAATTTTTTTTTCATTTTTAGTTAAAATGATTTAGAATATTTCTTATGAAAACTTGAATTCATTTATCTATTCTATTGGAAATTAGTTTTCATCCGAAACTGTGTTTTCACAAAAAAATAAAAAATTATTTTGACCATTAAAAAATAATTTATTGACTAAATATTCACTGATTTTTACTCTTTATGAAATATTTTCATAGGTTGCATATGTCATTTTAAAAATAATTCATGATTTTTTTACCAAAAATTTGAAAGTAAACTTGTTTTTATTTTCTGAACAAGGAACATTCCTAACCATTTAATGTGTAAAAATATTTTTTTTAATTTAATGGAATGTTTGGAATTACCCTTATCAATGATCATTATTTCTGTTAAACTTAATATTCAATTTTATGGTGATTTTTTGAAAGAAAATGTTTTTAAAAGCGATATTCAAAGAAAAGGATTTTCAAAATATTTTTAAAACTAAAAATTATATTTTAATACATATTTTTAAATGTTTTATTATGGTATTTCAATTCATAAATGACTAACCTTTATTATTCATATAATTAGTATATGTCGATACCATCAATATGCTTTTTCTAGATTATTTATGATTATTCTGACCTGGGATATTATTGACATTCACATCCTTGTTTCATTTTTTAGTCATTAACATACCCTTGAAATATTCACTACATTGTTATCATTACACATTAGATTTTATCCTCATATCCTTATAATATATCATGGATATGATTAATTCTTAATCTATATACAATTTATAAAAATGGTGTTTACATATAATTGTTATTTCTTTATCTGGGGAAATATTGAAAAATCCATATTCTTTAACCTATTTTCATATTCGATCATAAGAAACATTATTTATGAATTAAATTGATTATTTGATATATGAGAAATTCGTTGGGACTAAAGACATGGGTGGGGCCTAACAAATGGTATCTTCTTGATGCATTGTTAGTGTCATGGGATAAATCCGTTATCCAGACTTAGTAAAATGGGTTTCTTCTACTCAGTTAAAAAAATGTATTGAGAACAAATATTGATTGTAAAGTTATAATGTTCCTTGAAAATATGACGTCTAATAATTAAGAATTTCCTTCATTAAGAGTTCTTTTATTAATGTCTAGAATATTTTCACTTTGATATTAACTCTGGATGCATTTCATTTTCATTTAATTTATTAAATTTATTGAGTTCAATTTATCAACATTACCTTCTTTATTATTCCTTAACTAGTCATTAAAATGGAATTTTTGATCATCTATTTACCTTATCATGTTGATTTTTCATTGTCCAGTTATTTAAATGAAATGTGTGCATAGTTATTTTCTATTACATAATGAGTATTCATGTTGAATCATGATATCTTCTATTGTGCATAAATATTATAGATCATTTCCACTCACCCTTACTTTTCTTCCTTTCATCATGATTCATTGAAGTTTAATGTGATTTATATTCAGGGATATTCAAGATAAAATAACATTATTCTCAAAAAAATTATGTTATAATTTTCAATTTCATATTTAATTTATGAATATTGTATATATCTATTTTACCAAGACTATTAAACTGTTAGGTACATCCATATGCGATTCCTGGTATCTTATACCAATTCAATAAATTATGCATTAGCTCCAGGCTTACTAGGGTTGGGATAATACAACTGTAGATACATCAATTTCACATTGTCATATCTTACTTAGTTATAACACACAATTATACAGTTATCTGTTGATACACATACATTGAAGAACCTATTATTTTAATATTAAAAAACAATATAAAATTTTTTTGTTTTAATTTAAATATCAAAATAAATTTCAAACTAAAAAATTTATTTTTAATTTTATATAACTTATTCTTCCTAATTTACCTCTTCTAATTTAGCAGAATGAATTGTATTGGTGCACACAAGAACAATTCAAAATGTGACTGTATAAAAAACTATGTTACAAAATATCATTGTCAATAGTTATTGAACTATTTAAACTCTTTGTGGTGTGAAAAAATTTATAACAACCTGACCATAATCTTCTCAACTTCTCCGAGTTTCTATTTCATAGTGTTGAATTGTTATGTATATAATAGATCTTCTTTATTTTTCTATAGGTCAATGTACTACAGTGTGACACTATTCATTATGGAATAACACATATTACATCCTTAGATAAGTGGGAAGGATCTAACATATACTCATTGTGGTGTGAAATATTTTAAAACATAGACCATTCTCTTCATTTTTCACAAGCACGGAAAATAATTTTGTGACATCTTACATCACAGTGTGGGACTTTCCTCTTTATTTTTGTAAAATTAATAAAACTCACATATAAATATAAGAACATTTAATAAAAATACTTGAACGATGAGTTTTTAAAATTAATATATTCCTTTAATTCTGATGTGAAATGTATTTTAATTACACAAACATTTATTCCTTCCATAATTTTAACTTCACAATATAGCTTCATGACATCACTAGTATAATGCTGGTGTGAACCTGTTGTATCACGTGGGTTATTAATATTTTAGATTAGTCTCCAAAACAACTGTTATGCATGGTTACAAATTACTCTTACTTATACAAGTTCTCATTGGGTGATTTAAAAAATTTCATGTCCAACTATATTCAACATCAAATTCCTAAAAATTAATTACAAACAAAATATAAACATATTCAGTAGACATTAAATAATCCAAATAACCTATGTCTCACATTATAGAATATATTTTATTTTGGTTTGAAAATGATTTATTTATTGAAAAATAAATCCAACATAAAAACACATACACTTCATTTTTCTCTAAAACTGTAAATATTATTCTATAGAAACGTAATATATAATAGATGATAGTTTTTTAAATACATATTATACAAAAATCACCAAAAAATTATCAAACACAATATTATTTTCCACCAATTTTAGTCTCTAAAACAAATCATGAAAAAAATTATAGAGATATACCATGGTTTTTACTTAAAGAATTCAAGTACCCAATATTTTATGACTAATTAAAAATGGATTCTTGATATCCTATTTTTTCCCTAATGGTGGTTTTGAGTCCATATTTTATGGTCAATATTTTAATTTCATCTACTATTCAACCCCATTGATGTTGGTATCTTATCCTACATCTCAAATGTGCTAAATGATGAACTATATAATATTAACATAATCTATGGTACACCAAACAATAAGTTGAGTTAAATAACCTATCATGTGATTATAAATTAAAATACCAACTATTGGGTTTTATGTAATCACCATGAGGATTAATTTTCAGACCCATTCAAATAGATCTCCCCCATAAGGGGATATTTTTCAATATTTAATGGAGTGGGATAATAATATTAAATGGGGAATAAAGACAAAAATATGTTGACCCTTTTTAAAATTATACACTAAAATTTCAAAGAAAATTTCCTAACAATAGTCTTAAATTTTTAAATTCTTATAAAGTAATGGTTGACGCAAGTGGATAAAAATTCAAAACATGTGAACCCTTTACTTGTTATAAATAAGATAGTGATAGTGGTACTAATGGTTTCTATATGTTGATGAGTTCCAAGTGGCTTCCAACCCTATCTATAGGGTTTTAGTAAGGTTATTCACATAAATTGATTTTCAATTGTGTATTCCATGGCAGTAATATTGATGAATAATGAAGTCTGATGGTGGGGAATTTTTGGTTTCATCTGACACAAAAGTAAAATATAGGATATAATCTTTACTTATAAAAGTTATCATGTTATCTTGTTTTATCCAGGGATCTATTGGTATTTTCATCATTTTATTAGGGTATTAGCTTCATATTTTCATTCACCCATATTTGTATTATGAATCATTGACAAGAACTATTCTAATAAAACTTATGACCAACATTTTGTGTTATTAGTTATATTATGTTCTCTAATAGATTCAATTTTCACTTAGGATAGTCCTTATATAATTATGTATCTAGATTTTTAGGTGGTGATTTTTTATTGGTGGAGTAGTTGATTGAGATCATTGTTAAAAAATGGATGTGTTTTCCCAATTCACTTTGTTTTTTGTTCATATATGCAACTTCCTCATATTTATATATATAATTAAAAAACAAAACTTTTATTTTAAAATCATTTAGGATATTAGAGTTCATACTGGAAACATTTTTTCCTTATTGTAAAACTCAATTTTTCTAGTTTGAGTCTATTCTATTTTAATAGCATTTTTGGACTAAAAAAGAGTATTTTTTTAATGGATTCTAAATTTTGGTTAATTAGAATTTATTAATGGTCCAACTGGCCACGTATAGTGAACTATAATTGAAAATTCATAGAGATAGTGAGTTATATATTTTCATTGCATGGTCTTGAAAACCAAGAATAATGAAAATTCATTCCTCTATATTTTTTGGAAACTTCATTTTTCACAACCTAACATTCTAAGACTCTTCATAATAGATTTATAGTTTAATATAATATTTTTATTAATTTAGTATTATATATATATATATTATTCATTTTTTCAATAGTTTAGTTATTTATTTATAAAATATATGTAAAAAATGAATATTATGTTTATTTTCTGATAGTTTAATATAATAATATTTGTTGACATGAAAAAAATATTATCATAATTATTATTTGTTATGGATTGGAATGTATTTTTGTGTAATTAATTTTATACTATTCTAGATTAAATAAGTAATTAAGATATTATCTACTAAAAGAAAATAAATTTGATTTTGTGGTTATCTAGAATTGTATTGAAAAAAAACTGCTAAATAAATGAATATATAATTTCGAGATATTTATTATTCATAGAACAATTAAATTATATATTTATCAATAGTTATTATTGAAATTTACACTAATTGTTATTAAAAAAATCACCATTATTTTCCACCTCAACTTTGAACTCGATAACCTGACTGAGCCTTGTGGTTGATGCCAACCATTTCTCCCTACTTTAACGTCCCCACCCATTCCTCTCCATCCTCTGTACATCATTCGAATGTTTCTTCCCACACCTATTCGACATCCTCTTTGTGTAAATTATTAATGTTTATCATACCCTTGAGATATCAGCAAAACGTTAGAACACCCTATCAAATTCAATGAATTATAAGAATCCTAAATCATTATTCTAGTAAAAAATAAACTCTTATAGTTAGAGTAATACTAACTACAATTTTTTATTCTATATGTTAAACACCTCATCTACAATGATCTATAAATTTTATTCTTGGATATTGAGGATATACTCATAATATTCATATTATTTTTTTTATATTATTAATAATTTAAATAAATATGTATTTTAATTTAAATAGGATTATAATGATTTGATTGAGTAAATTTGAAATGATTTGGATAGATGTCGTATCCCTTATTGAAATTCTTATAAGATATTATAGAGTTACAAATAATAGAAAATAATTATAATGAGTATATGGGATGAATGAATTTTGGTGAATAGTTTGAATAAGGATATAATATAATCAATTATAATTATTATCTAATTAATTTTACACCTTAATTGATTTATTGAGTTAATTTCATTGATATTTTAATATATGATTAATAATTATATTAAATGAAAAGGTTATCTGTAATAGTGAGGATGTTAATTGTTGGAATAATTCTTAACTATTTTGAAAACATGATCGTAATTGAATTGAAATCATTATATAACATGATATGCATTAAAATATGAAATTTATTTATAGTGTGTAAATTACTAACATAATTATTATGACATATATTATAGAATATTTTTTGAACCATGAAATTTCTTAAAAAAACCAATACATGATTTTGGATAGATTATTTTTGTGGTTGTGAAAAACAAAATTAATATTTTAAAAATTGAAATGGTTATTTTTTATTTCTACTTGTGGGTGATTAGAATTTCACAATAAAAATGTTTTTAGAAAATTGTAATGTATCATGTTTTGTGTAAAATTTATTATCAATTTGGAAAATGTGATGTGAAGGTGACTTAAATAGAAATAACTGAGTTACTGGGTCAATTTTTAATTTAATTGAATATATTATTGATGTGGGACAAAATTTTCAAAGAAATTAATAGATTTTCATTGATAATTAATCCCATATTAATCTAAATGGATGCTCTATGTTAGGGTTTCCTTAGTGGTGCCTCGAAGGGGGGATCATAGTGTGTCACTTCTTAGGCTTCATCTTCCCCCTTTCCTCCCTCCTTCTTTATCCCTACCCCTTTTCTCTATTTCCATGATTCTTATAACTGTACTCTGTTTTTCAATTTTTCCCTACTTCATCACTCCCACTAAGCCCCTTTGGATGCATTGTCCACTTTTTAAACCCCTATTGTCTCTTCCCCTACTCTATCCTCCCAATGAACAGATTTCTGACACCACTCGTATCTGGTGTGCAGGTTTTTTCAGGGAGATTTGGGGTTATAATGTGGAGTTTTCTAGCTATATCATGTTCTTAGTTTATGTCTAGAAATCATCTCATCTCAGTTCTTTCATTGTGGTAATGTTATTCATTTGGGGTCTCTTCATGTGTGATATTTTAATAGACATGGCTTTGACGTTTGGGGTTGTCAACCTAGTTGAGGATGCGATTCTCTATTGAGTACCTAGCCCAATTAAAACACCAATCTGGATTTTGGTAAGATCATTTCTCTCCCAATTTGTCAGTTGTAGTGGTTTCATTGAGGCTTTGGGAAATACAGTTTGATCAGTTGATAGTGTTTTAGGAGGTGAATCCAATGATGAATTAAATCCAAATAGTGGTGGTCCTCATTTGAGGTATTTAGTGTGTGATTAATCTTGGGTTCAGAGTTTCATGGTTCATGGTTTGGTATGGTAATCCTAACACTATTCATTTCTCAATATTGAGGTCCCAACTAGTTCTAAAATTCTCTGGCATCATAATTAAATTTCTCCTCTCCTAGTCAATATGGAGTGGTGGTTTGTTGGATTTTTTGGGATGTGATATTTTAGAGGTGTATGTGGTTCAACGCATCTAATCTATGTAGGCTTTATCCATTTAGTGTGTTCAATTGCAGGTTGAATGGTATTTTGTTTTACTTTATCAGAATTGAAAATGTGTCTTTTAGGATTATGATGATGGATATTTATGGCTATGGTAGTGTTTTGAAAATGTCAAAAATGAAGGGTCTTTATTTTTACATCTATCATCTTCATTTGTGATCATGTGATGATGGAAATTATGGTCCCTCAGAAGATGTGTTTTTTAGGATGTATATATTTCATGAGTTATTAGCGATGGTGTTGGTTACAGATATTAGATATTGATGTATGTAATTTTATGATGATGATATTGGTGGTTTATTTATGGGGATGATGGTGTGGTAGGTGATATATGTAAGTCATTGTTTTTTGAAGGGATTTAGTGGCTCTATCATGGCCCAAGGTGGTTGGTGGTGCAAGGAATGAGGTTCATTCAAATTCAAAAACATCGATTTGGTTGTACCATGATATTAATTTTGAATCTAGAATTTAGATCATTGTTAATTTAATTTGTTTTGGAATATATAAGTCCCACTAAACAATATGTGGATTTTAGAAAATATAAAAAAATGGATTGTAGAATGTAGTTCAATAAAAATCTATACTCCCTTGTATTTTTTTTTGTTTTTTTTCATTTATAAAATAACAATATTTTCATTTAATGGAATAGAACAAGGTTTTTATGATGTATTTATTTTTTGGATTAAATCGATAAGACATATAATGATTTTAATTTTGATTTTGAGGTGTTTTATTTAATTTTAGTCTTAAAATTATATTCTTGAATGGATTTATCTTTGAGTTTTATAATTTTATTTATAAATTTCATGAAATCCATTAAATTATATTGTTTGAAAAATAGTTGTGAATTGTCCATCTAGAGGTTGTGAATGTTTTTTTAAAAAAATTCACTAAAAATTAATTATGTTTTTTAAAATATGATTTTATATTTGTTGATTAAATATGAATTAATTTTTTTAGAATTCTTTTTCATTTTTTTCATTCTATTTGATGTCAGTTTTGAAAACTAATTTACTAAAAATTATTTTTTGGATGTCTGTGTCAATTTCCCTGTGAGAGACCCTGGGGTTGTGACTGTGAAATTGTTTTTTATTATATATATGAAGACCTCATACCTTGTGATAAAAAGCATCCAGTTATATTACCATCAAGATAACCTATTTATATATGAAGGGATAATTCTCTGACCATGTACTAAGAAAACATTATGTTTCATTGAGAATATTCTATCATGAAATATTTTATTCTATGATAATTAAATTATAGTTTTTTATGTATTCAACAATGAATCAAACCTTCTTCTTTGACACTAATACATTGTAGATGTGACCTCTACTACCATGAAAATCACCCTAACCCTCCTACTACTATGAAAATCACTACCACCATCCTATTATGATTAAAATAAATTTCTATTTTGAAAAAAAACATCTTATACTGTGAGAATACATTTTTCTATCCCCAAATCAATTACCATGAAAAATAATAATTACATATTTTTGTAGAATAATACCGCTGCTACCATGAATCCATGCATTCTATTGCACCCCTCTCCCCTACCATGCCACGTTTTTTCCTCCAATCTAATTGTGCACCCTGCATGAATAATTAACCCAAGCCATGTCATTCAAACAAGGAAAAAGAACCAATTTCATGGAACAAATCAAAAATTTGAAGAACAAGTAGGTCTATTCATAGATTATCCGAATGTAATGAATTTGGAAGTTGAGATTGGAGAAGCATATACATCAATTTATTAATCTTGTTAGTGTGCCACTTTAGGTGGGTTTGACAGAAGTATGTTGGATTGAGAGGTTGATGGAAAACGATCATTGTGATATTGAATTACATTGTGTAAATTATTACATTGGTTCAATTCAAATATTCAATAAATATTTGGTTGAGCTTTAAAGAAACATTTATGATGTGATAATCCATGAGATTGATTGGTTTTCTCTAATTTATCCCATGACAAGAGTTGGGGTATGAGCTGAAAATTCATGGTTTTGGTTGACGAAATTAGAAAATCAATTGATTGAGTCTATAGATCCAATGAACTCCTACACGTGGACCTGATCGAGATCAGTTGTTGAAGATGCTTCATATGTTGATGTTTTATGGGTGTAGGAATGAGTGTGGAGGTGACCACGTAACTCATGATCATTGATGTTTGCATTATTTAGGAACCTACTTTCCAGGTGATATTTGTATGATCAAATTATTTCCAAATGATCCATGTTATGCCTACTCTCATGAATATGATTTTAGGGCTATATAAATTTAATTCTTTGATAACTACTATTAGTTTTTTTCCTATACAGGTTAAAGAAAATGGTGAGGCTAAGGGTCCGAAAAATGCGCCTGTTGCAAGTTTGAATACTCTTGTAAAATAGATAGTCAAAAAATCTAATGGGTGAATTTTTCCCTCTATATAATCATTGCTAGACCCCATAAACTATTGTCCTTTACCATTGCAAGCCAATATCTCAATGAAAACCAAGATTTAATCCCGTTAGTGTTAGGTTGAATTCGTTCTTGGAAAAACCCATGGTAGAAGATTATCTTCATGTAATTCACACCATCTTCATTCCTCCACTTTATCTTGAGTATATCCTCACAAATTAGAACAACTTTTGTTTCCAGTTGAACCTTATTATCAAATAAGGACCATGAATTGTGAGGTCCATACTATGTTTTAAATCAAAATTGTTACACCACCATGGGCATAATTTCTATTAATACTATCACTACATGCCCAAAATAGATGACTATAAGTCACAATTCATACGTCTCACATTCCATCGTGCGCATCCCCTCATGTGAGAACAAAACATATAATGATTTTTCACTGAATGCATCATAGAAAATAAAGTTGGGATTATTCTCTTTCATTCATGTAGATATGATCCACTGAATAGAAATTTCGCTTCACACACTCCCCTAAATCTGATGATAATGAAGAATTTTATTACTTATATTAAGGTCCCAGTTCTGTATGGATCAAACCTTTGTGTGTTTTCAATGATTAATGAGGTCTATAAATGCTTTTATAATGATTGAAGAAGTTCATTTCAATGAAAAATGGAATGGTGAGATTATACATCGTCTGACTATATTACACGATGTGAAATTCTATTTCAGGATTTATTTAACAACATCAAATAGGGTTTCATGATGTGTATGTTTTCGACATTTTAAATTATAAAATAAAGAGTTTAAGTGAGATTTTTTTCTGTAGATACAGACCCTATGGAATAACATATGGTGAAAGGGGATTTCAAATTTTGTAATCCCCCACTGTTGTATGTTTTTAAAATATTTTATCTTCTTGTATTTTTACAAACCCTATGTTTGTAGTTCTATTTATCTACTCCCGATGAATCATGAACCCCCTCTTCCTTTTTTGGGTATTTCTTCAACTCAGATCAATTTCCTGCTTTCCCATCAATCTATCATTCATATAAGTTACAATCTACATCTTTTCTTGTGTTTTCTTCCATATTTTTCCATATATTTATTTTTTCAACGTAATGGAGCATGATATAAATTTTTATAAAAGAGTTATCTTGAGTTATTGTTGGTGTGGTTATGTCGTGTCATCCCTAGGAGGATGTATTTGTTGGGGGAGAGGTGATCGTGATATGTTGCTTTGATCCATTCTCATGAAAATAACATCAACGACCTATTTAGTTAATGAATTTTATGATTCCCTATTTATTTTTATAACATTATACACTTATAATGATTTATTCCCTTGTATTAGAATGAAATTTACCTAATTAGACACAAGAACTAGATTAATGAATTAGTATCGATCATTTATTGAAGTTGTTTTATTATATCGTGATAATAGTTCACCTCCTAATTTTCTAGATAGTGTGACATATATTCCTTGCTTTGTATATCATGTTGTTATTGATGTGAATTGGTAAAGAACATAAATACATATTTAATTGATAATAAATTTGATAAAAGATAACGAGTAATGGTTAAAAAATCTGGTTGTTGTTAGTGTAATTTTATGATTATAAAATTGATGTAGATAAACATGTCTAATGATTTTTTCTAATGAAACTGATTCTTATTGAATCTTATTTAAAAATGATTAAATTCATGAAAAATTAATTGGTAAATTAATTATTGATAACTTTTGATAGATTGTATCTTAGGTTTCCTATAGTTGGAACCTATGAATAATATTGAATCAGAACTGTTTATATGATAAATATAATTCATCCTTAGGGTTAGAGTTACCAGCTTGATTGTAAATGAAATGTTCCCTATTCTTTGGATCTGTGAGAGCTCATTGTGTGTGATGAATAGTTTCTTGGTTTTTTGGATGAGATCCAATTTCTATGTTTTCTTCTAATGGTTGTGATGTACTCTTGATATGAGACCTATGTTATATGGGCTGGAAAATAAAAGATGTTACGTTATCATATAATGTTTGATCATGGAGGGTTATTGTGTTATGTGGGGTAGGGAGGCCTTATTTTTTTGGCAGTCGTTGATTCCTAGAGTGGTGACATTCCTTGTTTTATACATGTCGTTGTGTGGGAAGACACCAGATATGATAGAATGGGTTGAAGTTGGGCATACCCACTGATATGAAATTTATATTTTTGTTCAATATATTGATGTTTATCTTCATTAAATTCCCCACTACATAAGGATTGTTTTTTTCATACTCTCTTTCTAAGGTAGGAGAAGATTCAAAAGGTATTACATGTGCTTTCCATGTTTATCTTCTCATGGTTGGGTGGGTCTATGATCTTGATGTACCTGGTCAAGACTCGATGAGTAGTTCATCTACTCACCATGTTGATCCCATTGTGTTTGATAAAATATATTGTTCACCTAGAATACCTTGAAATATAAAAGGTGGTAATTTTTCTTAAATTAATGAATAAATGTTTGACCCATGGGGTTGGAGCTTTCTGGGATTCAATCCTAAATTAATATTTTTAAGAAATAGTGGACTCTATTTGGTTTTTCCTGGAGGGAATTGAACATTGTTGTGATGAAAATGTAATGAAATTTTGAAAAGGGCAATGGTTAATTAATGGTTATATAATTAATTTACTCAAAGTTATACTGATAAAATATGTTAAAGTAGATTAATATAGTTATTTAAATGGTTTTGTGATTATAAAATCTCTTGTCATAGTACTAGAAATTTGGAGTTCAAGAGACGGTAGTTGTAGTTAATTATAAGACAATGTTGTACCGAAGATGTGGTTGTGAGCTATATTATTTCATGTACTTTTGATTTTCTATACTAAAATCTACCTTGTCAGTTACTGAAACTAATACCCCAAGGAGTTTAAGACCTCGGGGTATTTTCCCTAATATCTAAATGGGAGAATGGATAGTGACTACCCCCCTTGGACATGCTCTTTTCTCTTGGCAGTAGCTTGTGCTAGTATGATTGGAATTTATTTTTCCGCATATATCATTGTAGAGGGATGTAATGTCTTGTGGTTATTAAAAAAAATATATTATAGATAAATTTTCTCAAGGGAAACTATAGGTATATCATGTAAATATTGTTACTGTTTGAGGATCTTTAATTAGGGTATGGGTTGTAATGGCTTGAGGTATAATACTATATGTTTCGTAAACATTAATGTGGGTTGCATTGGATACTATAAAATAATTGGTTAATATTGTCATGTGGATGTGGTTCTATGAATAACGAGGTCCATGTGGATGCATGAGTTCCATGTTTTGGTGTTTTTCCCAAGCCACTACAGGCCAGCGTTTTTGGAGAAAGATGATTTGGATGTGTGACATTGGGGAAAAGTGGAAAACTAGTGGGGAAGTGGGATCTGGATAACATTGAAATTATTTATTATATAATATTATCTTGTATGTGATGATTCGGGTGGGTATCAATAGTGAGGTTGGGAAATTATTCTATCTGTTAATGTGACGAGTTAGACTCACTGGTTGTTTACTATTCATTATTTTTCAGTCTTTACATTTTCAAGATAGTGTCTAGGGAGGATCCTACTGATTATACTATTATACTCACCCAACATATATATGAACTCTTGTTTCGGGTTAGTTAGAACATTTTGGAGATCAAACATGTTACTACAGGATTCAGGGTTGCAGGAGTTGTTTGGGATTTGTGGTCATTGTTGTATTTTATTTACTTCATGGTACTGCTGTATTTTCAATTCTCTTGTAGTATTTATTGCATGAAATTACATATGTGTAATTTAGTTTCTTTAATATTTTCACTTTTGATGGAGTTTCTTAGGGTATATCGTGTCTCTCTCTTATAGATGTATTTATCTTAAAGGGTAATGCCTCATATCAGCATGTTTAATTCACCTTCTGTGCTAGTCACTAATCTGGTGCCTACTGATGGCAGGTTAATGGGGGTAACTTTCTCTTTACTCCCATTCAGGACTAGGAGGGGTAAAAATATAGGGGAGGGGTACATGATTGAGTGTTGTCCATGGTATGGCTAAGGGATATGTTGGAGTTTTCATTATGGAACATGAGAGGTTTCATGTGTTGATTGGGGAGAAGTTTCATCTAGGTTCATAAAGTGATGTAAACATTAGAGATCGTCTATGACCGAATTATCCAAAGCCCCCTGTGATCTGATGCAGGGACCATAAAGCTTATAGTGGCTTCTAAACAAGGTTATACTGGTTGTAGGGTAGAGGCCTAGGGAAGGTTCATGAATCATTATTCATTTTTACTATGTTCTAGTGGGTAGACCATGGTATAGGTCAACCTAAAATGAATAAAATAAAACAAATAATTATTGATAATTTCATCCATATTCTATATTTTGTAGCTCTAAATACTTTTTATTTTTAAGTATTTTCTCTTAGTCTTCATCCTCATCAGGTTCACACAGAAGATATTCAAGAGGTTTCATCGGCAGATCACTATAGTATTGATGATGATGATGGACACAATAGGAGGAGAACACTCTTAATGATTCAGTTCCAGAGTTTGAAAAGTTATGAGGGATCTATTTCAAATTCCTTCATAGAAGACAGGTTAGAGGAGGGTTATATCACATTCATTTTTATCCTTTCTCATAATATGCATTAGGTATATTTAGTTTTGATTAATTTGTGTTTGGTGGAGAGGAATTAGTGGTTCTTCTTCCTCATAGATAACAAGGAGTCGTTAGTATCATCAGAGGATCTCTGGGAAAAATTTAGAGTTCAGTTTCTTTCATTTACCACAAAGGTGGCTAGTCTCTAGATGCTTCTTACCATTTGGTAGGGGATCTTTACTGTGCGATATTTTGGTATCCATTTCAGGAACCTTCTACGATATTCTTCTATTCTATTTTTTGATGTGGATAATAGGGAGAGGAATTTTCAGTAGGATTTTCATCCAATGATCGAGAATTTGGTGACTCAATTTGTGATAAAGAAATATCACAACATGATGGAGAGCTCATTGGACATTGAGGGGAAGTTATCAAAAACTGGATCATCATGAGAGGAGAGTCATCAGGATTCCTCACGAAGAAGATTCTTGGTTGAGTGTTCATAGTTATCCAAACATAGGAGTTTCTAATTAGCCAGGGGTAGGTCCCACCCCTAAATGTCTCATGTAACTAGGGTTGATGGCTCTCATACCATTGATAATGAATCATATGTGTGTTTTTCATATAGAGGTCAAGGTCATCAATGGAAAGAGTGCTCGACCTTTTGGATCATTTGTGTGTCCCAACTATTCTAAATCAAGTTCCTCCCTTGATGCAATTCGATTCAAGGCAACTGAATCTTGGTGCACCAGTTTTGGATTGGTAAAGAGTGGATGGGGTAGGCAAAAGACCACGCTCAGATTCCCTGCATGCTCAGAGTGCAGATAGAGGCCACAAAGGTGGATGTTTCATGTATAGAGAGGTTGTGGGTGAGGTCATGATCATATTAATGCTATTGTGTTTCTAGAACTATGTGAGCCATATTTTTTTAGGTACACTTTTCTTGTTTTTTAGTTGGGTGCATTCCTTTTTTGATTCCAGAGAGATGCACTCATTCATATTATCTTCGCTTTCCTATGATTTGGGACTTGAGGTAGAAAGACTTCCAGTGCCATTATAATTGACTAAGCAAGTTGGAGGTTGAGATGACTTGTTTGAAGTATGTTGACACTATGATCTAGTGATGGAGTATCACCACTCTTGGGGAGATTTCCTATATTTATAGATACAACCATATGATTTCTTCCTATGTATGGATTCGTAATATTGGGTACTGTCTATCATGGATTTCTTCACGATAAAGGTTTTGTTCGTCGATGGTGATGAAGATACAGTAATCTTTTTTTGAGATTGAGACCCTCAAATGGGGAAAAGGTGAGCTTTTTCCTTATCATCCTTGATTGTTGATTTGATTCTGAGTTCATCGGAAGTCTAGTAGTTAGCATTTCCGAGGGTCGTAGAATAGAACCAAAATGTATTTTCAAAAGATGTTGTATCATTACCCCTTTGACGATAGATTGAGTATGGGATCGAACTATATCTATGAGTTCCCACTATATCGATGTCACCATATCGGATGGTTCCTTTTGAGTTATGGTAGATGCGTATATTGCTTTATGGACTGTTTGTGTGTGGTTTTGTTTGGCCAAGTTTTTCACCATGGGGTGCATTTATTTTTTTTAAGAAGGCTTATGGAATTATGTGGTTGGGTATCAGTTATAATTGCTTGAAACATGTTGTAGTGAACAACCACTATCATCTTCCACCGAATGATGATTTATTTGATTAACAGACATTCTAATGTTGGTTCTCAAAGATTAATTTCTTGTTAGGATATCATCAGATCCATGTAAAGGATAAAAATTTTATGAATAATCATTTCCATTGTCATCAGGGGCATTACGAGTTCGTTTTGATATCATTTGGTGTGACACATGCTCCAGCTATGTTCATGGGGTTACTGAAAATTGTTTTCCATGAGGTCCTAGATATGTTCATGGTGGTTTTCATCAATGTAATCAAAGTTTACTCTATATCTGATGAGGATCATACAGAGCATTTTCATTCCATTTTGGTAGTTCTTCATCATCATCAAATGTTTGGAATGTTTTCTAAGTGTGTTTTTTGGGCTCGATATGCCTATTTGATAGGGAAAAGATTGTATTAATATGGATAAGTTGTATATCTGTTGAAGATAGAAGAATTTTTTGTTTTTGGAATCCCCCAAGATAGAGGTAGAGGGTTGAAGCTTAAATGGTATTTTATGCTATTATATGAGATTTTTATTTTATTTATCTCAATATGGGACACCTCTAATAGCATAAACTAGAATGGTTCCAGTGTTCTTGTGGATTGACTAGTGTCAGATGTCTTTTGAGTTTATGAAAGAAAATTTTTCTAGTTCTCTAGTTCATTGTCTGATAATAGAAGGATTTCATTTTCAGGTTTTATAAGATACTTCACATCTAGGGTTGGGTTGTATTTTTATGCATCATATATTGGTCAATTATTTTGGGTGTCAGTAGTTACATCCCCATGTTTGTAATTATTCCATCCATGATCTTGAGTTAGAGACAGTAGTGTTTTCTCTCATGATGTAGAGACATTACCTCATCGGATATAACTTTTTGGTCTTCACCGATCATAAAAGCCTATAGTATTTTTGTTCCCAGCATGACTTGAACATGTTCCATTATCACTAGATGGAGTTATTATCGTATTTTAACCTTGAGATCTTTTATAAAGCATAAAAAAGGAATGTTGTGGTCAATGCATTGAGAATATGTTGTGAAGTGATTCATTGCATGAATCTAGTGATTATTGGAGGTTGATAGAATAACATTCATAATTACATGTGGATATGGGGGAAGTTGGGGGAAGTGGTCATCCTTTCCAGAGGATGGAGAAATAATTTCTAGTGCAACAGGTGGAGGAATTCCAATTGGGGGATCCATAGGTGGAGGTCTGGAGAGAACATTTTTTTTTGTGGAGAGTCCCCTGATGATTGGTCTAAATATAAAAAAAATGGAGTTTTTTAATGGAATTATTTTCATTCATTTGTTGATGCATGAAATGGTTCTCAGAGAGTTCCATAGTTCTAATAGAGTGGTACATCCTAGAATGATGACGATTCACCAAGCCATGAGAGGTCAATTTTTG
This sequence comes from Viscum album, assembly GCA_963277665.1. NCBI lineage: Eukaryota > Viridiplantae > Streptophyta > Magnoliopsida > Santalales > Viscaceae > Viscum > Viscum album. The sequence goes on from OY728140.1 coordinate 1,608,935,366, forward strand.
TGGAAAGGGTTGAAGCATACAATTTCACATTTGGTGTCATGATGATTAGTCTTATAGAATGTGAAGGTCGAGCACCGTGTTCTTGGTGTATTAGTCCAGTTGTTAGATATTCCATAGTGGAAGTGGGTGGAAATATCTATGGAAATTTTTATCAACTTACCTCGAGCATAGAGATGTCATGAATCTATATGGGTGTTAGTGGGTCATTTGAAGAAATCGCCTCACATTATGGCGGTAAATGAGTCGAGTATATTGGATGTTTTAACATGGAAGTATCTAGAGGAGGTGGGGATACACCATGGAGTCCTGAGGATGATCATTTATGATCAAGATCCTTGTTTTTCTTCTACGGTATGAAGAGGTATCTTGAGTTCTTTTGGTTCTCAGCTATGCCATAGAATTAATTTTCATCCATACACAAACGATCAGACAGAGTGGACCTTCCAGACTCTTGAAGACATGTTGTTCTCTTGTGTACTGGATTTTGGAGGATCATTTTTGAGGCCCATCCCAATAGTATAGATCTCTTTGAAAATAAATTTCACTCATCCATTAGTATGGAACCATTTGAATCCTTGTCTAAATGACCATTCCATTCTCCATTATCTTGGACTAGGGTTGAAGAGTAAGTAATTATGATGCTAGAACTAGTACAGAATATGATAAAGATGGTTAAAGTGATACACGAGAGGATGAAGGCATTTAATGATCATTATAAATCCTATGTTGATCATAGGAGCTTACATCTAGACTTTAGTGTTTTGGATCACGCGTTTCTGATGGTGCATCCCCATAATGGGAATTTAAGGCTTTGTCATGGGAGTAAGATTTATCCCTAGTTTTTTTGGGACATTTGAGGTGTTGGATCATGTTGGATCTATGCCATATCGGGTATCACATCCCCCATATATGAGGCTGATACACAAATGTTTTCATGTGAAACAACTCCATAATTATCTTCATGACGAAACTCACATCATCAATTAGGGAGAGATCAATGTTGAAAATAATGTGACATTTGAGGACTGACATGTAGAGATCCAGGACCACAACGCAAAGGTGTTGTGTAGGTGTGTTATTCCAATTGTTTGTGTATTTTGGTGGTGTGGTGGAATGGAGGAGAGTTCCTAGGAATGTGAGTCACATATATCTTCTTAGTACCACAAATGTATTATGGTTTACCTCTTCTCTTGTAATGTTTTTCATTTTATGGTTGTAGAACCTTTTTGTTTATGAGATGGATTTATCTTGATTCATATTGTTGATAGATCAATTTTGAGAGATATCTTCTCTAGGAGAGTGTTTAGGTTCTGGTTGTTTTTACTCTATGTATTTGTGATTTTTCCTCATGTGAGTTGTTGAGCTCCTGCAGTGACGAGAGCATTGAGAGGTACCCTACTGGGTGGTTATTGGGATGTCCCCCCTTCAATTTACAGTGTTTGTTCATTTTGGATTATTGAGGTTGATAATATTTTGAGAGGTATCTGATGTAAGGGCCCATGACCACAAGGATCAACCCTTTGAGTGTTTTCGAATATCAATATACTCAGAGGAGGCTTATAATAAGATTTTTGAATTTCAATTTAGTAAAAGATGTATAGGGGGATTGCACGTTGTGTAACAATATTACATGGTGTGTAATTATATTTTATGATTTGTTTCATGATGTGAAATATGGTTACACGATATGTGTGTTTTCGGGGTTTGTAAAATAAAATAAATTGTTGAGGTGATTTTTATTTTGGTGGAAATCGAGCCTGTTGTATTACATGATGTGAAAGAGGAATTCACATAGTGTAATCCTCTATTGCTTTATGTTTTAATAACATTTCAGTTTATTTGGTTTTCAAAAACCCTATGGTTTTTGTGCTCTCTCTCAAATCTAGATGAATCACCATACCCCCTCTTCATTTTTAGGATATTCCATCATCCCTGATCAAATCCCCACTTCCCTCCTTCGATCTGTCTTCGATATAATTTATGATATAAATTTGTTCTTGAGGTTTCTATAATATGTTTCCTACCTTTTTGGTTTTCCATTTGATAGTTCATTCTCCCCATGTTTATGTCATTGTTTTCATGATGGTTGTTTGGTGCAGTTTTGTAGCATCATCCTTAGGTGGAAGCGGTTGTTCTGGGAGAGGAGATCATGATCTATTTCATTGATCAATTATCATGAAAATAATGTTAATGACCTTTTGAGGTATGGAATTTTATGATTCTATATTTATTTATGTGTAATTTTATATTTCTAATGAATTATACCCTTGAATCATAATGAAAATTACGTAATTAAATACTTGAACCATGTTAAAGAATTTGTATCGATCATGTAGTTGTGTTGTCTATTTATTCTATGATAATTGTTTGCCTTTTTATTTTCTAGACAGTTTGATATCTTTAAATTTTATAATTTATCATGGTATTCTTGATGTTAATTTGTAAAGAACATATAGATGAGAGTAATTGATAATTAATGGGATAATATTAAAACAGGACAGTTTTATGAATCTAGTTATTATTGTTGTTATTTGATGTTGATCAAATTGTATAGATATTCAGGTATAATGGAATTTTATAATGAACCGATAGCCTGTTGATTCTTGTTGATAAATGATTAAATTTATGATAAATTAGTTAATTAATTTGTGATAGGTTGTGATATCTTTTCTCATAGGTCTCCCATAGTTTGAACCTATTAATAATAAATATATTAATTCAAGAAGGAATAAGAACTAGTTGTGTGATAATGATAATTCTTTTGTAGGGATTGAGTTTCCCACTGTCATGTAATGTCCTCGTGCCTTATGCTTTGAAGTAATGATATATCATTGTGTGTAATGTTTTCATGCTTTTTTTTTGCTCCGAGATCCCATTTATAGGTTTTTTTGACTTCTTGTACCGTTCTATGGATATGAGACATGTGGTATATTGGGATGGGTGGACTGGATGTGACGTGATCTTGGTTTTCTTGATTATAGAGGGGTTTTGTGGAATTTGGGGTAGGGATGCAATGTTTGTGGTATAAGTTGACGCATGGTGTGGGGAGATGCGTTAGTTTATGCATGTAGGTGTTATGGTGGAACCTAAATATGATATAACGAGATAAAGCTGGGATTAGCCATCAATATGAAATTTCGATTCTTGTGGAATCTCATATGTTTATCTATATTAAATTCCCCACTACTTGAGGCAATTGGTTTTTCTTACACTCCTTCCAATGTATGTGATGTATCATGGGGTATGATATGTCCTTTCGGTGTTTGGCTTCTCATGGTTGGATGGATCTATACTTCTTCTATAGGTGGAAGATACTTGATTGGTAGTTTATTTACTCAACATGTTGACCACATTCTGTTTGGTAGCACATGAATGTTTTCCTATAATACCAAGAAATATGTTATGTGGTAATTATTGTTAAATAAATGAATAAATGTTGAACTCATTAGGCTATATCTTGTTGGGATTCAATTCTTAGGTTATATTTCTTAGAAATTAGGGAATATGTTTAATTATTCCTAGAGGGAATGGATCATTATTATGATACTAATGTATTGAAATGTTGAAAAGTCTAATTGTTAATTTATTTTTAAATTACTAATTAATGCAATGTGAAACTGATAAAAGATGATAATGTAACTTAATATACCTCTTTAATTGGTAGTGTTATTATAGTATATCTATAATTAGCAATGGAAACTGTGAGGTTGAGGATATTATCTAAAATTGAGTATAAGAATAGGTTGTTGGCATTGATTGTTTGTAAGCCACAATACATTATGTAATTTTTTTTTCAATGAGCTAATCCACACTATCGGTTTGGGAAACTGACACCCTGGGGATTCTGAGCCCTTGGGGGTGTTTTCCGCAACATATTGGTGAAAGGATGGATGACTGACTTCCCTCATTGGACCCTCTCTCTTCTATTGGTTGTTACTTGTGTTGGAATGCATGGTGGTTAGTTTTTCCATATATGTGTGTAGAGGGCTGTAATGGATTTTGGTTATTCACACACATATATTCTAGATATAGTTTCATAAGGGATACTATAGGTATAACATGTATAGGAGGTGAGGGATTATGGATTCTTACTCAGTGTATGGGCTATAATGGCTTGAGTTATAATACCTGATGCATGATACATGTTATGTGGGTTTTGGTGAATCCTAGAAACAACTTGGTTTATTTGGTTATGTGGATGTGATGGTTTGATGCATGAGGTGTATGTTGACGCATGAGGTTCATGTGGTGGTGCTTCACCAAGGTGTCTACTAGCTAGCATTTTGGGGAGGGATTTTCGGGACATGTGATGTTGGGGAAAAGAGAGAAACCATTGAAGAAGTGTTAGTAGGGTATCCTTGATATTCTTTATTATATAATATCCTCTTGTATGTGATACTTGGTGATAGTATCCATGGTGAAGAAGAGAACATGGTATAATTTTATAGGGAATTAGTTAGTTTCACTTTTTGTTCATTGTTCATTAGTATGCTTTCATTGATTTTACATGAGACAATTGGTGGAGGATACTATTAATTATATTGTTATACTAAACCTGCATTTATATAGTTTATTTAGGTTAGTTAGCACAGGTTGGAGATTATATTGGCTACTAATATCTTGTGGGTTGCAAGAGCACGTTGGGATTCATGGTTGTTGTCGTGCTTAAATTCATTTTTTGTATTGTTGTTTTTCCTTCAATTTGTAGTAGTTATTTCAATACATTACATTTTTTTACTATGGTTTATTTCATATTATAATATGAGTATGATTTGGTTGATTTTTATCTAGTCTCCCTCTTCCGCATGTGTTTCTCTTAGAGGGTAATGCCTCACGTCTACATGTTTAATTTACCCTTGGCCCTAGTCTCAATCTTGGGGCCTATTATATTTGAGACTCAGTGTGAACTATATATCTTCTCCCATTTCTCTGCTAGGAGGGTAACACATTTTGTTGAGGGTTTCATGAAAGATATAAATAATATCTCTCCCCTACTTTATATGGGATTTGGAATCTACATATTGTAGTCGGTGTATTATGTTATTAATTTATGCACTAAAATACATTTTTATTTTTTTATATATGTTGTAATTTTTCTATATATTTTAATTATGTGTTTCACCAACTATTAAGTATTATGATCTATCAATATCTCATCAATTATTATATGAAACCCCAAGGATTCACACATTAGATGAAAACCAGATATACAAAGTTTACTGACCATCATTAATGCCTTTTATCTTGTTTTGAGGTTCTCAAGATAGTGAGAGACTAATGAGAAGATCATACCATATTTCTCGTTCTTTCATATATTATTTATCTCTGTTGAACACACTTCTCTCTCACACTACCCAGATTACTATTGGATTATGGGAGAATTTATATGAATGGAGGATAAAATAATTATTATGCCCCATTTTAGAGAGTGATGATCTAATCAGTAATGGGAATCTCTTTGATTGTGATGTAAATTCGGACAATTTACAATTTATGTTTCTGTAAAGCTATCTGGAACAGAAAAATATGATATTTTAATGTTCAAGGTTATGATTTAAGGAATGATCACAATGTTAAATTCATGGATGTTTTTTCATCATTCATCTATTTTTTCCTGCATTTCCATTATACATTTCTTTAATGATTAATCAAATCAACCCCCACATTTCTCCACTAATTTTAAAAATATCATTAAAAAAGAAAAATAAGTGATAAGATAGTGAATTACCAACCCCAACACTCATTAGGAAAAAACATAGCCATATATGTGTGTCATTCCAAGTAATATATGAAAATATTGTTTGACAGCAGCCCAAGAAAATCATGCGATCAACATAGCATAATAGTATGGGATTAGGGTCATGTATTCGCAATCTTTACATAGTTTGGATCAATTTTTTTATCATTTTTCAATGTTCTTCGTTTTCTACTTCCTAAAATCTCTCTAACATGGAAAAAAATAATTTTTAGGGAATTTTTTATCTAATCCTCATTAACATAACTAATTTACATTCTTAGAGGTGCCTATGGTTGAGGTATAAAATTATATTCATACATGTTTGTTGCTGGAAAACAATATAATAATTTTCCAGAAGAACTGGGGTATTGAAGGAAAAAAATGTATTCAATAGCCACCACTATAGAAAAACATATATTGTATATGAAAATTTAATTTAACCAAAGGCTACCCAGTAAGAGTAAAACCACTGATTGAATTTTATTTACAAAATGATTGAATAATTAAAAGTGGACTCCTCAAATTAAGTGGATTAAATATAAGATGTTCCATGACCATTGGTGAATAATCTAGTTCCTTTACTCCAAATTAAGTACTGTATAGGTGGAGGAATAATAGAGTAAGTTTTATTAGTGTATTCTCATGTGGATAAAGAATTGCATGTTTCATATGAAGGGGAGAATTTATATTTGAACTCATGTTGCTCTAATTTTATAAAAATTTAACTATTTACTGAGTCGCCATTATTTGAACATGACAAAGTAGTATTACAGGAGTTTTCACATGGTGATGTGGTTGCTAAGAAAGATGTATCAGATACCCCATACATTATCTTTCCACCCCACCTCATCAAATACACCACAATGATGATGATGTGGACTATAAATAATATCGAATATGGGACCTCCAAATGGAATTTGTTGGGAAAAAAATCCCTATGGTTACATTTAATCATTTTTGGGTTGATTATGTTTGTTGAAAAAGAAGGATTCATTGGTTTTCCGTCGATTTCTATAGATATTTTTTAAAATCTATGCTGAAAATGATCCATGATAGATTAGTGGATGCTCTGGAGGTAGTATAGAAAGATCATATAAAATGTGGTGACATTTCCTACTGTTTTTAAAATTTTTGGTCCTCAAAATATAGATAATGGATAATGGTGTTTTGAAAATGGAATTTGTGCGCATGTTTAATAGTGGGTTTGATTGTTACATTGATGGAATGTTTTAGGATTCTCTCACGAAAATATGTAAATGTCATGACATGCGTGATAGATTGGGTTTTTGTGTGAAGGATGAATTTTTGGGGAAGAGGATTATGTCCCATACATGATGTAAAATGTGGTTTTGTGTTCTCAGAGTGATTCTTACTCATAAATAAGACAATGTGTTAGGATTTTTTTCATATGGTCATCCAGATCTATAAATATATATATACCCCTCATTTAAATTTCACAACCTTGGGGGAAATCAAGGATCTAGATCTTGTACGATTTGTGCACAAGAGGGGTTACGAGTAATGAATATTTCATAAAAATGATTTTTCATGTATATAGAGTTTGGTGAAAGTCAAAAATGGTCCATGAAAGTAATTAAATTTTCACACAATAAATCTAAAAGGTTTCATGAAAGATTATTGTTCTAAGCTGTTCTGTGGTAAAACAGTATTCACCAATTTGACAAAATTAGAAATTAAGGATACATGAATTAAGGTGTTAAAAAATATTGATTTCAAAAAAAATGAGGATATTTTAAATAAGTGGTGATAACACATTATTTGAGAGATAAGTGATCTTTCAAATTTTTATTGGTTGTAAACCATGAGGGATAGTGAGTCCACTCCAATAATTATAAATAGCAGTTAACTTTTTTGTGGATTTGGTACATTGACACATTATTATTATATACTCCCTGGATGTATCCCATTGATAGTTTACCAAGTTGTTGGACTCCTTAGGTATTAATCCTGTTTTAATGATCACAAATCCTATTCAACCTTGTTAATCCTATGTAATTTATCTCAAATCGTGTGTATTATTGGTTAGTATCCTTATGCTTCAATTAAAGTCATTCATGATCTTAATTTATATATATTTAGTTTAATTACTGTATACTATAATTTATTTATATTTAATGATTAAGTCTAATCCATTCTATGATCATCATTTCTTATGTATGAATATTTGGAAAAGTCTGAGACACCATGAGTCTACCATTGGTTTTGATTTTTTGGAATGTTAAACAGACACTATAACCATGCGAAAATGTGAACAAGCATATATCGTGACCACAAGACACCATGACTACGACACACCATGAAATCGAGACACCGTGACATCAAGACACAGTGAACAAGACACCATGACCACGAGACACCATGAATGAGACACTATGAATTGGACATCATGAATGTGACACCATGAACAAGACACCGTGACAATCAGACACTGTAAAGAATCAGACACTGGTTCAAGGAGACACTGTTTCCATGAAATACTATGAATCTGTTTCTCAATCTGTTTTTTCATTTTTTTATTTAATATCTAATGTACATATTTGATGATTTTAAATGCACTGACATAATTATTTTTTCTTTGTAGACATATCATCTGATTGTACAAGGTATGAGGTGCATTATCCATGCACCCTATGACTCCAACACATGCACTGCAAGATAGAAGAGAAGTGCAGTTCAGAAATAAAAGTAGTGATACATGAAATGCGAAACGAGCTGTGGGCGTGAGCATGACAACGAAGAACACACATAGAGAAATTTTTTAAGAAAGTTGAATTACATTCAACTCAAAACTCTTGAGGAACACACGATGCATTTTTGAATATCAGAATCGAGGAAATCATTAAACATTCAAACACCATGAAGAACACACACCAATATTGCAGTCTTGTGATACTATGTTTCTCATACGAAGACAAAATTTCTATGTCTAATTTATTCTAGATGTCCAGTTCTGCAAAGACCAACACTTAGAGCAATAGTAAAATAATCTCAAATCTTTCTGATCTGATTGTGTGTATTTTTTATAAACATTTGAGAAGAGTGTGTATCGGTATAACAACACACTCTATCTCCTGCATTAAACTGAAGGATACAAGATATCCTTCCTCAAACATTTTTTTACACTTGTTTATACCCACAGATAAGTTTGGAAGGTGTCCCTGTGTAGCCTTGCTGTTTGTACCCACAAAAACCTGTGGAAGAGGTCTCTGTTGGACATGAATTATCATGTGCACTGTTGTTACCCCGAATTAGGATGTGTATTATGTTTATTTATGTAAACTTCATTGTGGTAGGTGATCACCAAGGGGAGTGGATTAGGTCTCTTCTTGAGACTGAACCACTTTTTTCATATCTGTTGTTCTCCTTAATTTAGTTTTCTCTATTTTACTGCTCTCCTGTATAATTCAAAAATCAATAAATTCAATTTGATAGTTATTCTTGGAATGAATTTATAATTTTTTTCATTGTATAATAGCTTTAAAAGTAATTTTTATAATATGCATTAATATTAATAAGATTCAATCAAAATTCTATGAATTTATTTAAACAGTAAAACCTTCATAATCATATTACATTGATAAAATAACATGTATTTAATTTGTAGGGGAAATGTTTTATGTATACATTTTAATCAGAAGTTTTTATGGATACTCAATTCACCCCCACCCTCTTGAGTGATCAACTACGACCAAAATTTTGTATCGGAGGATTTATTTATTAAGACATTGTTTTATCTCATGCAACTGTGACAGTAGTTGTACTTTAAAGATCATTAAATTTCTGTCAATTATAAATATATATCTCTTTAAACTTATTCTGTTATTATGGATAATATATTGGAAGTTTCTGCAACCAATAGGCCACCATTATATAATGGATCCAACCATGCTCAATGGAAAATTAAAATGAAATGCACATAGTGAGTATGGGTTTTGAAGTTTCGTCTTCCATTGTAGATGAATATAAGATTACTGAAACTAATTGAATAACGTGGGATGAACCTATCAAAACTTCCTACAATTACAATTTTAATGCTACGAACTCTTTGTACTTCTCCCTGAGATGTGAAGATTTCAATAGAAGTTCTACTTGTAAAACTTCCCATGAAATTTGGGATACATTTTTTGTCTCATGTGAAAGAAAATCTAGTGTAAAAAATGAGACTTAATTCTTATACTATTAAATATGATAACATTAAAATGAAACATGATGAGCCAATCTCTGAAATGTATCTTTGGTTCAATGAGATTGTCTACACAATGATTTCTCTTGTAAGAGAAGTCACAACCAAGGAACAGATCATGACACTGCTCAGATGACTTCTTGAGAGATAGTGTGGAACCTCTGTCTCTGTTAGAGAATCATGTGACATCAGCCAACTACCTGTACAATAACACATTGGAAAACTGATGATGTATGAAGAAGAGTTGAAAGTCAATAAGGAAGAGGAGGATGAACCAAAAAAGAAATCTGTTTCATTCAAGACCACCACCTCTAAACACAAAGACACTGGGAAATTGGAAGCTTCTATAGAATGTTCTAGTGGTGAACAATTATCACCTGAAAATGATGAGGATATAGATCAATTATTCAAAATATTCAAGATATTTTTCAAGATGAAGAACATTTTCCAAAATCATATCTTCATTGAAAAATATGATCCAAAAGGAAGTTGGAAGAAGGATTGGAAAATAAGTGACAAGACCGATGAGATTGTCTACTATGAATGTAATCATAAAGGACATATCAAGGATTACTATCCAAAGATCATGTACAAAAAAATGAGGACATGGATAGAAATTATAAAAAGGCAATGAATGAAACCTGGAGTGCCTCTGAGGACAGTTCAAGTGACTTTTAAAAATCATACGATGAACAAGATATCAAATCTGATATGTGTTTTAGGAAAAACATATCAGAGGTAACACTAAACACTATAGTACATAATTCATACTTTATTAAAGATGAATGTTACTATTAAAATATGTCAAATAAAGACATGTTTGAATACTGCAACATGCTTGAGGAAACATACAATTAACTAAAAGAAAAATATAAATCACTGAAGAAACATTATTCTCTTACAGTGACTGTTAAATCCGAACTCACAACTGAAATAAAGAAAAATTCTCAGTTTCTCAAGGACAACAACAAATTAAAAATGATTAATGATCAATTGATGAATGAAATAGAAAATTTTATCAATGGAAATAATACCCATAATCAAATTCTCGGTAATCAAATTTCTCTTATATATAATAGAGGAATTGGTTATCTACCTGAAAAAAGAAATATTGGTAGAACAAATTTTTCCTCACTATCAAGTACATATAGCTTTTCTCCCAGATATGGACACAAGTCAACTCAATTGATTTACGATTTTCATTCTACTATTTAATGTTTTAATGGTCCAAAAAGAGATTAATTTTCAGATACATTACATATTACTTATTGGAAACCTATAAGGAAGATATGAGTTCCTATAGCACTTATTACAAATGTTACTAGACCCAAAAAAGTATGGGTACCTCAATCTATTTTTGCATAATCATTTTGTAGGAAAGATTCTTAAATATTTCCTATAAAATTTTATGGTACATGGAAAATGGATGTTCAAGACACATGATAGGAGTATACTCATGCTTTACCAACCTAATAAAAATAGATAGAGGACAGGTCACATTGGGTGACAATGCCAAAGGAATGATTACTGGCCTCATCCAAATTGGTAACTCTAACTCAGTTTTAATTTCTAAATTCATATTTTTTGATGGATTAAAATATTATCTTCTTAGTATCTAATAATTATGTGATTATGTATTTCATAATATAATTGATGATGATGCCTGCAATGTCTTTAATTCTAAATAAGAATTAGTGTTTTCTGCATTAGGAAATGCAAATGTTTACTCTGTAAACCTCGATTCCATAGCCTCTAAAAAATGATTTATGATTAAGATTATTTCATAAAGAGTCTTGGATCTAGAAAAGGATACTAGTACACTGTCATGTTCACTCCCTTATAAAGACATCTAGAAAAATATTAGCTAAAGACTTACCCAAACTTGAGATTCTAAATGACAAAGTGTGTAATCCCTGTCAAAAGAGAAAACAACACAAAATCTCCTTCAAACCAAATAAAGAAGTGTCAACTTCTTAGCCTCTCGAATTGGTTCACATTAATTTATTTGGACCATTTAGAGTGTCTAGTTTAAATGGGAATCACTTTTTTTATGTTCTTGTATATGACTTTTCTAGATATACTTGGATCTTCTTTATAGATCACAAAAGTGATGCATGTTCTTATTTTGATATGTATGCCAAGTCTATGGAAAAACTTTGTGTAATTATAATTAAATCCTACAGAAGTGATCATGGTCGTGAGTTTGAAAATAAATATTTTGAATCCTTTTGATCACAAAATGGTTATAGTCACAATTTTTCTACCCCTAGAACACCTCAACAAAATGGAGTTATAGAAAGAAGAAATAGAACCTTTCATGAACATTCAAGGACAATTCTTATTGAATATCACCAACCAATTTATTTTTGGGCTGAAGCTATCAATACAACATGATACATAATTAATAGAGTGTTGATCAGACCTATTCTTAAAAGGACCCCTTATGAGTTATTGAACAAACAAAAACCGAAAGTTAACTAGATCAAGTTTTTTGGTTGTGAAGTCTATATCCTTAATAATAATGACAATATTGACAAAATTGGATCCAAGATATATGAATATATCTTTTTAGGATATTCCTTGTCTGGTAAAGCATATAAAGTGTTCAATAAAATAACTAAATGTGCGGACGAATCTGTCCATGTTAAATTTGAAGAAACAGATTCACATGAGACTAAAACCATTCTAGAGAACCTGTAGAATGGTGTATCAAATCTAAACATTATTTCAAAATCGTCAAACCATTCTGTAAAGGAATCAGTCAATACATCGAGTTCTAGAAAATCCATAGACTCTAGTCACAATGAAATAGAACCCGTCAATGAACCTGAAATCATTAGTCCCACTTTTTCTAGAGATGTTAGAACCCTTAAGAACCATCCCATATATGCTGTTGTAGGAGACCGATACAAAGGAACTCAAATTAGATATTCTCTTAGAAATAAGGTTGAATATCAAATCTCATTGTCAAAACATGAACCTAAAAACATTATTGATGCTATCAAGGATGAATTTTGGCTGATGGATATGCTAGAAAAACATAATCAGTTTGAAAGGAACAATGTTAGGAAAATTCATGAAATACCCAAGGACACTTTCACTATAGGCTCTGAATGGGTGTTTAGAAATAAGGTAGATGAAGATGGTAACATAGTTAGAAACAATGCAACATTGTTTGCACAAGGCTATAGTAAAGAAGAATGAATTGACTATAAGGAGACATTTTCACTAGTAGCCAGACATGAATCCATCAGAATCATGCTTTCTTATGTTGCACATCTGAATATCAAACTATATCTAATGGATGTTATGAGTGAATTATTAAATGGATATATCGCTGATGATGTTTCTATTGAACAAACCCTGGTTTTAAAAACCCTCATTTTCAAAATCATATTTTTAAATTATAAAAAGATTTATATGGTTTAAAACAAGTATTTAGAGCCTCATATGATAAGTTGAGTACTTTTAATTTTTTTAATGTTTTTACAAAACGAATGGATGAACCTACACTTTTTATAAAACGAGTTTCAAATGATATTTTAGTTGTTCAAATCAATGTATATTACATTATCATTAGATCTTTAAAAAATTCCTTATGTGTTGATTTCTCTAAAATGATGCAAAATAAATTTTAAATGAGTTTGATGGGTGAACTAAAATACATTATCAGATTTCAAATCATTCAAAATAATGATGGTATTGTTTTAAATCAAACAAAATATACTAGATATCTTTTAAGATGTTTTGGATTGGATAGAACAAAAAGTAGTGTCACTCCCATGAGTACCACTTGTAAGTGGGATCTTGATAATGATGGAAAATCTATTGATCAAACAACTTATAAAGAAATGATTAAAAGCATACTATACTTAACATCTAGTGAACCTAACAATATTTTTAGTGTGTGTATTTCTACTCGTTTTCATGAAAATCAAATGAAGTCTCATTTAAATTCTATAAAAGGAATTTTCAAATACCTCACGCATACACCCAATCTATGATTGTTCTATCATAGAGAATTATAATTTGAATTAGTTATCTATTATAATGCTAACTTCAGTGGATGTAAGTTAGATAGAAAAAGCACCTCTAGAACATGTCACTTTTTAGGCAATTCACTAGTATCATGGTGTAGTAAGAAAAAAAAATTGTTGTATTATCTACTACAGAATATGAATACGCAGCTATTGGCACTTGGTGTGACCATATATTGTGGATGAAACACACATTACCAGATTATGGATATCAATTCAGGCATATAACTATAAATTGTGACAATACAAGTGTTGTTAACATATCAAAAAAATCATGTTTCACATTCTAGGACAAATAATATTGATGTAAGACATAACTATTTGAGAGATAATTATCAAAAATGTGATATCACATTGGAATTCATTGGTACTGAGTATCATCTTGCTGATATATTTACCAAACCATTAAATTCTGAAAGAATGGAATACATCATATATGATCTAGGAATGATAAATAAAAGGTAAATTTATTACTAATTTATATTTTTCTATCTCACCATAAAACCTTATATTTTACTATCACACCATAAAACCTAATGTTTACTGTCTCACCATTAAACCCCATGTTTACTATCCCACCATAAAATGTTATATTTTATTGTCTCACCATAAAACCTCATGTATATTGTCTAACCATAAACCCTCAGTCACTGACTCACTGTAACATTCATTTACTGTCTCACCGTGATGATTCTTTTGGAATTTTATCTACAAATTAAAAAATTGTATCACAATAATTATTCATGTCACCTTTTCATTTTCCCGCTATTTTACTTTTTGTTTTTTGGGTATTCCTAAATGATAAAATAAATAAAGTATCACTCGTTCTACACTCGTGCCTTCCTCTATTCACTCATTTCATAACCCCTCTTCAGCCATACACCTCTTATCTCTCTCGACCTTTCTGTAAATGCCTAAGATGAAACTTCATTCATCCTCAACTCCTGAAAAATGTATCTCAGAGAAGAAGAAGATTGCACCCAAGCTAGAACCCGAATGTACTCTAAATCCAAATCTGGTGAACCAAGTAGTAGTACCTGAGAAAGAGATATACCCTTTGTGGCTTCTGTCATGTAATTTTGTGGTTCTGAAAGGTTTAAAAGAGAAAGCCTAGTTAGGATGTTTTTTTAAGGAATATTGAACCATCCATCCTATGTTAGTTGCTCAATTTTATCATTATGTTCAGTTCTCTTTTGATTCTGTTGATAGTTATGTTGTGAGAAGAAGGGTAAATAGCCATAAATGCTCATTCTCATTGAGGCTATGGGATGAATTACTTGGTATACCTTGTGAATGTATCTCTGAGGACTATCAGAGAGGTCCTCCTCCTTCAACCAAATTCATTGTTTTGAATGATTCTTTGAAAATCATAACCTGAAATGGATCAAAGGGGAGAGCCATTGCTACTGAACTAGATGGAGAATCTGGACTTCTGTTTATGTTTGATCAGAATCTAGTTAGTCCTAGAAAGGGTGATTTTTATGTACTAAAATAGGAGGATGTGTTTCTGATTTATCTTATGAAAAAATGGGCACGTGATAAATATTTAAAAGTATATGCTACACCAAATGTGTGAGTTGATCAAAACCAAATCGAATTCATCCTCCCTTTTTTATTCTAGGGTTATCTCAGCCATGCTTCATCCCAAAGGTTTGGTTGGACCTAATTAATAAGTTATCAATGATTGTGAATTCAACCTTTCAAAAGTTATTATCAAGAGGATAAAAATAAATTTGAATCCTTGGAAAAAGGCATGGGTGGAATAAAATGATAGTATTTATGAAAAATTCAATATATTAGAAAATTCGTCAAGACGAATAGGTATTTCTAATCCTGGTTTGGAACCTGATGAGGTTGTTGAGTATTCTGAGGAAGAAGAAGAATAGTACGATGTGCCTCCCAAAGATATTGTTTCTAATAAGAAAGAAAATACTCATGTCCCTCCAGTAGCAAGTTAAAACAAAGTCCCTGCATCTAGAGATGATGTCAGTATGGAAGAACAAACCAAAGTGGAAGCATATACTATTGTCCTTGAAACCGAAAATAATTCTAGGAAATGTCTTATAGAAGGAGAAATACCTGTTATGCAAGAAACTGACCTTGAGGAACTCCTAGTGGAACAATCTATTCCTGAAGAAATTCATTCAGCAGAGAAAATCCTAGAGATATCATTTTAGTTGGCTAAACAAGAAATGGGAGAAGAACTAAGAGATGAATGTGTGGAAATTGATAAAGCCTCTATGCCTTTCAGTCATGAGAAAGATACAGCTGTTGAGGTGGATAAACCCCCAAATCTAGAATATAATTAAGTACCAAATCTGATTGAATCAATCCCTATAGACCCTCTGTGTGAATTCCCCACCTTTTATGATGTAAATGACTTTCAGGAAGCCTCAGTAAAAGTCTATGACCTTTCCAATATGTTCATCTTGAAATATGTCTCCGATCATTCCCCTGAAAAGGAACCTGGGAACATATCAGTCCCTATCTCTGAACATTCACCAGCACGTTAATCCTTGGTTAGTAATGATGATCTGAAGAATTTGGAGCTACCCACTTGTCAGGAGTTGAAAAACTCTTATATACTCAACCAGATCATGTAACAAATCTAAGTGAGAGAGATGCCTCACTGTTCTTGGAAAATATTATTTGATAAATTCAAACTAAAATGATTTATGAGATTCACAAATTCAGAGTTGAAAAAAGACTGCTTAGTGAAGAAGTGTAGACACTATGAGGTATGATTGAAAACATGCAGAAAGTGATTACATCAGGATTTGATATTGCTTCATACCCTATAGAGCCTATCATTCGTCAAATCCCACAGAATTTTGTCTCTTATATTCAACCTCACATAGCTTCCTTAGCTGAAAAAGTGGAAAAATGAAACAAACAAATTGTGAAAGATAAAATTGAGCTTGTTGTTAATCATGATAAACTCACTGATGAATATACACGGTGACTTCAAAAAGTACTAATTCAACTGAAAGCTCTTACCTCATCTTTCACTACCTCTAATTCATCTGGTAAATACTCTCAATCATCCTTAGATAGTGACCTTCTCTGAATAGTAGTCAAAGAATAACTTCATTCTATGCATAGAGGTTTCAATAAAGATTATCTCTCTAAAGTTATCATTTGTAGTAACTGAGTTCTTGATCTGGTCCAAATCCATTATAAGATTTCTAATGATGCTCAACAAGATATTACCAAGAATGTTGATTTTTTTACTTCAGCTGAATCTTATCTAAGACTAACATGACCAATCATTTCAAATATCTGGTAGAAAATCTAATGATTCCCCCTATTACTCAATCATTCAAGACTCAAGTCCAAAAGATTACAGAGTTCAGTTATCTTTTAAATAAGTTTATGGAAAACAAGGATGACTTTGAGAAATCTATTCAGTATGGTGGAGTGATCATTTCTGATTTCATCAAAATTTAGCATCCATATATTCTTGTATAGAGTTCAGCTATTGTTGCTCCAACGGATGCCCATCTAAGATCTGGTCTACCTACACTCACCTCGTCTCTAGCCTCAACAACGATTTCTATCAGTTAGGCCCTGAGTCAGAGCAGGCCTATGATCCTTGATCAACAATTTCCTTAGTCTTCCATTGCACCTACTTTAGCCCCGTTGGTCTTTGAAGGTCTTCATTTACCATCTCTCTCAACCATTGCACTTCCTTCTTCTACCTAAATCTCTTCTCCAATGGATTCCTCATCTGCTATTGCTGCTGATAGAAAAGAGAAGAACATCCCCTGAAGAATAACATTGATTAGTCCTTTTTTATTGGAATGATATTTCATTGTTTTTACTATCTAATATTTTTACTAAATGATTTTTACTATAATGAATTGTTCCCTTTTATTGTATTTTCTTATTCAATATTTTTGATACTCCCAAAAGGGGTATAAATCTCTATATGTTTGTCTGTTAAAAATATATTATTTGTTATGAACATTGGGAATCTGTAGTTGGAACTAATATACATGATTTTTGATCATCATAAATTAGGAAATTGTTGGACTCCTCATGTATTAATCAAGTTTTAATGATCACAAATTCTATTCAACCTTTTTAATCCTTTTTAATTTATCTCAAATCATGTGTATTATTAGTTAGTATCATTATGCTTCAAGTAATGTCATTCTAGATCTTAATTTCTATACATTTCATTTAATTACAGTATACTATCATTGATTTACTTTTAATGATTATGTCTAATACATTCTACGATTATCATTTATTATGTCTAAATATTTGGAAGAGTCTAAGACATCGTGACTCTGCCACCGGTTTTTTTTTCTTGAAAATTGAACAAGACTCTATAACCATGAGACACCGTGAACAAGCATACACAGTGACCACACAACACCATGACCACAAGACACTATGACTTCAAGGCATCATGATATCCATACACCATGAACAAGACAGAGTCACCATGAGACACCATGAATGAGACACCATTAATGATAAATTGTGAATGAGACACCATGAACAAGACACCGTGAAAATTATACACTGTGAAGAATCAGACACTGGTTAAAGGAGACACTATATCCATGACATACGGAGACACTGTTTCTCAATCTATTTTGTTGTTTTGGATTTAATCTTTAACAGTCATATTTGATGGTTTTAAATGCACTGCCATAATTAATGTTTCCTTGTAGATAAATCATTTGACAGTATGAGGTTCGAGGTGCATAATACATGAAACCTATTAGATCCAACACATGCACTCCCAGATAAAAGAGAAGTGTGGCTCAGAAACAAATTTAGCGATACATGAAAAGAGAAATGAGCTATGTGAATTAGCACGAAAACGAAGAGCAGTCTTAGATTTTTTTTGAAGAATGGTGTATTACATGAAACTCAACACTTCTGAGGAACACATGAAGTGTACTTGATTCTCATAATTTAGGACATCTTCGAACTATCCAACACCACGAAGAACACACGCTAATATTTTTGTCTTGTCATAATCTGTTTCTCATACGAGGACTTAATTTATGTTGTGACTTTATTACCATGTCCAAGGCTACAAATAACATCACTCAGAGCACTTATAAACTCATTTCAATATTTTTTATCTAATTTTATATCTTTTTTTATTAACTTTTGAGGAGAGTGTGTGTCTGTATAACAACACACTCAGTATCTATCATTAAACTGAAGGATACAAGATATACTTTCTCAAACAAATTTTTTTTAAAGTTGGGTAAACCCACAGATATGTGAGGAAGAGGTCCCTATGTGGAATGGATTTTTGTTCCCACAATGAATTGTGGAAGAGGTCCATGTGTTACCTGGACAGTTCAGTTCACTATTGTTACCCTGATCCTGGATGTGGATCATATATGTTTATATAAACTGTGTGGTGATAGGTGATCACCATGTAGAGTAGATTTGATATCAACTTCAGACTGAACAACTTTTTTCATATCTGATGTGCTACTTAATTTAGTTTTCTCTATTTTACTGCTTTCTTGTATAATTCAAAAATCACTATATTCACTTTCATAGTTAATCATGGAAAGAAGTTATAATTGTCAGCTCTTAGTAGAATATCTTCCAATTTAAAATTTATAATATACATTAAGATTACTGAGAATTAATCAATCGTATAGTAAGTTATTTAAACATTCAAACCTTCATAACCATATTACTTTGAATAAGTGGCATGTATTTAATTTGTAGGGGAATCCTGTTTAAGAATACTTTTTAAACAATTTTTTTTATAGATACTCAATCCAACCCCCCCCCCTACCCTCCTGAGTGATCAACTCCAACAAACATAAGTAATATTTTTCCCCTCATGCATGCTTTAATTTTTGATCATACATTTTTCCAAGAAGTAGATAGAATAGTGTTTGTTTAACAATGAAACAAGATATGAAGAGGTAGTTATTTTAATATGTCACACTCAAATTCACCCCTCCCTCTCTGGGTATTTACGTAGTTTGTATAATATAAGTGGGACTATCTACCTATGAAATAATGTTGATGTGGTTGTTTTCATCACATAAATTAATGCCTTGGGAAAACTGTGGATAGTCAATGGACTGTCTAGTTATGGAAAATATAAACACAATCCCTCTTGGGAGGGAAAAACCAAAGAATCAGTTATTTTTTCTTTTTTCCCAATTTTACTAATTTTAATAAAATCCTCTTATGTTAATTTTGTTTTATTTTAGGTTTCCCTAAGTGTAAAATAGATAGGTTGCAAGATAATGATATTTACATCTTCACACAAGGGAGAGATTACCTCAGACCTATTATAAAATAAATAACAATTTGACCTATGCTTTTAATCATTTTAATTTTTGATATCATTATTCATGGATTTGGAAACATAAATATGGTCGTGATGAATATGTGTGGGGGAGGGGAACCAATCTTATCATGATTAAGGATTTTTTGGAAATATTTTTAGTGAATCTATTTTTGATGTAATAATAATAATAAAAATAATAAACCCAAAACATAGAAAAAAACATTAAATTTCTAATTATGGAACGAAATTATTTTTTTATAGTTTTATTAAATATTTTTATATATTCTATTGAGCCAAATGTTGTCCTTCCTAGTTAAAATACAATTATAAAATGTAAGTATTTTAGTGGTTCTAAAATTGTGAGGGATAAAATATTTTTTAGTTATTTTCACCTATACCCTTTTGGATATTTTTGTATGAGGAAATATAAATAGAATGTGAGTGAAAATGTTTAGATGGAATTAAAATTATAAAATGAGGTCACAATACATTCAAATTTAATTTGATGTAACATTTCCTACGTGATGAAGAAAAACATAGGGAACCATATAAAAAGAAATTGATAACTATCCCTTAAACCTAGGTTAAAATGTGCAATTAAGATCCAATACTGAATATCTAGGAGAAAGGTAACCAGGTGAATCAAATAAAATATATGACTTTTCGATGTTCTTTATATATTCATGGCTAATAAAAATTAAAATAAAAGTTTAAATAATATAATAATAGTTAAAAAATAGTGGTGGGGAATATTGAACCTAGATGAAAAAGTGAGATATTGAATTATAATGCATTATTTTTTTATAAATTAAGTAATAAATAGAACAATGCTTTACGAAACTGATGAGAGAGAGATAAATTTATTCACATCATGTTAATTCTTTTAATGCACAAAAATACAACTTGTTCCGCTACTGAACATAGGACTTTGACTAAATTGAATATAAGTTGGGAATTAAAATCATATAAGAGGCATGATAATCCAACTTGTTGGTGAATCTATGTTTTCATTCAATTCTAGTATGTATATTTGAATTTGGGAAAGAAACATATTTTTTATTAATGTTTTTAAATGAATGGAATTCAATGTTTTTTTCATGAGTGGAATAGTTCAATTATGGGGGAGTCAGGTGAGCCCAAAATTTCAAAATAATTTAACTAGTTATCATTTATATTTATCCCAATATTAATTCAATTACAAGGAAAATTTTTGGTTTTTGTGACTTTTGAGAAAGCTATAACATGATATTTTAATGTCCTCGAATAATGTTTTAATTATTTTTTTAATTTCTTAATTTAATCGATAATCCATACATTGGTTTTGAAATTTGATGTTTTATTTTAGGACTGAATTCAAATCTTGAACTAATTTTCATAAATGGATTTACTTTTGATTTTTAATTGAATTAATAATATTTAAATTTAATGAAATATAGATTTTAAAAATCTTTATTAAAAATAATTGTAAATTTTCAATCAAAATGAATCATTTTTAATGGGTTTTTCATTTTTTAATGGGATATAGATCTTTGTATTTTTTAAAAAAAGGTTCTTAAAAAATGTCATCCATGTTCACGCTTCCTGTGTAAATATTATGATGGAAGTGCGAACAGTTTTCAATCATCCTCCATAATTTTTAATTAAAAAAATATCAATATATAAAAATACCAAATAATTATTAATACACATTAATTAATAAATATTCAATATGTATATAATATTAGTAAATAAAATGAAATATTAATATTGTTTTGTTAAATAATAAAAAATATTAATAAATGTGTACATTCCCATTTTGATCAACTGGTCTGATTCTTGGTGCATTGTTTGATATCCAATAGTGTTTGTTTATCATTTTATTCAGCTGATCCATATATCTAAATTTCGTTGCAACATAATATGTAAATACATTAGTATCTATAGATTACATTGAAAAACAATCATTTCACATCATCTCCCATATAATAATTTTAAATAAAAACGTCAAGGGAAAAATGTATTGTTTTATACTTCATAAATGTGTCATCGGTTATTTCACCCTATGTCTATGTGATCCATACTCAGTGTATAAAACAATATGATTTGATTTGGGAAACAATGGTATCCTTTACTAATTGATCATGATAGCAAAGAAAATGAGATCTCATGTACATATCATCATGGGTATTCCAATTTTATTTTTAGATGATGATATTAATTGATATATGAACCATTTATTAGAAAAATAATCCTAAAACACATAAACTCACATTAAAAAATATATCAAAAACATTCAAGTGAAATAAGAAGGATAAGAGGCCTTTCTGTACATCCATACTTTAACTTTTCATATGTCATTGATTAATTCAATTACAACCGCATTATCTTATGATTATTTTTTACTAACAAAGGAATAGAGATTTAGAAAAATACAGATCTTTCAATAACATGATCTTTATTAAAATTCTAAAATAAATGGATATGATTATAATTGATACACTAATTCTAGAAGTAACTTCATACTTCTTTATTTACCTCCCCCTCAAGGGAAACACTCATAATCATATTTATAATTATGGGTCAAATAAATAATGGGTTTCAAGATTTTCAAATATAGATAATACACCAAAATTCATCATCGAATTATGACTATCCAAATTTGAAAACATATATAAATTGTAACACCCCGAGCTTCCACGATACGCTTCTCATTCAATAATTCAATAGCTTGCATTGTACGCAACTTTGAGTTCTAAAACACCGCGACTAATCAAAGTAGCCGTTATGAATATTAATAACCACTTTTTAAAATTATAGAAATTTTATATTTCAAAATGGACTTCATTTTTGGATTGGGAATATCGAAATTAGCCTATGTTGAATTTTTGGTATTTTTCTGAGAACTTCTAATTTTTTATGAATAGTGAAAAATACTTAAAAACAACTTTTTTAATCAAAATAATTTATATTGATAAATTATACTATTTAGTGTTTTTAAAGTATAATTAGAATATATTTTTACCATTTTATCCAATGGTGGTCATTAGAATTAATTTAATATTGAAATTGGACATAAACAATTGCCAATCTTTTGATATAAATTGTTTCTTAAAAACACGCTATTTGTTGTGACAGCGGGAATTAACTATAAAATTAATTAATGCAGCTTATATGTTTGTAATTTTTTAAAATAGAAATCATTTTTGAATTTGGAATATCAATTATAGCTTAGGGTGAAATTTTGGCATTGTTCTGAAAAACTTCAATTTTTGATGAATTGTGAAACCACTAAGTGGTAGTTAAATAACTGATTTTTTGTTTAAATGAAATATTACCACTTCTGAGATTTGATTTTCAAAAATACAACATAAATGGTTGTCATTAAGAAGTAAAATGTGGTTTAATGAGATTAAAATAATTTTTTGATGAATAGTAACTTTTAAGTTCTTAATCGCGATTAGAGGTAATTAGTGTAGTTTAAGGTAAAAATAATGTTTTAATAATATGATATGATAATGACACATGTCTTACACTCCATGGATGTGCGATGGCCGACCAAGACAATCCATGGGTCAACTTGGGGACCTCATGGAGCCACTTTAGTTGGAAAATGACATAAATACCTTTTATTTAATGTTAAAGTAAATAATGACAGAGACATGAAATGTTTTACTAAAACAATTTTTGAATGGGGTTATACAAGTCATATTTTTTACTATAAATAGTCATTAGAAATCTAAAAATATTTCCTACATCATAGTATTTTTTTATAATTTTTATACAATATATAAATTAAATAATTTATGTCATCATTATGATGCAGCGATGACCTCATTATTTAACGATTTAAATAAAATGAAAAGATAATGTAAAATACAAGGCCTAAACTTGTCAAAAACCTATTGGATGAGTATATTTAGGCCCCTTATCAGATTAACCTCGAATAATATAAGTGAGGGACCTTTGGAATCTGAAAATCATTGTATAATAATGTAACATTTCCTTACTTTCCAAGAGTGCCCCTCCTCTCCACTTATAAAAGGCCTCCACCTCTACCACCTCATTCACACTTTCAAGCCATTTGGCTCGGCCAAAATCTGCCCAAATACTCTCCCAACCTCCCTCCCTTACTCCTAGAAGCCTCACTTTGGGAATAACTCTTCCCAGGGAAGCCTTTGGCTCAAATCAAAAAGTGTTACCCGGTTTTAAGGTAATGTCTTCTCTAATGTTGTTTTGTTTTATTTTTCTTCTCCAACCCCTTAAACTCTTTTAATTCCATTATTTAGTAAAAAAACCAGTATCTAAAATATACTAGGATGTTGTTATGATATGTATTTGGTTTACACTTAATCACACCTTCGTCTAATGGTTAAAGAACATACTGTTTCTGTGGGTGGCGAAATACTGCCTCACGAAACGATGATTGTTCAACACTCATATAACACCTTAAAAGGTGGCCATTATGATGAAAATATTTTCATATATGATATATATATCATGTTTATGTTTTTCTTATGCTTCTGTATTTCTCATTTATGGCATACCTTTATGATTTCCATGATGGGTAAACACGATAATTTTATTTTAGGAAGTGCGGACTACCACCCCCTCAAAGTGATTTGAAATCATTAATTCCATTTGTGGGATGTATAAAGGATGGAGTAAATGGTATTATAAATAATATTATACTGTAATTATAGTATACCTTTATATAATTATAATTTCATTCCCTTAAATACGAAATAGAAATGAAAGTTCCATTCATGCGTATGTACGGCTTACCGTCTCCATGAACGGTGCATTTCACTTCTTACCTCTAAATGTTGTGTAATATTATAAATGCATGTATCTACTGGATATATATGATATATATGATATCTACATCATGAATATAATTCTGTATATAATGGATATTTCACCACATGAACAACTTGTAATTATAGGAAGTTTATTGTTGACTCAAGTACCAAAAATCGATAAAATGATCGTTATAAACATTAATAATTACATAATGTTCATAAAATGGAAATAAGGGATATAAAAGAAATAATGAACATGAAAAAGGTTCTTATGTAAATATAAATTAACTCCATTTTATTATTCAGGAGGTTAAAGAACGGTCGAGTCAGGACAAGACGCAAGGTAAGGGAACTTCTTAACCCAATTTCC
Organism: Viscum album; assembly: GCA_963277665.1. Lineage (NCBI taxonomy): Eukaryota > Viridiplantae > Streptophyta > Magnoliopsida > Santalales > Viscaceae > Viscum > Viscum album. Next base: position 1,608,960,778 of record OY728140.1, read on the forward strand.
ATTCTTTGGATTAATCTCCTACTTTCAAATCATGTCATGATATTATTATGTATTATTTTGTATTTTTACTTTTTTATGTGTAACTATAGTGATTACACATAATAGATCTATTTTATTTTAAAAATTATCTTTTTAAGGACTTCTTCTCAATCTCCTTTCATTGAGACATATTTGGTTTTATACACAACTTTCATTTATACGGTGTATAAACCCCTTTGACTTTTACGTTTATTCAAAAGGAACCTTTTTATTCGAATCATTTAATAAATGACAAAAGGGAATGTTTTTGTCATACGTATGTGGCGACAACGACTTCTCCGCCGCCGTGACCATTATTTGAGTTTCGGCTTCCTTTACAAGCCAAACTTTTTTTAAAAAAAGTAAAATTAATACCATGTTTTACCTTTATTTTATTTTGGTATTGAAAATGGTTTTGAAAGTGTTTTTATTATATCAATGTGTTGTATTGATAACTTTTGATTGAAATGCGGAAATTTTATGTTTCCTTTATGCATGTTTTATGTGATACGATTATGTTATGGTTTATGATATGTTTAAACCTATTAATATGAGGAATGCATTGGACTTAATAAGTGATTGGTGGAGCCCTCTATAACTCCTCGATGCATCGGCAAGTCTCATGAGACAAACTAGTGTCTTGGCACGAGGCCTTGACAAAATCTTATTTGTGGTCTTGGCACGAGGCCTTGGCTACGTGGTTATGATAGTCTGGCATTATGCATTCCATCATTATGAAAGTGGTTATTGATATTTCATGTGATTATTCGACCAGTAGAATATCCTTGTGAAGAAGTGAATGGAATTATCTCATTTTACTTTTTCCATATTATGTTGAAGTTCATGTTTAAAAGGCTTTTGTTTTAGTTATACATTGCCTTAAATGTTTATGTTTATTGATGAAAGCTTCCGCTATATTGTTATCCTTTCTGAGCATCTGAGCTCACCCCTTTCAATGTCTTCATATTTTCCAGGATGTGAAGAAGTATTTTATGAATGACCTGCAGGGATAGTCAGAAGAGGATATGAGTGTGGACTATGAAGACTTTGTTATTAGTTTTTCACTTTATGATGTAATGTAAGACTTATGAATGTATCTAGTGTTTCCAAGGCTACTAAACTAATCGGTCTTTCGAGACTTGATATTTTGTGATCATGCCAATGTTACGAAGTAATGCACCGACTCTGGGTAGCTGGGGTCGGGGCGTTACAGTTAGTATCAGAGGTAGTTTAGTATGAACCTTTGAAGCTAGATTTAGATAAACTCTGATTAGAGAACATAGCCCGAAGATAGACTTTAAGAATTAGTATAGATGAACTTCCTAGAATTTTGGTATTATAGAGATTTTGTGAGTTTTCCGAGAAATACATCCCTGTCTAGATACGAGTAGGTAAAGGTGGCTCTGGCACAGATGTACCTAGGGTTAAAACCCGAAAATACCGCTTTTAGCTAGAATCGAACGGGAACTGGTGCACGACAACGGGCCTTGCTGCACTCTTGGTTACGACACTCCTGGGGGATATGCTTAGGATAATTCTCGTTTTCATTACAAACCACTATGAACGGTTATGAGTATATACTTCCTCAAAGAAAAACTTTTTATGAATATGGATTATATCTATAAATAGTTCAATTTATGTTAAGTATTTTATAAGTATGGAATTATGTGTTTTGATTCATAAACTAATCTATTTTATACCATTGTATAGAAATGGCGCCTAGTGGAAGGAATGGAAACTGTATCAATGCACGCACTCCGTGTAGGGATTTCCCTCCTACTGAAGATAATTATTGTGGATCTAGAGATACAATTGGTGCTGATCAACTTATTACCATACTGGGGCAACTCACTCAAGTTATGAATAATAACCTTACTCGTATGGATCACCCTGATCCACAACGTGGAGGATCAATGATAGACCACTTCATGAGGCAACAACCGCCAACATTTAATGGGGGTACAAATCTATTAGTAGCTGAGCAATGGATAAACTCCTTAGAGAAAATATTCCATGACTTGGGGAGTAGAGAATGGGAGAAGGTTGTCATGGCAGTTTACCGCCTCACTGGAGATGCCGATCAGTGGTGGTCGCTGATTCAAAACACAAAGGAAGATGATGACGTATCGAATATGGAATGGAGGGAGTTAAAAGAGCTTTTCCTAGAAAAATAATATCCTTGTGACCATCAAGCAGATATGGAAAGACAATTTTTGAGTCTGAGACAAAAGGAGGATGAGAATGTCGCAAAGTATGAGGCCAACTTTACAAGGTTAGTGAGGGATGCTACAGATTATATATGTAACTCAAGAAGTAAGATTGATCGTTTCTTTTATGGGTTAAAACTATTTCTCCGTCGAGAATTAGTCTCACAAACCTTCTCGTCATACAAAGATATTGTCTCATGTTCTATCAAGATAGAAAAGGAATTCTCTATGTCTTATGACAACAAGTTAAAGCAAGAGAAGAAGATAACGGTGGAAAAAGAGACAGATAAATGGAAAAAGGGAAAGAAGGATTTTCCATTATGTGATAATTGTGGGAAGAATCACCCTGGTACTTGCCTAAAAGGAATGGGAGTTTATTATAAATGTGGGGAAAAAGGTCACTAGGCACGTGATTGCAAGGGAAAGAAAGAGGCCATCAATGTTGAATGCTACAATTGTAGGGAAATGGGGCATTATGTAAATGAATGTCCTAAGCGTCAGGGAAAATTACCTCATAAAAGGCCAAGGGATCAAGGACAATCTTATGTTGTTACTACAGTTGAAGTAGAATAACTAATGTATTGGTGCTTTTGGACTCATGGATTATATTCTGGTTATTAGAATAATTTGATATATATATAAGGATTGTACTACAGTATTGTTGATTTCAGTAAGGTTTTAATAAGATGAAGGTAATTATATTTTTAGTATGTGACAATAAGAGAAACATTACTTTGTTTGGGGAATCTGATAAATTGATTTTGGAATTAAGAGACCTTTTAGAGAAAGTATGGACATAGGTATTTTGGATAACTATAAAGGTTGGAGTGGATTAAGTTGATCTTTGGATAGTATTGTTTACGGTTAGAAAATTTATGAAGATTATTTTTGAAATATTATAATACTATAGTTTTAGGAAAAGGACAACCTGCAGGGTGGGGCATAACCTGTCGCGTCGGACAAAGCTGCAGGAATCGAACCCACAGCCATAGTGCGACAGGCCTTTATTTCCTACTACTAGCCTACAGGAAGTCCCTGGTTATTACAAAATAATTTTACTAATCTAAATGTTATGTGTTAACATTTGGAACCTTATACAATTAGGATAAGTATAATATTTCTGAGTTCTATTATCTTTTTGAGTGAAAGATGAGTTGAAGGTTGAAACTCTAATTGTCAAGAATAAATATATATATACCTATCTCTTATTCAATGAATAAATTAATTCTTTAACTTTAGTAAAGGGATATTTAAACAAAAAAATGTGTTATCCTAATACCTTATGTCTTGTTGAACTGATGATATTTTAAATCAACATAGATTGAAGGCTTTGAGGCCCTCAATTTGACAGTTGATTGTGATTGATGACCTCAATCACTCCCTACAAATATTTATGTTTTTCCTCCAATTATATGTCTCTAATTGCCACCAATGTTCTCCTAATCGAGATCATAATTGGGTGGTGACTTTTTCATTTCCTTTTCCCTCCTATTAAGGCTAAATTTTATTAATCTTATTTCCGATGTGGGTTTTCCACAAAGGTATTTTCTCTTTTCAACCGTTTATTTTCAAAGAAAAATTTTCAAATTGTGAGGAATCAATTTATTGAAGGAGGGGAGAATGTAACACCCCGAGCTTCCACAATACGCTTCTCATTCAATAATGCAATAGCTTGCATTGTACGCAACTTCGAGTTCTAAAACACCGCGACTAATCAATACAGTCGTTATGAATAGTAATAACCACTTTTTAAAATTATAGATATTTTATATTTTAAAATAGACATCATTTTGGGATTCGGAATATCGAAATTAGCCTATGTTGAATTTTTGGTATTTTTCTGAGAACTTCTAATTTTTTATGAATAGTGAAAAATACTTAAAAACAACTTTTTTAATCAAAATAATTTGTAGTGATAAATTATACTATTTAGTGGTTTTAAATTATAATTAGAATATATCTTTACCATTTTATCCAATGGTGGTAATTATAATTAATTTAACATTGAAATTGGACATAAACAATTGCCAATCTTTTGATATAAATTGTTTCTAAAAAACACTCTATTTGTTGTGATAGCGGAAATTAATTATAAAATTAATTAATGAAACTTATATTTTTGGAATTTTTTAAAATAGACATCATTTTTGAATTTGGAATTTCAATTATAGCTTAGGGTGAAATTTTGGCATTGTTCTGAAAAACTTCAATTTTTGATGAATAGTGAAACCACTAAGTGGTAGTTAAATAACTAATTTTTCATTTAAATGAAATATTACCACTTCTGAGATTTGATTTTCAAAAATCCAACATACATGGTTGTCATTAAGAAGTAAAATGTGGTTAAATGAGATTAAAATAATTTTTGGTGAATAGTAACTTTTAAGTTCTTAATCGCGATTAGAGGTAATTAGTGTAATTTAAGGTAAAAATAATGTTTTAGTAATGTTAGATGAGCTTGAAACATGTCCTAACATCATTTTATGTGCCATGTCCGACCAAGAAAATCCATGGGTCAACTTTGGGACCCCATGGAGCCACTTTAGTTGGAAAATGACATAAATACCTTTTATTTAATGTTAAAGTAAATAATGACACAAACATGAAATGTTTTACTAAAACAATTTTTGCATGGGATTATACAAGTCATATTTTTGACTATAAGTAGTCATTGAAAAGATAAAAAGATTTCCTACATCATAGTAGTTTTTTTATAATTTTTAGACATTAAATAAATTAAATTATTTATGACATCATTATGATGCAGCGATTACCTCATTATTTAACAATTTAAATAAAATGAAACGAAAATGTAAAATCCAAGGCTTAAACTTGTCAAAAACCTATTGGATGAGTATATTTATAACCCTTATCATATTATCCTTGAAATATATAAGTGTGGGACCTTTGGAATCCGAAAATCATTGTATAATAATGTAACATTTCCTTACTTTCCAAGAGTGCCTCTCCTTTCCACTTATAAAAGGCCCCCACCTCTACCACCTCATTCACACTTTTAAGCCATTTGGCTCAGCCAAACTCTGCCCAAATACTCTCCCAACCTCCCTCCCTTACTTCTAGAAGCCTCACTTTTGGCGGAACTCTTCCCAAGGAAGCCTTTGGCTCAAATCAAAAAGAGTTACCCGGTTTTAAGGTAATGTCTTCTCTAATGTTGTTTTGTTTTATTTTTCTTCTCCAACCCCTTAAATTATTTTTATTCCTTTATTTAGTAACAAAAAAATTATCTAAAATATACTAGGATGTTTTTATGATAAGTATTTGGTTTACACTTACACACACGTTTGTCTAATGGTTAAAGAACATACTGTTTCTGTGGGTGGCGAAATACTGCCTCACGAAACGATGATTGTTCAAAACTCATATAACACCTTCAAAGGTGGCCATTATGATGAAACTATTTTCATATATGATATATATATTATGTTTATGTTTTTCTTATGCTTCTTTATTTCTCATTTATGGCATACCTTTATGATTTCCATTATGGGTAAACACGATAATTTCATTTTAGGAAGTGCGGACTACCGCCCCCTCAAAGTGATTTGAAATCGTTAATGCCATATGTGGGATGTATAAAGGATGGAGTAAATGGTATTATACATTATATTATACTGTAATTATAGTATACCTCTATATAATTATAATTTCATTCCCTTAAATATGAAATAGAAATGAAAGTAGCGTTCATGCGTACGTACGGCTTACCGTCTCCATGAACGGTGCATTTCATTTCTTACCTCTAAATGTTATGTAATATTATAAATGCATGTATCTTCTGGATATATATGATATATATGATATCTACATCATGAATATAATTCTGGATATAATGGATATTTCACCACATGAACAACTTGTAATTATAAGAAGTTTATTGTTGACTCAAGTACCAAAAATCGACAAAATGACCGTTATAAACATTAATAATTACATAATGTTCATAACATGGTAATAAGGGATATAAAAGGAATAATGAAAATGAAAAAGGTTCTTAAGTAAATATAAATTAACTCCAGTTTATTATTTAGGAGGTTAAAGAACGGTCGAGTCAGGACAAGACGCAAGGTATGGGAACTTCTTAACCCAATTTCCATTCTTTGGGTTAATCTCTTACATTCAAATTATGTCATGATATTATTATGTATTATTTTTTATTTTTACTTTCTTTATGTGTACCTATAGTGAGTACACATAATAGATCTATTTTATTTTAAAAATGATCTTTTTAAGGACTTCGTCTCAATCTCCTTTCATTGAGGCATATTTGGTTTTATATACAACTTTCTTTTATACGGTGTATAAACCCCTTTGACTTTTACGTTTATTCAAAAGGAATCTTTTTATACGAAGCATTTACTAAATGAAAAAAGGGAATGTTTTTGTCGTACGTATGCGGCGACAACGACTTCTCCGCCGCCGTGACCATTATTTGAGTTTCGGCTTCCTTTACAAGCCATAATTTTTTATAAAAAGAAAAATTAATACCATGTTTTACCTTTCATTTATTTTGGTATTGAAAATGGTTTTGAAAGTGTTTTTATTATATCAATGTGTTGTATTGATAACTTCTGATTGAAATGTGGAAATTTTATGTTTCCTTTATGCATGTTTTTTGTGATACTATTATGTTATGGTTTATGATATGTTTAAACCTATTCATATGAGGAATGCATTGGACTTAATAAGTGACGGGTGGAGCCCGCTATAGCTCCTCGGTGCATCGGCAGGTCTCATTAGACAAACTAGTGTCTTGGCACAAGGCCTTGACAAAATCTTATTTGTGGTCTTGGAACGGGGCCTTGGCTATGTGGTTATGATAGTCTGGCATTATGCATTCCATCATTATGAAAGTGGTTATTGATATTGCATGTGATTAATCGACCAGTAGAATATCCATGTGAAGAAGTGAATGGCATTATCTCATTTTACTTTTTCCATATTATGTTGAAGTTCATGTTTAAAAGTCTTTTGTTTTAGTTATACATTTCTTTAAATGTTTATGTTTATTGATGAAAGCTTCCGCTACATTGTTATCCTTACTGAGCATCTGATCTCACCCCTTTCAATGTCTTAATATTTTCCAGGATGTGAAGAACTATTTTATGAATGAACTGCAGGGATAGTCAGAAAAGGATATGAGTGTGGACTATGAAGACTTTGTTATTAGTTTTTTACTTTATGATGTAATGTAAGACTTATGAATGTATCTAGTGTTTCCAAGGCTACTAATCTAATCGGTCTTTTGAGACATGATCTTTTTGTATCATTCCAATGTTACAAAGTAATGCACCGACTCTGGGTAGCTGGGGTCGGGGCGTTACATAACTTCACCAAGTTTTAACTTCTTCATTAATTATTCATGTGTATACCAAAATAATGATCTATCCATGATGATATATTCTTTATACATATTATCATGGATTTGAAAACACATTATTAAAATTTATCAATGATGACCCTCTTTCATATTTGTTGTTTGAATCCCAATTGAGGAATCATTCAAGGATGATATCTTCGACATTTTTGTGATCAATAATTGATAGAACTCACTAATTATCATGTTTTCCCCATGATAAAATTGTTCACCATCAATTACATATATCACAATAAAATATAAAATAAACTGTGTAATGTAAATATGGTGCATCTTCTTTACTTCTTAATTTGAATAAGAAGATTGAGATTTAATCTCAATGAAGTTGGTCCAATTCCTCTAGTATTCATGATTATACATCTTAACATATGTTATGATTTATATTATTGTAGTAGGGATCTCTTCACATTAAATGACAATTTTTTGGTGTTTTCCACTTTATTATCCATCATGGATGATGCAATATTTACCCTTATATAGATAATTTATTATTATGGAAGAATATAAAATAATTATTCTTCATAAAGTCTATAATTAGATCACATTATGGAGTTAATTTAACCTAAAAATCCTCTAGTGAATTTTGTTTAACGATAGAAACATTCTCCATCTCTTAAAAATATTGAATATTTATCTTCTCAAATGATGAATAATTAACTTCAAATTCCATACATCTCATAATATGGTTTTTCTGATCATTAATCATAATCACTTATTCTTCAAAAAAATCCCTTTTATATTAAAATAATTCTTCATTTAACTTAATTTCTTATACAATGATTCGTCTTCCCTGATATTATAGGATTTTACATCGACCTTAAAATCAATGAGATTAAAAAAAATTCATGATTACTTCATATTCATGGATTCAATCATCCAGAGTCCTTTTTAATTAAAAATAATTAATATTATTGGAATTTATTAATGAATCTAAGAATATTATTTATTAAACATATATTTATAATAATACAATGTATTAATATGAAAAAATATTAATTATTGGTTGTGGTAGATACTTTGATGATACTAAGGAACTAATTGAAAAAATAACATAACTATATAAATGATTATAGTAGGGTGCATACAACATGAACCATAAATATAATATCAATATAATCTAAATATGTGGAATTGGTGATACTTTGTCCCAAGACAAGCGTATATAGGATGTTTCCATGCTATTTCTTTCTATGTATCAACTTTACCATACAATGTTCTTGTATATCATCATCAGCAGACATGTCCACATCCTCCTTCGTAACAAGAGGTGGATGTATAGTCTCATTTCTGGTACAATTTCCTTCTTATAAGGAAAATGGATGTTGACTGGACTCTCACCAGCATATAATGGATATGGATATTGTGATGAGAATATCTACAAAGCAAGGATTAATAAAGAATCAATCTTACACCAGTCAAAATCTATATCTTCCTATGGTTGTGAATGGGAAATTGGAGGAGCATCCGGATGATCATGATGAACACCCACCTCATGTGAAAGAAAAACATCCATAACACTGTTGTCACACCCTGTTAAATCTATATTAGGCATAGTGTACTCAACATAATGTGGTGGATCAAAGAAAATTCCTTCATAAATCTCATACATGGAAGGAAACAACCTTGCCATAGTGCTGTGAAAATATGTCTGGTCGAAAGCACCTTCCTTTACTCGATCCGAGATATTAGGGAGATGAGACATTTGATCAACCAGAAAAATAATTTAAATTATGTAATGTTAATAAATTTTTTTTTAATATTGGAAGAATGAATGAATAACAACTCATGAAATCCCCATATGTGTTATGTTAGAAATATAACTAGGGACCTATTGTACCAGGATGAATAATACATCTGCTAAAATATATAAAAATATACTTTCCTCACACATCTTAATTGGTAATCCTATCATCTATCCCATAGATAGATATTTGTTGCATGATATCTTATCCAATAAAAGTATATATTTGCAAAAATATTCATGGAATGCAATGAAGGTTACCGAATGTGCGGGTTAGGAATGGGTGACGGAATTAGAACTGCCTCATAACATTGTAAGTTTGATGCCACATGACCATTTGAACATGAATAAATGGAGTCATGTAGGATCAGGTAGCATGAATCTCCATACAATACTATGGAAGACTTTGGATGATATCATAAATATATGGAATCCGTGTAATCTGAAATAAAAAATGAAAACAATATAAATAATAATCACATACATCATCTTGCTGAAGGCTATATAGAAAAAGTCTTTAGGAATGGGTGTTATGTCTGGTTGTATCTAAAGGTCGAAGTGCTTGATTCCACCTATAAATTACATTGTTAATGTTACATTTCATTATAGGAAGTTATATAATTATGATAGACATTATAAGGAGTGAATAACATAACATCATCCATGAGGAGACTCTACTATATTATCTACAGGAAATGGCACACGAGCATGTTGACCTAAGAGCGGTATTTTCTTCTATATCCACATCTAAAGGAGAATAATGAATCATGATATCTACATTTTATTAATGTGACATGAACTAAATTGCGCCATGTATGTATATGCAGGACAAGAAGACCCCAATATATATTGAAACACCTTGTCAAAATCCTCCAATAAAATTATATATATTAGATTTAAAAATGAAGAGGAGTGATCAATGAAAATTGTACCACCGAACATCCATAAAATATAAGCACGTTCAAATTGCAGCATGGTGATCCCTTAAGCATCCCCTAATAGATTTTTGACGTGATAGTCAAACCAGGGCCTATGTAATCTACTTATGATGATGGATCTGTTATCAGCATTGACCTCTGTGCCCAATAATATAAAAAACTCTAACCAATCTACTTTCACTCAACATTTCATAGCCGCACCATCGATGGGGAGGTCTAACATAATTGACATTCCCTATAGTGAAATATTCATCTCGCCCTTTATAAAATGCAATATATGCAACATGGGACTCCATTTATCTACGAGAACGGCAGTGAGAAGATGGTTGACAAAGGTTATGTCACCCATTGCTACACCATAGAATCCAACACTACGAAGATGGGTGATGATAGTAGGAGGTGGTATGACAGGACAAAAATTATGAGATCTCTATCCACTCTACGGATACACCATTCGTCCATCTAAAATCTCATGTAAAACATTATTATACTAGGATGTGAATAATGGGGGACTTAATATATGAAAAAATTATATCATTTTTACTTTTATATAGTGAATTTAATAAAAACAATAAACCATATTTAAATAAACTAAAACAAGGAAAATAAGGTTGGAAAATATAAGTGGTCTATGATCTTGGTTTTTTAATGGATTTTTTATTGTATTGATCACCAATTAAGATTATTCTATTCTAATACTTTTATATATGTTTTCATTGATGAGAACCTTTTATTGAACTTGAGGATGTAATATATATTCATTTTCAACGTATGTATATTTTTTTAATAGTTATAGTATGACGTTTTTTATATAATACAAAATTGAAATACACCAAAATTAAAATGGGCCAGAAATAGTGAAATTCAAGAATAAGTGGATTAATTCCTAAAAAATATACATTAGAAGAAAAATATACACATTCATGATAAAATAGATAGACTTTTTCATGGATTACTACAATTGGAGAAATGTTCTATCACATTGGTAAATCTATTATGAGTATGTCATTTTGGGTGAAATATTATGAATTGTGTCCCCCTTTTCATAGCCAAAGCCAATAAATATCATTTCTGATTCAATTATACTTTTTTATTCCTTAGGTGTGAAACCTAGTAGAATAAATCAAATAATTTAAAAACCAATAGAAATTGAAAAAAAATCATAAATGAAAAAAAATAACAAACAAAACCTAAAATAAACAGGGATGATGGTTGGATGATCAGTAAGGAATGGGGTAGAATAAATGTCACCAATAGGAAAACAGGATGTACAATAATAGTTAAAAAAGTGATCATGTGATAATCTAGGTCAACATAGGACTCCCATTATATATTTACCAAAGCACAAGATGCAACAATATGTGTATAGGGATATCTCAATTCATGAATATTTCCGCAATTAGAGTACCAGTTATTAATAATGACCACACAAACTTAAACATTGGGGAATGTAGCTCAGTCTTAGCACCTTCTTACCTAAAAGCTCCACATTTCCAAATATAAGGATGTAAAAATCCATCTTGAACCCTCACATAGTATCTAATCAATGCCACATTGTAAATGTTGAGTAAAAATATTCTATTTTCAATCCTCTGATAGGCCTTTTGGGACCATTAAACAAAGTAGTACAGACATCTATAAACTTTATCTCACACTAACCTTATGATCGAGAGCTTTTAAAAACCTGTTAGGGCCCCATTTATTCTCCCCACTATATCTGTTATCAAATGGCCATATCACATGCTACCATCATATGATAATGACCATTTTCCTTTGAAATGTACACAATATATTTATAATCATCTTCATTATCCCTCTGAATCTATTGAAGACATAAATCACTCCTTTATTGTTGGGCCTCATATAATGTAACCATAAATGAATAATGAATTAATTTGTATAGTAAATTTTATTTTAAAAAACAATGTTTTAAAAACCATAGCCAACTTGAGGATCATCTTCTTTATTTCATCATCTATGAAATACTTATGATCATTACCTTCAATATGACTAATAAAATATCAATGTTAATAGTTAAATTTCTTTCATGAAACCCCATAAATATTTACTATCTCTATAATCTCTTGATGATGACTACAAATTAGACACACTCTTGGGTTTTATGTTACATGAATGCATACACATGCCAAAAACTAGCTCCATGATTCAAAATTCTCATTTTCATCAATAGAGAAAGCATGTGATAGTGGAGCACTAATACTATCCTATGTGGTAGAAATGATTATTAAACCTATATAATTGTAATTAAGGAATGTTCCATTAAACTGAATGAACTATTTACAACAGGTAAAATCGGCGATGCATGGCCTGAATGCCCAAACAATCTTATAGAACATCACCTTTGATCAATCAACTCAGCGATTGGGGGACACATACTCAATACTTTCAAAATAATAAATAATATACTTTTTGAGAGAAAATAATTATATAAGGTTTTGAAACATTTACTACTATTTTTTCAAATCACCGTACAATTTTATAGTCTCTTTATGTATTTAATTCCATGATTTTTTGTAGAACAACTTAGAGTTAAAAAACTATTGAATTCTTTCTTGAACAAGGGAAATTGGAATGTCCTGACATGTTCATACCAACTCTAAAATAAATGTTGATATAAACTATAAATCAATTGAATATTTAACGTGCGATAAGCTTGTATTCAAAAAAGTGTGTGCTACTTCTAATATAGTTATCTACAAATATGAATTTTTTTATCATATATTACCCTTAATCAGAATATAAATTCTACCCCATATTTTTACATTGAATAAAATATTTATTCTTTTTCAAATCATCATCAAAAAATGATAAATACCTTCCTATGTCATATTTTTTACCCATATTTCATGGAAATAATACGTTCAAACTCCGGTCAGACATATATGGAATTATTGTTTGATGCAATTCTTTTCACAATAATTCTAGGGAATTCAGAAGCCGATGTAATTCCATTAAAATCAAAATATTTTTCTCATGACATTACTTCAACTAAGGAACTAAATATTTAAGGTTTATTACCACTAATTGGAGGATTCCATGGATGTGTGTCTATCATAAGAGCCTCATGTGGTTCATTCCCCACATCACCTTACTGTGGATGATTCTCTTTCATTGGAAACATAAATGGTTCATTCACCACATCACCCTCGCCCACATCATCTCTGGATGGCTTAGCAGATACTTTATCTTCATATAAATATTCATTCACTATATCAATAGTAAAACAATGGATATCCCCAACATTTTATTCCAAATTATGATCATCTTCTGGAAATTTTGGTTCTTTAATTAGAGTCATATGAGGAGTAAATTAATAAGAGTGTTTTGAAGGAATGACTTCTATAGATCTCACAAAACATAGTTATATTATAGTTAGTATCACGAGAAAAATATAAACAATCACCACATATGGTTCCTACTAACCATTACTACTCTGTTTCCTGAATAATAAAGATGCATCCATCCAATCATCATCATTGACAAGAGGGTACACGGTGTGCCATAAACGTTTAGGATATTGAAGATATCGACATGTTATTTAGGTAATTGATTGATCATACCTGCATTTAACAGACTATAAATATCATTGTGACCTTCATCCAATGTTAGTCAACCATGATGATTTGACACTCTTTCCAGTAAAAAACTATAGCTAAAACACTGACCGGTATAAATTACCTCACTATTGTAATATATTTTCATGGACATTATAATCTAGAAAAAAATAATTAATAAAACATTACATATAATATGAAAATTTTAAATCATTTAACATGGTTATGATTGAATAATTGACTTTATTCTGAGAATTTTTCTATGGATTGGTTGATAACTATTATGTTATTTTGATGGTGATATAATTACCACAGAAAATTTAATAAAACATTATATATTATTATATAACATACTCCAATTTTTCATGAATTTTAATTACTTGTGAATAAGTGATGATGAAATGATCACAAGACTTACAATGAATTTGTATATCATAATATGATAAATGAACCAAAACCTATGAGTTAACTCCTAGGGTGTCTATTATCAATAATTTCAGAAACTACCAGTCTCCATTCAATTAGCATCACCTTTTCTTGAATGCCTCTTGTGGAAAGCATGTTCTCAAATGCCTCTTCATGAACTCCTATTGTCGATCTCATTTTAATTAAAAAATGTACTCACATTCATGTGAGGGGGTCAGGGGGAATGAAATACTTATCATTTTTAAGCGAACATGTAGTTCCATAACTACATAGTGAGGGATCATTCTTGTGTCATCAATGCCGAAAAGACTCCACAATTATTATAAATTCTATAACCACATGCCCAGATAAGAAATGAAATTTCAATTATGCAATGGTCAATCATCTCAAGGTCAGTTATCACACAACACTCTTAAATTTTTTTTCAGAATATTTATTATCATCTACATATTATATAACATTACTTATTACTGGATAAGATATATATTAAATATTTACTCATATTTTCCTAAAAAATTACTTTTTAATCTGTATGTATATATATTTATTTTATAATAAAATTTAATTTATGTAATTAAATGTAATATAATTTCACTTAAATAAAAACCTTTACGATATAGAACACCTATGTTATTTAAAATTTTATTAAATTACATATGTATATATAATATTTTCTTCATTATACTACTTTCCAAAATATATGTAATTTTATTTTATATAATATTAATTGAAGGACTAATTTCATATAATTAATATAATTAAAATTTATTAGTTAAAATTATTATTAACTATAAATAAATGTAATATATTGTATACTATCATAAAAATCATTAAAATATTATAAACTTATGTTATTTAAAATTTAAAACAATACACATATGTAAATTTTTTGATTTTTTTCTACTTTGAAATATTTAATTAACAATATTTCATAAATTTTTTACCTAAAATAATAATTTTTTTCAGTTGATATATTTAAAAATTATTATTCATAGAAAAAAAATTATACCATTAACAAATATAATTATATATATTTTTAATAAATTTAAATATGATACTTAATATAAATATTATATTTTTTATAAATTATATAGCTATAATTTATATTTATATTACATTAAAATAACCATATTATATATATATATATATATATATCCATTTAACTCAACATTTAAATTAAAAATAGATACATTATTAAAAATTATTTTATTTCTCTAAATATAAATTATATTTTAGAAAAACCATATTTAAATTTTGTAAACATTCAATGAGAATTATATTATACAAAAAATAACAAATTTAGGATTTATGTCATTCAATAGAATCTAATTTATCAATTCAGACATGCATCAGTACATAATAAAAAAATAAAAAAGGTAGAAAAACACTATTTTATAAATCCATACAGTCATACATTAAATATTAAATAAATATATCATACAAACAAAAAAAATTAAAAAAAACAAACAATAAACATTTTAAATAAGTATTTTACTTTAATAAAAGATGAAAATTTTTGTTGAGAAAACATTTATGTTGGGATTCACAACAAAAAAAATAGATGAGAGCAATGAGATTTGGGGGACACCTTTTATATGGTTTTTTCAGGCAGAGGCATGAACCCCATTCACACCTCCTTCACGAACATTGTGAATGAATCCTGAATGGGTTTCACACATCCACCACTACATCAAGTAAAATGAAGATTTTTCATTCTTTTTTTTAGCATAAAGAGAGGTGTTAACCCCGCTCAGACATCTTATAAAGATCAGAGATAATTGAACTGAGTTCACCCTTCTCTGGGCCTATTTTTTTAAAAGGTAATACAATTCAGTTTTATTAATAAAAAATCAAAACCCATTAATAAACCCCCTCTACCATAACACTCTTATTTCCCATAATGAGCTTCCATCTACTATAAATCCTTAACCCAAGTTGTGTTAATCTAACCATGTTGAAGAACCGAAGAAATGATGTTGATTGGATTTTTGAAGAAAAATTATGAATAGATTGAGAAAAAATGAAGCTGGATAATTTGGAATAACAAATTAATGAATTTGAACATAATTTCCTAAACCACATGAGTCTCGGAATTCTGATGAGTTTGACCTATGTAATTTGTATTGAGAATATGATTAATGACGAGCTATGCGGTATTGATTACCACTGTGTGCATCGTAATGTTGAATCAATGTAAATATTCAATCAGCCATTGGTTGGTATTCAAAGTAGAATTTCAAATGTTAAAATTTCAAAAAACTTATAGGGTTCTACAACCTAATCAAGAATTCAATATTGAATTCTGATCTAAGAATTCGTGGCACTGGTTGATTAAATTTAGAAATCAATTGATTGAGACTATTGCTTCGATGACCCGCTACTCATGGACCTACTTGAGATCTATTGATGAAGAAACATTGTATATTTATTTATTTTGAGTTTTCAAATGAAGATTGAGGGGATACCTTCCCATAGGATCATTTTGGTTTTCATTTCTAATGAACCTTTACTCTATGTTCTTGCTTGAATGCTCAAATGAAGACCGACTATGCTGAGCCATGTGTTCTCTATTGAATTTAAATTTTAGGATGTAGATATTTAATTCTCCAATAACTATCATGTTTTTCCCCTGTTTTTTTGGAGTTATATATAAATACCATAATTCTGTCCCAATGAACCAGTTCCACATTTGAAGACTCTTATAGAGAAGATATTAAAAAAATTACACATGTGACTTTTCCCACCATCTAATCTAGGAGTTCAAACCAATATCCCTAGTACATGAACACTGTAAGTCATGATTTTAATTCCAAACTACACTGAATCAAATTAGTCTAATGGGTTCATCAATATGCCTATGAATGAAAATATTCCTCTATAAATTTACACTAGTTATATCCCTCCACATAAGATTGATCAAGGCCTCACAAATAAGACCCAAGTATGGTTACATTTTAACCTGGTTACTAGATGAAGTCCTTGTATATTGAATACCAAGAATAGTTTGTAATCCCAATTGCAGCACCACCATGGGCCATATTTTTACTATCCCCGGCACCACAGACCCAAATTGTGAATCCCTAATCCCACACATCTAAGTTCAACACATAAAAATAGTGTATGATTTTTTTATAAAATGAGTCTAAAATATACAACTAACATTGTATATACCATAACCTTTTCCATTTTAGGTTTTAAAAAATTAGATACATACATTATAATTTAGAAAAACTATAAAATAAACAATAAATTTAAAAAATTATTCATGTGCACTGCCTCCTCAGTGAAATAAACATCACAATAAATTTCTACTGATGTTGTGAAAAAATAAATTCAAAATATAGAGTGATCATTTAGTTTTTTTATTAAGGGGATTTAAATTCATTATAAAGCATTTTTTTTCATATTTCCTTTGGTAAAATGAATTCTTAGAAATAGGGTTTCAAATAATTGAATTTAAATAAGATTATACTATTTTGAAAATCATTTATTTCTAATGTAGTAATATTTTGATATAATTATTCAGATATATCCATTTGAAAATAATAATTTTAAAGGATAAATCTTGACACTCATAATTCCTTGAGAAAACCGTATGACCATTTTTTTGTATCACATATAGTACAATTTCCCCTTGAGGTCATGAGTATACACCACATACCATAATTTATCATTTGATATAGTAGGGTCACATTTAAGAAAATACTTTAATGTTCTATCATTTCTAACTCATAACCCAAAAGAAAAATTGAATCTATACATACATTATTTTCATAAATAAAAATAATATTAGATAATTTTAACATGACATAATCATTTTTGAATATTTTATTAAATAATAACTTGAATAAAAACATGGTTGTAAACAATTTCTATTATTTCATGGAAATAAAGATTAATGATTAATAATTTAAAATAATCTTGAATAAAAATGAATGGAATTAAAAAATTACTTATATGATGTCCAAATCTATTGTTATCAATTATATTAACAGACAAAATAAAAAAATTCCATCATAAAATTAAAAGTTTCTTCAATTACAACTTGATGAAAAATTAATAGTTCAAAAAAATTGATAAAATTTATCATTTTAATTAAATACTACCCATATATTTATAAACATAAAATGACAACTTAAATCATGGATATTTTTTAAAAAAAATATCTACAACTCACACATGAAAGAAAATTGTCTCAAGGACTCGACCCCTTTATGGCCGAAAAAAACCCCAAACCCCCTTTCCATTACAACCACATGTTTGGGGATTCTCTCATGGAGGTTTTATTTATAAAAGAAAAAACAATTATTTTATACATACCAAAATAATTTTCTGTTACTGTTTAAAAATAGTATATGAAATAATTCTTGAAAATATTTATTCTTTTTAGGAATTTAAATTTTCATTCGAAAGGTTTTGTTTTAAATCAAAGTTAAAAAAATTGTTATGAAATAGACATGATAATATTAGGAAAATAAATTCATTACTTCATTATAAAATTTCAATGAATAAATATTAGTAATCACATATATACATATATATAATTTTTTAAAATAGTGAAATACCACTTGCAAAACCCTGAATATTAAAGATTTATAAAATAAATCCCTTTCCTTAAATGAGGTTGAATCTAATGTTTATAGTGGTTGGAAAAAAAATATAGTGAAAGAGATTATAATTTATATGGAATGGTTCAGGTGTTTCAATGTAGGAAAATGAGGGTTTATATAAACTAAAATTTTGTTATACAAATCATTCATGGATTAGCAGTGGCAAAACAATGTATGTCAAATGGGAAGTCAGAGTCCAGTTTTTTATTCAATTTCAATATATATATATATATCATTATTTCAAGTGGATTCATTCAGAAAAATTACAAGTTTGAAAAATTAGATTTGATCATGGTATTCTTGGTTCTTATTATATTTTTTAATTATATCTATGATAACTTTGATATGAAATATATATAAGGAGTACTTTGACAGTTGATAACGAATGGTATATGAAAAATCATTTAGTGTATGGTTTGGACACACCATCCACGCCATTTTTGAGGAATTTGTGTTGAGGTGGGACATGGTTGAAAGAGATTTCAATGGTTTAAGAGGGAAGGGTCATGAAGACGTGGCCTATAGGTGAAGGGAGGAGAAAAAAAGAGTACAAAATAGTGGATGTGGAGACAATTTGGGAAGGTATAGATGTTGTAGATGTTTCTGATAAGATCAAATGGCTAGGATTCCATACCATTGAAAAATTCCCATCCATCATCGAAAGTGAGTAAAAATGTATCTATTTATAAACCTTGTAGCACCACTCTTATGAAACCAACACACATACACTATGAGCTTTATACAAGCAGTCCCACCTAGACATCGACCCATACTGAGCCCTAATAGACCATGTCTTAGGACCCTCTTCGGGTTCTGGCCTCATTATTTCTTGAACTGGGATTTCACATAATTGAATTTCCTCTAAGAACCAAGGTCTTTTCCAGAGTTCCCACATAATCAATTGTGCATGGCCTTCCCTTAGACTATGGTGGTACTTATTAAATTTTATGTAAAACACTACTGAAAAATAACCTATACCATGGTTTGGATCCATTGGTGTAGGCTTCCAAACTATTGGTACAGCCTATACCAATGGTTTGTAAAACTGTGACCATGTATGCCGTGATGATAGGTCTATACCAACAGTTTTGGGAAAATAATTGGTATAGACCTATACCAATGGTTTTTAAAACTTCCGGTATATGTATTATGAAAATATATTCCAACTTTTCAATAAAACCGTTATTATTTGAATTTAATAAAACATTCAGTGGGATTTGATCCCATGACCTCTAGTTTATAATTGAATGACCTAACCACGAACCTAACATGTCTTTTGTGAACATAATTTCATAAATATATATATGTATTATCATAATTATTTTAAATTTAGATTTATATAATGTTCTCGATAAGAAAATTAGATAAAAAGACAAAGCACCAACACCAACGATTCTCAAAACCGTTGGTATTGACCTATACCAACGGTTTTGAGTACTGTTGGTATAGTTCCTTGGATTTTGGGACTTATACCAACGGTTTAGCCAAATCATTGGTATAGGTTCTCTATAATGAACTTATACCAATGGTTTGGCCAAATCCATTGGTATAGGTCCTCTATAGCCAAACCGTTGGTATAGGTCCCTCCTATACCAACGGTTTGTACAAAACTGTTGTTATCGGTCCATATAAGTGACCTATACCAAGGGTTTTGGCCAAACTGTTGGTATAAGTCCTAATTAATGAACTATACCAACAGTTTGGCCAAAAATGTTGGTAAAATTATTATTTCCTGTAGTGAAAATAATTTTAACATGGGGAAAAATATTAAAGTAACACGCACAGAGAAATTATCACTTCCATTATATTTTATACCATTTAAAGGTAAATTTTTTATTTCAATCCACTTTCATGGAATCATTTTTTAAATCAATTATGAATACAAAGTTATTTTATAATATTAATATTTTTAATTTTTTAAACATTTTAATTGAATGATATAAATTATATTATTGTTTTGAAGTTATCATGTTAAAACTATTTTAAAATTTCAAAGCTCCTTAAGGCAATAAAAAACATCAACAGTTATATTTTTCTCCCAATGGTCACAAAAAATGCCTTAAAAATGCATCTCTAATGGTATTCATAAAAACACATACAAATTCTTTGAAATTAAATTATTTCATGAATAGTGCTCTAAATCTATACGGTTATTACTTTTATATTCATTTTTTTCTAGTTTTGTTTAATTATGGATGAATCAATGGATCTAGGCCACACATTTGGTCGTCTTGTTTTACTTGGTGGTGCTCCATTTATAATTCATAGGATTTTGATGTGTTATATTAATTTGTTGTGGTCTTTAAATTGATAAATACGCAATGTAATTAGTGTTTTATCAATAATAGTATTCCTTATTTTTTTCACAACTTTTAAATTTTGTATTTGAAAAATTTTAATAATAATAATAATAGTAATAATACAATTACATCATAGATTAGCATTGTCACATTCTTACCCACATAATTGAATTGTGACCTCAAAATTCTTTCATACACACATCCTTCATATTTATCTTACAAAACTGATGTTCCTATAGAAAAATATTTTTCATCATTATAATTTATTAAAAAAAATGCATTTTAATAATCGATTCAAACCTTGACCAGAATCTATAATGTTGGTGATTCTCATGAAAAGACATATTTCTTCAATTCAAACTAATCCTCGTTGTAGTTTTGTGTTCTATGATTTCTTTTTCCAAAACACAACTTGAGAAAATGGGTCAAACTCATGTACATAACAGTAGGATATTGAGACATATGAGTGAAGGGTGTAAATATTATATACATTGTAATGGACTTGATTTCTATAATACGAATGAATCGACTCTTATTTTAAAATTAAAAAGTCTTTATTCCTAATATATAAATTTAAATACAAAAAATAACAATGGTAGGTTGTGTGGATGTCATCTTCTTCTACAACTTCCAAAAAATCCACTAAATAATCAATCTGATCAGATAAGGTAAAAATTTTAAAAAGCTTCTAAACATATTATCCTTATCATGCATAGACTAAATGTTGTGTATGCACAATGATAAAATATAAAACACATAATACACAAAATAACCATAGTATATCTGATGTATTCTATATCCTATGAATGAATTTACAAGAGGATAGAATGATTGAAGAGGATTAAAAATAATTCAGTTATGATTTTAAAATTATATTTTCATCTAATTGCTCAGGAAGTGAACACATAGCTATTCTTGTTCTACAATCTTCCATAGGAAAATAATAATAATAAAAATTTACAATGGTAGAATACATCAATTATTACTTTTGTTATAATTTTCCAAATTATCTAGATCATTGCTCGGATACTAGAAGTTAATCCATGAACTCATGATTTCGGGTTCAGCACATAAAAATTATGTGTATTTTTTATGGTAGACAAAATGAAAAATATATAGAGAATATTACTAACCAGGACCATTTGTGATCTATGTTATAGAGAAATAGATACATACATTTCAAATTAGAAAAACTATAAAAAAAATATGATAATGAAAATCCTTCTTGTGTTCTACCTCCTCAATGAAATACACATCACAAATAAATTATACTACATCATTGAAAAATAAAATTTAAATATAGGGTGCCCATTTAGTTTTCCCAGTAATGGGTTTTAAATTCATTAGTATGTACTTTTAAAATATTTCATTTGATAAAATGAATACTTTGATATATATTTTCAATAAATTGATTTAAAATATAGTCATACAATTTTGAAAATCATTAATTATCAAAGTAATAATATTTTGAAATAATTGTTTAGATTTGTCTATTATAAAATTATTATTTTAAAGGATTAATCATGATACCCATTAGGTTGTGAGAAACCGATATGGCCACATAGCTATATCACATATGGGACAACATCCCCAGAGGTCATTAGATTACTCCTCACACCAAAACATATCATTTAATACACTAGTTCAACATTTAATTAAAAAATTAATGGTCCTTCCTTTCTCACTCGTAACCCAAATGAATTTAAAAACTATACATAAATTATTTTATTAAACAAAAATAATCATAGATAATTCTTAACATCGAAAAATCAACTTTTATTTGAATTTATAAAATAATAGCTAGGAGAAATCCATGCTTATAAATAATTTCCCTCATATAATATTTATAATGATAAATGTTTAATAATTATAATGAATACATGAATAATGCTACATGAAATGTCAAAATAAATTAGATGAAGGACATTTCTACTGTTATGAATGATTTTCATGGACATAATAAAATATTTCATACATAAAATAATAGCATTCATCATTTACAAAATGCTGAAAAATGAATAGTTTACATAAAATTATAACATTTATCATTTGTATACAAATATCTAGTGTTTGAGGTGTTCTGGGAGGTCATGTTGACATATCCCCAACACTTTTACAAAATTACCATTTGGGGAGTAGTTCCACCAGTGAGACCATAGTGAACTTCTCTAATGGTAGACCAACATGAACAGTTCCAATGGTAGACTAAGGTGAAGAGTTCCAAAGGTAGACTGAGGTGAACAGTTCCAACAGTTGCCTGATGTGAATAGTTCCATCGATATACTGAAGTGAACAGTTCCAATGGTAGAACGATGTGAATTGTTCCAATGGTAGACCGATGTGAATAGTTCCAACGGTATACTTATGTGAACAATTCCATTTGTAGATTGATGTGAAATATTCCAAAGGTAGACCATATGAACATTTCCAATGGTAGATCGATCTGAACACTTCCAATAGATGACCCATGTGAATAGTTCCAATGATATACCTATGTGAACAATTCCAAAAGTAGACTGATGTGAAGAGTTTCATCGGTGAGGACGATGGGAACAGTTCCATCGTTGAGGCCGATGTGAATAGTTCCATCGGTGATGCTAATGTGAACAGTTCCATCACTGAGGACGATGTCAACAGTACAATCGGTAAGGCTGATGTGAATAGTTCCTTCGATGAGGCTAATGTGAATACTTCCATCAATGATACTGATGTGAAGAGTTCCATCGGCGAGGCCAATGTGAACAATTCCATCAGTGAGGCCGATGTGAATAGTTTCATCGGTGAGACATTCTGTGAATAGTGTTGCTAGAATAGTGATGCTCCTACTACAACCACTATTTCCTTTCCCAATTTTATATTTCATGAATAGTGTTTCTAGAATGGTATGGTTCCCACTACGGCCACTAGTTCCTTTTCCAAACTTCGAGTTCATGGATAGTGTTTCTAAAATGGTGAGGTTCCAACTACATCTTCTATTTCCTTTTCCCAATTTTACATTCATGAACAGTGTTTCTAGCTTCTTATAGTTTCATCCCATTGAAATTTCTATTGATGCAAAATGTATTTATTGTCCCATTTTAAGCACTATAAGTCTGATTCAATGGTCATAACTCCTATATTAATTTTTCTTAAGGCTTGGGATGCTTTTAAATGGTCAAACCGCGTGGTTTAATGAAATCTACCATTAATGGAAAATCCATCGTATCTTAAACCCCTACTTCGTTAAATCATCTAAAGGTATGAGATATCTTCCTTCCTTGTTCCTCCTCTCAATTCTTAGGAGTGATATGCTCGAACTGTCAGTTATTTCTCATAGGATTTGTGTGATCATACAATCCTCCTTGGATTGGCTCCCCTTGAATTTCTTCTTGCATCATGTGCACCCTATGTTTTTTGTGAATCCATGAAGTATCGATCAGTGTTTGATATAAGGTATGATATATCATCATTATTTAGGGTTCATATCCTTCTATTTCTCCTTTCCATTTTATGGAATGATATCTCCATGTTCATAATGTACTTATCTTGGGTGTTGATCGGTGTGGTCGTGTCTCTGCATCCTCCGGTGGCTACAATTGTCTTGGTGGAAGGAGACTCTAACCCATTGTGTGGCTCGTAATCATATAAAGAATGTCAAGAACCATTTGAGGTAAGGGAATCATTTCTTCTCGATTATTTTTTTTGAAAATATCGAGTTATATTGTTTTATCCCACTGGATCACAATGAAATTGAAATATAAAATATTTGAACTTGATAAATATATTTATATTGATCATATATTTTTGCCTCTTGTTTTGGTAGATAATGTGATATCTATGATTTCTTTGTTTATAATTTCATTCTTGATGTAAATTGGTAAAGAATGTAAAGCTATAAATTAATTGATATTTGTTTGTCTAAAGATAAAGAGTCATATAAATGAATCCAGTTGTTGTTTTTGTAATTTGATGCTAATCAAATTGATACAATAAGTATGATTAATTATATTTTATAGCTTACTATTTAGGTTTCCAATAGTTTTAAGTAGAAAATAATAAATAGGATAATTCAAGATGAATTAGAGAATTGGTTATTTGATAAAAGATAATTGATTATAGGGTTCCGAGTTACCCTAATTCTTGTTTATGGTCCAACAGCCCAATTGATATATTGTTTGTTTTCATGCTTCTTGTGTTGTGATATGTGGGGGCAGGGAGGCCTATTGGTTATGGAAGTAGTTAACACCTATAGTGGCAAGATTCATCAGTTTATGCATGTGGGTATTAGGGAGGCCACCAGAGATGATGAAATGAGTTGGATGTGAATGTTTGGATGATTGATGATTCTTGTTGGTTGTATATCTCCTTTACAATCCCCATTGCTCAAGGTAGATGGTTTTCGTACCCTCTATACAGAAGCGGTGAAGAGGTATAGGTTATTCCACATGCATTCCATGATTGGCTTCCCGAGGAAGGATGTTTCTACACTCATTCTATAGGTGGAAAATACTCGATGAGTGGTTCCTCTACACACCATTTTTATCCCCTTGTCTTTAGAATCATAGAATGTTTTTCTAGAAGGCCTGGGAATATGGCAAAGTAATTTTTTATAATAAATCATTGAATAAATGATGTTATCCCATGGGGTTAATTCTTACTGGGATGCAATACCGATGTTAAATGTTTATGGAACAACATACATTGGGTGTGATACTAATGAAATTTATTATAGAAATTTAAAATAATTAATCAATGTTAAAATAATTAATACAATAGGAATGAAGGAATTTAATAAATATCATTAAATTGTTGTGTTCTATAGGATACCTAATATTAAAAGTAGTACCTAAGAGTTCAGGATATGTTAGCTATAGTTGAGTCTAAGATGAGGATATTCCCAATGTATGTTTGTGAGATATAGTATATTCTGTACATTTTGTGTTTTTATACGCTAATCCACCCTGTCAGTTAGGGAAACTGGAACCTCGGGGATTCTGAGAACTTGGGGGTGTTTTCCCCATCATTTCGGAGGGAGTATGGATGGATGACTACCCCCTTTGGCCCTGATCTCTTATCTTGGAAGTTACCTGTGTTGGTAGGTACAGTGGTTAGTTTTCACTATATATGTGTGTAGAAAGATGTAATGGCTTTTGGTTATTCACACACATATATTCTGGATATAGTTTCCTATGGAAAACTATAGGTCTAACTATGTATGGGATGTGGTGGATTGAGAAACCCTACTCATTGTGTGGGCTGTAATGGCTTGAGATATAATTCCAAACGTATGATACACGTTATGCATGTTGTGGTGGCTCCCAAAAAACAACAAGGTTACTTTTCTTAAATAGACATGTTGGTTTTTTTTCACGAGGTTCATATTGTGGTGCTTCTCCAAGGTGTCAGTGGGAATGCCTTTTTTGGAGAGAGATTCTTAAGACGTGCGACGTTGCGGAAAAGAGGAAAACAAGTCTGGAAGTAGTAGTGGGGTAACCTTAATATTCATTATTAAATTGTATACTCTTGTATGCAATACATGGTTAGAGTTTCCATGGTGGGGTTTGGAACAGAGTATAACTATCTAGGTGACATGTTAGTTCCACTTGTTGTTCACTTTTCTTTATAATGTTTTCTTTACTTTTTCATGAGAGTCTTAGGGGAGGATCCTACTAAGTATACTGTTATACTTAACCGTTATATATATAAACTATTTTCATTTAACTTGGATAAATTTGTAGATAATGATGGTTACTACTAGATTGGGGTTGCAGGAGCTACTAGGGCTTTGTGGTCACTGCTCTTTTAACATTATTTTGGGTACATTATGTCATCCCCCATTTAGTTGTAGTAGTTTTTCATGACATTAAATATGTGTACTTAAAATATCATTTATATTATTTTTTAAGTTAGAGTTTGTTGTTGTCTATATTATCTATCACTATTTCATGTGTTCTCTAAGAGGATATTTCCACCCATTTGTGTGTTCACTATACCCTCTATGTTAGTTTCCAACCTAGGGCCTACTGAAAGTAGGACTCAAAGAGACATTATTTTTCCTCTCACATTGCTCGCTTAGGTGGGATACACCTTGTGGGGAGGGGTCATGACCAAGTGGTATTAGAGGTCCTGTTGAGGGGTAGGATGGAGTTTTGTGTTAGTCACAGGTAAGGTTGCATGGGTTGGTAGATAAATTGTGTCAGTCACGTTTAGCAGGTGATGTAAACACTGGATACTGGGTGAGACATTGTCATTTAAGTCCCCCTAGGATATGATGCATGTATCTCAATGTTTACAATGGATACTAAATGAGGTGATACTAGTATCTGGGTAGATACCTAGGAAAGGATCATGTATCATACTTCTTTGTGAATTTGTTTTAATGGGTAGACATTGGGATAGGTAAACCTAAAATGAATAAAATAAAACATTAATTAATTAATGTCAAGTCTTATATGTTCTAGGATTAGGATCTCTAACTCTTTATTATTTTGTAGGTATTGCTCCAGGTCGACATCCTCATTAGGTTCATGCAGAAAATGTTTAGCAGGTTGTGCCAGTATATCGCCATAGGTTAGAGGTTGATGATAACGACACTTAGAGGAGGTCACTCTGAGGGTTCCAGCGCCAGAGTCTATAGAAGTACTAGAGCTCTTTTTCAGAAGTAGTAACAGAAGACTGGTTGGAGGAGGTTGATATAGGATTTAGTTCGATCCCTTCTCTAGAATAGTACTCTGAGTCTTTTCTTGTGACGATGTTCTGTGGATCAACAAGGAAATGGTGGTTCTTGTTCCTCGGGGATTGTGTGGAGTCGATGATCTCATGGGAGGCGTTTGGGGACATGTTGGTAGTCATGTTTCATTCTTCAACCGAAAAGGCAACCAGTCTCTAGGAGCTTCTTACCCTTAGATAGAGGATCTCTAGTGTGCAAGAGTATGGAATCCATTTCATGGACCTTTTACGATATGCTTCAGACTTGTTTCATGATGAAGAGGCCACGTCGATGAATTTAAAGGAGGCTTTGAGTTTAGAGATCCAGTGTGAGGTAAGCCCATTTATGATAATGACATATCTTTAGGTACTATAAAGGGAAGAGGTCATCGATTGGGACACTCTATATAACCATATTGTCACGATATGGAAGTTTTCATGATTCCTCAAGAAGTAGAGTTGTAGTTCGGGGTTCCTGGTTTTCAACGTAGAAGAGTTTCCATTCAGTCAGGGGTATGTCCTAGCCCTTAGCATCACAATTTTCTTGGGTAAGAGGCTCCAAGGACTATTCCAATAGATCAATAACTTGTTTTTTTATGTTGTTCGAGGTCATCAACCACGAGAGAGCCCAACCTTTCAGAGCAGTCATCATGAACTAGGTATTCTACTCCAAGTTCTTCTGTTGAGGCATTTTAGCTGAGGTAGCAGAAGAAGGTTGAACCAGCTTTGGATCATCAGAGGATAGATTGGGTATGTAGAGGATTTCCCCATTATTCTACCAATCCATATTGAGTAGAGGACAGACTTGGTTGTGGTCATCATCCTAGTGGAAGAGGCCACGGAGGAGGTCATGGTCACCTTCATGCATTAGCATTGCCAGCACCAGGAATGCCGTTTGTCATTCGAGGTACCATTTTCTTGTCATCTGATTTGGTGTCTTACTTTTTTGATTTAGGAGAGACACACTCATTCATATCACCAACCCGAATCCATTCTTTGGTACTTGAGGTAGAGAGGATTCTATTCCCCTGAGCGTTGACTATGCCTGTTGGAGGTCGAGATGACATGTTTGAAGTATAGATAGAATTTGAGCTAGTGTTGGTACATCACTACTCTTGAATAGATTTCCTATGATTACAAATAAACCCATATGATATCATCAATGGAATGAATTGGTTGTATTTTGTGTAGGATATCACGGATTGCGTCAGGTAGTAGGTTATGATCATCGATGGGGATGGAGAGTGAGTGGTGTTTATTGGTGAGCGAGACCCTCAGATGGGTCAAAGGCATGATCCATCCTTATCATTTTTTATGGTTGATCTGATGGAGAGTTCATCATAGTTTCAGTAGTTGGTGATTCCTATGGTCAAAGAAGTTTACCCTGATGTCTTTCTAGAGGAGGTTGTAGAATTACCCCCTCAATGAGAGATTGAGTTTGGAATTAAGATACAAACATGAGAGTCTCTTATCTATATGTCTCTATATAGAATTCCCTCTTATGAGTTACTGGAGCTATGTATATTTTGTGATTATCTGTTACAGTGAGATTTTGTTTGGCCAAGTGTTTCACAGTAGGGTGCACCAGTTTTGTTCGTGAAGAAGGATGACGATAGTTTGCTGTTGTTTATCAATTATCATTGATTTAAAAAGGAGATATTAAATAATATCTATATACTTATGTGTATTGATGATTTATTCAATCATCTAATGTTTTCCTGTTTGTTCTCAAAGATCTACTTGCGGTCAGTATATCATCAGATGCATGTAAAGGATGAGAATGTCCCGAAGACTTCTTTTCATTATCGTCATGGTAATTAAGAGTTCGTTATAATGTTGTTCGGTGTGATGAATGCTCTATCTATGTGTATGGGATTGATGAATTCGGTGTTATATATGTTCCTGGATAATTTCATGGTTGTTTTCATTGAAGACATCCTTGTGTACTCTATATCTGTGGAGGAGCATTCAGAGAATCTTCATGTTTTATTGGGATATATATGGGAAGTTATCAAAGTGTGATTTTTTGGGCTCATGATCTTCATTTCATGGGTCATGTTGTGTCCCATTAGTGAGTAGTTATAGATCCATCGATGATAGAAGCATTTGGGTCTTGAACAGTCCCCCAGAAATTGGCATATGAGCGATGTTTCCATGGTTTTGTAGGCTAAAATTGGAGGTTCATAACTGATTTTTCTCAGGTTTCAACTCATCTAGCTGCATTTGATCAGAGGGATGAGGTGTTCATATGTTCTAATAAGAGTTATTAATCTTCCTAGTATCTAAAGGAGAAGTTAGTATGTGATCCAGTTGTTTGTCTTTCAGTAGAGGGAGTTTAGTTTGTTGTTTTCTGTGATGCTTCACATCTGGGGTAAGGCTGTGTTCTGATACAGTAGATATCAATTGTTTCTTATGGGTCTTAGAATTATTATCCCAATTAATGTAACTATACCACCCACAATAGTAAAGTTGGCAGTTGTGGTGTATTCTTTGATGTTGTGGAGACATTACCTCATTGGCGATAACTTTGTAGTTTTAACCAATCATAAGATCCTGAGGTATGTAATCTCCCATTGTGACTTAAAAATGAAACATCATTTGTGGAAGGAGTTATTATAGGAATACGACTTCAAAATATCATATACACCTGGAAATGGGAGTTTTTTAGCTGATGCACTGAGCTGGAAGTCACGTTGTGATGCAATGCGCGAATCTGGTGATACATGGAGAGTAATGGAAGAACTTACATCATTACCTCTTGATATGGGAGAACTTTCGGGTATAGGTGGTCTTTTCTAGATGATGGTTCAGTCATCTCTGGTGTAGCATATGAATGATTCCTAGTTGGGGGATAAAGAGGTGGAGGTCTAGAGAGATCGATTTTTTTATGGAAAGGCCCCTGATGGTTGTTCAGAGGATGAACAACACCGAGTGTTGTACGCTAAAAGAATATTTGTTCCTTTGGATACACACATGATATTTCTTATAGTGTTTCATATTTCACCTTTATTGGTGCATACTAGCATGAAAAAATGTGCCATGCCTTATGGATTCATTTTTGGTGTCCTAGGATGAAGCATGTAGTTGTAGACTTTGTGTCTTGATGTTTGGTCTTAGAAAAGTTCAATACTTAGCACCATGTCCCCAGTGGTTTTCTCCATCCATTAGATATACCTCGGTTGAAGTAGGAGGTGATAATAATGGACTTTGTTACTATTTTACCTCGAGCTCTCGGAGGGCATGATACTATTTGTTTTCTAGTGGACTGTTTAACGAAATCATCCCACTTTATAGAAATCAAGGAGTCGAGCTCAGTGGAATTTTTTTCATGGAAATATATAGAAGAGGTGGTGAGACTCCATGGAGTCATGAGGATGTTTATTTCTGATCTAGATCCTCATCTTACCTATATGATGTGTAGAGGTCTCCAACATTCTTTTTTTTCTCAGCTATTCCTTGGAACCGCTTTTCATTCACAAACAAATGGTCAAACAGAGAAGACTATCTAGACTCTTGAAGACATGTTACGCTATTGTGTCTTGGATTTTAGAGGATGGTGGATGAGTAAATTACCCTTGGTGGAGTTCTATTACAATAATAGTTTTCATGCCACCATTGGTTTGGCGCCATTTGAAACATTTCATGGATTAAATTAACGTTCTCCATCGTGCTAAACATGGGTCAGAGGGTCAGTAATTCTAAGATCAGAACAAGTGCAGAATACAAAAGAGATGGTTTAGGTGATTTGTGAGAGGATGAAGACAACACAAGATCATCTGAAATCAAATGCATATCAAAGGAGGATACCCTTAGACTTTTATGTTGGGGATCATGTGTTTATGAAGGTGAATCACCATCGTGGTAAGTGAAGGTTCGGTCATGAGTGTACGCTTTCACCCGAGTTTTCTTGGTCCTTTCAAGGTTTTAGCTCATTTTGGAGCTGTGGAGTGTGAGATTGAACATCCCCCATAGATGAGCTAGATACATGATGTTTTCCATGTATCAAAACTCTGTTATTATCTTCGTGATGACTCAAATTTCATCGATATGGGAGAGATCGATGTTGATGATGATGTGACCATCGAGGAGTAGTCAGTAGAGATCCAAGACTGCAAAGACATGGTGTTGAGTGGGTGTTATATCTCATTGGTTCGTGTCTTGTTTAAACAGAGTGGCATGGTGGAGTGTGCCTGGGAACATGAGTCGTAGATATGTGCTCAGTACCCAAAGTCTTTTGTTTTCTAACTCTTCTCATGTTAAAAAATTGTTCTCTTTGAGGTTGTAGACCTTTCGTGTTTTTTAGATGTCTTTCTTGGTTTGCTTCTTGTGGATTTCTCTCTTTTGAGAGGTATCTCGATGGGTGTTTTTTCATACCCCATTTTTATTTTCCACTTGGTGGGTTTCAAATTCTCGAGGTTGAGAATTTTTTAAGAGGTATCTGATGTTATTACATGATCCTCTCTGTCCCATTCCTCTGCGAAAATATAGTTTTTGAGGTGTTTTGGGAGTTCAAGGTGACTTATCCACAAAACATTTCTAAATTTCCCATTCGGTGAATCGTTCCACTGGTGAGACCATTGTAAATAGTTCCACTAATATACCGATGTAAATAGATCAATAGCCAGACCGATGTGAACACTTCTAATGGAAGACCAATGTGTATAGTTCTAATGGTAGAATGATGTGAATATTTCCCATAGTAGACTGATGTGAATAGTTCCAATGGTAGATAGATGTGAATAGTTCCAATGGTAGACCGATGTGAATAGTTACAATGGTAGAATGATGTGAACATTTCAATTGGTGAGGCCGATGTGAACAGTTCCATCAGGGAGGCTGATATGAACTCTTCCATTGGTGTGGCCGATGTGAATAGTTCAGTAGGTGAGGCTGATGTGAATAGTACATTTGGTGTGGCCGATGTGAATAGTACCACCAGTGAGGCCAATGTGAATAGTTCCATCAATTAGGCCAATGTGAACAGGTACATCGGTGAGGCCGATGTGAACAGGTCCATCAGTGAGATGATGTGAACAGGTCCATCGGTGAGTCCGATGTGAACCACCCCATCGGTGAGGCTGATGTGAACAGTTCCATCGGTGAGTAATTCTCTGACCAGTTTTTCTAGAATGGTGAGGTTGCAACTCCAGTATCTCTTCCCTTTTCTATCTTTCGAGTTCATAAGCACTGTTTCCAGAATGGTGAGGTTCCAAATATAGACTATATTTCCCACTCCAAATTTCAAGTTCATGAACAGTGTTTCCATAATAGTGGGGTTCCATCTGTAGCCTCTATTTCATTTTCCAAATTACAAGTTCATGAACACTATTTCTAGCTTCCTATAGTTTCACCACTTTGACGTTTCCTTTGAAACAAAATTAATTTAAATCCTAATTTTAGAGACTATAAGGCCTATTGAAAGGCCATAATTCATATAATAATTTTTTATACGACTCGATATGCTTTTACTTTTTCAAACCACGTAGTTTTATATGATCCATTTTTAATTGAAAACCCACCGTATCTTAATCCGAAACTCCATTAAATCTTCTAAAGAGATGAGATATCTTCTTTCCAAGTTCATACTCCTTGTTCTCGGATGTGAGATGATCGAACCATTCATTCCATCCCATAAGAGTTGTGTGATCATGCATTCCTCCTTGGATTGGTTCCCCTTGAATTTCTTCTTGCTACAATTGAACCCTCAGTTTTTTTGCAACCATGTACTATTGATCAATCTTCGATATAAGGTATGATCTATCATCATTCATTTTGGTTCATCATATTTATTTTATTCTTTCCCTTTAATGGAAATCTATCTCCATGTTTTAATGGACTTTTCTTTGGTTTTTACTGGTGTGGTGTTGTCTCTGCATCCTTGATTGAATACAGTTGTCATTATTGGGGACATCATAACCCATTGTGTGGATTGTTCTCATATAAAGAATGTAATGAACTGTTTGAAGTACTGGATTCATTGCCTTTATATTCTTTTACATGAAAACAAAGAGTTATCATGTTTTATCCTACTCAATAACAATGGAATTTACATATTGAATATTCGAACCAGATGAATTAATTGATGTCAATCGTATGTTGTTTCCTCTTGTTTAACTAGATAGTGTGATATATATTCTTTCATTGTTTATATTTTTGTTCTTGATGGAAATTGGTAATGAAAATAAAGATGGAAATTAATTGATAATTGTTTGTATAATAATAAAAAGACATGTAAAAGAATCTGTCTATTTTTGTTTTAATTTGATTCTAATAAAATTGATACAAGAAGAATTTTTAATTATTAGTGATGGCTTACTGTTTAGTTTTCACATCATGGGAACCTATAAATAATAAATATATTAATTCAATATGGATTAATGAACTAGTTTTTAGATAAAATATTATTCCTTATAGGGTTCTGATTTTCCCTCTTGCTTGTTTAAGGTCCAAGATACCAATTTATTGGATGTTTGTTTTCCTATTTCTTGTGTTGTGATATGTGGGGGCAGGGAGGACTATTGTTCGTGGTAGCAGTTAATTCCTAGAGTGGCAAGATGCATCAGTTTATGAATGTGGGGATCGGGGAGGACACTGGGGATGATGAAACATGTAAGATGTGAATGTTTCGATGCTTGATGATTCTTGTGGTATTTTTATCTTCTTTAGATTCCCCACATCTCATGGAAACTATTTTTTTACCCTCCTTCCAAAACGGGCCAAGACATGCGGGGTATGCCAAGTTCGTTCTGTGTTTGGATTCCCTAGAGATGATGGGTCTACACTCTTGCTATAGGTAGAAAATACTCAACATGTAGTTATCCTACTCACCGTGTTGATCCCCTAGTGTCTAGAAACATAGAATGTTTTTCTAGAATGTCTAACAATGTGGGAATGTAATGTTGTCAATAAATGATTGAATAAATGATGTTATCCCATGGGGTTGGAGCTTACTGGGATGCAATGATGAGGTTGCAATTTAAATGAACAATGGACTTCAGTTGTGATGCTAATGAGACATAATGTGGAAATTGTTAATAGATAATTAATTTTTAAGGAATTAATAAAAGGTAATTAATGAATGTAATAAATCTCTTCAAATGGTTGTGTAATTATAAGATAACTAGTCTTAAAAGTTTCATCCAATAGTCTGTGAGATGTTAGCTACAGTTGATTTAATGATTATGTTATTACTATAGTGTGGTTGTGATCTATAGTATATTCTGTACTTTTAGTGTTTCTATATGCTACTCCACACTGCTAGTTAGGGCAACATGCACCTCGGGGATTCTGAGCCCTAGGGGTGTTTTACGGAAGATTCTGATGGGAGGATGGATGGCTGACTACCCCCTTTGTCCCCACTCTCTTCTCTTGGTAGTTACTTGTTTTGGTAGGCACAATGGTTATTTTTCATAATATATGTGTGTAGAGGGCTATAATAGATTCTAGTCATTTAAAAAAATATATTTT
This sequence comes from Viscum album, assembly GCA_963277665.1. NCBI lineage: Eukaryota > Viridiplantae > Streptophyta > Magnoliopsida > Santalales > Viscaceae > Viscum > Viscum album. Next base: position 1,608,996,142 of record OY728140.1, read on the forward strand.
GGATATAGTTTCCTATGGACTACTATAGGTGTAACATGTATAAGCTGTGATGGCTTTAGGAACCTTACTCAGTGTGTGGGCTGTAATGGAATGAGGTATAATGCCCGATGTATGATACATGTTATGCGAGTTGTGGTGGATCCCAAAAACTGCCAGGTCACTTTTCTTATGTGGACATGGTGGTTTTATTAATTGAGCTGCATGTTGTGGTGCTTCCCCCAGCTGTCGGTGGGAAGCCATTTTGGATAGAGATTCTTAGGACGTGCGTCGTTGGGGAAAAGAAGCAAACTAGTGGGGAAGTAGTAGTGGGGAACCCTTGATATACATTATTATATTATAAACTCTTGTATGAGATTCTTTGTGAGAGTATCCATGGTGAGGCTGGGAAACTTATTATACCTATTTAGGTGTCAACTTAGTTTCACATGTTGTTCACAGTGCTTTAGCATTCTTTCTTTACTTTTTTACAAGAGGATTAAGGGAGGATCCTAATGAGTATACTGTTATACTATACCTATGTATATATAAATTGTTTTTCTAGTCACTTGGAGGAAGTTGTAGATAAGGCTGGTTACTACTAGCTTGGGGTTGCATGAGCTGTTCGAGCATCGTGGTCACTGCTGTTTTTATTTTATTTTGGGTACTAGTAGATTTCTCCATTCATTTGTAGTAGTATTTCATGACATTACATCTTTGTACTTGGTATTTCTTTTATATTTATGTATGAGTTGTAGTTGTTTGGTTTCTATATTATCTCTCTCTTTCTCATGTGTTCTTTAAGAGGGAAATACCTCCCATTTGTGAGTTCACTATACCCTCAGTGATAGTCTCCGACCCATGGCCTGCTAAAGTCGGGACTTAGGGGTCATTATCTCTCTTATATAATTGTCTTTCCAGGAGGGGAATACCTTGTGGGGAGGTAGTCCTGACACTTTTCATGAATTTCAATTATCCTTAAAAGTGTTTTTTTAATTTCATTTTAAAAAAATTAGTTTTCAAAAATAGACTCGATAATAATTATGACAATCCATAAAAGAATACATTATAAAAATTGAATGTATAAATATAGATAAACATATATATATTAAATCAAAATATACCCCTTGAAAAAACATGAGTTTTCAAGATTTAAAAAAAATAGGATACCTTAAAAGTGGATGAATCCAAGGATGATGGTGGCGGGAAAGAGTGAGAATGTCAGATGGTATAATTTCTACGGAATGGTTCGGGTGTTTCACGGTGTAAAATGGAGGGTTTATATAATTTAAAACTGTATTATAATAATCATTTACAAACTATATGTGGAAGACACATGTATGTGGAAAGAGGAGTTAGATATCATTTATTTTATTAATTTCCAAAAAAAATATTAAATATATATGTCATTCTGACAAGTTTAATCACCAGAAAAGAATAAAAAATGGAAAAATTAGTCCGAATATTGGTGCTCGTGGTTATTTTTAGGATTTTTAATTACATATATATTGACATTGATATGATATATATATATATATAAGGCTTCCATCAGAAAAAAATAGAGAATGTTTAAGGAAAACTCATTTAGTGAGGGGTTCCACTACACCATCCACGTCATTTTGGGGAATCAGTGTTGAGATGGGCTAAGGTTGATAGATATTTCAATGGTGGATGTGAGAAGTGTCCTTGTGTCATGACCTACAGGTGTTGGGAAGGGTAATGTACTAGAAAAATAGTGGTTGAGGTGGTGATCCAGAAAGCGTGGGATAGTCTAGATGAGTCAGATGAGATCGGACGGATGAGATTCCATCCAATTGAAAAAAGTTTCATCCTACTTCGAAATAAAGAAAAAAATAGAATTTATTTATAACTATTGGTGTGAACCCCCCCCCCCCCCCCCCCGCACCCCACCCCCACCACGATGACATTGAAACACACACAATCATAGAGCTTTATAAATGGGCTCCCTCCCAGATATTGGTTCACACTAAGACAGACTGAATTATGACTTGGTTCCTTACACGGGTTATTGGATTCACTATTTCTCTGGCTGGGATTTCACATGAGTCGAGTTATTCCACAAACAAAGGGATTGTCCTTAGTTCCCACCCACGAATTGGTGCATGAGTTTCCATTGGTTCGTGGGATACATAATTAATATTTTGTAAAAAAAATTCAATTAAGGGAATTTTTTTTGATGTAATAGTCACACACACACACCCATACCCACATATATATTATCACATTCATTAGATTTTAAACCATTTAAATGTCAATTTATTATTTAAAACCACTCTCATGGAAATATTTTTTGAATCTATTAATAAATCAATGTTCTTTAATAATTTTAATGGTTTTTTCTTATTAAAAATTTCCATTAAATGTTATAAAGTTTATTATTATTTTTAAATTATACTTTTAAATCCATATTTAAATTCTATAACAAGTAACCGCTATCAAATACATAAACAGTAAAATTTATCTCTTAATGGTCTCAAAAACATGTCTTTATAAATACCAATTTTTAAGAGAATTAAAAAAACACGTAAAAAATATTTTATGTTCAGTTATTGATTTCAAAAATAGTGCTCCATGTCTCTATGTTTCTTAGTGTTATTGGAAATTTTCTTGCTATTTTTTTAATTATATTATATTCAAAGGATGTAGGCTACAATTTAATCCATATTGTTTCACTATGTGGTCCCCCACTTATTTTTATAGAGCTTGTAATGGGGTTTTTAGACAATCTATGGTCTTTGGTTTAATAAATATGTAATGTAATCAGGGTTTTATCAATAATAGTATTCCTTGTTTTGTTCGTAGTTTATATATACTATTTTTTTAATTTATTTAATATTAATAGTAATAGTAATACAAATATTATATTGATTCATGATGTTACAAAAATACAATGACAATGAGGTGTAATTCATCCAAACAACTTTCCAACATGTGCATCTCTACAAGTGAATGCTAAAAAGAGTGTGATTTTTTCACTACATCGATCACAGGATATTAGGTTTGTATTATTCATGAAGATGTACTCAATATATTATGGGAAATATCTACTCTCAAATAAATTAATAACGACCCAAAATCATGATATGTTGAGATAATTAAATGATCAAGAAGCTCGATGCACTCACTGCACTGAATGCGAGGATAAAAAATTATATTGCTTATAAATAGTTTATCACCCATATTTAACAAGGGATTTCGTATCTACTGATTTTAGTTAAGTTCCTATATAAATAATTTATTCATTATAATACATTTTAGTCTCTTTTATCCATGTTTTCCTTTTTTTCTCCTTCTTTTCATCAGGTTTCTCACCGACTCTTAAATTTTGTGATCTCTCATTCTCTCATTGATGATGAGAGGCTAACTTTAGGAATACCCAATCAAAAGAAAACATGATATGTAGAGTTCAATCACTCAAAATAATACATTCAATATTATTATAATGATTTATGAAATTTGAGAGGCAGAAAAAATCTCTTGTAGGTTTCATGCCCATAGTGAAATCTATTGGTGGACATGGAATTAAAATTTATTTTAATTTAGAGTTTTCCAAAACCCAAAAGTGGGTCCTTCATGTTAAATTTATATTTAATTTATTTATGATTAGATGAAATAAATACCTCATATTGGGATCCTTTTTTAATGACGTTGTGGATATTATAAAAAACATTTCATATTACCTTTATTTCCCTACACAGATTCCTGTTTAGAATCACACTAATTGTGATTCAAATGTGCATCTTTGATCTTTTAGAAACCCAAATATATTGAAGGATTCTATTACAGAAAATAAATTGGCTTACATTATTCATCTTTATCAATCCATGTTCTTTTTGGATTAAAGGATTTATTCTCATTCATGATATAAAGAGAAAAGGAATTAGATATATATATATATATATATGGAGATAGAGATAAGTATATTGTGTGTAAAGATTCGGAATTCTAAATTTTTTATTAACCCTACACAGTAGACATAAACCTATGTTTATAGAGTTAGGATTTAAGTTAAAATATTATTTAATTTCATACAAGTTATTGAATAATATTAAAATATTTATTAAATATCATTCCACAAAATATTATTATTATTATTATTGTTTTCTTATATCAAGCGCGCTAACTTGTGAAATAAAAAATATTATTTTACCAACATAAAAATTAAAATTTATCACTAGATGTGGTCATTAGTTATCTGAACTCATTGAAATTTATTCAATACATGAATAAAATATTAATTCATAAATAAATATTAACATCTACAAATCAGTGGAAAAGTGTCTATTAAATATTCAATAAAATAAATATAATTATCTTATTAAAAATATAGTGAAATAATATTTAATTAACTTATGCAATCAATAAAACATGAATAAAATTATTTATCAATCAGGATAATAATATTTATTCCCTTAGTTAAATTAAAAAATAATTTAACCGACATTAACAAAAACACTTAGTGTGTAACCCATAATATATTTATCATAAAAAATATGAAGATAATCCTGATAGAGCTAACATTATAATCAATTTCAAATTTATTTCCATGATTTAATGCCTTTCAATTTAACAATTTAAGTTCATTTAAATTTTTTTGTAGTGTTTTGGGAAAAAATGATAGAATTTATTAATTATGGAATTTTGTCATATTTTAATCACAATTATATTTCAAGAATAACATCTAGGATATTGGTCCAATTGAACTGATTATGTTTTCATTATTACATAGCTGGCAAGATTTAACTTATTCATTTATATCCATAGCTAATTTGAAAATACATAAGACCAAAAAATAAATAAAGCTGAAAACAATTTCTGGCTAAGAAAATTTGCCCCACCTTAGTAAATGAGTCATAACTCAGGATAAATACTTCCAAATTAATTTATTCCAGTTATATTTTAAATTGGTCATTTTGAATCATGCTAAAATAAAAATTCATTGAGATATTCTCTCATTAATATGACCATTGAATGCTCTAAATGGGAAAAATATTTATGAAACCTCCATCCATTAAAATTTTGACTCATTAATTTTGTCATACCTTCTTGAATATGTTTCCATAAAATATTAAATTTGTACGTCCATGATAATGGTTTATTTTGAACAACTGATTAGAAGGAAAAATCATTAGATTCCACCATATTATGGACAAAATATGAGCCAACATCTAGAGGATAGATTCAGGAAAAAAAAATTTGTTCTTTCATTTCCACCATTTCTTCTTATTTTTATTATAATAACTTATTTTCCACTTCTTCATAGTTACACTTCACATTTAGGGTTGAAATAATGAGTTATTGTGGAATGAGAGGTTTTATCTTTTTAAATTATTGAGTTTTTGTATATTATTGTATAAAGTTTCTTTTTCTATTCTGTGAAGTTTCTATCAATTTATTATAGAAGTTTTTTTATGATGTACAATCGTATTTTTTTATGATTATATTGTTTATTTATCATTTATATTGATTATTATATCCCTCATATAGGTTTAGGTTTATATACTATGTAATAGACCAAGTCCAAGTGGTGAAGTAAATGATGATCGTGTGTACGCATGAGGGGAGTGGTGGGAAATATATACTGTTTAGGATAACCAAAACCTTATTAGATATTACCTATGAAATTTTTAGGGTATTAACTAAAACTACCTTGAATATTAGAATGTCAGAATACCAAACTGAGATGTTGGGAAGGATTACTCTCACCATCACTATTTGAGCAAGGCAGTGAGAGGAAGTGGTCTTGGAATCTCACTTTAATCTGCATAGATTAAGAGAATTAGATAATTTGGAACTAGGTATTGTTTCATTTGGAAAATTGACCCTTATCGAACTAAACATATCATATCGTAGATTTTTATCAAATTATATTTCATCTTTATTTCCTATATTTTTCATAATTTTTTTTCTTGTCACATTACACTGTTTTCAAAATCAATCAATTTAAAAAATAACTAATTTCACCTCTAATTATATTGTGGAATCTTAACTGTTCTATAATACTCTCTAGAGATAACCTAGTTTTCCCAATTTACTACCTTTTAATTTAGTAATTTTTTTTTCCAAACCCCATCCAATAAACATGCCAATACATAAAGATGTTTCCAGAGAAGCAATGTGAAAAATCTAATTCTGAAATTGTAAATATGTTATTTTCTTTAATTTTATGAAAATATTAAAAAAATATTTATCCACTATGTGTTTATATTATTAATATTATTCATGGATTTATTAATCAATAGTGAAACACCAAGAAGAATACATTCACAAGGATCATGAAGCCCAATTTTAAAGGACCACTAAAACAATGTCAACCCTAGAGAGAAAATTTGTGTAGATATCTAAATACTTACATGAATCCCAAGACAAAAAACTAGAGCTAAAAAAATAACCAAAACTATAATTAGTTAGGTACAAAGTGTCCCCATTCATACATTACATAGAAAAACCCATGAAGACCATGATGGAATTTCAAGACGATCCATTTTTCCTTTCTCAATCAATGTTAGAGTAGATTAATAAATAATATATTCTATAAAAATTATGCACAGGAGATGAAAAAGATTTTTTTGATTTTTTGAATTAATATGGGGGGAAATATGATCTCTCCATCCATGAAAAGGTATAATATCCATCACCTTTATAACACTCCATATCATTGTAAGTAGATAAAATCATCCTAGTGGTGGAATTTGAATTGATGATGGTGGAGCCTATATACCTACCTTTATCGAGTGAAATTCAACTCACGGAGGTAATTTCCACTGAAGAAGATAATTAATTAGAAAAAAATAGGGATATAATCATTTCATAAAGTTATTATCATATAATATTAATGATTCTAGATTATTTATCACATCTAATTATTTTAATTTTTATTATTTGTAAAACAATTAGATTTCTTGGGTGGAAAAGGAATAAAAAGATGACACATGCAATGAGGAAAACCTAGATCTCCTTGAATATGTTGAAAAATTATTGGATGAATTTCAAGAGGGGAGAAATGTGTATTCTCTTGGAGAAACAAAGACACAATCTTCTTAAATTGAAGGGGAAATGTTTTATACTGATTCCTCAGGATTTTTTTTCAAATATAATGACAACTTATATTTTACTATGATTTTTCCACTGATGAAACAATCCTTGAGAACACACTGGAGAATGATGAGGAGGTTGTGCATGTGGGAACCAAGAAAGATGATAACTCATATGCGTTCTACCCCCAAAATGCAAGTTGTATCATAGTGTCATGTGGGTGGATATTCTATACTCTATCTCTTGAGTCCTAAACAAAAATATAGAATTGAAATATGGAAGGAAGAAGTGTTAGTAGTTAATCTCAAAGAAAATCCACCCACTATCATATTGGGGATAATCAACTGAAAGTTTCCATCTATAGGCAGTCAAATACTAGGGCCCACGTGGGGGATTAATTCAAGAACTATTCTTACTTTATCTTCCATTATCATTTTATTTATTTTTTCTTTTCTTTAAATTATTTTTTTATGTTATCTTTTCTTCTCTATCAACTATTTTTTCTATATGAAACATTTTTGAGAATAACTCTAACGTTGTAGTGATAATAAGTTAGGTTTTAACTATCCTTAAAACATTATTTCTTACAGGGATTCATTTAAAACTATATGTACATATTATATCTACTTGAATGAGTTGGGGATACAATTTCATTAAAATTTAAGGGAGGGAAACATTGTTTTTATTATTTTCAATTTTTTGTTTTTCTATTTAAGAAAACATTGTTTTTTATATTTTTATGTGTTTCTTTTTCAATTTTTGTGTCTTTATGAATCAGTTTAGATGAAAATATTTTTCTTTACATGTTTATAACTACATTTTAATGATTAAAGAAATTTATTCATTGAAATTATGTTTAAAAGAATACTAAAATTGACGTTCTTAAATGTTCAAATATTTGATATTTTCATAAACAATACTCTAAATTTAGTATTACATTCCACATATCACTATATTCATTATTGAAATCACATTCTTATGAGGCTTATGAAAAAAAAATTTATATTATTTATTTTCACATCACTAATTGATAGAACCAAACCATTATCTCTTTAACTTAAATTTAATTTAATCTTGTAAAAACATGAGGGTTTCATGAACTTATGTTTTAAATGCTCCAGATATTTCATTTGTTTTAAATACCCCATTTCAAGATAATCCATTTTATTTAGCCTAACATGTAAATTTAAACATATAATCACTTATAATTGTTTAAATACATGTCAATTTAGCCACATTACATGCGATTATTTAATATCCAACCTACACTTGAAGTGAAATTTCATTATCAAGTTATACATAAGGTTGGTGGGAAATTGTCTTATGTTGTAATTGCTCATTTGGAGAATATTAGAGTGGAAAATAAACATTAAAGATATTTATTTACTAAAGGTCCCCAAAACACCCTTAGAGGGATGGGGTGAATCATGGTGTATATTTTTTATTTTAATGTCATGGATCATATTACCACATTAGTTGGAACTTGTTAAATTTTTCTGTTGCTAATATGTAGTAATTTAATCATTCACACGTAGAAGGAACACACATAAATTTTAATTGCATCACCAATAAGGGATACTCCAAGGGGAATACACCATTAGTTTTTCAATCATACCAATGTCCACTACTCTTCACTAGTTTTTTATTACAAAAGTTTAGCATAATCACACTATACCAGACGTACTACCTTTTCAATGTTTTAGGGACATGAAACCGTGTCCATAAAATTACTTCTATTGATTCACCCTTACTCATTACGTTGGGAAGAATATAAACTCAATTTATTTAATTGATGGTAACATTAATGGATTGTCATTAAATCATCTATCCTTGGCTATTGATAGACACTCTATTGATGTTATTTATTCACATGGGAATGTTATCTAATTTTTCAAGTAATATTCATTCATGAAATTTTCATACATGAACTAGATTTATTTCTCATAATTCCACTCTACACCAAAGTCTCCATGTTCTCCCTTCAAGAATCATGCTTCTATATGTACCACCCTTACATACTAAAACTGAAAACTAGCTTTGTGTACCAGTTTAACGTACCACTTAAACTCCATGGACCAATTCCTTTCCAGCTAACCATCTTCTATGAAATTTATCCCACAAAAACAATTTCCTCTATTGGATTTAGTGCCCTGCAAACCCCATTATATGGACGGTCTCCTTGGGCCACATATCCATTCATAGAATTTTACTCATGAACCTCTTCTCTTGTGCATGGTTTTTCTACCCAAAAATCACTTTAGGATGTAGCCGAATTCCTCCCAGATTTATAATCATTCTGCCACACCCATATGAAGGGATTAGTTCTCTTAATATTGGATAATATATCTCCATAATTCACTAAACTAATATTTTATAAATCATCACCACATACGTTTCCTCCATGAACTATTTTGCACTATGCTATCATCATACTACATTTTCCTTCGCATCCACCTAAATCACCTTCTCATTTTTTTGAATTTCATGCCATATCGGGAACCGTTTTCCTTCCGTGAACAACATGCCTTTCCACAAACGTACCTCACTTTGAAAATTTATCTACCTGTGTGGTCCACGTGCTGTTTTCCTTATATGAACCATTCACACATACCTCCTTTACCATCCACAAATCTTGCTTCAATGTATAATTAATGTCACGGCCTGTCCTTGGGACAGTGCCGTGACTACCCCAAGTCTGGCTTCCATAGGCCAGGGGCTGGTGACTAGCACCAAGGTGTAAATCTCAGAAAAGGGAAGGCATTTCCTTTGTAAAATAAACAAGCACCACAGAGTAAGCAAGAGGGAAAAGTAAGAACTAAGTAAAAACTGGTACAACAGTAAGTGGGCCAGTATACAAACCCAACTGAAAGTAATGTACAACTCGAAAGCAAAAATAGAAACTGAAAAGTAAAGCCGCAACGCCGAGCTGTCCACTGGGAATCCCAGGTGAAGGGTGGGTACATATATCTCCACTACTCCTCTGGTCCCGCCGTCCTCTTCGACTATGTCTCACCCCGTGGTCCACCTCCAGGTACAGTCCTGCTCTGCAAGCCTCCACCCTGATCAGCGATGTCCGTCTTCTTCAACCAACACAACGTAGTGAGGGCATAGCCCATGCAGGGGTGAGTATAAGCTACTCAGTAGGGACCTCGAGACCCCCGAAGGTCTCCCAGAATCCACAAAGGATAATCCACAAAGGAAAGATACAATCACGAAGTATCAACCGACACTACTTAGGTATATTCCCATACATATACCTAAGTCATCAATTCCAAAACGCTCCAACCTCTGAGTCCAAGTACAACCCAGTCCACACAGGAATGAAAACATATATCCACACAGGATAGCACAACACAATCCACACAGGAAAGTAAAATAAGATTCAGCTCACACAGGTATACATCTTCTAAAGAAGATAGAGATTATCACTGATCCATATAAGTTGTTGGACCCACAAAGGATCAATAGGTACTAACCCCCGCAATGACCCACACAAGATCGGTAGGTAACAAACCTCCGCAATGACCCACATAAGATCAGACCCACACAGGATCTGTAGGCGCTGGCTCACACAGAACCGCTGAGCGCTGACCCACATAGGATTGGACCCACACAGGATCGGTAGCACTGATCCACATAGGATCACTGAGTGCTGTAGTCGTCTCCGTCGAATCCACTGAGGATCTCTGTACAGTCGTCGTCGTCACAGTAGCAGTCGCAGCCAGCTCTAGGGAACCCGCACATAGCAACCTCGCTCGGGAGGGTCCACTCCACGATTCGAGAGGCTGATACATCAAATGACACATAGTCCAGAGTTGATTTATCCAAAAGTTCCATATCGTCAACAAGAACTCAACGTCGCAGACGGCGAGTCGATCGGACGCCCGTTGTGAGAGTTATTAGCTTTTTCGTCACAGGGGCTCGGTTGTTTTTAAGGAAAAACCAACCCGACCGTACTCCACCTGCGTCCAAACCTCAGGCGGAGTAATCCAAAAGATCTGTATCACTTAGAGGAATCCAACAAAGTTGACGGAACGTCAATCAGACATCCAGAGCTTAAGATATGAGTGTTTCTGCTCTGAGGGCCCAGTTGGTTTCGTGTACGAACCAACCCGGCAGAACTCAATGTTTTTCGAAATATTCAGTGCAATATACTGAAATGACCATCTCGATTCCAGGATCGCATCGCAACTGACAGTGCATCGATCGAAGGTCCATAGCCCATGTTATGGGCAAAAGACCGAAGAGGGTCCGAAAACGGGGGTTTTGGGCCCGGACCGACCTGGCCTGAGACCCCCCGGTCGGCCCGAACCGGGTAGACCTGCCCCGGTTCTGGGTCGGCCCGGCCTGGTATGGCCCAGCCGGGGCAGCGCAGCCCAGCCTGGCGGACCGACCGGGCGGCCGGCCCGGCCTGGGCACAGCGCGCTGGCCAGCTCGGCCAATGGCCGAGCCTTTGGCAAAGGGGGGGGGGGGGCGCCTGCCCCCTGGTGTAACCGCGACCCCCATTTAATTGGGGGCCATTTGTAGGCCGGTCGGGAGAATTAATTCCCCCAGTTTGACACCTTTCTGGCCGGCCCGCCCTGCCCGGCCAGTTTCTGCCTCCACGGGACCGGCGACGGCCATTCCCCTTCTTCGCCGACACCAGTGGCCTGGAAGTAGCCGCCGGTGACCCTGCTCTGCCGCGGCTCAGAACCAGCCGCAACTTGGTTCGTCCGGTGCAGTGCGACAGCACCGCGCCCTTCTGTCGTGGCCTCGCTCCGTCCGCGGTGTCTTCGATTTTCTTCGATGCGGCGCGACGACGTCGCATCCTTGTTCAACTTCACGACGCGGCACGACGACGCCATGCTTTACTTGTTGTATGATTCTGCGTGGTGCAACAACACCACTCAATTCCATCCCAACCATATTTTAAACAACATTCAAAATTTGGAGGAGGTTCGGCCATGTTTGTGCGGTCCATCCCCTCTCGTTATTTGATAACATTTAGTCGTATATCCACGAAGAAAGACAAACTAGAAATCATGGATGAAAATAATTAAATAATCCCCTACCTTGATAAATGAGATGACAAACGTCGGCGTCGTAAAGAGAGGATTTGATTAGGTTGACAAAGATTTAGTCTCGGAAAATCGTCATGAAAAGAGACTTCGCGGAAGAAAAACGTCATGGAAGAAGACGTCGTGTCGCGGGTCGGTGTCGCGGAAGACGGTTTCCGAGGGCTCGGCGTTCTACGTCGGATATCGTTCATTCTTCGCGTTCCTCGTCAAGAGAATGATGAACTCAAGACTTCCTTAGCATTTCCTCCAAAGTCTCTCAAACAACTAAACACTAACCCAATAAAATAATTTCTTAAATTATTTTATTAACACATCAAAGCTTTTGAAATTCAAGTGTTTGAATTCCACATTAACTCACCTTATTAATTCCATAAGTTAATAAACATAAGTTAACAAAATTAATAGGAGTTGAGAGGGTTAGAGGATATGAAGGGGTGGGGTTCGTGTGGGCCCCACCACCCTCATAACCTCCCAAGGGAGGTTGGGTAGTTACCTAACATCCATCCAAAGGATTAAACACTTAGAGTAAAAAAAAAATTGTTGTTAAAGTTTTATTTTATCTTCCACAATTTTATCAACAACTCTCATGTAAACGAAACTCCAGATTAAGCGTTCCAAAGAAATTATTGGCACTGCGGTTCCATCGGTGCCCTCAGAATTTGATTCCAAGCACCGGTTCAAAAGATAGGAATTCCCGCTCGTTCGTTCACTAAATGTACCTGAGCTAAACTTCGGATTGAAGTTCCGGGCACACCGGGCCTCGGAATCAAGTGCCGTCAAAAACTGCGTTCTTGTAAAATCCCAAAGAAAAATAAGAAAAACAATTCCTTGAATTTTACGGGTCTTTACATTTAATTTCCACTTCTACCAAAAAATTATTCCATTTCCAAGAACCAAACTCTCGATCTTGAGGCCCACAAATTTTGAGATAACTGGGAAACTACACTACATTAAACACTTGGTTTAATATGTATTGTAAGAGTCCTTATCTTGAAAACCTAAAAAAAACCAACATGGATTGAAAACAATCAAAAACCATACTCCTGTTCTAATAAAGATCACCATTAGGTCCAAAAATATCCCTATTTGGGTTTGTTGGCAATGTGAAGATAAATTCAATGAAGCACGAACCCAAACATGATAAATGAGAAATAACCCAGCCATCTGTCTAATTAGACATGAGTAATTCTTCGTGAATAAATAAAAAGGAGAAGCATGAATTGGGTTCTCTTGATATGAAAAACTAAATTGTTTTATACATTCACTTACTCTCTAAACATTCCCCCCTTTGTAACTAATAATTATCCCCTCTTGTATCATTTGTTAATTATTTTATTATACATCATCCTTCCATAGGGAAAACATTTAATATTTCATCATCCTCATATAAACCATAAATCATTTAATTTATCCATTATCACCCATTGTCAATAAATGAAATGAATCAAATTTTGACTTGTAGATCACAAAGAACAATCCGTGAGATATTATCTCCCCCATAAACCTACAATAAAACAACAAAAATATTATAATAGTTAGAACAAATAGGGAGAGGGGAGCATAAAAAGTCTCTTTATCCACTAGGAGGTGGTTGCCACCGAGGATCAACCAATGTTTTTCAAACACATCTACTGAAATCGGATTTGTCAGTATGTCCACCACATGACCATCAGTTATAAAACAATCCATTTTAACCATGCCTTGTTCCTCCTTTTCCATGATGAAGTGATTTGTGATTTAAATGTGTTTCATATGATAAGATTGAATATGTATCTTCCTAAATTCAATTACACTATTTTAATCATAGTGAATTACCATTAGCTATTTCACCTCACCACCAATATCAATTAGTTGTGTCTTTATCCAAAGTAGTTGAGTACTAGAATTTGTAGTTGAAATATACTCTTCTTCAACAGCACTGAGAGAAGTTCTTTCCTTTTACTTTCACAACTATAACAAACATTTATTTCCAATAAATAATACTCCACCACTTTTGGATTTCCTATTCCCCACATCTCTAACACACATAGAATCCTAAAATGTTGATAGTTCATTATCTTTTCCTACATCAATGTATAATCCATACATGTGAGTACCATGAATGTACCTCATGATTTATTTAACTACACTCATATATTCTTCCAAAATTGGGTCGCCAAACATATTGAAAAGACAATATCTATCCTTGTTGTATGTATGTATAGTGGGCTTCAGATTATTCTCCTATACATGGTATAATCTACAAAAGCCTCATCCTCAGGCTTTCCAATGTTAGTTCTAACTACAATCAGAGTCAACATTGGTTTGGATTCATGTATATTGAATTTATTTAGTATCTCTCTAGAAAAAATTTCTGAGAAATGAATGTTTAGTATTTTCACTAAATCAATTTTAGCCCTAAGAAGTATGTGAGTTAACCAATCATAGGCTTCTGAAATTTTTATTTCATGTGATCATAAAATCCACCACTGATTTGTGCCTTCTTCCACCAAATATAACATCCTATACATACACCAGAACCGTGAAATAGTCTTTCCAAGAAATCTCACAGAGATATTCCAACACACTATTTCTATTTTAAATTCAGTCTTCATAAGATAAAAATATACTCCAGAGTTCTTTGCATGTGGTTCCTATTTCCTACCATGTAGATCCTTATCTTATTAGAAAACCTTAATTTCATAGTTACCAAAAATAAATACCACTAGCTGTTCAATATAAGATTCTTCTTAAATAAAACCATTTTTAAAATATGTCTTGACATCCATTTGATAGAATTTGTATCCCCTTTGGATTTCCATGGACATAAATATTCTGATTGACTCCAGTCTAACCACTAGAGAAAATGTTTCTTCAACATAAACACCTTCAGTAATTGAATAAACATTACACAATAGTCATGCCTTTTTTATCACATTTCCAAACATGTCATATTTTTTTTTTTAAAATACACTTCACTCTAATTACATTGTGGTTTTCGAGTCTCTTAAGTGGATATCATGTTTGGTTATTATCGATCTGATACAACTCTTCATTCATTGAATTAACCCATGATTCAACCTTTTCAGCTTCATTAATGGAGGATGGGTCCACAATAGATATGAATATAGATTATTCATTATTCCTCATTCTTATTATCTTCATTGGAGCTGTCCAATCCCCAAATTGTTGGATTGATAAATTTCTTCTCTTAAATTTTTCCTGTGCGGTTGAGATGAATTATCTTCATATATGGTTTCCTCTTATGATTATTCTTCTAATTAAACATAATTATGTGATTCCTATGTTTTTCCCACCTTCTTCTATTTCTTTATTTGGATTCATTGTATTTCCACATTCATTTTCTTCTCCTATCACATCAGTAGATGAATTTCTTGAGGCATTTTTTGTTCTATCTTAAATGTTCATTGCATCACTACATTCTAATATTTATCAAAGACATTTATTTTAAAAAATAGTAATTTGTATTCATTCAATATTCATGGACTATTCACTAATCTACAACATCACCATACTTTCTATGATTTCCATATTTGATTCAGATAAATCATTTACTTTAATACACACAAAAACAATACAAATATGACTTCCTTCAATTTCGTAATTCATATGATGTCTTCATTTCCCAAATATAAATCCCTATATGGGTGAGAATATAAAATGAAGGTTGAAAAAATCCTTATACAAAAAAGGTGAGAGACATGACTCTCAATACGCATAGTTATGTCCATATCATTCTTTTGTTGATTCAAGATCTCAACAACTATATTTTTCTATGGAGTTCTAAAAGAAGCCACCTCATGTTATATTACATGTTTCAATAGATATTATTAGAATTCAAGGAATGTGTATTCTATACCAATCTCATATTTTAGAACATTGATTTCCTATCCAGTATCATTCTTAGCTATTCAACGATATGTTTTCATGAAATCAAACACTTGTTGTTTCTTATGTATAACCATCACATAATGAATTCTATGATAATCTTAAATTGAAAGGATGAAAGTGCCTTTCTCTATATGTTCAAAAAAAATTTATCAGACCACTTATGTCTATTTAAATGATGTTAAGAATACCTGACACTCTTTTCATTGTTTAATGATATGAACTATACACCGGCTTTCCTTGTAGAAAAGAATCACAAGGATTCTCCCATTCATGCTTTAGATTTTGGTTACCAACAGAAAACATAAATTTCTATATCTTTTCCATATCTTTTTTATTGATGTGACCAACCTCTAGTGCCACAAGTTTTTCTCTTGTTCATATATCATGTAAAAAATGTTATCATAATTATCAACCTGATATAATGTGGAATTTTTTTTGTATCCCTTCCTGAGATAATTACATATAACTCATTTTGTAGTGAACACATTTTGATTGAATGTTACTATATATCCGGAGTCATAGAGTGATCTCACACTCACAGGATTGTGATACAACCCATCCACATAAAGAACATAGATCTTTATCATCTCAACATCATTCAGTTTTGTACTCCCACTGCCTTTGGTCTTCAAGACACGGGAATTACTGAATATCACTATCATATCATCTTTATTCTTAACATTCATTAATAGATATTAATTTTATATCATATGGGATATGTTCCCAGTATCAATAATCCAATATATAATGTTATTCTCTATCATTCAGGGTTGTGTCTGTATGGTTGGATTTTTGAATTTTCTTCTATTATTTTCTTGAAATGTTAGTTTCAGTGAATGAAAAATTTGGATTTTCAAATATCTTTTCCTTGATCATAGTTTCATAATAGTCAGACTATTCTTCCAAATGAGGGAACCTATTTGTAAGAACAACACCATCTGGTTGAGGAGTATTTACTTGTATTTGAGTTCTATAAGAATTATTTATTTCATTCCTCTACCTAAAATCAACAGCATTATGGCCAATGATAGAATAATAAAAACAATATCCATATAAATGGTTTATTCTATAATAATTAGTTTATGTATTCATTATACTTTTTGACTTTATAGAACATACCAATTCAAATAGATCCTTTCCTCTTCATAGTATGACATGGAATAGACAAGATAGCCACAAAATTGACCTTTCATAAGTATAAATGACTTTTATCTTTAATACCCCATCATGTAAACATTCCTAGGAAGATATTTTGAATGTCAAAAATCATGGGAAACATCTGAAAGGTGTTCAGTACTCCTATAATTTTGATTTTAGAATTCCATTTTTTGAACTTCCGGTGACTTTCTGATATGTTAAACTTTCAGATTGCCTTTAATTTGGAAACTTTTACGTCCAACATTAGATGTTTCATCATTAAAACCAATTCATATGTTTCCGATGCATGATGGAATTCAATCATTCAGAACATTTTCAACTCTATGACAAACATACTTATCTCTCTCTAGAAGATCAACATATGATAATTCTCAAAACTGAAATTTCACCTTTGTTTATATTTGACATTATTCACATTCATGTTTATGATTATGAGTAAAAACATCTTTTTCAAGTCCCCAAATAGAGATCGAATTATCTTCCAGTATATATGTAAGGCCATTAATGAACTTTTCCCTTTATTAAATTCTTATCTTTAGTTCAACTATATCCTATGATATTTCAAAAGTTGTTGAATGTACATTTACTACTTCCTCATGTTGTTAAATTTTAGTTTCCAATATATCAACATATTCTAATGAATAATTCAAAATTTACCTCCACCTTTTAAATCTATTGAATTGACTCTTAATATTACCAAATGAATCCTTATTTTTCAAAATGAGATCGACATAATTGTTCACCTAGATATCTCTAGCTTTATCTCTTGATGATTATGACTTTCTAATGGTAACTTTCATTGACGCATGGGATCCAAATTCAAATTTGGGTTCATATACCTCAAATAGTTCACTATCATCATCTTCTACGTCACAAAAAAACAAATTTTCTATAATTTCACACTAGAGATGAAGTCTCCCTTTCTGAAACAAATTTCTTGAGTCTTCTAATAGCTTCACTTTCTCTGTCATAAAATGTTCTTGTGAACGAAGAGCCAATGTACCCAACTCTACCACAAAAAAACAAGCCATA
This sequence comes from Viscum album, assembly GCA_963277665.1. NCBI lineage: Eukaryota > Viridiplantae > Streptophyta > Magnoliopsida > Santalales > Viscaceae > Viscum > Viscum album. The sequence goes on from OY728140.1 coordinate 1,609,014,312, forward strand.
GTCAAATTTCCATTAAATTTACCTTTTAACATTATGAATTTTTTGTAAATAATAGAATTATATTATTTTTTCTCATTATCATTATCAATAATATCTCGTGAAATTTCAATTTTTCCCATGGATTTGAATGAAATTTCATTTCATACTAAATTCATCTGATCTTTTGGTTGGACTCTCATCTCGTATGCCACTTGGATTCTAAATAGATTATTCATTTAATGTTTAGAAAGATCCATTTCCTCAAGGGCTCATATCTTTTCCCAACCTGTCCCCTGGGGCCCAATCCGTCACTACCCCAAACCCACCTTCCCTAGGTCAGGGGCTGACGACAAGCACCGCAAGGCATATTTCCTAAAACTGGGAATGAATTTCCATTAAACCTGTAAACACACTCAACCAAGCACACAACTAGCTACAGACAAAAAATAAACTGTATAACAAAAGAGAACTTAAAGTAAAAGGGGCCGGAAATACAAGACCAATAGTAAAGGTACAAGTACTACTGAAATACGATACAACTGATGAAAAAGGAAAGCAACCACTGGGTCTTCCTCTGAGGTCCCTACTTGAAGGGTAAATACATATCACCTCCTCAACACTACACATCCTCCCATCTACTCCGTGTACAGACTCATCGTATGGTCCACCTCTAGGCACCGTCCAGTCCTGGTGCCCTCAGTCTCGGTCAACGCTGTCCGTCGTCTGCACCAAACACCACATGGTACAGGCATAGCCCTTGCAGGGGTGAGTATAACAATACTCAGTAGTGACCCGGGACCCTCAAGTTCTCACAAAATTCAAAAAGGATAGACCACAAAGGATGAAATCAACTGTCAACCCTACTTAGGTATATACACATCCATATAACAATGTTATCAAGTATACCTGTCTCAATAATCAGGAATCATAGAGTCCAACTCAAATCCCAAAGCTCAACTATTTCCCAATTGAAGAAAAATCACAATGGAAGTACCACATAGATACGCTACACAGAAGAATACCACCTAGGCATTACCACTAAAGAAAGTACCACACATGTACGAATTCAGCTCCCACTAGGTATAAATTATGAACAGTATTAGAGATGATAAAATGTTACTATAGAATCATCTTAATCTATAATGAAGATGACTCACATAGGATCATTAGGAGCTAACCCACACAGGATCTCTAAGAGCTGACCCACAAAGAATCGCAATGAGTTGACCCACAAAGGATCTCTAGGAGCTGACCCGCACAGGATTGATAGGGGATGAACCGCATAGGATGGCTGGGAGCTGACCAAAATTAGATAACTAGAAGCTTAACCAAACAAGATCAGTAGGATCAGACCCACACATGATCCCTAGGAGATGACCCACATAGGATTGTTATAATTCTTCTCGTCACATCCAGCGACTGGGTTGAAAACCTATGCTCAATCCTATCTAGGCAGATCTTCTCCACAAGATACTAGTCGATACTCCAAATTCCAAGAAGTCCCATGATGAAGTATCTCAATGGTCGGTCATGTCAAAGGGGTCTCAAATCAATAGATGGAATATCATTTGGATGCCCGGTCTGTGAGTTATTAGCCTTTTTGTCCCGAGGGCCCAGTTGGATTCATACTCGATCCAACCCGACCATTTCCCAAAATTATTCAAATCTACAGTGGGGTATACTGAAGGAACTTTATCTCTCTATGAACTCATTTCTACTGATTGTTCATCAGACGGATTTCTGGTGCCAAAGTTATGGATAAAAGGGCGTAATTGGGGAATAGTTAGTCTGGGTCCTGTCCCACCTGGTCGGACCGACCTGGCCCGACCCCTCATGGGCTGACCCGTTGGGTCTGGCTTGGCCCGTAGTATAGCTCTGTCTGTAGTGCGGCCTGGCCTGCATGGGGCGTCACATCCATCTAGGTGGTTCGGCAGGCCACAGGAGCATGGGGCATCTCGGTCGCGGATGGGGTGAGGGTGCGGGGCGGTTGGGCCGCAGACGACGCTAGGGCGCCGTGTAGCTTGGCCGCAGGGAGGCTCTTATGTATTGGCAATTCAATGGAGGAGCCACGAGGGTAGCTTGTCCGTGGGGTGGCTCAACCGGAGCAGCTCAACCGTAGGGGTACCGTGAGGGCGGTAGTTCGGCTGGGGCGGTGTGATGAAGCAGCGATGGCGGGTCGTCCATGGAGGTGCGGTGAGGTCATGGCAGCAGTGACGGCAGGGTAGCACGGGGAGGCCACGACGGCACGTCAAGGCCTCAAGGGCGGTTCGGCTGGGGTCGCGGCAGCAGTTTGGTCAGGGCAGCAGTGCCACGGGGCACGGAGGCTGCGGGGCGGTGTTGTTGCACCGTCTCCTTCATTGCAACTGGTGGGGGCATGAGCCCTTGTTCTCATGCTCCAATGTGGTTCATCGCTGTCCTCATCCATCACAAAGAACACCACAATTAATCACATGTATTTCAGAGAGGATGTTCCATGTTAGTTTGGACCACACTCTCTATATTTGAACAGTATCAAGTGGCTCAACAAGAACAATTGTATCCAACAATTGTATCCATAATGGGTGAAGAAAAATAATCAAACACCCTCCCTACAATCCTCATCAATCACTATTCCCAATCCCAAAAATTAATTATAAGGGGAGAACATGTTTATTGATAATTATATTGAATTAATCCCCTACCACATTTGATTCTTTGTTGACGTCAAAGAGGAGGAAAGAACGAGCGTCTGTTAATGACGTGCTACATTGGTTGCCTCCGCAAGGTGATTCCGTTCCAGACCAGGGTCGATTTCCTCATTGTTCAATCCTTGATGGTCTTTCATTATTGGGAGGTGAAGTTCTTGATTGGAGAACTTTTCTCCCAAATATCCAATCTCTCCTATTTTCCAAGAGTTTCCCCCAAAATACATCCAAAATGTAGATTAGCCAACATAATAGTTTATGTCAGCATAATTACAAATTGAATTAATAAATTAATTTATGGGTGGAAAAATAAATTATGTGGAGGGTTTGCATAATTATGTGGGGAGATCTAGAGGATTCTCCCCACTTAGTTGGGAGTTCAAGAGGCTTTAACCATGGGTGATCCCCACCACCATATCTTCTCATGGGAGGTTTTATCCTCGGGTGGTCCCCACCACAATAACCTCTCATGGGATGATTTTGGTTCAGTGGTCCCCACCTCTAACATCCAAAAGGAGTTTCAAATAAAAATAAAACTGTATCACAATTTTATTACATTTATTTTTTTCACGAAAAAACCCAAAAAGTAACATTCACCCTCGACCAACGGCCGTCGAGGTGAAAGTATCCTTAAGCAAATACCAGCATTTTGAGTTCAACGATGTACTTGGATTTGAATTCTGAGCAGCGGTTCAAAAGATACTAAAACCCTCTCGTACGTTTACTGAATTTACCCAAAAAAAGTTCATAAATTCATTTCAGGCACTCCGGGCCTCGGAATCACGTGCCTGTAATTTTTGCAGACTCTTAAAATTCCCATTTAATTAAAACAAATTTACATGGAATTTTTTAGTCTTTAAATTCTCCCCACCTCAGGAATTTACATCCCCATATGCCCCAACACAAGACTAGGTAAACAAGTGTGGGTACTAAGCATGTATCTGAGTCTCATGCTCTCATGTGATCCCCTGGAGGATCCCATGCAGCCGACGAATGCGCACTTGAGGTATCGACCGCCCACGAAGGACCCGCTCTTGTCGATCCTCAATCTATACTGGAACCACCATAAATGTCTCCCTATCGTTATCTTATATCTCTCCATGGTCGATGATGTAAGAATGTTTGTGAACGTATCTCCATAGCAGGGATACGCTAAAGACATCATGCACCCAGTGCAACTAAGGTGCAATAGGTAAACGGTAACCCACTATGCGAACTATTTTGAGGACCTAAAAAGGATCGATTATCCTCAGAGATAACTTGTCGCCTCGGCCAAATCCTTTCAAACCTCATCGGGGTGATACCCATAGAAAGACGTGGTCACCATCCTCGAACTCTAGAGTTCTTCATCTCCTGTTCGCATAAGACTTATTCCTACTCAGTGCAGTCTTCATCCGCTCCTAGATGATCTACACTTTCTTTGTGGTAGCCCATACCATCTTTGGTTTCACTTGTACTGACTCCCCTCTGTCAGTCCAGCACAACAGTGATCTACAAGGTCACCTGTACAACACCAGAAAAAGGTTCCATCCCAATGGTGGAGTGATAACTGTTATTGTATGAAAACTCCACCAATGGAAATTGATCCTCCCTGCTATCACCGAAGTAAAGGAATCAAGAACACAACATTACATTGAGGGTATGAATGGTCCGATTAGTCTGGCCATCCATATGAGGAAGGAAGTTGGTGGTCAAATGATGTTCTGTCCCTAAAGCCTCCTATAACCCCTTCCATATCCAGTAAGTCAAACTTTTATCACGATCAGAGATAATCATCGAGGGTACTCCATGTAGCCGCACAAACTCTTGTAAATAGAGTCCTCCCAAACTCTCTGATGAACCATGCTCTCTGATCGGTAGGAAGTGGGCTGATTGGGTGATTCAGTTGTTGATCACCCCAATAGAATCATGTACCCTAGATGTATGTGGAAGTCATGTCCCGAAGTCCATGTATATCTCATCCCACTTCCACTCTGGGACCTCTAAAGATTGAACCAAGCCTGCTGGTACCTGATGCTCTGCCTTCACTTGCTATCAAGTGAGGAATCAAGAGACAAACTCTGCTACTACTTTCTTTATTTCTAGCCACCGGTGATGTCTTCGGAGGTCATGTCACATCATCTCCACTCATGAATGTACCACTAGAGTGGATGTGTGAAACTCCCTCAACACTTCTTCCCAAAGTGACAATGGTACCAAAGTACATCCTTTGAATGGGATGACATCCTCCCCACCTTTAGAAAAAACATCAGGTGCCTGTCATGGGGATATCTGAGCACATCGATTCTCATAGTTAGCGTCCCCACACTACACCTCCTTGAATCATTTAATATGTGGGGGAGTGAAAGTAAGATACTGAAGGAAATATTCTCCATCACTATCAACAAACGATATCTATAAAGCATCCAACTGCTCTGTCACCTCACCTGGCAGCTGTATACCAGATCTCCGGCAGATAGCATCTACTATGACGTTCCCCATCCCAGGAGTATAGTCTATCTCGAAGTCATAGTGCATGAGGAAATTTAGCCAATGTCGTTGTCTTAGGTTCAGGTCCTTCTAAGAGAAAATATACCTAATACTATTTTGATCATAGTAGACTGTAAAAAGTTCACCCATCAGATTGTGTCGCCACATCAACAAGGAAAAGAACACAACTTCTAACTCCAGGTCATGGGTAACATAGTTCTTTTCAAGATAACATAGCTATTGATAACCATATGTGATCACTGATCGCTCCTAAATCAGGACACACCTGAGTCCGGTCCCTGATGCGTCGCAGTAGACTACGTGCCATACGCCCTCTTCTAGAAGTCTCAAGATGGGGGCACTAGTCAGCCTCTTCCATAGCTCCTGAAAACTCTGCTGGAATCTCTCTAACCACATGAAGGGTTTCCCCTTCTTCATCAACGCTGAAAGTGGTGCTGCAACTCTAGAGAAATCTGGCACAATCCTCCGGTAGTATCTAGCAAATCCCAAGAAACTCTGTACCTCTATCACACTCCTGGGTGGGTCCAAAGCAAGTACAACATCAATCATTGTTGGATCTAATGAAAATCCATCCTCTGAGATGACATGTCCCCAAAAGTGAACCTATCAGATCCAGAACTGGAACCTCTTGAGCTTACCATAAAGATGGTGCTCTCAATGTGTGTCCAAAACTATATGAAAATGATAGGCATGCTCCTCCTAAGTAGTCGAGCAGATCTGAATGTTGTAGATGAATATAACTACAAATAGATAACAGTATGGCTGAAAGATCATGTTCATGAGTCCCATGAACACTACTAGATCATTGGTTACACCAAATGGAATAAATAATAACTCGTAGTGGTCGTACCGACATCAGAAATCCATCTTATGTACATCCTTATCTCACACTCTGTGCTGGTGATAGCCTGACCTGAGGTCTATCTTCGAGAAACACCATGCTCCCTTGAGCTGATCGAAGAGGTCATCAATCCTTTGGAGTGGGTACTTATTCTTCACAATCACCTGGTTCAGGTGCCGATAGTCACACAAAGTCTCAAGCTCCCATCTGCCTTCATGGAGACCAATATCAGGGCTACCGAAGGTGAAAAACTGGGCTAGATAAATCCCTTCCCCTGCACATCCTCCAGCTATACCCACAACTCAAAAAGCTCTGTGGGAGCCATCTGATACACTGGTGTAGATATCTGTTTCTTCATGGGGTACAAGTCAATGTAAATGTCCACCTATCTATGAGGAGGTAGACTCCAAACATCATATGGGAAGACATCCGTATTATGGTCCACCACTACAGGATATCTTGGTCTCTCCACATCAACTGCTCCAAGGGTAATTCTAGCCAACTGATGTGTAATCAGATGCACCCTCCTCCGGGTATGTCCATCTAGTGCTACATAGTCTCCCTTCTCACAGGTGAAGGTAGTCCTGGTCCCATTCTTGTGGACACACCGCACTTTGCGCCTAATACAATCAATCTGAACATGGACCATAGATAACCAGTCAATACCCAAGATGGTGTCGTATGTACTAAAAGCTACTACTAAGAGATCCCAACTTAATCTCTCACCTCCTAGAGTAATATCACACTACCGAAACCAGTGTTTAATCATTGAATCCTATCCTGTAGGAGTCTCAAGATGCTACTACTGAGGCAACGGCTCTGTCAGAATCTCCGAGCTCAGAACGAGGGTAGTGGAAATAAAATAATGACTGGAACTTGTATCTATAAGTACTGCAGCTAAGGTGGAGTAGACATAGATCATACCTCAAATCATCTTTGGTACACCGTGATCGTAGGCCTCAACTACATGCAATTGAGCTCGACCTTGTCCACCTACTAATTACAGTCGGGGTGGACCTTCAGGTGGTGGTGGCGGTAACATCTCGTATCGCCGCACACCACCAGGTGCATGACCAGCTATTATGCCACATTTTTCATCTCCCTGCGGACCTCCCCGGTCGAACCACTGTCTCTGCTTAGGCGGTCCTTCGACCATCTTCCGATCATCCCTATGGAAGGTCGGATAGTCATGAGCCAAGTGACGCTGCCTGCCACATGTGTAACACTTCCCACTCCAGGTATGTCTGGCTCCACCTCGAGTTCCCCGCACAACCGATCCTGAGTCATGTAGTCGTCCATCTGTATGTCTGGTCCTCTTGGACCTATGTGGCATCTGTATGATTCTAGCTGTCGAAGATTCCACTACCTGTAGTCCTGTGGAGGGTCTCATAGCTGGTGACTTCTCAGAAAGAAAACTTCCCACTAAGAGGGTTCTCTCAAACACCCACGCCAATGTCGGGATGCTGAGTGAGATCATAGAAGCCCTGATCTCCCACCTAAACCCCTGATCGAAGGTCCGGGTGCTGAAAAATGGGTCCCGCACCATATCTGTGGAGTCACACGTGAGATCGGTGAACCTCACTGAGTACTGAGTCATAGTCATGATGCCCTGCTTCAGATGAAGTCGCTCTTATCTTGACACTGTAACAAGAGTCGTTAGGACAAACTCTTCCCAATATAGGCTCTTGAATTCTTCCTAGAGAAGTATCACCTCATTATGAGCCTGGAGCATCGAACCCCACCATCAGCCTACGGATTCCTCTAGAAGGAAGGCAGAAAGGATCACCATGAAATCATAAGGTGTCCCTAATAGTCAGAAGGCTCTCACTACATCTTCCAGCCAATCCTCAGCCACCTATGGGTATGTCTCTCCACTTAACCAGGGTGTCCTCTAGCACTGGAACTCATGCAACATGCTCAAGTGTCACAAAAACTCTGTTTCTAGGGCTAATGGCATTGGTGGCCCAACAGGTAATGGTAGCGATGTTGCCTCCCCTGGTGACTCCACTAGAAGCAGGTCCTACACCAAGGCCTCGTCACTCGGTGGGCTATAAGTGAGTACAACTCTCGAAACCCTAGCTGGTTGTCTGTGTGGAGTAATCCTGAAAAGAAACAGGCGTTCCATAGTCAATAATTTATACCTGGTTAACTAACTCAAAGTGTTCACAATGAAATCTTTTGAAAACACACTTGCAATCTGTGTTTTCATCCACTGAGTCAAAAATCAGAAGTCATGGTTCTAGTGTATGGATACATCGACCACCACACAAACACTGGATTTACTAAACTAATAACCATACTCACTACACTAAACACGATTATCATTTAAAATATCAGATTCCTATGATCTATGGTAGAACCAACTCCTTTGATACAAATTTGTCACGACGAGTTCCCCAGGGCCCATTTCGTGACTACCCTAATCTCTCCTTCCATAGTCCAAGGGCTGGTGACTAGCACCTAAAGACTTATTCCCTAAAACTGGGACGACATTTCCCTTAAAAGGGTAAACACACTCATCCATGACCAAAATAATATATGAACCACAAGTAAACTGTATAACAAAAGAGTGATGAATGTAAAAGAGGCTGAAAATACAAGCCCAACATTAAAGGTACAAGTAATTCTGAAATACGATACAACTAATGAAAAAGGAAAGCATCCACTGGGTCATCCTTCGAGGTTCCTACCTGAAGGGTAGTTACATATCGCCTCCTCATCACTCCACATACTCCCATCTCCTATGTGTACCGACTCGTTGTATGGTCCACCTCTGGGAACCTTCCAATCCTGGTACCCTCAGTCTCGATCAACATGGTCCATCGTCTGCGCCAAAAAAAGTTGGTGCAGGCGTAGCCCGTATAGGGGTGAGTATAACTATACTTTGTAGGGACCTCGAGACCCTCAAGGTCTCACAAAATACACATAGGATAAACCACAAAGGATGAAATAAACTATCAAACCTATTTAAGTATACGCCCATACATATACCTAATTTATCATGTATACCCGTCTCAATCATGAGGAACCACAAAGTCCATATAAAATCCCAAAAATCAACCATTCCGCAGAGGAAGAAACATCATAAAGGAATTACCACACTAGTACACTACAAAGAATAATACCACCAAGGTATTTCCACAAAGAAATGTACCACACAGGTACGAATTTAGCTCACACCAGGTATAACTTAAGTATAGTAGTATAAATGATTATATGTAACTATTGAATCATATTAATCTGTAAGGAAGCTGACCCACAAAAGATCTCAAGGAGCTGACCCACACATGATCGCTAGGAGATGGCCCACAGAGGATCACTAGGAGATCACCCACACATGATCTCTAGTAGCTGACCCACACAGGATCGCTAGGAGCAGAACAACATAGGATAGCTAAAAGATGACCATCATAAGATTTCTAGGAGCTGACTCATACAAGATCCCTAGGATCATACCCTCACAGGATTGCTAGGAACTCACCCACATGAGAACTCTATCATTCTTCTCGTTAGAGCCAGCTACTCGGTTCCCACACTATGCTCTCCCATATCCAGAAGGATCCACTCCACAAGGTATTGGTAGATATATAACTACCATGAAGTCCTATAACGAAGTATCTCAACGTTATCCACGTTATAGGGGTCACAACGCAATAGAAGACGCATGATTCGGACTACCATTCTGTGAGTTATTAGCCTTTTTGTCCTGAGGGCCCGGTTGGAGTCGTGATCAATCCAACCAAACTGTTTCCCATCATTATGCAAATATCCAGTGGGGTATACCGAAGGTACTGTCTCGCTCGACGGGTTCCAGCGCTCATGATGGTTTGTCAAACGAATATATGGTGCCAATGTTATTTCTAATAGGGCGTAAATGGGTCAACGTGGGTCCGAGTCTGGTCTGAACCGGTCAGGCCGACATGGCCCGAACTGGCCCGAACCGGCCTAGGCATCCCGTTGGGTATGGCCTGGCCCACTGGGTGGTCCGAAAACCGTGAGTGCTCGGTGTGGCACAGCTGTAGTGGCTCGACCATGGGGGTGTCATGAGGGTGGCTTGGCTGCGGGGTGGATCGGCCAGAGAGGCTCGGCCACAGGGGTTCCATGAGGGCAGCTAGGCTGCGGGGTGTCTCGGCTGGAGCAGCTCGACTACAGGTGTACTGCGAGGGCGGTGGGTCGCTAGGGGGGCAGTGAGCCGCAGTGGCGGTTCCCCTAGGGCAGTTCTCCCACGGTGGCATGGTGAGGCCATGACATTGGTTCGGCTGGAGTGGCGCGGCAAGGATGCAGCGACAGTGCGACCGGCAGCACGGCGCGGTGTGGCCACATCGGCGGTTCGGCCGGGGTGGCGGTGATGCAGGGCGCGGAGGCTGTAGGGCAATTTCGTTGCACTGTCCCCTTTGTCATGGGAAACAGTGGTGTCAACTGTCGTTCTCATGCCCCACCGTGGTTCTTCATTATCCTCCCCCATCGCGAAGAAAACCACAAGTCATCAAAAGAATTGTGGAGAGGACTGGCCATGGTAGTTTGGCCTACACTCTTAACACTAGATCGGTATCAAGCAGCTCAACATGAACAAGATTATCAAGAACAGTTGAAGAAAAAAAATCAATCACCCTCCCTACAATACTCCTCAATCACTATTCCCAATCATGAAAAATAATTAGAAGGGGATAACATGAATTTTGATAATGATATTGAAGTAAACCCCTACCTCGTTCGATTGCTTCTTGACGTCAAAGAGGAGGAATGAAAAGATATCATTTGAAGACATCCTACGTTGTTTGCCTCCACAATGTGCTTTTGTTCCGGCTCAGGGTTGGATTCCTCGTTCTTCAATCTTCGGTGGTCATTCATTGTTGGGAGGTGAAGTACATCATTATATAACTTTTCCCCCAAATCTCCAAGCTCTCTCCTTTTCCAAGAGTTTCCCCCAAATTCCACCAAAAATGTGGATAAGAAAACTTAATAGTCTACATTGGAATAATTTGAAATTCAATTAATTAATTAATTCAAGGGTTATATAATAAATTAAGGGTAGGGTTGGAAAAATTATGTGAGGAGGTCTAGAGGATTCTCCCCACTTAATAGGGAGGTCAAGAAGTTTTAACCTTGAGTGGTCCACACAACCATATCCTCTCATGGGAGGTTTTAACCTCGGGTGGTCCCCAACTCCATAACCTCTCATGGGAGGTATTAGGTTCGGTGGCCCCACCTCCAACATCCACAAGGAGTTTCAAATAAAAATAAATTTTTTACTCAATTTTATTTTATTTAATTCTTTCACGAAAAACCCAAAAATTAACATTCACCCTCGACATACTACCATTGAGGTGAAAGTCACATTAAGTGAATAATGGCGTTGCGAGTTCAACGGTGTCCTTAGATTTCAATTCCGAACACCGGATCAAATGTTTTAAAAAACCGGCTCGTACATGTTCTGAAGGTACCTGATAAAAAGTTCAGAAATTCATTCAGGGAACTCCGGGCCTCAGAATCACGCGCCGTCAATTTTTTCACACTCGTAAAATTCCCATTTATTTGAAGAAAAAAATTTACATGTAATTTCCAGGTCTTTATACATCAGTGCAATGTAATGGTGTGGAATCCTTCTCAATTTTTTCATTACAATATTGATGTCTTTGATTTCTTTACAAAGTCCTCATATTTCTCCAACAACTTCTATAATTTTATTGAAAAAGGAATCTTAATTTTCATTAGGATTAATCTATAGGTTATCAATCATATTATAAAAAACATGTATTTTTTCAAACTTCACTTTTTTGTAAATTTCATAAATATCCTTCAATTTTTGGTACATAAAAATTGTTTATGTAACACTCATCACCTTTCGATATATTTGATCATAAAAATCTGTAGTGAGGTAATTATATGCATTGTGATATTCAAGAAACCTTTTGATGTCTCCATCAGTCATAGAAAACCCTGTTGTTTTAGTATTTAGTGTTCCTTGTCCAGTAAAAAAAACAGAATTTTACTCCAAGAAAACTATGATATGTTCTCATCATGTTTTTCAAAATCGGTATGTTTCTTTATTCAAAGAAGGGGACATGACTTAAATTTGTTGACTTTACCATGGATGAAAAGTTGGATAGCTTTAGTTCCAAAAACCATTACCCTCTAATACCACTTGAACGACCTAAAAACACCCTAAGAGGGGAGGAGTGAATTAGGGTATCAACATTTGATTTTAATGTGAAGGATTAAATTACACTATATATAAGAACATGTTAATTATTTATATTGTTAAAGTAAATTAATATAAACATTAACACATAAAAGGTATATAGAAAAATTTATCATGGATCATAAATATGGGCTAGTCCAAGGATCATAGATCGATATGTTTTCAGTCATATTGAATTACACTAATCTTCACATGTTATGGACTACAAAAGTTTAGAACAGTCACTCTGTTCCAGGTGAAATGTATTTACAAGGTTTTAGGGACAGCACACTATGTCCCTTTGATCACATCCAAGGAATCCCCCTTTCTTACAGGTTTGGGAAGAATCTGAACTCATTTTATCGACATGAAGGTTTCTCCGAAGGGTTTTCATTAAATCTTGAATCCAAAATTATAAATAGATGTTCTGAAGAAGATAATTGTTTTTACAATGGACATAATATAATTTTATATTTAATGTTTGTTCATGAACATTCCTCTGTGAAATGGTCTTCTTCATCCATATACAATACTACACCGCATATAGTGAGTACTTTCTTAATGAACATTGCTTCTCCATATACCACCTCTGTGTACTGCAACTAAAAAATTCCCCCACAGAACAGTTACATGTACCACTTCTTCTCAATGGACCAACCCCACTTCTTCTAACAATATTCTTCAAACTATCTTCCATAACCATTTTCCATTTGCGGGATTTAGTTCCCCATTAAACCCGTTTCACAAACTCTCTAAGAAGATCACTTATCCTTTCCTTGAATCCTAATCACGATCCTCTTATCATTTGTGGGGTTATCTACCTACGAACCAGATCTGTACCTCACTAAATTCATCCTGCATTTCAAATAATAGTGCCACATCCCACTGAATGGTTTATTTCTCCTTTTATAGGCAGATAGATCTATATAATCTTCTAAACTGAGATTTAACAAATCTGCACCATGTATTGTGTCCCCGTGAACTATTATACCCTTTGTGGTACATGTACCACCTTTTCCATCACGACCTCCAAAATAATTGTCCCTTTGTTGGGACTGACATGCTATCCCATGAACCATTTTCCTTTCACAACCCACAGTCCTTCCCACAAACCCCCTTTCCTCTAATACCCATTCATCTTTCACATGCCACATACTATTTTCTTTCTCCTAACCATTACATGTGTATCTCCATTGAAATACATGTTACATGCTTAATGGTATGCATATTTTCTAATCCTTCACATAATATCTTCGTTTTATGAAAACCAAACACCAAATTTTGAGGCCCAAAAATATGGAAATCACTAGGAAACAACACATCCTAAAACACTTTATTTGGTATGTACTATAAGATTCCATGTCTCAAAAAAATCCTTGACCAACCCAAAATTGATTGACAAAAAACAAAATCTATACTCTAGTTATAGAATAGAAAACCCTTGGTTCTAACATTTACTACTGAAAAAATTCATTCTATGAAATGTTTTTCATTTATAGAGCATTCAAGGATAATAATTTTCTCTTTGAAGAGCATCCGAAAGAGAAAGAATGTTCTACCAATATCGAGCTTTTAAAAACCCAATAATTTTGTGAATATGTTATTGTGATAAAAATTAATAATTGTATAACATATGGGATTTCCATGAATGATATTTTTATATTATTTAAGAGATAATTTTGTGCTATGGGGAGTGAAGTGGATCCCATACTTGGGTGAAAATTTGAATCCTGTAATTTTTCATCAAAAAGAGACAATCCCTTATAATTATACATCGTATTTTGGACATCTAAAACCTTCAAAAAATCCAATGAAAAAAACAAAAAAGTTCTCATGATAATCACATGTCATTGACTCACATCTGGTGGAGAAATAATAATTTATTATTACTATGAAGACTCATTATTGTTTTTTTTATGAGAAAGGCCTTATTGAAAATTAACATTCATAATATGAGAGACAATTCATGTGACATAATTGTCTTGTGCACATGGGAAGAGAAATTATGTTCAAATTTATTAAATTATATAAAATAATGAAACTCAAATAATCATTTTTAAGGAGTCATGATAACTTTGGTTTCCTATTTTCAAATTTGTGGTTCTCAGTGTTATATGTTTTTAATTTTCTTTATTTGATATTGATGCTTACTTTTCCGAGAGTCCAAGTGCTAAGTGTGCAGGAATTTATAGAGCTAATATTTTTATCATATTTTAAATTTATTTGAATGATTTAATCCATATGAATATATCAATATCAGAAATTTGCATCATTTTTTTTATTTTTGGCGTGTTTTGAGCTAAATTTAAAAAATTTCTTAATTTTGAAATATTAATAGATTTTTATCACATTGGTATTTTTAATATAACATTTAAAATATTGACCCAATTAATGTGATTATTTTTTAGGATTACTTATTTTTTGGATTAAACATCTTATTCTGAACCCATAGCTAATTTGAACTTCGAAAGGCCTAAAAATCAATTAATTTGAAAAATATTTATGGGCATCAAAATGGACCCCACATTAGTAAATGAATAAAAATCAAGATAAATACCTTAAACTTATGTGATTCTTGATTGATTTGGAATATAAATCTAAGAATAATTATAAAATTAAAATTCAAGCAGATATTCTCATATTAATGAAATAATTGAATGCTACAAATTAGTGGAAGATTTATGGAATCTTAAGAGAGAAAATATATTAATCATTAATTTTTTCATAACTTCTTTTATACAAGTCCAACAAATTAAAAAAATAGTTACCATAGAGAAATAAGTTATTAAAAACATATAAGAGTGAACCTTGTGGGTTTCAGCCAAATGGTGGGAAGAATATGAGACAACTTCTATAAGAAAAAAAAAATTGTATGTTCATCATTTTCCATCTTTTATTCTTCTGGTGTTATTAATGTCTTCTTATTCCCCCTTCTTTATGGGTACCGATTGTATATAGGGGTAAAATAACGAGTTATTGGGGAAGGGTTGGTTTTATATTATTTTGATGCTTAATATCTTGTGATTTATTAAATAAATTTTGATTCTATCTTCTTTGAAGATTCATTCAATTAATAATAGTTCTTTTTAATATCAAGTAAAATCATATTGTTTTGATTATATTTAAAATTTTATAATGGTTAATGATATTTATCTCCCTTTATTATGTTATGTTTTATATATGATGGAGTCGACTAGGGATTAGTGATGAAGTACTAAATGATCATTAGTATGTGTGGGAGTGGTAATGGATATTCGTGATTATTTGGGATATAGAATACCTAATCAGGTACTACCTAATCATATTGATGATCATCACTACTACCCTATCTCACATTGGAATGATATTAAAAAAAATTGAGATATTTACATTGAATACACTCACCATCACCTCTTGACCAAGTGAGTGAGAGGAAGAAATTGTGGAATCTCACTTTAATAATAATAGTAGAATAAGAAAAGATAAATTTGAACTAGGATGACATTACATTAGTAAAACAGAACACAACTCAATCACCCTTCCCTTATCATATATTTTAAGCACATTATACATTAATTTGTTTTTAATATTTTCCTTAATTTTTTGATTTTACTTCTTTCTTGTTGTTTTTATGTAATTTGACCCTATATAAATTACATAATATCATAATGACAAAATTCACATAGTATTTCTCTTTACATAATATAATTTATCTTTCTTAATATCTCATAAAGATTTTTCACATCTGCATCATAAAAATATAGGCTTGATTTGAAATCCCTTAACTATCTGAAATAAAAATCATACCACCATGAAAATATAATTTATGTGATAGTTATATATCAATCAATGGCTTGAGATATCAACTTTCATAAGAAAGAAGAAAAATAATCCTTTCTTTCCTTATCCATTAATAACATGTTATTTGGGATGCATCCAACGTACCCTACTTCCTACCAACATTTGTAATGAGAGATTATGTAAATAAATAAGTGTATTTGATTCCTAAAATGGATTAATTATAATCATAAAATATAAGGATCATAACACATTCTAATTTTTAGGAATATATGATAACACCAAAACAAGAATAATTCATATTGTCAGTTCTTTTCTTACAATCACCCATCGTGGAGATTACCCTGTTAGAGATTCATAAGGAAAATCATCATCATTTTAGGATTACTCAATCTTAATGGTTTATATACTATGTTCAATATAATAGTTTTTTATCCTACCATGTAAATATATTTTAGAATATCATCGTTTCATTTCAAGGTTTTCATCATATAGGGGAAATTTTCTGACCTTATCAATGCAATATAAATCCTAGAATAATATCACATCAATATTATTCAAAAAGAAAAAAACATGTGATTATATATTTTTATTAATATCCAATTATTTAAATATAGATGAAATCCAATGGAAGAATTTGTTTATTCCATCGAACCAACTCAAATAAGCTCCAACATGAATAAGAGAAAACTATAAAGAACAAATTAGTTCTCACTTGAAAATTTTATTCTTCTATGTATGGTTATATTTAATAGACTTACCATGTTTTGGTTTATAGGGTTGGTAAATCAATGTGTCCATGTGGTGAATCTGTTTACTGCAAAATTACTATCATAAAAAAATTACACCTGTATTGATATAATTAATTATCCATATATTGTTCCCATGTCAAAAAAATGACACACTGATTAATTCCATATTAAAAGCTTATCAAAAATGTTAAATAAATTTCTTTTAATATAACCCTAAATCAGAATAGGGAATTTCATAAATTGCTTCTTACGTGGCATCAGAAGCCACAACATACTCTGATATTGGTGATAAGGAAACCACTCACTGTAATAATTTTTTCTTGTATATTAAATTATGCATTTATATGATACTAGATCAAATTGATCCATGGGTTGAAATGTGTTCAATTCACTAAATTAATAGTATCCTCGCATCCCTTGTAACATGCTTCACATTCAATTTTACTTTTCCAAGTACTATAAGATAGTTCTAACTACAAGATATGAAATTTTATTAGATATTTTTGATATTCACCTATTATTATTTAGTCATAAGAAATATAAACATTATTACATATCATGGAACACTTGATTAATTAATATCACTTAATCTTTTCAAATTATTTTAATCTCCATCATTTATTCCTAGACCCAGGCGAGTTCTAATGGAAGGATTATGTGTTAACAATTATTCTGTATTAGCTTTTTTCAACAATATTTTTTATACTATGTTAATATATATACTATGAATATATTTATAAAACTTATATATAAATTTTTTAGATATGGTTTTCGATATCATGAATTCTAATTTAAGTAAAACATTGAGATAATGTCATTCGTGAATGTGTGGACTACTACCTTCATGAAGTGATCAGACTATCTTTTCATCACCACACCACATAGAAGATATAAATAACTACATAATATGAAATTAATTAAAATATCATAACTATATAAATGTAAATTATTACTTTCCTCCTTTCCGTAATGGTCATTAAAAAATGGAAGCATTACTCATTTGTGCATGCGACCTACTGTCTCTAGGATCGTAACATACATTATTTTTCATAACAGTCCTTCATCAATGGTTTTATAATGTATAATTGATGTATAAATATAATAATTATTTTATGATAATTATTCCATATATTAAGAAAAAATATAATATTTTCAAGAACAGAATCACTAATAATAAAACTCGGAGGAGATAACATGGAAATTAACATCCGAACTGATGAAAAAATTGTAATATTTATAACAAATAGGTAAAAAAACGTTATAAGAGGATAATATATGATATTATAAATATTATTACATTTTTTATATATTAATTATGTTATGAAAACCACTATATTTTGATGAATCATTTCAAAAAACAATGTTTATGGTAAAAGATATCATCTCAAATTAATTTCATTGTGGAATATTATAATGTTATGAAGCTAAATTCATTTATATCGTGCATATACATCCCCTTACACATGTAGTATAATCAAAATTTCATTCTAAATATAATTTTGAGTTTAATTTGAATTATTTCTGGAAAAATGATTTTGAATAAAATTTACCTTGTTAGAAATTATTATATAACTCAATTTATTTTCATTAGGTTATACTACTTCTTCATTGTATTTGATATTATAAGATTATATGAGAAATTAAATTTTATTGTATATTACTATTTCCCACTTTTTTGTTTATTTATATTTATTATACTTAGCAAATTCAGTGAATAAATCTCACTTCAACCTTAGAATCATTTTGAAGGATTTATTTCAAAGTCTCATTCTCATCGAGATTGTTTATCCATAAAGTTCATTTGAATGAAATTATTTATTAATTTACTAATAAACCAATTTCATTTACTTATACACTATTTATTCATGATATTCAAAATTAATAGTAGCAATTTTTCTTTATCTTTTTATGTTAAATTGTTTTAGAATATGTCTTTAAGAAAATCTTAATTGATTTCTCTATTCTGTTGGAAATATGATTTCTTCCAAAAGTGTGTTTTCTAAAAAAATTCACAAATGTTTTTTCCCATTACAATATAACTTATCGAAGGAATATTCTTTGGTTTTTACTATTTATTAAAAAAATTCAAAGGATTAATATTTCATTTTCAAAATAATTATTATTTGTCATTTTCCAAAATTTAATGCAGTCATCTTTTTATCTTCTAAACATGGAACCATCTTAAACTTTTATAGTGCAAAAAAATATTTCTATTTACTTTTATGGATAGTTTGTATTTAAAATTTTCCTGAATATCATTTCTTTTAAGCTTAATTTTCAATTTTATGAGGATTATTTCAAAGAAACTATTTTTAAAACTGATATTCAATGAAAAGGATTTTCAAAAAGTTCTTAAAACTAAAAATTATATTTTAATACAAAATTATTTAAAGGTATTATTATGGTATTTATATTCATAAATGATGACCCATTATTCTTCCTATAATGGCTGTAAGTTGATACCATCCTTAATCTTCCTCTGGATGGTTTATGATTATTCTGACTAGGTATATTATTGAAATTCACATCCTTGTTTCATTTTGTAGTCATTAACATACCATTGAAATTTTCTTTACATTATGACCATAATACAATATATTTTCATGAAATATATTTATAATAGGTCATGGATAGTCATATTTCATAAACCATATTCAAGATTAAAAAATGGTATTTACATTAAAAATTATTTTTTATCTTGGGAAATATTGACCAATCTATATTCTTTAATCTATTTGGATCTGTGATGATAAGAAACATTATTTATGAATGAAATCAATTATTCATTATATGATGAATACTTTAGGCCTACAAAAATGGGTGTGTCCTATTTAATGATAGCCTCTTAATGCATTGGTACACTCATGGGATGAATCTATGGTACATCCTTAGTTAAATGTATTTATATCCCTCAGTTTAATAATGTATTTTTAATAACTATTGATGGTAAAGGACTCATGTTACTAGAAAACATGACATCGAATAATTTATAATTTACTTTATTAGGTGCTCTATTATTATTTTCCAGGACATTTTCACTTTGACATTAACTCGGGATGCGTATCATTTTCAATTAGTTGATTAAATTATGTTATATCTAATTATTCACATTACAATATTTATTATTCTGAATCTAGTTATTTAAATGAAATTTTTGATTAGTTATATACCTTGTCCTGTTTATTATTCATTATAAAGTCAATAAAATGGAATGTGTGTGTAGTTATTTACATTTACATCTGTATTATTCTTATTGAATCATGATATCTTATATTATTCACAAACCTTATTGATAATTTTTCCTCAACCTTATTTTTCCCTTTCCATAAGTTTTTGTTATGATTAATATGATTTATATTTAGGTATATTTTAGATAAAATTAAATTATTTTAAAAAATTTATGTTATATTTTTCATTTTAAAATTAATGTATGACTCATGTATGTATCTGTTTTACCAAGACTGTTAAATAGTTCAGTCCTTCCAGATGTGATTCCTTGTATCTTATTCCAATGCAATAATGTATTCATTACCTCCAGTCTTACTAGGGATGGGATGATACAACTGCAGACACTCCTATTTTATATTCAATTTGCTCACATAGTTATAACTCATAATTGACCACTTATATGTTCATATACATCCATTCAAGACCATATTATTTTAATATTAATCAGAATAAACCACTTGATCTAGTTTAAATTAAAATTTCAAATTCAATTTCAATCAATAAAATTATTTTTAATTATTTATAACTTATTCTTCCACATTCCTATCTTCTCATATAGTCTAATGATTTGTATTGGTGTACACTAGAACAATTCAAAATGTGAATCTATAAAACAAGATATTACAAAATATAGTCCTCAATAGTAGTTCATCTCTTTATGCTATTTGTTTTGTGAAAGAATTTATAACAACATGACCCTACTCTTCTCAACATCTCTTGGTTTTTATTTCGTAGTATTGAATAGATCTTCATTGAACAACTCTTCTTACTTTTTCTCTAGGTATACATGCTACAGTGTGGAACTATACATTAGCTGTAACACTTATTTCATCTATAGAGATGTGTGAAGGATCTTATAGCTACTCATTATGTTGTGAAATATTTTAAAACATAGACCATTCTCTTTATGTTTCACCAGGTTAGAAAATCATTTTGTGACATCTTACATCATGGTGTAAAAATTATTTCTCTATTTTTGTAAAAGTTACAAAAATCACATAAAAATATAAGAAATTTTAATACCAATAGATGTATTATGATTTTTTAAAAATAATATATTCCGTTAAATTTTATTTCACATGTAACATCATGACATGAATTTTTATTCCTTCCATAAATTCAACTTCCAAAAATAACTTCATGAAGTTACTAGTTTCATTATGGTGTGAACCTAGTGTACCAAGTGGGTTATTAAATTTTATATTATTCTCCAAAACAACACATATACATGCTAACAAATTACTCTTATGTATACAAGGTATTAAAGTGTAATTTAATAAATTTCATGTTCAATAATATTTAACAACAAATTCCAACAAATTACTTAAAAAAATTATAAATATATTTAATATACTATAAATAATCCAAATAATCTATTCCACACATTATATAATATATTTTATATGGTTTTTAATATGATTTATTTACTAAAAAAGAAATCAATCATATAAACACATACAATTAATCATTCATCAAATCTATAAATATTATTCTCTAGAAAAGTACTATATACAAGATGGTAATTATTTAATTACATATCATACAAAAACAACAAAAAAATTATCATCCACAATATTTGTGACCATATATAGTAATCTCTAAAACTAATCATTAAATAAAATTATAGATATCCCTTGGTTGTCACTTAAAGGCATAAAAACCCAATATTTTTTGACTAATTGAAAATGGTATCTAGATAGCCTATTATGTACTAAATGGTGTTTTTGAGTCCACCTTTGATGGTCAATAATTTTATTTCTTATTCTAGTAAACCACATTGATGTCTATATCTCATCATGCTTCTCAAATGTGCTATATAAAGAGATATATAATATTAACATCCCATATGGTACCCCAAACTATCAGATGAGGTAAATCCCAAAGCATGTGATTATTGTTTCAAATCCCACTAGTGGGTGTTAAAAAGTCACCATGAGGATTGAATCTCATACCAATTCCAATGGATATACACCATAGGGGAATATTAATCAATATTTAGAAAAAAAATTTAAAAAGAGGGTTGAGACAAGTGGATAAAAACACAGAACTAGTGAACCCTTTACTTGTTTAAAATAACATAGTGATGGTGGTCCTCATGGTTTAAATGTGTTGATGTGTTCTATGTGGTTTTAAACCCTGTCACAAGGTTTTTAGTGTATTTATTTAAATAAAATGTTTTGTAATTGGATATATTTTGGCATTAATAATGATGAATAATGAAGTGCGGTGGTGGTGACTATTTGGTGTCATCCCACTCTCAGCTGAAATATGGGATTTAATATTTCCTTATAAAAGTATTCATGTCTTCTTGTTTAATCCAATGAGTTATTTGTTATGTTACCATTTTATCATGGTTTTAGTTTATTACTTTCATTCACCCAATATTGTTTTATCCATCAATGGCAAGCACTATTATAAGCGACCTACTGACCAAAATTCTGTGTCATTAATTCTCTTATGTTCTCTATTAGATTAAAATTTCAATTATGATAGTCCTTATCTAATTACATCTCTTGACATTTGGGTCATTTCTTTTAATTGGATGAGTAGTTGATTGAGATCAATGGTAAACATGGTATTTGGTTTCCTAGTTGATATTTTATTTTTTTGTTCTCATATGACACTCCCTCATCATTTTATATGGAATTAAAAAACCAAACTATAATTTTCAAATAATTATGGATTTTAGAGATCCTATTGGAAATATTTATTCCTTATTGAAAAACACTACTTTTCTAGTTTGTGTATATTTTAATATAATATCAATATGGGAATAGAAATAATGTATTTTTTGAAATGTTTCTAAATTTTGGATAATTATAAGTCATTAATAGTCATTGTGACCGTGCATAGAGATGTATAAGTGAAAATTGATACAGATAGTGAGTTATATATTTTCATTTCATGGTCTTGAAAACCATGTATAATTACCATTCACTCCTCTATATGTTCTAGAAACATCATTTTTCAAGACCTAACATTTTGAGACACTTTATAATCCATTTATAGGTTAAGATAATATTTTTATTGATGTATTGTAACAAACACAGATTTTATGAGAATTATTCCTTTAAATTGATGTCTTGTGTGGTATTCTAAACCAATGGGAGCTTTCACTACAAGCATCCCAGAATTGGCTTGCATTACACGCAATCACGACCTTCCTCGATAGCGTGTGTAGTACGCAATATCGCTTTTCAGTGAACAACGATATATTATTATAATATTATTATTGGAAAGCCGTTATAAATATTATTAACTACATTTTGAATTTTATAACATTAGTATTAATCTTACACATTTTTATAACATGGTGTGAGAACAAAAAAAAATTCCGAAAAATATGCATTTTTTCAAAAAATGCAGTTTTGCCACCTTTTGAAGGTTCAGCAACATTAAATATATAATTTTATATTTTTATATTTTGTAATTTACAAATTAAAATTCCTCATTGGAATCATGATATAAAAATTTACCTTGGATAAAATTTTCAAATTATTCTAATAGCTTTCATATTCTAATGAATAGTAAAAACACGCTATATTTTAATTATAAACAAATTTTTTCATCGCAATAATTTATATAAGTAAATTATAATATTTAATTGTTTAAAAGTATAAATAGAATATATTTTAACCATTTAATATAATTTATTTCATTACCACTAATTTTACATTGAATTCCTAGCCAAAAACATTTCAATCTTTGGCAATGTTTTAGTTTTTAAAACCTGTTTTCTTAACAACGAGATTAATTTTAAATTAATTACTGCAACTTTTGTGTTTTGAATATTGAAAAATGGATTCAATATTTAAATTCAGTGTGTCCAAATTATGATAATAGGTTACTTTTATTTTTTTGATATTATGAATAGTAACTACGATAATTTTTATTTGCTGTAGTTAAAGGTAAACGAGCTAATTAAGGGTAAAAATAGGATTTTAAAATTAACCTAACACCTACCAAAATTCTATTGGATGACTAAAACCAGACCCATATCACCTAATTGTCGGAATAGATTCATTTTAAAGAATTTTGACAATGAAAATAATGTAATTATTATTAAAACCAAAGAATGTGACAACATGTCACTCTCTTAAATCTTATAAGTATAATAATTTTAATTTAGTTATAAACTTAATGAAACATCGAAAATGAATAGTATAAACAAATATAATAAAATTATCTAAATCATGTGAATTTTTTTAGAATTTTTAGGGATTAAATAATTATCATTAAAGGTGACACATTAGTGAAGTTTAAATTGTTTTATTGATTGAAATATCAAATAAATGGTTTTAAAAATATTAAAATAAATATTGTATGAACTATTTAATAGGCTCCACGAATTTTCTAGATAAATATTACATGTAAAATATCTATTAAATCTTTTATTTCTAACATATCTTCTATTTGGATTTTATTAAAATTCAAATAAATGAATAGTGTGAAAATTGACACCATTGTTATTTTATAAAAATAAAATAATATAAAATTGATTATAAATCACAATTATATTTAAAAATTGTAATTTAAAATTCATATTTTCTAAAATTTCATATATTATCCAATTATGTAAAATTCACAACACAAAAGTAATTATTTATAACAATTTAAAATTTAGAATCTTATTACCACAAATAAAATTAAATTGATTAAATAAGGATAAATCAAGTTGATAAGAATTAAAATAAATTTCCAACATGTCTAAATTTTATTGGATGATGATATTAGAACCATATATTATATAATATTCTAATATGAGTCACTTTAGGATATTTTTAAGTAGTTTTTGATTTATTATAAATTTATATTTTTGAGGATTCCAAAGGTTCCCCCCTCCTCCCTTATAAAAAGGAACCTCCTCCCTATCCTCTTCACAACACCTTGAGACTTCAAGATCGGCAAAACCCTACCCATTTATCTTCTACACTTCCCTAGAAACATTTGGGAGGTTTTTTTCTTCTCAAAATACCAACTCTAGTCCCATAAAAAGTAGCATAAAGGAGGTTCATCGAAGAAGAGGTTATCTATTCTACTGATTCTTTCAAGATTATTTCTTCTTCAAATTCCTCTTATTTAGTTGTTTCATTTTAATGTAATACAATATGTATCACTAATATATTTATATGTTATTATTAATATGAAACAACCCCATTTAACCTTCTATCCATCCTACGGAAAATGAAATCATCGTGTGTGTGTGTACGTACGGAATACCATCTCCACGTCGTGGTGTAATTAGTTGTTCCACCACCACCTTAAATGGATGGGTATAATGGTGTAAATAATAACAATATATGGTTATTATAACATCATAATGATTCTTATATATTATATCATTCACTCCAATTCTATTCAATAATTATGGGACTGATATCATCGCTCGTTTGTATGTAGGGACTACCGTCTCCACTAACGCGATGAGATTCATTTTCCATGATTAACTATTCAAGTATGATTATAAAGTATATATATAATATATAATAATGAAAAATATTACATAATAATGATACAATATTTATGTACATATATGTTTCACTTACATAATTCATTCAATTCAATAAGGAAGCGAAAATAGCGTTAATGCGTACGTACGACCTACCGTCTCCATGAATGGTGTATTTCATTCCATTTATCGATCTATAATATATATTTATATACTGAAAATATATTATATATAAATTAATTTTTACATTATGGAATTAAGTAAATCAGGATATGAGTAATAATATCAAGAACAACAAATTGAAACACGTACGACAAATGAATTGATTTTACCCAAAACACTGCTTGAACATGGAATTTACAAATGAAATGGTCATATAAAGTCATAAGTTACCCATATATGAAATCATAACAATGAATATGAGTCTGTAATAATTTGATGACATTAATTAAATCATTATACAGAACGTTTTGAAACATACGAAGCATATCACACATCAGGTAAGGGATAATTTTTCAATCTCATTTTTATGAGAGACTTCTTATACGTAAGTATTTACTGGGCTAGTATTTTTCATCCATGGAAATAAAATGTTTTTAATAAAGTGTTTAATATTATTCCATGTATTTTTAATTTCATGTTTACCCCTATTTTTCTTTTACTTTTTTATGGAAGGAATCTTTCTTTTGTTTACCATACGAGGAACTGTTTGACATTTCCGAAAAAAGTACGAGGAGAATATTTTTTTAACTTATACGTCCTGAACTGATTTTTATGGTTTTATAACGCCTTATTTTAATGAAGATTACTCTACAATATTTCATGATTATTTTCAAAATAAATCCTATTCTTTTATAATTTCATGGTATTTTTGGAAAAGAATATGATTTTAAAGAAGAAAAGAATGTTTTCCTCAAGAATTCATTTCATGTGTTTTATCAATACCACGTTCCATATAAGGTGACATTATTTCAGATGTGTATGTTTCAAATATAATGTCTCCATGATTTACATTATTTCAATTTTCTTATGATGAAATGATATCCATTTTTTATAAGTATTATGTTATGATGGGATGATGTTTATGAAACCCATTTTATTCTTTGGGTTATGATAAATGATTTAAGTTTATGTTGTGGAATAAGTAAGAGTGATTTAATTATGAGATGGGTGGGACCTATATCTCCCTCCAATTCATTGGTTAATGATTTATATCTCATGAGATATACATGGCTGGAATGACAAGTTTATCGGGTTGAGTGATACATGACTAGAATGAGGAGTAAACTCGATTCAGTAATGGACATTGTCCACTAAGATGGTCTTGGTAGTAATGCCTTGGATACTATGGAAATAATATCAAGTGCTTAATGGTTTTACAAAATTACATGTTTTATTCCCATTCTATTTTATCATGATTTATGTTCCATTATGATCTATTCCTTATGTACAACCATGTTTTATTTCACTGCTCATGATATTGATGTTTAAAAATTGTGTTCATGTTTTTAAGTTCAAATGTATATGGTTTATTTTATTTTCTCCATGATTACCCTTACTAAGCATTTGAGCTCACCCTTTATATGCTTTCTTTTCCCAAGGAAATAAAGAAAGGTTTTAGGTAAGAAAACAAATGGGGAATATCTTGATGGGAGATGATGAAGATATTTCACCATGATTATTTGATTATGTTCCATGTTTTCAAAGACACTAAACTATTATATACTTTGAGTGTTGGTTTTTATTATGTATTAAGAATACTGAATAAGTAATGTACTGTCTATGTACGTCATGTTTGGGGTCCCTAGAGTGGGTATTAGAGGAAATGTTTAGTCAACCTTTGGAAACTAGGATGTGAGAACTTTAGTGAGATACCTAGAGGTAATTCGAACATATGTCTAGGGATGTCCCAATGGTGAAGTATAAGAATAGTTTATAGTCCTAGAATTATTGTAACGATATTATAATTAAACCTAAGATGTTAGATATTGAGGTTACTCTCCTATTATTATGTTTTTTCCCAAGAATTATTTTTTCCTATCACATAATATTCTTTTTGGGTTATAGATGATGGCCGGAACTCGAAGGAACCTTGTCGATCAATGTAGTAGACAATGAAATGATTGTCCTCCGGAACAAACCAATGTTATGGGTGATGGAGCGAAAAATCTTATTGTTATACTTACACAATATATGAATCATTCTGGACTTCCAAATGAGCAGAGAAGGGAACAATATTCTATTCATTCCTTCATGAGACAACGTCCACCATATTTCAGTGGGTCTTCTAATCCACTGGTTGCTGAACAATGGATCAGTACCATTGAAAAGATATTTTCTATACTTCGCTATTCGGAACATGATAAAATCATTCTGGCTATTTAATGTTTAGTAGGTGAAGCAGACCAATGGTGGCCTCTAATTAAGAATACGAGGCCCTGAGATGAAATTGAATCAATGGAATGGGATGAGTTCAACAAATTATTTTTCAATAAGTACTTCCCTTGTATTCTCAATAAAGGATGGAAACGGAGTTCCTTGAGATAAAGAAAAAGGATGATGAATCTCTTGGTATATATGAATCGAATTTTACCAGTCTTGCAAGGTATGCATATGGATTTATCATCCAACCTGAAAGTAATGTTGATCGATTCTTCAGTGGATAAAATCCAATTCATCGAAGGGCATTAGCTATAGGAGACTTCAGTAGCTATGAAGAAATTATGCATTGTGTTATCATGGTAGAACTGGAAGTTGGTGTTACATATCCATCTCATGGTTTTGACAAGAAATGAAAGATGTAGTTCAAGGAAAAATCTCAGAATAGTGGATAAAAAAAGATTAATGTTACTTTATTCTCAAACTATGGAGTGAAGCATGGTGTAGATTTCCTAAAAGGTACTTGAAATTTTTTTTAAGTGTTGAAAAGAATTTCATCGAGTAGTTGCGTGTCAAAGTAATGGAAAAAAGGTATCTATTGATGTGAATATGGAAAAGAATATAAAGAACACTCCCCCAACACTTCAATGCTTCATATGCAATGAAATGGGGCATTATGCTAGTCAATTCCCTAATCCAAGGGTTAATGATGATCGACATGAGAAACCTCTTAAGGAAAAGGATAATGGGAAGTCACATGAAATCAATGTTTGTGATGTTGAGTATGAAAATGATGTTGTGGAATGATTATGTGTTTATGTAAGGGGATTTCAAAATAGTATCATAAAATCTCATTTATGGTATCATGGAATTTTGGAATATCTATGTATTGGTTTTCAATAATTATATAGTACTGGTAACTATGAAAAGTGATTGAAATATTTTTGTAAAGAAGACGATATACACATAATGAAGGTATAATGAGAAAATGAATTTTTTGATAGTATTCATGAGCTCATGAATGATATATGGACAAAGTGATATCATGGTTTGAGTATATCGAAATTTTGGGATTTTGGTATGTGGAAAGAGTTAACATTTGAAAGCATTCACATTTTCACTAAGGTTCAATGAGTATTCATTTTTTTCAAGTGAATGCTTTATTACGTTATTCACATGTTTGGAATGTGACCAACAAGATATATTTTATCATATATGTGGTATAAATAATGGTATTCACATACTAAGTAGATGAAATTTCTAGTAAATGTTTTCTTTATACTATGAGAATGGGCAGTAGTATTTTAGATAAGCCTAAAGATTGGAAGGGATTATGTTGGATATTAGTTAGTATTGTTTAAGGATAAAACATTTTTTCGATATTATTGATGGGATGTTATAATAACGTAGTTTTAGAAAACAGACAACCTACAGGACGGGCGACAACCCGTCGTGTCGGACAAGGCTGTAGAAATTGAACCCAAAAACGAAGTACGACATGACATTATCGCCTACCACTGGCCTACATGAAGTCCGTGGTTGGTAGAAACGATTTTTATTTTATTAAGCAGTATGATAGATGAAGTATAAGTCCATTTTCGGAATCATACATGATTAACTTCACCATATATGGACTTTTGTATATTTGATAACTTTTGTTAACCTTTTGACTGAGACAGATGGAATGACCCATAATTCTATCACATTATCTTCTAACACTTCAAGAATGACAAATTGGACATCATTTCTTTAAGAGATGAAGTTGAAATTGTTCAAGGCATGAAAAACGGTGAGATCATACTGAAATATACTAATTATTTCTTCTAATTCAAATTTTTCAACTTTAGGGAAATGATCTTGAAAACCAAAAATGTTTTCCTAGTTCCCTTATATTTGATGAATCAGAAGGTACCTTAGATCATCAAAAAAAATTAGCTTTGTGATTGTTGGATTTTTCATAGCTATGTCCTGTACCACTCATTATTAGAAGATGATGGTTATATTTCTCTACCATATCCATATTTTCACATATGTTCTCTTATGTGGAAACCCAGAAATGAGTTAATTTGGTTATCCATTATGTTTCTTACATTATTTTTTAAAATTAATTTTATGTATTCCTTTTTACGATGTGGGTTTTTATGAAAGAAACTTTCATGTATTAAGCCATTTATAACCCCGAATAATTTCAAGGGTGAAATTCATTTTAAGGGGGGTAGAATGTAACAACCCGAGATTTTATGAGAATTATTCATTTAAATTGATGTCTTGTGTTTTACGCTACATCAAAGGGAGATTTCACTACATGCACCCTTAACTTGGCCTGCATTACACGCAATCGCGACCTTCCTCGATAGCGTGTGTAGTACACAATACTGGGTTTCACTAAAAAAACATTTATTATTATAATATTTTTAGGGACTAGCTGTTATGAATAGTATTTACTAAATTTTTAATTTTATAACATTATTATTAATCTTATACATTTTATAAAACATAGTATGAGAACAAAATAAATTTTTCGGGCAAAATAATTATTTTTCAAAAAATGAAGGTTTGCCGCCTTTTGATGGCGCACCCACTTTAAATCTAGTTTTTTTTGACATTTTTATGAGTTCAATTTGTCAAAATAAAATTATTATTTGGAATCAAGATATAAAAATTTACTTTTGATTAATTTTTCATATTATTCTGATAACTTTCAAATTTTAATGAATAGTAAAAACACGCTATATTATAATTAAAAACTACTTTTTTCATCGCAATAATTTATATGGTTAAATTATAAAATTTAATGGTTTAAAATTATAAATAGAATATATTTTTACCATTTAATATATGTTATGTCATTTCAATTAATTTTACAATTAATTCATAGGGAAAAACATTTCAATCTTTGCCAATGTTTTAACTTTTAAAACCCGTTTTCTTAACAACGAGATTATTTTTAAATTAATTACTGAAACTTCTATGTTTTGAATTTTAAAAAATAGATTCGATATTTTATTTTAGTGGGTCAAAATTATTATAATAGGATACTTTTAATTTTTTTGATAGTATGAATAATAACTACGGTAATTTTTAGTTACTGTAGTTAAAGGTAAATTAGTTAATTAAAGGTAAAAATAATATTATAAAATTACCCTAACACCTTCCAAATTTCTTTTGGATAACTAAAATTAGACCTATATCACCTAAGGGTCTGAATAGATTCATTTTATTGACCTTTGACCATGAAAATAATTTAACTATTATTAAAACCAAAGAAAGTGACAACATGTCACTCTCTTAAATCATATAAGTATTACAATTTTAATATAGTGATTGACTTCATAAAACATAGAACATGAATATTATACAGAAATATAATAAAATTATCTATATCATGAGAATTTATTTATAAATTTTAGGGATTATATAATTATCATTAAAGGTGCCAAAGTGGGGATGTTGAAATTATTTTATTGATTGAAATATCAAATAAATGGTTTTAAAAAAATTAAAATAAATATTGCATGATATATTTAATACTCTACACGACATTTTTAGATACATATGACATGTTAATAATCTATTAAATATTTTATTTCGGACATATATTCTATATAGAGTTTATTTAAATTCAAATAAATGAATAGTCTCCAAATTGACAGTATTGTTATTTTATAAAAATAACATTATATAAAATTGTTTAAAAATCACAAAAATATTTAAAAATTTTAAAATAAACTTTATATGGTATAAAAAGTCAAATATTATCCTATTATAGACAATTCACAACACATAAGTAATATTTTATAACAATTTAAAATGTTTAATCTTAGCACCCAAAATAAAATTAAATAGATTAAATAAGGATAAATCTAGTTGATAAGGTTTAAAATAAATTTCAAAAATGTCTAAATTTTATTGTTTGATGCTATTAAAAACATATCTCATATAATATTCCAATATGAGTCATTTTTGGTGGTTTTTAAGTGGGTTTTCATTTATTATAAATTAATATTTTTGAGGTTTCCAAAGGTGCCTTTGTCCTCCTTTATAAAAGGGAACATCCTCCCTCTCCACTTCACCAAACCTTGAGCCTTCATTCTCGGCCAAACCCTACCCATTTCTCTTATACACTACACTAGAAACATTCTCGATGTTTTGGTCTTTTCAAAATACCATCTCTAGTCCATTAAGAGGAATCGTAAAGGAGGTGCGTCAAAGAAGAGGTAATCTCTTCTTCCAATTCTTTCAAGCTTTTTTCAGTTTCAACTTCATCTTATTTAGTTGTTTCATTATATAGTAAAACAATCAGTATAAATAATATACTGATATGATATTATAAATATGAAACAACCCCATTTCACCTTCTATCCATCCTACGGAAAATGAAATCACTGCGCGTACGTACGTACGGAATACCGTGTCCATGCCGTGGTGTAATTAGTTTTCCCACCACCACCTTTATTGGATATGTATAATGTTTAAAAGAATAATTATATATGGTTATTATAACATCATACTTATTCTGATATATTATATCATTCACTCTAATTCTATTGAATAATTATGCTAATGATATCATCACTCGTGCGTACGTACAGACTACTGTCTCCACGAACGTGATGAGATTCATTTTCCATGATTAACCATTAAAGTATCGTTATAAAGTACATATATAATAAATAATAATTAAAGATATTAAATAATAATGATATTGTATTTATGTACATGTATTTTTAATTTATCTGATTCCATTCAATTTAATAAGGAAACGAAAACAGCGTTCATGCGTACGTACGACCAATCGTCTCTATGAACGGTGTATTTCATTCCATTTATCAATGTATCATATATATTTATATACTAAATATATATTATTTATAAATTATGTTTTAAATTCTGAAATTATTTAAATCATGATATGAGGAACAATATCAAGAATAACAAATCGAAACACGTATGATAAATGAAACGATTTTACCTAAAACACTGCTTTAACATGGAATTTACAAAAGAACGGGTAATATAAAGTCATAAGTAAACCATATATGATATCATAACAATGAATATGATTTTTTAATAATACAATGATTTTATTTAAATCATTATACAATAGGTTTGGATACATACGAAGTATATCAGACATAAGTTAAGGGATAATTTTTCAATCTCATTTTATCCGAGATTTCTTATACGTAAGTATTTACTGGGGTTATATTTTTCATCCATGCCCGTAAAATGTTTTTCATAAAGTTTTTAATATTATTCCTTGTATGTTTAATTTCATTTTTACCCCTCTTTGAATTTTACTTTGTGTTATGGAAGGAATCTTTCTTTTGTTTCCCATATGAGGAACTTTTTGACTTTTCTCACAAAAGTACGAGGAGGATATTTTTTTAAAATTATATGACAGGAATGGATTTTTACAGTTTTATAATGCCTTATTTTCATGATGATTGCTCCACAATATTTCATGATTATTTATTTAAAAATCCTTTTCTTTTTAAATTGCATGGCATTTTGTTAAAAGAAAATGATTTTGAAGAAGAAATGATATTTTCCTCAAGAATTCATTTCAAGTGTTTTATCAATACCATTTTCCCTCTAAGACGACATTATTTCATATGTGTATGTTTCATGTATAATGTATTTATGATTTACATGGTTACACTTTTCTTATGATGAAATGATATATATTTGTTTTATATGGATTATCTTATGATGGGATGATGTTTATAAAACCCATTATATTCTTTGGGTTATGATGATTGATTTATGTTTATGTTGTGGAACACGTAAGAATGATTTCATTATGAGATGGGTGGGACCTATATCTCCCTCCAATGCATTGGGTAAAAATTTATATGTCATAATATTGACATGGAAGGAATGGAATGTTAAACTAGTTCAGTGATACAGGACTAGAATGAGGATAGAACTTGATTCAGTAAGGGACTTTGTCCACTAAGATGGTCTTGGAAGAAATGCCTTGGCTACTGTGGAAATCATATCAAGTGCTTAATGGTTTTACAAAATTAAATATTTTATTACCATTCTATTTTATCATGATTGATCTTCTATTATGATCTATACCTTACGTACTTCCATGTATTATTTCATTTCTCATGATTTTGATGTTTAAAGATTATGTTCATGTTTTAATGTTCAAATTTATATGGATTGTTTTATTTTCTCCATGCATACCCTTACTGAGAATTTGATCTCACCATTTATATGTTTTATTTTCCCCAGGATATAAATAAATGTTTTAGTTAAGAAAACAAAAGGTGAATATCTTTATGAGAGATGTTGAAGATCTTTCACCATGATTAGAAGATTATGTGCCGAGTTTCTAAATACACTAAACTAGTATGGTCCTTGAGTGTTGGTTTTTATTTTATATTAAGTATTATACAAAAGTATAGTAATGTACATGTACGTCAGGTTCGGAGTCTCTACATTTAGTATTATGAATATATAAATATTTTATGTTCATTTTTCAATAATTTAGTTATGTATTTATATAATATATGCTAAAAATGAATATTATATTTATTTTTTGTGAGTTTAATGATGATAATTTTTTAGACATGTAAATATAATATTATCATAATTATTATTAGTTATGGATTGAAATATATTTTTGTGTAATTAATTTTAGTTTCTTCCTAAGAAATGAAGAAATTATGTTATTATCCACTAAAAGAAAATTAATTTTATTTTGTGGTTATTTAGAATGCTATTTAAAAAACACCTCTAATTGAATGAATATATAATTTCTGGAGATGTATTCTTAAAATAATCATTAAATTACATATTTATTTGTAGTTATTGTTTGAAATTTATACTAACTGTTATTCAAAAAACTTCCACTTCTCTTCCACCTCATCCTTGAACTCGATCACGCAACTGAGCCTTTTGGTTGATGCCAACCTTTTCTCACCACTATGACGACCCCACCATTTCCTCGCTAGACTCCATACAACACTCTAATGTTGCTTCCCTAACCTGTTTAACTTCTTATTTGGGTAAATTATTATGGTTTATCATACACATGTGATATCAACATAACATTGGAACACCCTATAAAATTAAAAGGATGTTAATAATCCCTAAACCTATATTTGGTAAAAAATGAACTCTGATGGTTAGAGTAATAATGACTCCCTTTTGATTTTTCATTCAATTATATATTTTAATCACTTCATATATAGTGATAGATAAATTTTCTTCATGGAGATTGAGGTTATTTAAAATATATTCATATTATATTGTTTCTATCATTATGATTTTGAATAAATATCTCTTTCAATTTATCTAGGATGATAATTATTTGGTTGAAATGCTTTAATTATGAAAAAAATTCTTCGATTTTACCTTTTAAATAAATAAATTAATTTAAGAGAGAATGTGGGTGTTCTAAACATGGAGTTGTTGATATTAAAAAAATTTAAGTTATTTGGTTAGATATTATATCCCGGGTTGAAATTTTTATGAGAGATTATATAGATAAAAATGATAGAAAATAATTATAATGAATATTTGAGATGAATCAATTTGGTTGAATATATTAGAATAATAATATAATATAATCGGTTATAATTACTATAAAATTGATTTTTAATGCTAAATAAATTTATTTAGAGTGTTTTAATATTAATTTAAGATATAATTATTCATTATATTAAATAAAAAGGTATTATTTTATAGTAAGGATGGAAATTGTGAGAATAATTCTAAATGATTTTGAAAATATGATTGTTAGTGAATTGAAATGATTATAGAACATTATGTGTGTTAAAATATGAAATTTCTTTAGTTATGTAAATTATTAACATAATTATTATAAAATATTTTTAGAATATTCATTGAACGATAAAAAATTTAAAAAAATGTTGCATGATTTTGGTAAGATGGGTTTTGAGGTTTTGAACAACAAAATTAATATTTTATAACTGGAAATGGTGAATTTTTATTTCAACTTGTGGGTGATTAGAATTTCACAAGAACAATGTTATTATGAAATATAAAAGTATCATTTTTTTGTAAAATTTATCAACAATTTTAATTATATGATGCGAAGATGAGTTAAATATAAATAAATAAATTAGTGGGTTATTTTTAAAATTAATTAAAATTGGAATTTTTGTTGGGCCAAATTTGAAAAATATTTAATCAGTTTTCATTGATAATATTCCAATATTAATCAAAAAATTTGTTCTCTTCTAGGGTTTCCTTAGTGGTTCCTCAGAGAGGGGAGTCTAGTGCACTACTTCTCAGGCGTCATCTTCCCCTTTTCTTCCCTCCTTCCTTATCCCTCCCCCTTTTCTCCATTTCCATGTTTCCCACAACTCTACTATTCTTTCTATTTTCCCATACCTCCTCACTCCTTCTTGGGCCCTTTATCATCATTTTATCCTATTGAAACCCTTATTTTTACATACCCATATCTTTCCTCCCAATGACCACATTTCCGACCCCATTCATTTCTAGTGCACTGGTTTTCTTTAGGATATTGGGATTAGTGGGTTGAGTTGTGTTGTTGTACCAGGTGCTCGATTTACATCAAGTATCATCTTATCCCAATTATTTCATTGTTTTGGTGTTGTTAATTTTAATATGTTTTCAGTGTGATATTTACATGGATGTGTCTTCAACGGTTAGGGTTAGTGGCCCAGTTGATGATGAGATTCTCTTTTGAGGACCTTTCCCAATTCAAACACTACTCTATATTTCAGTTCTTTAATTTCTCTCCTAGAAAGACTGTTGTAGTGGATTCATAGAGGCTTTAGGAAATGTAGTTTGATTGGTCTATAGTGTTTTAGGAAGTGCATCCAATGATGATGTCAATACAAACTATGGTGGTCCTCTTTTGATGTTTTCAGTTCTTGGTGAATCATGGGTTTAGAGTTTCATGGTTGATGGTTGGGATTGGTAATCCTAACACTACTATTGTCTCATTTCTGAGGTCCCAGCTACATCCAATATTCCCTGGCATCAGAACTCCATTTTGACTCAAAAATTCAATATGGGGTGGTGGTCTGTAGGATGTTTTGGGATGTGATATTTTAGTGCTGTATGTTGTTTAATGAATATCATCTACATAATCTTTATCCATTCAGTGTGTTCATGTTCTAGTTGGATGGTATTTTTTTATTTTCTCATCATTCCAAAGGTGTCTATTAGGATGACAATATTGGCTCGTGATGCCTATGGTGGTGTCTTGACAATTTCAAGGTTGGAGGGTCTTATTTTTTTCGACTATCGTCTTTAGTGGTTATTAGGTGATGATGTAAATGGAGGTACCTCACATGATGTGTTTTTTAATGTGTATATTTCTTGTTTTTTTTTGTGGCATTGTTGGTTTCATCCATCGAATGTTGATGATTGTAATTTTAAAATGATTATGGTGGTGTTTTTTATGTGGATGATGGTGTGGTAGGTGATATATGTAAGACATTATTTTTAGAGACATTTTTTGTCTCTATCATGGCCTAAGGGGGTTGGTGGTTCTACGACATAGGCTTATTCCAATTTGAAACCATCGATTTTTTATAACCATGATATTAAGTTTGAATATTTAATTTTTATCATTGTTGGTTTATTTTTTTTTTGAAATGCATACTTCCCAAAAAATATTGATGCGGATTTTAGAAAATAGGAAAAATTAATGGTATAATATAGGTCTATAAGATTCCAAAATCTATTTAAGTTTTTTGATTTTTATGTCTTTTTAAAATACAAATATTTTTCATTTAATGGAATAAAACAAGGTTTCAATGATTTATTTAATTTCTTTATTCAATCAATAAGAAATATACTTATATTAAAATTTCATTTTAGGGTGTTTGATTCAATTTAAATCATAAACAAATATTCATAAATGTATTTATTTTTGAGTTTTATGTTTTTTATTTATATATTTAATGAAATATAAGGTAATATTGTTTAAAAAATAATTGTGAATTTTCAATGTAGAAGTTATTA
Organism: Viscum album; assembly: GCA_963277665.1. NCBI lineage: Eukaryota > Viridiplantae > Streptophyta > Magnoliopsida > Santalales > Viscaceae > Viscum > Viscum album. Next base: position 1,609,052,050 of record OY728140.1, read on the forward strand.
ATGAGTTTTTAAAAATATTATCTAAAATTTTGTTATGTATTTTAAAATATGAATTTAAATTGGTTAATTAGAAAATTTATTAAAACTTATTTTGGAATTTTGTTTCATTGTTTTCAGTCAATTTTATGTTCATTTTGAAAACAAATGAACTAAAAAATGATTTTTTTGGTAAGTCTATATCCATTTACCTTTGATGGGTAGTGGCGTTGTGACTATGAAAAATTGTTTTCTTACAGATATGAGGAACTCATACCTTATGATAATAAAAATAAGTTCCACTACAATCAATACAACTTAGTTCTATAGGAAGGTATAATTCTATGATCATTTACTATAGAAAATATATGTTTCTGTGTGCATATTATATCATGAAATAATTTTTTACTGTGATAATGAAATTATAGTTTTGTGGGTATTTAACCATGACTCCATCCTTCTTACATGACACTAATAACTTGTAGGTGTGACCTCTTCTTCCATTAAAATCACCATCACTGTCCTACTACCATGAAAATCACCACCACCCTAATATTATGATGAACCAATATTTTTAATTTGAAAAATAAACCTCTAATACCATGTTGATACATTTTCCATCCCCCAATTGTGTTACCTTGAAATAGATTATAATTTTGTGATAATAATTCCCCTGCTACCATAAATCCATGCATTCTAATGCACCCCACTCCTCCACCATGCCATGTTTATTGCTCTAATTTAATAATGAACCTCTATTGAATAATTAACTGGAGCCATGTCATTCAAACCTAGTCGAAGAACCAAAGGAATGGAAACATTAATATTTTTTTTCGAACAAGTAGTTCTAGTCATTTATTATCTGAATCTAAAGGATTTAGAACTGGATACTAATGAATGAGATTCATTTAATAATGAAGAATGTGAGTGTGAAGCTTCATATGAGATTAAAAAAAGTATGTTGGATTTAGAGGATGATGAACAACATTATTTATGAGATTGAATAACATTGTGAAAATTATTACATTGGTTCAATTGAAATATTCAACCAAGATTTGGTTGATCTTAAAAGAAACATTTATGTTGTGATAATCCATGAGATTGATAGGGGTTCTCATGTTGATCCCATGACCAGAGTTGGTGTATGAGGTGAAAATTCATGGTGTTGGATAATGAAAATCAAAAATCAATTGATTGAGTCTACAGATCCCATGAACTCCTACATGTGGACATGATCAAGATTATTTTTTGATGATTCTTCATATATTAATTATCTATGTGTGTGGGAATGAGTATAAAGGTTACCACTTAACTCTTGATCATTGTGGTTTTAGTTTTTTTAGATCACACTTTCTAGGTGATTGTTGAATTCTCAAATGAAGTCCAAATGAGAAATGTTATGACTTCTCTGTTGAATATGATGATAAGGATATAGATATTGAATTCATTGATCACTACTATTAGTTTTTTTCTTATGCAGGTTGAGGGTGATGGGGAGGCGAAGGGTCCACCCAAGGCACTAGATTCTAGTTGGAAACTCATGTATTAACGTTGGTAAAAAATTTCATGGGTGACTTTTTTCCACCATATAGGCTAAAATTAAACCTCATAAACAATAGTCATTTCCCACTGCAAGCCAATATCTCGATTCAGACCAAGATTGAAGCCCATTTGTGTTAGGTTGAATTAGTATATGCACACACCCATGGTGGATAATTATCTTCATGAAATTAACACAAACTTCATTCCTCAACTTGATCATGATCATATCTTCCCAAATTAGACCCAATTTGGTTATTAATTGTACCTTAATATCAAATTAGACCCAATTAATATAAGGACCAAGTTCAGTTTTACATTCAAATTGTGACACCTCCATGGGAATAATTTTTAATAGCACCGGCACTATGTGCCCATAATATATGACTATGAAGAAATATTCATATGGCCCAATTTCCATCATGCACATCTTCTCATGTGAGCACCAACTATAGCATGATTTCTCAATGAATGGATCATAGCACATAATATTGGGATTATTCACAGTCTTTCATGTGGAGATGATCTAATGAATAATAATATCTCTTCACACACTCTACAAAATGTGATGATAATTAACAAGATCGTTTGTTATTTTAAGGGACCACACCTGTATAGATCAACACTTTTCAGGTTTTTGAATATCAAAGTGGCCTAGGGAGGCTTCTAAGAAGTTTGGAGAATTTTGTTTAAGTAAAAATTTGAAATGGAAGATTATAAATCGTGTAACTGTATTAGACTATGTGAAATCCTATTTCATGGGTTATTTTTTCACGTCAAATAGTGTTTCATAATGTGTATGTTTTTTTGGTGTTCGAATGGTAAAATAAAGAGTTGAGACGAGGTGGTTTTCAGTGGATACAAACCCCGAGGAATTACAAGACATGAAATGGGAATTCACATTGTTTAGTCCCACACTATTGTATGTTTTTAAAATATTTCATCCACTTGGGTTTTTAAAAACCCTATGGGTTCAGTTTTCCCTATTTACTCAAGATGACTCACATCCCCCCTCGTAAATTTTTGGGTATTCCTTCATCTCAGGTCATTTTACTGCTTCCCTCCATCAATCCTTCTTAGATATAAGGTATGATCTACCTCCGTTCTTGGGGTTTATTTAATATGTTTCACCTATTTCTTTTTTCAATTCAATGGAGCATGATATACATATTTTTAGAAGAGTTCTCCTAATGGTTGGTTGGTGCGGTTATGCCACAACATTCTCAGGACTATGGAATTGTGGTGGGAGAGGTGATCGTGGTATGTTTCATCGATCAATTATCATGAAAAGAACATCAACCAGATTTTGAGGTAGGGGATTCGATTCTTATATATTTATTTATTTCAAATTGTAGAGTTATCATGATTTATTAAATTGGATCGTAATAAAAATTACCTAATTTAACATGTGAACTGGATTAAGCAATTAGTATCGATCGTGTAGCGATGTTGTTTCTTTATACCATTATAAAAGTTTACCTCTTGATTTCCTATATAGTGTGATATATATTCCTTTCTTGGTTTAACATGTTTTTCTTTATGGAAATATATAAAAACATAAATCCGAAATTGATTGATAATTAATTGGATAAAAGATAAAGAGGAAAGTTTAATGAATCTGGTTGTTGTTGTTCTAATTTTACGTTGATAAAATTGATATAGATAAACATGTATAATGTATTTGGTTAATGAACATGATGCTTGTTGAATATTATTGACAAATAATTAATATTATAATAAATTAATTGGTTATTTAAATTGTGATATCTTGTGATAACTTGGTTCTTAGGATTCCTATAGTTAGAACCTGTGAATAATGAATCTACTAATTCATGATAGAATAAGAACAAATTTTGTGATAAATATAATTCCTTTGTAGGGTTGGACTTTCCTGATTGATTGTAATAGACATGTTCCCTATGCTTTGGAGTTGTGAGAGCTCGTTGTGGGTGATGGATGTATTCCTTTTTTTTTTGCCGAGAGCCCATTTCTATGTTTTCTCTTTATGCTTGTGATGTTCTCTAGATATGAGACTTGTGGTATATGGGGTGGGGATGACCAAAGGTGACATTATCCTAGGATTGTTGAGCCTAGAGGTATATAGTGGTATTTTTGGAAGGGAGGCCTAGTTTGTGGGGTAGCAATTGATGCCTATTGTGGTGAGATGCATCGTTTAATGCATGTGGGTGTCTAAGAAGAAAAAGGATATAATGGAATTGGTTAAAGATGAGATTACCCATTGATATGAAACTTAGATTTATTTTCAATCTATTCTTGTTTATCTTATTTAAATTCCCCACATCTAAAGTCATTCTCTTTTCTTAATCTCCTTCCATGGCAGGCGAAGATGCACAGGGTATGCCACGTTCATTCTGTGTTTATCTTCTCATGGTTGGATGGTTCTACGATCATATTGTAGTTGGTGAAGACTCAACGAGTAGTTCTTCTACTCACCATGTTGATCCCATTATGTTTGGTAAAATTTAAATTTATCATGGAATACATCAAAATATGGAATGTGGTACTTATTTTAAAATTAATGAATAAATATTTGACCCATGGGGTCAGAGATTTTTTGGATGCAATGCAAAAGTCATATTTCTGAGAAATACTGAAATCTAGTTGGTTATTCCTAGGGGGTATCGAAAATTGTGGTGATGGAAATGTAATGAAATGTGGAAACAGATAATTGTTAATTAATGGTTAAATAATTAATTAACGCAAAGTGAAACTGAAAAAATATGATAATATAACTTAATATATCTATTTAAATGGTTGTGTTCTTGTATGATATCTATTCTTAGCACTAGAAACGGGGAGTTCAAGAGACGTTAGCTACATTTGATTATAAGACAAGAATTTTTATGATGGTGTGGTTGTGAGAAATATTATATGATGTAATTTTGGGTTTCTGTATGCTATAATACCTTATCAGTTACTCAAAATGATACCACATGGATTCTAATCCCTGGGGGTGTTTTCCCATAAATCAAAAAATGGATAATGAATGGTTAAATACCCCCTTTGGCCCTACTCACTTCTATTGATAGTAATGTGTGATAGTATTCATGGCTATTAGTTTCCACATATATCTGTGTAGAAAACTGTAATGTCTCATGGTTATTCAAAAAAATATATTATGGATATTGTTTCTTAATGGATACTATAGGTATATTTTGTATAGGGTGTTATGGTTTGAGGATCATCACATAGTGTATGGGTTGAAATGGCATGATAAATAATTGTAAATGTATGATAAAAATTATGTGGGATGTGGTGGATCCTAGAGACTACCTAGTTAATTTTGTTATGTGGATGTTTGGTGTGATGCACAAGGTGCATGTGGATATATGAGGTGCGGGTTGGGGTGCTTTTCCCAGGTGACTACGTGATATCCTTTTTGAAGATAGAAGATTGGGATGTGTTACATTGGGGAAATGTAGAAAACTAGTGGGGAAATGAGAGGAGGATACCCTTTAAATTTATTATTATATAATATTCTCTTGTATGTGATACTTACTGTGAGTATATATAGTGAGGATGAGAACATAGTCTATCTATTTAAGTGATGAGTTAGTTTCCCCTATTTTTTACTTCTATTTATTTTTCTTCCAATTCATTTGCACGGAAATGTCTATGAAGGATCCTACTAAGCATACTATTATAATCACCCAACATATATATTAACTATTTTTCAGGTTCGTTAGAGAACTTTAGAGATCAGGTTGGTTATTACAAGATTGTGGGTTGCAATAGTTTTTTCAGCTTTGTGGTCATTGTTTTATTTTATTTTCTTCTTGGTACTGTTGTTTCCAATTTCTTTCATAGTATTTCTTGCATGAAATTAAATCTGTTTACATACGTTTTTTTTATATTTTATCTTGTTATGGATTTGGTTGGTTTATATAATATCTCTCTCATAAATATGTGTTTGTCATAGAGGGCAATGTTTCATTTATACATGTTTACTTCACCCTCTGTTCTAGTCACCATCCCAGGGCCTACTTATGGTAGGACATGGGGGTCATTATCTCTCTACTTATATTGATTCCCAAGGATGGGTACACATTATGGGGAGGGTATTGTGATAGTGTTTTATCCATGTTCTTTTTGAGGGATACGATGGAATATGGATTTAGGCACTTGTGAGGTTGCATGGGATTGTTGGGAAACAGTGTTAGAAAGGCTTAGAACGTGTTGTAAACAAGAGAGATCAGCTAATACACGGGTATCTAGATAACCATGTGATTTAATTTAGGGACCTTTAATATTATATTGTCTACTAAATGAGGTGATACAAGTTGTAGGGTAGAGACCTCACAAAGGAACATGAATCATTATTCTTTCCGACTATGTTTGAATGGGTAGATCATGGGATAGGTTATCCAAAAATGAATAAAATAAAACAATTAATTAATGGTAAATTCTTCCATATTTCACATTTAGGATCAATATTTACATTTAATTTTTCAGGATTGGCTTCAGGTAATCTTCCTCACCAGGTTCACATAAAATATGTTCAAAAGGTTTCGCCACCAGATCACAATAGTGTTGTTGATGATGATGATGACACATGGATGGGGACACTCCGAGAGTTTTTGTGCCAGAGTTTTCAGAGGTATGTGGGCTCTATTTCAAATTAATTCATATAAGACTTGTTGGAGGAGGTTTATATAACCTTCATTTTGATCATTTCTTGAAAGTATCACTGGGTATCATTGGTTGTGACGATGGTGTGTTGGGTAGCGAGGCTTTGGTGGTTCTTCTTCCCCAAAGATAACGAGGAGTCAGTAGTATCATGAGAGGAGTTCTAGGACCAATTCATAGTTGAGTTTGTTTCTTTGACCATAAAGGCAGCATGTTTTTAAGATCTTATTACCCTTTTCGTGGGGATCTTTAGTGTGTGAGATTTTGGGATCAATTTTAGGAACCTTCTACGATATGCTTCTAACCTATTTTCAAATGAGGATACTAGGGAGATGAATTTTGAGGAACATTTTCATCTTGATACATGCATTACGACACCCCATTTATGATGATGAAACATATCAATATGCTGGAGAGTGCAGTGTTCATTGACAGGATGTTATCCAGAATAAGATCATCATGAGAGGGGGGCCATCAATATTCCTCGCGATGCTGAGTTGTTGTTCAGGGTTCCCAGCTGTCTAGACAAAGGATCTTCTAATCCACCTGGGTTAGGTCTCAACCAACAATGAATCATTTCTTTAGGGTCAGTGTCTCTCATACCGATGCTAATGGATCATATGTTTTTTTCTTATGAGGGATTATATCATCAGGGGCGAGAGTGCTCGACCATTCTCATCATTTGGTGGGTACCATCTATTCCAAATCCAGTTCCTCCATTGAGGAAGTTCATTCCAAGGTAGGAGAATATTGTTTCACCAGTTTTGGATTTGTAGATAGTGGATGGGGTATTCACATGATATCTTCGAGACACTCCCCGTGCTTAGAGAGTAGAGAGTGTACATAGAGGTGGTTGTCAGCAAGGTTAGAGAGGATGTAGATTAGGTCATGGTCATCTTAATACTATTGTGTTTCTTTTGCTAGGTGATCTAGATGTTGTTCGAGGTACTCTTTTTAGGTTTTATAGTTGTGTTTATTCCTTGTTTGATTCAAGGGATACACACTATTTCATATCAATTTTCCTTTCTCAGGATTTGGGACTTGAGTTATAAAGACCTCTAGTTTCATTAGCATTGAGTATGTCAGTTGAAGGTTCAGATGACTTGTTTGAATTATACAGATACTATGAGATAGTGATGGAGCAGCACCGCTTTTGGAGAGATTTTCTATGTTTACATATAAAACCATATAATTTCATCTTATTTATTGATTGGTTGTATTGGGAACTAGCTATCCTGGATTGCTTCAGGAGGAAGGTTTTTTCATCAATGGTGATGTGGAGACGATAGTGTTTGTTGGATATTGAGAATCTTAAATGGGGAAAAGTGAATTCCTTCCTTGTCATCCTTGATGTCTTATTTGACGCTCAGTTTGTCGGATGTCCAATAGTTGGCATTACCCAGGGACGTAGAATATTACTCTCATGTATTTACAAAATATCATTTATCATTAACCCCTTGATGAGATATCATGTTTAGGATCGAACTAAATCTAGGTGTGTCACCTATCTCGATTTCTCCGTATAGGATGGTGACTTCTAATTTTTAGAAGTTGCGTATATAGATTGATGTTCTATTGATGTGTTTTTTTGTATGGTCGAGTAGGTCACCTAGGGGTGCACCATTTTTTTTGTGACGATGGATGATGGTATTGTGTGGTTGGGTATCAATTATCATTTCTTGAACCATGTTACATTGTATATCCACTATCATATTCCATATATATGTGATTTAATCAATCAAATAAGGGGTGAAAGTTGGTTCTCGATGATTGGTTTCTAGTTAGCATATCATCAGATCCAAGTAAAAGATAATAATAATGTAAAGACTAGTTTCCATTATCATCTTGGTCATTAAAAGTATGTTTTGATATCATTTGGTGTGACAAATTCTCCAGCTATGTTAATGTGGTTACTGAACATTCTGTTATGTGAGTTCTTAGATAAGATCATGGTTGATTACATCAATGAAATCCCAGTGTACTCCATATCTGAGGATGAGAATATAGAAAATCTTCATGCCATTTTTGTAGTTCTTCCTCATGAGTAAATGTTTGGGAATTTATCTATGTGTGATTTTTGGGCTCAAGAATCATTTTTTGTTGGGAAAGTTGTATCCCAATAAGGATTAGTTGGGGATCCAATGAAAATATAATTTTTTTGGGCATCCCTCAATATAGTGGCAGAGGTATGAATCTTACATGGTCTTAAATTTTATTATATGATCTTCTTATCTGATTTATCTCTGGTTGGGACTCCTCTAACAGCATTGACAAGAGAGGATCTGGCGTTCATCTGGATTTATTAGTTTTAGATGTCATTTGAGTATCTAAAATATATATTGGTCAGTTCTCTAGTTCGTTTCCTGCTAATAGAAGGAGTTCAGTTTGAGGGTTTCTATGATTCTTCACATCTAGGGTTGGGATTTATCATAATGAATCAAAGATTTGTAATTTCATATGGGAATCATTACTTACGTCCCCATGAGAAAAATTATTCCACCACCAATCTTGAGTCAGTGTAAGTGGTGTCTTCCCTGATCATTTGGAAACATTACCTCATCAGATAGAACTTGTTGCTCTTCTCCAAACACAACATCCTATGGTATTTTTTTCCAAGCATTACATGAATTTCTTCCATCATCGGTGGATGGAGTTCCTATTGGATTAAGACCATGTGATTTTTAATAGACCTCAAACAAGGAATGGTGTTGTCAATTCATTGAGAAGGGCGTTGTGCTGTGATTCATTGTGTGAATCTAGTGATTTTTGGAGGGTGATAGAAGATCATTCAGCATTATATATGGATATGGAAGAAGATGGGGAAGGTGATGTATCCTTTAGATGATGGTTTAATCATATCAAGTGCATCAGGTGAAAGAATCCAAATTGGGGTATCATGAGGTGGAGGTATGGAGAGACCAATTTGTTTGTGGTGAGTCCCATGATGGTTGGTCTGATGATGAAAAACATGTATTTTTGTTTCACGGTGGTATTTTCATTATTTTGGTGATGCATCTTGTTGTTCTCAAAGAGTTCCATTGTTTTAATAGAGTGTTAAATCCTGGAATGTTGAATATTTACTATGCCTTGAGAGGTTAGTTTTTGTGGAATGGGTTGAAGAATGAAATTGTAGTGTCAGTTTAATGATGTTTGGTCTTCTAGAATGTGAAGGTCGAGCACTGTGTTCTTTGTGGTTTTCACCAATTGTTAGATATTACCAGTGGAAGTGGGAGGACATATCGATGGACTTTGTTATCAATTTTCCTTGAGATCTGGGAGTCAATAAGTCTATATGGGTGGTGCTAGATCATTTGAATAAATCATCCCACTTTATGACGATCAATGAGTCAAGTACAGTGGAGGTTTTGTCAAGGCAGTATTTGGAGGATGTGGTGAGACACCATGGAGTCCTGAAGTTGATCATTATTGATCAAGATCCCTGTTTTTACTCTAGGTTGTGAAGAGGTATCCATAATTATTTTCATTATCAACTATCCCATAGAAGTTATTTTCATCCAAAGATGGATGATCAGACAAAGCAGAACATCTTGAATCTTAAAGACATTTTGTTCCATTGGGTCCTTGATTTTGGAGGCTCATAGATGTGGCGTATTACCTAAGTGGAGTAATCATAAAAAATACCTTTCACTTCTCCAGTAGTATGGAAACATTTGATGCCTTGTATTGCTAACCATTCCATTATCCATTGTGTTGGACTAGGACTGAAGAGTAAGTAATTCTAATTCCAGAACATGTATAGAATATGAAGGAGATGATTGAAGTGATTCATGAGAGGATGAAGGCAGTGAAAGATCATCATAAGTCCTATGTCTATAGTAGGATGAAACCTCTAGAGTTTAGCTTTTGGGATCATGTGTTTCTGAAGGTGACTTCCCACTAAGTGAAGGAAAGGTTTAGATGTGGTAGTAAGATTTCTCCCTAATGTGTTGGCATTTCAAGGTGTTATCTCATGTTGGAGCTATGGAATATCAACTAGCACATCACCTATAGATTAGATGGATAATCAATTTTTTTATGTTTCATAGCTCTATCATTATCTCCATGATGACACTCACAACATTGATTGGAGTGAGATCAATATTGATGATAGTGTAAACATTTAGGACCGACCTGTAGAGGTCTAGGAAAACCGTGGGAATGTGTTTTATGGGTGTGTAATCCCCTTGGTTTGTTTCTTTGGGTAGTGTGGTAGAATAGAGGGGAGTACCAAGAGAGGTGATCATGATATGTTTCTTTGATCTGTTGTCATGAGAAAAGGTCAAATTCTTTATGAGGTATGGGATTATATGCTTATCTATAAATTTATGTGAAATTGTAGATTTAGCATGAATTAGACCCTTGGATCATAAGGAAAATTACCTAATTATATAATTCAACTGGATTAAATAATTTGTATCGATCGTGTAGTGATGTTGTTTATTCAATCTATGATAACGATTCTCTTTATGATTTTCTTGATAGTTTGATATCTATAAATTTCATGGTTTTTCATCTTGTTCTTGATGTAATGTTGTAAATAACAAATAGATGAAATTAATTGATAATTAAATAGATAAAAGATAAAAAATACATGTTTAATTAATCTTGTTATAGTAGTTTTAATTTTTTGTAAATCAAATTGATACAGAAATTCTTGTCTAATTGTATTTGATAATGAAAAAGAAGTGTATTTATTATTGTTGATAAATGATTAAATGCACGATAAATTAACTTTTTAATTAATTTTGATATCTTGTGATAGTGTGTGGCATAGTTTTCCCATATATGGAACATGTGAACAAGTAATATATTAATTCAATATGGAATAAGGACTGGTTTGGTGATAAAGATTATTCCATTGTAGGGCCTATGTTTCCCACTATCATGTAAACCATATGTGTCGTACTATTTGAAGCTATGATTTATCATTGTGTGTGAAGGTTTTATGCCTCTTTCTTGGTCAGATATCCCATTTCTATGTTTTTCCTGCATCTTGTGATGTTCTCTGGATATGATACTTGTGGTATATCAAAACAGGTGGAAATAATGTGATGTGATCTTATGTTTCCTGAGCCTGTAAGAATTTTGTGGTATTCAGGGTAGGGAGGCCCTATTTGTGGTAGATGTTGATGCATGGAGTGTGGAGATGCATCAATTTATTCATGTGGGTGTCAGGTAGGACACTATATATGATGGAACAGGTTAATGCTTGGATTATCCATTAATATGAAATTTTGATTCTTGTTGAATCTTTTGATGTTTATTTACTTTATATTACCCACTTCATGAGACAACTGGTTTTTCATACTCTCCTTCCAAGGAATGAAAAGTCTCATGGGGTAGGCTATGTGCTTTGCATGTTTAGCATCTCATGATTGGATGGGTCTATGCTTCTGCTATATGTGGCAATGGCATGATAGGTAGTTCATCTACTCAGCTATTGAGACCCTTATTTTTTGGTAGCATAGAATGTTTTCCTATAATACATAGAAATATATAATGTTGTAATTTCTGTTAAATAAATGAATAAATTTTTAACCCATGGGGTTGGAGCTTGCTAGGATGCAATGCTGAGGTTATATTTCTATAAAAATGTGGACTCGATTTGGTTGTTCCTATAGGGCATGGAACATTATTGTGATACTAATGTTATGATAAGTAAAAACACATACTGGTTAATTAATTTTTAAATAACTAATTAATGTAATGTGAAACTTATAAAAGATGATGATGTAACATAATATAGCTCTTTAATTCATGGTAATCTTATTGTGTATCTATAATTAGCAATGTAAACCTGGAGATCGAGGACATTAGCTACAGTTGAGACTATGTCTTAATTTCTCCCATATAGTGGTTGCAAGCTATATTATATCATGTATTTGACTCCCTCTATTTTTTAGTCCTCATTGTCGGTATGGGTATCTTGAACCCTGGGGATTTTGGGCCCTAGGGGGTCTTTTACAAAACATCTTGGTGAGAGGATGGATTGATGACTAACCCCTATTTCCCCACTCTCTTCACTTGGTTGTTACTTGTGTTGGTATGCATGGTGGTTAGATGCTCCATATATCTGTTTAGATGGATGTAATGGAATTTGGTTATTAACAAACATATATTCTGGATGTAGTTTCCTTGGGGATACTATAGGTATAAAATGTATAGGATGTGATGGATTGAGGGTCCTTACTCAGTGTATGGGATGTAATGGCTTGAGTTAAAATACATGATGTATAATACATGTTATGTGGATTTTGGTGGCTTCCTGAATATAACTGGTTAATTTAGTTATGTGGATGTGGTGGTGTGATGAACAAGGTGTATGCTGAAGCACGAGGTCCACGTTGTGATGCTTCGCCCATGTATCTACGGGATAGCCTTTTGGAGATGGATTATTTGGACGTGCGATGTTGGGGAAAAGTAGCAAATCATTGGGGAAGTGTTAGTAGGGTTCCCTTGATATTATTTATTATATAATATACTCATGTAATTGGTAATTGGTGCGAGTATCCATGGTGTACAACAAAACATTGTATAACTATTTAGGTGACATGTTAGTTTCACTTTTTATATTGTTCTTTAGTATGCTTTCATTAGTTTTGAATGAGAGGGGATTTATGTAGGATCATAATGAATGTATTGTTATATTCAACCACCATATATATATTTTTTCTTCAGGTCAGTTAGAGTAGGTTAGAGATCCTGTTGGACGCTACTAGCTTGTGGGTTGCAAGATCTATTTGGGATTAATGGTTGTTGTCATCTTTAATTTTGATTTTGGTACTATAGTTTTTCCATTTAGATGTAGTTGTTATATAATTACATTACATTTGTGTACTGGGGTTTCATTTATATTTTAGTTTGAGTAGGATTTGGTTGGTGTCTATATTTTCTCCCTCTTTCTCTTGTGTTTATCTTATAGGGTATTGCCTCCCATCTTCATGTTTAATTTACACTCGGTGCTAGTTACAAATTTGTGCCCTACATGAGTTGGGAATCAATGGTCGTTATCTCTCTACTCCCATTGACACCATAGGAGGGGTTCACATTGTGTATAGGGGGTCATGAAACTTGTAAATATTATATCATCCCTATATTACATGGGATTATACATCTACTGATTGTAGTTGATGTATTATGTTATTAATTTATGTACAATAAAACATTTCCATTTTTTTCATCTGTGTCGTCATTTTTCCCTACCATTTAATTATTTTTCTCATCCACTATGATGTATTATGATCTCTCAATCTTTCTTAAATGATGATAGGAAAACCCAAGGATTCATTCTTCTAATGAAACCCATATATGCATAGTTTACATAGCATCCATAATGCCTTCAATCTTATTTTTACATTCTCTGGATTGCAATAGATTAAGTAGAAGATCATACCACATGTATCTTTCCTTCCTATATTATTTATCACAGTTGAACACTATTTTCCCTCCCAATATCTAGATTAATATTTTATTATGGGAGAAGTTATTTGAATTGAGAATAAAATCATTATTGTGACCCATTTTAGAGAATGGTGATCTAATAATGTTTGGTCTTTTCCTTTATTTTGATTTAAATTTACACAATTTGCTGTGTAATTTTGAGTGTAGTTGATTGGAACACAGAAATTATATAATTGAATGTTCAAGGTTATGATATAAGGAATGATCAAAAAGTTAATTTCATGGATGTTTTTGTTTCATTCATCTATTTTTTCTATATTTCCATTTTACATTTCAATATTTATCTATCAAAACAACCCTAAAATTCCGCCACCAATTTTAAAAATCACATTACAAAAATAAAGAAACATAAGTGATAATACAATAACTAACTAACCCACGCACTAATTATGATAAAACTTTGGTCATATATATGATTCATTCTAAGTTTTAAGGGAAATTTTTGTATGACCATATATTATGAAAATCACACAATCAACTTGGAATCTTTTTCAAGGATTAGGTTCAAGTATTCACAATGTTAACAAAATTGGGATCAATATATTCCCATTTTTCTATGTTATTTGTTTTCTTCATTCTCAAATATCTCTAACTATGATAACATAAATTTTAGGGAATTAGTTATTATATCCTTATGAAAATACCTAGTTTATATTCCCACAGGATCCTAAGGTTGAGGTATAAAGTTATATTATCACCCATTTTCTGATGGACCAATAATAGAGGAATTTTCCTAAAGAACTAAGGCGATTGAAGGAAAAAAACTATATACCATAGCAACAAACAACCAAAAAAATAAATAGAATATGGAAATAAAAAATATCCAAAGGATATGTAGTAAGAGGAAAATAACTGATTGAATTTTTTTACGGAATAATAGAATAATTTAATGTGGATTCATTCCATTAAGTGGATCAAAAAGAAGAATCTCTATGACCTTTGGTGAATTAACTAGTCCCTTCAGTACAAATTAAGTACTATATAAATAGAAACATAATAGATTATGTGTTTTTAATGGGTTCTCATGTAGATATATAATTACATGTTGCATTTGATGGGGGAAATATTTATTTGAACTCATTTTTCTCTGATTTTATAAAAAATTAATTATTTACGGATTCACCATTATTTGAACCTGACAATGTAGTATTACAGGAGTTATCACTATGCGATGTGGTAGCCATGAAAAATGAGTTAGAGACCCCATAAATTATTTTTTCACCTCACCTCATCAAATTTTCCACAATGATGAGGGGGTAGACTAGAAGAAATGTATAAAATGGGACCTTTAAATGGATTTTTTTGGAAAAAATCCCTCTGGGTTACATTGAAGAATTATTGGGTTGATTTTTTTTGTTGAAAAAGAAGGTTTAAATGGTTTTTTGGTGTTATAGATTGATTTTTGATAAGATATGTTTCAAATAATCCAATATAAGTGAGTGGATTCATTGGAGGTTGTATAGAAGCAACATGTACAATGTGGTGTCGTTTCCTAGTGTTTGCAAAAAATTTGGGCCTCAAAATCTAGAGAATGTAGAAAAATGTTTTCGAAATAGATTTTTTTCCATGATTAAGGTGGGTTGGAATGTTACAAGTAAGGAATGTTTTGGGATCACCACATCAAAATATTTAAATTACATGAAGTCCACGATAGATTGGATATTGTGTGAAATGTGATTTTTTGCAGAAGAGGATTACATGCAAAATGGGATGTAAAATGGGGTTTTATGTGCTCAGAGGAGATCTTACATGAAAATATGAATATTAATTAGGATATAATTCATTGGTCTTGCAGTTATATAAATATATAGCTACCCCTCTCATTTCTATAGCTGAACCTTGGGAGAAAAATAAGGGCTCCAGATCTTGTAATAGTTGTAAGCAAGAGGAGTTACACATAAAGAGAGTTTCATGAACTTGATTTTGCATGTACAATGAGTTTGGTGAAATTAATAAATGTTCCATGTAATTAATTAATGTTGAATGCAAGAAACCCAAATTTTTTCATGAAAGATTAATGCTTCCCAGTAGTTCTGTGGTAAATCGGTATTCATCAATTCGACGAAATTATAAATTTGTGATACATGAAAGTAGGTGTAAAAAATATTGATTTTAGAAATAAAATGAGGATATTATGAAGAATATGCTAGAACAAATTATTTGAGAGAGTAGTGATCTTTCAAATTTTGGTGGGTTGTAAACTAAGAGGGACAGTGAGTCCACTCCGAACATTATAAATAGCAGTGCACGTTTATTGGATTTCATACATCAGTTCATTGTTGTAGTATGATCCTTGGATGTATCCCATTAATGGTGAACAAAGTAATTTTTTACCCCTAATGCATGAATTAATTTCTGTTCATACTTTTCTAAAAGAAATTGTATGAAGTGTATTTTTTTTAGAAATGAAACAAGATCTGAAGAGGCAGATGTTTTAATCAATCATACCCTAATTCACCCCGTAAGAATTTACCTAGTTAGTCTAATATAATTGAGACTATCTACCTCTTTAATAATTAGTATGTTGTGGTTTTTATCATGTAAACCACAAACATTGGGAAATAGTGGTTAATTAATGGACTGTGTAGTGTTCGAAAATCTAAATACAACCCCACATGGGAGGGAAAACCTATGAATCAATTATTTTATCTTTTGATTTCTATTTTACAACTTTTAATAAAAACATGTTATGTTTATTATTTTTGATTTTAGGTTTCCATAAATGGAAAACACATAGGTTATAATTTAATTCTATTTACAAGTGAACCCATATATGATTTTACCTCAAACCTATTGTACAATAAATGCCATGTTGTACCTATAATTTTAGTAATATTAATTTTTAGGACCATTATGCTTGAATTTGGGTACAAAAAAAGGTTTTGATGAATAAGTGTGGGGGGGGGGCTAAACCTGTTATGTTTAATGAATTTTAAGAACTATTGTTTGTAAATCCATTTATGAAATAAAGATAATAATAATAATAACAATAAACCCAAAAAAGATAAAAAAGCCATCCATTTTTTAATTATGGTACATAACTCTTTCATATAGTTGTATTAAATATTTATTAAACTTTCATTAAGCCAAATTTTTTCAATCTTAGGTAAAATACCATTATAGAATATAAGTATTTCATTGGTTCTCAGATTGTGAGAGAGAAATGATTTTTGAGTGGATTTCACATAAGCCTGTATGGAAATTGTTCTTGAGGAAATGGAAATAAAATGTCAGTGATGATATTTATATGGAATAAAAATTATAACATGAGCTCACAATACATTTAAATTTAATCTAATATAACATAACCTTGGTTAAAAACAATAACTTATGTATCCATCTAAAATGAAATTGATATAAATCCATTGATCCTAGAGTAAAATGTGCAATTCAGATCCCACGGTCAATCTCTGAGACATAAGCCACTAGATGAATCATATTAAATAAATTTCCATACACAATTCATTACATATACATGGCTGAGAAAAATTCAAATAAAAGTCTGAATAAGAGAATAATATTCAAAAAAATAAATTAGTTATAGGGAATATTTAACCTCGATGAAAAAGCGAGAAATTTAATTATAATGAATTCAATTTTTTGTATTAATTATGTTAAAATTTGAACTATGGTTTAAGAAACTTGTGAGAGATAGATAAATTATTTCTCTTCATGTTAATTTTTTTATTTCACATAAATCTAACTTGTTCTACTAATGGACATAGAACATTGACTCAATTGAAGTTATGTATGGAGTTGAAATCATTGAAGATGCATGATAATTCATGTTTTAATGAATCAAGGTTTTCATTGAATTTAGGTATGTATATTTGAAATTGGGATTAAAATTTGTCTGTTGATCTTTTTGAATAAATGGAATTCAATGTTGTTCTCATTAGTGTGATAGTTCAATTGTGGGGGAGTGAGGTGAGCCTAAAATTTCAAAAAAAAAAACTATTTATCATTCATAAATATCCCAATATTAATTGTATTCCTAGGAATATTTGTGGTTTTTGTGAGTTTTAAGAAGGCTAGAGCATGATAATTTAATGTCATAGAACAAGGGTTTAATTATCTATTTTATTTTTTATTTTAATCGATAAAACATACATTGATTTTAAAATTTGATGATATATTTTTGGAGTGAATTTAAATCATAAACTAATTTGCTTAAATGGATTTATTGTTGAGTTTTAATTTTTTTTAATAATTATTGAATTTAATAAAAACCAAAAAATTGAATCTTGTCATTAAAAATAATTTTAAAATTTCAATCAAAATGATTCATTTTGTTAATGGGTTTTTAAATTTTTTTAAAATGGGATAGGGTTCTCGTTATTATTAAAAAAGAGTCCAAAGAAGTGTCAACCTTGTTCACGCTTCCTAATTAAATTTTATGAAGGAAGCATGAACATGTTTCAATCATCTTCTATAATTTTTAATTAAATCATTATCAATATACATATTTACTAATTAATTATAAATACATATTAATTAGAAACTACTCAATATTTATAAAATATTAGTAAATATAAATAAATATTAATAATGTTTTATTATATAATCAAAAAATTAACAAATGTGTTCATTCCCATTCTGATCAACTGGTCTGATTCTTGGATCGTTATTCGATCTCCAATAGTGTTTTTTCATCAATTTTTAAAGTAGATCCATGCATGTTAATTTCTTTCCAAATGAATATGTCAATACATTATTACCTCTAGTGTATATTACAACACAATCATTCCACCTCCTCTCTCGTATATTAATATGAAATAAAATTCTCAAGGGAAAAGGTATCATTACATACTTAATAAATTTGTCATCCATTATTTCACTCTATGTCTATGTGAGCCATACATAGGGTATAAAACATTATTATTTGATTTGAGAAACAATTTTTTTCATTTACCAAATGATCCTGATACAAAAGGAAATGAGAAATCATATAATTCTCATTAAGGGAAATCAAATTTTATTTCATGATGGCGATATTAATTGGGATGTTAATAATTTATTAGAATAATAAACGTAAAACGTATTCACTCAAATTAATAAATAGATCAAAAACATTCAAGTGAAATAATAATGATAAGCGGCCTTTGAGTACATACACATGTCAACCTTTCTTTTTTTCATTGATTAATTCAATTACAATCCCTTTCTCTTAAGTTTACTTTTTTTAACATAGGAATAGGGATTTATAAAAAATATTCATCTTTAAATAATATAATATTTATCATCATTATTCAACAATTGGATTTTATTTTAATTGAAATTATAATTCGGGAAGTAACATCATAATTTTATATTTTCCTCCCCCACAAGGAAAAAAAACAAAACCATCTTTATAATGATGGTTCTCTTAAATAATGGGTTTTAAGATGTTCCAATATAGATAATACAGTAGAATTAATCTAATACATATGAATGTCCAAATTAGAAAACATATATAACTTCACCAAGGTTTATATTCTTCATTAATTTTCTTCAGTATTCCAAAATTATGATCTAACCATAATGATATATTCATTATACATTTTTATTGAATATTATAACACATTATTAAAATTCATTAATGATGAACCTCTTTCATATTTTTTTTGAAAGCCAGTTGAGGAATCATTCAAGGATGAAAAAATCCACATATTTGTGATATATATTGATTTCACTCTCTACTTATCATGTTATACGAATGAGAACATAGTTTTACATCAATTCCCAACATCACAAGAATATATATAAAAATCTATGATTAAGGAAATATGGTGGATATTCTTTATTTCTTAATGTGAATAGGAAGATAGAGTTTTTTTCTAAATGAAGTTGGTCCAATTCCACTAGTATTCGGGATTATACATCTTAACATATGTTCTAATTTATATATGTGTTGTAGTTATCTCTTCACATTACATGCCATATTTTGTGGAGTTTTCCCCCATATTATCCTTTATGGATGATGAAATCTTAACCCTCTTAGGGATTTTTTCTTATTATAAAAGAATATCACATAACGTTTCTTCATAATGTCCATAATTTGATCACATTATGGAGGTATTTTACCTCAAAATCCTCCAATAAAGATTGTGTACCATTATAAACCTTCTCCTTCTCTTATAAATATTGAATATATATCTTCTCAAAAATGGATAACTAAATTTCTAATTCCATACATCTCATACTATGGTTTTTCTAATCATCAATAATAATCACTTATTCTTCAAAAATATCCATTATCCATTCAAATTATTCTTCATGCATCATAATTTTTTAACAACAATTCGTGTAACATGATATTCTAGGATTTTATATCAACTTAAAATTCATTGAGATCAATAATATTTTTCTAGATTACATCATGTTCATGGATTCTTTCATCAAGAGTCTTTTCTAATTGAAAATAATAAATATTATCAGTATTTATTATTGAATCTAATAATATTATTTACTAAACATATATAGATAATAATACTATATATTAATATGAAAAAATATTAATTATTTATTTTTATAGGTAATTTGTAATTATAAGGAATTTCTTGAAAAAAAGAGCATTCCTATATAAATGATTACAGTATGGAACGTACAACAGGAATTATAAATCTAATATTAATGTAATCTACATATGTGGCCTGGATGAGGCTATCTCCCATAGCCAATCGTATATAGGATTCTTCCACAATATTTCTATCTATGTATCCACTCTGGCATACAATGCTCTTGTATATCTACATCGGAATACCCCACGACACTCTCCTGTGTAACAGGTAGTGGATGTATAGTCTCACCACATGTACCATGTACTTCCTCTACGGATAGTGGATGCTAGATGTACTATCACTAAAAAATAAAAAACATGGTTATTGTGATGTGTATGTACACAATGCAGGGCTTAAGAAAGCATCCAGATCAGACCAGTCAATGTCTATATTAGCCTCTTGTTGTTTTTGAGAAATTGGAGGAGCATCTGGCTGACCATAATAAACACCCTCCTCATGTGGAACATCAACATCCATAACTTGGTTTTCACACCTTGGTACATCTATATTAGTCTTAGCAGCCTCAAAATAATTTGGTGGATCAATGAAATGTTAAGCATAAATCTCATCCATGATAGGAAACAACTCGGCCATAGTGCTATGAAAATATGTCTCCTCAAATGTGCCCCCATCTACTCGATCAGTGATATTAAAGAGATGATTCCTATTATCAACCTGTGAAAATAAATTTCTGTTATGTAATGCTAATAAAAAATGTGTTCAATAGTGTAAGAAATAATAAATACCAACTCAAGAAATCCTCTTCTGTGTCGTGTTAGAAATCTAACTGGGGACCTGCAGTACCATGATGCATAATCCAGCAGATCCGATAAATGAAAATGTACTTTCCTCGCACCTCATAACTGGGAATACTATCATTTATCACATAGATCAACATTTGTGGCATGATATCTCCTTCAATAAAAGTAACTTTTCCTTATGATATTCACATAATGCAGTGAAGGTAACCGACTATGCATGTCTGGAACAGACTAATGGAATTGGAACTGCCTCATAACATTTTCAGTTTTATGCCACATGACAATATGAACAAGAATAAATGAAACCATGTCTGAGTGTGTAGCAAGAATCTCCATACAATACTATGGAAGACTCTGGATGATATCATATATATATTGAATCCATGTAATCTGATATAAAAAATTATTAATCAATTAATAAATAAATATATGTATAGTCACGAATAATGATTTATGAATTTAAATAATAATCACATACATCGACTTGTCAAAGGCTATCCAGCATAAGTCTTTAGGCATGTTTGTTAGGTCTGGTTGTATCGAAATGTCAATGTGCTTGGCACCACATATAGATAACATTGTTATAGTTACATTTCATAGTAGAAAGTAATATAAATAAGTTAGAAAATATAAGGTAAGAATATCATCTCATCATCCATGAGGATACTCTACTATAATATCTACAGACAATGGCACATGAGCATGTGGAGCTACGAGAGAGATTTTCTCTGAAATAAGAATCTATAGAAGAATAATGAATCATGTTATATGAAGCATATAAATGTGATAATCATGACAATCCACAATGTATGTATATGAAGGACAAGAAGTCCCCACGATATACTCGCACGTCTTCTCCAAATCCTCCTGTAAAGGTACATATTTTTTATTTACAAATGTAGTGTAGTGATATATAAAAATTGTACCACCGAACATCCACAAAATATAAGCACATTCAAATTTTTGAATAGATATATGTTCATAATATTCTACTAGATGTGTGAAGTGAGGGTCTAACGAGGGAACACACAATCTACTACTGATGATAGATCTACCATCAACATTGATCTTTATGTCGAATAATATAAAAAAGTTATTGAACCAATATATGTTACCTCATACTGTCATAGAAACATCATTAATGGTGAGGTTTAACAAAATTGACACTTTCATCAGTGTAATAGTTATCTCCCCTTTGTAATATTCAATATGTGTGGATTTGGTCACTATCTCTTTATGAGCACAACAATGAGCTGATGGTCGAAAAAGGTGAAGTCACAGATTTCTACACCATAGAACCTAACGTGAAGAATATGGGGATAAAGTTGGTTGTGGTACGACATGACAGAAATGATGATATCCCTATACACTCAAAGGATCCATTGGGCATCCATCTCAAAATATATGTGAAACATTAATATCCAAGGGTGTGATAAATATTGGACCTACCGGATGAAAAAATTATATCATCATTAAATTTTTATATTGAATTAAATGAAAAGATTTGTTGTTTAGAAAAACAACAAGTAAAATATTGTAGGAAGATATATGTGGGTTGTGTGATTGGTTTTTTTTATCAATATTTTATTTTATTGATCACCAATTAAATTAATTTATTCTATGTTTATTATATTAATTTTTATTCATGAGAAACTCATATTGAACATGAAGATGCAGTATATATTCCTTTTTGATGTATGTATATTTTATTAATAGTTATAATAACCAAAAAAACTATTGATATAATACAAAAATGAAACAAACCAAAATTAAAATGTGTTTTAAATGGTGAAATTCAGAAATAAATTGATTAATTCCTAAAATATACAAATCAGAAAAAAATATACACATTTGTGATAAAATACACAAACTAAATCATGGATTATAATAAGTGTACATATGTCATAAAACTTTCGAAAATCTCTTATGAGTATTTCCTTTTTCATGAAAATTATGCATCGTATCCCCCTCCTCATTTCCAAGGACAATAAATATCATTTTAGATTCAAGTAGACTTCTGTATTCCCTGTGGGTGAAACCTGGTAGTATGAATAAAATAATTTAATTACCATTAAAAATTATAATAAAAATCATAAATATAAACAAAAAAAACTTACGAAAAAAATAACAATGACGATCGTCAGTTGATCAACAGGGAATGGTATAGAATGAATGTCACCAACATGAATCCATGATTCACTATAATAGTTAACCAAAGTTGTCTTATGATATAATTGGTCAACATAGGGATCCCATGTTATATTTACTGAATAAAAGACAACAACAACATGTGATTAGGGAGATTTCAATTCAATAAAGTTATTGAAATTATACTACGAGTTATACATCATGACCACGAGAACAAAACCACAGGGTCATGTAGATCAGTCATAGAATACTCTTATCTAAAAGATCCACTTTTTTTCGACTGAATGTTGGAACAATCCATCTTGACCCCTTACATAATATCTGATCAATTTAACTATGTAAATGATGAAAAAAACACATTTTATTTTCTATCCTCCAATGGGACTTTTTGGAAAATTCAACAATGTAGTCCACCCATATATAAAATATATCTTTCACTAACCTTGTGACCTGGAGTTTGTTCACACCTTTGAGGACCCCATTTATGATCTCATCTTTATTAGTTATAAAATAGACATATCTCTTTCCACCATCATATGATAATGAACATTTTCCCTTTTAAATCTATATAATATATTCATACACATCTACATTATCCGTTCGAAACTCTCAAATAAGTTGATTATAGCTTTCTTGTTGGGGATCATATGATGAATCCATAAATGAGTAATTTATTTAAAAGTATAATAAAATTTCTTTTAAAAAAGATTGTTTATAAAATCATACCCAACTCGAGGATCATATTCTTTATTTCATCATCTCTGAAATTCTTATGCACATTACATGCAATATGCCTAATGAAATAAAAATGATAAGTATTAAACTATGTCCATGAAATCCCATTACTATTTACGGCCTCTATAATATATTTAATATGTTTATATATTAGACACACACCTGGGTTTCATGTTACATGAATGCATACAAATTGAAAAAAATAGCTCCATGATTAAGAATTATCCATTTCAGCAAAAGTGAATGAAAGTGAAAAGGGACCACAAATACCATCCTATCTGGAAGAAATGAGTAGTACACCTATATACTTGTTATTAAGGAATGTTATATTGGCCTGAATGAACTCATTACATAAGGAAAAATAAGTGATGCATGGCCTTAATGCCAAACAAATCCTATATAAAATCACCTTCAATCAATCAACTCGGTGATTGGGGGACTCATAGTCAACATTTTCCAAATGATAAATAATCTAATTTTTGAGAGAAAATATTTCTATAAGTTGTTGAAAAATTAAATAAGCTTAATCCCAATCACCATACACTTTTAAAATTGCCTTATGTTTTTCATTCCAAGCACTATTGTAGAATTTATTATAATTAAACAACTGCTGAATTATTTCCAGAACAAGGGAAATGGGAATGTCAACACATGTTTGTACCATCTCTACAATAATTATTGATAACTACTCTACATCAAGTAAAGATCGATCATGGGGAAATCTTGGATGCACACAAGTGTGTGGTACTTCTAATATACTTATATTCCAACATGAGATATTTTTATAATATATTACCCTTAATCAAAATATTCATTTTTCCCTGTATTTTTCACATTTAATGAATACTTTTTTGTTTATAACTCATAATCAAAAAATGTGAAATATCAACCTATGTTGTAATTTTTGACAAATTATTCATCGAAACTTTACTTTCAAACTCCTACCCAACATTTATGTCATTATTATTTAATGTAGATCTATTCACAATAATTCTTAATAATTGAGTATCCAGTGAAATTCCATGGAAATTAAATCCTTCAAGTAAGGATCTCAATAATGAAGGATAATTACCACTAACTGGTGGATTCCTTTGATGTTTGTCTCTTAGAGGAACCACATAAGGTTCATTCCTGAAATCACCCTACTATGGATGCTTATCTCTCATATAAACCTTAGAAGTTTTATTCCCCACATAACCCTCACCCACATCATCACTAGATTCCTCAGTAGATACTTCATCCTCATATAATCATTCATTCACTATATCAATAGTATATAGAGAGATGTCCCCTACATTTCCTTCCAAATAATGATTATCTTCTCCAAATTTTGGTTCTATCACTGGAGTAATATGAGGAGGTAATGAATAAGAGTTTGATGAAGGAATGACTTCTATAGATCTCAAAAAACGTGGTTATATAGTAGTTAGTTTCACCACATTTATAACACAAATCTCCACATACGATTAATTTAGACCATTAATACTCTATTTTATGAATAACCAAGATGCATAAATCCAATCCTCATCATTGAGTAGAGGGTACTCAGTTTTCCATAAACGTTCATGATATTGATTATATCGATATTTTATTTAAGTAATTGATTGATTATACCTTAGTTTTAACTGATTTTGAATCTTACTGAAACCTTCATCGAATTTTAGTCAACCATTAATATTTGACACTCTTGTAGGTGGAGATATAAACCTAAAACCCTACTCTGTGTATATTACCTAACAAATGTAATATATTTTCATGTACATGGTTATCTAAACAAAAATAATTAATAAAATATTACAGAAAATATAGAAAATTTTAAAAATTTAAACTGGTTATGATTGAATAATTGACTTACTCTTGAGAAATTTTCTATGGATTGGTTTTTCACTATTAAGTTACAGTGATGGTGATATTATTACCAACAAGAATTTAATAAAACATTATATATTCTTATAACAAATACTCAAATGTTTCATGAATTATAAGTACTTATGAATAAATGACGATGACATGATCTTGAGACATATTATGGATTTGTTCATCATTATCTGATAAAAAAACCGAAACCTATGGGTTAACTCCTAGAGTCTCTATTATCAAATATTTCAGAAACCTCTTTTCTTCTTTTAAATAGTAACGCCTTTTATCGAATCCCTCTTTTGGAATGCATGATCTCAAATGCCTCTTATTCAACGCCTCATATCGATATTCTTTTAATTACAAATTTACTCACTTTATTATTATGGTGTCAAGGGGTATGAAATAGTTATCATTTTTTAAGAGAACAAACAGGTAATTACATACATAGTAGGGGATGACACTCATGTCATCATTGCAGAAAAGAATACACAATTATAAAAAATTATATAACCACATTAACAAATAAGATAGGAAATTTTAATTATGCACTGGTTAGCCATATCAAGATCAGGAATCACACAATAATCATAAAATGTTTTTCAGAATAATTATTATCATCTATATATTATATAACTTTACCAATTAGTGGATAAAATATATATTAAATATTTACTCCAACATTCCAAAAAATTATCTTTTTAATGTATATAAATATATAATAATAAAATTTAATATATTTTATTAAATGTAATATAATTTACAATTAAATTAAAACCATTACAATAAATAACAATTTTTTTATTTTCAATTTAATAAAATCACACATATATATATATATATATTATTTTTTCCATTCTACTGCATTCCAAAATATAATTTATTATATTTTATAATTTATTTGTTGAAGGAATAATTACTTACAATAAATATAATATTTATTTATTGATTAAAATTATTATTAGAAGTCAATAAATGTAACATAATATACATTGTCATAAAAACATGAAAATATTATAATCTTATATTATATCAAATTTAATAAAAATACACATATATATTATTTTAATTATTTTTGTACATTCAAATATTTAATTAACTGTAATTAAAAATTTGTTCATCAAATAATAATTACTTTTATTTTATATAAATTAAAATTATTATTCATAGAAAACTTATTTTATACCATTAAAAATTATAATTATATATATTTTTAATAAATTTAAATATAATACTTTATATAACTAATATATTTTTTAAAATTTATATAGTTATAATTAAAATTTATATTACATTAAAATAACCATATTTTATGTATAATAAGTCCATTCAACTCACCAATTAAATTAAAAGTATATAATTTTTTTAGAAAAAAATTATATCTCAAATTATAAATTACATTTAAGACACACCATATATAAATTTGGTAAACATTCAAAATGAATTATATTATAAGAAAAATAATTACTCATTTAGATATTAAATCATATAGTAGAAACTAATTTATACATTCACACATGCATCAATACATTTTAAAAAAATAAAAAATGCAAAAAAACCCTAATATATACATCCATTCAATCGTACATCAGATATAAGATAAATAAAATATACAAACAAAATAAAAAAACACTAATACATAATAAAAATATTAAACAAAAATTTTACCTTCTTAAAAAGTGATACTATATATTGAGAAAATGTTTCTTTAGCGCTTCACAACAAAAAGCAGATGAGAACAATGAGATTTGGGGGACACCTTTTTTAAATTTTGGTCGGGAATTATTGTGAACACCATTAACTCCTCCTCATGAACATTGTAATGGAATCTTGAATGGGGTTCACACATACTCCATTAAATCTAGTAAGAATGAACATGGTTCACAGTTTTTTGGTGGTAGAATGAGAAGTGTTCACCCCGTTCGGACTTCTTCCTTGGATTAGAGATAAGTTAACAGAGGTCACTATTCTCTGGACCTATTTTTTAAAGAGGGTATCTCATCCCATTTTAAGAAACAAAATTAAAACTAATTAATTAATATCTTCTACCATCACACTCATGTTTCCCATTCATGAGCTGTCATCCTTTATGAATAATTATCCCAAGTTGTGTCAATCGAATCATGTTGAAGAACTGAAGACATGGAACCGATGATATTTTTGAAGAACTAGTAGGTGTAATTAGAGACAATATGAAGATAAAGAAGATTTAAAAGTAGATTAATTAATTTTACACATAAATTAATAAACCAAATGAGTCAATGACTTCATATGAGTTCAAACTAAGTAATTTGGATAAATAATATGATGAATGGCGAGATATGCCATATTGATGACCACTATGTGCATCATAATGTGAGATCAATTTAAATATTCAATCAACCATTGGATGGTCTTAAAATTAAAATTTCAAATGTCCAAATTTCCAAAAATTATATGGTTTGACACCTAAATCCTACAACCATTATAGAATACAAATCTAGGAATTTGTGGCGCATGATGATGAAATTCAGAAATCAATTTATTTAGACTCTAGCTTAGATGAACCATAATATTTGGTCCTACTCAATATTTATTGACTAAGAAAAATTGTATATTTATTTATTTATTTGTGTTTTGGAATGAATATTTAGGGTACATCTTCCCCCATGATCATTTCGGTTTCAGTTTTTAATGATCATTTACAGAATGTGCTTTCTTGAATGCTCAAATGACGTCCCAATAAGCTGAGTTGTGCATGCTCAATTGAATCTGAATATTATGATGTAGATATTGTTTTATCTAATAACTATCATTATTTGTTCCCATATGTATGTTTAGAAATATAGAATGACCACATGTCTGTCCCAATGATCTAGTTCAACATTTGAAGACTCTTACCCACGAAGTGTTAAACAAATTACATGTGTGCCTTTTTTCCACCATCTAATCAAGGATTTCACCCCATTATCCAAAGTCCCTAACTATTGCAAGTTAGGATGTTAATTCCAAGCTACAATAAATCCCATTAGTTGAATAGGTTCAATAAAATTCCTAAGTCTGGAGATCTTCGTCAATAATTTCACACTAGTTATAGCCCTCTACATAAACTTGAAAAAAGCCTCACAAATCAGACCCCAGTATATTTAGACTTGAACCTTGTTACTAGATGAGGCCCAAGTATAGTGAGGCCAAATCCTTGTTTGGAAGTCCCATTGCAGCACCACCATATCCATATTTTTGCTATCCCAACCACTGCATACGGAAATTGTGAAGCCCTTAACAAATGCTTCTGAGTTCAGGACATAAAAATACTGTATGTTTTTTTTTGTAAAATGAATCTAAAATACACATGTAACATTGTATATGCCACAAAATTTTCCAGTTTAGGTTTTAGAGAATTATATACACACATGAAAATTTGGGAAACCTGAAAAAAAATTAAATTGAATAATCAAAAATTATTCTTGCATGCTGCCTCCACAAAGAAATAAACAACATAATGAAATTCTACTAAAGTTGTTGAAAATAAATTTAAAATATAGGGTGATCATTTAGTTTTCTAGGTAAGGGGTTTTAAATTAATTGGTAAGTACTTTTAACATAAATCATTTGATAAAATGAGTACTTAGAAATAGGGTTTGAAAAAATTGAATTAGAATAAAATCATACTATTTTCAAAATCATTAATTTGAAATGTAATAATATCTTGAATTAATTATTTCAATTTCTCAATTTGTAAATAATAATTTTAAAGGATAAATCTTGATACTCAGAAGTCCATGAGAAAACCATATGAACATTTAGTTGTATCACATATGGGACAATTTCCCCTTGAGTTCATGAGTATATTCCACATACCACAACATATCATTTGATTCTGTAGTGTCACTCTATGAAATTATTTTAATGGTCCTTCATTTCTCACTCATAGCCCATAATCATTTTAAAACTATACATACATTATTTTCATAAATAAAAATTTTTATATACTTCTTAACATAAAATAATATCTATTTATTACTTTATTGATGAATAACTGTAAGAAATCCATGATTGTAAGCAATTTCTATTATTTAATGGACATAAAGACAAATTATTATCAATTCAAATGAATCATGAATAAAAATTATTTGAATTCATAAATAGCTAAGATGATGTCCAATTCTATAGTTATTGATTACATTCATGGACAAAATAAAAAAATGTTACACAGTAAATAATTTCTTTCATCATTTATAACTTGCTACAAAATGAATAGTTTTCATAAAATGATAAATTTTATCATTTTTAAATAACTACTACATGTAAATTGATAACGATAAAATGATTTCTTTTATCACAGATATTTTTTAAAAAAAATTATCTAAAACTCACGAAAGAAAGGAAAATCCCCCAAGAACTTGATCCCGTGACCGCTACCCCAGACACCAAACCCCCCTTTTCTACTATAACTGCATGTTTGGGGGTTCTCTCATAGAGATTTTATTTATAAAAGAAACAATTATTATTTTAAAAATAATTTTTTTTGTTGTTGTTTAAAAATAACAGGTGAAATAATTCTAAAAAATATTTATTCTTTTCATGAATTTATATTTTCCATCAGAATTTTTTGTTTTAAATCAATGATAAAAAAATTTCCAATATGAAACAAACATTATAATATTTATGAACAAACATTCATACTTCCATTATATAATTTTAATTTATATACATACATAAACATATAGTCATATATATATATATATATATAAGTTTTTTAAATCATGATATTCCCCTTGAAAAACCATGAATCTGAATGATTTATAAAATATATCCCTTACCTTAAATGGGGATGGAACCTATGATATAGAGTTTGGACACGAATAGAAAGAAAGGCCATATAGTTTTTTAGGAATGTTTAGGTTGTTTCAAGGTGTGAAAATGAGGTTTTATATAAAGTAAAAAAATATTATTCTAATCATTCTTGTATTAGAAGTGAAAAAACCATGTTTGTCGAAAGGGCAGTCAGAGGCTAGTTGTTCGTCCAATTTCAAAAATAACATAATAAATATATATATCATTCTTGAATGTTGAATCAGCCTGAAATATTAATTGTTGGACAAAGTAGATTGAATCGTGGTGTTCGTGGTTATTTTTTAGATTTTTTAATTACATATATTCTAACTTTGATGTGAAATATATATATATATATATTTAATTAATTATTCCATTGAAATTTGGGAATGAAAGGGTAATGGAAACCTCATTTTATCAAGGTTTCAGATACAAAATACATATTGTTTTGAGGAAATGGTGACGAAGTGGGATATGGTTGAAAGAGATTGCAATT
The DNA here is from genome assembly GCA_963277665.1 of Viscum album. Taxonomy (NCBI): domain Eukaryota; kingdom Viridiplantae; phylum Streptophyta; class Magnoliopsida; order Santalales; family Viscaceae; genus Viscum; species Viscum album. Next base: position 1,609,083,024 of record OY728140.1, read on the forward strand.
ATGGAAGGGTGAAGGTTTGTGAAGGTGTGACCTACTAGTGTGGGGAGGAGAAAACCGGGAAGACAAACTCAGGAGGAGGATACAATCAAAAAAGGGAAGGATTGTGTAGATGATTCTAACGAGATCAAATGTATGGGATTCCATACAATAGAAAACGTCTCATCACACATTGAAACAGGGAAAAAAAGAAGTTATTTATAACACTTGGTACCCCCTCCCCCTCGATGACACCAACAAAACGCACAGTAGGAGCCTTATCCATGCACTCCCACCCGAGATTCGTCTGACACTACACCGGACATGACCATGAATCAAGGCCATACCTAGGTTCTGGCCTCAATATTGCTCAAACTAGGATTTCACTTGAGCCAATTTCCTCCACGAACAGAGGTCTTGGCCTTAGTTCCCACTTCAGTAGTTGTTCATGGGCTTCCATTGGAATGTGGTGGTACTTAGATTTTTTTTAAAAAAATTATTATAACATGGGGAAAAAATATTAAAGTAACACACAAATAGACATTATCACTTACATTATATTTAACACCATTTAAAGGTAAATTTTTAATTTTTAACCAGTTTCTTAGAAACATTTTTAAAATCAATTAAAAACTGAAATTTATATTTTAATATTATTTTTTTTTCATTTGAAAACATTTTCATTAAATGTTATAAAATTTATTATTATTTTGAAATTTTCATTTCAAAATAATTTTAAAATTTAATTACTTTTAAAGTCTAAAAAAATTTCAACAGTTACATTTTTCTACCAACAATCACAAATAAATGTCTTTAAAAATACCCATAGCTAATTGTATTTAGAAAAACACATCTGAATTCCTCGAAGTTCAATTATTTATAGAATAGTGCTCTCCATCCCTAAAGTTCATAGTGTTATTGTCATTTGTATCACTACTATTTTTCTATGGATGACTCAATGGAAGTATGCCATACATTTGGACTTCTTGTTTTCCTTAGTGGTGCTCTAGTTATTTTCCCTGGGATTTTGATGCATCTTTGGGATTATTTGTGGTCTTTCGATTAATAGATATATAATGTAATTATTTATCTATCAAAATAGTATTCCATATTTTTTTCACAAATTTTGATTTCTATATTTGAAATCATATGATAATAATAATAGTAATAATACCAGTACATCGAATATTCAAGGTGTAACTTTATTCCACGTTTAATTGAATTGTGACCTCATATTTCCTTCATACACACATCCCTCATCGTATTTTTTGAACATTGATGTTCCTACACAAAAAAAATTATTAAAAAATTGTATTATATTATTCAATTCATACCATCACCAGAATCCCAAATGTTGGAAATTCTCGTGAAAAGATAGATTTATTCCATTCAAACTGATCCTCAGTGAAGTTTTAATTTAAATTATTTGATTTTTCCAAACAAAACATGATAAACATGGGTCAAACTCATTTAAATAATAGTAGTATACACGATATATGAGCGAGGGTTGTAAATCTTAGAGTCATATGAGTGGAATTTATTTCTAGAAAACAACTGAATTGACTCGTATTATAAAATTTACAAGTCATTAAGTATACTATATATATTGAAATAAAAAACCTGACATAGTTAGGCTACGAATAGGTCACCTTATTCTACATATTTAAAAAATAACTAAATACTCAAACTGATCAGATAAGGTGAAACATTTAAAAAGACCCTCAAAATATTTTCTTTTTCATGCATAGAATGAATGTGGTGCATGTACAGTGATAAAATAGACAAAACGTGCTCCTCAAAAGAAACAGATTATTTCATGGATATTTTATGTCATGTAAATTCATATACATGATATTAGAAGGTTTAAATAGGGTTATAAATCATTCATTTATGTTTTTCAAATTATATTTTTTGTGTAATTAATCTGGAAAAGAAAAAAGTGTTGTTATTTTTCTTCATTCTTCCATATTAAAATATTAATAAAAATAATTTTTACAAAGGAGGCATACTTGAATAATTACTTTTGTTATAATTTTACAAAATTATCTAGACCGTCACTTGGATTCCAGCTATTAATCCATGAACACATGATTTTGGGTTCAGCACATAAAAATGATGTTAATTTTTATATTATAGAAAAATAAAATATATATAGATAAATTTACACAAAAGTACATATTTCGATCTTGGTTTTGGAGAACTAGATAAATATATTGAATTTACTAAAGCTATAAAAAATTAAATAGTACAGAATAATAAAAAATACATCATGTGTACTGCCCCTCCAATTAAAATCACATCAAAAATAAATTCTAATACATCTTTGAAAAAAAATTAAACATTTGGTAAGCATTTATTTTTCCTAGTAATGGGTTTTAAATTCATTGACAAGTAATTTAAAAATAATTTATTTAATAAAATGAATACTTTGAAATAGTTTTTCAATGAATTGAATTTAAATATGATCATACTATTTTGAAAATAATTAATTTACAATGTAATAATTTTTTGAAATAATTTTTTGGATTTCTTCACCTAAAAATAATAAATTTAAATTATAAATCATGATACTAAATATGCCATTTGGAAAACCATAAGGCCACATAGGTTATCACATATGGGAAAGGATCCCATGAGGTCATGAGTTTACTCTTAATATCGTAACATATCATTTCATACACTAATCCCGCTTTTAATAAAAAAATAATGGTCCCTCCTTTCTTAATGATATCCAAAAAGAATTTAAAATTAATTAATAAATTATTTTATAAATAGAAAAAAACCCTAGATATATATTAACTTTGAAAAATCATTTATTTAATTTATATAACAATATCTAGGAGGAAACCATGATTTCCCAAAATTTCCCATCTTTAATATACATAATGATACATACTTAAACATTTAAATGAATACTAGAATAAAGATTCATGGAATGTCAAAATAAATTATATTATATCCATATCTACTATTATTAATTATTTTCATGGACATAATAAAATAATTCACACACAAAATTATATAATTCATAATTTTAATATTGTGGAAAATGTATAGTTTTCATAAAATGATGACATTTATCATTTTTAATGAAATAAAACACATAAAATGATAATTATAAAATGATATCTTATATAATAGATAATTTATTTAAAAAACAATCAATTTTTAGTAAAAAATAAAAAAATAGTTGTTTTTTATTAAAAATTAATTATGAAATAATTCATTAAAACATTGATTGATTGCATGAATTTCAATTATCCTTCAATATTTTTTAAAAATTTATGGTAAAAAAATTGGTTTTCTAAAAAAGACATGATAATATTTATCAAAATACATAGAAGATTCCATGATAAAATTTAAAAGTATAAATATACAAATATATATATATATTATAAATACAAATATACAGCTTGAAAAACCATTATTTGTCATGATTTATAAATGAAATATGTTATGTTAAATGTGGATTAATCTAAAGATGATGGTGGTGGGAAAGTAGAAAACTAAAGATGGTATAATTTGTAAGGAATGGATCGAGTGTTTTATAGTGTAGAAATGATGTACGATGTAATTTAAAACTATATTATACAAATCATTAACATATTATAAGTGGAAAACCCATGTTTGTGGAAAGAGGAGTGAGATGTAATTTGTTTTCTTAATTTATTAAAAAATATCATATATATATGTCATTCTTTCATGTTGAATCACCCAGAAAGATTAAAAAATGGAAAACATTGATCGAATACTAGTGAGAGTGGTTGTTTTTCTTATTTTGAATTATATATATTTGGATATTGATAGGATATATATATATATATATATATATATATATATATTAGGCTTCCTTTTGAATTCGGGAATCAATGGAGAAAGAAATCTCATTTAGTCAAGGGATCAGCTACACCATCCACATCGTTTTGTGGAATCAGTATCGAGCTGGGCTATGGTTGAAAGATAATGCAATGGTGGATGTGAGAGGGGTCCTTGTTTCATCACCTACTTCTGTAGGGAGGGGAAATGGAGGAGGGAAATAGTGGATTCAATACTTATCGAGAAAGGGAGGGAAAATCCAGATGAGTCTAATGAGATTAGATGGATGGGATTCCATTCCATAGAAAAATGAACCTCCCCGCATCAAATAAGGACAAAAATAGAACTTCTTTATAACCATTGTTGTGGCTCCCCCTGATGAAACCAATAGACACTACTGGAAAACGGCCTATAACCACGGTTTAAAACCGTGGGTATAGCCCCCAAAACCGTTGGCATAGCATATCCCCACGGTTTTGGGAACCGTGGGTTGGAACGGCATCGGGATAGGTCCCCAGCATATACCCACGGTTTTCCAAAACCGTGGGTATAGGTGTCCTGCCACCATGTCACTGAAACATATCCAATTGTCACAGTGTCAACGACTTTTACCCACGGTTTCAAAACCGTGGGTATAGGTCCTAAAATAATGCAGGTGCCGAGTTTCGATCTCGCGACCTCTCTGCTGCAAAGACCGCGTCTAACCACTACCCTAACATCATATATATATATATATATATATATATATTTAGTTAAATAAATTTATAAAAACCGTGGGTATATGGTTCCCGCCAAAAAAATTTCCTTCCCGCGGAAAAAAAAATTTCCCATGCACAAAAAGTGACCTATACCCATGGTTTTTCATAACCGTGGGTATATGAATTATAGCCTAGACCTATCCCCATGGTTTTCCCCAAAACTGTGGGGATAGATACCCCTATACCCACGGTTTTGGGAAACCGCGGGTATAGGTCACTTTTTAGGACCTATCCCCACGGTTTGGGAAAACCGTGGGGATAGACCCCCCTATACCCATGGTTTGGGAAACAACGTGGGTATAGGTCTTGAATAGACACCTATACCCACGGTTTTCCAAAACCGTGGGTATAGGGGGGGTCTATCCCCCACGGTTTTGGAGAAAACCATGGGGATAGGTCCATTTTCCAGTAGTGAGACACACACATAAACACATGGAAAATTATACATTGGCTTCTTCCTATTCTTTGTCCCACACTAAGCTGGACGGAACTATGACTCAGGTCCTTACACATGTTTTTTCCTCGCTATTACTCGAGCTGGGCTTGCACCTGAGCCAAGTTTTTCCACAATCCAAGGGGTTGATCTTAGTTCCCACCGATGGAGGGGTGCACGTGTTGCCTTTCGTTTGTGGGTTACGTAGAATTTTTTTTTGTAAACATTTTTCTTTCATGAAAAGAAATATTGAAGTAATATATATATATATATCATTAACCTTAGATTTTACACCATTTAAGGGAAAATTTATAATTTCAACCCAATCCCATGGAATCATCTTATTGGTTATATTTATAAATAAAAGTTATTTTATAATTTTAAAATTTATTCTTATGATAACATATTCATTAAATGTGATAAAATATATTATTATTTTGAAATTATAATTTTAAATCAATTTTAAAATATTATAACTTTTTACAACTATAAAAAAATCAATAGTTACATTTCTCACCCAATAGAAAAAAAACAAGTATGTATAATTACCCATGTTTAATGTCATATAGAAAAACACATTAAGATTATTCGATGTTCAATTATTTATTTCAAAAATAGTGTTCAACCTCCCTCAAGTTCTTTGTGTTATCAGCTTTCTTCTTGCTATTTTTTTAATTAAATAATATTTAGAGGATGTATGCTACAAATTCAGACATCTTGTTTTACTAAGTGGTCCTCCAGTTATTTTTCTAGGGCTTTTACTGGGTTTTTGGACAATCTACGATCTTTATATTAATAAATATTTAATGTAATTAGTGTTTTATCAATAATTTTATTCAATTTTTTGTTCATTGTTTTTAAATACTATTTCTTAAATTATTTAATATTAATAGTAATAGTAATACAAGTAAATCATTAATTCAAGATATTAATCAAATAAAATGAAAATGGGGCATAATTAATCCATAAAACATTCCATCATGTGAATCTACACATCTAAACAATAAAAAGAGTTATTTTTCACCGCATTCATCATAGAAAATATGTTGGTATTATTGTGAAACAGTTTACTCGATCGATTTTGGAAAAGAGGTAATCTGAACTATATTAATAACGACCCACAATCATGACATGTGGATACATTTAAATGAAGCAGAATCTCACTACACTCAATGCCCTAAATCATAGGATCAAGAAGTCTATTAGTTATAAATAATCTATCTTCCATATTTAACAAGGGATTAGGTATCTACCAAATGTATTTATGGTCGTATATAATTAATTTCTTCATTATAATACATTTTAATGCCTTTTATATATGTTTATATTTTTTCCCTCTTTTCATTCATGGTTCTCAAAATCTCTGAAGTCTTGTGATCTCTCAAGATCTCATCGATGATGAGAGGCTACCTCATAGAAAACTTCATTGGATGAAAACTTCAGATGTAGAGTTCATGCACTCGAATTCATACCTTCAATATTATGATAAATATTAATGGATTTTGAGAGGTTGAAAAAAGATCTTGTAGGTTTCAGGAAAAGAGGAAAAACATTTGGAGGACATCAAATTAAAATATATTTTAATTTAGAGTTTCCTAAAACCACATAATTGGATCATTCGTGTTAAATTTATAATTAATTTATATATGTTTGGAAGAAATAATTACCTAATCATAGAATCGTTTATTTAATGGATTTTCACCTCTCTTGAAAACCCATTCATATTACCTTCATTGTGCTATAAGGATTCAGGTGTAGAATTTCTCTAGCGGTGAAACACATGTGCTTCTTTCGTCATTGAGAAAACCCAATTTAATTAAGGATACTATTATATTCAATAAATTTTATTACTTTTTTCATCTTGATCAATCCATAATCATTAAGAATTGAAGGATTTTTTTCTCATTCTGGAGAGGAATAGAGGAGGAATTCGAGATATATATATATATATATATATATATGTGGAGAGAGAGAGAGAAGTCTGTTGTTTGTAATTATTCTCTATTATAAATGTTTTATTAACCCTACACATTAGACATAACCCTATATTTATAGAGTTAGGGTTTCAGTGAAAATATAATTTAATTTCATACCTTATATTGAATAATATTAAAATATACAGTAAACATCATTCCCCATAATAATAATATTCTTATTAGTATTTTATATCACACACTCTAACTTGTGAAATGACAAGTATTATTTTACCAAACTATAAATTAAAATTTATCAAAAGACGTGGTATTTATTTATCTAAACTCATTCAGTTTTATTGAATACATGAATAAAATATATATTCATAAATAAATATTTTCATCTATAAATCAGTGAAAAAATATTTATTAAATATTTAATAAATTAAATATAAATATTTTGTAAAAAATATAGTTAATTAATGTTTACTTAATTTATGTGATAATTAGAACATGAATAAAATTATTTATCGGTCTTGAGAATTATATTTATTCCTTTAATTAAATTCAAATTGATTTTAATTGGAATTAACAAAAATATTTAGTGTATAACCCCATAATAGTTTTTCTCATTAGCATTAGGTGGATATGCCTGATAGAGGTAATATTATCATAAATTTCAAATTTACTTCAATGATATAATACCTTTGAATATAAACATTTAAATTGATTTCAATCTTTTTTGGATTTTTGGTGTGTTTTGATCTAAAATGTAAGTATTTATTAATTTTGGAATTTTATAAAAAATTTATCACTTTGGTATTTCAAGCATAACATTTAGGATTTTTATCCAATTGAACTGATTATTTTTTAGGATTACATAGCTTGCGAGATTCAGCTCATTCTTCTAGATCCATAGATAATTTGAATATCCATAAGACTGAAAAAATCAATAATGTTGAAAAAATATTTGGCTAGGAAATGGACCTCACACCAGTAAATGAGGAATAACTATGGATAAAGACTTCTAACTAAGGTTATTATAGTTATATTTTTAATAGGAAATTAAGAATCATTCTTAAATCTAAATTCATAGATATATTCTTTCATTAATATGACCATTGAACGCTCTAAATTGGAAAAAGTTTTATGGAACCTCCATCCATAAAAAGTGTGAATCACGAATTACTTCATAAATTCTTGTATACAGTCACAAAAACATTGAAATTTGGAGGTCCAAGATAATTATTGATTTTGAACAACATATAATAAGGACCCTTGGTGAGATTCATCCATATTTTTGGTAGAATATGAGCAAACATCTTGAGGTTATATTCTAGAGGAGAAATTATTTTTCTTTCATTTCCACCATTTTATCGTATTTTGTTTATAATAAATTTTTCCCCTTATTCTGAGTTACCGTTCACATGTTTGGGGTAAATTGTTAGTGATTGGGGAAGGGGATGTTTTATATTTTGTAATTCATGATATTTTTTGTTTTATTGTATAAAATTATTTTTCTCTTCTAAAAAGTCTCGTTCAATTTATAATAGTAGATTTTTATCAAGTACAATCGTATTTGGATTGTGATTTTGTTGTTTATTTTTATTAATAATGATAATTTTCTCCCTCATGTAGGTTTCAGTTTATATACTAAGTAATGGAACAAGTCTTAGTGGTGATGTACTCGATGATCATTTATTTGTATGGGGGAGTGGTGTATATTCATTACTATTTTGGATAAACAAAAGATGATTAGATATTCCCTATGTCAATTGAAGATATTCACTGAAACTCTATTGAACATTAGAATGAGAGAATATTAAACTGATATCCTGGCATGGATTACACTCACCATCACTATTTGACCAAGGGAGTGAGATGAAGTGGTCATGGAATCTCACAATAATCATCATAGTAGAAGAGGATTAGATAAATTGGAACCATGCAGTTTTACCTTTAGAAAACTCACCCTTATCTAACTAAAAATCTCATATTATTGATTTTAATAGCATTATATTTCAATTTTTTTCAATATTTATCTTAATTTTCCTTTTTTAGATTAGTTTTTTAAGAAATAAATACATTTAATAAATAATCAATTTTCTTTCTAATTTATAGGAAGAAGCATGATTGTTCTGTAATCCACTCTAGAGACATCTTAGGTTTACCACATTACTACATTTTAATTTATTAAAAAACTTTTATTCCAAACCCCATTATTTAAACATGTCAAAACGTGGTGTTGTTTCCTGAGAGGCAGTGAGAAAAATCTAATTATGACATTGTAAGAATTTTATTTTCATTCATATAAAAAAATATCAAAAAATTCATTATCCATTATGTATTTATATTGATATAATTATGCATGTATTAATTATTCAAATGTGGAACACCAAGAAGAATAATCTCACAAGGATCGTGAATCTCAATTTAATTGCAATAGTGAAACGATGCAAAAAATAGAGAGAAAAATAATGTGGATATATAAATATGTACATGCATCCCAAGATCAACAGATAGAGATGAAACAAGAAAAAAACTGGAATGAGTTATATAAGAAGTATCCCCACACATCCTTTATGTGATGAAATTCAAGAAGACCGTGATAGAATTAAAAGAAGATCAATTTTTCCATACTAAATCAATGTTAAAGGAGATTAATGAAGAATATTTTCCTCCTAATGTATGCATATGAGATAAAAGAGGTTTTGGTGAACTATAAAATAAATATGAGGTGAAATATGATATATCCATCCCTGGATTGGTATAACATCCAAAATCATTATATTTCTTCCTATCATTGGAAGTAAATGAAACCACCCATGTCTTAGAATATTAAGAGAAACTGGTGTAGTATGGATTCCAACCTTTATTGAGTGAAATTAAACTTCCATGGGAACATTTCATTGAATAAGATAATCAATTTTAAAAAAACTCATGGATAATGTCTATTCTTTAAGTCATTGTTTTCAAATATTATTGAAACAGGATTAAGTATCACATATAATTTTTTTAATTTTTTTATTTGTAAAATAAATAGATTTCCTGGGTGGACTAGGAAGAAAAATACGAGGAATGAGATGTGTAAAACCTATAGGTCCTTGAACATGTTGAAAAATTGTTTGATTAATTTATAGAGGAGAGGAATGTGTATTCTCTAGAAGAAACAAACACACTATCTGCTTACATTGAATGGGAAAATTTTTATATTTATTCTTCATGAATTAAATTTTTTCAAATAAAATTACAATATAACATTAACATTGATTATTCCATTGATGAAACATACCTTGAGAACGTACAAGAGAATTAGGGAGAGGTTTTTCACGTGGGAATCAGGAATAAGGATAACTCATTCTTTTTTATACCCCCCATAATTCTAGTTGTATCATAATGTCATGTGGGTGTATTTTCTATAAACTGTCTATTGAGTCCTAAAAAAAGAATAATTGAAATATAGAATGAAGAAGTTTTTTTAGTTTATCTCAAAGAAACTCTAACCACTATCATGTTAGGGATAATCCACTGGTAGTGGCCATTTATAGGTAGTAAAAAACAAGAGCCCAGTTGTGGGGATTAATCCAAGATCTATCCATAATTTCTCTTCTATTATCATTTTATTTATCTTTTATTTTCTTTCAGAAAATTTCATAGGTTACCTTATCTTCTTTCTCATGAAAGTTTCTAGTGAGAAACATTTAAGATATTAACTCAATATTGTAGTTCCAATAAGTTAGTTTTTACCTCTCCTTTACATTTCCTTTATAACTTGGATTAAATTAAAAACATACATATATATTATATCTACATGAATGAATTGAGTAAAAAATATCATTAAACTATGGGGGTGGGAAACATTATATTTTAGTATTTTTCAATTTTTTTCTATTAAAAAAACAATGGTTTTCATATTTTTATGTCTTTATTTTTCAATTTTTGTGCATTTTTAAGAAGTTGAGATAAAATAATTATCTTTACTTGTATGGAAACCCATTTAAATGTGTAAAAAAATTTATTCCACGAAACTAAGTTTACATTAATACTAAAAATGACTTTGTTTCATGTTTAAATATTTTATAATTTCATGAACAGTACTGTGATTTTTCTATCCTTTGCCACATATCACTATATTCCTCTTTGAAATCACTTTCCCATGAGGATTATGAACACATTTTTACATGTTATGTATATTCACATAATATCATAATTTAACCAAAACATTGTTTCTTTAACCAAAATATAATTTATTCTTTTCAAAACTAGAGGGTTTCAGTTAATTATGTTTTAAATGGGTAAGGGATTTCTTTGATTTTAAAGACCACTTTTCAAGAAAATCAATTTTATTATAGCCAAACGTATAAATTTAATCTTATCATCACAAATAATTTATGAAAAAACTATTAGGTTATCCACATTACAAGAGAATTTTTCTTATATGACCTACTGTTGAAGTGAAATTTCATGATCTAGTTAAACATATGTGTGGTGGGAAGTTCTCTCCTATAGTGATAGCTCATTTGGAGAAAATTGGGGAGGAAAATAAAATGTAAAGCAATGTATTTACTGAAGGACACCAAAACACCCTGAGATGGATTGGGTGAATCAGGGTGTCATTTTGTTATTTTAATGTGATGGATATTTTCCCATGTTTGTTGTAACTTCTTAAATTTGTATGTTGCTAATGTGTAGATATTTTAACATTCACACATAGAAGGGCCACACATAAATTCTAATCTGTTCACCACTAAGGGCTAGTATAATAATCATACACTAATTGGTTGTTAATCATATAAAATTCCACTAATAATTACTAATTTTAGATTACAAAAGTTTAGCATAAAAATAATATACAAGATGTACGTCCTTTACAAGTTTTTCGGGATAGCGGATTGTGTCAGTCAGATAACTTATATTGATTCCCCCTTACACATTACACTGGTATGAATCTAAAATTAGTTTATTGACTTGAAGGTATCATTAATCGGTTGACATTAAATCATTCATACTCAACTGCAGATAGACACTCTATTGATGTTCTATTTTTCCTTACATATGTTATATACTTTTCTGCATACTATTCATTTACAAACATTTCTACCATGAAATTTCCTTATTCCACCTCATACCAAACATCACCATATACTACATGTACTTACTTTTCGAATCATGCAATCTTTTGTAATACCTCCACATACCATCTCTGCAAACAATCTATGTGTACCTGTTATACATAAAGCTTCTTCTCCATTGGCCAATTCTTCTACCGCTAACCATCTTCTATGAACTGTCTCCCAAAAATAATTTTCCTCTATGGGATTCAGTTCCCTACAAAACTCCATATGTAGACTTTATCCAAGGGCCAATTATCCTTTTATTTAATCCTCATCATGTACATATTCTCTTTTTAGGGTTGTCTACCCAAAAATCACTTCAAGACGTCATCGAGCTCCACCCAAATTTCTTATCTTAGTGCTAAACCCATTTGCTGGGATTATTTCTCCTTATATTGGAAAATTGTTTTTCGTAATTCGATAATCTTATATTTACCAAATCGTCACCACATATTGTTCTCCCAAAAACTATTATGCCCTATGCGATCAACATACCACATTTTCGTTCGCAACCACCAAAATAATCATATCATTTACATGAATGAAAAGCCCTATCAGTAACTGTTTTCCTTTTGTGAACTGCAGGCCCTCCCATGAACCTCTGCCACTCCACAAGTTGTTCTTCATATAAGGACCATGTATTGTTTTCCATCTATGAAACATTCCCACATACCTCGTTTACAATCCAAAAATCATGATTCATGGTCTAAATAATGTCCAGTTCTACCCAAAAATTATTCCACTACCTAGAACAAAACTCTTGGTTTTGAGGCCAAAATTTTTACAAACACTGGGAGATTTTACCACCTTAATCACTTCGTTTGGCCTGTACTATAAGAGTCCTTATCTTGAAAACACCCCTTGATCAAACAGACATGGATTGACAACATGAACAAACCATACTCTGGTTCCATAAAATAACACCATTAGATCCAACAATCTCTATGTTTGAGTTTCTTGGCAATATGAAGATATATTCAATAAGGTACCAGAAAAAACTTGATAAATGAAAAATAACACAGCCATCTCTCTAATTATAAAAGAGAAATTCTTTATGGATAAATCATGAAGGTAAGCATGAATGGGTTCTCTTGAAATCAAACACATAATTGTTTTATCTATTCACATTGTCTCCAACCCCCCCCCCCCCTTATAACTCATCATTATCCCATATTGTAACATTTTTTAAATCCTTTATTCTACATAATCCTTCCACAGGAAAAAAATTTTATATTTCGTCCTCCTCATTTGAAACATAAAATGTTTAAATTCTCCATTCTCTGCCATTGTAAATAAATGGTATTAATCAAAATTTTACATTTAGATCACTTTTCACACTCCCCTCGACCGTATCTCCACCATACACCTATAATAAATCAACATAATGATTAAAATAGTTTGCACAACTAAGGATGGGGGAACAACTGAAAACTCCTCATCCATTGGGAGGTGGTTGACCACTGAGGTTCAACTGATGTTTCTCAAACACATGTACTGAAAAGGGATTGGTCAGTATGTCCAACACATGACCATTAGTTACAACTTGATCCATTTTAACCATTCATTCTTCAACAATTTCCTTGATGAAGTGATATATGATTTGAATGTGTATCATATGAGAATACTGAATAGGAATCTTCCTATGTTCAATTTCACTATTGTTATCATAGTGACACACCATTGGATATTTCACCTCACCACCAATTTTAGTTAGTTGTTGCTTCATCCAAAGTAGTTAAGTGCAAGACTTTGTCGTGGAAATTTAATTAGCTTCAATAATTATGAGAGAAGTGATTTAATTTTTCGTACTCAAAAAGACCATACATTTCATTCCAATGAATAATGCTCCACCACTTGTGGATTTCCTTTCAACTACATATCCAGCCCAGTTAGCATCACAAAATCCTGATTGTTCATTCTATTTTCATAAAAATTCTTATAATCCATACTTGTGAGTACCATTAACATACCTCATAACTTATTTAACTGATTCCATATGTTCTTACGTAACATTGAATTCAATTTGGGGCGCAAAAAAAGATGAAATGAAAATATCTATCCTTGTTGTAGGTATTTATATTATGCTTCAAAATATTATTATGTACATTGTTAGATCTATAGAAGTCTCATCCTTGTGCTCTCCAAGATTCATTCTAACTGCAATATGTGTCGACATTGGTTTGGAATCATGTGTATTGAATTTCTTTTGAAACTCTCTTGCATAATAGTTGTGAGAAACGAAACTGTATTCCTCCCTCTAAATAACTTTTATCCCCAATAATAATGTGAGTTCACCAATCATATACATATCAACTTTTGACTTCATGTGATCTTAAAATTCAACCTCTAATCATTGCATTATTCCACCAAATATAATATCCTATACATACACTAGAACCATGAATCCATCTTTCTGAAAAATATTTACATAGAGAATTTAATCCACTCCTTCTATTTTAGGTTAATTCTTCTTAAGAAAAGAATCCAGACAATAGTTCCAGGTATTTGGTTCCAATTTTAGACCATGAAGATCCCTCTCTAATCATAAAACCATCATTTCATCAATACTTAGAAGTAAACCCATTGGTTGTTCAATATAGGATGCTTCTTCAATAATTTTTTTTGAAATATGTCCTAATATACTTTGGATGTGCTTTGTATCCCCTTTGAATTTCCATTGAAAAAAATAATATGATTTAATTTATTATATCTAGTATAGAAAATGTTTTTTCAACATAAACACCTTAAATATATTAATAGTCTTTACAAAATAGTCAATCCTTATTTATGATCACATTCCCATGCATATCAAATTTATTTTTGAAAATCCACTTCATACTAATCACATTGTGGTTTTTGGGTCTCTTAACTAGATACCAGGTTTTGTTCTTATAAATATGATCCAACTCTTCATTCATGGATTTAACCAATGATTCATCCATTTCGGCTTCTTCAAATAAGTATGGTTCAATAATAGATAGGAATATATATGTTTCATTATTCCTCACTCTCATTGTCTAGGTTGGAGCTCTCTAATCCCCAATGTTGTTGTATTGATCAACTTTTTCTCATAAATTTCTCTAGTGTAGTTCAGATGAATTTTCTTCAGCTATGGTTTCCTCTTTTGATTCTTCTACAAAGTCAACATCATTATGTTATTTATGATTGTTTTTTACATGTTCCACTATTTCAATATTTGGATTCGCTCCATGTCCACATTATTCCTCATCTTTTATCACATCAGTAGATAAATTCCTTGAGGCATGTTTGGTTTTATCTTCAATGATAATTACATCACTACTTTCCACAACTTTCCAAAGACATTTATTACATTTTTAAGAATTTATAATTATTCAATATCCATGTAATATTCATTCATCTACATCATCACAATAATTTTCATGATTTCATTCTTTGATTTAGATAAATAATTTACTTTCAAAAACATGAAATTCTTTCACAGAAGACTTCCTTCTATTTCTTAACTCGTAGGGTGTCTTAGATTCCCCAATATAAATCCCTATTTGTTTTTTAATATAAACAGAATATATAAGAACCACTTTCCAAAAATAGTTAGATACATGAATTCCAATCATCAATGTTATGAGAATATTATTCACTAATTGATTCAAGTGCTCATGAACACCATTTTTTAAATAGAAATCCCATAATATATACCTCATGTTCTATTACATGTTTTAATAGAAAATATTAAAATTCAATGAATGTGTATTCACCTCAATTTTCATATTGTTGACCATTGATAGTCCATCTAGTATCATTCTCATCTAATTGATGATATGTTTTCATGCATTCAAACACTTTTTGTTTCCTATGTATAACCATCATACATGAAATTATACTATAATCATATATTAAAAGCATGAAATTACCATTCTCTATATGTTCCAGAAACAATTATTAGACCACTTATGTATATATTAATGAGATCAAGAATAGTTTATTCTCATTTAATCCTTGGATGATCTGAACTACACACTGTCTTTCCTCACATGAAATCATCACATGGATTCTCCTGTTCACACTTCATATTTTTGAAACCCAAAAAAAAGAAGAATTTATATATCTTTCCCATATCTTATTGATTGATGTGACCATGCCCCTGGTGACACATGTCGTTATCCCCTTAAACTTTCATCGGACAAATTTTCTCTTTACTATCAACCTGATATAATATGACATTATTTATATATCCCTTCAAGAGATAATTCCATATTTTTCCTTTTATAGTGAAAACATTTTGATTTAATGTCACTATAAAACCCGAGTCATAGATTTATCTCAAAATCAGGAGAGTTTAAGGTAATCCATCCACATAAAGAACTTCAACCTTTTTCATCTCACCATTGGAATGTTCTATACTTTCACTACCTTCGGCCTTGAAAACAACATTATTACTAAATCCCACTATTCTATCATCCTTATTCTTAACATTCATTAATTGGTTTTCATTTTCATTCATATGGGATAAACATTCACTATCATGAATCCTATTACTATTGTTTTTTTATCTTTTACAGTTTCATCTCTACAATTAGATTTTTTAATATTCTTCTTTTCCTTCCATGAAATGGTAGTTTGGGTGAAGGATGAAGTTGGATTTTCAAATATATTTTCCATGTGCATAGTTTCATCATAATCACACTATTCATCTAGATGAGAGAACATATTTGTAATATTAACACCATCTTATTGGTGAGTATTAACTGGAATATTAGTTCAGTATAAATTATTTATTCCATTATTATGCCGAAAATCAACATCAATATGGAGAAAGTAAGACTAATAAAAACAATATCCATATAAATAATTTCCTCTTTAATAATTAAGATATGAATTCATTATCCTTTTTTGAATTCCAAGATATTTCCCATTCAAATAGCTCATTTCCACCTCAAAATTTGACATGGAATGGCCAAGATAACAATAGAATTGACATTCCATAATTGAAATTTCTTTTCACATCAATTATCACACATGTAAACTTTCTTAGGATTATATTTTGACAATTGATAATCTTAAGAAACTTATGAAAATATTTTAGTATTCTTTTCATTTTGTTTTCAGAATTTCGTTGTTTTAACTTTAGGTGTCTTTTTGATATGTGTGACTTTAATATTTCCATTACATTGGAACATTTTACTTCCAAGATTTGATATTTCAGCATCACAAAAAATTCCTATGTTTCCCATGCATGATGGTCTTTGATAATTCAGAACCTTTTCAACTCCATCACAAAAATATTTAGCTCCCTCTAGGAGATCATCATATGAGAATTTTCAACCCATAATTTTATTATTTGTTTCTTTTAGAAATGATTCTTATTCATGATTACACAAATGAGTAAAACATCTTCTTCAAGTCCCTAAATATATTGGGGATTATTCTCTAGTATAGATGTAAGTTCATTAATTACCTTTTACTATTCTTAAAATTTTGATCATTAGTTCAAATATATATTCCTAGCATTAAAATGTTGTTGAAAGTTCCTTTACAACATCCTTGAGTCAATCAATTTTAGCTTCATGTATATCAACATATTCTAATGAATCTTTCACAATATCTCTCCACTATTTAAATATATTGAAATGATTATCAAGATTACCTAAAGAATCCTTAAGTTGCAACATGAGAATGACATTATTGGTCAACTCAATATCTATATTTTTATCTCCTGATGGTTCTAAATTTCCAAAGGAAACCTTCATTGACACATGGGTTCCAGATTTATATTTTGGTTCTCATAACTCAAAAAATTCACAATCATCATATTCCACTTCCTCGAAAAAACACAATCTCTATAATTTCTTACTAGATATGAAGTATCCCTTTCTATAAAAAATTTCTCTGGATTCTGCATGTATCTAGCTTCAATTTCTCTGTCCTCAATCATTATTGTGCACCAAGAGCCAATGTTTCCATATCTAACATAATGAAAACATGAAATAAGTAAAATGACTTGACATTTACATTATCCATTCTTTAATATCATGGAAGGGATTGAAATAAGTTATTTTATCACATTATCTTCACCAATAATATATCTTGAAAGTTCATGTTTTCCCATGGATTTGAATGTCATTTCATTTCAAACTCGATTCGTTAAATCTTTTGGTTTGATTCTCATCTCATCTGCCACCAGGATTCTCAGGAGATCATCCATAGGATGTTTGTAATGTTCCAATTCTGCAAGGGTTAACACCTTTTCAATGTGAAGTTGTGGAATCCTTCGCATATTTTATTTACAATATTGATTTCATTTATTAATTTACCATGTCCTCATATTTCTCCAAAAAATTAAGTAATTTGATTGAAAATGGTATATTCATTTTCACCAGGATACATTTATAGATCATTAAACATTATTGGAAAAACATTTATTTTCACATTATTCACTTTTTTATAACTATCATAATTTTTCTACATATTTTTTCACACAATCATTTCTCACATACAAATCATCACCATTATATATATCTGATCATAAAGATATGTAGTGAGGTAATTCTTTGTTTTGGGACCTTCATTATGCTTTTTCATGTCTGCATCAGTCATAGACAACCTTGTTGGTTTAGTGAGCAGTATTCATTGTCCAGTCACAAAAAGGACCTCTATTACAAGAGATTTGAGATATGATATCATCCTATTTTTCCAAATATGTAATTTTCTTTTGTAAAATAATGGTAAACCCCTTATATTTTTTTAGTTTTACATGTTAGAAAATATGGATAAATTAATATCCAACAACCTTTACCCTCTAATACCACTTGAACTACCTCGGAGCACACTTGGAGGGGAGGGGTGAATCAGGGTGGTACCATTTTTTTAATGTGAAGGATTATGCTCTAATGTTGGTAGAAACATGTTAATTCTGTCTAATGTGTAGTGATTTAAACATTTACACACATAAGGACTATAGAACAATGTTACATAGATCACCACTATGGGCTAGTCCAAGGAGCCTACATCAACCAGGTTTTCGTCGTACTAAATTTAAATAATCATCACTAGTTATGGATTAAAAAATATTACCACAGTCACTCTGTGTCAGGTGAACCTTCTTTATAATATTTTCGGGATATCACACAGTATCCCTCAGGTCACATCCGATGACTCCCCCATTCCCACAATTTTGGGATGAATCAGAACTCAGTTTATCGACTTGAAGGTTGCTTCATTGAGTTGGAATTAAATCATGAATCCTAAATTATAGATAGATTTTCTGTTGAATTCTATTTTTCCCCTATGCATATAATCTGCATTTCAATATATTTTTTGTTCATGAACATTTCCTCTATGAAATGGACTTCATCCTCTACATACCACACTACACCGCGTACTTTGAGTGCTTTATTCTTGAACATTGCTTCTCCACATACCACCTTTGTTTACTAAAACTAAAAACTACCCTCACATACCTGTTTCATGTCCCAATTCTTCTCCACTGGCCAGCCCCTCTTCTATTGACCATTTTCTTCGAACTGTCTTCATTAAACAGTTTTCCGTTATGGGATTTAGTACCCCATAAAACCCCTTCTACAAACTGTCTATATAGAAAAATTATCCTTTAAAAAATCCTCCTCTTGAACCTCTTATCCTTAGAGATATTATCTACCCTCAAACCACTTATGGACCTCATTAAATTCATCTCGGATTTCCAATCTCACTGCCACATCTAACTGAAGGGTTTAGTGCTCCTTATAGTGGTAGAAAGATCTACATTATCTATTAAACTAAGATTTACCAAATCTACATCGCGTATCATGTCCCCATGAACTATACTACCCTATGTGATCTAAGTACCACCTTTTCCTTAATGGACACCAAAATTACTATCACTTTTTTTCAATTGACATGCCATTTTTTGAATCTTTTTCCTTTCACAAACCTCATTCCTTACCATGAACCTCATTTCCACCATTAACCATTCTTTCGATGTGGTCCACATAATATTTTACTTATAAAAACCATTCCTATTTATCTAAATTAAAATACATGATCCATGATTCATGGTCTGGATAGTGTCCACTACTACACATAATATCTTCTTTTTCTAAAAAAAACCAAACACCTAATTTTGAGGACCAAAAATATGGAAAACACAGTGAAACCACACCACCTAAAACACTTTATTTTTCATGTACTATATGATTCCATGTCTTGAATAAATCATTGACCATCCAAACATGGATTGAAAAACAAAAAAAACCATACTAATGTTTTATTAACAAAAACCCTTGGTTCTAACATATACTTCTGAAAAAAATAATTCTACTAAAAGATGTTCATTTATGGGGTATTCAAGGATAAAAATTGTTTCTTCTAAGAGCATCCAAATGAGAATGAAAGTTGTACCTATCTAGAGATTTTAAAAAAACCTAATATTTTGGGAATACGTTATTGTGGTAATGATAATGAATTGCAGAATATATTGGATTTTCATAATAGATATTTTTATATTATTTTAGAGAGGATTTTATGATACGGGGAGTGAGGAGGATTCTATACTTGATTGAAAATTTGAATCATGTAATTTGTGTTGAAAAAATGACAATCCCTCATCATTCTGCCTCATAGTGTTTACATGTAAGTCCTATAAAACAAAATCAAAACAACTACCCTGAAAATTAATCATGGTAATCACATGCCATGAACTCACATCTAGTCGATATATAATAATTTATCAAGACTACGGTGACTCTTTCATGATTTTGGATGAGAAGAGCTTTATTGAAAATTAACATTAATAAGATGAGAGAAAATTAATATAAGATAGTGGTCTTCTGTACAAGGGAAGAGAAATTATGTTGAAAAATATTAAATGATATAAACAATAAAATTTAAATTATTGTTTTTAAGGAGGCATGATATCTTTGATTTCATTTTTCAAATTGGTGGATCTTCGTGGTATATGTTTTCAATGTTCAGTATTTTATTTTGATGCTTACATGTCCATGAGACCATGTGATATGTGTGGGGGAATTTATAAAGATAATATTTTTATCATCATTAAATTTATTTTAATGATTTAATCACAACCTATTTATCTATTTGAGCATATTTTCATCATTTTTTGGATTTTTGGTTTGTTTTGAGATAAAATGAAAAATTTTGTTAATTTTGGAATTTTAATAGATTTTTATCACATTGGTATTATTATTATAACAATTGAAATATTGAACAAATTAAAGTGATTATTTTTATAGGAATACTTATTTTTTTGGATTAAACTTCTTATTCCGTACCTAGAGCTAATTCGAACTTCCAAATGCCTAAAAAATCAATTAATATGAAAAATATTTATGGCCAATAGAATAGAACCAAAATCAGTAAATGAAGAATCACGCTTGATATATACCTACAAATAATGTGATTTCAGATGGATTTTGAATATTTCTAGATGAAAAATTAAAAAATAAAAATTCAAGGAGATAATATCACATTAATGCAATAATTGAATTCTCCAAATTAAGGGATGATTTATATAATCCTAAAAGATAATATTTTTGAATCATTATATTTTTCATAAATTCATGTATAAATATCCAATGAATAAAAAAATTTCAGTAACCAAATAAAAATAAATTATTATCAACTTATAAGAATGAAACTTGGTAGATTTCAGTAATATGGTGGGAAGAACATGAGGATACTTCTATAGGAAAAGAGGAAATTTTTTTACATCATTTTTCCAATTTAATTCTAATTGTATTTTTTTTAATTTATTTTTATTCCCCCTTCTTCAAGGGTACCCTTTATATATAGTATTAAAATTCTTACAGATTGGATATGGAGAGGTTTTATCTTTTTGATGCTTGAGATATTGTGATTTATTTAATTAAATTTTATTCTCTCATCTGTGAAGTTACATTCAAATCTAATGGTTATTTTTAATATCATGAAGCATCATATAGTTTAGATTCTATTTACAATTTTACTTGGGTCAATGATAATTATCTCCCTCTATTATGTTATGGTTTATATATGATGGAATAGAATAAGGCATAGTGGTGAAGTACTCAATGATCTTCAGTATGTGTGGGAGGGTTAGTGGATATTCTTGACTGTTTGGGATATAAAAGACCTAACACGGTATTACCTACATCAATTGAGGATATTCACTACTACCCAATCGCAAATTTGAATGAGAGTATAAAAAACTGAGATATTGTCCATGTTTACTCTCACTATCACCATTTGATCATGGGAGTGAGAGGAAGAGATTGTAGAATCTCACATTAATCATATTTTTACAAGAGGAAAAGATAAATTGGAATTTGGATAGCTGTACATTTGGAAAACTATCCCCAACTCGATCACCCTTCTCATATCCTTGTTTTTAAACACATTATATGTCAATTTTTTTAAATATTTTTCCTAATTTCTAGATTTTATTTCATTTTTTTTCAATGAATTTCACCTAATAGAAATAACATTATATAATATTGTCAAAAACCACATTCAAATTATCATTGTGTAATATAATTTATTTTTCTAAATATCTTGTAAAGATAATTTCACATCATCATCATCAACCTACAGACTTGATATGAATTCCATTGACTATCTAAAATAAAAATCATAACACCATTATAATATAATTTAAGTGACAGTTATATATTAATCAATATATTGAGATATAAAATTTGATAAGAAGGGTGAAGAAAATCATTTCATAATTAATCAAGTAATAACATGTCATTTAGGATGCACCCAATGTACCATACTTCCTACCATCATATGGAATGAGTGTTTATGTAAGTAAATATATGTATGCAATTACAGAAATGGATAAATAATAATCTTAAAATATAAGGACCATTCCACATTCTTATTTTTAGGAATATCTGATAACACTCATATAAGAAGAGTTTCTATTTTCAGTTCTTTTCTCATAATCAATCTCTTGGATATTAACTAGTGAGACCTTCAGGAGAAAAATCATAATCTATTTATGAGTAATCAAACTTCATGGTCTATATACCAAATTTCATATCATAATATACTATCCTACCATAGAAATATATTTAATAATATCATCATAGCATTTCAAGGATGTAATAATAGAGGAAAAATGTTGTGACCTTATCAATGATACAAACATTCAAAGAAAATATCACATCAATATTTTTTATAAGGAAACCAATAGGTTATTAAATAATTATATTAATATCATGTTATTTAAATATACATTAAATCCAATGTACAAATTAGATTATTCAATCGCACTAACTCCCATAAACTCCCACATGCATTAGAAAAATCTAGTAATAAGAAGTTAGTTCTTACATGGAAAAAAATAATTCTTCTATCTATAGATACAGTTAATATACGTACCATGATTCAACTTCTAGGGGTAGTAAATTCACGTTTCTTGTGTGGTGAATCTATTTACTGCAATATTATTATCTACAAAAAATTCCACATGTACTGATATAATATAGTTTCTATATTATGTTCCCATGTCAGAATCCTCTCATGCATATTAATTACAAAGTCAAATATTATCATAATTGATAAATGAATTTCTTTTAATATAACCCTAAATCATAAAAGGTAATTTCTTAAATTACTTCATAAGGTGCATCAGAAGCAGCAACATACTCAAATATTGTTGATAAAGAAACCACACACTATAATAAGTTTTTATTGTATATTACATTATCCATTTATGTTATACTAGATCAAATTGAACGAAGTGTTGAAAAGTGTTAAATATCCTTAATAACCAGTATCCTCGCTTACATAGAAACCTGGTTCACATTCAATTTTACTTTTCATTGTACTATCAGATAGTTCTAACTATAATCTAGGAATTTATATTGGATCTTTTTTATATTCACTTATTATTATTCATTCATGGGTAATATAAAACATTATTATGTATCATGGAACATGAGATGAATTACTAGAACTTAATCATGTGAAATTATTATAAACTCTATAATTTATTCCTATACCCATGCATATTCTAATGGAATGATTAGGTTCTAAAAACGATTTAGTCTTTAATTTTCATCAAATTATTTTTATACTATGATAATATATATAATATGAATATTTTTAGAAAACACATAGATCAAATTTTTAGATCATTGTTCCCGATAACATGGTTTCTAATTTAAGTCAATCATTGAGATATTTCAATCCATTGTCTTAAAAATGGTAAGAGACAACAATTATTTTCATATGTTATCAACATATTTTTATTTTAAACTTATATCACACCCACTAACCAATTAGAGACACATGTCTCTCAGTTGATTCCAAATAAATAATCTATGATCATTATAAAATATTTTTTCATTAATAGATTTTTGTTCTGTATATATATATATATATATATATATATTATCATTTATTGATGTCATCGACCAATTTAGTCCTTCCTTGTAGACATATATCATAGGGTCACTATTAGTCGTGTCTTTTTAACATTTATCATGACAATTCTTTTAAATGAGGAGGCCTTCACAATCAATAGCCCAATATGATGATTAATAAATAGTGTTTTGAAAAATTAAAATTAAAAAATATTTTACTCATTATTATTGTTGTATAGGTCTTGTTAAATAATAATCCTTTCAATAATAAATCATTTTTATTGTTAATATCTAGTACCATCTCTTTTATGTTTCAATTGAATAATAGAAATTAGTATTAGTCTTAAAAACCTTCAAAATATTAAATCCTTGAATTTTGATACATGGAATAAATACTTGAAATTATACATATTTTATTCTTCATCATATTACCATTTAATACTACATTGTAATATTGTTTTTTGGAATAATAAAACATATGTCTCACCAAACATGATGAATATATAAAACCTCATTGGATCTGTGTTCTGAAAATGTATGTGTCTTTAGAACCCTCCTCCCATTGATGTTAGTGGTGCATAGTATTCCAATGAAACCCCATATGCATCTATATATTTAACCCATTTAATTTATTTATTCTCTAAATATATTCAAATACATTTAATTCCTTTATGGAAATATAGTAAATCATTACAACGTGTTGATATCCTTAGTATCTATATGATCATTAACATAGATGGACCTTTGATATTTATTGTTCATTTGTATCTAAGGAAATATTTTAACAAATCGTTCTCAAAAATAACTTGTGTTTGCTTCCTAATAAATTCTTATCATATAAAAATTTATATAATTCCCATTAGACAATATGGTTGGCATATGGTTAGTTTTTTCTCTATTATATTCAAAACATATATCATAAATAATAATGGTTGAGTTTCAATATATATAACACTCACCATTGATCTTCTTTTTTATAGCATCATAAACTTCTTGTATATAAAGAAATGTGGGTTAGGGAAAACCTTTACTCCATATATTTGATCAATAAAAACAAGGATAAGATGTTATCCAACAGCCTTGCCTGACGATTCCTCAATGTCTACCAAGTGAGATCATTTACATCATTAATGATTTCCAAAATTTCTTAAATAAGTCCCATGAAGTATATGAAGGTAACTTTAGATTCAATATATTTCACATGGCCATGTTGTACCAACTATAATATTGTTATTATATACCTTTATTTATGATGGTTTCTTTATCTAAAGCATGATAAATATTTTGTTTTTATATCTATTATCAAAGTTCATTTGAGACTAAAAATATTTTATGGGTATTAAGAGCCCAACTAATTTTAGTTTTATTTCAAAAAGAATTATTTTTCCAAAATTAGGTAACATAATTATATTTTATACTCATCATTAATTGCAATGGATATTTTTGATTCCTGAGTTAATGAACCATTAGTATAGTATTTAAGTACCATAAAAAATTAATTTCAAAAAGAAATAATGTTTCATTATGCCCATCCAAGCACTGAGATTAATGATTTGTTCACACTTATGAAAAGATGAGTCAAATCAATTTTGCAATGAGAAATAGTGATCTCCCATTGGCTGAAATAGGAATCACCCTTTCTTAACTAATTTTCTATTCACTTAACTACCATTACTTTTTTTTCTCATTTCCTATATTTAAATTCATTTATTTTGTAAGAATATTTTCTTTAATACACATGTAATGAATAGAAATGTGATGAATATACATGAAGTGTGTATAACTAACTGTCACTTTAATTAATTGCAATTAATTTTCCTTTTTCCATTCTTTTCATAAAAGAAGTAAACAACATCCAATTCATTAATCTTAGTTTTAATATTTTTTATATTTTAAATACACCATAAAAGATTATTTGTATTTAGATTATACCTGAGATCATCAGTTTATTTTTCAATATTTTCACCTTATATGGTGTAAAAATAGGTTTCAAACAATATTTATTCACATGGTGTATTATGGAAGAAATTTATTGATTGATTTATAAATTTCATTGATCCAAGATTGGAGAAATAAGGATAAACATGATGTTATAGATAATAAAATGAGATTAATGGATATTTTCTTTACCAATTGGATGACCAATTTATCTAACTTATCAATTACCACTGTATTTTGAAAGCATGATTAGAAGATAGAATTCTACATTCTAGTTTACACTGATAAAGTGAATTGTCTATATTATTTATTTCAAGCCATTCATTTTACTTATAAAAGAAAATATTTCATTTCCCGACCCAATGGGGATCAATTCGTGACTCCCCAATCCCTCCTCTAATAGGCCATGGGTTGGAAACTAGCACCAAGTAGGTTATCACACACATGAGAGGCCATATCCTAACATTCCTATACACACGCACCCAAAAACTCCTCCATGAAATAGTAAAGAGATATATATAATAACTGAAATGAATTTCTTGTATACATCTATCCCAAAACAAGAGTACAAATCCAGTACAAAAAGTAAAAATACAAGTCCCACCAAAATAAAAATTGAAAAAAATCCATCCTGCTCAAAATTTTTGGATTTTTATTAATCTACCATTAGTATAATCCGCATACCAGCTCCGTTAAATACCATGATCAGTCTAGATAGATATGCTCTGCCTACTCCAAGTCATCCTGGGAATCAATCAAAGGATCTGTGGACTACACAAGACACAAGTAATGTACGGGAAAAGCCCGTGTATGGGTGAGATAATAATACTATGTAGGATCCCAAAAAACCCAAAAAAATAGGATTAAATGATAGGTATTAGTTAAATCAACCCAGCCTGAGGGAACCCAATGAGAGAGAAACTCCATCTTGGGACCATCCTAGGCCATACCCAAAAAGTCAGCTCAATATCCCCAGCATGTCAACAATAATGGAACATACCACGAGACTTATAGAATAAAACCCTAATATACTTAGCTCTGTCACCATGTCTCATGGTCCCGACCATGGACTATCCATGATGAAAAACTCGAAGATCTATCACATAACTCACAACAATATTAGAGGTACCAACCTCATTGACAACATGAAAAGGCATGTTATCCCTAATAGCTCACACAAAAAAATGTTCCAGCATCGGCATCTTGAAGTTGACGAGCCAACCACCCAATCCAATATAGAACATATCCGAGAGATTCCACTCCATAGGTAAAATGTACAAATAGAACACCCTGCCAACCCTCGAGCTACATATCTGTGAGATCATGTTCGATTGACAACATTACAAAAGAAGTCACCGAGTGACTTAACTAGCTACCACTCTTGATGAATGGGATCCCACAAAAGATCCACTAGGGGACACCTAAAAACCTAGATTAATACCCAATCTATGAAAAGGGTAACACACAAAAACCTGAATCTAGAACAACCCATTTCGCAGAGGATCGGTCCTCGAGTAGTTTTGGTCACACCGATACTAAGAACTCCACAGAGGAAAATGTCATGATACCTATATGGCACCATGGAAATCATATCACTCAGATATAGGATCATCTCTCACCTACTGTCAGTCATGAAGATTCCAAAAACCCTACATGGTAACTTGCAGAACACACCACATGAAAAAAAATGAACATATATTGATACATAGATAGAGGGTCATCTCCTAGAGATAACTGGGGCTCAGTCCCGTACTGGAACATCCTGGAAAGTGGATCAATGCCCACATAAATATTGTAAACATCGTTTCTATGAATTACATTATTGAAACACGAAGGGACATGAGGATCGAACAAGGCCTCTTGGGACGACACATGTTTCAAATCCACTGTATCTTTTATCGATGCAGATTGAGAAAACTTACTCGAGAATGTGAGAATGCATTCACACTATACGTACATAAAGAAACCAAAGAGGTGTCAGTGTCTACTGAAGGGGAAGTGATACCGAAAACTCTTGTATTAACCAAATAGGGGTCATAGTCTGGTGAAGGGGATGTGTTAATGAAACCCTCACAACTAGAGGACCATGGGGAACCACTCAACATAGTTAGTAGTAATTCCACTATTTCAAACTAGAGTGAACCACTTAATCTAGCTAGTAGTAACATTGCCAAAGTGACTAGGGGACCCACTCATCCTAGATAGTCAGTGTCCCTAACCTATGATATTAACAAAACATCACCGACACACCATGTCTCCTAGTACCAAACTAAGGAATCCAATGCGTTATACATGGGAAAACAATCAGGTTTGGTTATTTACTCGCCCAAAATGGACAACCATTGAAAAAGGTTATATTCACCATAGTGAGTCCTCATGGGGGCCACAACTCGATTCAAGAACATATCGAACATATCATGATGGTGTGGTGATATTTTAAAAACACACGGTATTGACTACACACTCTTCAAATACATACACCTGGAAAAAAAGGTGCATTTCGCACCAAATGACCAGAATTGGCGTCATGGGGCCCACACCCTAATTTCAGCTTAAACAACAGGAATTTATCATGAAACGTACACCTTTCCATTATGTTCAAAATTTAACTAACAGAGCGTCAATTGAAAACTATGTACAAATGTTATGGCATGTCAATGTTGAATAATAATATAATATTAACATTATTTAAATGTTCTATGGCCTTGTGAAATTAACCAAACTCATAATATTATAGAACCATGCTTAAAGGGTCCGTCTCAATGTAAGGGTCATGTCGACATAGACGACACATTAAACTAATCCCTTTATTTTGGGTTATAGGGGTTATAAGAACCCCTTTTTGAAAACAGACACCACAAGACCACCCATGTCTCTCTTCCTCACCTCGCCTGACCTCGCACTGGCCAGCCTAGCCCAAACTGTGTCGTCACCGTGGCACACCCCGCCAATGTTGTGGCACACCGCACTGACTACCACTAGTCATGATATGCCACATCCTAGTGCATAACCGCCTCACTCCCTTCCGAACTCCTCCATGCCTAGCCTCCCACCGCACTACCTCCATCGAATTCTGCCATCACTGGCTCTGAAATCATCCCTCATCACTGAACTAATTCTAATGTTGATTATGACCACACTAATGGTCAAAAGATTTAACTGATACCCATTATGGGACCCTGGAGACCATATCTACACAAATTTGATTATAAATGAAAGAAAAATAGCCCAAAAATTCGGGTTATGGGATTAAATCTCAAACCATCAACATTTTGGAAAAACGACAATGATTCTATGCCAGATCTGTGCTCTAGAGCTACTGCTACACAATCTGAGAGATTCCATTCAGATCTGAAACCAATTGGTCTTCTATGGCTGGATCATTAATTCTTCAATAATGAGGAGGTGGGGGAAAACATATTATGTTCATTTAGGGGTGGGGGAGGATAAGAAGGTTATTTTTATATATTTATTATATGTTTTTTTATCATTCTAGTCTCACTCATCTTCAATTGTGCACCATGAGCGGAAAAATTTTATGTCATGCCTTATGTGAGCACAACGTTCTAAACCAAAACACAGTCTCATAAATTCGATCATATAATCTATTCATAATATATTCAAGACAACATCCAAAAATTAATTAATTTAATTAAATTAAAAAAAATACCCTCGATAATGTTTTCTACAGTAGGCCCACACCAACAAAAAAATATACCCTTCCTAGGGTAAATGACATGTCCAGACACAACTGTGCTGTCAGATTTTTGATATGATCTACATTAGAGTGATAACCTATTTCTTCAATATGGAAAGTATAAAAAATACCTAATAATTTATTAAAATTAATTACAAGAAAACTGGGCCTCAGGATTGCAAGCTGTCTCCATTCCTGGCTCTAGAAATAATCATAGGAATATTCCAAAGTCTAAAATGTAAAAACCCATGTCACAACATCCTCCAAAACATAAGACTTTTTGTCACTAAAATGATAAAGCCTATGAAAATGTTAATGGAACTGAGCTATCAACTGAGACATCCATGCCAGCGAGCTCAGCAAAGGTTCTTATGTTGTAACAAACATGAACCAAGATGAACCACAACACTAACACAATACTAATAAAAATACTACCACCACACGCCATATCACTATGTGATTGGTTCCAATGCCAAACCTCATAAGGTTGAATTAGTCCCCACCTTAAGAAAACTCCATCTCCCAATGGATATCCCATTATGTGAGACCACAAAAAAAACTAAAACACCTCAAAGAAAATTTCCCTCCCACCTGGAGAACAAAAAGGGTCTCCCAAGTGTACACACGGGGTCTTGAAAGACCATACGAAAACACTAATGATGCACATATCAAAACTCAAACTCAAAGGTTGAAGGAAATCATCCACTTCAATTTGACACTGTCTGAATTATGTGGCACTGACTCGCTCTCACAGTTTTGGATCGCGCCACTAAGATAAATCATAGTGGGGGAAGTGTCCATCCTTCCAGAAAATTAAAATTCACAATGAACTACATGATAACCTTCTCAAGCATCACATGTAAAAGCTAATACTGAGCACATTAGGGAACCAAAGAAAAACAAAGGCCTACCCTGACACTCACACTGAGTCTTACTCTTCTTTCGGCTAGAAACACGCTATCAAGCCTTGTGTACACAAGTAAAAAGGATTCGACCACCACACCTTGAAACTGTCTGATTTGGATGGCACTACCTTTCCCACACAGTTTCAATTCATCGAAAAAAAACAAATCTTGATGGGGAAGGTTCCTACATCCTCAGATAGTGGATGCTACCTAAAAACAAATCCAATATAAATAGATCCATCCACAACTTGGTCGGATAGGCTACATCCCCTTTAACCCTCAGAGGTCGGTCTATGCACTGTTGTACGGTTGGTGGATCCAAAAACTATATAGTCGAAATAAAACCTTCCTCATGAACATGCCCCTTCATGGAAACCTCATCACACATATTACTGTACACAAAAACCATCTATGGAATCCTCTAAGTCAATCATCATAGAATCATCTTTAACTAATTCAAGAAGCACCATGCCGAAGAGTACATATGAAGAGATGACTCAAGTAGGAAATGAAAAACCAAAAACCAAGTCTTATATGAGGATCATGCCATTATTACCCTACAACTAGTTTCATTATGTACAAAGTTAAATGGAAGGTTATTAGAGTCCATGTGTATGGATATGTAAGGCACCTGTACCAACACCGGAGTCTCTGTCCTGAAATCCAAACTCGAAACATCCTAACATTAACTCTATGAAACCCAATCCATGCTCACTGCTAGACCAACTATTGAAAAAGGTCCCAAAGGTGGAATATTCTTCTAATACCACTATATCATGACACAACCAAATGTTACTTGAGTCGCTACTCCCCATGACCTCCTTTAATAGGCCAGGGGCTGGAAAATAGCTTCGAGTAGGCTATCACACACATGGGAGTCATTAGCCTAAAATACCAATATATACACACTGACAAACACACCCAAAAACACCTACATGCAAGAGTGTATATATATATGCAAAAAATATAAATAAATGCATGCATACATCTATCCCACAACTAGAGTACAACCACAATACAAAAACAGAAAAATCATGGTCCACTAAAATAATGTTGAAAAGTATCCAACCTACTTGGGTAGAGGGGATTTCTATAAAACTCCCACTGGTAAGCTCTACTACCCTACTCTAGTAAAAAACTCATTCGGTCTGGATCACTATGCTCTACCTATTCTAGGTCATCCTGGGACTTCGTTGAAGGACCTATATTTTTCAAATGACACAAAAAATGTGCGGGAAAAATCAATGCAAGGGTTAGTATAAGAATACTCATTAGGCTCAAAAAAAAACAAATCAATATGAGAGTAACTAATAGGAATCATTTAACTCGACCTAGCTTGAGGGGACCCAGTAAGGGACAAAATCTATATTGAGGCCATCCTCAGAAATACATGACTAGTCAGCTTGAGGTCTCTATCATGTCAAAAAACTGACACATACCACTGGACTCCAAAAATAAAACCCTCTTATACTCAGATCTGTTAGTAAGTCTCATGGTCCCAACCATGGACATCCCATGATTAAAAAAACTAGGTTCCAATGCATCACTCACAAAAATCTCATGAGTTACCAACCACATAGACAACAGAAAAACCCAAGCCATTCCTGATAGCTCGAAAATTGAATGGGTCCAGCATCGACATCTCAAATTTGATGATCTAGCCACACCTCCCGAGATGGAACTCAACTAAGAGATGCCACTCCATCGGTAAAAAAAAAATGTCACACCCAAGAAACACTCATGATACATATCCATAAGTTCACGTTCAATAAACATCCTCACAGAAGTAGTCCTTCAATGAATAATGTAGCCCACACTCTTCAGGTAGGGGGTCCCACTCAAGATCCACTAGGGTGCAACTAAAAACCTAGCTAGAAAACTAAACTTAGAAAAAAAGGATACTTAAGAACAAACCATCTCTAAAACTACCAATATCGAAGAAAATTAGTGCATGAGCATTGTTGGTCAGACTGATAATGAGAAATCTACTGAGGAAAACGTCACAATCTTGATCGAACACAATAAAGATCATATCTCCTAGACAGGGTATCATCACCCATGTACTACTGGTCTCGAAGATACAACATACCCCACTTGGTAACTCATGGATTTCAATGTATAAAACCGAAAGTAAAGATATCAATACACATATATGGAGTCATCTACCAGGGCTCATTGGGGCTCTATACCCAAGTGAAACATCCAGGGTAGACAATCAATGACCATGTAAATATTGGTCACACTTATTCCAGGAACACCAGTGGAGAAACATGAAGGGATGTGATGATCATGCCGGGCCAATCGGGGAAACACATGCGTGAAATACGTTGAGTCTGATGTCGAAGAGGATAGAGACAACTGACTCCATAAAGTGGGAACACATCTGCACTGCACATATAAAAAGTGGATAAAGATGGGTCAATTTCTAGTTAAGGGGGTGTGATACAGAAATCCCTTTTAATAGACGAAGAAGGTTCATAGTCTTGTGACAGGGATGTGATACTGAAACTCGCATAGCTAAAGAACCAGGGGACCCACTCAACCCAGCTAGTCATAATGCCACCATCTGAAACTAGGAGGAACCGCTCAACCCATCTAGTAGTAAAATTTCCATTATGACCTAGGGGTCCACTCAACCTAGTTATCTAGAATCAATATCCTAAGATATCCAAATGAAATTTCCTACAAACCACATCTCTTGGGCCCAAACTGTGGACAACATTATGTTCTACATGGAAACACAAGCATGATATGCTATTTTCTTTCCCAAGACAAACAATATGAAAAAAATGTACTATTCAATGAGAATATTCCTTGTGGGTCCCATTTATAAATTCTATAACATGTAGAAAAAATCATGTCATTTTGATACTCTCTGAAAAAGACACGGGATCGACTACTCACTCATCCAAAATTGACACCCAGCGAAAATGGTGAATTTTGCCACAAACACCCAGAATGGGACATAGGGGGCCCACAACCTTATTCTGGATTATGCACACAAAATTTATCTTCAAACATACACCTTACCATCACGGTTAGAACACCCTTGATAGCATGTCAATCAGATCCTCCGTGTAAAAGTTATGGAAAGTAAAAGATGAATACTAATAAAATATTATTATTAATATTCCAATGCTTCATGGTAGCGAGCCATGAAACTAACTCATAAAATTATAAAACCATGATAAAAGGGTACTCCTCAGTGGTAGGGTCACCTATTAAAATCTAGCATGAAAAAAGACACTTAGATTGTGAGATACAAGGGTTTTAAGAACCCCAAAATGAAAACAGGCTACACCAGCCCCCCCCCCTTCTTGTCTGCCTCTCCTGGCCCAACCGATAGGGCCAGAACCACAAGACCCCTAGACCTTCAGAGCTCATTTACACCATGGTTCACCCCGATTCCACCACCGATAGTGTTCATCTCCATCACGGTGCACCTCCCTGTTTCCAGCCAGTTTGGATGCACCGCACCCCAACGTTGTGCCGCCTAACTCCCCGCGATTCTCTACTACACCCCGCCACCCACCATCATTAAACTGCTGGATTCATCCTTTTCTGTCACATAAATAATCACTTTCCACTAGAAAACTATTTTTGGACCATTGAAACCACTCTTGTAGTCCATAAATTAATCTGATAGTTGTTCTCAAACCCTCGGGACCAGAACTACACAAAATTGATGACAGATCAAACAAAAAAAGAGCACAAATAGGGTAAATTGGATAAATGCACAAAACACCTAACTTTTGGTGAGAGATTGACCGTTGAACATTAGATCTATGCTCTAGAGCTACTGATTCATGATCCAGTAGTGTCTGCCATCAATATCTGAGACAAACGATGCTTCATTTTCTTGATACGTCGTTTGTCAGCAAAGAGAAGGAAGAAGTAGACCTCCTGCATATGTTGTGGGTGGTGGGGGGGGGGGGATCAGGATATTTAATTTTTTTGAAAAAAATATCTATTTAACATCTTTTCATTACCCTCATTGGACCCAACACTATGCACAGATAGTTTTTATCACATATAGGCTAAACATAGTGTTCTAAAACCAACCACAACCTCATAAATTTTATCCAAGACTCCGTTCAAAATTTATTTGACATGACATCAAAAAATATTATAATTTTATTTATTTACTGAATCTCCATTGATAGAGTTTTGAAAATCAGGATCTCACCAAAAAAAATTATACCGCACCTTGGGTAAACAAAATTCTCCAGACACAACAATTCCATAAAATTTATGATTCGAGCTGTCGTTTGAGAGAAAACCCATTTCCAGCAAATTAATAGTATTAAAATACTACATATTTTTATAAAATTGATTTTGGGAACACATGGCCTCAATATTTCACATCATTCCAAGGAATATATCTAGAAATATTCGTAGGAATATTCCAATTTCTAATAGGGATAAACCAGTGGTCACTATAAACAAGACGAGATACAATGATGTAATCATTCATGTATTTATATTGTATCATAAAATATCTTAACATAGTTGATAATATAATACAATATACAAAATAATAATACACAACATATCCATTTTGGGTATCCTCTTCACCTTTTTTCACTTACTGGGGTAGAAGATCACGAGTAGGGGACTCAACAAATAAAAACAATTTGATGGAAAGGGAGAAGCCACAAAGGCCAAATCCTATTTACAATAAAATGTGATACAAAAAAGAGAAGACAATAGATAAAAATAAATAAAAAATTTCAGTCAACCTAAAAGGAACTAAAAATTGGGGAAATCAACCACATGAGTAAGGCTTGTACCATGTCGACCATTACCATGCGGAGCTGTATAACAAG
Source organism: Viscum album (assembly GCA_963277665.1). NCBI lineage: Eukaryota > Viridiplantae > Streptophyta > Magnoliopsida > Santalales > Viscaceae > Viscum > Viscum album. The sequence continues at coordinate 1,609,118,744 of OY728140.1, forward strand.
GAGGAAGATCATGCTTCCATGTATTTTCATTCTTCCTTGGTTCATATACTTCATCAGAAAAAAATTTAGTAGTGTATGTCGGACCAATTATACTGGATTCCGCTCATTGATCATATACCTGATTATCAGCCCTAAGCCCTATATCCCCTATCCTCATAGCCTCTATAGGAACCTCTTTGGAAATGATAACCATAACACTAACAACAGTTGTATCAAATTAATAATCCATAACCTCTTCACTAAAATGTAATCAAGTTTAAAAATCCCCACTATCAACCCTATCTTAAGATCCATACCTAATCATAGTCCCCCTTTCTAAGGCCTCTTCAACATTAGAATACACCAAAGACACAACCATAGTAGAATCTAATGTCATAACCATATCTTCAATACTGGAAGAAATAATTCTACTTCCTTTTAAAACAATAGAAAAATGTCCATGTCATCTAGTATAAACTTCTAATGTCTCTATATCAATCTTTAACTCCACAAAATAACCCTAATAAAGACCAATAGAATCACAATTTTAAATATTCCCAACATTATTTTTATTATCGGTAGCCACTCTAACATCTAAAGACACACCAAGCTAGACATTATCCGCAACTTGATCTATGTGAGTTGAAGGAAGACCCACCTATATAGAAGAATAAACCCCATTTTAATAAAGGAATCTCTATTACCTTTCATAAATATTATATTTTTTTCATCATGGCCTAAAAATTTTGTATCTTGTTTAAAAAATGGAAAAAATTATTTTTTTATACCATAACTTTTATATAATTAGTAACATTGAACAATTAATTTAAAGGGTTAATCCCTAAAGAAGAAGTTTATTCATTGTCATTCACATATCATATATATTGAATCATGAGTTTTCACATCTCAACCACATGTGTGAACTTACTACAATTAGAATAACATAATTATTTTACAAAAAAATTCAGCAGTGTGCCCAATATTGCAATTCTTATGATAGAAATCAGGACAGTTTTCAGTTTCATTATGAAACATGATTTAGAATTCGTAATCCACGAGAACTAATGCATAATTAATATTCTAATTCATGTCAATATCAACTAGAATTATAGAATGTCGACTAAAACATTCCTATTCAGTTTCTCTATCAAATTTTATTTGTAACCTAATAGGATAGTCAGAGTCCCACAATATTTCTGGATTCCATAAATAGAATCTAAGACTAAGGAGTCTAATACACACATTATTTTTCGAATTTCCAATAGTTACCAGACTAAAACTGGGTTGTAAAAATTGAATTCATAGAAAACCAGGTTTGAGATGGAAAATACCATTTGCAAATATATAATATTCATATCCTAGTAAGGAAAGATAATATGAATGAAACCCTTACAAATTAACTCAAGAATCCATCCATGAAACCCTCAAAATTGAATAAGATAGCATCACAGATCCTTGAGATTCCAGAGATTAATCACTTAATATAACACAATCTTAGAAATGATCAAGTTCTTACACTTGAGAATCATTGATGAATCTAGATAAGTATATGAAACCATATATATGATCTTCCAGAGCTATTACTGGATCACCCCCCCACCAAATGATTTTAATCAATTAAAACTTCTATCATATTTCAAGAACCATTATCATTACCATGGATTATATTCTTTCCAAAATAAGAAATATTTAAGGGAGACTGAATCAAAACATCCTTAATGGAAATACCAAAAGTTCCAACCTTCTTCAAGGGAATAATGCAAGCTACAATATGAAAAAGATTGTCTGTAAAACCATATAACATGAGAATTCGATTGGAATATCCAAGGAATGATCCTCTGATTCCGATCACCACCTTTTAAGACAAAGATACAAATAATAAAAAAATTATTATATTAATTCATCATATAAAATATTTTACCATATTTGAAATTTTTTTTACAAGGACATACCTTGATTGAAGGAATTATTACATATTTTTTGTATTTTATCATTCTATTTTCAAAAATAAATCAAAAACATTATTACTACTTTACATGATAACAAATTATGTGATAAATAGTTATATTTTTTTAAATTCTATCAATATATTATCAAATCCCAAGAGCCCTCTCCATTATACATTGGATGATTATTTTAAGAGATTTTCTAGTAAAAAGGATCCATATAACCCTTTGAATAAACCCAATTAGGTTAGTTCAATCTACTTGAAGGTAATAGGTAGGTATTTATTGCACAACCATGGGCTTGTAGCTACTCTATTTGCAGAGTGGAATCCCATATCTAGAAATATGGACTTTTATTTCCTCAATAAATTCCTTCATGTTGCATATAATCAATATAGGTATACTTTTGATGATTTAAATGGTTATGTCAACCCATATTTTTCAGAAAAAACACCACATTTAAAGTTTTTTCCAAACGACGGTTGGTCAAACACTTAGTTTTATGGATTTTATTTTTAATCATGTAATGGAAGTCCAAATCTGACTGAATATATAGTTTAGGGGTTTTAATTTATTATGAATTAATTTTACCTATTTGTATCCTTTGCATGAATTATTCGTATTATGTGGATTTTACTTAATAGTTTAAAAATTTTGGATAAAGCTTTTACGCATAATCTATTTATTAAAATTACATCATTGTAAATTAATTCATTTATTTATGTAATCAAAGTAATAAATACATAAATTAAAAAATTCATAGATATAAATAAAAAAATACTTAATCATGTGCTTATCTAATAGAAGATTTATTGAGTGAATAATAAATCAACCGGTTACCTTAGAGAATAACTCCAAGTGATGATCATGGACTGAGTTTTTGGATTCTACATGTCCATTTGTTAATCTCCTTTGATGACATCATTATGGATCTATCATGAACCACCTCCATGGGACATGTGATACTCTACTTAATACATTTATTTTTAACTCACATGTAGTTGGTAAATTGAATTAAAAATGTAACATTGGACAAGATGGTCCTATATAATAATGGATGGATGGATAAATTTAAGAACATAGAATTTAAATTAATATAAACAAATATAAAGCCCATATATTAAATTAAATTCAAACAACCAACGCAATGAAGGGTTTTTATCAATCACATGAATGGAATACATGCAAGGAATATCAAAATGTAAAAATGGAAGAAATTCATTTCTTATTCATTTTTTATTATTAAAGGAATCATTCTAGAATCAATCAATTAATTAACTAATTAATCCGGTTTTATCATAATCACTAACTAAATTGTACCCATCATCGAAATAATTCATGGAAAATAAAGGAAATAACTAATAAAGATAGATTATTGTAATAAAATAATTGGGAATTAAATTTTTATTTAAAACCATTATTATATTTTCAAACACATAATAATCTAATCAATATAAGATATTTTCAATACTTCAATTACAAATTAAATGTAATTTTGTTTTTTTCATTTTTTTGGAGACTACATGGTGTGTACTTATGAGATAGACGTCATGTAACAAAATTAATATGTTCTTAAGATACATTTCTTGGATTTGGGTTGTACCGCAACAAGAATAAACGATATACACTATAAATCTACATGACATGTTCTCATCTTTTAATATTCTGTGAAGCTTTCTGAAGTACTCATCATGTTCATTGGATGTGGAAATACAAAACGTGGAGAATCCAGTTAAATGCCTTGTATCTAACATTTCATTTGTCTTCATTACTTGTTGAGGAACAAAAAATGTATTTTAGATGTGGGAATTGATTAACAACACATCCTGTATTCTGGACACACATTTTATACTTCATTAATGCTCCAGAATATTAGTCTCATGTAGTTTCGACTGTGTATTTAACCACACAGTTTTCATGAATTTTTCAACAAACCCATAATAACTACATATAGTTTTTGACAACTACACACCATGTAAGCAAAAAATTTTATGTTCTAGAGTATCTCAGTCTACAATTGGTGTGAAATAAAGTCACTACATGTAATTACTGTTTGAAGTTCCATGTATCCCATAAAACATCTAGATATAGTGTACATGGGTACATGGTGTGTACTCTGACTACACATCGTGTAACCCATTCTTACCAACCATAATTCTTGGCGCTTATTGATGGAATATCCAATCATTATTCATCTGATCACACTTATTTATGAAAATAAAAAACCAATCAATTTTGATTAATAATTTGTAAACATGTTAATTAAAATTCAATTTAAGAATATAAAATTCTAGTGCTGAATATTTATCAATTAATTCTCATATATACTCACAACAAAACAACTAATTATATATTTAAAATGTGACCATTATGATTCATGTTTTAGGTTTCGGGTGCAGCGATAGAGCCTTTAGTCATTATGAAATTATGATTTATTTTAATATAGAGATACTTTAAACCCCATGATAGGATATACAACATTAATATTATAATTAATTTATTTGTGACTAGAATAATTGATTACATCATCTTTGGATCCTTTTTTAAGATGATTTTGACCGTGTAAAATAACGTTTGGATTTATATCATTGCACTAAAAGGAATCAAGTGTAGAATCCATATGGCGGTGATCTATATGTTCTCCTTTGATATGGGATTATTTCCAATTGATATCAAAGTTCTAGAGAGGTGAATTAGATCTCATGTAATTTTTTTCTTCATAAACCAATGATCCTTTTTGGATTAAAGGAGTTATTCTCATTCTGGATAGTAAGATAGGTGGAATTATCGAGATAGAGAGAGAGAGATAAAAGTCTATTATGGGAAATGATTCTATATTCTTAACTTTTTTTCAACACTACAAAATATACCTATCCATCCATTAATAGAGTTATATTTTCATACCAACCCTTATAAAATATTATAATATTTATTAAATCACATGCCACATAATTATAAAAATAATATTCTTATTTTATTCTTCGTGCACTAAATTGGGAAATAAATAAATATTATTTTACCACCTTGTAAATTAATATTTATCATCAGACAAGGCCTTTTCCCATTTTAAAACATTGGCATTTATGAAATAAATAAATGATAATTATATTCATAAATAAATTTTTTTACTACAATATAGAAAATAAATATTTATTAAATATTTAATAAAACAAATAAGATATATTTTATTCAAAATTTGGTGAATAAATATTTATTTAACTTATGAGATCATTAAAAATTTGATAATATAATTCACTAGTCTAGTGAAAAATATTTATTCTATTAGTTAAATTAAAATAAAATTTTATCGTGATCAACTCAAACACATACTATGTGAACCTCTGTGATTCTATCTTGTTTGCATTATGAAGAGATACCTAAATTTAAAGTTTACTCTCTAGAAAAAGGTTAAGTCAATGAATATTAAGAACATAATGTAGCATCATCAACAACCATATATAGATTCTCTCTATATAACATAATCCATTTTTCCTAAAATCTCATCATGCAGTTTTCACAAGTGTTTTATCAAACTATATTCTTGATATGTCTTTTTGTACTATCTAAAATAAATTTTATAACACCGTGTCAAAATAATTTATGAGATAGTTATATTTAAATAAAATTAAAGACATATAAACTTCCAGAAATATGGAAGTGAAAAATCATTCCTCAACTTATCCCTTAAAAACATGTCATTCATGACACACCCAACATAGCCTACTTCCCACCAATATGTGGAATGATAGTTTTTGTCAATAAATCTATGTGTGCAATTCATGAAATGAATTAATAATAATATTTAAGTCTATTTACAATTCTATATACTCATATATATGAATATAGGATTACAACAACACATGTGGAGTTACTACTGGTGGGACTTTTCTCATAATATCTCCTATTGTATATTAACAAGTGTGAACATTACGTGAAAAATCCTCATCCACTTATGAGTAATTGCACCTAATGGTCTATATAATATGTTCCCAATCATAGCATGTTATCCAACCGAAATTCTAATATAATAATATTATCATAAAATCCGAGGTTTCTCCTCATAAAAGGGAACTACTATGGAGATATAATTTTGATAGATTCTCAAGGAAATTATCAAATTAATGTTGTGCATAAGACCAAATAGTATCTGATAAGATGTTTTATTAGTATTCACTTCTTTGAATATATATGAAATACAAAGAACAATGTACTTGGTTCTAGTACACAAAACTTAACAGATCATGCCTCATTTCTCTTGTCTATATATTTTCTTTCACACATTATAAAACTCTTTATTTTCCCACTATCAGGATTATTACTGTAAGATGGATGCAATGCCTTGAATGGAGGATATAATCATGATTTTGACCATTTAATTAAATTATGAGCTAATCACTATGAGAATTCACCATTATAATGATATAAATTCACAAAATTTAATAAGTAAGGTTACATATCTATGATTGGAACATATAAAAATAGAATTGATGGGTCAATATTCTAGGGAAATTGAATGATCGAAAAATTGAATCTAGTGGTGTCTCCATTTATTACATCCAATCTAACCTATAATTTAATTTTACCATTTTATTGTTAGTAATTGAAAATAAACCATAATAAATTCACTACTTTTAAAAAATTTATCAAAAAACAATTATACAGAAGTTATAGGATAGTAACAAATTGATACACATACACTCCTTGGGAAACATCCCATGTCTGCCTGATAATTAATTCCATGTTTTAAATGAAATTATTTTTTCCAAAACCCATGAAAATTGTATAATTAGTAATTCCAATATATTTATATAAAAATATATTTCATTTTAATATATAATAAATCTATTTATTTTATAGTTGTCATTATAATCTTGATTTAGTTATTATAATTACTTCAACTCATTATTCTTGGTTTTCTAATTTTTTTAAGTATTTCTGATTTATTATGTCACTATATTTATTTTATATAAAAATAAATAGGGATAAGATTCATATAGAGTTTTCTAAATTTTAGATATAAAGAGATTAAATTCATCTCATTGGTTAATATAAAAATCTAATTCAGTTGTGTCAACGTTTCTAAAATTCACTGAAGTAGTTATATTATATTCATGTGACATTGTTGTTTTCATCATAATATTACCTATGAATTTTGATTATATCTCAAGATAAAGTGATAAGAATCATGTTATCCATGTACCATTGGATAGGTAATGGATTTATCTAAACTTTATTAGTTTATAATGAACTCTAAAAATGTATTTATTGGTACTCTAAAAAATGAACGAAGTTGCTGCATCAGTTTTGCGACTCTACAACGAAAAGATTTAAAAATATACAATAATTAATTTATAGAAAGTTCTAAAGATATAATAATTAATCCAAACCTAGTGGAATGAGAATAAAATATTTTTATAATTATTTCATCAATTTATGTCAAATTCCAAAAAGGTTTTTTGGATTGTTAATAAATTGTCTTCAGTTCGGTATTGATGTTTTAGAACTGCAGTTTTTCCAAGTTGTTATGGCTTTTGTTTTTTATGGATATATGGATTTATTATACTCATATTGATTATATTAATAATTATTTATATTTCCAATATATATTCCTTCTAATATAAATGATTAATCGTTATTTTATGGGATCTAAAAAATAATTGAAGTCTCCAAATATAAGCTAACAATTTTTTCTGATGGTTTAGTGCATCCCAACATTCAAAACCAAGATTTTGAATAGTGAAAAAATACATTCAATAAAAAAGTGGGGTTATTAAATACTATACTAGATTCAATGAACCATATTCTACTTTTCATCAATATTACTTTTCATAAAAAAGTATGGTTCATGTACCATACATTTGAAATTTACCCAAAGTTCACGAACCCTACTTTGTTGAACCCTACCTTCAATGAACCTAAATTCGAATGTAGCCTACGTTTTTGTGCTTCCATGTTTTATTTTTCTGAAAACATAAAACTCACAATGTTGTTCATATCATTAGAATATGAACCACCTCATCCAAAGAGATAAAATTCACTACATACTTCTGTAACTAAAATAGAGAAATGAGACATGATGTAGAAATAGATTTTATAGTATTAAATGGGAATTTTTCCAGATATTCAAAATATTAAAAAATATAATAGTTTTTCATGTGGATATAACACCTACTTATATGTTGATCTTTTATGTTCTGTAAAAATGAGGAACTATTATTGGAGGATGAACATAAGCTGTTTGTGGTACACCACATGGACATCACATGAAACATGAGTATGAAGATGCTAAAATATGATCTGATGTACACAAGAATAGTGTCTTATTATCGACATGTTAAATGTAGGAGGTATTTTCATCCACTTTATACTCTTTTTATTACAAAATAATAAGATATGATTATCATAAAGGATATCGATGAAGAGAAAAAATGCAATTGTCGACATATGAGTTATCCTACTAAATATTGTTTCCACAAAAATTGATCTACCTAACATGAGATTGGGTTTACTTTGTGAAAAAACTAAATCTACTAGATATATGGATAGAATAATTACTTCAATAAGGAAAGTTAATAATGTATTTTTAGATAGTATGTGGTACACTTTTTATATGGATCTTTGTATATGAAATTGCGGTGTTTTTTATAAATTTTTTTAGTAGTTTTTTTATTGGATAAATTCTAATAAATAAAAAGTATTATAGATTCTGATATTGAAAATATTTTTCATCTATTATTTAGAGATAAAAATTAACAATTTATTCTCAATTTATTTTTATAGTAATGTTAGAGAAAACAGGGTTATTCAAATTCAATCATTTCAATTGATATTCTGATTGTGCTACTAGTTTTCAAGAACTATTTTGACAAACATTATAGTGGTTTTAATGGATTTAAATGAGAGTTTTAAATATTTAAAAGTTTCTATTTTTATATATATTATAATTTAGTATTTTTTAATATTATTTTGAATTAATATTTTAGATATTTATTTTAGAGGAAGAATCCAATGGCTCTATGCTATTATTGGGATATTCATGAAGGATTTTAAGTATCCTAAGGAAGAGGAATTATGTTGTTACCTCTTGATATTTATTTTCTAGATATATATAACCCTTTTATAGGAAAATAAAATATGAGAATAAATAAATATAGTGGTATAGAATTTTCAATCCCATATATTCATTTTTAGCATGATTTTCAATTTATTTATTTCTATTTCAATTTATTGAATTATGTCATATATTAGAGGCTATTTTTTTTTAATTTGGTATTATATAGTATTGGGATGGATAATGGTATTGTCATGGCCATGTTTATTCATGGTATGGATGATTATATTTGTATTTTGGGTATGTTCAAGGGTCATTCTATTACTTAGGGTCATTATGGTGTGATGATCCATTAATATTTTAAATCCTTAAGTATGACTTTGTTAAATAATTTTTTACGGATTAATAGATGACACAATGTCTTAGGTATTCCACATAATAATTATATGTAAGGTTCATTTGAACCCTCTAGTTTTGTAATTTGTTGACTTTTAGGTATGGATGTATAAATTATGTCATGGCTATGATAATCATGGAATGAAGAGTATCTAGAAGAGTATGACTCTAGCAATGCATTATAGATAATAAAAACAAATGTATTCTTATATATGGGAACATTCGTGCATAATATTTTTGAGTGTATGAAAAAATTTCGAGAATGTTCTATCATTCAATGGAATTATACATTGTGTAGTGATGAAGTTGATACTGTGGAGTCTACGTTATGGAGATAATCTTGGGTGGTGCTCCATGTTTTAGAGAGGGAATAGAACACTACGGTGGCCTAGTTATTATGATCCTTGGTTATGTCTAGAGTAATATCCCCACTCCGTGATTTAGGAATTCCACTCCATTATGTGTTTTGAGTGGGGTTCGACACTATGTTCCACAGGGACATGTTATGAGATGTTTGACCAATACATCAAAATATATGAAATTTCATGTTTTTTATTACATATTTTAACACCTCCTCATCTATATTATCCCAATTTACATGACATAGAAGACTCTAATTCATTATTTGATCCTTATATAATGTCACATGGTGATTATATTGATATTCAGTGGAAATAACTTAAGGTAAATTTTATTTATAATGGATTTATTCTTCTTTATTAACTTAATCTCATGTTTCTTCAATTTTCTTTTGGTTCTCTTTCCCTAGGAAGCCATAGAAGGCAATATACAACTAGGTATCTTTTTAAATGTTGAATATCAAGATATATAAGATTTATAAGTATCCTTTTATTTCATATATATTAGTATTTAAATAAGTCTATGAGGTTATGATGAGGGTGAGGTAAGTGTCTCTACATAATGAATATTTTTCCTGATTTACCTTTCGATTTTGTGTTTTCTAGATATTGTTTCCCATATTGTGCATAAAATGTGTTGTTGTGGAAAACAAAATTCATTCATTATGTATCTTTGTTCATGGTTAAACTTCAGTTTATCCATGATATTTATGGGGTGTCTTTTCTATAACCAGGTTTATGTTTATATGGTGTTTGATAAATTTATTTATAGAGATCAACAATATAAAAATCAGTTTCAAAGGATTTTTTGAATGTTTATAGTTTTATAAATAATTGAACATTGATTTTTAATCCTTATATTAATTTAAATTTTTTATTTCTTATGTGATTTATGAATTTAATTTGGCTGAGAATAAACTTTAATAATTTCAATGTTCCCTTAGATATGTTTTTATGAATTTGCTTATGTGTTGTCAGTTTTTTTATGATTTACATTTTGGAAAGCTTGAGTATGTGTTTGATTAAATTGGATGAGTCCTTCACCAGTATAGATTATGATATACTAGATTACCTAGTTTATACCACACCCTAGATGAGGGATGATATCTAATAATTCTAAGAGAATAATGTGGGTTTGGGTTTCATCTATGTAAACATATATTGACTAAGTGTTCAACAAGTGGGGTTCCATGTTTCACATTTATTTCTATTTTACATTAATCATAGTTTTGACCTCATGTGAAGTATATGATGTATTAGTGGGACATGTATTTGTTAGTTTGATACTTTATGTTTACATGTTAATTCATTTAATTATATTTCATCATGTTTCTATTTACTCTAAAATTTTTATCTTCATTAATACATTCACAATGATGTAAAATAGATTTAAAAATTTATTGTTTTATGAAAGAAAATAATTTCCTAAAAATGGTGTTTTATAAATCTTATATTTTCACACTAGTACTAACATTTTTCATTTTGGATGATATTATGTACATTCATGGTTACATCCAATGGAGGTTTTTTTATTAACCTCCACACATGATATTGGTGAATATAGAGTTGGTTATGTATGATGAAAGTAAAAGGAATGGATTAGTATACTAGTTTGGTGCTTCTTAATAGCTATTAACACATATTAGTGTATTGATATATGGTTGAAATTGTTTAAAAATAGTTTCATAATATGAAAAATTATAGGGATCCATGAGCGGTGATAATGGGAAATTCAAGTATCATCCATTTCAGCCTCCTCTTTTTTTGGGGCAGGGAGTTGTATTTATAAAATGCCATAAATCACTTTACTTATGGTTTATATAGTGAATATATATGTTTAATTATTATTGATGTCATCTTGTACTCTATTTGGTTTGATAATTATTATTGAAACATCTTATTTATATACATAGATGTGAATGTTATGGATAATTCATAATAGACATAATGGTGGGATCACTATTTTTTTATGTTTCTATAATTGTATAAACATCTCAAATGTATATATATTATATCAAATGTTATTATAATTAGCTATGATGATTGGTATCATACATTATGCCTTATGAATGAATTAATTGGGTGATGTGAAAGGTTTACCCAAACCGGTTCATTACATAGTAGATAAGGAGACTTTTAGCAAACATAATTATTGATCTTATCATTATCCATGATGAATTTATAGATAAAATGAAACAAAAATTTTTTAGGAATAATTTGATTTCATCAAAAAAAAATTCATATCATTCATTACTATTTTTATATGTTCCATTAAAATATTTTAACTTGAGTAGTAATTAAGTAATACAAAATATCATTCAAACATACTACACATTATTCATTAATAATATATCATTACGACAAAAGTACATGAAGCTAACTATTAAATACCATGGAGAAATAAATAAATTAAAATAACCTAAATTAAAAGGACTCAATAAATATAAAAGTATAACATTTTACAACTTGAATATAACATGGCTCGTACTCACCCTTTAGAATTACCAATTGTAGAACTACACATATAATGAAAAAACATCATGAATGGAGAAATCATATTGGGAAATATAAAATGGAAACCATATAAATAATAATTTTTATTTATAATGATTTAATGCAATTAATTATATAATGTATATGGGAAAATAAATTCAACATATAACCATTATAATAGAGTATATAGTCTTTCAGTATAATACTAGTAAACATGTGACCAATTTGGATTTACTAGTACACAATTATTATAAATAATTTTTAGTATCATTTTAAAAAGTATTTGTTTTACTTATGAATATTTTTAAAAAAATATAATAATATATTTTTATTAATAATGAAATAATACTATTTCATTTATAAAACTACCATTGATTATAAAGAATGTGTTATTATCAATTTCATATTTTTGTTAAATTTATTAATTTTAAAGAATTATATAAATAAAATGTATTGATAAAATACAAGGAATTATTAGTAAAATAAATTAATAACATGCACGATGCAAATATTTCACTATAAGGAACACTAAATTAATAATTAAAGGGAATTAAAAAAATTTAGTTTAAAATATTTTATTCATCACATTTTATATATTTTTATTTACCCGATAAATTTCTCATATTTGGATAATTAAATTTAATTAAATATATTATTTATAAATATAATTTTTTTAATCATTCAGACATTGATTATCAAGTCATTATAAATAAAGACAAAAATAATTAATAGTGAAAATGATTTTTTGCAAAGAACTATTTTTTTGTGCAATGATTTTATATATTAATAAATTAAATTAACCATTCATCAAAATCAATATTTTTATATTCCTTATAATAAAATTTTTTACCAATTGAGTGAAAGACATTAAAATAAATCCCAATCAAAATACCCAAAAAATTAACCTCCATAATTAAATTCCCAAAATTAACATCAAACTATGAGAATGAAAATTTCAAAATTCATAACTCTCAAGAGATGATTGAGGGAGACTATACCTACATGAACATCCATCCATGTTCCCTTGTGACACATGAAGATACATAATTCCTAAAATCAATATTAGACTACCCCGTGACCTTAGAAACACTTAACTAATAGAAACCACAGACACCAAAAAAACATACACATTACAACCAGAGTTAATGAAAACATTCATAGAGGTCATAAAAAACCACATAACAAAACAATGTCAGTATTAACACCAAAACACTAGATATAATAGCATACCAAAATCAAAATAGATCCAATATACATAACTAATTGTTGAAGATATACTAGATTGACCACCTCTATAAACCAAATAACATAAATCCCTTTTTAAATCATGCCAACACCACCAAAACCTAATTGAACACCACACCAATATGAATCCCATCACAAAACCACATAATAATAACATAAAAACATGTCATCCAACTTCCTTGAAGAAGACACAAGTGATCACCATCATTTCTACAGAAATAGTATCCTAAAACATCACCAAACCACAACCTTGGCTCCAAAAAAGAATAAGGAATGATAAAAACGCCAAAACTAACCACTGTCAGTAATACAATCCAAATTTAAAATATTTTATACCATAGATACCCATTATGGGGTTTTATATAATTGAATTGATGGATAGATACCACAGGATAACATATAAGGTTGAAAAAATGAAATGACACATAAATAATTTATTAATGGTATGCTTCAAAAATCACAACCCTAAACCACCAAATCAAATTCTCGTCCGACTAAATATGTGATCACGCATAGTGGTTAATGTTTTATGAGTAACAGTAGTAAATGAAAAGGTTTAATCTAATAGAAAAATATGAAACCCAAAAAACATATATAAAACTATGAGAATTCCACCTAAGGAGAGGGAATGTGTAATAACAAGCCCCATCTTTGGCACAATACCTATCCACTAGAAATCACCATTATTCTAGAACATTGGTGGGTTCGTCTATGATGATTATGTTATAAAGGGAAGTTAAAATGTAGAATGATTTCATCATACTTGATAGGATATGAAGACACAATATCTAGGTGAATTGAACGAATTCTGACACCATTATAGGAGAACCAAGAAACCATTGGATGGAATGATTGGTAATTTAATAGTGATGGAAGAGCTGAGAGACTCTAGAGCTATCAAATGTAGTTCATTTGAACTAAATTAATACTTAATAATAAATAATTCTAATGAAATGAATTTATAATATACAAAACAAAATAAATTATAATTAATATAATGTTTTTTAAAATGAATGTTATAATAATAAATTTTCATTCAAAAAAATGTAAATTTCTCTAAAAACAATTTTATTTGTTATGTGTTCTTATATTAAAATAAATTTTTCTTAATTTAATGATCTTAATCCAATAAAATGTATCTCGTATTTTTAATATTTAATTAAAAATTAGGTATTAAATTTAATTTTACATTTATTTATAAAATTAATTTACAATGGTAAAAATTAAAGATTCAATGTTGGTGGAAAAATAAGGTAAAGGGGGTTAATATATGTTCTAAAGCGAGAATATATTTGAAAAGTTTACTTATAAATGATTGGATGATTCATTTTTTGAAAAAAACATATAAAACCTCTATTCATTTACCACCTTTTCTCCTCATTACCTTAAAAAAATATCTTATATATTATGAAATGAATACTTGTGAAAATTACACACAAAACACACTTATAGAAGGACCATAAATCTATATATTATAAACTACATTTTCCCTTTAGTTCTCAGTTGAATACCTTCCCATTTGGCCTCTCCTAAATAATTAGTATACAATGGGGAAACTATGTTCCTAAAATGTAATCCGGATTTATTATCACTGAAAAAACTATGATGAGAATATTTAATTCCAAAAATATATGAAAGATATTTCATTGAGGTATGAAGTAATGTTACCGTTTTTCTCATCTAAATTTACTCTCATTAAGATATATTCAAAATTCACCATTTTGTTTCCTTATGTTGTGTATATAATAACCCATGAAAATGATTCACCTTATTTTTATTATAATTAAATGTATTTTAAAATAAAAATCATTATCTTTATTTCATTCAATTTTGATCGAGTCATTAGAAAAGTCATAAGGTTTATCTCAAGTTAATTTTTTCTAATTGAGATATGTTCAATATTCACCACATTATTTCATTATATGGTTTTTATACTATCCCATTAATTTTGTTCATAATATCATCCACACAATTAATTGGATCTATAAAAATATATAATCTTCTTTCTTTCAATTAATTTTGATTCAGTCATTTCAAAATTCAAAATGGTTTTCTCATCATGAGTTTAACTTATTTAGATATGTATTATATTCACAAAATTACTTATTTAAAAAGTATATATATTGGATATGATTTTATTTAACCATATTTTTCATTTAATTAATGGTATTTATAATTATATATCATGTTTATTAATTTAATGGATTTTGATTTAATTAGTATTAAACTTGTAAGGGTTTTCAACTCAATTTCCCTTAATTAAGTCATGTTTTCATGTTATGCATATTTTTTTATAATGTTGTATTTATTTCCCCATTGTATTACTTTATCGGAAATCACTTTTAAATAATTTTATTTATAAATATATTTTGAATTCTCTCTTTCATGTGCTTTTTATTCAAATACTACCAACATTATATGGGTTTCATCTCAATTTCGCTTAATTGAGGCATGATTTCATCTTATGAACATAATATTATTTAAAATTATTTATTTAAAACATCATTGAATTATTTTACCATAAAAAAATTTCAATTTTTGCGATTTATAATTATATTTTATAATATATCATTCAATTTATTTTGATTAATGTACTTTCAAATTTATAAGGATTTCTCCACTCAATTTTACATTCAGGGAGATCTGTTCCATATTCACAAACTATATTATTATTTTTTGTTCATATAATAACCCATGGGTTTATTACATCATAATTTACATGAATAAAATGTTTTAAATATAAATCAATAGTTTTCTATTTTAATATATTTTAACTTATATGTTCACAAATATGTAAGGATTTATTTTTCAACAACACTTTCAAGTCATGTTTGTATATGTATTTACACAAATTTTAGGAATATTTTTTTATTTATCTCTAAAACACTATTTTTTTCTCCTATGAAATCTTATTCAAGTAAGATATATTCTTATAATTTAATTTTCCTTGTGTCCACAATTCAACAGATAGTATATTTATAAGTGGGGTGGGCCTTATCTATTCTTGTGGGTATGGAACCATTTTTCCTAAATATCAATATTATTTATATTTTTTATAATTTTGATTTTATATAATTAAAATATAGAATAATGTTATTTGTTTTGACCTTTTAGTTTTATTACAATTTTTTTAAAGGTCTCATTTTTATCATTTCCTACATGGGTAAATTTTTACCTCCTTCGAACCTATTTATAATGGTTTATAAATAATATTACATTTTTAACACTTTCCATATGAAAAAATATATCCTCCATTAGATCTGGTTTTATGAATAATTTTTTACATTTTTACATGATTTTTCGGTGAAATTATTACTCTCATTATTATATAAATTATTTCATTTTAAATTTTGTTTATTAAAATGTAATCTTTATTACATCTTATATTTCAAATAAAATTTATAGTGCTCTTATTATCATGTTTTTAATATATTTAAATATCATCTATTATTTATTTTTCTTCACGGTGGATATACTATAATGATATTGTCAACCATATTTCTATAGATGGATTATTATAATGTCTTATGTAAATTTTCATAAAGCTCTTATTTTTCTCATGGGTATAAATGAAATTATGGAATTATGAAATTTTTTATATTGAATTGGAATGTAGATTTATGGATTATAATTATTATATAGGTTTATCTATTATATCCTTAAATATATTGGGTACTTTTTAAAATACCATAAGATTATGTGTGGTCATGATTAGACTTGATAAAAAATTAATGTGTAGGTGTCATTGGGTTCTATCACAAATAATTATTTTTGAATCATTGGATTTATCACAACTACATGTGTGGGGATAATTGGATTTTATAACAACAACTTATATGGGAATCATTGGGGTTTCTATAAAAAAATATTGTGAATATTTCTGTTTTCTCATAACTTAATTCATTTGAATCATTATGCTTTATCATAACTAAATACAAAGAAATGAATTGTTTTTCTCATAATTTGATGATTTATTATGATTATACATGTATCAAATGTATATATTATGCCTCATGATAATGTTATTATTAGGAATATTGACTCAAATATCGACATATGTATTTCTCATTTCATATTTTATATCGAAATATTTGTGCTATGAATCATGATATTATGGAGATTGTTTTTTTTGTATGATTATCTTATATTATATTTATACACCATGATGATGTAATCATACCCAAAAGATAAAATTATGATCACTTATTCTCTTCAATTGTTATCTATTATGTTTACCCTTACCAAGAATTTGATCTCACCCCATTCATATTTCCCATTTCCTAGGCTATGATGAATATTGTTATGCATGACGTGTGTAAATATTTATCATTTGAGAAGAATATTTATGAAAAATTATGAAAGTGTATATAAAATATTTTATTTAGATATATAATCTATAAATATACTAACCTTATGGGTTATATGGTATGATTTATCATGAGACATAATGAAAATTCGTATAATATGATATAATATGTAACCAAGTCTTGGTCAATTCACTAAAGATGGTATCAATTTGGGTTTATTTATTTTAGAGGATTATTTAATAAAGAATACAAGCATAAAACATAAATTAACTAATGAAATACTAAATTTTATGTACGGTGAATATAAAGTAACATAGGTTGAAATGAAGGTGTCGTAATTAAAAAAAATATCCGGATTGGTTTTCTTTATAATATGATTTCTTAAAATGATTATTATTCCTTGATACTCACACTAAACATTCTGGTTTTAGTAAATCACTAGAACCGAGAGGAATCAATTTATAAAATAGTTTGATGTACAATTAAAATAAAATCCTACTGAGAAACTAAACAATATTTTATTTTTGTTAAACATATTATTGTTATTCTTACCCAACTATCTCATGATAGGATTAACATCCTAAACTGTATTCAATTTCCAAACACACCAAATAAGAGAAAATTTATGTTCCATATAATTTGATGTGGTAAAGGCCATGGATGAAATAAATTCACTCATATACATAAATATGATGTGGGAAGAAAGACGATAAAAATTTCTACAAATATATGTGAAAACGTTTCTTATGTGTAATTATTATCCTCCAGGATCACTGTTGTCTTAATGAGATAATGAAGCCCTCCAATAAAATAGAGGTTATTAATGTCTAAAATAATAAAACATAAAAATATCAATACATAAATTCAAGGAGTTTTGGCATTATGAAAATAAATTACCGAAACAAAGGGCTAATGAGAATAATAGATATCGACAAATTCCTATGGTAAGGGAAAAGGGAACACTTATGTTAAAAAAACTGCATAAGTGGGTCATGAAAACGAAGTGGTGATAGGTTCACTCAATTTATAAATCATATTATTTTATCATATTTCTATTAATGTCATCATATCATTAAAAATTTTCAAATATTCATGTTATCAGTATCTAGATAATGAATTTAATGTTAAAAAATCTAGTATTATAATGATTTCATCCAATGTTTATAACTATTCTTACATATATGTTCATCGAAATGTGCTCCCTAAAAATCATTTTATTCATAATTTGGTCAAAATTTTTGAGCTGTTGGGTATGTATTTTCTATCACTATATAGAGCCAAATAAATTATTGGGATAGGGAAATCAAATTATAAATCCCAAATCAACCCATAGTTATCTATTAGTATAGGGATGACTATGATCTCCTTATAGGAATTTGTTTATTATATGGGTCTTAATACTCAACCCTAAGCGGTATTTACATGAAATTATTGGAGAGAAACTCATGTTTCGGTATATGACTGTATGAGGGAAAATATTATTTTAGTAGTATATCCTAATATGGTTAGGTTGAAATATAATTAAAAATTATATAGAGATACTTTTAACCTTATATATATCCTCCAATATTTTTATCAATGAGTTATAATTAAGATTTAGTAGATTTAATTTTGTTAAGAGTGGGAGAATGTAACAATCCATGTTTTAGGACACATTTTATTTCCTTAAAATATATTCTAATCATTCATAATTATTTTTTCCTAATCCTTTAAAATATTTTAACTTGATTATAAATTATCTCATTCATGATATGAATGAAACTAACAACACTTTATTCATTCATAATGTAACATTACAGGAAAAATACATGAATTTATGTATTATATACCTATGAGGATTATATTCCATAAATGTGAATAAATTAAATGTGTATGATGGATATAAAATAATATTCTTTTTACAACTATATAATCCCCTTGATTATATTTTCCCTTAAGAATTACAAGTAGTAAAACAAAATGTACACTTAAAAAACTTCACAAAATGAGACTTCATATTTTAAATATCAATATCTAACATGAGGCATAATGGTCATCACATTGATCAGTAATGAAACTATGGTTAAATATTTTACCTCTCGATGATATCTTTATCAATTTATTCATATATAATGTCCTATTCACTTGACAAAACAATCATTAGACCAAAAATCATATCCCTCTCCACTTACATTCTCTAATGTTGTTCAAATGAAAAAATAATCTTACCATGGATATGAGACATAATAATGTTTGAATAGACTTCACCTCAGTTTTTAATAAATTAAATGAATTATTAATTATACATTCCACCTAAGATAGCCAAAACTAAATAAACCCAATATAAAAAATTTTACTCCTCTCCTAAGGAAAATCCACATTTACAAAAACAAATTAGTCTTGGATTTATCATATGAGACATTATCTCAAATAAAAATCACAATTCACATGAATATGTTAATGGAGGATAAAAATATTATTTTTAAACTAAATTAGTTTTTATCAATACCAAATCACTCATTGATCCGGCTTCCCAAGATGGTAAAAATTGCACCCCAAAATATATGGAACCATACAATATTTTTCTGTGTTCATCTAACTGAGTAAAAAAAAATTTAATCCCATAGAAGGTTATGGAACACTGAAACCCACTATAGTGAATGTTTAGCTCACGAAAAACCCAAACTACTAATTATTCCAAACCATAATACCTTTTATTCCTTGAAAATAAATAAATTGGTGATTCTAAAAAAGGATGATATTGAGAAAAACTATATGGAAATCAAATGACCTCCAAATGAAATTACTTTATCCTAGGGGGATTAGTCTTTATGTGGATTTAATATACCACTTTTCGAGAAGGGATAAGCCTTTTTCATCACTAAAGATATCAACTGCAATTCATGTTAATTCGATACCTTATCGAGAAAATACATTCACTCTATGCATGAGTTTACAAACCTCTACAATGACACCCATTATACAATTTAATGTAATTATTATTACAAGATACCTAAAAGTCCACTAACCATATCCATTCACCACATAATGCTCATTTTACACGGAATATCACTAATTGGGTAATTTATCTCCCTAGCTTGATGAGTGTAATAGATTATAATCATATGAGATAATATTATCAATTCCTCACACCACCAATGACTGATCCTCAAAAATCCCACATGATAAACCAGAAGAGCTGCATTAAATCATGCACCTCTAGACTAATTCCAACATCCATTTAATCCCCCATAATGCATGAACATGAATATTAATTTCTATATTATAGGAAAAAATCCATATAATCCTTCAATCCCATAGCCTCTAAAAACATTTTTGGGAATCCACCATCTATAGTAGTTCTCTAATAGGCTCACATCCATTATTAAAGGTAACCTTGTCAGGTTTTAATCTCTCATTTGTGTAATATATTCATGAAAACATCTTGATCAATATAAACCTCATAAAACTACTAAACATCATACTCCACTCCCCATTGAGGGTCCCAATCCACCGTAATTCAATATGGGTGGTCCTGACTATTCAAATAACCCTTCCCTATTGGCTTTAAATCCCATAATAACCCATGAATAAGTGACTAAAGTCCATAACCTCTTTATAAAACCTCCTCCTCCACTACAATAGAAGAATTTTCTATATGATGGGTACACCCACTAATATCAATTATAGATTCAACACTACCATTTAATATGAACACCAAGAGAATACCACTACATACATGGGATTGTTGGAAACACTCTCTCAAACATTAGTAAAAACCATTTGTCCTATTGCAAAAGAACATATAGTTCTATAGGAACTCTAAATAAAAAAATACTGCGATGGGGATATCTCAAACACGGAACGAGTGTTGAGATATCATAATTGATCTACGGTGAGTATAGTACACTATTTAAATGAAATAATCACTACTCTTATGTTATCTTCTCATGTGTATCCGCCATGTTCTTGTCACAATGTCATCTACTATAGGTGATTGCCTTCACACTCCTACTAAAATATAAAAACATCATCAATATCCAGGGTAGAAAATCAATGAAGGTAGATGATTCACAATGAATATAAATCAGACACAATGATAGGTTACTACATTGTTGAATTTCTCATGGAAATACTATAAAAATTTCACAATTTGAGATAGGATCATAATTGAATTAATATAATGATGGGTTGAACACATATATCCCAAAAATGACATTGGGGGGATCATCACCCCATATACAAAAAATTGATATTTTATATCTAGAATGAAATTTGATACATACATTTTCCATCATAGAAGATCAACTAGGGGTTACCATTTGAGAGAATTCATCGACTAAACCACATTTATATTTGTAAATTATCATCAATGCATATAACATATAATTCCATGATTAATATCTGATTGGTAGATGACCTTATCTACAAAATCGTTGGTTCTACTTCCTTTACCTGATATATTCCCACTCATTTCTACCTCATTTATTCACCAAAACCTTTTTATATATATAATGGAAACAATTACATACCCACTGTCAATGAGGAATGTAACACCCTGAAATTTTAAATAGAAAAATATGTTCGATTGTGTATATGATATGCAACACAAAAACTACACGAACCACGACATATCATAATTCAACTATGAATGTTATAACCTATCTAATATATTGAAGGGTGTTAATATTATTAACGAATTAATGAATTATATATAATGTTCATATTCAATATTGATATCTTATTAGTAAATAATCACACATTTTTTTGTAAATTTATTTCATTTTGCAAAAATACGCTTTCTTGAAAAATAGATTTTATTAATTTTTGGAGATAATATTATCATTAATTTATGAATGTTTTATATCATTTATTTGAAAAAATGATATCATTTTTTAAGATGAAATATCTAAATTATATTATGGTACAAGTATTTTTAAGAAGATTTTTGTTTTTAAATGTATAATGAAAAAAATATTTTTATTAAAAACTATATAATATTTTAATGTATTTATAAGTAAAAATATATTTTGATCAGTTGTTAAATATAATTAGTTTATTTTGACTAAAAAATTATATTTATATTATTTTGAATGAATTTTAAACTTGAATTTGGTATAAAAACATTTTTATACTTGAATTGGTTATTCTTCGAAAAAATGTTTTCCAATGCATTTTGTGTATTAATATTAAATTAATTAATTCCACTTCTAAAAATTGAATATTAAGAAATTAATTCCATTTTTGGAATCATAAGGTCTAAATTTGGTAAATAGGTCCATTTTTTGTCATTATGAATTGTTACCATATTAAATAATTTTCATCATGGTAAGGGTAATTCGGGTAATTAAAGTTAAAAATAATATGGTAATGACTAAAAAATAACCCCACTTGATTTTATCATATTAGATTATTTTAGTTTGGATATTTTCATATGTGCTTCTAAAATATGGAAAAATGGTGCCATATTTCTTTTTTATTTACCTTTATTTTATTTTATGTAAAGAAGACTGAAAACAAAATTCTCTTTGTTTTATTATGTCTAAATTTTTGAGATAGATATAAAACGAAGGATATATTTATTTATAAATTGGTAATTTGAAGAAAAATTATTTTTTATAAATATTATTTTTTTGATTTTTTATTAAAGAAATAGTAACCCTACATGCTTACACAATAAGAACAAATTATTTATTCAATAAATAAAAAATTATTTAAATTAAAAAAATGAATTTATAATTATTCTCTTGAAAATTTTTAGTTAAATTTTTTAGTGATATTAATCATATTTTATAATAAATATTATTTTATTTAGTGATATAAAATTAATAAAAATTATATCCCTTTTTACATGATTATGATACATTTTAATATATCTTCCATGGTCTAATTATGGTCCAATTATCCTTTTAGAGTAACTATATTGACCTATAAATAGAAGAAACATTATTATCGCAATAATTTTATAAAAGGGTAAACGTGGGATAAGACAATTATATAAGGTTATAAATATAAACTACAATTGTAAAAAATTATTTAATGGTAGGATTTAGACCCATAATAATCATGTATTTGAATTATATCATCTTGCTTCTTTTTACGTAAAAATTAATTTATATTAATTTATTAATAAATTACAATAGTTCCCCTTTCCTCACTTATAAAATGAAACCTAATATCCTATATTATCTACAATTGAAAATCCATTTTTATCTAATCTACACCAAAATATCTTCATAACATCTTTTACCACGTTATATTGGTCTTTTTTTAGTAAAAATACAAAACTTATAGAGATTATGTTGTAAATAAAAGAATGTTGTCTGAATAGGATATATAGTCATTAACAAAATGTTTTAGTTTTATTTATTCATATACCTTAGTCAAATAAAATTAAAACTTGATTAAAAAATCAATATTTAATTCAATATAATTAGATGATGATTTGTTAATTTAATGACCTATAACTATCTCCTCTTCCATTAAATAGAAAATGAAATTGACGTTCGTGTGTACGATATACTACTACCTCATGAAGCGATGTCATTTGTTTTTCATCACCACATATAACAGATAATTATAATTATTGATTTAATATTAATATATTATTTATATTACATAAATATAATTATGAAAATATAATATATCATCTTTTTATTACCTTTTCTTCCATTGAAAAATGTTAATTTTTTGTGTGCATATGTGTGTATTACCTATTCCACAAAGCGATATGATTCATGTTTCATCTCCGAATCACATTGATTGTATATATAATTATTTAAAAATAGTTAATATGTTATTTAGGAAAAAATTATCATTATTTTTAGATTAAATAATACTTACATTCATTTCATCATGATTATTGGAAAAATGGAAACATTATTCAAACATATGTACGACAAATAGCCTCTATGATAGTAATGTAGTTAATTTTTCATAACCATATGTCATTATTAATTTAAAAACTATAATTTATGTATAAAAATAAAAATTACTTCATAATTATAATTATTATTAATATTATTGTATAATTATCTATTTGACGATAAGAAACCTACCAAATTCATTTTAGATATTGGATCTGAATATCATCGAAACATTTGACATAAATATAATTTATTAATTAATTGTATGAGGCATGGTAATAAGTTAATTAAGAGGAATGATAAACTTGAAAATTGTTATTAAGAAATTAAATTATTAATATATGTTTATAATTCTGGAATATAAGGAACACTCATGATGATTTAGAATCCAGGCAAGGGACACTTTACGTCAAATCACTTATTTTTAATAATTTAATTATTTTTTCTATAAATATTTATCTTCTATATACAGATTCATTCAATTTTTAATGTATTTATATTGAAAAAAATTAATTATAAAGGAAATTATATATCACTTTTTTACTTTCATAAAATGTCATAAAATTGTAATATTGTTATATATTTTATATGGATTGTTTTGACATTAATTACAAAAGTGAAAAATAATATCCTATTTTAAGTTTTAAGGAATCAACAAATTTTCCCACTTCTATAAATTTTATTTTATGTTTGGATTCCTTTATAATATTCTATGTTTTTATTAAGTAAAACCCCTTCCCTTTTTTCTAAATTTATTTAAATAGAATGGTTTTTTGTTATATAGAAATGTTTTTTCTTATGGGAGTAAGTGGTCTCTCTAAACAACCTTTTCCATTGTTTTATGTCCATTATCTCTCTAAATCACTTTATATATCCCTTAAATGTTATACATTTCATATAATTTTGGTATATATGTCTCTTAAATATGTACCTAGCTTATGATATCTTCCATTGATGGGGTAATATAAGCCATAAATTTATTTCCCAAATTTCATCTTCAAAATAAATCCTTATTAAGGGAGACTCATTTATTCCATAACCCTTTTATATAATGATCATTTTATGATTTTTTTCCCATACAAACAAACTGTTTTTATACCTATGATTATAAAATCATATATGAAGATCCATAATGTATAATTCATTCTTATATTTTGAATATTTATTAAATTTCCTTGGCTTATGATATAAGATATGGTTATGCAACATGATTCTTTACATGGTTAATTCTTATGATTATACCTTACGCTTGATTTCCTTTTTTTGTTACACATATCAATGAACATGTTATTATAGGTGAACATAGATAGTGCACTAACTAATTGGGTAATGTATTTGTATCATGATATGTTATGTATGGGATTATGGTGTAAACGTGATCCATGATGGTACTCAATCCACCATGTGATGTTGTCTTAGTAGTTATAATTGTATTATGATTATGTAATTTTTTGAATTGATGTCACATTTACTATGTTTCAGTGATCTTACAATACAATTTACATTATTTTATGCTCCCATGTAATCACTCATGGGTTTATTCTTAATGAAAAGAATGTGCTCTTTCATAATAGAGAAATGTATAAAATTTTTGAAAAAATATATATATGTTTTTAATTGTAGAAAAATAATCTTAATGAGTTTAATTTCACCATTAAGGTTTCTAGTGAAACTTTTTTGTGAAAATCATTGTGTATAAAAGTTAATTTTTGGGTAAAACAATATTTATTTTGATCTCAATTTTTGTTTTCTAAAAAATTAAATTTTATATGTCTTCTAGTACTATCATGTTTATTTATTATTCTAACATGTACCTTCATTATCATTTTGTAAATATCCAATGTTTTCAAAAAAACATTCATATGATATTGAGAATTATTAGTGATATGTATAAGGTAATGATATAAGGCCCCATCCTTAAACATTACTTAATCTTGAGTCATTACAAGATTACACATTGAGGAACTTTTCAGGATTAGAGTTTTAGATAATTAGATCATAAAACATGCATTAAATTCCACATTTAAACAAAGTGGATACATATAAGATAGTATTAATTTTTCGCATCAATGGAAACATATTTAAAATAAAACATGGATTAATTCTTGACACTTCCTTGACACTATCATCATATCATTCACATTTCCCTTGACCTGTGAAAAACAATTCAAAAACATGGGATGAGCATAAAAAGCTCAGTAAGGGATATAAAAATATGGAAAGGAAACATGAGTAAATGTATACATAAGAATCAATGAAATCATACTTTACTCCTAAAACATAAGCACTTTAACATGACTCATCAAATCATGAATAAATGATAGAAACAATGAGACATAATGTTAACTTGAGGCATTCATAACATTTTTATGTAGAGATTAACCCTCTTGGTTACATTTAGAATACCCATCACAGTATATTCCCTAAATATCTTCGGATAAACAGTATCATTTAACTCCTTAGCATTACCCAATGCCTTGGAGAGCTATATCGGGCTCACCCGCCCTTAGTTTATCACGGAACCACCCGTCTTCATAACAATGCCCAAGAACCATAACATAATCGTATCACATAAAACATGCATAAAGGAAACATAACATTTCCACATTTCAATAACAAGATATCAATATAACACATTTATATAATAGAAACATTATGAAAACCATTTTCAATACCAAAATAATATAAAAGTAAAACATGGTATTTATTTTTCATTTAAAAAAAGGTATGGCTTGTAGATGAAGCCGAAACTCAAATAATGGTCACGGCGGTGGAGAAGTCGTTGTCGCCGCATACGTACGACAAAAACATTCCCCTTTTTCGTTTCGTAAAACGATTTTTATAAAAAAATATTCTATTTGGATAAATGTAAAATTAAAAGGGGTTTACACACCGTATAAAATAAGGTTGTGTGTAAAACAAAATATGCCTCAATGAAAGGAGATTGAGACGAAGTCCCATACCTCGGGTCTGACTTGACTCGAACATTCTTTAACATCCTGAATAATAAACTTGAGTTAATTTCTACTTGATTAAGAACCTTTTTCAAGTTCATTGTTCCTTTTATATCACTTATTACCATGTCATGAACACTATGTAATTATTTATGTTAATAACAGTCGTTTTAATGATCAATAGTACTTGGGTCAAAAATAAACTCTTTATAATTACACCTTTTTCATGTATCCATTATATCAAGCATTATACTCATGATGTCGATATCATATATATAATATATATCCAGTATATACATGAAATTATAATATTACATAACGTTTAGAGGTAAGAAATGAAATTCAACATTCATGGAGATGGTAATCCGTACGTACGCATGAACACTACTTTCATTTGTATTTCCTATTTCATGGAACGAAATAATAATGATATAAAGGTATATTATAATTAAATTATAATATAATATATAATATCATTAATTAAATCCTTTCTATGTCCCACATATGGAATTAACGAATCAAATCACTTTGAGGGGCGGTAGTCCGCACTTCCTAAAATGAAGATATCGCGTTTACTAATAAAGGAAACCATAAAGGTATGCCATAAATGAAAAATACAGAAGCATAAGTAAAAAATAAACATATTATATATAATATATAAACATATTTACATCTTAATGGACACCTTTGAAGGTGTTATATGAGTGTTGAACAATCATCATTTCGTGAGGCAGAAATTCACCATCCACAGAAACAGTATGTTCTTTAACCATTAGATATTAGTGTGTGTAAGTGTACCTCAAATCCTTCTTATAACAACATCCTAGATTATGGAATATTATGGTGTTGTTACAAAAGAAATGAATAAGAAGAGTTTAGGGGGTTGGAGAAGCAAAATAAAACATAAGAACACAAGAGAAGACACAACATTTAAATCGGGTAACTGTTTTTGATTTGAGCTCAAAGGCTTCCTTGGGAAGACATATGCCAAAATTGAGGATTCAAAGAGTAATAGAGGGATGTGGAGAGACAAAATGGGCAGGGTTTGGCCGAGCCAAAGGCTTTGGAAGTGTGGGTATGGTGGTAGAGGTGGGGGCCTTTTATAAGAGGAGAGGAGGGGCACTCTTGGAATGTAATGAAAAGATACTTTTCTGTAAAATGATTTTTGGATACAAAAGGTCCCACAATTATAAATTTCTAGGATAAGGTGTTAGGGTTCTAAATCCACCCATCCAATAGCTTTTTGACAATTGTATGTCTTAGATTTTACATTATATTTTAATTTTATTGAAATTGTTAAATAATGATGTAATCGCTGCATCATCATGGTTTCATAAATAATTTATTTTATTAAATGTATAAAAATTATAAAAAAAATACTATGATGTAGGAAATATTATTATATTTCCAATGACTATTTATAGTCAAAAAGTTGACTTGTATAACCCCATGTAAGAATTGTTTTAGTAAAATAACTCATGTTTTTGACATTTTTACTTTAACATTAAATAAAAGGATATTAATGTAATTTTCCTTCCAAAGTCTCTCCATGGGGTCCCCAAGTTGACCAATGGATTTTCTTGGTCGGCCATGACACATCCAATAAGGGTAGGACATGTGTCAAGGTCATTTCATATTATTAAAACATTATTCTTACCTTAAATTACACTAATTACCTCTAATCGCGATAAATAAACTTAAAAGTTACTATTCACCAAAAAATTATTTTAATCCCATTGAACCACATTTTACTTCTTAATGAAAACCATGTATGTCGGATTTTTGAAATTCAAAACACAGAGGTGGTAAAATTTCATTTAAACGAAAATCCAATTTTTTAAGTACCACTTAGTGGTTTCACTATTCATAAAAAATTGAAGTTTTTCAGAAAAATACCAAAACATCACCCTAAGCTATATTTTATATTCCGAATTAAGAAATGATGTCTATTTCACAAAATTAAAAACATATAAATTACATTAATTAATTTAATAATTAATTCCCGCTGTCAGAACAAATAGCGTGTTTTTATGAAACAATAAGTATCAAAAGATTGACACTAGTTTAAGTCCAATTTCAAAGTGAAGTTAATTCCAATGTCCACTGTTAGATTAAATTATAAAATTATATTCTAATTGAACTTTAAAACCAATTAAAATGATAATATAATCATATAAATAAATTAGATTAAAAATATGTTTTGAATTAAAATACAACATTTTTCACTATTTATTAAAAAAATGAACTTTATCGGAAAAATACCATAAATTTACCCAAAGTAAATTTCAATGTCCCAATCATAAAGAATAAGTTTATTTTGACAAATAGAGCTTATAAAATTGTCAAAAGTTTGATTTAAAAATGGTTTTCTATCAAAAGGTAGTAAAATATTCTTTTAAAAATATTAGTGTATTCCATGGTTAAGATTGGATTTATTCTCATCTTAATCCTCTAAAACACAATCTAATTCATTAATAGACATAGATAAAAAATATCTTTTATTCATTACTTACATGGGATGTTACATCCTTCCCCCTTAAGAAAATTGTGTCCCTGCAATTTATTTACTTATCGAATAAGTGGGGGTTTTTATCCCTCATTGCATTTTCAGATTCCCATGTTGCCTCTTCAATAATGTGGTTTTTCCACAAAACATATACCTGATGAATCAACTTATTCCGTAACACTTGCTCCCTATGGTCAAGAATCTGTATCGGTTGTTCCTCATAATATAGGTTCTCTTCCAGCTGAACTACCTCTAGACTCAAAACATGAGATGGATATGGCATATACTTTCTCAACATCGAAAGATGAAAAACATTGTGTACCTGAGATAAACTCGGAGGTAAAGCCACTCGGTAAGCAACTGATCCAACTTTCTCCAGAATTTCTTATGTTCCAATGAACCTTGGACTCAACTTTCCTTTCTTACCAAATCGCATCACACTTTTTCTTGGTGAGACTTTGAGAAAAACATGATCACCTACCTAAAAAGATAGATGCTTCCTCTGGTTATCTGCATAACTCTTCTGCATGCTCTGAGATGTTCTCATGTGTTTCTATATCAGCTGAAATTTTCCTGCCTACTCTTCTACCAATTCTAGTCCTATCAGCTTCTTTTCACCCACATCATCCTAGAAAGATAGAGTTCGACACCGCTTCCCATATAACGCCTCAAATGGTGCCATCTGTATACTAGAATAAAAACTGTTATTATATGAAAATTCAACCAAATAAAGATGTTGGTCCCAACATCCCTGATAATCCATCAAACAAGCACGTAGCATATCTTCCAATGTCAGAATTGTTTTTTCTGACTGCCCATCTGATTGGGGATGAAAAGATGTACTAAAAATTTAATTCAGTACCCAACGACTTTTGAAGGCCTTTCCAAAAGTTTAAGTGAACCTGGGATCACGATCAGATACAATAGAGAGAGGAACTCCGTGTAACCTGACTATATATTTAAGATACAAACGGGAAAGTTGATCTTGGGAAAATATATCCCGTATAGAAAGGAAATGAGAAGATTTAGTCAAGCGATCAACAATAACCCAGATTGCATTATTACCTCGAGGTGTCTTCGGTAATCCCACAACGAAGTCCATGGATATATTTTCCCATTTCCACTTTGGTACTGGTAAAGGCTAAAGCATCCCTTTTAGTGACTGTCACTCTGCTTTATCCTGTTGACAAGTCAAACATTTCACTGTAAAATCAGCAATATCTGTTTTCATTCCATCCCACCAGTAATACTCCCGCAGATCTATGTACATCTTAGTACTGCTATGATGAACTGAAAACAGAGAACTATGAGCTTCACATAACAAATCACTCTTCAACTGTGAATCACAAGGCGCACACAATATCTTCCCAAATCTCAAAACACAATCATTATCATTATTGAATTTAGGCAACTTACCCTTCTGAACCAACTCTACCTTTTTCTGCAACTCACTGTCTTGCTTCTATGCTTGCTTGATTCTGTCTGATAGAGAAGATTTCACTGATACCTGAAATAAAATAGAAGAACATCCTACACCAACAAATTCTATTCCAATGTTCATCAAATCCTTAACCAAAGGATCACGTTCCAAACGCAACATTTTTAATGAAACAATACTTTTTCAACTCAAAGATTCATCCACTTTATTTTATTTTCACGGATGGTAATGAATTGTACAATCATAATCCTTGATTAAATCTAGCCATATCCTCTGTCTCATGTTCAATTCTTTCTGAGGGAATATATACTTTAAGCATTTTTGATCGGTATATATTTCACACTTTAATCCATACAAATTATTCCTCCAAATTTTTTTAGTGAAAACTATAGCAGCTAATTCCAAATCATGTGTAGGGTAGTTTACATCATGAGTTTTCAACTGATGTGAATCATAAAAAATTACCTGGTCATTCTGCATTAGGACGCAACCAAGTCCCTTCAACGAAGCATAACTGTATACAACAAACTCACCATTCCTGGAAGGTAGTGCCAAAACTAGAGAATTCACCAATATTCTTTTCAGTTCCTGAAAACAATCATCACATTCTTTTGTCCAGATAAACTTAACGCCCTTCCGAGTTAGCTTAGTCATTAGACTAGATAACCGTGAAAAATTTCTAACAAACCTTTTATAATAGACTACCAAACCAATGAAGCTACGAATCTTAGTTACATTTCTGGGTCTTGGCCATTCTTCTACAACCATTGTTTTTGCAGGATCAACAGTTATCCCATCTTTAGAAACAATGTGACCAAGGAAAGTAATTTGTTGCAACCAAAACCCACACTTGCTGAATTTCCCATACAATTTCTTTTCTTTTATGGTTTGCAAAATAACCCTTAAATTTCTTTCATGCTCCTCTTTACTTTTAGAAAACACCAAAATATCATCAATGAAAACCACCACAAAATTAACCAAGAACTCGTGGAAAATTCTATTCATTAAGTCCATAAATACAGCAGGTGCATTGGTTAGCCCAAAATTCATTACTACAAATTCGTAATGGCCATATCTTGTACGAAACACAGTCTTCAGAACATCTACTTCCTTTACCTTCAGCTGATGGTACCCCGATCTCAGGTCAATCATTGAAAAATACTGAGCTCCCTAGAGCTGATCAAAAAAATCATCGATATGAGGAAAAGGTTATTTGTTCTTAACAGTGATGTTATTCAAGGCTCTATAATCAATGCAAAGTCTCATAGAACCATCTTTATTTTTTAACAAATAAAACAGGAGCACCCCATGGTGATGTTCTAGGTCGAATGAAACCTTTCTCTAATAAATCTTGAAATTGCTCCTTCAACTCTAAAAGTTCAATTTGAGTCATTTGATAAGGGGGTTTTGAAATTGGCTTAGCATCAGCAACTAAGTCAACAGTAAACTAAACTTCCTGATCTGATATTATTCCAAGAAACTCATCAAAAAAAACATTAGGATACTCATTCACCACTGGCACATCATTAATCTAAACAGTTCATTCGTTTTCAATGATGTGTGAAAGGTAACATTCATTTCCATCTTTTTCAAGTTCCACGGCCTCTTGATAAGTTATCAACCGTAAGGGTTCATTCTTGTACACAAACTGAAATTCTTTCTGAAAAAAAAAACTCCCTTAACTCTACAGTAAATCTTAGCATGGTAAATAGAGAGTCAATCCATACCCAGGATAACATCAAACTCTACTAGAGGTAAAACATTAAGGTTCACAAGGAGGTTTGTTCCATTGATAAGGATAGTAATATTCTAATAAATTCTGTTTTCCTCAACATTTCCCCCAGGTGTTTTTACCACAAGTTCAGGAGTCATTTCTTGAGATGGTATTCCCATTTTTCTAGAAACGTTTTCAGAGATGAAAGAATGTGTAGACCCCAAATCAAACAACACACTGGCATAATCTGAATAAACAAACAATGTACCTGATACAACTTCATTTCATGGCCCGACATCTGCTGATGTAATTACAAAGGATTTCACCACCCCTTTTTGCTTGTAGTCTAACTTCTTCCCATCACTCAAGCTCTTTGTCGGACACTCATTTTTATAGTGAACCATCTCATTGCACTTAAAACATTTCACTAACTATAATTCAAATTTGCTCTTACCATCACCTTGATCTTTTTCAATGAAATCACGAGCCTTATGTACCATCTTACCACATCAGCAGCGCTTTCCAAAATTCAAAAGACATTCCCCATCATGCCTTTTACCACATTTATCACAAACTGGAAACTTAGTTTTCTTACCGTCAGACCTTTTTGAAGAATTCATTTCTTTCTCCTGTCACCTCGGTCTCTTTTTCTGTTGATTGTTATAGACCACTTGTTCATCGGCAAACTCCACTTCCACCTTCTCAGCACATCGAACATGCTTTTCATAACATTTGAACTCATGATAAGCTATTGACTTTCGATATTTGGGATTTAATCCTGAGTAAAAATGATTGATTTTACTATCAAGGTCTCGAATAATATTGGGAGCATACCTTGCCAATCGAGTGAACCTTTCTTCATAGGCAGCCACTGAGTCTTCCTCTTTCCTCAAATCCAAGAATTGTTTTTCCATCCTAAGTCGAACAGCCTTAGGAAGATACTTCTCAAGAAACATACCTTTGAATTCATCCCAGTCGATAGCATCAATCTCATCAGTGTCCCTGATATTTTTAACCATCGACCACCACTAATCTGCTTCATCCTCCAAACGGTAAATAGCAAGACTAACCTTTGGATTGTCTGAACACCCCATGACATCAAAAATCTTCCCTAGTGATTTAATCCACCCTTCAGCTAGCACCGAGTTAGATGATCCTCTGAATGATGTGGGATGTTTCCTCATGAAATGATCCACCACTGACATGTTCCTCTACAGTTGATCTGGCTGATCTCGTGCATTGATACCACCACCATTTATTACTTGGGTAAACTGCGCCATTACTGCAACAAACTGTTCAGTTCCAATTCCGACCATCTCAAGATGCTGATTTGGAAGGTTATTTTCTTCATGTATTCCTTCCTAGCACTGCTTCACTGTTTCCTCTACGAAAAACCATTCTGAACGAACATGTATTAGATGAAGCAACCTAGAAATATTCAAATGTTATATCATTTAAATTTGACAATAAAAAAATATTTATGGATAATAATTTAACAGAATTATAACTCCTTAAGTTATCTAAACCGACCTATGATACCAAATATAAGTCCCTAGCCTTAAACATTACTTAATCTAGAGCTATTACAAGATTAAACATTGAGGATATTTTCAGGTTTAGAGTTTTGGAGAATTAGATCATAAAACATGCATTACATTCCACATTTAAAAAAAGTGGATACATAAAAGACAGTATTCATTTTTCCCATCAACAGAAACATTTTTAATATAAAACATGTATTCTTTATTGACAATTACTTGACACTATCATCATATCATGAACCGTTCCCTTAACCTGTGAAAAACATTTCAAAAACTTGGGATGAGCATAAAAAGCTTAGTATGGGATATAAAAATATGGAAACGAAACATGAGTACATGTATACATATGAATCAATGAAATCTTACTTTACTCATAAACCATAAGCACTTTAACATAGCTCATCAAATCATGAATAAATAATAGAAATCATAAGACATAAAGGTTACTTGAGGCATTCAAAACATTCTTACATAGGGAGTAACCCTCTGGGATACGTTTGGAATACCCATCATAGTATATTACCTAAATCTATTCGGAAAAAACTTAACGTTAAACTCATTCACGTTACCCAATTCATTGGAGAGATATATCAGGCTCACTTACCCTTAGTTTATCACAGAACCACCCATCATCATAACAATGCCCAAGAACCATAACATAATTGTATCACATAAAACATGAATAAATGTAACATAAAATTTCCTCATTTCAATCACAAGATATCAATACAACACATTGATATAATAGAAACATTATGAAAACCATTTTCAATACCAAAATAAAATAAATGTAAAACATTGTATTTATTTTTCATTTAAAAAAAGGTATGGCTTGTAGAGGAAGCCGAAACTCAAGTAATGGTTACGGCAGCAGAGAAGTCGTTGTTGTCGCATACGTATGACAAAAACATTCCCTTTTGTCGTTTAGTAAAACGCTTTGTATAAAAATCATTCCTTTAAGATAAACATAAAAGTCAAAGGGGTTTATACACCGTATAAAATAAGGTTGTGTATAAAACAAAATATGCCTCAATGAATGGAGATTGAGACGAAGTCCCATACCTCGGGTCTGACTTGACTCAAACGTTCTTTAACCTCCTGAATAATAAACTTGAGTTAATTTTTACTTTCTTAAGAACCTTTTTCAAGTTCATTATTACTTTAATATCACCTATTACCATGTCATGAACACTATGTTATTATTTATTTTAATAACGGTCGTTTTAACGATCATTGGTACTTGAGTCAAAAATATAATATTTATAATTACAAGTTGTTCATGTATCCATTATATCCAGAGTTATACTAATGATATATATATCATATATATCATATATATCCATTATATACATGCATTTATAATATTACATAACGTTTAGAGGTAAGAAATGAAATGCACCGTTCATGGAGACGGTGAGCCATACGTACGCATGAATGCTACTTTCATTTCTATTTCCTATTTTATGGAATGGAATCATAATTATATAAAGGTATATAATAATTTCAGTAAAATATCATATGTAATATCATTAAATAAATCCTTTATATGTCCCACATATGGCATTAACAAATCAAATCACTTTGAGGGGGCGGTAGTCCACACTTCCTAAAATGAAGATATCGCGTTTACCCATAATGGAAACCTTAAAGATATTCCTTAAATGAAAAATACAGAAGCTTAAGTAAAAAATAAATATATTATATATCATATATAAATATAGTGACATCTTAATGGCCACCTTTTGAGGTGTTATATGAGTGTTGAACAATCATCGTTTTGTGAGGCAGAAATTCGCCATCCACAAAAATAGTATGTACTTTAACCATTAGATGTAGGTGTGTGTAAGTGTAGCTCAAATAATTCTTATAAAAACATCCTAGTATATTTGAGATACTGTTGTTGTTACAAAAGAAATGAATAAAAAGATTTTAGGGGGTTGGAGATTCAAAATAAAACATAAGAACACAAGAGAAGACACTACATTTAAATCGGGTAACTCTTTTTGATTTGAGCTCAAAGGCTTCCTTTGGAAGAATTCTGCCCAATTTTAGGATTAAAAGAGTAAGAGAGGGATTTTTAGAGACAAAATGGGCATGGTTTGGCCGAGACAAAGGATTTGGTAGTGTGGGTAAGGTGGTAGAGGTGGGTGCCTTTTATAAGAGGATAGGAGGGGCACTCTTGGAAAGATAAGAAAAGATACTCTTCTATAAAATGATTTTCGGATAAAAAAGGTCCCAAAATTATAAATTTCTAGGATAAGGTGGTAAGGGTTCTAAAGATACCCATCCAAAAGGTTTTTGACAAGTCTAGGTCTTATATTTTACATTTTATTTTCATTTTATTTAAATCGTTAAATAATGAGGTAATCAATGCATCATCATGGTGTCATAAATAATTTAATTTATTAAAAGTCTAAAAATAATTAAAAAAAATACTATGATGTAGGAAATATTATTATCCTTCCAATGACTATTTATAGTAAAATATATGACTTGTAGAACACCATGTAAAAATTGTTTTTGTAAAATAACTCATGTTTGTGACATTTTAACTTTACCATTAAATAAAATGATATTAATGTCTTTTTCCTTCCAACGTGGCTCCATGGGGTCCCCATGTAGACCCATGGATTTTCTTGGTCGGCCATGGAACATCCAATAAGGGTAGGGAATGTTTCAAGGTCATTTAATATTATTAAAACATTATTCTTACCTTAAATTACACTAATTACCTCTAATCGTGATTAATAAACTTAAAAGATAGTATTCACCAAAAAATTATTTTAATACCATTGAACCAAATTTTACTTCTTAATGACAACCATGTATGTTGGATTTTTGAAATTCAAAACACATAGGTGGTAAAATTTCATTTAAACAAAAAATCAGTTTTTTAAGTACCACTTAGTGGTTTCACTATTCATCAAAAATTGAAGTTTTTCAGGAAAATACCAAAACTTCTCCCTAAGATATATTTGATATTCCGAATTAAAAAATGATTTCTATTTAAAAAAAATTCAATACATATAAGTGACATTAATTAATTTAATAATTAATTCCCACTGTCAGAACAAATAGCATGTTTTTATGAAACAATAAGTATCAAAAGATTGACACTAGTTTAAGTCCTATTTGAAAGTGAAGTTAATTCCAACGACCGCTATTGGATTAAATGGTAAAAATATATTCTAATTTAACTTTAAAACCAACTAAAAGGATAATATAATCATATAAATAAATTAGATTAAAAAGAGGTTTTGAATTAAAATACAACATTTTTCACTATTCATTCTAAAAATAAACTTTATCGAAAAATACCAAAAATTTACCCAATTTTAATTTCAATGTCCCAATCATAAAGAATAAGATTATTTAGACAAATAGAGATTATAAAATTGTCAAAAGATTGATTTAAAAATGGTTTTCCATCAAAAGGCAGTAAAACAATCATTTAAAAATATTAGTGTATTCCATGCTTAAGATTGGATTTATTCTCATTTTAAGCCTCTAAAACACTATATAATTCATTAATAGACATAGATAAAAAATATCTATTATTAATTACATACTTGGGATGTTACAAATGATGAAAATAATAAAGATATTTTATGAGATGAAAACATGTAATATAGTAAATGTTTTGTTTTGTAGAAAAAATTGATACTTAGTGAAGGTGACCAAATTATGATTTAATATTTATATAAGTGTGATAGAATAATTATCTAATAATTTAAAACCTTATTAAATCCTCAAATTAATGAAAATTAATTATTTACATAAAAAAATATATTATTTAATTTTTAAGGTTGTTTCATTATAGTTGGAATCAGAGTAAATATTTAGTCAAATTTAAATATTAGGATGTTTTCATTTGATTTTATCTTAAGAATTATAGATACCATTATGGGTTTATATGTTTAAGGTTGATCTCAAGTTTAGTGACATAGATAATGATTTTTTTATTTTATGTTATTGTATTTTAAGGAAACTAATGAAATTTTAGGAGATATTTTATTTTGTTGATGTATAAATTACCCTTAGGATTAATTTGAAGGATTTTTTTAAAAAGAATAATATTAGATATTTGGGGATGAAAGCTGATTCATATGACATCTCCATTGAGGTTGATACATCCATTAATTTTAAATATATTAATTTAATTATTGATTAATTTAATCATATTTATTAATGTTTTATAGGAACTATTTTAAATATAGTTTTAGTAAAATAACAACCTAGAGGCTCGAAGATAACATGTTGAATATGGTAAGGTTGTGTGGCTTGAAACCACAACCAAAGGCAGATAAAGGTACAATGAATACCATTTTCCTATGCGGTGTACTAATTTTTATGAAATAGTTTTTTTACTTAAATTATATTTTAGGTAGTGATTTATTATATTTTGAGAACATATATTTTGTCATATTGATAACCACGAGATCGAAAATACATTTGGTGACTAAGTGATTAATGATTTTTTAGAAGAAGTTCACCATTTTGGAAACCTTTTATAATTAAGGTAAAAATAATATTACGGTATTTTGTTTCAGGAATATATTTTGTAGTATATTTTGAAATAATATTATATTTAATGGGGATTTATGTTGATATATGTTATTTTTGGAAATGTTTATAATATAATGGTGATTATATGATTAATACATACACATTTTTGGAATGTGACATTAAAACTAATTGATGTTATTTTGTGATAAATGATAAATTCATATTAGAAGAATATGTTATCAAATACATAAAATTTATAGGTTGAAATATTATTCTAGAACATTGTATGTAATTTTATGTTTACTTATTTATCAAAATAAATATTTTTTTCTATGGGTGTTTATTTAGGCTCTGGAGATTAATTTTGGATTTATTCATATAGAGATTTATTCATTTTGGGTAATTCTATTACCTTGTGCTTAAAATTTTGGTTTTTAATATCTAAATAAAGGAGGAATATATTTTTCTCTTTTTTTGAAATATGAGATCAATTAGTACTTAATTTTAATGCATTGGGTGTAAAAAATCAATTGGATTACTCATTATTTAGAGAAAAAGATGATATTATGGTGGGATTGATGGAAGAATGAAATTATTCATATCATGTAAGTATATTTATTCATAATATAATACAATATGTTATATTAATTCCAAAAAAATAGTAAAAGGTTATTTAAATAACTACTACAAAAATGGGCAAGGGATGTTCCCCCTTATATCAGCGCTAAGAAAAACCGCTCATAAAGGTTACCCTGTATCAGCGATATAATTTTAGCACTGATAAATGTATCCTTTATCAGTGCTTTTATAGTGCTGATAGAGGGACTCTCTATTAGCGCTTTTCTAGTGCTGATAAATAGGCCCTCTATCAGTGATAGAAAAGAAGAGATAAAGAATCTCTTTATCAGAGTTAAAATTTTAGCGCTGATATAGGGTAACCTTTATCAGTGTTAAACAAGCGCTGATAAAATGGCACTTTATGAGTGCTAGAAAAGCGCTGCTAAAGAATCTATGTATCAGTGCTAAAATTTTAGCACTGATACAGGAAGGATTTTAAGCGCTTTTCTAGAACTCATAAAGAGTACCATTATCAGCGCTAAAATATTAGCACTGATAATGTTCGTCTTTATCAGGGCTTTGTTAATGCTGATAAAACCGTAGTCAATTTTTTTATAAAGTCGGCCACACAGTGCCCTCGTTTTATCGCGACCTAAAGCACTCGCAGTACTGGAACCCTGAGACTCCCCTCTGCCCCGGCTAAGTTCATGTTTCCAAACCTCTACAACCCTCGCTTCTCGTTTCCGGACCTCTGCCACCCGTAGAGCTTGCATTGTCGGACCTCAGCCTCCCTCGAGATTCGGTTTTCTGGACCACCCCCGCCTACAATGCCCCCGAGCATCGGTTTTCCTGAACTCCCTTTAATGCATGTTTTCCAAATATTTTTTTAATATTATTCTCCTATCCTATCACGCATTACCATATATTGATTTGGAAGGATAGATTTAATGGATATTTGAGATTGTGATGGTTGTAGGCTACATGATTCATCCTTTTTTGGAAACCTATGGATGCTTTAGGTTACTTCCATTTAAAATCCCTTATGTTTCCCTCCCGGGTTGTCTTATTTGGGTGGGTGTTCGAGACCATTAATATTGTTATTATTCCTTATTTTCCTTCAATTCACAACTTCTTGGTTAGAGCTCAATATTGATGTGTTGGGTGGTCTATATTTTTAGAGATTAGTTTTTCCTCTTTGTGCAAAAACCATTTTATATGATCTATTTATGGTTGGACATAGATTTGCATATGGTGTGTACTCAAATGACTAGGATTATTAAGTCTCTTGATGGACCATGAACTGGGAGGTGTTGGTGTCTACTTTAATGAGACCGTTGATGGGTGACACTCTATAGTGGGAATTCAAGGTTTCCATCGAGTACATGATCGAGGAATAAATCCTTTTTAGTTTTTTACTTTGTTGTTGTTGGTTGAATCAGTCATAGATATTGATTGTGTTATTTCATTTGGATTCATTGGAATGTTTTGGGTGTACCTTTCCTTCGGTTTCGAATTATTCTCTTAGTGGTTCTTCATGGTTAGTGGTTGTAGTCTCTTATTTGGGTTAAGGGATGTGTTCTTAGTATATTTCCTTCTTATGTCCCACCATTTTAGTAAAAATTTAAATGGTTGGGTGACCTATGCTAGGTCTCTGAATATTATTGGAATTTTGTCTCCTCTTAGTGATGTAGATGTGTCATTTGGAGATGTATGATGTTCCTGGAGGATTTAGATTAAAGGTTTTTGGAATATTGGTTATCTGTTCATTTTAATTTTTTCATAGTGGTCCTCTATTGGGCGACTATTCCTATATTTTGTGAATGGTCCACACAACAATTATTGTGTGGAATTTATTTTTTTCTCATTATTTTCTATCCTTCATACTAGATTATTATTTCGGATAAAATGTGGAACGATGGGGAGAATTGTAACATCTCAGTATCTCTTTCATCAAAGAAATGATCCTTGAGTTTTTTTGGGTTTCTTGAGGGGTCATAGGATGTCCCAGACTGTCATAGAAGGTGTGGAGGTGAACATGTACGTTTAAAAGCTTCTTGTGGGCCACTGAATGGCCAGTGAGGGTAATTGGCTTGGAAATGGGATTCACAATGGATAAAATAATTTATAGCCATCAGCTAGCTGGTGGGTCTATAGTGACTAGCCAGTGGGATAACCTATGGTTATAACATTTATACTATAAC
Organism: Viscum album; assembly: GCA_963277665.1. Classification (NCBI taxonomy): domain Eukaryota; kingdom Viridiplantae; phylum Streptophyta; class Magnoliopsida; order Santalales; family Viscaceae; genus Viscum; species Viscum album. The sequence continues at coordinate 1,609,160,783 of OY728140.1, forward strand.
CACTGTCTAGCTGGTGAGGGCCACTATCATTCCAATGGTTTCATTGTATATGAGAAAGCATCTAGGTAGTTGGGTAATTTCACTCTGATACCCCCATTTATTTATTTTATCTTCTCCATCAAGTTTAACTCAACCCACTCAAGCCTTGGGAGGCCCTTTGGATAGTTTGTCTCTTTTATCCTCATCACTTGGTGGATTGATGTTTCATTCGAAATGGTGATCCTCTTTTGGTATTTATTTCTTTTATTGAACTTCAATCTCTCTCCATCACTTTATTATTTGTTCCTTGGGGCTATGGAAGCCTTGGTATTTACTAGACCAATAATTTTTATGGGGAATTATGGTTATAGTATCTCTTTTACCATTTATTGAGATTCCTTTTATTTGATTTAATGTTCTTCATTTGAGTAGACACATTTAGATTCATTGTGTTTTGATCCCAAATATTATAATTGTGTGTTTCTTTACTATATATTCTTTTTGGGATTCAGGTATTTCATGAATTCATATTTTATCCATTTGATGTTGGTTAGACGTGTTTTTATCATTTTGAAGCAAAAAATAACCCTATTAATGAAAATAATATATGTAATGGATGGTATCTCATTGTGAATTACCCTTTTTCATTGAAATAAATTAGGTTGCCTTCTACCGTTGGTGGATTTGATATTATAAATGATAATCATGGTTTAAAATAAGGATAGGTTGACTCTTTAAATAAAATTCCAAATGGTTTGTCCTGTGTTTTTTATTGATTTTTTTGGGAATGATTTCCAAAATAAATTAATAGTTCTTGTTTTTAAATGGTTTATGGTATTGGTATTTTACGAAATTGATGGGGATTGATTGTCATTTTTAAATAAATAACATTGATCCCGGCCACCATCCTTTGATTGTTTGGGGTGGATTTAATTTCATTTCCAATCCAAAGTAAAGGAAAGGTAGAAGGCCATTCTAGAGGAAGGCCATCATGGAGTTTGTTCAAATCATGGCTGGGAAGGGCCTCATTGATATCAGCTTCTCAGGTGACAGTTTCACCTTGTGCAACAACTGCAGGGTCCATCACCACTTGTGGAGTCTATTGGATAGGTGATTAGCCAACATGAAAGCCACTAACCTATTCTCAAATACAATGTTTTTTCATCTTGCTTGAGGTATGTTGATTCACTCCCCCCTTTTGGTTTCCATTTCTTCTTGGCATGATCATCAGGAACGGTTTCACTTCCACCAGCAGTGGGTTAACATCCTAGGGTACCATGACATGGTTTGTGAAATATGGAATGAACCTTGTAGGATTATCAGGACACCTTCAACTTCAGTGACATGACCTCGAACCCCGGTAGGTGCGTGTTAGCCCATTCCTCCTCAGGAACCTTCACCACCTGGGACTACTGTCGTATATGGGATCCTTCAGAGTATTTTGATAGATGGAATGATGCCTTTGGTTTAATAGATTATTAAAACCAGTTTGAGATTTATGTGTGACTATATACTTATTATATTTTCTTATTATTTCATACACACCACCACTTGAGTCGAGTGACCTGATTGAAATCTATATTGGTACTTTGGTTCTGATGTGGATATAGTTTTTTATGTGTTTGTTTCATGTGTATGTGTTGATATATGGGTATTTAGGAATGATGATATTGAATTTTGGGTAGAGACCTAGGAGTGGTAGATGTAGCATTATTGATTATTCTTGTGTTTCGTCTGGGGTTTATTTGAGGAAACTATAATGAATCTAAAGTAATTTCATTTAATGAAGATGAATAAATACTAATGGTTATGCTCTATTAATATCTGTTTTTATAAGTAATTGGATCACTTATATTGTATTTGGATGTCTTTTTTTTGTACATGAACCATAAATACTAATATTTGTTACTCAAATAAGATGAAGATGAATAAATATTGGATGGATTCTAATCGTTTCACAATAGAGAATGAGAACGGAGTGAAAGAGTTCATCAAGTCTGCCAAGGATCACGCAAAGGATCCTTCTCAAATCCTTTTTCTTTGTTTATGATATTTTTATTCTATAATACTTACTCCAGAGGAGTTGGAAGAACATTTGATATGTCACAGAATAGATCTGATTTATAAATGTTGGAAAAAACACGGAGAAAAAAGAATGTAGCTACTGGTTGGGATAAAACCGCGTTTTATGGATCATCAGATATGAATACAAATATGGATAATGAATAGCACTGTATGAATGATGTGATTACAGATTTCAATGATGATGAAGATCATATTGAGGAAATGACAAAGACAATTGAAGATGAACTCCGTGATTGCCCAAAATTTTTTGAGAAGATAAAGAGTTGTACAACGCCACCATTGTATGCTGCCTGCACTAAGTATACAACATTATCAGCTGTACTAAAGTTGTATTAATTGAAAGAAGGAAACGGATGGAGTGATTTTAGTTTTATAGAACTACTTTATCTCTTAAATGACATGCACCCAGAAGATAATGAGCTCCCAAGCCGGACATAAGAAGCTAGAAGAATGCTACGCTTGATGTGTATGATTTATGAAAGAATAATTTCCTGCCCAAAAGACTATATATTTTTTCTCAAGGAGAACAAATCATTTACAGAATGCCCAATTTGTCGTGCAACTCGAAAAAAGAAAGATAAATACAATCCTACGAAACTTGTATGGTACTTTCAAATCATTCCAAGGTTTAGGTGTCTATATGGAAGTGAAGAAACTGGAAAACAATTGTCATGGAATGTAGATAAAAGAAATAAGGATGGAAAATTATGTCATCCGGATGACTCTCCTCAATGGAAGAAAATTGATCATGAGTATCCTGAATTTGGAAAAGGGCCGAGAAAACATTGCCTTGTGATATCTACAGATGGAGTGAATCCTTTTGGTTTTCAAACCAGCACTCATAGTACATGGCCTGTTATGTTGGTAAATTATAACTTGTCACCCTGGTTATGCATGAAGCGAAAATTCATCATGTTATCTATTCTTATATCAGGAACAAAACAACCAGGTAACGATATTGATGTTTATCTAGAATTTTTGATCGAGGATTTGCTGTTATTGTGGGAGTCATGTGTAATGTTTTATGATGATTATAAAAGTGAATACATCACATTGAGACAGATGTTGTATGGGACAATAAATAATTTCCCTGCTTATGGAAATTTTTTAGGCTATAACATTAATTTAACTAAAGGGTTTTCTGTGTGTGAAGAACATACAAAATCAATTAGGTTGAAACATTCATCGAAATCTGTGTTTATAGGACATAGTAGATTTCTTCCTCATTGACATAAGTACCGATCTTGGAAGACATCATTCAATGGAAGTTTAGAAAAACGAGAAACACCGTCTCCTCTAACTGGTGATCAGCTGTTTGGGAATGTAAAAGATCGTAACACTGTTTTTGGTAATCCATTTTCGAAAAACCTTACAAAAATTAGATGAAAAAATAGATCAGTTTTTTTGAATTACCATACTGTAATTGTTTGTACGTCAAACATTTTGATGATGTGATGCATGTGGAAAAACATATATTTGACAGTGTTATCAAAACTTTTCTAAATTCCCCTGTAAAAACAAAATATGGAATTAAGGCAAGGTTGGACATGGTTAACATTGGAATACGAGAAGAGTTGCCTTTCGTGAAGGGTGAAAATCGAATTTTTCTTCCTCCACCTGCTTATACTCTTTCTAGGGAGAAAATATATCAGTTTTTCAACTTCTTAAATGATGTAAAGGTTCCAGATGGGTACTCATCATATATCAATAACATGTTGTCAATGAATTATTTGATGTTAAAAGGTTTTAAATCACATGATTTCCATGTTTTGATGCAATATCTAATTCCTATATCTTTACGTTGAATTTTTCCCAAGAATGTTCGGTACATGTTAACCAAACTTTGTTTCTTTTTCAAAGCTATATATAGCATAGTTTTAGACCTGGGGAAATTTCCATCTATGGAAAAATAAATTTTCATCATATTATGTGAATTAGAAATGTTCTTCCCACCAACATTCTTTGATATGATGGTTCATTTGATTATTCACTTGGTGAGAGAGATTCGACCTTGTGGTCATGTGAACTATAGATGGATGTATTCTATTGAACAGTATATGAGTATTTTGAAAGGGTTTTTCAAAAATCAAAGTTGTCCAGATAGTTGTATAGTGGAGAGATATATTGTTGAGGAAGCCATTGAATTTTGTACTGAATAACGATCTAATGTGGAAAGCATTTGTCTCCTGAAATCTCATCACACTTGACACATTGAGGGTGATGGAATTTATGGAAGGGAAGTTGTGAAAATCAGTATTATAGATCGGGAGTAGGCCCATCTTTATGTTTTTCATTACAGTTGGGACGTTTCTCCAAATGTTGAAACTAACACTGAAATTCGTAGGCAGTTGAATCCATCAAGGGCTGAAAAATGGTTACCAGATACATATAATCACTAGTTTATAGGATGGTTTCAGGACCATATTTTTAAGCAGTTGGATGAAAATCCGAATTCAATTTCAGAATGACTTTGATGGCTAGCCGCTGGACCAAGTGTGTATGTATCATCTTACAGTGGTTATGTAATTAATGGTTATACATTCTATACAGATGAACATGATGAAGATAGTACCATGAAAAATATTGGAGTTACACTAGTGGCTGATATGATGCATGTTTCTGTTAGTAAGGACAGAAATCCAAGTTATGAAAATATGTCATAATTTGGCATTATCAAACTAATATGGGAGATAGATTATATGACATTACAATTGATGATTTATTAATGAAAATGGATTGGTAACAATATTGGTGTTAAAATAGATGAATAGGGATTTGAGAAAGTTGATCATAGTAAAGAAGGGTACAAAGACAAACAGTTTATAATGGCATCACAAGCGGTACAAGTTTTTTATGATAAAGATCCCATAAAATAAAAGTGTTCGATTATTCTACTATCATCCAAAACTACTGAAGGTGTTGATGAAAATTTAGTGGAAGATGATCCTTTTAGTGATACGTCGTAAAAAATTTTGAGTGGTCCCAATGTAGATGATGTTTTTTATGATAGAGGAGACCACAATAGAGGGATTTGGATAATTGATAGAGGTTTCAAATCTCTTCAACCTTTGGAAAAAAGAAATAGATTTCAATAAACAGGTTATAATTTGTTTGTAATATAGATCTTGTTATCTCATGTTATTATCTTATCATTACTGAATATATGTAATCTGAATTAACTGTTCAACCACTATTGAAGATAATGACTTCTGCACATTCTGGTGCTCTTAACCTTGAGGCTGAACAAGTCTCTCAAGTTGCGACTACTGCGGCTGCTGATACTCCTGATGCTCCTACAACTCATGTTTCTAATGTTGTTGCTACTGCTGCAGTTCCTGCTGCTCCTACTACTCCTCTTGCTGCGGCTCCTGCCACTCCTGCTGCTGCTCCTGGTGCTCCTACTACTCCTGCTGCAGCTCCTGCTGCTCCTGTTGCGGCTTTTACTGCTCCTGCTAGTGCGGCTCCTGTTGCTCCTAGTGTTGAGGTCCAACAACCATCAGCACATTCCTTTGATACAATTCCAGTTGATTATATAGATGATTTTGATATCGATGAAATGGTCGGGAATGAAGGACCGACGTCGCAGATAACACATGTGCATCGTAGTTTGACGGTGTTAGACAAAATTCTTAATGTGAAAAGAAAAGCATCAAATTTGATGTTGGATGGAATTCACAAGACCAACATGTGAATCCCAACAAGGCTATGTTTAGAATCTATATTGGAGTTGTCACTCGGCAACGCGTGCCGATTGACATAGATTCATGACACCATGTTGTTTCTGAGCTGATGGCTGGGATCTGGGAAAAAATTATGTTAACATTATGAATTTATTTATTTAATTTACTAGAAAATAAAATAATTAAACAATGTTTTACTCTTCTCAATATCTTGCAGAGTACATTTATAGTATACGATTCACATAATGATTATGTACTAAGGCTTGAAAGAATGATTCATCGAAGTTTTTGAACTATTTAAACAAGTTGTCACCTGAATGATTGTAAATGTAAAATAAACTTTTACCTACCCATTGTCTATGCTCACCTAATATCCCAAGAAGCATAGGATGCATTTATTGGCCACCGTGAGGATGATAAGTTTTAGGTACATTGTGGGAGATAATATGTTGTTTGTGGATACCTGTAGTCATCACTTTGATTGACAATATTTCATTTATGAAACAGAAACTCTGTATTGAAAATAAGGAACGTGCATCAAAACCAACATACCCCTTTCGTAAAGAAAGGATGGGGTACGCTTCATTAGAAAAGAAAATGGAACATATTTTTAATTTACAGTAATATTTTTTGGTGCTAATAAACAACATCATAATTATCTTTCTATGTTTATATGTATATTTTTGAGTCTAAAACCAAATTCACATCCACCCCACATCATGTGCTGTGGTAGTTGGCACGTGTGAGCAATGAAGGAAAGTTAGTAGATGAGAACACACAGAAATTTTGGGAAATATGTGTATGTATTACACAAAGATAAAGAGATTTGTTTAAAATTTCTATTAAATAAAAATAATTAGTTATTTTACTATATCCGACAGTCAAAGGAATCTGCTACTCTTGTAGCGGATGCAGACCAATTATCGATGGCTTTGAATAATCCAGAAAAATATGGTCGTGTCAGAGGTGTAGGGTTTGGGGTGACACGCCAAGTATATTTTGAGATGAGGAAAAAAATGGATGATACATATGAAAATGTTGAACAAATGAGTGAAAAAAAAGAAACCCTGGAAGAACAATTGCAATGGCAGGGAGAGTTGCTAGAAACTTTTATGGGTGGAAAGCAAAGGGAAGACACAACTCAGGAACAACCAGTGTGTGAACATCCCGCCCCACCCCCACCAGCATTGAGGCGAGCCATTCGCCTCAAAGAACTGTCTTAGCCATGGTACTCAGTATTCTAATAATTGTTCCCAGGAAATGTGAATCAGACAAACACTGATAAATTTTCAGTACTAATCTTCTACAACATGATAATGATTGTGATTAATATATGTCAACACCCACCTATCACCTTATAGAGAGGGTTAAAATGTTCAATATCCCAGAAGTCGCACTGCATAATAGACCACTTCTGAAAGATCATCTGAAAGTGACGATTACTATAGCTCAAGAGGCAAACACAGAGCTACCTATTACACATGATGATGATGATATTAATACAGCCGAAAAGGCCATTAGGACATTCATTGCATGATTGTCACAACTTTTAAGAGTACATGTGGAAAAAGAGGTATTTATTTCCTTTTTTTTCAAGCTAAACACGTAACACTTAATGAATAAAGGGTATGAACCAATGATTGTTGTTATAGACGGAGAAATGGAAGGGGGTGACAAACGTCAGCTCAAAACCATCTAAAAGATTGACCCACCGATCCCAAGGAGCTACTGAAAGCACAATAACACCACCTGTTCTCTATCCACTTTTACTAGCATTGAAGAAACATGTTGATACAAAGCTAAAAGATGGTAATAGTCATATGTTGGTTTTCGAAGAGAATATATACAGAGAAGAAAGTCAAGATTTCATTCCTGCCGAATATTTAAATGAGATCCTTGAAAATGGTTGGCTAGGCGTCAAAGTTGTAAATGTATATATGAGGTATGATTCCATGAATTGATTTTCTAAAAGCTGATATAATGTGAAAATTATGACTAAATTCATTTTATATTTTTGACAGATGCAATTATGAAAACTAGTTGAGGGAATTATCCCATGAACCAAGATTTGGACTCGTTAGTCCTCATATCACTTCAACACACCTACCAAAACTAGAGCCATCGAAAAAGGATGAAATAGTGAACAGCTTGCTGAAAACATTTGAAAGCAAGATTACAGATGACTGAATTTTCCTAATACCAACCATGTAGGGGTAATACTATATAATTAAAGCATATCAATTATATTTTCACTTCTTTTATTACTTATTCTTTTTTGTGTTTTTAGGAAACATTGGTTTCTAATTGCGGTGAGTATGGATATTCCAAAGATTTATTTTCTGGAATCAAAGTAAAGATATCCATCAAACCGACAAATGGAGTTTGTGAACTTGTAAGACACTACTTCTTATGTTTTAGGTCTAAAAATCAAGTAATATAATTTATATTATATTTTATTGAGGATTATATTTTGAAAGGGAGGTGTATCACTATCATCTAAAAAAGGAATGAGGACAGGGGCTAAGCATAAGGGGGCGATCAAGTACAACGTCGGGATGAATATCATGGTATATATATTAAAAGTTCACTATCCAAAGACATATTAACCCAAGTTACTTATTCTCATTATGATCAATTTTTTTGCAGTGTCCGAAACAAACAAACAATAATAATTTTGGTTATTATGTTAGTAAATTTATGAAAGAGATCATTTTTATTCATCAAACTAGCATCCCTAAAGAGTTATTTTAAAAAACAACTACTTGATCGTTTATGTTATTTATTAATTCTTTATTTTTATATTTTGCAGTACTACTCTAACTGCCGAAAAGCCTCCTACTCACAAGATGATATAGATGTGTTCAGAAATGAGTGGGCCACATACCTGATGGCAGATTTTACACAAATACAATGAAGATATAACTTGGGGACATGTACAATTGGTGGTCATTTTTGAGAGGGGTTAAGGGGATCAAAAGATAACACATTGTTGTATGTAAATGTTCATAGGAAAATTTTAATTTGTTTTAAATAAAAGATACTTTCTCCAATGTGTCATTTTCCCATTTTAACAGATGATATGAACTAACAACATGCAAGAATGCTGATCCACTCAAAGGGTCTAAAATTTTGTTTGAAATGGACACGATTTGAAGTGAAAACAACAACTATCGTACGGAAATATGACCAAACGCATTTGGATTGGGATGATCCTTTAGGAGAACGATCCAAGGTTCTTTGTTAACGTGTAGGAGTATTCCCAGTCTCAATCTAAGGCACGTTGTGGCCAGTACCACTCAAAGGGTCTCTATTTTGTTTAAAATGGACACGATTTTAATTGAAAATAACAACTGACATACGGAAATCTGACCAAACAGATTCAGATTACGTTTATCCTTGAAGAGAAAGATCCAAGGGTCCTTTTTCTCTTGCAAGAGTCATCCTCGTATCAATCCGAGGCACTATGTATCCAGTACCACTCAAAGTGTCTCTCTTTTGATTAAAATGTACACAATTTTAATTGAAATCAACAACTGACCTACGAAAATCTGACCAAACGGATTCATATTGCATTGATCATTTATAATAATGATCCAAGGGTCCTTGGGGATGTGTATGAGTCAACCCTGCCTCAATCAGAGGCACAGTGTGGCCGGTACCACACAAAGGGTCTCTCGTTTGTTTAAAATGGACACGATTTTAAGTGAAAACAAAAACTGACCTAGGGAAATACAACCAAATGCATTCAGATTTTGTTGATACATTAGGATAATGATCCACGGGTCCTTGGTGACTTGTAAGATCCATCCCTGCTTCAATATGGGGCACGGTGTGGCTGGTACAACTCAAAGGGTTTCTCTTTTGTTTAAATTGGACCTAATTTTAATTGAAAACAACAACTGACCTACGAAAATCTGAACAAATGCATTCAGATTCACTTGATCATTAATGATAAAGATGCAAGGGTCCTTAGTGACGTTTATGAGTCATCCTATCCTCTATTAAAGGCATGGTGTGGCCGGTACCAATCAATGGGTCTCTCTTTTGTTTAAAATGGACACGATTTTAAGTGAATACAACAAATGACCTAAAGAATTCTGACCAAACACATTTGGATTGTGATTATCCTTAATAATAATGATCCACGGTTCCTTTTTAATGTGAAAGTGTCAATCCCACCTCAATCTGAGGCACGCTGTGGACGGTACCACTCAAAGGGTATCTCTATTGTTTAAAATGGACACGATTTTAAGTGAAAACAACAACTGACCTACGAAAATCTGACCAAACACATTAGGATTACCTTGATATTTTATAAGAATGATTCACGGGTCCTTTGTGACATGTATGAGTCATCCACGACCCAATCTGAGGCACTGAGTGGCCAGTACCACTCAAAGGGTCTCTCTTTTGTTTAAAATGGACACGATTATAATTGAAAACAACAACTGACGTACGGATATCCGACCGAATGCATTAGGATTGCCTTGATCCATTAGAATAACAATACATGGGTAATTGGTGATGTTTAAGAGTCATCCCTGCCTCAATACGATGCACGGTGTGGCCGGTACCATTCAAAAGGTCTCTCTTTTTTTTAAAATGAACAGGATTTTAAGTGAAAACAACAACTAACATGAGGAAATCTAACGAAACACATTCATATTGTGTTGATAATTTAGGAGAATGATAAAATGGTCATTTGTGACATGATTGAGTCATCCTCGCCTCATTCTGAGGCATGGTGTGTCCGGTACCACCCAAAGGGTCTCTCATTTGTTTAAAATGGACACGATTTTAAGTGAAAAAATGAACTGACCTGCGGAAACCTGACCAAACACATTTGTATTTCCTTTATCCTTTTGGAGAACGATCTAAGGCTCCCTGGTTATGTGTAACTATCATCCTTTCTTCAATACAAGGAACATTGTGGCTGGTACCACTCAAAGGGTCTCTCCTTTTTTAAAATGAAAACGATTTTAAGTGAAAACAACAACTGACTTATGGAAATCTGACCAAAAACATTCGGATTGTGTTGATCCTTTAGGAGAATGATCCATGGGTCCTTTTAGATGTTTATGAGTCAAACTATCCAAAATTAGAGGCACGGTGTGACCGCTTTCACTCAAAGGGACACACTTTTTTTAAAAATGCAGACAATTAAAATTGAAAACAATAACTGAGCTATGAAACTCTGACCAAATGCTTTCGGATTGCCCTGATCATTTTTAAGAATGATCCAGGGGTCCTTAGTGACGTGTATGAGTCAACATCACCTCAATCCGAGGCACGGTGTGGATGGTACCACTCAAAGGGTCTCTCTTTTGTTTTAAATGGACACAATTTTAAGTGAAAACAACAACTAACCTACGGAAATCTGACTAAACACATTCAGATTGTGTTGATCCTTTAGGGGAACGATACAAGGGCCCATTGCAGTGTGTATGAGACAGCTTCGCCTCAATCTGAGGCACAGTGTGACCACTATCACTCAAAGGGTCAATCTTTTGTTAAAAGTGGACACAATTTTAATTGAAAACAACAACTGGCCTACGAAAATCCGACCAAACGGATTCATATTGCCTTGATCATTTATAATAACAATTCAAGGGTCCTTGGGGACATGTATAGTGAAACCCGTCTCAATCTGAGTTACGGTGTGGCCGGTACCACTCAAAGGGTCTCTCTTTTGATTAATATGGACACGATTTTAAATTAAAACTACAACTGACCTATGGAAATCTGTCAAAGTGAATTCCGATTTCCATGATCATTTATAAGAATGATCCAAGGGTCCTTTGTGACGTGTGTGAGTCAACTGTGCCTCAATCTGAGGAACGGTGTGACCACTATCACTCAAAAGATCTCTATTTTGTTTAAAATGGATACAATTTTAATAGAAAACAACAACTGACCTATGAAAATCTGACCAAACGCAATCGGATTGCCTTGATCATTTATAAGAACAATAAAAGGGTCCTTGGGGATGTTTATGAGTAAACTTCACCTCAATCAGTGGCACGGTGTGGCCAGTACCACTCAATAGGTCTCTCTTATGTTTAAATTGGACACGATTTTATGTGAAAATAACAACTGACATATATAAATCTAAGAAAATGCATTCCTATTGTGTTGGACCATTATGATAATTATCCACAGGTCCTTTTTCATGTGTATGAGTCACCCCCGCATCAATACAAGGCACAGTGTGACCGTTATCACTCAAAGTGTCTTTCTTTTGTTTAAAATAGACACAATTTTAATTGAAAACAACAATTGTCCTATGAAAATCCAACCAAACGCATTCTAAATGCCTTTATCATTCATGAGAATGATCTAAGGGTCCTTGGTGACGTGTATGAGTCAACCTTGCCTTAATCCGAGGCACGGTGTCATCGGTACCACTCAAAGTGTCTCTTTTTTGATTAAAATTGACATGATTTTAATTGAAAACAACAATTGACCTATGGAAATCCAACCAAACACATTTGGATTGTGTTGATCCTTTATAAGAATTATATAAGGCTCCTTTGAGACGTGGAGAGTCAACCCCGCCTCAGTTCGAGGCATGATGAGACCACTATAACTCAAGGGTCTCTTTTTTAAATGGACTCAATTTTAATTGAAAAAAACAACTGACCTACAAAACTCCAAAAAAACGCATTTGGATTTCTTTGTTCATTTATAAGAACTATCCAAGGGTCCTTAGTGACGTGTATGAGTCAACCCCGCCTCAATCCGAGTCACGGTGTGGCCACAAGCACTCAAAGGGTCACTCTTTTGTTTAAAATGTACAAGGTTTTAAGTGAAAGAAACAACTGACCTACAGAAATCAAATTTTACACATTCGGATTGTGTTGATATTTTAAGGGAACGATCCACGGGTCCTTTGTGATGTGTATGAGTCAACCTCACCTCAATCCAAGGCACGATATGACCTCTATCACTCAAAGGGTCTCTCTTTTGTTTAAAATGGACACAATTTTAATTGAAAACAATAACTAACCTACGAAAATACCACCAAACGCATTTGGATTGACATTATATTTTTTTAGAACGATCTTAGGGTCCTTGGAGGCGTGTACGAGTCAATCCTGCATCAATACAAGGCACGGTGTGGCCGATACCACACAAAGGGTTTGTTTTTTGAATAAAATGGATATGATTTTAATTGAAAACATCAACTGACCTACAGAAATCCAACCAAACACATTCGTATTGTGTTGATCCTTTAGTAGAACGATCCATGGGTCCTTTTTGACATTTATGAATCATTCCCTCCTCAATCCGAGGCACGTTAGGGCCTCTATCACTCAAAGGGTCTCTCTTTTGTTTAAAATGGTCATAATTTTAATTGAAAACAACAACTGGCCTATGAAAATCTGAACAAACACATTCAGATTGCATTGATATTTTATAATAACTATCCAAGGGACCTTGGTGACATGTATGAGTTAACCTCGCCTCAATACGAGGCATGGTGTGGCCGCTAGAACTCAGAGGGTCTCTATTTTGTTTAAAATGGACACCATTTTAATAGAAAACAACAACTGACCTATGAAAATTTGACAAAACGGATTCTTATTGTATTTATTCTATTGGAGAACAATCCATGTGTCCTTTGTAATGTGTATTAGTCAACCCCGCCTCAATCCGAGGCACAGTGTGACCACTATCATTCAAAGGGTCTCTCTTTTGTTTAAAATGGACACAATTTTAATTGAAAACAACAACTGACCTATGAAAATCTGACCAAAATCATTTGGATTGGCTTTATCATCTATGATAATGATACAAGGGTCCTTGGTGACGTGTAAGAGTCAACGCCGCCTCAATATGAGGCACGGTGTGGCTGGTACCACTCAAAGGGTCTCTTTTTTATTATAAAAATGGTCACGATTATAATAGAAAACAAAAACTGACCTACAGAAATCTGAACAAATGCACTTACATTGTGTTGATCCATTAGGAGAATGATCCAAGGGCCCTTTGTGACATGTACGAGTCATCCCCGCCTCACTCTGAGGCATGGTGTGGCTACTAGCAGTCAAAGGTTCTGTCTTTTGTTTAAAATGGACACAATTTTAATTGAAAACAACAACTAACCTATGAAAATACGACCAAACGCATTCTGATTGCCTTGATCATTTATAAAAAATATCCATGGTTCCATGGTGACGTCTATGAGTCAACCCCACCAACCCCTTGGACTTCCCCCACACCCCGGATACCAATCCACCCCCTGAACACCCCCACCCCTTTGGACACCACCACCACTATAAAGCCCCCCTAACACCTTGGACACCAGCTCACCCCCTAGAAAGCCCCCTGAGACACAAATCCACCCCTGGACCGCCCCCAACCACTGGACACCAATCCACCCCCTAGACACCCCACCCCTCTAGACACCCCCACCCCCTATAAAGCCCCCCCCCCCCCCCCCGACACCTTGGACACCAGCCCACCCACCAAGAAATCCCCCTCAGACACAAATACACCCCCTGGACCGCCCCCACCCCCTGGACACCAATCCACCCCCTAGAAACCCCCACCCCTATAGACACCCCCACTCACTCTAAAGCCCACCCGACACCTTGGACACCCGCCCACCCCCTGGAAACCCCCTAGACACCCCCTACCTCCCCTTGGACAGCCACCCCAAACCCTTGAACAGCCCCCCAAACCCCTAAATTCTGAATTGGATTTTTTATGTACATAATTAACTTTTGAATTGTGTGTTAATGGTGTACGAGTATACCTGTTGTATGTGTATTCTTGGTCTAATTAGATTATTATTTATGTGTTAATTTTTTATGTGTATTCTTTCTTTAGTTAGCATATTGAGATGATTATATTTTTTGCAGGTGTTTAGGTGTACTACTGCAGATTTTTTCGTAGTAGCAGAGAGGGTATTTATCAGCACTTTTTTAGTGCTGATAAATAGTGCTTTTATCAGCACTAAAATAGAACTGATAAACTACACCTTTATCAGTGCATGGTTTATTAACGATAAAGGAGCTCTGATAAAAACTCATTTATCGGCGCTCTTTTAGCGTTGATAAATGGTTGTTTTATCAGCGCTCCTTTAGCACTAATAAATTCTACCATTATCAGTATGTGTTTAGCACTGATAATGGTTTCCTTTATCAGCCCTTTTTTAGTGCTGATATAGTACCCCTTTATCATCACTTAGTAAGCACTGATAAAGGGTAACCCCCTTTATCAGCGCCTTGCATTACAACGCTTTTTAATCACTGTTAAAGCACGTTCTTAGCACTGATAATGCCCATTTTTTTAGTAGGGAATTATAATATTATTCTATTAACATTATTTATGATGAATTGATGGTTCATTTCACACCCCTTTAGTTTATGGTTTGGCGGTTATAGACATTCTCTCAATAATTCAATTTATTTTGATCAATTTTCTGTATCTCTATCCATCATTATATGGATGCTTAATTTTCATCAATGTTTATATTTTCACTTCCCACTAATGATCTAATATTTTGGAACCTTGATTTTTTATTCTATATGATTTTAATATTTTTTCCCTCTTTTGAAGAGGATTTGAATTATCCCTTTTTATGTTGTAATATTTTTAAAAAAGTATTTTCAAATGTTAACCCTTAATTATTAAAATCATGTCCAAAATGTGAGGATGCAATTTATTAAAATGTGAGAGAATGTAAAAACCCGATATTCTAAAAATAAAACTGTATTTAGTGGTATATATGTCACTCAATATCGATCCTAAATAAACAATTAGATATTGTTATTTATGTATGACTTATATAAACGATATTTTAAATGGGAGGTTAAGAATCATAATAAAATAATTTATTAAATATATATAAATTCTATTCTCAATATTAATAAATTATTAGTAAACAATCACTCAATTTTTTGTAAAGTCATTTAATTTTTCTAAAATGTTTTTTTATTTATTTGTGTGAGAAAATATTACAATAAGCTTTTTGAAGTTTTAGATATTTTATAAGATAAAAAGGATATAATTTTTCAAATCATAAAATAAAATCTTCCTTGTTGTGAAGTTTGGATATTTATCAGAAAATTTGATAATTAATGAATAGTGAAAAATTCTAATTTCTTTCGAAAATATTATTTTATTTTAATGAATTTACAAAGAAATATTCAATTTTTTGATTAGTTTTAAAATTAATTTAGTTTCTTTTTATTGAAAATAAACCAATTAAATAATTTGGAGTGAAATTTATAGTTGAATTTGGTATAAAATAATTTTATTTATAAAATGGTATTTCAATGAAAAACTATTTTTCATTTCATTTTCATTTTTAATATAAAATTAATTTCTACCACTTGTAGAAATTTAATATTTAAAAATGGGTTCCATATTTGGAATTATGATTTCCAAATTTGTCAAATAGTTCCCTTATTATTTTTATCACAATGAATATTAACCATAGTAAATAATTTTTTCAATGGTAAGGGTAAATCGTGTTATTAAAATACAAAATAATATTATAAAGACTACAAAATAATGATAACACCTCAATTTAACATTTTATATGATTTCATATTGTCTATTTCCATCCATATTTCTATAATATGGTACCATGGTAGCATATTTATATGATTCTGACCATTATTTTATTATACATAAATGAAAGTCAAAAATTTAATTCTCTTTATTGTATATATTTTTTAACATAGGGATAATAAGAGGATATGTTAAATTCAAATATTATTATATTAAATATAAATTATTTATTCATCATGCTAATTTATTTCTATTTTTTATGGATGAAGTAATTACCTTAAATGCTTATGGAACATCGAAACTATATTTTTACAATAAATGGAAAAATTAAATGATTTCAATGATATTAAAAGTTACATAATTTTAATGAATAATTATGTTTGAGTAATTTTATATAAAATATTATGTTTTAGGGATTTTTTAAATGATTATATTTTAATTCCATTTTTTAAAAGTTGTTTTCAAGTTCAAATTAAATTGGTAGTTCCAAAAATGGCATTAAGTATATTTTATTAAATGATATAAATTTATTAAAAGCCATATTTTTATAAATTTTATTTATATATAGTTTCATATAAAATTCAAGGTCCATGTATGGTCCAAATTTTCTTTTTATAGTAACTATATATACCACTAAAGAGTAAAAACATCATTATCGTAGTAACTGTCAAAATTCTTGATGGATGTTAAAATAATGATATAAGGGTAAAACCTTAATATAATCCTGAAAAAAAATTATTATATGATATAATTTTGACCCTTCATCATAATACATTTTAATTATGTAAATTTTATAAATTTTCCATGAAAATGTGTTTAAATTAATTAAATATTTTATGTAATTCCAAAAGGGTCCTTTTCCTCAATTATAAAAGGGAACCCCTATCCTCTTTTCTTCATTATCAAAATTAATTTTATATTAGTTATTACATACCTAAATACCTTCCTAATATCCATCCAAATGTTTTAGAGTTCTCATTATTTGAATAATACCAACCTTAGAGGGTTTAATGTGTATTGGTAAGAAAGTTTCCCAGAGAAGAGTTTTAGTTTTTAACTGAATGTTTTTCTTTATTTCATCTTCTAACTACGTAAAAAAATAATAAAACATAATTAAATAAAAACAAATTATATTATACATTCTGAGATATTTTTATGTTAATGGAATAATCTATATCTATATCCTCTTCTGTAAAATGGAAAGTAAACCTATCGTTCGTGTGTACGGAAAACTACCACATCACAAGATGATGTAATTCATTTTCCACTACCACATATCACATATAGATTTAATGATTATATATGATATTTATTTAGTAATTGAAATTATTAAAATATAATATATCATATTTTTTCATTGAATTTTTATCCATTGAGAAATGATAACATTTTTTGTGCGTACTTGTGGATTACCTCCCCCATGAAGTGATGCGACTGATTTTTCTTCACCAGATCACATGGATGGTATATAAATATATATTAAAATATGTAATATGTTTATTATGAAATAATTATCATTATTTTATGAAAATATATTATGTACCTTCTTTCTATCATGATCATTGAAAAAATGGATACGTTATTCATTTTTATGTACGACCTACATTCCCTATGATTGTGACATATTTCAATTTTCATAACCATATTTTATGATTGGTTTAAAATGAATAATTTATATATATAAATGATAATTATTTCACAATTATTATTTTTTATATGTAAAAATAAATAAATCTTTGATGATAATCAACCTAATGAAACCATTTTAAAAATATGATCTGAATATCATCAAAACATCTGATGATAAATTAATGGATTGATTAAATTCATATAACATGGAAATAAGTGAAAGAAAAATAATAATAAACCCATAAAATATTCTTATGAAATTAAATAATTAACATATGTTTGTTATTCCGAATGATAAGGAATGAATGTGATGATTCACAGATGATGTGTGAAATATATTACTTTTAAAATCACATTTTAAGTATTTTGATGATTTATTTTTTTAATATTTCACTTTAATGTAAATATTATTAAAAATATTTTTTTGATTAATTTCTATGGAAATAGATTAATTGTAATGTATATTTTATGTAAATTATTATTTTCAGTTAGTGGTTTTAAAATGGAACTTTTTTATGAATTTCATAAATAATTTTTTCAATTTATTTTCAAAAGTCAATAAGAATGTTTTATTTTAATGTATATAGTGTCAATGGAATTAAATTATACCATAACTATTATTTTATGTTTTTATTCCTTTATAATAATCCATTCTCTCATTAATTAAAAAAACCATTTCTCGTTGTTAAAAGTATCTTCAAAAAAGGTGTTAAATATAACAGTTTTTTTGATATTTGGAAAGGTTATCCTTCTTGGTGAAAGGGATTTCATTAAACCACTCTTTTTATCCTAGTTATGAACATTACCTCTCTAAAACACTTTATCTCTACTTTTTATTTCATGTAATTCTTATAAATTTTATACATATGACTTTTATTTATATAACTACCCTTTTCTCCTTTCCTTTTGTGGATTAATACATTCTATCAATTCATTTATCAAATTAATTCTTTAAAGTCAGTCCCGATCAAGAAGAAAATTTCTATTCCATAATACTATTAGGGAATTCTCATTTAATGTTTTTATTTCCAAATGAGAACCCTATTCTAATACATATGATTCTGTTTTTAGATATGAATATCGATAATATTTAATTCCTTATTCTCATTGGAATATATAATAAATTAACATTGATTATGATATAAGGGAAGATTGTAAAACCATTTCATTCTATAGATAATTATTATGATTATTAATTATGATTGACTTAATTTTGTGTCATTCATAATCATGAACATGTTATGATGGGTGTTCCTAGATAACTCTTTAATATATTGGGTAATTATTTTTTCATGAGACATTATATATTTGATTAGGGTGTAAACCTAATACATGATGGTTCTTTTTCCACCCTGTGATGTTTTATTGTACTTAGTTTTGATTTATTATTATTTCATGTATTGTGTTATTTCCACATTTCCAATATTTTAATGATTGTATGATACCATTTTCACCATGTTATGCTATTTTGGTTGGAGGGAGTAACTCAATAGGGGGTGAATTAAGTTCCCAATAAACAATTCAGTTAAAACAAATTTAAATAAAATACCCCAATATGTAATTAAATCTATGTGTAAATAAAAAGAGTATTTTAGTTAAATTTTCATCTTTTTATGATATATTAAATCATTATTTGTACTCCATCAATAAAATATATACATTAAATTAACATTTTGAATTAATTTACTCAGTAAAATAATAATAGAAAGACTAGTTATGATTAATTATCAATATAGTTGATTCTTTACATGTTTAAAACAAACACAGGTTAAGTCTTTTGAAAATAATGAAATAAATAAACTTACAAAGAATAATTAAAACAATAGGTTCTGTCTCATGCCAAGTAATAATACCCTATATTTAGAAATAACCTACTGGAATATGTATTATATAAATATAATCTCGATCCACAATCTAGACCTAGTAAATAGACAACAACTCGCCATTTTTTCTTGCCACTTATGGACATCTTCCAAAAAAATGGAAAGAAAAAAATAGGTATCACATGGATATATTCCACAATACTCATGGGTTTATATATGAAAATAGATAGAAATTTAAATATTTTATCTTCTAATTATAGCATGGTAAATTGTGTGTGTTTATAAACAATAAAAACTACAGACTTCTCAAAATTAAATTAAAAAACAGAAAGTGTAAGCCTAAATATGGACAAAAGAAACTTTTTCTCAACCTTGAGTTATTCCAAGGCACGAGACTCCTCAGATGTTCCTTATAAATGGTCTCAATATATTTTTCTAATAATCATATGAAAACAAAGCATTATAAGATATCTATATTCTGATTATAGAAAGGATTTGTTTGTTTTGCAAGACCAAATCATTCATAGTTGATGGAAAGTAAGAATTAATTATGTTAAATCGTATTGAATGATCCTTCTTATATTAAGAAACCCATTTTTTCTCATAGATAGTATTCTTCATGCCACTAAAATTATGGATACATATTTTTAATATAAATCCCTACATGGTGGTGTATCCATTTGAAGAAAAATCATCTGGATATTGTGTATCCTTATACGGAGGTTTGACATATACTTTATTGTATTTCTGAAATAGTTATGAATAATAATTTAATAATCCACAATATTAATTTTGATAATATGACTGTTAGAATTATTTAATTAGAAAAATTATAGAACTGTGATGGTGGGTCACCCAAGAGTCTACTCATGTTTTGTGGAACGACAATCAAATTTCGAGTTCGGATGGAGGTAGGTTATATAATAGTAGGTCATTTAGTGGTGATTCTTTCTTAGTGGTGACTGGGATCAATGGTGAATCATCACAATGGTGACCCATCTCAACGGTGAATCATACAAATGGTGAATCATCTCAACAATATCTCACCTCAATGGTGAATCATCTTAGAGGTGACTCAAGTCATACCGTACGTCATCTGACTGTATTTATCATATGCGAGTAGGTCATCCTGGCAGTGAGACATTCTGAGTGGTGACTTATTTTTTGTGGTGACTCATCATCAATATTTGGTCCTTTCTAGTGGTTACTCATTCTCAATGGTGATTCATTCCTTTCAATGACTAATTCAAAAAGGTGACTCTTTTCTATTGGTGAATCATTCTCAACAGGGAGTCATTTCTAGAATTTACTCATTCTCAACGGTGATTCATTTTTGGCAGTGGTTCTTTTCAACACTTGGCTAATATTTTAACTATATATCCTTAAATAATAAAATTATATCATAAATTATTAATACAATTAAATGCATAATTAACATGATTTGTTTATTATTAAATCAAAGGTCCAAAAATAGCCCCCTTTTAGATGATCAAAAATCATTTAATTTTAGAATCCATGTATGAAATAAATATTGACATAGAATAGATATATTTTAAAAAGGTTATTACATATTTTTAACACATCAAAATCGAATTTTGGGAGTTTTTCATAAATTTTATTACTTTACAACCTAATATGAATAAAAATTTGTTCATTATAATGTTGAATAAAAAATAGTTATGAAAAGGTATAATATCAAAGAATATCATAAATGTAAAGAAAAAATAACATAAATAGGTGTTGAAAAGACATATAAAATTGATTACCCCCCTTTTGGGATTAAAAAAAGTGTAGTAAATTAGTATTAAATAGAAAATAAATTTTTTTGAATAATAATAGAAGTTACATTAATGAAAAAAGGAAATTAATTGCATTCAAAAGAGATAAAATTTCAGGAAAAACGAAATCCTTATTAATGTAAATGTCCAATCTCAAATAATCTCTACCTATTGACTAGGATCAACATGATGTTTTCATTTATTAGAAGTAGTTGTAATATAAGTAGATTCTAATGAGTCTGTGGTGGTGGAGGTAGGGACCGCTGGGAGAGGGGGAGGCTTCTGGATGATAACCAGATCTATATTCCTGAAAAATATAATAGGAGAAACTATTAATGGTTGTTACTGATCAAAAAATGTAAAATTTAGATCATGGGTAATAGATTGTATAAACATCTCTGGATAATTAGAATGATATAATAATTGACTAGTCATTGGAATGGTTTCCAGAGATACCCCTATTGAATCAGAGACATAGATAAAAGGATTCATCAGAATGATTAATCCATGATTATATTTCCACCCCACTCCACAGTAGTGAAAATGTATTTTTTAACCTATAATAAAAATGTAATCATAGGATTCATCAGATTCAGCTGATTAACCAACTTCTTTAATGGTGTAGTAACTGGAGAAATCCCAAGGTTCTCTGTATAAAACTTGAAGTGAAATTTTTTATTGTTCTTAGTGTTGATATGGGAAAGATAACACTTAATTACCTATGTGATGGTTTATATTTCAATTATATGATAATTCATGCAATCCATTACCATCTCATACACATGATAACTATTGTGTCTAATCTTACTTAGATTGTCTTGAGAGATATATTGAAAATCTCCATAAATAGTATGAATATCCTATATAGACACTTATCTAATAAATACATTATTCGAGGGATGAGGATAACTGGTATAAAAATCTATATAATTCATAATCTCTAATCTCATCTATAGTGCATCCAGACTAGCTGAAAAAGAAGATCTCATATCACCCACTTCAGAACTCAAGGTCTCCAAATCATCTGGAAGCTCCCTATTTTCTACCTCAACATCTTAAATATGATGCATCATCATAGGCTAGATGTGGTGAATGACATGATCAAACAAGTATCTATAAACTACTTCACAATTAGTTATGGGAAAGAATGTTTATTCATTAGAATCCCATAAAATTAAGAAATACTCCTTTCTCTAAAAGAATACAGACCAGCATTAGAAACACAATCAACAAGAATAGGAACAATGGATGGAAAATGAATAGAAAATATATCAATAGTAGCCTATATTGGAACATATTTGGAAGGAATTACTGAAAACACTCTATGAATATCTCATATAGAAACAATAAATTCTACCAAAGATCCCTTAGTATCTATCTCCAATTGAATTGGGATTGTAGGTCCACCATTCTCTAGTGGGCTTCTCTCATCGTCAGAGTTAGGGTTGTCTAAGTCAATTCTCACATACCCTAGATATCATTACCATTCAACCATAGCCATGAAACCTAACTTGATAGAGGAAATAATTTAAGTTTTAATATGTTCACCTCAATCAATATCAAATTAATTACTAAAAATGGATTACAGATTCCTCCCCCTTAAAAAATTCCCTCAGTGAATCTCCATATGTTTCAAAAACATCTCAAAAAATACTTGGTATCTCCTCAATCAAAGAATAAATAGAAAATTCTGAAGAAAATACATGTTCTGGATACATCTCAGGATCATCATGCATATCATGATCAGAATAATATCCATATTTACATCCATTTGCATATCCATCACCTTCATTATAACCATATCATTCCCTTCAGTCATCTTCTTATTCATTCCCATATTCTTCATCTTCATGAACATTACATTAACTATTTCTATTACTATTACCACTTCAAACTTCTTTATGAGATACATATAAAACATATTTAGAATATTTTGAAGATGAAATTTCATAACATTTTTCTCTAAATTATTTTATATACACTTTTTAATATTCTTTTCTCAAAAGTGTCTCTTAAACTGTAAGAGATCAATAAGAAATAACTGTACGAATGTAATAACTGAACTCTTAGGAATGCCCAAGTCACTACCCCCGTCAAATAATATATCATTATCCTCGTTAAATAAAGACGAAACCTAATCCTGTTCAGGATATTCATCCAAATATACAACAAAATCATATAAATCTAATCTAGAATTAACAATATCTTTTGGTCTGATGTTTGATCAAAATGACTGAGCTCCCCATAAAACTTATCAGTATAAAAACCCACTTTCTTTTCCATGGGTTTGATGTTATTTTAATTCTCACACAAATGAATTTAGTCAAACAAAATCCTCCACAAATAAACTTAGTTTCGTCAACCCTATCAACCAAACCCTTATCCTTGAATAAGGACAAAATGAACTTGTGATAAATTAAGGAGTTTGACCTAGAAGATTTCTGGAAAATATCTATAATATGAACCATCCAATATCAATAAAACTTGATTTTACCTCCCCATTTCATGACATATATGTGTATATATATATATATAATAAATAATATTGATAACTCATTGTGCTTAAATCTATTTTCATTTGGCACAACATGTGGTGAATAACCATAAAGAAAAAATACCACTAACCATATAACTCTGTTTCCACTGGAATCCTAAGAGTTCTATCTCAAGTATGCTCATCCAAACCATTTTAATATACATATGAATATTATTTTCTCATAATATTCCCTATATAATTTTCTGAAACACCTTCATGTGGTACTTTAAGACAAATTCCCCATCAACATGAACAGATAATAAACATTCATAGTCTATTCTACTTTGAACCCATTCTTTATCTTCCCTAAAATGAATCTCAATATTATGATAATATTGGTGTACTAACCTAGTATAGAATTATTTATCATTATTAAAGAAAAACTAAACCCATCCCAAAAATTGGATTATTTTCTATACCATTTATCTTCTCAACATAAACCATTGGCCATTTACTTATTTCTCATGTAAATGTATATGTTTTTTAAGTTATATGTACCATGATTTGACTACAGATCTTATTGATTCTCCCTTTTCATCTTCGTAGGATGTGATTTAGAGATGAAATAATAGATTTATTCAATACAACCATTTAAAATATATCGGATGGTATGGAGAAGGTTGAGGGATGTCTAATGATCAGTATAGAGAGGTAGCATAGAAGATTTGGGGAACAAAGGCATGAGAGATTTCATTGAAATTAAACTAAGGGTATATTTTATATCAATTGGTGATTTGAATATTGAAGTATAAAATATAACATTTAAATTTTAAATAAGAAAATAATGAACCCATAAAAAAATTAGCCATGAAGATTAAATTTCAATGGGGGTAATTTCCAATGGTGTGTAAACTCCAACGGTTGGAATACTCCTATGGTGGGTAAAATCTAATGCTGGGTATGTAAGAAATTACATTTAATCAAAATTTATTGTTCCTAATTTAGGTCTAATGTATCTCTTTCTCTTATAATCTAATTTATTTGTAAAAATATCATTATGATGATGTCTAGTCCCTATGAATTCCAGAGTTACATCACCCTTTTCAAAATTATCTCTCAAAAAATGATGCCTTACTGAAATGTGCATTTTTCTAGAGTGATACATAGAATATTTAGATATATTTATAGAAATTTTGTTTTCACAATTCATGGTAACATGATATAATTGATATCCACAGTCTAGTAGTGTGTGATTCATCCATAAAATTTGAGAACATCGACTTCTTGTTGCTACGTATTCAGCTTCAATGGTAGAAAATAAATCATAATTTTGTTTCTTACTACACCAAGACACTGAAGACATTCCCAAATGAAGAAATATTCCTAATTTTATTTTTATATCTAACACATAACAACTCTAACTAATTCAAATTATAGTACTCTTGGGTAGAACAGTCAAAAATTGGATTTTTTATAGATTTTAAATATCCTTTTAAAAAAATGTTAATGTGACTCTTTTGGATTCTATTGAAAATGATAACATATACAGTCACTATATATAATTTCGAAGCAAATAATAGTTATGTAGAGAATACATAAAATCATACCTCTAAAATTGGCTTGATCCATGAATTTCCCAGCTTCATCAAGATCCAACTAATAGATCACACTCTCATGGGAGTGTCACTACTCTTAATGTTATTCCTAAAACCATTTTTAAAAATGTATTTGGTTTACTATATTTTATTTAAAATAATCCAGACTATATTATGAAAAATATTATAACAAAACAAATTTCATTTCACCCATTAAAAACATTTCAAAATCTTTTTTTCATCTTCTAGTAATCAGCACACATAGATTGTTTTTAAAGATCTAATGATAATATCATCTAAATAGTTTTGAATAATGAAACCAACGTTTTAAATTCTTTTGATAAAATGGTTAGGGTCACTATACATATTGAAAAACGTTTTGAAATTATCAAATAGATCATCTTATCCTAAAAATATCAAAAAGACTATTTCAAACCATATAATTTTTTTATTATTATGAAATCATGATTTGGAAAATGATGATTTTGAAAACCAGGGGGTTTTTCAGAACAACATCCTAAATTCTATAAGTATTCATGAGTGCCATTTTGAAGTCATTTTTATATTTTCTCAAATCAAAATGATCTACATAGGAAACATTTATTCTATGTTATTCATGTATGGATAAATTTCATGACCCATCCCCTAGGGCCTACACTGTGACTACCCCAAGCCCACCTTCTTATAGGATAGGTGTGGGAGACTAGCACTGAAAAGGAATATCCATAAAACAAGAAGACATTGCCTCTAAACCTGTACAAACACATGGTCGATGAATACAATAAGATTCAACCACAAAGTAAAACTTTAGTTTTAAAAGATCATACAGAAATAAAAGGGCCAGGAATACAAGCCTAGATAAAAAGATACAAATACAATAGAAAACATCTCCTGAGACCATCCAAAGAGGATCCTACCTCAAGGGTATGTAAAACTTGTATACACAACTCTCCACTTAAACCTTCACCATTGTCAACCTTTAGGTCATAGTTCCTCGAGTCTCAGTGAAGGGTTACCATTGTTTTCACAAGACACAGAAATGTGTGGGTGAAGCCAAGGAAGGGGTGAGTATACAATACCCATTAGGGACCCCGAGACCCCTAACGATCTCTCAGAATTCTACAATGGAAAAACCACAAAGAAGGATCTCAATAACAAAGAAAAAAGAAAAAGAATCATCTCAAAATAGGTATAACTAATGTACAAAAGTACAAATGATTAGTCTTAAAGCATGATCATCTTATTTTTTTGAGATCCACTACTGACGACCATACAACGTGTGACCCACACAAGATCAACATGTACTAACCTGACCCACACATGATCTGACCTGCCCGGGATTGATAGGTACTGAACCTCGCTGACCAACACATGATCTGATCCACTCAGGATAGATAGTTATTAACCCCATCTGACCCACATAGTATCTGACCCACATCGGATCAGTATGCTCTTACCCACATAGGCTAGCTGAGTGCTAACCCACACAGGATCTGACCCACACCAGAATGGTGCTGATCCACACAGGGTCTCTAGATGCTGATCCACACAGGGTCACAAGATGGTGATCCATCCATGGTTTCTAGGTGATGATCCACACATGATCGATTGGTACTAATAAACACAGGATCTCTAAGTGATATTTCACACAAGATCACTATTTACTAACCTCTGTATGATCTATCTCCAACCTCCATCTCACATCCAGCCACTGGATTCCCACTGATAGCACGATTGATTCCAGGAGATACCACTTCTCAAGACATCAGTCATTTTTTAAATAGACTAAATTCCATTGAAGAAGTTACCTAAATATACTTCATGTTATAAGGGTTCCAACACAACTGACAGACTGTCAGCTAGACACCCGGTCTGTATGTTATTGGCAATTTAGTACTGAGGGTCTAGTTTGATTTTGTGTAGATCCAAACCATCCATTATTCAATCGTATCCAAAACTCTCATGGAGTATCTCAAAAGGATAGTCTCGCTACAAGGATCCCAGCGTCACATATGGTTCGTAAAAAGAACGTCCAGTTCAGAAGATATAGCCTTTTGAGTGTATTAGGGAACGAGAGCTGTCTCAGGACAGTCCGACCTAGTCAGACGGACCCAGCATGTCCCAGTCTAACCCGACCCAACCTGGTTTAGGTTGACCTAAACCAACCTGGTTTGGGATGACCCAACCAGGTCTGGGTCCGGCCCGGACCTATTTGTTGGGGCCATGACTGTATCGGCCCGCCCTAGCTGGGCTGGGCTGGAGTAGGCTTGGCCCAGTAGGCTGTGGACCGGCCCGGCCTGCCGGCTAGATGTAGCCCGTCGGGCGACGCGGCCTAGTGTGCTGGCGTGAATTGCTATCTGAGTGGCCTCCAAGCTCCTGAATGGCACAATGAGTAATTTGAGTATTCATGCAGCTGCACCACATGGCGCTGCCACATCATATGTGGGTCCCGTGGGGCAATGACCCCCTCCTTCGCTGCATCTTTGATGTCACGGATCCTTCACTACAGTTCTAAACGGTGAATCGGCTCACCTATGCATCCATCTAAGTATTGGCCACCACTTCGGACCACAGCCAGCGTACACTGGCCACTGCCTCCGACGCCAGCGCCGGTAAACAGTGCCACACCAGTGGGTCTTCGGCGGGCCACCGGGTGATCTCTGGTGGTCTGTTCATCCTTCCAAATGTGCCTATGGCCCTCTCGGGATGCCACTATTATTTCATGACTCTCGGTTCATTCTATCAATTAGTTTGAAAATATTCCCATGAAGAACGCATCAATAACGAAGCGGTGGAGGGTCCAGGACATGTTCGTTTGGAACATGCCCGACATATTAATATCATAAAAAATGGGGATAAATAATTCAACATTAATAGACTAAATTACTTACCGAAATAATCATTTATTTACAGAAGAAGAGAAAACAAATTGTACACAAATTAAATAACAAAACCCCTATCCTCAGATTTCATTGGAGATGTCGTAGTTGTGGAGGGAGAGAAGTCCTCGTTGGATGATGTCTTCAGCGTTCGTTGATCCCATATTGCTCCCAGATGAGCTTCCATCCTCCATTGGTGAATTTTGATGCATTATTTTGCGAGAGGTCCCTCGCTTGGTGATGTCCGTGTTGAAAAACTCAACCCGAGCCTCATTTAAATAGAGTAGGATATGTGATTAACACATTGATGAATTGATGATGTTCATTAATTGACGTAATTAATGTTCCAAACAAATTATATGAGGCGTGTTTATGAAAAAGTATTGTAACTGGGCATTTACAATCCTATATTAAATATTTTACCACCTATGAGGTCCCTGCCACTTCTACTCAATAGGTTCTAGGAACAAAATGAAAAAATAACAATTTCAATGTTTTTTTATTATTTTTTAAAATTTTAAAAAATTATCCTTTCACCCAAAACTACAGAAGTTGAATTGAGGCTTCCCTCATGCGAATCATGAAACATCAGATTCAACGGTGCTCTCATATCTCAATTCCCAGCACTGGTTCAAAATTTAGAAAAGGCTGCCCATATGTTTACTGAGCGTACCTTAAAAAACGTAAAAATTCTATTTTGGGAACATCGACCCTCAAAATAATGTGCCGTCAATTTTTTTAACCTGTAATAATTCAATATAATTAAACAAATTGTATGAAAATTCATGAGACATTACAATATAGGTGAAAATGTTTCTTCATATTTTATACCTTCTCCTTTTCTATACCCTTGTGTAACTACTATAGCATTATTTCTTACTATTTTTTCAGATTCATCAACCATATTTCTAAACACCCATTTAGTAAATATATTGAAAGTGAAATTTTTATATAAAAAAGTTCCCAAAATTTATTTATTTCAAATTGGTTATGATCTTCTTGTATAAAAATTACCTAAAATTTATCATTAATTTCATTTGTGATGTTATTATGTTCACATTGTGACAAGAATGGATGATGTTCCAACTTTTTCTATAGAGAATATTTGGTCTAGGTAACACTATCTGAGACTCTAACTACAACATCTGAAGGATGGTATTTAATATTCCAAATAGATATAGAAAAAATAAGGTTTGGTCACATAATGGAATTATATAGGTTCAGTTTCATGTTCTTGAAGTTCCTCAGAACTATATAATTTTTTTTCTTGTTATATAGAAATATTATAATGTTTTTTATTTATGTTTAATGTTGATAATTCATCCCCAAGATTTTATGATGGTTTTTTAGGTTAATGTGGATTTGTCTCATCAATATTTACATGTAATGAATCTTCCATAGTAATTGTTATTTTGTTAAAAAGACTATAGGATTTACTAGATGTTGAATAAAAAAGGAAAATTCCATCATCTCTCTTATTGGTAAACTTTTCATGATTATCCTTAGTATTATGAATAAATACATTCAAAAAAAATCTAATGTAATTAACCTTATGTTCCCTACTATTCAAAATCTCAAAAGGGGTTCGCTTCAATAATTTTTTAAATAAACTCCACTAATTATGCAGCATTCTGTATACATGGCCTCTTCCCAAAGTATATTGGTATGTGATATTCATTAATAATTTTTCCGACTATCTCTTTAACTATTTAATTTCTTCTTTATACAAATATACTTTTCTAGGGGTCCTAGATTCTGGAAAGCTGTGATAGTATCAGTTTTTTTTAGAAAATTGATTCAAATTCATGTCTGTCAAACCCACAACCTTGGTCACTTATTATGGTCTTAATGTATGTTTTCATAGTTTTTAATGGATTTTATTACATGGTAAAGTGAGATAAGGCTTTACATTTTTGAGCTATAAATAATACCCAATTATATCTTGAAAAGTATTCTATAATTACATATACATCATTTTTTCTATTTAAACTAGATACTCTATAGGGCCAAAAACTTCCATGTAAACCAACTCAATATGATGAGAAGTTTAGACATATTTATTTGATTTGAATTATATTTTCAATTGTTTCTGTTTTTTTCATGGGTTACAGACATTATCATTTGAGATTTTATGATTGGGTATATCCCTCACAATTCATTTCCTACTAATATTTATAATTGACTAAATATTATAATGTCCTAGTATCCTATGTCAAAGGAAATATTACATAAGAATGTTACTAAAGAAATACATTTTTACGGAAAATAATGAATCAATATTAATTGCATAAACATTTTAATTTCTCAAAGATGTAAATACTAAATCATTTGTGAAATAAAAAACATTAAAAGAATTGTTTTTGAATTTCAGATGAAAATAATCATCACATAACTATGAGATGCTATGAAGAGTTTATATTAATCCATCAATAAAAAGTAATTTATAAATTTAAAAATGAGTTAGAGTTATTGATTTGGAAATGGGAAATTATTTTTCCTTTAGAATTATCAAAAATGGTGACAAGTCCATGACAAACCATTATCATGTAATATAACCTTCAGTAATATTCTATCATATGTCCAGAATAGCAAAGTATCCTAGTACCATATATTTTTAAATGATCTCTGCAAGAATTTTTCCTATAATACATTTTTGTGCCAAATATGATTTTGGTACCAAAAATTTAATGGCACCAAAATATAAGTAATGAAGTATTTAAGAAAAAATATTTTCTTAATTGGATTCAAATAATCATATTGTTTTTTTGGAGATAAATACATTATTAGGTCCTTTTGAATATGAACTTGCAGTAGTCTTTCCAAAACTATATTTAGGAATAAATGACCTCTTTATTACTATCCTCAATCCTAGTTGATAACATAATCCTGTAATATAATTATGTTCTATTATTTCCCTAGTATTTGAGTCATATTTTTCCTACCATTAGTGAATCTCAATAATTCTTTATTTAATATCTCAATATAAAATTTTAGTTATTTCTTTCTTTTCAAAAAATTATAATTCTATTCTCTTTATACAATAAAGTTATATTTAACACTGCTAGATAAGTAATGTTGTTTCATTAAAAGTTTGTATTTAAATTTATGATTATTAAAGGTGTCTTAATGAATATTAGAATATTCAATAATTTCCTCAATTATCATATTATAATCAAATTTTTTATCTTCAGAATGATTAAAATTATGTATATTAGAGAAATTAGGTACCTCATATATATTTTTCACAATACACATATTTTCTATGTCATGATTTTTTTAGGAGTCAAGACTGATTCCCTGTAGCTATCTTTAGAAGCACCAAAGGTTTATTTAATTAATTTATTATAAATTATATTATTATAATCAAATTTATTTTTTTATTTCATATTTGGATAGTCAACCGTCTCATATTCATTTCTTTTACCCTCAGAACAGTTAATATAACATGAATTGTCATATATTTTATAGTCTTTCTTCAACTTTTCTCTATTATCATAAATTATCTTTTAGATAAATTTTGTAAATAATTTTTTCATCATACTGAATTTATTGACCTTTATGTCAACATAGGACATCTACTAATCACTTTTAGTTGGTGATTCATCATCACTAGAGATTTCGACATCAACTGTTTCCTTCTGTTTTGAAGTAACAATCATGAATGATACTAACTTCCACATAGGTCTATCATCACCTTAATGGTTAACATTAATATAATACTAATACATAATTATATTTCACATAAACTTATTGATAAGTATTTTACTGATGTAGTAACACCATGATATTTTTTGAATTTATTTTATGAATTAATGTAATATTTTTGATATTTTTTCATTTCACGCAACACTAAATATAGTTTATTTATATTAAACCACTATGTTTGTCTTGTGTTATATGAAAAATAATTTAATAATGAAATACATGAATCATAAATTTTATCTTTCTATACACATAACCCCAAGGTTATCATGTGTTACATACAATAATGAATTTCTTCTATGTATTGCGTAACATACATGACCGATTTATACAGAACAACAGTATAACATTAAAATGATATTATTTAAAATAATAATATAAAATCCCACCATTAAATTAGATATTATGTATAGTATTAAATAATTTAAAAAAATATATGCATTACAAAAATATAATATGAATTTATATTTTACAAACTAATTACAAATGATTATGAATATAGATTGAATATAA
Organism: Viscum album; assembly: GCA_963277665.1. Classification (NCBI taxonomy): domain Eukaryota; kingdom Viridiplantae; phylum Streptophyta; class Magnoliopsida; order Santalales; family Viscaceae; genus Viscum; species Viscum album. The sequence goes on from OY728140.1 coordinate 1,609,193,443, forward strand.
AGTAAAAGTTTATGATTTTTATAGTCACAAGGTTGTTTGAACCTAATAAATAAAATTAACTAAACTTAGTGAAGAATATTAATATAAAATATATTATATATATTCAATAAAATATTTTTGATATTTATCCAATATATTCAATAGACATAATATAAAAACAAACCTAATTTTATGCATAAAATCACATATTTTTTTGTAAATGTAGTTTCACAAACATTTAATGGAGAACCCTTTTAAAATACAAAATTTGGAAATTTTATATATTAAATATGTCATAATAAACATACTATTTGTAATTGAAACATAAAAATTATGTTCGGATTAATTTTTTGTATTTTTTATAAGGTTTTGTTTTTTAGTGAATAGATAAAAATATGTGATTTTAATTCAAAACGTTTTTTTCATTCTATTTATATATTTTGTTAAACAATAACGTAAATTGGATTAAAAGTATAATTAATTAATAATATTATTTGTTAATACAATTTTGTTATTTTGAACCAATTTAACCATGAAATTGGAGTTAAAAACGTAGCAGACCTTTGAAAATTTGTACATTATAAAACTATAGTGTCATCTCATTAGTGGGATTAATTTGAAATTAATTAATGATACTTTTGTGATTAAAATTTGTGAAAATTGATTTCATATTCTAAATCAAAATAATTTATATTTTATAATATGGTCAACTTAGATTTTTACCAATATTATTAGTGAATGTAATTTAAATTAATTTCATCGATTAAGGTTAAATTAATCTGAACTGAGGACTAAACCTGTTATTTAATACAAAAAACAACTGATAAACATCTCTAAGATACATTTTATTCCCACATTTACACACTAATCTCTGTTTTATCTATATTTTTATATTATTGTTTCCATATTCAACATAAAAATGTGGGTGGAATTATCTCATCAAATATTTATAAGACAGCCACTCCTCCTCCACTATAAAAGTACCCCTCTCATCAAATAGCTTCACATATTTAAGTCCCATTGTATCAATTAAAAATATACTAAAATGATATTCAAAAATCCTTCACTTCCTCCTGGAATCATCCCCTTGGACAGAAATCATCCATAGGAAGCCTTTTGACACAAACCAAATAGAGTTTCCTAATTAATAAGTAATGTCTTCTCTCATGCTCATTTCCTTTATTTTATTTCTGCACCACCTACATTCTCTTTATTCCATTACTATAAAAAAATAACTTTTATATTTTTTGATTTTTGGATGCTAAATATTTGATCTAAACATACACACACCTCCACATAATGGGTAACAAACATATTGTTTATGTATACGACGAACAACTGCCACACAAAATTATGATTATTCTTTTTTCATCTATTGCCACTCAAGGTTGAAATTATAATGGAAAAACTATATATATATGTAGTATATTATGTTTGTTATGTTTTCATGCATTTTTATTTATCTTATAACACTTATTGTTTTTACTTTTAATTTGGTGTCAATTTGATAATTTTGTTTGATGAAGTGTAGACTACTACCACCTCAATGTGATGTTATTCATTCAAACACAACATGTAATGTATTAATGTATGGTTTATAAACCATATAAGATATATATAACAAAAAAATTATACTATAATTATATTATATACATATATTCGTATATTTAATTTTCATTGTTTCTGTCAATATTATAATAAAAATGGATACAACGTTCATGCATACGTACGACTTACTGTTTCCATGAACAGTGTCCTCTATTTCATACTTCGATATTATATATATTAATAATAAAAAGTATAATTAATATATATGAAATTTATATAATTTTTTACACTATTTAATCCTGATAATATTACAAGGCTTTAATTTAAATCAAATTAAAACACTAGTGATCAACAAAGTGAATGTTACCCAAAGTGAATCTTTAATATAGGATTGTCAGTATGAGGTTAATATAAGGCCATAGTTTTAACATCCCGAGCATCCACGATACGTTTCTCTTTCAATAATGCAATAGCTTGCATTGTACGCAACTTCGAGTTCTAACACACTACGACCAATCAAATTAGCCGTTATGAATAGTAATACCTACTTTTTGAAATTTAATAAATTTTATCGTTCAAAAATGAACATCATTTTTGGATTTGGAATATCGAAATTAGATTATGTTGAATTTTTTGTATTTTTCTAAGAACAACCAATTTTTTATGAATAGTTATAAATACTTAAAAATAACTTTTTTAATCAGAGTAATGAATAGTGATAAATTATACTATTGAGTGGTTTTAAAGTATAATTATAATATATTTTTAACATTTTATCCAATGGTGGTCATTAGATTTAATTTCACTTTGAAATTGGACATAAACAATTGCCAATCTTTTGATATATATTGTTTCTTAAAAACACACTATTTGTTGTGACAACGGGAATTAATTATAAAATTAATTAATTTAACTTATATATTTATAATTTTGTAAAATATACATCATTTTTTAATTCGGAATATCAATTATAGCTTAGGGTGAAATTTTGGCATTGTTCTGAAAAACTTCAATTTTTGATGAATAGTGAAACCACTAAGTGCTAGTTAAAAAAACTGATTTTTCGTTTAAATGAAACATTACCACTTATGTGTTTTGATTTTTAAAAATCTGACATACATGGTTGTCATAGGAAGTAAAATGGGTTTCAATGGGATAAAAATAACTTTTTGGTGAATAGTAACTTTTATGTTTAATTAATCGCGATTAAAGTTAATTCGTGAAATTTAAGGTAAAAATGATATTATAAAAAATTAAAATACCTTTACACTTGTGATACCCCTATTGGATGTGTAATGGATGACGAAGAAAATCCATGGGTCAACTTGGGGACCCAATGGAGCCACTTTAGTGGGAAAATGAAATTAAAAACATTTTATTTAATGTTAAAATAAAAATGTCACAAACATGAGTTGTTTTACTAAAACAATTATTAAATGGGTTTATAGAAGTAATATTCCTGACTATAAATATTCATTAGAAAGATAAAAATATTTCCTATATCATGATATTTTTTTAATAATTTTTAGACATTAAACAAATTTAATTATTTTTGACTCCATGATGATGCAGCGATTACCTCATTAATTAACGATTTAAATAAAATGAATAGATAATGTAAAATCTAAGACATACACTTGTCAAAAACCAATTGGATGAGTAGATTTCGAACCCTTATCACCTTATACCTGAAATATATAAGTTTTTGACCTTTAGAATCCGAAAAATGATTTTCATAATAATGTATCATTTCTTGACTTTCCAAGAGTGCCCCTCCTCTCCTCTTATAAAAGGCCCCCACCACTACCACCTTACTCACACCTTAAAAGTATTTTGGCTCGGCCAAACTCTAACCTAATACTCTCCAAACTTCCCTATATTACTCCTATAAGCCTCACTTTGGGCATAACTCCTACCAAGGAATCCTTTGGCTCAAATAAAAAAGAGTTACCCGATTTTAAGGTATTGTTTCATCTTGTACTCTTTTATTTTATTGTGCTTCTCCAACCCCTTAAACTCTTTTTATTCCATTCTTTTGAAACAACACCAGTATCTAAAATATACTTGGATTTTTTTATGATATGGATTTGGTTAAAACTTACACACACCTTAGTCTAATGGTTAAAGAACATACAGTTTCTGTGGGTGGCGAAATACTGCCTCACGAAACGATGATTGTTCAATATTCTTTTAACACCTCTAATGGTGGACATTTTGATGACACTATTTTTCATATATGATATATATTTTATATTTATGTTTTCCTTATGATTATTTATTTCTCATTTATGGCATACTATATGATTTCCATTATGGGTAAACGCGATAATTTCATTTTAGGAAGTGCGGACTACCGCCCCCTCAATGTGATTTGAATCATTAATGCCATATGTGGGATGTATAAAGGATGGAGTAAATGGTATTATACATTATAATATACTGGAATTATATTATACCTTTATATAATTAGAACTTCATTCCATTAAATACGAAATAGAAATGAAAGTAGCGTTCATGCTTACGTACGACTTACCGTCTCCATGAATGGTGCATTTCATTTCTTACCTCTAAATGTTATATAATATTATAAATTCATTTATATACTGGATATATATGGTATATATGATATCTACATCATTAACATAATTCTGGATATAATGGATATTTCGACACATGAACAACTTGTAATTATAAGAAGTTTATTTTTGACTCAAGTACCAAAGATCGACATATGACCGTTATTAACTTAAATAATTACATAATGGTCATAAAATGGTAATAAGTGATATAAAAGGAATAATGAACATGAAAAAGGTTCTTAAGAAAATTGAAATTAACTCTAGTTTAATATTCAGGTGGTTAAAGAACGATCGAGTCAAGTCGGACACGAGGTAAGGGAATTTTTTAACCCAATTTTCAATCTTTGGGTTAATCTCCAATTTTCAAATTATTTCATGATATTATTATGTACTATATTTTATTTTTACTTTATTTATGTGTACATATAGTGAATACACATAATATATCTATTTTATTTTAAAAAAATAATTATCTTTTTGAGGGACTTCATCTCAATCACAATCCATTGAGGCATATTTTGTTTTATACACAAATTTCTTTTATACGGTGTATAAACCCCTTTGACTTTTACATTTATTCAAAAGTAATATTTTTATATGAAGAGTATTACTAAACGACAAAAAGGAATTTTTTTCTTGTCGTACGTATGTGGCGACAACGACTTCTCCGCCGCCGTGGCCATTATTTGAGTTTCGGATTCCTCTACAAGCCACAACATTTTTTTAAATGAAAAATTAATAAAAAGTTTTAATTTTATTTTATTTTGGTATTGAAAATGGTTTTGAAAGTGTTTTTATTATATCAAAGGGTTGTATTGATGTCTTCTGATTGAAATGTGGACATTTTATGTCTCCTTTATGCATGTTTTATGTGATACGATTATGTTATGGTTTATGATATGTTTAAACCTGTTCATATGAGGAATGCATTGGACATAATAAGTGACGGGTGGAGCCTGCTATAGCTCCACGATGCATTGGTAGGTCTCATGAGACAAACTAGTGTCTTGGCACGAGGCCTTGACAAAATCTTATTTGTGGTCTTGGCACGAGGCCTTGGCTACGTGGTTATGATAGTCTGGAATTATGCATTCCATCATTATGAAAGTGGTTATTGATATTGCATGTGATTATTTGACTAGTAGAATATCCATGTGAGTAAGTAAATGGCATTGTTTAATTTTATTTTTTCCGTATTATGATGAAATTCATGTTTAAAAAGGCTTTTTTTAGTTATAAATTGCCTTAAATGTTAATGTTTATTTATGAAAGCTTCCGCAATATTGTTATCCTTACTGAGCATCCGAGCTCACCCCTTTCAATGTTTTAATATTTTCAAGGATGTGAAGAAATATTTTATGAATGACCTGCAAGGATAGTTAGAAGAGGATATGAGTGTGGAATATGGAGACCTAGTTATTGTAGTTTTTCATTTTATGATGTAATGTAACATTTATGAATGTATCTAGTGTTTCCAAGGATACTAAACTAATCAGTCTTTCGAGACTTGATCTTTTGTGATCAAGCCAATGTTACGAAGTAATGCACTGACTCTGGGTAGCTAGAGTCGGGGCATTACAGTTGGTATCAGAGGTTGTTTAGTACTAACCTTGGAAGCTAGATTTAGATAAACTCTGATTAGAGCACATAGCCCAAAGATAGACTTTGAGGATTAGTATAGAAGAACTTTCTAGAATTTTGGTATTATAGAGATTTTGTGAGTTTTACGAGAAATACATCCCTGTCTGGATACGAGCAGGTAGAGGCAGCTCAGGCACAGATGTACCTAGGGGTAAAACCCGAAAACACCACTTTGAGATGGACTCGAATGTGAACTAGTGCACGACAACGGGCCTTGCTACACTCGTGGTTACGACACTCCTGGGGGATATGCTTAGGATAATTCTAATTTTCTTTACAAACCACTATGAAGGGTTATGAGTATATACTTCCTCATTGAAAACATTTTTATGATTATGGATTATATCCATAAATAGTTCAATTTATGTTAAGTATTTTATAAGTATGGAATTATGTATTATGATTCATAAACTAAATTAGTTTCTACCATTGTTTAGAAAATGGAGCCTAGTGGAAGGAATGGAAACCGTATCAATACACACACTCCGTGTAGGGATTTCTCTCCTGCTCAAGATAATAATTGTGGATCTAGAGATACAACTAGTTCTGATCAAATTATTAACATACTGGGACAACTCACCCAGGTAATGAATAATAACCTTACTCGTACGGAGCACCCTGATCCGCAACGTGGAGGATCAATGTTAGACCACTTCATGAGGCAACAACCGCCATCATTTAATGGGGGCACAAATCCATTAGTATATGATAAATGGATAAACTCCTTAGAAAAAATATTCCATGCCATGGGGAGTAGTGAAAGGGAGAAGGTTTTCATGGCAGTTTACCGCCTCACTGGAGATTCCGATCAATGGTGTTCGCTGATTCAAAACACAAAGGAAGATGATGAAGTATAAAACATGGAATGGAAAGTGTTCAAAGATCTTTTCTCAGAAAAATACATTCCACGTGACCATTGAGTAGATATGGAAAGGCAATTTCTGAGTCTGAGGCAGAAGGAGGATGAGAATGTCACAAAGTATGAGGCTAACATTACAAGGTTAGCGAGGCATACTGCAGATTATATACGTAACCCAAGAAGTAATATTTATCGTTCCTTTGATGGGTTAAAACCATTTCTCCATCAAGCATTAGTCTCACAATCCTTGTCATCATACGAAGATATTGTCTCATGTACTATCAAGACAGAAAAGGAATTATCTAAGTCTTATGACAACAAAGTAAAGAAAGATAAGAAGGGAATAGTGGAACAAGAGATAGATAAAGGGAAAAAGGGAAAGAAGGATTTTCCATTATGCGATAATTGTGGGAAGAATCACCCCAGTACTTGCCTAAAAGGAATGAGAGTTTGTTATAAATGTGGAGAAAAAGGTCACCAGGATCATGATTGAAAGGGAAAGAAAGAGGCTATCAATGTTGAATGCTAAAATTGTAGGGAAATGGGGCATTATGCAAATGAATGTCCTAAGTGTCAGGGAAATTTACCTCAGAAAAGGCCAAGGGATCAAGGACAATCTTATGCTGTTACTACAGTTGAAGTGGAATAACTAATGTATTGGTGCTTTTGGACTCAAGGATTATATTGTGGTTATAAAAATAATGTGATATATTTAAGGATTGTACTGAAGTACTTTTTGATATCATTAAGGATTTAATATGATGATGGAAATCATATTTTTAGTATGTGACAATAATAGAATCTTTACTTTGTTTAGGGAATCTAATGTAACAATTGATTTTGGAATTTAAAGACCCTTTAGAAAAAGTCTGGGCGGAGGTATTTTGGATAACTATAAAGGTTGGAATGGATTAAGTTGATATTTGGATAGTATTGTTTGAGGTTAAAGCATTTCTGAAGATTATTTTTGGAATATTATAATACTATAGTTTTAGGAAAAGGACAACCTGCAGGGTGGGGCATAACCCATCGCGTCGGACAAAGCTGTAGGAATTGAACCCACAATCATAGTTTGACAGTCCTTTATTACCTACCACTAGTCTACAGGAAGTCCCTGGTTATTACAAAATAGTTTTCCTAATCTAAATGGTATGTGGTAATATTTAGAACCTTATACAATTAAGATAAATAGAATATTTTTGAGTTCAGTTACCATTTGGAGTGAAAGATTGGTTTGTGGTAAAAATTTATTAAGGAATGAAAGTCTACACGACAAGTAAGTATATTTCCTTACGTTCTAAGAAAATCTCTTAAATAAATTCCTCAACTTTATAAAAGGTAACTTAAAACAAAAATGTTGTCGGTTAACTTTTATAACTGGGGATTCAATGACCGTTTAACCAATCACAAGTTTGTGATTTTCTTATTGTTAACTTTCTCTTAATCCTGTTTTCTACAACTCCCCATCAGACCTTGATGGTTTGTTTCTCCTCCATAACCATATTTTCATAAAATCCTAGTATGGGCTATCTCGGGTGGCCTTTTTTACTTCTCTTTCTTTCATTTAATGTTATATTTTTATAAACCTTAATTCCGACGTGGGTTTTTCATAAATGTATTTTCTATTTTCAACCTTTTATTTTAAAAGAAAAATTTCAAATTGCGAGGATGCAATTTATTGAAGGAGGGGAGAATGTAACACCCCGAGCTTCCACGATACGCTTCTATTTCAAAAATGCAATAGCTTGCATTGTACGCAACTTTGAGTTCTAACACACTACGACCAATCAAAGTAGCCGTTATGAATAGTAATACCTAATTTTTGAAATTTTTAGAATTTTATCTTTCAAAAATGAACTTCAATTTTTGATTCGGAATATCGAAATTTTCTTGTGTTGAATTTTTGGTATTTTTCTGAGAACTTCCAATTTTTTATGAATAGTTAAAAATACATAAACACAACTTTTTTAATCAAAGTAATAAATAGTGATAAATTATACTATTGAGTGGTTTTAATGTATAATTATAATATATTTTTAACATTTTATCCAATGGTGGTCATTAGAATTAATTTCACTTTGAAATTGGACATAAACAATTGCCAATCATTTGATATATATTGTTTCTTAAAAACATGCTATTTTTGTGACAGAGGGAATTAATTATAAAATTAATTAATATAACTTATATGTTTGTAATTTTGTATAATGGATATCATTTTTTAATTCAGAATATCAATTATAGCTTAGGGTGAAATTTTGGCATTGTTCTGAAAAACTTCAATTTTTTATGAATAGTGAAACCACTAAGTGGTAGTTAAAAAAACTGATTTTTCGTTTAAATGAAACATTACCACTTCTGTGTTTTTATTTTCAAAAATCAGACATACATGGTTGTCATTAGGAAGTAAAATGTGGTTCAATGGGATAAAAATAATTTTTTGGTGAATAGTAAATTTTAAGTTTAATTAATCGCGATTAAAGGTAATTAGTGAAATTTAAGGTAAAAATGATATTATAAAAAATGAAAATACCTTTACACTTGTGCTACCCCTATTGGATGTGTAATGGCCGACGAAGACAATCCATGAGTCAACTTGGGGACCCCATGGAGCCACTTTAGTTGGAAAATGACATTAAAAACTTTTTATTTAATGTTAAAATAAAAATGTCACAAACATGAGTTGTTTTACTAAAACAATTATTAAATGGGGTTATAGAAGTCATATTTTTTACTATAAATATTCATTATAAAGCTAAAAAGATTTCCTACATCATTATAGTTTTTTAATAATTTTTAGTCATTAAATAAATTAAATTATTTATGACTCCATAATGCTGCAGCGATTACCTCATTAATTAACGATTTAAATAAAATGAAAAGATAATATAAAATCTAAGACTTACGCTTGTCAAAAACCTATTGTATGAGTAGATTTCCAACCCTTATCACCTTATACTCGAAATATATATGTTTGGGACCTTTAGAATCCAAAAAAGGATTTCATAATAATGTATCATTTCATGACATTCCAAGAGTGCCCCTCCTCTCCTCTTATAAAAGGCCCCCACCACTTCCACCTTACTCACACCATCAATGTTTTTTGGCTCGGCCAAACTCTACCCGAATACTCTCCAAAATTCCCTCTCTTACTCCTAGAATCCTCGCTTTGGGCATAACTCTTCCCAAGGATGCCTTTGGCTCAAATAAAAAAGAGTTACCCGATTTTAAGGTAATGTCTCATCTTGTATTCTTTTATTTTATTTTGCTTCTCCAACCCCTTAAACTCTTATTATTACTTTCTTTTGTAACAACACCAGTATATAAAATATAATAGGATGTTTTTATGACAAATATTTAGTTAACAATTACACACACCTTCGTCTAATGGTTAAAGAACACACGGTTTCTGTGGGTGGCAAAATACTGCCTCACAAAACGATGATTGTTCAATATTCTTTTAACACCTATAATGGTGGAAATTTTGATGACACTATTTTTAATATATGATATATATTTTATGTTTATGTTTTCCTTATGATTCTTTATTTTTCATTTATGGCATACTATATGATTTACATTGTGGGTAAACGTGATAATTTCATTTTAGGAAGTGCGCACTACTGCCCCCTCAAAGGGATTTGAATCATTAATGCCATATGTGGGATGTATAAAGGATGGAGTAAATGGTATTATACATTATATTATACTGGAATTATATAATACCATAATATAATTATAACGTTAATCCATTAAATATTAAATAGAAATGAAAGTAGCTTTCATGCTTACGTACGGCTTACCGTCTCCATGAACGGTGCATTTCATTTCTTACCTCTAAATGTTATATAATATTATAAATGCATGTATATACTGGATATATATGGTATATATGATATCTACATCATGAACATAATTATGGATATAATGGATATTTTGACACATGAACAACTTGTAATTATAAGAAGTTTATTTTTGACTCAAGTACCAAAGATCGACAAAATGACCGTTATTAACTTAAATAATTACAAAATGTTCATAACATGGTAATAGGTAATATAAAAGGAATAATGAACATGAAAAAGGTTCTTAAGCAAATATAAATTAACTCTAGTTTATTATTCAGGTGGTTAAAGAATGATCGAGTCAAGTCGGACACGAGGTAAGGGAATTTCTTAACCCAATTTCCAATATTTGGGTTAATCTCCTATTTTCAAATTATGTCATGATATTATTATGTCCTATCTTTTATTTTTACTTTATTTATGTGTACATATAGATAATACACATAATAGATCTGTTTTATTTAAAATAAATAATGATCTTTTGAGGGACTCCGTCTCAATCACCATCCATTGAGGCATATTTTGTTTCATACACAAATTTCTTTTATACGGTGTATGACCCCCTTTGACTTTTACATTTATTCAAAAGGAATCTTTTTATACGAAGCATTTTACTAAACAACAAAAAGGAATGTTTTTCTTGTCGTACGTATGCGGCGACAACGACTTCTCCGCCGCCGTGACCATTATTTGAGTTTCAGCTTCCTCTACAAGCCATACCCTTTTTTTAAATGAAAAATAATTAAAAAGATTTAATTTTCTTTTATAATGGTACTTAAAATGGTTTTTAAAGTGTTTTTATTATATCAAAGTGTTGTATTGATATCTTTTGATTGAAATGTGGACATTTTATGTTTCCTTTATGCATGTTTTATGTGATACGATTGTGTTATGGTTTATGATATGTTTAAACCTATTCATATGAGGAGTGCATTGGAATTAATAAGTGATGGGTGGAGCCCGATATAGCTCCTCGATGCATCGGTAGGTCTCATGAGACAAACTAGTGTTTTGGCATGAGGCCTTGACAAAATCTTATTTGTGGTCTTTGCACGAGGCCTTGGCTACGTGGTTATGATAGTCTGGCATTATGGATTCCATCATTATGAAAGTGGTTATTGGTATTGCATGTGATTATTTGACTAGTAGAATATCCATGTGAGTAAGTAAATGGAATTATTTAATTTAATTTTTTCCATATTATGCTCAAGTTCAAGTTTAAAAAGGCTTTTTTTAGTTATACATTGCCTTAAATGTTAATGTTTATTTATGAAAGATTCCTCAATATTGTTATCCTTACTGAGCATCTGAGCTCACCCCTTTCAATGTTTTAATATTTTCCAGGATGTGAAGAAGTATTTTATGAATGACCTGCAAGGATAGTCAGAAGAGGATATGAGTGCAGACTATGGAGACCTAGTTATTGTAGTTTTTCATTTTATGATGTAATGTAACATTTATGAATGTATCTAGTGTTTCCAAGGCTACTAAACTAATAGGTCTTTCGAGACTTGATCTTTTGTGATCATGCCAATGTTACGAATTAATGCACCAACTCTGGGTAGATGGGGCCGGGGCGTTACAGTAGGTATCAGAGGTAGTTTAGTACTAACCTTGGAAGCTAGATTTAGATAAACTCTAATTAGAGCACATAGCCCAAAGATAGACTTTGAGGATTAGTATAGAAGAACTTCCTAGAATTTTGGTTTTATAGATATTTTGTGAGTTTTAAGAGCAATACATCCATGTCTGGATACGAGCAGGTAGAGGCGGCTCTGGGACAGATGTACCTAGGGGTAAAACCCGAAAACACCGCTTTGAGCTGGACTCGAACGGGAACTGGTGCACAACAATGGGCCTTACTGCACTCTTGGTTACGACACTCCCGGGGGATATGCTTAGGTTAATTCTAATTTTCTTTACAATCCACTATGAAGGGTTATGAGTATATACATTCTCAAAGAAAACATTTTTTTGAGTATGGATTATATCCAAAAATAGTTCAATTTATGTTAAGTATTTTACAAGTATGGAATTATTTATTTTGATTCATTAACTAAATTAGTTTCTGCCATTGTTTAGAAAATGGCGCGTGGTGGAAGGAATGGAAACCGTATTAATGCACGCACTCCGTGTAGGGATTTCTCTCCTGCTCAAGATAATTATTGTGGATATGGAGATAAAACTGGTTCTGATCGAATTATTACCATACTGGGACAACTCACTCAGGTTATGAATAATAATCTTACTCATATGGAGCACCCTGATCCGCAACGTGGAGGATCAATGTTAGACCGCTTCATGAGGAAACAACCTCCCACATTTAATGGGGGTACAAATCCATTAGTAGCTGAGCAATGGATAAACTCCTTAGAAATAATATTCCATGCCTTGGGGATTAGTGAAAGGGATAAAGTTGTCATGGAAGTTTACCGCCTCACTGGAGATGCCAATCAATTGTGGTCGCTGATTCAAAACACAAAGGAAGATGATGAAGTATCAAATATGGAATGGAGAGAGTTCAAAGATCTTTTCTTAGAAACATACTTTCCACATGACCATCGAGTAGATATGGAATGGAAATTTCTGAGTCTGAGGCAGAAGGAGGATGAGAATGTCGCAAAGTATGAGGATAACTTTACAAGGTTAGCGAGGCATGCTACAGATTATATACGGAACCCAAGAAGTAATATTGATCGTTTCATTGATGGGTTAAAACCATTTCTCCATTGAGCATTAGTCTTACAATCCTTCTCATCATACAAAGATATTGTCTCATTTGCTATCAAGACAGAAAAGGAATTCTGTAAGTCTTATGACAACAAATTAAAGTAAGAGAAGAAGAGAACGGTGGAATAAGAGATAGATAAATGGAAAAAGGGAAAGACGGATTTTCCATTATGCGATAATTGTGGGAAGAATCACCCAGGTACTTGCCTAAAAGGAATGTGAGTTTATTATAAATGTGGAGAAAAAGGTCACCATGATCGTGATTGCAAGGGAAGAAAGAGGCTATCACTGTTGAATGCTACAATTGTAGGGAAATGGGGTATTATGCAAATGAATGTCTTATGTTTCAGGGAAACTTACCTCAGAAAAGGCCAAGGGATCAAGGAAAATCATATGCTGTTACTATAGTTGAAGTGGAATAATTAATGTATTGGTGCTTTTGGACTCAATGATTATATTGTGGTTATAAAAATAATGTGATATATTTAAGGATTGTACTGCAGTACTTGTTGTTATCATTAAGTTTTTAATATGATGAAGTAAATCATATTTTTAGTATGTGACAATACGATAAACTTTACTTTGTTTAGGGAATCTAATGTAACAATTGATTTTGGAATTTTTAAGGAGCCTTTAGAGAAAGTCTGGACGGAGGTATTTTGGATAACTATAAAGGTTGGAATGGATTAAGTTGATCTTTGGATAGTATTGTTTAAGGTTAAAACATTTCTGAAGATTATTTTTGGTATATTATAATACGATAGTTTTAGGAAAAGGACAACCTGCAGGGTGGGGCATAACCCGTCGCGTCGGACAAAGCTGTAGAAATTGAACCCACAACCATAGTGTGACAGTCCTTTATTACCTACCACTAGCCGGTAGGAAGTCCCTGGTTATTACAAAATAGTTTTCCTAATCTAAATGGTATGTGGTAATATTTAGAACCTTATACAATTAGGATAAATAGAATATTTTTGAGTTATGTTACCATTTTGAGTGAAAGATGTGTTTGTGGTAAAAATTTATTAAGAAATGAAAGTCTACACGACAAGTAAGTATTTTTCCTTACGTTCTTAGAAAATCTCTTAAATAAATTCCTCAACTTTATAAAAGGAAACCTAAAACAAAAACATTGTCGGTTAACTTTTCTAACTGGGGATTCAATGACCATTTAACCAATCACAAGTTTGTGATTTTATTATTGTTAACTTTCTTCTAATCCTGTTTTCTACAACTCCCCATCAGACCTTGATGGTTTGTTTCTCCTCGATAACCATATTTTCAAAGAATCCTAGTATGGGCTATCTTGGGTGACCTTTTATACTTCTCTTTCTTTTATTTAATGTTATATTTTTATAAACCTTATTTCCGATGTGGATTTTCCACAAAGGTATTTTCTATTTTCAACCTTTTATTTTCAAAGAAAAATTTCAAATTGCGAGGATGCAATTTATTGAAGGAGGGGATAATGTGACACCCCGAGCTTCCACGATACGCTTCTCTTTCAATAATGCAATAGCTTGCATTGTACGCAACATCAAGTTCTAACACACTACGACCAATCATAGTAGCCGTTATTAATAGTAATACCTACTTTTTGAAATTTTAAAAATTTTATCCTTCCAAAATGAACTTCATTTTTGGATTTGGAATATCAAAATTTGCTTATGTTGAATTTTTGGTTTTTTTCTGAGAATTTCCAATTTTTTATGAATGGTTAAAAATACTTAAAAATAAATTTTTAAATAAAAGTAAAGAATAGTGATAAATTATACTATTGAGTCTTTTTAAATTATAATTATAATATATTTTTACCATTTTATCCAATGGTGGTCATTATAATTAATTTCACTTTGAAATTGGACATAAACAATTGCCAATCTTTTGATATATATTGTTTCTTAAAAACACGCTATTTGTTGTGCAGCGGGAATTAATTATAAAATTAATTAATGTAACTTATATGTTTGGAATTTTGTATAATAGACATCATTTTTGAATGCCGAATATCAATTATAGCTTAGGGTGAAATTTTGGCATTGTTTTGAAAAACTTCATTTTTTATGAATAGTGAAACCACTAAGTGGTAGTTAAAAAAACTGATTTTTCGTTTAAATGAAACATTACCACTTCTGTGTTTTGATTTTCAAAAATCCGACATACATGGTTGTCATTAGGAAGTAAAATGTGGTTCAATGGGATAAAAATAATTTTTTTTGGTGAATAGTAACTTTTAAGTTTAATTAATCGCGATTAAAGGTAATTAGTGAAATTTAAGTTAAAATTATATTATAAAAAATGAAAATACCTTTACACTTGTGCTAACCCTATTGGATGTGTACTGGCCAATGATGAAAATCCATGGGTCAACTTGGGGTCCCCATGGAGCCTCTTTAGTGGGAAAATGACATTAAATACTTTTTATTTAATGTTAAAATAAAAATGTCACAAACATGAGTTGTTTTACTAAAACAATTATTAAAGGGGTTATAGAATTTATATTTTTGACAATAAATATTCATTAGAAAGATAAAAAGATTTCCTACATCATGATATTTTTTTAATAATTTTTATACATTAAATAAATTAAATTATTTTTGACTCCATGATGATTCAACGATTACCTCATTAATTAACGATTTAAATAAAATGAAAAGATAATGTAAAATTCAAGACTTACACTTGTCAAAAACCTATTGTATGAGTAGATTTCGAACCCTTATCACCTTCTCCTAGAAATATATAAGTTTGGGACCTTTAGAATCCGAAAAAGGATTTCATAATAATGTATCATTTCATGACTTTCCAAGAGTGCCCCTCCTCTCCTCTTATAAAAGTCCCCCACCACTACCACCTTACTCACACCTTCAAATCTTTTGGCTCGGCCAAACTCTACCCGAATACTCTCCAAACATCCCTATATTACTCCTAGAAGCCTCAATTTTAGGCAAAACTCTTTCCAAGGAAGCCTTTGGATCAAATAAAAAAGAGTTACCTGATTTTAAGGTAATGTATCATCTTGAACTCTTTTATTTTATTTTTCATCTCCAACCCCTTAAACTCTTTTTATTCCATTATTTCGTAACAACACCAGTATATAAAGTATACTAGGATTTTTTTATGATAAGGATTTGGTTAACACTTACACACACCATCGTCTAATGGTTAAAGAACATACGGTTTCTGTGGGTGGCGAAATACTGCCTCACGAAATGATGATTGTTCAATATTCTTTTAACACCTCTAATGGTGGAAATTTTGATGACACTATTTTTCATATATGATATATATTTTATGTTTATTTTTTCCTTATGCTTATTTATTTCTCATTTATGGCATACTATATGATTTCCATTATGGGTAAAGGTGATAATTTTATTTTAGGAAGTGCGGACTACCGCCCCCTCAATGTGATTTGAATCGTTAATGCCATATGTGGGATGTATAAATGATGGAGTAAATGGTATTATACATTATATTATACTGGAATTATATTATACATTTATATAATTATAACTTCATTCCATTAAATACGAAATAGAAATGAAAGTAGCATTCATGCTTACGTACGACTTACCGTCTCCATGAACTGTGCATTTCATTTCTTACCTCTAAATGTTATATAATATTATAAATGCATGTATATACTAGATATATATGGTATATATGATATCTACATCATGAACATAATTCTAGATATAATGTATATTTCGACACATGAAAAACTTGTAATTATAAGAAGTTTATTTTTGACTCAAGTACCAATGATCGACAAAATGACCGTTATTAACTTAAAAAATTACATAATGTTCATAACATGGTAATAAGTGATATAAAAGGAATAATGAACATGAAAAAGGTTCTTAAGCAAATATAAATTAACTCTAGTTTATTATTCAGGAGGTTAAAGAACGATCGAGTCAAGTCAGACACGAGGTAAGGGAATTTCTTAACCCAATATCCAATCTTTGGGTTAATCTCATATTTTCAAATTATGTCATGATATTATTATGTCCTATATTTTATTTTTACTTTATTTATGTGTACATATAGTGAATACACATAATAGATCTATTTTATTTTAAAAAAATAATGATCTTTTTGAGGGACTTCGTCTCAATCACCATCCATTGAGGCATATTTGGTTTTATACACAAATTTCATTTATACGGTGTATAAACCCATTTGACTTTTACATTTATTCAAAATGAATCTTTTTATACGAAGCGTTTTACTAAATGACAAAAAGGAATGTTTTTCTTGTCGTACGTATGTGGCGACAATGACTTCTCCCCCGCCATGACCATTATTTGAGTTTCAGCTTCCTCTACAAGCCATAACCTTTATTTAAATGATAAATAAATAGAAAGCTTTAATTTTATTTTCTTTTGGTATTTAAAATGGTTTTGAAAGTGTTTTTATTATATGAAAGTGTTGTATTTCTATCTTGTGATTGAAATGTGGACATTTTATGTTTCCTTTATGCATGTTTTATGTGATACGATTATGTTATGGTTTATGATATGTTTAAACCTGTTCATATGAGGAATGCATTGGACTTAATAAGTGACGGGTGGAGCCCTCTATAGCTCCTCTATGCATCGGTAGGTCTCATGAGACAAACTAGTGTCTTGGCACGAGGCCTTGACAAAATATTATTTGTGTTATTGGCACGAGGCCTTGGCTACGTGGTTATGATAGTCTGGCATTATGCATTCCATCATTATGAAAGTGGTTATTGATATTGCATGTGATTATTCGACTAGTAGAATATCCATGTGAGTAAGTAAATGGCATTATTTAATTTTATTTTTTCCATATTATGCTGAAGTTTAAGTTTAAAAAGGTTTTTTTAGTTATACATTGCCTTAAATGTTAAACTTTATTTATGAAAGCTTTCGCAATTTTGTTATCATTACTGAGCATCTGAGCTCACCCCTTTCAATGTTTTAATATTTTCCAGGATGTGAAGAAGTATTTTATGAATGACCTGCAAGGATAGTCAGAAGAGGATATTAGTGTGGACTATGGAGACCTAGTTATTTTAGTTTTTCATTTTATGATGTAATGTAACATTTATGAATGTATCTAGTGTTTCCAAGGCTACTAAACTAATCGTTCTTTCGACACTTGATCTTTTGTGATCATGAAAATGTTACAAAGTAATGCACTGACTCTGGGTAGCTGGGGTCGGGGCATTACAGTTGGTATCAGAGGCAGTTTATTACAAACCTTGGAAGCTAGATTTAGATAAACTCAGATTAGTGCACATAACCCAAAGATAGACTTTGAGGATTAGTATAGAAGAACATCCTAGGATTTGGTATTATAGATATTTTGTGAGTTTTACGAGCAATACATTCCTCTCTGGATACGAGTAGGTAGAGGCGGCTCTGGCACAGATGTACCTAGGGGTAAAACCCGAAAACACCGCTTTGAGCTGGACTCAAACGGGAACTGGTGCACGCCAACGGGCCTTGCTGCACTCTTGGTTACGACACTCCCGGGGGATATGCTTAGGATAATTCTAATTTTCATTACAAACCACTATGAAGGGTTATGAGTATATACTTCCTCAAAGAAAACATTTTTATGATTTTGGATTATATCCATAAATATTTCAATTTATGTTAAGTATTTTACAAGTATGGAATTATGTATTTTGATTCATAAACTAAATTAGTTTCTTCCATTATTTAGAAAATGACGCCTAGTGGAAGGCATGGAAATCGTATCAATATACACACTCCGTGTAGGGATTTCCCCCCTACTCAAGATAATTATTGTGGATCTGGAGATACAACTGGTTCTGATCAAATTATTACCATACTGGGACAACTCACTCAGGTTATGAATAATAACCTTACTCGTATGGAGCACCCTGATCCGCAACGTGGAGGATCAATGTTAGACCGCTTCATGAGGAAACATCCGCCAACATTTAATAGGGGTACAACTCCATTAGTAGCTGAGCAATGGATAAACTCTTTAGATAAAATATTCCATGCCTTGGGGAGTAGCGAAAGGGAGAAGGTTGTCATGGCAATTTACCGCCTCACTGGAGATGCCGATCAATGGTGGTCGCTGATTCAAAACACAAAGGAAGATGAGGAAGTATCAAACATGGAATGGAGAGAGTTCAAAGATATTTTCTTAGAAAAATACTTTCCACATGATCATCGAGTAGATATGGAAAGACAATTTATGAGTCTGAGGCAGAAGGAGGATGAGAATGTCGCAAAGTATGAGGCTAACTTTACAAGGATAGCGAGGCATGTTGTAGATTATATACGTAACCCAAGAAGTAATATTGATCATTTCTTAGATGGGTTAAAACCATTTCTCCGACGAGCATTGGTCTCACAGTCCTTCTCATCATACGAAGATATTGTCTCATGTGCTATCAAGACAGAAAAGGAATTCTCTAAGTCTTATGACAACAAAGTAAAGCAAGAGAAGAAGCAAACGGTGGAACAAAAGACAGATAAAGGGAAAAAGGGAAATAATGATTTTCCATTATGCGATAATTGTGGGAAGAATCACCCAGGTACATGCCTAAAAGGAATGGGAGTTTGTTAATAATGTGGAGAAAAAGGTCACCAGGATCGTGTTTGCAAGGGAAAGAATGAGGCTATCAAAGTTCAGTGCTACAATTGTAGGGAAATGGGGAACTATGCAAATGAATGTCCTAAGTGTCAGGGAAACTTGCCTCAGAAAAGGCCAAGCGATCACTGACAATCTTATGTTGTTACTACATTTGAAGTGGAATAATTAATGTATTGGTGCTTTTGGACTCTAGGATTATATTGTGGTTATAAAAATAATGTGATATATTTAAGGATTGTAGAGAAGTACTTGTTGTTATCATTAAGGTTTTAATATGATGAAGGAAATCATATTTTTAGTATGTGACAATAAGGGAAACTTTACTTTGTTTAGGGAATCTAATGTAACAATTTATTTTGGAATTTAATAACCCTTTAGGGAAAGTCTGGACGGAGGTATTTTGGATAACTATAAAGGTTGGAATGGATTAAGTTGATCTTTGGATAGTATTGTTTAAGGTTAAAACATTTCTGAAGATTATTTTTGGATTATTATAATACTATAGTTTTAGGAAAAGGACAACCTGCAGGGTGGGGCATAACCCATCGCATCAGACAAAGCTGTAGGAATTGAACCCACAACCATAGTGTGGCAGACCTTTATTACCTACCACTAGCCTAAGAACTGTTTTTGTATCTCCATAGTGATTTTAAAATTCGTGAAAATTAGCTGGAATCCCTGGAAGAGGACATGGGTGAATGATAAAGAAAAAGTGTATGAAAAATTTGACCCTTCTACTCATCCATCTATGCCAGATGACAAGAGGGATCCAGGCATGAAGCCTGATGATCCAGAACCGGCTTATTCTGATGAGGAGGAGGCTTAAGGAGTTGTGGACCCTCAAAGAGAAAACACCCGCATTGATGATTGGAGTGATTCTGATTTGGCTCACAGTCCTGTAAGGACAGTAGATTTTGGAGTATCTAGCCCTCCAAAAGAACTGCCATGAAGAGAGACTATTCTGAAGGACAGTGATACTTAGACCACTAAAGAAGAAGAAGAATCATATCAAAATATTGTCAAGGATACCTATGAAGAAGAAGAGGCTACCTAGTCGGATCATTTTTCTCATATGGAAAAGGAGGTTTTCAGTGAAGCTAATGAAGAGGACAATGAAGAAGAAGATCTCAGTTTGATCCCTTCGATATATAATACAGACATGATAGTGTCTGGTCAAGATGCAGGAGTGGCATCTACTTCCATTGATATGGGAGTCATTGATGACTCATAGAATGATAAGACTCACCCTACTATTGAAATAACAGAGCAAACAGTTGTTGAATATGCTGAAGTTGCAAAGGAGGTTGTGGAATTACCTATAACAGAATAGTTAAAGTAGATTCATCAGGGGAGAGCTCTAAGTGAGGGGGGGAATCTTGGTTCAGTTTCTGTACTGTATGACATAGAAGGTTGGTCATCAAATCTAGGGTACATGGTACTTGGACTCAATGATGGAGATTCTGATGAGGAAGACCATCCCCAACGAGATTTTTTCATCTTACCTGAAAGTGTTCCAGCAGTTATGGCTGAAAATTTGGAAACTAAGGAGGACCGTGAGTCTTTGAATGTTGAAATGAATGAGGCAGTGAGACAATCAGTTGCAGATTTTAAGAATAGCCATGTTGAAGAGCCGAGGAGTGTGGAGCAATCCCTGGAGCTGTCTATGGGATGCGTTGTGTCTATTCTAGTTAAAGGAATGATGGATGAAGTTAAAGTGTGCCATAATCAAATTAAAAGTTGGACATGAGCTGCGGCTGGTCTATGAAAATCAGTTGCTTCATTCACTACCATGAGCATTTCTCAAAACCATGTGAATGCTGAGATTCGATATATCAACGACGTAGTCAAGTAATTTGTGGATGTGTTTGAGGATTTTATGAAATCAGTCATAGAACATATGACCAGTCAAGATGCACTTGTTCAGAAGGTGATTAGTAACTTGACTCAGTCTTTCAAAGAGATAGTAGCCTTCTCGGTCAAACCCCTTCCCTCATCTAGCTCCTCTGTGAACATTGACTAGATCAAAACTGTGATCTAGGAAAAGCTTGCTAAGGCCAGTCCCAGTGGAACCTCTGATTCTTATATACATGCTACCACTAGGGAAGTCAGCTGTTATGTTCGTGACCACTTGCAGGCATCTACTACTTCTCAGGAGACCATTATGATTAATGTAGATTCTTCCTTTGAGAAAGTCTATACCAAGCATCAAATGACCAACCACATCAAGCTCTTGATAGAGAATACAAAGCTGCCTATAGTGTCTCCGGAATTCAAGGAGCAGGTCAACAAGCTGAGAGAATTGACCTCTGCTTTGGATATGTTTTTGGAGAATAACGATGATTTTTTATCTGCTATGGAAAGAGGAGAAATTATTATTATGTATTTCATAAACCTTCTTCTACGCTTCCTCCATGTGAACTGTACCCCTATCATCATACCTCCTACCTTACCCACATCTCAACTCAGTGGTTCATCCACTATGTCTCCGGCTAAAGCTATCAGAAGCCTTACTCCACTGATCCCTCAATGATCTATACAGAATAACAGGAGCTTCTGTTGCTGCCCCCCAATCATTCCTATAGCAATTCCTAAACCTGGTGATCCACCAGATCATCCTCTATCTTCTTCTTCCAAAGTGAAATATCACTTGACTGAGGCTGATGTGGATTGAGTCTATTTATGTCTTTTGATAGGGACTATGTCTTCTTTTTGGGTCATGTAATGTACTTTTATTAATACAAGTTTTCTTTGTTCTCTCTATTTGTTTTTTTTTTCTAATCGCAAAGGGGGAGAAATACTGCAATTCTGTGCTAATTCTAGATTTATCATGCGATGGGGGAGAAATATGCTAATATAATAATATGAACCTATGTTGAATCTTTTCTTCCTTTCTCTATGATACCATGTATCAATATTTTCTGGTTTTATATTCTTTTTCATCTTTGATACTTGAGGAATTTTTTATCTATGTTTAGTAACTGTATTATATATGATATCTATCTTTAATACATACTGGCATAATTTGTGATTATCAAAAAGGGGGATATTGTTGAAATCACCTATTTTGATAATCCCAAATCATGTTTAAATATTAATCATGATATATTAAGTCAGATACTAATATTTTTAATCTATATTTATAATTATCTTATCCTCAAAAATTTGTACTATTATGTCTCATGACTTTGCTGCATTAGCTTATAATTTATATTTACCTAAATATAAGTTCAATGTTAAAGGCTACTGGTAAGAGCCTTCTATTCTAACTCACCTTTATAGCTCATTGTTACTCTATGTCACTGATGCTAGAAGATCACCGTTGAAGATTTATAGTAACTGTTGGAAGCTACTGGTACAAGGATACTATCACGAGTCTACCGTTGATCAGATTATCAAAGCTTACAGACAAAGATATACTGTCACAAGGTCACTACTGGGTCAAGGCTTCTGTTAGAAGTTCACTGTCAGACTCATTCTCAATTCTTCTGTTGAGAACCTCACTGTTCAAGTCTACAGTTGGACAAGTCTATCGTGTGTAGAAGGCTACTACTGGATAACTCCTACTCTCAAGATAGTCCACTAATGGACATACTCCACTGTTAATGACATTATCTGTTGAGATAAGTCTACTAGTGGAAAGTTCACAATTGAATAGCCTACCGATGAAGTCCACAGTTGGAAAGACCACAGTTGAAGTCTACCATGTGACATGAACCTTCTACCAGTCTAATGATATTTTATTCTATTCTTTATAAATTTTATTAATACTATTATAACGGTCATGTCTGGAAAAATTAATACACATGACATTATTTAATGCTATTTGAAGGCATATCAGGAAACAGTACGATGTACAAGGAAGAACACACGTGGTCGAAACATTTTTCTTGTCAGCCACTGCTGAACCATATGAGAAAAAGATGAACTAAAAAAGAGTATTTATATAAAAGAGATACATTAAAAGATTTTGGCCAATACATACAGAAACAAAAAAAGTGGCGTGGATATATTGAATATACATAGAACACTCATAAGAGAGAACCATACACAATATCAAGAAGAACCCTCAAGCACTCATTTAGAAGAACATGGAGCTTCAAAATGATCAATTGAAAGAATCTCCTTCAAGCTATCGTGTTGTTCTACAAAGAGCTTAAAACACAAGAAGCTGATCATCTCTACATCTAGAAGTCAGAACCTGAAAGTTGTGACACTCTATTCTGGATTAAACTTGAAGAGAAGGACCAAAACATCATTTCATTCATTCCAACGAGTCCAGAGCTGATCTGCCAACACAACAGAGCATTCAAAAATCATTCCTACAATCTTTAGATCTACTGTGTTTGAATACTTTACATATGTGAGCATTGTGTATGTGTTACACACACTGACCCTTGTGCTTGAACATAGGGATACTGAAAATCCACATACCAAACTCTCTTTACATTTTTTCCCATGTATAAATTTGGAACAAGCCTTATGTGGCTTGGTAGTTTATTTTTCCCCGTTGAACTCTGGTAGAGGTTGCAAAACCTAGACAGTTTGTCAAAAATGTTTTAAAGCCCGATACAGGCTGTGTATCACTTTTAATATAATTTCTTGGTGGAAGGAGATCACCAAGTGTGGAGGACAATGTGTTTTTATTAAGACTGAACCTCTTGTTTAATTTGTTGTGTTCTTCTTTCATTACTCTGTTTTACATTTATCCACTGTTCTTATAATACCAAAGACAGAAAATCTGTTTTTACATACTCTGATAGTTAGTTCCGGTTAGTGTGTATATCTGATTCATTTAGTAAACTTGTTTCAGAAGTGGAATTAGTTATCATACTGATTCTACTGAGAAGTAATCAACCTTTGAGAAACATGTTGAAAAATAAGTCACTTATATCTCTACTGCCTTAATTGATTGGCCTGTTCTAATTTGGGGGATTTCAATTCTAAATGTTTTAATAGAAATTTTAATTGGAACTCAATTAACCCCCCTCTTGAGTATCCACTCCGACCAACATTGAGGATCCCCTATAGGATTCTTCTTCTTTAGTTTCAACCTAGAGGATCCCATTTAGGATGAATCTACCTTCTATCGATTTATAGATGATCTGGTAAGGGATGTCATTGCTTATATTCTGATCTAGGAAGTTTCTTTTTGGAGGATCACATGTAGGATACCTCTATTTCTTGTCATGTTTCAAGGATACATTGTAAGATTCATCCTTTTCATACCATTAGAGGATCCCGAGTAGGAACATTTCATAGCTTTCAGTTGAGGATCCCAACTTGGATTACTCCTTAACTTCCAGTTGAGGACTTTGAGTAGGACGCCTATGTTTATGTTTACCTATAAGATACCAAGTACGACCAGTGTTTTACCTAGGGGACCTAACATGTGACCATTGTTTGACTGACAATGGTATGTATATTAGTTTTGTGTATAGATAGTGTTCATGAGTCACCATAGAACTAGTGTTGAATTGGTATGCCCATGGGGATGTGACCATAGTGCTGTGATGGGAATTTAGGACACCCTCACACGTTTTTTAATTCTATTACATGGTTATTGATAATATATTGATGGGTACCAGAGGCGATTCCTAGTTGGTGGTTTTTGATCTGGATTTGGGGAATCCTTCATTCTTTTGGGATTCCCATACGTTCTTACTATGTTCTGTATTTCTTGTGGACATGCTTACATATGATCCATCTTCTAATCCATATTATTCTTAGTATTTACTAGTATACCCAAAGGTTCTAACTAGGACATGGTTATTGATATAGTATATATATATATATATTGATATGACTATAGGTAAATTCTAGTATCCGTATTTGTTCCATTGAGTAAGAAGACTGTGTGAGCTACCTTTTTCGATTCCAATGGATTGTGAGAGCTTTTTTGTAGGGATAATGTGACCGCATCGTTGATGTTTTTCAATAGACCATGAGATCACTTGTAGATGGGGACAAAGGAATGACTATGAGAGGTTCTCTGGTGACAGAATTTAGTGGGTTACATCTCGATCCTTATAGAATGTTCATCCCAAGAGACTATGACAACTCATGGAGTTGTCTATGTTATAGACCATTAGGGATTTAGCTAATGATGGATGTTTGTGGGTAATGTTCTGGTCTAGCCATCACTATTGTCCTAGGTATATAACATTTTTGCATCAATAGTCACTTTGTTTAGAACATTAGGGATTATCCAAGTTACGAATTTCATGACCACCAACTGACCGAGACATTGGGCTCAGAAATTGGTCTACATTTATAGGCTTGGGGAAAATGGTGACTGAGTTAGTGACCCTTTATAGGATTCGTAGACATAGTCCATGTAATCATTATTTCCAGAATTGATCATTGGTATATTATCTCCTTGTCGGTGATTAGAGGTGAGTGTTGGTGAACCCAGGTGTAGGATGATTATCCCACTAATGTGAAATTTCCTGCTCGGAGATATAATTTAGGTGTTTTCTGAAGCAAGAATATGTCAATAGGTATTACTAAAATAGAGACATACATAATGATTCACAGTTTGTTTGGAATGATGTCCAACTCAATTTCATTGCACAGGATGTCCAGTTGAACATCATTATAGACCCAAGGATCATCTAAATATTGGTATTCATGTTATTTTATTTAACATACCAATGAATATTCATATATATATATGGGACTATATATGTATACATATAAAGATATGTATATTCAAGGAGGCACATTGGAAGTTGACGGGAATTACAATCCTAGGGCCAAAATGTTTATTGAAATTTGGTTTCCAGTCATTTTAGTTATTGTTCACCTAGGATAAGTTTTTTATTTTCCATACACTTATAGAAAAAACTTATAGGTTGATTTTCAGGGTGGCCAACAGATCCTATTTATAACCCATGAAATTTCAAATTGGTGTATTTGTTGACCTTATATATGATTTTTAGGTTGAGCATGAGTTTCATGTTTCATAGGGCTAAGGCTAAGAGTTTCCTGATTGACCAAAGATCCATGTGTGGTTCTTCTGATTAGGATGTTTCAGTTTGATAGTGTCTGGATACTGGGTGTGTGGTCTGGTTCAATGTTAGTAGTAGATATATATACATTATCTTTTAGTTTCCTTTTTTTACTTCAATATATGAATTCTAATCTCACTGGGTGACCAATGTTGTATTGCATTTCATTGATGTTCGGTCTTCTACAACAATTCATTTACTATTACAGCATGTTCTATTTCAGTTTTTTACTATATAATCACTCTATTTTATTTTCAATTATGAATGATAATCAACTATTATCTGGTGATTCTTACTCAAATATAATTTAATAATATCCCCACTATCACAACCTATAACCCCACTTCTATTCGGAAGCCTCTAGCATATGGGGAGGAGCCCTTGAGGCCTTCTAACTCACCATCATGGGGTACTGGTTTAGTGGTATCCAGATCGGTATGTTACAAGCACAATGAAATATATTGATCAATATTAAATATGTATTAATGTATGTGTGATTTTCCATTCCATATAACTAATTCAGTCAAATAATACTATTTAGCATCCCAAGTCTTATTGCGACAAGTTTTATCTCCTAACGACATAGCTACAAGTAATATAAACAAGAACCCTGGCCTCGCCATACATCTATCCATATCTAGTCCGCACAACCATATCATATAATGAAACCATATCAAAATCACATGGCCTTGACATACATCCCAAGCATCATATATGACATGGACATGACATGTATTGAAGTGTAGAACATGAATGGCAGAATCCAAAGTGTCTAAGACCATGCCATTCTCATCGATTCCCAAGAGAATCTTGATGGAGTATCGATATATGAATTGGTTGGGGTCCTAGGAAAATGTATACCAACATTTCCTATGTAATTCATTGCATGCCGAATCCAAGTTTTAATAATTCCTAAGGAATCCAACCAAATGAAGAACCTGGGTGCATACTCTTTCTAAGGCATTAACAACTGCACTCGAGGTCTATGGAGAGACATCCCTGACATATATAAAAAACATGTATCCATTCATGACATTTAACAACCCAATTCCATATGAATCTACCAACTCAAATAATCAATTTCATTCTATTCCATTAAATGAGTATAACCACTCATTTTATATAATTCATACTAGAATCACCTCATGAGTATACCCAACCATGTAAACCCTTTCTATTTAATCATGTCTCGTGGGTATACTCACCAATTCATCAGCATTTTTCATTTAATCAAGTATCATCGGTGTAGCTACCCATTTTTTCACCATTTTTCATTTAATAATGTCACTTAGGTATACCAACCCATTAATCATCAATTATAATTGAGAATATCACATGGGACTACCCACCACTTAATAAAAATTATAAAAAACCCATTTAATAAATTTAAAAAAACCAACATGCACAGCCACTCATTTAACTAATTCCAAATTAATCAAACTAATCATGTTAGACTAGGTACATCAATGTTGAATAATGCAAGGAGGAAAAATGTCTCCTAATAAGTTATTCCTAATTTGTTTTATCCACTAATTCAAAAGCATAGACATGTTGTAGGGTAATCCCATCTCTTATTCCATTAATTCATTTCAATCATTTATTTTAGAGGTTCTTATAAAAAGGAAAGCTTCAATTCACCCCATGGGTGGTCCAACATAGAATCAATAAGGAATTTTCCTAATTCACACACCATGGGTGACATTGGTTTGATAAATAGGTACCAATGCATCAAAATGGATCCTATCTGCATCCCTAATAGGTTTGATTACATATATTGCATGTAACCCACACAAAATTTGGGTCACATAGAAATGTTAGGTGGGAAGTGTAACAGCCTTAGGGGCTAAAAAGTTAAAAATTATAAAAGAAAATTATATACCAGTTACATTACATTGGTTGTGGAGTGAAGATATATTATCATGTCTTGATCCATCCCTATTTATGAGAAATATGCATAACAGATAACCCACTCAAGTCCTTTTTCTCATTTTCAAAATCCCACTTATTATTAGAGTAAGACCCTTAAAAAACAAGATATCAATTTCAAACAACACCAACCTAAAAAAAGATAAACCACATTACCAGATCCCAAAACCCACATTAAATATTTAAAATTAAGACTCAAAAGCCGATATCATGGGTAAAGTGTTCTGCCCGAGAAACCCACCATCGAGAAATACCTAACCACCATCATCAAATAACCATCCCAACATCTTATCACTATCACCACTACCAGGTCTTCACACCGACAGGTCATCATCCTCATCATATCATCACCCATGGACTCTTTGACATCCAAAAACTACACCAAACTGCGATCCACTAACATTATCTTAATTTCCGATCAAACCACACGCTAGGACATTGAATCCCCCCAACAACATCTTTTCATATCCCCCATCACCAAAACGCATAGACACTACAACAACTGAATGGAGATCATGCCACCTGGAACACTAGTATCTATTCAAAAAAAACCTACTATATCACACGTGATAGCCATCATGCTAGACCGACCCTGGGAGGAGAGGCAGTGCCCAAAGCCATATCAGATTAGGTGAAGCATGGAGCATTTATAGGGATCAGTGATCTTTGTCGACATCTCCAAACCAAAAATAAACACCACCATCTCCTGCATGTTGTCTGGGAAACCTATAACCTCCCATCACAATGCACAACACAACCCAAAACTTCTTATAAACCATAGCACTCGACTGACCATGATGAAAGTAGTGGATCTGGTGGTCAGAGAAGAGTATTAGCGGGAAGGACTTCCATAGAATGCCACGACCAAGTAAGAACCCTCAGACTCACCATAAAACATCAATGATGAAACATACAAATAAAAATATAAACCAAAACAATATTGATACTCACCAATTGAAATAGTATTGAAAACCAGAACCACCGTAGAACAAATAATGAGAAAAATAATTGAAGCCCTAATAGGAACAGGGGAATGAAACCCTAATACGAACAACAGGGAAATGAATCCCTATGACGAAGGATAGGAAGAAGATAGAAGATATAAAGGAACTCTATAAAGTACTTAGGAGGATGAAACCATAGGAAGAAGAAAGGTGATCTCTCCAGGGATCTCATCAGAAGACAAAAGAGGCCGAAGGACTCTCCAATTTTGGGTATGGGAAATTATAGAATATGAGACTAAATACAAATATTTCCATTGATATCTCAAAGAATCATGAATGGATCAAAGGAATTTAGATCTTACAAATGTATATCTGATGAAAAAAATTTTGCGCGAATCATAGGTAAGAAAAAGAACAAGGATCAAATACATGTTTATTCATTGAAGGGGAGCTCAAAATCCAGATATTTCTATCTACTGGGGAAGAATATGATTTAGGCTGAAAACATATATATTTTTTAATTAAAATTCTTAATTTTTCCCAAAATTTCTAGGTTGAACAATTTTGGTGAATGGTATAATAAACCATTCACCAACCTTGAATAGTTCATGTAGGGAAAAGGATCACTTGCATGGTTTACCCTCACTATTTCCTAGACGTGAAAAAACCATGCACTAACCTCTGTCAAAGTCTAAAAAAACTATATATATTTCCACAAGACCATTCTTTCCATTTCACATCGGTTGGTCTAACAGTGTATCCTATACCACCCTTATCTACAGCCTTTCATGGTTTAGAAAAACTGTGCATCTTACCCTGTATGGTTTGTACTAACCGCACACCTTGAATAAATCACCACAAAAACTGATTATGGAATCTGAGAAAGCAACAATACACCGCCAAAACACCCATGATCAAACTAGAAACTCAAATTATGCCATATTTAAGCATTCAAATTGAAAACGAAGTTATTTTTACCTCATAAAAAACTCATGTTCTTATAATCAAGTTCATCAATATCATTATAATCATCGAATATACCTTCTAAGAATGAGAGGAATGAAAAATACTACAATTCGTAAAAAGAGGAATCCTATAATAAAAAATAATCTCTGTCATCGTCTAAGAAAGAAGAATAATATCAAAATTCTAAAAATTTTGATGAGAATTTCATGATTGATATTGATATTGAAATACTTGAATTATGTTATGAAATTTTTTTCAATGATAATATTATTTCATAAAAGGTTGATAATGTTGTTTCAATGAATGATAAAAAGAAAAAAAATTAAATGAAAAGATGGATTGATCAGAATAAAACCACCTAAGGTTAACTAGGATCAGTCGGATATTATTGGGGCCATTGGTTTGGAAGGATTTGATTGTAATTTTCCTATGTTGAAGAAATTGGATGAAACAATTCTATATTTTTATATAAATTAAAAAGGTGTCAATTAATTCTGTAAAATTATAATAAAATATTATAATCAACTATGGTTTTAAATCAGAAATTTATTTATATTGAAGCTTAATTGAAATTTTTTTATGAAAGTTCTTAGAAACATAATAATGAATTCTATTAGAGCATTAAATGTTCTAATCAATTTCACATTGATGTCCTGATTTTTGATGGACCATTGGATGTAGTAAAGGATAATTTGCTTTTATCACAAAATTATTTCAATGATTTGTCTTATCACAAGGATGCAAGAGTGAATTTCTTTAAGGTTTTAATTATGCTACTGGTGAAAGAATTAAAAAATTATATATAATGAAGAAAAATATCTGAGTTATGGAGCTTGAGATGACTAGAATCCTCTCTATAAAAGATATAATATTCTTTTTCAAGAATAAAAATTACAAGGTTTTGGAGGTACTTAATTAGATAATTTATTATTATGAGATGGTTTCTAATCATAAAAATGGTCATAAGGAATTCAAAAATATGAATTATTTTGTGAAGACTTCCATAGAGAAATAATAAACATTTTCTCTTTGAAATCTCATTTTATTTTTAATATAAAACATTTGAATGTTTTTTGTGAATGAAGTACATTCTCATAAAAATAAAATTACTTAAATGTTTTCAAATTATTATTTATTGAATTTTATTTAATATTTTTAGTGGTTAATTAGTTAATTCATTATATTTTTTTGAATACTTTTCGCTTCTCTAACATTTCAGGAAACACCAGTCTTTTCCCGTTCTTTTTGAAAATTACAAAGGTGGATATTTTTATGTAAATAGCGAGAAATCTTTATAATAAATATATTTTAAGGGATGTTTTTTAAATAAGGGGGACAAATACATTTCAGAGTAAAGTATGTTTTATCAAAAGAAAAAATATTATCCTTAGGATGATTTTTTGTATTCAACATCATACTCTCCATTATATTCTGAGGAGTTTTAAAATCAAGGGTTGTTTTGATTTTAATTATTATCTCTAAATATAATGTTCATATAATAACACAAACCGTATTTTTTCCAATGTTTTTAATTCGTTTATGTTTTAAAGTTTCTGCTTTCTAAAAAAGATGAAATTGTTAAGCTAGAAGTTCTAGTTCTTACTTTTGCATTCCATTTATTATGGAAACCAAAAAACACATTATTATGAACATGTCTACTAACGTTCTATGTCATATGTGTTTTTATATTCTTTTGTAGAAAAAATTAACTTTTACCATACATAGAATAATGTCTTTCATATAGAAAATATAAAAATTAAATTCTACATTATGATTATCATAATGAGTATATATTATATTAATCATACTCACCTTTATCTGAACCAAAATTATAATTTTTTTCTCATATTTCATACATAAAAATGTATTAATAGTCAGATGGATTCTGATATTGATATAATTGTACTAATACTCATAAATACTATCATAATAAAATTTGTAAACAATTCTATCATTTTGACTATGTTTCAATTTTAAATAAATAGTATTATTTCTAATGTATGCAAAAAATATACATTGTAATGTTTTTCCCAATACCATGTCTGAAATTATGTTACCCCAGGTTGTCCTAAGAGTTCACGTTCTTGGCATCAAATGATGTTTTAATAAACATGAAAAATATGACTGTTGGAAGGATGCCTATAAAAACTGGTCCATTTGAAGAGTTTTGAGTGAGAAGGATGATTATATAACTCTAAATTTTTCCTAAAAATACTTACTGTGAAATACTCATTATTAATATTTTTATTTCATTAGATAACTGTCTTATTAAGGATACCTAATCAGATTGTCTCCTTATGAAATTTTTCAATTTTTACTCATATATGATCATTATAACAATTGATGGGTTCCATGTATATAATGATACGAAATCTAACCCTTCAAATCGAGGGCTAATATTTCTAGGTATACATAGTAAATCTGATCATCATATCAAGGGATTATTTAGATAGGAAGAGAAATCCATTCTGATCTTTATATTAAGGGAATTCCTTTTATAGAATGACCTAAGTTTCTATAAGTATAAAACAGTGGATACCTTTAGACTGGGTTTTATACTACCCTATACTTATGATTAAAATGGGGTTATCTTTCATTATATTTAATGTATTTATTTCTTTTTTTATCTGTATTATTACATTTTGATTAAAAGTTATTTATTTCCCCCTATATATTTAATAGATAGAGAATAATCTTATTCAAATTTCTATTATATTTTTTATCTGTATTAATTTCATTATGGTAAAAATAATAAAATTAAAAATTCATCATGATTAGTATTCATGTACATTGATAAATATGATCCCTAGTGATTAATATTTTCAATATAATATAATTAGATCGATCCTCGTTATGATTCTATGACTTTGTTAATCTGACTGAGGATCGAGTTTGATAACCTAAATTATGATGATTTTTCTATTCATTTTATAAATATTAAACCATGTTTTTTAATCTACAATTTACCCCCATCTTGTAAGTATTGTAATTTGAGTAGTTATTATGATCTTACAATCACATATTACATTTTATAAATAGAATCATAAACCATAGGGGATATATGAGGAACCACATTCCACACTTATGATTCATTACCCTTTTTTAATTAATTGTGTAATAGTTTCTGCCCAATAACTTCTACAATCAATCAACCATCACCCATACCTATGGGGCCCCAAATTAAGACACTTAATCCAAAATAAATAATTTTATTCAAATTAAACCTATTTAACCAAAACAATTAATTTAACAATTTCCTCAAATTGGCATATTAGATGACCAACTCACTTTCCACCACCATCACATCAAAAATGAGAAAAAATACCTATGTATGGTCTACAATAAACCCATGGATACACCCTTGGAGAAATCCTTATCATCAAACATATTTATAATAATTAATATAATTAAAACTAAATAGAAAACTAGTAAAATTCACTATGTGATGTACTTCCCAATATTCACTATGAAACAACAAGCAACATGAATCAGGGAATTACCACATCATAAGAATAAAAAAATCCATTTAATTATCAAATAATTCCCCCACGATTCAGGGGAATCATTAGAAAAACCTCAGCTATAGAAGAATAAAAATTAGGGGAGGATGAAGGTGTAGATGAAAAGAGGAAAATATAGGTTTAATATCACTTCAAATTGTGTAAAAATTTATAACATGGTAAGACGAATCAAGGGTGAGGAGTGAAAGAATGGGGAGAAACCCCCAGATCTATATTAAAAAGAACTAGTGAGAAATGGGGGCAGCCCCAATAAATTCCCAAGGGGAAAATTTTATTTTTCCACATTAAATACCACCAAATAGTCGGTAGGGGTCCCCAGTTATCCAATGACTCCCTGGTTATAGCAACACTACTACAACCTTGAACACGACATGGATACCTTCATCACGTACATGAACACCCTGATCCTAATTGAACCTCATTAAAAATCTAAAAAAAGTTTACATAAGCTGTTGAAATATTCATAATTTTGTTATATAGCTCAGTTCCCAAAATGGATATCCCAAAAAAATTAAATACAAAAAATTATTTTCAAATTAAAATTCCCATACATGCATGGGTATTTGGGCTGTAGGTTTTATATGAGCTTTAATCCTTAAATATATTTTTTATTATTTTCTATTCAGGGATTCAATATTACAACATCATGTTTTCAATAGACATAATTTTTATCAACATAAAAATGAGAGACATTTGTTTTTGGAAGCTTATGGTGATGAGCTCATAAAGAATATACATTATGATGCTTAATTGACTGAAAATAATGATATAATTAGATTTGAAAAGAAATATAAGATCCTGGTTGGATCAAATCCTATTAAAGTATAAAAGAAACCCTCCCATTGTGTTACTATATTTGAAATATTAAATTTGTTGAAAATATTTATATGAAATAATTGGATACAAAGATGTCCATAGAACCTACATTATTGGATTAATACAATTGTATTTATATTGAGTAATTTTTGAGAAAATATAGTGAATATATCATTCTGTCAAAGGGTAATAATAGGAAAAGCCTCATTTAACCATGAAAACATGTACTATAATCCATATTATAGATTTTTTATTAAATATACTACTAATAATTATATGGATGATTATTAAAAAAATAAAAAATTAGATTATCTCCTTGAGATGAAAATAAGTAATGTTCCATTTAATAAATGCTAATGATAACTAATTTCCAACTTTATGAATGCTTGTTTTGTGGTGAATATAAGATCTAATATTTATAAGAGAGGGTGGATTAGTATGATATTATATATTATGTGGACTATGAGTTCATATAAAATATATTATAAAGGCAAGAATATGAGGCCTTGAAAGAGTTCATCAAGATAATAGGTGAAATGATAAAAGTAAAATTTAATGTTGATAGAGAATTTGTTCTTGATTTAGAAGAAAAGAATTTCCATGGTGAAGGAGTTCAATGAAACTATTGTACATAAAAAACACAACATGGATAGAGGAAAATTATGGAGAATAATTTCCCTCATGGTGAAATTATATCGGTAGATAATTAATGTAAATGGGTATGACAATCATGGACCGTGAAATGAGGATAAAATCAAAAAATTGAAAGATGGAGATCGCTTATAAAGTAGAATCAGAATGTTAATCCCATGAAGATTTAAATTTAGAATAATTAATAACAAGGATAGTTTTTATAAAATCTGGATGTAAAAGTCCTAAAATGATGGTGAATATGAAATTATTCTATTATGTAATCAAAAAACACAATATAAGTTT
The DNA here is from genome assembly GCA_963277665.1 of Viscum album. NCBI lineage: Eukaryota > Viridiplantae > Streptophyta > Magnoliopsida > Santalales > Viscaceae > Viscum > Viscum album. Next base: position 1,609,229,346 of record OY728140.1, read on the forward strand.
GTGTCTAGAATCCGAAGGGATAAACAGTGGATGGAAATTTTCTAATGGAATATTTCTACTGAGGAAAATATACACCAATAATTTCATTAATGTGAGATATGTTATATATGATAACCATGGAAATATGGGAAATAAATTCCATAAAAAAGTTAAGGTAGTTCCAAAAATAGAACCCACATTCTCCTGTAAAGGGTTAGGTAAGAAAAAGAGTAGAAATAATATAATATATTACAAAAATAGTTTCATTATATTGATAGTATGTGATCATGGAAATAAATTAATATTATATCATTAACTATTAATGGATTATTTAAAACAACATTATTGAATATAATGAAATAAAATATATATAACGAATAAATAAGATTTTAATTTACTAAGAAAATGTTTAATGAACATGTTAATAAAGACTCGCTAATGATTTAAATTTTTGAGGTGGTGCTATTGGTTGTAAAAGAGTAGAAATATGAAGCATTATTATGTGGTGTAAAAAATCCAATAAATGGTATGAGTATAATATGGGTATAAGAGACTTTATATGGAAGAGGATTCATGATAAACGATTCATCGCTTTTACATAAAAGGAAGAAATACTTCCAACCGATATTACTCATACAATGGGGGTGCAACCAAATACAAATAATATTGAGGGTTATTAAGAAAATATATGTATGTTTGATTTTACAAGTTGTATTATAAGAAGAATAAATATGAATGATTGAAATAAACATACAAGAAAATGATTTTTTCACCATGAAAGACCATATTACTCTATATAAATATTATTAGGATGTTTCCCTCTTCACATGATATTTATTAATATAACTGCTGATTGGAGTGATACATATTGAAGTGGGTTATACGATCTATGGAGTGATTATTCTTAAATAAAACATGTACATGTTAAAAGGATATATACTTGTAATGTTGAATTTTAGTAAGAACCAATACTATCGAGGATTTTTTAATTTAATAGGTGGTGTTGAGTATCCTCTATGGATACCAAAGTTGAACCTAGAATTTTAGAAAGTGATGGATAATTCCAAATGGAAAATAAGATGATCTAAATATAAAGTTATTTCAAATCCATATTTTAGATTTCAATTATATCATGATAGAATTTATAATCAACAAGTGATATTAGGCCATATTCCCAATGGTACTAGTCCATAATAATGAATAAAAATAGTTATAGAGTAAAGAAGTAATATTCATGGGGGTACACATTTATTATAATTTTTTGAGATAAAAAAATGGAATAATTTAATTACGTTGTATTATAATAAATGCTACTATAATTTGTCTCACATATTTTACATCATTAAATGTTATCATAGGTTATAAATGGTTCTTGAGTTTTATGAATTTAGAGAGAGATTTATTTTAAAATGAAAATGAACAATTAGCCTCATCTAGAAATGGTGATGTAACCTATGTTGAAAAAGGTATAAAAATTATCAATTGGTGTTATGATTTTATAAAAAAAGTTGTATTAACAAGTATAATGTTGTATTAGTCACACAATTTATGATTTAAATAATAATAAATAATTTTTATATAAACATTTTATTGATATCACATGGTGTATTTATTATAGAATTAAATTTATATGCTATTTAGAGGACCATGAGAGAGTAAATCACCACTAAGAGGGGGGATAATTAGTGATTTAAATCAACAACTATTAGAAGACTTTATAAAATAATGGTTTTGTGGAAAAAGTACATCATTATAATATTATGAAGATATAAAAAAAGTGATACAAAACACACATTTTACAATATAAAACACAAATTTCATAGAATATTATTATCAAGTAGTTAATCCTTAATATCAAATGGTTCTATCCCACTATCATTGTTACTATTTTATTGTCAATATATAAATAATGGAGTGTGGTGATGGGTTTGAAATTACCAGAATAATAAATTTAAACAAGAATCAATAATTAAAACAATATATACTTCTCATGTCTTAAGTGCATCCAAAATTTTGATCTTATGTTCTACCTTTTACATTTCCTCAAATATTATCAAAACTATCCTAGAAAATATTCCTAGAATAAATTTTAATCTAATTTAAATTTTATTATCAATTTAATTTATTATATGTTGAATTTAGAATCCATTTGTTTACAAAGTAGACAGGAATTATGGCATGATCTCCAATAGCATGGTGTGATAGAAATATCCAATAAAAATTGATACTAAATCCTAGATAAACCTTGCCCATATCGTGACATGAAAATCATTATAACATTGTAACTCCCCGACCCCAGTTACCCAGAGTCGGTGCATTATTACATAATATTGGCATGATCACAAAAGATCAAGTCTCAAAAGACCAATTAGTTTATTAGCCTTGGAATACCTAGATACATTCATAAACTTTACATTACATCATAGAGTGAAAACTACTAAAAAAATTCTTGTCTACATATCCCCTCATAATTTCCCTACAGGTCATTCATAAATTACTTCTTCACAACCTGGGAAAAATAAAAAATTGAAAGGGGTGAGCTCCGATGCTCAACAAGGATAACAATACAGTGGAAACTTTCATAAATAAGCATAAACATTTAAGGCAATGTATAAATAAAACAAAATCCTTTTAAACATGAACTTTAGAATAATATGGAAAATATTAAATGAAATTATTCCATTTACTTATTAAAATGGATATTCTACGAGTCGAATAATTCCATGCAATATTAGTAACCACTTTCATAATAATGGAATACATAATGATAGACTATCATAAACACATAGCCAAGACCTCATGCCAAGACTACAAATACGATTTTGTCAAGGCCTTGTGCCAAGACACTTGTTTGCCTCATGAGAACTACCGATGCAATTTTTTTAGAAGATACTTGTGTTTAAAATTCCTTAAATATACTCTAGTGTTTTTTCTGAAAACATAATGCAAGATTATGAAAAAAAATAACTAATTCTGAGACTGCATGACTAATTATAGGCCATGATGGTTCCATGCCCAATCCCATCCGGTCTACCACCCTCGAGAGTTGGGTTTTCTAAAAGCATTTTTAAGGATACATTAAATAAGTTTACATTTTCACTAGATTTTTATATATTTGGGAGAAATATCTCTCTCTTTTTTATGAAATAATTTAAAAATCACATAATTATAAAAGAAAACATTTATTTTGAAAATATACTTAAAATAATGTAAGGGAAGCTTCAAAGGTGTAATAGAGGCAGAGAATAACCGCACCTGCTATATAAGTTAAAAAACATTCGTACCTTAGTTTTGTCGAAAAGGTCAAAAAGTAACTTGTTTGGAAAACGACGAAAAGATTCCATTAAAAACGTATAAGGTCAAATAAAAATATAAATAACTTTAAACAATTTTCTATTAAATTTTATAATTGTTTTGGAATACATTTTTAAGAAACATGAATGTGGATTATAATGAGGTCCCAGTAGATAATTACGTATAAAAAACCTCGGATAATGAAGAGATTGTGAAATAAACCCTTAACAACATTGTAACTAACGAAACATACACCCATGAAAGAGTTATCATAAAATGAATATGTAAATATACATAAATAGAATAGTATTATACATGGAATACAATTATGGGTAGTACATACACCACCCAAAAGGTAATAGTGGCAATATGGCATGAATCTCACGGGAATAAGGAGTGAGATGAAAACCCCTTACCTTGTACATTTACATGGTTGAGGTTATGTAAACCTCCATTTATAATGTTTAAATAATTGTTATTAAATTATACAAGAATCATATACATTAATATGATATCATATAGGATCTTTTCACATTTATTTGTTAATAATATCTTAGTATTATCATCGTTTATGGTATTAACATACTCGATTTCTTTTATATATTTTGTTACATAAGCCGTGTTTGTTATGGACAGGTTGTATCTTATTAATATACAGAATGATATCAAGTCCTTAAACATTATTTTTAATCATCAAATGAGAATTATAATTGCATGGATATGATGTGGAATGAATCTCATCGTGTTTTTGGAGACAGTAGTCCGTACGTACACACAAGCGACAATATCATTCTTTTGATATTATAATAATATATATTTGGATGTTATATCATATATACAGAATCATTATCATGTTATATTTATTATTTACATGAATTAAACATCATTCTTATACCCATCCAAATAATAATGTTTTGAATAACAATTAAACCACGACGTGGAGACAGTAAGTTGTACGTACGCACGTATGGTGACATGTCATTCAAAGGATGGATAGAATACCTAATATGGTTGAACCATATTTATAATATCATATAATTATATAGAAGATACTTTAGTTATTATTTTAGAATGTGAATAACAAAGAAAGAAGAAGTTGAAGAAGAAAGGAGCTTGAAAAGGGGTGGTGAAAACATTGTCTCTTCTTCTGGTTCTTCCTTTTGATATGATCAAAAGGGATCCTTAGGATGGATTTCTGACTAATGGAAGGCCTCTAGGATGAATAAAATATTTTTTAGAAGGTATTTGGGCAGTGTTTAGATGAAAAAAGGCTTTTAATGTGTGAATTAGTTAGAAGGGGTAGTGCCCTTTTATAAGAGGGGTGAGAGGCACCTTTGGAAAATCTAGAAATATTATTTTATGATAAATTAATATTCAGTTTATAATGCCTAAAAAGTGTATTATTTAAATCTTAAGGTGGAGATAGGTCCAAAAACTCTCAACCAATAGATTTTATACAGGTTTTGTTCATTATATTAACCTTATCTTTTTGTTTTAACTCTTAGTTAATTAGATTGACATTTACCATGTCACTTTGTATGTTTATATTATATAGTTAATAAACTAACCAGATACATCCAAGAGACCCCCAAGTAGTCCATTAATGATAAAAATATCATGATATAAGTCTCTTGGAATAACCGTATATTTTTATGAATTGAATATAAATTAATAATATAATATTTGTTTTAAAAAATATTTTATGTCAATTTAGACACTATTGGGTATTTTGTTGTTGATATATTCATAACTACATTATTACATCAAAAAAATTAATATAAACAATAATAATATGTCATATTAACCTATAAAATTATTATAATTTATAAAAAGTCTAAAATTACATTTATTTGGGTATTTATAATATCAATTATCTTAATATTTCATTACTATGGTAATTACTACACAATCACTGAGTCATAAATAAATTAAATTATATAATGTCTAAAAATTATAAATAAAGTACCATTATGTAGGAAATAATTTTTTATTTTTTAATGAATATTTATATTAGAAAATATAACATATATAACCCTATGTAAAAAATTATTTTCTAAAAGATATACGCTTATGTCATTTTTGTATTACTTTAACTTAATTAATATAAAGTGTCCCTATCACCTACAAGTGTCTCCATGGGGTCCCAAAATCAACCCAAAGAATCCCATTGACGGAAATGTATCCAAAAATAAGGTTAGGACATGTTTTAGGTTAAATTAATATTATTATAATATTATTTATTTACCCTTATTTACCAGATTTACCCTTTAACCATGGTAAATAAAATATTTACCGAAATAATATTTCAAAAATTATAAAAATAAAAGATAACTATTTAAAATATTTGGACCTCCTGATTCCAAATATGGAACCAATTTTTCTAAATTCAAAACACAGAAGTGGACAAAATTAATTTAAAATTAATTCCCGTTGTAAAAAAAAAGCATGTTATTAATAGATAATAACTATCAAAAGATTAACACTTGTTTATGTCCAGTTTAAATTTGAAATTATTTACAATGACCAAAATTGTATTAAATGGTAAAAATATATTCTAAATATACTTTTAAACCACTCAAATTAATAATTTATCACTATTAATAATTTTGATTAAAAAGTTGTTTTTAATTAAAATTTAGTAATTTTCAGTATTCATCAAAATATATAAGTTATCTGAAAAATTACCAAATTTTACACTAGGATAATATAGATATAATTAATCATAAAATGAAGTCCATTTTGAGAGAGAAAATTATAAAATTCCAAAAAGTAGGTATTACTAATCATAATAGCTATTTTGATTAGTCGTGGTGTGTTAGAATCTTGAAGTTGTGTACAATACAAGCTATTGAATTATTCAAAGGGAAATGTACCGTGGAAGCTTAGGTTGTTACATTCTCCCCTCCTTCAATAAATTGTTTTCTCTCAATTTGAAATTGTTTTTCAAAAATAAAGGGCTGCAAATAAAAAATATCTTTGTGGGAAAACCCACATCGGAAATTGGTTTTAAAAAAATTTAGTCTTAATAAGAGGAAAAGTGAAATGAAAGGGTCACAACCAAATTATGATCTCGATTAAGAGAACATTGGTGGAAATTAGAGACATATAATTGTAGGAAAACCGTAAATATTTATAGGTACTGATTGAGGTCATCAATCACAGACAAGTGTAAAATTGAGGGCCTTAAATTCATCAATCTAAGATGATTTAAAATACCATCAGTTCAACAAAACATATGGTATTAGGATAAAACATTTTTTGTTTTAAGATCCCTTCAATAAATTATAAGAATTATTTTTTTCATAGAATAACAGAAGAATAAAAATATATACTTGACAAGTAGAGTCCCATCCATTAACTAATTTCTACCACAAACTCATCTTTCACTCTAAAAGATAATAGAACATAAAAATAATATTCTATTTATCATATTCTTACAGTGTTAAAAAATGAATTTATAATTAATCTACAATATTTTATTTAAAAAAATACATTATTCAATCTAGTACATCACGTGGTCTAGTGGTAGGTGATACACCCTTGTCGCCCTTCGGTTGCAGGTTCAAGTCTCGCGGCCTTTCCGGACACAACGGGTTGCCACCCGACCTCCGGGTTGTCCTTTTATGGCAATCCAAAAATAATTTCAAAATAGAATTATCCAAAATACTTTTTTCCAAACTCACAGTCCAAAATTTATAAGGAAGGTAAACACAATGAAGATTCTTTTTTCTGCATAATAACATGTGAACACCTTCATCATGTATACTTTTAAAACACTGCAACATCCTGAATTACCATAAAACCTTATTGAATAAATTCATGATCCCTTATTCCTTATAGAATACTGGATATACTCCTTCTATCCAAATTTTTTTTAAACTCCAACAATGATGGAATATTCAAATCATTAATCAGTTTCAATGTTATCAAGAATATCCAATATAATTTATCCAAATCAATCATATATTATTCCAAAATCACTACCTCGGTATTAGAACCATATTATGGTTTATCTCTCTCTCAACCATATATTTTCCAAAATTTTAACCTCTTATTGAGTCACATTTATTGGTTTGAAACAATCATAAGTCTTTAATGAAATAGTACTACAGTACAATCCTTATATACTCCATAATTATTATAACCAGTACATTGTTGATACAACAATCAAATGACATAATTATCTAATAACAACATAAGAACTCTAATAATTCCTCCTCGTCTATGGTAGTATCATAACATTATTATTATCCAATAGAATCATTTGGGGAATACTCTGTTGATTTGAATATCAGTTCGCGTAGTGTCCCAACTCCTTGCAGATGAAGCATTGTTCATTTGAAAGCTTTTTCTTACCCTTGCAGTCACATACTTGGTGTCCTTTTTCTCTACACCTATAACAAACCCCCATTACCTTTAGGCAAGTTCCGGGGTGTTTCTTCCCATAGTTATCACTTATGGGAAAATTCTTCTTTTCCCTCTTCCCTTTATCCATCTTTCTCTCTTCCATCATTTTCATCTCTTACTTCCCTTAAAATTTATAAGACTAGGAGAATTCTTTACTTATCTTATTAACAAATGATACTATTTCTTCATATGTTGAGAATACATGTGAGAATATTTCCCTTCTAAATGTTGGCTTAATACCGTGAAAGATATGGTCATTCTTATTATTTGGATCTTAAGTATTTCTGGAGTTCACATTCCTTATACTGGGCTCCATTTCTATACAATAGCATAAACTAGGTCAGTTTATGAATTGAAATGAATAATTACTCACTTGTAAAACACCTAACATAAATTGAACAATTTATGGATATAATCCATAATCATAAAATTGTTTTCTTTAAGTAAGTATATACACATAAGCCCTTCATAATGGTTTATAATGAAAATGAGAATTATCCTAAGAATATCCTCTGGGAGTGTCGTAACCAAGAGTGCAGCAAGGCCTGTTTTCAGGCACCAGTTCCCGTTCGGGTCTAGCTCAAAGTGGCGTTTTCCGGTTTTACCCCTAGGTACATCTGTTATCGAGCCGTCTCTACCTGTTCGTATCCAGACATGGATTTATTTCTCGGAAAACTCACAAAATTTATACAATGCAAAAATTATATGATGTTCTTCTAAACTAATCCTTAAATTCCATCTTAGAACTATGTGATATAATCAGAGTTTATCTAAATCTAGCTTCCATGGATTTTACTAACACTTCCTGTGATACCAACTATAACGCCCTGACCCCAGTTACCCAGAGTCGGTGCCTTATTACATAATATTAGAATGATCACAAAAGATCAAGTCTCAATAGTCCGATTAGTTTAGTAGCCTTGGAATAACTAGGTACATTCATAAAGTATACATTACATCCTAATGTGAAAACTACTACAACAACATCTTGACTTCATATCCCCTCATACTATCCATGCAGGTCATTTGTAAATTACTTCTTCACATCCTGGGAAAAATAAAACATTGAAAGGGGTGAGCTTGTTAGGCGGAGAAAAACGGGAAGGATGGCAAGAGGGGGGTGAATTGCCTTTTAAAAGAATAAACAAATTAAAAATCAAAGTTAAAATGCAGCGGAAATAAATGAGGCAAGACACAAAAATTGATAACGGAGTTCGGCCAAAAACCCGGCCTACGTCTCCGCTCCCAACTCAACCGTTGAGAGATTCTACCGCTTGCTTTTCAATGGTTTTAGCAAGAAACCCACTAGGCTTTGAGGTAGCACTAGGACCTATTAAAGATTGCTTTTGGTGGTTAAGCAAGAACCCACTTGCTTTTAATGGTTTAGAAAGAACCCACTATCCTTCTTACAGGTGAAGGATAGCTCACCTATGTCTCAAGATATTTAAAGGAAAGCTTGACAACCTCTTCACACCTTAGTGGTGATGTGAAACCCAAAAGAAAGAGGGGATGAGAAATAGTTTGGGGTTTGTAGGCACAAACCCAATTTTAAGCTCAAAATAAATAAAACACTAAAAACCGTAATTGGGAGAAGCCTTGGGCGCCTTTGATTGATTGATGATGTTGAAGGACGCTTACAAGCTTCTTTGAAGGAGCTCCTTGGATGTGGAAGTTGTTGGAGCAAGGTGGGTTCCTTTGAGGAAGTCCGCCGGAGGTACGCCAAAGATGGAAAATGTGTACGGTGGATTTTTATATAATCCGGGTGGTGTCTGGGGCTTCCTTGGCCTTTATTTATAGGCATGGAACCCTTGGGGAGTCTTCGGAGCCGTTGTAAAGGGCCTCGGAGCCGTTGGAGGCCAAAAGGGAGTTGACTGGTCAAAGCCAACGGCTAGTTTGACTGGGCTACCGGCTGGCCGGTGCAGGGCCACCGGCTGGCCGGTGCCTTGGCAGAGGAGAAGAATTTGGTCCAGGCTCCACCGGCTGACCGGTGGAGGAGCCACCGGCTGGCCGGTGGGGAGACAGTAGCTCACACTATTCATCTGGGTGCCACCGGCTGGCCGGTGACAGAAAAACGGGAAGGATGGCAAGAGGGGGGGTGAATTGCCTTTTAAAAGAATAAACAAATTAAAAATCAAAGTTAAAATGCAGTGGAAATAAATGAGGCAAGACACAAAAATTGATAACGGAGTTCGGCCAAAAACCCGGCCTACGTCTCCGCTCCCAACTCAACCGTTGAGAGATTCTACCGCTTGCTTTTCAATGGTTTTAGCAAGAAACCCACTAGGCTTTGAGGTAGCACTAGGACCTATTACAGCTTGCTTTTGGTGGTTAAGCAAGAACCCACTTGCTTTCAATGGTTTCGCAAGAACCCACTATCCTTCTTACAGGTGAAGGATAGCTCACCTATGTCTCAAGCTATTTAAAGGAAAGCTTGACAACCTCTTCACACCTTAGTGGTGATGTGAATCCCAAAAGAAAGAGGGGATGAGAAATAGTTTGGGGTTTGTAGGCACAAACCCAATTTTAAGCTCAAAATAAATAAAACACTAAAAACCATAATTGGGAGAAGCCTTGGGCGCCTTTGATTGATTGATGATGTTGAAGGACGCTTCCAAGCTTCTTTGAAGGAGCTCCTTGGATGTGGAAGTTGTTGGAGCAAGGTGGGTTCCTTTGAGAAAGTCCGCCGGAGGTATGCCAAAGATGGAAAATGTGTACGGTGGCTTTTTATATAATCCGGGTGGTGTCTGGGGCTTCCTTGGCCTTTATTTATAGGCATGGAACCCTTGGGGAGTCTTCGGAGCCGTTGTAAAGGGCCTCGGAGCCGTTGGAGGCCAAAAGGGAGTTGACTGGTCAAAGCCAACGGCTAGTTTGACTGGGCTACCGGCTGGCCGGTGCAGGGCCACCGGCTAGCCGGTGCCTTGGCAGAGGAGAAGAAATTGGTCCAGGCTCCACCGGATGACCGGTGGAGGAGCCACCGGCTGGCCGGTGGGGAGACAGTAGCTCACACTATTCATCTGGGTGCCACCGGCTGGCTGGTGACAGAGCCACCGGCTGACCGGTGGAACCTGGCAGTGGCCAATGCCTCTGCCAGGTCCACCGGCTGGCCGGTGCTATCACACAGGTTGGCCGGTGGACTGAATTTCAGTCCACTTCTTGTCCATTCTTGGGCCAATCCTTTGGCAATCTTTTGCCTATCATCCACAACACTTAAAAACAAAGTTAGATAAATAATAATGGTGATTGTGATCATGAAAATCAAACTACGAGGGGAACGAGAGGTACAACAATCTCCCCCTATTTTGATGATCACAATCACCAAAACAATTAAAGTAAAAACAAAAATTAAAGGCATGCTTTAATGAATAAAATGAAAATAAAAGCTAAGCATGATCAAAAGGTTTCTCCCCCAATCAATCAAGAATTTCTCCCCCTTTGTGATTATCAAAATAGCTCGGGGCATAAAACTTGATTGAGGGAAAATTGAAAATCAAGATTTTTAAATCAATTGGAATTTTTGAAAATTGAATTTAAAAATTTGAATAACAGTTTGAATTGAATGTTTTGAATCAAAAACCAATTGAAATTTGAAATTTGAAACCAAATGAAATTTTTGAAATTGAGAGTTTTGAATCAAAAATGAATTGAAAATTTAAATTGAAAAAAGAATCGAAAGAGATTTTTAAATTTAAGAAAATTTCTCCCCCTAAATACAACAAGAGATCATCGGGGAAACGAAACTATTTTTGGCCCGGAGAGACTCGCCAAAAGGGATTTTTCAATCCAAATTTGTTTCATGGCGGGTCTTCTCCTATAAAACTCGTCACAATAGTAAATAGACTTGGGTTGGCCATACCGGGAATTTTTGCAATCACACTCATAAATGAGGTGCCCGGGTTTTTTACAATAATTGCAAAATTTATAACTAGAGCTCCCCCTTACAAAAACATTGGGTGCATGGGAGGAGGAAGCTATATTGGTGTAGCCAAGTCCATTGGTGGTTCTAGATACTCGTTGAGAACCTAAGAGTTTGGAAAAATTTTGTTCACCTTGGGTGAACATGGCTAAAGATTCCCTTAGGTCTTTAATGGTTGATTCCAAAGAATCAACATCGGGAAAATTCTGGATTTTGAGGGACATCTCCTCCTTCTCTTTGAGAAGTTGTTCTTTTTCGGAAGAGAGTTTTTTTAAATTCTTTTTCAACGCAACGAATTTTGAAGAAAGTTCATGAAAACCATTTTCAAGTTGGTCTCTAACATGTTGGAGTTCTTCATAAGACAAATGATTGAAAGAATTTGAAGAACTAGAGGATGATGAGGAGGAAGAGGAGGCAGATACCTCATGTTTTGCCATTAGGCAATTATTACCATTGTCGCTCGAGGTGAAAGAAGAGAAGGAGGAGCTATCACTCCAAGTTTTCTTTAAAGCCTTCTTCTTCTTCTTCTTGGCCCTTTTCTTGTGAGGTGGGCAAACGGGCTTGATCTTTTCGTCGGGTTCTTGCTTTTGATCGGATTCTTGCTTTGGAGCCTCGCTAGTATCTTCATAGGTTAGTTCTAAAACTTTCCAAAGATCGTAAGAAGTAGATCAAGTAGAAATACAATTAAATACATTTCGGTCTAGCCCACAATGTAGAGCATTCAAGGCTTTGCCATCAAGATCGAAATTCTTAATATCTATGGTGGTCCACTTAGACTCATCGGAAGAAGTGAGGGTAAAACCATGCATAACAATTCTAAAAATAGGATAGCCAATACTTTTAAGAAATGTGGTCATGCGGGTTTTCCAAAAACTATAATCGGTTCCATCAAACAATGGAGCACGATCCAAAGAAAATCCTTCGGGGGCGTAAGAGGTTGAAGAAGCGGTAGAAGCCATCAAAAAGAATCTTTAATTTGAAACCGGTTAGGGTATTACTCAAAAACGTCCTTTGATACCAGTTGTTGGGCGGAGAAAAACGGGAAGGATGGCAAGAGGGGGGGTGAATTGCCTTTTAAAAGAATAAACAAATTAAAAATCAAAGTTAAAATGCATCGGAAATAAATGAGGCAAGACACAAAAATTGATAACGGAGTTCGGCCAAAAACCCGGCCTACGTCTCCGCTCCCAACTCAACCGTTGAGAGATTCTACCGCTTGATTTTCAATGGTTTTAGCAAGAAAACCCACTAGGCTTTGAGGTAGCACTAGGACCTATTACATCTTACTTTTGGTGGATAAGCAAGAACCCACTTGCTTTTAATGGTTTAGCAAGAACCCACTATCCTTCTTATAGGTGAAGGATAGCTCACCTATGTCTCAAGCTATTTAAAGGAAAGCTTGACAACCTCTTCACACCTTAGTGGTGATGTGAAACCCAAAAGAAAGAGGGGATGAGAAATAGTTTGGGGTTTGTAGGCACAAACCCAATTTTAAGCTCAAAATAAATAAAACACTAAAAACCGTAATTGGGAGAAGCCTTGGGCGCCTTTGATTGATTGATGATGTTGAAGGACGCTTCCAAGCTTCTTTGAAGGAGCTCCTTGGATGTGGAAGTTGTTGGAGCAAGGTGGGTTCCTTTGAGGAAGTCCGTCGGAGGTACGCCAAAGATGGAAAATGTGTACGGTGGCTTTTTATATAATCCGGGTGGTGTCCGGGGCTTCCTTGGCCTTTATTTATAGGCACGGAACCCTTGGGGAGTCTTCGGAGCCGTTGGAGGCCAAAAGGGAGTTGACTGGTCAAAGCCAACGGCTAGTTTGACTGGGCTACCGGCAGGCCGGTGCAGGGCCACCGGCTGGCCGGTGCCTTGGCAGATGAGAATAATTTGGTCCAGGCTCCACCGGCTGACCGGTGGAGGAGCCACCGGCTGGCCGGTGGGGAGACAGTAGCTCACACTATTCATCTGGGTGCCACTGGCTGGCCAGTGACAGAGCCACCGGCTGACCGGTGGAACCTGGAAGTGGGCAATGCCTCTGCCAGGTCCACCGGCTGGCCGGTGCTATCACACCGGTTGGCCGGTGGACTGAATTTCAGTCCACTTCTTGTCCATTCTTGGGCCAATCCTTTGGAAATCTTTTGCCTATCATCCACAACACTTAAAAACAAAGTTAGATAAATAATAATGGTGATTGTGATCATGAAAATCAAACTACGAGGGGAACGAGAGGTACAAGAGAGCTAAGATGCTTTGTAAGGATAAAAGTATTTAGGAAAATATCATAAATAAGCATAAACATTTAAGGCAATGTATAACTAAAAAAATCCTTTTAATCTAGAAATTCATAATAATATGGAAAATGTAAAATTAAATAATTCTATTTACTTATTCACATGGATATTCTACTAGTCAAATAATCACATGCAATATCAGTAACCACTTTCATAATGATGGAATGCATAATTCCAGACTATCATAACCACATAGTAAAGGCCTCATGCCAACACTACATATAATATTTTTTTCAAGGCCTTGTGCCAAGACACTATTTTGTCTCATAAGACTTACCGATGAAATTTTTTTAGAAGATACTTATGTTTAAAATTTCTGAAAAATACTCCATTGTTTTTCTGAAAACATTATACAAGCTTTTAAAAACAAAAAAACTAATTCTGAGACTGCCCGACTAGTTATAGGCCATGATGGGTCCACTCCCAATCCCTTCATGTTTAGAACACTCGAGAGTCGGGTTTTCTGAAAACATTTTTAAGCTTGCGTTAAATACATATGCATTTGCACTAGATTTTTATATATTTGAGAGAAATATCTCTCTCTTTTTTTTTGAAATCATTTAAAAATCACATAATTATAAAATAAAACCTTTTTTTGGAAATATCCTTATAAGTGTGTAAGGTAAGCTTCAATGGAGTAATAACGGTAGATAAATTTTTGCACCTGCCGTATAAGTTAAAAAATCATTCGTACCTTAGTTCTGTCGAAAAGGCTAAAAAGTAACTTGTTTGGAATACGACAAAGAGATTCCATTAAAAACATATAAGGTCAAATAAGGATATAAATTACTTTAACCCATTGTCTATTAAATAGTAAAAATGTTTTGGAATACATTTTTAAGAAACATGGATGTGGATGATAAAGAGGTCCCAGTAGATAATTACGTATCAACAACCTCAGATAATGAAGAGATTGTGAAATAAACCCTTACCGACTTGATAATTTACAAATCATACACCCCATGAAAGAGTTATCATATAATGAATATGTAAATATACATACATTAAAGTATATTATACAAATAATATAATTATGGGTAGTACATACTACACTCAAAAGGTAATAGTGGCAACATGGAATCAATCTCACAGGAATAAGGAATGAGATGAAAACCCCTTACCTTGTACCTTTCCTTGGTTGAGGGTAGGTTAACCTCCTGTTATAATGGTAAAATAATTTTTATTATATTATATAAGAATCATATTCATTAATATGATATCATATATGATCTTTTAACAATTATTTGTTAATAATATCTTAGTATTATCATCGTTTCGGGTGTTAACTTACTCGTTTTATTTTATATATTTTGTTACATAAGTCGTCTTTGTTATGGAGGGGTTTAATATTATTCATATCCAGAATTATATCAAGTCCTTAAACATTATTTTGAATCATCAAATGAGAATTATAATTTCATGGATACGATGGGGAACAAATCTCATTGCGTTCGTGGAGACGGTAGTCCGTATGTACATAAGAGCGACAATATCATTATTTTGATATAATAATATAAAATTGGATGGTATATAATATATTCAGAAACATTATCATATTATATTTATTATTTACATGAATTACAAAAAATTATTATACCCATCCAAATAATAATGTTTTGAATAACAATTACACCACGATGTGGAGACGGTAAGTCGTACGTACGCACGTATGGTGACTTGTCATTCAAATGATGGATATAATATTGAATATTGTTGTACAATATTTTAAATAACATCTCAGTATATATAATATAATGGATTTATTATTTTATAATGGTAATAACAAAGAAATAATAAGTTGAAGATGAAAGGAACTTGAAAAAGGGTGGTGAAAACATTACCTCTTCTTCGGGTTCTTCCTTTTGATTTGATCAAAAGGGACACATAGGATGGATTTATGACTAAATTAAGTCCTCTAGGATGAAGGGAGGATATTTTAGAGGGTATTAGGACATAGGTTAGCCGAACCAAAAGGCTATGAATGTGTGAATTAGTGAGTAGGATGAGTGCCCTTTTATAAGAGAGGTGAGGGGCACCTCTGGAAAGGATAGAAATATTATTTTATAGTAAATTAATATTCGGATTCTAATGACACCAAAGTAGATAATTTAATGGTTAAAGTGGGTATATGTATAAAACCACTCAACCATTATATTTTATACAGGTTTTGGTCATTATAATAACCTTATCATTTAGTTTTAACTCTTAGTTAATTAGATTTACATTTACCATGTCACTTTGTAGTTTTATATTATATAGTTAATAATATTACCATATACATCCAAGAGACCCCCAAGTGGTCCATTAACGATACACCAATCATGATATACATCTCATGGCCGATCCTTATATTTTTAGGAATTGAATATCAATTAATAAAATAATATTTGTTTTAAAAAAACATTTATGTCATTTTTGACACTATTGGGTATTTTGTTTTTTATAAATTAATAACAGTATTATTACTTAGAAATAAAATTAGATAAACAATAATAATATGTCATATTATCCTTGAAATTAATTGGAATTCATAAAAAGTCTCAAATTACATTTATTTGGGTATTTATAATATCAATTATGTTAATCATTCATTAATACGGTAATTACTTCATCATCATTGTATCATAAATAAATTAAATTATTTAATTTCTAAAAATTATAGATAAAATACCATTATATAGGAATTCTTTTTATATTTATTATTAATATTTATATTCGAAATTATAACATATATAACCCTATGTAAAAATTGTTTTCCTAAAAGATATATGCTTTTGTCATTTTTGTATTTACTTTAACTTAATTAATATAATGTGTCCCTATCACCTACAATTGGCTCCATGGGGTCTCAAAATCGACCCAAATATGTCCATGGTCGGACATGTATCCATCAATATGTTTATGACACGTTTTAGGGTAAATTATTATTATTATAATGTTATTTTTTACCCTTATTTACTAGATTTATCCTTTAACCATGGTAAATAAAATATTTACCGATGTTATTATTAAAAATGTCTAAAAATAAAAGATAACTATTTACACAATTTGGACCTCCTGATACCAAATATAGAATATATTTTTCTAAATTAAAAACACAGAAGTGGCAGAAATTAATTTAAAATTAATTCGCGTTGTTAAAACAACAAGCGTGTTTATAAGAGATAATAACTATCAAACGATTGACAATAGTTTATGTCCGGTTTAAATGTGAAATTATGTCCAATGACCAACATTGTATTAAATGGTAAAAATATATTCTAAATATAATTTAAAACCTCTCATATTAATAATTTATTACTATTAATCATTTTGATTAAAAAAGTTGTTTTTAATTAAAATTTAGTAATTTTCACTATTCATTAAAATATATAAGTTATCTGAAAAGTACCAAAATTTTACCCTAGGCTAGTTTAGATATTATTAATCCAAAAAATAAATCCATTTTTAGAGGTAAAATTTATAAAATTTCAAAAAGTAGGGATTACTATTCATAACGGCTATTTTGATTGGTCTCGGTGTGTTAGAATCTTGAAGTTTTGTACAATGCAAGCTATTGCACCATTCAAAGGGAAATGGACCATGGATTCTTGGGGTGTTACAAAAATTCTGATTTTTATATCTATACATATTTATATTTATTTTTAGAATAAATATGGTGGAATAGGAATGGTGATCCTAGTATGGAATCATCAATCCCTTATTCCGGGGAGACATAGAGTTATCAGGGCATAAGCACTGTTGGATGATCCATTTTATTATAGAATGAACTATTTTTGTGTGTGTAACCACTATGATTAAGAACACATATATGATGATTTCTCACATGATAGGTATTTCAGCATGAATTAGTCATCAGAAACATTTATGTAGATCATTCACAGTGAAACTGCCATCCTCATTATGTTGCTATCAAGAAACTAATCTTACATACCTTTAGTTTTCTATTATATGAGTATTGTTAATGAATATTATTTCACATTACGTCACAACCATCCATCTAAAACACCATTTTTATACTTATATTATAGATTTTTTTACTCTTTATAAATACATTATACAACATTACATATATTCTTTATTCCATGATACACTTCAATTTAGTAAAAATTAGTTTCTTTACAAATTCACATGGCTTCCAAGAACCTCCAACAAATATATATGATTTTAAAAAATATAATATGAAAAATTTTCCAAAACACATGAATTTTTTACCTTAATAATCTTGTCCAATGTGAAGGTTATTTACACACCACACCATAGGATACAATTATGTTTACGAGGGTAATATAATGCTCAATGTACAATCATTTCTAAATTGTCCATTTATCAATTGAGATCATCTCACAAATCCATTATACCATGTCACTTAATGGTGGACTTCATCAAAATTCAACATTTATCAAAAAACACCAATAATGAAATAATCCACAATATCTTTTAGATATATTCAAACATGTGATAATTCAATTATTCAGGTGAGGAAATTTGGGGGTAAGAGTGGCCTGACATTACAACAATGAGATTTTATTAAAAATGTAAAGAATTACTAAAGTATATTGAATGAAAAAACTGAAGATAATGAATGAAAATCACTAAATAATGTGAAATTTTTATCAATTAAGGATTATGATAATGGTTATTTGTAAGGTTTATTTTTACCATGATGTTGTGAGAAGGATTTTTTGAAAATTAATGAAGGTTTGATTTCTTGAATACATGGTTATGCGATGACGTTGTACATAATATAGAATCGTACATGGGGAAATGATATAATTATACTTGGAAATAGAATATAAATATTTTAGTTTAAATATTATCATTGAATATTTATATAATAGGTTAGTATGAAAGCACTCGTGGAAATATTCAATGACACATCTTGATATCTGTTTTACCCTTGTCATATTATACACCCTAGGGGGTAAATTAGGGTGTAAAAAATTCTTATTCTCCTTATATTAAATAATATATTTTTCAAACATTATCAAAGGCACCTTGAATTTGATTTTTTTAATTTCAATAAAATATATAAATATAAAGTGAATGAAATAACATATTTTACATAGTTCTCCTATAACTGTATAATTTAAGGAGAACATTTAAAAAATGTACGAGTATGACAATTAAAAACTACTTCACTAGTATGTGGTTACAACATTAATAAGGTCTCATTTCTCAATCAAGGTCTATGTATTCTTCATATCTTCTACTTACTTCCTTTAAGTGGGACAAAATGATTAAATCAACTAGCAGGTTTATGTTACAATATTTCAATTAAATATTTCAACACCAAACAAAAACTTTGTTCCCTATGATCATATAGGCATAAAATATCTATTTTTTATATACATATATATACACAAATTGTTCTACCAGGCATATTATTCAATTCCCTTATTTATGATCACACATCCCCAATAAAAATTAGAAATTCAATAATATCATCATAAAAGATCCTCCAATCCATAATATAATATCTCTATAGAATATTTATTCTATCTGTGACAACATAATTATTTTGATAAATATTATCTACATCAAACTAATGTAAAAATTTATTATTTTAAATTCAAACTCTAATTAAATCCCTATTTAATTCAATACCTTGGATTAATTCCCAAATATATCCCACCACTGAATAAATATTTATAATTTATTTTATTTAAATAGCCACTTAAACACCAGGGAATATAATCATTAAAAATAATCTTCATATTTTATATTAGCCATATATCATGGTTCAACAATAATTTTTATGGCATGTGTGAGTAAAATTTGAATTAATACATTTTCAACTTAAATGAGAGGTGTTGTATAACAACAGTTCACACTAAAGGATACTTTATAATTTTTAAGAGTCACACTGTTTATCTACCAAATACAGGCCTTCCAGGAAGTAATATTCTTTTAAAGTCTGAATGTTTTATATTTCATCATGACAATAAAATGGTAAAAAAAATACATGGTTTGGATTCCTTCATAATTACAGTGGCACCATAAATTATTTCATCACCACTATGGTGTGGAATAGATCATATTGATGTTTAAGAAATTATTCCTTCTTCGAAACTAATCCTCTTTATCTATGACATGGTCACCTATCTTTTAGTGCAAAATATTTAAGTATAATACGATATTTAATGAAAACTCATTATAGGGATGCTTAACTACACTATATTGGAAATCAATTAATTTTGAAAATCATTTAGTCCCTACCCTAGATGGTAGGTAATAATATCTCCCCTTGTGGTTGTTTTCCTACATGGTTATATCCTGTATTGTCATCTTGCTGACTACATAGAATCAACCCACATTGGGATATCTACTCCATTTTCATCCTTATTAGAACTATGGATGAGGTTAGGGTTTCTTTATTGTTTTTTCATTCCATTACAATGTAGCAAGGTCTAGGATTAATTTATTGAAACACTAAACACCACATTAACATCATATATTTCACTAAACTAATGTCTTTTCCATAATCAGCAAGAAATATATTTTTTATTATTCCTTGATAAAAATTTACAAGAAAATAGAAGAACTCTAAATTGATAATAAATTCAATAATAAAAAACATACATCTAATAATTACATTCTACCCCTTTTGATTTTTTGAACAATTATCCAATTTTCCAAAATTATTCTTAACATGAGAAGTATTTGTTACCCAAAACCTTTTTAAAAAAATTGAAAAGTGTTCTTCATACATTTATTGATATAAAAAAATTCAATGTTCTTTAATAATTTATCTAATAATAAGTTATAAAATGATTTCTATAATAAAAAAGAAAACTATTAAGTACGGAAATGTGGTATATTATTCTAATAAGAGTCTCCCTTTTTGCCTGAATCCCCCAAGATAGTATCTGCCCATAGATTTTACACTAAATAAAATATAAAATCCATTACATGCACAAAATTCGATATATATAACTATATAAAAATGGTTGAAGGGAATCTAGACATCCTTATTTTTAGGAAATTTGTTGGAATATAAGATTCAACCTCTACAGTTAAAATATATTAATTGATATTGGATTTTTTAAAATATTAATGACTTGATCTATAGTTCCAATTAATTCTAGATTCATAATATTTTTCTCCACTTTATACATTATGAAATTGAATTTAGTCTCAATATTATTCACATTAGAGTGTTGAAATGGATTTTTAGAGAACTAAATAACACTATTCATTAAAATTTAATCAACATTGGTTGTTGTAAAATATTACTAATGTCTTCCAATAATTTTTTATTCTATATAATGTTTTTACAATCTTTGGTTAGAATAATATATTTTTCCTTCACTATGATTAAGGAATCAATATATTGTTTCTTAATTTTCCATTCAACGCAATTATTATCAATATAAAAAACTAATACACTGGTGGATTATCAATAAACAATATGTATGACATTATCTATATATTAACATACTAATTAATCTACTTCCATTAAATATTTATATAAAAAACCATAATATATTGTCCCTAGAACATACCTCGGTATTATTCTCACCACCATGGTATATTCCATCATATGATAACATTGAAACTATGTAGCCATGAATATATCATATAAAATATTTATCCTGGTCAATATAAGATAGTGTATACCACCAATAATTCGTTTATATAATGTTGAGTCTACCCACTCACTCTCCGCATGTGTACTAAGTTTTAATACAACCTCTATCAGTGTTTAAACAAAATTAAACTCCATTATTATGAATTTCTTCAATATTTAGTTTTCATAATTCACCAAAAAAAATAAATGTCATAACATCATATTAATAAACTAGAAACTCATGAAAATACTCTAACTATCTGATCATTGACATTTCAAACACATAATTTATTAATGTAGAAAAAAATGTAACTGGATCCTGTTTATTTAATCCATATATGTTATTGTCTGCCTACACCAACACCATGATCTAATCTTATCCAAAAATATTCACATAGACGTTCGATTAAACCACTCTTATTTTGAACTCTATCAGGATATAGAATGTATCCAACCATTCATAGAATGAACAAGGTACATTCTTTATGCCATGAAAAACATTTCTCAACCTAAAAACATTAAATCATCATTAACAAGAAAAAATACAACTAGTTGTTAAATATATACTTATTCATTCATGAATCCAATCGTATGTACTATCTTCATATACATATAAAATAATTTTAAACTTATTTACATAGACACATTTATGATGAATCTAATAGATTATATTCTCTATACCTGTGTGAAAGTATCCTCAGCATCAATTAATTTATCCTAAGTGTATCAAAACTATCCTTTATCTATCCCCAATAAATTTTCCATTTTTATATTTCTTATTTTGAAACCCCCAATTTTTACCAATCACATTATATATTCCATTCCAATTAATATGATCCCATGTAATGTTTTTATCAATTTTCCATAATTATTAAATCATAGATTTTGTCATTGATTAATCCTTAACAACTTATCCAAATGCTGATGGTTCCACTTGTGATAATTGATAATGTTTATCTAAGTCTATACTTCTCTATGATTGTGTAAGTATTGTTTTATCACCAATAATAATAGACTCATTGACCTAATCACATAATATTGTTTTTTAAGTTATTAGTTTTATTTATTTAGAAACATTTGGATACAATATTTCAACTGTATAATTCTCTCACTCACATGAATAATTTTGAGGAACAATATGAATCAAAACATATCATCATTTTCATCACATACTTCATTCAAATTTAAAATTTAATAATTTTTCCTAGATTTTCCCTCATTAATCATGGAATAACTACATTCAACAGTTTTTTCCAGCAACTTATTGGGAGATTTATAAGCATTAATCTTGAATGACTAGACTAAAAATATACAATCATCTATAGTATCCCCATAATATCCTAAATTTCAAAAAAAAAATCATATATAGATTGAACTCCAAAGAACTAAAAATGTGATTTTTTTATATTACATATATGAAAAAAAATTTCTAGTATTTTTTGTCACTAGGTTTCAAAATATCCATATTCTCTATATGAATAGAAAATTTCATAGATTTCATCTAGAGAATACGTGATATTTCACTTTTTATCATCCTTATTCTTTTCCATAACATTTACAATGTGGTTCTTCTTTTCTATCACAATATTCTATTGTGGTGTCCTTATAGATGAGACTTTATTCTTAGTCATGTGTTTCTATATGTAATTATATACCTCATAAGATGTTTATTTTGTACCATTATCAGATCTAAAAATCATTGTTTTTTTCAAGTTTCATTATAATAATTTATATGAAATCTATGAGTTCAATCAATTATTTATATTTTACATATAAAAACACGATACAACCTAATCTACGATAATAATCGACAAAATATATCTATTACCTCTTGCTATATATTTTAGGAACATTTATAGGTCAATCCATAACTATGTGAATCAATCCTATAGATTTATTACTCTTTACTGATTTTGATTATATGAATTTCTCACAAGCTCTCATTTTAAAAAAGAATTACAATTCTTCTATAAATATCATTTATAATTAGTAATATCAATTTTAACATTCATTTTTGAAATATTTTCCATGTAATACTGTTTATTATAAAAAATCATATGATTCCCAATAATTTTTCCTACTTTCATGGAAAAAAAGGGAAACTAATTTAATTATTTTTTACCTAATATACGTTTTATATTTTTCTCTAACATGTCATAAGATAATTTCTAGATTAACATTTGATATTGCAGCACTTGTCTCAAAATATAACCTCCAAACACGAGTCGCAAAGGTGACTAACACACAATAAATTATGATGAAGTATATTAACATAATAATTTATTATATTTTTAAATTTTCCACTTGATATTAAAGGATTAACATATCATTTTGTCTTAATCACTCCATTATTTGAAAAGTTTATAGTTCTACAAAATATACATTTTATAGTCTTTAATAAATTTATATTTTCTATCTTATTAAATGAAAACTAATTTTCTACAACCTATGTTATAAAATTATTTGAGGATTTTAAAGTGAATTTAACCAAATTATCCTAAAAAATCCTCTTTTATTCATACTAAATATCTATTGATTGATTTTAGATTTTTTATTGTATCTTCCTGTCATTTTTATATGAATCCATGAATTCAAATTATTCATCTTTTAGAAGATTAAATCTACTATTAAATGGAATTTAATATGACTTTCTTCTATAAAAAATATTTTGTATTTCATAAAAAAATCCTCTAAAATATCTATAATAAATTTATTTATTCATAAATTTTTAAAAATAAAAAATGAAACCATATAAAGAGTTTATTCTCTAACATGTATAGTATGTTCTATCTCTCCTTTTCAAACTTCCAAAAACTTTTCCTTTCAAATAATTTTTATATTTAATATAATAAGACATCATTTGTATAATAAAACCACAAAATGGATATTTGATTAATGGAAATATCTTCTTGTTTGAATCATTAAAAATATATCAAAATTTTATATAATTATATTATTTTTTAAAAGTTCATGTCGGTTGAGAGAATTTTAACAAAAAATGATTCCCTATGCACTTCATTCTTAAAAATATTCATTGATTTTTCACCATCAAAGAAAAAAATTCCTTTACCCAAACCATTTTGACATTTAGAAAAAAAAATCATATAAAAACGAGATTTTTCCTTATCCACCCAATTATTTCCACATTTTGGTTAAAAGATTCCCAAAAATAATCTTCTTTGCTGAATCTCCAGTTTTGAATTCTAGTTCAACCTTCTTTCTCAATAAAATAACTTATTTTTAAAGATTTTCAATCCTACTAACATTATCCTTATGTAATACATTAATATCATCAACTGTATTTGAATATTATTCAATATTCAATATGTAATTCACAAAATATTGGTATTTTTCTAATACTTATGCATAACCATTCATAAATTTCTAAAGATAAGAAACATTAGATTTAAGTTTATCAACAATGATTGAATAATCCTTTAAAAAAAATTTAGTTTCCTTATTATTATTTCTTTTAAAATTAATGTCCTAAAGACCTCATTACAACTCAACATGAATTCCATAGCTCCATAAGGTTGATTATTGTCTTGTGACTCAATTTTAGTCTTTTTCTCCAAAAACATCATTATGTCTTCGAAATTAAAAATATATTCTCTTTCAATACCCATCAGTGGATATTCCTCAGTATCCTTCTTTTTTTCAATTCCTAATTTTCCTCTAAAATTTATTTCAACATTAATTTCCTGATTTGAAATCACTAGAGTAAATTAATTCTTCTATTATGGTTGGAATTCATCCTCATCATCTCCGTCATCAAAACAATTTGGAAACCTAGAAATTGTGTGTACAACCATCACATATTGGAAATAATCAAGTGGTATATTACCCTAAAATATGCATTTTTATGTTTTAAACATTTGTTAAATAAGTGATATAAATCACCACTTATATCTTCCTCATTTGTAGTTTCTTGAAATTCATGTTTCTCAATAACATTAAATTAAATATATTTATATGAATATTCCATAAAGTTCTCTAATTTCACTCATATCTCATTAGAAAAGTGTTTTCTCTATTATTAATCAAGAGGAAATTGACCAATATTAATCTTTTTTGGTGGTGATACTATTTGATTATACATATTCACAGTATAACAATCCTTGATCATCAGATCGTAAACTTTAGTACTAAGATAAAATTAACCATCTGTATTAACATTTGACTTCAAATTAATATAATCAAAGCTATTTAATAAAACATGAGTCTTTTCATACATTACATCGATGTCACATTCAATTCTAATAATAATTTTATATCAAAGAAAATTTTCCATTATGTAGTCTATTACCTTAATATATATTCAATTATAAATCACTCTTAACAAGTCATGATGATACATAACATATTCATTAGAAAACAATTTATTATCATAATATACATCAATACAAATAGATCATAGAGAACATCACATATTATTCTTTTATATCTAAAAATTTCATGATTAAATAAGTGTTCTCCCAATACATTCACAATATTCTTTACAACAAAAACTGTATCACAACATATTTAATAAATAACAAAGGGCTCAAATACCACTTGGTGTACCTTTATCTCACTATACACCCCAAGGGGTGTGAATTAATATTTTGAAAATTATTCTTCTATTTTCATTAAATTGAATACTATATACATATAGGGAGACACCGTGAATCATATCTTTTAATCAAAAAATAGAAATTTGAATAGAATAAACACACTCATTTTACTAGTTTAACCAATAAAAAAACTCAAGTGAGTAAATATGAAAGTTGGGTAGATATATTGATTAACAACTACTTAATTAGTATTTGATTTCAACATTAGGAAGATATAAATCCCCCACGATGGTCCATGGCCTCTTCCAATCATTTGAAAAATAATTTTAAGAGGGATACTATGATGATATCAACTCACAGGTCAATTTTTTTAGATATTAATTAAATATAGGTACACAAAACAAAAACAAGTTCCCTATTATTATAAAATATTAACATACATATTTTCCATATATATTTAAAATAACATATTAATTCAATCCTAATATTTAATTGACTTATGTAAAATAAAACTTCACCAGTAAATATTTAATAATCAATAATTTCAAAATAGTAGATCCTATAGTCCCTATTATTTAATCTCTCTATTTTTTCATTTTTGTTTTTTGAAACAATAATTCTACAAAGTAACTTTCCTTATATTCAGAAAATATTTCAATTTTATATTTAAAATAAAAAATCTAATTAAATTATTAATGAAACCCATCCATAGGATTGATTCTTATATATATATCACAAGTGAATTCTAAATTGGTAGTTTAAGTTTAACTAACCCCCAAGACTCTAAGGAATATCCATATAAAAATTCCTATTTTAATTATATTGAATCTATATATCATGGTGAAATAGAACTCTTTGCATCATCATGAGTATGTTTTGAGTTAACTAATTTTCAACATTATTTAACATTATACTATTTAACCACCTTTAATGGTGAATGATCTTATTGACTTTTTAAGAATATCATTTCTGTTTTGACAAATAATGACACTCCTTGGTGTAATTTTATGCATCGATGTGGATGTTTTCTACTTCATCTTGAATGTTGTGTGATAAACAAATCCATTATTTAGATACCCTTATAATTATAGTTACCAAATAAATTTGACCATTATCTATGAATTTTTCCCTCTATATCTTCGATGCATTCCAAAATCTTCCATGTGTGAAATTGAAGCTCTTTCAATTTATAATGTGGTTACATAGCATGATTCGTGGCCTATTTAATCACAATCCCACATAAAAATATAGTTCGTTATGAGATAGATTCATTAACACAAAAATGGAATCTATTTTTTGAAAAATTATTTTATGTCCTACAATGGTCAGTAGGTCACTATGCCTCCCAATAAATTTCGGTACTCCACGATGGTATTATGTATTGTGGTCCATCTTACTAAATAGATCCAACCCATGTTTGTATCTATACTAATTCTTCACACTACTTAGATAATAAATTGTTCTTTTGTCTACCTCATTGTGGAAAATTTCTCATATGATATTTGAGGGGTTGGGCCAAATTTTTTTCGAACTCAGAACACGACAACATAATAGGGAATTTTTTTAAAATTTGATTTTTTTGAATTTTCCATAACACTATATTATTAAATATTCTTTATAATAATTTTCTTTAAAAATCAAATAACTCATAATTAAAAAAGAACATGTCACTAATAATATACCTTCAATTACAAAAATATCTCTGAATATAAAGAACATTTTATTAGATGATAAATATTGAAGGTAAATGTGGAATATTAATCAAATTTATGTTTGATGATATTTATT
Organism: Viscum album; assembly: GCA_963277665.1. Taxonomy (NCBI): domain Eukaryota; kingdom Viridiplantae; phylum Streptophyta; class Magnoliopsida; order Santalales; family Viscaceae; genus Viscum; species Viscum album. The sequence continues at coordinate 1,609,257,137 of OY728140.1, forward strand.
GTACTTATTCATGAATATTATATATTTGGAAATATTTACAGATTAGAAGGAATTATTTAAAGATAAATAAAAAAAGTTAGTTTATTGAATAACTCATCAGGATATAGTGATATTAGGTGTGGGTGTTTTTGATAATTAGATAAATTGAATTGTTTTACATATAGTAAGGGAACAATATAAAAAGGGAAATGTGTTTTTAAGAAATAAAAAGTTTCGATTGGAAAACACCCTCTCAGGGATTCTTCAGCTACAGAAAGTTATATCCTAGATAATAAGTTATATTGTGTATTCATCCTGAAATAGTTTTCTTTTGACGATTTTAATCATTTTAAATATATAGCATATATAGTGAAAATTACTTTATTTTATGTAAATCTCCGTTCTAGTGGTAATAATGATTTCATATATTATTTGGAAGTACATTTTAAAATTCCTTATGATATATTGTTAATTAGATTTTTTCCCTAAATCATTATAGAATTATTTGTTAGAAAGATCAAATAAATTTAGATATTGATAAATGTGTCAAGAAAGTATTCAAATAGATATTTTATTTGATGTTTTAAGAGAAGATTTCTCTTTATGTGACTTTATAGGATATTTGGATAATGTAGGTAGAGTTATTCTGTAAAGAATATGTATTGAAAGAAGATAACTATATTTATTTTAATAATGCAAAATTTTAATCCATAAAATATAAATGTATAAATTCTATTAAATAGAAACATCATATGTATGGAATCCTACCATTTTATTACATATTTGTTTTATTAAATGGTACTAATATAGGATTTTTTATAGTTTAGTTTTTTGGAAATAAGGTTCATAATACATGAAAATAGAAAACATTATTTTAAACCCACTTGAAATACATATTCATGGGTTAAACCAGTGTTACATTTACAACAAGTCATTACCTAGGGACATACATTAAATGAAAGTGGGGAGAATGAGGCTTAGTAACAAAATAAAAAAGGGTAAAATTTAGCATGTGATTATAAAGAATATCAATAAGAATATGAGGAATAAAAATATATCTTTAAAAAAGATAAATAGATATTGAATATTAAAATGAACATGAACCATAGCATGTAAATGTGGAAAAAAATTAAATGATAGATTTATAATAATATAACCAGTTGTTTTTACCATGGTGTCCTAGATGTAAATTACCAAGGTTATTCACCAAGGTATCATGAAAAATGTCAGCTCTAGAAATTAAATTCTATACCTATTGAATTGGATAACTATAATGGTGAAACCTTCATATGTATTAATTAATGTGAAACACATATATAATAATAAATAATTTCATTAATTACATGTGGATAATAATGTATGGGTTTATTATCAAAATCCTAGTGTATAAATGTTTTTAATGGCATGATCCTTACATTATTTTTAACTCAAGAAATGAAATGTGAGTGTAATATATTTAAATATATGGAAAAAAAATATCATTTTTAAATATTTTTAATGATCATTTAAAAATATTGGGTCTGGGTATTCAAATAATAATGAAAGTACAATTCATCATGTAAAAGAGAGAAATTTGAGAATTAAAATCTACAACATGATGGGTATAAAAGATGTTTTTAAATGCGGTAAAATGAGAAAGTATAAGGGTACCCAAATGATAAAACATACATTAGATTATGGGTATGATAAAAAGGGTAATAAAATAGAGTAACAGTTACATTTATAATACATTTATAAAAAGAGTTTATTGAATTGAAGATAAAGGAAATATAATTATTTTATCTTGAATAGTTACTCCTATATCATAAATAATTGAACAATGGGGGCATGAAGAAACATTGTTGATTAAATTGGATAAAATTAAAGATAATCATTTTATAATGGACTAAGAGTGAAGAAGAATTTTGAAATGGGTAGTTATTTATAGAAAAATTGGAGGAATTTTTTAATAATTTACAAATATATGTCCTAGAAGTTTTTTTGTGGAAAATGGAAATCAATTATCATAAACATAGTTTTCCTCATTTTTAAGACATTTAGGATCGGTTTTATGTTATTTTAGTCCAAAATAAATGAATATTGTTTTTAACACTTCTTTTGGATTGTAAAATTAAATATTCTACAATGTAATGTTTTTAGAAATTAATATTTTCTATTTATACTTATGAAACACAATTATAGGTTTATAAATTGATTAAAATATATTAAAATTTTCAAAAATATTATAAAACATTCCATAAATGTGTTTAATTATTTATTACATCATTATTATATAAATAAAAATACATAAAAGTTACTAAAAAACCAAAATTTATGTTTTAATTTTAATGAAAAAATAAATTATTTTAGAAAATTATCATAAATTCAACCTAAAATATTTTAGATGTGTTGACATTAAATATACGGTTTATTTTTAAAAAATTATTCCATAAATATGATAATTTTAACTTTGGATTTTAAAGATATGAATTTATTTAAAAATTGTAGTTTTTAAGAAACATTAAAACTTATGAAACTTAAAAAAAAATCCAAAGGGAAATAAAAATTACTTTATAATTTATATATTTTCAGGTGTGTGTTAATATTATATTTGATTAGAAAAACATTTTTCATAATACTTGAGTTTGTTATAAAATTTTAGATATTTTCTATAACAATACAATTATTTATTATTTGCGTCCAAAAATCAATTTTTCGAATATGTCTTCATTAAAATTATATACTATTAATAAATTATTCCTAAATGGAATTGATGTTATAAAAATTTTATTTATAAAATTCAAAAAAATTATAAAACTAAGTCCTAGACATCTAACCCCTTATTACTCCTACATATTTTATAAGGATGAGGTGTTCTATGGTCATAGTTTAATAGGGTTTCTCGACTAACCTTGTGGAAGTGGTAATCTCTATATACCTGAACATATTTTATAGGTGAGTTTTTTCAATTGAATTGTTAAATATTGGTTTGGGGTCAGTAAAGGGAAAACCCCAATGACACTACCTACCTCCAAAGTTTTGAAAAATCGGATTCAAACGTACCATATATTTTGTTTGAGGCCATGAGTTCCCCTTTATATATAAATTATATATTTTCATTACTATCTATAGAAAATAATTATAATGTTAAATTTATAAGGACGAGGTCCTGTTTCCAATGTTCATATTTACCTGTGGTCATATTTATCCGACCTTCATATAACTATCAAATTTCAATAGTCATGTTTTCTTTTAAACCATATAAATAAAATTTAGTATTTCATCCAAAATTCACTATTATTTCTCTCAATGGTAATATTTTCATTTATTATGATATTTTTTTCGTTTTCAAATATTTTGTTTCATATCTATAGCATTTTCAGTTGGGATACGATTCCAGTAGACTTGGTCAATCCATACAATTTCCATTTTAGCTATTCTATTTTACATTTCATTTAGTAGTAATGTTTTTAATTTTAATTGGTTTAATTGTTGACTAATGTAATGATCATTGTTAATGATAATTTTTTTTGTTAATTTCTATTTATTTTGTATATGTATAATATTATATGATATGTAAAAATAAATTATTCAAGAAAAATATATCATTTCAATAGTCTAGTTATTTATAATATATATAGAAGAAATAATAATAATGATAAGAAGAAGGTATCCAAGTAATTGTGTATTCTCATTAAGGTTAATAAATTTCATTCCTTGTGAATATATAAAAAAACATTGTAGTGTACTTGTCTTATAAATACGATGAAATATATTATACGTTACCTGAATTCATGGAGGATGATGGTGAAATATAGGGACCACATCATGCTGTAAATATTGATATTTTTTGAGAAATAAACAAGTAATGATTCAAGCCTAGAAAGGTGATGTAAAATTATTGAAGGATGATTGTCTAAATAACTAGTCTTACATAATATATTTCGAGGAAGAAAATAAAATTTTGATAAAGGGTGATATTTCTTCAATAGATTACGTTAAAATAATAAAATAGACAATGAAATAATAAAGTGATATATTCAAAGAATTTGTTCATGATAACAATTTACCCATGATAAAAATAATCCCCCAATATTATTTATTTCTACACAAAGATATTATAGTAAAGAGTTAGTGATTATTTTAATTAAGAAAATAATTTTAAATTAGAGAATTTATATTTACAACTAAAGAATAAAGATTTTGGTGTTATGTTATTTGAGGTAAATCATAATATTGTGATCAATAAGATAAAAACTATATATTTTCACATGGTTACATTAGTTGTTATTATGATAAAAGAAATCTATAATTTATAAAATATAATAATATATGTGAATGATTTGGAATGAAAATATATCATAAGAAATTTTTTAAGAAGTTTTATTTTTGTGGAATCATATGGCACACAATAAATTATTTGAATGAGAATTTGGATATGTGAATTCAATGAATAATTTTTGATACATGTCATCCAATTATGTATATTGAAATAAATTAATATTTCATTAGTGGAAGTTATATTTTCAAAAATAAATATCATGTCAAAAGGTATCATGGCCTCAAAAATAATGAAGGATCTAATATGGGATCCCCCACTTCATTGATAATAAGGAAACATGGATGAAATAATGGGAAATATATTATACTCAAAAATATATTTATGGTATTGGTTTTTTAGGAAATGGGATGGAAAATGATGATTACTCAAGTATCATTCATGTGTTTTTCACATAAACCACCATGGAGAGAAAACATGAGATTTAATTATTGTGAAATGATTGGACACAATATAGATTTTTATTTAAAGTATATAAATAAATCTTTTTAATGAGAAACTCAGAGGCTAGAACGATATATCTCACTAGAGAAACAATTCATGCATTTCAAAAGATAGTAATGAAAAAAGAAAAAAAGGATAGTTCCTCAAGAACCAAAGGGTTTTTACTCACAAAAACATTATAAAAAATTAAAGAACAAATCATGGAGAGAAAAAACATAATGAATTGGTTTCACTCATGGAAATAAAGAAGGAGAAACATATGGCATGACTCGTTGGTTTCATCCATCTTATTCCAAAGAATGAGTGACTGACCTATGGAGTTTTCCATCCATAGTAATAATGTAATGTAAAATGATTCATAGATGTCGAATAGAATGGGGAAACTCTCACTATTGATATTATTCTAACAAAGAACATATATACCAAAAAACTATATGTTGAATATCTTTGGTCCAAATATTTGGTGAGAATTTTTCACTAGTAGTGGCATATGGAGAATTTTTTGAAAGAATATAAAAGGTTATGGGTTAGTTCATATTGAATAACCAACCTCATCTATGTGAGGATATATATGGTTACCACTTTCCACATACACATAATTTTTACATTTGATGATTAGTTTGATATAGTTTTAAGAGGTATATTTAATCTATGAGGTAGATTCATTAAAATACGATTAATGACTTGATATAGATTGAATTAATTTAGTATATAAATTACTATTAATATTGTTTAAAGAAACTAAAATGGGTATCAAATAAAAATTATTAGGTAATAAGTTTATTAATAGATAATTAAAGAATCATATTGCAAAATATATATATACAAAACATGAAGAAGATATTCAAGTGGTTTCATGGAAAGAATGTTCAAAACGTGTTATCAAAAATACATTAAAAAAAAATTTGGATCTATTAATACATGATTAGGTGATTAATTTTAAGTGATAATAAGATTTTTGGAGTGTAATATATTTCAATGTAATATATATGTTTTATTAAAGTAATAAATCAAATTTTAGTATTTAAAATCATTGATCCACCCTTTTACCTAGTGTTGAATGTATCAGAAGAAAAATATGGATAGTTGGATAGAGTAGTATATATAGTTAAATTGGAAGAATTTTTCTTTTTGTTAATGAAATAAGAAATAGGCGTCATTAGATTTATCTTCATTATAATAAAAGTTACCAAGATGAAACTATTATTGAAAATATGTTGTTCACCCAAGTTGATGATTCTTATAAATTTGGTATCTAGAATAGATGAATGTATGGGGAATTGATAATAAATATTCAAAGGTTGATCAAGTTCATCTGAGAATGGATACGTTCTATAAATAAATAAATAAATTACAAGAATAATAAGTGGTATATCTTGTTTATCATAAAAAAGTGGTATCAATTAGCTTAACATGTGGTATGATTCACACACTTATATCTATGTTTTTTATATAATGACTGTATTTATGAGTATTATTAAGATCATATGTTGTTTTTTTAGTTGCCTTATTTTTCAAGTTTCATAATCTTTTTTATGTAATTGAGTGGCATTGACAACATAGAATTTATTAATATACTCTCTTGTTTCAAACAATATGTTTTGACATTGTAGCCCTAGATAAATTTTTGAGGAGTGTTTTTCAAGTGCTGAGTCCACTGAATGGAATTATTGGAGATTAATATAGTTGATAATGAAATTGATTTCAAAATGAAGATACAATGAAGGATATTTGATAAAAATTCCTGGGTTCTATTTATATTAATTAATTTATTCAAACAATCCTAAATGTATTACTGGTGAAAACAATTTCCTGAATGTTTTAAAGTATGGATTACTAAATGAGAGTATAGTCGCATTGAATCTAACTAATTTTTAAATAATTATTAAATTTATTAAAAATATAGGTGAAAGAAGATTATTGACAATGGAGGCATGTAGATGGTGAAGAAGAAGAAGGGATAATGTATCTGATGAGATGATACCTTCAAATTCCATTGAAAATGGGGGAGGAAATAAGTCTATAATATCCATATAAAGGGTGTATCATGGATATAAATAGAAAGGGGGATATATTATCCCTATATCATTATGATTCATGATTTTTATGAATGTATTATCAGAAAAATATAAAGAAGGGGAGATTTATAATACAAGTATGTTTATTGGATTTCTTGACAATCATAGAAGTATGATGAATGTAAATCACTGATTATGATGAATGAAAGTAACTAAAGTATGATAAATTAATATAATTAAATGTAGATGATGATGTATGGTTTTGAAGGTTGTGTTTTTTAAATAGGATTTGAGAAATTGTTGTTGACAATCACCAAAGGGGTGATATTTGGAAGACATGGTGATGTGATAATTTTGAATACACAAGGATGTAATAATTTGTAGTAATGGTATAATAATGCATGGAATTCAAATATATGGAATATAAGATTCAAGAATTTAATAGAGTATCTAAATAATATTTTATCATGTAATCACTAATTTAATGATATAAAGAGAGACCTTAACATCTCCATATATCATGGAAATAGATCTAGAATATCAAATATGAGGAATAATGTTAAATATGATCCACATGGATGTTTTATGATGTCTAATTCTTATATAAAATAATATTATGGCTTTGGAAAGAGTTGGAGGTCTCAAGGAATTAACTAGAGATGAATGGAAGATGTTTTTCAGAAGAATAATTCACCCCACCATGGTGATATTGGTTATGTTTTGATAGATCATAAAATATAATGGATGGATATGTTGTCGGTGTTTGGGATGTTATTTTAATCATGACACATTTTTGATTGAAATGTACATTTTCTCTGTGAAGAAGTATATTGTGATTTAGATAAGTTAAAAAAATGAGTATCATAGAATATATATATATATATTATTTCCATATGAAATTCATTTCATTGAGAAATTAGAATGTCATGGTTGATGAAGACTAAATTGAAATGTAGATATAAAGAGTGAAAAATAGTATCAAATTTGGTATTGGTATTACAAAATCCCAATAAAAATGCGGATAGCCACTACATGTATTTAGTAATCTATTATAGATCCAATATAAAAATTTACATGTCTATACACAAGAGTCATCAGAGTTATATAATACTTATACAAGGGTAGTGAAAAAGGGTCACTAATTGTTATAATAAGGGAGATGTAAGATGATGGAAAACGTTCATAAAAATGAGATTTATTGAACATATATATTATTAATATTTTTTATTTAAGATCTAGGTAATGTTAAATATCATATTTTCTGGAATATCGTTGATATAGTTGTCTTTTTGGAGTAAAAAGTGTATATCAAAACAATTATAATTCCAAGATAGAAATTATTTAATCTAGGGAATATTTTTTCATATTAAGTGTAGTTAATTAGTAGATCATTGATTCAACAATTCTTATAAGGAATAAATTATATCAGGATTTGTTATCATATAGAAGAATATGATATACCTTGGAGAATCACGTATGGGATTATGATATAGTTATCATTATAACTATATAATGATCATAGAGAGAGATAAAATTCAAAAAAATGATATCTTATAGAGTACTGTAAAAAGAAGGGTATGGGATTAATCCTTGGTATGCAATGATAAATTCCCTAAATCATTTATTAGGAAATGATCATTTGTGATCAATGGCTTCACCTATACTTTGTATCAACCAAAATACTGAGTTATGGGGATTTTTTTTGGTACACGAATAAAATTAAAAGTATATGATCTTTTATGTATCCTGTTGAAGATGAACTAAGTAAATTCAATGATTCTATGTATGTTGTTATTTTTAACACATATAAATTATAATAGGTGTGGATTCAATTTATAATGATTTTGGATGAATTGTGTTTAATCTAGTAATGTAATAATATTTCAAGGGAAATGTATTTTTAACTATGAAAAATATTGAATTAACAAGATTCCTTGTTCACCCTTCCCTTTCAAGGTGTCTCAGGTTACAACACTGACCATACATAATTAGCTGGTATTATGATATCCATGTAGTGTTTGGATGTTAATGATTGATTTTTAGAAAAAATGGTCACCATTGGAGAATTTTCCAAACAATATATGTAACATCCCATTATGTTTTCAGGTAATTTTTTATGTTTCTAAGTACCCATGTTTTTTAGTAAAGACTTGGGTTGCATTTGGGTGAACTTTTAAAGAAAAACTAGAGGACAGTGTGTTTTGCACGGTTTGCGCATGGTTTGAAAAACCATGCCAGCCTTGAAACATATACAGAAGCTTCCACACGGGCGAAGCATGGTTTGTCTAACCGTGTGGCCAAACCGTGCGAGAAGGGTGGCTATGTTAGTAGCTCACGCACAGTTAACACACAGTTTCTCAAACCATGAGGCCTCTTAAAGATAGATCCTTAAATTGTAGATCTCGACAGTTTTACCTCTAAGTGATTCATTTTTCGTCCTATGCATCCCTAACTCAGGATTTGATATCTCCCAAGGTCATAGAAGGTTCTCCAATCAATCTGGAGGTGAACAGAATGCTCCTCTTGGTGAATCGAAGTGGTATTCTCAAGGTATGCGATTGTTTTTCATCGTTCTTGATTGGATTATTAGATCTACTTGGATATACATCTCCTCTTCTCTTGGTTTCATAGATCTACACTCGTTATGGGGAGATATAAGTGTGTGGTACCAGGTTTTATGAGGTTTGGAATTAATCTTTCTAGGAGAAGAGATCTAAGCTGGGTTCTTGAACAAAAGACCCAGTTTTCTTGAGCATTCTCGATCTTTGTGTTTTGGTCCAAACCCTTGAGGTAGGTTGTTCCGTTCCTACATTCCAAATTGATTATCTTTGTATTTTCTAGATTTATTTCAATCATTTATTTAAATTCAATTGCTTATTTTGCTTTCAATTAAATTGTTAAAAACTCGATTCCATTGAATTGAGATATTTGACGTGGTTTTGGAATGAAAATTTAGAAAACCCCAATTCCATTGAATTGGGTGTGGTATGGAAAATTGGTCGATGTAAATTTCTGCATTTAAATTGTAGATTTTATGGAAATGTTTCCAATTAAATTGATGAATTTAATTGTGGAAATGAATTTTCAAATAATGGAATTTGTTTTGAATGGATTTCAAACTGTTGAAAATGGATTGGAATGATTTGATAGAAGCCCATTGTTTTTATCTTGTGAAAGAGGCATGTTTTGAATAAAACCTATTTTTGTTTTTAATGGAATGAGATTGGCACTTTTGAAATGGAAGAATGGGAATGATCATATTTTAGCCTTTCTTAAAATAGTTTCCCCATCATTTAAGAGAACATGGAATCCTTAGATAGTTAGTGAGTTATTTGGATAAAATATATGCTACGAAAACATTCTTAAACATACATGCGGCAGGTCACATACCTGATGGGTTGGTGACAAGTCTCCTTTGGCCAGTGTCGTAGGGACGTGCATATACACATCTTTCGGAGTTTACATAGAGTGTGGAATCCTATAACTGGTTTAGACTATTGTATCTTTTAGAAGATGACCATGTTGCTTCTTTGATTGTTTATATTTGTGATATAAATATATGCCAATGATTTTGAACTATTCTACATGCCTGATGAATTTATATAAACTATTTTATATAAATGATTTACTTGAGCCGTTGTTTTAGAAATATTCCTTCATTGTAAAGCCTTGCTTGATGAATTTTCCATCACTTGAAAATGTTTAGCATGATTTGTTAGAAATATGATTTTGAATTTCCAAACATGTTTATTTAAATATTGAAAGAGTAGATCAACGGGAAGGGACCTCTTGGAGGTGGTTCTAGCTAGTGATCTTTGGTCTTGGTGAGTTGTGTCCTTAGGGACCTTGGGACTGTTTTTCCCTCTATATTACTTGGGTTGTGGTACTTTAGCCTATTGTGCCTCTTTGTTTTCTGGTACAATACTCCTAGTGGGGATTCTTTTGTTATGCATACTATTTTGTTTCACTCTTGCTTCCGCATTCATGTGCAAAATTCATTCCCACTTGTATGTTGTATGATGCCAGGTGCTAGTCGCGGACCCATGGGGATCGGGAATGCCATTCAGGCTATGTCAGGGCCTGCTCAGTTATCGGGTTACCAGGGTACCCGGTTTGGTTTGTGAAAAATTGGAATCAAAGGGAACTTTTTAACATCTTGCCTTAATGACAGTATGCATTTGAGTTTTCTTGTTGGGAAATTAGTGGTAGTTGTGATTGAGTGCATGGCCAGCTCTTACAACAATGAACGTTAAGTCACTAGGGGTGGTTAGGGAAATGCGACTTGTGGAATAGTTCTATTATTTTTCATATTTTGATTTGGATTTAGTGGGATCCAAATCATGTTTATTCCTTCTTTAAAGATTAGTTTTCCTTGTTACTCGGTTGGTGTCTTAATATCTTTCTTTTCTGGTGTTGTGTAGCATCAATCCCATGAAAAGATGTGGGAATCAAATCCAAAAAGAGGATGCTGCTGAATCTCAGCAAGCAAGTCCTATTGTGGATCCAAGTTTGGTAGAGGTGATCGTTCGCACTGTCCATGCTCTGGGACAGGAACCACCTCTAGTCTGTATTCAGACTCCAGCATTATATCCTCAATGTAATAATCTCCGAAGACGTTCTCAAGAGTTCCTATGCTAGAAGCCACCAGTTTTCAATGGCTCCACTGACCCTCAACATGGTGAGGAATGGTTGAGTAAGATTGAACATCTGTTTGGGTTCTGGGAGACACGTGATGTGATCAAGGTGAAGTGTGCCACCTTCGTGCTGGAGGGACCAAGAAGGAGATGGTGGGACACGATGGTGACTGCCGTGAAAGATGAGGGTTTGGAGTGGAAATACTTTAGGGTTATTTCCACTGATCAGTTCTATCCATAATATATGGTGTTTCCCAAGGCATGGTGTTTTTGAAACTTGAGCAGGCTAACAAAACCGTGACAGAGTACTCAAATCAATTTGTTGAGTTGGTACAGTTTCCTCCTAAAATTGTATCTAATGAGAGGATGAAGGCACGAAGATTTGAGTTGGGGCTTCGATCAGATATCCCTTCTCAGATTTTCTTACTGAATCTACCCACTTATGATGATGTGATGGATAGGGCGATGATGGTTGAGATGGATTTGGAAGGAAAGTCAGGGTTGCAGGAAGTTCCTTTTTCATCTAGTGTCAGTGTTGGTTTCTTTAAAGGAAAACAGATGCACAATGTTTCTCATGGTGGTTCTCAATTACAGGGTCATTCTAGACCTCTGGTAGCACTAGGAGGGACATCCTTGACTTGCTATCAGTGTGGAAAGCCAGGAAATTCTAAGAGGTTTTACACTGAGGAACCCAACAACTGTATCTCATGCGGTCATTTAGGGCACTTACAGAGATTCTTCCATCACTTCTCTACTCTGCATAGTGAAACAAGATCATCAGCACCTCCAAATATTGTGGGTCAATCAAATGCTTCACGTGCAAAAGGGTTCTAGCAACAGGAATCTGGAACGAAGCTTCTCCACGCAGTGGAAGAGTCGTCAGAGGTAGCTGATACAGGTTATGCAATAGTGAGATGTACCATTACTATAGATTCATCTTTAGTGACAACTCTTTTTGATACAGGTTCATCTCACTCATTTATTTCAACCCGCATTGTTAATCTGCTTAATCTTCCTATGGAACTTTTTTCTTGTGCGATGGATATTACTACACCCCTTGGTTTAATGAGAGAGAAAGGTCTATGTAGTCCTTATTGTGTCTTCTCTCTATCATACGTTGATCATTCATGGAATTTATTGGTTCTTGACATGAACTCTTTTGACGTCATTTTTGTGATGGATTGGCTCATCGCCAATAAAGCCCAGATTGATTGTTGTATTCGACGGGTCTACCTTACTACACCCAGTGGTGTGCCTCTTGTTTTTCAAGGAGAATTGGACCCAAGGACAAGTAGAGACAGACCCTATTTCCTAAGGTTGGAGAAAGTTATATATGTGTTTTATTTTGATCTAGAGAGAGATTAATTGTGTGGTGATCTCCTTCCAATCGTCGCTGAGTTTCCCAACGTGTTTCCTTCTGACTTCTTTGGTATGCCACTAGTAAGGGAGATCGATTTTTCAATTTAGTTAATTCTTGGTATTCAACCGGTTTCTATACCTTCTTACTGACTGGCTCCAACCTAATTAAAAGAACTAAAGTCTCAGTTGGATGATCTTCTTGAGAAAGGTTTTATACGCCCGAGGGTGTCACCTTGGGCAACACCAGTTCTCTTCACCAAGAAGGCCGATGGTTCTCTATGCGTATGTGTTGATTATCGAAAGAAAAATAGAGTTACAATAAAGAACAATTATAAATTACAATGAATTGATTAATTGATTGACCAATTGGATAGGTAAAATGGCTTTCAAATATTGATCTTCGATCTGGTTACAATCAGTTGAAGATAAAGGAATCTGACATTTAGAAAACTGCCTTTCGAAGTAGGTATGGCCCTTATGAGTAACTTGTTATGACCTTCGTCCTAACAAATGTTCTTGTAGTTTTCATGGAATTGGCGAAAAAGGTTTTACATGAGTATCTTGATACTTTTAATGTTTTCTTTGTGGTTGAAATTCTTGTCTACTCCAAATATGAGGAGGAACATGTGCATCATCTGAGAACAGTTCTTAGTTTTATATTGAATCACTGACAATATTCCAAGCTTTCAAAGTGTGATTTCTGGATTTGGGAAGTGAAATTCTTGGGACATGTCATTTCAGAATAAGGAATATCAGTTGATCCTGAAATGTTGAAGGCTATTATGACTTGGGAACAACCACGAAATGTTTTCGAGATTCGAAGCTTCTTGGGCTTAGCAGGATATTATCAACGGTTGGTTAAAGACTACTCAAAGTTAGCTTCTCCAATAACTTCTATGACTCGAAAGGGAGTGAATTCTTCCTGGAATGAAAAATTTCAGAGTTATTTTGTTGAGCTAATGTGTAATTTCACTACTATGCTAGTGTTAACTCTTCCTGAGTCTGGGATAGTGAATGTGGTATTCTGTGATGCATCGAGATCAGGTTACGGATGTGTACTCATGCAGGGTAATCATGTTGTTGCGTATGAGTCTCATCATCTTAAGCCTCATGAGAAGAACTATCTAACCCATGACCTTGAGCTTGCTGCTGTAATGTACGCACTTAAGTGTTGATGACATTACCTTTATGGAGAAAGGTTTACTATGTATTCAGACCACAAGACCTTGAGTTATATCATATCTCAAAAATATTTGAATCTCCTCCAAAGGTGTTGGGTTGAGTACCTACAGTCCTTCGACTTTAAAATTTTATATACCTCGGGGAAAGGGAATGTTGTTGCAGATGCGTTAAGTAGGAAACCTCCATCTTAGGCTGTGATGGAATCTTCTGAAGAGTGGATTTTGATAGCACTTTTTTCTCAGTTGCATATTGGAGTTCAGTGGAAGGGGAATGAAGTTTTTTTATCCAACGTTCAGTTGACTTCTACCCTACTCGAGTTAATTCTTTAGGAACAACAACTAGATGCTGAATTCCGTGGCATTAGGGACTCTCATTATGGTGGGGATATCAACACCTTGTGGTTGTTCTCCAAATAGGGTGTTTTGTGTTATCGAAATCGTTATGTTGTTCCGTTATCGGAAAGGTAGGATGTGATGAGGGATTTCCATAACTCTCACTGGGCTATGCACCCGGGAACCACGAAGATGTTCTATGATATGTGGTGCCACTTCTGGCGGCTAGGTATGAGAAGAGACATTTCTGAGTTTGTATCTCGTTGCTATACATTCCAGCAGGTGAAATCCGATCACCAAAAGCCTTCGGGTTTGCTTGAACCACTTCCAGTCCCTAAATGTAAGTGGGATGAAATCTCAATGGACTTTGTGGTTGGGTTACCTAAAACCTAGAGGAAGAAGAATGCAATATGGTTCGTGATCAAAATACTGACCATGTCATCTCACATTATACATATTCGAGATACAACCAATGTTGAGGAGTTGGGAAATATCTTTGTGAAAAAAATTGTTCGTTTACACGGAGTTCCATTTGTAATATTGTCTGATAGGGATCATTAGTTTACTTGTCGCTTTTGGAGAGGCCTTCAAGAGGCACTGGGATCTCAGGTCTGTTTGAGCACGGCCTACCATCCATAGTCAGAGGGTCAGATAGAGAGAGCCATTCAGATTCTTGAGTATATTCTCCGTGCTTGCGTTCTGGAATTTGGTGGATCGTGGGATGATCATTTGGGGTTAGCGGAGTTTTCTTATAACAACAGTTATCAATCTACGATCAAAATGACTCCTTTGGAGGCTTTGTCTGGCTATTCTTTTAAATCTCATTTATGTTTTTCAGAGATTAGTGAAAGCTCTTTGGTAGGACCAAGTTTGGTCCAAGAGACGACAGCTAAGATCCAGTTGATTCATCATAGAATTTTGATGGCACATAGCCGATACAAGTCTTATGCTGATCGTCGACGTAAACCTTTAGAATGCTTAGTTGGTGACCAGGTGTTTTTTAAAGTTTCACCCCGGTTAGGTCATCGATGACTTGGGAGGCATGGGAAGCATGATCCTTGTTTTTGGGGACCTTTTGAGGTTGTTGGTCTCATGGGGGAAGTTGCTTACCATTTATCTCTACCACCACAACTGACGTAAATACATAACATGTTCCATTTCTAGTAGCTATGAAATTACATCTTTGATCCATCACATGTTGTGAGGTGGAGTGATCTTGAGATTGAACTAGATTTATCTGTTTCTGAGCAACAAGTATGGGTTATTGATTCTGAGACAATGGTACTTTGTTGGAGAACGATACCTCTGGTCTATATACTTTGGCAGAATGGTTCAGATTCTCATGAGACTTGGGAAAGAGATGCACTAATGAGGGAGGAGTGGCCTCATCTTTTTGATATGGATGTTTCTTCATAGGATTTCTAGGGGCAGAAAGGTCTTATGGTGGGGAGGATGTAACATCCCGTTACGTTTCAGGTACTTTTTGATGTTTCTAAGTAACCCTGTTTTGGAGAAAGGACTTGGGTTGCGTTTCAGTGAACTTTTAAAAAAACTAGAGGACAATGTGTTGTGCACGGTTTGTGCAGGGTTTGAAAAACCGTGCGACCAAACCGTGCCAGCCTTGAAACTCGGGCAGAAGCCTTCGCACGGGCGGCACACAGTTTTTCTAACCGTGTGGCCAAACTATGCGAGAAGGGAGGCCAAGGCACTAGATCATGGATGGTTAGCACACAAATTGTCAAACCATGCAGACAAACTGTGCGGCTACTTAATGTTAGATCCTTAAATTGTGGATCTCGGTTGTTTTTCCTCTATGTTATTCTTTTTTCCTCCTATGTGGCCCTAACCCTGGATTTGACTTCTCCCAAGGTCGGAAAAGGTTCTCCCATCAATCCGGAGGTGAAACGAAGGCTCCTCTTTGTGAATTGAAGCGGGATTCCCAAGGTATGTGATCATTTTCCATCATTCTTGATTGGTTTCATAGATCGTCTTAGATCTACTTCTCCTCTTCACTCGGATTCTTATATCTATGCCCGTTATGGGTAGATCAAAGTGTATGGAACCATGTTTGATGAGTTTTGGCCTTAATATTTCTAGGAGAAGAGATCTAAGGCGGGTTCTTGAAGAAAAGTCCAGATTTTCTTGAGCACTCTCGACCTTTGTGGTTTTGGTCCAATTCCTTGAGGTAGGTGGTTCTGTCCTGACTTTCCAAATTGATTAACTTTGTAATTGATTGATTTATTTCAATCAATGATTTAAATTCAATTTTTTATGTTTCTTTAAATTAAATTTATAAAACCTCGATTCCATTGAATTGAGATATTTGACATGGTTTTGGAATGAAAATTTGGAAAACCCCAATTCTATTGAATTGGGTGTGGTTATGGAAAATTGGTTGATTTAAATTTTTGTATTTAAATTGTGGATTTGAAGGAAATGTTTTCAATTAAATTTTGGAATTTAACTATGGAAATGAATTTGTGAAATGATGGAATTTATTTTAAATGGATTCCAAACTGATGAAAATGGCTTGGAATGATTTGATAGAAGCCCATTGGTTATATCTTGTGAAAGAGGCATGTTTTGAATAATACCTGTTTTGGTTTTGAATGGAATGATATTGGCACTTTTGAGATGGAAGAATGGGAATGATCATATTTTAATCTTTCTTAAAATAGTTCACCCAGCATGTAAGAGCGCATGAAAGACTTAGATGGTTAGTGAGTTATTTGTATACACTCTACGCAACGACAACTTTTTAAAACATACATGCAGTGGGTCACATCCATGATGGGTTGGTGACGAGTCTCCTTTGGCCAGTGTCATAGGGACGTTTGTATACACATCTTGCTGATTTCACATAGAGAGTGCGGAATCCTATAACTGGTTAATAATATCGTATCTTTTGGAAGATGACCATGTTTCTCCCCTTGTTTATTTATATTTGGATATAAATGTATGCCAATGATTTTTAACTATTTTACATGCATTCTAAATTTATATAAACTATTTTATATAAATTATTTACTTAAGCCATTATTTTAGAAATATTCTATCATTGTAAATCCTTCCATGATGAATTTTCCATCACTTGAAAATGTATATCATGATTTGTTAGAAATATTCTTTTGAATTTACAAACCTGTTTATTTAAAAATTGAAAGCACTTCTTTGGATAATCTATATTTGGAATCTGTTATGGAATCTTTTGGTGTATCCAATTGGGCTTAGGCTCACACCCAACTTTTTCCTTCGAGTGTTTGTAGACTTTCTTCTTCCAGAGTCGAGCAAAGGGAAGGGACCTCTAGGAGGTGGTTCTAGCTGCTGATCTTTGGACTTGGTAAGTTCTATCCTTAGGGACCTTGGGACTGTTTTTCCATCTATGGTACTTGGGTTATTGTACTTGGGCCATTTGTGCCTCTTTGTTTTTTGGTAAAATACTCCCAGTGGAGTTTCTTTTGTTATGCATACTATTTTGTTTCACTCTTGATTCTTCATTCTTGTGGAATATTCATTCACACTTGTATGTTGTACGATGCCAGGTGCTAGTCACCGACCCGTGGGGATCCGGAATGCCCTTCGGGCTATTTCAGGGCCAGTTCGGTTATCGGGTTACTAGGGTACTCGGGCTGGTTCGTGACAATAAAAACTTTTAGAAAAGTTTAATTAGGAGTCCATCAGAGTTCTTATGGCCTTAATAGTTGTATTATTCCAATTTATAATGCACTAAAGTTTTGGTTAGGGTCCACTGGTGTTTTGGTGGGGCATCATGTTACTTTAAAATTTTTATTTTTGTTAAATAATTACTAATTTTTGATATAAAAGAGGGGTGGTGACTAATGTCTAGAATCGAGCAACCCTCTCTCTCCATTTATTCTCTTCTCCCTATGAGGTTTTCACCCTAATTCCTTTCAAATATTTATAATTGTTATCAATAGAAGTCCTCATATGTATGCTAACCCATCAATTATCATATATTCCATTCTTTTTCATCACTATAGTGGGTTTAAACTAAAACCTATACTATATGTATTTTTCTCTAGTTTCTTTATTTTCTTCTCTAAGAGTCATATAAATCCATTAAATCAGATATGCATGAATTATCTAGCATTCGGTGGCTTGTTCCCTGATTTTTTGTATTTTGGTCATGTGTTTATGAATCATTTGATATACATACATGTGTAAGATTCTGTGTGTGATTATAATTGGAAACACTATTTTTGTCATTTCCTTTGTCATATTCTTAGGGGTTGTCTCATGTTGATAACAATAGAATAATTCAATTTTGGCTTACTCTTTCTTCGTTGGTGGCTTGATCCATGCTAGGAATGTTTTCACATGATGAAATTACATGGATTATGAAATGGATTATTTGAGATAGTTTCGTAGGAATGAAAAGGGTGTGCATTTAGTGGCTATGGAGTGATGTGGGTGAATTGGTGTAACATGAGTGGTGACAACTAAATCCAGGGGTGGATATAAAGGTTAACAATATGATTTTTAGTTGTATGATGTTAGTTATTAACATCACTATGGGTCCATCGCCTTGGCAGTTGTGTGCACATTGTGTAGAACCCATGAGGAGGTTTAATCGACAAGATATTTCCGGTACCCATCATAGTTAGTAAACATTAGATGGTGGTTTTTACTAATTGTTATGATATGGGATACTACATAAGTGTGAAGAGTATCATAGGGTGATTGAAATCACAATATGGGATTATAATTCTTACAGAATTTTTGGAACATTTTGGGGCTAATGATAAATTCATAGAAAAGGTAGAAAAATCAAGGTGTTTAATAATTTTTTGTTCTATTTAACCAATAATTTATATTGAATATGTTTGTGGAATGTGGTCCCATGATGTCTCATTCATGAAGGGGAAAATGGTATGATGATGACATTTTTTTTGGTATGGGATGAGGGATTATGCCTCATTCTTCCTCATATTTGTTTTTATTGTCAGTGTATCTTCCCATACTATCACTGGATAATGTAGGTAAAGTGATCCCTTGTAGATAATTTGTGCAATAGGATAATATTGTTGGACTATCTTCACTATTTTTAATGTTACTTATCATACACTTGTACACATATAGATATTATCAAGGGACACTGATGGGGGTGTCCTACTGAGTTCATACTCACAGCCATTGTGGGACCTCCAGGGAATGTGTAGACTTTACGGTTTATGATATGGGAAAGGTAAATGGATTGGTTTCTAGATATTAGTAGTTGATGGTGTTATATATGCATGGTCATGATGGTGATGGAGTTTGGACAAAGATCAGTTGGTTCCTTAGTACGAAGCTAAGATATGTTTGGTTTTTTTGACATTTTTCTCCCATGGGTGATCTGAATTTGATTTTTATGAATTGTACGACATTGCACACAAACTTTTTGTTATTTACTGTTGTTTCTTCATATTACCATGATGATTATTGTTATTTTTTCACTATTTAAACTTATAGGTACTCGATAGCCTCTCATATATAGTGAGGCATTCATGATATTAGAGTGGTTTTTTAATTGGTTTTCAGTGTGTTTTGTTTTGTTTTTTGGGGTTAAGGTAAGTATATGATTTAGAATTTTATTATATTTAGGATGGATGTAATATTTTTTTCCATTTTTAGTACATGTATGATCTAAAAACCAAGTCACCATTGAAACATGAATTATATTTTGGTTTTTATTATTACAGTTGAATTATTTGATATAGATAATTATTTTGTTTTATGATAATGATTTATGGAATCAAATCCTAGATTTGATAGACAAGTGGAAGTATACATTCTTCTTGAAAGGCATATTGGACACACATAACATGTATGTGTTTTTATTTGACAATTATTCATGAAATAAGAATGTGATTTGTTGTTTAATGTGTTGACAAAAACATATATAGTTTTTTAGTAATGATTATTGATGGAAATACACTAATATAAACTGGGTTCATTGAAACTAGTGTTTTTAGGTATGTAGGTCATGTATATGTGTCCTAGGTATGGTACCTAAACCTATAATTGGTTGGTCGATCCATATATATGTTCTGATGGTTGGTATTTGGGTATTGGAAGGGTTGTGTATATATGAGTGGGACATACATCCAGATACAGTTTTTCTTAAATGTGATATCTATTCTATGAGATATGTATTTATCACATTTTATTTTTGGTGATAATACAAAATAATGGCCCCCATTAGAGCATTAAGATGATATAGAAATAGTGAGACTCACGTTTTCATCAGATAAGGCCCCTGAGTTTGGAGACAAGTTGGGGAAACAAATAAATATTCCATCTCCATTAAGTCATCCATGGTTGATTGAGGAGTTTGGGTAATTATTTTATGGCCGTCTTAGGGTGAGTATGGTTTGGGGTTTTCAGAAAATTGATCAAGGACCTCTTGGAGATGAGAATTCCATTTAATATCATATGTGGACATTTTAGTCATAATATACTAATTTATTAAAGGGATAGTCTAGGCCCCAGATTGTCGAGAACTATATCAATTCTACAAAAACTATTTTCAGTTGTTTTGAGATACCTTATGGGTGGATGGTAATGTTTTTAGAATATTGTTCTCTAGGAATTAGAAAAATGAGGGTGGGATGTACTATTACATGTTGGTAGACATGTGGGTATTACTTATAATTATTTACGTTAATATTCTACACATAAATTTTCCTTGAGTAACCAAGGGTAATGTGATCTTGTGAGTTCACAGACCTAGTATATGGGTCATTAGATATATACCATCATATATGTTTTATATATTTCTATGATTTTCACCAACATTGTTGGGGGATATATTTATATGATGATGTTTTTTAGGATGTTCTTTGAAATTGTATTTTGGTCCATGTGAATATATTTAGATCGAAGTCATTTTTTTAGGTGGTAAAATATGAACTGATAGAAGAGAATAACATGACTAACATAAGAATACATAGTCATGTAGTAGTGTTGACTGAGGTGAGTAGTGGGGATTTATGTAGAAGAATTGGGGTCATGAAGAGACCTAGTAGGTTAGTTAGAGATGGGGATCAATGTTACCATCACTGAGTAGAAAATATCTAATGTTTTACTTATATGGTTAGGTTGTCATCTTCAAGACCAATATTAATTACATCCTAAGGAGTGTTGAGAATACCATTATATGGGACATCTAAAATAGTTCTTTTGGGAATAAACACATTGTTATATAGAGGACATCGATCAGGTCAAATGTAGGCATCTAGGTTTTGGGTGGTCATATATGTGATTTATCAACACGATTTGATCATGTAAGTGGATAGGATACCGAATAGTTGGGGTTGTAACTGACACCAAGTGTGACTCCATAGAGATTATAGGAAACATGAGGTTGATATTTAGGTTAAGATGTGGTTATTGAGCTAACATTTCCATAATATTCCATATATCTTTTAATGGATAGATGTATGTCATGACTGAGTTAGTGTTTGATTTTACGAGATGGGTACTAGTGAATGGGGCGTTTTATGTGTACTAGAATTATCATTTATTGTATAAGGTATGTGCGTTGAGTATGATGTGTGATATTTTGTAATGGTGTGGTGTATGACTAGTGAATGCGTGTGATGCATGGTATATGTATAATTCAGGTTAATGGTATTTATGATGCCATTGATGTGTCATATAGGGTTGTTTTGGTTAGATCATGTAGTTTATTCCTATGGTTGGGAGAACTCACAAATGAAATTAGATTGTTTGATTTTGTTATCAGTAGTGTTCAAGAGTATAAATATGTTATTGGTATCATCAAGAAATTTTATGAGGTTTGGGAACAATAAAATCATGTATTTGGATAGTTATAATCATAAGAGATAAATTTATGTGAACTTTTTTATAGTGAGGTGTTTATGATGACCTAGGAATTCAAGTGGTGGAATTTGGATGTAAAATTAGCCTAATGATGTGTAATTGGTAGGTATTTAATTATTATGGTAGTATGGGGGGCTTGGGATTGATTTGTTTGAAAACCTTTTTTGGTGGAGAAGTTTCTTCAGGAGAATAACTACTAGACGAGTTGTAATGTGACTCCTTCAGGGTTATATTTGATTTAAAAGTTGGAAAGCCACACAATCTAACCTTGTAGTGTTATAGTGGGGACTTTAAGGGTTATTTTTTATTTTTATTGATTAATTTATCAACAAATTATAATATTATAGAGAGGGGGTGGCCAATGTTTAAAATGGAACAACCATCCCCCACTCCATTTTTTATCTCCTCCCCAATTTTTGTTTTACATATATTCTTATCAGATAGTTGTACCATTTATCATGGGAGGCCTTCATAAATAAGGATGTCTATCTCTTATTAAATAATCAACCATTTTTAACTGTTCCAAATAGTTGGGAAATTAATATTTTTTTAGGTATTTTCTCTAGTTTCTATAAATGTTCCTCCTCATGAAAAATTTGGTTGTGGAATAAGATCTATAGGCCTCTATTATTTTGAGGAAGATCATGACTATATGTTTCCTTTTTTTATGTGTATTTATGTATAATGTCATATATATGATTCTGTAGGGTCATGTGTGTGACAATAAATGGATCCAAATATATTGTATTGCTTGTGTGGGATGCCTTAGGGTAGTTTCATATGGGTATTTATGGGATAGGTTGTGTTATCTAACTCTTTCATTTTAGGCTACTCAAGTCTTTATCGGAATTTTTTCATATCATAAAATGTTTTGAATTAGGAAATTGATTGTTTAATATTGTTCCTAGGGAATAAAAATGTTTTTGACATGTGAGGTTATGGGGAAACATGAGTATGTTGGTGTGACACAAGTGGTGATAAACACTAGATTTGGTTTAAATGAATGTTTTATTTTTCAGTTGTGGTGGTGGGATATTGTTTATTTTTACTCACCCCAAGGTTAAGAATATTAGAGTCATATGAATATTAGGTAGGTCTTATTAGGTGGTGTTGACCCCCAGACATTGGTGGTATCGTCCATGGTTAAACAAAATAGGATTATGGTGTTAAACATAAATTCCAAGGATGATTACACTATACGTTTTATAGAGATATTAGGGTGATTGATATCACCAAGAAGGAGTAAAATACTCAATAAAAATTAGAACATTCCAGGAAAAATGTTTTTGTCATGGAACATATAACCTGCTAATAGTTCATAGTTTTATTTAATGTTATTGAGCATTGAAGCCATATTAAGGATAGTTTTGTTGTGTGCTTTGGGGAAATCTTATTCACAATGTTTCCATGGGTATATCAATTACATTTTTTGGTATGGGATGTGGGGGGATGTGTTATCTATTGGGTGTGTCCAAAATATTAACGTATCATCTTACTCTAGAATTGGACAAACCAAGTAAAATTACCAATCATGGTTCATGGGAATGAGTGGGGAGGGTCTTTAGAACTGTTATTATTAATATTCGATACAAATTTAATTTAGTCATATACATGTGGATATTATCTTGGGACAGCAGTGATGATGGCCTTCTGAGTTCATCCTCTCACCCTACATGGTCCATATGAGAAACATTCAAACGTTATGGTTCCTGATACATGATAGGTAAAGTAACCAATATATGGAGTTTAGTATCTAATAATACCATAAATACATCACTGGATTGATATGGATTTTAGATAAATACTGAATGGTTCCTCAATGCAGATCTATGTAGTTTTTCAGACATATTTTTAAACTATCAATCTACGAGGGATCCAAAATTATTTTTAATGACTCAAATGACATTGTACATTTTTTAAGTTCATGTGGTTATTTTTTGTTATTATGATATTTCTATTTATTATTGTTTTTATTTGATTTTTATTTATATATTTTGGTTTATAGTGGTAATAGTCTACCCATAATCACTTTTCAACCGGTTCTACTAATTAGAAGCCTCTAGAGTAAGAGAAACAATGCCTAAGGTCTGGTGTCTCATTATCTTGGGTTTTGATTTTGTGATCCCTATTTGGGATGCTAAAATATCCCCATTTTTATTTTTTGATAACATGTGAATTAATTTAAAATCTCTCCAAGATTTATCTCTACATAATAACTACTCAATTATCAATTAGTCACCCTCTTAAATAACAACTGAGAAAATAAACTACACACTCTCCAACAATCCAAGAATATATCATTTTATATTAAAAAACTTTATAGATAAATTAAAATTAATTCATGTGGGAAAATAACCAAAAAAATATAATAATTTTAAAAGATAAATCACTCCCAACAACACTCTCAAGTGTTGGAAAGAATCAATTATTTATGTATTTTTCAACTGATCCAAATCATTAGCCATTTTGAAATATAATCTAATGTATGGTCATTACACACCACATTAAACATAATGAAATGGTACTTGATTTCAATGTGTTTCAATCATGGATGTTTCATTGGTTTCTTTTATAGTATTATTTCACTTTGGTTGAAAAGCCCAATCAATAATGTGTATCAGACATCCACTCTCAGGTATTCAATGTGAAAATTCATCAACATTATTTGTGTCGCATTTTGGGTTTTTGTATCTTATTTTTATTCTATTATAATCAATGTGACAAAAAATTTCATCTCAGATTTCCATGTAATACATCATCCAATAATAAATAATGTACCTTAAGTAGATTACATGTCTCTTATTTGTATAAAAAAATTGAAATCATAATATCCAAAAATTTGAAATGATATTTTATTTTCATACATCATTCATATATAAAGATACTATTTGATATTGTATAATCAATTTAACCACTAGAAAAGGTGACTCCATATGTCTCCTTTGGAATCATGGATAATGTTAAACAAAAGACAATGCAGTATCCACACATTATCAAATAAAATTCGCTACCAATTAGACTTCATAACTCTATTTGATGTAGATTTATTCCTTCTTAAATATTGGAAAATATGGTCCAACACACTTTATAATTAGAGACTACTCTTTATCCTTCCATTCTGTACATTTTAGTGACACGTCAGCAAAATATTATTATGGTAGAAAAATAGAATCTGCTATGTTTTTTTCATAAAATCTATAGAAAAATTTGATCTCATTTAACATTGATATATCAAAGTGTATTAATTATTGGGATAAAAAAATTCATAAGTTTCGTATAATTTTTTTAAAATATAATTTCATCAACACACACAATCACTATGATCAAATCCACAATTTGTCTATTGATATATATATTTGAATCCACATTTCTTTTCATGATTAATAATTTCCTTAATATATTTTCCATTTTCAAAAACCATTATTGGGATTATTTACTTATCCTACACAAAACCTTATTCAAATTAACATCTCAAGAACCTTTATTTTCAATGATATACCCTTCAATTTGTTCAAAATAGACCACATCCTCAAGTCAGACAACCAATAATTATGAAATCATATCTATTATTAAAACTATACAATTAGATAGAGAACATATTTTAAAATATATTTGAATCGTTTATATATTTGATAATATAGAAAATGTCCCATCAAATTCAATAAACTCAAATTTAGGGTACCCTTTTAAAACAATATGAGCTTTGTTCCATGATTCTTATACTTCATGTCTGATAATCATGTCTGATAATCTTATCCATATTATTTTTCACAAAATTTAAAAGTATTTTATACTATAATTGATTTCCCCCCAACATACCCATAAAATAATTATATTTATTATTAAAAATATAGAACATATGTACACTTATTTGATGACATTTAATAAATTTTCATTTATCCCTAAACTTTCCATTGATACATGTATCTTTGTAAAAGGTAAACTTCTTCACATTTTTAAAATGAAAAAAATAACCATAAAATTGTATTTTAGTCCATAAAAAAATTACTGTTACTAGATTTATTCATATCTTTAGTTATTAATTTAATCTATTTTACATTTAGAGATCCATCATTTCAAAAATTTATAGAATCTCTACAACAACATTGTATATATTTTAAGAAATTATTTTTTCAAGTTATGTGTGATGAGCTACCATTGTTGAGTATCCAATGATTTTATCCTTTTTCCAATTAATATCATTTTTATCCCCCATATTAGTAAATTTGGAATTATCTTTATTCTTTAGATACTCCGTACAATCGTGAGAAACTTGTTTGCGATGTTTCCAAACTGATCACAATTTCCACATGATTCCTATAGAGAATAATATGTTTAATATAAATATCGATTTTATTTTGGATATTGTCTTGGATAGACTTTATAAACTATATTTTTAATCTTATATTTGATATAGGGAGTTAAAATAGTACTTGAACACATATTATTTATGTAAATAGACTCTTAAACACTAACATATTCCTTGAAACAGAAATCATCTTTACTAAAAGATAGTTTCCTAAGATCCTTCTCATTGTAGAGTCTTCTGATTTGAAATCCACTTCTTTTTACTTGGACCCACTCATGATTATGATCTATCACTTTTAACTCAAGATATTTTACTACATTATTAATTTCAATGATGTTTTATGTGATAATATTAGAAAACATATCCCTAGAGTAAATTATATAATTGAGATCACCAATATTCCATGTAAAATAAATGTGCTATGGTAATTATAGTTAATTTTGAATCATCAAGAGTTTTAATAAATGAATAGTTCTCAAATATAATTTATTTATTTTATAACTCAATTTTACCATTTTATTTTGGTTATAAAAAATATTAATTCGTAATTGGAACACTTTTGGTGTCAAATCATCACTATTTTCTTCAACTTTATAACTACCTTATAATTATTTTTCACTTGAAATACAGTTGAGATGATCGGGTCTAACTATGAAATCCATTGTTACTTCATCTTCCATGTCATTTTCTCTCTCACACATTCCACGTCACAATATATGGAATCATGATTTGAGAAAACATTATTCTCATTAATTCTATTATAATTCATTTCTAATAAATGTTTTATTCTATTTTGATAGCATTTTACGTTATTTCTTCTTAAAAACCTTTTATACTAGTCTACATATTCACCATCACATTATTTAACTAGGAAATTTACTAAAAAGTTAAAAATCTTCCCATAGTTGAAATAAATAAATGGGATATTACATTTATATATTCCTTTTCCTCACAAAACATCTTTTTTAAAAAGTGATATATGTTTATTGAAATCCATAGAATCAACATTATCATTGATTTCATCATAATGGGTTTCTATTGACTTGGGATTATTTAATCCA
This sequence comes from Viscum album, assembly GCA_963277665.1. Lineage (NCBI taxonomy): Eukaryota > Viridiplantae > Streptophyta > Magnoliopsida > Santalales > Viscaceae > Viscum > Viscum album. The sequence continues at coordinate 1,609,284,618 of OY728140.1, forward strand.
TTTTATATCTTTAAAATCCATCTCATTATAATATTTTACATTTCTTTGTAATGTTGAACCTATTGTCGTCTCATAGCTAATAAAAACACTATTGAGTTTTTTTATGGTCTACTCATCTATGTCTTGATCTTATAAGGATGAAATTAAAAATTATTCATGTATTATGGGGACATTTTTATAAGGAAAAACTATATTAAATTGTACCACTACCTAACACATTATAAACCTCATATCTCATAGTGGAAAAGGAATGGAGGTATTGTATTCATGGATAGAAGATAATATGGTGGAAGATAAGGTTTCCTTTAAAGTTGATCATTTGGATCCTCTTAAAATTTAATTCAAAACTATTTCATGTCCCCTAAATTGTACAAATAAGGTTCTTTTGTCTCACACCCCATCCTTTAAATTCAATTATTTTTATTTCTCTATTGGATTTTGGTCCATTGGTTAATGTTTGGGTTTGGACCCTATTTAATGTTTTTATTTTTTTATTGAAAAATTTAATTTTGGTTTCGGATGTCAGGGGGCACACAAGTAGCGGACTGTTGGTGGAAATTTTGTGTCTTATCCCATGAAATTGTGTGGGATGTATGGTAGTATGGGGTTAAGGAGCACAAGTTGCACATTGATTTGGAAACTGTTTGGAAATCATGTGAGGGATTATGTCCATTTAGAATGTGATAAATGCATAGTTTGTGCATAGTTTGGAAGATAGTGTATCCAAACCATGCGAGGTACATAGAAATATTAAATCTTGAATTTCATATTCCACTCTCCTGTCTTTTAACCCTAAATTGATCCCCCTCCCTCATGGTAAATTTTTGTGCACTATGGGGTCTCAAATCCCCTTCCTTTTGTTTCTCCTCAATCCATGGATGTTCCTCCAAGGTTCTAAGGTGATTTTATTTGGGTTTTGGCCTATTTTCTACTATTCATATTCTCCCCTATTAGTTTTTGGTGTATCATTTGTGGTAAATTATTTTTTAAAATACTAGAGGATAGATTTGAGGTTTTGTCTTGCGTTTATCTTGTTTTAGGGAATGAAGATTCTCCCTTAGGGTGTTCTCTTGTTTCTCTAAGAGTTTCATCGTACCCTCACTCCATTGAGGTATTTTTTTATCCATTTAATTTCTAATTCATATCATATGATTATTAGGTATTCCTAAATAATATGAAAACGTGTTTCTCATCATTTTGAGGTTTTTTTTGGTTTTTTGTGGTTCTTTGGAGTTGGTGGAATTGGTAAAAATTGTTTTCGAAGAGATTCTTTAAATATCCTTATATATATATGCACCCAATGTGTTTAATAAATTTCCATGTAGACATTTTAGATAAATGTGGGTATTTTTATCAGGTGTTTGGATTAGTTATATTATGATGGAATGGGTTGGTTGTGATATCAGCCTTATGTGTGGCTTGTGGTGACTTTTATAATTTATAACTTTTTTTATGGATTTTAGTGTCGGTGGTAGAACAAGTGTCATTAACATAAAAATGGTTTTGGGTAATTTCATGGATACTTGTTGTGATTTATTGGATGTGGGAACAACCTTGTTTGCTCAGGGTGCACACATGGATGGGAACACAAATGATAATGGTCTTGGATAAACTAGCTCAACTTAAAACCCTGATTATAAAGCACTGGTTCTTCTTCCATCTTTACTTCTTAAAATTTTTTATTCATTTCTAATGGAACCTTTGTTCTCAAATGACATAAAAGAGGATACAAATTATATTTGAAATTATGTCTCATTACTTATTTTGAACGATTATTGACTTATAAATAGTGCGAAATCTTTTTTGAAATATTTAGGTTTTTTTTTAATTTTCATCTTGGTTTTGATGTGGCGTTGAAAGTGGAATTGGATTTGAAAACCAAAGTCCCATTTTTCATTTTGTATATAAAATTTGTGTTTGATGTTGTTTTGGTAATTATTATGAAATATTTTTTTGATGTATTGGAATTGATATTATTGAAGGCCCATTGGCACTTTATAACATTTTAGAAATGAATATTAGTTTAGAAAGCAAAAAACCCTTATTGATATCTTATTATGTTTTGAGAAATAGTTTTAAATCTTATTTTATGTGACGGCTTGGATAGCACCTATGAAAGGATTATTGTGAGTTTTTAAGACCTATAGAGGATTCCACGAGATTGTGTTATCACATTGGAGGTTTTGGTGTTTGGGGTAGGAATGTTCGGTGGCAACACTTAAGTTGAGTCACGCATGTGAGGGCCTCCACCTTTCCCTATGTTCTATTACAATAGGTTTCCTAGGAATCATCTAGAGGGTCGAGTGATGGTTTAATATCAACCCCGATTATATGGGTGTGTACCCACAGATTTGTTAGAAGATGGGTGGGTTGTGCCATTGGTGAGGATAGTTCTAAGCTACCAGTTGCCTATTGACTACGGATTTTCACCTTACATAAGTAAGTGAGTCTGATCTGAGTATGTATAATGATTGCTTCTAGAGATATCTAAGAAACACCTATTGTTTTTATCTCTATGTTCTTGTTAATTTTCTATTTCACGTGGTTTCCATATGTATATTTATTATCTATATTCATCATAGATTTGTATTACTATTCTTGGATTGTAGTTTGGATTTTCATTTTAAAATAGTAAATCTGTTTGAAAAATGATAATATAGTGTGTTTTCTTTTACAATATAATGTTTTTCATAAATATTCAAAATGGAGAACCCCCATTTTTATATATTTTTATTTGAAACAAATTTTCATGGAATATTTTAGGGAATAAATGTATACATTCTATGTTATTTTCCTACTGAGCTGATGTATGTTAACACCCTACTTGTTCCATTCATTGTGAGAAGACTCGAGTTGTTTTACTGGTATAGGTAACTAGTTTTCTCATGCTTTATGGAAGGTATTTTTGCGGATGGTGGTGACTAAAAGGTTATATGGAGATTTGGTTTTCCTCTATTTTCTTTAGTTTTTCCTTTGTAGCCTTCAGTTTGTTAAATTTTTTATTTAGACTGTTCTATTTTCAACATATACTATTTTTTTTATTTTCTAGGATCAGTTATTTGACAACTCTTATATTAAATTGTGGTTATTTTAATCCTGGTAATTTATTGGGATAAATTGTTCTTACTTATTTATTTTGATGATCAACACTAGTTTCTAGACTATAGGGACAAGAACACACCTTAGGCCACGTCTCGAACCGGGATGAGTGTCAGGTGCGTTGGAATCTTGGCTTGGTTGAATAAAAAATTGTATTAGAGAGACCCATTATTATTTGGGGATTCAAGTAGATTGTAGATTTTTATTGTTGGGTATTTTGAGGTAGGAATTTATTTGCTTCCTAATAACCACTACTCAGGACGAGAAATGAGTTTCTAGGGGTGGTTTAGGAGTTGAGACTTTTCTTTGGTTCTTCGGTTGTGAACATAGGTACTGACATTGGATATGAACCGGTGTAGTGTAGCGATGTTTCATAGGGTAGTGATGCATGTGGATCCCAAATGCATGGTACAAAATTCTCCTAGTGGATGGTATTTTTTGGGGTACATGTAACAATAGCCATGTTTCCAAGAAAACTATGTCAACTACATCCTTATTCTATAAATTTGGTGTGTGTTTTGATTGATTTGGTTTTCGATGGTCCGGTGGACTTTTAAAACTCCTTTTTTTTACAAAAGACATTTTAAAAGGGGTGAAATGATTTTTGTGGATGATTTAGTTTGTAAAATTGGAATTTGAGGTCCAAATTTGATTCGAAAAATGGATTTTCATAGTTTGGAAGTGGCCAGGGAATAAGGTTTCTTTGAAATTGAAATGAAATGGTGATTTTTGAAAAAGATGATATTGGTTGTTCTTGTATGTGTTTGTCTTGTGAGATTTTTGTTTTAGATTAGGACGATCCTTTTGATTTTTTTTTGAGATTTATATTGATTTTGAATTATGTATATTTGTGTTTATTAGAATATTCCACCTTTAATGTCGCAAAAGATTCTAGTTGGTTTTTTCCAGTTTCTAGTTCTTCGCGGTTGTTTCCCGTATTCCATGGTGATCAACGTCCATTATAGGAAATTTAATTGATTTAGGAATTTAATAGTGTCTTAGGATTATTTTGAACTCTCAAGGGCATGAGAGTGAGTGTGGTTCTGGTTTTTTTGAGGGTTTATATTTGATTCAGTGGATGATGTTTGATATTTAATCATTGAAATTTGGGATTATGTGGTTTGATTTTAAGTCAATTTTCATTCAAGGGTTTATAATTGAGTATTAGAAGATGAACCTAGTAGAATAACTCATGAGTATTCAGTAAGGACAATGGATAATGGAGTAATACTTGAAGGATATGGTTTCCTTATCTTTGGAGATAGCATAGAAGGGTCAGTTCAAGGCTTCTCTTTTCATCTTGGGCCTTCATCCACGGATCAAGGATCAATTTATCTCATCCAAGGATATTCATTTAGTGATGTTGTTGGATGAAACATTCCATGATGAGTTAGTTTCAAGAGTCTAAGTCGTCAACCCATTCTCTCTTTTTTTCATGGAGGTTCCCTCTCTTTCCATGAATTCATACTAAAGGAACCTGTCAATTAGAAGACCCCCATGTTGATTCTGGCCTCTCATTTTTATACCACTCGCTTATGTGCTTTCTGTGTGGCCGGTAGTTGAATTCAAAGTCATCTTGTTGTAATCCACAAATGGTGTGACATCATTGTGGCTAGTTCAGTCATTTTTAATAGTTTTGTAAGAAATTTTTTCTAAGGAATAATCCTTTACAAATGTATATTAGTACCTTACTATGAGGCTGTGGATGCTTTACTCATTAGGTCTCTAGCCACAGGCCTCGGAGTGATGGTCACATGTGGTTAGGTAATAAATTGGGGCCTTGGGATACATGGAAAAAATTTTTATCCTATTTTTCAGTGGATACTTTTTAAGTCTTATTGTTTTAATTTTCCCGAGATTTTTTGTTCTTCATTTCCATAATAAAGTATTATGGACTTGTTCATTTATAATATAAGTAGTTGTGTTTTTCTGATTTTGAGTTATTGAAATATTTTTCACTATATAATGGGTTCTATTTCATTTTTTTGGCTTGGTTATGCTTCTTGGTTTCATTCAATTTCGAATATGTTTCATTATTATGAAAATTAATGACGGTTCCTTATGGTCGGGTTCATCGTTTTGGTCAAGTTACATTTTATGGGTTCCCCGTGTGTTGGGAATTTTTTGTTGATTAGATAAATTTTCATTTCTATTGGTGGTGGTTTTTATATTGTGTAAAGAAGTTGAATTGATCTATAATGGGAGTTACTGCATTGCTCGACCCAAGGTAGGGAAATTGGTGTCCATGTTTTGGTTCTATAATGTTAAAAGTTTTTATGTTGGTCATGAAATTTGATTTATTGTTCTGGTGAGATCTATCTCATTTTGCCTATTGTTTCTCAGGTTCTGTTATCTAATATATGTTGTTGGGTGTGACTTGTGAAGTTTAATGTCACCCTATGGTTCATAGATTTTTATGACATATTCCAGATTTGGGACTGAATTTTTTTATCTTTCACCTAGGTGAATATCTAGGGGAAAAAGTGTATGTGGTGGGGAAAATTTTCTCACACAAAAATTGACTTTTATTTATTTTTATTATTCCCTTAGATTTAGGTACTTCGGTTGAGGTCCTGGTTGGTTCATGATTTGAATTTTTGAGATTGTATTAAAAAAGATATTTTGGCCTTACTGGTAAGGGCACACATAGGTAGCGTATGGTTAAGGAAAACCATGTAGCTTAGATCAGGTAACCATGAGGCTTGTTTTTGGTCCATGGGTAAGGAACATGGGTTGTTACCAATTTAAGAAATCATGTGTGAACCGTGTTAGTGGTTCTATCCATTTGGAAACGAGTGACCACATAATTTGTGCACTATTTGGAAAATCGTGTGGCTAAACCGTGTGAGTTACCAATAATTATAAATCTTGAAATTTTTATTCTACCATCATTAATTTTTACCAAAAATCGATCCCACATCCCTCCTAGTTGTTTCTGTCACATGAAGGGGTACCTAACCCTTCTTTTCTATAGTTCTCCACCCTCTCTGGAAGATCCTCCATGGTTCTATGGTGGGTTTCGTAGGGGTTTTGGACACTTTTCCCCCTTCATCTTCTCCGATTTTAGTTTATTAGTGTTTCTATTTATGTTTTTTTGTTTCTATGAAAGATATAGGCTGGGTTTCATTCGTTTTATTTGGATTATTCAGTTTTAGGGCATGAAGATTGATCTTTTGGGTGTTCTCTTCCTTCTCCGAGAGTTTCTTCGCATCTACACCCCATTAAGGTAGGTGTTTCAAACTGTTTTCTTTACTAATGCATTCCATTTGATGCCTGGATATTTTGACATTATTTCTAAATGTGTTTGAAATGTTTCTAATGTGTTTTTTGTTTTTTTGGGCTTTTATGTTGGTGGAATTTGGTAAAAATGGTTTTCAAAGAGGTTCATTAAATATGGTTATGTATATATGACCACAACTTGTTTGATAAAATTCAAAGTCACCTTTTTAGATAAATTTTGGTATTTTTTGCTTTTATTTTCCTTGGTTAAGTTTTGATGGCATGTGTTGGTTGTGAAATGAGCCTTATGTGTGGATTTAAGTGACTTTTATGGTTTGTAACTTTAGAATGGCATATCGTGTTGGGGCTAGAACATGTGTCTTTACTCAAGATTGGGTTTTGGGTAATTTCACGGATTAATGTTGTAGCAACCCGAGAAAACCATGTTTTGTTTTGATTTTGAAAATTTTTCTTTTCAATGTCACTTGTTAAGTGAACCAACAAACAACTAATAAGGTATTAATAATAAAATGCATCAAATGGATGAAAAATTCCTTTTATTAAAATAAGAAACCATTCGGATACAACATCCACTGACCAAACAAGAAGGTAAACTAACCGAAAATCCCAACTAAGAACCCGATTACAATGATGGGTAGACCTCTTAAAACTACTAAGAGCCCGAGAATGCAGTAGGGGTTTCGAGCGTCCATTATAAGGAACATGAGGATGGCTGAAGCCTCCGTGACCGCGCTCAGCACTAAGGGGATCACACGAACCATCTTTCCTTTTCTCCTTCGGTTACATAGAGTGAAGAACACCCCGAGACTAGACCCTTTTTATAAGCACCCTTATCTGACCGTTGAACCCCAAACAACTATTAATTCGACCGTTGGTTTCCCAAATAATCCAATGTTTTATTTTGACCGTTGGAAATAAAATTATTTACCCCAATGGGATTAGAATGATAATTGTGTATTTTTCTTTAATATTTTATAGTGTCATCAATGTTAATTTAGTTAATTTATCTCTTGTTTTTTCAAATGATAATTCTATTTTATGTTTCTATACGGTGAAAATTAATATTATTGTTTTTCTTCCATTATACATATTAATTTGAAAAATTGAACTTTTATTTTCTATTTATATCAAACTTGATGGATTTTTATGATTTATATATATATGGCATCAAATTAGATATATTATTTCTCTTATAATTCAACCTTTATTAACTATTTTGGAAACTTTGTCAAATTATGGTTTTATTAACAAATTTCGCGTCATTAAGCTTACACAAATACTTTTAAGCAACCTATTTTCTTTTTTTTCTTTTCTTAAAAGAGTGTATCCAAATGTTTGCATGAAATTTTAAATTATGGTAATTATTATGTATTTCAGAAAAGGAAAAATAAATAAATAAATAAATATATATTATGATGAATAAATCGATGCTTTCTTTAATTGATTAAATGAACCTTTAATTTTCCAAAATATAATAATTATGGTTTAAAAATAATATACTTAATATAATAATGCCAATAAAAATTATTGGTATTTTAAAATAGAATATATATATATATACAAATGTTTATATAATAACATGTTTTGATTAAATAAATTTATAATTCTTATTTGACCAATGATTTTTATTAAAATAGTAAAAGTCATATTAATTTTTTAAAATAAAAATAATGTTAAAGTAAATAAATAATAATTTTAATAAAAATTTTTTTAAAGGGAACTGTAGGAACCGCGTTTTTTTTAAACCGAGGTGAACCAAGACCATCCGAACCGGCATCCCCTGATCGCGGCCATCCTTTTCTTTTAATGCCGCGTTGCATCCAAGCCGTTCGATCTACCTTAGTTTAATCTCGACCGTCTGCTGTATTTCGTGTTTTTCCTCCCCACGAGTTCTTCTTCCACCGACGCTTCGTTTTCTTCTTCCTATTTGTGTCGTCAAAACCAGTAGGGTTCCTTGCTTTCTTCCCGTAGGCCGGCTGGTAGACCCCGAGTTGCTCCCTCCTTTCCACAGGTTAGGAACGGACCTCGCCTCAGATGCCTCGGACCGAAAACTCCCCTGAAGTCCATCCTCTTCTTCTTCTATTTTTTTAAAACCATTATTGCACTGAAGGGCTTGCATCCGGGTCCTTTTATCTCTTTGGCTTCCGGACCTCGGTTGCTGCATCGTCTCCTCTCCTCCTCCTCGTCGAACAGGTAAGGGTCGTGTTTCCTTTTTTCTATGTTTATGTAAACACCGGGTTTTATATATAGTTATATATACGTATATACTTGTTATATGTATATATGTACACCTTCTGCATTCTTTTATTCATTCGGTTCCTCCTGCCTTGTCAACTCCTCCCCTCCAAGCAAGGAGTGAAGTAGGTTTATTTTTGGTTGTTTTATTTTAAGCTTCAGTTTATATAAGTGTGTATATATATATACAAGTTATATATATATATATTTTCAGGTGTGTGTGAAACTGTTACAAACCCGGGCCTTAGATCTCCCTCTTGGCTTAGGGAATCTGTTGGGAGTAAGGGGGAAAGTTCTCTTCATCGTTTCCTACCATTTCTATATGTTTTACTTAGTTACATACACTTGTTGTATAATTGTGTATAAGAGTATATAGGACCGAACCAAAAAAAGGGGGAGGTATTCTTGTTTAAATTTGTTACCCACATTAGTGAATATACACGAATATATATATGTATATATACTTCAAGTGTATGTGTGTACATATATATATTTTTATTCATACATATATATATATATAATATGATACATTAATATGTACATTTTTTTTAATGTTTATAACCCTGATTTTTTTTCCTTTCGCCTATAAGAAAAATGGAGATTTTGAGTAATTGAATGAATATGTAAAATTATGCAAGTGAATGAAGTATATAGATATGAACTTAGTGTCCATGTTATGAAATTTTATTACAATATAGCATGATGAAGTTTATGGGTTGGTTGGAATTCAAAATCATTCTTGAAACTGAGAATTTTTTTTTTCACTGCTATGGATAATCAGGATTTTTTTAAAAAAATGGTTTGTATGGACTCCTTGAACTTTTCCAAATGCTTACATGTACTCATAGGTATGTACTAATGTTTATTTAAAGTACTAATAAATACGTTTACACAATTATATACGTTATTTCCTCAAGATGGACTTGATTATGCACATTGTAACCTCAACTGCCTGTTTTAAATGCCTATGATATCCATTTATCATCATATGTGTAAGCTATGAATGAACATGCTTTAATTGGGTATTATGTTGTATGGAATGTTAAGTGTTATTTTTATTTTCTGAAAATCAATGTTTTCAAATGTTAAGATAACTTTTTATGTGCACGGAACTTTAGCATGCATTTCATAATGTTTTTAATGATTAGACTGTTTTAATGTTATGAACACGTATGTGAAAATGGGGTTTAATTATGAATGTATGGAACCCTATGAATGTATGACCATGTCAAGATATGTGAGGGATGTATAGGACTAACATGTGATGGGTGCGTCCGGAATTATATAGCGCAACAAGAATGATTTGACGGTTGCGCCCAGAATTATACAGCGCTCCAATGCATTGGGTAAAGCAGGAGTCTCATGAGACGAACATGTGCGACAGTCTTGGCAGTTAGCCTTGACTAGAGCTAAGGAAACGGGGTGGGCAGTGAGCCTTGACCCGTTAAGTATGTTATACGGTCTTGACGAAAGGTCTTGACAAAGTCCAGGATTATACATTCCCTCTGCATGTAATGATAAAGGTTAACCAGTGGTTAGTTCAACAAACAGGACAACCCCTAGTTGAAAGCTCCCAAGATCATGAAGATGTACTTTATGTAACAAGAACTGTTTTTCATATGGTAAACTGTTAGGTGATCTACATTTTACTCATGAACCATGATATGCATGTTTTCCCTGCTATGCCATAGAATTATTTTAGAATTAAAGTAACCTTGTTTTAACATTATGCATTGTTTGTTTTTCTTGTATTGCGCACTCTAATCATGTTTACATTAAAGCTCATTTCAAGTAAATGCTTCTTTGTGCCAGTGGTTTTCAAAGAAAGATGGATTTCATGTTTTAAGAAAAGATAATGTTTTGTTTTAGCAAAGTGTTTTATTCTCTTCAAAAGAACTTATTTGAGAAAGGATTTTCTAAAAATGTTTTAAAAACCCTTACTGGGCATTTTTTCTCACCCTACGTTTTTGTTTAAAATTTTTTAGGCATGGTTGATACCTATGAAGTTAATCGGAAGTTTCTGGTTTCCCAGAATCCTGAGCCTCGCGATCTTCTGTAATAATGAGACATGTTATTTAATTTGTAATGGCGTAATGTTAAGTATATCATGTCTCATTAAGCACCCTGGGTTTGTGGGTCTCTACAGTTGGTATCAGAGGATGGGTTCAGGCAACTCTGGAAAACCAGGTGATATAAATATATTTGTAAGACTAAGTAAAATTGTTATAAATTTCATATGGATGATGTACCTACCGACCTTTTGTCACTTCCCACTGAGGATCTAGATAACATTATATCTTTATCTAGTTGTGAGAACTTTCTAAACTATTCCAGAATTCGCATGACGTGTAAGCACCTGTATGATGTGTCAAACTCATCTAGGGTGCTTAGTCTCCACCGGGGATTGGGGATGTATTATCTCCTAATGATGATGACCTAATTTCCCTCTTATGTACGTCAGGGAAGGTATCACGTATGACTTTTCTGAGTGTTTACAACTGGCGAGGAATTTGGCACAATGCTTGATAACCCTTTTCAAGAAGCTGCTACTGCCGGAGACCTCCGAGCGGCTTACTTGTGCCAAATTTTGAACTACGGATTCTGGGGCCAGTTAATGGACTTTGGAGCATTGGAAAATGAGACCACCCGTGTGTCTCTTAGGAAAGAAGTGTACACCGATGTTTCCCAACTCCAAACCCCTCACGCTTAACTCAGAAGGCATTATAATTGTTCCCATGAGTTTAGTCCTGTCTGTTCATCTTTTGTGTGGTTTGAAGAGTTAGGAACTTTTGCCACTCTTTCTAGCGTATGTCTTGAAATTCATACTTTTCAGTGTAAACTTTTTCATAAATGGAAGTTTCTTTTTTCCTTTCATGTCTCCACCTTATCAATTTTGTTAAAAGTTTCCCTTCGATGTTTGTTTTCAGATGGCTGGTCAAACTAACTCCTCATCCCTACCTGATGAGCTAGTAGAAGTTATCTTGATCAAGGCATGCATGGTGGATTATCTATCCTTTCTCCACCTGTGAGGGTCCTGCCAGCATTTTCTTAATCTAGAAAACGGTCCCGATATTCTTCAGTTATGTCAAGAGGATGATCGCGTCTTTCACCTCATCGCTGCTGCTCAACTCCCCTGCTATAGGAGAAGGGGAATGTACTTTGACGGCCTGTTCCAGTGTTTCACTCTGGCACAAAACTTTTCTGCCAGAGCGTGTTTCCTCGTGGCCTACCAGGATGGCCAGATCAGTGCAGCCTACATGTTCCAAGTCTTGAACCTCAGTCTCCTCAACCTCATCATCCCTCTCGACTACCTCGATAATGAGGTGGCAAGAAGAGTCATCAAGGATATTATCTACTCGGACGTTTCTGAGATTTGCATCACACGAGCCTCCCTTCGGAAGCCCGTGTGCAGTACACACGAACAGGAGTTCACGGAGCACTGTTCGAGGTGCATCTGTACTAGGGAAACGGAATAGTTGTGTGCCAACTTTGGTGTTCCATTAACCGAGCCAGATCTGCTGTTTCGGTAGAGTTGTACGTATGGGGTTTTCAGTTTTTCTTTTTTTTATGATAGAATTGCGAGGGAGCAATTCTTTGTAGGGGGAAGTAATGTAACAACCCGAGAAAACCATATTTTGTTTTGATTTTGACAATTTTTCTTTTCAATGTCACTTTTTAAGTGAACCAACAAACAACTAATAAGGTATTAATAATAAAATGCATCAAATGGATGAAAAATTCCTTTTATTCAAATAAGCATCCTTTCAGCTACAACATCCACTGACCAAACTAGAAGGTAAACTAACCGAAAATCCCAACTAAGAACCCGATTACAATGATGGGGATACTGCTTAAAACTACTAAGAGCCTGAGAATGTGATAGGGGTTTCGAGCATCCATCATAAGGAACATGAGGATCGCTGAAGCCACCGTGACCGCGCTCAGCACTAAGGGGATCACACGAACCATCTTTCCTTTTCACCTTCGGTTACTTGGAGTGAAGAACACCCCAAGACTAGACCCTTTTTATAAGCACCCTAATCTGACCGTTGAACCCCAAACGGATATTAATTCGACCGTTGGTTTCCCAAAGAATCCAATGTTTTATTTTGACCGTTGGAAATAAAATGATTTACCCCAAAGTGATCATAATGATAATTATGTATTTTTATTTAATATTTTAAAGTGTCATCAATGTTAATTTAGTTAATTTATCTCTAGTTTTCCCAAATGATAATTCTATTTTATGTTTCTATACGGAAAAAATTAATATTATTGTTTTTCTTCCATTATACATCTTAATTTGAACAATTGAACTTTTATTTTCTATTTATATCAAACTTGATGGATTTTTATGAGTTATATATACATTTCATCAAATTAGATATATTATTTCTCTTATAATTCGACCTTTATTAAATATTTTGGAAACATTGTCAAATTATGGTTTTATATACAAATTCCGCATATTTAAGCTTACACAAATACTTTTAAGCAACCTATTTTCTTTTTTTTCTTTTCTTAAAGCAGTGTATCCAAATGTTTTCATGAAATTTTAAATTAAGGTAATTAATATGTAATTCAGCAAAGGAAAAATAAATAAATAAATAAAAAAATAAATATATATTATGATAAATAAATCGATGCTTTCTTTAATTGATTAAATGAACCTTTAATTTTCCAAAATATAATAATTATGGTTTAAAAATAATATACTTAATATAATAAAGCTAATAAAAATTATTGGTATATTAAAATAGAATATATATATATACATATGTTTATATAATAACATGTTTTGATTAAATCAATTTATAATACTTTTTTGACCAATGATTTTTATTAAAATAGTAAAAGTCAGATTAATTTTTTAAAATAAAAACAATGTTAAAGTAAATTAATAATAATTTTTATAAAACGTTTTTTTATAGGGAACTATAGGAACCGCATTTTTTTAAACTGAGGCGAACCCAGACCATACAATCCGGCATCCCCTGATCATGTCTGTCCTTTTCTTTTAATGTCGCACTGCATTGAAGCCGTTTGATCTACCTCAGTTTAATCCCGGTCGTCCGCTGTATTTCGCGTTTTTCCTCCCCGCGAGTTCTTCTTCCACCAACAATTCATTTTCTTCTTCCTATTTGCATCGTCAAAACCAGTAGGGTGCCTCGCTTGCTTCCCGTAGGCCGGCTGGTAGACCCTGAGTTGCTCCCTCCTTTCCACAGGTTAGGAACGGACCTCGCCTCGGATGCCTCAGAACGACAACTCCCCTGAAGTCCATCCTCTTCTTCTTCTGTTTTTTTTAGAACCCTTGTTGCACAGAAGGGCTTGCATCTGGATCCTTTTATCTCTTCGGCTTCTGGACCTCAGTTGGTGCATCGTCTCCTCTCCTCCTCCTCATCGAACAGGTAAGGGTCGTGTTTCCTTTTTTCTATGATTGTGTAAACACCGGGTTTTATATATAGTTATATATACGTATATACATGTTATATGTATATATGTACACCTTATGCATTCTTTTCTTCATTGGGTTCCTCCTACCTTGTTAACTCCTCCCCTCCAAGCAAGGAATGAAGTAGGTTTATTTTTGGTTGTTTTCTATTAAGCTTCAGTTTATATAAGTGTGTATATATATACAAGTTATATATATATATATATATATATATATATATTTTTGGGTGTGTGTGAAACTGTTACAAACCCAGGCCTTAGATCTCCCTCTCGGCTTAGGGAATCAGTTGGGAGTAAGGGGGAAAGTTCTCTTCATCGTTTCCTACCATTTCTATAAGTTTTACTTAGTTACATACACTTGTTATATAATTGTGTATAAGAGTATATAGGACCGAACCAAAATAAAGGTGGAGTTCTTCTTGTTTAGATTTTTTACCCATATTAGTGAATATACACGAATATATATATGTATATATACTTCAAGTGTATGTGTGTACATATATATATTTGTATTTGTACATATATATATATATATATATATATAAGATGATACATGCATATGTACATTTTTTTTAATGTTTATAACCCTGATTTTTTTTCCTTTCGCCTATAAGAAAAATGGAGATTTTGAGTAATTGAATGAATATGTAAAATTATGAAACTGAATGAAGTATATAGTTATGAACATAGTGTCCATGTTTTGCAATTTTATTACAATATAGCATGATGAAGTTTATGGGTTGGTTGGAATTCAAAATCATTCTTGAAACAGAGAATTTTCATTTATCAGTGCTTTGGATAATCAGGAGTTTTTTTAAAAAATGGTTAGTATGGACTCCTTGAACTTTTACAAATGCTTAAATGTACTAATAGGTATGTACTAATGTTTATTTAAAGTACTAATAAACGATTTTACACAATTATATATGTGATTTCCCCAAGATGTACTTGATTATGCACACTGTAACCTCAACTGCCTGTTTTAAACGCTGATGATATCCATTTATCATCATATGTGTAAGTTATGAATGACCATGCTTTAATTGGGTTTTATGATGAATGGAATGTGAAGTGTTATGTTTATTTTCTTAAAATCCATGTTTTCAAATGTTAAGATAACTTTTTATGTGCACAGAACTTTAGCATGAATGTCATAATGTTTTTAATGATTAGACTGTTTTCATGTTATGAACACGTATGTGAAAATGGGGTTTAATTATGAATGTATGGAACCCTATGAATGTATGACCATGTCAAGATATGTGAGGGATGTATAGGACTTACATGTGACGGGTGCGCCTGGAATTATATAGCGCAACAAGAATGATGTGACGGGTGCGCCCGGAATTATACAGCGCTCCAATGTATTGGGTAAAGCAGGAGTCTCATAAGACGAACATGTGCGACGGTCTTGGCAGTTATCCTTGACTTGAACTAAGGAATCGGGGTGGGCAGTGAGCCTTGACCCATTAAGTATGTTATACGGTCTTGATAATGTCCAAGATTATACATTCCCTCTGCATGTAATGATAATGGTTAACCAGGGGTTAGTTCAACAAATAGGACAACCCCTAGTTAAAAGCTCCCAAGATCATGAAGATGTACTTTATGTAACAAGAAATGTTTTTCATATGGTCAACTGTTAGGTGATCTGCATTTTACTCATGAACCATGAAATGCATGTTTTCCCTGCTTAGCCATAGAATTCTTTTAGAATTAAAGTAACCTTGTTTTAACATTATGCATTGTTTATTTTTCTTTTATTGCGCACTCTGATCATGTTTACATTAAAGCTCATTTCAAGTACATGCTTCTTTGTGAAAGTGGTTTTCAAAGAAAGATGGATTTCATGTTTTAAGAAAAGATAATGTTTTGTTTTAGCAAAGTGTTTTATTCTCTTCAAAAGAACTTCTTTAAGAAAGGATTCTCTAAAAATGTTTTAAAACCCCTTACTGGGCATTTTTGCTCACCCTACGTTTTTGTTTGAAAATTTTCAGGCATGGTTAATACCTATGAAGTTAATTGGAAGCAGCTGGTTTCCCAGAATCCTGAGCCTCGTGATCTTCTGTAATAATGAGACATGCAATTTAATTTGTAATGACGTAATGTTAAGTATATCATGTCTCATTATGCACCCTGGGTTTGGGGGTCGCTACAAATGTGGTGTTACATTGGATGTGGTTACAACCATGTGTTCATGGGGTGCACACTTTGATGGGAAATAAAATTATAATGCTCTTGGAAGAATTAGCTCATCTTTAAACCTAGAATACTAACTCATATTTTAAATTCAAATCAGATCCATGACATCAGCATGAGTCAACAGATTCAAAAAAATTGTATCCCGGAATTCTAACTCATAAATCGTATTCATGAATTATGAATCCAAAATCATATTCTAGAACATTGACTAAAAATCATATTTAGGAATTCTGAATCATAAATCATATTCATGAATTCTTATTGAAAAATAATATTATGAAATTCAGAAATTGTTGGTATGGCTGGAAAGAAATAAAGATGATAGTGTAATGGATGTCCTATTACATTCAACTATAAATGTGATGAAGCATTGATGATATTGTATATCCAATAAATCACATGTATTATAAAAAACATATTATCATG
The DNA here is from genome assembly GCA_963277665.1 of Viscum album. Taxonomy (NCBI): domain Eukaryota; kingdom Viridiplantae; phylum Streptophyta; class Magnoliopsida; order Santalales; family Viscaceae; genus Viscum; species Viscum album. The sequence continues at coordinate 1,609,301,271 of OY728140.1, forward strand.
ATTGATGAATTAATGTTAGAGGATAAGGGTTTCTAATTTTACTAACAATAATAGTATGTGAGTGGAATGTAAGAAAAGGGGTTGGATATTTTATTTAGCTTGATCCTAATCACACTTATCCAAACCATTCCCATTGTATATAGGATGAGTTGGAAATAATTTGTGTTTCTAGATAAATTCATAAGTCACAGTAATTTACATTGTACGTTAGATAATGCTGGAGGTGATCATTAATGTTTTCAATGTCATGAAGGGAGTCCTGATACAAGTTGATGTTTTTGAATAAAGAAATTTAGTGAAGCTAAAGATTCTTGTCTCAAATATTTATAATTGTTTCATCATATTCATATTTTTGAAAAGTATGAGAAGGTTTTTTGGAAAAGTTAAAACCCAAATTTACTAGTTTTTAGTCAGAAAAAATCCAAAATACATAAATATTCATTGAATGAAGCTCATCGGTATCGTATTCAAAAGAGAATGAAAAACCATGAATTTTTTATAAAAATATTTTATGAATTTGGACAAGTGGGTCAAGATAATACAAGATATATAGGTGGTTGAATGTGTTTTCAAAGGAGGGGATTGATATTTGATGATTTTTTTTAGATTTTTAATTCATTGAAGGGGAATGTAATGAAGAAATCATATCGATTAATCAGAATGATGAATCCGAATTGTGTTCTTTTCAAAAATATGAATGTTTTCTATGTAATTATAAAATTAAACTGGTATAGAGCATTATAATGAAGAAATTATATTGAGAAAATTAGAATGTAATTTTGAATTGGACTTGTGATTAAAAAGTATGTGTGAAGATATATTTAGTCAATATATGATTTGAGAAGAATCAAGAAGAGTTGATGAAGTCATAAATGCATCCAAAATTCAAGGAAACATTCAAATGAGAGAAATTTGGTTGAGTGGGAATCAATTTAAGATTCCCCCCAAAACCATTATTAGGTCAACTATGAAAAAATATAATTAAATTGTACTTTTCATGACTGAATTATTATTCAGATAGGAAGAGAGATGAGTTTTTCATTTCTACAGAGAGAATAATTTTTTTTATTGAGCTCTATTGAACAAGTTTTGTCAACCATAATTTAATTGAGAAGAGAAACGATTTCAATTTATTTATCTAATAGTTATATTTAGTCAATCATCATATTCATCTGATTATCATATTATTATTGTCTTCATATTTGATAAGTCAGTGTATTAGGATGATTTAGCGAAACGAGATTATAGTATGGGTTATCTAGATTAAAGAAGAATGTGTTAAGAGTTATCTCAGTCATATTTTGAAATAGTTATATTTTGTGTATTGGGTAATCAGATTGGGAAAATTGAACTAAAAATCCGACTAATATTCATATCAATATCCTTGAAGTTATGACCAGCTTATGGGTTAAAAATAGAAGTATTGTTTATAAAATAATACATTTTTAGAAGTTTATAAATAATCACATGTAACATGTTTTGGTTCAAAAACATTAAATTACATCATTTTTTCTAGAGAGACAACACACACTGTCGGATTTTTAACAAAGTGCAACAAGAGTATAAGGGAATATCCTACTCATTTTAATCCACACATAAGGATTTTTTTCTAGAAGATTGTGTGTAATTGTATTATTTCCAAACAATATCAAGGATGTAGTCATTCTAATAGAATATTGATCCTTGTAAATTGGTTTGTTACAGTGGATGTTTTTTAGATGTTTTCATTAGGGAATGAAATATTTTACAAGAGGAAAATTTTGTTTCATTTGAAAGGAAACATAAATTGAAAATACATCACTAATTTACCCTCCCCCTCACAGTTATATAATTATCCAAACTAGGAAAATTTAACTAGTATTAGAGATGAAGGTTCCATTTTTTATTCATTTGTCATGTTTTTTAGAATAAGTTTTTATGTATAATCTGAGGTTTTTTAACATTAAGGGTATTTAAATATTAAACGATAGGAATTATCATATCTTGAATAGAATATTTATTCCAAATCTTATGTCTCTTCAGTATAATGTTTCAAGAGCTATTTCAAATGGATTTCCTTCTTGTATTCAGAATTCTACTATAAAAAATGATGATAAGTATAACATTTATAATTATGGAGGAGATCAAAATTCATTACTCTCATAATTTTTTGAAAGTGGGTTTCTGAGTGTAAATATAGATTCCACTTCCAAAGGTATATGAGATAAGTTGAAAAAAATTTATGAATGAAACCCAATATTAAGAAAAAAAATTAAAAATTAGGATATTGATGTATGAAGATATGAAGATGGTAGAGTATGAATCTATTTTTTACTTATCCACCAGGGTAAATGAAACTATTATTACTATCGGATTTCTTGGATAAGAGTTAGAATATTGTACTATTCATTAAATGCTATTGAGAATTATTTTTAACAATTTTGATTCAATGGTTTCTTTATTGGATGACAGAGGTCTCGATACATTATCTCTAGACAATTTACATAGCACTCTCATCTCATTTGAGATGATAAGGGAAAAAATTATGAAGGGAAACACAAAAACTGATTTAGAAATTTATTTCAAAGCTGACAAGATATAAAATTCTAATAAGGTTCATGAGGAAGATGATGTTACCGACTTTGAATCCGATAATAATATATATATAATATTTTATGAAATATTATTCTTGTTTTTTAAAATTGATAATATAAACATAAAAGATATAATGGGAAATCACCATTAAAATGTTTTGTATTTAGATCCTTTGGGATTTTGTTTCCAATTTTTTATGATGTGTTAATGAATAAGAAATTGTTGATGTGGAAATTTGAGAAGAATAATTAAGGATAATAATATCATGGAAGAAAAATGTTGATAAAAAATATAAATTCCAATACATAAGATAAGAAGTTCTACAAATATAAAAGCAAGATCGTTTAGTCCATGGGTTATGATAGTGAGGTGGTTACAAATGCTATTTAAAAAAACATTTTAATTTCAATAGTTAATGATGAAGGTTTTTATACTAGTTAAAGTAGTTGTTCTAAAGAAGAATAAAGTGAAGATGAATCTGAAAAATTTATTTATCTTTTTAGGGAGAACAAATTTTTTTAAGCAATTAACAATAATATTTCAGATGTATCATTTCTAAATAAGAATAAACTCAATATTAATATATTTTGAATGATGAAATGAAAGAATGATTGAGGAAATCAAGGAGACATGAAAATGATATTAATGAGTTCAAAAGAACAAAATATTCAAAAAAAATAGTCATGAATATATTATAGATGGGAAAGTCAAGATAATCGAATAGATTGATGATTTGAATAAATATCTTGTGGAATAAAAGAATCATAATGAACATCTTTAAGTGACTTTAAAGAAAATTTAAAAGAGTTGGAAGTTTTCAAACAAAAACATTCTAATGACAAACATAAAGCATAAAGTTTCAAAAACTATATCTCTGATATAGGTGGATGTTTTCAAAAAGAGAAACCAGAGAAGGATTAACAAAATTTTCCTTCAAAGGTTTTGAAATAAGTTGAAATTCCTTCTAAAATGAATAAATCTAGAAAGTTGTGTATATAGATAAAATAAAAAAATTCAAAAATTATAGGATACTAAATATTCGAATTCTAAAGAAATTATATTACTTATGGTTCTAATAATGGTGAAAATAAAATATTTTTGATGATTAATTTTATGATTGGAAATAGAAAAGTTCATGATGAAGAAAGTTATATTAATAAGCATGCTCAGATATGTATTCCCAACTCATGTCAATATGGGAGATAAAGAACAAAATACTCTTTCTATGGATACTTATCGAATTGTGCAAGATATAGACATACATTTAAGATGTGTATGTTCAACCAACAATATTTAATCTATTCTACAAGTTATATAAGGAAAACATAGATGGGTAGTATGTCCCCTTAATGGATGAAGTATGAGAAGGATGTTTAGAAGAAACCTAATAAGTATGGTGTGAAATTTTATAATAGGTTCCACCCTCTAGAAACAATTTGTGAAAGGTTTGAAAAACATGGACATCATAAAAAATGATTTCCTTTTTTCCAGCAAAAAAAGAATTTTTCCATAATATCATAGAATCCCGATGTTTGGGAAGATAAGAAAAACAGACCCGCTTAGTCCAAAAATAATGGGTTCTTAGAAATATGTCCATAACGCATTGACTTGGATAGGAAATTATTAGATAAAAAAATCATAAAATTAAGAGGGTAAGAATCAAACGTATAAATATATAAGAAAATAGGAAAAAATATATATATATATATATATTAGGGATTTGATCAAGAGAGACATGATATCAAAACAATTCAACTATCATTCCAAAATAAATGACAGCCATAAAAAAATGTTATAAATATATCGTAATAACAACGTTACTAAAGATGAAGAATCATCGACATAATCACTATAATATTCTATAGATACGAAAAAAGTTGCTACAAAAAACCGAGATGTACGGATAGAAAGATAAAAGTGCCTCTAATGAAAAATCCATGAAAAAGAAGACAAACTCAAGATTGAGAGAGGACTCTCAGTTTGATTTTTTTTCATAGAAACTTTCAAGATTCATCATTATTATAAATATAATTCTATACTTGTATTAACTAGAAATGAATTTAAGGAGAGGAAATAAATATGATATAGTTGATTATACCCTTAATATTCTTACAAAATAAAGTAATGAGGTTATAAAAATATGATATTTTGAAAATTTGTATTTTTATACAATGGAAAATTCTAATTTTGTTTGACGATATGTGTGTAAGTTTCATTTATCATAAACCAAATTTCCAATTAATTACCCAATAATTTTGATTTTGAATGAAACAAGAGAAGGGTATCACATGAATTTTGTGCAAGTACTACATTGATCACCTTGATTATACACTCCTATTTTATACACTATGTTTTACCACATAGGTTTTTTTTAGCTAAATGTTATTTTTTAAGAAACTAATGTGATACCTATGTTGATGAATAGTTTCATGAATCAGAGAACAAAAGCTACAACCCCCTGAAATGATATTCTTTTTTAATAAGGAAAGAACTTTTCATGATGGACTCTTTGAATTTTATTATCAATAAGGGGGAGAGAAATTATGATGGGGAGAAAAAATGAATAGGGGAAGTATGAAAATAATGGAGAGAATAAAAATTGTTAAATCAAACAAAAACAACATATTTTTCCCATGTGGTTGAAGTTGGTATTGACAACAAACACAAAGGGGGGTATTGTTAGGCCCAATTTATGTTTTGATTGTTTTTTTTCAATAGATAAAAATTATGGTTATGTAGAAAGAATAAATAATGTTGAATAGGTAATTTAAAATTATATTGAAGAAGAGTGAGTGAATATTCCTATTGGTTCTGAAATCGGAAGGATGAAAATAATATTCAGCATCAGATCTAGGACATCTTCATGAGTAAATAGATTTAGAAAAACCATATTCAGGAAAATTGACTTGCAAATTATATCTAATAATTATGACTCAGAAATTGAATAAATGAACACTAAATAAGAAATTGTTTTTAGGAATTCTATCATAGAAATATTATTCATAAATTCTGACTCAAGAATCATATTCATAAATTACGACATGGTTGGAATGGCTAGAATGAAATAAATATGATGAAGGAATTAGAAGTTCTAATACATTCTATAATAAATGTGAAGATTCATTTCTTCCCATTGAGTTATCATTAACCACAAGTATTCTATAAAACATGTGATTAATGATTTGTGAAATAAATGGATAAGAGAGTTGTTTCCAATAAAACATAGTCTAATTGTGTTTGGGTGGAAATGAATAAATGTAATTGTAGATTATATTAATCCCGATCATAATCATGTAAATCGTAATCATGCCAATTGTATTCAAGAATATTTTGAAATAATTATTGTTTTTAGAGAAATGGGAAGTCATGGTAATGTCCAATGTAAGTCAAATGATTTTGTAGATTATCTCTAATATATTCAATTTCATTAATTAAGTCATGATAGAAGATGAATTTTTTGAATGATGAATGTTAGTGAATTTTAAGATTTCATGTCTCAAAATAAACATAATGGGTTCATTAGATTCATAGTTTTAAAAAGGCTATGAATGTTTGTGGAAAATGTGAGAAATATAAGTTATATATTTTCAGTGATACCAAAATATAAAAAATATTAATCTTCAAAGAATTAATCTGATGGGTATAATATACAGAAGAGAAAAAAATCATGATTACTTTTTGAATTCTTTTATCAATCGGGTCAAGTAGATTAAGCGAAGAGATGAAATAGAAGTTTTTGAATGTGTTGTTTAAGGAGGATTTTGATATTCAATAAAGATTTTTTGATTATTCTTCTGGATCAGAGTAATGTAATGGAGCAGTTGCATCTGGCAATCGGAATGATGAATCAAAATGGAGTTTTATGAAGAATATGTAAGATATCTAATAATTAATAAATTAAAACTCGTAAGATGAATAATAATATAGAAATTACATTAAGAAAATTGGAATAAAATTTAGAATTAGACTTGTATTTGAAAAGAATGTCTGAAGAGAGATTAAGTATAGAGAAGATTCGAGAAGGATTGAGAAGATCTGATAATGTCAAAAATGAATCTGAAATTCAAGGAAGCATTCAAATGCAGAAAATTTGGTTGAGTGGGAAGAAATTTTTGATTCCTTCCAAAAAAATCCTTGGAAAACCAATAAAATGTTTGAATTACATTTATATTTTCCTTGATGAATTAATGTACTGAGAGGAAGATAGAAGATCCTCATTTCAAGGGGGAGGATAAGTTTTCAAATTGAGCTCTCTAGAAGATGTTTCACTAGATATAAGTGAATGTATAAGACACAAGATTGAAACATATTCATATCATCATCGTATTTAGTGGAAAATCATAATCCACTTATCATCATATTCTCCTTAGAATCGTATTCATTTATTCATCATATTGCACTCAATAATAATAACAAGATTATTGTATTGGGTATTCTGGACCATGGAAGAAAGAGTTATTATTTTTCTCAATCACATTCTAAAAATGTTATATTTTTTTATTTTTAAATTAGATTGTAAAAATCAGATAGAAAATAAAAAAAAAGTTTCAGATCAATGTCATCAAAGTTATTACCATCTTTTGGGTATAAAATTGGTGAATTTTTTGTGAAATAATGCATTTTTATAAGTTTATAAAGAAAAACATGTAACATGTTTTGTTAAAAATACTTGTTATTACATCATTTGTTCTAGAGGATGAACAAACACTATTTTACTTTTTACATTTTTCTACATGGGTGTAAGGGAATATCAAACTCATTATATTCCACACAAAAGGATATTTCCTAGTGGATTGTGTGTTATTGGATTGTTTCCAAAACTATACTGAGGATGTTGCTAATCTTATTGAATATTTAACCTTATTAATTCTTTTGTTTCTATGGATGTGTGTTTGAGTTTTTTCAGCAATGAATAAATTCATTAACCATTGGTGAAGGCTGTTTTATTGAAAATGAAACATAAAAGAAAATATATCATTGATCATACCCTCCCCTTGTTAGTGATTCAATTATCCGAACTATGCATTTTTAGTGTCATTGTTTGGGGTAGGAAACTGTGGTTGAGATGTGTATGGTGAGTCACGTGTGCGAGGGCCTCCTCAATTCACCATTTAATATTACCATGGGATTCATAGGCGTCATCTAGAGGGTCAAGTAAATATTTCTTATCAACCTCGATTATATGGGTGAGTACCCCTAGATGTGTTAGAGGCCAGTTTGGTTGTTCCACTGGTGATGCTAGTTTAGAGCAACTAGTTTGTTATTTACTATAGAGATACACAATATTCCCACTGGTGAGTCCGTTCTGAGTATTTCTAAGGATTTCTTCTAGTGATTATTAGTAAACTCACATGGTTTCTAACTGTATGTTCTTATTTATATTCTGTTTCACTAGGTTTCCTCTGTATATTTCTTAATTACCTTCAGCATAGATTGGTAGTTCCTTTCTTGGATTGTAGTTTAGGATTTTGTTTTAAATTATTAAACCCATTTTAAATATGGGGAAGTGTTGTGAATTATATTTCAAAGAAAAGACATGTTTAATTAATAAAAATAATAGAAATCTATTATATATATATATATATTTCAAACTAGTGTTCGTAAACTATTTCTGGAAAGGAAATGTATTTAATCAATGGTGTTTTCCTACTGATCTATTATATGCTTAGACCTTACTTCTTACATTCGGTATTGGTTGCCCGAGTGGTTTTGCATGTTTTGGTTTATGGTTTATTCATGCTTTATGGCAGGCTGTTTTGTAAACATTGGTGACCAATAGGTCTTACAAAGATTGGTATATCCTCATTTTGGGCTAGTTTTTTCTTTTTATCATTTTTTTGATCAGTTTTTGGTTTAATTAGTTATATTTTTTAATTGGAAAAATCTATTTTTTTATCTATAATTAATATTTGGATCTTTCTTATATTCAATTTTGGTTAATTTTATCCTGGAAATTTATTAGGCTAAATCGTACCCACTAGTTTCTCTTGATACCCAACACTAGTTTCTAGCTAGTGGGGATTGGGAATGCCCCACAATCTATGTATCCAACCAGGATAGGTGTCAGATGGGATAGAATCCCATCTTGTTTTGTGACATTGTGGTTTACCTAGTACATCATTACCATAGTTATCTATGAGGCTACCTTTTTTTTCTCGAACATTGTAAAAAAATCAATCAATTTTTTCTAAACTTATTCTTATTAATTTTATCTCCATAATATAAATTTTATAAAATTTTACATAGAATTTAATCAATATCAAAAAAAAATCACATGTATGTATAACTAAGCCACCTCTTGATTTTCTTTGATAGAAAATATCCTTTAATTGACCGTGATAGGACTTTAACTGTGACCCTTTCACCTTTTTATCTCATCATATATATCGTAGATTTTTCTCTATATTTTATTCATCCTTATTGTCCCTATAGCTCATGTAAACTTGTTCTCTAAGATAGTAGAAATTAACCCATTTTATGATCTCCCGTCGGCTTTAATATTCTTCTTATCCTTTAGATGATAAGTTATCTAAACCTCTAGAAGATTTACACTGTTATTTTAAACATCACGAAGATTCAATAAAAGTGATGGAATACACTATAACATAATCTATATCCATACCTGTAATCCCTTTCTATAAAACATTATAACACCATTTTTGTTTATGATACTTATAAAATATATAGATATCATATTTTAATGAAATTAGAAGAAAATGAAAACTCAGTTCTATAAGAAAATTACCTGTAACCACTTCACGAATACTCCAATACCAATTAATAGGCCTATGGGTGATTAAAAACCTACATAGATAGTGATTGAATTAGTGGTTTACATAAAAAACTCTAAAAAATTACCATTGTTTGTTTTGGGGAAAATGGTTTTAAGATAACAATGATATAATGTGGATAGAAGTGATATATAATGAACACAATATAATAATAAATTCAAGGTTCACCAAATCATGTTATATATAGTTAATAAATAGGATAAAATAGTATTTATCTCACTATCCACATTCCGCTTTTATTATCAATAATATTATATAAAGAAGTATAGTGGTATGCCTAAACTCCCATTTCCAAGAATCATAAAAAATAATCATTAACATGACATATATTCACTTCCCACACAATAAGTACCTCTAAAATTTTTACCCCATGTGAATACTTGATATTCTATGAAATTTATAATTAAATTCTCTTATAAACGATTCCTATATTTAATTTTTTGTTGACTCGGATCCTTATCACAATCTCTTGGTCCAATATTTCAGAAATGACTCCCTTGTATTTATATGTTAGAGAATAATTTTGGTAAAATCTCTTTTATCATAGTTTTATGGATATATATTATAGTTATGGAAGCTGAAACATGAATAATCATTTCCTCCATTATGGCATGGGATATTTTTTCATGGTGTTAGTTCTATAACTTCCCATATTTACCTCTATCAAAAAAAACCATATGTGGCTTGGTGATTGTTCTCATTGTGTGAAACCTTAAACCCATCATTATATAAAGATATAAAATTCTCAGGGAATATGAAATATGGAATTATCCAACTTGTGACAACATTAACCAATGCATGGTGAAGTGAGACCACTTTTCTCTAAACTATCAAAATTGATTATTCATGATCTACGTATCATGGTCTAAAAAGATCCATGAAATCACTAATATAAGTCTTCCATGGTGTATACAACATCCCTATAGTGTGTTAGTAAATATTGTACTCTGATGTATTTTTTGATTACTCTTAGTTGAATAAAATTCTTACTTGTTGATTTTCTTTATAGTATATCCATCCATCCAACATTCCATATTTACACTTAAATTGTTTTGGTTTTAATTCTATGTGAGACCCACTATGTTGAATCATTTACCCTTTGCGTTGTGATGTGCATCAACTTATAACAAATCATTTCCTTCGCATCTTTACTGAAATATAAAGATCCAAAAATTTATCCATAGTCACTATAACGATAAATAAAACATGAAAATATAGTAAAATCTCATGAATGAATTTCCTCAAGATTTTAGTCAATGTATTCCTCAAATGTGAAAGTTATCTATACACTACACCATAGGATAAAATAATGGTCATTACAGTACTCTAACTCTTAGTATAATATTAATTACATTTTTTTCATGTATCAACTGAGATCAACTCACTAATCCCTTTTTCCAAATCTCCTTATGAGGGGATTCTTCAATGTCCAATACCTATCAACTACCACATGTCATCAAAGACTCTTCATAATACGTTTATAATATTTTAACGGTGTATATTTATTGTATTAAGTTCATGCTATGGACATAACATTAGTTATTGATTTTAAAATAAAATTTGTTTCCTACATTGAGTTTTGACTTAGTTGGTTTATAAGATTTGTTGATGACTCTTTTCTAAGGGATAAATTCAATCACTAAAATATTTATGATCATGAAGCTATATTTGGAAGTGGTTTAAGCATAAAAAGGGTAAAAATCTATAAATAATATCCAATAAGAGGAATTATCCAATGATGGAAATTAATTTCTTGAAGTTGGTAAATCCGTTATGTTTTTAAATGGTAGTCAGAGATGGAAATTATATACTATGTGTTGATAATGATAAAAATGATAAATAGATATAAATATTCAAAATCTAATGTTGATTTAAAAGTTGTGTAAGGATCCAAAATATTTTAAATATTACTTACGAGTGGTCTTTATGAAATAAATGTTTTGGTTGTAAAAAAATTGTCTCAAAATAAAAATAGAAAATTTCATTTACAAAATGAGCGTTCTAACTTTCTTAAAATGATAAATTAGTGATTGTGTTACAGATTTAGGATATTTAGAGAGTGTATCAAAAAGGGAAACCAATTATCACTATATTAATTTTAGAAATTGTCCAAACAAGGTAGATTATATTGTATGAAGACACCCCTACGGAATTAGGTGATGAAAGTGGGGTAAATGAAATGATATATTTTGAATTAGATAATTTTTGGATTTTATTGTCAATAGGGAGAATGAAAAGCACTATAAATTTATATATTATATTAGAAAATATAAAATTACATATAAGATTTTTTTATGGAATAACATAAAATAAAATCACAAGGGGTGAATTTTTTAACCGATGTTTTGTATTTGGATTTTTTTGGTTACTTTTGGAGATGTTGAAAATTAATGGAATGATGATAACATTAACATAATAATAGGATGACATTCTTAGTTAAATAAACTATAATATGAAATATAGTAGATACATTTACCACACTGGGGTACCACATTTGTTATAAGTGGTATCAAATTGAAAAATATGAAAATTAATATTGAGGAAGAATTGAACACACTACAGCTAATCTATGGAGGTATTTTTAAATAAATACAGCTTGATAGTTCTATATACCAAGGTTATGGAATGGGACTCTGAGTGTGATACTATTTTTGAAATTAATGGATGATATTATGTGAAAATACATTTATGTTTTATATTATAATGATAATTAAATATGTAGGTGTATCAAGGTGTTATTTGGAAAATTTGGGTGATAGTTTTGGTGAAGAAAGGGAACATCATGTTGAAATGGTGTACATCATTCCCTAAATGATGATACATAGGATTACTCTAGGTTTCTTAAGGTTATATATGATTAAATATTAATAATATAAGAATAAATTATTAAGTGGAATTATTCATTTCAGAGTGGTGTTGGGAGTATTTTTTCAACACTCCATATATAGGAGTAAACTAAGGTTATATATTAGTAAAATTCATAACAACTAGACTTGTCTATGAGTAAAACCAGTTCACAATAGCGTAACTAATTAGTTTTACACCAAAAAGTGCCTTCATTCCATAACATATTATTAACTTTAGACAATTGTTTAAATCCTTTATATATTATGAATACAGTAAAATTTGGTGAACAAATTTAATGTGATATATTAGATGAATCATGTGGTATCATGTGTCATATTCCACAAGATTTCATGAGAAAATAAGTTACATAAAACATTCAATTTTTTTTTTATGTGTGAGGATCAATTTTTTGAAGAAATATAAAAATATCAGTTGGATGTGGATGTATGTATTTACACAGGGAAGAAGGATTTCATTCCATAATCACCTTAAAATTCAAATAGATATAATAGATCATATCATGATTATTTTTGAATTTTAAATGATATTTACATGGATTTTTTGGATCTAGATTTTGACTAATAATAAATCCAAAACAGAGGATATAGAATGAAATCTAGTTCATGTGGTAGTATATTACAATAGAATAAAGATAATTACACAATGGTATGGAACTTTTCTTGGATATTAATGAAAATTAATATTAAATCAAATGAATAATATTTTGTTCACGATTCAATTGTTTAATTCAACTTTATGAAAAATATTTTTTATCACTATAAATGAGTGAGACACATTGCTTAATATTGGAGGATTATTGGAAGGAATATTGAAACCAACCATTAGATTACGTTTTGAATAATTTATGAAAAAATTTACTAAAAAATCAGTAAAAAGTTTTAAATGCTATTATCATATATTATTTGAATATAAAAAGAAGAGATGAGATAATAAATAGAGATTCAATACTAACATTTACTTTTTTTTAAATGTCTAAAAGAGTATAGTGTTCCATTAAAACATCTATATAAATGAATATTTTAAGACTGATTATAAAAATTATAATTCCAATATAGATTTTACTTCATCCGTGAAGATTCAATACAACTATTTTTTTGAATTTTCTGAAAAATTTATTAAAATTCATTTTTTAGAGGACAATTTCATCTTTATTTATAAAAAAACTAAAATTTCACATTGAGGAGTTGATCTCATCTAGAATGGGGGAATCAAAAGAATTTTTAAGTGGAATATAATATAGATATTATTTTTATGTTACAAATGTTCTGTGTTTTATAAGTTTATTTTGACATAAAGGATACCATAATGTCAATAAAAAATTGAATAAAACCTTATTTTTATATAATAACAAAGCCTTATACCAATTTGTGCATATATCAAAATAAGGGTAATTTACCCATGGTTGGGTAGTGGGTGAGCCCTTAACATTTTAAAGATATTGTTCTTTAGCATGGAGTGACCATGAAAACAAATGTCCACCAAAAGTGATTATAGTGTATTTTGGCACAATGACACATCATCAGTGGGTGCTCTATGGTCATATCCTAGTTCATTTGAATAGAGTAACATACTTATATTCTATATGAATTTTAATTCTAAAATCATGTTTGATATTTTATTTCATAGATGATGAAATATTTTTAGATTTAATTTATTCCTTCTAATAAGGAACAACAATAGATTTAGGGGAAAAGATGAATAATGAATTTTTTTTAATTATTCAAAATCTTAATTCTACAAATCCACGTAGGGTTCATATATTCAACTTGGTCCAAAAAATACATATAAAATATTAATAATAAAATATCTTTCATATTAAACTATTTATATAGACAATAACTATACAATTTCTTTATGTAATCAAACACATTTATTTCATCATCAAACTATATGTCCCAACTTTGAGAAAATATCAGTAATTCATAAACAATCATTTGTGAATTTTAAAACATACCACACACATTTGGTAATTGAAAACCTTTGGTATGAATCATATATATTTCAATGAATAAATTATTTTTATATAATGTTTTTTTGATATTGATTTTTTATAAATTCTAATCATAATGAATAGCTATGGAAATAAATAACCAAATGTATTTCCTAATCTCAAATGGTGAAAAGGTCTTTTAATGGACAATATCATAAGTGTTTTTATAACCATTGACCATAAAGATTGATTTATACCAAGAATATATACTATCCATGTATGTTTTTTTATTTAAATCCCACTAGAAACATTTGTGACTTAGCCCTTTAGGGTAATCCTCCAATTTTCAGTCATAGTTAGTTTACAAGGAGTCCTCCACATATTTCCATGATTATAAAAATTTCATGTAATCAAAAATTTCAATGGTATCATGGAGGGTAGTACTTACATAATCTATGAATATTAATTCAACATCATTTTTCTATAAAAATTCCAAATATCTCATAATTAAAATGAATCCTATCGAACCCTTGATGATCTTATGTATCCTATATTGTTTCTTTATCAAATACTCTTTTTGGAACTATCTCATCTTCACTATTAGTAAAAATTATTAATTTGTGGTCTTGAACATCTGAAATTTTATTTTTAATCTTACTAACACATAAAATGATAGGATCATTCTCATGAAAAACACCACACACTAACATAAAAACCATTAGTTCAGTAGGATTAAAAATGTAATATCGTGTAGTATCCTTGGGATAATAAATAAAAAGTTATTTATCAAATTTATGTCCATGATTATGGAAATTGTAACATTATATATACATGCGTGATCATAAATAAATATAAAATATTTATTTATATACTTCATATAACATATCTTATATAATGAATTTATGACTTCTGTTGAAGCAAAAGGATTTACTATGTAAATACTACTTCCAGTGCATATCCCTATAATGACATAGGAAGGACACACCAACTCATTATCATTTGAACCATGTCTAACAGGGTATGATTTCTCCCCTGACACACACTATTATAATATGGTTTTCTAGGAGGAGTGAGTTGTGAAACAACTCTACAATCTCTCGGATGATCAAACAATTCGGGGATATTCTATTCAGCACCCTGGTCCAATAAGTTAATCTTAATAATTTTTCCCAATTGATTCATTTCTTAACTTATGAAAACAGTGAACTTTTAAAAGGTTTCAAACTTATGTATCATTATAAACTCATTACCATATCATAAAAATTAATTATTTATGGTGATGAAGTACCTATAACATCCAAATTATTTAGTACTCATTATCACAAATACACTATTATGTATTATACACAATAGTAAAATAACCCTCTATACATTTTCACTAAATGAATCCCTCTAATATTTTTTAAAAATAGAATATTATCTTATTTTAAATTATTCATAAAATATTTGAACACAATAGTCAAACTATATGGGGATTTTGGATTTGTTTCTCATTTAGATAACCAAAATGATAACGTGAAAGGTCGCTGGTGTAAGAATAAACCATGACCTTCTTATAAAAAGTGTTATATATTAAATTATTCCTATAAAAAAAAAATAAATCATTTTTAATATTCTATATACAATAAAAAAATTTCATATATATATAAATATAAATTTGTTCTCTATAGTGAATGACAATCCCAAATTCTTCAACCAATATATATATATATATAATTTCTATTTATGATTAGAACATATTAATATTTTTTTAATCAAGAACTAATGTATTATGTTGATTTTAATATAATTTTATATCTCTGATGAAGAAAATCTTTACACATTTTTAACCTATATATCAAGTTTGACTTTTATCAATTCATTCTTATTTAATATTCTTTGATTATCATCCTAAGTGTTTGATGTGCACCTAGTATATGTATCCCATGAGTTAAAAATATAGAAATTTATTTCTAAAACATTCATACAAACATTAAAAAATAATTCTCTCTCAAAATTTTATCATCCTAGGATACATATAAATTATTATATTATAGGTCATACCTATAAGATATCACAAAATGATATTCATGGTGCATACCATAATCTAAAACGAAAACATTAATGTGGGTGAGTAATATATAATATTTCTCTTCAGTAAGGAATTTTATGTAAATTAATCCCACTAAATATTATGACCCTCTAAATCATATCCATTTACTGAACCATATACATATTTCATTAAGACATATATCAGATAATCTCATAATATAATACATGACTATATCAGCTACTCAATCAACTAAATCATATCACTTATGTATCTTGTATAATTGACTAGATAACTCCTTATCCTAATATATAATATGTATTAAATATTCTATATTCATATCATATCACATTAGATTGGATTTCCAAGCTATGTGTAACAAAAATATTACATATGATATATACAAATAACATCTATCATCAGTTACAATATACTTGACATAAATAAGATAATTTATGGAAAACTGATGGTTATGGTCACCCAAACTAAATGATTGTGGTCTTTAAAGGTGTTTTCATTAAAATTAATCTCATACTTAGTATTCTATGGTATTCTTATAGTCTCACATTTCTTATATACATCCTATTTATATCATAAATAACTATCATATCCCATATAATTTTTATATATGATATAATCTTAATATGTGTTCAGGATTTTGGTGATTTAGTTTTAGAACCCTTATTCATTCCACCATATTAACATGCTCAAACCACATTAATGTGTAACTATATACACAAATCATATTTTTGTTAATAAAATGAAAATAGAGTCTATATACATAAATTCAAATCAATCTCATGAAAATGGTATATGAAACTCTTTCATGAAAAGTTTTAGAATCATATAAAACAAAAAATCCCTAGAAAGGTATGCATGGAGTGATTCATAGTCAAATAAAAGTTATCTAGTCAAGGAATAAGACTCTTGGTAAGGGATCTATTTAACGCAATGTCTATCTACAATTGTTTATTTATATGAGAGAGACCTCAATCCCATCCCAACTCTAACACTGATGACCTATACACTATAATCAACCACTAAATTCATGATCATACCTATATGAAAACTTTAAGTCATGATATTATAAATAGAGATATTATATTTCCATACCTATCATAGAACGCTTATATACATGGTATGTCATTTTATAAAATAATTATTATACAATTTAAACTAAAGCATAAAATCTGAAATTCACATATAAAGTTTATATACATGAAAATTCTAAAAAATATTTTTCAAATAAATAAACAATTAAAGTATTTAATATGATATATCAAAATTATATAATCGATTTTACAAAAACTAGTTGTGAAATAGTCTAATGTCACATGGATTCATTATGATCATTGAAATTATAATTTGATAATGGTTTTCTCTAAAAAAAATATTTGTTTTTCTATAGACCATTTTCTACCACTATAGAATATTAAATTCATACAAAACAACTTTTTATCTTTTAAGGACATCCCTTAAAACAGTCCATAATTAAACATTACAACCTATTTTGGTACCTAACTCTTACATTGGACCATAATGTTTCCCAAACCAGTTTTGATAATATTTTTGTTCCTTAGTCCAACCATGAACCATAGAATAGTCTAAACTATTTTTGACTATATAAAATGAAATAAAATTAATCATAATGTCATTGTAGTCCTCAATATAATCAGTAATAAAAATAAATTATTAAATTATACTATGACAAGGACTAACATTTTGAATACTCATACCATGAAGTAGTGGTAACATAACCACATCATAGTGACAAGGAAAAAGAATATGTTTATGTTTAGAATTAAAATAGATTTTTTAATACTAAACACATTATTTTACTTGAATATGTTCATAGAACATGGTGTAGTTATGGGAAAACTATGAAATTTTGAAGAGAAATTTCATAGACCATCATATAGTTTTATAGTCACTCTCCAGTTCTGGTAAAAATCCATTTTGGATTTTAAAACCAATAATAATATTATCAATCAACCACTATCGTATGATTTAATACAAAATATGGGTTTCATGATACATTTATATTCCCATTAGTTTCTAAATAATACAATAAATCTATCCTAAGGTCAACCAAGAGTGGAATTGAAAATGTGAACTATGAAATATTATAGACAAGAATACCTCAATTTTTTTGATTTTGACCATTAATGGTAGTGATTTTGATCACGATCCCTCAAAAAAATAATAGTTTATTATTTCTAATGGTATCCACCAACAACTAGAATCTGTGAATTCTTCAGTACGACCCCTTAAACACAATTGTGTGCTTATAGTAGCAACAATGAATCAAGAAACCAAGATCCATTATTTATATTAAATTATTGGTATAGAATACAAGAGTTACAATATGATCCAACAACTTATTAATATTAAAATAATAAATAGATACATATATTACATTTTAAATTTTAATATACAACATGAATAAATTGTGAGAACATTTGTATCCCTCCATCATAACATTTATAATTAGACATAGTTATCCTCTAAGTTTTACAGGAAAAAGAAAATAAATAAGTGTGAGACATATGATTAGAAAGGAGAAGTATACATTGAATTATATCATTACATAAATTTAACATTAGAAAAAATAGATGGAAGAAATTAACAACATGAAACCATAATGAAATGAAACTGAAATAATTATATATACCTGAAAATGAATCAAGAAATTGTTAAAAATATTCACTGATCTCATTTTAATAGAATTAATAATGTCATACATCAAAAAATATTCTCAAATTATTATTCCAAGATGTTATACTGATATGGGGAGAGGAATAAATTAAAACACAAGTAGTTTTGTCCCATGATACATATCAATGGATCGAGGGGATATATAATTTTGGGGCCCACCCGTCATCATATTAAGTCTAACACATTCACCATAATAGTCAACAATACATTTCATACCATCTCTTAAGGATCCTATGGTTGAATATTAATATTGGTATCTGTATAATTAAAAATGAAAAAAAACATCCCTATTCAATGAAATAATTTGGATGTCTTGGAGAATATCCCTTAATAAATGTGGATTCTATAAGGTATCATCAAAGTAATAGGAAGCACCCCTATGAAAGATATATAGTGGTCAGGGTACTCTCAATGTGTGGTTTTGTCCTTGTAATATTGTTAAAAGATCTCATTGGTACTTCCCTGTTTGAGTTTTGTGTTAAATTTATTTCAGTAGATTTTCCTTTATCGTCTATCCAATGGTAGGTGATCCTTGTTCAGAGATGGAGTGATATTTTTGGGGAAAATTACCTAAATTTCTGGGATGTATGTTTTTTGTTGAATTTATATTATTTCAGAATAAATATTTTATATGGTTTTATAATGGGTTTCCATGTGTTTTGATGGATTTGGAGGTGGTATTTGATCTTTTGTGGAAGATAGGCCAGAATTTGTCTCCCAAGAGTTTACAAATCATATACGTGTTACACAACATATAATTATTCCTAGGTACATGCTATGAACAAGGATTATTAAATGAAGTAAATTCTTGTCATCATTCTATTACACAATGTTTAGTGTTCAATCAGGTTTAACATTAACCCAATGTGGTAGTTTTTTTGGTGTAACACATAATGAAGAAATACACGATGTTTAAAAGGGTCACATGACATGTAATTCTCACAAGCAATAGTATTAACTAGAATCTTTTCCCGATTTTATCATTCCAATGTTTGTGAAACCCCTCCTATAAATCCCTAGGTCAATCCCCCGGGTTATGGATTAATTTCAGCACCACCTAATATTTTGGTTTGGTTTGTGATCCCTAGTGGGTCTATTACATTGGACTTCTTATCCATTCCATGTTCTTCTGTTGAAGTGGTATTTTCATTTGAACTCTGCTGTAGAATTATGTTGATCTTGTTATTTGTGGTCTAGGTTTCTTCTTATGATCTTCCATGCCTTTGTTCTTGTTTGTTATTCCTACTATAAGCATTTATTATTCATACGATAAAGTTACATGGTCTAAAACTTAACCATATAGTCTATTAAATTGTGGTTTATATGAAATATTGTGAGTGTGACGAAGTAATGTACACATTAATTAAATTAATTATATATTTTGGAAAATCATGGATTTTATTATTCCTTGGATCTCTTTGGATTTAATGTTAATTAAATTGGGTTGGTGGTTACTCGTTGGGTGAGAGAACCCCATATAATTTATAAATTGAATAATGGATTAATGTGTGTTTACCATGACCTGAAATTTTTTGTGGATTATTGATATAGAATAGCATAACTATTAGAGTATGGGATCTTTATTTTACTAATGATAACTGAAAATATAAATTAATGTGTAATTGAATGAGAAATGGTAATCATCATAATTAACCATTGAGGATTATGTTGTGATATTGTGGTATCCTTATAGTTATGAATTTTTTAGTTGATGCTGAAATGCTTATATAGTGTTCTATGCCTAGTGACACATACTATAATTCTTATATGGAGGGATATTTCTTATTACATACATTTAAATTCTTATATATAGGTTTATTCCTAGTGACATGAGCTAAAATTGTAATATAGTTGGATTGGCCTATTTATTTATGCTAAAATGATTAAATAGAAAGATATTCCTTGTGATTCAGGATGAAATTCTTATATAGTGGTATCTTCCTAGTGAAAATATATAAAATTCCGATATAGTGGTATATGCCTAGTGAATCATGATAAAATTTTTACATATAGGTCTTGGCCTTGTATATGTTAAAATGCTTATATATAGTGATATTCCTAGAGGTTGAAATGATTATAAGGAGGGATTATCTAGGTTTGATGACTATACCATGTTTTATGGTTATGGTTGGCTAGGTTATTCTACATACTAATAGATATTATGATATGATTATGAAGAAAGTTGTTTTCTGTATTGATGTCATGATTAATTAGTACACCTTCTTATCAGTTTATTGCATGAACCTATTATCTGAATGGGTTTGTTTATACATGGTGGTGTTGAACTACAATATTCTACACACAACCTATTTGGGTCTCCATTTGGTACCCTGATTATATTACATAAATACACGTTTAGACAAGGTAAAGGTACCTTATTTTAGATTTTTCATTACTATAGGATTGAAGATTAGTGACAGGACTAACATGGGGGTGGGAACAAAGACGTTATGAGATTATTTGTGTCAGTAAATTATTTTAATTGTGTCAGTTTTAGTCTGACATTTAGATGTAATTCATCTTGTCATTACAAGAATTAACTTCCATGTTGTATGATATAATATTTCTTCTATATTTCATTACTCTAAAATTAATATATAATGTTTATTTCCACTATATAGTAACTCTAAAATAGGGGGTATAGTCCCTCAACTATATTTATCACACCCTGTTGTTAGTCAAAATCCCCTTGAATATGGGTATTCCTACTTGAGGCCTTGTAACCATTACATTCTATACACATGAGAGAGTGTTGGATTAAAGGATGTTACAATGGTATATTCGAGGAGTAGGTTTTTTTTATTTATTTCTTTACTATTTTCAAAATGGTACAAACATTACTAGGATATGCCAGGACATTGTAATAAGTTTGTTAATGGGAGTATCTTAAACATGTTTGTGGTAAAATTTGAGTTCCCAATGATGGGATTGTTGTTCTTGAAGTTTTATTGTACAATTTAATTTCATTTCACAAAGGGTGATTCACATATTAGTTATGGACTATACTTGATTATTCAATGATGTACAGTTCTTTACAGTGTCTTTAGGAGAAGATGTTATCTATAGAGAGAGACTTTATCATGATGGTCTTTGCTATGAGATCAAGTCATAGGTGAACTTCTTTCTACTAAGTAATTTCTCTAATGTAATTTTTCATGAACTTATAAAATAGGGGAGTCTAAGAGAGGCCCATATCAGTGACCAAACTATTTCATCAGGGTAAACAGGGAGCTCTTCATCTAGGGTCAAGAATCACCACTATGATAGTTTTTACCAAGTAAATCGTGGGTAGAGCCTCTAGGTAATGGGAAACCATAGTGGGACTGTGTTCCATTGTAGTTATATTAATGTGGAAACTTAGGAAACAAGTGGCCTTAGTGTGTGTACCCCACATTTTAGTGCTATTCTTGAGACAACATGAGTCATCTTCATAATATTTTTTTGAAATTATCACATTAGATTATTTGAAGGGAATTAAGATAGGTAATAGAGTCTAAGAAGGACATTTCAACACCTCAATAGATAGGTAGGTTGAGTTACACAATACATCCAGTTCAAGGCATAGGATGTATTACTCTAGTGGAGGAACGATTGTATGAGGCATTGGGTATAACTCAGGGGAGTCAAGATGGAGCCCAAGACAAAGGGGTGATTCACCTGCATGATATATAGGAAAATCTTGTTATTGTAGAAGGATGACCTTCTAAAATCAGAGGTATTATTCTTGTTTCGTCTACCCTTTATTTAATTTTTTAGGTACATGGGCATCACATTTCTTTGTATCTACTCTTTTTAAAATTATTTTTTCTTGGATGTGAAAATCTTGGATAGAGTGTTAACCATTAACATGTCATTTGGAGTGTGGTCAAAAAATATCAATTATTTAAAGGTGTGTTATTTATACATTAGTGGTTACCATATATTTTGGGAAACCATTCATACCAAAAATGATAGGTTTTGATTTGACTCATGTTATAGATTTAGGTAGTTCTACACCTATATCACATTAACTATTATCGAATAGAGTTACCTTTCTATCTCCATTACGAGATAAATATTCCCATTAGGGTGATCAAGATCTTCAAGCTGCTCATGAAGTACCAATTTAGTGTATATTAGATTGTGCCACAACATAGATAGTAATCTTTATTCTAGATGATGGATTAAATTTATAGTATTATTTTCTTTCAGTGGTAGACAATTTTTAGGATGTTTTTACATATGAGTTATATGACTTATCGCCTGAGTGTGAGATAACGTTCATGATCAATTTGGTTCCAAGAGAAGATCCAGTTTTAATTCCACCATATTGGATGGCACTAATCGAGATTATTTAATTGAAATTTCTGTTTAATGATCAGGAAGATAAAGGTTTCCAACGGCCTAGTGCATCTTTTTGGGGGTTCTCTAGTTCATTTTTTCAAGAATACTGATGGGTAATTGCACTTATCTATGAATTATTAGATACTGAACTAGATGAAGGAAAAGAACTGGTATCCCTTTCTATGAATTTATGTTATCTTCAGTCAACTGACAGGTTCTAATGCCTTCTCCATGACAAATATGGGATCTGAATACCACCATTTGAAGATTTGACATTTTGACATACCATATAAATATTTTAGGACAATTACTGGATTTTATGTGTATGTAGTAATGTTTTATTGATTAAAAAATTTATTTGAGGTATTCATATCCATCTTGAATCTAATCATTCAAACTTTTTTTGATCTATTAGTGGTGGTTATTTTTTATGATATCTTAGTGTACTCTTAGTCTCCATATGATCATTTTCAACATCTGGAAAAAATATTGATTACATTATAAGAGAAAAGTATTTAATATAATATAACCAAAACCTATTATTAGAATGATAATGTGAAATTCTTGGGTCCTATCATCTCCGAGGATGGTGTATTAGAAGACCAAAAGAATGTTTCATCCATGGTATCTTTTGAGAGACCAAAGAATGTAATCGAGATTTGGATCTTTCATTGATTAATAGGTTATTATCAGTTCCTTATTTAGTACTTATCTCATATATAAGAAGTGATTTTCGGGCTAACCACAACAAGGGTGAAATATTTTTTGCTCATATTTTTATGATGTAGGTTTTTAGGATTTAATGTTATGATGACCTCATAAACTATCCTCACTTGACCTATTCCGGGTAAAGCTTATACAATGTACTATGACTCATAAAGTGTTAGACTCAAACCAGTTCTTATTTAAGAGGATTCAATGATTTATTATGACTCCATACATATGATATCACATGATGTTAATTACCCTACTCATAATATAGAGTTAGCTACAATGGAACATCCCCATTCATAATGGAGATACTATCATTTAGGTGAGAGTTATTTTGGTTACATAGTCCACAAGAGCTCTGGTATTTCTTTTCTCAGTTGGACCCATATATTGATATAGGAAGTGGGTCGATAATCTATAGTCTATTGAATTTGAGATAGCTTATGCACATGGAATGGGAAATTTCATTTTCAATGCCTTGTGTCAGAAGATGCAAATAGAGGAGGTTGAGGAGACATACGATGAGTGTAGGATGACAGAACTCTTTATAGACATGAATCTAGATGATTGCGATCGCCAATGTTGAGTAGATATGACTTCAACATCTGTTATACAAATTCTACTTTACAATATCAATACAATGTGGTCATCATATCCATGGTGAATAGTTATGAGAGACATGTTATATGGTGGGAGAAACCATCAGGATGATCTATTATCATCAATAATTCTTTTATTCTACGTGGCTGAGTATGGGTTCTTTTGAGCCTATGCAAGGAGATGATGGGAGTGGTTCATGCTAATATAATTTTGGTACATCCTAGTTTGACAAAGATGTATCAAAATATTTATAGTTCGCATTGGTGGATATAAATGAATAAGGGGTAGTGGGATTTGAGGAAAGATAACTTACCTATTAGTAGGTGAAAGCTGAGCATCATAGGAATACTATGATTTTTCATCCTCTTCCTATAACATAGTGGAAGTGGGATGATGTCCTTATTGATTTTGAGATAGGATTTCTTAGTAAACCTATAATAACGACATAGTATGAGTGATCTTGGATAGAATGATGATGGTGGCCCACTTCTTGCCAATAGGGGGAGATATTCCCCATTTGATGGCTTGGGTAGTCTTTAATTTGGAGAGATAGTTTTGCTACATAGTTTTCCAAAGATTATAATTTCAAATAGATATCTCTATTTAAAATATTTTTTATGATATGTACTTTTGAAATATCTAGGATTATGAGTCCTTTAGAGAACAACCTATCCTCCATATTTTTACAGTCAATCTAAGTTGTCTATCTAGGTTTTGAAGGATATTTTATAATCCTACATTTTGGATTTCTGTGGTTAATGTGAGTAGGATCTGACACTCTTGTAATTTTCACATAATAATAACATCCAGGAATCGATCCAAATAGCACCTTTGGAGAATTTTTATGGAAGTATGTTCCATTAGCCCCATTATTGATTTGGGTTATGTGAGTCAACAATTGTTGGACCTAGTCTCATATAGGAGACAGATAAGTATTTTTAGTTGACTAGGTAGAGGTTTGTGACCATTTAGAGTAAGAAGAAAGTGTATGATAACCATTGAAGATAACCTTTGGAGTTTGAGGTTGGTCATCATTTTTTCATTTGGTTGTTCCCATGATTGGGGAAAAATATTTTCAGGAAATAGAGAAATCATGTGCCTAGGTTTTTCATGTTGTTTAGGATAGGGGAATGGGAGGATCATGTGTGGTAAATATTATCCCTTCCAAAACTTTCTATTTCTATTCATGAAATGTCTCATCTGTTGTAGATTCAAAGATATTTCCTTATCCTTCTCATGTGGTAGACATTGAGGATGTCAATAATTTTGATAATGTTTCCATTTAGGAAAATAAGATATGTAGTATGTACCATATTAAGAAGTATCTATGGGGTAGTACCATACCTATAGTTTGAGTGGGATAGTAGAACGGGTGTGTTCAAGAGGATACCTAGTAGAGAGAGTATGATATATGAGAGTAGTGGAAAAATTTGTTAGCTGAGACCCCAAAGTGGTTATTATATTATCTCTAGTATGAGATGTTATATAGTGGGGAGACTATAAGATCCTGTCCTTTTCTAGTTATTTCCCTATTTTATTCTTCTGTTAAACATCTTTCATTCGGTTTCCCTTTTACTTTAAACCATGGTGGTTGAGTCATTTTTGGAGGAGGATATATTTAATTTGAAAAAATAACCTAATGTATAGGTATCTCTATTTTTTTGAATTAATTGAGACTAGGAATAAAAATGTTAAATGTTATTACAAGGGTTTTCCATAGGTTTGGAAGGCTTCAATGGTGGTTTGGTATATTTTTCAGATGGTGGGATGGAAATAGTCTCTAGGGAATTTTCATGTTTTGTACATGTTACAAGATGTGTAAATGTTCCACAATATACACCATGAACTAGGTTAATGATTTTATGTGTACACACATTGTGAATCCATTATTCAATGTATCATGTTGGATAATGGTTAAAATTAAGGTGATAAAATTATATTTTCAACCAATCCCATTATAAAGAAATAAATGGAATGTAAATGGGTTACAGATCATGTAATTCTCATGTGTAGTGGTTTTAAGTGGCACCATACACCTACATTCTCATTCAATCATTTTTACAGCCCCTCCTCATAATACCTAGGTGACTCTCAGTGGTTCGGGATCTATTTCCCCACCTACAAGAATCATGGTTTGGTGTTTAATCCTTAGTAGATCTATTTTCTTTCACATTCCTCTGCACTCATAATTCATCCATTAAATCTGTGTATTATTTTTATCTATGCTATAGAATGATGTTGATATTTTTATTTTTAATAACAGTTCCTTATTGAGACCTCCCTCACCACCATTCTTATTGGTAATTCCAATTGGAATTGATTCTTAATCACCCGTTAAAGGCAGGGGGTCTAAAGGATAATCCTATGGTCTATTAAATTATGACGTATATAAAATATTGTGACTGTACCAAAATAAATTGAACATTAATTAATAAAATAATGACTGATTTTAAATCATTGAATTGATTATTCCTTGGGTCTACTTGGATTAAATGGTAATTAAACCTATATTTTGGTCACCTATTGGGTGAGTTAACCCTGGATAAATAATGAATTTTCATTTGGTTTAATGTGGGATTATCATGAAATGATATTTTATGTGATTTCATGATAAAAAATAAAATAGATATTAGTATTGGGTTATTTATATGACTTATGATAATTTGAATTCTAAATGAAAGTGAAAATGAAGGACCAACGGTAATTATCATAAATAATTGTTGAGGATTATGATATGATATTATGTCACGAACCATCCCTCAGGGCCCATGTTGTGACTACCCCAATCCTACCTTCCATAGGCCAGGGGCTGGAGACAAGCACCGAAAGGCGTAATACCTAAAACTGGGATGGAATTTTCTTTACAACCTATAAACACACAACCAACCACACAACAAGATTCCAAAAAAAGAAAAATAGATAACAAAAAGAGTTCTAAAAGTAAAAGGGGCCGGAATACAAGCCCAACTGTAAAGATAAGAGTACAACAGAAATACGATACAACTGAAGAAAAAGGAAATCAACTGTTGGGTTTTCCTTTGAGATTCCTATCTGTAGGGTAGGTACAGACCATCTCCTCAACACATTATGTCTGCCTATCTCCTCTATGTACGGACATGTCATATGGTCTACCTTTGGGTATTGTCCAGTCCTGGTACTCTCTACCTCAGTCAGTAATGTTTTTCATCTGCATCCAACAAAACATGGTGCGGGCATATCCCATGTAGGGATGAGTATTACGATTATTATTATGGACCCTGAGACCGTCACGGTCTCACAAAATACACCCAGGATAATCCAAAAAGTATGAAATCAACAGATAACCCTACCTAGGTATATGACCATACATATACCTATGTTGTCAAGTAATCCATCTCAAACATGAAGAAACATAGAGGATCTGACTTAGCTCTCACCAGGCATATCATTAGGTATAGTTGTAGAGTAGATTATATGTAACTAATAAATCATCATACTCTGCTTCTAAACTACGTAGAATCTCTAGGAGCTGACCCTCGTTAGATCGCTGGAGCAGACCACACAGGATCGCTAAGAGCTGACCCACAGAGTATTGCTAAGAGATGAGCTACAAATGATCAATGGGCTGACCCACAAAGGATCGCTAGGAGTTGACCCACAAAATATCTCTAGGAGCTGACCCACACAATATCTTTAGGTTCTTACCCACAAAGGACCACAAGGAGATGACCCACATAGTATCACCATGAGCTGACCCGCATAGGATAGCTAGGATCCGACCCGTACAGGATAGATATGAGCACTCTTCTCATCACATCTTGTTACTAGGTTTCTGCACTAGGCTTGCTCTTCTCCGAGAGATTCTGATCGCCAAGATAATATCCAATTCTCCAACTGCCCTGATGTCCCATTAAAATGTAACTCCATGTTTCGCCTTGTCATATGGGTCTTAACAAAACAAATGGCACGTCAATCGGATGCTCGGTCTGTGAGTTATTATCCTTTTAGTCCTAGGGGACCAGTTGGATTTGTTCTCAATCCAACCTAACTGTACACCAACTTAATCCAAATCCCCAGTGGGGTATACTTAAAGGGACTGTCTCACTCCATGATTTATAGCGCTGCTGACGATTTTTCAAACAGATGTCTGGTGGCAATTATATGGACAAAAGAGCGTAAATGGGTTGTAATGGGCCCTGGTCCAGCCTGACCTAGCCCGAACCGGCCTGGGCTGACCAGGTTCGGGTCAACTTGGCCCGACCCGGTGGGTCCGGCCCAGCCCGTAGTGGGTGGTCTGGTAAGCAGCGAGTGAAGTGAAGGGCGGTGCGATGCCTCTGGGGCCGCGAGGGTAGCACGAAGCAGAGGGGCAGCACGCTTGGGGCAGTTCGGTCGAAGGGGTGGCGGCGGCTTAGATGGCGGTGTGGAAGGCGGCTAAGACTGGTGGTGGTAGCCTGACGGAGGCTCGAACGGTGGTGGAGGCTCTAGCGGTGGCTCAGCTCATCATGGCGGCATCAGCTCGGGATGCGCGGTGAGGCTGTGGCGGTGTGGTGAGGCTGAGGTGGCGGTTTAGCTAAGGCAGCGTGGTGAGGCTGCGGCAATGGAGCGCTGCGGGATGCGGGGCAGTTCTTTTTCCTTCGTCGTCTTTTTCATCGTTTTCGAGTTCTACTGGTGCCAACCACCGGAACCGGTTTCCTCCTTCTTCTATCGCAATAAACACACAATAAAACATCACAAGAATTACAAAGAGGACGGGCCATGTTTTTTTGGCTCACACTCTCTGCATTAGAGCAGTATCAGGCAGCTTTACAAACATGTATCAAGAATGTGAATGGAAGAAATTTAAAAACATAAATCCCCAAAACCCACTTCAATCACTATTTACAATCCCGCAAAATAATTTATAAGGGAATAACATGGAAAATTATGATCATATAGCAAAAAACCCTTACCGTAGATTGTTCGTTGACGTTGGCACAAGAATAAGATGAAGTTGTCGATGTTCTTCTCGTCCTCCATACACCTCCAATCCCAGGCTCATGCGTCGGTTCATCATTACCCAAAATGTTCCTCATTGGAGGGTGTCCTGAGGAAGAAGTCGATGTTAGCATTCTTTATTGGAGGATCATTCTTCATGGAAGAAGTGTAATCCCCCAAGGGTTCTCCTATCACAATTCCACCAAAAATATCAAAAAGGTGCCAATATAATTACCTTAATGTATTAATAATGTTTCAATAACAAAGTTGGTATAATTAATGTACTCCATTGGAACAATTAATTAGCTCAATTAGTTGGCCCAAATTAATGGCTCAATTTAATGGGAGGGGTGGAGTATTTGGGAGTGGGGAGGTTTCTCCCCATTAAGAGGGTTTGGGTGTTCCCCGTCTCAAAAATTCAAAATGGGGGTTTAGGCTCGGGTGGTCCCCACCACAGTAACCTCTCATGGGAGGTTAGTTCAGGTGGTCCCCACCATCATAACCTCTCATGGAAGGTTTAGGTCTGGTGGTCCCCACTTGTCAACAACCACATGAAATAAAAATAAAAATAAATGCTAAAAAATTTTATTTTTATTTTAATCTTTCACGAATATGTGGATAGCTATCTTCCATCCTTGACCTACTGCGGTTGAGGTGAAGGTCTCCTTAAGTGAATACTAGTGCATTAGGTTCAATGGTGCCCTCAGATTTCAATTCCAATCAGCGGTTAAAATGTTAGAAAACACATGCTAACACGTTTATAGAATGTACCTGAAAAAATATTCAGAAATTCATTCTAGGCACTCCGAGCCTTTGAAATATGCACCGTCAAATTTCACAGACATTTAAAATTACCATTTAATTAAAAAAATTACATGGGAATTCCAAGTATTTATATTCTCCCCACCATAGGGCTTGATATCCTTATAAGACACAACTTATAACTTGGTAAACAAGTGGGGGTACTGAGCAAACATCTGAGCCTCCCGCTCTCATGTTCTCTCTTGGAGATTCTCGTGTTGCTAGCGAATGCACACCAGAGGAATCGACCATCCATGAAGGACCCACTAATATCAAACCTCAATCTCTATGGGAAACTCTCTAAATGTCACCCCATCTTCGATTTCCAACTCTTCGTAATCGATGATGTGGGAAATGTCATGCACATATATCCTCAGCTGGGATATGGGGAAGACCTCATGCACATTATGAAACTTAGGTGGATGATCTAAGAGGTATGAAAACTCACCAAAACTATTCAGGACCTGAAAAGGTCCCATGAACCTCATAGATAACTTGTCGCCTCGGCCAAATCTCTGTAAACCACATCGAGGTGAGACCCGTAGAAAGACGTGGTCTCCATTCTTGAACTCCAGAGGTCTCCATATCGTATCATCATAAGACTTCTGCCTGCTCTATGCAGTCTTCATCTAGTCCTAGATGATCTGCACTTTCTCTATGGCAGCCCATACCATCTCTGGTCCCACTAGTGCTGACTCCCCTGGGCCATTATAGCACATGGGTGATCTACAAGGTCACCGGTACAGCGCCTCGAAAGATACCATCCCAACGTTGGAAAGATAGATGTTTTTGTACGTAAAATCTATCAAAGAAAAGTGTTTCTCCCTGATGTGACCAATGTCAATGACACAAGCACATAGCTTGAATTTGAGTGTCTGAATTGTCCATTCAGTCTGACCATCCGTCTGAGGATGGAAGGTCGTGCTCAAATGAAGTTTCATCTTGAAAGCCTCTTACAACCCCTTCCATAGCCAAGAAGTAAAATGTGCATCACAATCAGATACAATCACCAAGGATACTCCATAGCTGTACAATATCATTTACATTGAGGTGTCCCAAGCTCTCTAATGAACCCATCTCTCTGATCGGTAGGAAGTGTGCCGACTTGGTGAGTCGGTCGATGATCACCCAAATCGAGTCATGACCTTTGGATGTATGTGGAAGTTTGGTAACGAAGATCATGGATTTCCCATCCCACTTCCTCTCTAGGACCTCTGAGGGCTGAACTAATCTTGTTGTTACTTGATTCTCTACCTTCACTTATTGACATGTGAGGAACCGAGAGGTAAACTCTGCTACTTCTTTCTTTATTCCCGGCCTCTAGTGCTGTCGTCGGAGATCCTTGTACATCTTCTCCACTCTTGAATGTACCTCTAGAGGGGATGTGTGGAACTCTCTAAACACTTTCCCCTGAAGATACACGAGTACCATAGTATGTCCTATGAAGAGAATGACGTGATACCTACCTTCATAAAATCCATCAAGTTCCTGTCATGTGGATATCTGAGCACATTGCGTCTCACAGTCAGTGTCCCCATGCTGTACCTCCCTGACTCGCTGAAGATTTTGGTGTGTGAATTTAAGAGGCTAAAAAAAAGATGATCCATCTCTATCAACAAATTGCATCTGCAATGTAGCTAGCTACTTCGTCACCTCACCTAGTAGCAGTATACTAGATCTCTGGCAGAGTTCATCTACTACAACATTCCCCTTCCCATGTGTATAGAATATCTCGAAGTCATAGTCCTAGACGAACACGAGCCAACGTTTCTATCTCAAGTCCCGGCCCTTCTAATAGAATATATACCTGAGACTATTATGATCAGTGTACACTGTAAAACATTTTCCCATTAGATAGTGCCACCACATCTTCAAGGAAAATACCATTACTGGTAAATCCAGGTCATAGGTAGCGTAGTTCTTCTCATGTTTTCTTAGATATCTTGAGCCATATGTGATCACTTCTCTCTCTTTCATGAGGACACATCAATGTTTGGTCATTGATGAATCGCAGTAGACTACATACCCTACACCTTCCTCTAGAAGACTCAAGATGGGGGGAAATAGTTATCCTCTACCTTAGGTTTTAAAACTCCACGGGCATCTCTCCAACCACATGAAGGGTTTCCCCTTCTTTGTCAATGCTGATAGTGGTGGTGCAACTCTAGAGAAGTCTGGCACAAACCTTTGGTAGTATCTGGCCAAACCCAGGGAACTTCTTACCTTCATCACACTCCTAGGTGGCTCCCAAGCAAGTACCGCCTTGATCATCGATGGATCCACTGCAACTCTAGCCTCCGAGAAGACATGTCCCAGAAAGTTAACCTCTTAGATTCAAAACTGGATCTTCGGGAGTTTACCATTAATCCAGTGCTCTCAGAGTGTGTCCATATCTATCTGCAAATGATAGGCATGATCCTCCTTAGTATTCGATTTTATCAGAATGTCATTGATGAAGACAACTACAATGTGATCAATCCATGGCTGAAATATCATGTTCATGAGTCCCATGAACACTGCTGGAACGTCGGTTACATCGATTGGAGTATCCAAGAACTCTTAGTGGTCATAACAACATCTGAAATCCATCTTCTGTACATCCTCGTCTCATGCACTGAGTTGGTGATAACCTGATCTAAGGTATATCTTTGAGAACTAACATGCTCCCATCAGCTGATAAAATAGGTCGTCAATCCTCAGAAGTGGGTGCGTTTTCTTCAAGGTCACTTGGTTCAAGTGCCAATAATCAAAAAAAAAGAATCAAGCTCCCATCTTCCTTCTTGGTGAACAGAATCAGGGCAGCCCAAGGTGAAACACTAGGCCAAATGAATCTCTTCCCCTGCAAGTCCTCAAGCTATACCCGTAGCTCATGATGCTCTATAGAAACCATCCAATATGTAGGTGTAGATATTGGTGTCATCCCGAGGTATAGGTCAATGTAAAAGTCCACCTCTCGGAAAGGAGGTATACCTGAAACATCATCAGGAAAGACATTTTCATATTAGACCACCACTATAGGATAATTCAGACTCTCCAAATCAACCACTCTGAGAGTAAATCTATCCAACTGATTTGTAATGGGCTGTAACATCCACCGGTAAAGTCCATCCTGCACTGCAATGTCTCCCTTCTTGCCGGTGAAGGTAAAACTAGTCCCATCCGTGCGGACACATTGCACATTGCACCTAATACAGTTAATCTGATCATGGACTGTAGATAACCAGTCCATACCCAAGATGACGTCGCAAGGCCTCAATGCTTATACTATGAGATCCATGACAAATATCTCACCACCTATAGTAATCTCACACTCCCAGAACTAGTTCGTAATAATTGAATCCACTCTTGTAGGAGTATCTAGCTGTAAGGATAGAGGCAACAGCTCTTTTGGAATCTCCAAGCTCCAAAAGAGGGTAGTGGCAATACATGAATGACTGGAACATGTTTCTATAAGTACAACAGATAAGGTGGAATAGACACATATCATACCTCGTATCATCTCCTGAGCACCGTGATCATAGGCCTCATCTTCCTGGAGCTGAGCTCACCCATGCCCACCTGCTCCCCGCGGTCGGGGTGGGCCTTCAGGTGGTGGTGGTGGAAACATCTTGAAACATTTCCCACCACCAGCTGCACGGCTAGCTCCTCTGCCACATCCATGTACTCCCTGCAGACCTCCTCGGTCGAACTATTGTCTCCTCCTAGGTGGTTTTTCAACCATTTTCAGATCATCTGCAAGGTGGGTCAGACAGTCACGAGCCATTTTCCCCTGCCCGCCGCATGTGTAACACTGCCCGCTCCTGGCAAGATTGGTATTTCCTCAGGTTCCCCACATAACTGCTCCTGAGTCATGCAGTCATCCACCTATAGGTCTAGTCCTCTTGGACCTCTTAGACATCAGTCTTCTTCTAGCTGTATAAGACTCTGCTAAGTTTCATCCGGTGGAGGGTCTCACTACTGGTGACTTCTTAGTATGTTATCTCTCTACTAATAGGGCTCTCTACAACACCCCCACCTACGCCGGGATGTTGAGTGAGATAATCAAAGCCCTGATATTCCACCTGAGCCCCTACCCAGGGGTCTGGGCCCTGAAATACGGGTCTCTCACCATATCTGTGGAGTAGCGTGAGAGGTCAGTGAACCCCATTGTGTATTGATTCACATTCATGCCGCTCTGCTACAGGTGAAGTAGCTCCTGTATATACACTATGAGAAGAGTTGCTAGGACAAACTATGCCTGAAACAGTCTATCGATGTCTGACCAGAGAAGCGTCACCTCAACGTGAACATGGATCACCAAGCTCTATCATCTTCATGTTGTTTCCTATAGAAGTATGGCAGCAAGGATCACCATGAGGTCGGCTGGTGTCCCTAACAGTCGAAATACTCACACCACAACCTCCATATAATCCTCAGCAGCCTGTGGTTACGTCTCTCACATGAACTTGGGTGGCCTCTAGTGCTGGAACTCTTGCAACATGATCAAGCGGCATGCACTCTCTTATTCTGGGGTGGGTGGCATCGGTGGCCCAACGGGAAGTGGTGCCGCCAGTTCCTCTACTGGTTCCTCTACTGGAAGAGGGCCCTACACTGAGGCCTCGTAGATCGATGGGCTATCAGTGCATACAAATATCATAACCCTAGCTGGATGTCAACGTGGAGGAATCCTGAAAAGAAATAGGTCTGCCATTATTAATAAGTTATACCTGGTGAGCTGACTCAAAGGCTTCATGAATAAGACTCTTGAAAACACACATGCAATAAGTGTTTTCATGCACTAAGTCAGAAATCAGAAGTCTGGGTCCTGGTGTATAGATACGTCGGCCGCCACACCAACACTGGATTCCCTAACTGATAACCACACTCACTATACATAAAACTATTTCTGATAAAAAAAAGATTAGACTCCTATGTTCTGTGGTAGAACCGACTCCTTTGACACCAATTTCTCAAGGCATGGGCCCCAAGGGATGGGTCGTGACATATTATGATATCCTTACTATTATGTGTAGTTGAGTTGTTGTGGAAATGTTTATATAGCAAGCTATACACAGTGACACATGCTAAAATGATTATATAGTAGGATATTCTATGTGAGACATAGTGAAATTATTATATTGCGATATATACCTAGTGAAACATGTTGAAATGATTATATATAATTCTTGGACTATTTATTGAGGCATAAATACTTATATAAAAGGAATTTCTTAGTGAGACATACTAAAAATTTTATACATAAGGCTTTGCAATTTTATGTAGAAATATTTATATATAGAGTGATTCCCAATGTCTGAAATTATTATATAGAGGGATCTAGTTATTTTGATAATTATACCATGGATTATGGTTATCGTAGGAATGGTTGTGTTATATGATTAGAGACATTATTGCGTCTCAATAAAGAAGGTTGATTTATATATTATATTAATTGATAAATTAATACACCTACTTATCTCTTTAATGCCTATACTCGTTGTCTATTTGTTCATGTTTAGAAATGGTGGTGTTAACCTATTGAGTTTTAATGACACCCTATTGAGACTCCCATTTGGTACCCGATTATGTTACATGGATGCAATTTTGTGACCGGGAAAGGGACCTTGTTGGTGATTGTTTCTTTATAAATCGGTTAGAGTTTTGAGATGAGATAGATATGGGGTTTAGGAATGGGGATGTTTTGAGATTATTTATTTCAAATAATTTTTTTATTTTTATTTTTTTAGTTTGGAATTTAGATACATTTAATCATATCATTACATGGTTAATTATTATTCATTTATTGGTTCTTAAATTTACATCCCAGTTTTCTGATATACTATTTACCATATTTATTATTACTTTGATATTTATTTATATTTCTTATTCACAATGTGTTGTATGTTTGAACTAGGTGGTATAGTCAACCCACTAAACTTATCACACCCTCGATGCTAGTCTGAAGCCTATGGAATATGTGGAGGCATTCTTGAGGTCCCATAACAAACCCATTTTGTGTACGTGAGAGAGTCTCAGATTAGGGTATCTATCAAAATAGGTAGAATACCAAGAAAATTGGTGAAACAATCCTTCATAATGGTTCATGAATTTTGTGTGATTATTACAAATCATATCCATCAAGAGTCTCTAGCCATTTGTGTAGTCTTATTCCTACTCAACATGCATCAATGTGAGGATAGAGTTAGTGATCAACCAACATATTTTGAGGATATTTCCCCAAGGTGAATCCATTACATGTCCAAATTATCTTTCTAGTATCAATAGATGGATGTATTTTCTAGGAACTAGAACACACTTTTATTTTACCAAAATATTGGATGATTTTTTCACTATAGAAATATTTAGTTTTATAATAGTTTTGGTAACTCTTAAATCTAAGGAATATGACGAATTGATAAAAAAATAGATATGTAATCCCAATTATATTCATGAATAATATGGTAAAAACTCATCTATTTTAATTTTTTCACTATAATAATGGAAATAACTAGTGAATATAGCATCAGTTAAAAGGAATGGAAATTAAGATTGAAAACACAACTTATAGATAAAGTATAAATTCAATAAAAACAAATAGGAGAGTGGGATTAAAATTTTTCATTAAATACCAAGAATAAAATTAATTCTATTAAATATCATCTCAAATAAATAATATATAAACCACATAATTAGATTTGGTTCATAATAAAAAAACATGTCACGAATAGAGGAATTCCAGACAAAAAACTAATACCATTAATCTCACTAATATGAATGTACAATTTCCTCCGGTATAAAAGAAATAATTATCTTATTCAAATATTTTAGATCATAATTCATTAAAATATTATATTTTCAACATCATTTTGACTTATTATCTATTGTTATATTACTTTGTTATTATTTATTTTCAATATTGGGTGTGAGTAATATTCATCATTTTGATCTAGTTGCATAATTACGGTGTTGTTTTTTATTATTATCCAAAATTTCGTTATTCCTATATATAATTAGCTAAAATAATAGATAATTTTATTTATTAACAAATATATTTTCTATTTCTATAATCATTTAATTTTTTTGACGAAATTTTAATTGATGATGGCTTTTTTCTATAATTTTAGCGATCGAAGATGATATTTTAATAACATGTTCAATGATTAATAATACCATTTGATAATAATTAAAACACATTAATTTGTTGTTAAAAACTAATAATATTAGTATTTATGTTCCCAATGTTTTCCATGATAGAGTATTATTTTATCATTCAAGTAGATTATTAGATAGACCCAAACCCAAACAAACTATAATTCATGGGAAATTATCATTAAGAATGTTTTTTATTTTGGAAATAATGCCATTGTTATATCTTAATAATGATATTATTTACGTAATTTTATAGTGTTTAGTAAAATATAAATATTTTTTAATAAATAATTGAAAAAATATATGAAAACTGAGATATGTTACATTTTAGAGGTGGTAGTCTACACAACACATGATTGATGCTTTTGTATCTTGATGGACGGGAGGGAATTAATGCATATGAAAATTTGAAATTTTTGAATCATATTTATATAATATATATCATATTTGTTCATGAATCCCATCATTAAAACCACCCATGGGAGGCGTTATGAATAATGGACAACGTTGATTCCTAGAAGTGGTACTCCGCACGCATACACTAATGATGTTTTGGTTTTTTTCATAATGTATGGAGATAAAAAAAATATTGGTTTTTATATTAATATAATAACATATTAGTAGAATAAATATTTTTATTCATTATATTTTTATGGACATACAAGTTTAGGTAGAGGAATATTAACAAGAAATAATTAAGAGGAAGGAAATACTTATGTCATGTTTTGTCAAAAAAATATACATGGAAATGGAGACATTAAAACTAACTAATAGTGAAAAGTGCAATAAGTATGGGGGTAGGGTTAGAGGGGAGAACAATTTGATTTTCAATAATAAATTTTGAGGGATAGGTATCCTATGAAGTGGGTGAAGCATGTCCCTTTTATAAGTGAAGAAAATGGGATGTTTGTGAATACCCATTACTTTTAAATGATATCGTTTAACCATTCACGCATTCTTGACTCAAAGATTTAAAAATAATAGATTGTGGGGTGTCCTTGGGTGGATAAATCCTCACTCATGAATTTACACACAATTTTTAAACATGTTTCTTTTAATTTACCGTTATATTCTTACATTATTTGTTTATTTATTTTTTTCCTTGGTAATGATATTATATTTTATTAAAAATATAATGTTACCCCTCTTAGAAAATTTGAGTGCAATAGACCTCAATTGTTCCAATATTAAGTCTATCAAATCTCTAAAAATATTAAAATTAACATTTAAATTAAAACATATGATATACTGAAGATAAATATTTATAGAAATATATATATTCAAAATTAATTGATCTCTATCATATTTATTACTGATTATTAATTGAAAGAGTGATTAAATATTTATATATAGAGTTAAAAATTATATTATAAAAATGAATGATAAGTGGTTTATTTATTTTATTAGATAATATTCATACAATATTAATATAACTATTATTTTTGAAATATTAATAAAACCATACTTTTGGATAAATAGTTTAACCGATATCGTAGTAATTGGATTTAATCAAAATAATCTTATTTTTATTCCTAAAAATGACATTGAAATTATAAAATTATATGTAAATTTAAATCATAACTATGAAATCTATTATATTTTATTTTATTCCTAGAAATTAAAAGAATTAATTTTTAATATAAGCACATGAAAATAGTTTTTAAGAGTGAAATTTTACATAATAATAAAAATTGGTTAACATAGGTTTTATAAATACAAAATAGAAACTTTAATTTTTTTATTCTACTTTAAATTTATTTTTTAATTTAATATAAAAAAGGTTTTACAAAAATCTACTTCATTCATGTGTTATGATAATCTCACAAATGTTATGATTCATGGAAAATTAATATATTTTAACTTTCCATCTATAAATAAATCATTTTATAAAATACCCAAAAATATATTTTAGTACAATTATGATATGTATAATTCAAAAATGAAGTTAATTTGGTCGAACTCAAATTCTAAAATTTATCTTTTTGATAAATTCATTAATAAAGTCTCTTTAGAGTGTGAACTAGGAAATAGTTATCGTATATTGTGTTTACCTACTATGGAATGATCTCATGTACTCAATTAACACATTCTTCCCAAATGTAAATAGAGAGAATAGAAATCAATAGAGAGTCTCACCTGATAGAAAATCATCTGTCTTTTACCAATAAATTATTCTAAATCTTTTATAAATAAAGAATGAATCAAATTAAAATTCATTTTAGAGTTTATAAACATCCAAATTTTTCAAAATAGAAAAACTATTTGGATACCTCTTTACAGATTAAACATAACTTTAAATGTAATTCAATGTGTGAATTTCATTTACACATCATCTCATGAGGTGTCTAAGGATGAATATGAATTATAATCATTTTGAGAGTGTTATTTGGATAATATAATATATTATAATTAGATGCACTATGATGCAGTCGCAATCAATATAAGAATATATTTACAACTATGTGGTGACAATCTGCACACTGTGGTTTTTAATTTTGTAAAACAAATTCAACATAATCAAAAAAAGTAATTCCATTTAATTTATATTAATATA
Organism: Viscum album; assembly: GCA_963277665.1. Classification (NCBI taxonomy): domain Eukaryota; kingdom Viridiplantae; phylum Streptophyta; class Magnoliopsida; order Santalales; family Viscaceae; genus Viscum; species Viscum album. The sequence continues at coordinate 1,609,341,248 of OY728140.1, forward strand.
AAAATATATTATTGAATTTAATCATCATATAAATTTTATTCCTTCTTTTATATGAATCTATATTAAATATTTAGTAATTAGATCCATTTTATAGGATATGTACATTAGTCACTAATATGGAATATGATTCATCTCGTATCCAAACATTATTAACCTTAGGATTCATTTTTAAACATGCACAAGTAGATCAAAAATTTTAGAACTCTAAAACTAAATCATTGTGTCCCCAAACACATTACATCACACTTCTTTAAATACTACTTCTATAAAAAAATTCAACACTTTCACATAGATCCAGTGATAATAATAAAGATTTCATGGTGCATACACATATAGTTCAACCAAATTATAATGAATATTAAATAAAAAAGATGATAAAAGTTCCAAAATATCTTATTTATCATTGATAAAAACTAATTTCAGTTTCAATTTTTTTTATTTAGTGTTTCTTTCACCAAAGGATGATTGAGGATTAATGTTTTAATTTTAAAGAATCAATAATAATAAATTAAATTTTCAATTAATTAATATGTACAAAAATATTAAATGTAATATTTAAATTTTATTGCATTTTTCTTATACATGATTTAATTGATAATAATATATTATGAAAGGATTTAATGGTATAAATATTAATTTTATGGGTTCAATGAATTAACGAAAGAGGGAATTCACATATTTCGGTACATTGAATATGGATGACACATTTTATTAATTTAAATTTGTCATGGATGCATTTATAAAGAGATATGAAACCTCATATTATAATCAACAAATGGTTTTGAAGCCTCTCCATACTCACACCCTTCATTTAAATTGTTCATCACTTATGGTGAAGATAATAACACCTCATCAAGAGTATGGGAGTACTGTGATATAGTTTATGATCTATTAGCTAGTGTTTCCCCCTTAGATGTCAGAGATTTTTTTTGTTAATTCAGTTATCTTCATTAGGTATTCTCGTCACATCAAAGACGGAGAAAGCTTCTACAAACAAGAACTCAGTATCATATATTTTTAATGTATTTTAATTCATAGTTCATTTTTATTATTTTTAGGCTAATTCTATCCTATTTAAGAATTCTTTAACAACAAAAGGATCAAGAAATGATCATAAAAAAACTAAACACAATAGTGGTACTATAGTGAGCTTACTCATCAGATCTACATGTAGATGTATCTATTGATGAAAAAAATAATATTCACTATGTTAGTGGTTTGACAAAGGTTGATATTTTTTTTATATAATGAATATCTGAAAAAATTATATAATTTAAAAAAAGATATTGTTAATGTGTTAACTTGTTCAAAATAAACATATTCTTAATTTTTAATCATTTTAACACACTGTTATTCAAAACTGTAAAATGGGTTACTAAAAGTTGTGTGTTCTAATAATTTTTAATTTTTATATAAAATGTTTATAATTCATGAAAAATGACATTAAAAGAATATTTTAATTTATACAAACATAATAAATCCATAATTTATAAATTTTTTATAATTAATTATATAAATTTATATAATATATTTATAAATTAAACATTCCAAATATTAAATGATAATAATTAATATACCTTTCACAAAATTTTTTGGTATGCCTTGTGATCTATAAATAAAATTTTTATTTAGAAATCAAAATGTGTAATTACTAAAGGTTTATAAATTATAAAATAAGGCTGAAATATATATATATATATTTATATTTTAAATATAAAATAATTAATTAATAAATAATTTTAAGTTGTTCATACTTAAAGGGACCATCTTTTCATTAATTATTAAAAAAATTGTAAATAAATAAATTGGGTTTTTATAAATAAAATTAAAGTAATAATTGATATAAATTATATAATATCTGTTTCTAAAAAAGGAAAATGTTTTATGGAATATTTATAAAATTTTTAAAAATATTTTTTATTAATTAGTTAACTATTAAGTGTTTATGGATAATGGATTAAATTTTTTAATGATTTATTACGAAAATTCATTTAATATTAAGCATTTTATTTTTAGAATTTATTTTTTCACATTAATAAGATTTATAATATTATAAATTGTAATCAAGTTTATTAATACCTTTTAAACTAAATTTATACAATTCCTTTGTAATCATTAAACGAATGGTTTATTTGTAGATTATAACTAAAATATAAAATAGTTCATAAATCTCAGAAATAAGTTAAATGTATAAAAGGTTATTATGTTTACAATTATTAATTGTTCATAATTAATTATTTTTTAAATTTTCCAAATTAAAATAAGACATTATGTAAAGATATTAATTAAATTACATCCAATGTTTTTTATTGATTTTATAAATGTTTTAAATAATAAATTGAATTACCATATAATAATTAATTTGATAGAGTTCGTATTCTATTAATTATAAAATATTTTATATTAAAAATTATAGAATTTATATAATATTAGCTAGTTCATAAAAGGGTTTATAGTTACCTTTTTATTATGAACTGTTGATAATAGGTTATCTCACGTTTAAATATTCTAATTGTTCAATTATATAAATAATATTACCTACATTATTCAAATTAATAAAATTATTTTTGTTATGAATGTGTATAGTTTATTTTAACTATAAAACTAACTCTAGGAGATATATACTTATATTTAATGCTTATTATGACTCCATAAAATTTAATTTTTAGCAACATTGAGCTCAGTTTTAAAGTATAATGACTCCTTATTCAAAATTATTGATAACTCCATAAGGAATTTTGATGGGAATTCTAGAATTCTTGAAAAAAAATTCATTACAGTTCCTTAGATTAAATTTTGTGAAATTCACCCCTTTGGTGGCCTTGGTATAAAAACAAATTGTCTTTTCAACTACTCCCTTCGGGACCAATTTATTTGGAATCTAGAAAACGGTAAATCTCCCACTCAATCTTTTCATAGAGCTCTTTTTCTAAACAAACATAAATTTGGGACTTCATGTTGCGTGATATCATTTTTATGTCAGACCTTCAAATATATCTATAGTAAAATTTCATTATAGTCTCACTGGATGGTTAGTAGGAATTCTACTCTCAGATATTGGTCTAATAATTGTAAAGGAGATCCCTTGCTCTATATTTTGGACTCCTCTAATTATGTGGTTAACTACGACATCTAAATCTAGAAACAAATAGATTATTCTCATATTCATCTTTCAATCATCTAATCAATCATAAAAAAATATGATTTTATTTAATATAATTATTTTATGATATGGAAGTCAGTTATTAATAGTATCATCACTTCCAAATTATGCTACATCAATTTAGTGAAGGGTCCAATAACCTGGATCAAATCCCTCGATAATATGTTGGACTTCCCATCCAATTCCACATTTCATGGGAGACATTATTTCTATAAAATTACCATTGATTCCAATTTACATCCTCTGGGTATCTCTCTTGTTTTGAGATGTGTGATATGCAATTAACATAAAGAGGGTGTGTATCACCAATTCATTAGCTATCACACAACCATTTCGAATAAATTGATGGATATATCTGAGTTTAAATCCTGAGTGTGAATTTGATTTTGGACCACCTTATGGTTTATCTTAAAAGTACTCTTTATGAGAAAATCATGAATCTGGTCATGGAGGCTAGCATAGAAGTAATTCATATCATTTCGTATGGTATGAACAAAATCATCCATGATAAAGTGATTTTTGACAATGATTCTTCAATCACCAAAATATTTATTGGAATCTAGAATGACAAAACTCTCTAGTGGGGTTATTGAACAAATTATGTCCTTAATTTTATTGTTTTTAGACATCTTGAAATAGAAAGAAATTTTTCATATCCATAAGGTACATTTGATGTTTTAGGAAACTAATCATTTTTAGTATGGGTCAAATGAAATTCTGATAGAGCCTCCAGAGAAAATCTAGATCATGCAGTCTATGGTGTAGTCATTAAAGACCATTCTGATGATATACATGGTTGTCTATACAGCCCATATCGTTGTGCCTTTACATTAGATGCTGATGTTTTTGGTAGGATTATAGTAGTGGGAATGGAAAAGAAACTGGACTGAAACAAATTTTCGATGGAGTGTGACTCATTAATAATTTTTAATGTTGTTACAACTTGTATCATTTATCATTCATGGGGAGTTATTTTCAACCTTTTAAAATTCATTGGCATGCTCTCATCCCCCAATTACAACATCACTCATGTTTATCTCAAAGCTAACTCGCCTACCAATGTTATCATAAACAAGGGGGTTGATAGTTATGATTTTTTTGTTCTCCAACATTATTAATTATTAATTGTTTCCATTTTTCCTAATGGATAAATGTAAAATGTCTTCTTTTAGTTTGATGTAATATTTTTAATCTACTTCAAGAATACTTCCCTCTGGAGAAAAACAAAATTTTTCAAAAAATGGATTTTAATGTCAAGGAATCTATTAATACCTGATGAATCTAAGTAAAGGATATATATCTTCATATCATTTCTCTTATATGATAAAAAATGTTTTTTAATAATGAAGGTTATCAAATATAAATAGGATTATTTATGTTCACATGGATTATGATTAATTAGTTTTTTAACATGTTATTATAAAAAATATAGATAAATGTGTTTTATTTAGTATATATAGTTTGTCCTTTTTAAAATATATTAGAGAATGTTTTCCCGCCACCCATAAAAGGTATGTTTTATAAAATACATATTTTAAAATTGAAACATGGTTTAAGAACCTAAAAAATAATGTAAGATATAGATATAATGGTTTATTTGTTAAATATTATTAATATTGGGTAATAAGTATCATTTACTAACACAAGTATATTTTTCATGAATATTAATAAAATATTTATAGTAATTTAATTTGTAAGAGCATAGTGAGTGTATGTTTGATCTTAGAGAACATCAAAGTTAACATATAAAATACTGCACCAGATTATAATGATTCTTTTCATAATACCCTAATGAAGTTTATCATATGTTATGGTAATGAAAAATATAAGTAGGTACATTTAGTTACAATGATTAATTGAATATCATGACTAAAAAAATAATTGATTATACCAGTCTAATATTAAATTCATTCTTCAATAAAAGTACTAAATATATTTGGATATTTGATGATAATGAAATTGAAAGATATACATTTAGTTATTGTAAATAGTTAATTAAGCTTTGTATCTAGAAAATATGTTTTAGGATATAACTGTTAAAAAATAAAAATATTGTTTACTAAGACAATGTGAACATCACTATATATTAATTGGATAATCTTGTCAATTTATAAAGTGAACTTCACTTAATATCTTAAATATTTTTAGGGTATAATGGTAATAAAAAAATTTATATGGTTATATATATTTACTATAATAAAGTGAATTGAATCAATCATAAAATTTATTAGGAATTTCTCAAAAAAAATTCATTATATTATTTACAAAATGATTTAAAGTAAATGGTTTCATGGAAATGGTTCTAAGGATACTGATGAAGCACTTAGAAAGTGTACTATTTAAACAATTGAAGATGACATCATAACATATAGACACTTTATTATTAATGATGTTTTAATATATATTTTCAAAGTGTTGAACACTTGGAATATGATTACACAATCTATCAATTATTCAAAATTTCTTACTTCAAAGATGAAACACACTAAATCATTTCTGTGGGATTATTTTATCTGATGGATGCATAGGTATATGAAAGAAATTACATATGAATATAATATTCCAAAACTATTTCAATAGGAACAACATTTGATTAATGTATAAAATTTAGATATTTAAAAATGAAGAGTTTGGTTATAATGGTTGTAAACTTACCAGGTAATTATAATAAATTTGGTTTATATTTATCATTCATTCATATGTGTTATAGTTATACTTTACATGAAAATTCAAATGATAAATATTCCCTCAATGTACAAAATTTTTTTCCCCTAATAAATTATTATTACATAGTATTATGAGATCAAATTATATGTTAATATTATAATGAAAATATTATTTTAATCATTATAATGGTTATATACAAAATTTGAATAATATATTCATGAGGTAATAAGTAGAGACATATTAGTTAGACTATATCACTAAATAATATCACATGGAATGTCATGAATTCATTTTTATATTTATGGTTGTATTTATATTATCAATCCTTATTACCTAAGGTTTGTGAGATACCTATAATGGGAACCACCTAAGATTGATACCCTAATTAATAAATTCAATATATGAACGTAGATAAGCAGAGAGTGGTTGGGTATGTTGTTGATCATGTCATCAATTGTAGTGAAAATAAGATGGTATTTTTTCACATATATGAGATATAAAGGAATTATACCATGATTGAATAAGATTGAGTTAATTCAAGGCCATGATTTTTTTATTTAAATACGATGTGTTAAACTACATTGAAAATAAGAATATAATGGGACCATCAGTTAGAAGAATGACTAGAGATTTATTCATCAAAATGATAATACTTTTTTAGAGAATCAAATACAAAAGAGGTTTCTACAATATATTGACCTGTTCTATGACTATTGGTCACTCGATGTCATAGATGAAGGATTATATAAGTTTTAATATTATTTATATGATTAATCTAGTGGTTTACATGATAATATAAAGATAGTAGTATATTTGATAGAGATCACACCAGACCTCATAGTAGCTTGAGTAGCACAAATTGTTTTATAGAGGATTCTCTTTGAATACATCCATGATTTAGGGTGTTCATATTTTTTTATGCTAATTAGTGGTGTCAGTCATAAAAGAAGAACCCTTTGGGAATAATCAACTTTTATTTTTTATTAAATAAGTAATCCAAGATTTACAAGATAAATAACATCATTACTAATAGAATTAAATCAACCAATAATTGTCTTTATAAACACTAGAAAAAAATGAAGGATCGTGACATATAGTTTATAATTAATTTATAGATAGTTTTATAATGACATTGTCTTATAATTATTTCTTCATTGATGAATTGGTATAACAATATCATCCTACTGTTATTGTGTCATAGGACCCAAAGGTTGAATCCCTTTAGCGATGATCCACACATGCTCCAAAATATGGGAACATCATTATTGAATGATCGAGTTTTAGTATAGGTGATTCTGATAACGTGTATTAATTTTCATTGATTGTAGTTTAATGATTTTTTATAATATCATTATGTCTTGAGGTAAAGTGGTGGGATAAGAACTCTAGTCTATGAGATTGTTTAGGAGAGTATTTTCTCAAGGGATCGATAGAAATATTTCTAGTTTTTCTGTTTACAATAAAAATATACCAATACAATATGATATATCTGAGTATTTATATGTCTATTCTAGGATTGGTAATTGAACATATAGCCTAATCCAACTGCTTATTTCTTGGGAAACCCCATTCTTATTAATTGTATTATTATTATTTTATTAACATACCAATCACCAGCTAAAAAATATACATCATTTTTTAAGTAGATAAATGTTTATTTATTAATATGACATGTACAATATAATTTTTTATAAAACCATTAAATGTGATCCATGATCCTCCTAAATATTTTTTAGGTTATTGAATAAATAAATTAATATATATTATTGGTTGATATATATAATAGAAATTTTATTCATAAAAACTTTGTGAATAAATATTTATAATTATTTAATATTCATATTTTTTCTACTGAATAACTCATTAGTAAATTTTTATGATCAACCAATACAAAATATTAATTAAAAAATGTATGAATAATATTTATTCTTAAATGATTAATTCAAATAATTTTTAACTTATATTTTGGAGACACTTAGTGTGTGACCCTATAGGCCTCTTTTTCAGTTGAATTATTTGGAATCACTTATATTCCAAAGTTATTGTCTTTTTACATGCTAAGAAACCCATTATGAAATAATTTATTATCATAGCGACACACAACCTTATATGAACACTTACTATGTAACATAATCCCCCTATAATGATATCTTTCATCATGTATGATTCAAGATATATTAATTAACCTCTGTACCAGATATTTTTTTTTGAATTTGTATAATTGAACTTGTCCATAGATCATAGTGACCCTAGATTTATATAGATTGCTCTATTCCTATCAATTGGCATGAGATACCAACTTCCTATAATGATTAGATAGGAAAAACAATTTCTCCCAATATTACTTAATTCAATAACATTCATAATAGACACAATGTATCTTACCTCGTTGAAAACTTATATTTTCATTGTTTTCATCAATAAATCAAAGCTATAATTCCCCGAGTTTTAGTTTCCATTGATTTTTTTTCAAATAATTATAAGTATTTCTCTCTATTATTTCAAAATAATTATTACTTGATTAGAAATTAGATCATAAAATGTATAAACAAAGCTAAGGATAGATTATTAAATTAGAATATAATAATACCATGAAGTTATATCAATCCATGTATCGCATACAACTGATTACTACACATAGTGAATGATTCCATCCATTAAAACAGAAAAACAAAATTGGAAAAATTTTAAAAATAATATTATATGAAGAAGTAGAATATCTAATGACATACTATTGATTTTAACAGTTACTATAATTAAAATAAATCATACAATGATAATGAATTCCATGATAGTATAATGACTGTTTTGAGATCTAAAATGAAAAGTATAGAATTAAGAATTTTGACATATGAAGTGAGAATAAACTGAATGATTTTAGTAAAATTGTATGTGGAAATGGAATTTGTATGTCTAAAATATAGTCATTATAGAAATTTTCATTGGATATACACATGAAAAATAGGTATACCATATTTATGTGTTGTTATTAATGTGTTTAATAAATATATTCTATAGATAATAACAATGATACCAAAATATAATATCTAATTAAAATATTTTATTTTTATATGATATAATATGACTAATAAAAAAATAATTTGATACAATTTAATGAAATATTTTAATATAAATATTTTTATTAAATCAATTGGTTAGGGTATAAAAAAATTATAAATATTTTTACGTTAAGATCATTCTGTACTAAAAGTTCTATTTCTATAAATTAAACTTATTATACATAAATAATTTTTTAAGAGAACAAATATATTAAGGAGAAACAATGATAATGATTAATATTAATATGTCCTAAAACTAATTAAATTTTTAATTGATGTAAAATATGTATAAGAAAACTTAAAGTCTAAAAAGTCATTATTCTATATATGTTGCTTTTTTCATAATTTACATAATTTTTTGATATTAATATGAAGAAAAACATCATTTTTCTATTTTTCATGGTAATATTATATTAATAATATTTTCTATTTTTCACTAAAATATTTGATATCTTGGATAAATAGTGAGAGGTACATTGTTTACCAAACTGTTATTTTTTAAGATATTATTCTAAAAAAAGATTCAATTAGAAATTTATATCCATTGCATATATAAATAACAATTAGAAATATTTCATTCCAAAATATTAAGTTAGACTTATAAATCATATTCTTATCATATTTGGACTATTTAATATATTGACCTAATAAAAACTCTTATATCTTTACATTAAATTATATATTAATTTTAAAAAAATGAGTTTTAGTTTTTCCTAAAAGAAAAAAATATATTCTTTATCGTAAATATATATTTTTCTTAAAAATAAAATACATTGATAATATTATCCCAGGAATATGATTTAATCTTAAAGGGATATTTTTTTAAAATAGCTTTTATGCATTATGTTCAATAATACTAAAATTAATTTATCGAACTATGAGAAATTTTATTTTATATAAATATATAAATATTTGAAATCATCATGTTAAAATTATAAAATAAATTAATTTTAAATTTTGGACATTTTAATTAGTTACCGAAGGTGAAAAATGAGTTACCTCAGTAAGGAGAAATTTGGGAAAAAGAGCATTAACATAGTTTAAAAGGATAAACATGTGAGAAACATGTATGATACTAGATGGTGTGGGAGAGTATCAACCGTATATTTTTTCTTCACACCATTATTGTATATTTTTATTTCCTTTTGACTTGAATAACGGAATGAAATTATTAAAAAGTAAATAGATTTTACAAAAATGTCACTATATATAAATTTTAAGGGAGCCTACATGCTACCCATTTATCCATATATCCTAAATATTAATATCAAAAAAACTCTACACATTCCTCTCCTAAACACCTTCTTTATTATCTTGAATCATTGGTCTCACAAAAATACCATGACAAGGGTATTTAATGAGATTCTTGAGGGATAACCTTGTAGGGAGAGGGTATACTCTAAACCCAATAGTTCTAGTTCTTTTCTTCCTCTACACCCATTATGTACCCTATATATCTAAAGGTATTATAAGACCATAACTATTATTATTATTAATTATTATTATAATAAGGTAATATCCTATTTACACATTTATTATAAATAATAGAGAGAAATGAAAATATCATCATGTTTCTATGCAGTCTACAACCACTATGAATGACGTTATCAATTTTTCATAACTAAAAAAATTAGATAGCCCAAAAATGTTATTTAATTCAAAAAAATTTCATTTATTAGATTATTATAATTTTCAAATGAAAATTATTCAATTTTCTATCCTCTCATTCCATCAAAAAATGAATGTGTTACCCCTGTATATGTGTGGACTGTCGTCACCACAAGACGAAATGTTTTGTTTTCCATGAATACCTAACATAGATGAACAAAAAATGTATTTTGTATGAAAACATTATATCAATGAATATATTAATATTATAAAGAATAATATTTTACATTATATATGTGTTATTAGAAATAAATGTTCATTGTATATTTAGAATCCCTTAATGAGATTATCAAGGAACCTTTCTTAATTTGGGACAATTTTGGGATAACCGTTGAAAATATATAAGTATTTTTCTAATTGAATAATTAAGGACATAAACATCCAAAATTTTGGATATAATGATTTTATTTACAACAACATTGACTATATTCGACAAACCAAAGGCTTCATAGAAGAATTAACCAAGAAACCTAGAGTAACAGATGTATGCCGAAACTATATTAAAATCGAATAAAAAAGATTATAGATAGACCTTATAAAATTTAGTATAAATTAATAAGGTTCATGGAAATTTATTTAATGAACTTTTTTTAATTATACATGATATTATGCATATTTATATACATAATTTAGTCACTATGTAAGGTATCCTCATTCACACCCTCATTGCTTGTCGGTTACAAATTATCATTCCTTTTCTCCATTTTACAAAATATTATTTTATTTTAGTATATATATCCCTTACATGTATACCTTTTTAAATATGATTTTTATTTTTTGGATTATACATTCATTTCGTTCCCTTTGAAATTCACACCTTAACTTAATCCCAATTTAAGTGAAATTTTATATTTCTCATATCATGTCTAAAATCACCCACATAAATTATTTATAAACCATTAATATATTCTAAAACCCTATTTATTTTATAAAGAACAATCCTTTCTTAATTATGGTTTTTGGAAAATGGTAAGATCATTCCTTCTTTAAAAATATCTTTTACTTATTTCTTAAATTCTCGCCAAAGTGGTATGATTTTACCCCTTCTTCTACAAGATCCTTATCATAAATTATCTATGTTGTAACCTAGTATTGAAAAATTGGGTACATTTTCAATTATGAAATTATAAATTTATTTATTTCCTTTATATCTTGAAATTTATTATAATTTATCCATTTGGAATGCCTTGATTCAGAATTATGATACCCACTTTGTTATCATGGGATTAATCGTCCAAATGATTCGTGTATCGTTTATTTTCGTCATTTTTCACAAATAATTATTATTTTAATTTTCTTATGGGTGTGAAAAATATTATATATCTCTATAATGTAATCGATAAATAATTTTTCTCTTGACATTCTATGTGAGGGATTAGGTACTGAACCGAATCCCCCATGGTACATTTTCCACATTTTGATGACGGTCATGGGAGTGACCCATGAATTATATTTATAATTCTATATCATATGTTGTTTCTATATATTCCTTTAATTCATGATCTTATTATACAATTTCCATATTACATTTTTCTATTATTATGATCATTTTCATTATGATAGCATATTATTCCTCTTGACTTTTATGATATGATTTATTGCCACATTTATTCCCTTGTTAGGATTTACAAATCACTATTTTCCTTATACATTTTCCCTAGAATATCTTAAGAAACTTTTGAAGAACAATGGTATTATATATCCCTAGGTATAATTTTATAAAATTATTTTGTGTTTATATTTATGATGATGTATTTTTATGATTAGCCTTATATAGATACGATTCCAATAGATCATTGGTTTATATTTGTTGGAAAATTATTTTGTTGATCATGAATTAAAATATATTTAAGTATTGGGTTTCTATAGTCATTTTCTGAGAAAGGACTAGTTTTTTATATTATTAAGAGAGAAAATTAGTGAAAATCCTAATGATATACATAAGTATAGCATACAATCCAAAACTTATAGCATTTATAGTACTGTTTTAGGTATACTAAAAATGAAATCCATGCCAAGACACTACAAGTACATGTAGGTTGTTGCATCTATGTACCTATCTATAGTAACATTGAAAGGGTTTATTGCGTATTGACTCGATTATCACTTACTACACAACAAAGATTCTTATCTTCACAACATGTTTGAAAATCATGGGGGATATGATTTAGTTAATCATATTCTCTTTAATAATAACTATGAAGAATTTATATCTATTTTATTTTAAAGAATTTAGTTATGAAACATGAGAGAACTCAACATAAGGGATCATAGGCTGAATCATGAATGATATAGATGAAACTAACAATGATATAGAATTAAATAAAAAGACTAAAAGTTTATATGATAGTATCATAAAGTATTAAATATTATTATTAAATTTTCAAATGGATACCTATGATGAGAATCATATAATATTAATTATTCATCTCTAATTTTAACATATTTTAGTTATAGTATGGGATAAAAAAATAATTATCTTCATAGATAATGGGTTTGGTGGAAAATACAATGATTTCCGTAATGATCAACCCCTCATAATGGGATATGGGGTGAGAAACCTTGTTATTATACCAAAGAACCTATCATGAAATATGATTTACAATGTATAAATTTTAAAAATCCAAAATTAACCTAAGAGGATAAGTACATTTTTTCCATTTATGTTTGGGTGACAAAAATGATTAAGGATATAATTTATAATTTATATTGTGTAACAAATATGGGAAGAGGCATCTAGGGGAATGTATAAAAGGAACTTTAAGTTGTTTCTTAATTATTAAATGAGGGAATAGATTGATAAGGTACTAAGGATAATTGAATATTGTATTTAATCTGATGTTGAAAAATAATTCTCCCCATGATGAACCCCTAGAAATTATTTTCTTCTAATTTTAGGAATTTGGTCACTATAATAACCAATGCACTAAGGCTAGTGACCTTATATAATATGGGAACAAGGAAATACATTTGAAATTAATACTATTGAAGAGGATATTGATAATTAAGTTGTGATAGGGTTTTCGTATTCATTACTCTTGATTTTTTGATTCCTTATGTCATGTATGTTTTCACTAACGATTAGTTATTGAAATAAAGACAGATAGTGGTGCCATAATGTATCCAACATATGTGAATATTAATCATGATGTATGGGATTATGATTCATGGGATTCTTATTAACCTTCATTTATATACATTCATTTTGATTTTTTATATTTTGTTTTCTCTATATGTAGAGTAACAATATTATTTTTTTGGTCTGAAGAAATCACATTTTATATCATTCTATCATAGTATACCAATGTATGGGATCTTCTGTACCACCCTTGTTACATATCAGTTACTTGTTTTGATTCATTTTATCCCTTCAATGTAAAACTAATCTCATGAAATTATTATAATTTTCATATATTATGGTTATATATAATTAGTTAAATATATTTTTTTATTTATGAGGTTATACACTATTTTTTTTCCTTTTGAAATTCCCTCTTTAAGGAAAACCCGATTTTTAGGGAACATTCCAATTTCTTTTATTGGGTCTAGCATCACCCTTATAAATTGTTTTTAAAACAATTAATATCATACAATAAACCTAATTATATTATTAAAAACATTTTTAGATAAATTACAATTTTATAGAAAACAATATGATATTAACTATTTTTAAAGAACCCTTACAAATTTCAAAAAGAATCATCCATGTTGTACCATTTTAATCTTTATTCTACTATATCAGTTTCATGAATTTTATATACTATAACTCAATTTTTAATCCTATTTTACTTTTCCAATTGTTAAATTCCATATTTTTTTAATTTATTCTTCTCTTAAAAATCCATAGGATTTATCATTTGGTTATTCCGGGGATCGGAATAATTAAACCCACTGACATTTAATGGGTTAGATCATGTAGATGATTTATCTATGGTTTATTTTCATCATGTGGTACATATATGTATTATATTAATTGTATTATGGGTAGGAAATGAATAATATAACCCTTCAATGTGTTGGGTAAGGGTGTATATGAACCATGGGTCTTTGTCAACATTTTTGATGTTTGTCTTGGGAGTAACCCTTAAAATATGTTTATGATGTCATGTCTTATGTTGTTTCCATATATTGAATAATTATATGATATTATTATTTTATTTACTTATTCTATGTTTCCATGTATATAATTTTTTCCATTATGATATCTTATTATATCTCTTGACTCCAATGTTATGCTTTATTTTCATGTTTATTACATTACCGAGCTCTCTAGCTGGTCTTTTTGCTTATGTGTATTTACTATGGAATCATATGTAGTTTTAAAAGATGTATGTGAATTAATAGAAAATTGTGTAATTTAAAATAGTGATGATATTTAAACATTTATGATGATGTATTTATATTCCGAATCATTGAATGACATTTTACCTATAGATCCTTTATTATTATTTGTTGGAGAAGAATGTTAATGAATATGAATTAATATGTTTTTATGTATTGGTTGGCTATAAAAGAGTTTAAATAATTATATCCTTTAATAATAATATTAAAATATATGGATAAATACAAATTTCTATAGATAAGAACATTCAATGACACATATAAATGTTTATTTCCTATCGGCAGGTCATGTTCTCATAATATAATATGCTAGAAATTTCCCATCGTGGAACTTCTAGATACTGATAATAGTGAAAAACCTCTACAACCTTTTAGTGAGACAATTATTCATAAGATATTATCATATATTTTCTCACGAATAATATTAATACTGATTTTATAAAAAGTTTTTTAATATTCTAAACAATGAATACAACTAATCATAAATTACATATAAGGTGATTTTAGGGAACCAACCCTAAAAATTCCCACTTTCTCTATATACAACTTCTAAAAATCTTGAGTCCTCTTTCTCTCACATGATATTTAGCTTCATTGGAAATATAAAAATATTTTTATTCTCATAATGCAATATAGATTCATCAGAAACTATTTTCTTTGGTATTTTCTATATTAAATATTCTTAATTGAAACTAAAGACATATCATGTGTAATGTCCCATAATCTATCACTCTCTGACAGGGCCAGAAATGGTTTATTACGAGGCATCAACAGTTCCTATCCTTGTGATAGAGGCTACTAACTAGAAATGGGGGTGTTAAGTTTATAGTGGGGAGACTATACCCCCACGTATGAAGTGTCATACCAGTATAAACAAATCATAATAAGTAGAAATAATAATCGAAGTATACATATAGATGAAGACCATAATAAAAGCTAACTGAATAATACAATAAATAATAATGGAATAATGTAATGATGTGTTGGAATGTACCTCAGTGGAATGTTATGACAATACAATAGAAGACTGCTAAACTTCAAAAAAATACACAATGTCCCAGGTCCCAAACCCCACACTATTCCCATATCCAAAATCTAGCCTAACAGAAAACAAGAAATCAATTAAACTTTATTTTCCATCATCTAGAGCTGCATCAACATAATATACTTGAGTTTCAAATGTTATCCGAGACAGGGTGGGAGTCTAAATAAATAGTTTGACACCACCATATCTAAATGAAACCAGTCTAATATGAAGTACATAAAATATAGAGGCAAACATGTGTGTTAATTAATTCAACAATTAATAAAATAAAACAACAAATTGATTTGGATCCATTCCATAATATATCTGATCATGTCTGATAGTCCTTCCTTCAAAAACCATATAACTAAGGTAAAGAAATTTCTCTGGTACCATACTGTAATATCTCTAAGAATGTCTTATGACCATGTCAACAAGAAACATATACCCATGGTATAGTCATAACAATATAGGTCAAATCTCTATAAGCATTACAATATGAGACTTGGTGTATCCCACTCTCTATAATCATTATAGCATGGGACTTTTATGATCCCTCTCACAATCACCATTACAACATATACATTTCCATGTTTTTGGGCCTATCCCATTATATAACCATATCATCATGGAACAAAATTACTATCATTTAACATGTTTGTCAAAATATCACATCACATTTCTCAATGGATAATTATATGAATTACCATTATACATTCACATTCTAAATGAAATTAAGTCCAAAATTTATTAACATGTATATCAATAAGAAATAATCCACATCTTAGGGATTCAATAACAGGAAAACACCCTTGGTCACATGTCATGATAATCATAATTTAATCCATTAGCCAAATAAAAATCCCTTTCAAACCAAAGTATTTCAAGACATAATCTCATTTAATTATCTAATTAATTTGGGTTCACACAATGATGGTCCAATCATGACATTTCATAAACATTATAACAATAAAACCATATGGTTAGGGTTTAGATGACCTAGATGTAAATGATGATCAAAAAAATTATTCTAATGGATAATTCCCACGTGGAAGGAGGCTTGGATCACTGCAAAGTGTCTCTTAGATTAAAACTGACCAAGATAAAAACCAACAATGAAATAAACCAAAGTATTTCACCCCAACTGTTGGAGGACTGAATTTAATAAGGAAACTAACCAAAATAAATTTCTTGGCATTGTAGATGAGAACAAAATATACAAAAAGAAGGATGTTACTACAAAATTTCTAAAATAATTCCATATTGTCTAGGAGAGCAGTGATATAGATAAATAAAATGAATTTCATCGGTACAAAATTTTTAAAAAACAATTTAGGATTTTAGATGGAATGTAATGTGGTTATATGTCATGTTAATGTTTTTAATGGAATCATTGGAAACCCCATCACCTCAGATTTATTTTATCAAAATCCCTAAATAATTTTAAAAACATGTAATCCCATTACATGATGCGTAAATGTTCTACAGTGTATTTTTAAGACCATTTTTCTTTTAGACAACCTAAACCCCCTTTAATGATTTTCAAATTTCCATCAACCCATATTAACACTTAGACCATTCATACAGGGACTCCATTGATAAAAAACGCATACATCATGGATATTTAGTTCATTTTTAAAAATCATTCTTTATCTAAACAAGTCTCATCCACCAAGGCTAAAATAAATGTATAGAGAAACATATCTAGGAAAATGTGGGATCTTACAACCTCCCCACCTTATAATAGCTCATCTTTGAGCTTATCCAAGTTCACTATGAGGTATTTGTGAACTATTCTGATCACTATTTTAACATATCTAACTCCCCCTCTCCGGTCCCCTCCTAAACTCACATATACATCCACTACACTCGAACTAACGGTATTGCCTTACCATATATATATTTCACAGTACAATCCACAACCCATATTAGATGCCCCTCAAATAAATCATCAACACAAAGATAGTTGTATGCTCAGTCTGTCACATGTGAATTGTATGGATGATATCTTTATAGTTTCAATGCATGAAAAATTTCATTTATGGAATTGTAGAATTGTGGACGGGATAAATGGCTCATCACTACACTGACCCTTTCCATTATTTCAAATGGGATGTCAATCCTTGGAGCTAAATTTCACTGTATCCTGATACTGTATTGGCCCAACATAGGGGAAAGATATTAGAAAATATGATAACTATCCTCAAATTTCAATGGTTCTCTTAAATGGCCATCATATGGTATCTTTCTACTCTTTGTGTTCACCAACTACTTTCTAATCAACTAAACCTATTCATACATATCTTGTATGAGACTAGGCCTAAAAAGTGCTTATTCACCTCCCTCCTTCCAACAATGATGTGAAAAACATGTAATTCCATACAAAGTGTCAAAATGTTTCATTTTGATTTATCCTTGGATTCTATTGTTATATGAATACACTATGAGTTCCATATATTTCTCCCATGAAGAACCAAAATACAAAACATAGGTTCATAACATATAATCTAAGACCAGAATAGTGGGATTATATTGACCATCAGTCTAAGGATGGTAGGAGGTTCATAAAATAACTCAAAATCCCTCTGTAGATGTTTATGGTTTGTCTCTTTTTAAATTTATTTTTTTGATTGCTTGTGTTTCGAGGAAGAACAAATTTATTGAAAAAACTAAATATTATTATTTAAATATAACATATATATCCTATCCATTAAATTAGTAGTTATGAATGGTATTCACTAAATTATGGAAATATATGATTTATAAAAATATAAGATGAATTTATAGATTAAAAATTAATTATTAGTGAAAATATTGACCAATTGAATATAAAAGATATATTTTTATTTTAATGCCTCGGTAGGTATTTTTTCTTAATAAAATAAATTAACTACTATTAATAAATAAAATTAATTAAATATATATTTATATATTGAATACAATATTTTTTACATTCATCTAATAGATTTTATAAATATTACATAACAACAAAACCAATTTTATGCATAAATAACTATATTATTATAAAGGCAATTTTATAGCCTTTAACGGAAAACATATATTAAAAACAATTTAGAAAATCTTATATATTCTATTTGACCACATAAATATCTTATTTTAATGAATAATAAATAAAATTTTATATGGGAATAATTTTTGGTCTTTTTCTAATAAGATTCGGGTTTTAATGAAAAAGTAAAATATTATTTTTAATTTAAAACAACTATTTCTCAAAATACTTTATAGTGTTAAATTAATTTTATATATTTTTAATGGATAAATATATTTTTTTCATAATTCAATACAATGTAGATCATTTAAATCAATTTTAAATTAAATTTTGTTATAAAAATGTTTCAATCATTTACATGCCTAAACATTAATAATATTTTTTCTCACCGTGTTGGTGGGATTAATTTTTAATTAATTACTAAAACATCCATGTTTTTTATTTTTTTAAACGGATTAAATTTTTGGAATCGATGGGTCTAAATTATATAAATATGTATCTTTTATTTTTTGGTATATAAATAGTAACTATAGTAATATTTTTTAATTACCCATGTTATGGTCAAATTGAGGAATTAAGGTTAAAAATAATATTATAAATATTAAAAAATTTCCCTAACACTTGTTCTAATTTCATTATATATTTGGATTTTGACGAAAACTATCATTTGGTGTGAATTATATTTTTTTTAATCCACTTGGGTGGGAGAATGAAATTTATTATATTTTATTTATGAACAAGTTAAAGATACCATACTCTTATTTTTATGAATCTAAATTTTTTTACGTTGTTTTATGAAGAATATTAATTCAACTATAGATATTAATTTTAAATTAAAAATGTTTTTATTTTTCATTACAATTTACCATTAATTTTTTGGAAATAAATAATTACATTAATGGATTATATAATAGTGATGCAATAATTATACAACTAATTGAAATATCAATTAAATTATTTTAAAAATATTACAATAAATATAATTTGCAATAATAATTCCATAAAATAATTTAATATATTAATTATAAATATTATGGATTTATTATAAATTTTTTTGATGTTATATTTTTTATTGATATTTTTTAAATTGTCAACAATTGAATAGTATCAAATTTTACATTAATGATTATTTAAAATAAATAATATATTATTTACTGTTATAATGTCATAAAAATATATTTTTTTAAAAAATTATTGGGATAGGATATGTTTTTTTAAATTATCCTTTAAGGTTTTTTTGACATTTTGTTGATACTATATTAACCCTTAAATAGTATTAATCCAAGTTGTCACGGTAAGAGTTCAAGTGTTTAAATAAGGTTTAATGTCAAATTATAACGTTAATAATGTGACCTCAACATCTGTAAACATTATTTTTTGAGATTATTTAGACCCATAATCATATTATATTCTAAATTACTAACTTTGGGACCATTATAAATAGATATTTAATTTAAAATATTTTAATATTTTGTGAGTTCCCAAAAGTTCCCCTCACATTAACTCTAAAAGGTCTTCTCCTACCTCACTTGCTAACACCACTATTATCATTTTAACTTGACCAATCCTACCAATATATCATAAAAACATTCTTATAGAAGTTATGACGATCCTGGTCTTGCAAGAATACCTTCTCTTGACCCATTTAGAAGAGATGTAAATGATGTCCACCAATAAGGATCTAATAGTTTTACCAACTCATTCATGTTAATTTCTTATCATACTTCTTCTTCATGTTTTTTCACATAATAACGTAAAAAATATATTAAAATAAATATTATGATTATGGGAAACCCATATTCCTCTTTTAATTAATCCTATGGAAAAAAAGTATCATGTGTGCGTATGTACGGCTTACCGTCTCCACTCTATGGTGTAAATTTTATTCATCACCAAATTATAATGATTGGTATACTGATTTTTATATTTTATATAAATAAGAAATTATGGCATGATATTTATTCTTTATAATTTATATAACATCCTATTTCATACCCTTTTAACATTAAGGGAATGATATAGTCACTCGTGCGTATGTACAACCTACTTTCTCCACGATGTGATGTAATTCATTTTAAATATTAACCATTAATGAATTATTATAAAAATTTATATATAATAATTAAATTTATAATATATGAACATAATACCATTATAGAGATGAAATAAATATATATATGCATTATAAACCGGACTTACACAGCAAAACATGCATAGGAAAATGAAGCAGTTAACCCTAGAAACAAGGGTAATAACAAAATATTAATAATAAAATTCTAGTAGAAGATTATATATGAGATAATTAATGTGGTCATGGTTCTATAATAATTTAATTATTTATGTTAAACCATTTTAAAATAGTTTATATAACATTTAACTAAAGGATAGTACAAGGTAATGGGCTATTTCACAATCTCGTTATTATTCGAGATTGTATATATGTAAGTATCAATTGATGAAAATTTATCATCCATGTCCATGTTTCTCATAAATATTTCCCAATATATTTTTATTATTATCCTATGATTTCATTACATCATATTTACCAATGTTTTTCATTTTATAAAATGGATAGAAGGGAATCTTTTTTCATATTCCAAACGTGGTACATAGAGGCTTTTTGGATGAAAGGAATATTTTTTAACCTATCTAGTATGAGGAGATATTTTTTCATCATGATACCTTAATGTTTTGAATCTTCATTAAAAAATTATAATGTTATTTTCAAATAAAATGTCTTCATTTATAATTTTTCATCTTTTTAAATAAATTATTCCAATGTAAAAATGTATGTTTTTATTAGAAAAAATTCATTGATTTTGTTACAGTATTCTCTTCTATGCCAACATCCTATATTGAATCATATTCTTAATTGAGGTTGTAATATTATGATATCAATTGTAATATTTGATTGAATGTTTTTTATCAGTTCGACAATCAATGTGTTTTTTTATACATTTCGTTGTTTGTTGTTGAAGTATTCAATTTTCATATGATAGTTTTTCAATAAGAATTTGAATATTGTTTATGTATCACACTTTTGATATTATGAAATAACTCGACTTAGTATGTCCTGGGTGGGGCCCTATATATCCCCTAGATTAATTTTAAGGTCTCATGAAATGAAATCAATTGGTGAAACCCCTTCCTGTTTGATTGGAAGAATTTTCAAATTTTTAGGAAGAAACATGTTGACACAAAACACATGGGTTTCTTCCCACAAATATAAACTTTCATGAGGATAGATCTTGATAATATCAATCTCGGGGATAAATATTCATAGTGTAATCATCCAACATTTTTCATTAAATCATTATTATTATTCCAATTGATTATTGTGTTAGTTAGAATATCCATCGTTAAATTTCATAGATTACGTGATTATTTATATATAATGTGTATTTGTTATTTACCATGCCACTCTATATATGTCAAATTTACTCATAGATTCCATTATAAGCTTTCCATTAATGAAAATTTGAGGTCACCCTTTCTTATGTTTCTTTCTCCCTAGGATTCCAGGATGTATTTTATGACTAATATACAAGGTTAAAAAAAGGGGGGAATAATTTCAGATACAATTAAATTCATTGTGTATTTTGTGTTTCAAAATGGAATATGTAATACAATTTTGTATCTAGTTTATCAAGACAAATAAACTATTCAGTCAGATGGGGTGTGATTCCCTGTGTCTTCTTGCGATTTATTAAACTATTAACTCAACACTAGGCTACTAGAGTCAGGGTCATTACAGTTTGTATCAGAGGATGTTTAGTAGAAACCTTGGAAACTAGATTTAGAAAAGAATGATTAGGGAACATAACCCTATGATATAATTTTAGGATATGTATAGAAGAAAATCCTATAATTTTGTTTAGCTAGATATTATGTGTGTATTCATATCCACACATCCATATCTAGATAATATAAGAAGACGTGGTTATGGAAAATATGTCCCTAGGGGTAATATCTCTAGAAATCAATGTCGGGTCTGACATTAGATAACTTAGAACAAGAAAACGAGATTTAATTATCACCTGGTTTAGAACTCTTAAAATATAATCTTATGATAGTTCGCATTTTCATTACAAACCATTGTGAAATATATAAAATTAAATATTCCACCAAAGAAACCATGTTTATGGTAATGAAATTAGCTATGCATAAATTTCCAATTTATGTCATTTTTTTTACTTGTTCAAAATTTTGCACTTTGATTCATAACCTAATCTAGTCTATGTCACTCTTTAGAAATGTCCCCTAGTAGAAGGAATGGAAACCATAATAATTACTGTAATCCATGTAGGTATTTCCCTCCTATCCAAGATAATGATGTAAGATATGGAGCGACAATTGGTGACTAGAAACATATAAATATATTGGGACAGTTTACTCATGTTATGAACATTAAATATAGATGTATGGATCATCCGTATCCAAAATATAGAGGGAAATGTTATAAAACTTCATGAGACGAAAACCTAAAACATTAAATGGGGATAAAAATAAATTTGTATCTGATCAATGGATAAGTTCCATAGAATAGATGTTTCATTCATTGGGAATAAATAAAACAAATAAAGTCATCATGGAAGTTTATCGCCTCTCGAGAGATGCAGATCAATGGTGGTCACTGATTTAGAACAAAAAAGAATATTAAGAAATTGAAATCATGTAATAGAAGGATATAAATGAAATTATCATGTAAAAATATTTCCCTCGTGATTAATTAGAGGAAATGGAGAGATAATTCTATAATATAATGGAAAAAGGGGATGATAATGTCACTAAATATAAATCTAAAAATACAAGTCTCGAATGGAATACTATAAGTTATTTATGTAATTCAAAGAATATTTGGTATGTGTCAATAATAAATAAATTATGTTTTTTGGGTAATCTGATGTTATGATTGATTTTAGAAAATTAGAGACATTTTTTGGCTATTAATTTGTACAAAAGTATTATAGATAAGTATTAATGTTTCAATGGAGTAAGTTGATCATTTGATAATAATTTTTGATGTAAAATTATGATTTATTCGATACTTTGGGCTGACCTTTTTGGTTTTAGTAAGAATATAGCAGATGAAGGAACTAATTGTGACCCTTATGATTCATCAATAGTTCTTTACGAGTGAAAATATCATTTTGAAATTTTATTTTCAGGTGTAAGGTCTAAATTAAAATTAGATCGAAGCACAACTAAATGATTATATTATTATTTTTACATAGAGAAAAATCAATTATTTAGTAAAATGATTCTTGAACTCTCAGGAAAAGATATCGAAACCAGAAATGATACCCTAGTAAATTCTTTTCTAATTAATCAAATAGTCCATTGGATCGTTGTGGATTTATAGTTGTGTGATTTTTATCATTTTCATGATACTATGCTCAAAAAACTCTTCATTAGAACATGATGATTATATTTCTCTTCAATGTATGTTCTTTAATACATCAAACACTAGTATGTCTTATCAATGGGGATCTTCGGTCTACGCTTTATTTATTTTAATGTGGATTTTTTATCGACCCTTGTTTCGATGTAGAGATTTAATAGAAGAATATTGAATACTAAAAATTTAGTTTCGAAACCCATATTCAAAAATTGTGAGCACGTAATTTATTGATAGTGGGGATAATCTAACACCCCATTATTATTATGGAACATTTCTTTTTAAATTCATGTTTTTGATAGATTATGTTGCACACCACAGTGAACTAATACAAAATACATAAATATTATTATTTAAATGTAACCCTTATAACCTAGAAATTATATTATTAGTAATTTATATGATTAACCAACTTATGAATAAATATTTTTTATTAAAATATATAATTAATTAATTGGTTACCAATTAAATAGAATCAAAAATATTATCCAATTGAATATAATATAATATTTTTATTTTTATGATCCCAAAGGCGTTTTGTCTTAAAATTTTAAATTAATTATAATTAATAAATTATTTTTATCAAATATATATTTTATGTATTCAATAAAATATTTTTCACATTCATCCAATAGACTGTATAATCATAATGTTAGAACAATCCCAACTTTATGCATAAAAACCTATATTATTTTAAAGGAACTTTTACCAGCTTTTAATGGAGAACCTATCTAAAATACCATTTTTGAAACTTTTATATATTATATTTGAAAAAATAATCATCTTCTTTTAAATAATAATATAAAATTTAAATTTGGTGGAATTTTTGGTATTTTTTCTGACATGATTCATGTTTTGATGAATAGTGAAAAAATATAAATTTTTAATTGTCGACAAAATTTTTCATCCAAATAATTTACATTGATAAATTACATTTGGGATACATTTTAAATTTTATCTAAATATTTTTATCATTTAATAAAATTTAGTTTATTTCTATAAATTTTACTTTATATTTAGTTGTAAATTTTTTTCAATCTTTTCCATATTTTAACATTAATAACTCATTTTCTCACCCCTTGAACGAAATTAATTTTATATTAAATACTAAAAATTATGTGTTTTGAATTTTAAAAAATGGATTCCATATTTGGAATTATTTGTTCCAAAAATTATGAAATTTTGTTTCTTTTATTTTGGGTAATTTTATTTGTCACTTTTGTTAAATTTTTTATTACAATGGTCACAGGTAAATCATTAATTTAGGGTAAAAATAATATTACAAATATTGAAAAATCACCCTAAAACTTTCTTAATTTCATTTGATGTGTGTTTTGACAATAATCATCCTTGGACCTAAATTATAACATTTTTAAGCCACTTGTGTGATTGTATGACATTTATTGAATATTATTTAGAGAAGATTCATGGATTTCATACTCATATTTTAATCAATATACCATTTTTAATATAGGTTAATTTAGAATATAAATTTCACCATAAATATTTATTTAAAAAATAATTTCTTTGTTTATCATGTAAATTTATATTTATTTTTTATGAAATAAATATGTACATTATGGACTTATACACTGATAAGGATGTACATATTTAATTAATGGGAATATCAAATAATTGATATTAAAAATATTAAAATTAATATAATTTGGAATAAATATTGATATGAAATGATTTTATAGATTAAATGGAAATATTATGGATTTATTAAGGGGGTTTTCAAGTTATATTATTTATTCATATTTTTTGAAAAGTTATGAAATGAATAGTATCAATGTTGACAATAACGATTCTTTAAAATAAATAATATTTATTAAATTTTATAAAAATTATAAAAATTTAAAATTAGCTGAGATTTTTGTTATAAGGTTAAATTTTTCATCAATGATGCATTGATTGTTCTTTTAATATTTTATAGTCACTATATTAACCCTTAATGTGTAAAGAAGTAAAGGTGTCTTGGTAAGAGTTAAGGGGTTTAGCTAAGGGTTAAAGACACAATATATGGGTAACAATGTGACCTAAAATTGTATAAAAATTATTGTTTTAGATTATTGAAACCTACTATAATTTTATGTTATTAATTACTTGATTTTTATCCATTTTTAATTGAAAATAAATTTATATTAATTTAATATTTTCAGAGCTCCAAAAAGTGCCCCTCTCATCTATTATAAAAGGGCACCTTCATCCTCACTTCCCCAGACCACCATGAGGACTTTATCACAAACAAAACCTGACCATTTATCCTCCCAAAATAATTAGAATTTTTTTAATTCTTGGTTTTCAAAAATGGAAAACACTAGATCCCTTGAAATAAGATCAATAAGAAGTCCATTGAAGAAGAGTTGATTGTTTTAACAGCTCAATCATATTAATTTCTTCTTCTACATCCTCTTTATGTTTTTTTCAATAGAAAAGTAATAAATACAGTATAATATAAACTATGTGATATTATTATGATTATGGGACAACCATATTATTAAATTTATCAATTTTATGAATAAAAATAGCACCACATGTGTGTAAGTACGGCCTATGGTCTACACATCGTGACGTAATTTTTTTTTCAAAACTAATTTATTTGGATGGG
Organism: Viscum album; assembly: GCA_963277665.1. Classification (NCBI taxonomy): domain Eukaryota; kingdom Viridiplantae; phylum Streptophyta; class Magnoliopsida; order Santalales; family Viscaceae; genus Viscum; species Viscum album. Next base: position 1,609,368,189 of record OY728140.1, read on the forward strand.
AATAATAATTGATATTATAGATATAAATCATTAATATTACATGATATATATTCTATATATTTAAAATATCGTCCAATTACATACCATTTTAACATTAAAGGACTGATATTGTCACTCGTGTGTACGTATGACCTACCATCTACACGAAGAAATGTTATTCATTTTCTATTTTAACAATTCAAGAATGATTATATAAATATTTATAATGACTAAATATAATATCTGGAAGTAAATAAAATTTTCAATATGAAATAAATATATCAAATTCTAGAGAAATAGGGCATACATGACAAAACATTCATTTGAAAATGAAGTAGTTAACAACCAGAACAAGAGTAATAATGAAATATTATTAACAAAATGATATAGGTGGATCATATATGATATCATAATGATTATGGTTTTAGTATAATTTAATAACATTCTATAAACCATTATATATGTAGTTGAAAAAATCAACTAAATTAATGTACAGTGTAAGGATTATTTGATAATCACATTATTATTTGGGATTGATTAAATGTAAGTATCTATTGGAGAACATTTATCATCCATGTCCATGTTTCATTTAAATGTTTTACAATATATTGTACTATAATACAATATATTTTAAAATTAATTTTTTTACCATTTTTCTCTTTCTTTAAATTGGTTCTAAAGGAATCTTTTTTTCTTTTTCCAAATGAGGTACTTTGTGACTTTTTTACAGAAGATTTTTTTAACTTATGTGGCATGAGTAGATGTTTTCTGGAATCATTACACATTAATGTATTGAAGCATACTTTATATGTTTACAAATTTCTTTTCCAATAAAAGTGTTTCATTTATAATTTCACATCTTTTTAAATAAACTGTTTAATGTAGAAAATGTTATTTTGATAAAAAATATTTCAAATATTTTATTAGAGTATTTTCATATAAGTCAACATCATTTATTTTATATAATGATTAATTGAGTTTGATTAATAATGATATATTTTATCATATATCACTAAATAGATTATGATGAGTTTGAATATAGATGTTCTATTTTGATTCCATTAATGTTTTATGGTTCAATTATTAAAATTTTCTATGCTAGTTTTTCTATATGAATGTTTATTTGCTTATGTTTCACCCATTTTCATATGAGGAATGAATTTGACTTAGTAATGGATGGGAGGGGCCCTATATATCTCCTAGATGCATCAGTATATCTCAAGATGGAAAATCATTTGTTGAAAAAACCATCATGTTTATTTCTAAATAGTTTTGAATTTTAAGAGGACAGATGTTGATAGAAATCATAAGGGTTTTCCCCACAAATTTAGACTGTTATGAGGATAGATCTTTATTGTATCTATCATGAGGAGAATAATTTATATTAAAGATTTAAAACATTATGAATTCCTTCAGTATTATTTTTCCATATTATTATTTGATTAGTTCTAATATCCATAGTTATGTTTTTGAGAACATGTGATTATTTGAATTGAATGTGTATCATTTATTAAACTTTATATATTGTGTATGCCATATTTACTCTTAGATTACATTGTACACTTTTCATTATTGAGAATTTGATATCACCCATTTAATATGCTTCATTACTTTACCAGGATTCTAAGAAGTATGTGATGAATGTTATGTAGGGTTACACAAAGGGGGAATAATTACAGACTCAATGAAATTATTTGTGTAATTTATATTTCAAAATGTTGTACGGATTATAGGTATATAACTAGTTTTATAAGAAAACTAAACTATTTAGTCCCTTATGACGTGATTCCTTATATCTTATGAATATTTATTAAAGGTACTAAATCTGGGATACTCATGTCAGGATCCATACACCCAAGTCATTATGAAAACCCAACAAGAAATGTGATGTCAAATGCGGGTCTATATCTGAAATGGTATTCATCACCATGCAACCAAAACACCTCATCCACATAATTATTTCCTAGATATATAAATATAAAGGCTTACCTAATATGTACGAAATGGGATAACCTAATCATCCAATCCACATAAACCCATACAACACCATTCTTACAGTTCATCTTGTGTAATACCTTCACAAACCCCATTGTCAAAAAATCTCATTCCTACTCTGGTATGGTTAAAGGCTATAAAATCCGAGTCATACTTTGATGTTTGGCTTTCACCTACTAAATAGTCATGCATCTAGCCACAAAGATTTCTGTATCCTTTTTGGTTGATGTTGAATAATATTGGTTATGGAGACCACGATACATATTTTTTAAACCAGGATGCACCTCCCATTTAGAATTCTATAACTTTCTCATCATATTTTCATGTAATATCATAATAACCTGTACACTTCCATGAAAAATAATAGAATTTTCATAACCATGATACAATTCGGATGGCATCTATGCACCATAAAATTTGTCTCTTTGAACTAATACATCCTGATCAGACAAATGCTTGGTCTTAATTTTGTCTAATAGAATGGATATTACATAAGTTTAAGTCATATCTATGTGTCAATAAGTTTATTGAAGATCTAGATGCATGTTTTTAAAGAGACCCATTATATTCCACTCATATAAAGACTCTTGTATTTCCTCTCTTTTTGCTTTCTTGGTCAAAGAGTCAATAAATACATTGCACTTGGAGAGTGTAAAATCCAATTCATATTCAAAATACTACAGATACTTCACAAAACTAATCTTTAAAAGCTTATGGTCTATATGAGAAATTATGTTCATGAGTATCTTGTGGATTGTTTATACTGAAATCCTCTCAATGATGAGATATTATCTCGAATATCATAGGGAATGTACTAGTACTAATAACTCAATATCGTGAGTAGGTTAATACCTCTAATTCATTATTAACATCCTTGAACCATAAGAAACCACGCAATCATCTTACATTATAACTACTTTGAGTCTTACTTTGGATTCATCATAGTATAATGTATATACATTACCCTACATAAGTAAGGTGAGGATAGGTTCTGCAGATATATTTCTATTCAAATCTTGAAAATATTTTTCACAAGCATTAGACCAATAAAACATCACCCCTTTATTGGTCATCCAAGACATTGTTTCTACCAGTAAGGGGAAATCTTGGATAAAATATTGGTAACAGCCTTCTAAATACAGAAATATAAAAATTTCAAATATGTTCTTGGGAATTTCCCAAGATATCATGGCTACGAATTTCCCTACGAAAACTAAAACTCTTGCCTCTCAGATGACATGTCCAATGAAGTGTAATTATCCACAAACTAGATTTAGATATCCAAGTGTAAAGTCTATGCTCTCTCAATGTACATAGAACAATGTAAAGATGTTTGGAATGATTATATGGTGACCAGTAGAACGCTAAGATAACATAAAAAAAACAAAATGATATATAAAAGGAATAAACATACACTTAAGTATGTGGTGGAATACCACTGGGTCATTTGTTAAACCAAATAACATCACTATGAATAAATACCATCCATACCTACTTCTAAAAGTAGTCTGAGGTTTTTCTAATAGTCTCACCATTAACTGATGATATCTTAAGCTCAATTCAATCTTGTATAAGATCATATCTTGTCACAGTTTATTGAAAAGGTAATCAATGAATAGAAGATGATACTATTTCTTAAACATAATCCTATTGAAACTCCAATATTCCACACATATGAAAAATAATCCATCATCCTTTTGGAGAAGAGTACTTGAGAACCCTATGGATATGTACTCATCCATATGAAACCTTCATTTTCTAGATCTTCCAACTGATCCTTCTACTCCTGGTGCTCTAATGGTACCATTATACATGGAATGAGAGAAACTAGATCATCTCTCGACACCAAAGTGATCATGAACATGATCTATTACTATGTTAAGACATAGAATTGTTCAGGGAAAACATACGGAAAAATTTCTACCACTAAAATAATCTCTCTTCAATCCACCATTATCTAGATTAAGATTACAGATTTGACCCATGAGGAAATACAATCTGCACTGAATTGGTCTCTCTCGACCAGTATGATGATCTCACTCACACTGCTGATAATAACTTCTTCCTTGTGTAGATATGAAGGTAAATCTACTCTTGTACATTTCAATATTAGCCTATTATAGATCTATACAATAAATACAAAGAAAAAAGTTAAAGCTAACCATTTCTAGTATAAACGGTTTCCAAATGAAATGGTATCCATGAATATCTTGATAAAATACCTTTCAATGTGTGATATTTCAAAACCACAATCCCAAGAGTGTGTCTATGGTGGAAACACTATCTTTAAATTCCATATACAATTCCAAACAATTTTCAAAAAAGTGAAAATGAAAATAATGTGATTCTCTTATATCAAAAAAAGAATAGATAGATGATACAAGAATTGTACCTTTGACAATAGATTGAAATGCATCCAAGTTAGCTGGAGTAGTTTTCATAACATGCAATAGAATTGTCTGTCTACCATGGGTTCTAAAATGAATACCCTAAGCTACATCCCATGATTTTTACTATTTCTCATGCACTTGGGTACCATGCCCCCCTTCTCATATTGAACGAATTGAGGAACTCTAACCCATAGCATGATGAGGGGTATTTTATCCCCTTCCCTTCTCTAGTGCTTGTTTGGATCCAATAACATTGTCCTCTTGTGATATTTTTTCCAAAAAATATATGAATATTACCTAGTATAATATTGATAAGACACTATGTTGTGGGGAATAGACCCTATGGATTCTTGTGACCAAACAGGCCATACTGATAACACTAGAACAGAACACAATCTTAATATGACAGTTCACTACCATTGACACTCCTCCCATTACCGCCTCGGTAGAAAATTCCATAAAAACCCTTTCTACCACTCTAAGAGGAACTTGTATTTTTCCATAATGAAACCACATGGTCGTTACTCAGGGCCTCTCATAGTTTCACTTCAACAATGAGTGCATGATTCATCGCATCTTATAAGCTATTTAAATAGAAAATGTTTATCTATTGCCTGATCTCACAATGATGACAATCTGAGAAATGTATCAACCTAGAGATCTCACCTGGTTCGATAAATGGGGAAAAGGATCATAGGTCTCTATATAATCATGAATATTCTAGTACTGACAAACCCTATTTCATCAGATTCAAAAACATGTGTGGTTTCTCATCCCTTAACATTTTAGGATAGAAATGGATTAGTAAATTACTCTATAATCCTTTCAAGATAAGACATCCAACATACCATATTTCACGAAAATATCCCACTAATGTCTTTAAGGTCTATGATTCATATACACAGAAACATTCACCATTCTATCATTGGGTGTCACTAAATCCTTGAAGATTATATATACTGACTTGATATGAGACTCAGCTACCTTGGGTCCCCATTCCCCAGTAAACATAGGTGGATTCTAATGTTTGAACTCTCTTGTTATCCCTAACATCGAGGGAAGGGTACAAACAATATACCTTTTCATGGATCACATGAAAACAAAGAAGTTGTCATAAATATGGATATCAGTGTAATCCTTAGGAACTATACAATGTTTTGATTTAGTTGTGCGATGATTTTCACTCTCCTGATTCTCATGTTGAAGATGACGAGGATGCATCTTCTAAATGATAAAAACAAAAACCATGGAGAACTAGATAGAAATAAGGTCAAACCAACCGGTGACCTCCATTGAAAACCACTAATCCTTGGAATCTATAGACATGGATTACAAGTACTTCATCCTAGAACAAAAAATCAAATCATTTATCCTAAGAAACAATTATCTCTTGTTATATTTCAATAGGTGGGTATATATCACATGGAAGAAATAAATGTGTCCAAATCATTGATAAAGCATGTAAATATATCCCTATATTCTATTCTCATCTCAACCATAAAGGGACACAACTAAAAAACACTATAAGCAATAACCTCATAAAAAATAGCCTCACACACATATGAATCATCCAAGGAGAAATGACATCAACTATTACAATCACATAACACAAACAGTAATCCTATACCAAGGCACCTAGATTTCCCCTCGTACATGGGTTAGCTACTCCCATGTGCATGATCATTACCAGGTCCCTACATATTAAAATATCCTTTCTACCCATATCAACCAGTAAGGAAAAAAACCTCCTTTCATACCACATTATAATGTCTCCCATTCCAAAACTCGCTCATGTCTCTATAAATGGTTGGTTATGAGACCACATGTGTCCCTCCCTATACTCTAGAGGTTTCAGACAAGTATTGGGGTGTAATGTGTATAGTAGAGAGACTATAACCTCTTTTAAGAAGTTTCATAGTAGTAAAGAAATATAATAAGTGGGAAAAATTCGAAGTATACACCTAGTGGTGGTTAACAATAAAATATAAGTGAATAATCCAAAAACATAAAAGAATGCTTTAATGATATGTTGGAATGTATCCAAATTAAAATCTAAAATAATATAATGAGACATAAAAAATCAAATTAAGGAATCAACATCTTGGGTCCTGAACCCCACACCGGTCCCATCTCTAAATTACATCCCAATAACAATCATTAAATCAATTACAAAGACCTTTCCCATTACCTATACCTATATCTACATAATATACTAGGGTTCCCAATGGTGGCCAAAATATGGTGTTAGTATAAATCAGTAGTTTGACACCATTATGTCTAAAAAATCATTCTGATAAGATGTGTATGATATAAAGTGATAAAAAGGTGTATTAATTAATTAATAATTTAATAAAATATAAAAACAATCCACTTAAAATACATGATGTAATATCTTTATGTATGCTTTAAGACCATAGCATAAAGTGACCCTATTTTATTACATTATTATAACATCATTTTAAAGATAAACAATATAATAGTATTACGAAACCCGGTTCCAAAATATTAGTGCATTGGTACAATTAGGATCATACATAACATTTTCATAATAATAATAATAAATCATTTAATTCCTTATTCTCTAGCTTCTTATTATCCCTCATGTTCTCATTAGTATAATTATTCACCTAAGGATATATATCAAAATAATGGCTATGCTAAAAGTCGAGTAAGAGGATAGATCATAACATGAATCGATATAACATGGGTGAGAATAAAAATAATCAACATAAAAAATAATGGGTTGTTTACCATAATCCTGATAGTAATAATTAGATAAATTAATGTAACATGAAAATGTTTAAAAATGGAACATCATATATTATTGGTAAACTACCACACATAGTTGTGAAAAATGTCAGCATCTTGCTCATGCATAACATATGTGAATATTCATAAAATCATCATAGTAAAAAAAATATTGTCTTGTTCAAGAGAAATTAACATTATATCAGGATATATATCACATTACCAAATGCATTTTAGTGTTATATAAATTTCGGTGCACCTGTCATATAATAACATTTACATAATCATGCATTCCACACATATCATGCATCATCATAGACATAAAAATAACCTGTGGAAAGGAATGCCTTTCATATAATAGATATGAAATTACCTAATAATGTTTTTGGTACCCAAAATAATATGGTAATAATCTACTTGGTATAATAATCATCAATCATTAGTGTAGGTGAAATAAATCATGGTGAGTAATAATTTCTGTTTTTTTTTGAAATAAGAGTTCTTTTGGAAAAATAATTTTTTTTATCATGAAACCAAATTAAAAACATATATCTCCCCAAAAGGAAATATATAAACAAATAAATTATATTTTATGAAAATATATACTAAAAATTGGAAATGAAATTTGAATAACCCATTGAATGTAAATTGAGTTCGAGAATTCCCCTTACATTATGTCTAAATTTTTTTCACTTCCATATACTAGATAATATAGTTAAATTATATAATAAAAAAATAAAAAAAACATATTATATATGAATTTTATTTATTATAGTTTTATTTAGTTAATTTATGGGATTTTTATTACTTATATAGTGTAAGCTAATCGTTTGAGAGTGTTTGTTTTCTTAGTTTTCATAATCACTTCGCTTGTATATGAGTATGGAAGCTCATGTGAAATTGGAATACTTATATATAATTGAAATAATATGTTATTGATGAACCTTTATAGGATTACATGATATTATATTTGATCTGTTTTAATGTTATGAAGATTATTTATTATATTGAATGTCAATGAAAATGATTTCATTGATTTTGGCGGTTTTATGACAATTATGAGCGTATATCATTTTATTTAACATCATGTTTATATGTTTCTTATAGAACATTATATAACCTATAATATGATTAATAAAATGTTATTTTACCATAATTATAGTTTTATGACCTTCCTTGGAGGTGGTAGTATAAAATGAAAATGTGTCGTCTATATTTGTGGTAAATCAACACACCAAGGATGATATTTTCATGTTTAGAAAAAAAGGAAGAGACATGAAGATGAATTATTCCATTAACATAATAATTTTCTAGTATAAAAATATATATTGGGGTTATAATTCCACTTTGGTAATCTTAGTTTTGGATAAGATAATAAATAAATGAAACTGAAAAGATATTAAATGAAAAATAAAGAGGGTTATACATCTTTAATTTCTCCTCCTTGAGAACCTCCATAGTGAAAAGGTATTGGTCATTTGAGAAGACGAAGTGGTCATAGAAATGGTGGAGGGGAATGGAAATATTATTTTTTACAATTTATAAAAGGCTCAAATCTTGGAAGGTGTGAGGAGAAGAGGTGCTGACAGGTGGTGTTTATTGAGGAGGAGATAGGTTTTTTCGTATTATTTTATTCAATATTTTATTATTTGGTTTCATGACTAAATAGTTTTATCATTATCAGTAAATATATTAAAATAATGAATGGATGTTTGAGTTTATGGTACTAACATTATTAATGACTCAAGGAATAGTGTATTTTACTTATAATGTATATATACAGTATATTTCTATCTTTTACTATTCACAAAAATGGATGTATTTCAGAAAAATCATAAACATTAATCATAACCATTTTTCAACGTATAGTTTTCAAAAATGGACACAATTTTATTATAATATTATTCTATATATGGGAAATTTAATTCTTAATTAAAGTCAACATTTACATGAAAAAACTAGATTTTAAAATTAAAACTAATTTTATAATTGTTCAAAAAATTAATTTCAGTAACATTAAATTATCTTAAAATAATGAAAAAATATATATTAATTTATGAATTTATTTTATCCAAATATTTTTTTAAAATAATAATATTAATTGTAAAATTATAAATAATCATTTACCTTCTATAAAAATACTAACACTTAATTAAAAAATTTTTAAATATTTAATTACATATACTATGATATTTTTATATCATATTATCATTTATACAATGAATAAATTTTTATTTATAATTTCATAGATGAGGTTACTATACAATAATACATATTATAATTCCTAATGGTCACATTACTATTCCAATGTTCAAGTTAATATTCCAATCTTAAAGGTTCTTTAACTTCTAGAAATACATTGTATTTAATTCATTCTTCATTTATAATTTTTTTATTATGTTCTCAAAGTGATTTTATGTGGTTTATACTACATTAAATAATTATATGAATGGGATTTACATTGATAGAATTATGGATTCTTTACATTCATCCCCTCTTATGAAATTTCACCCTCAATTTTTTTTTTACATTCTATGTTGAAAATATGTGAGGGTACTTCTCCAACATCAATTCCTATGGTTCCCATGTTTCCTATTAATACACATGGTTTTGTCGTAGTATATTAACTAGATGAGTAGTCTTTATTCACAAAAGATTATCTCTACGGTTCAAGATATTCACTGGATACTCCTCATAAGAGAGATCATTTTCCAACTATACAACATATAGATTTAGTACATATGATATATATGGTATTTACTTCATTAAGAGGGATATGCAGAATACATCGTTTACTTGAGACATGATAGGTGAAAGTGGCAGTCGATAGGCCACATCTCTATAATGATCAAGGATCTTGAAGGGGTTGATGTACAAGGGAATCATCTTTTTTTGGACTAAATCCCTTGATCCTATTCCATGGAGATATGAGAAATAATACCATGCCTCATGCATTAAACACTAGGTCCCATCAATGATTTCCTTCATATATCTGCTATCAACTTTTGGATTCCTTATTATAATGATAAATGGTTTTCACCTTCTCCAAAATCTCTTTTACATGTCATATCATTGTAGGTTATGTTCGCCAACTTCATCCAAACATGTCGGTGTTCATCATCTTTTTCCATATAAAGATTCATATAGATCCATTTGGATGCTCGACTGGAAAATTTTGTTGTAATAGAAATCATCATAAGGTTGTTGTTGATCACATCCTCTATTAAATTCCATAAAACATTCTCTAAAAATGTTTAGAAGTTTCTGAATTATCTATTCAGATTGGCTATTTGTTTGAGGATGATAATATGTATTGAAGTTTAGCTTAGTGTTAAGAGAATGTTGACGTCTTTTCTAAAACATGTAGGAGAATATCTAATCTCTATCAGATATAATCGATCGTGGTACTCCAGTAAGTCTTACCAATTCTCTAATGTATATCCATGAAGTTGATGTAGTGATAAGTCCTATGGAATTATGATAAAGTGAGGTATCTTTTTAACAAATCTGCAAAAACCCTTATAGAATTGTTTCCAGTGAAAATATTTGGAAGTATTATGACAAAGTCCATGGTGATGTTTTCCCATATCCATGTTGGTATGTGTAATGGTTTCATAATTCTATTAAACTTTTTTATTTCATCCATCACTTGCTGACATACCTGGAAAATGGATGTATATTCAGTGATCGCCTTTTTGATATTGTCCCTCCAATAGTTCTTTTGGAGATCTTGATACATCATTGGGATCCATGGTTGAATATAGAAGGTTGAGATATGTGTTTTATTATGAATCATATTTTTATCTCTATATTGGATGTTACACATATTCATAACCCAAATCATATAACTCATTCCTCATCAATTTTGACCTCTAAGGATTTCCCCATTTTGACACATTCCACATTACATTGAATTTCAACATCATTTCATTGAGTATAATTTATTTTCTCCATAAGGGATGGCTGAGAAATAATTTGAGAAAGGATTGAAGATTTACATCCTTAATGATTCTCAACTCCATCCTTTTCCAAACTATAAAGATTGGATCCATCTCAATTCATATCATTCATAATGTTGTAGGATCCTCTTTACATTTAGAATCCACTACTTTATTTTCTTTTCCAAGATTGTAGTGGATTATATAGTCATACCCCTTGATTAAATCTAACCATCATAGATGGTGCATATTAATCTCCTTCTATTTGAATATATATTTTAGGATCTTATAATCCTTATATATTTTACAATTCTCTACAAAGTGATAATGCTTCTAGTTTTTCATCTCTAATATCACAACTACCAACTCCAAATAATCCTTGGGATAGTATTTCTCAAAAAAATGCAACTTCCTTCAGTTATAGGATATCACATTATCATTTTTCATTAGTACAAAACCCAATCCTTTCTTTTAAGCATTTTCGTACACCAAAATGTGTTCCCCACTTGTCAGAAGTGTGAGTTATTGCATGGTGATATGCCGCTTCATTAACTCTTTAAAGCAATCATCACATTCAATGGTCCAAGAAACCTTTTTAGCCTTACATATGAACTTTGTTAGTGGGATTTAAAATAGTGATAACTTCATGAAAAATAAACGGTAATACCATATAGACCAAGGAAACAACGGATCTCCATTATTGATGTTGTCTTATGCTACTCTTCGGTTACCTTTTTCTTGGAAGGGTACACACCTATTCCATTGCTAGTGATAATGTTGGAGTTGGTTCCCTAAAAAACAAATTTACTTTATGAAAAATTATATTCATGATTTTGAATATTAATAAATTCTTTATTTTTTCATGATTTCTCTTCTACGTAACATTGTATGTGATAATTTTCTAAAAGTTATTATCGCACAAAAAGGGCATACAGGATCCCTACTATGATGAGAAATTGGAACTGCTATAACACTATTAATGAATATATATTTTTTATCTGGATGATATCATTTTAGAGGATAAAAATGATGCAGGCTATCAATGGGGTTGACTCATAGGACATTGGCACACCTTCTTTTGGTGTGTTCCCTTGGTAATGTCCGAGAGGATATTTTGAGAACAAGACACACCAGTATGAAATCCATATTTTTATGTGGGATTGGAATTTCATATCATCAATCATGTGTATTGGTCCTATGACTTGATGATTATTATTAATGGTTATTATGAGTCATGCACTTAGATGTGTTGACGAATATTGTGACAATGGATGTTCACTGTGAGGTATGATATGTTTATTGTGTCCCAAGTAATATTGAATTAATGAACAATGTGATATAGGATTTATCCCTTTCTTTAACAGAAGATAATATATCAGGCCCATTGATGGAAATGATATAGTATAAATAAATGCATGACCATAGTGATCAATATATAACTTCTATTTCAGAGAATTCAAAAAAAAGAAATATCAAGCGTAAAGTTTGATGGCACTGGAATGAAACTTAATCGATTATAGATATTATGATTAGGGTATTATATTACATAGTAAATGTTCGTATGAGGTGAAATGTCGTTGTAGTATTGATATCTTTCTCTATAGGTTCCATGGCACGTTTCTTAGACGCTAACCTTTGACATTTGGTAGGTCTGCCAAATGCCACTAGGAAAAGGGCCAAAAGGGTCACACACTAAGTGTATCATGTATCCTAGTTAAATAATCTATTATTTTACAAGTTTAATTAATATTATTCCCAAAAGTGGTTTAATAATAATTCATGTATACCTGACAACATTTTTGTGTCACTACTTATTTGAGAGAACATATTGTGAGCAGAAAAATTAACAAATAATAATGGTCTAGTGAGAAATATAATATAAATGAATAATTAAAAAATACTAATTAATAAATATAATATAATTGATGAATAAATAAGAAAATATATAATATGGAAATAAATGGTAAATAAAAAATTGAAATTAGTTAATAATAAATAATAAATAATAAATAATAAATAATAAAGAGTAAATAATAAATATAAAATAGTATATTGTAAATAATAAATACTAAATACTAAATACTAAATGATATATATTATATAATATATAATATATAATATATAATACATTACATATAATACATAATATATAATATCTAATATGTAATATGTAATATATAATATGTCATATTTAATATATAATATATAACATATAACATATAACATATAATATATAATATATAACATATATTATATAAGTAATGTATAAATAATAAATTAATTAAAAATAAATTAATATATGATTAAAAAATATTAAATTGATATTAAAATAACAGATAATAGAAAATAAATATTATATAATATATAATTTACCCTGAATACATTAATAATAATTATATGATGAATTTATAATAAAAAATTAATTAATAATTTGACAATAGTAGATTATCAATATTAATCTAAATTAAAAAAATAAGAAATAAATTTATAAAAAATGAATAAAAAACTAATACTAAATAAATTATTAGAAAATTAACAATAAATATTTACAATATATAATATATAATTAATAATAAATATTAAATATTAAATAAATGAGTAAAAAAATAATAAGAAAATAAACTATATATTATAAATTACAAATTATGAATTATAAATAATAATTGATCATTAATAATTAATAAATAATATTTAATACTTAATATTTTTAAATAATTAATAAACTATTAATAGTTAATTAATATTGAATAAATAAAAATTAACTAAATAACAAAATAATTAGTTAAGGAATAATAATATAATAATAAATAAATATTTAATAAATTAACCACGAAATAATAAAGATTAAAGAATAAATAATAATGAATAAATAAATAAATAGATAAAAAATAATAAACAATAATCAATTAATTAATCATAATTAATAATTAATAATAACTAATAATCATAAATAATAAATAATAATTAGAATTTCAAAATTAAAATTTATTATATAATATTTATTATTCAATATTTAATATTTTATAAATAATAATTAATTAATTAATAAATAATAAATAATAAATGATAAATAAATAATAAATTAATAGTAAACTAATAATTACTTAATATTTACTAATTAATTAATAAATTAAAAACAAATTATTAATTAATGTGTATATAATAAATAAATAAATAATATATATTTAATGTTTAATATTTAATATTAAATAAATAAATAAATAAACTTAGAAATAAATATTTGATATTTAATAATAGATCATTAATTTATTAATTAATAATTATTTGATATTCAATAAGTAAATTAATAAATAAAAAATAAAAATAAAAATAAAAATTATAAAACATTAAGACCCTCTAAAACCCTAAAAACATTGAAATGGCCAAAAAATATGATTCGGGATTCTTTATTCTGCCACAACTAATCAAATAAAACATCATGAAACAGGCTTTGATGTGATATTTTGTATAGGCCGAACATACACTAGGATCGAATGTTATAAATGTTTGAATTTTTAAAATCTGGGTGAGCAACAAGAACCTCTGTTTTATAGGCCTCTTTCAAAATAAAAAGTGATACATTTCTCATAAGGTTTGTAACATAGTGAAAAGGTATAGAGATCATCTCAAGATTTAATTTGTTATGTGGTAGAGCCCAAACGGACATCTGGATTACAAGTTATGGTTGTTTGAAGTTCATGTTCAATTTTATAGAAAATTTAAAATTGATTATATAATATTCCTTTGATTATCACATGATTACAATATCACTTGGTTTTAGCTCATTTAATATGCTTCAATTAGACTACTTTTTGAGCTAATATGGACTTTTGGATCAGATGTTATGGTCATTTGATGTTGAATTTTGGTTTTCAGTTTTTTGAAGATTTGTTTTAAGATTCACATTCTTATTAACTAAAAATTATAAAAATATATTAAATAAAATAATATAAATAATTAAAATTATAAATAATAAACTATATTTTATTTTAAATAATAAATAATAAATAAATGATTTCTTATATTTTTTTTTTGTGGTTGTTTTTTTAAAAAATTGACAGTAAAAATAATTGTAAATTATTTAGTATATTTTTTTAAAAAAATTATATAAAATATTTTAATAATATTTAGTGATAGTTTTTAAAAATTCCTCTTAAAACCGGTCGAAAATTTGTTGTTTAAAAATAACTTAGCAACGGTTTTAACATCTAATGAGAAAATACAACCTCTAAAACATTGTTTTCCTAGAGCGTTTGTTAGATTAGGACAACCAGGTCTGTGATTTCCAACTCTCTTGCATTCATCACATGTGACTTTAGAATCTTTTTAATCTTTTTTTCCTCCTTATATCAATAATTAAATCCATTTTTCTAACAATTATTTTCATCCTACGATCATGATTGGCTAATTCTCTTTAAGAGTGACCTGAATTCCTTGAATATGATTAAACAAAAAATTTCATAAAATTTGTTGTCTTAGAAACATTCTATAGGGTATTGGATTTTAGCTGATTTGAAGCAGTTGTAAAAGAAACACTCCCATTTTTCTTATTTATATTTTCATCATCTCCCTTCAATATATTCTCATGTTGTAAGAGAGTTCCAAATAACTCATCAAGAGTATTAGTTGTAACATTCCTAGATGTATCAATAGTGATTCTCTTTGTTTCACACTCATTAGGCATGATATTGTTAATCTTGTCAAAAATAATCTCAACATCTATGCCTTTTTCACAAATAGACAGTAAGATATTCACAATATTAATGAATCAATATTGAACTTTAAATATATTTTCTCTTTAATGAAAAAAACCATGATTATATTCTTTAAGATGGATCTTCTGGATTCAATAACATTAGATGATCTAAAATGTTCAACTTCTTGTTTCATCCAAATTCAATTTATTGATTCACAATAATATATCTATCTATATATGTTCCAGATCCTAGAACACAAAAAAGTATTTTTTACCTTAAAATTAAATTGAAATTCTTAATTCTCTTCATTTGAGAATAATATAACTTCTTTTCCTAGTATATTTTAATCACTAGTAAGCATCACAAAATTTTATAATCAAGTGTTAATGGAAAAGTTCTTCATTATTTATCTCCAATATTTTATAATTATTCCCATCAATAATAGGTTCTCTTGTGGGGTTTCGATTATCTAATGATCTGAAATTCATTACTACCATCTTACAAAACAAAACGTTTTCCACTCCATATGATAGTATAGTATGTATTAATAAACAAATAGTTTATATAAACAACTTGCATACGTATGAAAAGTGTAATTAAACTAACTAGTGAACATATGCCTTTAATACTATGAGTAAGTATCAATATCTCAGATACCTAAATTCAAAAAAATTGTAGCATTGAAATATTAGATGTAGATACTAAATTACAAGAGTGGGTGAGTTGTAAGTTAAAAAATTACGTTTTTAACATTAAGGATTCATTGTTTAACAAAGGTTAATAAATAAGATTCAAAAAACCATCTACTATCATTAAGAAAGAGATTGAATGGTCCCAATGTCTAAATAAGAAGATATTATATTGAAATAATCACACATGTACAAATAAGTTTGATTCTACCTTAATATGTATTGAATATTAAATTAGAGTTACAACAAAAGAAAAAGTTTAATGAAGTTCCACTTTCTATTAATAAAAAAATGTTAAGAGGAATAAAAGAACATGAAATTAAACTAGTAGTGAAAGTGTAAGGAAATATTTTAACCCAAATATAAGGGTATCAAGAAACATAGGATAAAGATCCCTTGATTTATACTTTCCAAAAATTATTCCTTACCCACACTAGGAAAATACCTCGATATGAAGATTAGTATATATCTTGCTATCTTGGAAATCCCTCGATCTCTAAGGTGATGAATAACTCTTTCTTCCTTACACTTGGAAGCCCATTGTTAAGAAGGTGATCGGAACCTCTGCCTTCCTTCATCTTGGAATCCCTCAATTGTATAAAACAACAATCAGAAATGCACAAATCAAATCAAATCATTTTGAAGATTTAAGAAGGTGGAAAAAGATGTTGACCACTTAAACTATTTAAATATTTTGCACGAAGTAATTTTGGTAGATATATCATAGAGTATCAATTCTGCCAAAATTTGATAGCATTGATCACGTTTGAATGATTTGGTATTTATAAACGAGATATGAAATGGTAAAATTATCCTCCAATATTCATATGTTTCCTTATATTTTAGTGTGACATGGATATGTGCCATTTGTTAGAGTCAAATTATAACTATGAAAATGACGTCGTTTAGATAAAAACATGCAAAAGTAATAATAACATTACCATAATATGTAATAATATTAATGTAAAAAACATTACATTAAGGAAATATATACTCTTTAAAAAATATAAAAAAATGTAACATTAAGGAAATGTTGTAACTTTATGAAAATTATGAAAACATTTAAAATGATATGAAATCAGATCCTAAGAATGTTAAGTATCAAATCTAGAAATTATTGAGAATAAAAACTAAAAACATAGGGAACTATATTCTCATTTCAATATGAATCATAATTTAAGAAACATGAACTTGATCCACAAAACTAAGTGAATTGTATTTTATGTAAGTGAGTCAGATTCAATTTTATGAGTGGATTGGAATTTAACAAAACATAGCTGATCCATTAATTTTATTGATTCAAAATCTATGAAACTCATCTGATCAAAAATTTTGATTTATTCAGAATTTATGTAACAAAAAATTGGAATCATAATTCTAATTGAATCAGAATTGAAGAATGATAAATAATATTCGATTTTTAGGAGATTTGGAATATAATTAAATGTGTATTAGAGTTTTTTTTAACGAATCAAAATTGATAAAGTGAAATATTTTTTGTTGTAATATGTATTTTATTTTTTCTAGTAATTATTCTGACATATGAAACATATTTTATGACTTATCTATAAAATGAACATGTGTATGGATTTCCTTATAGAGATAAAATGTTCCTTATTAATTTCATTATAGATAGAACGAATTATTACAGAAATGTGTTTGTGATTTTAAAAACATAAAGAAATAGAAATATTCATAATGAATATTTTGACGTAAAAATATATAAAATGAATCTTTTATGTTATCAATTATCAAGAAATTAATGTCAGGACTATTTGAAAATCAATTATTTCCTTTTCTAGGAAAGCTATTATTTCTATGTACAAACACAAATTTATCACAATAAATTAAACTAGACACTATTGATGAATGTTTGTAATAAAATTTATATTTTCAATATTCATTAAATTTTTTACTCTCATCCTATATATTTTAAATGCCCACGATAATAATAATTAAAATTTATGAATAAAAAATATGTATTTTTAAAAAGGTTAATTTTTTCACCATTTAATGGAGAATAATTTTTAATTCTAATTTTTTACACTTTTATAAAAAAAATTATGAAAAACAAAATTCTTATTGAATGATGGAAATCAAAAATTACGTTATTTTATTTTTTATTATTTTTTTATTATGTTTTATATTTCAATGAATACTGAACATGTATTGTATTTTAAGTGAAAATAACATATCCATTGAAATAATTTTTCCTATTTAATTATATATATTTTAATTTTAAAATTTTAATTATATTCATTTTTTATCATTTAATCCAATTTATTGAATTGTAATCTATTTTAAATTGAATTTGGATATAAAAACATTTCAATCTTTTAAAAGTTTTCATTTAAAATACCAGTTTTCTTATTCTATCAACAAACTGAATTTTAAAATAATCTTATCCAATTATGTTTTCTATTTTTTAGAAAATGGATTCGATATTTATAATCAGATGTTCAAAATTTAGTAAATTGTTCCCTTTTATTTGCCTAAAATAGTAACAGAAACATAAGTAATTTTTATTACCATAATAGTATATCATGTAATTATGGGTAAAAATAATATTATAAAAATTAGAATCTATGCTAATACATTACTAAATGTTAAAAGAGGATTTTAATTACTTCATTAACCCATAGTTTTCTAAATTTATTAATTTAATGGTAACTTTCCCATGATAATGGCATGGATATTATTAAAATCAAAGAGAGTGACAAAATTTCAGACTCTTACTTTTAATAAGTATAATATTTAAAATATATAGATAAAGATATTATATTATCGACTATACATACTATTATAAAATATTAAAGGTTTATCTACATCATTGAAATTTAGTTTTAAATTTTTTTATGAAAAATGTTTCAAAAATATGTTCACAATGATGATGTAGTAATTATTTAATTAGTTAAAAAAATCATGTAAATAATATTAGAAATATAAAACAATATATAAATTTATATAATTAAGGTACTCCATGATTTTTGAAGGATAATATGACATATTATGGATTTATTAAATGAATTTTTTTAACGTTACCTAACTATATTTATTTTCATAATGATACTGTTATCAGTAGTGTCAAAATTGATACTATGAATATTTTATGAAAATGATATTTTATTGAATAATTTAAAATTCATAAATATCACGAATAAGGTAAAATGGGATAAATTATGTTCAAAAATTTCCTAAATTCATCATTTATGTATCAATTTACACCGTATAATTTAAAATCTGAACCTCTTAATATCAAAAAGTTTGTTAACATAAATAAAATTAAAATAAGATAACTGAGGGATATTAAAAAAGATGAGGTTTAAAATTATATGAATCCTATAAAAAATATATTAGTTTATGGGATTATCACTCCATTCCAAATTGTTTTATAATACCATACCATTTTGAGTTATATGTATTAAGATTAAATTTATGTTAAATTAATCTTTTGAGAACATCCAAATGTTCTTCTCCCCTCTCTTATAAAAGAAAACCTATTATTATTTTTTATTCACACCTCATAGCCAATTTGGTTCATCCAAAATCTGTCCAAATGACCTTAAAAATACATAAATTAATCTTATAAGACTTCACATCAATATAAATCCAACTGAATAGGTCCTTTTGTTGAAATCTATGGAGATACCCAAAGAAGAGGTATTGTTCATCAATGAACATTTTTTGATATTCATATTCCTTGAAAAGAATCATTAATTTTAATTTGTTGTATTCATAATAACCTCAGCATCCTAAATATAATTATATTTTCTTATATTAGTGGTTTAACTTACATTCACACACACTTCCATCAAATGTGATATTAAATCATTATTCATGAGTACAGAGAACTACCTCCTCCCAAACCAATGTCGTTTGTTCATTAATTTCCACCTTTTAAGGTTGGAAATAATGATAGAGATTCAATTTTTAAATGATATATATGATCTTTACGATTAATTTATACTTATATAATTATTATCTAACACATACCATTATTCTTTCCATTTTTTGTAAATATGGTAACTTCATTTGTGGGTGTGTGGGCTACCGCCCAATCAAAGTGAAATGATTTGTTCACAGTTTACATGGAATGTATTATGGATGAGTTTATTGAAATTATATTATTTATATTACATAATAATAATACTAATGTGATATTGTAAATTTCATTAAAATTATTTCATTAAATACAATAAAAAATTGGGAACAGTGTTCATGCATTTGTATGGACTAGAATCTCCATGAACAATGTATTTCATTTTCTATATTTATTTTTTAATGATTGTTATAAATACATATATACTGAATATATAAGATATTAATATCATGGTAATAATTATGTATATGAAGGAATCATGATATAATTAAGAGGATAAAAAATTCACAAATAAATACACATGCCAAAAGAAACAGGGATATTAACAGAAACGTATCTTAAACATTGAATTGTCAATAAACAGGTAATAGAAGGCCACAAGTAAATCACATATGATATGATATAATTGAATATTATTATTTAAAACATTTCTAATAAAAAAATTCATATAAGGAATTTTTTCATTTGTAAGGATGAATTTGAGACACATGGGAAGGGTTTTCTTATCTTACTTTTATTTCTATGATATTTATTCTATATGTAACACCCCATGATTTTGTGAATTACTTTTTCTGAATTAATTTATCATATTGAAAATGTTAATTTCATGTGGAACTATATAAAATTATATATATATATATATATATTAAAACACTAATTAAAACATTCCTTTCACATGGAACCAACATGTCTTTTTCTACCTGCAATACCAACTTGGCTAGCACTATACGCAACACCGACTTGGCAAACGTTGCGCGCAACATAGAGTTTTCGTAAAGCATCGTTTTATTAAAATTTTCTAAATAATATATGTAACACCCCGAGATTTTATGAAAAATAGTCTTTTTAATTTCATTGATGTCTTGTGTTGTACGCTACACCAAAAGGAGCTTGCGCTACACGCATCCCTAACTTGGCTTGCATTACACGCAATCACGACCTTCCATTATAGCGTATGATATATGCAATACAGAGTTTCACTAAACAACTATATGTTATATAAACTAGCCATTATGAATAGTAATACCCACTTTTTGAAATTTTATTTTTCAAAATGGACTTCATTTTTGGATTTAGGATATAGAAATTAGACTAGGGTAAAATTTTGGTATTTTTCTGAAAACATTCAATTTTGATGAATAGTGAAAACACTAGGTTACTATTTAAAAACCGTCTTTTTACTTAAATAATTATTTATTTTATTTAAATTTATTTTAGGACATAATTGATATATAATACCTATATAAGTTCAATGTAATTCATTGGAGTCATTTTATAATAATTTTAGATATATAAAAATTTTATTGATCTTTTCACCATCTTTTACCCACCTCCAAGGAGAATTTGGAAATTCACATAAAGCATAATTTTACCGCATATGTGAGAGGAATTTAGAAAATCCAAGAGACACGGTTAATATCAAGGACTAAAATGTGGTTCAATGAGATAAAATAATTTTTTGTGAATAGTAACTTTTTACATATATTTACCACGGTTAAAAATAAATAGGGTAATTAAGGGTAAAAATGATATTATTATTACCCTAACACATGTCCTAATTATATTGGATAAGTATAATTCAACCAAAAACAACTTCAGGAATAAAATATGACCATTTAGGTCCACATGTATTAGATTATGACATTTATTATTAATTTATTTAAAAAAGGGTTAAAATAGTTAAAATCAAAGTTTAATAACTAAATCCTTTTTAAAATAGGGTTATACATAAGATAAATTAGACTATAAGTATTCATTATAAATCTACAAAGATTTAATACATAATGGTATTTTATTTATAATTTTTATACATTAAATAATTTAATTTATATATGACACAATGATGATGAATTAATTATCTTATTAATGAAATATTAACATAATTGATGTTATAAATACCCAAATAAATGTAATTTGAGACTTTTTATGAAATACGCTAAATTTATAGGTTAATATGATATTTTATTATTGATTTAATTAACCATTTTAGAACTAATCATGCTCTAATAATTTTCACAAAAATCAATTACAAAATAGTGTCTAAATTGACATAAAATTGTTTTTTAAACAAATATTATATTATTAATTGTTATTATATTCCTAAAAATATACGGTTTGGCCAAGATACATATATCATGATAGTGTTATCCTTAATCGACCAATTGGGGGGGTCTCTTGAACGTATATGGTAAGTTTATTAACTATATAATATAAAAATACAAGGTGGCACGGTAAATGTCAATCTAATTAACTAAGAATTAAAACTAAAAGATAAGGTTAATATAATGACCCAAACCAGTCTAAAATAAATAGGTTGAGATTATTTCGACCCATCCCCACCTTATCTTCGAAATAAATTAATTTTTAGCTATTAAAACGCAAATATTACTTTATTTTAAAATAATATTTTATGTTTTTCCAAAGGTTCCCCTCTCCTCCCTTATAAAAAAGACACCCCTTCACTCTTCACTTAAAAACCTTTTGATCCTTGAAGCTCGTCCAACCCCTGCCCATTTCTCTTCTCCACTTCCCTAGAAACATTTTGGTGGTTCTGGTCTTCTCAAAAGACCAACTCTAATTCCTTAAGAGAATGCTTAAAGGAGGTGCATCAAAGAAGAGGTAATCTCTTCTTCCGATTCACTCAAGTTTCATTCTTCTTCAACATCTTCTTATTTAGTTTTATCATTATAAATTAATAACATAAGTATTAATTATATACTGATATGTTATTATAAATATGAAACAACTCTATTTCACCTTATATCCATCCTACGGAAAATGAAATCACCGCGCGTGCGTACGTACGGAATACCGTCTCCACGCCATGGTGTAATCTGTTTTCGACCACCACCTTACTTAGATGGGTATAATGGTTTAAATATATAACTATATATGATTATTTTAATTTGATATTGATTATTAAATATTATACATACACTTCAACACAACTCCACGACCATGGGAATGGTATCATCGCTCGTGTGTACGTACGGACTACCGTCTCGAAGACGCGATGAGATCCATTCTCCATGTTAACCATTAATGAATGATTATAAAGTATATATGATAAGTAATCATTAAATATAGTAAATAATAATACTGTATTTATTTATATATATGTATATCATCTACTTAATTCCATTCAATTCAATAAGGAAAGGAAAACAGTGTTCATGCGTACGTACGACCTACTGTCTCCATAAATGGTGTATTTCTTTCCATTTATCGATCTGTCATATATATATATATATATATTATATAAATCATGTTTTACATTATGGAATTAATTAAATCAGGATATAATTAATAATATCAAGAACAACAAGTCCAAACACGTACGATAAATAAAAAGATTTTACCCAAAACGCTGCTTTAACATGGAATTTACAAAAGAACGGGTAGTATAAAGTAATAAGTAAACCATTTATGACATAATAACAATTAATATGATTCTATAATAAGTCAATGACATTATTTAAATCATTATACAGGAGGTTCAAATACGTACGAAGCATATTGGACCTAATGTAAGGGATAATTATTCCAATCTCATTCTTATCTGAGATTGTTTATTTGTAAGTATTTACTTGGGGTTATGTTTATTATCCATGTCCATATGTTCTCAAAATGTTTTCATAAAATGTTTAAATTTATTCCATGTATGGTTAAAGTCATTATTACACTTTGTTTTTTACTTTTACCCCATCGTATGGAAGGAATCTTTCTTTTGTTTACAATAGGAGGTACTTTTTGACTTTTCCAACAAAAGTACGATAAGAATGTTATTTTTATCTTATACCGAGTGAACAGATTTTTACGGTTTCATAACACATAATTTTCATGAAGCTTACTATAAAATATTTTATGACAACTTTCAAAAATATAATTTTCATTTAAAATTGCATGGAATTTTGTGAAAATAAAATGATTCTGAAGAAAAAAGGATATTTTCCTCAAGAATTAATTTCAAGTGTTTTATCAAAACCATTTTCCATCTAAGATGACATTATATCAAATGTGTTGGTTTCAAGTATAATTTCTCTATGATTTAAATGGGTTCACATTTCTTATGATGAAATATCCATTTGTTTTATATGGGTTATGTGATGATGGGAAGATGTTTAGTAAACACATTTTATTTTTTTGGGTTATGATGTATGTTTTAAGTTTATTTTGTGGAACAAGTAATACTGATTTCCTAATGAGATGGGTGGGACCTATATCTCCCTCCAATACATTGGTTAGTGATTTATATCTCATGATATAGACATGGTTGGAATGGTAAGTTAAACTGGTTCAGTGATACAGGACTGGAACGAGGAGTGAACTCGATTCAGAAAGGGACTTTGTCCACATAGATGATCATTGTAGCAATGCCTTGGCTACTATGTAAATCATAACATGTTCTGAATGGTTTCCAAAATTAAATTATTTATTATAATTCTATTTTATCAAGATTGATGTTCCTTTAGGATATATGCCTTACGTATTTCCTGGATTTATGTCTTTTCTCAAGATTTTGATGTTTATATTTTATGTTAAAGCTTTTTCATTCATTTTTTTATGGATTGTTTTATGTTCTCTATTATTACCCTTAGTGAGCATTTGAGCTCACCCTTTTTATGTTTTATGTTCCCCAGGATATAAAGAAAGGTTTTAGGTAAGAAAAAAAATGGAAGATCATTATGGGAGAAGTTGAAGATCTTTCACCACGACTAGAAGATAAAATTCTGAGTTTTCAAAGACACTAAACCATTACGGTCCTTGTGTGTCTGTGATTGTTATATATTAAGTATTCTGAAAAAAGTAATGTAATGTCCATGTACATCAAGCTTTGGGTGTCTACAGTTGGTATCGGAGGAAAGGTTTAGTGAACCTTTGGAAACTAGGCTTCGAGAACATTAGTGATATCCCTAGAGATATTTCAAAGGTATGTCTAGGGATTTCCCTAAGGTTATTTATAAGTATATGTTATAGTTATAGAATTATGGTAACGATCATATAATTTAATCTAAGATGTTAGATACTGAAGGTAATCCCCCTTGATTATGATTTTGGCCTCTCACACTATTCTTTTTGGGTTTTAGAAAATGGCTGGGAACAGGAAGATTCACGATAATGGAGGATATCATGGAAAATGGAATGATATTCTTCATGAGTGACAGAATGAAATACGATTTGGAGGTCCACATATCATTATTATGCCTAATAAAAAATCTCATAATATAATCAATAATCTCAACTTTGGTATGATTCCTATCTCTCCTAATAAGAGAAAGATGGAGTTTCATGATGATCATAGAGGAAGGAAAGTTAAATTTATACCATGTAAATCATGTGGGAAGAGGCATCAAGGAGAATGTTTCAATGGAACTGGAAGATGCTTTGGGTGCGGAAAAGAAGGACACAAATCCAGTAAGTGCAAAGGAAAAGGTTTAGTTAACACCATGGATAAGGATAATGGTATTGCTACGACATCAATAATGATTATATGTTTTAAATGTGGAATGTATGGGAATTATGAAAACCAATGCCCTAAGGTAAAATCTCATGAATAGAATCAGCATGGTCATATGGGTAGTATTTATGTGGATGATGATGAAGAAACTACAAATGATATATGAGATGAAAAAGTTTTGAAGCTTGTTCAATGGTTTAAGAAGGTAGTGGAATGAATGTATGTTTATCAAGAGTTATGTTGTATAGTAAATTTAATGGTACTATGGAATATTGAATCATATAAGGATTGTTATACTATTTTTTTCTAATGTATTTGAAAGTATATGATGAATGGTACTTGTATTCATGAATGGTTATTTAGATATTTTTTGAAAGAATATGATATGCACATAATGAATGGATAAGGAGGAAATAATATGTTTGATAGTATTCATGGGCTCATGATTGTTATAAGGACTAAGTGATATCATGGTTTGAGTACACGGAATTTTGGGATTTTGGTATCTGGAGAGACTTAACTTTTGACAGCACTCATGTTTTTAGTACAGTTCAATGAGTATTCATTTTCAAGAGAATACATGATTTAGGCCTTCGAATGTTTGAAATATGACCAACAAGACATATCTTATGATATATGGGCATCAACGATGGTATTAAAAGGCTTGTTATATGAACTCTCTGGTAATCATTTTCACTATAATATGAGATTGGACAGCAGTATTTTGGATAACCCTAAATATTGGAATGAATTAGGTTAGACATAAGTTAGTATTGTTTAAGGCTAGAACTTTTTCGATATTATTGGTGGAATGTTATAATAATGTATTTTTAGGAAAAAGGAAAACCTGCAGGATGGGCGAAAACACGTCACGTTGGACAAGGTTGTGGGAATCAAACCCACAGCCGAAGTGTGACGGGCCTTTATTTCCTACCAATGGCCTACAAGAAGTCCCTGGTAAGTAGAAAAAAGTTTTATTTTATTATGCAGGATGATAGATGAAGTATTAGTCTATTTTGGAACCATATCTGATTAATCTTACCATATATGGACTTATGTATATAACTTTTGCTAACTTATGTTTGAGACAAATGGAATGACCTATCATTCTATCTCATGATCTGCTAAAACTTCGCGAAAGACAAATTCAACTTCATTTATTAAAGAGATTTAGTGGAAATTGTTCAAGGAATGAACAACGGTGAGATTTTACCAAAATAAAGTAAGTATATCTTCTAATTCAATTTCTTAAACTTTAGGGAAATGATCTTGAAAACCAAAAATGTTGTCCGAGAGCCCTTATATCCGATGAATCAGATGGTACCCTAGATCATCAAAAATTTATGGCTTTGTGATTGTTGGATTTTTCCTAGCCATGTTCTCTACCACTCTCCATCAGAATATGACGGTTAGATTTCTCTTCCATATCCATATTTTATCCTATGTTCTCCTACGTGGTAACCCAGTGATTAGTTAATTTGGGTAACCGTTATGTTTCATACTTTAGTTTTTAATGATATGTTTTGGTATTCCTTTTTACAATGTTTGTTTCTATTAAATAAACTTTCGAATAGTAAACCATTTTTAACATCGACGAATTTCGAGGTCGAAATTCATTTTAAGGGGGGTAGAATGTAACACCCCGAGATTTTATGAAAAATATTATTTTTTTAATTTCATTGATGTCTTGTGTTGTACACTACACCAAAAGAATGTTGTGCTACACACATCCCTGACTTGGCTTGCATTACACACAATCGAGTCCTTCCTCGATAGCGTATGTTGTATGCAATACCGAGTTTCACCAAACAACGATATGTAATATAAAATAGCCGTTATGAATAGTAATACCTAGTTTTTGAAATTTTTATTTTTCAGAATGGACTTCATTTTTGTATTCGGAATATCAAAATTAGACTAGGGTAAAATTTTGGTATTTTTCTGAAAACTTTCAATTTTTGATGAATAGTGAAAACACTGGTTACTATTTAAAAACTAACTTTTTATTTACATAATTATTTATTTTATTTAAATTTATTTTTGGTCATAATTGATACATAATACCTATATAAGTTCAATTTAATTCATTGGAGTCTTTTATAATAATTTTAGATATATAAAAATTTTATTAAACTTCTCACCGTCTTTTACCCACCTCCTAGGAGAATTTGGAAATTCACATAAAACTTAATTTTACCGCTTCTGTGAGTAGAATATCGAAAATCTGAGAGACACGGTTAATATCAAGGACTAAAATGTGGTTAAATGAGATGAAAATAATTTTTGGTGAATTGTAACTTTTTACTTTTACTTACCACTGTTAAAAGTAAATAGTGTAATTAAGGGTAAAAATGATATTATTATTACCCTAACACATGTCCTAATTATATTGGATAAGTTTAATTCGACAAAAAAATCCTTAGGAATAAAATATGACCATTTATGTCCACTTGGATTAGATTAGGACATTTATTATTAATTTGTTTAAAGAAGGGTTAAAATAATTAAAATCAATGCTTAGAAACTAAATCATTTTTAATATAGGGTTATACATAAGATAACATAAACTATAAATATTCATTATAAATATAAGAAGATTTAATACATAATGGTATTTCATTTAAAATTTTAGACATTAAAAAATTTAATTTATATATGACACAAATATGATGCATTAATTATCTTATTAATGAAATATTAACATAATTGATGTTATGAATACCCCAATAAATGTAATATGAGACTTTTTATGAAATAAAATAATTTTATAGGTTAATATGACATGTTAGTATTGATTTAATTAATGGTTTTCAAATTATTAATGATTTTATGATTTTCAAAAAAAAATCAATTTCCAAATAGTGTCTAAATTGACATAAAATAGTTTTTAAAACAAATATTATATTATTAATGGTTATTATATTCCTAAAAATCTAAGGTTCATCCAATTTACATATATCATGATTGGTGTATCATTAATGGACCACTTGGTGGTCTTGTGGATGTATATGGTAAGTTTATTAACTATATAATATAAAAATACAAGGTGACATGGTAAATGTCAATCTAATTAACTAAGAGTTAAAACTAAAAGATAAGGTTAATATAATGATCCAAACCTATCTAAAATCTATTGGTTGATCTTATTTCAACCCATACCCAACTTATCTTTACAATAAATCAATTTTGAGCTATTAAAAACTGAATATGACTTTATTATAAAATAAGATTTTAAGTTTTTCCAAAGGTGACCCCTCCCCTCCCTTATAAAAAGAACACCCCTTCCCTCTTATCTTCACACCCTTTTTAGCATTCATTCTCAGACAACCCCTGCCCATTTCTCTTCTCCACATCTCTAGAAACATTTTGGAGGTTCTGGTATTCTCAAAAGACCAACTCTACTTCATTAAGAGAAGGGTTAAAGGAGATGCGTCGAAGAAGAGGTAATCTCTTCTTCCGATTCTCTCAATTTTATTTCTTCTTCAACTTCTTATTATTTTTTTGTCTCATTATAA
The DNA here is from genome assembly GCA_963277665.1 of Viscum album. NCBI lineage: Eukaryota > Viridiplantae > Streptophyta > Magnoliopsida > Santalales > Viscaceae > Viscum > Viscum album. The sequence goes on from OY728140.1 coordinate 1,609,397,697, forward strand.
ATTAATATAATAAGTATTACATAAAAACATATATGTTATTATAAATATGAAACAACCCTATTTCACCTTCAATCCATCCTATGGAAAATGAAATCACCGCGCGTGCGTACGTACGAAATACCGTCTCCACGCCGTGGTGTAATCTGTTTTCGACCACCACCTAACTTGGATGGGTATAATGGTGTAAATAGATACCTATATATGATAATTTTAATGTGGTATTGATTCTAAAAGATTATACATACACCTCAATTCAACTCCACGATCATGGGAATGGTATCATCGCTCATACGAACATACGGACTACCATCTCCACGACGCGATGGGATTGATTCTCCATGTCAAGCATTCATAAATGATTATAAAGTAAATATATTAAGTAGTCATGAAATATATGACATAATAATACTGTATTGATGTATATATATATGTATGTCATATACTAAATTCCATTCAATTCAATAAGGAAATGAAAACAGCGTTCATGCGTACGTACGGCCAACCGTCTCCATGAACGTTGTATTTCATTCCATTTATCGATCAATCATATATATATGTATATATATATTATATATAAATCATTTTTTACATTCTGGAATTAATTAAATCAGGTTATAAGTAATAATATCAAGAACAACAAGTCCAAACATGTAAGATAAATAAAACGATTTTAACAAAACACTCCTTTAACATGGAATTTACAAAAGAATGGGTAATATAATGTCACTAGTGAACCACATATGACATCATAACAATGAATATGATTCTTTAATAAGCCAGTGACATTATTTAAATCATTATACAGGAGGTTCGGATATGTACGAAGCATATCGGACCTAAGGTAAGGGATAATTATTCAAATCTCATTCTTATTTGAGATTGTTTATTCGTAAGTATTTACCGAGGGTTATGTTTATTATCCATGTCCATATGTTCTAAAAATGTTTTCATAAAATGATTAAATTTATTCCATGTATCATTAAATTAATTCTTACCCTTTTTTTACTTTTACCACATCGTATAGAAGGAATCATTCTTTTGCTTACCATACGAGGTACTTTTTTACTTTTCTGAAAAAAGTATCAGCAGAATGATATTTTTAACTTATAAGGCGTGAATGGATTTTTACGGTTTCATAACGCCTCATTTTCATGAAGCTTAATCTACAATATTTTATGACTATTTTCAACAAAATACTTTTCTTTTAAAATTTCATAGAATTTTGTGAAAAGAAAATGATTTTGAAGAAGAAAGGATATTTTCCTCAAAAATTAATTTCAACTGTTTTATCAATACCATTTTCCATCTTAGATGACATTATTTCATATGTGTATGTTTCAGATATAATTTCTCTATGATTTACATGGTTTCACTTTTCTTATGATGAAATATCCATTTGTTTTATATGGATTATGTGATGATGGGACGATGTTTACGAAACCCATTTTGTGTTTTTGGGTTATGATGAATGTTTTAAGTTTATTTTGTGGCACAAGTAAGAATGATTTCATTATGAGATGGGTGGGACCTATATCTCCCTCCAATGCATTAGGTAATGATTTATATCTCATGATATAGACATGGCTGGAATGGTATGTTATTCTGGTTCAGTGATACAGGACTGGAACGAGGAGTGAACTCGATTCAAAAAGGGACTTTTTCCACTAAGATGGTCTTGGCAGCAATGCCTTGGCTACTATGGAAATCATAACAAGTGCTGAATGGTTTCCACAATTACATGATTTATTACCATTATATTTTATCAAGATTGATGTTCCTTTATGATATATTCCTTATGTACTTCCAATATTTATGTCTTTGGTCTAGATTTTGATGTTTAGATTTTATGTTCAAACTTTTTCATTCAAATGTTTATGGATTGTTTTATGTTCTCTATTATTACCCTTAATGAGCATTTGAGCTCACCCATTTTATGTTTTCTTTTCCCCAGGATATAAAGAAAGGTTTTAGGTAATAAAACAAAAGGGGAAGATCTTTATGGGAGCAGTTAAATATCTTTCACCATGATTAGAAGATTAGATTCCGAGTTTCCAAAGACACTAAACTATTACGGTCCTTGTGTGTTTGTGTTTGTTATGTATTAAGTATTTCGCAAAAGTAATTGAGTGTCCATGTATGTCATTCCATGGGTCTCTACAATATAAGTATAACCTCGTTTATTAAATTAGTGAAATGAATAATAATAAATAATTTTCAAATATTTATTCATAATGTATTTATTGTAATAAATCCAATTGATAACAAAATATATAATTTTTGGTGAAGTCTGTTTTATTCTTAAAAATAACATTTTCTTGAATGAACCCATTTTAATAATAAAATTAATTTTAGAAACATTAATAAATATAATTTTATTAAATAATCGTCATTTTTTAATTTATAATGTCAATCTTACCTTTGGGTTTATTTTTGTGATTTTATTGGGAAACATCATTTTGGGTGAACAGTGAAAAATAATGAATTTTAATTGAAAACTGATTTTTAATCTAATTTAATTATAATGATAAATTCTATTTTAAATTAACTTTTATTTTTAATTAAAAAATATTTTTATTTATTAATCCAATGTAGGTAATTTGAACCAATTTCACTTTGAGATTGTACATTAGAACATAGTAATCATATAATCATTTTTATATTAGAAACTTGCATTGTCGACCCGACCACTGGATCAATTATAAATTGATTTCTTCTATGTATGTGTTTGGAATTTCAAAAAATTGATTCTATATTTTTAATCATCATAATTTATAATTTCAAATAACTTCAATTTTTTTTAAAAATATTAATGAATGTAATTAAAATCAACATATTGATTAAGGTAAAATGAAGCTTAACTAAGGAATAATCTTTAATTAATGACCCAAAACAACCAAGATTCTAGTCTAAACCCATTTTATGGAAATATTTTGAAAATATAATTACATATATATATTGTGGACCATAATTGGATCCACATGAAAAATAAAAAATATGGGCATAATTCTCTCTTGAAAAAATTATATGAGTGCCACTCCTCCTCCATTACTAAAAGGGATCATTTCTTCCCAATTACATACACCTCTAAAGCCACTTGGATCACCCATAAACATCTATAATAATCTCCCAACTTCCCTTCCAACCTCCTGTAATCCTACCTTTGTGGAGAAATTCTTCCAAGGAAAGCATTTTGAAGAAACCAAAAGGAGTTACCCAATTAAGAGGTAACGTCTTCTCTCAAGTCCATTGTTTTATTTTTCTTCTCCACCACCTCCACTATATTTATTCATTTACCACACAAAAACACAATTATCCTCAATATAATAGTAATATTTTATGATACGGTTTCAACATACACACACACATTCATCCAATTATTGGGTAACAAACATGTTGGTTATGTGTACAATGAACTACGGGCCCACAAAACGATGATTGTTCAATTTTCCATACCATGTCTCATGATGGAAATTGTGATATACACTCTATTTATATGTATTATATATATTATATATATTATTTATTTATTCCCTTGCATTCTTTTTACAACACATATATTTTTACATTCCATTTGGTTTTAATATGATAATTTTGTTTGAGAAAGTGTCGACTATTACCCACTCAAACCAATGTGATTTGTTCAAACACTACATGGAATGTATTATAGATGGATGTTGTAAACATATATGATATAATAATTATACTATAACATTGATATATATATATATATAAATTTGAATAAATAAGTATACATATGTCATTTACCTTCTTTCTTTTAATATGATAATAAAAACGAAAACATTGTTCATGTGTACCTACCACCAATCATCTCCATGAATGATGTATTCAATTTAATACTTATATATTATATAGATTATTATAAAACATATATAATTTATATAACTGATATATATTTAATAATTTAAATTCTAGAAATCATGATATACATTATCAATTCCAACGATATGAAAATTAAGACACATGCGAAGAATAAGGTGAATATTACCTGTACTGAGTCCTTAACATAAGATTGTCAATAAGAGGGTAATATAAGGTCTTCATAAAACAATATATTGTTTTATACATAATAATATTGTTCTTTAAAATATTTATAATAAATTTATATTTATTATACAATTGGTTTTATTTACTATAATGAGAGTTAAGACACAGCGTAGGGGGATTTCATCCCACTTTTTATTTCTATGGGATATATGCATTATTCAACACCCATTCCTTTGTTGTAGTTTATGTGCTTACCATTAATTTATTATATGTATATTATATTTATATTTATGGGTATTCAAATATAAATTTTATGACCATTCATTTATGTGGTTTTAGATATAATGTTTCCAAATTAGTAATATAGTTTGGTTTCAATTTTCCATATTTGATTCTTGTGTATTGTTATGAAACTAAATTGTTTTTTTAATTGTATATACTAAAATTCTACATATTATATTTTTAATGTAGTATTTTTAATGATATTTTATGATTCATTTAATTTTTATTCTTCTTACATGGAGAGTATGATAACATGTTAGAAAGTTATAAGAGTTTTTTTGAAAAAATCTCATCACTTTTCTATATCGTTTGTGTTTATACATTCTTTGATGAAATTTTTCATGACCCATCCCCCGCGGCCCATGTCGTGACTACCCCAAGCCCTCCTTCCATAGGCCATGGGCTGGTGACTAGCACCAAAGGCATAATTCCCTAAAACTCAAAAGGAATTTCCATTATAACATATAAACAGACACACACAAGAAAGCACACATCTGGATACAAATACAAAGTAAAACGGTATAACAAAAGACTACTGAAAGTAAAAGTGTCTGGAAATACAAGCCGAAAAGTAAATTACAAGAAACAACAGAAAAGGGAAGTAGTTATTGGGTCGTCCTCCGAGATTCCTACATGAAGGGTAGGTACAAATCTCCTCCTCAAGACTCCTCTTCTGTCCATGTCCTCCGTGTACCGACTCGTTGTAAGGACCACCTTCAAGTACCATCCAGTCCTGATACACTCATCTTCAGTCAGTTCTATCTATCGTCTCCATCCAACACAACAATGTTCAGGCATAGCCCGTGCAGGGGTGAGTATAATGATACATAGTTGGGACACAGAGACCCTCTATGTCTCACAAAATCAACCAAGGATAAAACTCAAGTCAAGAAAACAACAGATAACTCTACATAGGTATATAGCCATGCATATACCTAAGTTATCACGTAATCCATATCAATCATGAGGAAAAACAGAGATACCGACACCGCTCAAACTAGGATTTATTTTAGGGGTAGTATCAAGTAACATCCCCAATCACATTGTTGAAACTTCGGCTACTAGAGAACTCCTCCTCTATCAAGTACAGTGGTCCTGTCACGACACAAATTCCCTTCTCACAATCCTTGGATTGTTAACATACCCCGCATGTCGAGTACCATGGATCTGCCGCATCACCAAGAGCACTACCCGCCGTGGGTCTGCCAGGTCACCCAGTGCGCTCTCCCTCGTAGCCTGTCGAGGTACTCCTCTTGTCTAGTAACATGGGTCTACCATAAAACCAAGTCTCTCCCCACTATGGGTTAGTCACGACACCAAGGCGCTCAACACTAGGCTAATATAGTCACTCCGAGTCGAATCGGTCAGCAGTCGTCAGGTCTCATCTAGCTTCTAGGTATCTTTACTATGCTCGCTCATCTCCGGAAGGATCTACACCACGAGATACTGGTTGATACTCCAACTATCACAAAGTTCTAAAAGTAAGTATCTCAATGGTCCACTATGTCATAGGGGTTTCAACATTACAGACGACATGTCAATCGAACGCCTGGTCTGTGAGTTATCAGCCTTTTAGTCCTGGGGGCTTGGTTGGATTCATGCCCGATCCAACATGATAGTTCCCCATCTTAATCCAAAACATGGGGTGTTATCACTCAAAGGGAATATCTCGCTCCAATTTTCCATCACTACTGATGGTTCGTCAAACGGTCGACTGGGGCCAAAGTTATGGCCAAAAGAGTGTAATTGGGTCATAGTGGGTCAGGGTTCGGTCTGACATGGTCAGACCGGCCCGACCCGACCTGGCATGGGTCGGCCAAGTTTAGGTTGACCCGGCAGGACCCGCTGGGTCGGGCCCAGACTGTGATGCAGCATGGTCTGTAGGGAGGTCCAGCAGGCCATGAGGTCCATAAGGGGTCACGGAGCTCGCGAGTGCCGCGGGGGGGGGGGGGGGGGGGGGGGGCTCGGTCGTAGGGGTGCCACGAGGGCGTAGGGCCAGTTTGGCTGAGGCGCCGATTGGGCATGAACCAGTTCGGCCGGGGCGCCACGGGGGGTGTAGGCCAGTTCGGCTGAGGCTCCGTGAGGGGCGGGACCCGGTTCGGCAGGGGCGCCGCGGGGGGAGCGGGCCAGTTCGGTAGGGGTGCCGTGAGGGGCGGGGGTCGGTTCTGCCGGGGCGCCATGAGGGATGCGGGCCGGTTTGGTCGGTGTGCCGCGAGGGGTGCAGGCCGGTTTGGACAGGGCACCGTGAGGGGCGCGGGCCAGTTCGGCTAGGGCGTGAGGCCAGTGCACCGTGGGGGCGGCACGGGTCGCGGAGGTCACGGGTGGCAGCGTCATTTCCTTTTTCGCCTTCATCGTGGACAATAGTGTTTCTGTCCACCGTTCTCGTGTCTCATCAGTGGTTTTCATCTTCCTCCTTCAGTAAGAACACTACATGATTTGCATATGGTTCAGGCCATGTTGGTTTGGCCCGAACGCTCCGCATTTTTCTGGTGGCATTTGGATCAACAAGAAAGAAGAACGATGAACATTAGACTTTACAACCTCCACAATGATTCTTTCCCAAACCACAAAAGAAAATCAAAGAAAATATTATCACGTAAATAAACCCCCCACCTCGTTTTCTTGATGACATTGGCACAAGAATGTAGTACGATATTCGATGAGTGATAGATGAGTACATCCCTTGTTGGAAGAAGTCCCAAGGAAGAAGATCGAAGGCGAGGTCAGCATTATTCATTGGCGTTCTTCGTTGGGAGAACATGTGCATTGTTTATAGAAGTAGTTCTTCATTGGAGACCTTTTCTCCCAAGGCTCCACCAACAAGAAAAATGGACAAATTATGTGTTTCCCCCAACATTAATCGTTGGAACCAATTTAAAATATCCTAATTAAGCACCTAGTATGGATTATTTATTTAAGTTGGATTGGCATAATTAATGTGCAGGAAGTCAAGAGGATCCTCCACATTAATGATGGAGTTGAGAGGTTTTCATCTCCCCCCATTAATAGGGGTCAGGTGGTCCCCTCCCCAAAGATTAAATTGGAGGGTTTTGAGATCTCGGGTGGTCCCCACCACAATAAATCTAGAAGTGGAGGTATTTTTCCGGTGGTCCCCACGTTTGAAGATCCACATGGTGGGTGGTTACAAAAAAATATAATACAACGTGTGTTATTTTCTTTTATTATTTCCACGAAAAACACAAAAACTATCTTTCACCATCAACCAATGATCATCAAGGTGAACATCTTCTCAAGCGAATATCATCCCAGCATGATCAACGGTGCCCTCTAATTTTAATTCCGAGCACCGGTTCAAAAGTTATAAAACTCACTCTTACGTTTACTAAACATACCCGAAAAAACGTTCAAGAAATTCATTCCATTCACTCTGGGACTCAAAATCACTCGCCGTCAATTTTCCAGGACTCGTAAAATTCCCATATATTTAAAAACAACTCCATGGAAATTAAATTTATTTGCAATATCCCCACCTCGGGTCATTATGTCCACATAATATGTAACTCAACTAAGGGAACAAGTGGGGGTACTATGCACGCATCTAAGCATCCCAATCCCATGTGCTCTCGTGGAGGTTCTCATGCTGCCAGCGAACGCGGACCATAGGTTTTGATCTTCCACGATGGACCCTCTCCTGTCGATCCTCAATATCTACTGTAATCTCTGTAAAATTAGACACATCATCGATGTCCAGCTCTCCATGTCCAGTGATGTGAGAAGGGTCATGCACGTATCTCGTCAAATGGGATACATGGAAAACTTCATGAACCCAGTGCAACTAAGGTGGAAGAGCTAAGTGGTAAGCCACCTCTCCAACTCTAGATGAGGACTTTAAAAGGTATGATGAATCTCATGGATAACTTTCTACCTCATCCAAATATCCATAGACCTCATCGGGGTGAGACCTGTAGAAAGACGTGGTCACCATCCTCGAACTCTAGAGGTTTCTATATACTATCAGCATATGACTTCTTCCTACTCTGTGTACTCTTCATCCACTCTTGGATGATCTACACATTATCTATGTAAGACCATACCATCTCTGGTCCCACTATTGGTGACTCCCCTAGGTCAATCCAGCACAAAGGCAATCTGCAAGATCTCCCATACAATGCCTCAAAAGGTGTCATCCCAATGGAGAAGTGATAGCTATTGTTGTATGCAAACTCCTCCAAAGGTAAGTGATCCTTCCCTCTGTGACCGATGTTGAGGAGATAAGGACACAAAATGTCCTCAATGGTCTAAATGGTCTGCTATGTCTGACCATCCATCTGAGGATGGAAGGTAGTGCTCAAATGAAGCTGCATCCTGAAATCCTCCTTCAACCCCTTCCATAGCCAGTATGTAAAATGTGCATCTCGATCGGAGACAATCCTCGAGGGTAGTCCATGTAGCCACAAAATCCCTTTCACATAGAGGCATCCTAAGCTCTCAACTGTACCCTTCTCTCTGATCAGTAGAAAGTGGGATGACATGGTGAGTCGGTCGAAGATCGCCCAAATAGAGTCATTTTCCCTGGATGTATATGGATTTCATATCATGAAGTCCATCGATATTGCATCCCACTTCCACTCTAGGACCTGTAAAGGATGAATGAAGCCTACCTGTACCTGATACTCCGCCTTCACTTACTGACAAGTGAGGGACCGAGAGAAAAACTTTGCAACTTCTTTCATCATTCCCAGCCACCAGTGCTATTTTCGAAGGTCCTGGTACATCTTCGCCACTTCTGGATGTACCGCTAGATGTGATGTGTGAAACTCCCTCAACACTTCCTCTATAAGTGACACGGGTACCATGGTATGTTTTCTAAAGAAGATGACGTGCTCCCCACCTTTAAAAAATCCATCAGGAGCATATCCTATGGATATCTAATCATGTCGTGTCTCGCAGTCACCATCCCCACGCTGCGCCTCCCTGACTCGCTGATGAAGTGGGGGAGTCACTGTAATACAAAAAACAAAAGCTACTCTATCTCTATCCACAAAGGATATCTTCAAAGTGTCTAGCTGCTCCGTCACCTCTCCTAGCCAATGTATACCAGATCTTTTGTTGAGTGCATCTGCAACAACGTTCCCCTTCCTAGGATTATAAACTATCTCATAGTCATTGTCCTAGAGGAAATCAAGCCCACATTTCTATCTCATGTTCAGGTTCTTCTGAAAGAATATATACCTGAGACACTTGTGATCAGAGTAAACAGTAAAACGTGCACCCATCAGATAGTATCACCACATCTACAAGGTGAAGGCCACTGCTCCTAACTCTAGGTTATGAGTAGCTTGTTTATGGTCATGCTATCTCATCTTTCGAGAACCATATGCGATCAATTCTCTCTCCTCCATCAGTACACATCCAAGTCCGGTCCTTGATGTGTCTCAGTGGACTACATACCCTACGCCTTCTCCAAGAAGCCTCAAGATGGGGGCACTAGTCTGCTTCTGCATCATCTCCTAAAAACTCTGTTGTCATATCTCCGACTACACGAAGGGTTTCCCCTTCATCTTCAATTATGAAAGTGGTGCTACCACTCTGGAGAAGTATATTACAAACCTCCGGTATGATCCGTTAAACCCAGGAAACTCTATACCTCTATCAGAGTCTTGAGTGGCTCCATAGAAAGTACCAGCTCAATCTTCACTGGATCTACTAAAACTCCAGCCTCTGATATGACTTATCCCAGAATGTGAAACCCTCAGATCCAAAACTAGAACTTCAAGAGCTTACCAAAAATCCGGTTCTCTCAGAGTGTGTCTAGTACCACCCAAAAATGATAGGCATGCACCTCCTCGGTAGTCGAGTAGATCAGAATGTTGTCGATGAAGTCTACTACGAAGTGATCAATTTATGGATGAAAAATCCTGTTTATGAGTCCCACGAACACTGCTGGAGTGTTGTTTACACTGAATGTCATAACCAATAACTCGTAATGGTCTTACCGACACCTGAAGGTCGTCTTCTTCACATCCTCGTATCCTACTCTGAGCTGGTGATAGATTGATATGAGGTCTATCTTCGAGAACCACCATGCTCCCTTTAGCTGATCAAAGTGGTTGTCAATCCTTAGATGTGGGTACTTGTTCTTCAAGGTCACCTGGTTTAGTCACTTATAGTCAAGATAATGCCTCAAGCTCCCATCCGCCTTTTTGGAGAATAGAATCAAGGCTTCCGAAGGAGAAACACTGGTTCAGATGAATTTATTCCCCTACAATTCCTCTAACTTTACCCGCAGCTCACGAAACTCCACATAATTCATCTGATATGTTGGTGTAGATATCGATGTCATCATGAGGTACAAGTCAATGTAAAGTCCACCTATCTATGAGGAGGTGGACTCAGAACAAAATCTGGGAAAACATCCACCTACTGGTCCACCACTAGAGGATAACTCGGACTCTCCACATTAACCACTCTGAGGGTAAGGCCAGCCAACTAATGAGTGTTTGGATACACCCTCCTCCGATTAAGTCCATCCTACATTGAAAAGGTACCATTCTCACTAATAAAGGTAAACCTGGTCCCATCCATGCTGACACACTGCTCCTTGCGCCTAATACAGTCAATCTATGCATGGGCTGTAGATAACCCATCCATACCCAAGATGACGTTGTAAGCCCTTGACGTAGTTATTAAAAGATCCCCACAGAATCACTGGACTCCTATAGTAATCATACACTTTCGGCACCAATGCGTAATTGTCGAATCTGCTCTCGTAGGAGTCTCAATCCATAAAAATCGAGCCAACGGCTCTATCGGAATCTCTGAGCTCTGAACGTGGGTAGTGGAAATAAAAGAATGATTGGGACCCATGTCTATAAGTACTGTAGCTGTGGTGGAATAAACACAGACCATAGCTCATATCATCTCTGGAGCACCATGTTCATAAGCCTCAGCTTTCCGGAGTTGAGCTCTCCCCTATCCACCTATTACCTGTAGTAGGGGTGTACATCCTGGTAGTGGTGGCGTTAACATGTCAAATCATCTCCCACTACCAGCTACATGACCAGCTTCTCTTCCACATCCGCCTACTCCCTACGGATCTCCTCAATCAAATCTCTATCTCTTCATAGGAGGTCCTTCAACCATATACTGATCATCCCGATGACAAGTTAGACAGTCACGAGCCATGTGACGCTTCACACCACATGTGAACCATTGTCCACTCCTAGAATGTCTGTTTCTGCCTCAGTTACCCTGCACACCCGACTCTATATTATGCAGTCATCCACCTCTAGGTCTGGTCATCTTGGACCTCTATGACGTCTATCAACATCCAGTTGTAGAAGGCTCCGCTATGTGTCAACTGGTGGTGGATCTCTCTACTAGAGACTACTCAGCAAGGAAACTCTCCACTAGGAGGTTTCTCTATAACACCCTCACCTACGTCGTGATGCTGAGTGAGATTACCGAAGCCCTGATCTCCTTCCTGAGTCCCTGCTCGAAGGTCTGGGCCCTGAAGAATTGGTCCCTCACTATATCGATGGAGTAGCATGGGAGGTCTGTCAACCTCACTGAGTATTGAGCTACAGGCAATCTACCCTACTGAGAGATGAAGTATCTCTTGAATGCGCACTGCGCAAAGAGTTGTTGGAATAAACTCTACATGAAACAGTCTCTCAAAGTCTCCCTATAGAAGTGTCACCTTGTCATGAACCAGAGGATTCAAGCTCCACCATCTCCCTATTGCTTCCTGTATAAGGATAGAGGTAAGGATCAACATGAGTTCTACTATTGTCCCTACCAGTTGGAAGATTCTCACCACATCCTCTATCCAATCCTCAGTCGTCTGCGGGTCCATCTATCCCCTGAACCTCAGTGTCCTCTAGCTCTGCAACTCATGAAATGTGCTCAAGAGGCATGCACCCTCTGCTTTTGGGGCTGGTGGCATCAGTGGTGCAATGGGAAATGGTACCGATGGTGCCTCTGCTGGTGCCTCTACAAGAAGAGGGCCCTACACTAATGCCTCGTCACTCGGTGGGATGTCAGTGCATACAACCCTATAAAATCTGGTTGGTTGTCTCTGTGGATGCATCCTAAAAAGAAACAGGTTCACTACAGTCAAAATTTATACCTGGTGAGTTAAATTTTTTACCTGGTGATATGACTAAAAGGAGTTCATAGAGAAGACTCTTGAAAACACAAACAAAAATCAGTGTTTTCTTTCACTCAGTCAAAAATCAGAAGTCTGGGTCCTGGTGTATCGATAAGTGGGTCGCTGCACAAATACTGGACTCCCTGAACTGAATAACCATAATCACTATAGATAACAATTTTATGTCACATAAAATATCAGAGTCCTATGTTCAGTGGTAGAACCGACTCCTCTTATACCAATTTGTAACAACCCATCCCTCGGGGCTCGTGTTGTGACTACCCCATGACCGCCTTCCATAGGTCAAGGGATTACAATGCGCGCCAATGGTGTAATTACTTAAAACTGGGAAGGAATTTCCTTTATAACATTTAAACACACACACAAGCAAGCACATAGCTGGATACAAAGCACTAAATAAAACTGTATAAAAAAGAGTGTCGAATGTAAAATGTTCCGGAAATACAATCCAAATAGTAAAGTATAAGAAACTAGAGAAAAGGAAAATATATACTGGGTTTTCCTCCAAGAATACTACCTGAAGTGTAGGTACAGATCACCCCCTCAGTACTCCTCGTCTGTCCATCTCCTTTGTGTACCGAATGGTCGTAAGGTCCACCTTCGTGTACCGTCTAGTCCTGAAATTCTCATCCTCAGTCAGCATTGTCTGTCATCTACATCCAACACAATAAGGTGCATACATAGCCCGTTCAAGGGTTAGTATAACAATACTCAGTAAGGACCCCAAGACCCTCTAGGTCTCTGAAAATTCTCCAAAGATAAAAACAAGGCAAAAAACAACAGATAACCCTACTTAGGTATATGCCCATTCATATATGTATGTTATCAAGTAATCCATCTCAATCATGAGGAAACATAGAGAAACTGACTCAAATCAAACAATGATTTATTTTAGGGGTAGTATTAAGTAACATCCCAAGTCACATTATTGAAACCTAGTCTTCTAGTGAACTCCTCCTATATCGAGTACAATGGGCCTACCGTGACACCAAGGTACTTCCCACAAACAATGGACTACTAAGGTACTCCTTCTATCGAGTAACGTGGATCTGTCGCATCACTAAGTGCCCTCCTCACCATGGGTCTGCCGCATCACAAAGCGCACTCCCGCTCGTAGAATACTAAGCTACTTATCCTATTGAGTATCGTGGGTCTTCAGCGACACCAAGGTGCTCCCCACTGTGACCTTCCGCGACACTAATGCGCTCCCCACATGGTTAGTTGTGTCACTCCGAGTCGAATCGGTCAGCAGTTGTCAGGACTTAGCCAGCTACTAGGTCTCCGCACTATGCTAGCTCATCTCTGGAAGGATCCTCTCCACGAGCTACTGGTCGATAATCCAACATTCATTATGTCCCATGTAGAAGTATCTCAAATGTCTTCCAGTTCATAGGGGTCATTACGTAATAGAAAAAGCATCAGTCAGATTCCCGGTCTGTGAGTTATCATCCTTTTAGTCTTGGGGGCCCGGTTGGATTCTCAATCAATCAAACCTAACTATCCACCATCTTAATCCAAAACATAGTGGGGTATCACTCAAATGGGACCTTCTAGCTCTAATATTTCTAGCACCACTGACGGTTCGTTAAATGGTCGATCGGTGCCAAAGTTATGGCCAAAAGAGTATAATCGGGTCGTAGTGGGCCCGGGTCCGGGCCGATCGGGTCGGACCGACCCGACCCAACCTGGTAGGGGTCATAATGTCAACCCAGCCCGACCCTTTGGATCTGGCCCAACCCGGGATGCGGCCGGGTCCACTAGGAAGTCCAATAGGCCGCAAGGGCTGTGTGGGGCCATGGAGGCCATGGGTACCGTATGGCTACTCGATCAAGGGGGTGCCATGATGGTGTGCGGCCGATTCGGCCGAGGATCCGTAGAGGCGCGGGGCCGATTCACTCGGGGCACCATGGGGGTGTGGGGCGGTTCGTCTGGGGCGCCACGAGGGCACGGGATTGTTCGGCCAGGGAACCTCATGGGCGCGGGCCAGTTCGGCCGAGCCACCGCATGGGGTGGGGGCTCATTCGGCCAGGACCCTGTGAGGGGCGGGAGCCGATTTGGCGGGGGAACCACTAGGGGCATGGACTGGTTGGGTGGTGTTCTGTGATGGGCGAGGGCCGGTTCGACTGGGGTGTCGTGAGGGGTGCGGTCCGGTTCGGCCGAGGCGCCGTGAGGGGGGCAGGCTGGTTCGGATGGTGCACCATGAGGGGTGGGGGCTGGTTTGGCCGGGGCGCGAGGCCGGTTCAGCAGGGAGGCCGGAGCATCATGAGAGTGGCTCGGGTCGCGAAGGCTGTTGGTGGTGGTGATGTTGCCTTTTTCGCCTTCATCGCGGCCAGCAGTGTTGTCAGCCACCGTTCTCATGCCTCCTTGGTGGTTTCCGTCTCCCTCCTTTACAAAGAACCCCACAAAATTTTTGGTAGGGATGGACCATGTTGGTTTGGCCCTCACCCTCCATGTTAGGGTGGTAGAATTTTTCTTATCAAGAAATAAGAATGATGATCCTCAAACATTACAACCTCTGCAATGATTCATCCCAAACCATAAAAGAAAATCATGGAAATTATAATCACACAAATAAACCACCTACCTCATTCACATGATAATGTTGGAGTAAGAGGGTAGTATGGTTGTCCTTTCGCCATAGATGAGGGCGTCCCACATTGGAAGAAGTCCCTAGGAATAAGCTCGATGTAGTGGTTGGTGTTATTCTTTGGCATTATTCATTGGAAGAATGCGTACTTCATTCAAAGAAGTAGTTTTTTGTTGGAGATTTTTTCTCCCAAGTCTCCACCAAAAAGAAAAATGGCCAACCTATGTGATCCCCCCAACTTTAATCATTGGAACCAATTCAAAATACTTTAATTAAACTCCTTGGTTGGTATATTCAATTAAGGTGGATTGGTATAATTAATGTGGAAGAAGTCAAGAGGATACTACACATTAATGAGGGAGTTGATAGGTTTTCCTCTTTCCCCATTAATAGGGGTCGGGTGGTCCCTACCCACAAATTCAAATTGAGGGGTTTTGATATCTCGGGTGGTCCCCAACACAATAAATCTAGAAGAGGAGGTGTAGTTCTGGTGGACCCCACCATTAAACATCCAAATGGTGGGTGGTTACATCAAAATAAAATAAATAGTGTGTTATTTTATTTTATTATTTCCAAAAAACCCCAAAAACTATCTTTCACCCTCGACCAACTGTCGTTGAGGTGAAATCCTTATTAAGGGAATATTGGCGCTACGAATTGAACGGTGACCTTAGATTTCAATTCCGAGCACTGGTTCAAAAGTTATAAAACTCACTCACATGTATACTGAACGTACTCGAACAAAAGTTCATAAATTCATTTCAGGGACTCCGGGCCACAGAATCACACGCCGTCAATTTTCACAGACTCATAAAATAACCCTATATTTAAATAAATATTTCCTGGAAATTCCTGGTCTTTACAAAATAATATGATATATATCTCAAGTAAATTAATGAATTTTATTATCTGATGGATATTAATAATATAATTATTTATTTTTACTATTTTTCTACTCTTTGGTACATTAGATAGTTAAGAATTTTTTTTTAGAAATCCTTATTTTTCCCTCTCTTCTATCATTAATCTATGATCTTTCAGATCAATGGTTTCTAAAAAAAGGTTTTCATGAAAATTCATATAATCTATTATGATCATTAAATGTCATTTTTACCAATTTCTCAACTACAAAATTTTAATGTAATATTTTTATATCTTTTTAATCAAGTCATTTTTCTAACCTTTTTACCGTGGAATAAGAATATTTGTTTTACTTCATCCAACATGTAAAAATTTACATGAAATCATTTTTGTGAAGAATCATTTGAAAATTAAATGGTTAATGGATTTTAAAAAGTTTTCAAAATCATTTTATATGTTTTGTTTTTGTTTTTTTCTATATGTTTTCGAGCTCTTTTTATATGTCTTTAAAAAAATGATTTCCAAGCGTTTTCATTCTCCTTTTATATGTTTTCAAGAAACATGGGTTTCATAAAAATTTCATCAATCTTTTGTAAGTCATCAAGGAAAATTATTTTCAAAACAATTTCAATATTCATTTGTAATTTTTCAAATTATTTTCAAATACATGGACATCAAAAAAATTTCAAGATTTATCTATATGTTTTCAAATTATTCTCAAAGAAATGTTTTCAAACCATTTTCATGCTTTATTTATAAGTTTTCAAATCATTTTCAATGAAACAGTTTTCCGAACGTTTTTAATAAATCTTTATAATATTTTAATGTGTTTTCAATAGAAAAGGTCTTTAATATGTTTTGAAGATTATTTTATAATTTTTCAATGAAAAATGTTTTTAGATGATTTCAAGTGATCATTATATGTTTTAAAGGTATTCTCTAAGAAAATTATTTTATAATGAATATATCTATTAAATTTTTTTCAAATAATAAAGGATATTTTCCTCAAGAAACATTCATTATAGATATTTCCAAATTAGTTTCAATCTATGATGACATTAATTCATTTTACTCATGCCATTATAGTAAATGATATAAATGTTCCATTAATTTTCTTTTTATGAATGTGGTACACTTAATGTCATGGTCTTTATGAACCTATTTTCTCTTCCACGGTTTATATTGTACAGAAACCAACTTCATTTTTATAGGTTATGTTTATGATGAAATAACTATAAGACCTATATTTTTTCACCGGTTATGATATGATTATATGTTTATAATACACATTTAATTTCATGGGTTATGATATGATTATTTATGATCATACGTAACATGTGTATATGATTTCATTATGAAATGTGTGGGACTTATATCTCCCTACAATGCATTGGGTAATAATTTATATCTCATCAGATATACTAAGGTGGTCTTGGGAATGAATATTGACTACTAAGATGGCCATGGGGGGTGAACCATTACTATCAAGATAGTTTGAGGTGTAAACTCAGGATACTGTAATGAACATGGGAGTGAAACATGACAACCAATATTGTATGATGAGTGAACTCATGATACCAATATACCCGTTGGAGTGAACCATGAATACTATGATGGTTTTGTGAGTAAAACCATACTACCAAAATGCTATTAGTAGTAATGTGTTGGAATCTATGTAAATTATATTATATTATTATGTTTCCTCTATAGTTTCTATTTTTTATTTCTATGTTATGATTTCATGGATTATATTCCATACTTCTTTATGGTTTATGTCTTGTGAAATACCATTCTTTATTCCATAAATCAAGTATTTAATCATTTATATGTGAGGCTTGATCTTATATTTTCATTATCATGTTACCTTACCCTTATTATAATGATTATCCTTAAATATATCACTTGTTTACTCTTACTGAGCATTAGAGATCAACCTTTTCTTGAATTTCCTTTCCTTAGGTTTAGAATAACGGTTTTAGGTAGAAGTACTAATAGTGGATATCTTTATGGGAGTTGTTGAAGATCATTCGAAAGGATAGAATATTTTGTTTCCATGCTTCCAAAGACAATAAACTATTACAGTCTTCGGGCACATATATGTGTAATGTACTGAATATTCATCTAAAATGATGAAATATACATGTGTGTTAATCCTAGGTTTCTATAGATATTATCGAACTAAATGTTCAGTTATCCATTTCAAACTACGATGAGAAAACATTACTGTGTTCCCTAGGTATATTTCTAAAGAAATGTCTATGCATGTCACTAAGTATAAGTATATGGATGAGATAATGATTTGTAAAAATTCATGGAATATTTGTAATAGATAAATTGGGTAGTTTCTTAACAATACATCCTTGTCTGGATACTACTAGTGGATGTGGATCTTGAGAAAATGTACCTAGCAGTAAAACTCTGACAAGATGTTCTGGACCTGACTCAAGTTAATCTAGTAAATGAGAAGGGGACTTGAAAAACACTTGGTTCGACAGTCCCAGGGGATATGATTTTAAAATTCACAAACTCCTCAAAATCTATTATAAATGTATTTAAATATAAGTATGATATAGATAAACTACGATTAACCTAGGGAGTCATAGATTAAGTAATGTGTCATGTTCTAGACATATTATATGTAATTCATTTCATGAATGTGTGGTTCTATACTATGATAATTAATGCTCACACTATACTTCTAGTTTCAGTAAATGGTATGAAAGATAAGGAAGATGATTCAGGTTGAATGTGATGGATGCTTTTTTGATGAGCTGCCGAGGGGGATGATAACTTGAGTGAAAGATGATGTGATCAGGGCTAATCAGTTTTCACAGAATATGATTAACAACCTGTACCTTAACAAAATATCTGAATCATCAGGGAAGATAAATAAGGAGTTCACAGAGTTTGGGTAACGGAGACCATAGAGTACATAATATTTAGTTTCCTATCTATTAATAATGATAAATGAATCACCTAAGTGATTGTCTTGGAGGAACAAGAAGATGTTTTGACTGTGGAAAAGGACATAATAAAACAAACTTCAAGAGAAAATTGATGGTTTTGGTTAATATAATGGTTGAGAATATTAGAATACCTTATTCTTCTTCAATGGTTATGATTTTAAGCGTGTATTAAATGTTCATTATGAAATTCAATTCCCCAAGAGGAATGATCCCAAATATAATCATCAAGGTGGTGAAATTAATGGTTAAATTTCTAATGATGAAGATACTACAGTTGAAATGTGAATGGAAAGAGGTATTTTGAAATTGGATGAGGTAGCCTTGAATATGGAATAAGTATGAAGTGGGATAATAAATTTTTTTTATGAATTTTGATTCAAGAAATATTTTATACGAATGGTGAAATATACAAGGATTGTTCAGTTTATGTTTCTCTATACATGTTTACAGGAATTAGTTCAATGGTTCTTATGGAGTAGAAATGTTATATCATGGAAATTTCATTTCCCTGGAGAACACATGGTTAAGGGAAGGATAAATCATAATAGATTCACTATGTTATTATAATTTTTTTTGGATAATGATATGTGGGATATGAATAAGTAAGTTTGAATATAGGAATTACATTGGATCTATAATTAGTTTATACTATCATGGATGCTCTTTACAGCACCTTGAGGTATATAATCTCCTACACATAGAGGCATCTCAATTTATCTAATGAACTATACTCATAAATAGATAGAAATTGGTCTGACTTGGTGAGTCAGTCTACGATTTCCCATACGGAATCCAATCCCATATACATACATTGAAATACCTTCATTATGTACACGTATATACCAACCAAATATCAGTCTGGAACCTCAAGGGTTTGAGATAAACCAATTGAAACTTGGTGGTCTTCCTTAACATTCAAACATTTATGTTATGTGGAGAAAAACTCTAAAACATCATTCATCCATTATGGAAAAACAATACATATGTCAGATGATCTGGTCAATCATTGAAACACATGGATATGCCTCTAAAGGAAATTTATGAAACTCCATCAGAACCTCCTCCCAAAAAATTCATTGGTATCATTATGTATCCATTGAAAATAATAACATTCTTATCACATTTAGAAAATATATCAGGAGAATTTCTAGTACATATCCGAGTATGTAGGATCTCATAGTAGAAATCCCAAATTTGTGCCCCCCTAATTAGTTAGAAAATAGGATGAGTAACTACCATCAACTGGAGGTATGTTTCTGCATCCACAAAGGATAACTATAAGGATGACATCTTCTATAATTCCTCAATTAGAAACTACAAACATAATCACATACATAGAGCCTATGCTACCACGTTCTCCATCCCAAGAGTATAGAAAATCTTGCATTTGTTATCATGGAGGTACTCTAGCCATCACATTTGTCTCATGTAAATATCATTTTGAAAGAAGATATACATTAATATTTTGTGATCAAAATATAAAATTAATCTCTCTCCCATCATTTAGAGTTTCCACGTCATTAGTGGGAAGACTACCACTGCTAACTCATGATCGTGGGTCACATAGTTCATCTCATGTGTTCTCAACTAATGTGAACCATATGAAAAATCTTCATGTATATACCTCAAAACACAACCATGACCAATTCCAAATTCATAATAGAACACTACATACTCAACACCCTCATCTAACAATCTCAAGATGGGAGAGATTTCCAAACTCTACCTAAAATGTAGTAAAGCCTATTTGAACATCCTTGTACATATAAAAGTCCTCCCCTTTTGGGTAAAAGCATTCATAGGTGCTGATATCCTGTATTAATTATGTCTAAATCTTTAGTAATATCTTGATAACCTAAGGGAGCTCTAAACCTCCATCACACACTTGGGTGGTTCCCAAATTAACAGTACCTCCACAATGGTTTGGTCCACCTCCACACCATATAATGAGATAACATTTCCTAGAACATGGATCTCTTATATCCAAAATAGCCCCTTCAAGACATTTTCTTAATGTAGGGGATCTCTGTGTATGTACATAACCAACCTTAATATTCTTGTATTCTATTCCTTAGATGTGGAGTACAGTATGATATCATAATTATAGAATACTAAAAACATTTATATAAATGGTTGGAACATCCGTTTCATGAGTCCCATGAATAGTTTTTGAGAGTTAATCATTCTTAATGGAATCACTAAGTACTCAATGTGACCACAATTACATATTAATTTCATATCTTTTATATCATCATCACATATTAACAACTGGTGCTATCCTAACACGAGGTCAACCATTGAGAACCATTGAGCCCCACTCAACTGATCGAAGAGATCATAATCCCTTAGTAGTGGATACTTTCCTTTCATAGTCACCTAGTTTAGGCCCCAGTAGTCCACACATAAGCTCAATATCATATCATCCTTCTTTGCGAACAAAATCGGGGTTGTCCAAGGTGAAACACTGTATCTAAAATAGAAATTCCTCTATATGTCCTCCATCAATACCCTCATATAGTAATTCTATATAGGAGACATACAATATGATAGATTAGATATTATTGTTTCCCCATGGTGTATATCAAAGAATATTTCTATCTCTTGGTGGGGAGGTAAACCTAGAACATTCTTTGGGAAGACTTCCTCATACTCTTCCACCACTGTAGGAAATTGGGAATCTATAACATCCACTACACCAAGGGTCTGGCTAGTAAACTTGTAAGCATATGATATTTTTGAAATATTTATTTTGATTTAATTTAATAGATATTTAATTATTTATTTAAAATTATAATTAATATAGATTTTGGTATAAATAACCCAATGTTTGGATATCGTTATACGCACAAACAATTATATGTTGCGCAGCATGGAACACTTATAGTAGCTTTTAGTACATGTAACACTATATTTTTATTCAATTACACATAATTATGAGTTATATTGAATTCTTTCATTACATGATGCTTATAGTTTTACCAAACTATAACATACTATTATTATTTTTTGAAAAAATTTTATTATAGTTACGAACTAGATGTTGGAATGGAAATTAAAAATAATATTAACTAAAATTTGAAAGTATGATCTAAATTTGTACATAAAATGAATACTTTGGTTTCATATTTTCTAGAAATTAAACTAGGAACTATTTTAAAATAAAAAAAAATTATTTTTCTAAGAAAACTATTTTTCTCCGTAGAATCACCATTTTATCACAATAAGTTAAACTTGATAATATTTATGATTTTTTATAAAATTTATATATTAAAAATTCAATCATTTTTTTTGTAAAATCATTAAATAGGTTTGATAGGAATAAGAAAATAATAAATCTGATTTTATGAATAAAATGATGTATTTTTTAAAAGGGTATTTTATACTTATTTTAGTAGAATACCCAATTTAAATTAGAATTTTTACACTTTTGTAAATTATATTTATTAAAATAAAATTATTTTTTTAAAGTGGGATTTCAAAATTTACATTTGTGTAATTTTAGCAATTTTTTCATTAATCTTCATGTTTTGATGAATAATGAAATAATATTTAATTTTAGTCAAAAAAAAGTACTTTCCTAAAATAATTTATAGTGGTAAAATATAGTTTTTATTTGATTAAATAGTATAATTAGATTGATGTTTCATAATTTAATCATGTCTAGGTTTTGGAATCGGTTTTATATAGAATTTGGATATAAAAACAATTCATTCTTTTCAACGTTTTCACCTAAAAAATCATTTTCTCGTTCAATCAACGAGATTAATTTTAATATAATTTTATCTAATTTTTTTAATTTTCAAAAATGAAATCCATATTTGGAATAAAATTTTCTAAATTTATTAAATAGTTCCTTTTTTTTTTGAGAATATTAATAATAACTTTAGTAATTCTTATTACCACGGTTAATGGTAACTCATGTAATTAAGCATAAAATCCTATTATAAATTTTTAAAAACTATCCTAGAAGATGAAAAAATGTTTTTTTGATGAATCTATTTATAACTTCAACACATAAGGTTCAAAATTTAATATTTTAATAGACAGTTATCCATGAGAATGACTTGGATAATTTTAAAACCTAAGAGACTGACAAAATGTCACACTCTTAATTTTAATAATTACAATATTTTTAGTAAGGGGATAAATATAATATATTATAGACTAAAAATATTACTATAAAATAAAAATGTGTATCTAAATCATGGATATTTATTATTAATTTTTTTTGAAAAATTTATTTTAATTATTAATCACAAATTGAAAATGTTTTAATATTTAAATAAAAAAACAATCAAATAAATTATATTATAAAAAATTAAAATATATATAATTTGACATTATTAAGGCCCTACATGAATTATATAGGTTCATATAACATAATAGGGGTGTATAAATTATTTTTTTGATGTTAAATTTCTTTATTTAATTTCATAATGTCAAGTTTAGGAATTTTTCCAAAATTGACACTAATGATATTTTATGAAAATAATATTTTGTAAAATTAAATAAAAACACTAAATTAATAAATAAGTAAAATGGGATAAAATATATTTTAAATATAATTAATTTATTATTTATGGTTCAATTTAAACCCTATATGTAAATCTCAAAACCTTTTAAGATTTAAAAAATTAGTTACCATAGTCAAAATAAAAATAAGATAACTAATGGTTAATAAAAAAGATAAGGTTTAAAATGATACAAAACCTATATAAAATCTATTTTTTTGATACTATTATCACCTAATAAAACATTATCTTAGAAAACCATTGAATTTGGAGGTATTTTCATTGATATTTAATTTAATCTAAATTAATTATATGAGAAATTACAAAGTTCGACTCCCCTATCTTATAAAAGGGAAACTCTTCTTCTAATTTAGTGACACGTAAGAAGATTTTTATTGGAAAAATAATTATATATATCCTCCAAAATTCCATACCTTAATACTAGAATAATTATTTTTCCCATAAATCCAACCAATAATGGCCTTTCGTGCAAATTAGTGGAATATACCCAATGAAGAGGTAATGTTCATCAACGATGTTTTTTATTTAATCCGTAAAATCATTTAATTATTTTAATTTAATCTTTATATAATCATCTTAGTATCGTAAATCATCTTATATTTTGTTATATTAATTGTTCTACCTCCACTAAGAGACACATCCATAAAATGGGATACATAATCATCATTTGTGTGTATGGCAGACTACAGCCATGTGAACCGATGTCATTTGTTCTTCAATTTTCACCTTTAAAGGTTGGTAATAATGATGGAATTACTATTTTTAAATGATATATGTTATATTTATGATTTATATATTCTTATTTAATTATTTTATAACACATACCTCCATACATTCCAATTTTTTAAATAAGATATCTACATTTGTTGACCTGTGACTACCACCTCCTCATAATGATGTGATTCATTCAAACATTACATGGAATGTATTGAGTATTTTTTGGTGAAATTATTTGTTTTATTTGTCATAATAATACTACTATAGTGAAATTATATTGGTCATTAACTTTATTTCATTTTATATTAGATGATAATGGAAACAACGTTCATGCATACATACGACCTACCGTCTCCAAGAATAGTGTAATTCATTTTATATTTTTTATTAATTATTATAAATACTTATATAATGAATATATATGATATTTATATCAAGTTTATAATTATAAATATGATTAAATCATGATATAAGTGATAGAATAGAAAATATAAAAAAAATATGAAAAAAAGTCGTTATTACCTAAAATGTAAATTAAACAATGAATTTTTAATAAACAAGAAATAAATGGAAATATTTAAATCATATATTATATGATATAATTGAATTTGATTCTTTAATATATTTATAACAATCATATATTTATTATACAATAGGTTTCATGTGTATGATGAGAGTTATAAAAAAACGTACGGGTTTTCTATTCTCACTTTTTTTATGGGATATATATGTTATATTATCCTATTATTTTTTTGGTGTATATAATAAGTTTTGAAATGTTATATATTGAATTGAAATAAATTCATGATATAAATTTTTTTAATTGATTTTACTCTTTCACAAGTATCATGATATAAAAGTGACTCTAGAAGTAAAGGATTTTTTCACCCTTTTCTTTGTATCAGGCACATGACTTGTAAACTATTTGTTTCTTTTATGTGTTGTATATAATAACCATGAATTTATTTTATGATTATAATGAAAAAGATTATTTTATTTTCATAACCACATAATTTTATTTCTTTCATGGGGCATATTATTCTACAGATTAGAAATAGATAAGTAATTATTTCACAGTCTCTTCAATGTTTGAGATTATTTCTTTTTAACATACTATTGTGGAATATTTATCTGACACATTAATGTATTATAATAGTGTTTTAATTTTTTTAATATTTTCTTATTAATATTTAACGTTATTTTTACCCATGTTTTACTTTTTATGAATTAGTTGGAGATGAATATTTTGGGCATTTTTTAGACAATGCCCTTTGGGACTTTAGTAAAACAAATATATGAAAGGAATTTTTTTAACTTATATAAAATGAATGGAAAATTCCAAACACGTGACACATTAATTCCTTGAATGTTCCCTATAAATCATATAAGTTTATTTTCAAATTAATTTTTTGTAAAAAATTAGCAGCATTTTAAAAAAATAATGTTTTCCTAGAAGAAATGATATTTTCCTCCAAATTGGTTTTTGAGTATTCTCTCAAAATTATTTTCCATCTACACGAACCTTTGTTTATGTTACTTATTTATTAATAAGGATATTATTTTCTAGGATACAACACCTATTATTCATAAGTTTGGTTTAACTTTATAAGGTAAGGATATTTCTGAACCCATATACTTACATGGGTTGTTTTAGGATTTAATGTTTTTTATGAAAACAGTTACTTTTCATGAGTTCTATTATGATGAATAATTTATATTCTTGTGGAACATAATTTTACGGTTTTCATTATTTAATGGGTGGTACATATATCTACCTCTAATTAAATTCATAATAATTTAAGTATCATTAGATAATGATGGGAAACAAGTCGACATTCTTGATCCACTATGAAAAAATGGGAAAACCTGGTTCACTAAGAGAATATTGAGAAACATGATATATTATATTGAAATGATTTTGATTGGGTAGGGTGGTGTTTCACAAAGATTATGTGTATCCCCAATGAAGTTTCCTTGTAGGTTTTTCAAATTAACCTTGACTTATTGGGAATAATATTACTTATACATGTGTCTGCTATAATTATAAGACGTACTTCTATGTTATACATTCAGGGTTTATTCATTTGACTCACTTCTGATTCATTACTTATGATCATCCAAATATTTTTTCCATGAATCATGCATTTAATATTTAATATGAATTTTAGGATCCTAAAACGTTATTTTTATATTCTCATACCCTTATGTTCATGCTATGCTTATGTATCTTCATTTTTTACCCTTACTGAGAATTAGTGATCACCGTTTCTTATGTTCCATATCCCCATGTTTTGAGGAAAGGATTTAGGTTATTTTAGTAAAAGGTAGGATTCTTATACGTCATTTTTAGGTTTTTTTCTAGATTAAAATTTTATTTTCTATGTTTCCAAATTAACTAAAGTATTATAGTAGTCATACTTGTGTTTGTAAAATGTAAAGAATATTCATCTAAGAAAATGTAATATCCATGTATGAAAATCGTAGGTCCTTGTAATTGGTATCATGGAAAAGTTTTTCACAAACTTTGGAAACTAGGATAAGAAAACTTTAGTAAGATCTATATAGATATTTCTATGAATATTTTTATGGATGTTTATAAGGATAAATATATGTATAGGTTTCAATCCTAGAGTTTTTGTAATAATCCATAATAAACTATGATTAAACCTAATCCATCATTGAGTAAACAATATTTCATAATTTAGACATCATATAAGTAATTTTTTAAATAAATGTTGTTTTCATCTATTATAAGTGTGGCTCAAGGTATGCATTATTTTTTTCGTTAATAGTAAGAACCAGAAATAATTATGTTAATATTGAATCTGACGGCCAGTTTTCTGATGATCAGTGAAATCGTATGATCACTAGTGGGAAGGATGTTGTTATAATTATTAATCAATTTACACATAACATGATAATGTTTACCCTAAACAACTCTAAGACTCACCCAAGAAGAGAAAGAAATAGCTTGTTGAGAAATATGGTAATGGATACCATAGAGGAAAGAAGATTCAGTTTCCATTGTGTCCAGAATGTGGGTAAACACAAAAATAGATGTCATATAATAACAAGAATATTTTTTGACTATGGAAGAGAAGGACCCAAATAAAGTAACAATAATGTTAAAATTAAATGTTTTATTATGATAATGAATATTGTCCTCCCTAAGGTACTATCAATGGATGAGTGATTTAAATGTGGAATTATTGAAAATTATGAAAATAGATTTCCTATGTTTAATGATCATCAAGATAATCATCAGGGTGATACTGGTAGTGCTTATATTTTTGATGATGATGTTAATATTGGTGAAATGCTAGAGGAAAGAGGTATTAAGTAATATGAAAATGTATCGTTGTTAATGTCTTAAGAATGGCGTAATTTAGGTGAAGTGTTTATATATATGGACTCAATAATTTTTTTATTTAGATTTTGAAATATATAATGATTATTCAATTTATGTTTTTTAGTAATGATTTACTAAATTATGTTTAATGGATTTGATCGACTAGAAATGTAATATAAAAAAAGTTTATATTAATGGGAATCATATGATTTAAAGGAATATTATCCAAAGTATTTTTCTGATGATAAGATAATAATTATTTGGTAATGTAAACTGAACCATACTGATTACCATGTTATTTATTAATGACTTTCTGAAAAGGTAGAGTTTGTTATCATTGAAAATTTATATTGATTTTTTGTATTTAAAGAATATGTTCACTGATATTTTTAATAAGGAATTCTGAATGTTATCAATGAGGATTTTTGATGATTTTTGTAATTATCATGTTTCAAGAGATTATATGGTGAAGGTATTGACATGTTTGGAATGTGAAAAATAAGAGATACCTTTTGATATATGGGGGATCAATTTTAAATTGTGTTTGATAAATCTAATGACCATCTTTCTAAAGTTTAGAATTTTCCCCTTTTGATAGGGTTACAAAGATAAAAATTTATAAAATGTATTATGCTAAAAATTTAATGATGTTTTAGATATTAAAGTATTATCTCCCATTTGTGGATTTATGCATATTGGAAAGCTTTTGCAATCCATTTTTTTTGGATAAAACTAGAGATAGAAGTAATATCGTATCATCCCACTAATGATTTTATGATCTTCTATTAATTTAAGAATTACAATTTGAAATTCATATTTTCATGGAATAAGAAATGAAGTGGAAATTGAAAAAGGAATTATAAAGTGTGGCATTGTTTTAAAATCAATTATTTATAAATTCTTAGGATAATAATTCTACATTCAGAAAAATGGTCTGGAAATAAATGTTTTCCTATTATTATAATTTTTTCTGATATCAATATCCTGTTTCAATCCTCTTTGGGTTATGGGTTTGTAGTTATTAAAATTACCTTGAAAAAATTCTCTGTCTAACTCAATTTTAACTTGATAGTTACATTTCTCTTCCATGCCCATGTTTTCACTTTCCACCTATATTCTTGTATGTGTGAACCTAGTTATTAATATCTTTGGGTAACCATTTTTTTGGAAATTTCCTTTTTTAAATTGTTTTTTAGTATTCATTTTAACGATGTGAGTTTCTATTAATGGATCATTCATGTACTAAAACTTTGATAACCCAGATGAATTTTGAAGACATAATTCATTTTAAGGGATACATAATCTGAAACAATAAGATTTTGTGAAATATTTTTAAAAAAATTATTTATTAATTTTGACATTTTTCTTATCCCAAAATACCGAATATATATTTTTTATTTAGATGAAACTATTTTTAAATTGTATTATATACCCCACCAATTTAATCTTGTACTAAATGAAATAATTATATTAGCTTATATTAAATGAAACTCAATATTTGTATTGTTTTACCCACAATTCCATGTTCTTTCGATAGTTCTCGTTACACACAAGACATAGTTTTACCAAACTAAAATTTAGTATTAATATTTTAATTTATATGTTACTATATTTACATATAAAATATGGAATTACAATTATAAAGAAAATTAACTAAATTTTGAAAATAATATTTAAACATATATATGTAGGATATAAATATTTGAGGTAGATACTCAATTACAAGAGGGGGTTGAATTGTATGTTTAAAAACTATCGTTTTTTAACATATGGAAATATTTTTTAATAAAGATGAACTAAAAATATTCAAAAAACCTTATTCTAACTTTAACAAAGAGATCAGAAGGGCCCAATGTCTAAATAAAAAGCTATTATAAATATATAAGAACATAGGTATACTTAAGTAAGGTTATTGATTGATGCTTATAGAATCATAAATCTGAGTTACAACAAATGAGAAAGTAAACGAAAGTTACACTTTATATTTATAACGAAATGTTCAGTGGAATAAAATAACTTGTAATTAATCAAGATGTACATGTGTAATGAAATTATATAACCCAAATAGAATAGTATACAATAATATTGGATAAAGGTCCATTGATTTAAACTTTTATGAAATTCTATCTTACCCTCACTAGGATAAGACTTTGATACGAAGATCAGTATCTATCTTGCTATCCAAAAAAATCCGTCAATCTGTAAGGTGATCAGCACCTGAATCTTCATTCAACTTGGAATACCTCGATTAAGTAAGTAATCAACACCACTATCTTCCTTCTCCTTGGAATCCCTTGATTGTGTATAGTAAAAATTAGAATGTCACAAATAATAACAAATCTTGTTGAATATTTAAGTATGTGGAACAAGCTTCTCACAACATAAACTCTTCAAGTCTTTTAGACGATTTTTTTTCAAATCTATCACAGAGTATCAATACTCCCAAATGGTCATATCATTGATCACATTAGAATTATTGGGTATTTCTAGGTGAGATATCCAATAGTCAAATTCTCCTCCAACGGTCATATTTTTCCAGAAATTTTGGTGGGACTTGGACAAGTGGAATTTGTAATGGTCATATTGTAATTGAAATAATGAAATTGTTTATATACCAAAAACTATCACAAGTAACATTAGAATTTTAATAATGTGTATGAATATGAATGTAAGAAACATTATGTTACGGAATTATTGAATTATTATGAAATATAAAAAATGTAATATTAAGGAAATAGTGTAACATTACAAATGTTATGAAAAAATTTAGAATGATATGAAATAATATCCTAATAATTTTATGAATCAGATTTTAAAATTATTGAGAATAAAAAACTAAAAAACATAGGGAATCATGATCACATTTCTTTATAAATTGGAGTTTATGAAACATAAATTGGATTCTCCAAACCGAGAGAATTAGATTTTAAGGAAGTGATTTTGATTCGATTTTCTGAGTGAATCTAAAATTAACAAACATAGTGGATGAAAAATTTAGAGTGATAAATAATATAATAAACTCAGTGGTTCCAAAATTTTGAGTGATTTTTAATTTAATATACATAATATCAGAATCAAAATTCTAAGAGAATTGAAATTGATGAATGATAAATCAGATTTTATTTTTTGGTTGATCCAAAATCAAAAAAATGTGAATCATATTAAATTCTCTAAACAATTTTGAATTGATAATGTGAAATATTTTTAGTTTTATTAAGGATCCATTTTTTCCAGAAACTATTTTTTCTTAATTAACATAATGTTAGACTTACCTATGAAACAAAAATTCATTTGGATTACTTTTTAGATAGAAAAAAATTTATTTAAATTTAATTATAGATTTAAATAATTATTAGGAAAATATGTTTGTGATTTTCAAAACATATAGTAATGGAAAAAGATATATGGAAAATTTTGGCTTAACAATCTCCAACTGTTTTGGAAGGAAAAAAATTAATAAAAGAATATGATGATAGTAAGAATTCATATTTGATTTTAAAATAAATACTTATTTCCCCATTAGTTTATGGAACAAGGTGAATATGACTGACACCTCATTGGGATAACAAATCCCCTTAAGGATCCTATTTTGTATTTATATATATATAATTAATTATTGAGGAAATATCACTAACATACCTAAAAAATATTCTTCCTAGTCTAAAATTATTTTTCCACATTATTCTCCCCCTTTTTTAATTACAAGAAAAATTGGAAAAAGAATAATGTACTTGAAATGGATATGAAGAAAATAACATGAATCAATAGATAAAAGCATTTTGATTAAATAAAAGGTATATAAAAAAATATTGGAATTGAATTAAATTCTTAATCCTTCTTTAGAATTAATTTTTTTAGCATAGGCTTCAACTTTTTCTACTGCTTGTGATCATATTAGAATTTTGTGATAAATAATTATTGATCTTTACTCTTCTTTTCAAGAAACTCGATATTTTCTCACTGACATTGAATATTCTCAACTTATGATTTCATAATATCACCAACTTCATCTCTATAAACATTTATTCCTTTAACATAGAGAGTGATATATTTGAGTGTCCCATTCATATCTCTAACTTATGGAAAATGGATGCCTTGGTCTTCCTTAATATTCTCTGAAATATTGTTATAAATATCATTAAAATTGTCCTCAAATTCTATAAATGATCCCTCGAGAGTTACAAACTAGTCATCAAAAAATTTAAAATCATGGTTGACTTTCTTCGACCTCTTTTTGATTTCTTTACCTGACTTCCTTTGAGAATCTAGTTGAGAACAAAGTTTTTGAAATCACATTCATGCTATACCAATTTCCCCATGAAAAGAGTTATAGAGACAAAATTTTGTTATCCTGATTCCTGAATAAGCTGGCATCTAGAATCAAGATTTGGAAAATTAGGAGTGGAGTACACCAAATTCATCAACGATTGACCAAAAAAGTCTTCTCTTGAGAAGGAGAAGGAAGACTATTTTGATTCCGATGAAACTACCATAGATGTCCCAACATCTAATTTCTTATGTTTTTTTCATAGATATTGGATTCTGTTTTTTCATATCTACATTCTTGTTCATAATAAAATATAAGGACATTTTCATAATCAACATCATCTTTATATTCTTTGATATTATCATCACCGTATCTGACATCACCACTTTAATTTCCATCATCTCCATTATCAGCATCACCATCATCACTATCACCATTAACCCTATCAGAAATAATTTAATGTACTTATATGTCAACAACATTTTCTATATAAATTGAATGATATTTAAGAGCTGTATTAATTTCAGATGAAGGATTTCTTGATGAGGCTTCAGGGGTTAGTAAAGATAATTTATTTTAATGACTTAGCCTCTATGTTTCTCCATTTTTTTAATCTCATCATCAATAGCCTTCTAATTTATTTTTTTATTCATCTTCTTGATATGGTTCTTGAAAAATCAAAAATGTTCATGAAACAACATTATTTCACTTTACTAGAGGGGTTATCGCTATTACCATTTGTTGAGAATATTTATGATGTTCTATTTCATGTAGAAACGATTATGGGAATCAAATATATTATGAATATCTATCTGATTCCTTCAAAAAATCTAGAATTATATCTTCTTCATAAATATTCTTCTTAAGCATGGTATCATTAGCCTACTTATGAAGCTTTTTAGTAGATTGAACATAAAAATCCTAATCTTTAGCCAGATCTAAACCAAACACTAGTTCATTTTATTTCCTATTCTCGTTTACATTTCTATATATAGCTATAACTTCATCAGAGTATGTCTTTT
This sequence comes from Viscum album, assembly GCA_963277665.1. Classification (NCBI taxonomy): domain Eukaryota; kingdom Viridiplantae; phylum Streptophyta; class Magnoliopsida; order Santalales; family Viscaceae; genus Viscum; species Viscum album. The sequence goes on from OY728140.1 coordinate 1,609,430,416, forward strand.
TTTTCTAGAACTATGTAGATTTGGATGGTTGAGATAGTTCTTGTTCCTGAACATTTTGTTACATTGTGTAAGACATTGAACGTTCTCCAATTTTTCTTTACTTGCCTGCAATATTAATAACCTAATTCGTCTTATCAACGAAATCGTATTTCATTCACCTTAGTGTGTAATCACTTAATAAAATAGTCTTATTATTCCGGGGATTTGAAATGCAAGGAATATTGGAAAATATTAAACAAATTACAATGATCTTGGACATTATTGATGATTACATAAGGATATGAATTTTGATCATCACATCATTTATCATGCCGATGGTAAGAAAGATGTACTTCACCGAGTTAACCATCCTTAAATTTACCTGAAAATCCATCATGAAGATGCATAGGGTCATTAATGTATTTGTGTCTCCTTTCCATGGTATTAAAACTCTATGCATCCATAATGTAATGATTTTGAGGTCAGTATAAAGGATTTAAATCATATACTTCTCTACTCCCATAAGGCCTAAGAAATCAATCACCTAATGTTTAACAAAGGATCCTTTTGAATCTGGCATCATGTGATAGTAATATTAATCTTCACCATCGAATGTTATCCCAATAACATTTGAAGATTTCAAATATGATAAGAATTTGGTATTCCCATAACTCTAGAATTGGAACATATCAATTTCTCCTTCAATGAAAAACTCAAATTATTGGTAGAATTGTATAACCATGTCTTTATAAACTAGATCATGTTCTACTTTTTTATTCGTAATACAAATACATTCACAAAAATAAAACATTATAATCTATATTATTAGATAATCATACCTCAGGAAGAAATCCCAAAAAACTAAACATTCTCTAAATAAAATCCAATCATTATGCTCCTTATCTGTAGTCATTAAGGTCTATGAAAAGATAAAGAGAGTCATCGAAAACATAAAAGAATTCTAGAAAATAGGAACCATGGGTTAGAATGGTGGCAGTGCTTCAATGAAAAATCTATGGAAACCGATGTGGGACATTAAGGGGGTACCTCCTTTATATAGGAATCATGGTGATGGTTAATTTTACAAATAGTATAAAATGGTTGGCATTGATATGATCTGATTCTAAGAATGAAATTGAGACGAAGAAGATTTACAGGTTCTAAACTATTGAGGTATTTAGAAAATAAAATAGATTTAAGGAAATTTTAATCCGTTGAAGTATTTCTTAAAACAATATTGAAATACCAACAAACCAAAAATAAATTAACATGAAATAGGTAATACAATGTACCTTTAAGAGTTCTTATATGGGTTGTTATTGTTTTTTAATATTTTTCATAGAAATAAAAGATTTTGATAAAATTTATTATGTTCTAAAAAAAGTTATTATGTTTCAAAAAACATTAATTAGTTCATAAAAACATTATTAGCTTAATAAAAGTAATCCCCAATGAAAATGAGTATAATAATGATAGGACATTGTTTAAAAAAATGGTGGAAACGAATTATTACGTTAGTGTTATCATTTCTCACTTTTGTTTACTATATTCAAATATATAAAATGATAATTATTTTTTGAAAATAACAGAAAGTTATTCATCGATTTTGATTAATTGTAAGATAATATCTCCTTTATGTGTGATCCCTAAAAATGTGATGCCGAATATATATATGAATTTCAAGAGAGTGATGTGTTAGGTTTTTTTCTTAAGCCTATGAAACTAGGATTATTATATAATATCGGAGTTTTGTTAAAACTCATGCCATAATCATGTGTGTGTGTTACATCCACAAAACATGATAAAAAAATCCATCTACCACATATTCAGCTTTAGAAGTTGAAATCTCTACCTGGTTTGGTTTCTTACATGAAGAAGAATCAAACGAATCTTCTATGAAATGATAGGTTCTGGATTTTCTTTTCCAATCCATTCTACAACCACCATATTCAGCATTTAAAAAAACATTTTAAAACAAAATCATTTCTTGATGATTAAAAGACTCTGAAATCCATTATACCCTTTAAGTAGTGACAAATTCTTTTCACATAATTTCAATAGAATTCTTTTGGATTATATTTTTCTCTTGTGTATAAGCATGCTGAAAATAATAATTTTGGACAACAATCTATAAAGTATAGTAAAATTATTATCATATCTCTAAAATATGATTGATCAACATATTTACCAACATCACTAAGATCAACGGTATTCACGGTACCAATTAGTGTACTTATACTTTTAGTGATTTCATATCTATAATTTTTTATAATATCATTAATATACTTCTGTTTATATATATATAATTTCCTTATGGTTTTCTAGAAATTTGATAACCACAAAAAAATGGTAGCTCAGCTATCATACTAATTTCAAACTCAGAGTTCATAAGAATCAAAAAATAATTTTTTAATGATTTCTTAGTTTATCCAAATATAATGTCATCAATATAAATTTGAACAATTAAAAAAATTATTTTCATTCTTTATAAAAAGTCTTGGATCAGTATTTACCTTAACATAATTTTTTTGTAACATAAATCATTTATGTTGATCATAACATGCTCTAGGAGAATGTTTAAGACCATTTAAATCATTGGATTGTTTAAAAACATGTTCAATATATTTTGTGTCTTCAAAACTATGGGTTTTTTCAACATTATCTTCCTCTTGAACAAATTCAATAATTAAATCACAATTCACATCCATTTGGAAAAGATTGAAGTTAATGAATTCTACAAATTCTAAGAGAATTCGAATATATTCATGTATGGCTACCGGAGCCATGGATTATTCATAGTCTATTCCTTCTTGTTGATTATAGCCTATAGAAACTAATCTTTCTTTATTTCTTACTATTATTCCATTTTCATCACATTTATTTTTGAAGACCTGCATTACTCCATCTAAGATGTTTCTTTAGGACTTTAAAAAAAGGACCATACTTTGTTCCATTCCAATTAATTTATCCCATATTTCAAAGATTTAGTCTAATCATCATAACATAAATCCCTATCAGTTGTTTTAGGATCTAATTAGTAAATAAATCCAAGATCATCTACTTCATTTTATAAATAATTTATAGTTCTTACTAGTTAATGTAAATATCAAATTATACTATCACAGGGATGATTCCTTAGAAATAGCTGACTTGGTTTTGTAACACATGTTCATTAACATAGGGTAGAAAATGATCACGATTAAATACTACAGAAACATTTTAGTGAGTATTCTCCTGATTAAAACAATCTTCCATCAATGGTTGATAATTAGTTTTTAAAAACACGTCCGAAGATGTTGGTTGGGGTCGTTTAAAAACAAAAGGATCATTTTCATCAGATATAAAATGAAATATTTTTTCAACAGTTCAAAAAAAATTTCTAAATAATATATATGCCTTAGAGGTAGTGGAATATCCTAAGAATATTATTTCATCATATTTGGGTGTCAATTTATGTATGTTATCTTTTATATTCATAATTATTACATTGCATCCAAATACTCTAATGTATGAAACATTAGGTTTTCAGCCTGTCCATAACTCATAAGGTGTTTTATTATGAAATGGACTTATTAAAACTAGATTTATTACATACCAAGGTGTAATTATAGATTCAGCCCAAAATGTGTAGAATATGAATATTCACTCAATATGGTTCTTGTTATCTCATGGAGAATTCTGTTTCTTCTCTAAAGAATTCATTTTGATGAGGATATCTTAGAGACGAGAAGTTATGAGTAATTCCTTTATTACTATTTTTTTTTTCAAAATATGAATTTTTAAATTCTCCACCATTATCACTACGAATAGTTATCAATGGATGGTTTTTGTCATTTTTATGATTGGATGAAAAATATATAAAATAAGAAAAGGCTTCATATTTCCTTACTAGAAAATAGACCCATCTAAATCTTGTGTAATCATCAAATTAAACAAATACATAGTACTTACCTTCAATACATCCAGTTTGGGTAGGACCAAACAATTCCATGTGCACTAGGTATAATGAATCAGAATATGACACTTCACTAATAGACGTAAATCTTTACATATGATGTTTCCATATTGACAAAGATCATAGACTTTTGAATAATCAAATCTAAGATTCGATATATCCTTAACAAGTATTTTCAAGGATAGTTTACATACATTTCTATTTTCATAGTGTCCTACACATCTATTCCATAACCATGTTTGGTCATCTATTTCACTAAGGAAACGTAATTCATGGCTCCTAATTTCTTCATTGTTGATTGTATACACTTTATCATGTTGATTTGTAGAAATAATTAACTCATCCTTAGAATTGTGTACTATGTATTTATCATTCCCAGAACTCACATGGTAGCCTTCATCAAATAATTTAAAAATTCTTATAAGGTTGTTCCTAAGACCTTTAACAGATAAAACATTTGAAATTAAGGCTTTTCCTAGAATAATGATGTTACATATACCAAATGTTTATTCATGAGAATTTTCTCTAAAAGTGAATCTTTCCTATTTCATCTTAATTATCCTTTCAAAGAAGTTTTCATTACCAGTCATGTGCTAGGATAATCAAATATCCATGTACCATTTTTTTGGAACATTCATTATTTTCTTAAAAATAATATAGTTAGACTTTCAGAATCCAAATATTCTTGAATTTTAAAATGGGTGAAAATAAAATCATAGGAATCTAAATTTTATTAGAAAAGTGGGACTTATGAAAACCTATGGATATAGTTTTATTTAAAGAAAAATATTTCTCCCAATGTCCATGACATTGAAACATACTGAAAAAGGGTCACTTTGAGGAACAAAATATTTATAAATGAAAAATGTTTTTGGGTCAAAATAACAAAATCCAAAACCATTCCTTAGAGGATGAATTTGTGAATACATTTTATCAATGTTTTCCATAACAGATATATGTATGATTAAAAAATAAAGTAAAATAATTCATATTTTTGTATGATGATTTAATTAATATCCTAAGATTCCTTGATCTTATAGTTTGAGTTTGTGTATAATGAAATTTACTCATAAATGAGTTTTTCAAGATCCTTATAAATTTAATCGTTCTCAGAATTAACTTCATAATGGTATTTTAAAATAGAAAAAAATTCAAATGATATTTAATAATGATATTTAGAAACATATGATACTTCTTTTGTTAAAACATTAATTCAAGATTTTTTGATAACATGTTTTTTATTGATATTACTATTTTCATTCTCAATTAACTTGGAAAACCTTGATACTTATTCAAATTAAAGTATTGAACTATATTATAATGAGGAAAAATATTTATCTAAAGAATTATTATTTTCTTCATCAATATAATTAGCACATTAAGATATATTGGTTAAAGATGGATAAGTGTGTACCTTAGCCCGAAAACATTGGTTTTCAAGAGCTAGTTTGACGATAAAACCAATATTGTTTTGTCTAGAAGATTCATTATTTTAATATTCATCATACGAGTCTCTACCACTTGCAAAACAAGTTTAATTTTCTATTAGGGCCTTTTTTCCCTTAGACATATAGTATCTTCTCAAATACGTTTCCTAGTGTCTATCTTTTTTGCTTTTTCTTTTTAGCTTAGAAATATATTTTCTGAAATGTCATGATTTCTTGCATTCATAACATGTGACTTCAGAATCATTCTCATATTTTATGTCCTTTTTTTATATTTGTACGAAAAATCTTTTTTCAACAATCTTGTTCATCTTATGAAAAATATTTTCTATTTCACCTTCTGAGTGATCTATATTATGTGAACCTAATTGAAAAAATACTTTATTAGACTTTATTGTCCTAGAAACTATCATTGGGGTCTTGGAATTCATCTGATTTAAAGTAGTTGTAAAATAAATACTTCCATTTTTCATCTTTATATTTTCAGGATCCCTCTTCAATATATTCTCATGTCACAAGAGAGTTCCAAATAAATCATCAGGATTAACAGTTGAAACTTTCTTATACTCATCAATAAATGTTATCTTTGATTCCCACTCATTAAGAATGATATCAATAATCATGTCAAGAAGCTTCTCATCATCTAATCCTTTTAATCCAATTTTATATTAGATGTTCACAATAGTCCTGAATCTTTGTTGAAGCTTAATTGTTGGTTCTCTATAAGGAAAAGAACCATGATAACCTACTCTAAGAATGCTAGTTTTGGTTTCCATAACTTTAGATGTTCCCAAATGTGTAGCTTCATGTTTCTTGAAAATACAATTTTCAACCTCACCAGAAGATATCCTGATATATATATATATATTCATGGTCATTGAACACAACAATATATTTATTACCTAATAATTCAATTAATATTCTTGTTTATCTTGGTAGGAAAATAATTTGACTTTTTTATCTCGTATCATTTAATTTCTAGTGAGAATCACAAAATTTCGCACTCAAGTATTAATGAAAAATTTCTTAATTCATTTGCTCCAATATTCCTAATCATTTACATCAAAAATAGGTGGTCTTATGTGGTAAATATTATCTAAGGATCTGACGTACATTATTTCCATTTTACAAAAAAAATATTCTCGACTCCATGTTTTATTGTTGTATGTATTTACAATCAATGAGTTTATATAAACAACCAAAAAAAGTGAACAATGTGTAAGTAAACTGTATAGGTAAAATCATCCATTGATATTATGTTTAAGTATCAGTATCTCAAAGTCCTTCTTTGATACCAATTATATGATTGAAATATTATATAAAGATACTAAATTACAAGAGAAGGTGAATTTTATGTTTAAAAACGTTATTTTTAACCTTAAGGAAACTTCTTTTTAAAAATTTAAACAAATAATATTCACAAAACCCTCTACTATCCTTAAAAAATAGATCGAATGTTAGAAAATTATAAATAAAATGTTATTATAAAGTGATAAGCACACATGTATACTTTTGTAAGATTCTACCTTAAAGCGTATAGAGTCTTAAATCATTATTAAAACAAATGTTAATGTGTCAAAAAGTTCCACTTTATATTTATAAAAAATATTCAGCTGAATAAAATAACATGTAATTAAACAAGTAGTACGTGTTTAATGAAATATTTTAACCCAAAGATAATGGTATCCAACATCATTGGAAAAAGGTCCCTTGATTTATAAATTCATGAATCTATATCTTACCCACACCAGGATATGCCCTCGATACGAAGATCGGTAACTTTCTTGCTATCCTCGCATGCCCTCAAACTATAAGGTGATCAGCAACACTATCTTCCTTCATCATGGAAGACCTTGATTAAGTGACTAATTGGCACCTCCATCATCCTTCATCTTGAAAGACCTTGATTGTATACAATAACAATTAGAAATTCACAATGAAAAACAAATCATATTGAAGTTTTAAGTATGTGGAACATGGTGTTCACAACATAAAATTTTAAAGGCTTTCGTGTGATGAAATTTTAGAAGATCTATCGCATAGTATAAATTCTCCCAAAAATTTAACAGAATTGATTACATTTGTATAATTGGGTTTTAATAGGTGAGTTCTTAAATGGTCAAATTTTCCTCCAATGTTCATATTTTTTCGTAAATTTAGAAGGGACGCGGACAGATGGAATTTTCAATAGTCATATTGTAACTGAAACAATGAAAAAATTTAGATAAAAAACTATCACATGTAAAATTGACATTTCACTAATATGTAAGAATCTGAATGTAAGAAAATTTTCATTAAGAAAATATTGAATATTTAAGAGATGTGAAAATTTTAACAATAAGGAAATATTGTAACATTAAAAATGTAATGAAAACATTAAGAATGATATGAAATCTGATTATAACAATGCTATGAATCAGATCTAGAAATTATTGAGAATCGGAACTGAAAAACATATTGAATCAGTTTCGCAACTCTATATGAATCAGAGATTAAGAAAAATAAATCATATTCAAAAAACTGAGAGAATCGTATTTTAAGGAAGTGAGTCAGTTTCTATTATCTGAGGGAATTTGAATTTAAGAAACATTTAGGATTCAAAAATTTTATTGATTCAGAATCATAGTTTATCAGTAGATCAATTTTTTGAGTGATTCATAATTTAGGAAACATAAATTCTGAATCAAAATTATGAGAGAATTGGAATTGATGAAATATCGATCAGATTTTTTTTTCTGGTCAATTCATAATCAATGGAACTGTGAATCTAATTTGATTTTTTGAACGATTAGTAATTTACAGATAATGATTCTTAGTTTATTTAAGGATTTGATTATTTCCAATAACTATTTAGACCTAAGAAACATAATTTCTTACTAAGCTATAAAAGTAACATTCATATGAATATCCATATAGATGGAAAAAGTTTCATATAAAACTCTATATATATATAATTAATTATTAAGGAAATGTGTTTGTGATTTTCAAAAAAGAAGGAATGTAACAATATATAAGGAAAATTTGACTTAACAATATCCCCTTTTTGTAAAATACAAATAATAAATTTTAGTTGAATAATTTTAATACAGTAAGACATCATAATTTATTTTTAAGCAAATACGTATCCCCCCCATAGATTATGACATATGGTGAATACAACTAACCCCCCCTAAGGTTATGAAATCCCCCCAAGTATCATATTATATCATTATATATTATTCATCATTTCTTGAGGAAATATCTCCCCCTTACATAAACATTATTCTATGTAGTCAAATAATATTGTTTAACATTATTCTCCCCCATTAGGATTTAATAAAAAATTGGAAAAATTATAATGTACCTAAATGGGATAGGAAACAAATAATACATAATAATGGATAACTACAATTTTATTAAAGATAAATATTTTAGAAAATATGATTGGAATTAAACAAAATTAGTAATCCTTATTTGAAATTAATTCTTTTTGCATAGCATTTAACATTTTCAGCTCCTTATTATCATCTTGGAATTTTTTAATAATCTCTTCTTGATCTTTACTCTTAATTTCAAGAAACATTATCTTTTCATGCTGAATTTGAATCTTCTCATCTTGAGATATAATGTTTTCCTAAATTTTATCTCTATAAGAATATATTATTTTAACTTCGAGAGAGATAGAGTTGAGTTTCCCATTCAGATATCAAACTTCATGAAACTGGATGCCTTCCTCTTCCATCAATTTCTATGAGAATCATTTAGAATGATATTAAAAAATTTCCTCAGATTATATGAATTCTCCCCAAACTATCATAAACAAGTAATCAAAAAAAATAATATAATGGTTGAATTTCCTAGACCACTTTTTTATTTCCCTTCATGACTTCATATGAGAAACATATTTTAGAACAATGGTTTTGAAATCACATTCATGACTTACAAGTTATTTCAAAAAAAATTAGAGTCTGAATTCTAGTTCACTGATTCTTAAATAAGCTGGAATTTAGACTCAACCTTTGAATAATAAAGAATGGAGTTCTCCAACATGTTCAACGATTGAACCAAAAAGTATTCTACTTAGGAGGAGGAAGACAATTCTAAATCTTATGCAACTACTATAGATGTCCCAACACATACATTATTTCCTTTTTCATTAACAGAGATTCAACTCTCTATTTTCTTAACCAAATTTAATTTGTTAGAAAATTGAATGATATTTTCATAATCATCTTCTTATCCATCAGTTTTATTATTATCATCACCAACATTGACATTACCACCTTTATTTCAATCATCATCATCATCATCACCATCATCATTATAACCATTATCACTATCAGATTGAATTTGATGTACTTTAGTTTCAACAATATTATCTTTCTAATGTGAACAAGATTTATGAGTAGTCTTTCCTTCATATGAATTATTAGATAAAGTGGCCTTATAAGATCTTAAAGATATATTTCCAGAATGACTCTACCTATATGTTTATTTAATTTGTTGAATCTCATCATCACTATCCTTCTGTTGAATATTTTCTTATTCTTCTTCTTGAGATGGTTCTCAAACATTCAGAACTATTATTGTAAAAACTTCCTTTCCCTTTAATAAAGGAGTTACCTCTCTTACCATTTGATGAGAAAGTTTAGAAAGTTCTGTTTCTTGGTGAAATGATTCCAAAATTTGAATTTTTTCTGAGGTTCTTTCTGAATCATTCTACAATGCATGAATTATTTCTTCATTAGAAATCCTTTTCTTATGATACTTATATTAATCATACTTCTTAATCTCTTCAACTTCATAAACATTAAAATCCTTATCTTCATTATGATATAATCCAGAAACTAGTTATCATAATTTCCTTTTCTCTTTGAATTTTATCCATTGAGAAAAAACTTCATTAGAGTAAGTTTATTATTTCATGGAATTTTTATATTTAGATTCTTGAGGTGGTTCTGATTCTATAACATTTCTTTTCATTAGTTCAGACATTGAACTTTCTCCAATTTGGCCTTCTTTTCCTACAAGATCATAAAATTCATTCATTTTATCATGGAAATAATATTTCATTCTCTTCAGTGTGTCATTACATAACAAAATAATCATAAACATCTTGGTATTTGACTTGTAAGTAATATTGAAAATGCTAAAACAACATACAATGATCTTGGATAAGATTGATGGATATATAAGGATCTATGATGTGATCATCCAATCATTCACCATGTAGATGGTAATAAAGATGTACTTCACCATGTTATTCATCCTTAGATTAACCAGAAAATGCATCATGAAAATTTCGGTTATTGTTAATGTATCTTTTTCTCCATTGCATGGTATTAAAACACTGTTAATCTATAATTAAATGATTTTGAAATTGGATGAAAGGTTGTAAGTTATAGGCTTTTTTACATCTATAAGGCCTATGAAATCAATCACATTGACTTTATCAAAGGATACATCTCTATCTGGTAGCTTTTGAGAGAAATATTAATATTCACCATTGTATCGTATCCCTAGGACATTTTTTATTTTCTTATAGTATAAAGAATAGGTTTTCCCTTAACTCATCATTTAAAACATGTCTTTTTCTCCTTAAATGAAAAAATAAACTGATTGATAGAATTGAATAACCATTTCCACATAATGTATATCATGTTCTCCTTTTTTCTTCTCAATAAAAATACTTTCCAAACCTTGAAATGTTATGATATTTCTTTGTATAGAATTATTCCTAATGAATAAGTCTTTTTCAACTAAACATTCTATGAACATCATACAATCATTATTCTCATTATTCAAAGGTAATGATGTCTGAGAGGAGGTAAAGAGAGTCATATAGAACTAAATAGATATATGGAAAAATAGAACTGGGGATTTGAATGGAAACAACTATTTGGTGATAAATCTATGAAAATAGATATGGGACACGAAGGGGGTCTCTATTTTATATAGTCATCATAGGGACAGTTCACATTAAAAATCTCTTAATCCTATAATTCCTACATCCATGTGTCATGCTGATGTTAGTCCACATCCATATTCTATTACGTGTTGTTTCTATAATCACCAGCGTCACCAAAAAATACCAATCCTCCCTCCAATTTTGCGATCACATTCGTGATTCTCTTGCTGCACACCAGCACCCGCGACCTCTCCTTATCCATCAGCTACTATTACTGATGAAAACTGATTCCCCCATACTATATCTCCACCTCCGCAATCCCCTTATTCTCCCTCCCCTACTCTCATACTCCTCTCTCGCCTCTGTTTCCTCATATATTTGTCCATGGGTCTCCGGTGAGTCATTCGCAATACCCTAATCTCCATCTCCATGTGCTAATAATCCTCCACCATCTTTGATGGCCGTCTTTTTTCCACCTACCTTGGAAAATGAAATCAATGTTCCCTATGTTTTTTTTACATTCGATTGTTATTATGTTATTGCATATTTTTGGGTAATGGGGGGATTAGTTATGGTGCTCATGATTTCTTTGATGGAGGAAAAGGATTTTGTTCTCCTCACAAAGCATGTCGTCAGATATGCTGCATGCCGACAAGGCCCCTGGGAGGTTTACGATCATAGATTATACTTATAAGGAAACTATTGACATTTTGAAGCTGCGCAAGAAGAAGAAGAATGAAATTATGGAACAGTAAGTGAAGACCACATTTGCTTCCCTAGTTATTCTATATTATCATGTCAAACCTTCAGATCTGGGTCAACTATATGAGCTGTTCTGAGAACTCATCCTTCATATTAAATTCAATTTGATGGGGTCAGTTTTCTGGATCAAACCTTTCTTTGTTTCTTCTTATAACAATCCGGACTAACACAACTACTGGCCAACGACAATTTTCAGATATGATTATTCTGGTTACAGACGGTCTTGGGCAAGGTTCCTTCTATTTATCAAATGGATAAATAGGATTAATAATCTCAATCTTTAGAACTTTTCGTAATTGTTTATAGGGTGTTTAGATACAAAGGGAGCAAGAGCAATGCAATGAATTTCAATGGCCTATTCAAAAATAATAATAATCAAAGAACAGTTCAAAGACACGAGATTAGTGGTTTTCTCAGCCAAGTGAACATAACACTTATGCTGATCTTGAGGATGCCTATAGATTCATAGAAGAGACTTATTGGGTTATGCTGGAAGATGTCATTTTGTTTGGACAATCCATTGGGAGCAGACTGACTACAGATTTAGCAGCCATGTTGTAGAGGTTGTGGGATATGGTTTTTCATAACTCAATCGTGTCTGGGATTCGAGTTGCACACCCAGTGAAGCAGACATACTTGTTTGATATCTATAAGTTGCATGTTTCTTTTCATTCGAATATTCATTTTTTCATATATCATGCTCACGGTTTTTCATATCATGAAGATTTATCTTCCTCTTTATTTTCATATCTCAACATCGGGTGTACATTTACGCGTCGGGTAGATTGAACCTACTATGAACACATCCAGAATGAGTTGATTTTTCCTTCATAACATTATTTATGAATTCTATATTTTTTTAATTATTCACTTTAACTGTATTCATATAGAATCTTGAATATGTATTTTAATACTTCTTCCATTAGGAATTTGTAATTACAGATCCAATAGGTTTAATCGGGAACCAAATCTGTACTCTTAAAAAGGTGTTCTTCCCTTTAGTCCCAAAATAAATATTTCCATTTACACATGAACTTTTCAAGAATTAATAATATATATTTAAAATTTTGATTTTCCAATCAAAACGAATCCTTATTCTATTTTTTCAATGTTACTTTATTTATTATTTTTACCATTGTTGTTATAGATTTCAAACACCGCATTAGACTTTCGGGATGTTTCTGTATGTCTACCTGATTCTATTCAACACAATTCCTTCACATAGTTTCATTCATGATGATTATCTATATTTTTAAAAGATTTTATTTTTATTTTCTTCCAAAACATTCATAGTTGACTTACTGATTTCTTTTATAATAAATATTTCAAGAATCATGATCATAGTTGGGCATGTGATGAATTGTTTTCATTGTATCATTCATTTTTGTCATTCCAATTGAGTTTTATAACCTTTTTAGGTTATCACAAATAAATCTTTTAGTTTTTATGTTTCTATATTAATTAAATAACAATTGTACTATTAACTATTCTCTCCCCCCATTCATATATCACTAACTAGTGAGTTTTACCACTATACCTCGTGCTTCTATGTTATTGGTTGTTGTGCTTCAAGTGGTCCTAGACCATTGAAATCTATCAATGGATAACATCATGGCTCACTATATTTAGCCTACTAGATCCATTATAGTCTAATGTTTCATTATCATCACCGTCATGTCCTTGAGTTCTCTTCAACTATTTATGAATTTTAGAATTCAAAAAATCTTTTTATCCAGATAACTTTATTGATATACTTCAAAATAATAGGATATTGGTTATATAAGAAATATAATACTATTATATATATTTCATTATAGTACATGAAAGGATGAAATTTTTATTTAGATACCTTAAAAAATGGATGGTCTTTGTAAACATTCTAGTTATTTTCGTCTATGGTTTTAGTATATATATTTCACTGTTTTTTATAATGTATAAGGATCTAGAATATATACTAATGTTTTATTTATTCTATTTTAAAACTCTTCATTTTATATATATTTAAATATAATTTATATTTTGATGATTATATTATTTAGAAGGGATAAAAAATCCCCAAAATATATGACGTGAAAGGTTTTCACAGCTACATTGAACCTTATTAAAATTGAGAGTAACTTATGTGTACCTAATGTGAAGTGTATTTTCTAAACCAAGATGACGCATTATCATTTTATAGTTTTTTAATTATTGTTTTTATGTTACAAGGAGTTATGCTACTTCATGAAGTGAGAACAAGTTGTTTTTAAACCTAATGCATGTTTTTATAGGCTGTAACCTGTAGTGAGTGGAGGTATTCAGTGAAAATGATTTTGGATACACCTGTAACCATTTATGTATCATGAGTTATCCCCTTCCATGGATTCACCTTATCAGATCTTGAAAAAACACATAATCTTACATGAAATTGGATATGTATCCACTCATACTATAAACAAATATAGAAGATTTCACATGTATTATACGTTCCAATTAATGTCAATCTATTTCGTTTTTTTAGATTGTTATGCGACTCATGTTTATTCATGTAAAAACAAATGCGCATGAAAATGGTTGATGGTTAAATGGGGAATCCAAGAATCTAGAGTCACTATATGATGTTATTTTCTACTGGCCATGCATTCAAGGTTTGTATACCCACTCAATGTTAAACCAATTGTCCACACACAATTTCTTCCTCATGGTCAATATAGTTACCACATTATATGATTTTTTAAATGGTAATTATCATTTTATAGTTAATAAATTATTTCTTTTCAGTTTCCTAGAGTTATGCTACTTCATGAATTGAGAATTAGTAGTTTTTAATTATAATTCATGTTGTTTTTATAGGCTGCTACATTCAGTGATTGGATGACTTCAATGAACATTATATTGGATACATGTAGAACCATTTATATAGCATGACTTCTCTACTTCCACTCATCCAACTGCTCAGAGCGTGAAAATACTTTGATGCATACACCAAATATGATTTTTATCCTCTCATACTGTACACTAATATAGAATATTTCACATATATTATGCATTAAAATATTTTTCAAATTGTTTCCCTTTTTGAATGGTTATGAGACTCATGTTTATTCATGAAAAACCAAATGTCCATGAAATGGTTAATGTTTCAATGGTTAATCAAGGCTCTTCTCACCCTTGATTGGTCTCTATTCATGTGATCTTTATAACCCAAAACCCAACACTCTTTAGATTGACTTAAGAAGGTAGAAATTTGGATGATGGGGAAATGTCACTGCATCTTAATTCTATTGAGAAGGATCAGGTGACTGTTGATTTTATATTCAATGACATTTTTTAATTTAGTTAATTGAAATTTATATCCTATTTTTTTATCTGTTGGGAAAAAAATTATCTGCTTCTTCTTACAACATACCTCAGTGGTTGAACACCTTTCTCTAGGTGAAGCAGTTTCTTCTATCTTCCCCCCATCACGTTGATAATGAAATAATGTATGTTAACTCTACCTTTTATAGAACACATTATTTATCAGATTCAATTTTTTAATCTTTTTCCTTAATCCATTTCAAGGAATCGATGATCATTGACTCTGCTAGAGATTTATTCACAATGAAAATCTTGCAAGGAAAAGGGAAAAGATAGAGCTAAGTATAGAACAACATATGAATGGTTGTATGAATTATAATGTTATACATTTGGTATTAAGGCATGAACAAATAAAACAAGAAACACATGATAAATGATATATTTTCAGACAAAGATAATATTGGGACATTGACCACTTATTTTAGAGTTAAATATGGTTTGTTGGAATCAGCTATATCATTAGTACTGCATGCATTGTCCAAAATAGTAGTTTCTATGTTTTCTTTCCTGCTAATATTTTATTATTGTAATGATATTGTTTTATTTTATCAGTTTTGTAATTGCAGTTGGAAGGGAATCATGTTGAAAAACTAGAGAGGCTTTATCCTTGTCTTATTTACAATTAGAGTTTAAATCTTGTTAGATGTTTTATTCTTATCTATACATCTCCCATATTAAGTTCTCTGACATTGATAATTCATATATCTCAATGTTGTTTTTATTTTTTTTCACATGAAAGCTTATATTTTTATCCACTACGTTCTTCCTTCCTTTTCTGGATTATAATTGAAAAAAATAACCATCTTTCGATAATTTTACGTTTTCTTTCTTTTGGGTTAAAATCTGGGGAAAATCGAGCGAGATCATCACAACCTCCATGTGGGTTGTGTTTTGAATTTTAATAGGTGTTTCCTCCATACTATTGATTCATTAATTGGTACATGCATCCCTGATTTATCTTATTTCTTTAACTAGATTTTTGTTATTATGAATACACTTTTACAGCAGATAAACTCTCAGTCAACTGGATATCTTTTGACTATTCCATTTTTGACACACCCATAGGTTGTTACCAAAACATTTAACACAATAACATAAGTAATTTCTCATATTAATAATTTTCTTTTGATTAGGTGTGAGTATATATTGTTTCAGTTAACTTATTAATAATATAAAATTTATGTTTTTGGATTTTCATTCCAATTGTAATCATATTTCTATTTTTGATGAATAGTTGCAATGTTACATATTATTGGACTGATTTTTAGATTGTTTATATAGGTTTCTAGTAGGCTATCTGGGAAATTCAGCAAGCATAGAATGGTTAAACCCAAACCAACTGTATTAATAATTCATGCCCTGATAAGAATTTTTGATGGAATAGATTAGGATACCCCAAATAACAAGGAAAAACCGATGGATGGACCCATGCGATCTAAAAGCGATTATGCAAAGCATGATTCCAATACCATTTATTAATCCAATACTCACTCCACTACATTGATTTTCTAGAATAAATTATGTTTTCAGAAACATAAGTTATGAAAACTCCTATGAATGGGTAA
This sequence comes from Viscum album, assembly GCA_963277665.1. Taxonomy (NCBI): domain Eukaryota; kingdom Viridiplantae; phylum Streptophyta; class Magnoliopsida; order Santalales; family Viscaceae; genus Viscum; species Viscum album. The sequence goes on from OY728140.1 coordinate 1,609,447,348, forward strand.
AAACATACCTTAAACTTACTATATTGGTATGTTTTCTGTTATAATTGGTATGGTATTACAGTGACATGTCACTCTGTTTTTTTTATTGTTTTATGGGAATCTTAATTACTATAATGGACCTTTCTAGCATGTTGAATTACCCTACCAAGATCAATTATTCCATAAAAAGTTAATGTAATGATACAAAAAACCCATTTCTATTTAGACTGATTGAAAACTCATTGTAAGAGGTCATGGCTGATTGACAATTTATGTTTAGATTGATTGAAAATTCATGTTCAAAATAATTAACAATTTCTGTTATTTTGGATGTCTGAACCGAAGTGAGACATTTATTTTTCCCTATGGTGGTTACAAGGCTTTCAGATTTGATGGTTAAGGTAAAGTTGAAACATGTATGTTTCCCTTTGGTGCTTGAAAATGGTTCCAAATCTATTTCAAGATGTTCCCTTTGGTGGTTACAATGGTTCCTGATTTGATAATTATGCTTCTAAAACAGATTTGCTTTTTTGTTATATTCTTCTTTATATTACAGTGATTTGTCAATTTGTTTTTTTGATAATGTTTTTTGCTTATCCATTGAGTTATTATAGAACATTTTTTAGGAACATCAATGAAAAAGAAGGGCATAATAAGATTTAAAGGAAGACTCAAAAGCACTGCTAGAAAATTATTCACATTGGGAAGGAGGGTTTTATACTTTCTGTTAATTTTATTCCCATATAGCTTAAATCATTATACTAATTATAAATTCTTTATAAACACTTATACATGCTTTGATCACACACACAATAAACTGGTCATCATTGACCAAAGTCTAAATCATTCCTTCGATGACATTTTTAAGTATATAAACTAAGTGGATATGGAAAGGCATAACACAAAACGTCCATTCAAGACAAAACATGCATTAAATCATATTTTTTTACTAATGTGTCACTCCAACTTTATGTTCTCATATTTTAATATTCATCTGTATTTATTATAATTTTGAATCATTATTGTAAAAAAATGGTTGACTATATAGAAATTTTACATAATAACTTAATGAATCTCAGATGTCCTGCATAAATTATTATTCTCAGATTTAATTACTATTCATTATAATTTTAATACATTTTATTTCTAATTTTTTCAATTGTTATGTACAGATACTGTTGAATGAGATGGAAGATCTTGAAGTAGAAGATTTAGTACAAAGGTACATTGTGATTATCCTTTTTTTCAACTATTTTAACTATCTTGATATTTATTCTACTTTTATTGACATATTCTGTATTACTAATTTATGCATTAAATATATTCAATATTGTCAATATTATTTCAAGGTTTTGATCCTGTATAAAAAGGGACAAGGTGGAGTAAGACTATATTATTTATAAATACGCCATCGTGGAAGGTATAATGTGATTATCATTTACAAAACTACCGCTTTTGTTACCTCACACACCCTTCTTATCATAATTAAATGATTCTATGAAAATAATATGTCACATTTTTTGGGTTACTGAACTATCTCCAATATGTTCACATTCATAATTACATTGATCATGTCTCAATTTTCATTACTATTAATTCTTATGGGAATATTCTATTCATATATATGATTTATCAATCATACAAATTAATATGTATTTATTTTCATATAAAATATCAGTTACTACTATTGTGATGATGTCTTCAAAACTTATATAACTATTAATTATAATTTTAATTGTTTGTTACATCATTTATAGGTTGTTTTTTTAAGAAACATTAAATTTTACATATATGATATGAGATGTGGATGGACTTGATCCTACGTACTAGGTCATATGGTGGAGTTAGACTAAAATTTGGAGAAATACCCCATCATGTCAATGGGAGGAGTGAATTTTTTTTTGAACTGTGGATCATTACAAATTATTTTCATCATGGGTTAGTTTTTATTATTTTATCATGTTTGAAAAAAAAATATTTTATCATATCTGTTACACCGCTACTGCACACATATTGGGTTAACCAGTTATTTACATCACATTTTTTTACATTCCACATAAAAAATACATACCTTCTTATGTTCATATAGGTTAATCACTTTTTAGAGAATGTATCTAGCAGTTTATTTATTGAAAAATACCCATATATATGAATTGATTTTACAAATAAATGAAAAAACATATACTGTTGTGTCGTAAACCACTGTTTAAAAATTCAACGTGAAAAAATGATTCTATTGTATGCTTGAAATTTTCATCCTCCCTTATTCCCACTGAATTTCCATTTTTTTCAACATGTACGCATTGATTCAGTAACCATGTACTCATAGCTTCAATAACCATAGACATATATTATAGAGGAATGATTTATGTGTTTGACCTATTTTAACTAGTGTATATTTATTCTATCTACTCATATGTTCGATTAGATTTTATCGTTCAATGTACCCCTCTATTATATACTCAATGGAGCTTTAGGTAATTTGTTATGGCTCATTTGTTGCTCTATATTATTTTTTTCTTCACAGAAACTAGATCCTTCTATTTAGTAAGGATTTTATCATTTAAACTGTATGGGTGTGAATGTTGTCATTTTCTTGCATATAGACATCTTTCTTAACACCATTTCACTTAATTTGTTTTTGTACTGGTACATCTGTGCAATCATGGTGCATGTAACCAAAAAGATCTTTATGTTAGTAAACACGCCTTAATGTTAGAAAATCCAATGAATGTAAAATATAGGTAAATAGTATGTTAAAATATATGGATTTCTATTGCATATTACTAGTATTGGTATGTTTGCATTAATTTTCCAGCATATAAGCACATTATTCCACACTATTTCACCTAATTTTTTTTTAATCTGTATAGGTACCTCTGTGAAAACATGGTTCACGAAACCAATTTTTTTTATTTGATCATGTTTCTAACAAATTTTTTATTTTTGTACATTTATCTCCATTTTTTATTAACTAATATAACTATTATCTATAATATGTTCTTAATTCCTTCAAATATTTTAACAACAGTTTCTATAAATAAATGTATATTTTCTATTTTAATTTTTTTAAACATTCCTTTCAACCTACACTTGTATACTATTAAATTACAGTAAACTATTAAGGCAGTGATATGTGTTTCAATGATTTCAATTTCTACATATTATAGCTTAAAATATTCTAACAATATCTTCTATGTATAAAATTATGTCATGTGATTTTGATAATGAGGATGAACTGCAAGATAATGTCAACATATTTTTACACAATAAAGATACAAAGAGTCAATATAATGAATTACATAGCAGAATGAAGGGAATTGTAAATAGAAAAACTGAAAAACCAGACTGAAATGTGATGGTCCAAACATATGATAAAACATATATGTTTACTATTAAATTTGTTTTCATTACTATTTTTTGAATTCCTATTTGTAGTGAAATTATTATTAAATTATGTAAAGTACAAAAACTGTAATTGAAATTTATTTTCTCTATAGAATGCATTTATCCATTTCTTTGTCCTGTTATCTATGTGTTCAATCTACATTGCTTGAATTTTTATATTGTACAAAAATGACATGGTTGTTGCCTCTTATCAATTCAATATCACGATTTCATACAGTAAAAAACACAATCTTGGTATGTAATATATAAACACCATATTAGAATCTTTTATTTCAACACCATATTTCAATGGTAATGGATTGTAAACCTGTACAGCAATGAAATAGCTCACACCCTATCTTCTTATCCTATGTTTGGTGAACATTGAAACTAAGGAACAATCAGTTTTATTATACTATGATGGTGTTCATTATTAGCATGTATCATCTCCTGGTTCAATGTCCTATTAAATTGTTTGGAGGTATCCAATAATGTTCCACTAACATGTGACAAAGTACTGTTTCATTGATAGGATGTATTAAATTGGTGACATTTATATTACATGTTTTCTAACTCATCATTTTATAGTACCTATTTGTTCTACTATGTATAGAAAAACCATGTTTTATACCTCTTTTTATTATTGTTTCATGTCTGTGTACATTACAAAGAATACATCTTCCTATACGTTAGAAAAACACCATATTAGACCAGTTTTATTACAATATAATGTTTTATTATTTTAGAGTTTGTTACTATCTAGTATATTGTGCATTTGTAGAACATTAATTATTATTACTACTATATTGTTCTTTTTAATTGTTAGATTTTATTTTCATATTTAAGTATTCATTACTAACTAATCTATATAATTTTATTTTCCTCTATAGAATGCATTTTCTGGACAATGAACCTGAAGACGTATTACAATGACCCTTTTCTCCTTGCACACTTCGAAAAAAACTATTAGCTCAAAAAATTCTACAAACATGTAGTTCATTGACTATTGTGAAATTATAGATTGGGATCTGAAATTTTTTGATTTAAATTAATCACCTTCCCACAATGGTAGAGATGTACGATATAAATGCATTTGGAATTGATTTCAAAACTGTGTAAAAAATAGAATATACTTTTCCAGTATCCCTTATATGTTCAAATATTATTTTATTGTGTCCAAATTTTATCCCCTCCTATTTCATTTATATTTACCAATATTATCTGATTACAAAGTAATAATCCTTAATATTAGTTATTAACTTATACTAATAACATTATCTTTTGAAATAAAAACCATTAATTCAATATGTTTTGTGTATGTATGGGTGAGTACTAGTACGATCAAAAGGTTGGAATTGATATAATCTGATTGAAAGGATGAAATTTAGTTGAATAATATTTATCGGTTTCTATATTTTTAGGTTTTGATGAAATAAAATGAATTTAAGTAACGTTGAATCCGTTGATGTTTTTCATAATAAAAATATAGAAATACAGACAAATGTTCACTAAACTAATATAATATATGTAAGAAAATGTACCTTTTGGAGTTCTTAGATGTTTTGTTTGTGTTAGATAAGATTCTTCTTAGAAAAAATAGATTCCAAAAACCGTTATTATGATCCAAAAATGGTTATTAGGTTCCAAAAAACTTTATTAGGTTCTGAAAAATATTATTAGGTTAATAAAATGTGCTCCCCTTATTAAAAGAAGTATTTTAATGTTAGTATATAGTTTAAACAAAAACATTTATAGGAATCATTACCTTAAAGTTATCATTCCTAAATTATGTTTAATATATTCAAATCTATCGGAAGGTAATGATTTTGTGATAATATCAGAAATTTGTTATTGTGTTCTGATGAACTATAATATAATATCCACATTAAGTGTATGATCTACAAAAAAGTGATGCCTAATATATATTTCCTTATCATGAGAGTGATTTGAAAGGTTTTAGCATAAGGCTATGGAATTAGTGTTATCACATAGTATCTCAGTTTTATGAAAACTCATTCTATAATCTATGAGTGTGTGTTTCATCCACAACACTAGGGCACAACAACATCCAACTAGAACATATTCTGCTTTTATAGTGGAATGTTCTACTGAGTTTTGTTTTTTACATGACAAAGAAACTAATGATTATCCTAAGAAATGACATGTTTTAGATGTACATTTCCTATCCATTCTATGACCACCAAAGGCAGCATCTGAAACACTTTTTTAAAAAATATTTCTAAAAGAATAAAAATGTTAAAAATCCATAGTTTTCATTAAGTGGAGAAATATTATTTTCACAAATTATAAATTAGATTATTTTGGATTATATTGATATTATTAACATAATCATACTGAAAACATTAACTCTAGTTGTCTAGATATTAAGTAGTGGAAACATTCTATGTCACCTCTAAAATATATTTGATATACTATTTCTCTAGCTTCATCATGATCCAGGGTATTCGAGGTACCGATTGTAGTAATTATACTTTTACTGATGTCGTATCCATATTTTTAGAAGTTGTTTAATATACTTTTGTTTTGATATATAAGTTCCTTGTGGTTTTTGAGAAATTCTAAAACCATGAAAAATTTTTAACTCTCCCATAATACTCATTTCAAACTCAGATTTCATAATATTTATAGATGTATCACATAAGAATTGCAGATTTGATCCAAATATAATGTCATCAACATAAATGTGAAAAATTAAAACATATTTATTTTCATTCATTATAAAAAGTGTTTCATCAAAAATTCCCGTAACATAATTATGTTGTATCAAAATTCATGTAAGTCTGTCATAACATTTTACAGGGTCTTGTTTAAGACCATATAATGATTTGGTATGTTTAGAAACATGTTCAGGATATTTTGTGACTCCAAAAATAGAAGTTTTTTCAACATAAACATCCTATTGAACAAATACATTAATGAAACCACACTTCACATCCATTTTAAAATGTTTGAAGTTATTGAATACTGTGAAGGGTGAGAAAATATGTATAGATTCATTTTTGGATATCATAGAATAGATTTATTCATAGTCTATTCCTTCTTGTTGATTATTTACATTAGTATCTAATCATTATTTATTTCATACTATGATTCCATTTTCATCACATTTATTACTAAAATACCATATTAGTTGAATTAAAAAAATATCATTAGGCCTTTCAACCAAGGTCTAGACATTGTTGCTTTAAAATTAATTTTTCTCATCTTTCATTTAAATAATCCAATCATCATCACCTAAAGCCTCATCAGTTTTCTAGGTTCTAATTGGGAAATAAATTCAAGATTATATACATTATTTCTTAATGAACATCTAGTCCTTACTGAATGATGTACATCACCAATGATGCAATCACTGGAATGATTCCTTAAAAAACTAACATGTGTTTTTTAAAAACTAGTTAATCAATTTAGGGTAGATAATAATTTGGAGTAAATATTTTAGAAAAATTTTCTTGGGTATTCTCCGAATTAGAAGAATCTCCCATTAATAGAAGATAATCTGTGTTTGAAAACACATATGAAGATATAGTTTGGGGTTTTTTAAAAACAAAACGATAAATTTAATCAAATTTAACATGTACTGTTTCCTCAATAGTACGTGATTTTTTATTAAAGACTCTATATTCCTTATAGGTAGTTGAATATCCTATGAAAATTGTTTCATCAGATTTGGGTGAGTATTTATGTAAGTTAAATTTTATACCAAGAAGATCAGGAGCCAGGAACACCTGATCCTAGAAAAAATTTATTAATGAAAATAAAATTACACAATGAAATGTCATAGATGCAGTTTACAAAGGAGAGTGTAAGTCTCACCACAACAATCAGCCTGCTCAAGCCTATCAAAACAATCTGGGGACACAAAAGACCAACATGATCTCACCTTGGCAATATCTTGCTTAGAGAGATCATCCTCAACTTGATTATCCTCATGATAGACGTGTAAAACTTCAAGTGAAAGTGACTCAGCAATATGAATACATTGTACCCAAACTGGAAACATTCTCCATGGAACATTTCATGACCATTCACGAAGAATATGGACTACAACAGTCATGTATGACTCAATCCATAGGTCATTCAATCCATATTAGATAGCATATCTGATAGCCTTTATCATGGCCCATAGCTCAGCATCAATGGAAAACACATTTCCAATATAATGGAAGAAACACACTTTGACAAAACCTCTATGAGTACTGAAAACACCACTGCATCCGGAGGGACCTGGTGCACCAAAGGTAGCCCCATCAACATTAACCTTCAACCATCGTGAGATGGGTGGAATCTAACGTACATGATTCATCATCTATGGTTTCCTTACCCTGCCATTCACACCAAGGGAACTCAATAAAACAATATTAGAGACATCATTCCTCATGGAGCCAGATTGGATGGAGGAAGCACTGCGAATTGCACAATGAATTTCCAGAACAACAGAGTGGAAGTTGGGGGAAATTCCATTAAAGATTACAGCATTCCTCACCATCTATAAGTGATGCAAGAAGCTAGCCACAGCTGCAAGGAGGAGCGATTTACCTGCACACTGCTATTAATCCTACAAAAAAAATTAAGCAGCCCTTCAACCGATTGAGAGGGAATGCAGAAATGGAAGATCTTTTGAACATAGGTCCATAACCTGGAAGTAGGGTTGCAGGAGACAAAGAGTTGATCATATTCTTCGCTATCCTGAAGACAAAGCATACAAGCCGGAGCAAGAATTAATCCAATACACTGGAGCATAGCTTGTAAGGGAATTCTCTTCCTCCAGATTTTCTCGATAAGCGAAGAAGAAGATGGAGGGATGAATGTTCTATAGAAATCCATGACCCAGAATGGAGGATTCAGGGAAGCACCACACATCAACCTGTAGCAGTCATGTGTATTGAATCTTCCATTCATGTTAGACATCCAAACTATAATGTCACAATGAATATATCAATACCTGGTGATTTCCATTCCAACATGAGTTGGAATTAAGCTCTTTATCTCTGTTAAGATAAATTTTATATTCAGAATAAATATGTTTCATCCAAATACTGTGATGTATTAAACTTTAGGTTTTCGTCCTATAGATGAATCATAATGTGTTTTATTAATATATGGCCTTATTAAAACTTGTTTTATAGTATAACAAGTTGTATTTATAGCTTCATCCTAAAAATTATTAACAATTAAATATTCATTCCACATGGTTCTTATTATCTCTTGAATAATTCAGTTTCTTCTTTCAATAACACCATTTTTACGAGTTCATTGTGATGGGAAGTTATGAGTAATTCCTTTCATAATAAAAAAAAGTTTCAAAATAGTAAATTTTTTACTCTCCACTATGATCATCATGAATAGTTTTCAATGGATGGTTTTTATCATTTTTAACATCGGATGAAAAAATGAAAAATAATAAAAGGTTTCAAATTTCGATGCTAGAAAATACACCCATGTCAATCTAGTTTAATCATCAATTATAAAAAAAATAAAAAGCAATTGACTCCAATACATACTATTTTTGTAGGACCAAACAAGTCCATGTGCACCAGCAATAATGCACTAGAGGTTGAGACTTAAAAAATATTCAAAAATATTAACTTATATTGCTTTCCAGGTTGACAAGGATAACATACTTTTGAAGAATCAAATCTATGATCATGAATATCCTTGAAGAGTATTTTCTTAGATTGTTTACATATGTTCATAAGGTTACAATGTCCTAGTTTTCTTTTCTATAACCACTATTGGTCTTCCATTTCACTAATTCATGGTATGTCTTGGCTTCTAAGGCCTTCTATATTAATAATATTAACATTATAATGCCGATGGGTTGAAAGAATGAACTCATTCATGGAATTATGTATTAAGAATTTATCATTCATAAAATTCAAAAGATAACCTTCATAACATAATTTTTATATTCTTATAAGGTCATTCATAAGAACTTTAACAAAAAACATCTAAAATTAAGTCTTTTACAAGAAGAATGATGTAACATATACCAACAATTTCCCCTGGAGAATTTTCTCTTAAAGTTAATCTTCCATGTTTCATATTATTAATCATTTCAATGAATTTTAAGTTACCATTCAGGTCCCAGGAACATCCACTATCCATGTACCATGTATTGTTGTTGGTATTTATTTGTTTTCCTAAAAATTAAATTGTTATAATTTCTGAATCCAAACATTCTTCGATCCTGAAATTTTAGAAAATAAAATCGTATTAATCTTCATTTTCTTAGAAAAGTAGGATTTATGAAAACCTAAGGATTGAGATTTATTTGAACAAAAAAATTTCTCCCAGTGTCCACCGCATTTACACATTGGGAAAATAGTGTCTCTTTGTGAAACAAAATATTAGTTACTAAAAACTGGTTTTGGGTGAGAATATACGAATACAAAACTATTCCATAGAGGTTGAATTTGTGAATACATTTTATCGATGTTTTCCTTACCCGAATTAAAGTTTGATAATAGTTTCATTATAGAAATTATTTTAGATTTTAGTCTGATAACTAAATTCTTATCCTCATTGTCATTGATCTTAGATTTTTTTTTCTTTAAAACATTTTTCTTAGAAATAAATTTTTCAATATCCTAATAATGTTTATCCATCTTGTAATTAACCTCATAAATGTTTTTTGAAATAGAATCAATTTCACAAGATTTTTCAACAATATCTTTAGAAACATCTAATACTTCATTTGTTAAAAAATTAAATATTGAATATTCCTTAACAATTTTCTTATTGATCTTAATATTTTCATTCTCAAGTTACATAAAAAACAATAAAATTATTTAATAGATGGTAAAAAATTATGTTCTAATGAGGAACATTCTTCATCCAATGATTTATAATTTTCTTCATCAGGATAATTTTCACATAACGATATATTTATTAATAATTCAATAGTGTGTGACTTAGCCCAGAAACATTGATTTCCAACATGTATTCTAATGATAAGACCAATATAATTTTGTGCAGAATATTAATTATCTGAAGATTCATCATATGACTCTCAACCACTTTCACTCCAAGTGACTTTCGCTTTCAGGTTATTTTTTCCTTTATACATATAGTATATTCTCTGATTCCTCTCATGTTTTCTGTCATTCTTATCCTTGACCATGATTATAGATCATTTTTATATATTTTAAAGGTATGATATATATAACCCTGGATGACTAGCTATAAGGCCCCAGCCTTAAACCTTACTTAATCTTGAGTTATTACAAGATTACACATTGAGGATCTTTTTAGTTTTAGAGTTTTAGAGAATTAGATCATGGAACGTGCATTACATTCCACATTTAAACAAAGTGGTTACATAAAAGATAGTATTCATTCTTCCCATCAACGGAAACATATTTAAAATAAAACATGGATTCTTTTTTGACACATCCTTGACACTATCATCACATCATGTACCTTTCCCTTGACCTGTGAAGAACATTTTAAAAACTTAGGATGAGCATAAAAAGCTTAGTAATGGTTATAAATATATGGAAAGGAAACATGAGTTCATATATACATAAGAATGAAATCATAATTTACCCATAAAACATAGGCACTTTAACATACCTCATCAAATCATTAATAAATCATAGAAATCATAAGACATAAAAGGTAACTTGAGGCATTCATAACATTCTTACGTAGGGAGTAACCCTCTTTGTTACGTTTGGGATACCCACCACAGTATATTCCCTAAATATCTTCACAGAAACCTTAACGTTTCACTCCTTCGTGTTACCCAATGCATTGTAGAGCTATATCGGGCTCACCCGCCCTTAGTTTATCACAGAACCACCCATATTGATAATAATACCCAAGAACCTCAACATAATCGTATCACATAAAACATGAATAAAGGAAACATAACATTTCCACCTTTCAATAACAAGATATCAATACAACACATTGATATAAAAAAATTATGAAAACCATTTTCAATATCAAAATAAAATAAAAGTAAATCATGGTATTAATTTTTCTTTTAAAAAGAAGGTATGTCTTGTAGAGGAAGCCGAAACTCAAATAATGGTCACGACGGCGGAGAAGTTGTTGTCGCCGCATACGTATGACAAAAACATTCCCTTTTTTCATTTAATAAACACTTCATATAAAAAGGATTCCTTTTGAATAAACGTAAAAGTCAAAGTGTCTTATACACTATATAAAATAAGGTTGTGTATAAAACAAAATATGCCTCAATGAATGGAGATTGAGACGAAGTCCGTTACAAAGACAGTATCCTTGGTTTAAGGATAAATAAACTACATAATTATGTGTGACAAATGAATAAACCAAATATAAGTGGATATTAAGTGTAAAATAATCAAAGGTCATTCACACATATTCAATGGATGACATATTCATTAATTACATGTTGAACCCAAAGAAATTTAAATTTGGTTAAGAAGTTCCCTTGACAGCCTAACGACATCCCATCAAAATGAGTTGATGAGAGATAAAAAAGGGTATCTCATCACTTGGAAATAGAATTTACATCAATAAGGATATATGAGGACATATCCCAACATAACAGTATGTAAATTAAAATACCCAGCAAAATAAATCTTTTAAAAAGAGGAGGGTGAAAGGTTCCCTTACCGACATGGGTATCTTTCGAAACATACACCTCGTGAAAGAAGGACAATACAACATTGATGTAAATACTCATAAAAGAAAGTATATTACACAATGAGTAAAATAATGGGAAGTAAATACACCACTCAAAGTAAATTGTGGAAAATGTAGCATAAATCTCACGGGAATAAAAGTGACATGAAAAATCCCTTACGAAAACTCGGCAGCCTAACGGCGCCACTTAAAACATCCAAAAATGGATTGATGAGATCAAATAGGGTATCTCATCATATTAACATCAAGTTTACAGAATGAGTAATATAAAATAACATCCCCCAACATAACAATGAAAAGCTTAAAAGAAGTGACATAAAAGAGAGTACTTAAAAAGAAAGAGAGAGGATAGATCTCTTACGAAAATTCGGCAGCCTAACGGCGCCACTCAAAACTTCCAAAATGGATTGATGAGAGAGAATAGGGTCTCTCATCATATGAACATAAAAATTACAGTAAGAGTAATATAAAATAACATCCCAATAAAAAGAAATATTATCTTAAAAAGGAATGACATAAAAAAGTGTACATAAAAAGAAAGAGAGGAGTAGGATCCCTTACCTCAAGTCCAACTTGTCTTGTTTGTTTCTTTATATTCCTGAATAATAAACATTGGTCAATTTATAATTTCCTAAGTAACTCATTTAGAGATTATTATTCAGTTCATATCACATATTATAATGTTATAATAATTTTTTAATAATGTTAGTTCATATCAGACGTTTTTGTCGATGTTTGGTACATGAGTCAAAAATGAACTTGTTTGAAAAAAGATTTCCCATGTAGTTATAAGTAAATAACTACCAGAATAGTATTAACATATCATATATATCCAGTAAATATTCATTTTATACTATTCCATATCATTTTGAGATAATAAACGAAAAGAACCATTCATGGAGACGGTAGGTCGTACGTACGCATGAACGCTACTCTAATTTTTTGTCATATTAATGGAATTAAAAAAAAATGAGAGAGATATATATGTTATAATTGCAGAATTATATCCATTATTTAGATGTAATATATTACATATATATCAATTATATATATGTACTTATAATATTACATAACATTTTGAGATAAGAAATGAAATGTACCGTTCATGGAGATGGTAAGCCGTACGTACGCATGAACGCTACTTCCATTTCTATTTCATATTTAATGGAATTAAAACATAATGATACATAATAGTATTTTAATTGAATTATGGTATCATATATAATATCATTAAATATATCCTTTATACGTACCACATATGGTATTAACGAATCAAATCACTTTGAGGGCGGTAGTTTGCACTTCCTTAAATGAAGATATCACGTTTACCCATAATGGAGACCATAAAGGTATGCCATAATTGAAAAATACAGAAGCTTAAGTAAAACATAAACATAATAGATATCATATATAAATATAGTGTCATATTAATGGCCACCTTTGAAGGTGTTAGAATAATTTTGAACAATCATCGTTTCGGGAGGCAGAAATTCGCCATCCACGGAAACAGTATGTTCTTTAACCATTAGATGTAGGTGTGTGTAAGTGTAGCTCTAATTATTCTTATAAAAATATCCTAGTATATTTAGGATACTGTATTTTTTACAAAACAAATTAATAAAAAGAGTTTAGGGGGTTGGAGAAGCAAAATATAACAAAAGAACACAAGTGAAGACATTACCTTAAAATCGGGTAACTCCCTTTGGTTTGAGCTCAAAGGCTTCCTTGGGAATGATTCTTCCCAATGTGAGGATTCAAGGAGTTATATAGGGATTTGGAGAGACAAAATGGGCAGGGGTTGGATGAACCAATGGCTTTGGAAGTGTGGGTAAGGAGGTAGAGGTGGGGGCCTTTTAAAAGAGGGGAGGAGGGGCACTCTTGTAAAGTTACAAAATGTTACTTTATTTTCAAAAGCGTTTCGGATTTTAAATGTCCCACATTGATTTATTTCGAGGATAAGGTTATAGGGGTTCTAAATCCACTCATACAATAGGTTTTGTACATGTTTAGGTCTTATATATTACATTATCATTCCATTTTATTTAAATCGTTAAAGAATGAGGTCATCGCTGCATCATCATTCTGTCATAAATAATTTAATTTATTTAATGTCTAAAAATAATAAACAAAATACTATGATGTAGGAAATCGTTTTAGCTTTCCAATGAAACTTTTTTAGTCAAAAATATGACTTTTATAACCCCTTGTAAAAATTGTTTTAGTAAAACATCTCATGTTTGTGTCATTTTTACTTTGACATTAAATAAAAAGATATTTATGTCATTTTCCAACCAAAGTGGCTCCATGGGGTCACCAAGTTGACCCATGGATTTTCTTGGTCTGTCATGACACATCCAATGAGGGTAGGACATGTGTCTAGGTCTTTTCATTTTATTAAAAAATTATTGTTACCATAAACTACACTAATTACCTCTAATCGTGATTAAAAACATAATAAGTTACTATTCACCAAAAATTATTTTTATCCCATTCAACCACATTTTACTTCTTAATGACAACCATATAGGTCGTATTTTTTAAATTCAAAACACAAAGTTGGAAAATTTTCATTTAAACGGAAATATCAGTTTTTATAAGTACCACTTAGTGGTTTCACTATTCATAAAAAATTGAAGTTTTTCAGAAAAATCCCAAAAATTCACCCTAAGCTATATTTGATATTCCGAATTCAAAATTAAAGTCTATTTTACAAAATTCAAAACATATAATTCACATTAATTAAATTAATAATTAATTCCTGCTTTCAGAGCAAATAGCGTATTTTTATGAAATAATAAGTATCAAAAGATTGACACTAGTTTAAGTCTGATTTCAAAGTGAAATTAATTCCAATGACCAATATTGGATTTAATGATAAAAATATATTATAATTTCACATTAAAACCAATTCAAAAGTTAATATAATCATATAAATAAATTATATTAAAAAGAGGTTTTGAATTAAAATACAACATTTTACACTATTCATTAAAAAATGAACTTTATCGGAAAGATACCAAATATTTACACAAAGTAAATTTTGATGTCCCAATTCTTAAGAAGAGTTTTATTTGGTCCAATAGAATTTATAAGAGTGAAAAAAACTATATTTAATGACGGTTCACCATCAAAAGGCGATAAGTGAACCTTTAGTGAAAACTAGGGCATATACGCCTAAAATTGAATTCTTTCCGTATTTTAAGCCTTTATCTTTTATTGGATAAATGTAAAAACATTTAAAAACATATATAATCATATTTTAGTAATTTCTATCCATTCCCGCCAATACAACGACTAAATGTTAACTACCATTTAAAATAATATTATTTTATTATTAGAGTGCAACGTAAGATTTCAAAGGAACTCGTTGTTGCGTATTGGGTAAGCCATCGAGCATAGCGTTCCATTTAAATTAATATTGACATTTTTTCCACAAATATGGATAAATATAAAAATGTCATATTCATTATTTACCTGGGGTGTTACATCCTTCCCCCCTTTTGGGAATTGCGTCCTCGCAATTTTAAAATTGAGCTTGGAAAGATCCTTGAAAGTCCCACATCGGAACAAGAGTTGGTAAAACAATCACTTTAAAATAAAGAAAGATAAGTACATAGGTCACCCGAGTTAACCCATACTAGGATTCCATTTCAGAAAACATGGACATGGAGGAGAAAACATAGGGTCCTGTTCTGATGGAGGGTGATAGAAAACATGTTTAAGAAAATGTTAACCACAAGAAAATCACAAACTTATAATGGGTTAAACGGTATTCGATTCTCCAATAGGAAAAGTTATTAGAAAACATTTTTGATTTAAGTTACTTTTTATTGAGTAATTTATTCATAAGGAAACATAATCACTTATCATGTTGACTTTCAACTTTTACTAGTTTCCTTAATCAAACTCATACTTTCTTCCAAAAGACTAGTATTTAGGGAGACTTGTTCGGATTAAGAGTATTATAATCAACTTCTATAGAATCACCTAATCCACAAAAGGGAACTATATACTTCCCATGTCTTTATACTTTATCCAAAACCAAAACCAAAAAGGTTAGTACAAGGTCAGATAATCCAGAAAAGGATAACCCTTTAAAAAGAAAATCTATGCTTAATCTCCAAAATTTATCCAAAAAAACCCAAAGTTCAACGAGGACCATCTGATAAACAATTTGACCATAAAATTCTTCAATGTAAACCAATCTAATATTGAAACCCAAATATTTGAAGGATTTAGTCACATAGTATTCCAAGTTAAATCGTAACATTTATCTCCAAACAACATCAGTTGCTCCTAAAGTCTCGTATTGAAAAGTAATTAACCTAATCACATATCCTCCATGATAGGTTAATCATTTTCATAAATAACACAATATCAACTTACTCTTAATTCATAATATCATATAACTAAAAATAATCTATCAATCTAACTAGGGACTTCACGTAGTCCAGTGGTAGGTGATAAATACCAGTCGCACTTTGGTTGTGGGTTTGATTCCCGCAACTTTGTCCGACGCGACGGGTAGTCACACGGTCTGCGTGTTTTCCTTTCTCCAAAACTATATAATTATCAAATCATTCCCCAAAAAGATATAAAATCATCAAAAATAACCATAACATAATTTAACCTCAATTTTATCTCATGCCTTTCAATTCCATCATAACATATAGTTACCCATAATTACCTCAAAAGTAAGGATCATAAAAACTCTAATGGTTACCTTTATAATTATTACCTGAACTTCCACATCGATTGGTCATCTTGTACATGATGCATTAAAGATCATACCAAGGTTCAAGTGGTTGATCATGACTCGTTGATATTTGGTTTAGAACAACCACGAGTTTCCTCATTGAATCCCCCATTTTATCTAGTATCTTAATCATAGAACCACCACAGTTTCCTTCAAACCTGTTGTCTCTTTAGTTCCTTCTAGATCCATCCATTCACTAAATACAGAAATGTCATTGTGAGTATATCAACAAAACCATCTTCTACTAATGAGGAAGGTAAACACTAAGATACACTTACTCATTCACTTTATCTAAAACTAGGACTCTTTCTGATACCCTAACCATTATGGTAATGCCACTTATGCTTAAAGAATACCCTAACCTCTAAAGTTATCTAAACCGACCTTTGATACCAACTATAAGGCCCCATCCTTAAACCTTACTTAATATTGAGTTATTACATGATTACACATTGAGGATCTTTTTAGGTTTATAGTTTTAGAGAATTATATCATAAAACTTGCATTACATTCCACATTTAAACAATGTGGTTACATAAAAGACAGTATTCATTATTCCCATCAACGGAAAAATATTTAAAATAAAACATGTATTCTTTCTTGACACATCCTTGACACTATCATCACATCATGTACCTTTCCCTTGACCTGTGAAAAACATTTCAAAAACTTGGTATGAGCATAAAAATCTCAGTAAGGGTTATAAAAATATGGAAAGAAAACATGAGTTCATATATACATAAGAATGAAATCATACTTTACCCATAAAACATAGGCACTTTAACATACCTCATCAAATCATGAATAAATCATAGAAATCATAAGACAGAAAAGGTAACTTGAGGCATTTATAACATTCTTACGTAGGGAGTAACCCTCTTGGTTACGTTTAGAATACCCACCACAGTATATTCCCTAAATCTCTTCGGAGAAACCTTAACGTTTGACTCCTTCGCGTTACCCAATGCATTGTAGTTCTATATCAGGCTCACCCGCCCTTAGTTTATCATGGAACCACCCGTATTCATAATAATTCCCAAGAACCTCAACATAATCGTATCACATAAAACATGCATAAATGAAGCATAATAATTCCACCTTTCAATCACAAGATATCAATACAACACATTGATATAAAAAAATTATGAAAACCATTTTCAATACCAAAATAAAAGAAAAGTAAAACATGGTATTTATTTTTCTTTTAAAAAGATGGTATGGCTTGTAGAGGAAGCCGAAACTTAAATAATGGTCTCGATGGTGGAGAATTCGTTGTCACCGCATACGTACGACAAAATCATTCCCTTTTATCATTTAATAAACACTTCATATAAAAAGTATTCCTTTTGAATAAACATAAAAGTCAAAGGGGTTTATACACTGTATAAAAGAAGGTTGTGTATAAAACAAAATATGCCTCAATGAATGGAGATTGAGATGAAGTCCCTTACAAAGACGGTATCCTTGGTTTAAGGATAAATCAATTACATAATTATGTGTGACAAATGAATAAACCAAATATAAGTGGATATTAAGTGTAAAATAATCAAAGTTCATTCACACATATTCGAAGGATGACATATTCAATAACTACATGTTGAACCCAAAGAAATCAAAATTGGGTTAAGAAGTTCCCTTGACAGCCTAACGACGTCACATCAAAATGAGTTGATGAGAGATAAAAAAAGGGTATCTCATCACTTGGAAATAAAATTTACATCAATAAGGATATATGAGGACATATCCCAACATAACAATTTTTAAATTAAAAGACCCAACCAAAGAAGTCTTTTAAAAAGAGGAGGGTGAATGGTTCCCTTACCGACATGGGTATCTTTCGAAACATACACCTCGTGAAAAAAGGACGATACAACATTTATGTAAATACTCATAAAGGAAATTATATTACACAATGAGTAAAATAATTGGAAGTACATACACCACTCAAATTAAATTGTGGAAAATGTAGCATAAATCTCACGGGAATAAAAGTGACATAAAAAATCCCTTACGAAAACTCGGCAGCCTAACGGTGCCACTTAAAACTTCCAAAAATGGATTGATGAGATCAAATAGGGTATCTAATAATATTAAAATAATGTTTACAGAAATATTAATATAAAATAACATCCCCCAACATAACAAAGAAGAGCTTAAAAGAAGTGACATAAAAGAGAGTACTTAAAAAGAAAGAGAGAGGAAAGATCTCTTACGAAAATTCGGCAGCCTAACAGCACTACTCAAAACTTCCAGAATGGATTGATGAGAGAGAATAGGGTCTCTCATCATATGAACATAAAAATTAAAGTAAGAGTAATATAAAAGAACATCCCAATAACAAGAAATATGATCCTTAAAACGAATGACATAAAAGAGTGTACTTAAAAAGAAAGAGAGGAGTATGATCCCTTACCTCAAGTCCAACTTGTCTTGTTCATTTCTTTATATTCCTGAATAATAAAATTTGGTCAATTAATAATTTCCGAAGTAACTCATATAGATATTATTATTCAGTTCATATCACATATTATAATGTTATAATAATTGTTTAATAATGTTAGTTCATATCAGACGTTTTTGCCGATGATTGGTACATGAGTCAAAAATGAACTTGTTTGAAAAATGATTTACCATGTAGTTATAAGTAAATAATTTCTTGAATAGTATTAAAATATCATATATATACATTAAATATTCATTTTATACTATTCCATATCATTTGAAGATAAAAAACGAAAAGCACCATTCATGGAGACGGTAGGCCGTACGTACGCATGAACGCTACTTTCATTTTTTGTCATATTAATGGAATTAAAACAAAATGAGAGAGATAAATATATGTTATAATTCTAGAATGATATCAATAATTTATACATAATATATTACATATATATCCATTATATATATGTACTTATAATATTACATAACATTTTGAGATAACAAATGAAATTTACCGTTCATGGTGACGGTAAGCCGTACGTACGCATGAACACTACTTCCATTTCTATTTCATATTTAATTGAATTAAAACATAATGATACATAATAGTATTTTAATTCCAGTTTGGTATCATATATAATATCATTAAATATATCCTTTATATGTACCACATATGGTATTAACGAATCAAATCACTTTGAGGGGCGGTAGTCCGCACTTCCTTAAATTAAAATATCGCGTTTACCCATAATGGAAACCATAAAGGTACGCCATAAATGAAAAATACAGAAGAATAAGTAAAACATAAACATAATATATATCATATATAAATATAGTGTCATCTTAATGGACACATTTGAAGGTGTTAGAAGAATGTTGAACAATCATCGTTTCGGGAGGCAGAAATTCGCCATCCACGGAAACAGAATGTTCTTTAACCATTAGATGTAGGTGTGTGTAAGTGTAGCTCGAATTATTCGTATAACAACATCCTAGTATATTTAAGATACTGGATTTGTTACAAAACAAATGAATAAAAAGAGTTTAGGTGGTGGGAGAAGCAAAATAAAACAAAAGAACACAAGTGAAGACATTACCTTAAAATCGGGTAACTACTTTTGGTTTGAGCTCAAAGGCTTCCTTGGGAAGGATTCTGCCCAAAGTGAGGCTTCAAGGAGTTATAGAGGGATTTGGAGAGACAAAATGGGCAGGGGTTGGCCGAACCAAATGTAGAGACCCGAAGCTTGATGTACATGGACATTACATTACTTTTGCGGAATACTTACTACATAATAAAAACACACAAGGATCGTAATAGTTTAGTGTTGTTGGAAACTCGGAATACAATCTTCTAATCGTTGTAAAATATCTTCAACATATCCCAAAAAGATCTTCCTTTTTTTTAACTAAAACCTTTCTTTATATCCTGGGGAAAAGAAAACATAAAAGGGTGAGCTCAAATGCTCAGTATTGGTAAACAAAAGAAATATCAATCACATTATTTTCATAAGAACATAAAATTTTGGAAATCCTAACCTGCAAAAGAGAGCATAATTTCATAACATGGGATAAATCATAGTAGTGAAATGTAATATCCATAATCATAACATAGAACATGAAACATTGTGTCATACACACATAATCATAGAGAATCATTACTTATTAGTCAAGACTCATTGCCAAGACTATCTTAGTGGACAAAGTCCATTTCTGAACCGAGTTCACTCCCTGTTTCAGTCCTTTTTCACTGAACCGGTATAACCGACCATTCCAGCCATGCCTATCTCATGAGAAATAATATCTTTACCCAATTCATTGGAGGGAGATATAGGTCCCACCCATCTCATAATGATACCATTCTTATGTGCGCCACAAAATCATTATCCATACATCATAGCATAACCCATGTAATAAAAATGGGAATCTTAAACATCATGACATCACAAAAAAATTCATATAAGATAAATGAATTCATAAAAATAATTCCATCACAAAATAATCAAATAAATGTAATAATAGGGATGAAAACATAATACTTTATTATCTTAGATGGAAAATAATTTTGATAAACACTTGAACTCCATTCTTGAGGAAAATATCCTTTGTACTTCAAAAACATTTTTTCCTTTCATAAAATTTCATACAATTTTAAACTAAAAGAAGTTGATTAAAAATACACTTGAAAACTTTAAAGGAACTTTCTTGGAAATAATTTTTTAAAAATCCATTCATGCCGTATAAGTTAAAAAAACATTCTTCTCGTACTTTTGTCGGAAAAGTCAAAAAGTTCCTCGTATGAAAAACGACAAAAGATTCCATTCATATCTTTTAATAAAAACTCACCGAAGGGTAAATTTTGACTTAAAAAATTTTAGGTGGATGGAAATAATATTACATATTGAGGAACCATGTATATGGATGATAAATACACCCCAGTAAATACCAAAGTATAAACAATCTCGGATAAAAATGAGATTGTGATATTTCCCTTAACTTTGGTCTGATATTCTCTGTACGTGTCCGAACCTCCTGTATAATGATTTAAATAATTTTATTGACTTATTAAAGAATCATAATTATTTTTATGATATCATATATTGTCATATTCTTAGCTTATTATTAGTAATATTTCATTACTACTTGTTATTCTGGTGTTTATTACTTTTTGTTCTTATGCGTGTTTTGTCGAATAAATTCATATTCTTCTCTTTAGGTTATAGATACCTCATTTCCAGAATGTTATTAGTGTAATATATATCATATTCATTCATTAAATTCTTTTATATAATCATTATGAAATGAAGATCATGTAGAACGAGTCGCATCACATCGTGGAGATGGTATTCCGTACGTATGCACGAGTGATGATATCATTCCTATGATCGTGGAATTGTATTGGAGTGTATGTATACTATTTCAGAATCTATATAACTTTATAATAGTCATATATAGTCATTATTTACACCATTATACCCATCCAAGTAAGGTGGTGGTGGAAAATAGATTTCACCACGATGTGGAGACGGTATTCCGTACGTACGCACGCGCGGTGATTTTGTTTTCCGTAGGATGGATAGATGGTGAAATAGGGTTGTTTCATACTTATAATAACATATCCATATATTAGTGATACTGATTTTATTACTTCATAATGAAACAACCTAAGAAGAATAAGTGGAAGAAGAAATAAATATAAAAGAATCGGTGATGGACATTACCTCTTCTTTGAAGCACCTCTTTGAGATCTCCCTTTAGGGAACTAAAATTGGTATTTGAGGAAGACCAGAACCTCTAGGATATTTCTAGGGAAGTGGAGAAGAGAATTTGTCAGGGGTTGGCCGAGCATGAAGGTTCAATGTTGTGTGAGGAAGAGAGGGAGGAGGTGCCCTTTTATAAGGGAGGAGAGGGGTACCTTTGGAATAACTAAAACTATTATTATATTATAAAGTCAGATTCGGTTTTAAATAGTTCAAAATTGATTTATTTCAAAGCTAAGGTGAGGATGGGTCTAAATCCTCTCATAAAATATAATTTAGACATGTTTAGGTTCCTATATTAACCTTATCTTTTAGTTTTAACTCTTAGTTAATTAGATTGACATTTACCATGTCACTTTGTATTTTTATATTATATAGTTAATAAACCTACCATATACAACCATGAGACCCCCAAGTTGTGTTGTATTAATATATATAACATTATCTAACTCATTTGGCAGAACCTTAGATTTTTAGGAATAAAATAACATTTAATAATATAATATTTTTAAAAAAACTATTTTATGTCAATTTTGACACTATTCAATAGTTGATTTTTTTGAAACTTATAACAGAATGATTACTTCGACCAAAGTTAATTAACATAATCTTAAGATGATATATTAGCCTAGAAAAATTTTTTAATTCATAAAAAGGCTCAAATTATACTTATTTAGGTATTTATAATATTTATTATGTCAGTATTTCATTAATAAGATAATTACATCATCATTTTGTGTTATAAATAAATTAAATTATTTAATGTCTAAAAATTAAAAATAAATTAACATTATGTAGTAAAGCTTTTTATCTTTTTAATGAATATTTATAGTCGAATTTATCTTATGTATTACCCCATATTAAAAATGATTTACTTATTAAACATTGATTTTAACTATTTTAACCCTTCTTTAAATAAATTAATAATAAATGTCCTAATCTAATCCAAGTGGGCATAAATGGTCATATTTCATTCCTAAGGTTTTTTTTGGTCGAATTTCACTTGTCCAATAGAATTAGGACATGTGTTGGGGTAATAATAATATCATTTTTACCCTTAATTACCCTATTTACTTTTAACCGTGGTAAAAAAAAGTAAAAAGTTACTATTCACAAAAAATTATTTTAATCTCATTGAACCAAATTTTAGTCCTTGATATTAACCATGTCTCTTGGTATTTCGAAATTACACTCACAGAAGCGGTAAAATTAAGTTTTATGAAAAATTTAGTTTTTTTTAACTACCACTTAGTGGTTTCACTATTCATCAAAAAATGAATGTTTCCAGAAAAATACCAAAAATTAGATCTATGCTATATTTGATATTATGAATTCAAAAATGATGTCTATTTTATAAAATTCAATACATATCAGTTGCATTAATTAATTTAAAAATTAATTACCGTCGTCAAAATAAATAGCGTGTTCTTAAGAGATAATAACTATCAAAAGATTGAAACTTCATTATGACTGGTTTAAATTGAAATTACATCCAATGACTAACATTGTCTTAAATTGTAAAAATATATTCTAAATATACTTTAAAACCACTCAAATTAATAATTTATCACTATTAATTATCTCGTTTAAAAAATTGTTTTTAATTATAATTTTGTAATTTTCGTTATTCATCAGAATATGAAAGTTATCCAAAAAGTACCAAAATTTCACCTTAGGCTAAATTCGATACTCCGAATCCAAAAATGATGTCCATTTTGAGAGCTAAAATTTCTAAAATTTTAAAAGGTGGTTATTACAATTCATAACGGCTAATTTTAATAATATTTTAAAATCATATCGTTGTTTAGTGAAACTCAGTATTGCGTACTACACACGCTATTGAGGAAGGTAGTGATTGTGTGTAATGAAAGGAAAGTCAAGGATGCGTGTTGAGTAAGCTCCTTTTGGTGTAGCATACAACACAAGACATTAATGAAATTAAAAAGAGTATTTTTTATAAACCCTCAGGCTGTTACATTCTACCCCCCTTAAAATGAATTTCGCCCTCGAAATTCGTCGGGGTTATAAATAGTTTACTACTCGAAAGTTTCTTTAATAGAAACCCACATCATAAAAAGGAATACCAAAACTTGTCT
The DNA here is from genome assembly GCA_963277665.1 of Viscum album. NCBI lineage: Eukaryota > Viridiplantae > Streptophyta > Magnoliopsida > Santalales > Viscaceae > Viscum > Viscum album. Next base: position 1,609,471,920 of record OY728140.1, read on the forward strand.
TTAAAAACTAAAGTATGAAATGTAACGATTACCCAAATAAACTAATCACTGGGTTTCCACAGAGGTTAAAATATGGATATGGAAGATAAATCTAACCATCATGTTCTGATGGAGAGTGGTAGAGAACATGGCTATGGAAAAGCCAGCAATCACAAAGCCATAAATTTGTGACGATCTAAGGTACCATCTGATTCATCAGATATAAGAGCACTAGGACAACATTTTTGGTTTTCAAGATCATTTCCCTAAAGTTTATGAAATTAGAAGAAATAGTTCCATGATTTTGGTATAGTCTCACCATTTGTCGTTCTTTGGACAATTTCCACTTCATATCTTAAGGAAATGAAGTTGAATTTGTCATTCATGATGTGTTAGCAGATCATGTGATAGAATGATGGGTCATTCCATCTGGCTCAAACAAAAGGTTAGAAAAGTTATCAAAAAATACATAAGTCCATCTATATTGAGATTAATCATATATAGTTCCAAAAATGGACTTATACTTCATATATCATACTTCTTAATATAATAAAACTATTTTATACTAAACAGGGACTTCCTGTAGGCCATAGGTAGGCGATAAATGCCATTCGCACTTCGGTTGTGGGTTCGATTCCCACAGCCTTGTCCGACGCGATGGGCTGTCGCCCGTCTTGCAGGTTGTCCTTTTTCTAAAGCTATATTACTATAACATCCCAAAAACAATATCAAAAATGTTTTATCCTTAAACAATACTAACTTATGTCCAACATAATCCATTCCAATCATTATGCTTATCTAAAAAACTTTGGTCCAAGCACATAGTAAAATAAAATGATCACGTGAATGCCATCATTTATCCCCCATATATCATAAGATATATCTTGTTGGTCAAATTACCAATATGTGAATACCTTAATCATGTATTCTCTTGAGAAATGAATATCCATTGAACCTTGGTGAAAACATGAATGCAGTTAAATGTTAACACTTTCCACATACCAAAATCCAAAAATTCTATATACTCAAACCATGATATAACCTTCTCCTTATATCAGTCATGAGATCATGAATACTATCAAACATTTAATTTTCTCCTTATCCCTTCACTATGCGCATATCATCTACATTCCAAAAATATCTGAATAACCTTACATGGATACCGGTATCATTAATCATACACTTTCAAAACTCAAGGAAAGACAATAGTGTAACAATCCTTATATGTCTCTTTATTCCATAGTACCATGAGATTACTTATACAACATTACACATGATAAACATGAAATCATTCCACTACATTCTTAAACCATTGATCGAGCTTCAACAATTCTTTCATCTCACATATCATTTGTTGTCTCTTCATCATCATCAACATAAATACTACCCATACGACCATACTGATTCTCTTCATGAGACTTTCCCTTAGGGCATCGGTTTTCGTAATGCCCGTACATTCCACATTTAAAACATTTAACCATTGTTGATGTTGTAGAAATACCATTATACTCATCCCTGGTGTTAACCGAACATTTTCCTTTGAACTTACTGGCTTTGTGTCCTTATTTTCCACACCCAAAAAATCATCCATTTCCTTTGAAACATTCTCCTTGATGCCTCTTCCCACATTATTTACATAGGGAAAATTGAACTTCCTTTCCTCTATGATTATCATGAAACTCCAACTTTCTCTTATTAGCCGAGTCAGGAAACTTACCAAATTTTACTTTATTGATCATATTATGAGATTGCTGATTCGACATAATAATGATTTTTGGACTTCCAAATCCCATTTCATTTGGTTTCTCATGAAGAATATCATTCCAATGTCCATCATATCCTCTATTATCGTGAATCATCTTGTTTCCAGCCATTTTCTAAAACCCAAAAAGAATAGCGTGAGAGGCAAAAATCATAATAAAGGGGGAGTACCTTCAATATCTATCATCTTTGGTTTAATCTAATATTGTTACCATAGTTCTAGGACTATATCCAATACGTATACTTATCCTTAGAGACATCCCTAGACATACCTTAGAAATATCACTAGGGATCTCACTAACGTTTTCGCATCCTATTGTCCAAAGGTTGACTAAACTTTTCCTCTGATACCAACTGTAGAGACCCGAAGCTTGACATACATGGACATTACATTACTTTTGAGGAATACTTAGTACATAACAAAAACACACACACAAAGATCGTAATAGTTTAGTGTCTTTGGAAACTCGGAATACAATCTTCTAATCGTGGTGAAAGATCTTCAACATCTCCCATAAATATCATCCTTTTTTTACCTAAAACCTTTCTTTATATCATAGGGAAAAGAAAACATAAAAGGGTGAGCTCAAATGCTCAGTAAGGGTAAACAAAAGAAATATCAATCAAATCATTTTCATAAGAACATAACATTTTCGAAATCCTAACCTGCAAAAGAGAGCATAATTTCATAACAAGGGATAAATCATAGTAGTGAAATGTAATACCAATAATCATACCATAAAACATGAAAAATTGTGGCATACACACATAATCATAGAGAATCATTTCTTATTATTCAAGACTCATTTCCAAGACTATCTTAGTGGACAAAGTCCATTTCTGAACCGAGTTCACTCCCCGTTTCATTCCTGTTTCACTGAACTGGTATAACCTACCGTTCTAGCCATTTCTATATCATGAGATATAAAATCTTTACCCAATTAATTGGAGGGAGATATAGTTCCCACCCATCTCATAATGATACCATTCTTATGTGTGCCACAAAATCATAAACCGTACATCATAGCATATCCCATGTAATAAAATGGTAATCTTAAACATCATGACATCATAAAACAATTCATATAAGATAAAGTAATTCATAAAAATAATTCCATCACAACATAATCATATAAATGTAATAATAGTTATGAAAATAGAACACTTTATTATCTTAGATAGAAAATAATTTTGATAAAACACTTGAACTCCATTCTTGAGGAAAATATCTTTTCTACTTCAAAAACATTTTTTCCTTTCATAAAATGTCATAAAATTTTTAACTAAAAAAAGTTGATTAAAAATAAACATGAAAACTTTTAAAAGAACCTTCTTGGAAATAATTTTTTAAAAATCCATTCATGCCGTATAAGTTAAAAAAACATTCTTCTCGTACTTTTGTCGGAAAAGTCAAAAAGTACCTCGTATGAAAAATGACAAAAGATTCCTTTCATATCTTTTAATAAAAACTCACCGAAGGGTAAAATTGAATTTAAACAATTGTATGTGGATGGAAATAATATTACATATTGATGAAACATATATGTGGATGATAAATACACCCCAGTAAATACCAAAGTATAAACAATCTCGGATAAAAATGAGATTGTGATATTTCCCTTACCTATGGTCCGATATGCTTTGTACATGGTTGAACCTCTTGTATAATGATTTAAATAATGTTATTTAATTATTAAAGAATCATACTTATTTTTATGATATCATAAATGGTCATATTCTTAGCTTATTATTAGTAATATTTCATTACTACTTGTTATTCGGGTGTTTATTACTTTTTGTTCTTATGCGTGTTTTGTCGAATAAATTGTTATTCCTCTCTTAAGGTTATAGATACCTCATTTCCAGAATGTTATTAGTGTAATATATATCATATTAATTAATTCAATTCATTTATATAATCATTATTAAATGAAGATCATGTAGAACGAGTCGCATCATATCGTGGAGACGGTATTCCGTACGTACGCACGAGTGATGATATCGTTCCTATGATCGTGGAATTGTATTGGAGTGTATGTATACTATTTCAGAATCAATATAACATTATAATAGTCATATATATTCATTATTTACACCATTATACCCATCCAAGTAAGGTGGTGGTGGAAAATAGATTTCACCATGGCGTGGAGACGGTATTCCGTACGTACGCACACGCGGTGATTTCATTTTCCGTAGGATGGATAGATGGTGAAATAGAGTTGTTTCATACTTATAATAACATATCATTATTTTATTGATACTGATTTTATTACTTCACAATGAAACAACCTAAGAAGAAGAAGTGGAAGAAGAAATAAAGATAAAAGAATCGGTAATGGACATTACCTCTTCTTTGAAGAACCTCTTTGATATCTCCCTTTAGGGCACTAAAATTGGTCTTTGAGGATGCCCAGAACCTCTAGGATATTTCTAGGGAAGTGGAGAAGATAATTTGGTAGGGGTTGGCCGAACTGGAAGGCTCAAAGTTGTGTGAGGAAGAGAGGGAGGAGGTGCCCTTTTATAAGGGATGAGAGGGGTACCTTTGGAATAACTAAAACTATTATTTTATTATAAAGTCAAATTCGGTTTTAAATAGCTCCAAATTGATTAATTTCTAAGCTAAGGTGGGGATGGGTATAAATCCTCTCGTAAAATAGAATTTAGACAAGTTTAGGTTCCTATATTAACCTTATCTTTTAGTTTTAACTCTTAGTTAATTAGATTGACATTTACCATGTCACTTTTTATTTTTATATTATATAGTTAATAAACTTCCCATATACATCCAAGAGACACCGAAGTTGTGTTTTATTAATATATATAACTTTATCAAAGTCATTTTGAAGAACCATAGATTTTTAGGAATAAAATAACATTTAATAATATAATATTGTTTTAAAAAACTTTTTTATATCAATTTTGACACTATTCAATAGTTGATTTTTTTGAAACTCATAACAGAATGATTACTTCGACAAAAGTTAATTACATTAATCCTATCATGCCATAGTAACCTATAAAATTAGTTTAATTCATAAAAAGTCTCAAATTATACTTATTTAGGTATTTATAATATAAATTATGTCACTATTTCATTAATAAGATAATTACTGCATCATCTTTGTGTTATAAATAAATTAAATTATATAATGTCTAAAAATTAAAAATAAAATACCATTAGGTATTAAATCTTTTTATCTTTCTAATTAATATTTATAGTCGAATTTATCTTATTTATAACCCCATATTAAAAATGTTTTACTTATTAAACATTGCTTTTAACTATTTTAACCCTTCTTTAAATAAATTAATAATAAATGTCCTAATCTAATTCAAGTGGGCCTAAATGATCATATTTTATTCCTAAGGTTGTTTTTGGTCGAATTACACTTTCCCAATAGAATTATGACATGTGTTAGGGTAATAATAATATCATTTTTACCCTTAATTACCCTATTTACTTTTAACCGTGGTAAAAAAAAGTAAAAAGTTACTTTTCACCAAAAATTATTTTCATCTCATTGAACCACATTTTAGTCCTTGATATTAACCGTGTATCTCGTATTTTCGAAATTCCACTCATAGAAGCGGTAAAATTAAGTTTTATGAAAAATTCAGTTATTTTTATCTACCACTTAGTGGTTTCACTATTCATCAAAAAATGAATGTTTCCAGAAAAATGCCAAAAATTAGATCTAAGCTATATTTGATATTATGAATTCAAATATGATATCTATTTTATCAAATTAAATACATATCAGTTTAATTAATTAATATAAAAATTAATTCCCATCGTCAAAACAAATAGCGTGTTCTTAAGAGATAATAACTATCAAAAGATTGACACTTGTTTATGACTGGTTTAAATGTGAAATTACATCCAATGACAAAAATTGTATTAAATTGTAAAAATATATTCTAAATATACTTTAAAACAACTTAAATTAATAATTTATCACTATTAATTATTTCGATTAAATTTTTTTTTAATTATAATTTAGTAATTTTCGCTATTCATCAGAATATGAAAGTTATCCGAAAAGTACCAAAATTTCACCTTAGGCTAAATTCGATACTCCGAATCCAAAAATGATGTACATTTTGAGAGCTAAAATTTCTAAAATTTTAAAAGGTGGTTATTACTATTCATAACGGCTAGTTTTAATAATATTTTAAAAGCATATCGTTGTTTAGTGAAACTCGGTTTTGCGTACTACACACGCTATCGAGGAAGGTAGCGATTGTGTGTAATGCAAGGAAAGTCAAGGATGTGTGTTGATTAATCTCCTTTTAGTGTAGCGTACAACATAAGACATTAATGAAATTAAAAAGAATATTTTTTTATAAAATCGCAGGCCGTTACAATCTACCCCCCTTAAAATGAAATTCGCCCTCGAAATTTGTCGGGGTTATAAATGGTGTACTACTCGGATGTTTCTTTAATAGAAACCCACATCGTAAAAAGGAATACCAAAACTTGGCTTTAAAAACTAAATTATGAAATGTAACGATTACCTAAATAAACTAATCACTGGGTTTCCACATAGGTGAAAATATGGATATGGAAGAGAAATCTAACCATCATGTTCTGATGGAGAGTGGTAGAGAACATGGCTATGGAAAATCCAGCAATCACAAAGCCATAAATTTGTGACGATCTAAGGTACCATCTGATTCATCAGATATAAGAGCACTAGGACAACATTTTTGGTTTTCAAGATCATTTCCCTAAAGTTGATGTAATTATGAGAAATACTTTCATGATTTTGGTATAGTCTCACCATTTGTCGTTATTTGGTCAATTTCCACTTCATCTCTTAAGGAAATGAAGTTGAATTTGTCTTTCGTGATGTGTTAGCCGATCATGTGATATAATGATGGGTCATTCCATCTGTCTCAAACAAAAGGTTAGAAAAGTTATCAAAAAATACATAAGTCCATCTATAGTGAGATTAATCATATATAGTTCCTAAAATGGACTTATACTTAATATATCATACTGCTTAATATAATAAAACTAGTTTCTACTAAACAGGGACTTCATGTATGCCAGTGGTAGGCGATAAAGGCCAGTCGCACTTCGGTTGTGGGTTCGATTCTCACATCCTTGTCCGACGCGATGGGTTGTTGCCTGTCCTGCAGGTTGTCCTTTTTCTAAAGCTATATTACTATAACATCACATCAACAATATCAAAAAAGTTTTATCCTTAAGCAATACTAACTTATGTCCAACATAATCCATTCCAATCATTATTCTTATCTAAAATACTTCGGTCCAATCTCATAGTATAAATAAAATGGTCACGTGAATTCCATCATTTATCCCCCATATATCATAAGATATATCTTGTTGGTCAAATTACCAATATGTGAATACCTTAATCATGTATTCTCTTGAAAAATGAATATCCATTGAACCTTAGTGAAAACATGAATGCAGTTAAATGTTAACTCTTTCCACATACCAAAATCCAAAAATTCTATATACTCAAACCATGATATAACCTTCTCCTTATATCAGTCATGAGCTCATTAATACTATCAAACATTTAATTTTCTCCTTATCCCTTCATTATGCGCATATCATCTACATTCCAAAAATATCTGAATAACATTTCTTGGATACTGGTATCATTAATCATACACTTTCAAAACCCAAGGAAGGACAACAGTGTAACAATCCTTAGATGGCTCTTTATTCCATAGTACCATGAGATTACTTATACAACATTACACATGATAAAGATGTAATCTTTCCACTACATTATTAAACCATTGACTGAGCTTCAACAATTCTTTCATCTCACATATAATTTTTTGTCTCTTAATCATCATCAACATAAATACTACCCATATAACCATACTGATTCTCTTCATGAGACTTTCCCTTAGGGAATCGGTTTTTATAATGCACGTACATTCCACATTTAAAACATTTAACCATTGTTGATGTTGTAGCAGTACCATTATACTCATCCCTGGTGTTAACCGAACCTTTTCCTTTGCACTTACTGGCTTTGTGTCCATGTTTTCCACACCCAAAGCATCTTCCAGTTCCATTGAAACATTCTCCTTGATGCCTCTTCCCACATGATTTACATAGGGGAAATTGAACTTTCTTTCCTCTATGATTATCATGAAACTCCATCTTTATCTTATTAGCCGAGTCAGGAAACTTACCAAATTTTACTTTATTGATCATATTATGAGATTGCTGATTCAGCATAATAATGATGTTTGGACTTCCAAATCCCATTTCATTTGGTTTCTCATGATGAATATCATTCCATTGTCCATCATATCCTCCATTATCGTGAATCATCTAGTTTCCATCCATTTTCTATAACCTAAAAAGAATAGCGTGAGAGGCAAAAATCATAATCAAGGGGGAGTAACTTCAATATCTAACATATTTGGTTTAATCTAATATCATTACCATAGTTCTAGGACTATATCCAATACTTATACTTATCCTTAGAGACATCCCCAGACATACCTTAGAAATATCTCTAGGGATCTCACTAACGTTTTCGCATCCTAGTTTCCAAAGGTTGACTAAACTTTTCCTCTGATAGAAACTTTAGAGACCCGAAGCTTGACATACATGGACATTACATTACTTTTTCGGAATACATAGTACATAACAAAAACACACACACAAGGATCGTAATAGTTTAGTGTCTTTGGAAACTCGGAATACAATCTTCTAATTGTGGTGAAAGATCTTCAACATCTCCATTAAAGATATTCCTTTTTTTTACCTAAAACCTTTCTTTATATACTAGGGAAAAGAAAACATAAAAGGGTGAGCTCAAATGCTCAGTAAGGGTAAACAAAAGAAATATCAATCACATCATTTTCATAAGAACATAACATTTTGGAAATCCTAACCTGCAAAAGAAAGAATAATTTCATAACATGGGATAAATCATAGTAGTGAAATGTAATACCAATAATCATAACATAAAACATGAAACATTGTGGCATACACACATAATCATAGAGAATCATTTCTTATTATTCAATACTCATTGCCAAGACTATCTTAGTGGAAAAAGTCCATTTCTGAACCGAGTTCACTCCCCGTTTCAGTCCTGTTTCACTGAACCGGTATAACCTACCGTTCCAGCCATGTCTATCTCATGAGATATAAAATGTTTACTTAATGCATTTGAGGGAGACATAGGTCCCACCCATCTCATAATGATACCATTCTTATGTGTTCCACAAAATCATAAACCATACATCATAGCATAACCCATGTAATAAAAATTGGAATCTTAAACATCATGACATCATAAAACAATTCATATAGGATAAAGGAATTCATAAAAATAATTCCATCACAACATAATCAAATAAATGTAATAATAGGGATGAAAACAGAAAACTATATTATCTTATAAGGAAAATAATTTTGATAAAACACTTGAACTCCATTCTTGAGGAAAATATCCTTTCTACTTCAAAAAAATTTTTTCCTTTCATAAAATGTCATAAAATTTTAAACTAAAAGAAGTTAATTAAAAATAAACTTGAAAACTTTTAAAGGAACCTTCTTGGAAATAATGTTTTAAAAATCCATTCATGCCATATAAGTTAAAAAAACATTCTTCTCGTACTTTTGTCGGAAAAGTCAAAAAGTACCTCGTATGAAAAACGACGAATGATTCCTTTCATATCTTTTAATAAAAACTCACCGAAGGGTAAAATTGGATTTAAAAAATTGTAGGAGGATGGAAATAATATTACATATTGAGTAAACATGGATGTGGATGATAAATACACCCCAGTAAATACCATAGTATAAACAATCTCAGATAAAAATGAGATTGTGATATTTCCCTTACCTTTGGGTCGATATGCTTTGTACGTGTCCGAACCTCCTGTATAATGATTTAAATAATGTTATTGACTTATTACAGAAACATAATTATTTTTATGGTATCATATATGGTCATATTATTGGCTTATTATTAGTAATATTTCATTACTACTTGTTATTCGGGTGTTTATTACTTTTTGTTCTTATGCGTGTTTTGTCGAATAAATTATTATTCTTCTCTTTGGGTTATAGATACCTCATTTCCAGAATTTTATTTGTGTAATATATATCATATTCATTCATTAAATTAATTTATATAATCATTATGAAATGAAGATCATGTAGAACGAGTCGCATCACATCGTGGAGACGGTATTCCGTACGTATGCACGAGTGATGATATCGTTCCTATGATCGTGGAATTGTATTGGAGTGTATGTATACTATTTCAGAATCAATATCACTTTATAATAGTCATATATAATCATTATTTACACCATTATACCCATCCAAGTAAGGTGGTGGTGGAAAATAGATTTCACCACGGCGTGGAGACGGTATTCCGTACGTACGCACGCACGGTGATTTCGTTTTCCGTAGCATGGATAGATGGTGAAATAGGGTTGTTTCATACTTATAATAACATATAATTATATGATTGATACTGATTTTATTACTTAATAATGAAACAACCTAAGAAGAATAAGTGGATGAAGAAATAAAGATAAAATAATCGGTAATGGACATTACCTCTTCTTTGAAGCGCCTCTTTGATATCTCCCTTTAGGGCACTAAAATTGGTATTTGAGAAAGACCAGAACCTCTAGGATATTTCTAGGAAAGTGTAGAAGATAATTTGGCATGGTTTGGCCGATATTGAAGGCTCAAAGTTGTGTGATGAAGAGAGGGTGGAGGTGGCCTTTTATAAGGGAGGAGAGGGGTACCTTTGGAATAACTAAAACTATTATTTTATTATAAAGTCAAATTCGGGTTTAAATAGCTCAAACTTGATTTATTTCTAAGATAAGGTGGGCTTGGGTCGAAATACTCTCATATAATAGAATTTATACAATTTTGGGTTCCTATATTAACCTTATCTTTTAGTTTTAACTCTTAGTTAATTAGACTGACATTTACCATGTCACTTTGTAATTTTATATTATATAGTTAATAAACTTACCATATACATCAAAGCGACCCCCCAAGTTGTGTTTCATTAATATATATAACCTTATCTAAGTCATTTGGCCGAACAATAGATTTTTAGGAAAAATATAACATTTAATAATATAATATTTTTTTAAAAAACTATTTTATGTCAATTTTGACAGTATTCAATAGTTTATTTTTTTGAAACTCTTAAAAGAATGATTACTTAGACCTAAGTTAATTAAAATAATCCTAACATGTCATATTAACCTAGAAAATTAGTTTAATTCATAAGAAGTTTCAAATTATACTTATTTAGGTATTTATAATATCAATTATGTCATTATTTCATTAATAAGATAATTTCTGCATCATATTTGTGTTATAAATAAATTATATTATTTAATGTCTAAAAATTACAAATAAATTACCATTATGTAGGAAATATTTTTATCTTTCTAATGAATATTTATAGTCGAATTTATCTTATGTATAACCCCATATTCAAAATGCTTTACTTATTAAACATTGATTTTAACTATTTTAACCCTTCTTTAAATAAATTAATAATAAATGTCCTAATCTAATCCAAGTGGGCCTAAATGGTCATATTTTATTCCCAAAGTTGTTTTTTGTTGAATTAAACTTATACAATAGAATTAGGACATGTGTTAGGGTAATAATAATATCATTTTTACCCTTAATTACCCTATTTACTTTTAACCGTGGTAAAAAAAAGTAAAAAGTTACTATTCACCAAAAATTATTTTCATCTCATTGAACCACATTTTAGTCCTTGATATTAACTGTGTCTCTCGGATTTTTGAAATTCCACTCACAGAAGCAGTAAAATTATGTTTTATGAAAAATTCAGTTTTTTTTAACAACCACTTAGTGGTTTCACTATTCATCAAAAAATGAAAGTTTCCAGAAAAATACCAAAAATTAGATCTAAGCTATATTTGATATTATGAATTAAAAAATTATTTCTATTTTATAAAATTAAAAACATATCAGTTTCATTAATTAATTTAAAAATTAATTCTTGTCGTCAAAACAAATAGCGTGTTCTTAAGAGATAATAACTATCAAAAGATTGACACTTGTTTATGACTGGTTTAAATGTGAAATTACATCCAATGACCAACATTGTATTAAATTGTAAAAATATATTCCAAATATACATTAAAATCACTCAAAATCATAATTTATCACTATTAATTATTTCGATTAAAAAATTGTTTTTAATTATAATTTAGTAATTTTCGCTATTCATCAGAATATGAAAGTTATCCGAAAAGTACCAAAATTTCACCTTAGGCTAAATTCGATACTCCAAATCCAAAAATGAACTCCATTTTGAGAGATAAAATTTCTAAAATTTTAAAAGGTGGTTATTACTATTCATAACAGCTAATTTTAATAATATTTTAAAAGAATATCGTTGTATAGTGAAACTCGGTATTGCATACTACACACGCTATCGAGGAAGGCACCGATTGCGTGTAATACAAGGCAAGTCAAGGATGTGTGTTGAGTAAGGTCCTTTTGGTGTAGCGTACAACACAATACATTAATGAAATTAAAAAGAATATTTTTTTATAAAATCTCGGGCTGTTACACCAAAGGCTTTGGAAGTGTGGGTAAGGAGATAGAGGTAGGGGCCTTTTATAAGAGGAGAGGAGGGGCACTCTTGTAAAGTTACAAAATGTTGCTTTATTTTCAAAGAGTTTCAGATTTTAAAAGTCCCACATTGATGTATTTTGAGGATAAGATGATTAGGGTTCGAAAGCCACGCATCCAATAGGTTTTGGACATGTGTAGGTCTTAGATATTACATTATCTTTCTATTTTATTTAAATCGTTAAATAATGAGGTCATCGCTGCGTCATCATGATGTCATAAATAATTTAATTTATTTAATGTCTAAAAATTATTAAAAAAATACTAGGATGTAGGAAATCTTTTTTTTCTTTCCAATGAATATTTATAGTCAAAAATATGACTTGTATATCCACATGTAAAAATTGTTTTAGTAAAACATCTCATGTTTGTGTCATTTTTACTTTAACCTTAAATAAAAAGATATGTATGTCATTTTCCAACCAAAGTGGTTCCATGGGGTCCCAAAGTTGACCCATGGATTGTCTTGGTCGGCCATGACACATCCAATGAGGGTAGGACATTTTTCTAGGTCATTTCATTTTATTAAAACATTATTCTTACCATAAACTACACTAATTACCTCTAATCGCGATTAAAAACTTAATAAGTTACTATTCACCAAAAAATTATTTTTATCCCATTGAACCACATTTTAATTCTTAATGACAACCATGTATGTCGGATTTTTGAAATTCAAAATACAAAGATGGCAAAATTTCATTTAAACGGAAAAATAAGTTTTTATAAGTACCACTTAGTGGTTTCACTATTCATCAAAAATTGAAGTTTTTCAGAAAAATCCCAAAAATTCACCCTAAGCTATATTTGATATTGCAAATTCAAAAATTAAGTCTGTTTTACAAAATTCAAAACATATAAGTCACATTAATTAATTTAATAATTAATTCCCGCTGTCAGAGAAAATAGCGTGTTTTTATGAAACAATAAGTATCAAAAGATTGACACTAGTTTAAGTCTGATTTCAAAGTGAAATTAATTCCAACGACCAATATTGGATTTAATGGTAAAAATATATTCATATTTAACTTTAAAAACAATTCAAAAATATAATCTAATCATATAAGTAAATTAGATTAAAAAGAGGTTTTGAATTAAAATACAACAATTTACACTATTCATTAAAAAAAGGAACATTATCGGAAAGATACCAAAAATTTACACAAAGTAAATTTTGATGTCCCAATTCTTAAGAAGAGTTTTATTTGTTCCAATAGAATGTATAAGAGTGAAAAAAACTATATTTAATGACGGTTCTCCATCAAAAGGTGATAAGTGAACCTTTAGTGAAAACAAGGGCATATACGCCTAAAATTAAATTTATTCCGTATTTTAAGCCTTTATCTTTTATTGGATAAATGTAAAAACATTCAAAAACATATATAATAATTCTTTAGTTATTTATATCCATTCCCACCAATACAATGGCTACATGTTAACAACCATTTAAAATAATATTATTTTATTATTAGAGTGCAACGTAAGATTTCAAAGGAACTCGTTGTTGCGTATTGGGTAATCCATTGAGCATAGCGTTAAATTTAAATTAATATTGAAATTTTTTCCACAAATAGGGATAAATATAAAAATTTCATATTCTTTATTTACCTGGGGTGTTACACTAGCTCCCCATATCCTCTACATTCCAGGAACATATCCCTAAATATCCTCAAATACATAATGATAGAATTAATAGTACATCAATTTTTTCACCAGGATCAGATTGATATCTACCTACCATTCATATGTATTTTTAAATACCAAGCCTAGTGTAAAACAAGCCATACATGGTTGATCCTAATGCATAAGATTATAATATATTACTCATTCTCTCTCATTCAAATTTTTTCTAAGAAAAACTTTTATTAAAATGTTATATACCATGTGACAATTTAACTAATCCCCTATTGAATTGTTTTGTACTAAATATATTCCATATATAGTGAATGTATTTACTTTGCATTAGTATTATAAATGTATTGGATTTATCATTAAATAAATTTATCCATAGAATATAGTATACCTCACCTAATCCCTTCCTGAAGAAGTACTTATTGAACCAATACATAACTAACTATAATATTGATATGTTGTTCTAGTAAGTGATATTTCATTAACATATAATTATTTTATAATAACTTCAGTCCCACTAAACTTCTTACAAAAACATGGATAACATTTTTTGTAGGAGACCAAATTCACTCATATAATCATCAAATATAATGTTTTGTGACATGTATACCTACATCAATCCATAAATGGATCTGTCAAACTTGAAAACCATTTTGGAATTACATATATCCACAAAAACATTTGTTTTTTCTATATAGATAAAATTATGAAGCCTCATGTAATGAATGGTTACTTTTACATTCATATTCTATATCACAAATTCATAGAATGTTTTTATAGAAAGTATAATTATAATGGATTTAAAATGTTTATTGGAGAAAATAATTCATTATAGTAAATTCATTATCACTTTTTAAACTCTTTAGACACCATACATTCATTATAGGTATTTAATTTAGCTTCTATGTATAGTTTTCTCATGAATTCCAATTTTCACCCAAGAGACTCCAAATTAGCTGATACATCAATCAGAACCAAATTTTCTTCTTATTCATGGAATCCATCTCATAATTAATGGAATCATTACATTTTGTAACTTCTAAGGTCTCTAATTAAACCATATAGAAAATTAGGATCATTATTTTTTACTGATAATGTTTCACCATCCTTAGTAACAAAAAAACAATTTCACTGTATTTCTATTACTTCTTAGGTGATCCTTTATAGAACATGTGTTTTAGAACCAAAATCATCCATGGGTACCAATAGAATTTTTTCATGTACCTGCTCTTGTGTATTTTGAGCATCAACTTCAATGAGGTAAAAATCACAATAACTTTCCTTATTAAGGGTGTTCTCCCTCATAAGAAAAATGGATTGTCTTATAGTGGAAAACTTCCTGATTGATGGGTTTTATAGATAATATACCCTTATTAAATTATAATAACATATAATTATAAACTTCATGCCTCAAGGTGAATGCTTTTTTCAGATTGGGCCTTAACAAATTCTTTACATCCCCGTGTATGAGTGTTTAACAAAAAGAATTTCCTTCCATACATTAATTCATATGGGAATCTATTTTTTACTTTGGTGATACTTTGTTTAAAATTTTTGCAGTTGTGCATAATTCATATCCACAAAATTTTAAAGTAATATATTTATGAATCATCATTAAAATTTCCATTTCAAGAAAGAAACAATTCCTCCATTAACTAATAACATTCCACTATGGTGTATAATATGTGTTGAGTTAATATAGAATTTCAAAATCTCATATAAAGTTGATGAATACTTTTTAACATGATTCATCACCTCAATTACATTAAATCTTATTTATCTTATTTTCATGTTTGATTCTCTAATTAATAATTAAATTCCTTGACTTTCTCAAAGGAAACAGGCTTTTATTTAATCAAGTAAATATATCCATATCTACTCAAGTCATCAGTAAATGTTATGAAGTAATAATTTCCACATCTATTTTATTTTGATAAAACATCCACACACATCATCATATACAAATTCTAGATGATTTCTATCCCTTTCACAAAGTCCACCAAAAATTGATTTAACCATCATTTCTTATAAACAATAATGACATATTTCATGTGGTTTTAACTCAAAATAGACTACATAACCATATTGATAGAGATTTTTCATCTGTTCCTCTGTTACATGACTAATATATTGATTCCAAAACTAGGTGTTAAATGATTCATAAGAACTTGATTCGTTATCAATTTCTAATAAGTTTTTCTCATAGGTTAAATCAAAAATACTATTATTTAAATGTGTCATATTATAACATATGTTTTATTTGTATAATAAACTAAATTTATTTTCTTATTGTAAAATATAGTTATATGTAACTAAATAGGATACATAAATTATGTTCATGGTAGCATTTGGAGCATAATAACAATATTTTATCACCAAAATCATCATTTTTAAAGAAAATTTCGTGAACTACTATATAAAAAGTAATAAGTTTCACTGTATTGGTTGATCAATGATCTTCCACTCCTATTTAGATTTTATAGAATAAATTTTGTTATTACATTTTAAAATACATGTGATCAAAAAAAATTTTATATAATACCCAACTTGCAGATATGGAATTATTTCACCTGAAAATTATTTTACTTATAACTTTCATATGCATATTATTGATACAGTTCTTATTCCATTAGCCTACCTTTCTATATGAAAAAAGAAACTGCATTTTTTTTTCTATTTCCTTCAATTATATATTCTTCTATTAACGACAGTGCTCAAGAGACATAGACATTGAGTGAGGCTTGAAACCCTTTTACTTATAATTACAGTTTTTATTCACTATAAGAATTGTAGGTTTTTCACTCCTCATGTTCTTTTCCTCTTTTTGAATAAAACTAATATATTGTGAAAGTTCCCTCTCCCTTTTTCTCATGTTATAATTCACAATGAAACTGAAGAATCCTTTAGGATGCATGGATATAATGTGATATATGTATAACTCATTAGGGATCACAAAGCCTAATAAATATAACTCTTCTATGTTTCTAGTAATCATAAATACATAAGACCTGCCTAGCACTGACTCTCCCATAATATACTTGAATAGTATATCAGCAATCTCATATCTCTCTTATCATACCTAATCCTAATATAGATCAAGAAGATGATACATGATCACATACATACCCATATGAATTTGAGGATTTTAAATTTCACTGTACATGGTGGAAACATGAAACATTAAAAATCTATAACATTATCGACGTTTTATGGTAGAGTGATACTACTTCTTCACTATTCTCTTTAGAAAGAAACTCATAAAGTGGGGTTACTTTCACATATAATTTTTCTTCATGGTATAGTATAATCTGCAAGATCTAATACTATTCCTAGAAATTCATGATAGTGTTGACATTATCCTTCTCTAGTATTTATCTTAGTGATATTGTTAAATTCATGTGGATTAAAAATACTATAATAATTCTGTGCATAATTTTACTATATTATATGGATTATAAAATTAGATAAATAAATAAATTAGATTATTCATATACAATTATTTTTTTAAAACCCAGTATCCTACACCATTATATTCATAATATCTTATTTAAAGGATACTATATTAGAGAGGATCTTTATGTCCCTTCAGATAACATAGTTTCAGTTTGTACATGATATTTGAAGGTATTTATGTAGGTGTAACATTCCTATTGTGGTTACTCATTGCTCCTTGTTCTATTGGGTGGACACCCCAAACCTAAAATCCTGTATAAGGATTTCATCATCTTTTTACCACTATTTTCACCAAGTCTCATAGAGGTGATGAACCCTTAATTTGAACAAGGTTAATTCAACCCAACTCTCAAGTTATAAATTATCTAATAATTGAAAGAACCTCAAAAAAGGTTTCCCATGAACTTTGATCTATGGTTTTATTTCAACATAAATAGTGTAATTTTATACCAACATAATATTTAATTAGAATTATTTTATTTTTATTTATAAATATCTTCTTTTATCTTTATTATATTCTTGTCAATATTAACTGTATTTACTAAAGTGATTAACCATGTCTTGATAAAATTATGCATAATCCAATTATTTAATTCATTCCAGTATTAATATTAATTCATTTATTTAATTTTAAATTAATCCACTCAAATAAATAACTAATATTAAAGTGAAAAAAATAAATAAATAAAGGGGTATAATAATGAGATTTATCTAAAATGTGGATTATTTTGTAGATTATAAACCAACTCTAACCATAGAGGAATCAATCCTTGAACCCACACTAGTTAATGTTTCAAAATTCCATCTATGAAACTTTTTAGACTCCAAGATAGTTTTGACTATGTTTCAAACGTGAATTTTCAACAATTTCTTGGGATCTATTTCCATTATATTAGATTTACTCACATGTGAGTGGTGTAAAACAAAATAATTGTAAAAAACAGTTAACATTAAAACACAATCAGAATGATGGAAATTACAAAATTAAAGGAGGGTATGGAATATATGCTATCAATTTAATTTGATAATGAAATTACAAGTAAACCATTCATATACATAGGTCTAATTTGTTATCCTCATTTCCCACATACGTGAAATGAATATACTTTACCCATATGGCTAGTAATTACTTCATTTAATAATTTAATTAATATAAACATATAGAATTTATCAAAGTAACAATCTAATTAATTAAGTAATCCAGTTTATCTAAATTCCGTCAAAACCAGCCAAAAATTTCCATCAATCCAAATTTGAAATATATTACATTAATTAATTTTATTTAAAATTCACAATGTACACATGTTTACGTGGTGGAAGTGATAGATTTCCATCCAAATTACTCAATACAGTCCTTAAACAATGTATTGACATGGAATCCAACAAACATTTTGTGGTCCAAAATTATTAGGTGTAAATGTTTCAACAAATTTCACATGATCATATGATAATTACATGGAATGTGAATTTATTAATGCACATGGAGTACACTATAAATAAATATCATTCAATTATTTTATTTCACATTTTAACGTGGATTTTAATTTGATATATATTTAGTAATTGTATCAAATGGTTTATACTTTCAAATAAACAACCCAAATATCACATATTAATATGATTAACTATATCTGTAGTTTTTCTCTCCATGTTAAATCATTTACAAAAATATAGGTTGATGTTAACGTGGGATACATAGTGTGTAATCTATTCTACCCATGTTTGCAACACATGCCTAGTGACTAGAGGTGATTGTAATTTGTAGATGTATATGAGGTACGTGGTGTGTATTTTAGTTAATCACCATGTGTAAATGAATTTTTAAAGTATTTAAGTCCCCTAGTAATGTATTAAATACACCACATGTCCCAGAACCATTTACTTTTTCCTCAAAAAAGCATACCGACAACATGAAATTTAATATATTTACCTTGTGTGTTATCTTGTCAAACTAAATGTTATCCTATCTCGGTCCACACACAATGTGTATTAAATTCATTTGGATTGTAGTTAATGCATGGTGGCCCACTATTAATATGATTCATCTGAATACATTAAACACAAGTACGTGATATATACCTCCTAGATAAACACTGTGTACTCATGTATTATATGTATAGAACAATCGACACCTCCTAATGGATTCTTCATATATTGTTCATGCTAATTTAAAATGTTCTTTGTTATATGAGGGATAATGCATAAGGGAATATATGATTTCAACTATCAAATTTGAAAAATGAATTATCAATAAATAAAACATTCAAAAAATGTATATTATGAATCAATGATTAATAAATGATTATAAAATAAATATGTAACCAAGCTCCGGTACAACTTGAATGTTTTGGGAATAATGGATGCACTTATTGGGCATAGATAACTCAAATATTTTTTATAATTGGTCAACAATACTACATGAACATGAGTAAGAATGTTAAATTATATTTAAGATTAATTTAATTTATTAATGTTGAAATAATATGGAAGGATTAACACATATAATTTTTAATTTATTTATTGATATTTTTAGAAGTACAATATCATATAATTCATTCTTTATTGAGAAATTAGTAGAAAAATATCATCATATCATCATTCTTTTATATGATCCATGGGTAGATTCCATTTTTCAGTGATCTGCATATGCCCCAAATTCATAGAACATTTTTATAGAATCTTTTTTTTCTAGGATTTATGATTCTGGTAGCTTGCATATTTGGTCATTTAATGCAACAGTAATATATTCTTGAATGAAATATTCTTTATATTCTATTGAAGGATTGCGAGAATAGAGAAGGATGAGGACTCTTTCTTAGCTGTATTATTTAGAGTATTTTATCTATGGATTGAAATATTTCTCTATATATTTATAGTGAACATCTAGAGAAAAACCCTAGAATGTGATATAACTGGGTATTTATTAATCATGGTTGTGGTTGGTAATTACACATATGACCTTATCAAATCCCTTATTCCTTAACGATCAACATGTATAAATAAAATATGATTATTATTATTATTTTCTTGATATGTGTCATACTAGTGGATTGAAAAATATTATTTGTTATATAAATAGTTTAATATTTAATTAAATGACATTTAATATATTATTTCTAGTCAAACAGTTAAACACAGTCCACAATCCTCCTCAATATTTATCTGTAAAATCATAATGAATAAGATTATAATAAATAAATATAAAATTTAGTATACCTAATATATAAGAGATGAGCACATTCTCCCCTGGAGCTATCTCCCGAGCACTTTTTTCTCCTTCGTCACAAGCTTCCTCCCCCAGTGCTAGAGTGATCTTCCGTTATCATATCTTCTGATGCACTCCCTCAAGTGTTCTTATTCTTCCTTCCTAGGTTTCCATCCCTTGTTTTACATTTCATTTCATAAGGTTTAATTCCCTTTATTGACTTTTTTTATAAGGGATTCATACCTATTTTTTGTAAACGGTTTCAGTCCCCTATTCTTTAAGGGATTAATCTTGTTTTCATTTTATTCTCCTACCATGGTGGTAATCTGTTGTGAATCTATTGTTGTTGGGTATTTTTGATGGTTTTGTGGTCTTTGTTTTTCTCGTGATGGTTTTTTGTTTGTATTTTTCTTATGAGTGTGTTGGTTCATGATTAGTCATGACCTACTTTAGAGATTCCACCTACTCATTCTCCACCTTGGCCTCTCATTCCATCATGCTCATCTGTGTCAGCGGGGTTCGTTGGAACCAAAGAGGCTTTTGGTTGGGTCTTAAGTTGTGGTGGGGGTTTTAGGTGGCCTAGTATGAATTCAAATAATGGTGGAATATCTTTTTTTTTTGGGCACATTCGGTGGTGATCTCATCTCTCTGTAAAGGCTCCATATTTATCTAACACTACTTTGGATATATGTACCATATCTCTTCCCTAGCTTAGTCTGGTGAGTGGGTTTTCACTGGTTCATTATAAGGTGTTGTTCTAGGGGAATTTTTCATTCCAGGAGTCAGTTCCCTTGCTTGAGAGTGTTTGAACTACAATAATACTGGGGGTTTTGGTTTGGTGTTGACGACAACCTGGTTGTGAGAGATGACAATGGCAATGACGGTGATGATGGTGCCTTATTTCAGAGGTAGATATTGAAGAATGAAAACGAAGAAAAGTAGCTAAAGGTTATCATAGTGATGTGGAGACCTGTTGGTGGTGAGAGTGTTTTGCAGATGAGGTGAAGATGGTAGTGATGTTCTTCATCGGTATGTTTCGTGGGCGGTGCGATTTCCTCTGTCAGTAGTGGGATTTGAAGATTTTTTATGATGATGGTTAATTTTTAATTCTAATTTATTGGAATTTTGAGTCATGGACTAGTTTATGGTATATTGTTTTTCAAATTTCAACATTATATGTGTTTTTGATGGGTTGTGACTATATATGAAGGAAGTCGTATAGGTTCCCACATACCCTCAAGGTGTCTCCCCAATGAAATAAAACATGTTTTGGGAGAATAAATATCACTTCATTATTTTTATGAAATAAATATAAAAAAATCATTTAATATTGTGAAAAAATTATTATTATTTAATTTCTATATTTATTCTTCTAGATAACTCATGATTAAATATTTGTAATTGAAAAATCAAGAATAACTATGAAACCCCAAAGTGGGTGTAATGTTTAATCTACATTTTTAAATTAAAATAATTTTTTACAGAGATTCTGGTTACACTATGTGTGTGACCCTCAAGGCATATTTTTAAGTGACATTAGGCATAAACACAAGGTTAATGTATAACAACATGCCAAGTCACACATAGAGAAATAATTTAATTTTAGGATGGAAAAGACCTCACAGGAATGCTTACTATATATTATAATCCATTTATCATGCTATCTCCCATCAAGAAGGTTTCATACTATTATCCACAACGTATGTACTCTATAGTAGTTTCTTTGACTTTCCAAAATTAAACCATCCATTGAACACAATTAACCTGGATTTATTTAGGTTGTCTCATTCCCATTAAATGGCCTAACATATCAATTGCTATAAAAATATATGGGGAAAATCATTTCTCACATGATTCCATAATGAAGTATCACTTATGATGAACCCAATGTTTATTACCCTAATGCGAATATATGTTGTCATGGTATTCATCATTATGATAAATAATATGACTAATGATATCCATTAATAATAATCTTAAATTTTAAGGTTGAATACACAAGTCTGCATAGACGAACATCTAAAAAACATATAAAAGTGGATTTCCTACTAGAGGGTTGTGTTCCTATAATTAAATGCCATGAAAATTTCTTAGAGTGTACACTATGAAAAAGATCCTAAAAGACCTACACATATCCTAACATGATATTATGTTTCATTTATACCCCATAAAATGATATAATTTTTCAATAAAAAACTATATTTAAGAATACTATCGTGGAACTTCTCTTTTCTCATCATAGTAGGGAACTAATATGACCCTTCAGTGTGACATTTATTATTAGGACATAATCATGTAAATTGCATGTAGAATAACTATAATGATGTAACAATAGGATTATTAATATTAAAAATAAATAATATAGCTAATAAAAAAGAACATATAAGTTTGATATTCAGAACCAACTCCAATATACTCCAGCATTCATTAGAGGTGACTCCTACAGCTTTCGATCGACTAGATTTATCATTATACTAATTCTTTTTCTGAGATATGTATTTAGTCAATAACATTTCCACATTATCATACATGTAATATTTTATCACTTTAACTTTTCCACTCTAAGAAAAATACCTCAAAATGTGATACCTTTGGTCTGTGTATTTTGTCCATTGGTGTGAACTTGACACCAGTTTGATATCCATCATAGTAGTATTATCATAATATAATGTGATAGAGTGTTTTATATTAATAAAAACATTAGTATATTGGATAAATTTTTTCATCCAAACATCTTAATTGGATGAATTAGAAGGTTATATATACTCAAACTTCACTATAGAGTCGGTGAAATCTAACATCTTTGAACCCTTTTAGTTTAAAAATCCTTCATTGAGACTAGAGGCATATCATTACTGTGACAACAGTTCATTATAATCTGTTTGATGGATAGAATCTATATAACCCCTGATGACTAGCTCTTTATCACCTCCATATACAACGAACATATCTTTAGTTATCCTCTAATACATAAGGATTTCCTTAATACAAGACCAATTATATTCACCATGGTCAGCTTGATATCATCAAAACATACCCATTATATAATAAACATCAAGCCAAGAAAACAATATGACATACATGATTGATCCTATCATCAGGGTTTATGAGATCATAATCATTCCCATTATTTTTTATTTTGTTGGAGGACACATATCCTTTGAAATATGTATATCAAGTGAAACATGGACCAGTCAACTTTTGGATTGTTCCATACTAAATTTATTTATTATTTTTTCAATGAATATTGTAAGACTTATTCCAAGAAGAGTCTTTAACCTATCATGAATGATCCTGGTCCCTAAAAAATATATAAGAACTGCTTTATTTATTCATTAAACAAATTAAAATCATATTTTTATTTCCAATAAGTAATATTTCACCAACATATAATAGTAGTGTTATCCATGTAGGATAAAATCCCTAAGGTGAATTAGGATATGACTTATTAAGACAATTGTCAAATTATATCTTGTTTCATTGATAAACAAAAAAATCTTATCTCTCATTCCTATAGCAGTGTATGAATAGAGATGAAAGAATGAATGAGACAAAACAATTTTCCGTGGTCCACCCTCACTGGATACACATAAAGATTATACAATGACAATGTGTTGATGTACCAAATCCACTGAGGATCACTGCAAAATATGTTTTGGTCTAGATCACTACACTGTTGTGGCTCACTGCCTTTATAATTTTTAGGGTTTGGACAGTACTTTTTCAAGTGTTACTCCATAACTCTATTTCAATGGATCACTGCCAGTGGATAAGATTTCATTCTTCCTTGTTCTTTTCTAACTACTCTGTAAAGGATCCACACATTGTTTATTGACATTTAGTTCCCTTTATTATCAATAATTAATGAATCATCAACTATTTGTAGATTCTCTATTAATGTTCATTCTGACAATCTTCTTTA
The DNA here is from genome assembly GCA_963277665.1 of Viscum album. NCBI lineage: Eukaryota > Viridiplantae > Streptophyta > Magnoliopsida > Santalales > Viscaceae > Viscum > Viscum album. Next base: position 1,609,496,532 of record OY728140.1, read on the forward strand.
CTTCTGTGACAACACTAGGATGAATCAATTCAAATTTCCAGATAATGGGTATTGATTTATCATTTCCATATACATAGTAATTACCTCTAGTTTGAAACGATCTTCATGTAATGCCATGTCTTTCTTTCACTACATTAAATGTTGCACTGAATAACCTCCTTATGCATTTTTTTCCAATGGTGAAGATCCTATTTATTCTTCTTCATCTTCTTATTCTTTTCAATTCATATATAATAATGATACTACTCATATGATAATATGTGTGTGGTTATTTATGCACAAGATTGAATTGGTAAACCCATGTGTGAGACCCTAATGCATAACGTATTTCATGAGATCTTGGTTTGTACCATGGCACAAGATCCTAGAATGTACAGTTATAGGAGTCCTAGTGAAAACCATTGTTTTCTCTTTTCATTAGACCATGTTTTACTTTGTCCCCTATCATGAAATGTTTTCTCACTAATAAAGAGTCTCCTAGAATGAAAAATTTCCGTACATTGTGATAGTCTCTGGGCATGAACCATGTTCACGCTTTGCATGAGTCTCCTCGTAAGAACCCCTGTCATGATTGAATGATTATTTCTATTGAAAATGATATTAATTATTTTCATGATTCTCCTAGCATGAAAAATTGTTCACACATTCATATGTCTTCTGGTCATGAACCCAATTAGTGAATTTCTTCACTTTCTCCACATTAACACTTAATTGCATTTTCATGATTCCTCCTCATGCAAAAATTGTCCCTACAGGCAAGATCCCTAAATGAATGTTCCTCCGTCTTGAGATCTCTCCTCAAACCCCCTTAGAGGTTTCATAAAATATAATAATAATTCAAAACATCATAAATTTTTAAAGAAGGATTAGGGTTATTTTTATCCATAAACCCCCTCTTTAACTCCACAATTCATGGACTACTATCTATTCCATCTCCACAACACACACACTTTTTGTGTCCCCATCGGAAGATAATTTCAACATTCATGCTCTGAAAACCTCAAAGAACATGTCCCTAGAAATATTTCAATTCAAAATTCATTCTCTATGAACCCCAAGGTGTGATCCCTATTCACACTCTGTGAACCTCCAATCATGATTCGTGTTCATGTTTATGCAAACCGATGGGCGTGAGTCCTATTCAATGTCTGTGAAAAAATATAAATGAGCCATATTTATGCTCTCTGTACCTCTGGTCATGAGTCTTATTCACTCTTTTTGAACCTCCACGTGTAAGTGTTTTTTTTGATTCCATGAACCTCCTCACGCAAGTCTTGTTTCCACTTTGCGTAATACCAACATTTTTTCTCTTGAGAGCGATAAAAGAATTTTCGCTTCTATGAGATCGACATGTTAAACCTCTATTCTATCTACTAATAATTATTTCTTTTCATGATTTCCTAGTGATAGATTATATTTACGATTTCTAGAAGTCCCTAGTGTGAGTCTGCATTTGTGCTTTCTACGAGATCAATGTTGTCTCTTCATGATATTTTGGAATGTATTCCTTTTTTAACAACCTCATGCCTTTTCAACAATCATAATCAACACAAAATATCTATCAGGATGGATCCTTACCTAACAATCTCCCCCTTTGGGTTCGTTGATAACTAAAAAATTTTTGAAACAGTGTTATAGATTCTTCCATCATCTACAAAAATTTCTCTACTGGTGATTCTGATAGTGATCAGAGATTAATCAACAACGAATATAACCCCACATGAACCATTCTCAGCATGATGAATAAGAGTATCTTGAAAGTTTAATCAATCAATCACTTCATTCCAAAACCACTAAACTATTTTCACCACGAACCTAATGTGTTGTGATATATATACTTTGATCGGTCATATTTAACTTCTTTAGTTTTAAAACTCCCCCTAATTCATTGATACCCATATCAACATTTCCCTATATTGATAAAGGAATTTTCTACCCATTTATAGTCATAATACCCCCCCCCCCCCCCTTCAATGAACATGATGGTCACTTCATTATGGTTTTTAATAGGGTAAAGAGAACAAATTAACATATCCATGAAAAACAAATTATACATTAGGGAGTGGGGGTCCCACATATATACCTATTCATGTGCGGGGAGTCAATTGAACTTCAATATCCATTTGATACCATTTAATGTCTTATTTAGGTAACGAATTTTTTAGTTGTTTTACATCCTATAGTCCTATAGTCACATACTCCAACTTCACAATCCATTTCTCCATGTTCTCTAGGATAAAATTACACTTCATCTCCATTTGATTTTCCATTGTGTGATTTATTTTATTTTTATGAAAATTATATCCCATGAACTGTCACAATGGATTCTAATTAGGGGGCTTCACTTCAACTCCCATATCATCGAGCTTATACTTCATCCAAAATATATACATGAATTCTTGAGTACAAACAATATATTTAGATTATGTGGTGATCAATGAAATGAAATATTGTTTTATGATTTTCAATGAAATAAAAATCCACCAATATAGAATGCACCACCTAATGTTGATTTTCTATCATCTGCTGATCTCGATCAATCTGCATCTCGGTAGCCCATTAACTCTTACTGAGATTTATCATTATACAATAAACCAACATCCATCGTGACCTTTATGTATCGAAGCATTAGTTTCACAGAAAACAATTGGTTTTTCTTTTTATTTCTTTAATACCAGGCATCATCTAATGTGGAAAAACCATATAAGGTATTTTTACTATCATATTAAATAAACTAGCAATGATTTTTCTATATTATGTGACATAAAATTCAATGTCTTTATCATCCCAATATAGTTTCTTATGTTAATAAAATAGAATTATCATATCTTTGGAATTATCCATTATAAATCTTCTTAAAACATACTTGGAACATTTTTATTGAGAAATGATTGTTCCATTAATTTATTTTTTCACTTGTAAACCAAGTAAAATTTTTAGTTCATCAATTTTGATTTGTTTCGAATCACTATGTTATCATCATTCATATTGTTTTTAAAGACCTATTTAGTACTAAATACATTATTATTCGTTAGTCTTGAAACAATATCCCATGTATAATTCTTTTTAATTTGTTCAAGCACTCCATTCATAACCTGAACCCATTTTTCATCTCAAGCTACATCCTCAAAACATTTAGGCTCTACCAGTGATAAGATCAATTCTTTCTATAAAGTCTTCATCGTCCATGACTACACTAGAACTGTCTGATCATCGGTTATGGTATGTATTTCAATTTTTGATCTTCTCTTTTATGTTTTTAAAGATACTAGTTTATGATCAACATTTTTATTATCTAAATATTCGTATGAATAATCCCCATGAACTATAATATCCACCATTCATCTTTTATCTTCATCAATATCCTCTTGAGACTGATCATGTTTTTTTAATACTCTTCTCATTAGTTACTATAGTTACATCATATCTTTAAACTAACTTTCTTAGCTAATTATTAAATCATTTATATTCTTTTCTTTTCTTTGAGTAGCCAAGAAACATTCCTTTATCTTTACAGCACTCAAACTTCATTTTTTACTCCTTACTGATAATGAAACAATTACTTCCAATGACACAAAATTATGTAAACATTGTCTTCCTTCCATACAATGTCACATACGGACTCTTATATTATTTAAAACATAGAAACATTGTATTTTATGTGTATAATGATTTCATCACTTCATCTTTCCAAAATGTTTCTTGAAGGTCTTTATCAATGATAATTGTTTTAGCCACATTGTTTATAATTCGATTTCTTCTCCCAACTACTACATTATTTCTTGGATTTAATACTATTGAAACTTACTTCTTTATCCCGTGCTTCTGGAGATAATAATCCACTTGGAAATTTGTTTACGTAGTTCCATTATATGTTTGGATGATCAGTATTTTTTGACATTGAATCTTATAAAACATCCCATTAATATGTTGTTATGAAACTGAACACTTCAGAAAATAGATTGAGGACTGAAACCCATGAAATTCAACTAAAATCATCAATTAAGAGAACATAATATCTCCACCCATCAATATCTATTTCTGAAATAGGTTTGCACACATCAATATGCACTAATTGAAGAACTTTTTTCACCTTTTCTCTTATGCCTTATATGTATTTAGAATGATATTAACTTATTCAAAATAAACATATGTATGAGTATGATCATGTGATAACTTAGGTAGGTCACAAGAAAAATCACATTTCACAATATCTTTTAAGGTCATCTTTCTCATGTGTCAAATACATTTTTTATATAACTTTTTTCTATCTTCCTTAGATAGAACAAACATATGTTGTTATCCACTCACAAGGTAGATATTTCCATTTGAACACATTAAATGAAAAACAACTACACCATACTTTTAATTGATGAAAAATAATTTATTTGAAAAGATTAAGGAATTTCCTAAGTTGCAGAGTTGATGTAAAAATAACAGGTTGTCACTGATACCTTCAACAACCAAGATATCGGCACATCTCATGTCTTTTCCCCCAAACCATTCCTTTCATGAGCCAATAATTTTTAGCACATCATCACTACCAAAACATATAATACATTCTCTATCATATCTAATTATGGTCACAAGTTCCTTATTTTTTGGTAAATGAGAGGTTTATAATCTTTCAATGATCAATATTCCAGTGCGATCTAATTATTTGAAAGCATTCCCCATAACCCCTAATTGTTCATCTCTTTTCTTTTTGATTGATGTCATCGAATAATAGTATTGATGATGCTCATAGAATGATGGACCACTTTTATCTTATAATAATGTCAATTGATTTTGTGTTTTCATCTCATTTGATGTTGAATTGAGTTGTTTCTTATAACCATATTATGTATATTTGGTAATGTTTTCATTATTATTGATGAAAAATATATCTCTGTGTGTCTGAATCCTCTACACTTGAAATAGTCACCATGGAAGGATGTGTTGGAGAATTGAGCTATGTGTGGTTTTATATTTGGGTCTTGTTCCCATTGATACCTCTTAGATATGGAATATACATTTTTGGAGTCTCCCATCTTTGAGAAACCATAACATCTAGTGCGGGGTGAATTCTTATGTGTCATTACTACCCCAATACAATTCCCTTGGGTACTATGAATCTTCTAGTTCTGATTCATATAAAAATCAATATTTAACCCTAGAGTGGGAGCTGGTAGTATTACATAAATCATCACTAATTTCCATAAGTGATTAAGAACCATACATTTTTATAATTCAGGTTAAAAAATATCCATTACAAAAATTCTTTTGTTTGTTAAAAAAGATCACAGAACTCTAATTTTAATATTTATATTTTCTTTATGTCCTAATTTTTTTAAGTCAATAGTTTTTTCTGATCTTTCAATTTCCTTATCATACTGAAAACTTCCTCTTCATGGTTTATGATAAATTTCATTTGATCATTCCCATAATTATTCAAAATTTTAATATCTCTTTTTTTATTCTATAATTTGAATTTGTACTCAACAACCCTTTCTGATTTATCTAAGATTTAATATTTAAGTATTTAAATTTCAACTATTAGCACATAATTTTCTTCTTCTATATCTTTCATAATGAGTTTCTCCTCACATACCATGATATTGGATTTCTTTTTCTGGCTCTCCACACATATATCTCTTCAATTATTGCTTTGAAAATTACATGAACGCCAAATCATCCAAAGAATTATCTTTAATAATTTTTTATTTATTCATTTAATTTGGAGTTTCATAGAACATTACCAGTAGAATTTTCTTCAAAAACATAAATTCCACCCACACTTCTTCCTCATATTCTTCTGAATTTTCCTCTTCATTTAAAAAAACAATCTTCTTTTGTAATAAATTTTTATTAATATTTTTTTTACCTTTCTCAAAGGCTGAATAATTATTTATAAGAATTTTAAATTTATCCTCATCATCATATTGAGTCTTCTCAAGGATCGTCATAGAAAAATGTCCAACATTTCCACATTGAAATCATGAATGTTGTAGTTTCCCTTTGAACATTCATTTTCCTCTTCATAAATTTGATGAAATGAATGAAATGAATTATTCTGTCTCTTCATCTTCATGTACGTCTTCAACAGTGAACTTATTCATGGATATAAATTCCACTTATTTAGACATCCACTTTTCCACAAAATAATTATTCTCATCTAGTATGCATAATTAATAATATGTGAGCTATCCAATGTCATATCCTTTTGATATTTATCTTTCAATAAAGAAATATTCAGATTGTACTGGATTGGAAGACTTCTCATGATGCACTTGATAATCATTAAATATTCAATAATTTCCCCAAGGAAATGAATATCATCCACAACAACATTCACCATGTAAAATAATTAATCAACAGACTCATTCGGGTGCATTATGGGAACCACATACTTGTTTTATAGAACCTAATTATATTCCTCAATGAATTTTTATTGACACTAAAAAATATTTTGTATATTTTCCCACATTGAATTTGATGACATACATGACATAGACTTAGAATAAATTTCAATAGATAGGGATACCTCTAAATCATTGATTATTTTAGCATCAAAATCTATTTCTCTTAATCAAACATCTGATAAATCACCATTTTCGATAATCAAAAAAAATTAACTATTTCTATTCTAAATAGATCCATTCCATAATATATAAAGTACTTTAGTGTCTAATTCTACCATAACTGAAAAAAACGTCATCAAATATCAGAACCGCATTATTATAGGAAACCATCATTGAAACAATTTGCAAAGAAACACTATGATTTAACATTATCTATGTTGCCAATTATTTGGACTTCTACGATGAATAACCTGAGGGGGGGTGAATCAGGGTATGGCATATTAAAATATCTACCCCTTAAAATCTTGTTACCTTTTTTAAAAAAGCACCATTTCTCCCTTTATCATAGAAATGTATGGACATAAATGAAATCACACGTATGAAAAACAATTATACTTGGTTCACCCTCACTATGAAACATATAAAGATAATATAATTGAAATGTGTCATTGTACCAAATAAAATAAGGATGATTTCCAAAATAAGGTTTTGGATATATCACATTTATGCCCACGTTCACTACCTTTACAAGGTTTACGGTCATCTTACTACTTTCCCAAGGGTCACTCCATAACTCTCTTCCGATGGACCACTATTGGTGGAAAGGGTCACTTCCTTCCATTAACATTACCAAATTATCTATAAATGATTAATACAAAATATGGACATGTAGTTCCCTTCATTAACAGTAATGAATTCATCCTCTACTGTATATAGATTCCCAGTTGAAGTTCTTTCCGAGCTTCTCCATTACTTCTGTGAAAACAATTAGATACACTGCTTCAACTTTCCAAACACCTGGAATAGACTTCTCATTATTGTATACATACCAATTACCTCTTATTTTTAAGTATCTTCATGTGATTCTGAGAATCATATTTCCTGATTTGAATGTATTATTGAATATTCACCTTCAAAAAGTATTATCGAATGGTGTAGAACCTTTGTCTTCATCTTCTTCTTCATCAGAATTAAGATATGACAATGATACTACTCATAGGGTAATATCGGCATCTATATTTATAAACAATATTCTTGTGTGATACACCTATGTGAGGCCCTAGTGCATAACTCCTTAGGTGAGATACTGGTGCATACCCCTATGTGAGAACCTATGTCATACCCTTTCATTAGTCTTGGCATGAACCATTGTTTTCTCTTTCTGGAAGTACTACTTTGCATGATTCCACTTGAAGGAACTTTATTTTCACTTTGTGTAGGTTTCCTAGCACAAATTGAGATCACGCTTTGCATTAGTATCCTAGAATGAACCCTATTATCTCTTTGTGTGAGTTTGCTAGAGTGAACCCTTGTTCATGATTTCATGTGTTCTCTAAGAACGAACCCTATTTGTGATCTTTGTGATCATAATGGCATGAACAATTATTTGCGCTTGTATGAGTACTCCGAGTTAGAATATTATTAGAAGATTCTAGGTGTCTCCTAGTGCAAACCCTTCTTTGCAATCGCATGATTCCTTCTATTGTGAACCCTATTCAAACTTTCATGAGTCCTCCATACATGAATCTTCCTTGTGATATCTCTCTGATAACCTCCTCTAAAATAGATTAAGATATAAGAAAGATTGAAAAATTAGTCTATGTTTAAGGATGGTTTAAGGGTATTTATAGTCATAAACCCACCCCCATAACTCCACAATTTGCAGACAACCATATGTATCACCACCACAGTTCTCACACTCCATGAGTCTTCATCACTAGATCAACGAATATTTGATGCTCTATGAACCTCCTAGAATGAGTCCTTGGAAGTAGTTCAATTCAAAAATATTTCTTAGTAAACCCCCTAGAGAGAGTCCTACTCACACTGTAAAAACCTCTGAGCATGAATCATGTTTTCACTTCCATGAACACTTGGGGCACAAGTCTTGTTCACAAACTCCATAAACCTTCTTGTACGAGTCCTCTATTTACTCTACGAAGCTATGGGAATGATTCATGTTCTCACATCCATGAACCTCCTAGAATGAGTCTTGTTCATGATTCATCCAAGAACAACAATTTCAAACATGAATGTGATCAAAGTGTTCTAACATTCATGTGATCAAATTGTTCAATCTCTACGAGACTTATTCAGCATTCGTGCTTTGCTTGAGCCCCTTGTGAGAGTCTACATTGTCTCTTTCTATGAGTCCCTGGTGTGAGTCTACATTAGCAATTTGCACGAGATCAATGATAAATCTACATTTCTTATTTAATAACCAACCGTCATTATAAACCTAAAACTTTGTTAATAAACAATAATCAGTCCCAAATCATCATCATGAGGGATTTTTACCTAAATAATAGGGTAAAACCCACACTCCCACTGAACCACCAATAAAAACATCGATAAAAATAATTTTTAATGTATCCAATTTCTTTTATAACTTCATTTAATCGAATTTTCCCTGACATGGATTCTTTCTTTAATCCATAAATACATCTCTACAACATGAATACCCTTATCATTTTTCAGGGAGTTATAAACCCTTCTTATTCATTCATATAGATATCTTCTTGAATTTTACAATTAAAGAAGTATATTTTATTATAAATATACCAAATATAATAATCATTGAAATATATTATTTTGTGTATAATTATGTTGGATTTAGAAATGGATTATCCAAAAAAGGTTTCATCATAGTCAATACCTCAATGTTTTTTAAACACATTATCCATAGGCCATGATTTATAGGTATTTACTTTACCTTCTCTATCTAGTTTTATATGAAATACCCATTTTTACCCAACTAGATTTACATCAATTAGAAGAACAACTAGAACCCAAACATTCTTTTGATATATGGAATCCATCTTGAATTCATTTATACTTATCATCTTTGGTATTTTTATGGTTTAGTAACTTCCATAGGTAATAAAATCCTTATTTTACACCAATAATGATTCACCCACTATAGTGACTAAAAAACATATAATTCTAGTTTTCTACCATCTCTAGTGCTCTTATGTTTTACATATGATTTAGGATTAAAATATCCCATGGGGGCCTATGGAATCTCTTCTTGTTCCAACATGTATATATCTTGAGAATAAACTTCATCAAATAAATCTTTCTCCCACTATCATTTTATTACGATTTTCTACAAATCAGGATAAATGGATTGTATTTTAGTGGTAACCTTAATTTTTTAGGGTTATACATATATTATCCCCTTTATTCTTTAGGATTCCCTATAAAGACACACATCATGACTCAAGGTTTTTGTTTGTCTCTTGAGTGAACCTTAACTATTGATTCACATTACCCATGCAAGAGTATGTTCTAACATAAAATTATTTATATAAATTAATTCATATGGTATTCCATTTTCCACCATAGTTTTTACTCATTTAATAATATTTTTGTGGTGTATAATTCATATCCCCAAATAAGAAATTGAAGATTTACATGACTCTTCATTGACCATAACATTTTTAGTATGGTATATTGATAATTTCACTAACACCATTCCACATAACTTTATATGTTGGAGTGATTTGATATAGAAGCATAAACTCCCATAAAAAATTGATAAAATCATAGTTTAGATATTCACCACCAAGATCAGTTCAAAACTAATCGATATTATTTACATGTAGATTTTATACATAATGATTTAATTCATTTATCATTTTAAAGGAATCAAACTTATACTGTATCATGTAAATACATCCATACATACTCAAGTCTTCAATAACAATTATAAAGTAGGAATATACACCTATAGAATCTATTGAAAGAGGTCTACAAGCATTAGTGTGTACCAATTATTGATTATTTCTGTCCCTTTAACCTTTTCCATTAAAATTTAGTTTGAAAAACATTACATGTTAAAAATCATGACATCTTTTATGTTAATTTAACTCCATATAGTCAAAATAGATTTCATGATTAACCTTTATTAAACCCTTCTCATTTATGTGTCCAAAATGGTGATGCCATAACTATGTGCTAAATGATTCATGGGAACAAGATCCATTATAAATTTCAAAAACTGCATTCTAATAATATAAAATATAAAGACCATTATTTAAATGCTTTATACCATTACATATATTGTTTTTGCAAAATAAAAAAATTTATATACAAACATGAAATAACATAAATCTCTATCTAAATAGGAAACAACAATTTGGTTCTTGGTAATATTTAGAAGATAATAAGACATTTTTACAACCAAAATCACCCATTTTGGCATTGGAAGGTAGTTATCTATTTAACCAAAGAAGCAAGTTAAGATCTATTGGAAACTCAAAGATCTGCCTCTCTTAGGGAATTTTTCTAGAATATACTCGTTTCATAAATTGGTATATAATTGTGAGCCCCAATATCTATATATATTACAAAACCAGAAAATATGGATATATTTCACTCCATAACATACACACATAAATCTTTTTAATTCTTTTTTAGGGTCATATTATTCTTCAAGTGTCCAAGATTTCCACATGAAAAACATACTAAATTATATCTGTTTACTTACATTGGATCTTATTATTCTTAGAATGATGATTTTTAGGGGACTTAGACATTTTGTGAGTATTATATCCCATTTCCATATTCATTATTTTTGTACTCATAATAAGGATTATAGGTTTTTCATGCCCCATGTCCTTGTCAATATAGATAATTGAGGTATGTAATCTAGAAAGATTCTTATCACTATTATTCATGTTGTAAATCACAATAAAATTTGATAATACTTTAGGTAGGGAGGATATAATGAGATATATGTAGATATAATCAAGGATTTTTAAGCCCAAGATGTCTATTTTCTCTATGTAGTTATTCATGTCAACTATTCAAGGCCCTGGTGGATATAATTCTCCAAGATTTAATCTAAATGGTACATTGGAAATATCATATCTCTCTCATTTTTCCATCTCCTAATAAAGATCATGAAGGAGACACATGATTCTATACACATTTATATCACTATGTTTCATTAAAAGATAAAATACATAGATGATATCATGAAACATTGGGCATTCATTGAATTTTCCATGTCCTTCATATTGAATGATACTTCTTCCTCACTATCCTTTCTAGCAAGTGACACGGAAAGTGGGGTTTCCATTTATCGTATAGTATAATGCATTGGCACTTATACCAATCATTGAAATTCAATACAGTGATAAGTTTATCCTTATATAGTATGGATCACATTGATATATTTGAATTCATGTGAATTTCCATTTCCCAATAATTAAAAAATAATTATTTCTGGTTAACTAGATTATAATTTAGATAAATAAATAAATTATTTAATTCATCCCACTTTATTTTTTAAGAACTCAATATCCCTCACCATTTGATTCATAATATCCTATTACATGGATACTCTAGAGTAAAGGAAGCATATCTCCCTTCTAATAACCCCAGACTGAGCTATGAGCCCTAATCCTAAAATCGTGGTTAATAATTTACTCAAAAAATATCCTACTAGTTTCACCATGTCACACAGAGGTGATTATTCGTTAACAAAAACTATGACAAGTCCTCCAAAAACTGAAGTGAGAAATCCTTTAATAATATAAATCACCTCAATCAATATTGGTATGTAATAATTGATTTCAACCCAAGTACTGGAAGTCTATACATACATAATTTGTAATTCTAGGTATTTTATATTTCCGCATAATATTCCCATTTTATCTTTATTACATGATTATTAACAGTAAGTGGATATACATAAGTAATTAAACAATTCCTCATAAAATTATTCACAATCCAGTTATTTAATTCTATCTTCCATTCATTACTAATTCATTATTTTAATTTGAACACCATATATTGAAGTAAATAAAGAACCATGGAACTAAAAAATCAAATAGATAAAGTGGTATGATCATGAGATTTGTAGGATTGTTTTGGTATCTAATTATTGACAATCCAACTATAGCCCAGGGGTAAAACTCCTAGAACTTATATTAGTTAAAGCTACAACATTTGTAACACCGTGATATGAACCACCAAGCCTAAACTAGAGTTCCACATAACCGTATTCACACCTCCACATATGAAAGAGGCTTCCATATATAATTCAGGGTCAATATTCATCAATGGGGAGAATATAATCTCAATAACATGTACTTTCAGAAATAATATTATTTTAAAAATTAACAAAATATAATAATTATATTAAACAAGAATAAGCTTAGTACATGACACACCAATCATGCAAATAAATAAACAGGATCCCAAACATGGAAATCCAAACAATATAAAATGTACGGTAGATAATAAATAAATAAAATATGTTGAGTCCTATATAGTTCATTCGGGTCCACTACCACCTCTATTCTCATCCACTCAGCTATTATCCAAGAGCCCATTTACCTTACTTGGATCCATATACATGATGTTTTCACACACATCAATGTTTCTATATAGGGTGTGAGTAATAAAACCAACAATACACCAACAGTGCAGCCTAAAAATTTGTTCACATGTATAATACGTGTATTCCTTATTAATAATAAATTTCTAAACATGAATAACAATTTAAAATCATGTATTGATCTCTTGTGGACTAACCTGGATTCTACAAACCCATGGCCATATCTACTTGTCCTCCGTGTTGAAATAATAATGATAATGTTTTGGAAGTAACCAATACTGGCCACAGGGCTAGTTAAACTTTCACATGACAAACTACAATGCATAATACTAGGCATTGAGCATGCTACTCCAAAATTAACTATTCATAAAATGACATGGTACTTGGAATATAGAAATCAAGTGTATCATCAACATGGAATTTAATGGCATCATCGTGTATCCACAATGTTATTATTTCCATCATTTGCATCATCAAAATTTGTGCATACTCCCCCTCTGTGGTACAATCATGTCACAACGGTCCACCTCTACCAAGAACCACGAATGATACATACAAATGATAGGTAACATGCATAACAAGGTAGAGCATATGAGGAATGCATATCATCATGAGAAATAAATTAGAAACCCACAGACAAGCATTTGTATGTGTGTTATTAACATAAATGTGATCAAAAAACATATACGCAATACTCATGGCATCTGGATTCAGAATGGGTGTCAAGGGATTCAAGAACACTCACACAAGATCATAAAAAATAGTGATCATCATGGTATTCCAAAAACTGAATTTCACCATGATAAGAAAGTGTTTATGATCTCAAAGTATGGTATGGAAATTCTTACCTCATGATTTTCAATACTAACATCAAGGATCTTCAAGGGTTCTTTTGACAAAAACACATCAAGAACCTAAAAATTACTATCTCATATGTAAAAAATTCCTAACATGGATATCAATTTATCAATTAAAAAAAGGTTTCGAAAGATACTGAAGTAGAATTCATGGTCAACAACATCATTCTATAATCACATTCATTAAGTAGGGCATCAACATGATCAATTTTGAGGTTTTGTAAAAAGTAATGAATTCCAATTCACTGAATCTATCATCATTGAAAGAACATTTTGTGAATTATCCATTGATTTTATAAGAATGATTCAATTATAGATAAAAAATAGAAATCTATAAAGATTCCATCATTATAATGGAAAAAATGATATTCAATATGAATAAGAACATACAAATATTGATTCATAAATATTTTCCAAGAAACATCGTCACATGATAAGAGTGTTTTCGATCACCAACAACAATTTAGATCATCAAAAGTTCATTATACCCCCAAAACCGAAATCCATTCACTAGAATGAACAAACATTAAATATCCATTCAATAACATCAACGAATGAATATTGAATCAAGAGAAAATATAAAATTATATCCAAATAGAATATATTTATCCAAAATGGAGAAATCATGGAAAAATCCAAATTCAATAGAAATGTTGAGGGAGATATAACAATGTACGTAGATTGTACAATTACTGGTAAAAATGAAGCCAAAAATGGGGGAAATTAATATGATTTAATAAAAATTTCAAGAATAAAATGATTTATGGTTTTGGATAAAAATCATTTAAAAGTGAAAAAATACTTGAATCAAATGGGTTCATTTCAATTAATAAGACATAAAAACGTTCAATAATCAAATTAATTCCCCCTAATTTAGTTCTTTTGAATTTACCTATGAAACAAATGATATCCAAAGGCCAAGTTCATTAAATTTTTGATTTATTAAATTTTTTTATGCTCATGAACCTCCCACCATGTAGTGGTCCATGCCATGGTGTTCCTGATCCCAAATATAAAATAGCTTGGGCAAAAACATGGCCTAAATAGGCTAGACATTTTTCCCAACATTGGTTCTTACCAAATCTATTTTGGATAGTTAGATGTCTAAAACATTTGAAAACCTATCCAAAGAAACCCAAAGGCTATAGACCCTCTTCTAGACATTGTTTAACAGAAAATTATGAATAAGACGTGGCTAAAAATATTTATTATTAAAAAAATAAAATCATAAGGCTTTTAAATTATCCACCTCTAAGATATTCTCATCCTGATGAAGCATCCATATGGGCCCTAATCTAATAACTTACGTAATTGAGATTGAATGTCATCCTATCAGTCCCAAGTCTCTTCCTAGATTTTCCCATTTTTCAACAAGACTTAGACGATTGGTACCATATTCTATCAAAGGAATTTCTCACATTAGTCTACGATCTATAATGGGCCCTCCTAGTATGATGTATCTTGATCCAGCAAAATATCCTCACAATTTATGACATGTGAGGGATCAGTAATATACATATGAAGCTGATTCACATGAAACACATCATCCATACCATGTTAGTGTGAAGTAATATCCCTGTGGAATTCCATTATTCTAACCTAATCAGTGATCACAAAAGGTAAAACATAATAAGGGGAATGTTTTACCTATATATTTAGACATCAGTGCATGAAATATGGATTCACTTTCAATAAAAATATGTCACCTAATGAAAGCTCTAGTGGTATTATCCTATCATTGGAATATAATATATACCTTCTATAACCTATGATCGTCCACTTTTGAATATGTTTCACTCTCTCGATGGTCTTCATGAGAAAACTGGCACCCAAAACTACTGCCTCATTTGCCTCATGGTAATAGAGTAGTGAATGATATGGACTCCCGTATATAACCTCATAATATTCAATTTTAATTGAATCTAGGTAATTTTTGTTGTACAAAAACTCAACCAAGGAAATATGATCATATCAGGATCTACATATTTCTAAAATGCAAGCTTGAAACATATCTTCCATTATACATATTGGTTGATCTGACTGTTAGTCTACTTGTGAATGGTATCTTGTGATCAATATTAGTTTATTCCATAGCACCTTCTGTATCAAATTCCTAAAATACATTGTAAAAGAATTTATATATCAATAAAAATTCTCAATGGGAATTCATTTAATCATATGATCTCAATGAAATAAATATTTTACATCTTTTATACTAAGTGAGTATCATAGATCAGTAATATGTGAGAAACCTTCATCATCCAATTTAAAATAACATATAAAAATCATTACTCATCGGGGTCAAAGGAAACCGCATCATAAAATCCTACTAGAGGTATTCCAAATCCAAAACGCAACAGGAAATGGATAGAGTAAACCACAAGGATGATGGTTCTTGGCCTTTACCCTATGGTAGGTAAGGAATCATTAAATGAATCTAGAAATGTCTCTCATTTTTCATGGCCACAATAAATATTTGATGTAGTCATGATACATCTTTATTGCTCTAGGATTTACTGATCATATAGAGGTTTGGTAGTCTCTCTTCATCTCTTCCCTGAAAGAAGGAGGGATAGAAACTCTCCATTGTGTAAATATCACATCATCAACATCCAATGACCACCCAAATAATAGGTTACAACCTATAATCCATTAACTTATCATAGCATTTTTAGTGTCTTATTATTAACAAGGCTCCAACCATTCTACAAGAAAAGATGTGATCATCAATAAGGAATAATCCTCCTTTCTTGGTCCTCAGAAGAATCTATCCTCCACTCAGCTAGTAATCTCATCAAATACCATTTCTACTCAAAAAAGTCAATCAATATTATCTTAATAAATGTAAATACATCTTATTACTAAGATAATTTTTTATTACGTTACATTTTCATGTTGTTTAGTCCATATCAAATTCAAACGTCTATACATACTATACCCAACACCTCTATCTCAGATTGAGTTCCCACAGTGTGAAGATATAGAAAAGAATTTTTTGGTTAGTTTAGAGAAAACAACTTCATACCAAATAGATAATGTCCACAATACTTCAAATCATATACCACTGATATCATCTCCACATTTTTATTAGGTTTTTTCTTCTAATGGGGACATAGTTGATGTGACCAATAAGAAACTTCCTCTTATCTCTACATAATTACTACTCCCAAACTGTTGCAGGATGAATCGTAGTATAAAACATATTAAATCCTAGAAAAAAGTAGGATCAATACTAATGTTGTATTCAACCATTTCATCAGCTCATGAAATTTATCTCTGTATATGTACTCCAATATATATCTTCACTTCCCTTCTTCGTAAACACATTCATGGGTGTTAGTAAATGAGAGAAGTCCTAAATATATGTCGGTAGTATACAACTAAACCTTGAAAACTATATATCTCAAATATGTTTTAGGGATGTTTCGAGGATATCACAACCTTATCCTTCACCAGATCTTTGGATACACCTTTAACAGACACCACATGCCCCAAAAATATCACCTTCAGTATCCAGAAGTACCACTTTGAAAACGTTTCATCAATAAAATGTTCATGAAACATAATTTGAACTTCCTTTAGGTGTATTACATAATTATATGAGGTAGATTGGTATATTTTCACATAATCAATGAACACCATGATGAGAGAGTCCAGATAAGTGTTAAATATCTTGTCCATGATGACCATGAACACTGTCAGCACATTCATCAAACCAGAAATTTCCAACAGATACTCTTACAACCCATAACTAATCCAAAATTCTATAATCATCTTGTCCTCATCTCTAACCCATATCTGGTTATGGATGAATAAATTATCAATCATGGATAACCCCCAGGATCACCATAATTGATGAAAAAGATACCTAATAATTAGAAAAGAATATCAGTTCTTCATTACAACATGGTTCAACTTCTAGTAATCAACATCGAGTCTTACACTACCATCCATTTTCATGGTGAAGAATATGGGTTCACTATAGGTTGATAACTCGATCTGTTAATGAACTACTACCTAAATTCATCAATATTCAGGTTGATCTTTGTTGGAATGGTTGGTTGCATATGATAAGAGGATGTCAAAATAGGTTATTCACATGGTATAAGATCTATCTCAAAGTCTATCACTCTATTAGGGAGAATTATTATAAAGCCATCCAAAAAGAAATAATAATTGATATCTATGACAAGAGGAAAGGATGAGGGGGTCTAATAATCCTACTAAAAGAGGAAAGCACAAAATCTGAAATATTATTTTCCTAAGATGACTCATGTCTAGACCAACTCTATATTCACCCAACTCATACTCATTGATCATCAAATACCTCACTCCCTTTATCTACGTAAAAGATACTAATATATATTATCAATAAATGAGATAATGAAAACATGTAAAACAATACATGCCATAAATCACATTGAAGTTCATCATCTTCAGAATCAACAAATCCCATAGATTTTCCATAACATGGGACTATAATATGATAATCTGGGTATCATTAAAGAAAATTCACATTAATTCCCAATGGTGTATCGAGAGAAAGTAACCCAAAAAATAACATGATTGGTATGAAAATGTCAGTGAAAAAATTTATATAAATGAAGAAATGAGAAGCACCAATATCAAACAAGGTAGCAAATAAAGTAGATTTTATCAATACCATACCTTGTATAGTCAGTAGCCCCTCACCGTCATCTACTAGTGTATAATCTACTGTATAAGCATGGATTATTTTGCTCTAGAACCCTATATATGTATCATCTAAGTCCTGATTGTTTGGTCCTACTTCTGAGTAACCTGAAAAGATCTCTAGGTCGAAGATTAAGTCTTTCATCCACCCATATGGAACCTCAACCTCGTGGATCTAGAGTAGAAAATCTGCATATGTCATGTCTACCAATACTTGATATTAGGTGATGTGATGAACCTGTGTTAGTTAAAAAAAATTACATAGTTATAGAATTCCAAATATTCTCTTGATTTTGGATAAAGAATCTAGAGTCTTCTCCATCTTCATATTGCTAATATTTTGCACATGCTAGTTATTTCATTTATTATACCTTGAATAGGTACTCATGGTAGCAGTAGGAGGTCCACCCAACTATGCACTATAAGGAATAAGAATACCAACTACATGATCCCGCTATAATACATATAATATTCTCATGTACTTCCACAGAACCTCTTGGTATGATTCTAGGTTGAAGCTTTGTACATTTTATTTGATGTCATGATGAAATATGATCTCAACATTCTTAGCCTTATTATCCTCAATTTAGGAAAAAATGAGTGAAGTGAATAATCTCATTGAAAACATGAAGAGTATGAAGAAGTTTTCATTAAACCCTACTATAGATTCATGAAATTCTATGAATGGTGAAGTATCATTATGTCGGAAAAAATCTACTAGAAAATAGGTCATTGAAATCCTTCTATATGAGACTCTCACATAGACTATCCTATCACATAAAACTCTACAACCATCTGGTAGATCTATGTAGAATGAATTCTTCCATATTGAACATCCTATTCGATGATGTCTCAATGAGGTCAAATATCCCATCATTGATATACACCAAGTCCTAAAATTCTTTTAGTCTACAGGTACCCTAAAAGGTTAGAGAATACTATAGATAGAAGTCATTGGAATAGTTGAGCATGGTGCTTCGAACTCCTCCTCCTTGAGAAGGAACAAGCATGAATGTTCCCATCTAAGTTGGGCCTACATGCTTTTCTACAAGAGTGAGAGTAGGGTTTTCCTTCATACAAGGATAATCCAAACCCCCTTTGGTTGATGGTCCCTTAAATCATCTATAAGGTTGAATATTTTTTATCATTAATAAAACATTATAATGTTTAAGGAATGTTGGAATCTGTTAATGGGATCACCCCAAGGTTTCCATAAGAGGATTCCCACTACACAATGTATACCCCCTAGTAGTAACTAACAATCTATATAATATAATATAAGTCAAAATCACATTTATATAAAAAAA
Organism: Viscum album; assembly: GCA_963277665.1. NCBI lineage: Eukaryota > Viridiplantae > Streptophyta > Magnoliopsida > Santalales > Viscaceae > Viscum > Viscum album. The sequence continues at coordinate 1,609,516,294 of OY728140.1, forward strand.
TAACAACATGCACAAGTTAAACTAATTAATGAAAAAAGATAAATCACAAAACATAGAAAAATACATATATAACTCAATAATTAATACAAGTCTATTCCAAACCAAAAGAACACATCAATGAATTGAATTACATTACTACTATGAATCATAAAAAACATGTATATATATGGAATGTGATCCGATGTGCTAGTCATTATGCATGAATGCACAAAATTCTTAAAAAATAGTTATTTAAATCCCCTCAATTGTAACATGGTTGTTCTTTACACATGAGCTGGCCAAACATATGGGGACTCCCCTACTCAAGTTCCACTTTGATCATATTATTTCTACCATATAATAGGTTAAAATTAGAAATCTATTCTATGATATAATTTTTTAACATCATGATCTAAACCATCGGATCCCAATAAAAGAAGCATGTGACCTCATGCACCCCTCCCCACACCCAAGAGGTTGTCGAACTAAAGAAATGGCCTAATCCAATCAGTGGGGAGACTATAAACTCAAAATCATTTAATTTTAAAAAAAATATGATAACATAATATAATAAAATTTAATAGTGAGGTTAAATATGTAGAAACTAATTAAATGGAATACTAGTCATAAAACTAAATAATCAGGAACCCATAATTGTAAGAAAAACTATAGTAAAATTTTCAAATGTGATAAATAAATAAAATCTATGGAGTAATCTTGAATCCATCCCAATATACTACTAGCTACATTCTATTATGGTCAACTATTATCCGTGGTCACCTTAGCCTTTCCCATATAGATCAACATGATCTCTAATTGGTTATCAAAATTCATATACAATGTGCGAGTAATAAAGTCAATAGGAAACCAAAGACGTATCCATAACAAATGTACACATTTTGGACATTTTTATTCCATTATTAGAAGAGATTCATAATCAATTATAATAATATAACATCATGTACTAAATGGTTGCGAACTAAAAAATCCACCATTAAAAGCAGACCATACCGACTTTGGATCCATACAAGAAGGATAGTTAAAATATCATGAAAGTCACCATGACTTACAACGAGGCTATTGAAACTATCTCTTGACAACTGAATGACATTTTACATACGTGAGACTCAAATTTCCCAATAACTAATTTATTTCATTCTACTTTGAATAACACTAGACATCGAGTTTTCTAGTCAACAATTCACTATGCATCAAATAACATGGTACTTGCAATACCAGCATCAAGTGCATCCCCAACACCAAATTCTATATAATAATCATATACCCACCCTGTGATCATGTAAATAGGTTCTATCATCACAATTCATGCACACTCCCACTCTAATGGAAAATCACGTCACAAAAGGCCACCTATACTAAGAACAAAAAATGAAACCTCTGAATGAATGGTAATATTCATAATAGGGTAGATCGTATGAGGCAAGAGTATAATCACAAGAAATAACTAGAAATATATATACTTGTTGTCAAATTCAACATTATAAAACCAGATATAATGAATAACCATAGAATCAAGTATCATAATGGGTCTCATGGGATTAACACAAACCCACATGCGATCATGATCAATCATTTTCCACAAGGCATTTCGAGATAGGAATTATATCAAGGAGAAAATGTGTATAATAGATCCTTATAAGGTATGGAACTTCCTACGTCAGGGTTTTCAATTATAGTGTTAGGCTTCTTCATGTGTGTTAATGACCAAAACACATTACGCACCCACAAATTACAAGATCACATGTCAAGGATTCTTAACATGGATTCCCATTTATCGAGAAAGTGGTTTAGAATGAGGAAAATTGTCACGACCCGTCCTCGGGGCCCGTGCCGTGACTACCCCAAGCCCGCCTTCCATAGGCCAGGGGTTGGCGACTAGCACCAAAGGCGTAAAATCCCGATAACTGGGAAGGCATTGCCTTTATAAAGAAAACAAGCACCACAGAGTACAAGCGGTAGTAAAACACTAAGTACAAAAAGAAGAGCTGAAAAGTAAAAGGGGCCGGAAATACAAGCCCAACTGTAAAGTACAACTCGAAAGGGAAAACAGCGACTGAAAAGTAAAGCTGCTACGCTGAGATGTCCACTGGAAATCCCACCTGAAGGGTGGGTACAGATAGCTCTTCTGCTCCTCGGGTCCCACCGTCTGCTCCAAGTATGACTCGCCCAGTGGTCTGCCTCTGGGTACCGCCTCGTCGTATAGTCCACCTCCAGGTACCGTCCAGTCCTCGAACACTCGGCCTCTGCCAGTACTGGCCGTCGTCTGCAACCAACACAACGAGGTGCGGGCATAGCCCGTGCAGGGGTGAGTATAACGATACTCAGTAGGGACCCCGAGACCCTCAAGGTCTCACAAAAACCAACAAGGATAAACACAAGAAGATCTCAACAGATAAACTCTACTTAGGTATATGCCCATACATATACCTAAGTTATCAAGTAACCCATCTCAATCATGAGGAAACACAAGAATTGTGAAATCGACGGATAACCACTACCCGGGTATATGCCCATACATATACCAATGTTAGCAAGTGACCCATCTCAATCATAAAGTAACACAGGGTCAAAAGTCTCAGCTCAAACCAGGATTTTCATTATCGAAACCGTAACTGCTGAAGAGCTCCGTCTCTGGAGTGTGCAGTGGTCCTGTCACGACTCCGAGGTACTGCTCACTAACCTAAGACTGCTGAGGTACTCCTCCTGTCGAGTACTGCGGGTTTGCGGCCAACTACCTGGCGCTCCGTCCGCTGAGGGTCTGTCGCCAAATACCGGGCGCTACCCAGATAGCCTACTGAGGTACTCTCCGGACGAGCACCGCGGGTCTGCACTGTCACTCAGGTAGTGCTCCGTCCGCCATGGGTCTGCACCTCAGAAAGTAGTGCTCCGTCCACTGGGCTAGTCGACTCACTCCAAGTCGTGTCGGTCAAGCAGTCGTCAGGTCTCAGCCGGCTACACGGTCTCCGTACTCTGCACGCTCGTCTCCGGGAGGGTCCGCTCCACGAGCTACTGGCCGATACTCCAAGTATCTCAAAGTCCCACGAAGAAGTGTCTCAAAAGTCCGTCTCGTCACAGGGGTCTCAACGCAACAGACGGCGCGTCGATCGGACGCCCGGTCTGTGAGTTATTAGCCTTCTCGTCCCAGGGGCCCGGTTGGTTTCGTGAGCGAAACCAATCCCGGCCGTATCTCAACTGCACCCCGAACTCCCATAGGGTATACTCAAAGGGACCGTTACTCAACGTAACCACCAACGCCGCTGACGGCTCGTCAAGCGGACGTCCTGTCTGAAAGATATCAGCATTCCCGTTCCAGGGGCCCGGTTGGATTTCGGGTACAATCCAACCCGGCCATACTCCGACTGTATCCAAAACTCGGGCGGAGTATATCAAAAGTTCCGTCTCATCAAGAGGAAGTCAACGAAACAGACGGCGCGTCAATCGGACGCCCGGTCTGTGAGTTATTGGCATTTTCGTCTCCGGGGCCCGGTTGGTTTTTAAGGAAAAACCAACCCGACCGTACTCCACCTGCGTCCGAACCTCGGGCGGAGTATGCCAAAAGATCTGTCTCACTAAAAGGAACACAACGCGACTGACGACACGTCAATCGGACGTCCGTAGCTCAAGTTATGAGCGTTTCCGCTCCGAAGGCCCGGTTGGTTTCGTGAACGAACCAACCCGGCCAGACTCAAAGTTAACCGAAACCTTGAGTGCGATATACCGAAACGACCGTCTCGGTCCAAGGATCGCGTTGCCGCAGACGGTTCGTCATTCGGAGATCCGAGGCTCAAGTTATGAGCCAGGAACCGAAACTGGTCCGAAACGGGGGGTCCGGGTCCGGGCCGACCCGGCCCGACCCCCCCCCCCCCCCCCCCCTCTGGACGGCGCGGCGGCCGGCGGCGGCGGACGGCGGCGGCGGACGGCGGCGCCGGGCGGCGGCGCGGCGGCCGACGGCGGCGGCGGACGGCGGCGCCGGGCGGCGGCGCGGCGGCGCGGCGGCGGCAGACGGCGGCGGCGGACGGCGGCGGCGGCTGGCCGCGGGGCGGCGGCGGCGGGCCGCGTGGCGGCGGCGGGAGGCACGCGGGGCTAAGCCCCGCGTTTCACAAGGCGGCACGGCTATAAGCCGTGCCTTGCAAAAGAAACGGCCCCCGCAAGTGGGGGCCGGCTGGATAAAAACCGGGGGGGCTTTGCCCCCCCCCCTCCTTTAATTGAACCCCCCCCCCCTCTCTTAAAGAGGGGGTTTTATTTAAGTGGCCGGGGAATTAAATTCCCCGGTTTTAATGGTATCCGGCCGGCCAGCTGGCCGGCCGGTTTTTCTCTAACGGGGCCGGAATTTCCGGTCCCCCTTCGGCTTCCGACGCCGGCGGCCCGGCCGCCGGTCTCTTCTTCCGCCGCGGCCCGGAACCGGCCGCGGTCTTCTCGTCCCGCCGCGGCCCGGAACCGGCCGCGGTCTCCTCGTCCCGCCGCGGCCCGGAACCGGCCGCGGTCTCCTCATCCCGCCGCGGCCCGGAACCGGCCGCGGTATTCGTCGTCCGGCGCGGTGCGACGGCACCGCGCCCCTTTCGCCGTGCCATGATTCCTTCCAACGCGGCGCGACGGCGTCGCGTTCTTGAAGATTCTCCTTGGCGTAACGCGACGGTGTTGCGTAAAATTAAACGCACAATCATCCGCGTGGTGCGACGGCACCACGCCACTTGCTTCCACCCGCAAGAACAACAAGAATGTTGGAGGGGTTCGGTCGTGTTCGTACGGACCGGCCCCCCTCACGTTAAATTAATAACGCATCTTAAAATAATCAACATCCCATGTTAGTTATACGAACCACGAGAAGAATGAAATAATTAAATATTAAATCAACCACCCCTACCTTGGGTACAAGATCGAGGATTCGACTATGTCCGCGGAAGACGGCGTCGCGGAAGTCGGGCGTCGCGGTCGTCGTTCGTCAAATCCGTTGACGAAGAGGCGCGTCCGAAGAAGCACGTCGTTGGCGAATCCTTGTACGCCGACGAAGGTTTTTCCGAGGAAGGTGCGGTGTTCTCCCTCGTTGACACCGAAGACGAAGAAGAGCGGAGCGGCGTTCTTCGTCGGAAAAAGAGCGTTCCTCGTCAAGTCTTGCGGAAAGTCAAATAAAAGGTAACATCGAACTCAAGAACCATTACCTCGATAGTCGCACGTTGACGGAGTCGTGGAAAATCGGTGTCGATTCCTTTGACGTCGGAGGAAGAGTTGTTGTCGAAGGCGTTCGTCGCGGAAAACCGACGCGGAAGGGATGACGCGGAAGAAGAACGTCGCGTCGCGGATACGGCGTCGCGGATGGATCGTGTTCTTCGGCGGAGAAGTTCTTCGTTGAAGAACGACGTTCTTCGCGTTCTTCGTTGAGGTTGAAGAAGAAGAAGAGGAGCTCTCCACCTCTCAAGAAGACAAATGATCAACCCAAAATAAAATAAGATAACATCTTATTTTATTATTACAAAACATAAAAGAATTTCAAAAGTTTGAAATTCAAAATGGCTAACCCCAAAATTAACTCACTTATTTAATATACAAGAGTTGTATAATTAAAAAGAAGTTAAGTTATCAAGCCATTAAGAGGGAGAGTGGGGAGTTGAAAAGGTGTGGGTTCGTGTGGGCCCCACCACACTTAATCCTCCCAAGGGAGGTTAAGTGGGTGTGGGTCCCACTCCCAACCTCCTTAGATAGGTTTTAACAAGTTAAAAATAAAATTGTTCTACACAATTTTATTTAACTCAAACTAAAAACCCCAAAACGAAACTCTCAACCCGCAACAAACGCAACTTTCGAAAAGGTCTCTTTAAGCGAATATCGGCGCTGCGAGTTCATCGGTGCCCTCGGATTTCAATTCCGAGCACCGGATCAAAAGTTAGGAATTCCCGCTCGTTCGTTCACTGAACGTACCCGAGCCAAACTTCGGAAATTAATTCCGGGCACTCCGGGCCTCGGAATCAGGTGCCGTCTGAAACCGCGCTCTTGTAAAATTCTAAAGAAAATTAAGAAAAAATTTTCCTTGAATTTTACGGGTCTTTACATTACTCCCACCTCAGGGCTTTACGTCCCCGTAAAGCTACATCAAAAACTAGGGAAACAAAAGAGGGTACTGAGCACGCATCTGAGCCTCCCGCTCCCATGTGCTCTCCTGGAGATTCTCGTGCCGCCATCTGTTGCGCACAAGAGGAATCGATCGCCCATGTAGGACCCGCTCCTGTCGATCCTCTATCTCCACCGGGACCTCCGAAAAAGTCGCCCCATCGTCAAAGATGTGCGTCGGGTCGTGCACGTATCTCCTCAACTGAGACACGTGGAAGACGTCGTGCACCCGGTGCAACTGAGGTGGTAGAGCCAGGCGATAAGCCACCTCACCAATCCTGTAGAGGACCTGGAAGGGTCCGATGAAGCGCGGAGATAATTTGTCGCCTCGGCCAAATCTCCGAATACCACGTCGAGGTGAGACCCGCAAGAGGACGTGGTCACCATCCTCGAACTCTAGTGGCCTCCGCCTCCTGTCAGCGTATGACTTCTGCCAGCTCTGTGTTGCCCTCATCCGCTCCTGGATGACATGGACCTCTTCTGACGTGGCCTGGACCATCTCTGGTCCCATAAGAGCTGCGAGATTTCTTCTTTGCCGATAAGAGAAACCTGGTCTCATCCCCTAGATGAACCACATTCTTTGCCTAAAACAGTCAATCCTAACATGGATGATATTAATCCATACCAAGGATGACGTCGTAAGGCCTCGAAGCTATTACTAAGAGATCCAACCGTTACTCTCGCCTCCAAGGGTTGAGTCACACTGTCGGCATCAGTGTGTGGTAACTGGTCTCCTCCAGTAGATGTCTCACAAGTGAGGGTCAAGTCAACAGTCAACTGGAACCTCTTAGTAACATCACAAAAGAGGACAGGAAAGAAAACATCACAAAAGAATGCGTCTTTTTATTATTGCAGCTCATAATACAAGACGCTACACAAAAGCAACATCAACATGGAACTAGAAGTACAAAAGACGTATCCACTAGTTCCTCCCCTGTCCACCTGCTCCCAGAGCTCCAGCATTTGTCGCTGCCTCAACCTCGGTGGCTCCTCAAAAGCCTATGGATCAACTGTACGAGGAGTCGGACAGTCACGTGCCAGGTGCCCCTTTCCACCGCACGAGTAACATTGTCCGTTTCTGGCACGCCTGGCTCTGTCCCCACCTCGGGTGCCCCGCACCACCGGTCCTAAAACCCGAGATCGCCCAACTGCTCGTCTGGTCCTCCTGGACCTCTGCATCATCTGTCTACTGCCCACAGATGACTCGGCTTCTGATCGAAAAACACGCGGCAAAGGCAGAATCTCCTGTACACGCTCGGGGTGTAGAGATACTGGCACAAACTCCACCCTGAAGAAGGTCTCGAAGTCTTCCCATGCGAAGTCCATCTCATCGCAAAACTGAAACAAGTGGCTCCACCACCTACCTGCTGCTGCGTGTAGTAGGCTCGCAGCGAGGATCACCATGAGGTCTGCTGGTGTCCTCACTAGCCTAAACACTCGTACCACTGCCTCCAGCCAGTCCTCTGCAGCCTGGGGATCCGTCTCCCCGCGAAACCTGGGCGGTCGCTGGCGCTGAAACTCATGCAGTGCGCTGAGGCGACGTGCATCGTCAGCGGCTGCTGCTGGATGCATCGGGGGCTCGGCGGGTAGAGCTACCGCCGGTGCCACTGCTGACAAAGGGCCCTGCACCGAGGCCTCGTCGCTCGACAGACTGTCAGCACGCTCATCCCTCCGGGCTCTAGCTGGTCGTCTGAGAAAAGACATCCTGAAAGAAACAACGTAACACGATCAAACGATTATACCTGGTGAGCTGACCTGGTTTGATCTGTTTTAAGGGGAAAAAAAAAATTTGAAAACACACACGCAATAAGTGTTTTCGTGCACAAAGTCGGAAATCAGTTGTCAGGGTCCTGGTGTATGGATACGTCGGCCGCCCGCACCAACACTGGACTCCCTGAACTGAAAACCACACCCGGTACTCTCAACACTATTGCTTCACAGAAAGAAACATCAGAGTTATAAGTTCTGCGGTAGAACCGAACTCCTCTGATACCAATTTGTCACGACCCGTCCTCGGGGCCCGTGCCGTGACTACCCCAAGCCCGCCTTCCATAGGCCAGGGGTTGGCGACTAGCACCAAAGGCGTAAAATCCCGATAACTGGGAAGGCATTGCCTTTATAAAGAAAACAAGCACCACAGAGTACAAGCGGTAGTAAAACACTAAGTACAAAAAGAAGAGCTGAAAAGTAAAAGGGGACGGAAATACAAGCCCAACTGTAAAGTACAACTCGAAAGGGAAAACAGCGACTGAAAAGTAAAGCTGCTACGCTGAGATGTCCACTGGAAATCCCACCTGAAGGGTGGGTACAGATAGCTCTTCTGCTCCTCGGGTCCCACCGTCTGCTCCAAGTATGACCCGCCCAGTGGTCTGCCTCTGGGTACCGCCTCGTCGTATAGTCCACCTCCAGGTACCGTCCAGTCCTCGAACACTCGGCCTCTGCCAGTACTGGCCGTCGTCTGCAACCAACACAACGAGGTGCGGGCATAGCCCGTGCAGGGGTGAGTATAACGATACTCAGTAGGGACCCCGAGACCCTCAAGGTCTCACAAAAACCAACAAGGATAAACACAAGAAGATCTCAACAGATAAACTCTACTTAGGTATATGCCCATACATATACCTAAGTTATCAAGTAACCCATCTCAATCATGAGGAAACACAAGAATTGTGAAATCGACGGATAACCACTACCCGGGTATATGCCCATACATATACCAAAGTTAGCAAGTGACCCATCTCAATCATAAAGTAACACAGGGTCAAAAGTCTCAGCTCAAACCAGGATTTTCATTATCGAAACCGTAACTGCTGAAAAGCTCCGTCTCTGGAGTGTGCAGTGGTCCTGTCACGACTCCGAGGTACTGCTCACTAACCTAAGACTGCTGAGGTACTCCTCCTGTCGAGTACTGCGGGTTTGCGGCCAACTACCTGGCGCTCCGTCCGCTGAGGGTCTGTCGCCAAATACCGGGCGCTACCCAGATAGCCTACTGAGGTACTCTCCGGACGAGCACCGCGGGTCTGCACTGTCACTCAGGTAGTGCTCCGTCCGCCATGGGTCTGCACCTCAGAAAGTAGTGCTCCGTCCACTGGGCTAGTCGACTCACTCCAAGTCGTGTCGGTCAAGCAGTCGTCAGGTCTCAGCCGGCTACACGGTCTCCGTACTCTGCACGCTCGTCTCCGGGAGAGTCCGCTCCACGAGCTACTGGCCGATACTCCAAGTATCTCAAAGTCCCACGAAGAAGTGTCTCAAAAGTCCGTCTCGTCACAGGGGTCTCAACGCAACAGACGGCGCGTCGATCGGACGCCCGGTCTGTGAGTTATTAGCCTTCTCGTCCCAGGGGCCCGGTTGGTTTCGTGAGCGAAACCAATCCCGGCCGTATCTCAACTGCACCCCGAACTCCCATAGGGTATACTCAAAGGGACCGTTACTCAACGTAACCACCAACGCCGCTGACGGCTCGTCAAGCGGACGTCCTGTCTGAAAGATATCAGCATTCCCGTTCCAGGGGCCCGGTTGGATTTCGGGTACAATCCAACCCGGCCATACTCCGACTGTATCCAAAACTCGGGCAGAGTATATCAAAAGTTCCGTCTCATCAAGAGGAAGTCAACGAAACAGACGGCGCGTCAATCGGACGCCCGGTCTGTGAGTTATTGGCATTTTCGTCTCCGGGGCCCGGTTGGTTTTTAAGGAAAAACCAACCCGACCGTACTCCACCTGCGTCCGAACCTCGGGCGGAGTATTCCAAAAGATCCGTCTCACTAAAAGGAACACAACGCGACTGACGGCACGTCCATCGGACGTCCGTAGCTCAAGTTATGAGCGTTTCCGCTCCGAAGGCCCGGTTGGTTTCGTGAACGAACCAACCCGGCCAGACTCAAAGTTAACCGAAACCTTGAGTGCGATATACCGAAACGACCGTCTCGGTCCAAGGATCGCGTTGCCGCAGACGGTTCGTCATTCGGAGATCCGAGGCTCAAGTTATGAGCCAAGAACCGAAACTGGTCCGAAACGGGGGGTCCGGGTCCGGGCCGACCCGGCCCGACCCCCCCCCTCTGGACGGCGCGGCGGCCGGCGGCGGCGGACGGCGGCGGCGGACGGCGGCGCCGGGCGGCGGCGCGGCGGCGCGGCGGCGGCAGACGGCGGCGGCGGACGGCGGCGGCGGCTGGCCGCGGGGCGGCGGCGGCGGGCCGCGCGGCGGCGGCGGCAGGCCGCGGGGCGGCGGCGGGCCGCGTGGCGGCGGCGGGAGGCACGCGGGGCTAAGCCCCGCGTTTCACAAGGCGGCACGGCTATAAGCCGTGCCTTGCAAAAGAAACGGCCCCCGCAAGCGGGGGCCGGCTGGATAAAAACCTGGGGGGCTTTGCCCCCCCCCCTCCTTTAATTGAACCCCCCCTCTCTTAAAGAGGGGGTTTTATTTAAGTGGCCGGGGAATTAAATTCCCCGGTTTTAATGGTATCCGGCCGGCCAGCTGGCCGGCCGGTTTTTCTCTAACGGGACCGGAATTTCCGGTCCCCCTTCGGCTTCCGACGCCGGCGGCCCGGCCGCCGGTCTCTTCTTCCGCCGCGGCCCGGAACCGGCCGCGGTCTTCTCGTCCCGCCGCGGCCCGGAACCGGCCGCGGTCTCCTCGTCCCGCCGCGGCCCGGAACCGGCCGCGGTCTCCTCGTCCCGCCGCGGCCCGGAACCGGCCGCGGTATTCGTCGTCCGGCGCGGTGCGACGGCACCGCGCCCCTTTCGTCGTGCCATGATTCCTTCCAACGCGGCGCGACGGCGTCGCGTTCTTGAAGATTCTCCTTGGCGTAACGCGACGGTGTTGCGTAAAATTAAACGCACAATCATCCGCGTGGTGCGACGGCACCACGCCACTTGCTTCCACCCGCAAGAACAACAAGAATGTTGGAGGGGTTCGGTCGTGTTCATACGGACCGGCCCCCCTCACGTTAAATTAATAACGCATCTTAAAATAATCAACATCCCATGTTAGTTATACGAACCACGAGAAGAATGAAATAATTAAATATTAAATCAACCACCCCTACCTTGGGTACAAGATCGAGGATTCGACTATGTCCGCGGAAGACGGCGTCGCGGAAGTCGGGCGTCGCGGTCGTCGTTCGTCAAATCCGTTGACGAAGAGGCGCGTCCGAAGAAGCACGTCGTTGGCGAATCCTTGTACGCCGACGAAGGTTTTTCCGAGGAAGGTGCGGTGTTCTCCCTCGTTGACACCGAAGACGAAGAAGAGCGGAGCGGCGTTCTTCGTCGGAAAAAGAGCGTTCCTCGTCAAGTCTTGCGGAAAGTCAAATAAAAGGTAACATCGAACTCAAGAACCCTTACCTCGATAGTCGCACGTTGACGGAGTCGTGGAAAATCGGTGTCGATTCCTTTGACGTCGGAGGAAGAGTTGTTGTCGAAGGCGTTCGTCGCGGAAAACCGACGCGGAAGGGATGACGCGGAAGAAGAACGTCGCGTCGCGGATACGGCGTCGCGGATGGATCGTGTTCTTCGGCGGAGAAGTTCTTCGTTGAAGAACGACGTTCTTCGCGTTCTTCGTTGAGGTTGAAGAAGAAGAAGAGGAGCTCTCCACCTCTCAAGAAGACAAACGATCAACCCAAAATAAAATAAGATAACATCTTATTTTATTATTACAAAACATAAAAGAATTTCAAAAGTTTGAAATTCAAAATGGCTAACCCCAAAATTAACTCACTTATTTAATATACAAGAGTTGTATAATTAAAAAGAAGTTAAGTTATCAAGCCATTAAGAGGGAGAGTGGGGAGTTGAAAAGGTGTGGGTTCGTGTGGGCCCCACCACACTTAATCCTCCCAAGGGAGGTTAAGTGGGTGTGGGTCCCACTCCCAACCTCCTTAGATAGGTTTTAACAAGTTAAAAATAAAATTGTTCTACACAATTTTATTTAACTCAAACTAAAAACCCCAAAACGAAACTCTCAATCCGCAACAAACGCAACTCCCGAAAAGGTCTCTTTAAGCGAATATCGGCGCTGCGAGTTCATCGGTGCCCTCGGATTTCAATTCCGAGCACCGGATCAAAAGTTAGGAATTCCCGCTCGTTCGTTCACTGAACGTACCCGAGCCAAACTTCGGAAATTAATTCCGGGCACTCCGGGCCTCGGAATCAGGTGCCGTCTGAAACCGCGCTCTTGTAAAATTCTAAAGAAAATTAAGAAAAAATTTTCCTTGAATTTTACGGGTCTTTACAAAAATGGATAATTATTTGTCATGAATTTCATTATAGAATCACATAACTAAATGAGACTATAAATGGGATTAATTGCAATATATGTCCATGGAATGACTTCTAATTTAGTGGATTTGTTTTTATTTGAAGAAAAAGTAATGAATTCTTCATAAACTCTTGAATAATTCCTCAATTATGGCTGAAATAAATTAATCCATAATGAATCCACCATTGAAAAGGAAATAAAAGATATAATTAAATAAAAATTATGTCTTGTGATAAGTGATTCATAATTACATACTCAAAAATATCACTGGTTGATAATATTGTTGTTGATGATCATGAAATACATCGATCACCACAAATGATATTAATCAACCAACATAGAAATATCATCACTAGATGGAACCATGAATCAATTTCCATACCAAAAAAATCAATGAATAATGATTGAATCATGATAATACATAAAGATTCATCCAAATAGAAGAAATCTATACAAATTTAAGAACTCACCAAAAATTACAAATTCAAAATCATTGGTGATGAAGAGAAAAAAAGGCCTTATATTAGTTCAGGAGGGATAGAATCAAATCAAAAAAAAATTAAGGAATCAATATTATTTGAATAATAACTCTAATAATTAAAGGATTTTGTGGTTTATATATAAATTATCTGAAAGTGGTTATTTCATTTAATTGGAGAGGGTAATATCTATTATTAACGACTACACTCAATTAATAACATAATTTAAGTCCCCCAATTTAATTCCTCCTATTTTATCAATGAATTAGATGACATCCAGAAGATTAATTCATTAAACCATTAATTTCTTAAAATTCCCAATGTCAAAATGGTTTAATATGTGGTGATCTTGAGGCCAAATTTGAAATTGATTGGGTTATGGCATGACCCAAAAAGCATTTCGGTTTTTCAAGTTGTTTTGCACAATATGTTGTCCAAAACATTTAATATCCTCTCAAAAGAAATCCATGGGCCACAATCCCTGTCCTAGGAGTAGATTAACACAAATTCATGAAGATGATGTGATGAATAATAGATTTTTATTAGAGATTGTTTTCCTGATTTTACATTATTTCTTATCTTACCCATTTAACGTTCTGAATTGGTTTCACATCAAATACAAACATAAACCACCTCCACTCACATGATATATCTTTCTATTACACAATTTTTAATCACATCAAAGTGAAGAAAAACAACTAATTAGTTTAAATGTGTTTTCGTAAAATAAATTTTGGGTGTGTAGTACTATATATAATTATAAGAGTGGATTGATCTCTAGGCAACAAAATAGTTTAATAATAATACATTAAAATGAAACCATTCACATAAATACATATCGTCTAAGATCTTGATCACCCACATATATGTAATGATTATAAATTTCTAATATAGCTATAAATTACTTAAATTCATTCTTTAATTAATATAAACACCTTAATTTAATCCAATTAAATATATGATTAATTAATTAATTCAATTTATTTTAATTAGATCCAAACCATTTAGAAATTTCCATCAGTCATGATTTTTATCAAATTAAATATATTTAATTTTATTTAAAATTAAAATACACATATGTGTACTTGGAGGAAATGACATGAATCCTTCTAAACTACTTAACAAGGTAAATTTTATATGTATTCACATTGATTCCAATATATTTTTAATGGATTGTAATTACATGGAATAAATTTTATAAAAATATATTCATGATTATATGTAAATTACATGAATTGTGCTTCTATTTACACACATAGAGTACACTACAATAAAAACCCATACACGACTTATAGATCATAATTTAACATGGAAATTAATTTCATCTATAATTAATAATCTATTAATAGAGAATGAGAAATAAAATAAATGACTCATGGAAAACATGTGAATATGTTTAATAATATCATTAATTTTTTTCTCTATATTAATGTATTAACAAAAATATTACACATAGTGTACTTGGGATACAAGGAATGTAATATACTCTTCCCATGTCTACAATAGTCACATAATGACTCGGTGTGTTTTCTGAACATGAATGTGTATGAGGTGTATAGAATATACATCAATTGAACACTATTTTTCCTAAATGATTCATGGGTTTTCATTCCTCATTTCATGTTGCAACTACAGAAAAAGGCTCAGACCCATCATGTTTTCCATTGGTAAAGCATGTGGACTACATAGTGTGTAAGGTAGTTGAATAGGATTTAGTTTGGTCAAACAAAATTTTATCATGTCTCGCAGCACATGTGTTGTGAATTAAAAGCATAACACATGTAGTTAATGTATGAAGACTTGATTTGAACACAAGACTTCTTGGTGAATTATGCATGGGTATATTATGTGTAACTATTGGATACATATCATGTAATCTTGTGTTATAAATAAACAATTTTGTACTGTAAAGACCCATAATTTTATTTATAATTTTTTTTAATTAAATGTGATTATTATGAGACTGATAAAATTGATGGCACATGATCCTGAGGCCTAGAGTGCCTGGAATGATCCATCTAAAAAAATTAACCTTTAAATAGCATGCTTGAGCAGTTATCCAGAAAAAGAAAAATAACTCTAAAACGGGTACCCATATAATAAATCTGAGTGAAATTTTGTCTCCACGATGGTGGGTTTACCCTACACGTGACATATGTTTTGTCGGTGCAGGACTCCTGTGTGAGAACCTAGAAATGGCATAACCGTGAATAAAATTATTTTATTTTTCAAATTCTTATAACTCACAAAAGGCGACTGAGAATAAAAATCTGAGACAATCACTGAGATTATGTGGGTATATTTTCCTTAGAAAAATTCTAACATTGGTCAGTGTAGGCCAATAATGGAAATGAGTTTGATCAATAAATAAAATAATTAAGTAACAATTATTTAATTATTAAATTACATAACTCCTAAATGGTAACTCAGATTTTAAATCTGAGCATATCATTAAGCTCATGAGATAATGTACCATCTAGGAAGATCCTTACCTTGACTGGCGTGGGTCAAGGGTGACTCTTAATAATTTTTGAACTTTTTTAAGGTACATTTAATAAACGTGAAAGCAGTGATTTCTATCTTTTGAATCAATGCTCAGATTTAAAATTTTAAATCACGGTTAAAGTCACAATGCTGAGATTCACATAGGAAAATCATAAATATTACATGAAATGGTCGGATGTAAAAGATCATTTTTGGACTTTACAAAAGAAAATAACTAAGGGTTATTTTATTTATTTTTTGTAATTGTTGAGAAATGGTGGTTGGGATTTAGAGAAATGTCATACATTAATGAGAGATTTTAATGTCTTGAACCTATCATTTATATGGTTTTTTAACTACAACATTTTTTGGAATAATTGACTCATTAATTATATTAATTAATGAGACATAATATTAAACACAACATTGGATATTATCCTCCTATTAAATCAAATATTGGGAATGGGTTTTGGGAGATCTAGAAGGGGAGGATCTGACAAAACATCAGTGACTTTCCGCTTTAATGAAGAACGGTGATCGAGTGACAGTCATTGGATGAATCAATGGGTGAATAAAAATTCCAAAAAACTCCTTCGGATGTGGACCCTTCTTCAGCATCTGCAGTAACTTCCAATGAATTCAGGGAAGGGGTTTTCTTGAATTATTTCTATGAGTTTTATGTTTCATCTGCACTTGATAATATTGAACCTTTTACTTGTTATAATGCTAATTCGGATGGAGCGGGTCGAACCGAACAATGCCTGGACCCTACACAAATGTTTTTTTGATTTCGTTCTTTGTGGGAGACTGACCAATACAATGACAAGGTAAAACCATGGGCCACGCAGTGTAGGAAATGTCTCAAAAGGCTAGTAGGTGGATTCAAAAAAAAATCAGACCACCGAGGCATTAGTGATGGCCCAAAAAAACACTACTGGTGTCGAGGCATTAGAGGTCAGCCATCAATAGTCTCCATGAAGATGACGACATGCCGCGGAGGAGGGACACAGCTCCGTGCGGTGATAAAGGAAGGACTGACGCCCAACGGGTCCTGTTGAAGGAAATTCCACACGGACCAGCCAGGTGGTGCGACGCTAGAAGGTGTCGCTGATGGAAGAGCCTGAACAGTCAGGACAATCAAGAAGGGAGCTAACCCCCATGCCCAGCTAGTGGTCCATGCCAAGCTAGCGACCCAGTTTAGTCCAGTAGCCTGGTGGGACGTGTCCAGCTGGGTGGGCCATCTCGGTCCCACAACCCCATGATCCAAGCCAGTGGCCAGCGGGCCAAGCCCATAGCCCTTCCCCTTCAGGTCAGACCTAGTGGGCAGATTTGGGTCGGTCCGATCGTGTCGTATAGGTCCCGAACTCACTAACGGCCCAGTTTCAATTAAAGGGATATATCTTCTAACCTAGACATCTGTTTGATGAACAGTCTGCGGTGCCAAACCCCTTAGTATGAGGTGGTTCTTTTGAGATACTCTATTTGAGTTTTTGAGAAAGTTGGAGTATGACTAGTTTGGATCGTACTCAAATCAAACCAGGGTCTCAACACTAAAATGCCTATAACATACAGGCCGAGCATCTAGTTGACACGTTGTATGTTTTGTTGGAACCCTTATGACACGGTGATTCAATGAGTTACTTATTGATGGTACATTTTGGCAGTTGATGTATGAGTGATGGCTTGAGGATCGGATCCAATAGAGTTAGGCATATCGAGTTTGCGAATCCAATGGCTGGTAGTGATGTGAAAAATGAATTGTGATTTCTTGTGGGTTATTACCTATCGGTCAGGTCTGGTTCCATGCTTAGAGATCCTGTGTGAGTCAGTGCTCAGCGATCCTATGTGGGTCAGCACCTATTGATCCTATGTGAGTCAGATCTCAATGATCCTCTATGAGTCAGTGGCTAGCGATCTTATGTGTGTCAACATCTATCAATCCTGTGCGGGTCAGCATCTACTGATCATGTTTGGGTCACCAGCACAACCTCTTAACAGAATAAGATGATCTAGCTTATGTCTAATCATATTTACTTTTGTACTAATGTTATACCAATATTGAGATAAGTCATTACTTGTGATTTTTTATTAGTATCATACTTTTTGGTTTTTACATTATGGAATTCTGGGAGACCATCGGGGGTCTTGGGGCCCCTACTAGATATTTTTATACTCACCCCTCCCCAAGATTTTCCTGCACCTTGTTTTTCTAGTGTAGTTGATGGATAGATTTGACTGAGGTTAGGGAGCCAAGACCAGAAGGTGCATGGAGGTGACTGGTTGTCATGGAGAGCCCTAGTGATGAGTTGTACCTACCCTTCAGGTAGGATCCTTGGTGGAAGACATCAGGAGCTATTTTTTTCATATCTCTATCATTTGTTCTTGTATTCTGGCCCATTTTCTATTATTAATTACTTTTATAATCATTGTTGGTTTTCAGTTGTTGTTGTTCCTTCCTTCTTCTTCTATGTTTTACAAGAGTACAGTGTTCCCTGTCTATGTGTGTACAGGTTTGGAGGAAATTCCTTCTAATTTTAGGGATATGCCTTTTCGGTTCTAGTCGCCAACCCGTGGTCTATGGAAGGAAGGCTTGGTTTAGTCACGACACAGGCCTCGGGGGATGGGTCGTGACAAAATGGTATCAGAGGGAGGTCAGTTCTACCAGAAGAACTATGATTCTATGTTTTCAATGGAGTAATCATGTTAAGTGTCATGAGTTCAGATTTCATTTCAGGGGACTCCAACGTTGGTGTAGAGGATGACGTATCAATACACTAGGACCTTGAATTTAGTTTTATGACTCGGTAAATGAAAGCAATTATTTCATGTGTTTTTGAATTTTTTTTCTTTTGATCTCTATTGATTCATCTCCCCAGGTATAACTTATTGTCTGCAGTTCATCTTGCATATCTTTAAATATGCCTCCACGCAAACAGCCATCCAGTATTCCAATGCATTACCACAATGATGGTCTATAGTTTGATGAGGCTTCAGTACAAGTATTGTTTCATGAGATGGTAGCTTCAGGAAATGTCCAAACGATTCCACTATCCTTTTGGTAGTAGGTACTACTGGATCTACCTGTAGAGGACACATATAAGCTCTGTGAATTACACAATTTTCTGTGATATATACCACTCAAGATTCATGTTGATCCCATCTTATAGGCGGTTAAGGACTGGCTTTATGTGGTGTCCAAGTTTCCAACTAGCCAGCGCACTAATAGATCAGATAGTGGTCCTGTTAGTGAGCATTCTATGTGTCTCTACAGGGTGATGAAAGGGTTTAGATTACCCATATCTAACGATGAGGTGAATGTTTCTATGGATAGAGCATGAGAACCTTCCTTTGATAAGGGGGTCTATTTCTATGAAATGATAAGGGGTTTTTTTCAAGAGATTATATAGTTTTGATAGGACAACAAGTCATTAATTGGGTATTCATCGATGTGTAATGACCATTCCAGGTACTCGATGAATATTATATGACCATTTCATCAAGGCTCAGTCCTTGAAGCGAGACGTGTTTAAGGACATCTGAGATAGAACTATTACTCTTTTCATTCATACTTATGTTAGGGTTCTGGAGAGAACCTTTGTGGTTGAAAATTATTTGGCCAAGTATATGAAGCTAGTAAATAGCAGCAGTAAGAAAGTAAGAAACTGACATTAGTCTTAGAGACCTAGATATGTAAAATATTTTGAGAAGAGGAATTGATAGGGATAGATGAATCTTCAGGGTAGTAGACGTGGAAGGGGGGATAGGATAGGAACATGAGGTTGTGTAAATTTCAACTTGTTATAACCACCACCCCAATGTGGTCCCAACTAGCCTTAGAGATATGGAGTACAGGAGAAGAGTGTAGCTGCATGAGATAAATTTTTTTTACCCAAGGGATCCATGAATGATTTGAGGTATGATATGTGTCTACTAATAGCTGTCGTAGTTAATAGACATAGGTACTAATCATTCCTTATTATCACGAATCTTGTTCAAGACATAGCGTTTTAGGTTCAACTGTTGATTTTACCCTTACCTCTGGAGATACCTATGAGAGGAGACTCAATAAAAACACTTATGCTGATGGTGTGATATATCCCTTGAGGTGAGAGTTTCGTTTGGAACCCCTTGGTGGCAGTGTCAAGGCCTTACGATGTTAGTTTGGATATGGAATTGTCATTCACATTTCATTCTTAGATAAACAGTTTTAGGAAAAAAGGTTGTGGTATATCTACAACGTGGGAATGTGGATTTCCATGGTAAGAGAAAAATGAAACCCTTGCGGCACAAGATAAACTCATGCATAAGAGGGTGAAGCTGATCACTCTTGAGTCAGCCAACCATACCCTCATAGCAGCAGGTGTTTGGTGTTTTCAATTCCCAACAACAGTGGAAGAGTTTGGGAACATCATTTCAAAATATGTTTCTAGGATTACCTCCTGAAAGGGAGAGGTACTTATTCATTGGCTTGTACGTAATGATTGAACCAATATCTACATCTTCATATCGTATGGCTCCCGCGGAGCTCTAGGAGTTAAGAGTGTAGTTTGGAGAAAAATTTACTATCTACACAGATAATAAGAGTCTTGAGTATATCTTCTAACAGAACGACCTGAATTTGAGATAGTGGCTATGTCTGGAGTTCATCCAATACAATAACATTGATATTTTCTACACTCATGGGAAGGGAAACGTAGTATCATAAACACTCATCATGAGGTTGGGTCTACAATTGCTGAGTGAGGCGACAAAGCAATTAGTCATGTTACAATTAAACATAGTGGATAGTGATGGAGAATCTTACTGCCAGTATATGATAGTTACTCCCCCACTTCTTCATCGAGTTAGGGAGGCACAGGTTGGGTATGTTGATTGTGAGAAATTACATTCTCAGATACCTTCAGGATAGGCTTATGAAGGATTTTTTAGATGGTGGGGAGCACATCATCTTCTTCAGAGGATTCACCATTGGAGCAGTGACACTGTGGGAGGATGTACTGATGGAATTCCACGCAACCCCTTTTGGAGTATATTCTAGTGTGGTGAAGATGTAACAAGACCTCCATCATATGTACTGGTGGCCAATGATGAAGAAATAAGTGGTAGAGTTGGTTTTACGATGCCTCACTTTTCAGCAAGGGTTTCTCGAGCCCTAGGTTCCAGTAGGCTTGAGTCAGCCACTTGAGGTGCCGGAATGGAAGTGGAATGGTATCTCTACTGACTTCATTATAGGGCTACCACGTACAGGGGCCACAATTATATTTGGGTGATCAATGACTGACTCACCAAGTTGACACACTTCCTACCCAGCTGAGAGTATGGATTAGTAGAGGGATAGCGATGCCTCTTTGTACAAGAGATAGTGTCGCTTCATGGGGTCCCATCAAAGATCATCAAAGAATGTGATGCTTTTTTTAATCTTGGTTGTGGAAGGGATTACAGGTGGAATTCAAGACATATTTATGCTTGAGCATTGCCTTCCACCCATAGACAAGTGGTTAGACGAAGCAGACCATACATGCACATGAGGACATGCTCTGCGATTTCTTCATTAATTGTGGACGTAGTTGGGAGGTTCACTTACCCTTGGTGGAGTTCACATATATAAATACTTATCACTCCACCATTGGAATTCCACTATTTAAGGCCTTGTACGTGAGACTGTGCAGATCACCCCAATGCAGAATAGACCCAAGGGAGTCATCACTTATGGGTCTAGAGCTGGTACGGGCTACCACTAAGAAGGTGTAGATCATCTAGGAGCATATTAAGACTACACAGAGCTACAAGAAGTATTATGCTGATAGGATATTGAGGCCCTTGGTGTTCAAGGAGGGATACCATGTCTTCCTCCAGGTCTCTCCCCGGTGAGGATTATAGAGATTTGGCATGGGAAGCAAACTATTTCCAATGTCCATCAGACCTTTCCAGATCCTCAACAGAGTGGGTGAGGTGGTGTATCACCTAGATCTTCACCCATAGATGCACCGAGTGCATATTGTTTTCTATGTGTTGTATCTGAGGAGGTACGTGCATAATCCATCGCACGTTATTGACTAGGGTGAGTTGGACATTGACGATGGGTGACGTTCACAGAGTTCCTAGTGGAGATAGAGGATTGGAAAGATTGGGTCCTTCATGGGTAGTTGATTCCTCTGGTGTGATTTTGGTGGTAGCATGTGAACCACAAGGAGAGAACATTTTACTGGGAGGTTCATATACATCCTCAGTACCCCCATTTGTTTCCCTAGCTTTGTTGTTAATTTTTGGGACATAAAGCCATAATGTGGGGAGAATTTAAAGAACCGAAATTTTCCATATAGATATTTTTAAAAAGTTATATTAGATTATTAAGAGACTTCAAAAATTGACGGGATGTAATTCTGAGTCCCGGAGTGCCTGAAATGATTTGTCGAAAAATTGTTACGCGTTTAATAGTATGTGTGAGCAGTTTTCCAAAAAAGTGCAATATGAATAAAACGTTTTCCCATATCAGAAATTTTAGGAAACTCTTGGGTTTAGGATGGTGGGTTTACTCTGGGCAGAACTTAAGTTTAGTCTGCACCGGCCTCCAGTGCGAAATCCCAAAAATGGCATAATCATAAATAAAATTATTAAATAAAATTATTTTATTTTTCAAATTCTTCTAAATAATGAATGGTTACTCAGATTAAAATTCTGAGACCACCACTGAGCAAGTGAGAATATGTTTTCCTTAGGAAGATCCTAAAATTTTCCAGTGCGAGACAACAATGGATGTTAGTTTTTGGCCATAAATAAAATAATTATGTAATAATTGTTTTATTGTTAAATTTTGTAACTCCAAAATGGTAACACGATTTGGAAATCCATGAGTACTATTAATCTCGTGAGGGCATGTTCCCATTAGGCAGAGCCTATCCTTGAATGGAACGGGTCAAGGGTGACTATTAATAATTTTTCAACTTTTTTTAAGGTACATTCAATAATTATGAGAGCAGAGATTTCAATCTATTTAATCGGTGCTTAGATTGAAAATCTGATAGAACCATTGAATTTCAAGGACTGGGATTCGCTTAGCTGAAGTTTAACATTATCCGGCAAGGGTTGGAAAAAAAATTAATTTTTGGAATTTACAAATAAATAACTAAAGTGTATTTTAATTTCTTTTTGCAACCGTAGAGAAATGGTTGCGGGACCGCAATGAAATGTTATATTTTAATTACTTACATTTATTGTATTAATCCTCCTGTTTCTTTGGTTTTATAATGACAATTTTTGTGTTTTTAATTTTCTTGTTAATTAAAATTAATTAATGAGCCATAATATTAAACACAACATGGGAGATTATCCTCCTATTTAATCAAATATTGGGAATGTTTTTTGGGAGAGCTACGAGAGGAGGCTCTGACGTAATTCCGGCAAATTTCTGCTCCAATGAAGAATGGTGATCGAGCGACCATCATTGGAGGAATCAACGTGAAATGGATAATGCCAACGAACACCTTCGGAAGTGGGCCATTGTTCATCATGTACAGTGCCTTCAAACGAATTCAAGAGAGGGGTTTGTCTTAAATTATTTCTATGAGTTCTATATTACCTCTACTCCTGATGATATCAAATCATTTCATTGTTATAATGCTAACAAGGAGGTTGTTGACCGATCGAAACAAGGCCCAAACCCACCTCCAATGTTTCATAAATTTCATTCTTCATGGGTGACCGAAAAATATAGCATCATGATGGAACCATGGGCCGCGCAGTGTAGGAGACGTCCTAGAAGCCCTGTAGCCACAGTCAGAATGAAAATGAGACCACCGAGGCTTGACTGGTGGCCCACGGAAGCACCGTTGGTTCGGCGGCACCGGCTACTGGCGGTAGCGGCCAGCTCTTTCCATCCACGGTGGACGAAGGGGGTGGTTATCCATTTCCTACTGCATTAATGATGGCGGCATACCACGGAGGAGAGAAGCAGCTATGATCTACATCCGAGGGTGGACCCGTACCGCACTGGTCCCATAGAAGACCAGTCCACACGGAACGACCAGGTGGTGCGGCACTAGTAGGCACCATTTATGGAGGAGCCCAAATGACTGAGCCATTCGAGAGGGGATCCAACCCCCGCACCCAGCTGGAAGGACGTACCCAGCCATTGGGCCAGGTCGGGTCAGACCGGAGCCAGACCCACTTATGGCTTATTTTCTATTAAAGGGATTTATCTCCAAAATCAGATGTTTGTTTGAAGAAATGTCTATGGGGATGGATCCCCTTGGAAAATGTCCTCCTTTGAGATATTGAACTTGAGTTTTGGAGAAATTTTTTAGTATGACCGGGTTGGATCGGACTCAAATCCAACTGGGCCTCGACACTAAAATGCTTATAACATACAGACCGGACATCCGATTGAAGCGTCATCTATTGAATTAGAACCCTTATTACATGTAAGTTCATCGGCTTACTTCTTCATGGGATTCATGGTAGTTGAAATAAGACTGATGTATTGATGAGCGGATCCACCAAAATTATTCGTACCATGTGTGGGAATCCAGTGTATGGTTGTGACGGGAAGAATGAGCAGTGATTGTCTGTGGGTTAGACCCTATCTATCATGTGTGAGTCCGTGTGTAGAGATCCTGTGTCGCTCAGCACTCAGCGATCATGTGTGGGTCAGTCATTATCGATCCATTGTAGGTTAGTGCTTAGTGATCCTGTATGGGTCAACGCCTAACAATCTTGTGTGGTCCAGCTTCTATAGATCATGTGCAGGTCAACATCTATTGATCCTATCTGGGTCAAAAGTAGAGCCTCTCGATAGAATAAGATGATACAGCTTATGTCTAATCATCTGTACTTATGTACTTAAGCTATACCTACTTTGAGCCGAGTCTTTACCTGTGCTTTGTGATTCGGATGATGATTTGTGGTTTTTTCCTTTGTCGAATTCAAGGATACCTTCCGTGGTCTCAGGTTCCCTAATGGGTATTGTTATAATAACCTCTTCATGGGTTTCGGTCGCACCATGTTGTGTATTGTGCAGATGATAGACTGAATTAACAGGGCTTAGGGAGTCAAGACCAGACGGTGCACAGAGGTGATCAGTTGTTGTGGATATCTATAGTTACAAGTTGTACATACCCTTATGTTGGATCCTTGGTAGAGGACCTCATGATATGTCTTTCCTTTCTTCTGTATCTCTTTTAGTTGGGCTTGTATTTTTGACCCTTTACTTCCAATACATACTTTTACACTCAGTGGTGGTTTTTAGTTTTTTTTCTACCTTCCTTCTTCCATTGTTTTTTACTTGTGCAAAGTGTACCATGTCTTGGTGTGTATATGTTTGGAGGAAATGCCTTCACATTTTAGGGATAATCCTTTCTGGTGATAGTTGCCTACCCCTAGCCTATGGAAGGAGGGCTTGGGGTAGTCACATCACAGGCCCTAGGGGACGGGTCATGACATCAACATATTCTAATGGATTCTCTGGATTTTATTAATGAAATTTAATACTATCAATGTTATGTGAGAGAGAAGGATTATGGGAAGATATGATTATGATGTTTGAATTTAAATAATGAATAATCATGAAATAAAACTAACATCTAATGCATATTTTGAATCAATTATTAAAAAAAAGCTATAAACTAATAATGTAACCTATCACTGGTATCAATTTTAGGTTAAAAGCTTTGAAAAATAAAATATTTGGCATATCCAACTCATATAATTTTTATAATCAATTAATATTTTGAAATTTCCATGTTGAAGAACATGTGACCTAAAGAATTAAATTGAAGGTTTGTAGACATTACGATCATGAGAACAAAGATGGTAGGATCATCAAATATATTTTATAAATAATTTATATATTAGTTTTATAATATCCTTTTCCAATTATTCTTTCTTATTTGATGATTTGGTAGACCACTCTCGGTATACCATCATTGTCTCACATGATCCAATGGTAGAATCTATATTCAAGTGATCCAAACACGCTCTAAAATATCATAACATCACCGTAGAATCATCATGTTCTAGATAAGTTTATTCTAATCACTTGCATTAATTTATTTTGTCAGAATAAGAATCACTTCACAAAAAAGAGATTATTTCTACTCAATTGAAGGATTGAGATAAAGACGGAGGATGAGAACTCTTGTTCATGAGAGCACTCTTAATAGGATTCTATCTAGGGATTGAATGAATTCTCTATATGTTTTTTGTGCACAATAAGATATTAATGGTGAAATGTGATATAGTTTGGTATTTATAAATATAGGATAGGGTTTGTATTTTTACAGTCACTTATTCAATTTTTTATTACATAGTAAACCCCATGTGTTATAATGATGTAAAGATTATTATAATTAGTTTATTGACATGTACAACACCATTAAAAAAATAAATATAATTTATTAAATAAATAAATTAATATTTATTTAAATGATATGTAATATATCCTCTCAAATTTTAATATTAAACAATATTATCATACCACATTGATATTTATTAGTCCTTCAATAATGACACTTTATATAATAAATAAACATCATTGGGATGTCTGATAATAAGTAAACATAATATTTTATTAATAAATCATGTGAATATATATTTATTATTATTTAATTAGTATATTTTTATTCAAAATAAATAGTGATTAAATCTTGGATATCAACAAATAAAAAATAATTATTAAAAAACAATGTGATAATAATAGTTAATAAAAAATATAAATTCAATTAGAATTTAATAATGATTTAGGTTAGACTTAGGGTGTGACTCTCTAGCCCAATTTCCCAGGGTCATCAAAAAACTATACAAAATACAAGGTTAGTATCTAGAAAGAAACCAATGCCATGATAGAGAAATAACATAATTTTGTAATGAAATAAAACATCGTATAAACACCTAGAGTGTAATACAATCTCTTTGTCGTAATATATCTAATCAAGTAGGTTTCATGATGGTGTCATCAACCTATGTGCTTTATAAATCTTTCTTTAACATTATGGAACTGAAATTTATCATATAACATCATAGAATTTGATTTTTTTAGGATAGTACATTCCCATAAAATGGTTGGAGATATCAAAATCTATTAAATAATAAATGGGAAAACCCCTTCTCTCATTATTTTTGTAATGTAATATCACTCATGATAAAATCAACTTTTCCTACCTAATTGTTAGAATATATCAGCCTGGTTTTCATCGATACATAAAACAACATGACTAATGATATATACTAATAATAATATTAGTGTATAAGAATAAATACACTCATTAAGAGAAAGAAATATCCCAGATATATATATATATATATATATGGATTTTCTACTAGCGAGTAATGTTCTTATAATCTCTTACAATAGAAATAACCAAGGGCATACACCACGAGAAAGTGCCTCAATGTACAATGATTCTCAACCCCTTATAGCATGTATCATTTTTCTACAATTAAATGATATAATTTGGTGATAAATTATATATTAAATTATACTTTTATGACCCTTCTATATTCTATTCATAGAAGGGAACTATTGTGAACTTTATATTCGACAATTATTCATAGGACAATAATTCATAAAATTTTATATGGAAGAAAAATAAATATGTGACAAAAAGATTCTTATTTTTTTAAAAAAATAATTTACCTAATCATAAATTACATATAATTTGGCGTAATTCCTATAAATACAATATCAATAAGGCCCTTATGATGACACAATTATGCCTATGGATAATGATTTAGTAATGGATATTGTGTTTGTTAGAAATGAATATTGTATGATAAATATATGCCCAAAATGAGTTTTAATGAATCATAAAGATATGTGACGTTCTAAATATATTCCTTTTGGATTTTAGTACATGTTGGTGATTTTTTAATATGTATTGAAATATTTAATATAATATAAAAATTTAGGTACTTTAATGATCAATTAAGTTTCATTTATAATATTTAAATATGAATGAATTAAATGACCATACTTATCATTAATTAATTTAAATTAATTCATGATAGAAGAAATTAAATTAGGCTTATATGTTGAATACCAATGATATGTTTCATTAAGTAAAACATGCCAATGATAGAGATATAAAGGGATCATATATCTCCTATTGTAAATAACTGATGTTATGATAACATCTCGAATATATGTTCCTCCCTTTAGCTTTTTCATCACCCTTATAGAAGATTATAGAACCTATAATAGTGTTATGGATTAATCAGATAGATATTGGGATCCAATGGCTGCTGTATCCCCCACTGTGGTAGGAGATATTTATTTTTTCCTTTTTGGGATATTCCTAAATAACTCTCTTTGCATCACAAAAGAGTAATTTCATTGTAAGAAAACATGGAATGATTTGTTTTTCTTGTATTTTTATTTATAATGAATATTTTTTCAATTTGAGGATAGTTCATTCTTGTTTTTGTATTCTACCACTACCAAAGGATCTTATGATGATCATCATAAACCTATCATTTATACGTAGTGGAAAATAATTTTCATAGTGATCCAGAAAAATACACCATCATCCACTAAATAAAGTGACTAGGCCAGTTATAATATCCAAGTAGATAACATAAGTGATCAATAGTATCATTTAACTTATCAAGCTCCCAAAAAAATATTTTTTCTACAGAAATTCATTGGCATGAAAATCCTTGAATAATTTCATATATAATATAGCTATATAAGAAATTTATTACATTCATTTAAGTTACAAATAAACTAATGTGATTGAATAAGAAATATCTTTTGATATTTTTGAGGAACCTATTAATCCAAATTTTTCGTATCTACAACGAAGGAATCCTTCTGGAGCATTTCTTCAGTGAAGTTTTCAGTAAGAAACAATTGTATTCTATTCTTAAATGCACTATTATGAGAATAGGTGTTTTTAAGGTATGTTGATTTATTAAAAAAATAATTCTAGTTATATTTGTCTTAGAAAGTGTCATAAAATATCAAAAGTAACATTACAATATGTACACAACTTGATGTAATAGAGTAGGGTAATAAAGCTCAGATGACTCATGACGTGCATTAAGGGTTGAAGGCCAAAATTAATGATTTTTAATATCACCTTTGACAAGCCCCATAGTTGGTCGAAAACAAATAAAGGACTCTAAAAGATATATAAGGTTAATTATTATGGGTTAGATGTTGAAATTATGGTAGAAAGGGTATATGGTGTTGGACCAAATATTTGAGATATTAGTTAGAGTCTTGAAGATAGATTTTCCGGGGAAGCTTCCAATCAACCAGGAGCCACTATCCCTAATATATATCTATAAACAAATTCATATAGGTCATTTTTATATTAAAGATATACTACAGAGTATTATTCTTACTTATAAGATTAATTGAAATAATATCATGAATAATTATCTATTATTCCCTAGACTATCTAGAAATAGAGGAAATATATCCATGACATTATTAAATTGGAGAAATGGGATTTTTGAGATACAGAATTTTCCACCAAATACACAATTGAAAATATAAAAAATATGAATAGATACAGGACAGACTAACAAAATAAAAATTAAATGAAGAAATAAACAAGGTTATCTCCCACCGAAAAGACTATAATGACCCTTGCTTTTCATACATTAACATTACCTCACTTTTGTTCAATAATTATAACATTATAAAAATAGACACCCAATGGCCATAATATTCTAGTGCCTTTGGAATCATGGAAATATAATAACGAGTACTTAAGTGAAATACATTATCTCCCACATGGTTCTCCATGACTAAAACCCTTTTTAAACACATTATACTTAATATATATCTTCATAACCTCGGAATGGAAAAAAAATGCTGAGATCAGATGCTTAGTAAGGGTATAAAGGGAGATATGTAAGTATAAACATTATCGTAAGGGTATGAGAATGAGGTCATAACATTAGAAGATAATACCATGCATATCATAAGATCATAAACCTGAATCACGGAATAAATCTTGGAAGTTCCTAAGACATGAATCATAATGGAATAAATAACATAAGCTATGAAATAATGTTATAGTAATAATAAATTGAATTATAGAGGACACATAAGCATATAAAATTATTTCCATAGTAGTCAAGGAATCCTTGTAAAGTCTATCTTGGTAGTATGGGCTCATAACCCATGCCATCTAGGTGGTCATGTTTCAATCCCATGGACATCTTAGTCATATGAGATCACTTCCCATATAATATTGGTGGTCATAGTTCACTCCCATGGCTATATTAGTAGTCCTGGTTCACTCCCAAAACTAGCTTATTCGATTTCATGAGATATAAATCATTCCCATTGCAATTTATGGAGTTATAGGTCCCACCCATCTCATAATGATATCATAGATACGTGTACAACAAAATCATAACACATAATGTCACAATCAATGAAATGATATGGGTATCATAAATATGTAATCACACAATAACCAGTGGAAAAAAGAAATAGGCATTATAATAATTTCATCAGAAGAATAACCTATCAAAAGAAGTGGGTTTCGAAATCATATAACCCGTGAAAGATAAATGAATTTCATAAACATCATGCCATTAAAACATAAACCATTCATATAAATAATATGAAAGGAAACATTAAATGAATTCCACATGAAATATTTAGTAACACCAATGGATTCCATCATATATGGGAAATAATTATTAAAGAACTTTTACAAACATTTCCTGAGAAAAATATCAAATATGCATTGAATGACACTTTTAAAACATAAGACATTTTTTTAAATATTTCTCTTGAAGAATAGACTTTAAAAATATTAATGGGATATTTTAAAACAATAAAGAAATTTTTAAATAATTTATAATTGAAAATTTTCTTTTTAAATTATTTTAAAACATTTTTTAATTAATTTTTGAATACATGGTTTTTGAAATTAATTATATTTCTGATAGAAGAGAGAAACAAAAACATATTTTTATTTAAAACATTTTATTAATAATCTGAAGTAAAAAGGAGGCAAATAATGGTACTAATACATGGATATTTCATGTATAAATATATGAGATTTATACTAATGAGTGTTATTTATATATTAATCATAAAATTTCATCAATAGAAGCATAATCATAAACAATCTCAATAAACAAAGAGATTGTTTCACCAAACTCTTAACCCATGGTGACTTGGGATCATACCCTCCATGTAAGTAAATAAGATTAAATAAAGGTAAAAATATTACTAAAATATGGAAATTAATTATATAACATGTCAAATGTAATTATACACACCTCGAAAAATAAATTTGGTGTATCACAAAACATGAGTCTCAAAGAAGACAAATTGAAACAAAACTATCTTACCGATTTGGTATCTTTTCAAACATAAACCCCATGAATGAAATAACATATAATGGATATGTAAATACCCATAAATATATTAATTTTAATAATAGAATAAATTCATGATAATTATATACACCATGAAAAAGAAAATAGTGATTAACATGGCATGTATCTCATGGATATAAAAAGTGAGATGCAATACTCTTGCCTTGTGTCTTGACTCTCATCATACTCATTCAAAACTAATATATAATAAATATAAGGATAATATAAATATTTAAAAGAAATTTATTATAATATATAATACCATATACGATCTTACTATGAATTTATATTACCTGATTATTAAATATTCTATGTATCGATTTCAATTGCGGTTATATTTTCTTTTTTATTCGTACATGTTTTGACATATTATTCTTGATCGACCTAATTAGATCATGATTTTAAAACACCAATAATGTAAAATATTATATATATATATATATAGTATATTTTTATATATTATAATGTATAAAATATAGAAATATCAAATGCAATACAATGTTCATGGACATGGTTGGTCGTACATACGGATGAACCATGTTTCCGTTTTGTTTCTGTATTGAAATTGTGTATTTAAATGAAAAATATGTATATATGTATATGAAATTATTAGTTTAGAATTATTATTATATATATATCATATATTTTGACTAGAACCCTCCTTGTCAAATTCAATGTAATGTGTGAATGAATCCCATTACTTTGAGGAGGCTGTAATCCACACGTCCCCAAATGATGTTATTGTATTTACACAAGATGAAAACTAAATAGGTATGTGTTTTATTAAAATTAAATAATAATAATTACATAATATATATCATATATATCATATATTAATATCATTTCCATCTTAATTAACAACCATGAATGTTGGTAAATGAAAAAAAGAACAATCATTGTTTTGTGAGGCAGTAGTTCACTGTACACATAAAAAGTATGTTCATTACCCATTAGATGAATGTGTGTATAATTTTATTTCAAAGCATTCATATATAATCATATAATTATATTTTAAAAATATTTTTTTTGAACATGAAATAACGATATTTTAGGGGGTGGATAGTGGAAATATATCTAAACAGCTTGAGGAAATATCATACCTCTTCTTTGGGTAACTCCATTTTGTTTGTGGCCAAGGAAATAATTGGATTTATTTATTCCCAATGTTGGATATTCTATGATGAGGAGAGGTATTTTAATGAGCTATATGTGTAGATAATGGTATAACTAAAGTTTATTGAGAGGTGTGGGGAAGTGGGAGGTGTGGAGGCCTTTTATAGTGGGGGAGGTCTGGCACTCTTGTGTATTTTTTAAAAGGGAATTCCAACAATGTTTCCCATTGAAAGTGGATCTAAAAAAGAAAAAAAAATTGATGAAATATAGTATAAGATCTAAATAAGTATTTAAAATATATTTTTCACAACTTTCCTTATCATTATATTCCTTACATATGAGGTTTAGGTTTTTGTTAAGTTATTTTTTCACTTAATCACTATAATCAAATTTTAATAAATTTAATTATTTGTTCATAAAAAACATAGTTGACCTCTTTATAAATTATTAATTATGACTATTATTTAAATATAATCCATTTTTCTCAAATTTAAATCAAATAAGTGGTAGAAATTATTTTAATATTTATAAATCAAATGGGATGACAATGCAGGTTTTTAAAGTAAAGATGTTCAAAAGTTTACTACATTTTTATATTAAATTACTATGTGAAACTGATTTCAAGGTCCTAAATTAGATTTATTGATAGATAATTCATATAATGTTACTTTAAAACAAAATTAAAATATAATTTAACACTATAAATAAATTATATTGAAAATAATTTTCGAATTCCATTTTAGTATCTTTCATTATTCATAAAAAAATGATGTTTCTCAGAAAAATCCAAAAAATTATGCTTAAGATATTCTAGAAATTTAAATTTAAA
The DNA here is from genome assembly GCA_963277665.1 of Viscum album. Taxonomy (NCBI): domain Eukaryota; kingdom Viridiplantae; phylum Streptophyta; class Magnoliopsida; order Santalales; family Viscaceae; genus Viscum; species Viscum album. Next base: position 1,609,548,890 of record OY728140.1, read on the forward strand.
AAGTGATGTTAATTTTATAAATATAATTTCTAATTGTATATAAAATTATTTTTATTATTTTTCACATCAGGACATGAAAAACATTTCATTTGAGAAAATATTGTTTTTAAACATATAAAGACTTTACCAAAAATTATATTTTTCATTATCATTATGTTATATTTATATAAAACCATTAAATGTTCATACTAAAAAATAGTTACTACTATTCATATTAATAATTTTAATATCTAGGTTAAACATATCATATTTAAATAATTATAAAAATAAAATTATGTTTCATAAAAAATCATTGGTGTGTGTAATGATTTCCAAGTCTATGTTATGTGTAGAAAAAGACAATTTGGTGTCATATAAAAGGAATTTGTGACTTATTTCTATGAAAAACATGATGAAAATTAATTCATTTAAGAAATAAAAAGGACCATAAAACTCATGGTGTTATGTTCTATCCACCATAAAATGAATTTAACCTTAAAAATTTGTCACTTGGGTAAAAAATGAGGATACCTATGCTTCATAAAATCATCAAGTTCTCATCTAGCTTCCTCTAGATGGTGATTTCACTAAAAAACATTAACTAGATGAGTAGTCATGTTTTATTGAAATTTCTCTGTACTATCCAAAATTTCAATTGGTTCTTCCTTGTAAGAAATATCATGCTCTAGAAGTATGACATCTAAGTTTGGTACATGTGAAGGGTTGGGTTTGTACATTCTGTGTAGAGACACATAGAAAAACATTCATGGACTAGAGAGAGATTTGGTGGAAATGCCAAGCAATAGGCCACTATCCCAATAAGATCAATAATCTAAAAGGGATCGATATACATATGGCTTAGTTTTACTTTCTTCTAGAATCTCATAACCTCTTTATAGGGAGAGATTCATATAACACATTTTCACCAGCTTCAAATTCTCAACCACACCAACAGTCATAAACATAACATTTCTACATAGGTTGACCTACATGGATATGATTCTAAATTTCTCTGACCTTCTCTTTCACTTCATTTAGTGATCTCAGGTCCCAGTAGCATTCGTTCCCAAACACCATCCCAGCACATTGGAGCTCTAAATTTCGTCCCATATAGGTATTCATAAGGTTCGATATGAATTATTTTGTGAAATTTATTATTGTATGAAAACACATATACTGGAATTTGTTGATCCCAACCACCTTTGGAATCTAAAAAAAATATCACATCATACCATCTATGGTTTGAATTGTTATTTATGAATAACTATCAATATTAAGATGATAATTAGTGTTAAAACTTAATTTTATATCAAGTAATTACTAAAGACCTCAGTAGAACATAGTGGTAAAACTCATATCTCAAAAAGATATAATGGAATGTTTTAGTCCATTTAACCTTACCAATTCTTTAATGAATATCTTGGAAATATGATCTAGAGAGAATTCTTCTCTCATAGAAATGAATGGTGATAGAAATGTACTGATATCGACTTCACCCCATATAGAATTAAAACATTTAGTGTTTTTTGGGGAGTCCAATGAGAAAATAAATACTGAGGTTTTCCCATTCCTATTGTGGTATGGGTAATGGGTGAAACATCCCTTTAGACTTTTTCATTCATCCTTAAATTATTGGAATACCAATCCCCTATATACAAACTCTTATATATCTCTCTTCATGGCGTCCCAACAAAATTATTATTTCAAATCTATATAGATCTTTGATCTTCCAAGATGAATAGAGAATGAAGAACATTAAGATTCCTCTAATAGATCCTTCTTTATGTCTGGTAGGTAAGTAACACAAACAAAGTTACAAAACCATATCATTCCATCCTAGTCAAGGTTAAACATAAGAACATTTCTAACATTATTTTATAGCTCTATATCATCCTTCTATGCCTCCTAAATCATAACATGGATATTGGATTTCCCATTCATTTGATAAAGATAATATTTTCCCCCTTCCTCCAAGATTTTTAGATCTATCCTTTGAAATTCCAAAAATACTTGATCTTTTGTGATCTTTATAATGGATAAGCTAGCACGGTCATTTCGACTTAAAGAATTAGCCACCCTATTCAATTTTCTAAGGTTGTGATTTATTGAGAAATCATAATCCTTTATCAGCTCTAACAATATTATCCAGCACAATCTCAACTCCAGTGTCAATATATTTTTCTAATGTTGATGATAGATATATATATATCACACTTTTCTATATAATTATAATGCCTCCATATATTTAACAAAAATATTACGACAACTAACTCCAAATCATGAGTAGAGTAATTTTGTTAATGATTTTTCAAATTTCATGAGTCTTAACCTATAACCATGTCATTTTCCATAACATCACATCCTAATAGCTTCTTGGAAGTATCACTATAGATTACAAACCCTTCTCTACTATAGGTGAATGTAAGCATAGGTACACTGAATAACCTTCTCTTCAGTACCTTTGAAATTTTCCCCACATTCATCTATCCTGAGGAACAGGACACCCTTCCATGTTAACATTTTCATAGGATTATATAGTCATGTGAAATTATCCAAAAATCTTTAATAATATATATCTAATCCGAGAAATATTCGGATCTCAATCACCATGGACGACAAAGTCGAAAATTAAATATCCTATATATTTGATGGGTCTACTGCAATATCATCTCTTGAAATTATGTGACCCAAAGATGAATTATTTTACAGTCAAAATTCACACTTTTTAAATTCTTCATACAATTTATCCATCCATAGGTCTTTTAGTAAAATTCTCAAGTGGTTTTCATATACATTCATTCTCTTTGAATAGATAATAATATCATATGTAATATCTATCAAAACCGATAATTTTAATCTATAAATTCTCTATTCCTTAAATCAATGAATATATTTGGGGAATTAGAAATTCCAAAGTGAAATACAATATATTTTTAGTGTCCATACCTTATATGGAATGTTCTATTAGGTATATCATTATTATAGACCCTGAGTTGAAGATATCTAGAATGAAGTCCAATATTGGGAAATTATTGAGGTCCAGGTAGTTGATCAAACAAGTCATCAATAGTTGGGAGAGGATACTTGTTGTTGATTGTGTTCTAGTTCAGCTCCAAATAATCAATGTATATTTGCATCGATCCGTCTTTATTTTTAGCAAAAATAATATGTTCACCCCAAGGTGACACACATGACAAAAAAATCACTTATCATGGTTTTCTAGGTAATTAGTATACCATTCATTCAACTCAATCAGAGCCATTCTATAAGATATTTTTGAAATTAGTCTAGAACTAGGTATGATTCCTATTGAGAACTCAACTTCATGGTTTGTTGGAAGGCTAGGAAACACTTCCTAAAAGACATCCAAAAATTCTTAAACAATAGTCATATCATCGATGTCAATTTTCTCCCCAACCATTTGAGACAAACAACCCCTCTTGAATGGGAATTAAGACCCATACACTAATATAAACAACCCCTTTCCTTAAACAACAGTCATATCATTGATGTCAATTTTCTCCTTGTCCCAGTTTTTGATTATCACAAAGGGGGATAAGTATTATCTAAGGGAAACATATCTGGGATATGACAAAGGGGAGATATACTATCTTTATGAGCTTAATTAATTTTCCTCTGATCTATTTGTTATATTTTATCATGGATATATATGCTTTACAATACATTGTTTTCTCTCATACAATTAAATATAAGGCACTATCCTCTAATACATTTAAAATTACTAGGATTATAATTTCATAATTTTTGATAATCAAAAAGGGAGACATTGTTGACCTCACATGTTTTGATAACCCCAATTATGCTTTCACATACATTGATAATACCAAATAATTTTCATCTATATATTAATTCTTTCAATCTATGACATTAAATTACATTAAGCTGATAATAATATTAAAACAATCTTTGAAATATGTTAATCAATGTTTATCTATGTTTATATGAGTTTTGAAATAATTCTAACTCAATTGGATGTGTTTTGCATAAAACAGATAATTGTTAAGTCACTGATATACCTATGGCTACTGATATAGACAAACAGCTCTACGGGTACTTAGTCTACAGATAGACATAGTCACCGATAAGCTACGGTTACCGATACACAAAGCTACTGGTATGTATAAGTCCACTGGTAAGCTCATGTCTTTGATAGATTGTCCACAGATATAGACAGATACTGATAAAAGCAATGCTACCAATAGAAAAAGTCTACCAGTATGCATAAGTCTACAGATATACACTTCACTAGTACAGAACGGAGCTACCGATATGCACAAGCTACCGATACAAAGTTCACCGATACAGATAGTCACCGATACACCGAGCTACCGATACAAGTCAGTTACTGCTAGAACAAACAAGCTACCAATAGAAGGAGTCACTGGCACGTAGAGCTACAGATACACAGACTAACAGTTACTGATACAACGAGCTACTAGTATAAGGAAAAATTTCCACTGATAGGAGGTCACATCTATAAAAAGTCCACCGTTACACATCTACCGACAGAAGGCTACTGATGAAATATAGACCAGTCAAACACTACTTTTTTCAATATTATTTATTTATTAAGCAATGGTCATATTTTATTATTTTAATTTAATAAATGTTATTTAATGTGTGTTGTTGTCATGACATGGAATGGTACCTAGTACCCATGAAAAGGTAATCATTCCCATTTCTGGATCTAAAAGCTATAAAAGTAAGGACAATGACCGGGCATAAAAAAGTGCAGTAAAAAAAAGTTGCACGAAGAGTACACACAACGGGAAAAAGAATGCAGTAATGTGGTGCACACAGAAAGACTACTTCCATACTCGAAGATCTATGAACATACATGAAGCCATTCTTCCTGAAGGAGAACACAAGGTGAACCTTAGTCAAGGAGTGAAGAACTAAAACGAAATATCTCCATGAACTCAAGCCAGTCAAACTGAACTTAAAGTAAATGACCCTCTATTTTTCTGACAAAAAATCAGAGAAGGACTCAGTGCTTCATTTACATCAATACATGGTGTCCATAGCTTCACTCACAACACATAGAGCACTCTAAACTCATCTCTATATGTTTAGCTCTATTTTTTTTATTCATTTACTTTTGGAGCAACGTATTTACCCACTGAATCCTGGACTGAACTGGAGGATACTAAATCCTTACTCCAAACATCATACACATTACAATATCCCACTGTGAATTGTGGAAGAGGTCAAGTGTGACCTGGATATCCTATGTGCTATTGTTTTTGTTCCCATTTGTAACTGTGGTAGAGGTCTTAGTACCTGAATAGTCTTTGCACTGTTGTTTACCTCGATCCAGGGTGTGGATCGAATTTATATAAATTGTTTGAGAGGACTAAGTCTTATCTTGAGACTGAATGTCTTAGTTATTTTTTAAGTGAATCTTAGTATAAATCTAAAGTATATTATATATTTTTTCTATTCCTCTACTAATTACTTTGAAATACAATTTGATTTAAGGTGAATTTGATAATTAAATTATAAAGTGTTTATACTTATTGTAAACTAGTAAGTTAGTTTGAAATGTTAATTTAATCCTCTGATTAAAATAACTGAGACCTAATCAATCTTTGAGAAACTAATTGAAATTTTAAAATCTGTATAAATTCACTACAGTTTAACTTATTTTTAAATAGTGGGTTTTAATATAAATATGTTTAACAGAAATTTTAATTGGAACTGAATTCGCCCCCCCTCATGAGTATCCAATCCGACCAACATTTGGTATTAGAGGCTTGTTTTGTTTATCATTGTTTTCAAAATACTCAGGTTTTCAACTGTGATTTTAATCTCATATTTAAAAATCTTAAATTTCTGTTAGTTCTAAATTTTATATCTTTAAATATATTTTCCAAACTCTATCTATAGAAAATTGGCTAGAAGGTGCTGCTACCAACCGGACACCTTTCTTTAATGGTACAAATTATTCTCAGTGAAAGCTTAAAAGGAAAATTCACTTAGAGAGTATGGGGTTTGATATATGGACTACTATAGAGACTCAATATAAAATTCCAGAATCTGAAAGAACTACTTGGGATGAACTTACTATGAATGCTTACAATAATAATTATAAAGCTATGAATTCCCTATATTGTTCTCTAGGAGATTAAGAGTTTAATAGAATATCTTCTTGAGAAACTTCTTATGAAATTTGGGAAACATTGGCTATTTCCCATCAGGGAACAACCAATGTCAATGAAATGTGGCTGAATACCTATACTATTAAAAATGATAATTTTAAAATGAAGCTTGATAATCCTATTACTTACATGTTTCTCAGGTTCAATGAGATAGTCAACACAATGAGCTCCCATGGAAAAGTTGTTCCTGCAAAAGAACAGATTATGAGAATACTAAGATTATTTCCAGAAAGATGGAACAACACATCTGTCTCTATAAGATAATCGTGTGATATAAGTTCACTACATGTTAAGGAATTAATTGGTAGACTTATGATGTATGAGGAAGAAATCATGGTGAATAAGGAAGACTATGATGAACTTAAAAGGAATTCTATGGAATTTAAGACTACTGCCTCAAGGAGCATGGACAAGGAGAAAGTTCACATACCTACTGAAAGATCCTCATGTGAAAGTTCAGATTCTGACAGTTATGCTGAGATGGCTCAAATAGAATGAATATTCAAGAAGTTCTACAGGAAGAATAAGTTCTTCAGAAAAACAAATTACAAAGGAAAATATGACAATAAATTTCATTGGAAGAATAATTGGAAGAAGCCTGATAAAAGTGAATAGATTGTCTGCTATGAATGAAAAATGAAAGGACATGTAAATGCAGACTGTCCAAAGTTGATGTTCAGGAAGAAACATGACTACAAGGAAAAAAATACAAGAAATCTATGAATGCTACCTGGAGTTCTTCATAATATAGGACAAGTGAATTTTAAGTTTCTAACTCTGAAAAGAATTTTGCTAACATGTGTTTTATGAAAAACACATCTGAGGTAACACTGGACACTCTTGCTTTATATTCATACTATTCTGGAGTTGATTCTGATTCTGATTCCGAATCTAAAAACATGTCTAGTGCAGAATTATTTTAATATTGTAATATGCTAGAAGGAAAATATAATGTACATAAGGACACGTATAAAGCCTTAAATAAACATCATTCTTTATCTAGTATTGTTAAATTTTCCCTTGATATTGAAAGGGAAAAGAATGCTCAACTGTTAAAATAAAATACTGAACTAAAATTGTCTAATGAGAAATTAAGGAAGGACATAGAAAAATTCACAAATGGAAAAGATACTCTCATGAAAATTATAGGAAAACAAGTGCCACCAAATTATAATACTGGAATAGGCTATCGGTTTGGACTGAGAAAGTTTACTAAAACTAGATTCATTTCCAAATCTAGACAGAATGTTGCTAGTTCCAGTTCTGGATATTCATATGCCTCAACTAGTTATTCCCCTGGTTATATATCAAAAAAAAATTATATTTCAAAATCAATTGATTCTGTAAATTATATGAGACCCAAAAGGAAAATTTGGGTACCTAATGTTTTACTTGTTAACCTGTCTAGAACCAAGAAAATCATGGTACCAAAATCATTTTCCATCTAAATTTGTTTTGTAGGAAACTTGCTTAAAGAGTTCCTATAGAAAAACATGGTACCTGGACATTAGATGTTCAAGGCACATGTCTCGAGACTACTCATGCTTTAAAATCATAATCAATGTTGATGGAGGCCATGTCACATTTGGTGATAATTCTAAAGGAAAGATCAACGGCATAGGCCAAATTGGTAACACTAACTCAATTTTAATTTCCAAAGTTTTATTTGTTGATGGATTTAAATATAATCTATTGAGTATTTGTCACTTATGTGATGATGTTTTTAATGTTAAATTTGAAAATGACTCTTGAATATTTTTTAATTCCAATAATATTTTAGTATTTTATGCATTGATAAATGAAAATGTTTATGGTGTTGATTTGAATTCTTTAGCTAAACAAAATGTTATCTGTTTAAATGATTTTCATAAAGAATCCTAGCTATGGCACTGAAGATTAGGACACTAAAACCTTCATGCACTTAGAAAACTGACTAGGAAGAACTTAGTAAGAGACCTGCCCAAACATGAATTCCCATCCGAAAATGTTTGTAATCCCTATCAAAATGGAAAGCAACATAAAGTTTCTTTTAAATCAAAGAAATATGCTTCAACTTCTCAACCTCTCGAGTAGGTTCACATGGACTTGTTTGGTACTTCTAGAGTTTCTATATTAAATGGGAAGCACTATGTCTAGGTTCTAGTAGATGGATTTTCTAGATATACTTCGGAATACATCTTAGCTCACAAAATTGAAGCTTGTTCTTACTTTATTAAATACTCAAAGTCTACAGAGAACCTTTGTAGACTTAAGATTCTGACATTGAGAAGTGATCATGGCTGTGATTTTTAAAATCATGAGTTTGAATCTTACATCTCACACAATGGCTATAGTCATAATTTTTCTGCCCCTAGAACACCTTAGCAGAATGGTGTAGTGGAAAAAAGAAATAGAACCCATCACGATATTACCAGAACTATTCTTAATGAGTATGACCTACCAATTTATATTTGGGCTGAATCTATGAACACAGCTTGTTATATTATCAATTGAGTCTTAATTAGACCCGTTCTCAAGATGTCTCCTTATGAGTTGTTGAATAATAGGAAACCTAAAGTTAGTTACTTTAGAGTTTTTGGTTGCAATGTCTTTATTCCCAATACAAAGGATAATCTTGACAAGTCTGTTTTTAAAAGTCAAGAAAGAATTTTCCTTGGTTATTCTATAACCAGAAAAGCCTATAGAGTGTTTAATAAAATTAACAAGTGTGCGGAGGAATCTGTTCACATCAAATTTGATGAAACTGGTCCACATGAACCTAAACCTTCTCTTGAAAATCTTCAAAGTGATTTGTCTATTATGGATCTTAATGATAAAACCAAAGAACTTGCTATAAAAACATCCAGTTCTGGACATATTCTAGAATCTACTTCAATTGATCCCGAACATAGAGAAGACCCTAAAATTTCTAGTCCTACCTTTACTAGATCTACTAGGATTCTAAAGAATCATCCTTTGGATGTTGTTGTTGGTAATCTTGATAGAGGAACAAAGACTAGAGCTTCTCTAAGAAACCACGTCGATCATCAATCTTTTCTTTCACAACTAGAACCTAAAAATGTCAATGATGCAATCAATGATGAATTTTGGGTAATGGCTATACAAGAAGAACATAATCAGTTTTAAAGAAACAAATTCTGGGAATTAGTTGAAAGGCCCAAGTACACCTTGACAACATGAACTAAATAAGTTTATAGAAACAAAGTTGATTAGTATTGAAATATAGTTAGAAACAAATCTAGGCTAGTATCCAAAGGAAATAGTCAAGAAGAAGGTATAGACTATGAGGAAACCTTGGATCCTATATCTAGATTACTGGCTATTAGGATTCTACTTGCCTATACAGCTCATCTGAATTTCAAGTTATATCAAATGGCTATTAAAAGTGATTTTCTAAATTGTTTTATAATTGATGATGTTTTTGTTGAACAACCACCTAGATTTACAAACCCACAATTCCAAAATCAGGTTGTTAAACTTTCTAAAGCTTTATATGGTTTGAAACAAGCTCCAAGAGCTTGGTATGATAGACTTCGAAATTTTATTATTTCAAACGGTTTTACTAAAGGGATTTCTGATCCAACTCTTTTTATTAAATGAATTTATAATGATGTTTTGATAGTACAAATCTATGTTGATTATATAATTTTGTGATCTTCTAAACCTTCTTTATGTACTGACTTTTCAAAAAGTATGGAAACTGAATTTTAAATGAGATTAATGGGAGAAGTCAAATATTTTATTGGATTTCATGTTTTTCAAAATGAAAATGGAATTATTTTAAATCAAAGTAAATATACAAAAAAATATTTTAAAACGTCTTGGTTTGGATAGTATTAAGGAAATTGATACTTCTATGAGTACTGTTTGTAAATTGGAAGCAGATGAAACTGCGAAACCAGTGGATCAAACCAATTACAGAGGTATGATTAAAAGCTTACTTTACCTTACTGCTAGTTGACCAGATATTATGTATAGTATTTTTATGTGTCCAAGGTTTCAAGATAATCCTAAAGAATCTCATTTACTTGCGGTTAAAATAATTTTCAAATATCTTAAACATACTACAAATTTGGTTTTGTTTTATCCAAAAAGGAAAATATTTTGAATTAATGAGTTATTCATATGCTGACTTTTCTGCTTGCAAGTTGGATAGGAAAATCAAATCTAGAACATGTCATTTATTTGGAAAATCCTTAGTATCTTGGTGTAGATGAAACAAAACTATGTTTCTTTGTCTACTGCTGAAGCAGAGTATAGAGCTGCTGGTTGCTGCTGTGCACAAATTCTATGGATGAAACACACTCTTTTGGACTATGGATATGATTTTAAGCATTTTTCAATTAACTGTGATAACACTAGTGAAATTAACATTTCAAAGAATCATGTGTCTCACTATAGGACCAAACACATTGATGTATGACACCATTTCTTGAGATATCATTACAATAAAGGTGATATTACTCTTTAATTTATTGGCACCGAACATCAATTAGCTGATATTTTCACCAAACTTTTAATTTTGGATAGGTTAAGTTACATTAGACGTGAGTTAGGAATGATTAACCTCACTGATGTGATACCTCACCGATGTACCTCACCAATGTGATACCTCACTGATGTACCTCACCGTTGTGATACCTCACCGATGTACCTCACCGATGTGATACCTCACCTATATACGTCACTGATGTGATACCTCACCGGTATACCCTACAGATAAGTATGTGTTGTTTTAAACTTCTGTATTCCTCCAGAATCTGTATCGTTTATACTTTACTTTTTATATTCTAATTATTCATGAATCCTAAATGATAAAACAATGTCTTAATCACTTCTCGATCCACCTCACCCCATTTACCCTCAAGCCTTAGCTCCTGAATCTCTCGAAAACCCTATGTTCCTTGAACCATAGATGGAAAAAACCAAACTCCCTACTGTTGGAGATGATTTTGATGAGCCGAATTCGAAGAAGCATAAGACTGAGCAAGAAACTAGTGGTAGTGTTGGAATAACAAGGCCAGGAAGGTGACCAGTGAACCCTTATTTACAGAATAGAGTTATTGTGATCGAAAAAGAGAAATGAGTGGAATGGTTGTTATCCAGTAAATCGTCAGTTCTTGAGGTGATGGAAGTCCATAACTGGGTAGAATGATATTCGAACAATAATGGCCCCTACTATCCGAAGCTGGTGAAACAATTATATAAGATTGTATGATTTGAGAAATTAGATGATTAGAACCAAATGATTTATTTTTTAATGGAAAAGAGATATCTTTTTCATCCGTTGAGTGGGATGAAAGCCTGAAGGTTCCATATGAAGGTGTTTCTGGATATTTCTCAAGATCAGTACCACCTACAAGTGACATATTTGATTATGAGACTGCCTTAGGGGATCTCACTGGTAGTGGAAAGAATAGACACATGGTGGCTACTGAAATGGATGGATAGAATAGATTGTTGTTCAAGTTTGTTCTGCATGTTTTAATTCCAAGAAGATGGGACATTATGAATTTAATATATCAGGATATCTATCTATTACATCTTATGAGACATGGTGTGAAAGTGAATCTGTGCAGGCTGCTAATGACTCAAATGGATGATATGATTAGACCAAAGTTAGAAACAAATTCTTTATTCCTTTCTAAATTGATCTCAGTGATGATCAAAGTGAAAGGGGTAGCTGAGTATCAATATGAGACAGTGTTAGTAAAGAATAATTTATGTCTCACATGAACTATTTGATAATACATGAAAATAAACTGGATTACAAAGAGAAGAGAGTGGGTTAATGATGACAAGAATCTATATGATAAGATCAATCCTCTGGATCATCCTTCAAGGACAAAGGATGTGAGGGATCTAGGTCTAGGACTTGATGAAGAAGAACCTGAGTATAGTGATGAGACTGATGAAGAGGAGACTTCTATGGCTGATGGAAGGGATCCGGACTTCTCCCCATGTCCTGTTGTGAAAATTGTATCTTCAGGAAAGGAAAATTTATTACAAGAAGAATCACATGTTGATAAGGAAGACCATCCAGACCATGAGAATGAATAAGAAAGAGAGAATGAATCTGAAGCCTCTGATTCTGTCTGCTTAAGTCTAAGTCCATTGATTGGAAGCTCAGTTTTCCTTGTTAATGATGTAGTGCGTGAGATGGAAGGACATGTGCCTATTCTTGAGGAACCTCTTGTTGTTGCAGAGATAGATTTAATTTTAGAAGATTATTATGAGGAAGAAAGACCTGCTGAGAATGTTGTTTCAATACAATAGAATTCACCAGTTGAGGGGGGAGCATTAAATCAGGTTAGGAAGTGTTTCAGTGGAAGAAGAAATTGAGGATTGGGAAGAAGACCTCGGTTTTGTGGTTTGTGGATTGGATTATCCAAATTCTGATAATGAAACATCCCTCAATAGACCAAAAATCATTTATAATATTCAGACTGATTTGTTACCTGAAGATGTTGTCTGAATTCATGATTTGGATAAGCTCAAGTCTGATCTCAAAATCAGTTTTGTGGAAGAAATAAGGAAAATGGAAGCTTCACTAGTGTCATTTATTCAATCAATTATGAATGACTCTATGGAAAGTATTGTATCTAAAAGAGAACATGTTCTGGTTTCTCCTACTAATATGATCACTAGGGATGATATTGAATACTTAAAGAATGAGATGAAAGAGTCTATTAGTGCCTCTGTGGCCGAGTTAAAGCACTGCTTTGTTGACGAGATGAGCAATTTGGAAAAGCTTTTTAACTCTCTCTTGGATGTAATGTCTCTACCTTTTTGGTTCAGATAGTGGATGAAGTTATAGCCTACCAGAATAAGATGTCTAGCCTGGAAAAGGATGTTGATGTTCTAAATAAGTCTGTTATCTTGTTAGAATCTTATATGAGTTCTAGAAATCAGACAGACAAGGACATAGATTATGTCAAAAGTGTTGTGAGCTAGATTGTATCAGTCTTTAATGGATTTAGAAACCTCTATGAAAGATCATGTTAGCACCCAGGATTCATAGGTGAAAATTCTTATCAGTGGATTGGCCATAAACATTAAGAAAACAGTAACCTTCTCTATTGGTTATCTTGTCACCAGACCTTCAATAGAACTGAATCATATTCCATATTTGATGAAGGAGGATCTTTGTTCAGCATCAACTAGTGGCTCTGTGGACTCATCTATTCTGACCAATGTGGTCACTTCTACTAGAGATACCACTAGATATATAATGAAGATAATCCATGACTATATGAGAGAAGCTTCTTCCATTCAGAATGAATTGAAAGACATTGTAGATTATTATTTCCATAGGGTTTACTCCAAGAATCAGCTCAATAATCATTTCAGGCTTATGTTAGAAAACATGAAGCTACCTCCAGAGAATCAAGCCTTTAGGGAACAAGTAAGAAAGATAATGTAATTGACTCCAGCCTGGGACAAATTCATGGAAAACAAGGATGATTTCAATTCTTCTATGGAAATAAGAGGATGAATAATTATAGATTTCAGAAATCTGTTGTTGCCTTTCTTGTATGACAATGCTAGACCAGTTGTTATACCTATAGATTTACCTACATCTTCCTATACTACTTCTACTATTCAGATAACCCCAGCCCAAGATATCAGAATATTTACTCCTATGATCACTCAGAGAACTAAATAGTAAAAACCAGGAACAGTTTTAATATCTCATCCACCTCTGATCATATCTGGAGTTACTAAGACTTCACCAGCATCTACCTCACCTAAATCTTTTTCTGATCCCAAGGGGAAATCTCATGTTGAGTATGTGGATTGATCTGTGGCTAGGATTTTTTGATAAGAATCACCTTTATCTCTCTTTGTATTTATTTTTGTATTTCATTGTATCTTTTTGCTTCAAGAAATATATATGATATTAATTTCTTTTACCATCGGTTACTTCTCTTCTCATGTGTTTTTCCTTCTTGTCCCACTTTTTTATTATCACAAAGGGGGAGAAATATTATCTAAGGGAAACATATTTGGGATATGACAAAGGGGAGATATACTATCTTTTATGAGTTTAATTAATTTTCCACTGATCTATTTTATATATTTTATCTTGGCTATATATGCTTTATAATACATTGTATTCTCTTATACAATTCAATCTATGGCACTATCCTATGATACATTACTAATTACTGGGATAATAATTTCATAAGTTATTATTATCAAAAAGGGGGATATTGTTGACCTCACCAGTTTTTATAACCCCAATTATGATTTCACATACATTGATAATCCCAAATAATGTTCATCTCTATATTAATTCTTTTAATCTATAACATTCTAGGACCTTAAGCTGATATTAATATTAAAATAATCTTTGAAATATGTTAATCAATGTTTATCTATGTTTATATGACTTTTTAAATAATTCTAACTCAATCGTATGTGTTTTGCATAAAATAGATAAGTGTTAATTCACTGATATGCCTATAGCTACTGATATAGATAAACAACTCTACTGGTACTTTGTATACTAATAGACATAGTCACCGATAAGCTACGGTCACTGATACGCAGAGCTACCGGTATGTATAAGTCCACTAGTAAGCATGTGTCTCTAATAGATTGTCCACAGATAAAGACAGCTACCGACAGAAGCTAAGCTACCGATAGAACTAGTCTACTGGTATGCATAAGTCTACCGATGTACACTTCACTGGTACAGAATAGAGCTACCGATATGCACAAGCTACCGATACAAATTTAATCGATACAGACAGTCACAGATACACCGAGCTACCGATAAAAGAGATTTACTGCTAGAACAAACAAGCTACTGATAGAAGGTGTCCCCGGTACATAGAGCTGTTGATACACGGAGAAACAGCTACTGATACAAGGAGCTAATGGTATATGGATAAATATAGACTGATAGGAGTTCACAACTATACAAAGTCCACAATTACACATCTACCGATAGAAGGCTACTGATTAAAGACTGACCAGTCCAACTCTACTTTTGTCAATATTATTTATTGATTAAGAAACAGTCATATTTGATGATTTTAATGCAATCAATGCCATTTAATATGGGTTTTTTGGCATGTCATGGAACCGTACCTAGTACCCAGAAAAATTTACTCGTTCCTATTTTCGGAGCTAAAAGCAATAAAAGGATGGAAAAAGACCGGGCACAAAAAGTGTAGTAAAAAATAGTTTCACCAAGAGTACACACAACGGGAAAAATAATGTTGTAATGTGGTTCACAGAAAAAGACTACTTACATACTCAAAGATCACTGAACATATATGTTGAGTCAAAAGTTATCTTTTGACTTCTATAGTTTATTTTTGAAATCACAAATGTCTTTTTAATCGTATCGCACTGACTCTGTCAATCGTATCGTACTGACTCTGTCAATCGTATCGTACTGACTCTGTCAGTCGTATCGTACTGACTCTGTCAATCCTATCATACTGACTCTGTCAATCGTAACGTACTGACTCTATCAATTGTAATCGTACTGACTCAACTATTAATATTTTCATTACTTGTTTTGGTACTTAGTAAAAAACTCTTGTATCATATTAATCGTAATATTGTTCTTCATCTTCATATATCTTTTTTTAACCAATATGATGTCATTGAGTTAGTTACAAACTAATCAAAATGATGACATGCTTTCTATTTCAATATGACCGTTATGATTCCATGTGTCAAAGTCCCTCCGAGTTTTTCGGAGAAATATGACCGTTGGAGGCAACATGACCGTTGGAACCCGAGGCCTATAAATAGGAGGTCATTTGAAGCTGAGAGTACAACAGAGAATGAAGAGATTTTAAAACAAGTGTGATACTTTTCTTGAATCAAGATTCTAGAGAGAGATGCCGTGACTTCTCTCATTTTGTGTGCCTTGTGCGTCTGATCATCGTATCAAGGGATTTCAAGTGATTGAAAGACAGAGGTGCCGATTACCTACAAAATTGAGGGTTGTCAAGGATAGGCAGACAGACATTCCAATCATCGTATCGAGGGTTACCAAAGATAGGCAGACCGACATTTCTGATCATCTTATCGAGGGCTTCCAGGGATAGGCAAATAGACAATCTGATCATCGTATCGAGGGCTTACCAAGGTGGTGGTGAGACAGACCTTTTATCCTAGGTGAAAGGATAACCCTTCTCTTTGGGTCAAAAGAATTGTAATACTTTTACTTTTCAACTGCTACTTGTATTAGAAAAGAATTTGTATTGTTTCCTTTCTTCTTTACATATTCAATTGTAATTGTTTCAATTACAATCATTCTATTACATATTGTATTGATTGATTTTATATGATTTAAGGTCGAATCATTCATCTTTATATTGCTATGATTATTGTGTTCATCTTGAATAAAATTGTTTTACATTTCATTAGTATTACAATACATCATATCTTTTATATTCAATACAATTGTGGGTGTTTGTATTTGTATTAGTTTAAGACCTTTTAAACTAATCTCTTATGTTTTTAAATACAATGTTTTTTAAACCTACAATTCAACCCCCCCCTCTTGTATTGTTCCATCTAATATCCATATACATCTATATATTTGATCCAACAATTGGTATCAGAGCAGGTTTTCCACTGATTTGTATTTCTTGTTCTATTTTTACTAACTACACTAACGTGTGGAGTGGAAAAGTTTATTGTTTATAGATGGAAGGAATGAATATTGGGTCAATAGACAATCTGAATCCTTCTAGACCACCAATCTTTGATGGGAATGATTATGAGTACTAGATAGATCGTATGAAGACTTTTTTGATCAATACTGGCGTAGACAATTTTATTATGCTTACTGGAGGTTACAAAATTCCAGAAAAAGAAGTCAGTACTTTCACTAACCAAGAGAAGAAAGAATATCAACTGATTTACAAGGTACACAGTACTTTATTATGCTCTATGACCAGGAATATATACAGTTATATATCATCATGTGAATCAGCCAACTGTATTTGGATGAAATTGGAAGTTACTCACTTTATAACATCCAAGGTTATAGAAACAAGAAGTGAAATTCTCCAAACAGAGTATCATGGATTTGTTTTTCCTTATGGAGAGCCAGTATGTAAAGTGCAACAAAGGTTTATGACAATTGTCAACAGCATACAATCAATGGGAGAAAAAGTTCTTGATGATGAAGCTCTTGTTGATAAGATTATAGATATAATTCCAAATGAATGGGAGGCAAAAAGGACATATATTGATGAAAATAGAAAAGTTCCCCATATTACTCTTGATGAACTCTTTGGAACTCTTCTACAGCACGAGACAAGAATGAAAAGAGATGCTGATTTCAACAAGAAGAAGAATGGGAATGGAAGTGTATCCTTTACATCTAAAGCTAAAACACTTGAAAGTATTACAAGATCCAAATCCAAGAAAGTTATATCTGATTCAAGTGATTGTGATCTTTCGGACAATGAATTAGCCAATCTTGCTCGAAGAATGAACAAGATTGTGGGAAAGAAAGGTTTCCAATATAGATTAAAAAAGGATAGAAAGGATAAGAAAGATTCAGAGGTAACTTGTTATGAATGTAAGAAAGTAGGACATATAATTCCCGGTTGTCCTTTACAGAAGAGGAAGGACAGAAAAGAGGAACACTTTGAAAGAAACAAGAAAACGTTTTACAAGACAAATACAAAGAAAGTCTTGAAGGAAAATGATATGTGGAGTGCAAGTGGTAGTGATTCTTCAGATGTTTCTCCAGAATATGAGTCCTCATGATGAAGAAATATTGGACTTATATCCAGATTAACAATTGAAGATCATTGTCTCATGGCTAAGGTAAACAATGCTGAAGCTATTAAAAATGTCTCTTTGAATGGAAATTATACTAATAATAGATATTATGAATCTTCAAATGATGAGTCTTCATCATCAGAAGAGGATAAATTACCTTCTTTTGAAGAAGCCTCTAGATTTACTAAATTACTTGAAAATAAAAATTCTAAAGTCAAGAAGAAGCTTGAGAAAGAAAATTCTAAAATTTCAATTTTGACTAAAGAAGTGTCAGATCATTCTAATGATCTTGATGTAAAAACATCTGATTTTTAAAGTATTTTAAAAACCCTTGAGAAAGTAAAATCTGATAAGGATAAAATTTCTAAGGATCTTGAAAATGTGATTTCAAATAAAAATGTTTTAGAGCCTAACTCTCGTTCATATTCAAATGTTTTGTAAAATAATAATTTGGTTTTAAAACTATATTCAGAAATTTTTTCATTAAAGAAATGTTTGTCAAACATTACTCATGGAAAGGAAAACTTTGACAAGATGTATTCTCGAATTATACCATTGAGAAATCGTTCTGTTCTTGGTTATACACATTCCAAACCTGTTTTTAGTAATAACTATTTTGTTCCTCAAAAAACCTCCTTCTGTTCTAAGTGTCAATGTGGAGGATACTGGAGAAGAGATTGTTCCCTTAACAGAACTCAATCCTTAGGATTTCATAAAGCCCATTTCGCAAAACAAATGTGGATTCCTAAAATTCTTTTATCTAATCCTTATGGATCCAAACAAGTTTGGATTCTGAAAAACTAATTGGTTCTTTTTCAGGAAAATGAAAAGTGTACTAATAAGAATATTTGGTACATGGATAGTGGTTGTTCTCCACACATGACAGGGAAAAAAGATCTTGAAAAGGTTATCAAAACAAAGGTGGAAAAGTTACCTTTGGAGATAATGGTCAAGGAAAGATTGTTGGTATATGTAATATATTTTTTCTTGGAAAAGTTCTTATTTAAAACTTTTTGTTTGTTAAAGGTCTTAGGCACAACCTCATCAGCATAAGTCAATTATGTGATTAAGGTTACCTTGTGAATTTTAGAAATGATAATTGTCTAGTCCACAATTCCAAGGATGAGTTCATTATGTTTGCTCATAGGAAAGAGAATGTTTACACTATTAACTTAGAAGACCTCAGGAGCCAAAACATACCCTGCTTAAGTTCAATAGAAGACCAATCATGGCTATGGCATAGAAGACTAGGACACTGTAATCTGAAAAACCTTAGTAAACTTTCAAAGAAAAGACTTGTTAAGGGACTACCAGACCTTAGATATGATTCTTCAAAAGTTTTTAATCCTTGTCAATTTGGCAAGAAACATAACACCAGCTTTAAATCAATAAATGAAGTTCCAACTTATAATGCATTACAGCTACTGCATATGGATCTTTTTGGTCCTACAAAAATTGGAAGCATTGGAGGCAAATATTATGTATTTGTTTTAGTTGATGACTTTACTAGATTTACATGGGTCTACTTTCTCACACATAAATTTGAAGCCTTTTCCTATTTCAAAACATTTAGAGCCCAAGTTAAAAATGAGAAAAACCTACAATTGATAACTATTCATAGTGATCATGGTGGTGAATTTAAAAATTCATATTTTGAAACTTTTTGTAGTAAGAAAGGTATTACTCACAATTTCTCTGCTCCAAGAACTCCTCAGCAAAATGGTTTTGTTGGAAGAAGAAATCGTATTCTTCAGCAAATGACTCGAACCATGTTGAGTGAATAATCAATTGCTAAGCACTTCTGGGCTGAAGCTGTTAGTACTGCCTGTTATACTATAAATCGTGTTTTAACTAGAACATTTCTTAATAAAACTCCATATGAGTTATGGACTGGACGAAAACATGAATTTTCATACTTCAATGTTTTTGGATGCAAAGTATTCATTCTGAATACAAAAGATAATCTACACAAATTTGCACCAAAATCCGATGAAGGAATATTTCTAGGTTACTCCACAACTTCTAAGGCTTATAGAGTTTTCAATAAAAATACATTTAATGTTGAGGAAACAGTACATGTGAAATTTGATGAATCTAATCCTTTTGTTTTTAAATTATCCAAACCTATTTCCTCAGATTTTTTTTCCAAAACTGATTATCAACCTTTGATAGAAGATCCTTCTGATAAGGTAAATATTCAAGAAGATACTTCTGAAACATTTACCACGGAATATTTTCTACCATATGTTGATGAACAGGTTTTACAAAACCCAAATCAATTGTTTCTTATGAATCATCCCAGTGATAACATCATTGGTGACGTAAATCAACCTGTAAGGACCAGAAATTCCTTATGAAATGAAGTAGAACATCTTGCTTTTCTTTTCCAATTTGAACCTAAAAGTCCAACTGAGGCCTTAGGTGATGATGATTGGATCAATGCAATGCAAGATGAACTAAATGAATTTGAAAGGAATCAAGTCTGGACTTTTGTTGATAGACCTAAAGAAACAACTATAATTACTGTAAAATTGGTTTTCAGATCCAAATGTGATGAAAATGGAATCATTGTAAGAAATAAAGCAAGACTTGGTGCTAAAGGATATAATCAACAAGAGGGAATAGACTATGAAGAAACATATTCTCATGTATCTAGACATGAATCTATTCTTATTCTATTAGCCTTTGCAGTATACTTCAATTTCAAACTATTTCAAATGGATGTAAAATGTTCTTTTCTAAATGGTTTTGTTCAAGAAGAAGTTTTTGTCGAACAACCTCCTGGTTTTCAAGACCCAAAACATCATGATCATGTTTTGAAACTTACCAAGTCTCTATATGGTCTTGAATAAGCCCCTAGAGCATGGTATGATAGACTTACACGATTTCTTTTACAAAACAATTATAAAAAAGGTACAGTAGATCCAATCCTTTTTATAAAAATGGAAAATAAAAATGTTTTGATTGTTCAAATCTATGTTGATGACATCATATTCGGATCAACTCAGAAATCATTAACTGTTTCTTTTGCAAATTTAATGAATCATGAGTTTGAAATTAGTATGATGGGTTAGTTAACATTTTTTTTAGGTTTTCAAATTTCTCAAAAACCAGAAGGAACATATATATCTCAACACAAGTATATAAAATATTTACTCAAAAACTATGGTTATAACAAGACTAAAAGTATTAGCACTCCAAACGGTACCTCAAATAAACTTGATCCTGACAAAACTGGGAAACTAGTAGATCAAACAATTTTCAAGGTTATGATAGGAAGTTTGCTATACTTGATAGCTAGTCGACCAGACTTAATGTTTTCTTTATGCTTATGTTCAAGATACTAATCTAATCCAAAGGAGTCTCATTTAAAATCCATAAAGAGAATCTTTCAGTATTTAAAAGGCACTATGGATTTAGGTCTCTTTTATTCTTCGGGAGAGGATTTTGTTTTAAAAATATTTTCAGATGCTGACATTGGTGGTTGTAGAATGGATAGAAAAAGTACATCTAGAACATGTCATTTCATAAGAGATTCTCTGGTTTCTTGGTCCTGCAAGAAACAACACTCAGTAGCACTATCCACTGCTGAAGCTGAATATATAGTAGTTGGAAGTTGTTGTGCTCAAGTATTGTGTATGCAACACACACTCAATGACTATGGATTGAGTTTCTATAAAACTCAAATTCTATGTGATAATACTAGTGCCATATCTCTTAGTAAGAACCCAGAACATCACTCTCGTGTAAAACACATAGATATTAGGCATCACATTCTTAGGGATCACACACAAAAATGAGATATTATTTTACAATTCATCTGAACGCAAGAACAACTTGCTGACATTTTTACAAAACCATTATCTTCTGATAGATTTGAGTTTATAAAACAGAAGATATTAATGATTACATTAAAATAATCATTCATATCTACTTCATATTTTACAATTCTCCTTACAGTAAATAACTCTCTTTGAAAGGGGGAGGTCATTTCTTACTATGTTTTTTTTCTATGTTTATTTTTATCTTACGATCTTTAATTATTTACTCTCCTGGTATGTGTTTTTGTTTTTCTATTTATCGTATTGATAGTTTTATTGTATCATTTACTTTTCTGTTTATCGTATTGACAGTTTTATTTTTATACACCTTTATGTCCATCGTATTGTCAGTTCATAGTAATGAGATTGTTTTCCATCGTATTGTCAGTTCATGGTAATGAGATTGTTTTCTATTGTATTGTCATTTCATGGTAATGAGATTGTTTTCCATCGTATTTTTAGTTCATGGTAATGAGATTGTTTTCTATCCTATTGTTAGTTCATGGTAATGATATTATTTTCCATCGTATTGTCAGTTCATGGTAATGAGATTGTTTTCCATTATATTTTCAGTTCATGGTAATGAGATTGTTTTCCATCGTGTTGTCAGTTCATGGTAATGATATTGTTTTCCATCATATTGTCAGTTCATGGTAATGAGATTTTTTTCCATCGGCTTGTCAGTTAATGGTAATGAATTTGTTTTCCATTGGTATGATGATTGTTTTTTTTCGTACGTTTGTGTTTTCTTTTGAACTCTACTAAAACCAACAATAACCTTATGTTCTCCGGTAGGTACTTTCCATTTTTTTATTTTTTTCATTCGTTTTAATCCTAACCATTGTTTTTTTCATCTAATCTTTACTATAGAAGATCAACGGTCACCCCTACATCGCCTATAAATAGCCCCCCCTCCCCAAACCCACATTGGTTTTTCAGGATTTTAGGCAAAGCTCTGCTAGCCTAGTTTTAAATCATCGTACGATCCTTCATCGGTAGCACCTATATGTCTCAGTCCTCTGCTAATACTCCCGCCGAAATGTCTTCAAAGACTTTTTCAGAGAAATACATTTTCAGAGAAAGGTTAGTTTCTCAAAAGTTTTTTTATTTGTATGATTCTACAATCAGAAGAATCATTCTATTTCAAGAATGGGAACATTTATGTGTTGAAAGACCTGTTTCTCAAGATCCGGTTCTGTTTTATGAAGTCAGTGAGTTCTATAAAACCGTATCTTTCGACAAATACATGACTATCAATTTTGCTGTGTACGATAGAAAGTCGTCTATGTCTGTGAAACTAGAAGCTCATTTTCTGAATGTCCCAATAGAAGGGGACTCTTTCTGTCCATCTCATAAACTACCAGAGGAAGTTGGTATGTTTAATAGAGAATGTGCTGAGAAGACTTTGTTTGTTATAAATGAAGAGAATAGAAAAGTAGCTCATCTTTCTTCGGAAAATCGTTTTGTTACTTTATGGATACAAGGTTTTCTTATCCCTAGGAAAGGGGATAGAGAAACTCTAAAAGTTTCTGATATTTTTATGCTTGACTATCTTGTAAATATGAGAAATGTAAATTTCATGGGGTATGTCTTTGAAACCATTAAGAATGTCAAGACATGAGAAATTAAGTCTCAAATGATTATGTATCCATCCATCCTTACAATTTTTATTCTCGAGAGTATGATTTTTTGCAACATTCCTCTGAAAGGGAAGATAATAGATTTGAAGCCCTCCTAGATTATCAAAATTACTATGAAAAAGATGAATATTTGTTTTGATTAGAATTCAAAACTTTTTGTTAAAGATGTAGAAGTTGAATCTCTTCAGAATCAATCGGCACCTATACCAGCCAAAGACTTTCTATCTGCTGGCATTACGCAAAAGTATGATCCCCAAACCAGCTCAAAGCCTAAGAAGGAGAAAAATTACAGTAAGGATGTTGTAACCAAGTTGATAAAGGATAAGGAACAGAGAAAGGAAGGTGATCCAACGTTTGGAATTTATACCACTGAAGCCTTTGCTGAGAGATTAAGGGTTGAGGATACCCTTCAGGATGAAATGAAGAAGAAGGTTCTTTTGAAAAGAAAATCACAGGTATTTGATGATTCAAATCTCTTGAAAGTAGATGAGGAAGCTAGTGCTCAACTTACCACAGATGTACATCAAGAGCCTATAGTACAGAGTCTTCCTGAGAAAGAAAATGGAAAACAAATGATTGAAGAGATAGAAGAAGTGGAAGAGGAGGAAGGATATTTTATTTTAGAATTCCTTCAGAGTTCGAAGAAAAGTAGAGAGGAATCAATTCAAAACTGAGTGAAGGCTTTCAACAAGTTCCTCATGCCGATCAAGCACGAACTCCGGATAGAATTTCATCTCAAGATAAGAAAGGTGCTCAATACTCTCACACTGATAAAGTTGTTGTCATTAGTGATAAAGTGAAAGAAGAAAGAAAGAAAAAGGAAAAAGAAAAAGGAAAACAACCAGTTGTAGATTCAAGCCAATCAAATGAACTGGCTTCGTATGATGAAGATACTGATTCAGAACACACAATATCTCCCAAGAAGAGGGATTATATTGTCCATGTTTTGAGAAGGGTTGAAAAGACAATTCCTTACTTTCCCAGGAAGGAAGGGAAAATTTATTTCATTACTGAAAATAAGAAAAATATGTTTGGTTCTGTAAATGAATTAAGAAAGGAAGTTTTGTCCATTGAAGACGATTTGAATGTTCTTTCAGAAATTTCGACTGCTCATAAGAAGGCCTACAACAAGATGACCAAGTGGTTGTACAAAACAGAGAGCTCAGTCAATGATGATGAGATAGAAATTGAAGATATAAGAAGGTTTTCAAATGAGCTTGCAATTGCTTTCAATAAGCTTGACAAAGAAACAGTTTAAAGGTTGAATATTTTGTCTTCTCAACGAGAAGATGTTCCATTAGTTAAAGACTTGCAGGAGAGAATGAATGCCTTTCAGGAAGAGTTTTCAAAGGTTTCATCTTTCAAAGATGAAATAGTTCTCTTGAAGAAACAAAATTTTGTGTTATCCAAAGATAACAAGAATATGCAAGGCAGAATTGATACCCTTGAGAAAGTAATCAGAGTCCAGGAAGAGACTATCAAGAATCAAGATCATATTTTTGCGGACCAACAAGAGCTTCTCAAAACTCAGGGTGAATCAATTTCTGAAGACAAGAAAGAAATCAAGAAGATGAAATTTGTTCTTCATGATCTCATAAAGAAGGAAAAAGAAATAGAAAGCAAATGATTGTTGTTTTTTTTGTTTTTAATTTCTTTTGGAACCTATTTTTGTTTTGTAATATCTTTTATGATTCTTGTCTTTTTGCCCTGCAATTCTTCTCTCTAACCCTTTCAGGTAACTCAAAGTCACCCTATTCGTTTTGTAAATCAAAAAGGGGGAGAATGTTTATAAAGGGGGGGAATGTTTTATAAAGGGGGAGAATGTTTTATAAAGGGGGAGAATGATTTACTACCTTAAAAACAAAATCTAGGAATACAATCCTTAGGAAAGTCCATACCTAAGGGGGAGTTAGTTGTATTCAAATTTCTTATTCAAAAGAGTTTCCAATAACTCAGGGGGCGATAAGTATTTCCTGTTATATATACTTAGTGTGTTGGGATTTCCAAAAAAGGGGGAGATTGTTGAGTAAAAAGTTATCTTTTGACTTCTATATTTTGTTTTCGAAATCACAAATTTCTTTTTAATCGTATCGTACTGACTCTTCCAATCATACCTTACTGACTCTGTCAATCATATCGTACTGACTCTGTCAGTCGTATCGTACTGATTCTATCACTCGTATCGTACTGACTCTGTCAATCGTATCGTACTAACTCTATCAATTGTAATTGTACTGACTCCACTATTCATATTTTCATTACTTTTTTTGGTACATAGTAAAAATATCTTGTTTCATATTAATCGCACTATTTTTCTTCATATTCATATATCTTGTTTTAACCAGTACGATGTCATTGAGTTAGTTACAAACTAATCAAAACTATGTCATGGTTTCTGTATCAATATGACCGTTATGATGCCCGGAGTCCAAGTCCCTCCATGTTTTTCAGAGAAATATGACCGTTGGAGGCAACATGACCATTGGAACCCGAGGCCTATAAATAGGAGGTCATTTGAAGCTGAGAGTACAACAGAGAATGAAGAGATTTTAAATCAATTGTGATACATTGCTTCAATCAAGATTATAGAGAGAGAATCTGTGACTCCTCTCATGCAGTGTGCCTTGTGCGTCCGATCATAGTATTGAGGGCTTTCAAGTGATTAAAAGACAGAGGTGCTGATTGCCTACAAAATCAAGGGATGTCATGGATAGGAAGACAGACGTTCTGATCAATGTATCGAGGGTTGTTAGGGATAGGTAGACAGATGTTCTGATCATCTTATCGAGGGCTGCTAGGGATAGGCAGACAGACAGTCCGATCATCGTATCGAGGGCTTACCAAGGTGTTGGTGAGATAGACCTTTTATCCTAGGTGAAAGGATAACCCTTCTCTTTGGGTCAAAAGAATTGTAATAGTTTTATTTTCCGCTGCTACTTGTATTATAAAGGAATTTGTATTGTTTCCTTTCTTCTTTACATATTCAATTTTAATTGTTTTAATTACAATCATTCTATTACATATTGTATTGATTGATTCTATATGCTTTAAGGTAGAATCATTCATCTTTATATTACTTTGATTATTGTGTTCATCTTGAATACAATTGTTTTACATTTCATTAGTATTACAATACATCATATCTTTTATATTCAATACAATTGTGGGTGTTTGTATTTGTATTAGTTTAAGACCTTTTAAACTAATCTCATAAGTGTTTAAATACAATGTTTTTTAAACCTACAATTCACCCCTCCCCTCTTGTATTGTTTCATCTAATATCCATATACATCTACATATTCTATCCAACAATATATGAAGCAATTCTTCCTGATGGAGAACAAAAGCTGCACCTTAGTCAAGGAGTGAAGAACAACAATGAAATCTCTTCAAGCACTCAAGCGGATCAAACTGAACTTGAAGAAAACAACCCAATTTTTTTCTGAAAAAAATCCAGAGAAGGAGTTAGAGCTTCATTTACATCAATCCAAGGATTCTAGAGCATCACTCACATCAAATAGAGCACTCTAAACTAATCTCTATCTATTTATCTCTATTGTGTATTATTCATTTACTTTTTGAGCTGTGTATTTACACACTGACTCCTGGACTGAACCAGAGGACACTAAATCCTCACTCCAAACTTCTTACACATTACTATATCCCACTGTGAATTGTGGAAGAGGTTATGTGTGACCTGGATAGCCTATGTTCTATTGTTTTTGTCCCTACGTATAATTGTGTTAGATCTCTTAGTACTAGAATAGTCTATGCACTGTTGTTTACCCTGATCCAGGGTGTGGATCAAATTTATATATATATTTTGAGAGGACTAAGTCTCACCTTGAGACTGAAACTATTGGTTATTTTGGTTGTGCATCATAGTTTAAATATAAATTATATTATATATATTTTCTATTTTTCTGCTAATTACTTTGAAATACAATTCGTTTTAATGTTACATTGATTGTTAAATTATCTGGTTTTTATTATTATTGTGACCTAGTAAGTTATTTTCAAAAGTTAATTTAATCCTATGATTAAAATAACTGAGACCTAATAAATCATTGAGAAACTAATTGAACTTTTAAAATCATTTTAAATTCACTAATGTTTAACTTGTTTTTATATAGGGGGGTTTTAATATAAATATTTTTAACAGAAATTTTAATTGGAACTCAATTCACCCCCCTCTTGAGTATCCACTCTGACCGACAGATATACCATGGAAAAATAGATGAGAAGTAAAATCCGGATTTTTCTTGAGATATGGATCATAATATTTAATCAATAGAAACATAATCATAATAATATTTCAAATTGAATTATATTCATCTTGAAAATGAATTTAGGTGCATAACAAAACATGAGTCTTGAATAAGGAAACGTTTGACCAAATTGACTTACCAATTTGGTAACTTTTGAAATATAAACCCTGGGAAAGAAAGTTCATATATTTTATATGTAAATACCCATAAATTTAAGAATAATAAACATATAATACATTCATGTTTAGTATATACACCATGAAAAAGAAAATAATGGTAAACATGTAATGTATCTCACTGATATAAAAAGTGATATTAAATTCCCTTACCTTATGACATAAATCACATTGTACTCGTTAAAACATATTATATAATAAATATAACCTTATTATACCTATATAAAATAAAAATATTATTATATCTAATACCATTTATCATTTTAGTTTTACATTATATAAACCCCTTATTAACTGTTTATTATTAAGGTTTCCCTTCGAGTAACATCTGCTTTGTTCTTCGTACATGTTTTGACTTATAATTCCAGATCATCTTACATAGATCATAATTTAATTACATAAATAATGTAAAAAATATATAAATATCATATATATATTTAGTATATATTTATTTATAATAATCTATAATATATAGAAAAATGAAATGGGATACATCATTTTGGAGACAGGTTCGTCGTACATACGCATGAACCTTGTTTTCGTTTTGTTTTCAGACTAAATAAAAGTGATTAATTGACATATATATATATATATGAATATAATATAATTAAGGTATATATATTCTATTATATATATTATATATGTTTACTATAACAATTCTTAACAAATTCCATGTAAAGTGTGAACAGATTACATGCATTGAAGTTAAGGTAGTCCACACATCCACAAACAATGTTATCATATTTAAAAATGATGGAAAGTATAGAATAATGAGCCATAAAATAATTAAAGAAGAATAAAGTCAATAAATATAATATATAACATATATAAACATAATTTCCATCATAATTCCCAACCATGAATGGTGGAAAAGAAAAACAAATAATCATCGGTTCGTGAGGTGGTAGTTCACCATACACATAAAATGTATGTTCATTGCCCATTAGATTGAAGCGTGTGTAAGATAAGGTATGAAAATTCATATTAAAACACCTATGTATATTGATTATACTATTATTTTGTATAATCGTTTAATAATGAGAGATAAGGGGGTGGATAATAGAAATAAAATTAATGATATTGAAGAAATGTGTTTCCTCTTATTTGGGTAACTCCTTTTTGTTTGCATCAAAGGTCTTATTTGGATGAGTTTATTCCAAATTTATGGATTCTAGAATTATGGTATATATTTTTAGAAGATATTTTGTTATAACTTTTTTTAGGGAATGTGTCTTGAGATGTTTGAGGAAGTGGTAGCCGAGGAGGCCTTTTTATAGTGGGGGAGGAATGGAACTCTTCAACATTTTGGAAAATTGAATTCCACATACAATATTAAAATTGAATATGGATAAAATAGTGTAAACAATTATAGAAAACGGATTATCTGGTAATAATATGGAAGTAAATTATCTCTTGGACATGTTTATAGGTCATTTTGGGTCATAAGATTATGGTTTCGTTTTTTGTTAAGTAAATTTTTCTCTTAATTGCTATAAATAATTTTTATCACTTTCACTAATATTTTTTTTCCAAAAAATAAATTTAATTGTTATAAATTATAAATTATTCTTATTTCAAATATATAATCGATTTTTCCAAATTCCAATCATAGATGTTGATGAAATTAATTTAAAATTAATCCCACAAATGGGATGATAATGTAGGTTTCTTATGTGAAAATATTCAAATTTTTTCTATGATTATATATTCAGTTTCCATGTAAAATCACTTAAAGTTATAAAAATTGGATTAATTTATAAATAATTGATATTAATTTACATTAAAAAATTAATATATAATTTAACAATATAAATAAATAATATGAAAAGGTAGTTTTGAATTAATATTTACTATTTTCACCATTAATCCAAAAAATAATGTTTCATTGAAAAATCCCAAATATTCACCCTAGGATAATTTCAAAATTAAAAATTCAATAATGATTTTTGTTTTATCAATTAAATTTATAAATTTTAATAAAATTACTTATGTTTTCATATATGAAATTGAAAATTAGTATATTTGGGATAATAATATTTTTAAACATATAAAGACTTTAAAAAAAGTTATACTTTTCATTATAAATATGTTCTACATATATAAAATCAATATAAAAGATATTTTAAAATTATTTATTAATATTCATGTTACATTCTTTAATTGATTGGTTATAACAATCACATTTAAATGATTATAAAAATAAAATAATGTTTTGAGAAACTAAATGTTGTTTGTAGTGCACACCGAGTTGGTTTTGTGTGTAGTGCAATACAAGTTGATGTCATGTAAAATGAATGATTGACTAGTTCAATTAAAAACATCAAGGAAAATTAATTAATTTGATAAAAAAGTTCCATAAATTCAAGGGTTGTTATAAGGACTTGGGGAAAAACATGGGAAGCCAAGAAAGTATGGCACGAGATCTTCTAAAATAAAATCCGTTAGAAAAAATAGAAAGGATAATTCATGGATTTTGATACTAGATCAATATGTAATATAATTACTTATGAACAACCTCTATTAAGTAATAATATTGGATAAGGAATACATATATATAAATTTTTCCCAACATGGGATGATCCTTATGATAGATTATAAAATGGATATTAGAGAGGCCATAGATAAATGGGCACTAAAACTTCGATATTATGTGATTTCAGTTGGTTTATTTTCCTATAACATAGGTAATGAACTAAATTCTATAGGGGATACCTTTAGAGGTAATTTATGGTGATTTTGGGATATATTTCTATATCGCTCAAAATTGAGTGTGTCTACCTAAGAAGATGTCACATTCATAATCAATGTTATACTCATAGTATATAATCTTCCAAAAAAATAGTGTATGGGAAATTTATTTGTTAATTAGGATGGATAATTGGTAGATTATGATATAATAACTTTAATTAAGATCCAAAACTATGACATGTCCTATTTTAAAGAATATTTTTTTTTAATTTAATAATTGATATTATATTTATAGTTCAAAATATTAAGAATACTATCTTGATTCATTTTTCTTCAATATTATAGGTAGATTTCCAGAAATAGTCCAGCAAGACTTCATGAATCTTCTTTCTCAAAGTAAATATTTTTTGGATACTTTGGGGGTTTGAAATAAACAATAAGAAATGTGATAATACTCTATAATATGTAGTGTCATGTCTTATATAATGTAATAAATATGATATATAAGTGATTTTTTTTTTATTTCCTGATAGTAGAGAGTGTTCCTGGAAAGTATGGGTGTCGTCCAACCATGCAATATCATAGAAAAACCTGAGTAATAATCATTTAGAATATAGTTTCAAGATCCCTAGTGTGAATGAAATAAATCAAACAAGGAAAATTAGAAACGACTTAGTAAAAGCATATAATCAAAAATATTTTCATTCATAAAGATTGAAAAATATAAGAGATGTCTTATACCAAATAGAATCTAAAATTTTATAAGAGAAACCATTATAAAAATGTAATAATAAAAACAAATCCCATAATAAAAAAATCTCTATCACGTTTTTATTGTTTTTGGTTCTATGAAATAAAGGTCATAGATATGACGATTTCCCATATATAGACAAAAGGACATATAGTCTCAATGAAATAATGTTGGATAATTCATTGGAGATGTTGATTGAGCCTTTTTGGTGAGAATGTATAGAGTAAAATCATGAGATTTTATACAATTTACATTTATAGTAATAAATGGGGGAATAATATAAAACATATAAGGAAGAAGAAAACAAACACCATAAAATTTTGATCCATAGTCAAATTTCTAGGATTTGAGTAGGGTCTACTGCACCAGATGACTCTCCATAGATATAAAATATATTGAAAATTTATGATAATCTAGTTCATTCTTCATAAACCAAAATCCCTTAATAAGGGATAGATTTTCACGAACATAAGCTTCATAGAGTTATTTGGTCAGAGGTATAACAAATATCCTTTGTTCCATATCAAGATAGACCGAGATCTCTGATAATGAAGAGAAAACTCACAGCTATAAAATAAATAGAGGATTATTTAAAATTCTATCTCTAAAACTAGAATAAGTTATTAATTATATCTAGAAAATTGTAGTTTTGTTCATTTTGAAATAATCTAGATTGTGTTAGATCATCTTTTCTAAGAAGAAGAAGTTCTAATAGTACGAATTACACAGGTCGATGTCATTTTAACCAATTACACAAATTCATTATTGTCATGACCCGACCCTACTCAGGCTCGAGCCGCAACTACCCCAAGCCCGCCTCCATAGGCCAGGGGCTGGCAACCAATTCTAGAGGGAAAATAGCTCATGGAGGATTTTTTCTAAGTACATGTACACACACATAGCAATAATCCATGAAAAGTGCAGAGTAAAGGATAAATGACCAGTAAAGTAAAGGAGCAACTACTATAAATAAACCACAAATCTGCATCGACTTATACAGTACAAAGAAAGTGTTGAAAGTAAACTATAAAGAAAAGGGGAAAAACACTAACCCAAACGAAATCACCAAAACCTAACAACAGGTAAACAGAAGAGAAATGGCTTGATGGGTCCCCCACCTGGAATCTGACTACGACCACCACACGCGGTCCAATCTCTCGAACTCCTATCCTCCACTGAAGTCACGACCAACCTGTCTGTCGTCTTCAAGGGAACACCAAGTGAGGGCACTGCCCAAGCCGGGGTGAGTATAAAAATACTCAGTAGGGTACCCTGAAGGCTCGAGGGAGAATCAAAGGAGGTATCGAATGGTGAGTAGTAGAGCGAACAAGAAAAGTAGAGTAGTACAATTGAAATTGCAGTAAAGAGTCAAGCTCAAACGAACAAGAGAATGGGAGTAGACTCGTCCAAACACAAGGAGCTGGAAATGGTGAGAAGATGAACTTATCATCGAGTCTTCGCTAACTATAGCAGGAGAGTAGACTCGTCCAACCACGAGAAGCTAGAAATGGAAATCACGTGGCATACCCCACGCGTCTTCGCCTCTCATCGAGGGAGAGTAACCAAGCCCAGGAAGTCGGTACTGGAATATGGTATATACATATTCATATGCTCAAACAAGAATCCCGAACAAGATCGTTAGGGGATCTCCATCCCGTAGCACATCCCATGAAAGTGAGTAGCCAATAGTCCCAGATGTAAACCATCATCGATGCCCAGCATCCTGCACGTCTACCCCGAACTGCAAGTTAAGGGACCCAAATCATCGAACCTAGACACTATCCGCTTTGGGTTGTACTGACTCGCCGACATGGTTTTAGGCCGCGTCACAAGGACGAGTCTCGGTGGGGGAAAGTGCCGCACGTACTTTAGAGTTTCGGGTTAAGTCAAACCACACCTCGTCACTGCCTTGCAGTCGAGAGGTCTCCTCAAAGCCAAGGTCGTTCCATAACTGACCCGTACAACCAAGGGTCCTGCTTCGGTAATCATGGAGGAAAGCCACAGACTAGCCTAGTATAAAGGACTGAGTCTGGAATGTCAACGGGTGTCCCACTGCCCAGCCCTGCTGAAGGGTAATTCATAATAATATATCGGGTGACCCACTGTCCAGCCCTGCTGGAGGGTAAACCCTAATAAGATATCGGGTGACCCACTGCCCTGCCCTGCTGGAGGGTAAACCCTAATACATCATCAGTCGACCCACTAACCAGCCCTTATGGAGGGTAGACCTGGAATAAGTCGACAGTTGACCCACTACCAAGCCCTGCTGGAGGGTAGACCTAGAATAAGCCGACATGCGACCCACTGCCCCGCCCTGCTGGAGGGTAGACCTAGAATAAGTCAACGGGTGACCCACTTCCCATCCCTGATGGAGGTTAAACCTGGAACAAGAAGACAGGATACCCACTGCCCAGCCTTGCTTGAGGGTAGACCTGAAACAAGACGATGGGAGACCCACTGCCCAACCCTGCTGGAGGGTAGACCCTCAAGAGTCATCGGGTGACCCACTTCTTAGTCTCTGCTATAGGGTAAACCCTAAGAATTCAATGTGCAACCCACTGCCCATCCCTGCTGGAGGGTAAAACACTAGCCAACCGAACACGGAGTGGGTATCGCGCAACCACCCAACTTCAGAACAACTCACCTAATAGAGGTTCAACGCCCGTTCCATCACTAGGTGCCACTAGCACCGCTACTAGCCAAACCATAGAGAACAGAACCAAGGGAAAACTCAACCCTGCTGGTCAAACCACGAGAATAGAAGAACCCTCTACATCGCGAGAGGTCAAAAGTATTCAAAGCATAACACAACACGCACATGGGGCCCACACGACATGTGGCCCCAAGTCAACCCCAACCGAATGCACAAACGTTTTTAGGTACAAACAACCACATGTAGCTCCAAGCGTTCCCGTATACTCCCAGAGTATACCACGTTCCAGCTCAAAGGCTATTGTGCACACGACACCCAACGTCAACGCGAAGGGGTGAACATAACAACTCCACCTCAAAGGCCCAGGCATGGCCAACCACATTTTACGAGACATTTACATCACTCGTTCAAGAGTGCATGATCACTCGCCAAGGGTCCGCTACAAACATGGTAGGAAAAACCACCACTGGAGCACCATTCATGCTTCCATATTTAATAAGATCGCGCAAGAGGCTCTGCACAGACAAACGGATCATACTATTGTAATCTTTGTGGAAAAACATGTGAGATCGACTACTTACTCGCCTCAAACGGATATCCGATGGAAAAGTCACCAACACCGCCTCACACCCGAACGACATCCCATAATCCCATGCCTCATCCCCGAAAATACTCGGGTGCATCTCACCATTGCGATCCCCTCAGGAAAAAACGTCAAAAAGACTCCTCAGTTGAACGCAACGGATATCCGGGGAAAAAGATTCATTCCAGAGCACTGCACACTGGCGGTGCTTTGTGGGTCCTGCAACCCGGTCCCGAAATACAATGAACATATCGCACCACTGCGATCCTCTCGAAAAGGCACACAAAATGGACTATTCACTTCTCTAAAATGGGTGCCCGGTGATAGTGATGGAAAATCACCGTCAACACCCAAACAGACCTCATGGGCCCCGCACCATCGTGTCGAATTAGAGCGATCGGATTGCACCATTGCAATGCCCTCAGAAATACACCCAAAAACAACTACACACATGCCCAGAACGGACATCCTATGTAAAATTCGTTAAACGTTGCACGCAGCTTTAAAGACGGGTCGTGGGGCCTGCACCTCAACTTCGGCCTCAATGCCTTAAACTACCCTGGAAATCTTTGACCCAGCGTCAGTGTCTGAATGCCGCTGACGATGCTCAAAACGGACGTCAGACGTGTCCGCGCCGTCCAAAACAAGATCCCCCGGGTAAACGTCAATCCCCTCGACGTATGTGTTGCACCACCGAATCCCCCCTCTCGGGAATTATAATTTCCCATGACCATCTAAAAAATACCACCTTGCTGTTAGGTCTGCACTGCCGTAGACGGCGCTCAAAACGGACGCCCGTAGTTTGAAATGCGGGCATCCAAATATTTTAATGTGGGGGGACCCCCTTGGGCCGGACCAGCCCGGTCAGGCCGGTCCACCCCGCTCGGTCCGGCCCGCTGGGACCGTGGTCCGGCTGCCTGTGCCCAGCCCAGCCGGAACCGCGGGCCGCCGCACATCAGCCCACCGTCTCCCGTAAGACCATCGCTGTGCGTGGGTCACTCCACCGACCGGCCAGATGGTCGGTCCCGTCCATGGGGAGACCCACCAACGGCGGGTCTCAGTATCCCCAGTCGGGGTCGCGCCATGCGACCCCGGTCTCCCTTTCGGCTCGTCCCTCGCCTGCAATCCCCAGCCGTGCCACCCTCCTGAAGAACCTGGACCACCACCAGGATGTCGTGCTGCTGCCACACCAAACTGAGCCGCCGCGCCACCTGGGAAGCTGTCGCCGTCGCCATGGTCCTGGACCGCCGGAATCCGCCGCCACCGTCCAGCACCGCCAGAAAAACCAGCGAATCGGCCGGGACTTCCCGGTGCTGTCTCCGACACCCCGGGACTTGTATTTTTGATCTGAGAAGTGCATTGGAATGATTAGAACATGTGCTATGAAATTTTGGGCTTTGTTCAAAGATCGGGAAACAAATTGATAGGGGAAATCGGTCTCAAGGTATGCGGGATGTAAAACGCGAAAGAAAACCTCCTACCTTGTTGGGCTTCGCCCGGAGCTTCGCGTCGATCCACCGTAATTACCGCACCTTGTCGAAGTCACCTCGTTGGACCCCCTCACCGGTGTGGCCTCACCAGAGATGGAGTAGAGGGGAATCATGGGGGGAGAAGGATAAGAAGAAGAGGGGAGGGGATGTGTTTAAGTAGAAAATACTAAACGCCCGCCTGATAGCCCCGAACCCGAAATTTCAGCGGGGTCGGGATTAATGCTCCCCTATGATAAAAACCATGCTCCGAGTGCAAAGGAAGTCTCATAATTTTAATCAGAGTCCCCCTTCAAAAGTTATTAAACTCAACACCTGAGGCTGCCAAATTACGAAAACGCCCCTGGGGCCATTTTTCATAGGCGGCCCGCACCCACAAAAATTATACCCCTCCTAGGGTAAAAGGCACGCTCTGAACTCAACGGTGCCCTTTTTTCCCCAATCTGAGCCACCGTTTAAGAGATACTTGAGTTTAACCATTAAGCGAATAAATTAATTATTTATTTTATTTGTTCCACGCTCCGATAGCGTGCGAGGGGTCCAAACGTCCCGCATGGACAAGTTTTATGTCATTCCTAGGGTAAAAACCCCATTCCGGACACATCTTTACACTCAGATCTCTGATCCAAAACTCCATTTATAATTTATCCCATTTATTTGGTGTTTGAAGTTTGAACGCAATGAAAATTTAATTACGGCCACTCCGGGGCTTGGAATCACACGCCGTCGGAAGGCGCTGCTCTGGAATAACATCAAGAAATATTCCAAAGTCTTTCGCAGCAGAAACTGGGTTCTTACATCATTCCCTCCTTCAAGATTTTAGTCCCCAAAAAGAAAAACCAGGGAATAACTCAGGGTACTCAGCCCGCACTTGGCTCCTCCTTACCCAGAAGAACTCATTCACAGCTCTGCGACACTGCACACAGAACAATGGATTTGATCCGTTCACACGAGGACTACCCTCGCCGATGTCATGAATTTGAGCACACACACCTCTTCTCGAATGAGTCACGTGGGAGACGTCATGCACCCAAACCAGCCTTTAGGGTTAGGGAAAGGCAGTAGGGAACCTCGCCATCCCTTCGCACGGTCCCAAACTGCCTGACGGCTCTCGGGGGTAGCTCACCTCCCCGGACGAACCCCTACGTTGCACGCCGCAACTAGAAACACCTCCCGCACCTGGATCAAGGCCCGGTGATTCCCTCCATCAGAATATCCATATGGTGAAACACCCAAGGTTATCTGGTCATGAAAGATTTCACAGTCGATGTCTCGCAACCAAGACTCTCTTACATGCTCGGAAACCGATGGAGTCGACACCATCGACTAAATAAAAAGGTCCCACACCTTTTATCATACCAACATAGGGTTACAACGATGCCACGTGCCACCCAGGAAACACCTCAAGAAATGAGCAGGGATAAAACAATTCCACACACAGAGTGTAACAATTCCACAGTAAGAATTGCAAGAGCTGTAGAGCGTACCTCTTATCACTGCATGATCTGCTAGATCTTAGACATACAATGCTCGCGGCTGTCTGCGGTCCCAAATGTCAGCTCCCAGTGCCTAAAGTGAACTGCCTAGCGGTGAGGGGAAGGCCACGTAAATTCTTCCCCCACTACCAGCTCCTCTTGCTCCTCTACTAGCACCACCTCTCTGGGTACTACTCCTATCATGGGGTTGCCTCCGTCGTGGTGGTGCACCTGTTGCCTGACCAAATCTCTCTGCATGTCTGGTCGGGCAGTCTCGTGCCAGGTGACCTCTCCCATCGCAAGCCTTTCACTGACTCCCTTCGGGCCGCACTAGTTCCCTCTGGTACCACTGTGGTGTACGACCACACACCTGAGTCCGATTGCTAGAAAACCACCAGTGTCGAGGTTCTGCTTGCTGACGCCCGCTAGCTGCGACAGAAGTCTCGGCTCCGACGTGCCTGCTGCGACCACCAACTCTAAAATGTGACAGGGAGCCCTCTGTCACCATCACTTGCTCTAGCACACCATCATACATGTAAATTCCCAAGGTTACTATGACAGCAAGAATCTCTCGGCGGAGACCCTGATCAACCTTCTGCGCTCGGACATTGTCGTTATAGACCATGTCCGAGTAAAATCGTGTATGGTCTGCAAGACTAGACACATACTCGGTCACTGTCATCCCTCCCTAATGAAACTACAGGAGCTCCTGAATCCGAACGGAGCGTATGCAGGAGGGGAAAAACTTCTCATGAAACGACAATATAAAGTCGCGTCACGAAAGCGACGACTCGTCAAAAAAAAATGAGTCACCAAACTCCACCAACACCGAGCTGCTCCACGAAAAAGTTTGGCTTCCAAATCCACTCACTGATCTGTCGGTGTCTGCACAAGCCTGAAAAGGAGAACCACTGTCTCGAGCCAAACCTCTACTTCCTGAGGGTCTAGATCACCACTGAACCTCAGCGGCCTCTACCGCTGGAACTCACGGAGCGTGGTCAACCTGCGCTCAAGCTCAGCCTGCTCTGTTGAAGCTGTCTGATGCTCACCAAGTGGGGGTGCTGCTACCGGCCCACCAGGAGCTCACATGATTGGTCACGGATTGTGGCCTCATAGCTCACAGGGTCATCGTCATGAACCAAAGCTGGTATCCTGGCTGGATGTCTTCGCGGAGACATCCTGAATATTATCAAGGAGTGCCGCGGTCAGATGAGCATATATGTATATACCAATAACAACGATGGGGAGCTGACTCAAGAAGGATAGTCAAAGAATCAATCCTATGTGATGCACAAAACAATTTCCCTACAACAAGTGTCTCAACATACCGAGTCGACATGCGGGTTATCAAGGTCCTGGTGAATGGATACGTCGGCCACCGCACCATCACTAGACTCCCTGGCCTGAGAGCCGCTCTCAAGACACGTTAACATTGTTTCCATATATCCCAACCAATTCCTCATTTAGGGATGTCTTCTCAAAATCCCAAGGAACGAACCACCTCTGATACCACTTTGTCAGGACCTGACCATTCCCGAGCTCGATCCGCAACTACCCCAAGCCCGCCTCTATAGGCAAGGGGCTGGCAACCAGCGTCGAAAGCACAATAACTTGGGGAGGCCTTTACCTAAGTACATGTACACACACACACAACAAATAACTCAATGCAACAGTGCAGAGTAAAGGAAAACGGACCAGTAAAGTAAAGGAGAAACTGCTATAAATAATCCACAAATGTGCATCGACCTCTACAGTACAAAGCAAGTGTTGAATGTAAACTGAAAAGAAAAGGGAAAAAACACGTTCTCAACCAAAAGTGCCACAACCCAGAAACAGGTAAATAGAAGAGAAATAGCTGGATGTGTCCCCCACCTGGAACCTGACTACAACCACCGCCCGCGGTCCAAGCTCCAGAACTCCTATGATCCACTGATGTCACGACCAACCTGTCTGTCGTCTACAAGGGCACAACAAGTGCGGGAAAATCCCAAGCAGGGGTGAGTATAAAAATACTCGGTAGGATACCCCAAAGGCTTGAGGGAGCATCAAAGGAGGTACTTAAGGGTGAGAAGTAGAGAGAATAGGAAAAGTAGATGAGTACAACAGAAAGTGAAGTAAAGAGTCCAGATCAACCCAACAAGAGAGAGCGAGTAGACTCGTCCAACCACAAGGAGATGGAAACGGTGAGAAGATGAACTTATCGTCGAGTCTTCGATACCTATAGCAGGAGAGTAGACTTGTCCAACCAAGAGAATCTATCCACGGAAAACATGTGGCATACCCCAGGCGTCTTCGCCTCTCCTAGAGGGAGAGTAACCAAGCTGAAGAAGTGGGTAATGAAACAAGGTATATAAATATTCATATGCTCAAACAAGAAGCCCGAACAAGATAGTAAGGGGATATCCATTCCATATCTCAGCCCAAGAAAGTGAGTAGCCAATAGTCCCAGAAGTAAACCATTATCGACGCCCAACATCCTACATGTCTGCCCCGAACTGCAAGTCAAGGGGCCCAAATCACTGCACCTCGACACTATCCGCTTTGGGCGGCACTAACTCGCCCGCACAGTTTTAGGTCACGTCACAAGGATGCGTCTCGGTGGCGAAGTGCCCCTCATACATGAGATTTCCGGGTTATGTCAAAACACACCTCGTCATTGCAATGTGGTCGAGAGGTATCCTCAAAGCCAAGGTCATTCCATCATTGACCCGTAAAACCAAGGGTCCTACTCTGGTAATCACAGAGGAAAGGAACAGACTAGCCTAGTAGAAAGGACTGAGTCTGGAATGTCAATGGGTGTCCCACTTCCCAGCCCTGCTGGAGGGTAATTCATCATAATATATCATGTGACCCACTGCCCAGCCCTGCTGGAGGGTAAACCCTAATAAGATATCGGGTGACCAACTGCACAGCCCTGCTGGAGGGTAAACCCTAATACATCATTCTGCAAACCACTGCCTAGACCTACTGGAGGGTAGTCCAGGAATAAGCTGATAGGGGAACCGCTACCTAGCCCTGTTAGAGGGTAGACCTGGAATAAGCCGACAGGCGACCCACTGCCCAGCCCTGCTAGAGTGTAGACCTAGAATAAGTCGACGGGTTACCCACTGCCCAGCCCTGCTAGAGGGTAAACCCAGAGCTAGATGACTGGACACCCACTACCCAGCCTTGCTGGAGGGTAGACCTAAAACAAGATGACGGGAGACCCATTTCCCAGCCCTGCTGGAGGGTAGACCCACAAGAGTCGTCGGGTGACCCACTGCCTAGTCTCTGCTAGGGGGTAAACCCTGAGAAGTCAATAAGCAACCCACTGCCCAGCCCTGCTGGAGGGTAAAACACTGGAAAACTGAACACGAAGTGGGTATCACGCAACCACCCAACTCCAGCACAACTCACCTAATAGAGGTGCAGCGCCTGTTCCATCATTAGGTGCCACTAGCACTGCTACCGGCCAAACCATCGAGAACATAACTAGGGGAAAACTCAACCCTGCTAGTCAACCCATGAAAATAGAGTAACACTCTACATTGCGAGAGGTCAAAAGAATGCAAAGAAGAGCACAACACGCACATGGGGCCCACATGATGTTTTTCCCAAGTCAACCCATACCGAACGCACAAATGTTCTCAGGTAAATACAACCACATGTACCTCCAAGCGTTCCCGTATACTCCCAGAGTATACCATGTTCCAGCCCAAAGGCTATCATGCACATGGAACCCAACGTCAACGCGAAGGTGTGAACGTAACAACTCCACCTCAAAGTCCCATCCACGACCAACCACATCTTATGAAACATTTACATCACTCTCTCAAGAGTGCGTGATCACATGCCAAGGGTATCCTACAAACATGGTAGGACGAACCACCACTGGAGAACCATTCATGCTTCCATATTTAATAAGATCGTGAAAGAGGCTCCGCACAGCCAAACGAATCGTACCGTTGTAATCCTCGTGGAAAAACATGCGATATCGACTACTTACTTTCCTCAAACAGATATCCGATGGAAAAGTCACCAACACCGCCTCACGCCCGAACGGAGTCCCGTGATCCTGAGCCTCGGCCCCGAAAACAGTCGGGTGCATCGCACCATTGCAATCTCCTCGGGAAAACACGTCAAAAAGTCTGTTCACTTGAGCGCAATGGATATCCAGGGAAAAAGATGCATTCTGGCGCACCGCACATGGGCGGTGCTTTGTGGGACCTGCAACCCGGTCGCAAAACAGAACGAACGGATCGCATCGTTGTGATCCTCTCAAAAAAGTACACAAAATGGACTATTCACTAGTCCAAAACGGTAACCCGGTGATAGAGATGGAAAATCACCATCAATGCTCAAACGGCCCTCATGGGGCCCGCACCATCATGCCGAATTAGAGTGGTAGGATTGCGCCATTGCGATGCCCTCGGAAAAACACCAAAAAACGACTGCTCGCATGCCCCGAACGAATTCCCGATGAAAAAGTCATGATACACTACACGCAGCTCGAAAGACGGGCCATGCGGCCCGCTCTTCAACTTCGGCCTCAATGCCTAAAACTACCCTAGAAAGCTTCGCCCTGGCGTCA
The DNA here is from genome assembly GCA_963277665.1 of Viscum album. NCBI lineage: Eukaryota > Viridiplantae > Streptophyta > Magnoliopsida > Santalales > Viscaceae > Viscum > Viscum album. The sequence continues at coordinate 1,609,590,923 of OY728140.1, forward strand.
GGGTACCAACGCCATTGACAGCGTTCAAAACGGACGTCAGACACGTCCGCGCCGTCCAAAACAAGATCCCCCGGGAAAACGTCAATCCCCTCGATGTAAGTGTTGTGCCACCGAAGCCCTTGTCTCGGAAATTATAATTTCCCGAGGCCTTCTAAAAAAGTCTGCCTCGCTGTTAGGTCTACGCTGCCATAGACAGCGCTCAAAACGGACGCTCATACCTCGAAATTCGGTCATCCAAATATTTTAAATGGGGGGGACCCCCTTGGGCCGGATCGGGCCGGTCCTGCCGGTCCGCCCCGCTCGGGCCGGCCCGCTGGGACCGCGGCCTCGTCGCCTGGGCCCGTCCCAGCTGGACCCGCGGGCCACCGCACAGTGGCCCTCCGTCTCCCGCATGACCTGCGCTGCTCGTGGGATGCTCCACCGATCGGCCAGTTGGCCGGTCGCGTCCACGCGGAGACCCGCCAATGGCGGGCCTCAGTCTCCCCAGCCGGGGTCACGCCATGCGGCCCCGGTCTCCCGTTCGGCTCTCCCCTAACCGGCGATCCCGAGCCGCGCCACCCGCCTGAAGAACCTGGACCACCGCTGGGATGTCGCACCACCATCATGCCCAGCCGAGCCGCCGCGCAACCTGGGAAGCCGCCGCCTCCGCCTCCATCCCGGATTGCTAGAATGCGCAGCCGCCGTCCTGAGCCGCCGGAAAAACCAGATAATCGGTTGGGACATCTAGGGGTTGTCCCGGACACCCCATGACTCAGATTTTTAATCTGAGAAGTGCATTGGAAATCATAGAACACGTGCTATGCGATTTTGGGCTTTCTTCAATGATCGGGAAATAAATTGACAGGGGAAATTGGGATCAAATATGCGGGAAGTAAAATGTTAAACAAAACCTCCTACCCCACTGGGCTTCGCCCGGAGCTTTGCGTCGATCCGCTGTCATTACCGCACCTCGCCGGAGTTGCCTCACCGGAACTCCTCACTACAGCAGCCTCACCGGATATGGATGAGAGGGGTAGCATGGGGGGAGAAGGAGAAGAAGAAGAGGGAAGGGGATGCGTTTAAGTAGAAAATACTTAAATGCCCGCCTGATAGCCCCGAACCCGTTATTTCGGCGGGGTCAGGATTAAGGCTCTACTAGGATAAAGACCATGCTTCAAGCGCAAAAGAGGTCTCATAATTTTAATCCGAGTCCCCATTCAAAATTTATTAAACTCAACGCCCAAGGCCTCCAAATTACGAAAATGCCCCTGGGGCTATTTTTCATAGACGGCCCACGCCCGCAAAACTTATACCCCTCCTAGGGTAAACGGCGCGTTCCAAACTCAACGGTGCCCTCGATTTCCCAATCCGTGCCATTGTTTACGAGATACTTGAGTTTAACCATTAAACGAATAAATTAATTATTTAATTTATCCGTTCCACGCTCTGATAGCGAGCGAGGGGTCCAAACATCCCGCCCCGACACGTTTTATGTTGTTCCTAGGGTAAAAACCCCATTCCAGACCCATTCGTACACTCTAATCTCTGATCCGAAACTCCTTTTAGGAGTTATCCAATTTATTTGGTTTTTCCAGTTTGAACGCACTGAAATTTTAATTCTAGCCACTCTGGGGCTCGGAATTGCATGCCATTTGAAGGTGCTGCTCTAGAATAACATCAAGAAATATTCCAAAGTCTATCGCAGCAAAAACTGGGTTCTTATAATTATTAGGTAGATCATGAGAAAATAATCATTCATGATAAAAATGGGTGTAGGCGATTCCTTATTTGTATATAGTTATTATTGAAAATAACATAGGTATAAATCAATAAGTAAATCTTAACATAAGGAACTGATAAAATAAGTTGGGAATTTCAACTAATATAATATGTTTCAAGGTAATTACTCAAATTTTTATAAAGTTATACAATACTGGGAGACCAGATCTAAGGAAGGGTGTGGAATTATTTACACATATTTTACATAATTAAGTAGAATCAATTATGGAATTTTCACTAATGGCTATAAAGCCTATGGGGAAAACCTAACTTGGGGAATGGGTTTTACCATATCCACAGGATGAAACAATGTAGACGTTACTTCTTCAGAATTTCAAAAAATATGTCAAAAATAGACTTTTCAACATTGAGTTTAGAGAATATGAAGATGATAATAGATTAATATGATCATGATAAATTAGATTTTATTTAAAACTAAAAGATCTAAAATCAAAATTTTGTTAGAACTCTATGGGAAAAGATGAAGAGAATTCAGAAATAGCACCTAGAACATCTATTTTGAGAATGATGGTTGGAAAAAAGACTATTCAATTACCTATAAATAAGGATGAATAATATCATGCTGGATATATGGGATCTTATATACTGAGGAAAAATCAATAGTAGTGGGATACATTGGTAAATCTAATAATTGGTGGAACAACATGTACTTCCCTTGTTGATACAGTATGTTTCTTATCTTGCACAAGAATCCATTTTTAACGAGTTGCATGAGAATCCAAATAATTAAAAGTTATAGTTGGTAACAATGAAATATTTTTTATTCATGAATTAGATAAAGATGCTCATATCACCCTGAATGGGAGAATATTTGTAGATAATTTTATTTTCCTTTTTACCCAATTACTAAATGAATTCATGATTGTAAATCGATTACATAGAAGATGACAACCTGTAATGGTATTTTCATATGTATTTTCCATCTACAAATATTTTATTCCAACTAATTTTATAAAACTATAGTGACTCTAGTAAATTATGTTTCTACTATCAAAGTGGAAATATATATACATAAGGATATATAATACTAGAGAATGATTCATCAGTGTAAATAACTAGATGGATTTTATGAGGACAAATGGATAAGAAAAATTGGAAAAAATAATAGATTATTTATCTCTGAATTTGTCAGATTATCCTTCTAAAATTGTGGGATAAGAAAATTTTATAGGCTAAAATCACTCCTAATATCCCAATATAGTTATCAAAAGGAAGGTAATTATCTATCAATTTGGAATGGTTAATTATTTTGAGACATAGATAACAAAAAATAATTAGTCTTGTATTAATTAGGAACATTGAAAGTCCTTATAGGAGTGAAACATTCATTGTAATTTATCATGATATGAAGTAGTTTGGTCCTTGATGGTTATCGATTACCACGATCTTAATTATTTCTCAAAGGATGATGGGTACAATATTCTTAATCAGAATACATTAATAAGAATTATTAGGAATAAAATTAAAATTTCATATTCTATGTTTAATATCAATTTAGGATATTGTCACATTAAGATAAAATAATTGGTTATAACATTAAAATAATTTACAATTTTAGTTTTTTTGTTAGACAAGTTAGTTATTCCATTATGATTTAAAAATTACCGTAGAATATTCTATAAGAGAATGGTAACGAATTTAAAATATTATTCCAGTTCTTGGAAATATATATTGATTATGTGCTTGAATATTGTAAAAAATATAGGAGATAATATCAATCATCTACAGCAGTTGGATGAGGTATTCAAAAAATAAGGAATGGTACTTTTATAAATGAAGATCATTTGTTTTCATGAAAATATAGAATTATTGTAAATTCAGATCCAAGGAAGTAGAGAGAAGCTTCAACAAAATATTATAATAAATATAGATACATTCCATAAAGATCTTACAAATTGTATTAAGATACATGTGTTTATTGTTTTATTATGTTTTTATAGAGAATATATCATAGATTTTGAAAAAATCTCAGTTAAAATACATAGAAAGGTATCCAGTAAGGTATCCTAGAATTTAGTAGAATAATATTCTAAAGAAATAAAAATTTTAATGTAAAAAATCACAAAACCAGCTTGAATTAGATTATCCAGATAGGAGTGAAGATCAAATTATCTTAAAAACAAATGCATCAGAATCATAATGGGTTTGTAGAGAAATGATAAGGGAAAACAATAATGATTTTACATGTAGATATTGAAGTGTATTCTTTGATTTGATATAGAATTATTATCCTTTACATGAATGATAATTTCCTGTAATCCTCAAATTAATAACAGATGAAATTATTTTCATCGTAAAACCATTCACTATAAGATTAAATAGTTATTAAATAAATAATTTCATGAAAATAAAATTTAAAAGGTTTAACCAATCATTATTAGGGTGATATTGGAATGAATTTCAATAATATAAAATTAATATTTAAAACATTAAAGTAAAATACATAGTCATTCTAGATACACTAAAATGATACTTTTAAACTTATAGGTTTAATGGAAGAAGGTATAATATCAATGTGATATCCAGTTTTTAATTATAATCATTATATGGTAGGGTTTCTAGTCATCAATGAAATTAATGAAATAATCCAAAATATAAAAGTCATTCTATTAGAGAATCTCCTTTAGATGTAAGTAACTGCATACAATATGGATGAATGTTCATACATCATAGCTTCCTTAACCCTAAAGGATAAAAAATTAGAAAATGTTGCTAAAATATCCCTTGATAGTATGTATAAGGAAAAAAATCTATATTTAATGCTTTGTATGAGATTATAATGGACATTACATCACATGATGTGAAGAAAATTTGATAAATTGGAAGTCTAGGAATAACTGAAGGATCTGAACAATTAAAAGAAAACCTATTTCTAAGAGATGGGTAAATCAAGTATAAGAATAAATTTAACATCATATTTTATTGAAGGATCTTTATAGTCCTAAATATCAATTTATATAGGATCAAGAATTTCTAGATGATTATATAGATGAAGATATAAATATAGTAAAGGAAATATTGAAATATTTAAAAATTATTCCAAATATTTATAGAAATAAATCTGTAACTTTCTATAACCTGATTTAGAAAAATATGATTTGTCAGATATTAAAGGGATATATGAACTATGTTCTATACATTCTCAAATAATTTTAATACCTTATGGAGGATCATACATATATATATTGTGATATAATTAGTATGATAATTATAGAATATATCTCGCTGAAAGTATATTCTTATGGTCTTCATGGAAAAATTTAAAAGGTCAAGTAAGAGGGTGTTGAAGAATATACATTCTTGAAAATATTTTAGGGGATCTCAAAAATAGGGATTCCAAAACTCTGTATAACGAATTAGATATTAGAATCATAAGAGTTCTTAAAATTCATGAAATATTCTAGAATGGGTGTAGTATAATTTATTGGATTTAAGAAGATATATTATAAATATAATTAGTTACCATTGATGTTGAAGAAGTTATAAATAATAAATATCCATGTTTTTTATGGAGGATCACACACATCGATCCTATCAGATTTTTACACATGTTGGTAGTGTTATTGAACCTATACCCATGACACTAGACTAAAAGACATATCCTGAAACAATTCAAAGAACCAAAATTATGCAATGAAGACTAGATAGAGTTATAATAAATATAATCAATTGTTAATGTGTTGAAATAGTATGGAGTGATAATTTTTTTGAGTCAAAATAGATGAGAAAATAATGTTTTTTCACTTCAAGATACAATGTTCTAGTCACAATCAAGTAAAGGGACATACATCATATTGAAATGAAACATCTAATAAAGTTTATGATGGAAGAATATAGTATTGTTGATGAACTCAATAAAATCAAGGCACATAAATAGAATGACTTTATAGTTATATAAAAGGTCTAATGTTCCATAAAAATTAATTGAAATGAACGATTTAGAGAATGAAATCTCGGTCAGTGAAATTATCAAGGATCATTACCACTAGGGATGATTCCAAGAACCGATCTACACAAATGTTATATCTGACATGGATGATAAAATAAAATTAGACATATCAATTATGTTGTTTTCTTATGTGTGAAATGTTATGTGTATGTTTCATGATTCTGTGCTCTATATTTATATTTTTATTTTTATTTCTCATCTGGTTTTTATTTTTATTTTAATTTTTTTATTAAAACTGTGCATTTTAAGATAAAATACAGTCAAATTATTAAGAAAATTTATCATTGAGGACTATGTAATGGAACTCCATCCCATTGTTTTTAGATATGAACTAGGAAATAAATAAGTATGATTTAATGTATGAAACCTCTAGTGTCTCTCTTAGTCATTAGCTTGTTCTTGTGAAGGGATTCTAAGTGTCATTCGACGACTCAAAAATAGGCACTCTCCGTGATATTTATCATGAATATTATTGTGATTTAATGTTTAAAATATCTTTTTAAGCCTTTATGTATTTACAATGTGTAATTCCCTTGGTTACCTTTGATGAAGACTCGCCAACCAAAGGGATGAAGCTAGCTAGAATGCTGCTTTAGCGAGTTTTGCAATAAGTAACAACTAGATTCCATGGTTAACATTATCTATTAGGATTAGTGTTATTTAGAAGGTATTTTTAGGCATTAAAATAATAAATCCGGGTATATATTTATTATAATTTATCATCAATGACCCTAAATAAAAACAACATATGAAAAGGAACCCAATGTAGTCAACATGGAGATGAAAGCCTAGGAGACTAATGAAAAATGGGTGGGCTTTAAGGCTGAAATGTGGCATACTAAATCTTGACTTTGACATGACATGGGGTTGTTCTATAATTTATAAAGGACCCTATGACATGAAAAATTATGAGTATTATTCATTGAATATTGAAATTACGGCACTAAAAGGATTTGGTGTTTGAAAAAAATACTCAGGATAATTGGTATACGATTGAAGGGAAAGCATTAGAAAAAGAATCCAATTATATAAGAGCCACTATATCTAATTGTAATCCTAAAATATATATTGATAAATAAATTATTGATGAATGATAAATTGCAGAATATTACATTTGTCCATTAGCTCGAGAAGTGAACTAATATCATGATGAAGTCTTGACTATTCCCCATAATATCCATGAATACCAGAAATAGATCCATTATATTAATACTCGTGTGAAATGGGATATTAGAGATATAAAATGGGTCTATAAATACACAAATTAAAAACTGTACAAAATATAATATATGCAATCCAAACATGAAGAAAAGAAGAATAAAAAAGAGAATAAGTTATCACCCATTGAATGACTGGGAGAAAAACAATGGGAAGCCAAGGTATAATGGAATAAGATATCCCATAAAACAATCCCCAAGTAAAAATAGAAATTATAATTCAAGGATTTGATTCATAATACCTATAGATAATTAAATCAGTAACATCATTTTTATATTTAGGAATAATATAGGGTAAGTAAGACATATCCTTAGGGTGTTACATAACATGGGATGATCCTTGAGATATATTGTGAAATGGGTCATGTTGAATCCATGGGTGAATGATATCTATCCCATTGATATTATATTTTTTCATATGTCTTACACTCATGGACCATAGATAGTGTATTCAATTTCACTAAATCTAGGTTGAAAGTTAATATAGGTTATTTTAATATATTCTATTAAGACACATAAAATTAAGAGAAAATATCTAGGAATATGTCACATTACAAATCAAGGTTATACCAGTATTAGATGACTTCCAAAATATGTGTTATCATTAAATTTACTCATATATTGGGGTGGATAATTGGTAGGAAATTCGAGAACAATTTTAACTGAGATCCAAATGTATGACATGTGCTCTTATGAATAATATATTGTATAATTTTAGAATTAGTATTATATTAATAGAATAGGAGATCAAGAATATTCTCTAGATGTATTTACCAAGAAACTTCTGTGTAGCTAGCCTAATATAGTCTAAAAAACCTTGAAAAGTAATCTTCATAAAAGTATAGATTTTTAAGATACATTTGGAGATTAAGGTAAATTAATAAGAGTCCTGATAAGACTCTATTTTATGCATAAGAATGTCTTACAAGATTCATGAAATATGTCATATATTTTTTATAATCGTTTCCCAAGGGTAGAGGGTGTTACATGAAGGTATGCGTGTGGTCCATCTAATAATAAGAATGGAGGAAACCAAAAAAGAACATTTATAAAAAAGGCACATGATGTACATTTTTATAGAAATAATTCATAAAAGAAAATATATAAAATATTTGTAAAATTGAAATAATCATATAGATTTTCAAGAAGTAATCTAGAAAAACCTAAGAGAAATCTTATACCAAATAGAATCATGAAGTTTTTGGGAGTAAACATTAAGGAAAAACATGAGATGTATCCTATATACCTTGAATTAAAATCTCTATACTATTATTGTTGTTTTTGTGTAAGAAAATGTCACAGTGATATTGACATCCAATTTGAAGAAGAAATAGTTGGTTATCTTTAAGAAAAAAAGATGTAATACTCATTAGAAAAGTTTCTTAAGACAATCTATATAGAGGATATAGGATTATATAATAAAATATTATATTATTTATCTTATAAATGCTAAATGGTGGAATAATAAAACTCTAATGAGGAATAATAAATTAACCCCAACACACTTTAGTGTCATATTTTAATAGTCATATTTTTAGAAGGGGTTGGTGCACCAGAAGAATCTCCAGAGATAGTAAAGAAAGAATAAATGAAAGGTAATATTTTTCATTCTTTGTAAACTGAAATAAATTTAATATTAATAGATTTTTAACATTGAATATCCCTAGAGTTTAATGTTCTTAGGTATACCATGTATCTTGGGTACCTTATCGATAAATGACTATGATCACTAAAGATGTAGAGAAGTCAAAAGTTTATAAAACATATAATGGATTATTTTCAATGACTTTACTAAAACCAAAAAGGGCTGGTATGGATATCTATAAAACTTCCATGTTTGTTAATTTCTGAAAAATACATATCGGATTAGTGTATCTTATTCGAAAAAGGAAAGGAAATATTGGTCTTAATTATAGTGGAGGAACGCAGTTTAGCCAATTTCGCTCATATTTATTAGGAGGAGCATGAGCAAATATACGTGTAGGAACATCAAGTGTGAAGGTTATACTATATTTGTATGTAGTTATTAAGGAAAAATTTATTATTATAACTCTAGAAATAAATATAGAAAAATTAACTTGAAGGAGATGTTGGGATGTCCACTGGGTAGAAGACATGTCAGAGTAATTAGTCATCTTTATATAATGTTCTACAATATTGAGATACCAAGACTATGGACAGGTGTGTAAAGATTTATACATCATTTCAAAGATGAAGAAACACTGATTAGAGATATAAAACCACTACTATTGAACCCTAATAGGATACCTATAGTGACCAAGTATTTTTTATATAGATATTACATATTTTAAGATGAATATTCATTACATTGAAAAATTGCATGCCTGATAACCATACCCATTTTCTATCTTTGTAAAATTGTAAACAAAAAAAATATTATTAAGTTAACTATATATTCACAAAATAAATTCTTAAAAACAATCATCCATCAAAAACATATCATACATAATACCTTTCTTCATAACACAGAGAATGAAAATATTAGAAAGGGTGAGCTCATAAGCTCAGTAAGGGTAGAGAATTGAGATCAAAACATAATATCATAATAGGGGTATTAGACATGATAATAAAATAAAAAAATGACCCCCTTTATGTAAAAAACATAAATATATGTCATATAATTATTCACAGGAGTTTATAAGACATGAATAATAATGGAATCAATGTACTTGATCAGTTATCTCATAACATTAACATAAGATGTATATTTTCATAATACACATAATAATATAAAAAATTATGTCGAGGATATCCACCAATACATTTGTGACATTTTAGTTGTGGGTGACCAACAAATTACCTTCTTCGGGCATATAATAACCACCCATGTAACCTCTTTTGGGATTTGGATAACAACACATATATCCTTTATTAATATTTTTTAGCATACCATGTACCCAATGAGATCATTTTACATTAATCATTACTCAATTTATTGGAGGGTGATAGAGGTCAAACCCATCATATAATCCATAAATTTCAATTCCAAAATATCATATAAAATTGAATATATCATAACCCTTGAATATAAATAGTGTTCAAAAATATTTCATCATATAATAACCTCAAAAAATAAATTCATTTTTTAAATATTTTATTATTTCATCATAGAATAACCAGAGGAAAAGGAATGGGATTCAAAAACACCATGTCATTATAAACATAAACCATATTTAGAATTAATTAATGTTTTATCAATCGATCACATAACTATTAAAAATTATGTAACTTCAAATGATTTTATAATCGATGGAAAATAATTTTGAAAATAAAATCCCATAGAACAATTATTGAGGAAGATAAAAATAATATGAGAATAACATTTTTCAAACATCAAATTCCTAAAATATTATAAAAATCATTTTCTTCAAAATAAACATTAAAAACTATTAAGGATTCTTTAAATAATTTAGTGTTCATGATGATGAGAAATCCTATTCATGCCATATATGTTAAAACAATGATTACTTTTATATATTTGGGGAAAGACAATGGTCCTTGTTTGGAAATTTAAATGAAGATTAATTTTAATTTTTTTTGTAAAAATTAAAATAAGGGTAAATAAATTAATTTAAAAAAAATATAGAGAAATATAAAAACATCTATTAAATTTATTTTAATATCATTGATATATACTAAAATGTATTTTCAAGTGACGAGAGATATAAAGTTGGATTTCTTAAAATACATTCTATTAGAATATTAAGTACATAAAGGGAGAAAAATGTAAAGAATAATATTATTTCCATGAAATAATAAAAGGAGAATAAAATTATTTATTTTATTGAGATTTGGATCATAATATTTCATTGTAAAAAACATAATCATCAATAATATTTACAAAAAATGAGATTGTAACATAAAACATTTGCTAATTCTGTATATTCAAAATCATGATCCCCATGAAATAATAACATTAATTGAAACTTAAATATCATTTCAATATTTATATTTAATATATAACATATAATATTATATTTATACACATCTCATAAAATAATAATAGTGCATAACAAGACATATGTCCCAAAAAGACAATTTGAGATGAAATTCAATTACCTAATTATCAATTTCTGTCCTACATATTTTAAACTCCTCAATAATATATATAGGTTTATTATAAATCTATTATATAATCATAATCATATTTATCATACCATATATGAATTACTTATGACTCATTATTACCCATTTAGTGAAAATTTCATGAAAACAATAATGTTTCGGGTAATAACTACTTCATTTTTCATGTATGATTTGGATTGGTATTTTTTATAATTATATTTTTACCATGATAAAATCATCTCCCAAATTTTAAAAATGTTATAAATATCATATATATTGATTATATATATACATATTTATAGTAATCTATAAAAGTTAGAGATAGAAAATTAATTACACCATTCATGGAGATGATATTTCTTATGTACGAATTAACTTTGTTTCCATTTCTCAATATATGAAATGAAATAAAAGTAAATGTTATATTACCCAAAACTAATAATTTATTGGTCACGTATATCTTATTTTTTCATTAATCATATCTATGTTAATTTCCATAAAAATCATAATTGAGGAATGAATCACCACATTTCATTAAGCATTTGTCCGCCAAACACATGAGAAATGTTGTCATATTCCCCCAGAATAAAAGGTAAGAAGGTATATGTTATATTATAAATCAAAAATTCTATTTACTACATAAATATAATATAATGATGTTAAATACACCATTATATTCACACGTGATAAGTGGTGATGGAGAACAAATTTCATCGATTCGTAAGGCGGTAGTTTATTGTACTCATGATCGATTGATTCATTTTTAGTTTCATAGAAGATGATTGAATATTGTTTATAATATAAACATATTAAAATATCATTATTTTTATATAATATTGATATTATATTTTAATTAATATAATATAAACAAAGGTGGTAAGAGAAAAATAAAAAATAGAGAGTTTAGTGAAGACAATTACCATCACTTAGAAAAACTTCAATTCGATATATTAATAAGGACAATAAAGTTGGTATTTTGGGAATAAAATTAGATAAATTACACATGTGAGGATGTTTTGGATGTAGTTCTTAGGGTTTAGTCAGTCCAAATTTCATGAGTGGTGTGACTAAATAAGGGGAGAAGGTCGCCTTTTAAAATTGTAAAGGAGTGGCATTTCTGTAAATATGCAAAACAATTCAATAATGGGGAGTCACTATCCACAAACATGCCTCAGAATTGAAAAATAATTGATTTTAGGGATTATATTGTTTATCCAATCCTCAATCTAACAAAAACAAATCATATATTTGAAATATTTTGTTTCTTGACTTCTATGTTACCCATATTTTAGCAATTTATTATTCATTATAGTAACAAGAATTTTTATCTAGGTAATTTATCTTTTTATTATGTAAATAAAATGATTCCTATTGTATATTTTTTACTCAATAATTAAAAATATGATTTAAAATTTATAAAACAAAAATTTTATGTGCGGAAATAATTAATTGTAACACAAGCACATGAAATGTGCAAATCCTGGTTTTACGATTTACCACAGTTATAAATTTGATACTATTTGGGGTCATTAATTTTATTATTAAATGGAAATTGGTTCATTAATGGACTATGGTATATATTTTTATTCATATAATAATAACATGGAGGATTAATGGTTTTTTACTTATTTTAAATCATTTAATAGAAAAATATTTGTTATAAAATTACATTAATATTAATGTTGACATGGTTGATTTAATTTGAATTTAAAAATATCAGGAAGAAATATGTAATTAGAATGTATAATATCAAAATATAAATATAAAGATTTATTTATTTATAAAATTCATGGAATATAATAGTTTATTCAATTTATATTAATTTTATCATTTTCAATATCATTTATTTTATTTTCGTACTGATTAAATTATTATTGTGTGAGCATTGGTTAAAAATTTAATGTGCATACATAATTAAAAAATCCACATGAAATTTGGTACATTATTATAAAAATTACAATAAATTTTCATTTAAATATCGCTTATCCCATGTAAACATATAATTGAGATTTAAAATCCAGTGGGGGAATATTTTGTTTTTTTCTTTATTTAAATTTTTTCATTATTCACTCCCTTGGAAAAGTACACCAAAAGTACATAGAAAAGGATTATATGATAATAAGAGTTTATATATGGCCATAAAATAGTAACTGGACAAGTTATTAGGTCATTTTAACAATTATCCTTTTAATTTAACCCCCGGATAAACCCGTCTTATCGTTCACCACATTAATTAATTTTTATTGTTTTAAATTTAATTTTAAAAAAAAATAATTTGAACTAATTATATGATATAAATTATTCATATTCCTATCCTGGAATATATTTTTCCAATTCTCAATCATATTATTTGAAAATCATAATTTAAAATTAAACCAGTAGATGCGAGGAAAAATGATTTTCCAAAGAGAATATTTTCATAAGTATATGAGGTTTTAAGATAAAATTTATCATGAATTCAAAGACCTGTAATTTTCCATGTAGTTTTTTTAATTATATGGGAATGTTAAAAGTCTTCAAAAATTGACGGTGCGTGATTCTGAGGCCCGGGGAGTCTGGAATGAATCTCTGAACTTTTTTTCGGGTGCGTTCAGTAAATGTACAAGCGGGTTTTTATAACTTTTAAAATGGTTATCAGAATTGAAACATGAGGGCACTATTTAACTCAGAGCGTCAGTATTTCCTTAATGAGACTTTCACCTTGACGGCATTTGGTCGAGGGTGAAAGTAAGTTTTTCACTTTTTTGTGTGAAAATAAAAATAAAATTATTTAACATTTTATTTTTATTCATTAAACCTCCTTTGATTTATGGAGGTGTGACCGCAACAATTTTATCCTCCAAATTGAATTCTCAGTTTTGGGGATTACCAGAGCCTAACCACCCCCCCCCCCCATTTTAATGTAATTTTGTGGACCACCCAAACCCTCTTAATGGGAGAAACCCCTTAAACTCCCTCATTAAAGAAGAGTTAACCCATGGAATTCCTCCCATTAATTAATTGTGCCTCATTAATTGATTAATGATGCCAGCATAGTTTGTGACAAAAATTTAAAATTGGGCAAACACTTTTTATTTTGGTTGGCTATTCTTTTGAGAGCATTTGTTGGAAAAGGTATAAGTTTGGGGGAGAACATTGGAGAATCATTCTCCAACAATGAACTCTTCCCCTTCGAGTAATATTTTTCTCCAATGAAGAACACCGTCGAAGGATCTCCAATGAAAAAAGAACCAATGATCGAGGAAAAATCTAATGTCACCAACATCACCCCTTTCCTCTCCACACCACAGTCAATGAGCCTGAGATCGGAGACGTGTGGGGGGAGCAATGAACGTCGACATCTTCGAATTCTTCCTCCAGATACGCCAAGGGATCATCTGCATTGTGATCACCCATAAGTGCACAACGTCTCCTAGACAACGTTCTTTCAATTTTGGGGTCGATCAGTTGTAATTCCGATGACTCGGCAATCTGGGAACGAGTGACTTAGCCACCCATATACTATAGTCCTGCACACACGGACAAAACACCCAGCGTAAAAGGGAAACAAATTTTTAAAACAGAAATAAGATGAAGAAAATAATTTTTAAAAAAAATTTCATTTTTCATTTTCATTAATAACTCCAATTCAATTAACAAAAACAACCATCTTAAACATAATTTTTTCCCGGCAACGGTGCCAAAATTTGACCGATCATTTGAGTTGATCTTGATTCTCATCCAAATTAAATTCCCTAACTGAGACTAGTATAGTAGGCAAGTACTGGTCGGTCCACAGGGAAACGAAGTAGGTGTTTATGATTAATGAATCAGAGTTATTCGGTGAAGATGCTCAATTTAAATACATTTGGTTGGTGGTTCATGATTCAGATATTAAAAACAATGACTTTTTACTGAAACTTATCTAATTCACTATTGATTACTTAAAAATGAAATTGTTTAAAACCAAATTTTACGGAATGATAATAAAAATGTGATGGGGTTGTATCTTCATGTGGGACTAGAACCATAATCTCTATCATGTTGTATTCCTCATAATAACCCAAATTTCTGGGTTTCATATGTGTCGGAACTTCCTTGGTCCGGAAAATTCTGTTCAAGTCTGTAGAAATCAATTCCTTGGTCTGGAAATCGATTTCTACTAACTTTTTCGTTAAGATCCACCCTCTATAAACAACAATAATTTCCAATGGTCATGGATATTCTTATCGTATTTCTCCTAATGATCCCTGGAAAATCCATTATTGGTCTGACATGGAGGTTTCCAGTGAAATAGAAAATAGAAATGTTGGAAGAATTATATGATAGGTTACGAAAAAATACAATGATAAGGCGAAGTATTCTATCGAACCCACATTTCTCCCAGCGCCAACACAAAAGGTGGGGTTTAGCTAATCATAATCAAAGAAGTTTAAAACTTACTATTAAACTTCAAGGATTTCATTACCGTAAAACTGAAAAAGAAAATAGATGAATAATTCAGACCAGAAATCAAAACCAGTTTCCAGCACTAAAACTCCTTTCTTATTTCCCCCCAAAATCCCCCCTATTTGGAAAATATCCCTCTTTCCTTAAGTCTCCAAGGTCTTTCTGCCCAACAAGGACCATTTTACAGGTTTTCTAAAGGTATGTATCAATGGAAAACCTGATTCAAAGAGTTTTTGAAAAGGGGGAAAGAAAAAAGAAAAGGATAAAGTGGGGTTCATGGTTTAGGTGCATGGTTTATTGAACCGTGCACAAACCATATGGAGGCTACTGCCTTGGATTCTTCAGTCGCACCATTTGGGTGTAAGGTTTGCTAAAATGTGCGCAAACCGTGTCGTAACTACTGTCAAGAATTGTTTGAGCTTCATGGTTTAGTCTCCAGGGCCCGCACCATCTGTAAATTGTGTGGACATCGTTCAGACCCTTCTATAAGGGTAATATCATCCCACATGGTTTTCACTTGGTTTGGGTAAACCGTACGACAATCGTGTGTGTCTTCTTGGCCTTTTAAATTCTTTTTTTCTTCATCCTTCACATCAAATATTTGATTTTAAAATCTCTCATCCAATATCATCATAGAAAAAAGGGTCCTTACACCTCTAATTCCCTTCTAAATAACCAATCTTCAAAGATTCCATGCTTTATCCTTTAATGACCGAAGAACCTATCAAGATACATTCTATTTGTGAAAATAAAATAAAAAACATCCAAAAAAACCAATTTATAGATGTTAAACTAGGTGGAAATGCCTTATGACCAGTAGTGCAACAAGCTCCCCCAAACATGATCAGTTGTTGGTCCTAAAAAAGCATAACAATCTTGACCAAGGCGTCACTAATGAGATAGTTAGAAATATCACAGATTATACCATTTAGGTGAATATGAATTTTGAACTAATTATCGAAAAAATTAAAAACATTCATACTTCATGGATTCCCAAGTCTATGAAGTTATCCAACAAAGTAATCATAATCCAAAACAGTTAATCATTCATTAAGAAACCAATTGTTGCATAAAAGTTCCTTTTCCCTTCTTCATTAAAAGAGAGTGCCTACCTAAATTTTCATCTAGTTATACACTCGGATTAGCTAAGTCCAGGTTTCGTCATCACCAATTCGTGGTCTATTACCTTTATAGGTCACACGCCCTCATTGACATGCATTTTGGAACATGATGAAAGGTCATCAAAATAATTGGTAACGCCTTTGCATATCACAAAATATATTTTTCTGTTAAGGTGTGAAATACTAGCATCAAATTTTCCCAATATGCTCATGTCAATCCCTGATGAATTTGTTTGATCATGTAAAGATTTCATGAAATTAAGACTGTGCAATAGTCACTAGTGCGGCAACAAAAATTCTTAAAACCTCACCTCTCTTTATGCATAATTTGACTTCCATTTTAATTGGTTTCTCCTATTGAATTACTCTATAAAAAAATCATCTTTAAACAGATTGTTTTGATAAATGATTGGATAAATTCTCATTTTCAATATTACAGGGTTTATTCACCTAACAAAATAAGTTCACAAATCCGGACATATGAGTCATTTTCAAATATAATTGTCAGAACTCAATTTTAACTAAGTGGTATAAACCCATGATATTTATAACAGCCCTTTAGACCCACCTAAAAAAATATGGTACCCTAGTGTAATTGGGAAATCAATCAATCAACATGGTGTGCTAATTTAGGGCTCCCTCCCCCACAATTAAAACCGAGAATGATCCCCAATGAAGGTAATAACGTAGAGAAGGGTGGGTATGTGGCATCATAACAAGGGAGGGTAGATAAAAATGGAAGAGTTGAAAAGTGAAAAACTCCCCTGAATCATGTGACGTGGGAAAAGAAGCCAATGTGTGAGAGCCCAATGAACAGAAAAATGGATGGCAAGGAATAGATGAAATAGCAGCTGGTAGAAAGAACCATACAGGTGAATCCAGAAAACAAAACAGTACCAGTAGTAGGAAAGAAAGCACAACACATTATAACACCATAACAAAAGAAATCATCACACCATTGGAAAATAGGAAGATAGTTCAAGGGAATGAAAACAGGCACAATACAGAATAAAGGAAGAACAGGCAAATCATCTGGTCGGGGGGCAGGGGGAGTTTGAATGTAGTCATGTGTAGCCGCATCCCGGGTCGGATAAGTGGAAGCTGGGGGAGGATCCACAAGGTCAGTAGGAGTTGAGGTAGTGGATGGCCCGCCCGTAGAAGTGTCATCACCTGACATGTAGTAAGATGGGGGGTGGTGGGGCACAACTTCATATAAGGTAGGCGGCTGAAGATCTGCATGATTCAGGCCCGCTACCTCCATCCTTATCCGTTACAGCAGCCAATGGAACATTGAAATCTGATCCTGTCGCCACCTCCATTAGAGGTCAGGGTCAGCATAAGGGGTTCCCGACAAGGCGGGGTACAATGGATACGGTGGATAAAATAACGGCTTCCCGAATGGATGATAGGCAGCTACAAGAGTCTGATGAGGCTCCTAGGATTGAGACTGATGTGAATCAGAAGGCTGAGCTGGGTCCTCATCTTCTTCCTGGCCCTCATTGACTAGTGCTGCTGGGGCGGCCTTGGGTCCTGCAAGCAGATGGGGTTGCACGTTGTTTGGTTCCATCATCCTCATGTGGCGGAGCATGGTGATATCAAAATAAGGCGGGGGTGGTAGTTACACGAACTCTGTCGCATCATACCATAGGTGTAACTTATCTACCAATAGTGTAATGTAGGGACCACCAAAGACGGCACCCTTGTCCTTTGGGAACATCTGGTGCAGGTACTGAGCAAAGATGTAGGCTAGTTTGACGGTGTTGCCCATCACCATGGACTCCACAAGCAACAGATCCTTTGTACTCACCATGCCCTGGCTATCCGACTGGGCCTTAAAGCATGTAGTAATGAGTCGATGGAGGACCCGGTGGATAGGGTTTCAGAATTTGGAGGCCTTGGCACTCTGAGACACAAATGGGCCGTTGACGGCAATAGTGGCCTAGAAGATTCTGGCCGGTTTGGGATCCCATTCCAATGGGGTGAGAAGTTATTCATCACACTGGACTTAATCCTTGTCATAAATTCCTGTGAGAACTGTGAATTCACCCATTTTGATTCTATGTCGGTGGTTCATTAACCAGAAGGTGACATCTTCTACAGTCTCTATTGTAAAACTCTCAGAAGTTTCATTGTAGTGTTCCCGACATTGAAATGTGGCCCTGGATTCCAAGACAATTTCTTTATATGTTGGTTGGTGCACGCTCAAAGAACCAGTCAGATTGCCCCTGGCATGGTTTATTTGGAGCTCATCATTGATTCCCAAATCATCAAGGTGGTACAGGCTGAACTCGTGGTGAGGGCTAACCTCATAGTTGGAAAAGGTACGAAATCTCATCGCTTCTTCATTATTGGCAAATTTAAGTTGAGGGCCATTGGCCGAATGGGTGCCGGAGGCCTGAGCACGTTTGGATGTGGACATTGAGGGTAGGGTTGGATGGTTTTTGGGATATGGGGCACCTGTAGTAAAAAACAACAGTTCAATAGGCACACAATCCCAACATGTAAAGAGAGCCATATGAAATTCTAAAATGCATGCATACAAACCCTTTAGCAAATCCCAATTTGAAAATATTAGGTTTGGAAAGAACACATTCATTAAAAATCAGTTGATAATTTATGTGTAATGGAAAATCCTTGGAAATTAAAAAGAAAAGTTGGAAAGTTAATGGCCAAGCACAAGGAATATGAAATGAAAAGAAAATTGGAAGGTGGAGAGTTTCTTGGCCAAATCCTAGGGAGAAGAGAAAGGAAAAAAGGAAAGAAAACAGGAGAAATGGAGAAAGGAAATAAGAGAGAAGGAGAATAAAAACCTGTGGTGGAGGTTCCTTGGTGGGAACTTGGTGGTGGATAGGAAGAAGAGGAGAGGAGAGGGGAGGCGGTTCCGCACGGGTTGGAGCAGGTAGAGGAGGTCATGCACGGAAAGGGGAGAGGGAGGGGAAATCCCGATTTTTATAAAAAATTTGGGTGTTAAGTGGCCGCACGGTTTGGGATCACAGTTTGGAAAACCGTGCTCCAAACATGTAGAGGCCACTTTCTGTGAGAGCGTAATGGGCATGGTTAGCGCACGGTTTGGTAAACCATTCACCAAATGTGTGGTTGGTTCTGTGTGAAGTACTTACCCCATTTCAAAATGAAAACATACATTTTTAAGTACAATTTTGTGCCCCTTTTTTTATAAAAGATATGTTGAGATTTTCCATTGAATAAGTAATATTTGCATTGAAAAAAATCATATGAAACTCTGACTTGGAGTGAGAATTATATCTATAACACACAATAAGAGAAAAGCACACTATCATGGTATCCTAATCACACTCAGACAATCAAGACATTGGGATATAAATTTTTTTTAAATGCCAGGTTACCTCCCGGTTAGTGCTACATTTTAAGTCTCGAGCGCGACTTACCTGGGCCTTGAGCTACCCAAATTGCATGGTAGAAACGATTCCCACCTTTTCATCCATGATGTAATATGTTTTGAGGTGCTGCCCATTAACTTTAAATGCTCATCCATCTACATCCGCCACTTCCACCGCTCCATGGAGGAAGACTGTAAGCACCGTGTAGGGTTCTGACCATCAGGACATTAACTTTCCTAGAAACAATTTAAGATGGGAGTTAAAAAGCAGAACCTAGACGCCTGGCTGGAATGTCTTCCGAGAGATCATGCGGTCATGGACCGCATTTTTCATCTCCTTATATAAGGCTGCATTCTCATAGGCCTCCCGCCTAATCTCTTCTAATTCTGTCGGTTGAAATTTTCTCCATTCCTCTACTGCCTTGAGATTAATATTGAGGGACTTGACTGCCAAATATTCCTTATGATCCATCCCCACAGGCAGGTGGTAAGGTTTTCCATAGACCAGTCAAAACGGGGACATGCCCAGGGGTGTCTTGACAACTGTCCGGTATGCCCATAAAGAATAGTCCAACTTCTTGAACCAATCCTTTCTTGAGGCGCATCCCGTCCTTTCAAGTATGTGTTTCAGGTCACAATTGGACACTTCCACCTGACCACTAGATTGGGGGTGGTAGGGCATCCCTTGATTATTCTTGACTCCATACTTTTCAAGCACTTTCCTCATAAGTGTGTTATCGAAGTGAGTACCGCGATCACTGATCAACACCCACTATGTCCCAAAACGAATGAATGTATTCTTTTTCGGAAAATAAACAACCACCTGAGCTATATTTTGAGTAGTTTCCACCACTTCCACCCACTTACATACATAATCAACACATACCAAGATGTATGTGTGCCCAAAGGATGGGGGAAATGGACCCATGTAGTTGATCCCCCATAAATCGAAAATTTCCACTTCGAGGATCTAGTGTTGCGACATATCAGCTCGATATCTGACATTCTCTATCCTCTGGATTTGATCACAACATGAAATAAAATGACGTGTATCCCTATGCAAGGTCGGGCAGAAGAAATCGGATTGTAAAACTTTAGCGGCTGTGTGATCCAGTCCAGTATGCCCTCCTGTAGGAGAAGGGTGACAGAACTCTAATACACTTTGAATTTCTTCCTTCGGGATGCAACGACGGATGATTCCATCACCCCATGAGAAGACCAGCATGGGGTCTTCCCAGAAATATCATTTCACATCCGAAAAAAATTGCTTCTTTTGTTGACATGAGAAGTCCAGGTGGACGACTCCTGTCGCTAAGTAGTTGGAAAAATCAGTGAACCATGGTCGAGGTGGTATTTCAATAGAAAATAACTTCTCATCGGGAAAATCCTCATTTATTTCCTGGTCTTCTTCCCTTTCCATGTATGGCAGCTCCATCCGGGAGAGGTGGTCACCCACCACATTCTCACTTCCCTTCTTGTTTTTTAATTCCAAGTCAAATCCCTACAAGGGAAGCACCCAATAGATGAGCCATGGTTTAGCATCCTTCTTGTTCAATAAATACTTCAACTCAACATGATCTGTGTAAACCACTACTTTGGAAAGCACTGTGTAGGAGCAGAATCTGTCAAAAACAAAGACGACGGATAACATCTACTTCTCTGTGATGGTATTGTTCAGTTGTGCTTCATTTAATGTGTGGCTGGCATAGTAGATTGGTCTAAAAATGTGATCCAGCTGATGTCCCATGACTTCTCCCATAGTATAATCACTTGCGTCACACATCAACTCAAACTTCTCCTCCCAATTTGGAGCTATCATGATGGGTGTGGCGATCAATTTCTCCTTCAAAATTTGGAAGGCCTCGATGAATTTACCATCAAATTCAAATATTTCATCTTTAAAAAGTATATTGGTTAAAGGATCAGAAATCCTAGAAAAATCCCAGACAAATCTTTGGTAGAAAACCACTTGCCCCAAAAAGCTCTGAATTTCTCGGACTGATGTTGGAATGGGCAATTGCGAGATCACTTCTATTTTGGCAGGATCAACTTGAATTCCTTGCACCGAAATCCGATGGCCTAACACAATTACATGTTGTACCATAACATGGCACTTCTCCCAATTTAAGACCAAATTCATGTGATCACACCACTCAAGCACTAGGTCCAGATTCATCAAACAAGTATTAAATGACTTCCCATATACCGAGAAATCATCCATGAAAACCTCAAGAATCTGTTCTGCCATATCATGGAAGATCGATAGCATACACCTCCGAAATGTGGATGGAGCACTGTGCATCCCAAATGACAAGCGGTGGTAGGCGAATGTGCCATACAGACACGTGAAGGGGCTCTTTTCCTGATCTTCTGGAGCAATTGAAATCTAGTTATAACCTGAATAATAATCTATGAAGTAATGGAATTCATGCCCCACCAATCGTTCAAGAATTTGTTCCATAAATGGGAGGGAGAAATGGTATTTTCTTGTTGCATCATTTAACTTCCGATAGTCGACACATACCCTCCATCCTGTGACTGTCTGGGTTGGGATGAGCTCATTATTTTTATTTGTGACCACCGTGATGCCACCTTTCTTGGGCACCACATGGAGAGGACTCCCTCATGGGCTGTCAGAAATTGGGTAAATTATATCAGCATCAAGTAGTTTGATTACTTCCTTTTTGACCACTTTTTTCATCAGGGGGTTCAGTCTCCTCTGTGGTTGGAGAGATTCTTTTTCCCCTTCTTACATAAGCACTTTGTGAGTACAAATAGTTGCTCTTATACCCTTGAGATCAGAAACTGTCCAGCTGATGGCCTACATCCGCCTTCTGAGGACTTGCAAAAGAGAATCCTCTTGATCTTGTGAGATTGATGAGTTGAGGATCACCGTCACGGTATGTTTCCCTCCCAAATAACCATACTTCGGGGAGGAAGGGAGAGGTTTTAACTCATGCTGGGGTGCCTTGAGAATATATGGTACAATAGGTTCAACCTCTGCTCACTCTAACAAATCGATGACAATTTGCATTTTCCAAAAGTGGACTCCTTTTCCTTCATTCAAGATTACTTCCTCCCGGGGCTCTTCAAGGTTTTTATCCACTATAACACATTCCTTACTGTATAGATAAGATTTCATATCACCATCTTCTAGGCCTAAATGCTTAGCCATTTTTGTCAGAGCACAACAATCTTCATTCTCTATTAGTGAAACGTTATTGACCGCCTTTAGGACATTATAGGATACCTTTTCATCACCAACAAGGAATATTAACTCCCCTTGGTAGAAATGAATTAAAATCATCCCGGTAGTGAGAAAAGGTATTCCCAGAATTAAGGATACCTCTGGGCCTTCTTCCATATCCTAGATGATAAAATTGGCAAGTAGAATCAATGTCCCTACTTTGACCAACATATCTTTCAACAACCCCTTGGGGAATTTAATAAAATGATCTGAAAGTTGAAGTTCCACTCAGGTTGGCTTTAGATCGTTCAATCATATCTTCTTAAATACCCCAAAGGGCATTAGATTGACACTTGCACCCAAATCACAAAGAGCTTTACCAAATACGCAAGGCCTGATAGTACAAGGGATATTGAAACTTCCCCGGTCATGGTGCTTTGGAGGAAGAGTATATTGTACAATAGCCGAACATTCCTTAGTAAGGGGAATGGTTCCCAACTCTTCCATTTTCCTTATGTTGGACAGAATTTCTTTCATAAACTTTTCATATGTTGGCATTTGACTTAAGGCCTCGGCAAAGGGAATATTAATGTGGAGATTCCAAAAGATCTCCATGAATTTAGTGAACTTCTGGTCTATCTTCCTTTGCTTCATTCTTGCTTGAACGGCAAAGGACTTTCGTATTCTTTGATCTAATCTTTACCCTTACCCTGTGGTACAGCTTGTTCTTCATCCTTCTCATTTCTTAAGGAACATTCCTCACCTGCAACTGATCTACCGTAGGACGTGGACTGCTTTGATGTTGGGTCGCCTTGACTCATAGTGACATGTGGCGTCAGCTCCTTCCTGCTGCGTAGAGTAACTACATTTTCCTCCTCCCATGGATTTTTCTCTTGTGTTTCCTGGTAGTGTACCGGGTTTTCTATGGGAAAACTGATTGGAAATCTTCCCAATCTGGTTCTCGAGGATTCGGATTGATGCCTCCTGGTTTTGAAATCGCGTCTCAATGATTGTTATGAATTTGGACATCATTTCTTCATACCTTGTGGAAGGTTCCCACTGAGCTTCTTCAGCGACTTGTGGGGGAGGTGGTTGTATCAATGGTTTGGCAGGATGGGGGGATTGATACCCTTGTTGCTGATATATGCACTGCTGGAATTGGTTACTCTGATGCTGCCTCGGGTGCTGATTTTGAAAATGTTGTTTCCCGTAACCAGGTGGTCTTTGTTGTCGGGGCTGAGGATTTTGTTTTTGCTGCCCCCAGCCTTGATTTTGATGTTCCTTCCACCCCTGGTTCTGATATTGACGATAGATATTTTGTCCTCTTTTCTGTGCAACATAATTGACCTCACTAGTTGAGGCTACTACATTGGCACCCGGGCACTCGCCCATTGCATGGTTGTCCCCACAATCACCACATGCTGGTGGACTGATAGCTTGAACTTGAGATGGATGCTTTAGATTCAAAGAATCAATCTTATTTGAGACAGAATCAAGTTATGCCGCAAGCATGGTGGTGACATCAATATTGTGCATGACCCTTTTTCTGAATACCACTTTCTGAATTCCACTGAAAGCTATTAGCGGGCATATCTTCTAACAATTCAAAAAACTCGTCAGGATACTTTCTCATAACAGTCCCTCTAGTCACTACATCAACCGAGGAATTTGTGTTCGTGGTGAGACCAACATAAAAAGTCTGGACTTGCATCCATTATGGCATTCCGTGGTGTGGGCACTTCCGAAGCATCTCCTTAAATCATTCCCATGACTCGTACAAAGACTCTGAGTCATGCTGCTGGAAGTTATGAATTTCGTTTCATAACGTGACCATCTTCTATGGAGGGAAATATTTGGATTAGAAGGCCTGAACCAATGCCTCCCAAGATAGAATGGATCATTGAGGAAATCCCTTAATCCAATCATTTTCCTTGTCCCTTAAGGAGAATGGAAATAGCCTTAGGCGGATGGCATCTTCTGAAACACCGTGGTACCGGAAAGTACCAAAAATATCTAAAAAGTTAGAGAGTTGAGCATTGGGGTCTTCAATCGGAAAACCACTGAATTGAACAATATTCTGAATTAACTGGATGATGGCCTGCTTAATTTCAAAATGTTGGGCCTGCACTGGTGGCCTGACTATTCCTGTATATACTCCCTGAATGGATGGTAGACCATATTCTATAAGAGTCCGGTGCTACGGTACCAGTTCCTAAGGTGCCTGATTGACATATTTTTGTTGACCTTGAGGATAATAGGCACATTGGTTTTTAGGAGAAAAGGGAGGTTGGTCCCTTTGAAAGTATTGTCTCTATGGTGGCTACCCGAGTCCCGGCACAAATTGAGCCGGTGGCTGTTGTTGGTTCCTCGGCAGATACTCCACATAAACCCCCGGTGGATTCAAATGCTACTCTTCATCTCCACCCCATGATGGATTCCCTTCGATAACAAATAGCTGGCCAACGGCGTGGATAACCCACAGTTCTTCTTCCTGAAGCGCCAAGGGATCATCTCCGTTGTGATCACCCATAAGTGCACGACGTTTCCTAGACAACATGTTTTCGATTTTGGGGTAGATCGGTTGTAATTCTGATGACTCGGAAATCAGGGAACGAGGGACTCAGCCACTCATATACTATAGGCCTGCACACACAGACAAAAAACCCAGCGTAAAAGGAAAACAAAGTTGTAAAACAGAAATAAGATGATGAAAAGAATTTTCAGCACATTTTCAAATTTTATTTTCCTTAATAACTTCAATTCAATTAACAAAAAAACCATCTTAAACATAATTTCCCCGGAAATAGTTCTAAAATTTGACCGGTCATTTGAGTTGATCTTGTTTCTCAGCCAAATTAAATTCCCTAACTTAGACTAGTATAGTAGGCAAGTACGGGGTTGGTCCACAGGGAAATGAAGTTGGTGTTTATGTTTAATTAAATAGAGTTATTCGGTGAAGATTCTCAATTTCAATACGTTTTTTTGGTGGTTCATGATTTAGATTTTAAAAACAATGACTTGTTACTGAAACTTATCTAATTCAGTATTGATTACTTTAAAACTGAAATTGTTTAAAACCAAATTTTACCGAATGATGATAAAAATGTGTTGGGGTTATATATTATAGTGGGACAATAACTTTAATACCTATCATGATCTATTTCTCATAATAACCCAAAATTTTGGGTTTTATATGTGTCAGAACATCCTTGGTCTGGAAAGTTCCGATCAAGTCAGGAAAAATCAATTCCTTGATCCAGCAATTGATTTCTACAAATTTTTTTGTTAAGATCCACCCTCTATAAACAACAATAATATCCAATGGTCATGGATATTCATGTCATATTTCTCCCAAAAATCCCTGGAAAATCCATTCTTGGTCTGACATGGAGGTTTCTAGTGAAATAGAAAATAGAAATGTTGGAATAATTAGATGAGAGGTTACGAACAAATACAATGATAAGGGGAAGGATTCTAGTGAACCCAAATTTCTCCCAGCCCCAACACAAAAGGGGGGTTTAGATACTCATAATCAAAGAATTATAAAACATACTATTAAAATTCAAATATTTCATTACCATAAAACTGAATAAGAAAACCGAAGAATAAATCATACCAGAACTCAAAACCAGTTTCTAGCACTAAAACTCCTTTCTCCCTTCCCCCAAAAATCCCACCTCTTTATCAAATCCCCCTCTTTCCTTAAGTCTCCAGGGTCTTCCAAGTCAAAAAGAACCTTTTTCCAGTTTTCTAAAGGTATTTCTCAAAGGAAAACCTGAGTCAAGGAGTTGGTGGAAATGGGAAAAGAAAAAAGAAAAATCTGAAGTGGGGTGTACAGTTTAGGTGCACGGTTTGTTAAACCATGCTCATACTGTGTGGATGGTACTGCCATGGATTCATCAGCCGCACCAGTTGGGCACACGGTTTGGAAAACAGTGTGCAAACCATGCCGTAGCTAATGTCCATAATTGTTTGAGCTGCACGGTTTAGTCTGCAAGGCCGGCACCCTTTGTAAACCGTGTGGACATCATGCGTACCCTTATGTAAGGGTAATCTCCTCCCATACGGTTTTCACACGGTTTGGGTAAACCATGTGGCAACCTTGTGGGTCCTCTTGGCCTTTGAAATTCCTTTTTTCGCTATCCTTCACGTCAAATATTTGATCCAAAATGCTCCAATATAGCATTATCATAGGGAAAAGGGTCCTTACGCCTCTAATTACCTTCAGAATCTCCAAACATCAAAGATTCCATGATTTATCTTTTAATGACCTAAGAACCTATCAAGATACATTCTCTTTGTGAAAATAAAATAAAAACCATCCACCAATCCAATGTATAGATGTTAAACCATGTGGAAATGCCTTATGCCCAGCAGTACATCGATCCTCTCTAGGAATACATGTGGGGATACCTTAGGATCCTATGTGGTTCTTCTGTACTAGGATCATGTGTGGTTCTGATGACGTACTAATGGGGTACTAGAAGAATGTGTGGGTCTCACGATGTACTAATTTTGTACTAGGATCTGGTGGGGGTATAAAGACGTACTGACAATGTACTAGGATCATGTGTGGGTCAGAGGATTTGTTATGATTCTCTGTGGGTCTGATGATGTTTTAGGATCTTACGTGGTTCTGCAACTTAACAGAGTAAGATGATTCAGTAGTTATGTTTAATCATATCTACTAGTGTACCTTAGATATACCTGGTGTGAGATGAGTCCTTTCCTTTGTGGTGATACCTTGGTGGTATTCTTCTTTTTGGCGTACCAGTGTGGTACTTATCTTCATGGTATTCCTTCCTTCGTGGAAAATTTGATATTTGGGCATTTGAGTTAGACCTGGTGTAGATACCTGAAGCATGATGTACATGTAAATTACATTACTTTTGCAGAATACTTAATACATAACAAACACAGACACACAAGGACTGTAATAGTTTAGTGTCTTTGGAAACTCGGAATTTAATCTTCTAATCATGGTGAAAGATCTTCAACTATTCCCATAAAGATCTTCCCCTTTTGTATTCTTACCTAAAACCTTTCTTTATATCCTAGGGAAAAGAAAACACAAAAAGGGTGAGCTCAAATGCTCAGTAAGGGTAAACAAAAGAAATATCAATCACATCATATTCATAAGAACATGTTATTTTGGAAATCTTAACCTGTAAAAGAGATCATAATTTCATAACATGTGATAAATCATAGTAGTGAAATGTAATCCCAATAATCATAATATAAAAGATGAGACTTTGTTCCATAAACACATAATCATAGAGAATCATTTCTTAGTAGTCAAGACACATTTCCAAGACTATCTTAGTGGACAAAGTCCATTTTTGAACCGAGGTCACTCCTCGTTTCAGTCCTGTTTCACTGAACCGGTTTAACCATCCGTTCCAGTCATGTCTATCTCATGACATATAAATCTTTACGCAATTCATTGTATGGAGATATAGGTCCCACCCATCTCATAATGATACCATTATTATGTGTGCCACAAAATCATAAATCATACATCATTGCATAACCCATGTAATAAAAATGGGATTCTTAAACATCTTGACATCATAAAACAATTCATATAAGATAAAGGAATTCATAAAAATAATTCCATCACAACATAATAAAATCAATGTAATAATAGGGATAGAAACAGACAACTATATTATCTTATATGGAAAATAATTTTGATAAGACACTTGAACTCCATTCTTGAGGAAAATATCCTTTCTACTTCAAAAACATTTTCCTTTCTTAACATGTCATACAATTTTAAACTAAAATAAGTTGATTAAAATTAAACATGAAAAATTTTAAAGGAATCTTCTGGGTAATAATGTTTTAAAAATCCATTCATGCCGTATAAGATAAAAAAACATTATTCTCGTACTTTCTTCGGAAAAGTCAAAAGGTACCTCGTACGAAAAACGACAACAAATTCCTTTCATATCTTTTACTAAAAACTCACCGAAGGGTAAAATTGGATATAAACTATTTTATAAGGATATAAATATTAGATATTGAGGAAACATGGATGTCAATGATAAATAATACCCAGTAAATTCTAAAGTATAATCAATCTCGGATAAAAATGAGATTGCGAGATTTTCCCTTACCTTAGGTCCAATTTGCTTTGTAAGTGTCCAAACCTCATGTATAATGATTTAAATAATGTCATTGACTTATTCCAGAATCATAATTATTTTTATGATATCATATATGGTCATATTCTTAGCTTCTTATTAGTAATATTTCATTGCTACTTGTTATTCGGTTGTTTATTACTTTTTGTTCTTATGCGTGTTTCGTCGAATAAATTCTTATTATTATTTTTAGGTCATAGATCCCTCATTTCCAGAATTTTATTAGTGTAATATATATCATATTAATTCATTCAATTCATTTATATAATCATTATGCAATGAATATCATGTAGAACGACTCGCATCACATCATGGAGACGGTATTCCGTACATACGCACGAGCGATGATATTGTTCCCATGATCATGTAATTGTATTAGAGTGTATGTATACTATTTCAGAATCAATATCACTTTAAAATAATCATATATAGTTATTATTTACACCATTATACCCATCCATGTAAGTTGGTGGTGGAAAATAGATTACACCACGACGGGAAGACGGTATTCTGTACGTACGCACGCGTGGTGATTTCATTTTCTGTAAGATGGATAGATGGCGATATCGGTTTGTTTCATAATTATAATAACATATCAGTATATGAGTGATACTGATGTTATTACTTAATAATGAAACAACTAAAGATGAATAAGTGGAAGAAGAAATAAAGTTGAAATAATCCATAACAGACATTACCTCTTCTTTGAAGCGCCTCTTTGAGACCTCCTTTTAGGGCACTAAAATTGGTCTTTGAAGAAGACCAGGACCTCTAGGATGTTTATATGGAAGTGGAGATGAGAATTGTTCTGGGGTTGGACGAGCTTGAATGCTGAAAGTGGTGTTATGAAGAGAGGGAGGAGGTTCCCTTTTATAATGGAGGAGAGGGGCACCTTTGGAAAAACAAAAACTATTAATTTATTATAAAGTCATATTCAGTTTTTAATAGCTCCAAATTGATTTATTTAGAAGTTAAGGTGGGTATGGGTCTAAATAATCTCATCCAATAGAATTTATATAAGTTTAGATTTCTATTTTAACCTTATCCTTTATATTTAACTTTAAGTTAGATAATTTAAAGTTTACCATGTCTTCTTGTTTTCTTACACTATAAGGTTAATAAACTTACTATAACAAGCCAAACAAACCCCAATTTGTTTATTATTAATATATATAACCTTATATAATTCATTTTTCCGAACATTAGATTTTTAGGAATAAAATAACAATTAATAATATAATATTTGTTTTAAAAACTATTTTATGTCAATTTTGACACTATTTGGTAATTGGTTTTTGTGAAAATAATAACAAAAATATTAGTTCTAAAAAAGTTAATTAAATCACTAATAATATGTAATATTAGCCTATAAAATTATTGTAATTCCTAAAAAGTCTCAAATTACATTTATTTGGGTATTTATAACATCAATTATGTCAATATTTCATTAATAAGATAATTACTTCATCATCATTGTGTCATACATAAATTAAATTATATAATGTATAAAAATTACAAATAAAATACAATTATGTAGGAAATATTTTTATATTTCTAATGAATATTTATAGTCGATTTTATCTTATGTATAACCCTATATTAAAAATTATTTACTTATTAAACTTTGATTTTAACTATTTTAACCCTTCTTTAAATAAATTAATAATAAATGTCCTAATCCAATCCATGTGGACCTAAATGGTTATATTTTATGCCTAAGGTTGTTTTTGGTCGAATTAAACATATCAAATATAATTATGACATGTGTTAGGGTAATATTAATATCATTTTACCCTTAATTACCCAATTTACTTTTAACCGTGGTAAAAAAAAGTAAAAAGTTACTATTCACCAAAAATTATTTTCATCTCATTGAACCACATTTTAGTCCTTGATATTAACTGTGTCTCTCGGATTTTCAAAATTCCACTCACAGAAGCAGTAAAATTAAGTTTTATGTGAATTTGCAAATTTTCCTAGGAGGTGGGTAAAAGACGGTGAAAAGTTCAATAAAATTTTTATATATCTAAAATTATTATAAAATGACTCCAATTACTTAAATTGAACATATATATGTATTATGTATCAATTTTTGACCTAAAATTAATTTAAATAAAATAAATAATTATTTAAATAAAAAGTCGGTTTTTGAATAGTAACCTTTTGTTTTCACTATTTATCAAAAATTGAATGTTTTCAGAAAAATACCAAAAATTCCCCTAGGCTAATTTCAATATTCTGAATCCAAAAATGATGTCCATTTTGAAAGATAAAATTTATAAAATTTCAAAAAGTGGGTATTACTATTCATAACGGCTAGTTTATATAACATATCATTGTTTAGCGAAACTCATTATTGCGTACAACACACGCTATCATGGAAGGTCGTGCTTGCGTGTAATGAAAGCTAAGTCAGGGATGCGTGTTGTGAAATTTCCTTTTGGTGTAGCGTACAACACAATCCATTAATGAAATTAAAAACAATATTTTTCATAAAATCTCATGGTGTTACATTTTACCCCCCTTAAAATGAATTTCACCCTGGAAATTCCAGGGGGTTATAAATGGTTTACTATTTGAAAGTTTCATTAATAGAATCCAACATTGTAAAAAGAAATACAAAATCATGGCTTTAAAAACTAAATTAAGAAAAGTAATGGTTACCCAAATTAACTAATCAGTGGGTTTCTACATAGGAGAACATAGGTGAAAATATGGATATGGAAGAGAAATATAACCATCATGTTCTGATGGAGAGTGGTAGAGAACATGGATATGAAAAAGCCAACAATCACAAAGCCATAGATTTTTGTTGATCTAAGGAACCATCTGATTCATCAGATATATGGGCACTAGGACAACATTTTTGGTTTTCAAGATGATATCCCTAAAGTTGAAGAAATAGGAATTACAATAAATACATTCATGATTTTGGTACAGTCTCACCATTGGTAATTACATGGACAATTTCCAATTCATATCTTAAATAAATAAAGTTGAATTTTTCATTCGTGAACTGTTAGCAGATCATGTGATAGAATGATGGGTCATTCCATCAGTCTCAAACAAATGGTTAGAAAAAGTTATCAAAAATACATAAGTCCATCTATAGTGAGATTAATCATATATGGTTCCTAAAATGGACTTATACTTCATATATCATACTGCTTAATATAATAAAATTGGTTTCTACGAAATAGGGACTTCTTGTAGGCCAGTGGTAGGCGATAAAGGCCTGTCGCACTTCAGTTGTGGGTTTGATTCCCACAGCCTTGTCTGATGCGACGGGTTGTCGCTCATCCTGCAGTTTTTCCTTTTTCTAAAACTACATTATTATAACATTCCATCAATAATATTGAAAAAGTTATAGCCTTGAACAATACTGACTTATGTCCAAAATAATCCATTCCAATCATTAGGCTTATCCAAAATACTGTTGTCCAATCTCATATTATAGTGAAAACGATTACCAGAGAGTTCATATAACAAGCATGTTAATACCATCATTGATCCCCATATATCATAAGATGTGTCTTGTTGGTCACATTATAAACATTCAAAGGCCTTAATCATGTATTATCTTAACAAAATGAATACACATTGAACCTTAGTGAAAACATGAGTGCTGTCAAAAGTTAACTCTTTCCACATAACAAAATCTAAAAATTCTGTATACTCAAACAATGATATAACTATTTCCTTATATCAGTTTTAAGATCAGGAATAATATCAAATATTTCATTTTCTCTTTATACCTTCATTATGCGCATATCATCTTCTTTCCAAAAATATCTCAATAACTTTCCATGGTTACCGGTACCATAAAATTATTGAAAACCACAATAGACAAATACATAAATATTCCAATATTCTATGATACTATATACAACGTTATTTTGGAATCCCATTACATAAACATTTAATCATTCCACCACATCGTTTTCATATTAAACATCACCAATATTGATCGCATGTGACTTACCTTTGTCCTTTTCCTTAAGGGGTTGCTCATGTCAGTCATCATTAACCCTTGGATTAGGGCATTGATTAGAATAATGCCCCATTTCATTGCACTTGAAGCATTGAAGTGTTGTTGGTGCATTCTCTACAGTCTTTTCTTTATTCACATCATTAGCAACCCTTTTCCCATTACTTCGGCACTCAACTGCTCGATGTCCTTCATTTCCACACTTAAAACATTTTCTAGTCCCTTTAAGACAATGTCCCCCATGTTTCTTTCCACACATTGAGCATAAGGAAACATTCATCTTCTTTTCACCATTTTTCTGAGATTTCTCCTTGAACTCCATATTTTGCTTCTTGTTAAAACTATGATATGGATATGTAACCCCAACTTCCATTTCTACCTTGACAGCACAACACACAATTTCTCCATGGCTACAAAAGTCTCTTATAGCTAATTCCCATTCGAAGACTTGGTTTTAAGCCACTGAAGAATCGATCAAATTTACTTTCAGGTTGGATGATAAAGCCAAATGCATACCTTGCAAGCCTTGTAAAATTCATTTCGTATATACCAACAGATTCATCATCCTTTTTCTTTAGTTCAAGAAACATTTTCTCCATCTTTGTACGAAAAATACGAGGTAAGTACTTATTGAAAAATAAGTTCCTGAACTCGTTCCATTCCATGTACTCAATTTCATCTCTTAGCCTCGTATTCTTGATAAGACTCCACCATTGATTAGCTTCACCTTCCAAACGATATACTGCTAAGATGACATTATCATATTCAGAACATTGATGAACATAAAATATATTTTCAGTGGTATTGATCCATTGTTCAACAACAAGTGGATCAGAAGACCCACTAAAATAAGGTGGACGTTGCCTCATGAATGACTCAATATAATATTGTTCCCTTCTTTGCTCATTTGGAAGTCCAGAATGGTTCATAGCTTGTGTAAGTATAGAAATAATATTTTTCACTCCATCTCCCATAAAATTGGTTTGTTCATGAGGACAATCATTGCATTGTCCATTACATTGATCAACACGGTTCCTTCGGGTTCTAGCCATCGTCTAAAACCCAAAAGGAATAGTGTGAGTGGAAAAAATCATGCTTGGGAAAACAACATAATAAAGGAGGAGTACCTTCAATATCTAACATCTTAGGTTTAATTCTATGATCGTTACTATAATTCTAGGATTACAAACTATACATATACTTAACCTTAGGGACATCCCTAGACATACCATAGAAATATCTCTAGGGATCTCACTAAAGTTCTCGCATCCTAGTTTCAAAAGGTTGACTAAACCATTCCTCTGATACCAACTGTAGAGACCTGAAACCTGACGTACATGGACATTACATTACTTTTTTGGAATATTTAATACATAACAAACACAGACACACAAGGACTATAATAGTTTAGTGTCTTTGGAAACACGGAATTTAATCTTCTAATCGCGGTGAAAGATCTTCAACTTTTCCCATAAAGATCTTCCCATATTGTTTTCTTACCTAAAACCATTCTTTATATCCTGGGGAAAGTAATACATAAAAATGGTGATCTCAAATGCTCAGAAGGGTAAACAAAAGAAATATCAATCACATCATATTCATAAGAACATATTATTTTGGAAATCTTATCCTGAAAAAGAGATCACAATTTCATAACATGGGATAAATCATAGTAGTGAAATGTAATCCCAATAATCCTAACATAAAACATGAAACTTTGTGGAATACACACATAATCATATAGAATCATTTCTTAGTAGTCAAGACACATTGCCAAGATTATCTTAGCGGACAAAGTGCATTTCTGAACCGAGTCCACTCTTCGTTTCAGTCCAGTTTCACTGAACCGGTTTAACCTGCCAATCCAGTCATGTCTATCTCATGAGATATAAATCTTCACCCAATTTATTGGAGGGAGATATAGGTCCCACCCATCTCATAATTATACCATTCTTATGTGTTCCACAAAATCATATATTATACATCATTGCATAACCCATGTAATAAAAATGGGATTCATAAACATCGTGACATCATCAAACAATTCATATAAGATAAAGGAATTCATAAAAATAATTCCATCACAACATAATCAATTCAATGTAATAATAGGGATAGAAACAGAATACTATATTATCATAGATGGAAAATAATTTTGATAAAACACTTGAACTCCATTCTTGAGGAAAATATCCTTTCTACTTCAAAAACATTTTCCTTTCATAACATGTCATTCAAATTTAAACTAAAAGAAGTTGATTAAAAATAAACTTGAAAACTTGTAATGTATGCTTCTTGGAAATAATGTTTTAAAAATCCATTCATCCCGTATAAGTTAAAAAAACATTCTTCTCGTACTTTTGTCAGAAAAGTCAAAAAGTACCTCGTACGAAAAATGACAAAAGATACCTTTCATATCTTTTACTAAAAACTCACAGAAGGGTAGAATTGGATATAAAATATTGTATAAGGATATAAATATTACATATTGTGGAGACATGGATTTTGATGATAAATATTCCCCAGTAAATTATGAAGTATAAACAATCTCGGATAAAAATGAGATTGCCAGACGTTCCCTTACCTTAGGTCCGATTTGCTTCGTAAGTGTCTGAACCTCCTGTATAATGATTTAAATAATGTCATTGACTTATTCCAGAATCATACTTATTTTTGTGATATCAAATATGGTCATATTCTTAGCTTCTTATTAGTAATATTTCATTGCTACTTGTTATTCGGGTGTTTATTACTTTTTGATCTTATGCGTGTTTTGTCGAAGAAATTCTTATTATTCTTTTTAGGATATAGATAACTCATTTCCAGAATTTTATTAGTGTAATATATATCATATTAATTCATTCAATTCATTTATACAATCATTATGCAATGAAGATCATGTAGAACGAGTCGCATCACATCGTGGAGACGGTATTCCGTACGTACGCACGAGCGATGATATCGTTCCCATGATCGTGGGATTGTATTGTAGTGTATGTATGCTATTTCAGAATCAATATCACTTTAAAATAATCATATATAGTTATTATTTACACCATTATACCCATCCAAGTAAGTTGGTGGTGGAAAATAGATTACAGCATGGTGTGGAGACAGTATTCCGTACGTACACACATGTGGTGATTTCATTTTCTGTAGGATGGATTGATGGCGAAATAGGTATGTTTCATACTTATAATAACATATAAGTATATTAGTGATAATTATCTTATTACTTCATAATTAAACAACTAAAGAAGAAGAAGTGGAAGAAGAAATAAAGTTGAAATAATCGGTAACGGACATTACCTCTTCTTTGAAGCGCCTCTTTGAGACCTCCTTTTAGGGCACTAAAATTGGTCTTTGAAGAAAACCAATACCGTTAGGATGTTTCTAGGGAAGTGGAGAAGAAAAGTTTTCAGGGTTTGGAAGATCATGAAAGCTTAATGTGGTGTGAGTAAGAGAGGGAGTAGGTGCCCTTTTATAAGGGAGGAGAGGGCCACCTTCGGAAAAACTAAAAATTTTAATTTATTATAAGGTCATATTAGGTTTTTAATAACTCCAAATTGATTTATTTCGAATATATGGTGGGTATGGGTCTAAATCCTCTCATAAAATATAATTTAGACAAGTTTAGGTTTCTATTTTAATCTTATCATTTAGATTTAACTTTAAGTTAGATAATTGAATTTTTACCATGTCTTCTTGTTTTCTTACACTATAAGGTTAATAATCATACTATAACAAGCCAAACTAACCCCACGTTGTTTATTATTAATATATATAACCTTAGCTAATTCATTTTGCCTAACATTAGATTTTTAGGAATAAAATAACAATTAATAATATAATATTTGTTTTAAAAACTATTTTATTTGGTAATTGATTTTTGTGAAAATTATAACAGAAATATTAGATCGAAAAAAGTTAATTAAATCAGTACTAGTATGTAATTTTATCCTATAAAATTATTGGAATTCCTAAAAAGTCTCAAATTACATTTATTTGGGTATTTATAACATCAATTATGTCAATATTTTATTAATATGATAATTACTTCATCATCATTGTGCCATACATAAATTAAATTATATAATGTCTAAAAATTACAAATAAAATACAATTATGTATGAAATATTTTTATCTTTCTAATTAATATTTATAGTCGAATTTATCTTATCTATAACCCTATATTAAAAATTATTTACTTATTAAACTTTGATTTAACTATTTTAACCCTTCTTTAAATAAATTAATAATAAATGTCCTAATCTAATCCAAGTGGGCAGAAATGGTCGTATTTTATTCCTAAGGTTGTTTTTGGTCGAATTAAACTTATCCAATAGAATTAGGAAATTTTTTAGGGTAATAATAATATCATTTTTACCCTTAATTACCCTATTTACTTTTAACCATGGTAAAAAAGTAAAAAGTTATTATTCACCAAAAATTATTTTCATCTCATTGAACCACATTTTAGTACTTGATATTAACTGTGTCTCTCAGATTTTCGAACTTCCACTCATAGAAGCGGTAAAATTATATTTTATGTGAATTTGCAAATTTTCCTAGGAGGTGGGTAAAAGACGGTGAAAAGTTCAATAAAATTTTTATATATCTAAAACTATTATAAAATGACTCCAATGACTTAAATTTAACTTATATAGGTATTATGTATCAATTTTGACCTAAAATAAATTAAAATAAAATAGATAATTATTTAAATAAAAAGTCAGTTTTTGAATAGTAACCTATTGTTTTCACTATTCATCAAAAATTGAAAGTTTTTAGAAAAATACCAAAAATTCACCCTAGGATAATTTCAATATTTTGAATCCAAAAATGATGTCCACTTTGAAAGATAAAATTTATAAAATTTCAAAAATTGGGTATTACTATTTATAACGGCTAGTTTATATAACATATCGTTGTTTAGTGAAACTCATTATTGCGTACAACACACGCTATCGTGGAAGGTCGCGCTTGCGTGTAATGCAATCCAAGTCATGGATGCATGTTGTGCATGCTCGTTTTGGTGTAGCGTAAAACATAAGACATTAATGAAATTAAAAAGAATATTTTTCATAAAATCTCGGGGTGTTACACCTGGTGTTCCCCATGATTGAGATGGGTATACTTGATAACTTAGGTATGTGTATGGGAATATACCTAAGTAGGGATGTCAGTTGATTTAATGATTTAGGTTTTATCCATTGTGGATT
The DNA here is from genome assembly GCA_963277665.1 of Viscum album. NCBI lineage: Eukaryota > Viridiplantae > Streptophyta > Magnoliopsida > Santalales > Viscaceae > Viscum > Viscum album. The sequence continues at coordinate 1,609,629,404 of OY728140.1, forward strand.
TTGTGAGACCTTGAGGGTCTCAGGGTCTTTAATGAGTATTTTTATACTCACCCCTACATGGTCTATGCCCGCACCTTGTTGTGTTTGGTGTAGATGACAAAAATTATTGATCGAGGCTAAGGGAACTAGGACTAGACGGGGCCCAAAGGTGGACCATACAGTATGTCATTATGCAGAGGAGACCAGCAGACGATGATTGCTGAGGAGGCGAATAGTACCTACCCTTCAGCTAGGAACCTTAGAGGATGACGCAGTAGTAGTCTTTCTTTATATTCAGTTGTATTGTATTTCAGTTGTTCTTGTAACTTTACTGTTGGGCTTGTATTTCAACCCCTCTTATATTCATCACTATTTTTATATACAGTTTACTTGTGTTTTTATCTTGTTTTGTGCTTGTTTGAGTGTGTGTTTATAGGTTTTAAAGGAAATTCCTTCCATGTTTTAGGTATTACACCTTTCGGTGCTAGTCTTCAACCCCTAGCCTATGGACAATGGGCTTGGGGTAGTCACTGAATGGTCCCGGGGGGATGGATCATTAAAAATTGGTATAAGAGGAGTCGATTCTACCGTAGAACATAAGTCTCTGATCCTTTTTTAATGGAAACTTTTTTTAGGGTAGTGAGTGTAGATTATCAGATTAGGAAATCCAGTGTTGGTGTGGCGGCCGATGTATCCAAACACCAGGACAATGATATCTAATTTCTAGATTAGTGCACGAAAACACAGATTGCGTGTATATTTTCAAGAGTTTTGTTCGTCATCTCATTGAGTCAGATCACTAGGTATAACTTATTGACCATGGAACACCTGTTTCTTACGATGATTCCTCCAAGAAGAAAACCAGTTAGGGTTATGGGTCAAGTACGCACGGATAGCCCACCGAGAGATGAGGCCTCAGTGCTGGGACCTCTTCTGGTGGAGACACCAGTGGTACCATTACTTGTTGGGCCATAGATTCCACTAGCCCAAGCAGCAGAGGGTGCACACCGCTTGAGCGCGTTGCACGAGTTCCAACGCCATATGCCACATATGTTTAGGGGAGAGACGGAACCACATGCGGCTGAGGATTGGTTGGAGTCCGTGGTGAGAGTCTTCCGACAGGTAGGGACACCAGCTGATCTGATGGTGATCCTTGCCACCATTCTTCTACAGGTAGCAGCAGTCAGATGGTGGACCTTGATTCTTCAGGTTCACGATGAGGTGGAGATTCACTGGGCAGACATTGATAGCCTATTTCAGGCATTGTTTGTCCTAGCGACTCTTCGCGTAGTGCACATACATGAGCTTCTTCATCTGCAGTAGGGAATCATTACTATGGCTCAGTACTTAATCAGGATCACTCACCACTCATGATACTCCACTAATATAGTATGATACCCATTATTCTGGGCCTGGACATTCGAGCAAGGACTCAGGCGGGATATCAGGGCTTCGATGATCTCATTCAGCATCCCGATGCATGTGGGGGTGTTAGAGTGAGACCTCTTAGTAGAGATTTTTCATGCTGAGCAGTCCCCAGCAGCGAGACCCACCACCAATCATCACGTAGTAGAGTCTTATGTAGATGGAAGTAGACAGATTACACAGAGGTCCAAGATGACTATACCTATAGTTGGATGACTGCATGAATCAGTATTGTTTGTGTGGGGTACAAGAGGCAGAGCCTATAATGAGAGGAAAATGTAGTGTTACTCATGCGGCGGGTAGGGTCACAAGGCTCGTGACTATCTGAACCACCATACATATGATCAGAAGACGGTCGAAGGACTGCCCAGGCAGAGATAGAGGTTTGAGCAAGGAGGTCCGTAGGGAGTAGGTGGACGTGGCATAGGAGTTGGTCGTACAGCTGCCGGTGGGTGATGGTTCAAGATGTTACCGCCACTACCACCAGGTGGTCCACCCCGACCATTGGGAGCAAGATGACAGGGGTGAGCTTAGCTCCTGGGAACGAAGGCCTACGACCAAGGTACTCCAGTGATGATACGAGTTATGATCTGTGTCTAATCCACCTTAGTTTCAATGCTTATAAACACTGCTTCCAGTCTATCATTTATTTCCACTACACTCGTTTGTAGATTAGAGATTCTGACAGAGCCGGTGGCATGAATATTAAGGATAAAAACTCATACGGGAGTAGATTTGATTATTACGCACTGTTTTAGGATGTGCGATCTTACTCTAGGAGGTGAGAGCATTGGATGAGATCTCCTAGTAGCGGCGTCAAGGCCTTACAACGTCATATTGGGTATGTACTTGTTATCTATAGTCCATTATCAAATCGGTTGTATTATGTGAAAAGTGTTGTGTTTCCACATGGATGGGACCAGGTTTACCGTCACCAGTGATAAGGGATCCTATGCGGCACAAGATGGACTTATCTGGAGGAGAGTACTTCTGATCACTCTTTAGTTTCCTAGCATTTCCCTCAGAGCGGTTGATGTGAAGAGTTCGAGCTATCCTGTAGTGGTGGACCAGTATGTGGGTGTTTTTTCTGATGATGTTCTAGGTCTTACTCCTCACATAGAGGTGGAAGTTTTCATTTACTTGTATCTCGGGACGACACCGATATCTACACCAGCATATCGGATGGTTTTGGCAGAGTTTCATGTGATGCGAGAATAACTGGAGGTATTACAGGGGAAAGGGTTCATTTGGCCCAGTGTTTCTCCTTGGGCATCTCCGATTTTGTTCTCCATGAAGGTGGATGGGAGATTGAGACTTTTTGTTGACTATCAACACCTAAAACAGATAAACGTGATGAACAAGAACTCACTCCCGATGATTGATGACCTTTTTTATCAGCTGAAGTGAAGACGTTGGTTCTCAATGATAGACCTTAGGTCATTCTATCACCAACTCAGAGTACGAGACAAGGATGTCTATAAGATGGATTTCAGATGATGAAATGAAATTTATGAGTTTTTTCTTCATGTATTTTGATGTAAATAATGCTCCAGCTGTGTTTATGGGGCACATGAACTGGATCTTCCATCCATACCTTGATCTCTTTATAGTAGTCTTCATCGATGACATACTGATCTACTTGAATACTGAGGAGCATGCCTATCATTTGCAAATATTTTTGGACACACTACGAGAGAACCAGCTTATTGGTAAGCTCTCAAAGTTTTAGGTCTGGATCCAAGAGGTTCAATTTATATGACGTGTCATCTCAGAGGCTGGAGTTGTGGTGGATCCAGCGAAAATTGAGCATGTTCTTTCTTGGGAGCCATCGAGGAGTGTGACGGAGGTGCATAGTTTCCTAGGTTTGGTCAGATACTATCGGATTTTTGTGCTAGACTTCTCTAGAGTTGCCTCACCTTTATCAGCATTGAGGAAGAAGGGGATACCCTTCATGTGGTCAGAGGGATGCCAATGGAGTTTTCAAGAGTTGAGGCGGAGGATGACTAGTTCCCCCTTCTTGAGGCTACTAGAGGAGGGTGTTGCGTACATAGTCTATTGTGTCTCATCAAGGACTATAATTGGATGTGTCCCAATGTAGGAGCGATAAGTGATTGCATATGGTTCTTGATAGCTAAGACAACATGACCAGAACTATGCTACCCATGACATGGAGTTAGCAGCAGTGGTCTTCACCATGAAGATTTGGTGACATTACTTACTGGGATAATGTTTTACAGTGTACTCTGATAATAAGAGTCTCAGGTATATCTTCTCTAAAAAAGACCTGAACCTGAGACAATGATGTTGTCTTTAGTTCCTCCAAGACTATGTAATAGAGATATTATATACTCTTGGGAAGGGGAATGTTTTAGTCGATGCACTCAAGAAGAGATATGCTATATAACTACTAGGTGAGGCGACAGAGCAGTATGATACTTTGTAGATATCATTTGTGGACCGAGATGGAGCATCTTTTCTTTAGTCTCTCATAGTCACTCACCCACTTCTTTAGCAATTCAGGGAGGCGTATTGCATGGACACTGACTACGAGGCTTGACATTCTTAGATATCCAAAAGTTAGGCACCTGATGGATTTTCTAAAGGTGGGGAGAATGTCATCCTCTTCAGAGGACGTACCAAGTTACCAGTGTCACTTTAGGAGGAAGTGTTGATGGAGTTCCACACATCCCCTCAAGCGGTACATCTAGGAGTGGCGAAGATGTACCCGTACCTTCAATGATAGTACTGGTGGCCGAGAATAAAGAAAGCAGTAGCAAAGTTTGTCTTTTATTGCCTCACTTCCCAGAAAGTGAAGGTAAAGCATCAGGTACCTGTAGGCTTAGTTCATCCTTTAGAGGTCCCAGAGTGGAAGTGGGATGGGATATCCATGAACTTCATGAGAAGACATCCACGTACATCTAGGGGTTATGATTCTATATGGGTAACCATCGACCGACTCAATAAGTCGGCCCACATCCAACCGATGAGAGAGCAGGGTTTAGTAGAGATAATGGGATGACTCTATGTGCAAGAGATTGTGCAGCTACATGGAGTGACCTCGACGATTCCATCTAATCGTGATACCTGTTTTACTTATCGACTATAGAAGGTGTTGTCGGAGGATTTTGGGACACAACTTCTTTTCAACAGAACATTCCATCCTCAGACGGATGGTAAGACTGAGCTGACCATTCAGACCCTCGATGACATGCTATGTTCTTGTGTTCTCAACTTTGGTCATAGCTAAGAGGATTGATTACCTTTGGTGGAGTTTGCAAAAAAAATATCTACCACTCCACCATTGGGATGGTAGCTTTCGAGGAATCATACGGGTGACCCTGCCAATTTCCATTGTGCTAGACTGACCTAGGGGAGTCAGCAATCATGGGACCAGATATGGTACAGGATTTCAATGAAAAGGTGCAAGACATCGAGGAGCGGATGAAGACTGCACAAAGCAGGCAGAAGTCTTATTCCGATAGGAGGCGGAGACCTCTGGAGTTCAGGGATGGAAACCATGTCTTTCTATAGGTCTCACCTAGATGAGGTTTGTAGATATTTTGTCGGGGTGGAAAGTTATCTTCGAGGTTCATCGGAACCTTTTAGATCCTCAACAGATTTGGCGAGGTGACTTACCGCCTAGAACTTCCCCATCAATTTCACCAGGTGCATGGAGTCTACCACATATCCCAGTTGACAATATATGTACACAATCCCTCCCACGTCATCGACATGACAAGCTCGACATCGATGATTGGGAGACGTTTGCAAAGGTTCTAGTGGAGATTTAGGATCGACATGAGAGGGTCCTTTATGGGTGGTTGATACCTCAGGTGCAAGTTCACTGACAGTATGGGAACCTCCAGGAGAGAACATGAGAGCAGGAGGATCAGATATATGATTAGTACCCCCACTTGTTTTCCTAGTCTTTGTGATGTGGCTTTTTGGGATGTAATGCCCTATGGTGGGGATAATGTAAAGACCCATAATTTTCCATGTAATTTTTTATAATTTTATTGGAATTTTACGAGTTCGCAAAAATTGACAGCGCACGATTCTGAGGCACGGTGAGCTCGGAATGAATTTTTGAACTTTTTTATAGGTATGTTCAGTAAACGTATGTGCGGGTTGATATAAATTTTAATCCGGTGCTCGGAATTGAAATCCAAGGGCACCGTTGAACTCATAGTGACGGTATTCTCCAAAAGAGACCTTCTCCTCGACGATAATTGGTCAAGGGTTAAAGTTAGTTTTTCACTTTTTCGTGGGAAAATAAAAATTAAATTATTTAACATTTTATTTTTATTCGTGAAACCTCCTTTGATTTATGGAGGTGGGGACCACATGAGTTTTATCCTTCAAATTGAATGTTTGGTGGTGGGGACCACGGGAGTTTTGTCCTTCAAATTGAATGATTGGTGGTGGGGACCACATGAGCCCAACCCCCCCCCCCCCAATATTAATTTAATGGAGGGGACCACCAAAACCCTCTTAATAGAAGAAACATCTTCAACTCCCTCATTGATTAAGAGTTAACACATAGAACTCATCCCATTAATTAATTATTCCTTGTCAATTGATTAATATTTCCAACTTGTTTTGTGCCAACAATTTAAAATTGGACAAACACTTTTTATTTTGGTCAGCTATTCATTTGAGAGCATTCATTGGAAAATGTAGAAGCCTGGGGGAGAACTTTGGAGAAACATTCTCCAATGAAGCACTCTTCTCCTTCGACAATTATTTTTCTCCAACGAAGAAAACCGTCGAAGGATCTCCAAGGACGAATGAACCGATGATTGAGGAAAACTCCAATGTCACCGACTTCACCCCTTTTCTCTCCACACCTACGTAAACGAGCTCGGGGTCGGAGGTGTGTGGCGGGCACGGTGAAAATCGACATCTTTGACTTCATCCTTGGGCCAACACCAACTAACGAACGAGGTCGGGGTTTAATTATGTGTAATTATGGATTTCTCATGATCTTCCCTTCTATAAAAGAACATAGATCAACTCTCTAACTAGTTGATCTACAGGTGATATCTTTTTGCGGGCATGGGAATAATAATTGCAAGAGGTGGTAGGGTTTTCATTTTAAATATTCCCTTTCTGTCCTTGAAGTTCCTCATAAATGTTTTTTTAAGCCGCTTTCTTCCACCCTAACGCGGAGGGTGCGGGAAAAACGAACATGGTCGGACCTCTCTGCAATTTTTCTTAAGGTGTTTTGTGTTCCTCGCAATGGAAGAAGGTGGCGACCGGTGCCAGCGAATGGAACTGGAGGGACTCGGATACCGCGGTCGGCACAACCTCGGCCATGACGAAGGCGAAAATGTAACCGCAGACGCCCCGCCACACTACAGACCATGCGCCGCCCCACGACCCACATGCCACCCCGAGCCCCCACGCCGCCCAAGGCCCACACACCGGCCCGCGGCCCCCACACCTCCCCACAACCCCCGCTCCACCCCACAGCCCCTGTGCCGCCCCGCGGCCCCAGCTCCACCCCACACCGCACCGCGGGGCGCTCAGGCCGGGCCACCTAGTGTGGGCCAGGCCACCCAGCGCAGGCAGGCCCAGCCCTAGTGGGATGGGTCGATCCGAACCGACTTCGACCCATTTCCGCTCTTTTGGAAATAACTTTGGCACCAAGAATCTGTTTGACAAACTGTCTACATCGCCATAATCCGTAGAGAGATATGGTCATTTTGGTATACCCACGCAATATTTGGATAAATTTGGGGTATGTTCGGGTTGGATCGAGCATGAATCCAACCTGGCCCTCTTGAATAAAAGGCTAATAACTTACAGACTGGGCGTCCATTTGACACACCATCTGTTGTGTTGAGACCCCAATGATGTGGCATACCTTTGGGATACATTATTGGGGGACTTCATGACAGTTGGAGTATCAACCAGTAGCTTGAGGAGAGAACTCTCCTGGAGATGAGAAAGCTTACTGTGGGAACCCAGTAGTTAGCTATAACATGAGAATGGGATCCTTTGTTGGTCTGTATTTGAGGATTCCACATTGGTCCCCTCTAAGAATCCATGTGGGACAACATTAGGATCATGTGTGGGTCTGTTGTACTACGATCATGTGTGGGTCTGACGATGTACTAAAAGAGTTCTAGGATCATGTGTGGGTCTGACGACGTAATGAAAATGTACTAGGACCCTGTGTGGGTCTAACGATGTACTATGATCCTCTTTTGGTCTGATGATGATTTAAGATCCTAGGTGGGTCTGCCACTTAACAGAGTAAGATGATTCTGTAGTTACATCTAATCATATCTACTACTGTACCTAAGTTATACCTAGTGTTAGCTGAGTAATTTCCTTTGTTGTGATACCATGTTGGTATTCTTCTCTGTGTTGTACCTATGTGGTACTTACCTTCGTGGTATTATTTCTTTTTTGGAACATTTGAGCATTGGGAATTTTTTTTGGACCTTGTGTTTCCTCATGATTGAGATGGGTATACATGATAACATAGGTATGTGTATGGGAATATACCTAAGTAGGGTTGTCAGTTGATTTCAGGCTTTGTGGTTTATCCTTTGTGGATATTGTGAGACCTTGAGGGACTCGGGGTCCCTACTGAGTATCGTTATACTCACCCCTGCATGGGATATTCCCGCACCTTGTTGTGTTTGGTGCAGACAATGGACAACACTGATCGAGGATGAGGGTACCTGCACTAGACGGGGCCCAGAGGTAGACCATACGACTTGTCAGTACGCTGAGGAGATGGGAACACATGGAGTGTTGAAGAGGCAAACTGTACCTACCCTTCAGGTAGGAACCTCGGAGGATGACCCATTAGCTATTTTTTTTTCATTAGTTGTATTGTATTTTAGTTGTACTTGTAGCTTTACTGTTGGGCTTGTATTTCATCCCCACTTACTTTCAACACTCTCTTTTATATACTGTTTACTTGTGTTTGTATGTTGTTGTGTGCTTGGTTTAGTGTGTGTTTACAGTTTTTAATGGAAATTCCTTCCCAGTTTTAGGGATTACGCCTTTCGGTGCTAATCGGAAACCCATGGCCTATAGAAGGCGGGCTTGGGGTAGTCACGGAACGAGCCTCGGGGGACGGTTCGTGACAATGAAATTGATTCAAATGTTCTAAATTGGATTTCTAAATATATAAATACCATAATATTATTGATAAATAAATTTTAAAGATTTTGTATCATTGAAAATTCTTTAAATGTAAAGGTAGTTGTAAATAAAAATTGTCATTTTCCACCATTCACTGAAAAAATAAACTTTTAAGAAAAATATAAAAAAATCACTGAAATATAACTTTAAAATTTTGATTTAAAAAATAAAGATAATTTTACAGAATAAATATTATTAATATAATTTAAAAATTATAATTATTTAAAAAATTAATAAAATTAATTTCAAAAAATATTTTCAAAGCATATAAAGACTTTTATAAAAATTAAGTAGTTATTTATAAATATAATTTCATTTAATATAAACATTATTATTAATTTTAATTTTTTTATTCTTATTCATACCACTAAATCTAATTTATAGGTTATAACATAAAATTTTAAATAATAATAGTATATCCTGATTCGATAAAACTCTTTGTTGTATGTAACTAAAGACATCAAATAAATTAAATTTCTTTTTTAAACAATGATATAAAATTTTAGGGTTTTAATTGCTACCCCATTAATAAATTGATCCCTTATAATTTGAAAATTATGATGATAATAAAAGGTTTTAAATTTGAAAATTACATCATTTAAATCTAGTATCCTAAAAATGACTAATAAAACATCCTCTTAAAAAGAGGGAAAAGAAAATTTGGTGGTCATCATATTACTAGGTTCCCAAATTGGATAAAATAGGTGGGAAGTTAAATTATAGATGAGTAAGAGAAATTTAATTCCCAAATACTAATAAAAAGTGATAGAGAACAAATTCATTAGTAAGTTAATGACCCGAAATTCATAAATATATGATAGGTGAACTGATCGTTGGTGAAATTGAAATGAAATTACTAGAATGTTTTTTATCTCAATATTTTTTTTCCCAAATTAGATGAATTTTGTTAAAATCATGATAAAGAAATTGAGAAAATATAATTTATTTCATTCCATTTAAAATCCTCAATCTCATCATATGGTTGTGTTTCGATCATTTTCCACATTATCTCTCCTTCCAAGAAGTGAAGATAATTTTTTTTATGTCTAAATCACTAGAGATTCATACTATCCATACAAGAATGATATGTCATTCCTTATATCTATTTTTATCATCAAAACCAAAATAATTATCATCATTTATTGAATATGAATCAATCCTCATATGGTGAAATAATACATTAGTCCCTAAAACCTTATCAAATGATAAACCTAAACCATTCCATAATAGGTTATCTTTAAGATCCTTCCAAAATTATGATATTTATAAATAATGTCTGTATATTTCAACTTAACATAATCCCCTAAATATAATAAAGTGTTTCTTAATTTTCACATACCAATTGTGTGAATACCTTGGTCCTGTATTTTCTTGGAGCATGATAATTACCAGAATTAACATAAAATCTCCATGAAGAAACACATGCTTCCTCATTACTCAAATAAAACCATATATTATTGAATATATTACTTAAAATAAAAAATTTTGAAAACTCTATAAATGATAGCATAAGCCACATTATTATAAAATCATAAATGAGTTCCAAGTTATTCAATACAAACTAAATTACATTATCCATATCAATGACCTCTTTAACAAAATATCAATATCCCAACATCAAGAAAATATTAAGGGTTATATTTCCCTTAATCATGTGTCTCATATAATATATCACCTTCCTATTAAATATCTTTTCTGAATCATTAGTAAAATTCATCATATTCATGAAAATATATAATAAAAATATTATATCGAAAATTCCTTATATTTTTCTTAATTTATGAATTCCTATAGATAAATTCATAAAAAATTTCTTCTTCATTTTTAAAACATTAGCTATGATTAATAATCATATTATTTAATACCTCCTTCTTTTAATATTTCATTTGTAGTCTCTTCATCATAAAAAAACCATTACCATTACCACCATTATGATCCTCGTCTTAATATTTCCCCTTTGAAAATCTATTAGTATAATCCCCATACATTATAATTTTATAAAACTTAAAAATTGATGATCCTTTGGGAAACTATTATTATAATAAATTTTGTTAACTAATGTTTTCATTTTTCATTATCAGTCTCTTTCCTCGTTCCCTTATTCAATAAAGATGAATCATTTTCTCATTCCTTTGAGACATTACCTAGAGTAATTTATCCCACATTGATGACGTGAGGGAAATTGAGTCTTCTTTTATCCATGGTCTCCACCTCTAAAAAGCTCAACTAATTCCATACTTATCTTCTTTGGTGAATCAAAGATTTTATTAAGGAGTAATATGTTAGTTGTATATCAATATTATTGATTAGTCATAAAAACAATATCCTTTTCTCTAGTAATAATCCGAATTAATTTCTCAATAACATATTTTCTATCACATTCAACATTTACCACGTTACTTATGGTTCCCATTATTATCTAAAACCATGAAGTATTGTCTGAGAAACATTAATCATATTTGAAAACCAAATAACCAAGAAAAATAATTTGTATGATTTCTAAATCAGGAGTCCTTTTCTTTAATCTAATTCGTGTTAGGTTAATATTTTTTATTCATGGTCTTTGCCTACATAAATCCTTCAAGATGGTTCATAAATAGTTTGTGAATTTCAAAAGCATATACCCTAGGAGTGTCAACAAAGTTGTACAATAGGGATCATTTTCATGCATAGGTCATGATTGAGTCCAACCTAGTTTTCCATTTTTAGATTTATGAGATCTAGGTACCTATATTCTAGATCCACTACCTATTATGGTATCTTGAAAATGATTTGATTTCATGGAACCCACTAAGTAAATCCTTTTCCAAAATTCTAGGACATTTTCATACACTTTGACTTAACCCTATATTAATCCTTGGGAATTACCCTAGACATATCCTTAGGAATATAACTAGGGATAACACTAAAGTTTTTTCATCCTAGTTTCCAAAGGTTAACTGATCCTTTACCATGATACCAATAATAGATACCCAGGTTTTTATACATAGATATTACATTTTTTAGATGAATATTCATTATATTTCACAAATACATGCCTGTGGATCGTAACAGTTTAGTGTATATGAAAATGTGGAAACTAGAACAAGTTGTTTAAAAGGGAATTGTATCATCTCTTAATAAATTCTTCATTACTATAACCCTTCAAAGATATTTCATACATAATAAATTTCTTCATAACTTAGGTAAATGAACCATAAGAAAGATTGAACTCAAATGCTCAATAAGGGTAAACAAGTGATATATCAATATAAAATTAACATAATGGTATAAAAAAGTGTTAATAAAATCTACGAATTATGTCATTCTTTTCATAGATCATAAACATGGGTCATTTAACAAATCTGCATAGTTTTCAAAACATGAATAACAATGGAATCAAATAACATTAGACATTAGATTTTAACATTGGCACAAGATATATATTTTCACCATAAACACAAGGATACATAATATTATTTTAATGATATCAAAAAATACATTCATAACATTTTAGCCTTGGGATAACCACCCATGTAACATAATTATCCTTGGAATAACATCTTATGTATCCTATTTTAGGCTTGGGATAACCTCTCATGTATGATCATTCCATCTCTGAGATAACCACCCATGTAACCTTTGATCTCATATAACATTAATCATTTATTAATTAATTAGAGGGATATATAAGTCTACCCCAAAACATAAACCACACATTTTTTTCCACAAGATCATAAAATACTCATCATTATTTTACATTAGAAAATAAGTGGGTTTCGAAAACATTTTTTCATAGTATAACCCCTATAAAATTAATCATATTCATAAATATTTCATCATTTCATCATAGAATATAAAGTGGAAAATGAATGGGTTTCAAAAAACTATTTTAATCATAGAAAATAAACAAGTGAAATAATGAATATGGAATCATTGGATCATATCCGAGGTAAATACTATGTAATAATGAAGGTTGACATATTATATAGAATTTTTTTTGAAAATAAAATCACATGGAAAATTGTATGTGAAAAATAAATATCATTGAAAATAAACTTTTTAAAGATATAAATTTGTAAAATATTGTGGGAATAATTTTCTTTGAGACCAAACATTGAAACATTTTATTTAATATTTAAAAAATTGAGTGGTCATGAAATACGAAAATTTCATTCATGTAGTACACGTTAAAATAAATATTCGCCTCACATTTTTGTCGAATCCAAATGGGACATGTTTTGGAAATGAAATGAAAATTCATTTTAAATTATTTTTTCAAAAATATATAATGCTAAAAAAAATCATTAAACAATCATATAGGAACATTAAAACATTATAGAATTTTTGTTTTTTGAAAACGTAGATAATGACAAAATAGGGGTTTTGACCAAAGAGAGAAATAAAATTGATTTTATTTAAAAAATAAATTTATAATATTGAGTACATTAATATAGAAAAATGACTGTAAAATTTATATTTTACGGAAATAACTAGAGTATAAGAAAATACATGATTTTCTTGATAGGTGATCATAATATGTCATCATCAGAAATATAATCATAAATAATACTGATAAACAATGAGATTGTAACAGAAAACATAAACCACTCGGGTATCTTATAGATAATATGACTCATGAAATATTAAATTTAAATAAAACATTAATTGTAATTGGAATAAATAAATTCTGGACATAACATGTAATATGGGCTTTATATAAACCTCAAAAAAGAAGACAGGTGTTAGATTTTGTATTGAAGAACCAACTTCTACATACTTACGGATAACGTGTATTCTATTAATGTAATATTAATAATCTCTTTAGAATATCATGATTGTTATTTTGCATAAAAAGGTGTGTGATAATGTCCATAGAGTATTTTTTGCGCTAATATATCCTAAGATTTCCTCACTATGATGAGAACCCAAAGTTTCAGTGACACTATTCTAAAATATATGTTCTATATCTAGATTATATTATTTGAGGGATATAAATGATACAAGATATCAGGTTGGAGACTCAGTGATATTTAATAATCATATTAGGGTGTAATTACATGGATATATATAGTATAGGATATTATGAGAAATAGAACCTCCATTAGGAAATCCAAATCCATATGTGTCATAGGATGTTTCTTTATGAAGATATCTGTATCAGTCTCTGGACATTGATATTATTATTAATCTATGTTTGGGTCACTTACATTGATGTATTGATGAAAACTATCATGATAGATTTTTTCAGGGAGGTAGGATACATTGGGTGATTCATGAGTAATATAACATTAATGAATAATGTGAGAAAGGATTTTTCTATTATATTATTCAATGAAAGTTGATAGCTTTGGACCATTCATGGAAATGATGTAGTGTAAATAAATCCATTACTACGGTTTTCTATAAGAACATCTGATATCTCAAAAGACAATGAATGACACAACAAGCACATAGGTTGATGGTACCATCATGCAGCATGCTTGATTAGAGATATCATGATTAGGGGATTATATCACATAGTAAGTGTCCATATGATATATTATATCGTTGTGGAATTAAATTCATTCTCTATGGGTTTATTTTCACGTTTCTAGATGGTAGCATTAAAATTTAGGTTGCATCGCCTAATTTCACTATAAAAGAGACCGAGGGGGTCACACACTAAGTGAGTCCAGAATCAATTTTATATAATATATTATTATTTATTATTTAACAATTTGAATAAATCTTATTCCCAAACATGGTTTAATAAAAATTCATTTTTTAATGATTTCATGTATTCCTCCACGATTTATTTGAGATAATATAACGTGAGCAAAATATTTAATAAATATTTAAGTTCTATTTAGTGAATATAATATTTATTAATTTATTGTTGAATAATAAATGGATATTTACTCATTAAATAAATAGTCAATATTTAAGGACTAATAAATATTATAGATTAATGGAGGACTGAGTATTTAGGTCAAGTGAAAAATAATAGATATTGAATAAAATTTTATTAATGAGTTTTTAATTTAAATATCATGTTAAGCTCATGTGAAGGAAATAATAACATTATTTTTATTTTAGACATGGTTTCCCCAAGGGATTAAATAAATATTAAAGGGAATATGTGGAATTATTTATTTCTAAACCCTATCATTATTTAAACCCAATTATTTTATTTTTCTAATAGATGCATCTCATTTCTTCAAAAAACCAGCTAGAGAGAATACTCTCAATCCCTAGAGAGATCCCTTTCTAAGAACACTCCTAAGAACTAAGAGTCATCTTCCTCTGTCATCCACTCTCGAGTCAAGAGAGACCAATGAGAACACATTAGAATTGAATTTTTTGGTGATAAAAAGCGAAAGACACAAGTTATATGATTTGTTGTGCTGGAACATGGAGATTCCTACAATGAAATTTGATGATTTGTGGAACATATATGGATTACCACTAGAGGGAATCTGTTATTGATTCCGTCAATGAAACGACCACAAAATGTATCTATGTTGTCAGATCCATCAATGAATAAATAATTATGATAGTTAATTCATTAATTGATTAAATTAATTATAAATAATATGTGTTGATCCTCTATCAGGTTCCATAATTTTATCCATATTTTGTTTTATTTTGTTAAATTCCATTAATCACGGTGTTTAAAATCATTTAGATCATGGAATGATCATAAATCATGAAAAATAGAGAATTTGAGCATGATCTGTCACAAACATCCACTATGATAAAAAACTATAAAGGTTATCAAAGAGTTCCCAACTTATTTAAAATTATTTAAATATCATTGACTAATTTATTCATTTTTTATTTTGTTTTAAATTCTCATAGAGTCATTCATTAAATCCAAATTGCAAGAAATGATTCTTCCCCATTAATTTCTCATAGATTTAATCAAATAGACTAATTTTATAAATAAAATAAAAGTAAAGAACTCAGCTAGAGGTGCCAATGATTTAGACCAGATAAAACAATAGTATAAACTCTTTAAAAAAAGTTACATGTAGTGTAATAGTGTGTAATGCACTATGAACTAAATCATAATTAATTCAAACTATGTGCATTGAATACACATGGTGCAATTAATTTCATATTCCACATGTTTCCTAGGCCCTCCTAGAATATGTTCAGTCGAACTATATAGCTTGTCTCCTACATACACAGTGTGTAGTCCTTTAAGTCAAAGATGGACTTTGTATTTCCATACACAACCTACCTTACTATTGGCCAAGTAAATTTATTACCAAACACAGTGTCACATTTTATACACATCATTTGCACCAATTTTTTCATGGAACGGGGTACACATTAAATCATTAGTCATGTTTCTCGGATAGATGGTGAGATATTTACACACCATGTATCTCTCATGTACACATTGTGTACTTATACAAAATTAGTTAGAATTAAAATGAATTTATTATACTATGTAAGTCCTATTGAAATGTGTTTGTGTGTGGTCATTAAGTTAATAGTACATTCCATGTTATGGGTTTTAATATATATATATATATATTGGTATTTATATAATTAATTTCTATGTAATTTTCTGATCTGCATATCATGTATGATTCACGGTATAGTTATTACTCTTTGTGCATTAAAGCATAACACGTTAGCAAAAAATCATGTAATTGGCTTAATCATTAAGTTAATAGTACATATCTTGAAAGTACATGATTATTTGTGTATTCCATATATTATAAGTGAAAATAGTGTATGAGAATATAACATGTTGGGTAGATTCAGACGGCTATTCACCGTGTTGCCTCTAAGGTTTATTTTATAAAAAAATTAATTTTAAATAATTTTATTTAATTTTTTTAATGTTATGATGGATGAGAATATCAAGTAAATTCATATGTGAATTAATATAACATAATTTACGAATTAAAGAAGATAATGAATTGATTCAAGTAATATTTATGTAACGCCCTAACCCCATAAGCCTGTAGCTAGTTTATTATATTAATACATTGGCATGATTAAAAACATTCAAATCCCGAAGGACTGATCAGTTTAGTAGACATTAAAAATATATTAAATACATTAAATTTACATTATAATTCTTAAAATAACAGACATCATAGATATTCATTCATTAATTCTATGATTCTTCAAGATTAACCATGCATATCAATCATAAAACACTTCTGGGCATCCTTGAAAAATAAAACAGAAGAAATGGTTAAGATTAGATGATCACTAAGGATAAAAAATATATCATAATATATTATAAATAATCATAAACTTTTATTTCAAGGTATAAAATAAAAACACAAGACTACTAAAAATTATCATTAGCATAATATGTTAATAATAAATCAATTAATTCTTTTTAATCATTCACATGAATATTCTACTAGTTGAATAATGACATATGATATCAATAACTAATATCATAATGAGGGAATGCATAATTAAGGGCATCTACACTATCAACAGATATCCTCAAGATAGGTATGATCAAGATCTATCCTCATGATAGTTTAAGTATTTGGGTAGAAACTTGTCTGATATTTTTTAAGATATATCATGCAGACAATGTTAAACTTCTTGGGAAACAAATGCAAAGGGTTTTTTGCTATCTAATTTCATCTCATGAGACATACCAGTCCATAGAGAAGATATAGAGGGCCCCCTATTACATACTATGTCCAACACATTCCACATATTAAAATGGTGAAACATAAACAAGATAATCATTTGTATTCAAAACTATTATACGAATTATGAATACTTTAACCATAAACCAAGAAAGGTATCTAAAGTAGAAAATCCATGGTCAAACATATCATCAACACTTTAATATAATTTATTATATCAAATCAATCTCAATTAAGAATAAAATCTCAAAATGGAGGTTGATATATATTAAAATAATATAATAAAATCATTAAAACTCATTCAGATAAATAAAACATTGAAAACCTTTGAAAGTATAATAATTTATCAAAGAATACATTTAAAAGATATTTTTGAATCAAAGTGTTCTATACCACTTTGAAATATTTTAATGTAATTAACATTTTATAACAATAAATTCCATATAAATAAATCTGTAAAAACAATTTGAAACCATGGATATGGTTGACAAATGTGTCTCAGAAGATACTTACATATAAACAATCTCAAATAACAATGAGATTGTAATATAACACCTTACAATGATAAATTTTTGAAAAAAATTAAAGAAAATAAAAATAGATATAAAATTTATATTATAATCCTTTTATATCCATATAAATATTTTTCTAAGATAAAATCATGAATATTGAAATGGAAAAATAATTAATCCTTTAAACATTCAAAGAATCCCAAACCACTTTGAAACAATAAATAATAATAATAAAATCTCCAAATTAATCATTAAATACTATGAAGTTAAATGAATTCATGATATAAAATATACTAGAGGTACCACACACTAGAAATAGTTGGTTAACATGGCTTATATATCACAAAAAATAAAAAGTGAGATGGAATTCCCTTTCATTTGGTCTAATACTCTCTGTACATGTCCAGAACACCATTATCACGGTTTTAAACATATTATTAACTTATAACAGAATCATTATAATATTTATGATATCATATATGTCTAATTTATGGATTTTTATTACTAATTTATTAATAATTTCCAGGTTAAATACATATTTCAGGTAGTAATAGCTTTGTTTGTCGTACGTGTTATGACTTGTTATTCATGATAATATTTCATAGATAGTGATTTAATTACTTCATGAATGTATAACCAGATATATATATCTTATATATTCTGAATATAAATATATATAACATAAGGATATAAGAAATGGAATACACCGTTCATGGATATGGTAGGTTGTACGTACAAATGAACATTGTTTACATTTTCTTATCATATGGAATGGAAGTTAGTGAATGAAATATATGTACATATATATATATATAATATTATATTATAATTATTATGTCATATATTTCATACATATTAATAAAAATATTTTTATAGTCATCATTTAATGGTGAATTTGGAGGATGAAACTCATCGCGTCATGAAGAGGGTAATCTATATGTACATAGGAGCGACGATATCATTTAATTAATGGTTAAATGGTATGGAATTGGATAGAATATGATTTTAATGAAAAAATATTATACTATATTTTTTATGTAAATACTTTATATTCATCATTATAACCATATAAATAAAGTGAAACTAAAATAGTTTACACTACGTCGTGGAGACGGTAAGCCTTACGTAAGAACAAGTGGTGATATTGTATTTCATATGATAGGAAAAAAAGAGGGAAATGTTTGTACCATAATAATAAAAACATCTCATAATATACTATATTATATATTTATCACTTTAGTATAGAAAAAACATAGGAATATTTAGTATAAGTAGAAAATAAATTTTATTGAATTGGTAAAACAATTACCTCTTCTTCGACTGTATCATTTTGATTTCAAAAAAATGACTCCTTAGGTCAGATTTATGCACAAATTATGTACTCTAGGGTAAAATTAATATGGTTGGAAGTGTAAATGGGAAGGTATTTTCAGATCCAAAGGGATTTTTAAGTTTTAATTAAAGATAATGACAAGTTATCTTTTGTAATAGAGGTGAGGGGCACTTTTGGAAGATTTTAAAATATTAATTTATTATAAATTGATTTTTCGTCTCAAATAGAGAAAAGGCGTTTTATTTAGAGTACAAGATTTTTATGTGTTTAAATCCTCTCAAAAATATGAATTTTAGACATGTTTAGGTCATAAAAGTAAGCTTATCTTTTGGATTTAACCATTAGATAAACAGTTTAACTCTTACTCTGTCTTCTTGTATTTTTACACTATAGGGTTAATATACTTACTATAAAATTCAAAAATAATTCCAATATGATCATTAATGAAATATTTTACATATTAAATGTTATTTGGAATAACCTTTTATTTTTATGACTTTTATATCATTTAAGAAAATCGTATTTATTTTTAAAAAGTCGTTTATGTCAATTTTAATACTATTCAATATTTTCATTTATTAAAATATCACCACAACATGATAACTTTGAGCCAATACATCCAATATGTCACTAACATGTATAAGTTATTTATAAGATTAGTTTTTTTCATTAATAATGTTAAATTATATTTATTTTAACACTATTAATATCATTTATTTTATTCTTCCATTGAACAATTAATTACTCTGTCATCATTGTGTCACAAGTTATTTTAATTATTACAAATATAAAAATTATAAATAAATAATAATGACGTAGATACATTTACGATACTTATAAGTAATATTTATAGTTTAATTTATCTTATGTATAAAATAATATTAATAACTATTTAGTTATTAAAATTTTAATATAAAACTTTTAACTCTTCTTAAAATAAAATAACATAAATGCCCTAAACAAAACAATATGGCTAAAAAGAATAATATTTTATACCTAAGGTATTCTTTGGTAAAAACATACTTATACAATAAAATTAGGATAACTGTTAGGCTAATTTTATATTAATAAAATATTATTTTTACCTTTAATTACTCAATTTACCTTTAACTATGGTAAATGAAATTCAAAAATTACTATTCACCAAAAAATTATTTTGATCTTATTAGAAAAAATATTTCTCACTTATTACATCCTTTTCTGTCAAATTTTTTAAATTCAATTCATAGATGTGGTAAAATTATTTTTAACGCTAATCTGCAAATGTGGCTAGAAGGCGGGTAAAAAGTTGTTAAAAAGGTTAATTGATTTTTTATATCTAATTATATTATAAAAATTATTCCAATGACCAAAATTGGTTTAATATATTAATTATTTATCTATTGTGTCTTAAAAATAATTTTAATAGAAACTAATTATTCAAATCAAAAATCCAGTTTTTTAACAATAATGTAGTGTTTCTCACTATACATCAAATATTGAATGCTTTCATAAAATTATCAAAAATTCACCCAAAGATAATTTTGATATTCCAAATTCAAAAATTATGTCTATTTTACCAAAATAATTTTAAAGTATTCTCTTAAATTAACATTATTATTTTTCACCAAAATACATAAGAATTAAATCCCATAAATAAATTTCCTTTCTAAACATATAACTATTTTACCGAAACATATAAATTATATTATAAATATGTTTTATCTATTTTAAAATATTAAAAATAACAGTTGAAATAATATTTATTTCTATTTATATTACTGTATTTAATATATAAGTTATGAATATATCATTTAAATAATTTTAACACTAAAGTGATATTTCGATGAGACACAATCTTTTGTGTTACGCAATCCAAGTCAGTGTTGTGTACGACACAATATACTGAAGATAAATTAATATAAAATCTTGGGGTTTTACAATCTTCCCTCTTTAAATAAATTATGTCCTCTCAATTTGAAATTGTACTTCCAAAATAAATGTTTGATACTAGATAATAACTTTTTGGAAAACCTACATAAAAAATAGGGTTAATAAAATATTATCATAATAAGAGGGAAAGAGAAATGAAATTTCACCACCAAATTAGGATTTTGAATAAGAGAGCATTAGTGGAAAGTATATATGTGTACTTTGAGGAAAAATATAATTATTTATATAGAGTGATTGAGGTCATAAATCATAAACAAGGAAACAATCATTGGAATATTGAGGGCCTCAAATCAATAAATATATGATTATTTAAAATGTCACCAGTTCAACAAAACATAAGGTATTAGAATAACACATTTTTTAGATAATTTTTCAAAGAGGTGATGGATCATATTACTATATAAATAGGAACTTGAGAAAAATTATCTGATTTCATTCCATGTATCAAGGTTATCCTTTGGTTATGCTTTGATTTATTTTTATTTCATTTCAATAACCTAAATATGGATATTAATGATGATTATTTATGCATGAAGAAAATTTAACAAATCATATGGTTCACAATTTCTTCATTAACCTTTTAAATATTTACCAAATCCAAAAATGATAGTTCATAATATCAAATAAATTATACATAAACCCCAAACAATTATATCCAATGTTAAACTTATCTTAGTCCAACCATAAGGCTTTTACAAAATACTTATGTCCAAATTCACTATCCAAAAAGGTATCTAAAATTCCAAAATCAATCATCACATCATATTTTCCATACAACATAATGTATCTCTTATTTTCAGACACCAAATATATTATCACCCTTAAATCTAAAATGAAAACTCTAATTCTTCAAAATCATTAAGGAAAGAAGTACTGCAGCACAGTCCTAATATATCTCATGAATCATGTAACAAAAAAATCATTGATGTGATAATTCTTGAGTCCAAATAAAAAAACATACCCAATCCCCTTAACTCTTAAATCCTTTAATATTCTTCGTCATCATATTCCTTAACATCTCCTTCATCTCATTTTTATTTTGTATCCTCCTCATTACGAGTAGTACAACCATTCCATGTATAACTTTCATTAGTCTAACCATTGACCAAAACTCAAATCATAATGTGTGAAATACTAATAATAGTGATGTAGTCATGAATAATTGTTTATATAAACATTAAATAGTGGAATCATATTCTCAAAATAAATTTTTCCATATCATTAACATAGTTTATCCATTAAAAAATCTAAAGGATGATATTCTATACTTAGGATTATCCTCAAATCTATCTTAGGTTTATTTTCCCCATTCTATGTTTTCTAAATCTAATTTCCAAGGATGTTGTTAAAATTATTATGATTCCAACTATAAAACCCTGACCACAGAATCCTAGAGTTGGTGCATTATTTTATTACATTTTCCTGAATAAAAGGAATAAAATATTAAATGATAGGTCATTTTAGTAGTCATGTAAAATAGATTACATATATTAACATTACATTACAATTAAAAATATAGAACACAACATCGATAATAATTTGATAATGAAATTATTATCCTATATTAATGTTACATATGAATCATAAAACCCTTCTTGGCATCTTTTTAAAATAAAATATAAGAATGGGGTGAGCATATATACACAGTAAGGGTAAAAAATATAGCAGAAGCTATCATAAATAAGAATAAACTTTTAAGGAAAAGTATAAAATAGAAACACAACCCAATAGAGATCTCTCTCCAAGAACTATCCCAAGAATGGAGATAAATATTCATCCACAATCAACTATAGAGTCTAGAATGATCAAGTAAAATTATTTGGAAGTGATTATTGTGGTGATCAAAGTGGAACGACGAAACCAATAGGATCTGTGGTAATAGAACATGATGATTCCAAGGGTGATGTTTGAAGATTTTTAGAACATGTGTGGATCAATGCTAAAGGAAATATGGTCTTGATTCAAAAATGCAATGACCATAAAATACGACGATTTTCTGACCCATCAACTATGAAATAATCACTCAGGTAAATTCATTAATTGGTTAAATTAACTTTAAACAATATTTGATAATCATGTCTATGGTTCTAACATTTTATCTATTTTATGTTTTATTTGATTCAATTTTGTTGACCACAACATTTATTATCATGTAGATATCATATTGATCATATATTATGATATAAAATACATGTTTTGAATGAATCATCTCATTCTTTATCTACACCCAAAACCTAGTCTTGGTTCATAACTTAACATATGTTGCCAAGAGGATAATTTGAGCTGAACATCCCTTACGATAAGTATTGAATTCCATTGCACAAATTCAAAAATCAGGAAAAATATATATTATTTTATTATACATATATTAAATAACCATATTCATTTGTATTATACCATATATGATCTATTTATGACTTTTTATAGCTTATTTATTAAAATCATTTTTTAAAAACACATTTTGGGTAATTATTTCTTTGTTTTCTATGTATGTTTTTGTTTGGTATTTTCGGTCCTTATATTTTGATCAGGGTTCCATTATAACCATAATGTTAAACATAATATAAGTATAATATATATTCATTATAAATGTATTTAGAGTAATATATAAATGTTAGATATTAAAAATAAGTTACATTATTCAGGGACATGGTGGGTTATAAGTACACTTGAAAACTATTTCCACTTTCTCAATGGATGAAATGAAATAAAAGAAAATAATATATTATCCTTATAGAATCCTTTTCAAGTCATGTATATCACATATTTTCATTAAAAATATCCTTATTACTTCTCATGTAAAGAAGAAGTGAATATTGAATCACATCATTCCACTAGGTGTTAGTTTGTCGTACACGTGGGTGATGTTATCATACTACCATGGAATGGGAGGTAAGAATGTATATGTGATATTATAATTTAAAAAGTATAATTATGCCACTAATATCATATAAATATATCAAATATAACATTATATCCAGTCATGATAGGTCCTAATATAAAAATAATTACATAAGTTCGTGAGGTGGTAGTCCTCCGTACACATGATCAAAAGATTCTTTTTAAATTTAATGAACATTTATATGTATATAGGTTATACAATAAAAATAAAATCTCTTAATATGGTATACACTAGTTTTATTATATTGGATGTAATGTAACACTAATTAAGGTGGTATGAGAATAATTAAAAAATAACAATTTTAGTTAATACAATTACATTCTCTTAGAAAAAAATCCTCTGGATAAATTTTCAAGGACTGAAGTGTTGGTATTTTAGGAATACAATGATCTCTAAAAAATTTATAATTAGTTTTGGGAGGTATATTTTTATGGTTTCATGGATTCAAATGACTTGATAGGTGTAAATAATTGAGTGGATAATGTGGCCTTTTATAATTTAGGAGTAACATTTTTATAAATACAAAAAACTATTCAATAATGGGTAGTCACTATCAACCAAAATGCATTAAATATTGATAAATAATTGATTTTAGGTATTATATTTTTGACAAAAACTACCATCACACAAAATAAATTCATGTTTAAAATATTTTATTCATAAACATATAAGTTTCCCAACTATTAACATTCATGTTTTCTTAATGGTTACTAACATTTTTATCCAGGTAATTTATCATTTGATACAATAAATAAATGGGTATTATTATTTAATTTTTACCCAGTAGTTATAAATATTAAATAAAATATATAAAATAAAAACATTATGTGTTTGTAAATTTTATTTTAACACAAGAGAATGAAACATGTAAAACCTCGTTTTACCATATACCATGGTAATGAAGTTTAAGTATTTAGGGGTAAATATAATTATTATTAATGGGAAATTGGTCCATCATTAGAATTATGTTTATATAATTAATCAAATACCAATAAATTTTTAGAATATATGTTTTTATTAATTTTAAATCACTTAATAAAATGTTATTTGAAATAAAATATCATTAATGTCAATTTTGACACATTTCAATTAATTTGAATTTAAGAGATTCGAAAAAAAATTTGAATTAGAGAAATAGAATTTAATACCTGACTATCATGTTATATTTATACATATGATTTATATAATACAATAATTCGTTCAATTTATATTTTCTTAACATTTTTAGTACCATTTATTTTATTTTCCTTTTAATTAAATAATTATTGATTTTTCCTTCCTTATGAATTTAAAGAAATTATAAAATTACTAAAAACTAAAAATAAATTTAATAAATAAAATTTAAATCATTATTAAAAAATTGAATATAAATAATTTTTAACATAATTTTTATTTACCTATATGAACACATAATTATAATATAAAAGCTAGTCGGTGAAATTTAGTCTTTTTTTTTCATTACATAAGTCATTAAATTCGTCAATTTTATGGAAAAGTGACCCAAAATAACATAAATCTAGATCCTATGATAATAAGGGTTGATATATGGACATTCAATAGGAATCCAATAAGTTTTTAGTTCATTTTATTCGTTATCCTTTTGGTTTAACCATGAGGTAAACTCATTTTAACCTTATCCACATAAATTAATTTTTATCGATTTTTCAATTCATTTAAAATATATATTTTGATGTTAATAAATTGTTTAAATTATTATAATTCCCAATATTAAATTATTTTTTCAAAATATAATTAATATAAGTGGAAAATTTTAATTTAAAATTAAAATTGTAGACGCAATGAAAAACAATTTCCAAAGAGAATACATTGATATGTATATAAAGTAACAATATAAAAATTAAATATTAAATTGATCCAAATGATATAAATTAGAATAATTAATATATTATTTAACTAATTTTAATTTTAAATCATTTTTAAACAAGCTGGAACTTCATAAATTCTTTAAATGAGAAATCATTTTTTAATAAAAAAAATTATTTTTAACTCTTTACCGTAAAATATTCTCTTTTTAGAAAATTAAAAATAAAATACCCTAACAGAATTTTTACCTATTTATTACAAAAAATAAATTTATTTTTTCATTATAATTTCCTAAATGTTTCAAAAATTTAATAATTTCTTTAAAAAATCATTTTTTTTGTAAAAAATATATTTCTGAAGAACATAAAAACATTACTAAAAATTAAGTAATTATTTATAAATATATTTTATCATCTTAAAATTATTATAATTAATATTAAAAATATAGTTATTACTATTCATACTTCCAAAGATTAAGTCTAGTTTAAAATGGTCATGTTTAAAAAATAAAAGTATATCACGTTTCATTAATACTGAATTTATAATGCAATGTAAACCATATAAGAGATTACATTTATATAATAAAATATTTAAAAATCATAGGTTATTTCAATAACTTGGAATAGTGAATACATTTTTCCAGATCATTAGAAAGAAATAAGTTAGAATCTACTTCTTCAAGATGTGATCAAACAAGTCAGAAATAGACTTTTCATCTCTTAGTTTAAAGAGGATTTAGATTATCATATAACAGAATATTCAAGATTAGAAATATTGGATATGATACTAGAATATCTAAAATAAAAAAAAATACTTGAGAACCCAATTGGAAAAGATGAATTTACTTTTTCAAAATCACCAATAATATCTACTTTCAGAAAGATCATTAGACAAAGGACAATTTGATCACCTATATAAGAAGATAAAGAATTTCATTTTGGATATATTGGATATTCGATAATCATTGAAAAGATATAGGAGTGGTATAAAATTGTAAATCTAGTCATTGGTGAAACTACATTTTCATCCATATTTTATATAAGATTCACCTTCTCTTTCAAAATAACCTAGTTTTTTGGAGTAACTTGGGAATCCATATAGTTAAAAGTTATAGTTGGTAACACTTCAATAGTTGTGATTCAAGAAGTATCTATGGATATTTAGAATGAAATAAATTTGAGAAAAATTTTTGAGGAGATTATTTCCCTTATTACAAAATTTCTATATGACATCTTGGATGGAAATAAATTCCTTATAAGATATTTTCTTACTAATATTTTCACAATGAATTATCCTTAATAATTATTTTATTTCTACTTCTTTTGAAAAAAATAATGTCTATATAAAATAAAATATCTAATATCAAATTGAAAAAATATCCATATGAGGATAGGGAAATCCATATAATCATTGAGTAGTGTAAAAATTGGATAGATTCAAATTTCAATGGTTAAATTAAAAAGATTCATTGGCTAATGTAAGAGATTATTTTTCAGAAAATTGGTCTTAGAACCCTCTAAAATTTTGGTATAAGGCAATTCTGGAGTCTATAATAAACCAAAAAAGATCCCAATATAGGTATCATAAGAAAGGAAATTTCCTATCCATATAGAAATGTTAAGTAGATTGAGACACATATTCCAAAACTAATTAATCTCAAATTAATTAGGCATATTAAAGTCCTCACACATATCCATCATTCATGGTAACCAATCATACTATGATGCATAATGGTAATGTTATGAAGGTTATCAACTTTCAAGATATTAATTAGGACATAAAGGATTTTGAATACAATAATCCATATCATGAGGTCTTAATAATAATGATTATTGATGAATGGCCATTTCTATATTTGATGTTTGATTTCAATTCCAGATATTAGATGATAAAGACAAAAGAGGAGGTTAAACCATTAACAACATTTATAATTCTATTTGTCTTGATTGAATTTTTATTTATGTCTTCTGGACTCAATAATTCCCTGGAAATATTCCATAGGATAATGGATAGTGAATTTAGTAGATTATCATAGTTAGTGGTATTATATATTGATGATGTGATTGTATTTATTAAATGTATAGAATATTGTATTAAGCATTTATAGAATATGTTTATGGTATTCATAAAATTAGAAATTATACATTCATATTGGAATAACATTTGTATATAAGATAGAATTATTAGGATTATTGATCCAAGGATGTAGAGATAACCTTCAGCCACATATTGCAGAGAGGATAGAAACAGTCCCCGATGATGTTTCATGTCATAAATAGATACATTCATTTTTTTATTAATTTATTCTAGTGAATACATCACAGATTTCAAAGAAGTCTCATTTTCAATATAAATAAATATTTCTAGTAAGTTACAATGGAATTTTATAAAAGAAGACTATGAAGTAATTATAATTCTGAATTAACATCAGAGTCTCCCCAAATTGAAGTATCCATATAGGATTGAATATAATATTATCTTGGAAACATATGAAAAATTCTCAATATGGAGGTTCATCCTAAATATAAGGTAAAATTGATAAAATAATCAGTATATACTGGACTCCATTATTTAGTGTGTGAGAAAAATTATCTTTTCCATGAATGAGAATTATTTGTAGTCTTTAAAAGAAAAAGTTCTAATGAGTATCCCCTAGAAATTCATTTCACTACAAGAACTGATAGTTCTAATATTAATATTTTTATTAAAATGAAATTTAAATGTTTTATTCAAAATTATTATTATTATAGATGAATCAATTTGAATCCTATAAAATTAATACCTAAAATAATAATAGTCAATATAATTTCATACCAAATGCACTAAAATTTTATTTTGAATCTTTTAGTTGTAATGGTATAAGGTAGAAGATTAAGGTGTTGTCTAGTTTAAATTGATAGTCATTCGATTATTTAATTCCTACTAATAAAAAAATGAATCACATAATATAAAATATAAAAGGGATTATAGAATAGAATCTTCTTCAAAGGAAAAGATCTTCATCTTATGTAGTTAAATGATTATAAAACATATGTTTTTTAACAAGAAAATTTGAGAAAACAGGAAGTGTCATAAAAATATCAGTCAATAATAATCCCAAGTAACACATTAATATTGAATGATTTTATGTGGTAAAAAATTGCATTGCTTCACGGAATGTTCATAAAAATGAGAAAATATAAGGTTCAAAATAAATAGATGATAGAAATAGGAAAATAAAAAACTTTTTCTATGAGATGAGATAATAAAGTTGAATAATAATTTGATAAGTAGAAGGTTTATAAGAAACTTCATCAATCGAATTTTATTCATGAACATGATCATGAATTTTTATATAATGACCTATATGTGGATCCAAACCAATAAATAGATGCTAGAAAAATATGAAAAGGATTCCAAATATTTTTAGGAATATGTCCATAGTTGTCTATTATCTAATCTATAAAAATAAAAATGACTTTATATTCTAGAGAGGTAGGAAATATTTTCTAAACATACTTGAATAATTTTAAGACCTTACAGAGGATTATAAAAATATAAAAATGGATATAATTAGTAGGATTGTTATCAAAGAGATCCATTTAAAGTTAAATGTAAATGGTCTTCTTAAAAAAATTAAAAGAATAAGGAAATAGGAATGGAAGAATATTCAGTCCTAAAAAAATTTCTGTGGATATCAAGAACAGGCATAAAAAATATCCATATACTAGACATGACATTAGAATAGAAGTAGTTAATATTTTTTTTGAAAATTTTATATAATGGGAGAAATATAATTCTTGGTATTTAAGAAGATAAATTCCATATTTAATTGTGTACTAATGATGGTGAATATAGTTCTAAACAAAGCATATCCAAGTTTTCTATGGTAGACTGTAGACCTAAAACCTATCATATTAGTAGATATAATGGTAATTTTATGGAACTTTTAAACATGAAAATGGAATAAAGTACATGTATTGAAATTTTTTAATAATTATAGTTTAGTAATTAAGACTGGTGGAGTTCAGTCTGTATAGAAGTTATTATAAATGTATCTAGACCACATGGATTGTTTATCTAATTGAGTCTAAACAAAACAAAAATGGTTGTATGTTCATTGTATGATAAAATTTTCTAGTATCTATAAACTGGAATGATAATAAGTATATATAAATGGAATATATGGAAAAAAATTTGTGGAAGTATACATGATTCCTTAATAACACAAGACATGGAAGGGACATAAAGATGTTGTATTTATTATTATACACTACATCCAATGTGACACTAATGAATTGATTGAAATGAATGAATTATAGAAAGAAGTCTTAGTTGGTTAAGTTATCGAAGCTCTGTATGAGTTGGAATAATTCTATGCACTGATTCAGACATGCATCATATTCAACATGGATGATCGGATCAAATCAGATATGTCAATTATATACTTTTTTTTGTATTTGTGAAGTGTTTTGCGGCAGTTCCATTGTTGTGACATACACGTTTTTTGTTTTTTTTTGTTTTTCATTTTATAATTATTTTTATTTATCAAGATGTGTGCATTGTAACTGAAAGTAAAATTATCTTTTTGGGTGTGATGATTTTTAAGGCTTATATAAGGGACCTCAAAACCATTTGTTTGAGAGAAATGAAGTTGGAATATAAATTATTTTGATTTCATAAATTCCATCCCTAGTATATTTCTCAGCCTTCATTTTTTCATGCAATGCAATTCCAGGTGTAATCCAACATGTCTAAGATACGTATTACCCTTATCCTTTTCCATAGATGTTGTCGTATTATTATACCTGTGAGTATTTCCATTTCTTTTATGGACTATGTAGGTGGAATTCCATAGGATACCTTTACTAAAGACTCACCCTCCAGTGCTATCTATGTATGTGGATGAGGAATCCATTCAGATTCCTTGTTCAGCAAATTTTTTAGTAAGTAGCTTCTTCATTCAATTGTTAAAGGTATCAATTATGATCAGAGATATTTAGAAGGTAGTTTGAGGAATTATGAGAATAAATCCCATTATATTTTTATTATAAAGTATCATCAAATATCATATTCAAGATTAACCTATGAAAAAAATATTTTGTAATCTAATTCAAGTAAAAATACCAAGTGACTCGTGACAAGCATGAAGGGTTGAAGGCTGAAATCATCCATATTGAATCGCATCTTAATCCATTTGGTTGGTATGTTGAAAACCTATTAATCACTATAAGATATCTAGTAGGTGAATTATTATGATTTTAATAGTGAAGTTTTGGAAGAAATAAGATCTTGTACTGGACTAAATATTGAATATATTTGGGAGTGGCTTAAAGGGATAGCTTCATGGGAAGCTTCAAATCAGTCAGCAAACATTATCTTTGTCCTGAATTCAAAAAAAGATATAGCTAAAATAAATATATCTACATTATATACTATAGAATATTATGATTTTTCATTAGCATTAGATGGTAATAAATATAAGGAATATGTCTTTAGTATTTTCAGGAGTATTTAGGAAAACCTTAAATAGATCCATGACATTATTACTCCAGTAAAATGAGATTTTGGAGTTATAGAAGATCACACAAAAGACATAAATTAAAATATCAAGAATCTAAAATATCAACATGATATTCTTGAAAAAAATAAGAATAAATAGGCCATGTTATCTACCACCAAATGACTCAGTGAGATAAACATTAGAAATAAGGACAGTATTGAAGGCGATCTCTAGGAAGAAAATACATTAAGAGAGATAGAAAGGAGCGTTCAAGGATTTGACTCAAAATATAAATAGGGAAAACAATCCCTTTTATCCTATCTATGTTTAGGATATAATATATTCTAGTGAAGATAGATCCATAATTTCTTCCACAACATTGTATGATCCTTTAGCTATATTGAAAAAAAATGATCTCAAAGAGTCCATAAATGAATGGGCTCTAGACCTTTGATATTATATGTTGTCTCTTGGTTTATATTCATAGACCATAGATAGTGAAGTCAATTTGGTAGTAGCTACCATGATAGGTAATTCAGCATGATTTTTTGATATGATGTTAATATACTCAGAAGCGATGGAATCTATCCACAAATATGTTACATTACCAATTAAGGTTATTGAACTAGTTGATAATTTCCTCAAATAAAATTTTGTGGGAAACTAGATGGACCATATGTAAGGATAATTAGATTACAAATCTATAATAAAGTTAACCAATATCAAAATCTACAACCTTTTCTATTTTATACAATATATTTTTGAATTTACTCATTCTTATTACCTTATTAGACAAGGATATCAGGTATATGATCTATATATATTTATATAGAATCTTATAGTAAGCTATCCTTAAATAGTTCAATGATCCTTGAAGACCCATTTTTCTAAAATTAAATATTTTCAGGATATAATGGGAGTTTGAGAAAAAACAATATGTAAGGTGATAAGAATCTATTTTCTATAGAGGCATGTCCTGAAGTATGTAAGATATATTCCATATATTAGTTATACTTATTCTAAAGGATATAGGACATTGTAGGAAGCTATGAGTGGGGACCAACCATGAAGGAGGTTGTAAATTCATTGTAATGATCATTGATAATCAATGTCACGATTTCCCATGTTAGTGAAATAAATCACACAAGAAAATATAGAAAATATTTGGTAAAAGTAAATTTTCAAGTGTATTTTCAAACAAAAATCTGGAAAAATATAAGATATATCATACAAAAAAAGAATCTATAAGGTTGTGGGAGAAAACATTAAGGAAAATATAATATTTATCCCAAATACCATGAATGAAAATATTTATCTAGTAGTTATTGTTGTTAGTCCCACGAAAAAAGGACACATAGCTAACACTTTACTGTGTGTCGACACAAGGATTTGTATTTTCAAAATTATAATAATGGAATATTCCATAAAGATATCATTTTAGCCTATTATTGGAGATTATATAGAATCAAATGATTATATTTTATCTTAATTATGTTTTCATTATTCAAAATATCACGGGTTCCATATCGAGTAATGGTTGAGATCATTGAAGGTAAAGAGATAAATAAATTCTATAAAATATATATATGATTATTTAAAATTAATTTCATAAACGAATAATGGGATTGTAAGTATATCCATAAAAATAAAAATTATTTGAAATTTATAACAATCAAGATTAGATAAGATCATATTTTCTTAAAATGATAAGATATTACATTCATAATTGCTATGATGGATGTCAGTATATCTAATTTCAATAATGCTTTATTGGGGAGAACATAATAAAATCTTCCTACAATATCAACATTGGTATATAAGATCCTATATTTTCATGAAGATATAATCGAAAAAAGTTCTATAAAACTCTAAATGTAAATATCAACACAATCAAATCATAAAACAAGTTGGGTTGTTCAATCGATAGAAGATAACTCAGAGTAATTAATCATCTTTATGAAAATGTTTAATTATACTGAGAGATTGGATCTATGTAAGGGTGTGTAAATATTTAAACATATTTTCTAGTTTATAGGATATAAATTAAATTAATAAAACTATTTGGGATAAACTATAATCGGATAACCTAACCTAGGGAATGGGTTTCACTAGATCCAGAAAAAGAAAGAAGCAAAGAAGCTACTTCCTCAAGATGTGACAAAAAAAATCAGAAATAGACTTTTCATCTCTGAGGTTAGAGAATATGAAGATGATCCTGTATTGGAATGATTAATATCAAGAATATTATATTTTAAACTAATATATGTAATATCTAAAATACTCTTGAACCCAATTGGAAATGATGAAGCGACTGTAGTAGAAGAACCTTGAAAATAATTTTCTAGAAGGTTAGTCAGACATTGGACTTTTCAATTACCTATATACGAGGATAAATAATATCATGATGTATACTTGGAATATTTTATACTCAATAAATATGTAGATAATTGGGATAAATTGGTATTTCTAATAATTGGTGGAACTACACATACATCCCTAGTTTATATAAGAACGTAACATTGGTTAGACAAGAAGTTTTTTCAATACTATCATGTAAATCTATATAGTTTCATGTTATAGTAGGTAACAATGAAACAATTGTGGTTCAAGAAGTATTTAAGGATGTCCATATCGAATAAAATAGGAGAATATTTGAAGAGAAAATGATTTTCCTTATTCCTCAGTTTCCAGAAATGATCTTCTTTGGAAATACATTCCATAGAGGATATCATCCTCTAATGATATATTCATTATGAAATGTCCTCAACAATTACTTGATTCCAACTACTTCTGTGGAAAATATAAAGGCTTCAAAAAAGAAAGAATCTACTATCAAAGTAGAGAATTATCCATATAAGGATAGAGAATACATTATAAAGATTTTGAAGTGGAAATAACTACTAGGATTAAATGTTTTGAGGGTAAATTGAGAATAGGAATTAGATTAGATAATACATTTTTTATTATAAAATTAGTCACAAATCCCTCTAAAATTTTGGGATAAGGAAATACCAAATGCTAAAATCACCCATAAGTATCCAGTTATGGTGAATTTTGTTTTGTAAATTTAATATTCATATAGAATGGTTAATAATTTATAGGTACATATTCCAATACAAATTAGTCTATTATTAATTATGCATAGTTGACTTCCTCATATGCGGGTGACATTCAAGGTAATGAATAATGCTAAGGAGTGTGGTAAAGTCTGGATTGTTATCAATTACTATGATATTAATTTTTCTTCAAAGGATGATGGATACAATATTGAAAAACATGAAAATTTAATAATAAGTATTATGAATAAATGAACAATGGTATATTCTATGTTTGATCTCAAGCCAGGGTATTAGAAGACTGGTATCAAAGAGTAGGTTATACCATTAATAATATTTATGACAATAGTTTTTTTGTTAAAATGTATTGTTATTCAATTTGGACTCAAGAATTGCATAGGAATATTTTATAGTATAATGTATAAGGAATTTATTAGATTATCTCAATTTATGATAGTCTAAATTGATGATGTCCTTGTATTCAGAAAAAATAATGAATATCATTTTGAGAATTTATAGTATGTGGAAAAACTATTCAGAAAATAAGTAATGATGCATTAATAAAGGATGATGATATACATGAAACCAAAGATATAATTCATGGGAATATTAATCCAAGGAAGAAGATATAATATTCTACCACAGTGGTAGAGAATCCAAAAAAATCCCTACTGAACTTACCGAGCGTAAACCGATACATGTATTTCATGGTATATTAACTTATATGAGGTAATTCACATGACATTTAGATAAAATATCAACTATAATATTTAAAATTTTCCTCATAATGTACCATAGAATTTGATATAATATGATTATTAATTAATCAAAATTTTGATGTGAAAGCCTTTTAACCTCTTCAAATTAGAATATCTATATGGGAGTGAAGATCAAATTATTATAGAAACATATACGTTAGACTAGAAATGGGGTTTCAGCCTTAATATAAGTGGAAAAAATGATGAATTATTAGTGGATACTATATTGGATTACTTATTGTGATAAATAACAATTATTGAGTCCAGGAATGATAATTTTTAATATTTCATAAAGAAATTAGGGTAAATGAGATTTTCATGGGAATTCCATTCATTATAAGAACATATAGCTCTTATATAAATAATTTCATGAAAATGAAATTAAAAAGTCTTAACTAATAACGGTTGTTATGATGGAGGAATGCATTGAAATACTATAAATTCAATATAAAAAATATTATAGGCTAAGATAATATCATTCCAGATTCACTAACAAGCTAATTTGACTTTTTAAGGTGAAATAAAAGAAGGTAGTAGGTCAAGGTAATGTATATATATCATTGATAATAATTATTTGGTATAATATATAGTTATTAAAGTAATGAATTATAGTATCTAAAAAATAAAATTGATTATAGTATCTAATCTCCATTATATGTTGTTATCTTCATCTAGTAATGTTGAAAGATCAGACAAGAAGGTTTCTTCAACCAAGAAGAATAAAAATACATGGATTGTTTGAAAAATACTCTTTAATATAAATTATAAAGATCAAAGTAATATTGAATACTTTTTATGTGTTAGAATATTAAATTTAGCACTGAATTTTTAGAAAATACATAAAACTAAAAGTAGGGGAAGAATAACATGATTGAAATAAGAAAAGAGAAATATATTTATAAGTTATCAACTAATCAGGGATACAAAGAACATGAGTATCAGATGTTTTTTAAGGAACCAAATCAAAAAAAATGTTTATCATGAATAGTATTGAGAATTTATGGATTACGATCCAGGTAAGGAAACAATTCCATAAAAAAATTGAAAATATTTGAATGGGACTCCAAGTATTTCTAAGAATAAATCCACACCTATATATAATATAATCCCTAAAAATAAGAATGATCATATATTCAAGAGAGCACTAAAATTTGTTTGAGACATGCTTGAATAATCATAAGGCCTTATGGAAGATTATAAGAAGATAGATTTGGATATTATTTGTATGGTCATTTCTGTAGATATCTGACAGAAGGAACTCATTTTTGGTCTTCATGGAAATTTAAAAAAACGAAGGAAACATGAATGGAAGAATATCATTACTAAAATGGTTTTAATGGATGTTATGAATAAGGATTATAATGCTCAATATAATATACATGATATTAAAACCATAAGAGTTCATTAAATGGTAGAAATCATTAAACATTTTCCAAATAAATTTCTTGGGATTTAAAAGGATAAATTCCATATTAAATTATGTACCACATATTGTGAATATGGTTCTAAAAAATTCATATCCATGTTTTATTTGGGGGTTTCACACATCGAACCTATTAGACTAGAAGATATAATGGTAGTGCTATGGAAATTATAGCTAAAAAGATGGACTAAAATATCTATCCAAAAATTGTTTTAAGAGTCAATGTTTATAGAAAAATAATCAATAATTTTCTTCCTGGGTAGAATAAATATCAAATGAGTACATATTGTATGGAATCATTATCTTATTTAGTCAAAATCAATGAGAAAATATTGTATGTTCTTTGTAGGAGGCAATTTTGTAGTTTATATCAACTCAATAGACCTGAATAATACAAAAATATGATATCTGATAGATTTTTTGGTGGAATAAGATATGATTCTTTTAGAACAAAAGACATACAAGGGTCAGATAAATGATATGTTTATTATTAGAGACTAGATTCAACAAACTATAATATAATTAATGAAAATGAAAGAGTTTGGGAGGCAATACTTATACGGTGAAATGATCGGTAATCTATATAACCTATAAGGATTCTAGGTGTTGATCCAAACATGCATCGTATCCATTATAAATGGTCATATCAAATCGAACATGTTAATATATAGATTGTTTTTTGTTAAGTGTGTGGTGTATGTTTCATTGTTGTGCATTCCACCTTTTTATTTTAATTTTTTAATTTCATTGTTAGAGATTTGAACAATTTTTTAATGTACAATAATCTTCTTGGTATAGATGAACCTAGAGGTTTATATAAGGGTCCATTGAATCATTTGTTCTAAGATATAAATTAGGAATAGAAATTGGTATTATTTAAGATATTATCTCTCTAGTATCTCAATCTTCTCTATGGGTCATGGAAATGTAGGCCATGTAACCCTTTTCAAGTGTATTGTTGTTCTACCATGCTCATCGGAATTTTGGAAGTCTTTTTATATTGTTTAAATGGATGTCCCTAAGTGACCTTCATCAGATATTCACTGAGATTCTTCCCCCTAGGGAATACATAAAGGAAATATAAAATGATCATAAGAATGGAAGCACAATAGTATCCATTAAAAATTATAATGGGACTACCTATCTTTGGCTCACAATATTTCAAAAGGAATCATGTCTAATGAACACTAATATTTGAAATTGTACCTATTTATATTCAATATTCATCTATTTGAAAAATGGGTTGGATGTCCCATATATAGGTATCAAGAATCAAAATTCCCAAGAAACTAATTTTACTTTCACTTTCAGTACACACATTTCAAAATATAATAAAATAACAAAACAAAAAGAAAAAAATGCAGAAGAAAATGTAAATTAATATGGTGGAGAAAAAAATAGTATTCTTTATCCACAAAAAAAATCACATAAAAAAATACATAATTTAAATTTATGATTTCATCCAATCATACATGATCTATATATAGAATGTCTATATCAGTGCGTAGAATCCTTAAATTTAATATATTGCATTAATCAATTCACTGATCAATACTTCTTTCTCTCACTACATCATCTCCATTCATTATTTTCTAGAACAATGGGTGTAGTCTCTAAAAATTAAAAAAATATTCTTTGGTACCTTCCATGTATTCAGTTATTTAAGATTCATTTCTGATTCCACCATGAAATCTATCAAATGTTCCATTTCTATATTCTTCATCTCTCTTGACTGGATAGAAAAAATCTCATTCTCTCTGTAAAAAAACATAAAATATTTTATCATTTATTCCAAATTAATTATTTAAAAACCCATGTGATCTAGATATGCTTGTAGTGTATTCTATTAATATATAAATATATCAAGTCTTCATCACTAAAATTTCATTCTTCAAACATATTTGGGATATGTGTTTTATTTAAGTGTCCTGTGTATAGTTTCTATAGAACTGGTAGTCTTTCTACTAATCATATAGGATTGTAGTCTGAAACCCACCATATTAAACATGGATATGCATTGTTTATAACCATATTCACAATATCTATGACATAATTTAATTTAAACCAAATACTAATTCTTCTCCCATTATTAAATATTTCTAGCATTCAATGAACTCTTATGGTTCTAATATCATGTTTTGTGTATGGAGATTTGGAATCCTTAGTTCTGACATCTTCTAAAACCATTTCATGATGATATATCCTTATATTCCTATTTCGGTAATCTTTTTAAATTTTCCCAGAAGACCATAAAATTAAACCTTCAATTGAGTTTCATTGATAATGATCATACTAATGATATCCAAATATATCATCTTATAATCTTCTATAATGTTACCATATTCATTGATTGTGTCTAGGAAAAATATCAAACTTCTCTTTAATATCTGATAATATTTATTTTTCTAGATTAGATTATAGAAAGCTGTGGATTAATTCTTGAAAATATTTGGAATCCTCTATAAATATTTTAAAAGTTACTTTTTAAGATTTTTCACCTCACCAAGCTCATCATCCATATTTTCTTGATCCCATTCATAATGAATAATTTTTTAATGAAGTACCTTCTAAACATTCTACTTCCCAAGTACAAATTCTACTCGATCTGCCCATATTTTAAAAATAGTTGTGTCTTTTCCTATTTATAACATTTGGTTTTTTTGAGAGCACTGATTTCATGGATTTTCTCTAAATGGAGTACTGTAATGGAAATTTTAACCATATACAAATCATTCAATATGTATTTTCTCCTTAGAATTTATATTGATTAACATTTTTTAACACCAAATCATTTTTTAGCCTTCCTTGTTAAATAAATAGTACCTCATGATCATTAAACATTATGGGATGATGATCCTAATTTCTAAAGGATATTCTCTACTGGAATACCTTTTATTTTTTTGATTATATCATTCATTACATTTATAATAGTTAATTATATCCCAAAATTATTATTAATTAAAACTAGACATCACCTTGATAGACAAACATCTATCATTACTCCTAGGGGATTAAGAGTACCTTGTTAGTTTATTTTGAATATAATTATCTTTCCCTTTATTATATTCTATATTAAATTTATAGTTTCAAAAATCATTTTTCCATTACACTAATCATTCTTGGGTAAACCTTTTCAATTTATATTCGTGAAATTATTTATTTAAGAATTATATATTATTATAGTGAAAGGTTTTACCAATGAAATCTTACTATCCCAAATTTAATTAAATACTATAAGTATTTATCATTCAAGAATAGGATAATTATTCTTTGACCCATTGAATCATCCACTAGTGTATCTACGGTTACATTCAACATTGTTTTCCTTATCATTAGGATACATCCCATGTTGAGTATGATGTATCTGTTTTTAAGATAAGTTGATGTTCACAACCATATAGATACTACAATTTAAGTAGGTTCTGAGGTTTCTGATTCACAATTCTTAATAATTTAAAATATTATTCTATCTAATTCTAGGGTACCATAATGGAAACATTTATCTTTATTGGAACTAATATTTATTCGAAATCTCTACAAAGAAACACATGTATAAACTTTTTATATGTAATATTATTGGGTAATGATTATAGATTCTCTAAAATATGTGGTTGAATATTCTCCCTACATCATTATATTTTCAGTCCCAATAATTATATATTTAGATCAATATACTTGATCATCTCTTATGAAATTATCATTCCTTATTTTCTCAATACTTCAGCCACCAATAGTAAATTCTCTATATTTTAATTTGTATTTTTAATAAATATAATAACATCATCAATGTATACTGCTATGAACTAGGATAATTTTCTAAGTTCCTTATACATTCTCTAATAGAATATTCTTGGGGAATTATTAAGTCAAATGGAATGAATAGCTGTTTATAAAAGACAATTAATTTTATAAATGTTGTTAATTGTATAGACTCCTCTTTGTCCTTAATCTACCAATACCCTGACTTGATATAGAACATAGAACATTTCCCTATGCTTTCACTCATTATATTTATTATTAAATCCTCTTAATTAAGAAGGTTTTATCTATTATCCTTTATTTAAAAATTATGAACTCAGTAATCGATGACCAACATTGATTAACCACACTCATTCATATCTTGATTTATTAGCATGTATGTAATACTATTTTTTGGGATTTCACTATGATTAATTAAATTGAGAATAATTCGTTATGGATTCAATTTCTCAAACTCCTTAATAAATCCATTTGGATATTTTATTCCCTTACTTTTTATCACTATACCAATATCATATAGTGTAATTTTAGCCTCTGTCATTACCTTGTTCCACAATTTCACAGAGTTCTTTATCAAACATTCTCACAAATAATCACTTATCTTGTTCAATTCATATTTTTTATTTATCCTCATAACATTGAATCTAACTAGTTCCTTCAAATTATAAATCATTATATGATATTATCTTTCCTATTATAGAGATTTTTGTACATTGATTGTAGATACTTTGATTTTTAAGCCATTTTATTTATTCAAAAAGTATTTAGAATAAAAAAATATTTTATGGAAATTCCTTCATAAAAATTTATAGGATAATATATTCTAATGAATTTATTCTCATTCAATAAGTAAACTATAAATTGAGGAATGAGAAAATTAATATGCTCTATAAATATTCAACAATTGAGTTTGATCCGGGAATCCTTAGTTACTTATTGAAAAAGAAATCTGTAATTTTAACCAAAAATAACTTGAAACTCAATGGATTCCTAGGTTACTCATAAAACTCAGATTCATCGGAAAGAGAATGTGTATCTTGTATCGACTAGGGAAGTACAAGTTCTTCAAAAAATTATTTGCATTACCAAAATATCCCATTACTATATATATTAACATTATATTGAATATCACATTTGTACTATATTATATTCTCCCTACACATAGATATGTTATCAAACTGTCCTTTGTACAACTATCATTATAGAAACTGATGTTCTAGGATTATCTACTAAAGTCCCTTTATCTTTTACAACATGGTTCTCAGGTATTTCTAATTTGATATATTCTTATTTAAAATTAAATATACCTAATATTGTTTCTTCTAATCTAAGATCTTCTACATATTCTATATCTTAAGAGATGAAAAGTCTATTTCTGACTTGTTGGATCACATCAAGAAGAAGTAGCTTCAACCTT
Source organism: Viscum album (assembly GCA_963277665.1). Lineage (NCBI taxonomy): Eukaryota > Viridiplantae > Streptophyta > Magnoliopsida > Santalales > Viscaceae > Viscum > Viscum album. The sequence continues at coordinate 1,609,670,961 of OY728140.1, forward strand.
ATCTCTTCCTCTAGAACTGGTGAAACTGATTCCCAAGTCCATGTTAGACTCTTAATTTTTATCAACCATGGTTTCATTTCTATAATTTATATTCATTTAACATGGAAAGTATGTGTAAATATTTCCACATACTTCATTCGATATGGTCTTTTGATATTGTATAACTTTACATAATGATAAGTAATGACTCTTAAACATCTAATATAGGGTGGACATCCCAATTTCTTCTTCTAATTGATCATGTTTATATTTAATTATATAGATATAAGAATAACTTTTTATATAATGACTAAATGAAAATATTTTATCACCTTCACCCATGTATCTCTAGGAGGCATATTTTCTTGTGATCCTCCTAATAAATCATCACATAAATTCTATAAACTATAATTCTCCACTAAAATTAGGAAAGGTAGATCTTTTCCCTTTCTGAAAAGTTGATCTACTCTGATTGTGTTTATTATAAAATTCACATACATGGAATTTTCCATGACAGTAATACATTCTAGTCTTAGAAAATGAATTGTAAATAATCTTCTATCTATTTTATATACATTTGTTGTCTCATAATCCTATAATATATTGTTCATTTGTTTTTATGGTACCCAAGATATTTGGTATACCTTATAATTATCAATACTAGTAATATCCCATTATTTAATATCTCTTCCTTTTGATGATGTATCTATTTATAATGATTTAATTAGATCACCTTTCATTTCATGTAGATTTACTAGATCTGGAGATTCTTCTGGTGCACCAGACCCTTCTGAAATCTGGGTTATTCGAACCTAGATCGAAATTATGTTGGGTTTATTTCATTATTCCTCACCTGATTTGGATTCATCCTCCTCCATGTAATCTGAAAATAAAGAATATAATATTTCATCATCTGCCTCTATATCATTTTAATATATACAATCATATAACATCTCTAATGAATCATCCATCATTATTTGTTTAGTACAATCATTCCTTTTGTATTAATCAGGGATTGTGTCAGCTCTTTGAACTTTTTCCCATAGAATAAATAATAATAATAATAATGGATAGATATTTTCCTTTAGGGAATCTTGGATACATCCCATATTTTTGTTTACTGTTTTCTCTCACATACTTCTAGATTCTAATTAGTCTAAAATATCTCTTCTATTTTTTCAGATTTAATCCTAAAAATATAAATGATGATTTATTTTTACCAAATAATTTTAATTTTTTTTATTTCCATAATTTAGACTGACCACCCTCAAACTATGTTTTGAATGATATTTTCTTTATTTTTCCAAGGGCTTTCTCATTTGGACAACACCAATACCTTCCTACAACACCCTCCACCCTTGTGAATATAGTATGACTCCTATGTGGAATATTCCTTTTATAATTCAAGGAATTACCCTATATAAAAAATATTTTCATTACCTAACTTATTGTATCTATTAAAACTACCAAAAATCCGATAAATCGGTACATTAAGAAAGATGAGTCTTTAAGACTTGTTGAACTAATTCAGTCTAACAGCATGAAAGTTTTTGGATTAAAATTACTACGATATATGACTGATCTCTTGGTCAAAGAAGATATTACTAATACTAAATCTCACAAATTTTTACTTCAAAATTGAATAATAAACATATTTAGATCATTGTTAATGTTGTTCAAGTTTTTTCTACAAATTTTTCATCCTGAATAATCGATGAATTTTCAAAAAAAACTCTTGTTTGAGGAAATCAACTACTATTAGTATAACCATGACTAGGAATGTGACATATTAGAATATAGAAACTCTGACATAAATGTTTCTAAATAGTATATCCCAAAGTCACCCTGTATTATATCTCAAGAGATCTCTTATGAAATTGAGTGCACTATATATTTTCCATGAATATAAAACAACTATCATAATACAATATCGAATTTCTAGATCCCATTCATAAATGGATGCTTCATAGTCTTTTTTGTAATCTATATTAAGGATCATACCTTTTTGTGGACCACCTTCTAGATTAATAATACATAGGTTCTATTCTTCCTCAATATATCTAGAATTTTAGTTATTGGTTTCTTTATTAATATTTTGAAAAAAATACTCAAATGATCATTTTTTTCCTTCCCAAGGGATTAGTTTATATAAGATCACTTTTCATAATGGATTATCCTCCCAATGTTTTACGCTGAGTCATTTGGTGGGAGATAACTTTTTCTATTTCCTAATCAACATTATTTCTTGAATTTTAGATTTTATGAATTGATCTTTATTTATCTTTACATATAGGTATTTGGAGACATTTTTTATGTATTAATTATTCCATTTCGCCCAACTAATAATTTCATGGGTCTATTTATAGTGTTCATAAATGATACATGGAATATTCAGGACATATTCTAAATATTCTAATGATTATCATGCTCAATACCAAGAATAATATTCTACAGTGTATCATCTAGATATACATTCTCTATCAATATTTATGTATGGATTAATATCATAGATAGTGTCTCCTGGATGATTTAAAGAGTCCCCAAGGATGTTCTTTTATGAAGATTCTAAAAATATCTATTATTTGGTCTAATACTACATATTGTTCCTCCTACAATTTCACTAATCAAAGCCCAATAAATCACCTTCTGAATCTACTAGATTCCATTATAGTTTTTTTGCTAACAACAATGTTTTTTGAATATGATATTTAGTTTTCCTGAGTTTTTCCTTCCACATTTCAATCTTGTGAGGAGTCCCATGTGATTTGTTCCCCAACTCAATAGCTTCGGGTTCCATTTCAAAGGGTAATATTTTTTTGGTATTTTATAATAATTTATAAACCATATATAAATGGATTCATTATCATAATACCTCAACCTACTTTATAAATTCCTCTTCATATAATTGATACCTTTAATCGTGGAATCTAGAAATTTCATACTGAAAACATTACTAAAGATGTATGCATGTTGGATTCCTCCCCCGAAACTATGATATATCAGGTGGTTGAGTCTCTGATGAACATATTCAATGGAATTCCTCTTAGGTACTCCAAAAAGAATTAAACAATTCTCAGAAGAATGGATGTAGATCAATAACAACTAAAAAAAGATAAGGGGACTAGGTGACTGGGACTTAGAATATCATACTTTGAATCAATTTAAAAAACAAACATGAAGTCTATGAGAGCTAATAGAGAGAGAATATATGAATTCATACTAATTTATATTCAAAATTAATCTCTCGAAAAAATGGTTTGGAGTACCCTTAAATAGACCTCTAGGATCAACCATCTCAAGAAGCTGGCGGTAATTTAACTTACAATACACACATTCGACAAAGAAAAAAAGGAAAAAAAGAAAATGAAATGGATCAACATAAAGAAAAATTATTATCTAGAGAACATAATTACAGAAAAGTATAAAAATCACTACACACATAAAAGAAAACTATGTAATTGGCATTTAAAATTTGATCTGATTATCTATGATGGATATGATGTGTGTCTGGATCAACACATAAAATACTTTCAATTCATACAGAACATTGATTATTTCACTAAATGAGGCGTATTTCTCTAACTCTTCTATTTCCATAAAATAAGTGATGGATTGTTGGATATGGTCTCTAAATATAATGAAAACATATTTTTGTACCTTACATGTCAAGAGTTCTTTAAGAATCATGTCTTCATTCACTGAAAAACCTATATGATGTTCCATTTCTATACTATGAATGTGTCTTGAGTTGATAGATACTAGAACATTATCTTTTAAAAATTAAATACATTAATTTCTCATCAATTTTTACTTGATCAAATAAAAAAAGTGATCTAGATACATTTCTAATATCCTATTTTTATACTTAACTATATGTAGTCATTATCACTAAACTATCATTCTTCTAATGATTTCAACAAAGGTATTTTATTTCAGTGTCATGGGTACAGGTTCCATAGTAATAAAAGTCTGTGTACTAATATGATAGGTATGATGTGTGAGACTCACAAAATTAAACCTTGGATTAAGTTTCTTAGAACATTCTTCATCATCTTCATTACCCAATTAATTATGGAATTTAAATTTTTAAACACAAAACTTTTACTACTCATACTCTAAAATATTTCTAGAGTTCGATGAAATCTTCTAGTTCTAATGTCGTGTATGATATATACAGATTTTTTACTCCCCATTCCAACCATCATCTGAATCTTTTTTATTAGTACATATCCTTCCCCGCATGCATACTTCATCTTTTTAATGTTTCCATGAAAATAAAAAACTTATACCTTCTGTTGTATCTCCTCAGTAATGATCATACAAATCAAACCTAGATCTATCTTCTTATAATCATCCACTAGTTCTTGTTATTATCTGAACATGTATAGAAAATAGTAAATACCTATCATTGATATCTGATCACCCCTTTTTTGGATTAGTTTATAGATAGTTGTTCATTTATTCCAAGAAGTATTTGGAATCCTATATAAACATTTCTAGATTTCATTTTCTAGATTTTTATCCTCATATAAATCACTATCCATAATATATTTATCTTATTGATGAAGATAATTCTATTGATGATATTCCTTGGGAACCTTTTTCTGCTCAATTTATTATTCTACTTTATCTTCCAATATCTTTTAAAAAGTTTTCCCTTTTTCTATTTTGATCCTATAGTTCTTCCAAACCATAAATTTTCTATTATTTTATAAAACATGATTTTTAATTGACACTGTGACAATGATAAAACTATTAAATGTGTATTTTAACCTATTAAATTCAATCAAATGATTTTTTAGCAATGCATTTTGGGTTTTTAGCTTTCCTGGTTGTAGAACCTATGTTGTTTGATCTTTAGACATTATTAAAAAATGATCTTTGATTCTAAATGAGTTGATCTACTAGAATCCTTTTTATTTTTTGGATTCTATCACTTTTTTATTTGATAACTTGTAATTCTACCACATAATTATTATCAATGAAAATTGAATATTTACTTTATCTTCTATCTTTTTTCACTACACCATCATGAGTTAATGTAGCATGTTATCACATCTAGATTCAAATTACCACTTCCTTTAATAGTATATTTTATATTGATGTTATAGTATTTAAATTCATTCCTCTATCACTATAATCATTCATGGCTAATCCATTTTATGTTTATTTTTGTGACATTATTTATATAATAACAATCAATTATTATAGTGAATGGTTTTCCTATAAAAGGATCATTAAAACTAATTCCATTAATATATATATGTAATTCTTGTTCCTAGATTGTGTAATTATTTTATATCCCACGAAAAAAATCCTATATAGTATCTAATAATAATTTCAACATTTTTTGATTGTATTTTTATACAACCCCATATGGATTACTTCATTATCAAATTACTTCATACTTATAATTACTTTAGAATCTTCTCCTTCCCAATTGTTGGTTAACATTTTGGAATCCTTTCCCTATATTTGAAATAATGTTTTTTTAATTTCTTATGGATTCTTTTTAATAACATAATATACCATGATATTCATGTATCAACTAATTATTTTTAAGATCATCATGGAATGGTTCTATATTATCTACAATATGTGGTTTAAGCTTATCTCTGATTACATAGATCTAAAATACCAATAATTCTATCTGTGGTTTCATCTAAATGATATTAATTTCAGAAAGTATCATTATTTCTTTTTTGATTTATTCGGACATGAGTTTTAAAAAATTGATATTCTCTTTTATATTTTTTTCAAAATACAAGAAATCATCAATATGGACTACAATAAACTGGGATATTCAGCAGAATACATTTTCCATTATTATGTGGAATATTTCTGGGGAATTTTTGTGTCCAAATGAAATAACTATACATTCAAATAAGCCAACTAGAATTGTTCATTTTTTATAAGTATCAACTCATCTATGTTCTTAATTTTCCAATATACTAACTTGAAATAATCTATTAAATATATCATTTTCCTTTCATTATTAATTCTTCTAATTAAATACTCTTAATAAGTATTTTGTTTATCCATCATCATTTTATGTCACAATTATGATCATGGTAATTGAAAACCATAAAGGATTTACCATGATTCTTAAAATAACGATTCATTACCATGTATAACACAATCATGTGAGGAATTAAACTATTCTTGATTATTCCAAAACAAAATTTTTTTGGAATATGTATCCAAAAATCATTAACCATTCCATCTGGATAACAAATTTCCTTACTTTTAATCATTAAATTGGGATCATCATGAGTGATTTAATACTTAGACATTGACTTATTCCACAATTTTATAGGGTTCGATGACCAATTTTATGATAAATAATGTATTATCTTTGCTACTTTCTCTATTTCAATTATCCTCAGAACATTCAATCCAACCATTTATTTCATCCACTCAATCATCTTATGGTATTATCTTTCCAAATCTAGATTGTTTTCCACTTTTTGAGTAGATAAATTATTTTTTAGAATAATTAATTTTTTTAAAATATATTCAAATGAAATATTTTTTTAGGGTAATTCATTCTAAAAATATTGTAATTTGATGATATCTTTTAAGGAATCAATTTCCAAACAAGAAGTAATATAGGAATTGAGGAATAATGAAAATCATCTACTATGAAAATATTCTTCCATTGAGTTCAATATAAAAATCCTAAGATAATTATTGAATCATAGTTATAACATTGTTACTAACTATAACATGTGAATCTATGGATTCAAGTATATTCCTAAAAAAAGGATTTTTCTGCAAAGGAATGTTCATCCTATATCAAGTAAGGATTTATATGTAGTTCCTCCAATGATTAGATTTAACAACATATCCCACTCCTCTATCTTTTACATGACTATTTACAATATCATAAATCCTACATGACATTCTCCATTCTCATAGATAGGAAATTGAATAGACATTTTTTCTAACCATCCTTCTGTAAACTGATGTTTTAGGTGATTATAATGAAATCCATTTTTTGTTTCCAAATGGGATACAATTATTTTTTATTTGTTATATTTTATATTAAAATATAATATATCTGATCATGATAATTATTATATAATATTATATTCAAATTCTCTCACCTCAGAGATGAAAATTAAATTTTCGAATTTTTTTTGTAATATCTTGAATAAGTAGATTTTTCCGTCATTCTTCCTCTAGATATAGTGAAATAAATTCCCTATGACAGTTTTTTCCCATCGGTTTTATCAGTTGTGGTTTCATTACATTAATTTTTTTTCATAATCCTATAAAAGTTGTGTAAATATTTATACACCGTCCCTTATTAAAGGTCTCCCAGTATTATATAAAATTATATTAAGTGAGTTATTAAACTAACATATATTATATTGGGAGGATATCTCAATGAATTTTACCACTTCCTAATGTTTATATTTACTTCAAGAGTTATACTAATAATTTTTCCCATAATAAAAATATTAAAATATATGATCACCTTCACCAATGCTGCTCTTGCATGCATATTTTCTCATTATCCTCATAATAATGCATTATATAAATTAGCTATATTTCCATCCACAATATAATTATGATTGGTAGATCTTGTCCTTTTTAGAAAATAGGATCTCATATGATATGGATTATTCCATGAATGAACTTACATAAATTTTTTTTGATATCCTTACTTCCACATTCCGGTTTAAGAAAACGAATTAAAAATAAGTCTATATCTGTTTTATAGACTTTTGTTGTATCTTTAACCTCGACGATCTTGGGAATTTCTTAATAATACACAATATCTTAGGTATATTTCATACTAATATATTTTTAGAATATTCCATTCTTGAAAATATATTCCTTATAAATGTATTTCTGTTTTAGAAGAATGAACTAGATTATATTCCATTTCTTATTTATTTAATATCTCTTGAGAGTCTTTTGGTGCATCAGTTGTTACTTGAAACATGGTTGTTTGAAGCTTGCTAAAAATTATGTTTGTTTATTTCCTTATTCTGAATTTGAGTTGGATTATTCAACCTCCAAGTACTCTAAAAATAAATAATAAAAACCATGATCGTATATATCTATATAATTTCTCTAGATAGGCTCAATCAATATCTCTGATAAATCATCCATAGATATTTCCTTGAGACCACATCTCTTTTTGTCTACATATGGGAAAGTGTTGTAAATGTGAACTTTTATTCAAAAAATAAATGAAAAATAAACAATTGGATAGTTATTTTCCATCAATGAATCTAGGATACTTACAATTTTGTAATTAATGGTTTCTCTTATATCCTTTTATATAATATTTGTTCTAAGAGATCTTTTATATTTTACTGGATTTATTACAAATAATCTACTTTGTGGTTGAATTTTAAAAAAAATCAAGATTTTACTATGTGATTTATTTCATTCAGAACATCCATCCTGAAACATTGTTTTGAATAATATTTACTGGAACTTTCCAACATCCTGCACGGTTTGACCACATCCATACCAACCTGTAACACTATTTAACCTCAGGAAACATGTTGAACTCATATATGGAATATTTCTTACAACATAAATGACTTTCCTTTCTATAAAATATATTCATATAAATGAAATTTTGGTTTCTTCTTGAACTCCCAAATTATAATTTAAATTTTTTATTTGATAATGATGATTCTTCAAGTCTTGTTAAACTATTTTCTTTTGGTTTATTGATTTTTTTTTGGATAAATAAATCTGGAGAATACTCTTGTTATACTGTTCTAAGAAGATAATACCTGTTTTTTAATTCAAGAATATATAATTAAAAATAGTACATGTTAAGGTTTTTTATCATGGATAAAGTTGTTCAAAGATTTTTCTACCAATTCATTTTCCATATTGACTAGGGAATTTATAGGTAACACCTATTTGAGAAAATAATCTACTATTATTATAAAATTGATTGGGAATATATAATATTCTTGAATAGATATTTTCAATTCTATGTTTCATAACAACATGTCCCAATATTTCCCTACATTTCATGTCATGGTATCACATATAAAATTGAGTTCACTATTTATGTTCCCTGACTATAAATCGACTATAAACTTATAATATGAACGTTTTTGAGCCCATTTACTTATGTTTACTCATGAATCCCTTCAAAATTCTATCTTAATTATTGTACCATGTTGTGGAACACCTTCTTGATGAGTCTTCCTTCCTCTATATTTTTCGTAAATAGAACTAGGATATGAGGAATAAGATCCAAATAAATATTTTTAACAAATCCTTAAATGATACTTTTTATCATTTCAAATCGATTGGTTTCTATCAGATCCCCTATAATACTATCTTGGCATCCCAAGTTTTTACACCAAGTCCTGCAGTGGGAGACAACTATGTCCCTATTAATATTTCATTTTTTGAGCATGGATTTTTGGACATCTACGTTCTGAAGATTTTAATTTTGGTCTTTGGATACATGTTCTATATCTCAATTCTCTCTTTTATCTAAATTCAGAATATCATGGATCTATTTTAGTTATTCCTAGATATAGTATAGAATAGTTGAGACTTCATCCAAATATTCATGTACTTATCCTTTTAGTGGAAAATTGTATTCATATGTAGCATATCATTTGGATATAGGTTCTATATATATATATCTTTATGTGAATTAGTATTAGAGACAATGGTTCTTTTCTAATTACAAATTCTCTTGAATATTTCCCTTTAAGCCTTTATTAATTATCATAAATATTTGGCCCAACAATAGATCCTATTCCTACCATAATTTCACCATTTGAAGAATAATAATTCACCATCTGTATATCTAAGAGTCCATTCCAGATTTTTGACAAACCAACTGTCTTGTTGAAGTTACGATTTAGTATGCCTGATTTTTTCCATCAACCCTTCATGCTTGTAATAAGCCACCAAGGATTTCATTACCAACGCTATTAATTAGGGTTTATTATCACAGTTTAATCATTATTTTATTATTTAATGATAATTTTTAATACAAATATAATAGGTTATACTCTCATTATATCTCAACCAACCATCTGAACACCTCTTCTGATAATAGAGACCTTTAACCATGGAATATAGTAGTCTCTTAATTCAAACTTCACTGATGCAGCAATCCTTCTGGCTTCCTCCCCATGTGCTCTAATAACACTACTGGACATACTCCTAGAAATTAAAATTTTAAATAGAATTATAATTCCCGGGTCCCTGAACCCCAACATGTAATAACAACATCATTATCACAATACATACCAGAATAGATCAATGTCACCAATGTAGTCAACCAAAATCCACTATAAAATTGAATAAGAAACCAATAAGTTGAGTCCCATAGGCACCAAAATGTCTTCACAATGAATGGGAATTCAATGATAAATACTAAAATATAAAAAAAATTGATCATTGAATCAGGAATAAAACACCATTGTATCAATATCCATATGAATCGAAGTAATCCCCTAATCAATTAATCATCAACAATGCAACCATAAAAATAGAGAAGCACTATTTCTCACAGAGTTCATAGTCTAGTGTTCCACTAACATAGTCCTAATATACTATAATATCCACCGCACCTGACTAAATTTGGTAATAAACTGATGGATCTATAAACTAGAGTAGATGATAATAAGAAATATTTTTGACTAACAGTGACCATCTGAAAAGAATATTAATGATGAAGAATTATGTAAAAATAACTCCACTTGGATCATCATATCCATGAAAATGAAATCACTTTCCCTCATGACCATTATTGAAGTAGGAAGTGAAACACCATCAAACCAATGAACCCATCACCACCAACTCTAAAAAGACCAGATGTTGATGCCATGAAAATCCATAGAGAAATGAAACCACTCTTAACCAATGATGAAAACCCAAGAAGTACATATTACCATAAAAAATGAGTTATGGTCCACCCAAAACATATTTACCTTCCACCCCTCACAACCAACCCATCACCACCATATTTCAACATCACCTCATCAGAGGCTATCACCACATAGAATGTGATATCTCTATAAAAGAAACACTATAAAAACTATATCTTATATATACCTTATAAATATATAAGAAGAAATAAAATCAATGAAACTACATAGGGGGATGGGTTTATAAAGAAACTAAGCACTAGGTGACTAGAGGGTTCCAATATTAGCCGGGATACACTGATGCAACAAGAGAATCAGACCACGATAAGGTTAAAAAACCAACTTCCATAAAGTGAATCCTATTTCAAAACTACAATCCACCACTAGAATTATCACTCAAGAAGAAGATGGGTTCTAACCTGTTAGGTGGGGTAGAATGGGTAGAGTAGGGTGGGAAACTCCCAAATTAGTTTTTTTCATATTGTTTTCATAATTGAATTACCTGTTATTTTATACCTACAATTTATTTTTATATAAAACATTCATGAAAAATTTTGGAATTTCATTTATAAGATCAATTGTATGACAGGTCACTTCATTGCATGTGGTCATATTGTTTGGTCCATTATCATTACTCCACTAGTCATTTCTTTCAGGATATTTCTACCAAGTCAGTTATCCATAGAGGATTTATTTTATGCATTCGATTATATTGTGTCCTATTTGATTCATGTTGTAAACCTATTTTTTCCCACTTGTAGGAACTAATTGTTTTAATATTCAGTAAAATTTGAATGGAATTTCATGGGTTTTTAATCCATTTTGTAACACAAGTAATTTTATTATGATTGGTGATCCCTAAAACCCATCACTCAAAAATTGGATCACTCGCCTCTTTCTCCATCTAGGTTTGTCTCTCCATATGGTTCTGAAAACCCTAGATTTATTTTTTTCATTGTATTCTCTGATTGACCTCATATTCCTATTATCCTCTGAGTACACCTCTATTGTGATAAGTATGTCGGATTTTTGATGACATCCTTCTATAAAAGTTCATTTTAAAAGGTTTTCAATATAAGAACAACAATAAATAACAAAGTGAGACATTCCTCATTGAGGATCCCAATGATTTAAACCAACTTTATAGCCACATATTCAAGAAAAAAGGTTTTTTGGGCCATCATGTATGACATTATATGTAATTTTTTTTATCATGTTATTTTCAGAATTTATTTTTAATCTTATATTATTAATTTTTATTCTATTATCCTGTATTTTTTAAATCATATTTTTTTATCTCAATAAAATGTGTGTCTGTGTGGGTGGTGTTCCGTCCATGCATGTTTGTCCAAACTAGATAGAATCATTTTATATCCTTATGTTCATATTTATTAATTTTTATCTTTTAACATATTGAATGTTTTGTTTCATGTATATTTTATTCTATGAAACAAAAAACCTATTCTAGTCCTCTTAAGTTCATGAAGACTATTATTCCTAGTAAACCATTCCTTAACAACGTGGTATCAGAGCCTCATTTGGTTCTCTTTTGTTTTAAAATGTGTTTCTTTTTAATTTGATTTATATTTTTATTCTACACTCCAATATCATCATAATTATACAGTGAATTCTTCTATTTATAATTGTAGTTACTATAACCTCAAAAATAATTATTTCTAATTCATAATTATATAATTATAAATACTGATCAATCATGGCTCATTATTGGGGGTGTACACTTATTGTTGTCTTTAAGAACTCGGTATCTAATCCTTCAGGTAAACAATATAGCAGTGAACCTGAATTCCAAAAATTCAATGGTGAAAATTATTTCAATTTATTGAAGATTGTGTTGATATCCTATCAGGTTCAAAAGGGGGTAATTGATGCCCTGTTATCCTATAAAGAACCAATTATGACTATTTTAGATACTATATAGACGTTTACTATTTATCAAGATTTCTCCTTTAATGATCCTGTTAAAACCTATAATTCAATACCACTTTATTTAGATGGTAATGTTCTTTGGGGAGTTTTTTTTTGAAAAAAAAATCATCTGGTACGTGGATTAAGTTGGAGAAATATTATATGAAATCTTTACAAAATACTAGACCTTATAAAAAACATCACTTGATTACATTTAAAATGAAAAATTGTATTTCAATTAATGTTTATTTAGATGAATTTAATTAATTATTCTACATTTAGCTAACATGAATGTGACTTTTTATGATGAAGATCAATCAAGGATTCTTTTCATTTATTTATAAAATTCCTACAACACATTAGTAGAAACAATGATGTATGGTAATGACTATCTAACCATATAAGAGGTTAAATCATCCCTAATATATAAGTAATTTATCTATAAACATATAGTTAAAAGTCTGGTAGTGAGTCTTATTAGTAGAATTAAACCATAATCTAAGGGTAAAAAGAAAGTTTATAATAAGGATAAAAGAAATAATAATAAACAAACGAAGACTAGGGCCAGGTCTTAGGAATGGAAAACTATATTCTTCCATTGTAATAATCCCAAAACACTAAACCCAATATTAGAAAGAAAAAAATATAACATGAAACCAAATATCCTACAATAAAATACCATTTTTTGGATTCTAGTTATGGTGATTCTAAAGTGTTGAATGTGTTATCTATGCACTCACCCCTAAGTGGGTCATATATTCAAGAAGCTCATTCTCTATGTATCCTTTTTGGGAGTCCTTCCTTGATTTGGTAGAAAGAGTATAAAGAGATATTCTCTTAATGAATACTAGGATGTGTCAATTCATGGACAAAGGTTTTGTTTTAATAGAACTAGATAACCACTCTATCATTATATTGTTGGATGTTTTTTGGGTTCTCGACATCCATAGAAACATGATATCTATAAAAATTATGGATTAAAAGAGATAACATTTTATATCAAAATCATTTTTCCTATAATTATACAAAGGCTCTAGAACCAACATCAATAGTTAATTTGTTAATGTAATATATGTATTAAATATGGAGACCCATTCTAGATAACTATGTGGTATAGTTGTGATCAATACTGATCAAGATATTTTATGACATAGGATATTGGGGAATTTAAGATCTAATGGTCCTGAGGAACTTAATAAACCAGGTATAAAAACTAATATTGAATCATGTAACCCACCATTATGTGAATATTTCTTGATGGGTAAATCTAAGTGATTCATTTTTAATTTGTCTACATTCAAAGGTGGATACACATTAGAACATGTTTACTCTAATTTATGGGGCCAAAAGGAATACCAACCTTGGTATAGGGTCCTATTACTTCCCCTTTATTGATGTATTCCCTTAAAAGATTTTTATTTATATACACAAGAATGAATTAGATATTTTTAAAACCCTCAAAACCTAGAAAATCCTTTTTGAAAATCTCGTTCTAAATAAAATTAAATCTATGAGAACTAATAATATATTAGAATGCCTCTATAATTATTTTATTTAGTTATTTCAATCTATGGTCATTACAAAGCACGAGACTATTAGGGAAACCCCAATATAATGTACTTGTTGAAGTAATAAATAGTACTATTCTTGAGAGATTCCAAAGCATGTGTGCATGATCAAGTCTCCCTAAATACTTATTGAAAGAGGCTTCCACCATAATAGTTTACCTCATTAATTTTTTTATTCCTTTTCTAATTATTTTAAATCCATGTAATAATTTCACATTGACAAAAGACTTTTATATAATTACTTAAGTGTCCTTGGTTTCACTAAATTTTCCCATTTCAAGATTGATAAACATGAAACCTGAGCTCTAAAGTGCATTTTTTTGGGAAACCCATGTGGTGTAAAATGTTGTAAATTGTGGTCTGCTAAACTCAGTTACCAAAAAATTATAGTTAGTATAGATGTGGATTTTCATGAATCATATCCTCCAAAATCTAAATATTTCATAGAGGATAGTGATGATAAAACCAATGGTGGAGCTATTGATACCAATCCATCAACCCAATTTGAGGCTATTGTATAGCCTCCTCCACTTGGTCCTCATCCTATGACCTGAGCTGAATCAGGCTATAGTTATTATTCAGATTCATATAATGATCCTCCTTACACTAATAATGATTATGAGGTGACCCATGATATTGTTAAGAGGGTCCCTTAAAATCCCACTCAATTTAGTCAATATGACAGGCCTTTTATTCCCGTAATGTTTACCAGTATATTATTTTTGATAATTGTGAGTCATATAGAAAATTCCTTAATGAAAAATAATCAAAATAGTTTATCTTTTATATATAGGAGGAAAAGAACTCCATAAAAAAACAACACTTGTTCAATCATTTCTAAACCTCCCAATACTAAATTAATTAGTTGTAAGTGGATCTATAAATGAAAGAATCATTATACTATAGAAAAAATCTTGTTTATGGAAATATTAGCCACCATAGGTTTCCTCCATAGAGTGGGAATAGAATATTCTGTTATTTTTTCCCCACTTTAAAGAACTTTTTTCTATAAGGTTTTTGCTTTATTTTTCTTTAAATAATGACCATATATATTAACAATTAGTTGTGAAATATATCTTCCTTCATGGTGAACTTAATGAGAAATTATACATGAAGTGCCCTGATGGTAATCCAAAATAATTCAATGAAATCAAAATTATCATTTTAATTAAATAATTTTATCATTTACAACAATTATCAAAGTAGAGGAATATAAAATCTGATTCCTTTTTACATAATAACAATTTCTTATGATCCAATTTTATACTTATGTTTATTTTAAGTCTATCAAAAATTAAATTCTTTGCCATTGATTACATGTTTATTAATTTATTATTATATGAAATAACATAAACCTTATTACTAGTGTTCAATCTCAATTAAAATATACTTTTGAAATGAAGGAATTAGGTGATGAAAAAAAATCATCGTGCAACTATTGTTAGTGATAATCCAATACAACGACGTGTCGATATCATTGTTAGTTCTGATATGAATGGTCTTAAAAGGTACCTATTTGAATCTCAAAAATATAAGAATGTACCATTGGATACTATTATAAAATTTCATTAATATAGTCACCCACTGATGCTAATTATGTTGAGTTTATGTCTAAAATTACCTATAACAAAAATTTCCATGTTTTTCACCAAACCTAATATAGAATTTTAAATTTTCAATATTTTTAGGTTTATAGAATGTCCAGGAGATCCACATTAGTATGACATCATGTGGAAACTATAGTATTTTTCATGTATATAAAATTTCTCTTTATGTTGCGGTAAAAATATTTATACTAATAAATTAATATTGGATATGTAGATTATTACTATGTAGGTAATATTGACAGTATAAATTAATTAAATAGGTATTGTTTCTTTGATTGTGGAGGGCCAATATCCTAGAAATGTAACGTGAAATATGTTGTTTCTTATTCAATGGAATAATAAAAATATATAGCATTGAACAAGGTTTTTAAATAAAGATTATGGATCATGGGTTTTTGTTATAAACTAAAACATTATGATTTTATTATTACATTATATAGTGATAGAAAATTTTCTCTACATCTATCTAAACATTCAGTATTCCACATTAATTCCAAAACCATAGATATTATATTACATTTTGTTAGATATTTAATTAATTCTGTAACCAAATGTGTAAATAATATATACATTAATAATAACTCTGCTAATAGTTTGATTAAATATATGGTATTGTCAAAATTAAAATATTATTTAGATAGATTGAATTTTCATCCCATTCAATAAACAAAGTTTAAAGAAAATTTCCAATTACAATTGAAAATGGTGGAAATTTTTGAAATTAGATGTATTCATGTACACTCTAAATTTAATGTAATGGTTATCATCTCTCTATGATTTATTGTATTCTATAAATTCATTAAAAGTTACGGAATTATTTTTATATGCTCAGTTGTATAATGGGACACTAACTTGAATGTGGTCCTATTTTTTTGGGATATTTTTATCTCTCCACTTATCCTTTTCATTAGGATACACATACTATGTTAGAAATATGTGGTTCATTTATTTTTTCCTTTAAATTATATTTCTTCCAATTTAATACACACAATCCACCTATTTTGTCCCACATAATTATTCAACTATTTTTTTCTATCGATGGTGTGATCATGGAGTTTCCATGTTTGTTTGATCATTTATAGGTGTATGAGGTGTTAGTGGGATATATGACCCATGCACCCATAATTTGGAATTTGGACAATCACCTCCCTCACCATCCAGGTTTAGATCTCCCACTGGGTCTGGAAAACCTAGATTCATCCCATTCATTTATTTCTATGATTGATATCAAATTCCTATTAGCCTCTATGTACACCTCTAGTTTTCTTCTTATGGTATATTTTTGATGGAATACTTTCTTATGAACGTTTGTGTCATGGTTTTCAATCCAAGAACAACTAACACTAACCAGTATAGAGATTACTATGTATGTCGCTCAAATATTTACACTGGTTTCATGAAAAAACGTCAATAGAATAGGACAACTGGAACACCATGTTCAACATTGTATATAATTTAGTTTTATTCTATTATTTTAATATTTCTGTTTAGTAAATATTTTATTTCTATTTCTAATTTGATTAGCCCATATTCTATAAATAATTTTTATTTATTTATAAAACAATTTTATGTGTGGGTGGTGTTATTTTCATGCATGTAGGTCCAAACCAGAACAAATAATGTTATATCTTTAAGTTTAAATTTAGTACTCTCCTACCATTTCACATCTTTATTATTATTCAATTATATGAAAAATACACAGAATACTATCATTTATGGTTCATTCAATCTTATCTTTCCAATACCTCCCATTAAAAATCACTAAAATATGATAGGAATCATGAATTGCACATGGAAACCATCACCGATCTTTATAACCAATACAATCCTAAACTACCATGAATTACTTCAAACCAGAAAATGATGGGGTTTTAAATGACATTTTAGGAAGAAAGAGTGGTGTGAGAAGGTAAACCAAGGATAAAGTCAACTAACACCTGGGAGAAAAATAATCCCCTTGACCAGTATTAGAGAATGAAAAACATAATAGTTATAGAGAGTTGAATGAGGTACAAAGACAGAAAAGGGGGAATGAAGAGGGGGTAAGTAAACCCATAGAAGAATGGAATTTCACTAAGGCAGGGACAAGTTCTGGTCATGTGAGGTATTCCATTATCACTTTAAAAATGTGGAACAGTATAAGATTGAAGGTAAGGTAGAGACACCAAAATCATTGAGGTCACCTTGAGAGTGTGGCACCATCCCATTAAACACAATAGCATGGAATAAATATTTTTCTCAAGTTAAACCTAACGTGAGTACAAGTCCAACAATGAAAAAAATTATATATAGAATTTATTTCATTTAATTCAATGGTTTTATTATTCTATGAGATAAAAATAATCATATTCTAAAAAAATAACTCATGGTTCAAATCATAAAAAATAAACTCAACACAAATAAAAAAGTTATTCCATTTAGAGATGTACATTTATAGAATGAGAAAATAAATAATTAAATGGATTCCATTTTAGGGAATGATACTTGGGATATTCATAACATACAAAATGGCACAAATAATATTAGATATAAATTTCTATTTAATGAAAAATATGATTCCAATGGTGATATTCAATATTTAAAATAATTATTTGTTAAAAAAGAATATAAAAAATGAAGTAATTGATTATTTTTATACTTATTCTTTGCTAGAGATAATAAATTCAAATATATTATTTTCATTAGATTTTAAGAATCAATTGTTTGTTCATAAAATTGATATTAAAATAGAATTCTTAAATATAGAATCAAATAATCAAATTTATGAGGAACATCTATATAATTTTATACAAGGCAGTGAAAATAATGTATGTAAATTAGTTTGATCACTTTATAGTCTAGAATAAGGTTCCAAGCAGTGGAATGAGAAATTTGAGTATATTATTCTAGCCTAATGGTTTTTTTAATAATTTAGATAACTATATTTATTCAATATTTAAAAAATAATATTGACTAATTATGTGCCTATTTTTAGATAATATGTTTATTTTCATGACTAACACAAATTGGTTTTAATCATATAATGAATTTATTATCTTCTAAGATTAAAATAAATGATATTTAAATTATTGATATTATTATGGGAATTAAATGTAGAAAACATAGTAAAGGTTACTCATTATGTCAATCTGATTACATTGGGAGTATATTAGATAAATATAATCATTGTGGTTTATATAATAAGAATACTCCATTTGATTTTAGGGGTTAAATTATTCATGAATACAATTAGATCGATAGAAAAACATTTATATTAAAATTTAATTGTTTATTTAATTTATGTGGTTATTTGAGATAAACCATATACTCCATTTTCATTTTTCTAAAATGACTATATATACTTATCATCCTACTATAGAACATTGGAAATATATAATAATAATTTTTTTATAGTTAAAGAAAACCAAATAATTAATTCTATACTATAAGGATTATTTTCAAATCGTTCTTTTCTCGTGTACTTATTTTTTTATATTGGGTCTCACAAATCTATCCAATATTCAATATTTTGTGGGCCTCATGATAAACTAGGTGGTGACAATGGAACTTTTTTTTCAGATGTGAGAATGAGAGGTTGGCTTACCCCATAAATGGTTTTATTACCTAGTCTATGAATAACTTGTAAACATAAGTAATTTTTTTGAATTCATTACCATTAATAATATTGGATAACCTATGGAAAAATTAATTGACTGGAAATATGTATCTAATAGGATAATGTAAAGGGAGATTATGTAGTCTCTTATTTGATAGAAGAATTTAGTTACTCTATTGGTTTAATAAATA
Source organism: Viscum album (assembly GCA_963277665.1). NCBI lineage: Eukaryota > Viridiplantae > Streptophyta > Magnoliopsida > Santalales > Viscaceae > Viscum > Viscum album. Next base: position 1,609,690,698 of record OY728140.1, read on the forward strand.
TAAGAAACAAATCTGTAATTTCTATCCATCCATGGAGATGTTGGGACCTAGTTATAGTAGGAGGGATGTGTTTTAGAGTTGGGATTGAGCTCATGAGAGATATTTCCTATATATCCCTATAAAGGGAATCAGAAAACACAATGTACTGTGGAACTTACATGGACATGTCATACAGTTTATTTTCATGTTACTGGGACCACAGTTGTGGATTTTAATGTCATATATCAAAAAATTATTAAAATATGATTAATGTATTGTAGAGTAGACTACGAGGTGAAATTTTCCTAATAGTGGATTTGGTATGGGGGTTACACCTATGAGAACCTTTTTAGTTTACTATGACGGATGCACTATATAAAGGTATTTTTGTGAACTGAGAGAAGTATCACAAATCATAGAATATTATGAAAGAAATAGAAATTATTATCCCAAATAATGTGATGAAATAAAGATGATAATTTCAACTCAATGTTCTCTAGAGAACTAATTAAAGGATTTCAACTCAAGGGATTTCCAAGATCGAGGTGGAGGTTATAATTATAGAGAACCCAATATTGTATGAATTGGTGAAAAATTTCATGTTTTCACTCATAAAATTTCATGGGGCTCATTGATGAAAGTGGAAGGATAAGGTCAATGGCCCGAGACCACTGTAAATCATTGATCCCAAATAGGTGTGTGGGGGAAGAGCCATCAAATTATAAATCATTGGGTGCCCAGTTATCTAACCATAGTGAATCAGTTCCTAGGATAGAGTCAGGGGTGAATGGGTGACCAAGTAGATGACCTAGGTGAATGGGCCCCTGGTTGTAGGGTAATGTGAAAAAGATTCTAAGTAGATGACCTAGGTGAATTGGAACACAAGTTAGAGGCTTGTTAAAATGATTTCCTTATTATGTCTACTGAATAAATGAGAACCTACATTAAATTGTGGGGGAAATTGGGATAAATTTTTGTCTTTGATGGCTTATGGAGGCTCCAAATTGTGAAAATTTTGGCATGTATCCACTTTGAAGGAGGATGGGTTCAAAAATACTTTTCATTGGTTAGCCCATAAGATCTAGATGCAACTCCAATTTGATGAAATATGGGAATAAGAATTATTTTACCTAGTGAGTGACTTGGAGGGCTAGGCCTGACTCTACATTAAAGAATAATGGGTTCCATGGTATTCTCCCCTTGTCTTCCATAAAATTCTATTAGGCTTTGATAAAAAAATCACTGGTCAGATTCCATCAGATACTTGGGAATGAAATCTTTTTCTCTATGTTATTTGGTACATTTGGTGTCACTTTCATGTCAAAAAGAGAGACATTACGGTCCTTTAATAGGAAATCCATAAAATGGGTGACCTACAATGAGATATAACCACCTATAACTACATAGGTTTTCTATTTATGGCTCTGCGTATGAAATGATATGATTTCTTCAAGTCAAACATGGTAGGGAACATTTTGTTGGGTGTGGACTATCTGGGAATACATTAGAGAGCGTACAATAGAGAACCCATGGAAGGGCATGTGAGGTAGGGCACATAAAATCTATACATATGTGAAGCTATGAACAAGAATTAACATGAGACTTACCTCCCTCCCCCCCTATTCCCAAAAATAAAAACATAGGAATGGACATTAACAAATCATTTTCATAAATTTTTAAAATTCAATGGCTATAAATTTTGATTGGGGAGTCCATTTTCTCTCAAAAAAAATTCAAATCCAATCTAGTGAATAAAAATAATTCCTTGGGAAGTGTTTGACCATAGATATGTGTTTTAAAAGGATAAATTAGTCCAAAATATATCATGAGCTATAAGTAAATATAAATGAACCATTTTCGTACACAATTGATGAAATACATGGCCTCCTACTAGTTGGAAGTTCTCACAACAACATCACTGGATTGAAAATCATTTTTGATTTAAATCCAACCCCCAATGCTTAATAAATAATAAAATGAATAAAAATCCCTATAAAGTATAAATTATTGAGTATAACACTTTATAATCAATGCAACATATATTTCTCAAGTAAAGTTCATATTACGATCTTCATGTCATAGTGCAGAACATATTTTTTTGAACTAACAATTATTATCGGGATATATTGAAATTATACATGTATTCATGTTTCATTACCAGTGTTGGAGAAAATAAATCCTTATTTGGGTTGTTATTTAATATTATGGGTAGTGATGTTACCAAGGTGAATAAGAAACAATCATGTATTTCAGATTTTACAATGGAATTGGAATTTACTATCTAAATGACATGTGTAAAGGAAGCATAATAGATTAGGAATTTATTTTTAGATATTCAATTTTGGTGTAGTACATAGCCTCCAATATCTATCAATTGTGATAGTGAAGTAACTTTATCAATATATTTTAGACTCATTTCGAATGGAAAGTAAAAAAACATTAGTTTGAGACATGATTGTGTGAGACAATTATTACACGATAATACAATAATAATTGTCTATGTGAGAACCCATAAAAGTTTTATAGATCCATTTATAAAATCCTTGTTGAGGGATATAGTTATTGTGACTAATAATGATATAGTGTTAAAACCCATAAAATAATTTTTTTAATAGAAACCCATCACTTTATTAACGTATATCCTAATTAAATCATTTAATGGGTAAAAAAGTTACTAAAATCATTATTGATATTTAAAATTATAACAACAACTACATGGTGACAATATAATCTGTTACTATTAGTGGTTGAGTTATAAAATCTCAAAAATATTATTAATAATCATTTAGTTTTTTGATGTATTAATAAAAAAACATTGTAATATTTTACCTATATGAACATAGAAAAGGTTCCAATTATTACAAGAGTTACTATGATTACTCTATAAAGAGGTCATGAAAAGGATATAGGTATTCAACCATAAAAGTGATACAAAATGAGATACTAGATGAGTAATTAATTTTATATATGATATCTTCAGATATATCATATAGATTAAAAATATTAATATTTGAATAAATTATCAATCCTATAATATATTGAGATATTGAAACTAAGTGGAGGTTAAAATTGAAAGATACATTTATTATGAATAATTATTGGAATAATGATTTAGAGCATTAATATTTAATGATTAAAAGTGGTGGATTCTTATATTGTTTTTATTTTTATTTCATTAATTAAATATTTTAGTTGGAATCATTTACTTTTAGGTGGATATTGAAGTGGGTAATTTAATTGGGAATTTATAAGTTCTATACTGGAAACATTTAATTTGATTGTTTAATACACATATTTTTGGGAATTTAATATTTACCACATAATGATGTCATTTAATATGTAAATTGTATAATGGTGTAAATTGTTCATGGCAAATTAATGATATTATTTAAAAAAATATATATAATGAATATTATAATGATTAGCCATAACCTTTGAATTTCACAAAATTAAAATGATAAGCACTACCCAAAAGTTACAAACCTCTAATGAGTAATGCCTATAAAAAAAGGATTCTAGATCATATTTTGAATTCAAAACTACCTCATGATTAATATTAAATTATTATTATAATAGGATAAGTGTTAATAGGTGTTTCTTTTTTCATAATGGCTTGTTGATTCATAAAGGTAAATTTTTAATAAGAACCTTACTATAACACGTGATGGTTGATTAATCACATTTAGATAATAGTCTTTTTCATGCATCAATACCTCCTTAATTTTCTATCATTTTTCATTCTACCTATAAAATCTCAAAAATTGAGTGAAAAAAAAACAATTTCCCAAATCAATAATAAATTTTTGAATCAATGTCAAAGGAGATCCAGAATTTTAAGGAGTGTACTTAAATCTTAGACCACATTGAATGGCACTATAACCACTATAAAACTATCAATTTAATCCTCTTATAACAGAATCACAGATGCCGCTTGGAATAGATTTGGATAGATCTCCAAAAATTAGATATGATTTTTACATTATTATTTTTTAATTCTATTAAAGGATGACCTAGGAGACCATTTCCTATATTTAATAATAAGAGACAAAAAAATCTAAAATGACTAATAAGAACTATCACAACCACCCCTCCACTAGTGCACCTATTATTCCAATAGTGACATTGTGGATGACCCATAAAGGCCACCTCTAATAGAACATGAGTTATACTCTAACAAATAGTATATAATTAATACAAATGGATTGAATTACCATAATATATAAATTTATAGAAAATATATAAGTATAAATCATATGATAAACTACAACCATAAATAAATAATCAATTCCTATACATGAAATTATTTATATATAATATAAAATAAATGAAAATACCAAAAAAATATGCTAAGGTTGTTTCCATGAACACTAGAAACATATGAACAACTCCATGAGCTCATATTACCCACCTCAATTACCAACCATATCATGTGGACCTAAAAATAGTGTGTGTGTGTGTGTGTGTGTTTGTGTGTGCGTGTGTTTTATTATTGGAATATAGGTATACTTAGAAGGATACTCCCCAAAACCTCTCATGATAATGTTAAATCAACAAACTAAATCCCAGTGAATAAATATAGGAATCCAACTTATCATCTAAATTGGTAAAAATATGTCATATCCTCACTAAGTCTCACTCACCATGTAACTCATAGAAGTAACCAACTCTATATAAAAAAGTATTTATCTATGAAATATACCTCTCATCCACATTCCCAATATTTTCACTCTCACACCAACGCCATACAAAATATTTTATAATAACTTATATTGTTCATACTAACCCCTAGGAAAACATATCATAACAATATCATCTTCTTACCCAATATCCCATTCACACATATCCCATTCACATCTTGAAGACTAGTAACCTATGTGAAATCCATTCCAACCTATATGTATCATGAACTATACCTTAAGTCTCTAAATCAAGGCCATGTTCACCTATAGGATACCACAATTAATATAGTTTGAATAAATTTTTTGTAACGACCCATTATATTAGATAACATTCATTCCTTAGACAATCATTTTGGTTAATAGATTGTTTCATATGTAACACCGAACAAAAAACGAACAACAACACATTTTATTAATCTAATTATTATAAAGTAGAAATTAAATTATAAGGTATAAAAATAGGGAATAATTTATTATATATATATATAAATAAAAATAATTTCTCAATTTTAATACCATTTCATTGGAAAAAATTTATATATTGTAGCCAAATAGCTAGAAGGACCATTTTTTCTAAAAATGTATTTTTCTCAAAAAAAAAATAGTTATGTGTGTACATTATTTTAGGAAAATAAATATATTAATAATTTATTACTGATAATTAAATTATTATGAAATAATAACTAAAAACAATTATAGTTAAAGGTCATTTTTCTATAAAAATTGTTTTTATTATATCTTATATTTCAGTTTTAATGTTAAATTGTAAAATTTGAGAAATTTAATTTGGTAAAATAAAATTCAATTTTTTGATTTATCATATCAATATTAGATTATTAATATTTTTTTATATTTTTTTTAAAAGAATTATTTTTTGATGAACAGTAAAATTTAATGTTTTTTTACCAATACCATAGCATTTCCTAATATGTACTATGTATTAATTTAAAAAATATAATATATTTTTTATTATAAAAAATTCATTTAAGGAGTAAAAATAATTAATCTTCAAATAATCTATGTTGAATTTAGATAATTCAAGTTTAACATTTAGAAACGTAAGTAAAATTTATTTTAATTAAAACTATTTTACTCTATATTATTAAATTAAGATTTCTAACGGTGGAATTTGTTTTTGGCCTATGTTGAAAGAAAATTAAATCTTAATATTGTAATAATAAACTATTTATTGTCATAAAAATAAACAACATTAATATTTTTATCCTAAATATCATTTTATGCTTAAAAGTACAATTTTCTAAAAATTAGTTTTATGAATAAAGTGTGCTAATATTAATAATAATTTTGTCACCCATAATTGTTTTATTTGAAAAAATGGCTTCCATATTTGAAATTAGAATTTAAAATTTATTTTATAATGTTCTTTTACTTTTTTTCATAAAAATTAGATATTGAGTTTGAAAATATAGTTACCACAATAAAGCAAAAATAAGTTAAAAGAGTGCAACCATGTGTAAAAGGGATAAACATGTTAATCGCACATATCCAAATGATTTTTTGAGGTTTTTAGGGACAAATAATTATCTCATATTAATTATTTTCCACTTCTTAAACCACATTCCATGTAAAACATGTATTCCTCTTATGTTATGTGTTTATATTTATAAAAATTATATTCCCACCACTTATAAATGGGGTCTGCCACATACCCTTCAAGGTAACTCTAAAAATATTTTTCAGCTTGAAAAAATATCCCTTATAATTACCTTATATCCAAATACTATGTTTTTCGTCCCTATTATCAAAGGAAAATCCATAAATCCTCTATTTTTAAGCGGTAATCAAATAGTAGGTTATAATTTTCAATATAAGTATCAATCACTTCTTAACCTTCTAATTCTCTATATTTCCCCTAAAATCTATTTTTTATTATAATTTAAATACATAAGTATTATTAATATATTAAATTATTATTATGTTAATTTTATAACCATTATAACCCCTTTCCCCTTCCATATAAAAGGAAGAACCTCATTCATGCTTACATGCAGAATACCTCCTCAATGAAGAAACACATTTTATATTTTATAACCACATTACATGGAATGTTATTAAATGGAATTTAAGTAATAAATATTATATTTATAATATTTTAAACATTCTTTAAAGATAAAATATTTTCTATATTTCTCTATTCCTATGAAAACTTAAAATATCATCTAAGTGAACATTCAGATTACAGTCTCCATAGACAGAAATAGTTTATTTTTTTATCACTAGCCTATATGGATGGATTTAAAAATATAATTCACGTATGAAATATGATATTAATATTTAAATAATTTTTTTATTTTTATTCATTTATGTTACATTTAATAATTTACCCATCAATTAAAAAACCACCTTTCTTTCTTAAAAACAATTACCCAAACTAGCTCATCGTTGACTTCATCCTCATAAATAATAAATAAAAAACAATGGGTATGAATGTAGTAATTTGTAAATACATGTGTGAAATATATTCTTGTACCTTAAATAATATTTTAATTAATAAATTGACATCAATAATTGGGACTGATATCTTTATTTTAAAGCATTAATGAAAAATTTCAAATTACTAACATTCAATGAAAACAATAAATTATAACTAACTTATAAATGAATAATAAATGATTGTAAAGTTAGATTATATAGGTTAATAATATATTAATAATATTTTTAAATATGTTATCAAGATTTTTAATTTATTATACATCAGGTTAAATAGATTTTATATAAGTTTAGAGTAAAATGAATGGGGGATTTATTGACGAAACATCTCTTCATTAGTCAAAATTATTCCACATTGATTATGGTTTCTAAATATGGATTTATATTTAATTATCATATTATAATGAATTTCCTCTAAATTTTATACAGAATTAAATTGATGTATCTATTTCTTTGTGAATTTTTATGGTGTTAAAAATAATATCCATCATCTAAAAATAAACATTTTTTTCATGTCTATATTTACTTTTCCTCAATATGTTCTCATTTCAAATTTTGAAATCCAAATGTGCTTTATTTTTTATGATCATAAAATTTAACAATAATACTTTTAAAATGAAGTATTTATTAATATTTTTAAAATTATTGTTTATATAAAGGTATTCTTAAAATTATTGAAAATGTTTTCCATTCATGATCAAATTTTTTCTATTTCTCCCCATATTATCATAGGAAAACCATTATATATTTTTCAAATATATTTTCTTGAGTTTTATTACAATATAAGTTTTGAAATTTTTTAATGAAAAAATATAAAAATGGATAATTTTTAATGTGTCTCATGACATCTTATTTTTTTAAAAAAATCAAAAATGATTTCTAAAGACACTTTTATGGTTTCACATCTATTTTATTTTTCATATCATAAAGAAAAATCTCCAAGGAATGTTATTTTTCATAAATCGTCATTTAAATTTCATTATTAAATGCTTCTGTTGTGATTTAATTTTTAATATATACCGATCTAATTCTTGAATCAATTTTATATGATACTATGTGGAAATGTTGCAAGACCTGTTTTACATCCTTGGGTTATTTTTTTTATGATGAATTATTGATTTCAATTGGGACACATAAATCTGTATGATTTATTTTTTGGGTCTTATATGTCCCTCCAAAAAAATTTTTAATAATTTATAAATCATGAGATAAGTATTTATTGGACATTATTGTGTTTATTCACAAGCATCAGTGCGGGTTAGTGACTCACAAAAGTGATGTTTTTATATGATTATTTTTGTGCCATAATTCCCTGTTATAATATGTTTCCATGAAAGGATACATGTATGTGTAATATTCTTATGACTATAATATATTTATATATAATTATCTCATGCTCAAATTCCATGGAACGTGTTTTTTATTTGAGATTATGTTTCAATATAACATGACTTATGGAATACCCTTATTATTAAATGTTCATTTCTATAATTTATTTCTTACATGGTTCTATTTTCTCATATGATTATGATCAAAACCTTGATTTCATTTTGGGTATTTTTTTTCTTTACTAAGAATTTGAGATCACCCCTTTCTTATGGTTTTATTCCCTGGGTTTTCATGATGAGTATAGCTGATGAGAAGTCTAGAAAAGAGTCATGTGTGGATATATTATATAGAAATGTTTCAATTTTTATAAAATAAGTATCTTATATAGCTATTCATTAAGTACAATAAACCTTTATTTTCTAGTTTTGTGATATATGTTTGGATATGTAATGTTTATCTTATGGAAATGATGTAAAATAAACATATGGTTAGCATGGGTCACCCAAGATGGTATCAGATAAAGGTTTAGTTATTTTTAGTGATTAGTTAGGAAATTTTTGGGGATTTTAATGAGACGGATTTTTTAAAAACCTAGATGATAATTTTATGTTGAGGATAAAAAATATAAATTTTTTAAAGTGGAGATTCTATATTTATTCTAGAAAGGACATCTCTACCTTGAAACTACAAGTGGATGTTGGATTTTTCTCATATGTAACTAGGGATAGTAACCCTGAAATGGGTGTATTATGTATAAACTCAATCATAACTCGGTTATTGAAAAATAATCCAAACAACACACCAGGTTTGATAGTCCTGATGTACATTCTTTTGCGATTTTCATGCTCTTTATAAACCATTAAGAATGATTTAACTACTTTTTAATGGTATGAATATAGAATTTGTTTAGGAAATAGATAATTAATAACATTTGATTAAAGCTTGTGGTTTATAATTTAGGTTATATAAGTCATTTATAATTAATCCCATTTCATTTAATAATATTCAATTTTATAATATAATCAAATTATTACATTTAATATTTCTTTAATTACAATAAATTGTTATGTTAAAGTGAAACCAAATTATCATAGGATGTGATGGGAAATAAAATGATTATCCCAATGAAAAACCAAATAGAGTGGGATCAGGGATATAAATTAATTTAGTGTTTCTCATACAACACATTAAATATATCAATAATAATGGAATCCATTTTGGGCACTCTTACTAGGTATAGTACAATGGATTCCCAATAGGTTTTGGTATGTGCTACTCGATAAGCTGCCGGTGTTCCATGTGGTGTATACTATATCATCTCTGTTTCACCCTTTGGTATCTCCTAGAGTGGCTTATCTATTTTCCATTGGTTATGGAGATTAGATGATGATTTTTTTCTATAAGTTATTAGTTCATGGTGGAAACAAGTTGCGCAAGGTTTTTTCATTAGCCTCGAGGCTCAATAGAGCATTTGTACTGGTCTTCCATTTTGAAATTTGATATTTGAATTATACATTTTTTTTTAATTTATGTTAATATAATTTTCTAATTTGGTGGTTCTGTGTAGGTTCCCACTTCACCTTTTAAAATTTTCTTGAAAATAACCAAAATATAAAATTGAGTGGTGGGTTCTCAAATGCTCAAAAAATGAGAATGTGGTACTGATAATTTATCATTTAGAAGTTGAGTCTAACCAGTGATGGAATCTCATTGAACATATTGGGGAATGTTGTATGTATACTTTATGGTATTGGAGCGGTTTTTTAAAGTTTTCTATACTAATTATCGTCATAAACTCCTCACAAAAATATGGATATAAAATTATTGGTGATGAAACAAAATATGGATGAATCATTTGACACATACAAAGAAAACTTAATGAGACTCATGGGGCATGACTTTGGTTTTATCTTTAACCCTGGGAGTAAAATTTATCAATTACTTATTGGCTTAAAGAAAATTCAATAAAATTAAGTATCCATAAGTTACTTTGGAATATATGAAGAGATAATTTGATATGTATTAAATATAGAGATGGAAATTTTGGACTATGATTATCATGGAGATATAACGAAATAAAATTAGAGTATCATGGAGGCTCTAATGATAATTAAATTGGGAAAAAGAACATTCAACTCTTCCTCTTTGTGAAAAATTTGGGAGAAAGTATTTGGTTAATCACCTCAAGGGATCAAAGTGGTATATCATGTGGCGTATGGGGGGACACCTATATCACAACCATTAGAGTAATGATAATAGAAAAACTATTATAATTGAGAATAAAAAGTCTGAACTAATTTTAAACCCACACTTCAATGATTTAAATGAAAAGATTTTGGAATTACATAAATAAATTCCTAAACCCTGGATATAATGAAGAGGAGAGTGCCTAGAAACATCATAAACCAAGGAAAATTAACGATTGTATACAATCACTACCATTAAGGTGGATCATGATAAAAAAGTGTCAAATGATACACTTATTCTCTACTATATAACTATGACAACCTTATATAATTATTGTTCTTCACAATCCTTCATATAATTCAATTTTGATATGAATGTTAATTTACCACCAAAATCATTTTATACTGAACTATATTTGAAAAAAAACTAGTGGAAGGATGTTTACATATAAGATTTATAACTCTTATCTAATCAATATTCCAAGAAAGATACTCCCTACCCGTTTATTCATTCTTCCCTTTGTAGAATTTGACATAATTTTGGGTATGAATTAGATTTCTTGACATAAAGAACATATTAATTTTTATGATAAGTATATCTCATTCAATATCCCAAATCTCTCTACTATCAAATATCAACATAATCATTTTCATAAACCCCCTTTGGAAGAAAATTCTATTAGTTGGGTGTTGATACCCAATGTCACACCCTACCATGGATCACTATGTATAGTTACTGGAATATACCACCACAAGATATCCATCATGCCTTTCAATAATTTAGTGACTCTTTTCTATCTGTGGTTGTCTATAGGATTAAAATGGGGAGATTATAAATCCTATATAAGAGTGAACAGTAAAAATATAAACTACCAAGAATCATACACATCAGTGTACATAAAAAGGAATAAATAACTAGAACATCCTATAACAAAATGAAATATGGAAAAATGGAATAGATGACTGATCATAAAAAATTCTGATCACACACACAGATATATATATATATAATTTAAAATATATAAAATAGAATCTCTACAGTGTCATAAATCCATACTATATCCCAATTTCGCGTCCTAATCATAATCCTCCAACTCAAACACATAATCTTGGGCCTCAGCCTAATATGAACCTACAATGTGTGAATTCTTAGGTACCCAAGTTCCATGGACACCAAAGAAGGGTGTTAGTACATAACTCTATAAGGAACCACCTATACTATCCCATGTTGTACCAACAATGTAGTAATATGTGCATGTGACATTATCAGAATAAGTTAATAAGATACTAAAAAAATAAAACTAATAATGATACCAGCTTTGGAATGATTCCATAATTTATAAGAGTGTTACATAGTGATTATTCCAACTTGTATCAAGACAACTCAAAGTTCATATAAATATATCTAAGTTGTAACACTTGAGGCTTTTATAATAAATATTTTGTTTTTATGTTATATAAATAATCAAAGGAATCTTTCACTACACAAAACACTAGCTTGGCTTGATTTACATGAAATCGCGACCTTCCTCGATAGCTTGTATCGTACGCAATACTGAGTTTCACTAAACAACGATATGCTATTAAAATATTATTAAAACTAGCCGTTATGTATAGTAATACCCACTTTTCGAAATTTTATAAATTTTATTTTTCAAAATGGACTTCATTTTTGGATTCGGAATATTGAAATTAGCCTCAGGTGAAATTTTGGTATTTTTCTGAAAACATTGAATTTTTGATGAATAGTGAAAACACTCGGTTACTATTTAAAAACCGACTTTTTATTTAAATAATTATTTATTTTATTTAAATTTATTTTATGTAAAAATTGATACATAATACCTATATAAGTGCAGTTCAATTCATTGGAGTCAATTTATAATAATTTTAGATATATAAAAATTTTATTGAACTTTTCACCGTCTTTTACCCACCTCCTAGGAGAATTTTCAAATTTACATAAAACTTAATTTTACCGCTTATATGAGTGGAATTTGGAAAATCCAAGAGACACGGTTAATATCAAGGACTAAAATGTGTTTCAATGAGATTAAAATAATTTTTGGTGAATAGTAACTTTTTACTTCTTTTTTCCACGGTTAAAAATAAATAGGGTAATTAAGGGTAAAAATGTTATTGTTATTACCCTAACACATGTCCTAATTCTATTGTATAAGTTTAATTCAACCAAAGACAACTTTAGGAATAAAATATGACCATTTAGGGCCACTTGGATTAGATTAGGACATTTATTATTAATTTATTTAAAGAAGGGTTATAATAGTTAAAATCAATGTTTAATAACTAAATCATTTGTAATATAGGGTTATACAGAAGATAAATTAGACAATAAATATTTTTTTGAAATATAACAATATTTCCTACATAGTGGTATTTTATTTGTAATTTTTAGACTCTAAATAATTTAATTTATTTATGACACAATGATGATGCCGTAATTATTTTATTAATAAAATATTGACATAATTGATGTTATAAATACCCAAATAAATGTAATATGAGACTTTTTATGAATTAAAATAATTTTCTATGTTAATATGACATGTTAGTATTGATATAATTAAATTATTTCTAACTAATCTTTCTGTTATGGTTTTCACAAAAATCAATTACCAAATAGTGTCAAATTTGACATAAAAAAGTTTTAAAAAAAATATTATATTATTAATTGTTATTTTATTCCTAAAAATCTATGGTTCAGAAAATGATTTAGATAAGGATATATATATTAATAATAAACAACTTGGGGTTCTTTTGGCTTGTTATAGTATGTTTATTAACCTTATAGGGTAAGAAAACAAGAAGACACGGTAAAAGTTGAATTATCTATCTTAAAGTTAAATCTAAAGATAAGGTTAAAATAGAAATCTAAACTTGTATAAATTCTATTGGATGAGAGGATTTCAACCCATCCCCACCTTGTATTTGAAATAAATCAATTTTGAGCTATTAAAAACCGAATATGACTTTATAATAAAATAATAGTTTTATTTTTTCCAAAGGTGCCCCTCTCCTCCCTTATAAAAGGGCACCTCCTCCCTCTCTTTCTCACACCACATTGAGCTTTCAAACTCTTACAAACCCTGCCAAATTCTCTTCTCCACTTCCCTAGAAACATCCTAGAGGTCCTGGATTTCTTCAAAGACCAATTTTTGTGCCCTAAGAGGAGGTCTCAAAGAGGCGTTTCAAAGAAAAGGTAATGTCTGTTACCGATTTTTTAAACTTTATTTCTTCTTCCACATATTCATCTTTTGTTGTTTCATTATGAAGTAATAACATCAGTATCAATAATATACTGATATGTTATTATAAGTATGAAACAACCTTATTTCACAATCTATCCATCCTACGGAAAATGAAATCACCCCGCATGCGTACGTACGGAATACCGTCTCCACGCCGTGGTGTAAACTATTTTCCACCACCACCATACTTGGATGGGTATAATGGTGTAAATAATAACTATATATGATTATTGTAAAGTGATATTGATTCTTAAATAGTATACATACACTCCAATACAATTCCATGATCATTGGAACGATATCATCGCTCGTGCGTACGTACTGAATACCGTCTCCACGATGTGATGCGACCTGTTCTACATGATCTTCACTACATAATGATTATATAAATGAATTTAATGAATTAATATGATATATATTACATTAATAAAATTCTGGAAATGCGGTATCTATAACCTAAAGAGAAGAATAAGAATTTATTCGACAAAACACGCATAAGAACAAAAAGTAATAAACACCCGAATAACAAGTAGCAATGAAATATTACTAATAAGAATCTATGAATATGGCCATATATGATATCATAACATTGAGTATGATTTTGGAATAAGTCAATAACATTATTTAAATAATTATACAGGAGGTTCAGACACTTACTAAGCATATCGGACCTAAGGTGAGGGAAAATCTCATGATCTCATTTTTATCCGAGATTGTTTATACTTCAGAATCTACTAGGGAATATTTATCATCCACAACCATGTTTCCTCAATATGTAATATTATATATATCCTCCTACCATTTTTTTAATCAAATTTTACCCTTCAGTGAGTTTTTAGTAAAATATATGAAAGGAATCTTTTTTCGTTTTTCGTACGATGTACATTTTGACTTTTCCGACATAAGTACGAGAAGAATGTTTTTTTTAAAACTTATACGGCATGAATAGATTTTTAAAACATTATTTCCAAGAATCTTCCTTTAAAAGTTTTCATTTTTATTTTTAATCAACTTCTTTTATTACAAAATTATATGACATGTTAAGAAAGGAAAATGTTTTTGAAGTAGAAATGATATTTTCCTCAAGAATGGAGTTCAAGTGTTTTATCAAAATTATTTTCCATCTAAGATAATATAGGTTTCTATTTCTATCCTTATTATAACATTGATTTGATTATGTTGTGATGGAATTATTTTTATTAATTCCTTTAACTTATATGAATTGTTTTATGATGTCAAGATGTTTAAGAATCCCATTTTTATTACATGGGTTATGCAATGATGTATGATTTATGATTGTTTGGAACACATAGGAATGGTATCATTATGAGGTGGGTGGGACCTATATCTCCCTCCAATGCATTGGGTAAAGATTTATATCTCATGAGATAGACATGGCTAGAATGGCATGTTAAACCGGTTCAGTGAAACAAGACTGAAACGAGGAGTGAACTCGGTTCAGAAATGGACATTGTCCGCTATTATAGTCTTGGAAACGAGTCTTGACTAATATGAAATGATTCTCTATGATTATGTGTGTATTACTCAAAGTTTCATCTTTTATGTTATGATTATTGGGATTACATTTCACTACTATGATTTACCCCATGTTATGAAATTATGATCTCTTTTGCAGGTTAATATTTCCAAAATGATATGTTCTTATGAATATGATGTGATTGATATTTATTTTGTTTACCCTTACTGATCATTTGAGCTCACCCTTTTGTATGTTTTATTTCCCCAGGTTAGTAAGAAGGTTATTAAGTAGGATAAACCAAAAGGGACTCTAGATATGATGAAATAAGTGGGAGACAATGTAGATGCTTTATGAACCAGTTGTTTATGTTTCCCAGTATCTAAAGACACTATACCTATACGGTCCTTCAAGGTTTTGTTATATGTTGTAATAAGTGTACTTCAATTTTGAAGTATTAAAAATGTATGTAAAGTATGGGTCGTTATAGTTGGTATCAGAGGAAAGGTATAGTCAACCTATAGAAACTAGGATGTTAAAGCCTTAGTAAGAACCCTAAGGATAAGTCTAAGCATAGAACAAAATATTAGTGTTTTAGAAATGGCCATGAACAACCTGTGATAAGACCTTAAGTGTGAAATTCTATTCTTTATTATGTGGTTTTCCTACTATAATTACTGTTGCTCACATTATTCTTCTTGGTTTTAGACAATGGCTGGAACCCGAAGAAACCATGTTAATGAGGAATGCGACGGGCAATGCAATGATTGTCCCCTTGAGAAACCAAACGTTATGGGAGCTAGAATGAAAAATCTTATAGCCATGAAAACACCACTTTCTCAAGCTATGAATCATACAGGACTTCCAAACGAGCTAAGAAAGGAGAAACATTCTGTTGAATCCTTCACGAGGCAGCGTCCACCTTCATTCAGCGGGTCTTCAGATCCATTAGTGTCTGAACAATGGATCAGTACCACGGAAAAGATATTTTCAATTATTCAATATTCTGAACATGATAAAGTCATCTTATAAGTTTATCATTTGGAAGGTGAAGCTGATCAATGGTGGAATCTTATTAAGAATACGAGGCAAAGGGATGAAATTGAGTCCATGGAATGGGACGAGTTCAAGAACATATTTTTCAATAAGTACTTTCCGTGTATTCATCGAACAATGATGGAGAAGGAGTTTATTGAACTAAAGTAAAAGGATGATGAATCTGTTGGTACCTACGAAGAAAATTTTACTAGACTTGCAAGGTACGCTTCTGGTATTATTATCTAACCTGAGAGTAAGATCGATCGATTCTTTAGTGGCATAAAACCATGTATAAAAAGGGTATTAGCCATAAAGGACTTCAATAGCTACGAGGAAATTATTCAATGTGCTCTCAAGGTTGATATTGAGATTTGTGTAACCCATCAGCCATATGGGTTTGATAATAAGAGGAAAATGGAATTCAAAGGAAAATCTAAAGACCACACTGAAAAGGAGATGAGTTTTTCCTTATGCTCAAAGTGTGGAATGAAACATGGAGGAAATTGTCTTAAGGGGACAAGAAAATGTTATAAGTGTGGAAAAGAAGGCCATCAGGCAATTGAATGTCGAAATAATGGGATGAATATGTCTAATGATGAAAACAAAGGAAGGGATACACAGAATGAACCTACTATACTTCAATGTTTCAAGTGTAAGGAAATGGGGCATTATGAAAAGCAATGCCCTAGTCCAAGGGTTTATGATGATGATCGACATCAACAAACTCTTAAGTCAAAAGACAAAGGAATGTCACATGCAATTTTTATCAACGATGTGGAGTACGATAACGAAGTTTTCAAAGGTACACTTACCATCCACTCTAAAGTAGAAAATGTTTTATTTGATTCTTGATCCACCCACTCTTTTATTTCTGAAGAATTTTCTAAGGTTATAACTATATTACCTCAACAATTAGATGTTGAGTTAGCTATGACAACTCATAATGGCACCATAGTTGCATCAAAAGATTATAATTCTTCTCCGATTGAAGTTTGGGGGAAAGTGCTTCCTGAAAATCTTGTGGTCCTTCCTATAGTGGAATTTGATGTGATTATTGGCATGGATTGGCTTTCTTTATATGGATCTCATATCAATTTCCAATGAAGGGAAGTCACATTTCATATTCCAGATCAATCTATGATCGTCTATCGATGCAAGGATGAACATAACCTTTTAGTTGAAATTTCTTCCATCTTATGGGTCTTGATTCCACTAAATGAAGGTTATTTATCTCAAATGGTTTGTGATAAACTCACGATTAAGAATATGCCCATTGTACGAGAGTTTGATGATGTCTTTCTGGAGGAATTTCAGGGTCTTCTACCAAATCGTGAAGTCGAGTTTTCAATAGAACTTCTACTGGGTGGTTTGCCTATTTCAAAGACACCTTATAGAATGGCCCCAATTGAGTTGCAGGAATTGAAGAAGAAACTCCAAGAGAATATTGATAAGGGATTCATACTCCCTAGTGTGTCACCTTGGGAAGCACCTATTCTATTTGTTAATAAGAAAGATGGATCAATGCGACTCTGCATTGATTATCGAGAACTTAACAAGATCATTATCAAGAAAAAATATCCTCTCCCATGCATTGATGACTTATTTGACCAACTACGCGGAGCTCAATACTTTTCCAAGATTGATCTTCATTCAGGGTATCATCAATTAAGGGTCAAAAGGGAGGATATACCAAAGATGGATTTTCGTACAAGGTATGGACAATATGAATTTATAGTGATGCCATTTGGTCTTACTAATGCCCCTTCTATCTTCATGGATCGGATGAATAGAGTCTTTAGAGACTATCTTGATCAGTTTGTGGTAGTCTTCATAGATGATATTTTGGTCTATTCAAAGAGAAATGAAGATCATGAAGATCATTTGAGAATTATATGAAAGACCCTGAGAAAGGATAAGCTTTATGAAAAATTTACCAAGTGTGAATTTTGGCTTCAAAAAGTTTTATTTTTGGGTAGCATAATCTCAAAAGAGGTGATATATGTGGATCCAGCAAAAACATGGGTTATCGAATGATGGTTGAGACCAACAACAGTAACTGACATCTGAAGTTTTCTTCATTTGGATGGATATTATCGACGTTTTGTGAAGGATTTTTCACGATTATCTAATACACTCACCAGGTTGACTCGAAAAGGAGTTAAGTTCATTTGGATGTAGGAATGTGAAGGGAATTTCAAGGAGTTGAAAAGAAGGTTATCTAGTGCACCTGTGCTCACACTGCCTTGTAGTGGAGAAAGGTTTCTGATCTACAGTGATGCACCCAAGAAGGGGCTGGGGTGTGTTCTCATGCAAAACGATATGGTGATAGCTTATGCCTCACGACAGTTGAAAATACATGAGTAAATTTACACAACTCATGATTTGGAGTTAGCTACGGTAATCTTTTCATTATCGATTTGGAGGCATTTTCATTATGGAGAAAGGTGTGATATTTATACTGATCATAAAAGTTTAAAGTATATTTTCACAAAAAAAGGAGATGAATATGCACCAAATAATATGGTTGAAGCAGATTAAAGATTACGACTGCTCAATTCATTACCACCCTGGGAAAGAAAACAAGGTGGCAGATGCATTAAGTCGACTGGACCATGCTAGCTTGTAATACCCCAACCCTAGTTACCCAGAGTCGGTGCATTATTACATAACATTGGCATGATCAAAAGAAAGATCAAATCTCGAAAGACCGATTGGTTTAGTAGCCTTGGAAACAATAGATATATTCATAAGTTTTACATTACATCATAAAATGAAAAACTACTACAACAACATAATTTCTCCATAATCCACACACATATCCCCACATAATATCCCTGCAGGTCATTCATAATTTACTTCTTCACTTCCTGGGAAAAATAAAACATAGAAAAGGGGTGAGCTCAAATGCCCAGTAAGGATAACAATATAGCAGAAACTTTCATAAATAAGAATAAACATTTAAGGCAACGTATAACTAAAACAAAAGCCTTTCAAACATGAACTTTCAACATGGTATGGCATAAATAAAATGAAATAATTCCATTTACTTATTCACATGGATATTCTACTAATCGAATAATCACATGAAAAAATCAATAACCACTTTCATAATGTGGGAATGCATAATGCCAGACTATCATAACCACATAGTCAAGGCCTCGTGCCAAGACTAAAAATAAGATTTTGTCAAGGCCTTGAGCCAAGACACTAGTTTGTCTCATGAGACCTAACGATGCATCGAGGAGCTATAGCGGGCTCCACCCATCACATATTATGTCCAATGCATTCCCATATGAAAAGGTTTAAACATAACATAAACATTCGTATTAAAACTAGCATACGAAATGTAAATAATTTCACCATAAACTATAAATTGTATAAAAATAGCACATCCACAGTCAAACATATCACAAAACCTTCAATACAATATAGATGTTTTGTATCATAATAAATCAACTTCAAATAATCTTAAAATCCATCAAAGGATGTTGACATAGATGAAATCAATATTCTTTTTAAAGAAATATCTCCTTTTAATTTGAAATCATTTAAGATCCATATTAAAAAAACATTTTTTTGAAAATATTCTTCTATGTTTGTAAGGGAATCTTTGAAGATTTTATAACGGCGGAAAATAGCCGCACCCGCCGTATGAGTTAAAAAAAACATTCTTACCTTAATTCTGTCGAAAAGGTTAAAAAGGACCTTGTTTTGAAAACGACCGAAAGATTCCTTTATAAACCACATATAAAAGTCAAAAAGGGTATAAATTACTTTAACTCATATTCTAGTAAATAGTAAAAATGTTTTGAAATACATTTTTAAGAAACATGGATGTGGATGATAAAGAGATCCCAGTAGATTATTACGTATAAACAACCTCGGATAATGAAGAGATTGTGAAATAACCCTTACCTTGTACTTTTCCTTGGTTGGGGTAGGTTAACCTCCTGTATAATGGTGAAATAATTGTTATTAAATTATACAAGAATATTAATATGATATCATATATGATCTTTTAACATTGATTTGATAATAATATCTTAGAATTATCGTCGTTTCAGGTGTTAACTTACTCATTTTCTTTTATATGTTTTGTTACATAAGCCATTTTTGTTGTATCTTATTCATATTCAGAATGATATCAAGTCCTTAAAAATCATTTTTAAATCATCAAATGATAATTATACTTGAATGGATACGATGGAAATGAATCTCATCGCGTTCGTGGAGACGGTAGTCCATACGTACGCACGAGCGACAATATCATTATTTTGATATTAAAATAATATATAAATGGATGGTATATCATATATACAGAATCATTAACATGTTATATTTATTATTTACATGAGTTACACATCATTATTATACCCATCCAAATAATAATATATTGAATAACAATTACACCACGACGTGGAGACGGTAAGCCGTACGTACGCACGTATGGTGACATGTTATTCAAAGGGTGGATAGAATACTGAATATGGTTGTACCATATTTATAATAACATCACATTATATATTTGATACTGGATTAATTATTTTAGAATGGTAAAAACAAAGGAAGAAGAAGTAGAAGAAGAAATGAACTTAGAAAAGGGTGGTGAAATCATTACCTCTTCTTCGGGTTCTTCCTTTTGATTTGATAAAAAGGGCTCCGTAGGTTGGCTTTCTGATCAAAATAAGGCCCCTAGGTTGTATTGAGGGAAGTTGGGAGAGTATTTGAGCAGAGTTTGGCCGAACCAAAAGGATTTGAAGGTGTGAAGAAATGAGAAGGAGGAGTGCCCTTTTATAAGAGGGGTGAGGGGCACCTTTGGAAAAGCTAGAAATATTAATTTATAATAAATTCATATTCGGTTTCTAATGGATCCAAAGTTGATTATTCAAAGGTTAAGGTTGGGATGGGTCGAAAACAACTCAACCAATAGAATTTAGACAAGTTTGGGTACTTATATTAACCTTATCTTTAAGTATTAACTCAAAGTTAATTAGTTTCACTTTTACAATGTCTCTTTGTATTTTTATATAATATGGTTAATAAACTTACTACATAAATCCAAGAGACCCCCAAGTGGTCCATTAATGATGAACCTATAATGATATAAGTCTCTTGGCCGAACCTTAGATTTTTAGGAATTTAATATCAATTAATAATATAATATTTGTTTTAAGAACTATTTTATGACAATTTTGACACTATTCAATAGTTGATTTTTGTGAAACTCATAACAGATTGATTACTTCGAAAAAAGTCAATTAAATAAATCCTAATATATCATATTATCCTATAAAATTATTTTAATTCATTAAAAGTTTCATATTATATTTATTTGGGTATTTATAATATCAATTATTTTAATTTTTCATTATTTTAGTAATTACTGCATCATCATTGTGTCATAAATAAAATAAATTATTTAATGTCTAAAAATTATAAATAAAATATCATTATGTAGGAAATCTTTTTATCTTTCTAATTAATATTTATAATCGAAAATCTAACATATATAAACCTATGTAAAAATTCTTTTTCTAAAAGATATATGCTTGTGTCATTTTTGTATTCATTTTAACTTAATTAAAATAAAGTGTCATTATCACTTACAAGTGGATCCATGGGGTCCCAAAATCGACCCAAAGATTACCATGGTAGACCATGTATCAACCAATAGGGTTAAGACACGTTTTAGGGTAATTTAATATTATTATAATATTATTTGTTAACCCTTATTTACCGGATTTACCCTTAACCATGGTAAATAAAATATTTACCGCAGTAATTATTCAAAATGTCTAAAAATAAAAGTTACCTATTTACACAATTTGAACATCCTGATTCCAAATATGGAATCCATTTTCCTAAATTCAAAACACAGAATTGGCAGAAATTAATTTAAAATTAATTCCCGCTGTCAAAACAAAAAGCGTGTTTTTAAGAGATAATAACTATCAAAAGATTGACACTTGTTTATGTTCGGTTTAATTGTAAAATTATGTCCAATGACCAACATTATATTAAATGGTAAAAATATATTCTAAATATACTTTAAAACTACTAAAATTCATAATTTATCACTACTAATTATTTTGATTAAAAAAGTTGTTTTAAATTAAAATTTAGTAATTTTCACTATTCATCAAAATATGAAAGTTATCCGAAAAGTACCAAAATTTCACCTTAGGCTAAATTAGATATTCCGAATCCAAAAATGAAGTCTATTTTGAAATATAAAATATATATAATTTTAAAAAGTAGATATTACTATTCATAACGGCTAGTTTGATTGGTTGTTAGAACTCGGTGTTGCGTACAACACACGCTATCGCATTATTCAAAGAGAAGCGTACCGTAGAAGCTTGGGGTGTTACATTCTACCCTCCTTCAAATACTTTCGTCCTCGAAATTTCTAGAATACTATCGCATGAAAAGACTCGGGTGTTTCTTCATCATAAGTTCCTCGGGTTCCCACGTTGCCTCTTCCATCTTATGGTTTCTCCACAAAACTTTTACCAGACGCGTCGTCCGGTTTCTCAGCACTTGTTCTCTTGTATCAAGAATCTTGACGGGCTCTTCGCAATAAGACAGATCGGGTTCCAGTTCTAATTTTTCATAGGTGAGTACATGCGTTGGGTCAGGCATGTATTTCCTCAACATAGATACATGGAACACATCGTGAACTTTGGAGAGACTTGGCGGCATTGCCAATCGGTAAGCTACAACCCCAATTCGTTCTAGAATTTCAAAGGGTCCGATGTACCTGGGACTCAATTTACCTTTCTTACCAAAACGTATGACTCCCTTCCATGGAGATACCTTTAGGAAAACATGATCACCGACTTGAAATTCCAAATTCTTCCTTCGATTATCGGCATAGCTCTTCTGGCTACTTTGAGCTGCTCTGATGTGATTTTGGATTACTTTCACCTTTTCCACTGTTTCCTCTACCAGTTCTGGGCCTACAAGTTTTCTTTCACCAACTTCATCCCAACAGGTTGGTGTACGACATCTCTTTCCATATAACACTTCATATGGTGCCATCTGAATACTCGAATGGAAGCTGTTGTTATAGGAAAATTCTACCAGTGGTAAATATTGATCCCACATACCCTGAAAGTCAAATGAGCAAGATCTCAACATGTCTTCTAAGGTCTGAATAGTCCGTTCTGATTGTCCATCTGTCTGAGGGTGGTAAGAAGTGCTCAAATGAAGTTTAGTATCCAGGGATTTCTGAAGACTTTTCCAAAATCTTGAAGTAAAACGGGGATCACGATCAGAAACAATTGATAGGGGTACTCCATGAAGTCTCACAACTTCATTAATATATAGTCTTGCTAGATGTTCCAGGGATAGATCTTCTCTTATAGCAAGAAAATGTGCTGACTTGGTAAGACAATCAACAATAACCCATATTGCATCATTCCTTCTAGGAGTCTTTGGTATTCCCATGATAAAGTCCATCGTAATATTGTCCCATTTCCTCTCCGGTATGGGAAGAGGTTGCATGACTCCTCCAGGCTGTTTCCTTCCAGCTTTCACTTGTTGACAAACCATACATCTTGACACAAAATCAGCAATCTCCCTCTTCATGTTGTCCCACCAAAAATGTTCCTTCAAATCTCTATTCATTTTTGTGCTCCCAGGGTGTATAGAGAAATTGGAATTATGAGCATCATCCAGCAATTCCCTTTTTAGATCAGGTAAATCAGGAACACAAAGTCTCTTCCCGAATTTCAAAATTCCATCATCATACACAAAGTCTCTCAATATCCCATCATTCACAGCTTTAATCTTCTTTTGGAATTCTTCATCATCGGTCTGAGAAATCTTAATCCTTTCTAGTAAAGATGGTTTGGCAACCATTTGAAAAATCATTGATGTTTCACCTTCCCTGGTTATTCCCATGTCCATCTTCACTAGATCCATGAAAATTGGATCCCTTTCAATTCTCATATTGTTCAAAACTCCATGGTCTTTTCTACTCAAAGCATCTTCCACCTTTTTTGCCTTCCCCGGGTGGTAGTGTATCGTACAATCATAATCCTTGAGTAATTCAAGCCATCTCCTTTGCCTCATGTTGAGTTCTTTTTGTGAGAAAATATACTTCAAACTCTTTTGATCAGTATAAATCTCACATTTTTCACCATAGAGGTAGTGCCTCCATATCTTCAAAGCAAAGATCACAGCTGCTAACTCAAGATCATGAGTAGGATAATTTTGTTCATGAATTTTCAACTGTCGTGATGCATAGGCAATAACTCTATCATTCTGCATAAGGACACAACCAAGTCCTTTCTTCGATGCATCACTATAAATAACAAACCCATCATTCCCCGATGGTAGAGTCAATATAGGAGCATTGACTAATCTTTTCTTCAGTTCTTCAAAACATTCTTCACACTCTTTTGTCCAAACAAATTTAACCCCTTTACGTGTGAGCTTCGTTAATGGGTTAGCCAATCGGGCAAAATTCTGGACGAAACGTCGATAATAACCTTCCAAACCAATAAAACTGCGTACCTCAGTTATACTCGTAGGTGCTGGCCATTCTTGGATTTCCTTGGTCTTAGAAGGATCAACAGAGATTCCATCTTTAGAGACAATATGGCCAAGAAAAGAAATCTCATGAAGCCAAAATTCACACTTGCTAAACTTCCCATATAATTCATGCCTCCTCAGAGTCTACAAGATAATGCGCAAGTTATTTTCATGATCTTCGTAGGTTTTGGAGTATACCAAGATATCATCAATAAATACCACCACAAATTCATCGAGATACTCCTTGAAAACTCAATTCATCAGATCCATGAATACAGAGGGTGCATTAGTCAATCCAAATGGCATTACAGTAAACTCGTAATGCCCGTACCTGGTTCGAAATGCTGTCTTTGGAATGTCTTCCTTCTTCACACACAACTGATGGTATCCAGATCGAAGGTAAATCATTGAAAAGTATTGAGCTCCATGTAGTTGGTCAAATAAATAATCAATACGAGGTAGGGGATACTTGTTCTTTATCGTTATAGCATTGATCTCCCTGTAGTCGATACATAACCTCATAGATCCATCTTTCTTTTTAACAAAAAGAACAGGGGCTCCCCATGGAGAAACACTAGGGCGAATAAATCCCTTATTACTCAATTCCTCTAGTTGTTTCTTTAGTTCGACTAACTCTACAGTGGCCATTCTATAAGGGGTCTTCGATATAGGCCTTGATCTAGGAATCAAATCAATGGAAAACTCAACTTCTTGTTCTGGAGGATGTCCAGGTAAATATTCCGGAAATACATCTACAAATACTTTCACAACAGGTACATCCTCTATTTGAACATTCCTTTCCTCACTGATAGTTATTTCATTCTCTTCCTCCCCAATAATTGAATTAAGTTGAGCTACTGGGGGTGGATCTAAATAAGAATTAGGTGGTGACGATTCTGCTCTAAAGATAAGGTGTTCCTTATCATTATCATCAAGAATCATAACCTCTTTCTTCTTACAATAAATCTTCGCATCATAGTCCGAAAGCCAGTCCATACCGAGGATTATATCAAACTCAATCATAGGTATGACGATGAGATCAGCAGATAAAGAAAATTTATGTGCTCTAATGGGGACTGATTCACAAAACTTTGTTGCAATGATACTTCTCTTAGGAGTTTTAACTGACAACTCCCTTATTAAATCAAATTGGAAATATCTAATTTTCTTAGCAAACTAGGAAGATATGAAACAATGCGACGATCCAGAGTCAAATAATGCATTTTCTAAACTTGAGGAAACCATTAAATTACCTGCCACCACGTCTTTTGGAGCTTCTACCTCTGCAGTAGTGATAGCATAAGCCTGTCCTTGATCCCTTGGCCTTTTCTGAGGTAAGTTCTCCTGACGCTTAGGACATGCATTTGCATAATGCCCCATCTCCCTGCAATTGTAGCACTGAACGTTGGTAGCTTCCTTCTTCCCCTTGCAATCACGAGCTTGGTGACCTTTTTCACCACACTTGTAACAGACTCCCATTCCCTTCAAGCAAGTACCAGGATGTTTCTTCCCGCATTTACCACAAGATGGATATTCAAACTTTCCCTTCTTCCCCTTATTTCCATTCCCAGATTGATCAGCAGGTCTCTTCTTCTCTTGCTTTGCTTTAAAGTCATAAGACTTAGAGAATTCCTTTTCGTTCTTGATAGCACATGAGACAATGTCTTCGTACGATGAAAAGGATTGTGAGACTAACGCTTGACGGAGAAGTGGTTTTAACCCATCAAAGAAACAATCAATCTTACTTCTTGGGTTGCGAATATAATCTCCAGCATACCTTGCTAACCTTGTAAAGTTAGCCTCATACTTTGTGACATTCTCAGCCTCCTTTTGTCTCAGACTCAGAAATTGCCTTTCCATATCTTCTCGATGGTCGCGAGGAAAGTATTTTTCTAAAAACAGATCTTTGAACTCCCTCCATTCCATATTTGATACTTCATCATCTTCCTTCATGTTTTGAATCAATGACCACCATTGATCAGCATCTCCAGTGAGGCGGTAAACTGCCATGATAACTTTTTCCCTTTCACTGCTCCCCAAAGCCTGAAATATTTTCTCTAGGGAATTTATCCACTGCTCGGCTACTAAGGGATTTGTATTCCTATTGAACGTTGGTGGCTGTATCCTCATGAATCGATCTAACATTGATCATCCATGCTGCGGATCAGGGTGCTCCATACGGGTAAGGTTATTATTCATAACCTGAGTAAGTTGTCCCAGTATGGTGATTAGCTGATCGGCACCAGTTGCATCACCAGCCCCACTATAATTATCTTGAGCAGGAGGGAAATCCCTGCATGGAGTGCATGCATTGATACGGTTTCCATTTCTTCCACTAGGCGCCATTTCTAAACAATGGCATAAACTAGATTAGTTTATGAATTAAAATACATAATCCCATACTTATAAAACACTTAACATAAATTGAACTATTTATGGATATAATCCATAATCATAAAAATGTTTTCTTTGAGGAAGTATATACTCATAAACCCTTCATAATGATTTGTAAAGAAAATGAGAGTTATCCTAAGCATATCCCCCGGGAGTGTCGTAACCAAGAGTGCAGCAAGGCCCGTTGTCGTGCACCAGTTCCCGTTCGAGTCTAGCTCAAAGCGGTGTTTTCGGGTTTTACCCCTAGGTACATCTGTTCCAGAGCCGCCTCTACCTGCTCGTATCCAGACAGGGATGTATTTCTCGGAAAACTCACAAAATCTCTACAATACCAAAATTCTAGGAAGTTCTTCTATACTAATCCTCAAAGTTCATCTTAGGTCTACGTGCTCTAATCAGAGTTTATCTAAATCTAGCTTCTAAGGTTTGTACTAAACTTCCTCTGATACCAACTGTAATGCCCCGACCCTAGTTACCCAGAGTCTGTGCATTATTACATAACATTGGCATGATCAAAAGAAAAGATCAAATCTCGAAAGACTGATTGGTTTAGTAGCCTTGGAAACACTAGATATATTCATAAGTTTTACATTACATCATAAAATGAAAAACTACTACAACAAAATAATTTCTCCATAATCCACACTCATATCCCCACATAATATCCCTGCAGGTCATTCATAATTTACTTCTTCACTTCCTGGGAAAAATAAAACATAGAAAAGGGGTGATCTCAAATGCCCAGTAAGGATAACAATATAGCGGAAACATTCATAAATAAAAATAAACATTTAAGGCAATGTATAACTAAAACAAAAGCCTTTCAAACATGAACTTTCAACATGGTATGACATAAATAAAATGAAATAATTCCATTTACTTATTCACATGGATATTCTACTAATCGAATAATCACATGAAAAAATCAATAACCACTTTCATAATGTTGGAATGCATAATGCCAGACTATCATAACCACATAGTCAAGGCCTCGTGCCAAGACTACAAATAAGATTTTGTCAAGGCCTTGTGCCAAGACACTAGTTTGTCTCATGAGACCTACCGATGCATCGAGGAGCTATTGCGGGCTCCACCCGTCACATATTAAGTCCAATGCATTCCCATATGAAAAGGTTTAAACATAACATAAACATTCGTATTAAAACTAGCATACGAAATGTAAATAATTTCACCATAAACTATGAATGGTATAAAAATAGCACATCCACAGTCAAACATATCACAAAACCTTCAATACAATATAGAAGTTTTTTATCATAATAAATCAACTTCAAATAATCTTAAAATCCATCAAAGGATGTTGACATAGATGAAATCAATATTATTTTTAAATAAATATCTCCTTTTAATTTGAAATCATTTAAGATCCATATTAAATAAAACATTTTCTTTGAAAATATTCTTATAAGTTTGTAAGGGAAGCTTTGAAGATTTTATAACGGCGGAAAATAGCCGCACCTGCCGTATAAGTTAAAAAAAACATTCTTACCTTAATTCTGTCGAAAAGGTTAAAAAGGACCTTGTTTTGAAAACGACTGAAAGATTCCTTTATAAACCACATATAAAAGTCAAAAAGGGTATAAATGACTTTAACTCATATTCTAGTAAATAGTAAAAATGTTTTGAAATACATTTTTAAGAAACATGGATGTGGATGATAAAGAGATCCCAGTAGATTATTACGTATAAACAACCTTGGATAATGAAGAGATTGCGAAATAACCCTTACCTTGTACTTTTACTTGGTTGGGGTAGGTTAACCTCCTATATAATGGAGAAATAATTGTTATTAAATTATACAAGAATATTAATATGATATCATATATGATCTTTTAACATTGATTTGTTAACAATATCTTAGAATTATCGTCGTTTCGGGTGTTAACTTACTCATTTTCTTTTATATGTTTTGTTACATAAGCCATGTTTGTTGTATCTTATTCATATTCAGAATGATATCACGTCCTTAAACATCATTTTTAAATCATCAAATGATAATTATACTTGAATGGATACGATGGAAATGAATCTCATCGCGTTCGTGGAGACGGTAGTCCATACGTACGCACGAGCGACAATATCATTCTTTTGATATTAAAATAATATATAAATGGATGGTATATCATATATACAGAATCATTAACATGTTATATTTATTATTTACATGAGTTACACATCATTATTATACCCATCCAAATAATAATATATTGAATAACAATTACACCACGACATGGAGACGGTAAGTCGTACGTACGCACGTATGGTGACATGTTATTCAAAGGGTGGATAGAATACTGAATATGGTTGTACCATATTTATAATAACATCACAGTATATATGTGATACTGGATTTATTATTTTAGAATGGTAACAACAAAGGAAGAAGAAGTAGAAGAAGAAATGAACTTAGAAAAGTGTGGTGAAATCATTACCTCTTCTTCGGGTTATTCCTTTTGATTTGATCAAAAGGGCTTCGTAGGTTGGATTTCTGATCAAACTAAGGCCCCTAAGTTGTATTTAGGGAAGTTGGGAGAGTATTTGGTCAGAGTTTGGACGAACCAAAAGGCTTTGAAGGTGTGAAGAAATGAGAATGAGGAGTGCCCTTTTATAAGAGGGGTGAGGGGCACCTTTGGAAAAGCTAGAAATATTAATTTATAATAAATTCATATTCGGTTTCTAATAGATCCAAAGTTGATTATTCAAAGGTTAAGGTGGGGATGGGTCGAAAACAACTCAACCAATAGAATTTAGACACGTTTGGGTACTTATATTAACCTTATCTTTAAGTATTAACTCTAAGTTAATTAGTTTCACTTTTACAATGTCTCTTTGTATTTTTATATAATATGGTTAATAAACTTACTACATACATCCAAGAGACCCCCAAGTGGTCCATTAATGATGAAACTATCATGATATAAGTCTCTTGGCCGAACCTTAGATTTTTATAAATTTAACATCAATTAATAATATAATATTTGTTTTAAGAACTATTTTATGTCAATTTTGACACTATTCAATAGTTGATTTTTGAGCAACTCATAACAGATTGATTACTTCGAAAAACGTCAATTAAATAAATCCTAATATATCATATTATCCTATAAAATTAGTTTAATTCATTAAAAGTTTCATATTATATTTATTTGGGTATTTATAATATCAATTATTTTAAGTTTTCACTATTTTAGTAATTACTGCATCATCATTGTGTCATAAATAAAATAAATTATTTAATGTCTAAAAATTATAAATAAAATATAATTATGTAGGAAATCGTTTTATCTTTCTAATGAGTATTTATAATCGAAAATCCAACATATATAACCCTATGTAAAAATTCTTTTGCTGAAAGATATATGCTTGTGTCATTTTTGTATTCATTTTAACTTAATTAAAATAAAGTGTCATTATCACTTACAAGTGGATCCATGGGGTCCCAAAATCGACCCAAAGATTACCATGGTCGACCATGTATCAACCAATAGGGTTAAGACACGTTTTAGGGTAATTTAATATTATTATAATATTATTTTTTAACCCTTATTTACCGGATTTACCCTTAACCATGGTAAATAAAATATTTACCGCAGTAATTATTCAAAATGTCTAAAAATAAAAGTTACCTATTTATACAATTTGAACATCCTGATTCCAAATATGGAATCCATTTTCCTAAATTCAAAACACAGAATTGGCAGAAATTAATTTAAAATTAATTCCCGCTGTCAAAACAAAAAGCGTGTTTTTAAGAGATAATAACTATCAAAAGATTGACACTTGTTTATGTTCGGTTTAATTGTAAAATTATGTCCAATTACCAACATTATATTAAATGGTAAAAATATATTCTAAATATTCTTTAAAACTACTAAAATTCATAATTTATCACTATTAATTATTTTGATTAAAAAGGTTGTTTTTAATTAAAATTTAGTAATTTTCACTATTCATCAAAATATGAAAGTTATCCGAAAAGTACCAAAATTTCACCTTAGGCTAAATTAGATATTCCAAATCCAAAAATGAAGTCTATTTTGAAATATAAAATATATATAATTTTAAAAAGTAGATATTACTATTCATAACGGCTAGTTTGATTGGTTGTTAGAACTCGGTGTTGCGTACAACACACGCTATCGCATTATTCAAAGAGAAGCGTACCGTAGAAGCTTGGGGTGTTACATTCTACCCTCCTTCAAATAATTTCGTCCTCGAAATTTCTAGAATACTATTGCATGAAAAGACTCGGGTGGTTCTTCATCATAAGTTCCTCGGGTTCCCACATTACCTCTTCCATCTTATGGTTTCTCCACAAAACTTTTACCAGACGCGTCGTCCGGTTTCTCAGCACTTGTTCTCTCGTATCAAGAATATTGACGGGCTCTTCACAATAAGACAGATCGGGTTCCAGTTCTAATTCGTCATAGGTGAGTACATGCGTTGGGTCAGGCATGTATTTCCTCAACATAGATACATGGAACACATCGTGAACTTTGGAGAGACTTGGCGGCATTGCCAATCGGTAAGCTACAACCCCAATTCGTTCTAGAATTTCGAAGGGTCCGATGTACCTGGGACTCTATTTACATTTCTTACCAAAACGTATGACTCCCTTCCATGGAGATACCTTTAGGAAAACATGATCACCGACTTGAAATTCCAAATTCTTCCTTCGATTATCGGCATAGCTCTTCTGGCTACTTTGAGCTGCTCTGATGTGATTTTGGATTACTTTCACCTTTTCCACCGTTTCCTCTACAAGTTCTGGGCCTACAAGTTTTCTTTCACCAACTTCATCCCAACAGGTTGGTGTACGACATCTCTTTCCATATAACGCTTCATATGGTGCCATCTGAATACTCGAATGGAAGCTATTGTTATAGGAAAATTCTACCAGTGGTAAATATTGATCCCACATACCCTGAAAGTCAAGTGAGCAATATCTCAACATGTCTTCTAAGGTCTGAATAGTCCGTTCTGATTGTCCATCTGTCTGAGGGTGGTAAGCAGTGCTCAAATGAAGTTCAGTATCCAGGGATTTCTGAAGACTTTGCCAAAATCTTGAAGTAAAACGGGGATCACGATCAGAAAAAATTGATATGGGTAGTCCATGAAGTCTCACAACTTCATTAATATATAGTCTTGCTAGACGTTCCAGGGATAGATCTTCTCTTATAGCAAGAAAATGTGCTGACTTGGTAAGACGATCAACAATAACCCATATTGCATCATTCCTTCTAGGAGTCTTTGGTAGTCCCATGATAAAGTCCATCGTAATATTGTCCCATTTCCTCTCCGGTATGGGAAGAGGTTGCATGACTCCTCCAGGCTGTTGCCTTACAGCTTTCACTTGTTGACAAACCATACATCTTGACACAAAATCAGCAATCTCCCTCTTCATGTTGTCCCACCAAAAATGTTCCTTCAAATCTCTATACATTTTTGTGCTCCCAGGGTGTATAGGGAAATTGGAACTATGAGCATCATCCAGCAATTACCTTTTTAGATCAGGTAAATCGGGAACACAAAGACTCTTCCCGAATTTCAAAATTCCATCATCATACACAAAGTCTCTCAATCTCCCATCATTCACAGCTTTAATCTTCTTTTGGAATTCTTCATCATCGGTCTGAGAACTCTTAATCCTTTCTAGTAAAGATGGTTTGGCAACCATTTGAAAAAGCATTGATGTTTCACCTTCCCTGGTTATTCCCATGTCCATATTCACTAGATCCATGAAAATTGGATCCCTTTCAATTCTCATATTGTTCAAAACTCCATTGTCTTTTCTACTCAAAGCATCTGCCACCTTTTTTGCCTTCCCCAGGTGGTAGTGTATCGTACAATCATAATCCTTGAGTAATTCAATCCATCTCCTTTGCCTCATGTTGAGTTCTTTTTGTGAGAAAATATACTTCAAACTCTTGTGATCAGTATAAATCTCACATTTTTCACCATAGAGGTAGTTC
Source organism: Viscum album (assembly GCA_963277665.1). Taxonomy (NCBI): domain Eukaryota; kingdom Viridiplantae; phylum Streptophyta; class Magnoliopsida; order Santalales; family Viscaceae; genus Viscum; species Viscum album. The sequence goes on from OY728140.1 coordinate 1,609,724,031, forward strand.
TTCCATATCTTCAAAGCAAAGATCAGAGCTGCTAACTCAATATCATGAGTAGGATAATTTTGTTCATGAATTTTCAACTGTCGTGATGCATAGGCAATAACTCTATCATTCTGCATAAGGACACAACCAAGTCCTTTCTTCGATGCATCACTATAAATAACAAACCCATCATTCCCCGATGGTAGAGTCAATATAGGAGCATTGACTTATCTTTTCTTCAGTTCTTCAAAACATTCTTCACACTCTTTTGTCTAAACAAATTTAACCCCTTTACGTGTGAGCTTCATTAATGGGTTAGCCAATCGGGAAAAATTCTGGACGAAACGTCGATAATAACCTTCCAAACCAATAAAACTGCGTACCTCAGTTATACTCGTAGGTGCTGGCCATTCTTGGATTTCCTTGGTCTTAGAAGGATCAACAGAGATTCCATCTTTAGAGACAATATGGCCATGAAAAGAAATCTCATGAAGCCAAAATTCACACTTGCTAAACTTCCCATATAATTCATGCCTCCTCAGAGTCTACAAGATAATGCGCAAGTGATTTTCATGATCTTCGTAGGTTTTGGAGTATACCAAGATATCATCAATAAATACCACCACAAATTCATCGAGATACTCCTTGAAAACTCTATTCATCAGATCCATGAATACAGAGGGTGCATTAGTCAATCCAAACGGCATTACAGTAAACTCGTAATGCCCGTACCTGGTTCGAAATGCTGTCTTCGGAATGTCTTCCTTCTTCACACACAACTGATGGTATCCAGATCGAAGGTCAATCTTTGTAAAGTATTGAGCTCCATGCAGTTGGTCAAATAAATCATCAATACGAGGTAGGGGATACTTGTTCTTTATCGTTATGGCATTGATCTCCCTGTAGTCGATACATAACCTCATAGATCCATCTTTCTTTTTAACAAAAAGAACAGGGGCTCCCCATGGAGAAACACTAGGGCGAATAAATCCCTTATTACTCAATTCCTCTAGTTGTTTCTTTAGTTCGACTAACTCTACAGTGGCCATTCTATAAGGGGTCTTCGATATAGTCCTTGATCCAGGAATCAAATCAATGGAAAACTCAACTTCTCGTTCTGGAGGATGTCCAGGTAAATCTTCCGGAAATACATCTACAAATTCTTTCACAACAGGTACATCCTCTATTTGAACATTCCTTTCCTCACTGACAGTTATTTCATTCTCTTCCTCCCCAATAATTGAATTAAGTTGAGCTACTGGGGGTGGATCTAAATAAGAATTAAGTTGTGACGATTCTGCTCTAAAGATAAGGTGTTCCTTATCATTATCATCAAGAATCGTAACCTCTTTCTTCTTACAATAAATCTTCGCATCATAGTCCGAAAGCCAGTCCATACTGAGGATTATATCAAACTCAATCATAGGTATGACGATGAGATCAGCAGATAAAGAAAATTTATGTGCTCTAATGGGGACTGATTCACAAAACATTGTTGCAATGATACTTCCCTTAGGAGTTTTAACTGACAACTCCCTTATTAAATCAAATTGGAAATATCTAATTTTCTTAGAAAACTGGGAAGATATGAAACAATGCGACGATCCAGAGTCAAATAATGCATTTTCTAAACTTGAGGAAACCATTAAATTACCTGCCACCACGTCTTTTGGAGCTTCTACCTCTGCAGTAGTGATAGCATAAGCCTGGACTTGATCCCTTGGCCTTTTCTGAGGTAAGTTCTCCTGACGCTTAGGACATGCATTTGCATAATGCCCCATCTCCCTGCAATTGTAGCACTGAACGTTGGTAGATTCCTTCTTCCCCTTGCAATTACGAGCTTGTTGACCTTTTTCACCACACTTGTAACAGACTCCCATTCCCTTCAAGAAAGTACCAGGATGTTTCTTCCTGCATTTACCACAAGATGGATATTCAAACTTTCCTTTCTTTCCCTTATTTCCATTCCCAGATTGATCAGCAGGTCTCTTCTTCTCTTGCTTTGCTTTAAAGTCATAAGACTTAGAGAATTCCTTTTCGGTCTTGATAGAACATGAGACAATGTCTTCGTACGATGAAAAGGATTGTGAGACTAACGCTCGACGGAGAAATGGTTTTAACCCATCAAAGAAACGATCAATCTTACTTCTTGGGTTGCGAATATAATCTCCAGCATACCTCGCTAACCTTGTAAAGTTAGCCTCATACTTTGTGACATTCTCAGCCTCCTTTTGTCTCAGACTCAGAAATTGCCTTTCCATATCTGCTCGATGGTCGCAAGGAAAGTATTTTTCTAAAAACAGATCTTTGAACTCCCTACATTCCATATTTGATACTTCATCATCTTCCTTCATGTTTTGAATCAATGACCACTATTGATCAGCATCTCCAGTGAGGTGGTAAACTGCCATGATAACGTTTTCCCTTTCACTGCTCCCCAAAGCCTGAAATATTTTCTCTAGGGAATTTATCCACTGCTCGGCTACTATGGGATTTGTATTCCCATTGAATGTTGGTGGTTGTTTCCTCATGAATCGATCTAACATTGATCCTCCACGTTGCGGATCAGGGTGCTCCATACGGGTAAGGTTATTATTCATAACCTGAGTAAGTTGTCCCAGTATGGTGATTAGCTGATCGGCACCAGTTGCATCACCAGCCCCACTATAATTATCTTGAGCAGGAGGGAAATCCCTACATGGAGTGCGTGCATTGATACGGTTTCCATTTCTTCCACTAGGCGCCATTTCTAAACAATGGCATAAACTGGATTAGTTTATGAATCAAAATACATAATCCCATACTTATAAAACACTTAACATAAATTGAACTATTTATGGATATAATCCATAATCATAAAAATGTTTTCTTTGAGGAAGTATATACTCATAAACCCTTCATAATGATTTGTAAAGAAAATGAGAGTTATCCTAAGCATATCCCCCGGGAGTGTCGTAACCAAGAGTGCAGCAAGGCCCGTTGTCGTGCACCTGTTCCCGTTCGAGTCTAACTCAAAGCGGTGTTTTAGGGTTTTACCCCTAGGCACATCTGTTCCAGAGCCGCCTCTACCTGCTCGTATCCAGATAGGGATGTATTGCTTGGAAAACTCACAAAATCTCTACAATACCAAAATTCTAGTAAGTTCTTCTATACTAATCCTCAAAGTTCATCTTAGGTCTACGTGCTCTAATCAGGGTTTATCTAAATCTAGCTTCCAAGGTTTGTACTAAACATCCTCTAATACCAACTGTAACGCCCCGACCCTAGTTACCCAGAGTCGGTGCATTATTACATAACATTGGCATGATCAAAAGAAAGATCAAATCTCGAAAGACCGATTGGTTTAGTAGCCTTGGAAACACTAGATAAATTCATAAGATTTACATTACATCATAAAATGAAAAACTACTACAACAACATAATTTCTCCATAATCCATACTCATATCCCCACATAATATCCCTGCAGGTCATTCATAATTTACTTCTTCACTTCCTAGGAAAAATAAAACATAGAAAAGGGGTGAGCTCAAATGCCCAGTAAGGATAACAATATAGCAGAAACTTTCATAAATAAGAATAAACATTTAAGGCAATGTATAACTAAAACAAAAGCCTTTCAAACATGAACTTTTAACATGGTATGGGATAAATAAAATGAAATAATTCCATTTACTTATTCACATGGATATTCTACTAATCGAATAATCACATGCAAAAATCAATAACCACTTTCATAATGTTGGAATGCATAATGCCAGACTATCATAACCACATAGTCATGGCCTCGTGCCAAGACTAAAAATAAGATTTTTTCAAGGCCTTGTGCCAAGACACTAGTTTGTCTCATGAGACCTACCGATGCATCGAGGAGCTATAGAGGGCTCCACCCGTCACATATTAAGTCCAATGCATTCCCATATGAAAAGGTTTAAACATAACATAAACATTCGTATTAAAACTAGCATACGAAATGTAAATAATTTCACCATAAACTATGAATGGTATAAAAATAGCACATCCACAGTCAAACATATCACAAAACCTTCAATACAATATAGAAGTTTCGTATCATAATAAATCAACTTCAAATAATCTTAAAATCCATCAAAGGATGTTGACATAGATGAAATCAATATTCTTTTTAAAGAAATATCTCCTTTTAATTTGAAATCATTTAAGATCCATATAAAATAAAACATTTTCTTTGAAAATATTCTTATAAGTTTTTAAGGGAAGCTTTGAAGATTTTATAACGGCGGAAAATAGCCGCACCCGCCGTATAAGTTAAAAAAAACATTCTTACCTTAATTCTGTCGAAAAGGTTAAAAAGGACATTGTTTTGAAAACGACCAAAAGATTACTTTATAAACCACTTATAAAAGTCAAAAATGGTATAAATGACTTTAACTCATATTCTAGAAAATAGTAAAAATGTTTTGAAATACATTTTTAAGAAACATGGATGTGGATGATAAAGAGATCCCAGTAGATTATTACGTATAAACAACCTCGGATAATGAAGAGATTGTGAAATAACCCTTACCTTGAACTTTTCTTTGGTTGGGGTAGGTTAACCTCCTGTATAATGGTGAAATAATTGTTATTAAATTATACAAGAATATTAATATGATATCATATATGAACTTTTATCATTGATTTGTTAATAATATCTTAGAATTATCGTCGTTTCGGGTGTTAACTTACTCATTTTATTTTATATTTTTTGTTACATAAGACATGTTTGTTGTATCATATTCATATTAATAATGATATCAAGTCCATAAACATCATTTTTAAATCATCAAATAATAATTATACTTGAATGGATACGATGGATAATGAATCTCATCGCGTTCGTGGAGACGGTAGTCCGTACGTACGCACGAGGGACAATATCATTCTTTTGATATTAAAATAATATATAAATGGATGGTATATCATATATACAGAATAATTAACATGTTATATTTATTATTTACATGAGTTACACATCATTATTATACCCATCCAAATAATAATATATTGAATAACAATTACACCACGACGTGGAGACGGTAAGCCGTACATACGTACGTATGGTGACATGTTATTCAAAGGGTGGATAGAATACTGAATATGGTTGTACCATATTTATAATAATATCACAGTATATATGTGATACTGGATTTATTATTTTAGAATGGTAACAACAAAGGAAGAATAATTAGAAGAAGAAATGAACTTAGAAAAGAGTGGTGAAATCATTACCTCTTCTTCGGGTTCTTCGTTTTGATTTGATCAAAAGGGATCCGTAGGATGGCTTTCTGATCAAACTAAGGCCCCTAGGTTGTATTGAGGGAAGTTGGGAGAGTATTTGGGCAGAGTTTGGCCGAACCAAAAGGCTTTGAAGGTGTGAAGAAATGATAAGGAGGAGTGCCCTTTTATAAGAGGGGTGAGGGGCACCTTTGGAAAAGCTAGAAATATTAATTTATAATAAATACATATTCGGTTTCTAATGGATCCAAAGTTGATTATTCAAATTTTAAGGTGGGGATGGGTCGAAAACAACTCAACCAATAGAATTTAGACAAGTTTGGGTACTTATATTAACCTTATCTTTAAGTATTAACTCTAAGTTAATTAGTTTCACTTTTACAATGTCTCATTGTATTTTTATATAATATGGTTAATAAACTTACTACATACATCCAAGAGACCCCCAAGTGGTCCATTAATGATGAAACTATCATGATATAAGTCTCTTGGCCGAACCTTAGATTTTTAGGAATTTAATATCAATTAATAATATAATATTTGATTTAAGATCTATTTTATGTCAATTTTGACACTATTCAATAGTTGATTTTTTTGAAACTCATAACAGATTGATTACTTCGAAAAAAGTCAATTAAATAAATCCTAATATATCATATTATCCTAGAAAATTAGTTTAATTCATTAAAAGTTTCATATTATATTTATTTGGGTATTTATAATATCAATTATTTTAATTTTTCACTATTTTAGTAATTACTGCATCATCCTTCTGTCATACATAAAATAAATTATTTAATTTCTAAAAATTATAAATAAAATATCATTATGTAGGAAATCGTTTTATCTTTCTAATGAATATTTATAATCGAAAATCCAACATATATAACCCTATGTAAAAATTTCATTTCTAAAAGATATATGCTTGTGTCATTTTTGTATTCATTTTAACTTAATTAAAATAAAGTGTCATTATCACTTACAAGTGGATCCATGGGGTCCAAAAATCGACCCAAAGATTACCATGGTCGACCATGTATCAACCAATAGGGTTAAGACATGTTTTAGGGTAATTTAGTATTATTATAATATTATTTTTTAACCCTTATTTACCGGATTTACCCTTAACCATGGTAAATAAAATATTTACCGCAGTAATTATTCAAAATGTCTAAAAATAAAAGTTAACTATTTACAAAATTTGAACATCCTGATTTCAAATATGGAATCCATTTTCCTAAATTCAAAACACAGAATTGGCAGAAATTAATTTAAAATTAATTCCCGCTATCAAAACAAAAAAGCGTGTTTTTAAGAGATAATAACTACCAAAAGATTGACATTTGTTTATGTTCGGTTTAATTGTAAAATTATGTCCAATGACCAACATTATATTAAATGGTAAAAATATATTCTAAATATACTTTAAAACTACTAAAATTCATAATTTATCACTATTAATTATTTTGATTAAAAAAGTTGTTTTTAATTAAAATTTAGTAATTTTCACTATTCATCAAAATATGAAAGTTATCTGAAAAGTACCAAAATTTCACCTTAGGCTAAATTAGGTATTCTGAATCCAAAAATGAAGTGTATTTTGAAATATAAAATATATATAATTTTAAAAAGTAGATATTACTATTCATAACGGCTAGTTTGATTGGTTGTTAGAACTCGGTGTTGCGTACAACACACGCTATCGAATTATTCAAAGAGAAGCGTACCGTAGAAGCTTGGGGTGTTACATAGCTTATCCATAATAAGGATCACAAAATATCCAATATTTATGTATTTACAAAGGATGTATCTAGGAATTATAATATAATGGGAAAATCGTATCTTTCTCAATTGAATGTTCAAATATCTATACATGTGAAGATTAAAGAGCCACAGAAAGAAGATGTAGAGTTACAAAAGAAGGTGAGAAATATTCCTGAATTCAACCTTGATTGTGATGGGATCATAAAGTTCAGAAATCGGGTTTGTGTTCCTCCCATCCCAGAATTAAAGAAGGAGCTGCTGGATGAAGCTCATAGTTCTTCATTCTCTATTCATTCTAGAAGCACGAAGATGTATAGGGACCTGAAAGAGTACTTCTGGTGGGATGGGAAGAAAAGAGATGTTGATAAATATGTCTCTCGATGCTTGGTTTGTTAGTAAGTTAAAGGTGAGAGACAGAAGTCTAAGGGGATGTTACAACTATTACCCATACCTGAATGGAAATGGGAAAACATCACTATGGACTTTTTCACCGGACTTCCTAAAACATCCAAAGGCAATAATTCTATATGGGTCATAGTTGATCGTCTTACGAAGTCTGCACAATTCATTGCTATTAGAGAAGATTTCTCTCTAGATCAGCTTGCCATGATATATGTAAATGAAGTGGTAAGATTGCATGGAGTACCACTTTCTATTATATCTGATCGGGATCCGAGGTTTACCTCAATGTTTTTGGCGAAGTCTTTATCACTTCTTATCATCCTCAGACAGACGATCTGTCTGAAAGAACAATTAAAACTATAGAAGATATGTTGAGATATTCCTCTATGGATTTCAAAGGTTGTTGGGATCAACACATACCTTTGGTGGAATTTTCTTATAATAATATCATTCACTCCAGTATTCTGATGGCTCCTTATGAAGCTCTCTATGAAAAGAAATGCAGGACTCCAACTTGATGGGATGAAGTTGGGGAAAGAAAGCTATTAGGACCTGATCTTGTTGATGAAAAGGTATAAAAGGTCAGATCTGTTCAACAACACATAAGAGCAGCTTAGAGTCGACAAAAAGGTTATGCCGACAACTGAAGAAAAGACCTATAATTTGAAGTGGGTTATAAAGTGTTCTTACGAATATCTCCCTGGAAGAGGGTCGTGAGATTTGGAAAGAAAGGAAAGTTGATCCCTAGATATATCGGTCCTTTCGAAATACTGGATCGTGTTGGGAAGGTAGATTACTGATTGGCGACTCCACCAAATCTCTCCCAAGTTCATGATGTGTTCTATGTATCTCTCCTGAGAAAGTACATATTTGATCCTTCGTATGTACTCAGCTCAAAAGTCGTACCGCTGGAGCAAGATCATTCTTATGAAGAACAGCCAATAGAGATTCTGGATCATAGCAAAAAAGTCCTACAGAACAAAACCACTTGTCACATACATAGCTTATTTTAAATTTATTTTTTTTAATTTCCATTAATGTTTTGTTTTGGGGGGTTTCCAATGTTTTTATGGAGAGTAGGTGAGTTTTCATGAATTGGGCCAAACCGTGAGCCCAATTCCTAATTTAAAAATAAATTTTTCTTCTTTTATATATTAATATTTTTTTAATATTTTTGAGTCATTTAAACTCTTAAATATCCTCCCATGACATATTAACACCAAAATTAAAATTTGGAGCCTTTGGAAATCCATAACCAAGGTGTATATGGGTTTGTATTTAAGGGATTGGGCATGCCCGAAAGCCCAATTCCAGTTTTAAAAATAAACATTGATTAATTAATAACTTATTCATGTTTAAGGGTTTTTTGGTGATTCAAATCCCCAAACACGCCCCTTGAACCCAGTCGTGCGTCCAGTATCCTCCCACCCTCTTTGCAGCTCATTAGAATCGCGGTATAGGTCGAAACTTCTGAAGAACTCAAATTTCGGGTAGATTTATAAAGGTAATTTGTTTGCTTCATAACTCCTTCGATTCTTACTATTTTCCCCCATTAAAATTACTAAATGATCTACCCATCCTTGTTCGAACCTCCCGTAGAGGTTTGAGTATTTTTAAAATCAGATACTGGTTTCTTTGGGGGCGATTTATACAAGATATTTTAAGTAAGTTGTAATCCTCCTTTCTTCTTTCAATTTGTTCAGGGTTACATCCAATGTACTTAGGGTTTCATCCATTATCCTTGAGGTTCTTAATGATCAGGAAGTATGGTATAAAAATTAGGGTTTTATCTTGTGTTTCATGGTCTGAAATTATGGTTTTAGGTCTGGTTTACCTTCTTTGAGGTGCGGCGGTGGTGCGTTTGAGTTTTCGCACAAAGGATTCAAGGGTTTCCTTGGTTTTGGTAGGTGATTCCATTGTGTATGAAATCTTTGTGAAATGGATACTGTTTTTATTGTATTTTAATTCTTACTTAATTTTATTATTTCTTAAAAGTATAGTTTTAGTGGTGTTTGTATTTAAAATCAATCCTAAATGCCAATTTCATGTGAAATTGGGAGTTTTTCAAAGAAATGTTTTATTAGTTTAATTGGGGCTACCCTATAAGTAATTAGATGATTTTATTGAACTATAATAGGGATAGAAATACTGTTTTTAATTATTGTACCTTGTGTTTATTGCTGAAAAACCTGGTTTTAATGGTGTTTGTGAACCACATGAAATTCTAAGAGTTGTGTTGTGTAAAAATGGAGACTTTGCAAGGATGCCGTTTCTTGAACCATATAAGGCTGCCCTAAAAATGATTTTTTGTTTTCACTGAGATGTATTAGGATTCCCTTTATGTTTTGGAAACTTAAAAATGTGCACATAATATGCAAGTGAGGTTTATAAGGAGTTTTGTGTGCGAAAAACTACGAGATTTTGAGGAATTATTTTATGAAAATTATAAGTGTTTTGTTGCATGTTTTACGTGGTATAAAATGTGATAGATACTATATTGTTGTGCTTTACCAGTAATGGTGTTTTATATGAAAATTTATTTATGTTGCATGCTGAAATTGATTGATCACAAAAGTGGAAGCCCAGGTACCTAGGTGGGGAGGATTTGTACTAGTACGGCTAGTGGACCGGATGGGTTTTGTCCCTGTTTCACTTAGAATTTGGATAACAGAAACTCTAACTAAACTATGTTCATGATTATTGGAGACCACTAGGTTATGGGTATGTTCCCTACTAGGGGCTCGTGCACAAGAAAGGATTTTTCTATGGTTACTTTACACCGAGGTACGAGGTACATAGGGCCCAAGACAACCTAGTTCCTAGGGGTGTTCCCAATGTTGTTGCGCATTGGATTTGTAGTATTTACCCATGTAATAGGGTGTGTTTGGAAGTAAATTATAGTATCCAACATTTCTGTTTTAATGTGTTAATATTCCGAAAATTTTGGATTGAAAACTATTTTCAATTTGAGGTTTCATTTCTTGAAATTTTAACAATACTTTTCCTTGCGTTTGAAAACTGCTTGCTTTTTCACATTGTATTTCTTACTCTTTGGAATCATTGGGTGGTATCCTACTGGACTTAGGCTCAAACCATACTTACACCCCTTGGGTGTAAGTAGACTTGGTTCTGTTTAATTCAGGTAAAGGAAAAGCTAAGGGTGATAGCGGTTCATTGTGTTAGTCTTCATCCTTGGTGCGGAGTTGTGGAGATAGCTTGGGGGCGATGACCCCTAGTCATGTGGAGTCCTTGGGGATGTCTTGATACTATAATTATTTTTATTTGGACCACTTGTATTATCTTTAAACCAATATACTCAGTTATGGGTTTTTACATAAGTCATGTTTGGCTCAAAAATTTCAGATTTATATTATGGATTGTTTTTAATGTTTTATACTTTCATACTCGGGTAAATTGTTCCCAAACCTAAATTAACGATACCCGGGAACCTGTGCCAGCCCGTGGGGATAGAGAACACCCTTCGGGTCATGTCACGGGCAGGGTTTGGTGTTGATTTTGGCGGTGACCAGATTCAGTTCGTGACAGCACTCGCTTGGTGAAATTTTTATGGAGGAACCACCAATTAGAAGAAGCTACATGGGAGCTTGAGGATATGATGAGGGAGAGGTATCCTCATCTGTTTGTTACAAAGTGACAAATTTCGAGGGAGAAATTCATTTTAAGGGGGGTAGAATGTAACTCTCAAGACTTTTATAAGAAATATTTTGTTTTTATGATATATAAATCATCAAAGGAATCTTTCACTACACACAACACTATCTTGTCTTGCTTTACACGCAATCGCGACCTTCCTCGATATCTTGCGTCGTACGCAATACCGAGTTTTACTAAACAACGATATGCAATTAAAATATTATTAAAACTAGCCATTATGAATAGTAATACCCACTTTTTGAAATTTTGTAAATTTTATTTCTCAAAATGCACTTCTTTTTGGGATTCGGAATATCAAAATTATCCTAGGGTGAAATTTTGGCATTTTTCTGAAAACCTTCAACTTTTTTTGAATAGTGAAAACACTAGGTTACTATTTAAAAACCAACTTTTTATTTAAATAATTATTTATTTTATTTAAATTTATTTTAGGTAAAAATTGATACATAATACCTATATAAGTTCAATGCAATTCATTGGAGTCATTTTATAATAATTTTAGATATATAAAAAAATTTATTGAACTTTTCACCTTCTTTTACCCACCTCCTAGGAGAATTTTCAAATTTACATAAAACATAATTTTTCCGCTTCTATGAGTGGAATTTAGAAAATCAGAGAGACACAATTAATATCAACTACTAAAATGTGGTTCAATGAGATGAACATAATTTTTGGTGAATAGTAACTTTTTACTTTTTTTACAACGGTTAAAAGTAAATAGGGAAATTAAGGGTAAAAATGTTATTATTATTACCCTAACACATGTCTTAATTCTATTGGATATGTTTCATTCTACCAAAAAACCTTAGAAATAAAATATTACCATTGAGGCCCACTTGGATTAGATTAGGACATTTATTATTAATTTATTTAAAGAAGGGTTAAAATAATAAAAATCAAAGTTCATTAACTAAATAATTTTTAATATAGGGTTATACATAAGATAAATTCGACTATAAATATTCATTTGAAAGATAAAAATATTTCATACATAATTATATTTAATTTTTAATTTTTAGACTTTAAATAATTTAATTTATTTATAACACAATAACGATGCAGTAATTATTTTATTAATACAATATTGAAATAAGTGTTGTTATAAATACCCAAATAAATGTAATTTGAGACTTTTAATGAATTACAATAATTTTATATGTTAATATGACATGGTATTATTGATTTAATTAACCTTTTTCTAACTTATATTTCTATTATGATATTCACAAAAATCAATTACCAAATAGTGTCAAAATTGACATAAAATAGTTTTTAAAACAAATATTATATTATTAATTGTTATTTTATTCCTAAAAACCTAAGGATAGAAAAAATGACTTAGATAAGGTTATATATATTAATAATAAACATCTTGGGGTTCTGTTGGCTTGTTATAGTAAGTTTATTAACCTTATAGTGTAAGGAAACAAGAAGACACGGTAAAAGTTAAATTATCTAACTTAAAGTTAAATCTAAATGATAAGATTAAAATAGAAACCTAAAATGTCTAAATTCTATTGGATGAGAAGATTTAGAACCCTCCCCACCTTATCTTCGAAATAAATTAATTTTTAGCTATTAAAAACTGAATATAACTTTATAATAAAAAAATATTTTTAGTTTTTCCAAAGGTCTCATCTCCTCCCTTTTAAAAGGGAACCTCCTCCCTCTCTTCCTCACACCACTTTGAGCCTTCAAGCTCGGCCAAACCCTGAAACATTCTCTTCTACACTTCCCTAGAAACATCCTATAGGTCCTGGTCTTCTACAAAGACCAATTTTATTTCCCTAAGAAGAGGTCTCAAAGAGGCGCTTCAAAGAAGAGGTAATGTCTGTTACCGATTCTTTCAACTTTATTTCTTCTTCCACTTATTCTTAATTAGTTGTTTCATTATGAAGTAATAAAATAAGTATCATTCATATAATTATATGTTATTATATTTATGAAACAACCCTATTTCACCATCTATCCGTCCTACAGAAAACGAAATCACCGCGCGTGTGTACGTACGGAATACCGTCTCCACGCCGTGGTGTAATCTATTTTCCACCACCAGCTTACATGGATGGGTAAAATGTTGTAAATAATGGCTATATATGATTATTTTAAAGTGATATTGATTCTAAAATAGTATACATACACTCCAATAAAATTCCATGATCATGGGAACGATATCATCGCTCGTGCGTATGTACGGAATATTGTCACCACGATGTGATGCGACTCGTTCTACATGATCTTCATTGAATAATGATTATATAAATGAATTTAATGAATTAATATGATATATATTACATTAATACCATTCTTTAAATGAGGTATCTATAACCTAAAGAGAAGAAAAAGAATTTATTCGACAAAACACGCATAAGAACAAAAAGTAATAAACACTCGAATAACAAGTAGCAGTGAAATATTACTAATAAGAAGCTAAGAATATGGACATATATGATATCATAACAATGATTATGATTCTGGAATAAGTCAATAACATTATTTAAATCATTATACAGGAGGTTCGGACACTTACAAAGCAAATCGGACCTAAGGTAAGGGAAAATCTCACAATCTCATTTTTATCCGAGATTGTTTATACTTCAGAATTTACTGGGGAATATTTATCATCCACATCCATGTTTCATCAATATTCAATATTATTTGTATCCTCCTAAAAATTTTTAAATCCAATTTTACCCTTCGGTGAGTTTTTAGTAAAAGATATGAAAATAATCTTTTATTGTTTTTCGTACGAAGTACTTTTTGGCTTTTCCGACATAAGTACGAGAAGAATGTTTTTTAAACTTATAAAAAATTACTGGATTTTTAAAAAAATTATTTCCAAGAAGCTTCCTTTACAATTTTTCAAGTTTATTTTTAATAAAATTCTTTTAGTTCAAAATTATATGAAATGTTAAGAAAGGAAAATGTTTTTGAAGTAGAAAGGATATTTTCCTCAAGAATGGAGTTCAAGTGTTTTATCAAAATTATTTTCCATCTAAGATAATATAGGGTTCTATTTCTATCCATATTGTTAAATTTATTTAATTATGTTGTGATGGAATTATTTTTATGAATTCCTTTATCTTATATGAATTGTTTTTTGATGTCACGATGTTTAAGAATCCCATTTTTATTACATGGATTATGCAATGATGTATGATTTATGATTTTGTGGCACACATAAGAATGGTATCATAATGAGATGGTTGGGACCTATATCTCCCCTAAATGCATTGGGTAATGATTTATATCTCTTGAGATAGAAATGGCTGGAACGACAGGTTAAACCAGAACATTGAAACAGGACTGAAACGAGGAGTGAACTCAGTTCAGAAATGGACTTTTTCTGGTAAGATAGTCTTGGAAATGAGTTATGACTAATAAGAAATGATTCTCTATGATTATGTGTGTATGCCACAATGTTTCATGTTTTATGTTATGATTATTGGGATTACATTTCACTACTATGATTTACCCCATGTTATAAAATTATGATCTCTTTTGCAGATTAAGATTTGCAAAATGTTATGTTCTTATGAATATGATGTGATTGATATTTATTTTTTTTACCCTTACTGAGCATTTGAGCTCACCCTTTTGTATGTTTTATTTCCCCAGGTCAGGAAGAAGGTTATTAAGTAGGATATGCCAAAAGGGACTCTAGATATGATGAAATAAGTGGGAGACAATGTAGATGCTTTAGGAACCAGTTGTTTATGTTTCCCAGTTTCTAAAGACACTATACCTATACGGTACTTCAAGGTTTTTTTATCTGTTGTAATAATTGTACTTCAATTTTTAAGTATTAACAATGTATGTAAAGTAGGGGTCATTATATCAGTCAAATCCCAATATCAATCAGCGATCCTCATATCGGTGACCCAAGTAATCCATACCTACCATGACCAGTGATAGAGTGTCTGTACACATGACCATTACCTTAGGTAAACATTTATACACTCATTGGGGATTCCAGGCCCATGGATTTACCACAAGGAGTAATAGACCCTAGGTAATCACTGCGTATACTCATCCATAAGCTCTCAAGTTCATCCCCACAATAGTACCTGGGTGTTCTTAAGGTCAATACGATATCTAATTCCTGTGATGGGGAGGCCCTATGTAATCTTATTCATCTAGGAATGATTGATTGTTGGGATAAATATGAAATTAAATGTAATAACCTCCCTAGAATCTATAGTCAATCTCTTTGTAATATGATATCTTGCATTTCTTCAAGTGAACCATCACTAGTGTGACCACCTGATCCTAGGGGGTATCCTAGTAAATCATAATGGGGATCCAAAATCCACCATTGTTATGTAAAAAAAATATCTCTCAGATATAGTTTCACCCCACACCACCTGCCATGAATAAAATCAGGGTAATCATAGGAATTCATAATGGTCTACTGGTATTTTTATTTTAATTATATCACTATAAAATTTTCAATGTTATCCCTATATATGAGGAATACATTATTTTTCAGGGATTCTAGTATAGGTGGCCATACATGGTCTAATATTTTATCACATATACAACCTATAAGAATACACTCCTTCATTCTCCAAATCAATGTATTCTAGATAATATAGGAATTTACCTCCATAATAGTGTGAGTTTGGATCCCAGGCATCTCTGGAATCCCAACCTCTCATCCATCTAAATAGGTTTTTACCAAGAATCTCAAGTTATAAAAATATTTCTAGTTCCAACATCCAATTTACATGAATACAAATAAATCACATATCGTACAAAAACATTTCAGGGGATGGATGAACTCCCATTACCATCACATTATCCACATCCCCTTAGGATTCCATGTTGGGCATGGGTTCTATGTGACACCTACTACCATCCCTAACCATAGACACATAAAATTTCTTAGGTTTATCACACAAAGGGACACATAATGGGGTCCCTAAGGTCATCACTATCTTAATGGAATCCCACATTATATCCTCAATCTCAAATAGTCTCTTGGACCAATGTTAGATGCTCAAAAGACATCCCATCCCTCAACATCACCAATGTTATGTCACATACTCACATTCCTCAGGGGTATTCCACAATATAAATAATCTCAAGATTTGGATCTATATGTATCTATATGTATAGGGTCACTCCAAACCAGTCAATTAACCCATCACATCTCCAGTGTGACTATAATTCATCCACTAAGGCCTAACACATTTTAAGGGTCCTCACACAATAGTGTTATCCGTATCATGTCATCTCAAACCCCTCTATTGGATGTCTCTATGTATCTGGGATTCCTATAATTCTTGTCATAAACCATCTTTATCTGATTCATCAAGCTAGTTCCCACGATCCATAATGGCCATGGAACCCTGTCCCTTTAATCTAATGTGATAATTACAAATTAAAAAATTTATTTAAATAAAACTATTCAAATTAAATTTTGCAATTCAATAATAACATGGTACATCATAATACTAGAGAGATTACACACCTACATAAATATAGACAACATGCCTAATGCCACGGGGCTACTACCAAGACCACCTACCTCAAGGTGAATCCAATTCCCCTTACAAAGTCTTTTTCTATAACCTCCACTTAGGTTTTATAAGACTCATATAATCTCTTCCGTGATCCACCGTCCATGCACGGTACACTCGAGCCCCAAAATCATGCCAAACAACCAAAATTAATTAATTATTATCACATTATAATTAATTTAAAAAATTACATTTAAAAACTAATTTAATTAAAATATTCATAATCATTTAAATCTCTTTACGTCATCTCATCAAGCTATAACCGCTGAAAATAGGGTGTGTTCCACTCCTAACACACACCTGAAACAATGCCATGAAAAATCCCCAAACCATAAACACTATTCATAGGTTAATTTTTTATAATTCACTAAAAATCCAAATAAATTAATTCTGAAATGTACCTCAAATAAATTGATGGATGCTGGTAGGTGGATATCATATTGGGAGGTCATGTAACTAGGATTATTGAAATCCACATCTATTAAGTAAAATTCCACCATTCATGAGTTGAAATCATCAAATATATGAAACCAATAATTTCCAAATTTATGAGAAACATGATGTAGAAATATCAAGGGAAATACCTTACCTGGAACTAAGGTAAAAATCTACTAAGAACAACCTCAAATGAAGTAGTATATGATTAACTGATCATCTGTGCACACACTTCATTACCCAAAAGAAGGTGGTGTGAGCTTCCCAATTATTTATCATTAAAACCCAAAAATAGGGATTCATGATGTGACAAAAGAGTTTAAAATATTAATTTTCTTCTGTTGGGGATCATCCCTCTACCTCAAAATATCACACCCTAAATACATGATTCATTCCATGATGGGACTTTTTCATGCTCCTACATCCCCTCGCCCCAACTGGCCTTTCTATGATGGACTTTTGAACCCACATGTTTTTACCCATTCCTTTAAGACTATATGAAAAAACCCTATTGGGTTTTCTAAATCCTCTAAATTCCATCTTGAGTCCTAGTACATTAAATAGACCATCCAATAATTGGAAACATAATTCTTGATAAAATTTTCCAACTTGTATTGACATTATAAATTACGAAATTCACACCATAACACTTATCATCCTTGAGAAGTATCATGGACTATTAAAATAATTAACTCAACCTACATGGGTGTTTTAATAATAATCAACCTATCGTTCCTGATCCTAAAATTCCTATCATGATAATATTTTGAAGCTCTAAATACCAAACACACATTTCATTATAAATTGATCCCCCAACTCACTAATGGATGCCAACACCAAGATTTTGATCAATGCATCCATCTCTCCTGAAACCAATGTGCCATCAACCAACTCATCACATGACTTATGGTGCTTCTCACAATAATTTATAGCTCATTATAGATGATTTTGATGCATGTCCTCCCAACCATTGGAATTTCCTTTCGAAAGCACATCCATTAGTAGTCCAGTGACCCACTAACTGTAACCCACAAAAAAATTCCAAAACTGTCTCCATCTAACAATGTCTAACCTTAGGAATAATCCTAGTTGAGCAGCCTCTATCTTACTACACGCAAAACACTAAATAAAACCAAATGATTCATCCTTAAAAAAAATTATTTTCTCTAAATTATCTTCTCCACTAATAACCCCATACACATAGCCTCACTTTTAATTTGATCCATGACACCATAATTACATGGAATCAATGTGTTTTAACCAAAAAATGAACCTTTATGAAATTTCATCACATGGTTCAACCCCTAATCCATTTTACAAAACTATTTCATCTCTGGAACCATGTAATGCATTAGTTCTCACTACATTAATCACCCTTAGGTTACACTAAGATCAACCAAAGCCAAATGACTATTCATAAAATCAATCCATAATGGAATATTAATGTAAAATTTGGTATTTGAATGGGAATAGATAAATCATATTCAACCCCCCCCCCCATTATCATCCAAATTCCATGTTGATTGTCTAACCACCTATCTGGTCAGACCCATTGACTTACAAACATGTGGCCACTCTATCATTTCCCACACTCTTCCCACTATCACATGTAATGGTTGGATATGGTCATATATTTTAAAAATAAGTAACAACATAAGACATTATTTAAGACTTGTTCATAGATCACTTGAATTTCAACCATGGAATATACCAAAATTCCCAGAATAAAAAAGTTCATGAATTAAAATTGATAATGGTTAACTCCCCACCACATGACTTTCCTTACACCACTCATTCATCAACACCTCATATAGTTTCAAAATTATGAACCTTCCAATCCTTGTAAGACAAGATCATGAAAACCATTAAAACCCACTGGCCCTAAACTCATGAATGGATTCCATTATTACCATTTTAAAGAATAACACTACCTGTAATTAGCATTCAAAATTCCTCAATCTCATATGAAAATGAATGTGGGTATACTATAATACCACCCAAAATATAGAAAACTAACCTTATGATCCGATAATTCATATTTCTAGACTAGGTGTACCATGCTCCACCACATATCAAATCATCAATCCAAGAACATCCAAAAGTCTCTCATCCAAATGTTTTATTTTTCACTCACGCCGAATCCAACCACGTTCTTAGCCACCACCCGCTTCCATTCCAGGTCATGAGAATATACATGTTCCATAACCGCATAATAAAATGCATCTATAATATTAGGTTCAAGAACACAAATCATATTCCCCTTTAAACTAGACTCAATACCATTACACTCTATGAGATTCACATCCTATGTTATGACCATATTTTTTCCATAAACCTAATTTCCCCTCTTGTGCATCGATATCAATAACGTACATGTACCCATTATTAATGTCCCATATTAACCCAGAAACATTGGAAAAACCTTTTTATAGGTTATCCTCTATCATCAAAAAATCTTTTACCCACTAAACATTGAGTCACATCTCATGATAACTTGGACTCCCACCTAGCACAACAGTCTATTATCATTGAAGGTCATAGCTCATGGGACGGTCCTCTCTACATCCATATTAAAACCCATGATAATAAACATTCCAATATACTCACTCAATCGTTTCATATAAACATTATAAGGCAGTATTTTCCAAATCATCATCCTAAGAGGGTGTATATTCTCACAAATAATACACCTACATGACATCTCCATTGAGAATCACTACATAGGATGATCCCCTTGGGCATCGTCTAGGAATATCCATGTCGAAGAATTATAGTAACAAGGATCCATTTGATATAATAAAAATCCAAGATATATGGGAATCCGTAGTATAGGTTTTCACTGGAACATTAAATAACATTGCATCATGTTACATAACACAAGCATAATCACTCTATTACAATATCCCTATAATGACCTAAATCAAAGAACTATAGACATGAGGCTCAGTTAGATAGAATTCCATTACAAGATATACAAGAAAAAAGAATACTAGATTGTACTATCAATTTTATCAATTAAACCAGAGAAAAATAAACCAATTATGGGTTTCCCACTAGGGAACCATGTGCCCTAATGACCTACAAGGGACCGATCATGTCCCCTTCTCTAAGGGATTATATCATCATCATCGATAAGTGTCTCTATATAGACCTCCATGAGTGAAAAAATCACACTAATAGGTTCCTATTTGTCATGTGAATCATTTGTTCCAACTCCTGATGCATGACATGCCTCTTACCTCTATTTTCCATGATTGAAATCAATATATTGGATCATTCTAATAGAAAAATAGACAAAATATTCATAATAAATCATAAATCAAAAAATTATATCAATAACTCAGGTGAAAATCATATCAATATTAACCACATAGGTAATTAACAATAAATCCCTTACCTGGAGTCCTAGACTTATTACCAGAAAATGTGTTCATGATTCACCATATCGGTATACATCATAGGGTTTGAAACATTCCTTTACATCCAGGATACTAGATCCCAAATAGTTATATAAATAAAACACTATGATAAAATTGAGAACTGATCAAGTTCACACATTCCATGGTCTCCTGAAAAGGGAATGAGTGCAAGAATTAGTGGGAAACCACCAACGTGGTCCCATAATATACTAGTAAAGCTTTGATATGTTCATGTGGAATGCATGGAATAAATAAAAAATCTTTTGGAAGAAATTAATATAACCATTAATAATACCTGATTCATCCTAGTGCTAGGATATCCCTATGCACATCACAATGACAAAGTTAAGTATTATCCCAACCACCCAAAAGGAATACACATATATACTAGGCCATGTAAAATATATACCATTGATACTCAGGTTAGAGATCCTGATCAACCATACCTACCTCAGCTAGTGATTAATTTTCTCTAAGAATGACAACATCCTTAAGGAAACCTACGTCCACTCACTAGGAACCATTCTCATGAATCCATCATGAAGAGTAGTAGAACATCGGTCATCACCATGAATACCTCATCCTCAAGCCCCCTAGATAAACCCCATGGTAGTACATGATAATTATCAATGTCAGTCCAATGTATAATTCCTAGGAGGGGAGGGCCTAGGAACTCATTTGAATTCGGGCATGAATAAATCATAGGAATCTATGTATATTAAATGGAATAAACTCCCTAGATCCCACAACAAATCTTCTAGGAATCCGATATCTTATAGAACCATAGCTAAATGATCACTAGTGCATCAAACCAACCCTAAGGGGTTTTCTATGAATCGATCAAGGGGATTCCATAGTCACCATTGGGATATCTGACATCAATTTTATGGAAATAAATCTACCAAAAACCTCATAAAACTATTTTAATCCTAAAAACCACTAGAATTAAAAATGTTCTTCTAGTATTTTCAATTGATTTCTACACTACCAAAAAATAGTACATTATAGGGGGTTATCTATAACCCCCTCTAAATTCATTTTTTGTAACATTATAGGGGGTAATTCACAACCCCCTCAAATCATTGAATTTATAGGGGGTTATAAAGCCCCTATAAATTTATTTTTTATAAATATTAGAGAGATTATTTACAACCCTATCTAGTCATTGAATTTAGAGGGGGTTCTGAACCACCTAAAAAAATTAACATTATTTTTTTAATGTCCATTTGGATTTTGTAGGGGGTTGAAAACCCCCTATAATGTATTCAATTAGAGGGGGTGGAAAGCCCCCTATAAAGTCTTAAAATAGAGGGGGTTCAAGAACCCCCCTACATTATTAAATTAGATGGGAACCAAAAACCCCTTTAATGTATTTAAATAAGAGGGGGTTCAAAACCCCCCTCTACTTTCTTAAATTATAGGGGGTCCAAAACCCC
This sequence comes from Viscum album, assembly GCA_963277665.1. Lineage (NCBI taxonomy): Eukaryota > Viridiplantae > Streptophyta > Magnoliopsida > Santalales > Viscaceae > Viscum > Viscum album. The sequence continues at coordinate 1,609,745,920 of OY728140.1, forward strand.
CTATAATGTATTTAAATTAGTGGGGGTTCAAAAAAAACCCTATATTTTAAAAGATTAAATGGGGTTGTGAACCATCACAGTTTAAAAAAAAGAAACATCCATAATATATATATATATAATTAAATCACAATATATAAATGTATTTATATAAATTATATGAACATTTTATATAAAATATTAATATGATTGTATTTAATAGTATTTAGATGTATACATAAATATAATTTTATAATATTATGTAAATTAATATATATTTATTTGTATAAATTCTATTTTATATAATATAAATTATTTATAATATAAAAGTATAAACATACTGTATAAAAATATAAATAAATATAATTTATTTGAAAATATATCTTATAAAAACCCAAGCTTTTTGTTTTTATAAATTATGTTATAATAATAATAAATATATTTTTATATAATAGGTTCATGCCTTTATATTATATATAATTAATATAATATAAAATTTATTTTATAAAAATAAATTTATATTATTGTACAAAATATTAAAGAATTATATTTATTGAAATAAATATATATATTAATATACAAAATAATAAATATATGTATATAAATACATTATATAAATATTTTTTAAAAAAATTTTATTTCATATAATATTAATTCTATATAATATAAAATTGTATTTCATGTAGTAATAATTATATTTTTGTATTAATTGTATTTCATATAATGGTGATTGATTATAACATACATATTAATTATATATAATGTAATATTGATTATATATAATATCAATTATATATAATATTATTATTTGTGTAAATTGTATTTCATATAATAATAATATATTAGTTTTATATAATAGTATACAGCTTATACAAATAGATATATATATTAATATAAATAATAACAAATATATGTATTAAAGACATTATGTAAATAAATTTTTAATGACCTTATGTAAATATATTAAGTAAATACTTATATATATACATTCTTTAAATATATATATATATATATATATATATTTAAGTATATTAATTGACTACATTAACATATAATAAAAATGTATTTAATATAACATATGTTTTTTATAAATATTAAAATAAATGTATAGTATTTATAAAACCAACATATAATTTTTAATGATTAAAAAACAGATGTGAAAAGAATAATAATAATTAACAATATTATTTTTATGAAACCCAAACACACACACACACACAAGAATATATATATATATATAATTACATTATATACATATTTACGTGTGTAATATATTTAAGTGATATATAAATTTAAAATATTGAATTTATATAATTTCATTTACATATAAATATAGTAAATAATATATATATATATATATATATTATAATTTAAATTTATTTAAATATATTATGCTAATCATACTTATTATATTAAAAGTTTAAATAAATATAAATGCATTCATGTGTAACTTAGACCGCAGGATGCCTTTTCCAAAGTTGTTAGCCTATTCGGTTTCAGCACTGTTCGTTCCTTGAACTCCTTTGTTCGAATCCTACCACATAGTATGTTTCTAAATATCTGCATATAGGGTCGATGGGGTCAGGATTTGGGGAACTGAAGGGTTGCTGGAGGGAGCACTGGGTCAGAATCGGAGGAGGCTGGGGTCAAGATTGGGGGAACCGAAGGGGGGGCCGGGTCGCTAGGGTCAGGGGAACTCAAAGGGGTCGTTGGGGTCCGGATTGGGGGAGGAACCGAAGGGAGTGCTAGGAGAGCAGAGCGGTAATGGGGTTGGGGGAACTGGAGGGAGCGCTGGGGTAAGTATTGGAGGAACCGGAAGGAGTACTGGGAGAGTGGCACGGTACTGGGAATGGTGAAAAATTAAATAAAAGTGAAACTTTTTTTAAAAAAATGGAATTCTTTTGGGGAGTTTCTCACAACCATCTATAAAGTAACCACTTAGTATGGGAAATTTAAACCATCCCTGATGCATTTCATATAGTGTAGGTTACTACTATAACCCCCTCAACCACATTTTTTTCAAATGAATTCATGTCAATAGTAGAGGGGCTTTAAACCCCCTCAAATATAACTATGGCTATAGTCAACATGACTTTTCTAGCACATTCTCAAAACCACTAATAATGGCAATACATGGCCACATTAGTGGCGGTTCCTCACAACTGTCACTAATTTCTTTAATAGGGGTTATAACCCCCTTCTAAAGTCAATAATAACCCCCTATACAGTGGATATTTCATTGTAGTGCTAGTACCCAATCATTTACATTGGTATCATTATATATGGAGAATTCCTTCCATAATAAATATTTTTGTATACATGGACACACATTCTATATTGTTGGATCCTTGTTTCCGCATCTATAAATACACTCTCACATTATCAGAAATAAATAGATGCTAGCTGAGTAAAGCATGTACCCCAAAAATACCATGATACAGGATCTCTGACATCACAGGAGTCCAAGGTCTTTGTCCTTATTAATAGTTGATTCCTATGTATAGTGGGAAATAATATATTAAAGGGACCAATGTTTGATTTACTATAATTTTGGTAAATCACATACAATAAAAAATAATATAATAATTTATTTCAATTACTAGTCAAATTACCACTCCCTTCACACTATCCACAATCCATCAGTATTACATGTTTGGTATCGGTTCTTTGTGAAACCTGAAACCATATCTACCCATAGTCATGTCCACTCGCTTTGGGTCATCTCATAAAGGGGAACCCACTGAGGTCCCCTAGGTTATCACAATTGTGGAGGAATCCCACCTGGGATCCTTGATCTCAATTTGTCTCTCTAGATAACATCTTGTACTAGGAGGACATCCCATCCCTCGTCATCAACAAATTTTCCGCATTGCATCATAGGCCTTAGGGATATCCCAAACATTAAAATAGTCATAAGATATGGATTTGTTCCTGTATCTATGTCTAGGGTAACTGTAAATTCATCAAATCACCCACCTCATCTCTAGTATTCCTATGTTCCATCCACTGGGTCTGACATATTTTAATTATCCCAACCTGCCCTTCTAGGTCGTCCATATTAGGTTACAACACACCCCACCTATTGGAGATGTATCTATGTCTATTTATCCTCTTAGATAATTCCATGGACATTAGTTGTCGAGGATTCAAGCAAGTGTCCAAGGTCTATATAGGCTCAGACACCCTATCCCATTAATCCCATGTGTCCATTAAACCATACCATTTCAATTAATATTAAATTATTTAAATGAAATTAAATAATTCTAAAATAAAAATGTCCATATCATAGCTAGTACAAGAACACTCCCATATAAAAATAAACATCATGAATAAATACATAGGGCTCGTAATAGTACCACCTACATCACGGTGAAACCAATTAAATTTCCAAAGCCTCAGTCTAGAACCTCTCTAAGGTTCACAATGACCCATCCAATCATATCCTTGATCCAAAAACCATTGAAAATTCACCAAAACCCCTAACTCAATCCAAATACCCATATTAATTTATTATAATCTATTTTAATAAAATAATAAATTTACATTAAAAAAATTAATTCTATCTCTCTTAATCGACTAAACCTCACCAAGAGATCCCATCCTAGAAATTTCCAGCAATGGGGTGCGGTCCACTCCCTAGACACATCGAAACCCGTATTATGCAAGATATCCAATATATATTCCTAATTCTTTGGTCAATTTAACAAAAAATTCCTAGAAAACATAAATAACATAAGTAGGTAATGTACCTATCACTTAAGGATGAATAATGGAAGGCATACATCATCTTAGGAAATATTGTAACTAGAATGCATGAAATCCCCATAGATCAAGGTGATTTCCACAATTATCTATTGTAGATATCTAAAAACTCCTACACTAAAATCATCCAATTTAGGGTGTAACATTCAGAAGAAAGGGAATGGGATTTATATTACATGAAATATCTATAAAATATTATAAGAACCATCCCAAATCAAGGGGGATATATGAGGAGAGTTTCTCATCGGCTCTCCAAGATATCCAAAAGGAGGGGTCAATACCCACTTTGTTTTTTAGAAACCCTAAAATATGGTTTCATTAAATGACCATAGGGTTTACACCAAGAATTTCCTTATGCATGTGATCAAAACCTATCCGTGAATGTTCACACTGTGAATCTGTGATTGAGGGTGTAAGGGGAATTTAGAAGGCCACTATTGCAGCCGACCCATCAGTCCATCCTCTTAAGGCCCCCTAAACCCTCAAATAAACACTCAAGACTCTAACCCTATCTAAAATTACACATATATGTTTTAAAACCCCTCATAACTCTAATATATGTCCCAATCTTTAAAATGGACACTACATTAATTGAAAAAAAAAATCCCTAATTTTACAACATGTATGAACATGAGACATTACACCAATGAACAAGAGAATTATAGATAAAATGATCATTGGGGAAGTCAAAATTGATGAATTTCCTATTGTATTTGAATATATAGACATATTTATGGTTGAACATCTAGGTCTTCCCCTAGAGTGTGTTTTTGAGCTTTCAATCGAACTCATACTTAGATCTATGACTATCTCAAAGAGTATACTTAAAACATCATTCATTAAATTCTAAAAACTAAATTAGAAGCTATATGAAAAGTTTTAAAAAAATTTATAGCCCATAGTTCTCAAAAATGGGGGAACATGTCCCCTTTTTCAAAAATAATGATGGACCAATGTATCTTATCATTGAATATTTAGATCCTAACAAAATCTTGATAAAAAAGTATTCTCTACCCTGTATCATTAACATATTCAATCAACTTATAGGATCTCAATACTTCTCAAAGATTAAAGTTCGATATAGATATCATCAAATTAGGGTAAAAAGGGATGATGTTTCCAAGATAAAAATATGCATGAGATATGGAAACTATGAATATATAGTGATACCTTTCAAGGTTAAAAATATCCCATTATATTTTTGGATCTATTGAATAGAGTTTTAGAGACAAACCTGATCAATTTGTAGATATTTTCAATGATTATAATATAATATTTTCTAAAATAAAGAAAGAACATGAAGATAATTTTTGTATTGTATTTAATACCTTATAAAAATATAAATGGTATGCCAAAATTTTCATGTGTGAATTTTGGTTGAAAAAATGTATCATTCTTGGATCATGTAATCACAAACAAGGGAATATCCATTGATCCTTCAGAGATAGAATTTATTGAAGAATTAATCAGATCAGTCACAGTTATGAGATCAAATATTTTCTTAGATTAGTCAGATACTACCAATTATTTATGATAATTTTAACATGATTATATCATCATATCAATATTTTAACACTAAAGGGAGTAAGGTTACGTTGGACAGAATAATGTGAGGAAATATTCAATGAGATTAAGAATATATTGTTCATTATAATTGTGATTACATTACCCTGTAGAAGAGAAGGTTATGAAATATATAATGATGATTCATAAAAGGTTTTGGGTTGTATACTCATATATAAGGATAAGGTAATTTGTTACACCTGATACTACCCTTCCAGGATCCAGGTATCAATTATTGGGGGAGTAGTGAATCAATGATATCTTATCTTTTTAATTTAATGTATTTTGAAACAAACTTCACATTATGTTATTAAATTACCACTTTTTTGAAAACAAAACAATCACACACATATATAGGAACGTAAAAATTTACAAGTTTTGATACTCAATATGTGTTGTTAAGTCCTTGGAATGGTATGGAAACAATCTAATACCATATAATACACAGGAAAATGATCCTTTTGTGTGGATACAACATGTATTATATACCCTTACACTTATGTAGAGATATGTTCAATACAAAAATTCATGCCTTTCATGTAGCATGGTGTGATGTAATATAAGTTTGTATTCCATGTTAATAATATTTTACCAATTTCATCAAAATATGTTACTATATTGCCTTATCAAATTCCAAAAGTATAATCTTCAAAAAAATAATTCGTATTATAAATTTTAAGTATGTAATAAATTATATAGACTTAATTGAGATATGTAGTCATTTACCATAGTATAATAAATTAATCTATTTGAGCATTCTAGATATTTAGTTCACCAGAATACCACTAAAAATTTATTAAATTCTTCGGTCTCAATTCGAAACTATTGGACCAATTTCCCAGTCCAATAATCTAACCCTTTTTGATAAAATTTGATTACAATATTCCTTATTCTTCTTATTATATTTGGGAAACAAATTCAATAAATCCCTTTTTAGAAAATCCTTCTCTATAAAAAGATATTTAGAACATCTCTATCTTTCTCTGTATTGGAACAGTGTTCTGATCTATCAGAAAGTATCATGTACTGATTTCCTCTTATAGGTGATCCAAACATGGTTTAGACTAGAATATTAAATTATTTCCTTAAAAATTTTATTGAAACATCAATTTTCCCATTATTTCTGATATATATTTGACTTCTTCAACCCTTCAAAACTCTACATAATTATTCTAGAACCTTCTCAATTCTTCTCCCAACTTCCAAAATCTTTAATCATTCTTACCATTATTCTATTTGATTCATATATTAAGTCTGATTTATTCATTATGGTGAAGATATATGGTCACTCTAATTTTCATGAACGACACGGTTATACATCAGGACCAAACAATTCCTATCACGATGACTAATTGTAATCTTAAAACATTCAATCCACTCTTCCATAATTATTGTTGTTAATTTATAAAAAATTCATTTCCTTTCATTTTCCATAAACATATATGAACTCCTAAATATATCAATAATTCTCGGTGACACTTCAACCATAGCTTGAAACCCCCTATATCAAAAACTTATTCAACCAATTCATGTCATTTCTCATTTTTATTCTTTTCTTTGAACCAATGATCATGTGTTTGATGAAGTCTAGAATCCGATGAATTTTATCAATTTCATCATATGCATGATGGATCAATATATGCTTTATTCTGATTGATCCATGCCTCCTCTATTCAAATTAGTCTTGATCCATTTGATAAAGAAACTCATTACATCTTCATTCTCTCTTGACTCACATGAAAAAAATCAGAGTTCTTCTCCAAATGTTGAACCAAATGAAAAAAATAATTCTACCCAATGAAAATGGGTTATTACACTGTAGATCTTCACCCAATTCAAAGGTATCTATTTTTCATACAAACTTTGGTCACAAAAAAGTCCACTTATTTTATTTTTCATTGGTCCAAACAACTCCCGAAAAAATAATTATGCCTCCGATTAAATTTTTTCTACCTCCACATCATCTAATAATTGATATCATAATTACCCCAATGATTAGTAGAACACTCTATCCAATGAACTAGTGTCGTCAATATTTTAATTCCATTCTAACATCATTCTACTAGGATTTATATTTTTTGTATTATTGGTCCAAATAAAAACCAATATCAAAATCTTATAGCATTATGAATAAAACATTACAGCTTTCAAACAATTCAGGGTTTGGTGATCTCACATAAATGAACTGAGACCAGAAATATTTGGATTCACAAACATTTTCCTTCTACAAAATCTTTCTTGTAATAATTAATTCTATATGACTTTCATAACATTACGATTAACAAATAATTTTCAAACTTATGAGGGAAATTATTATAACTTCACATTCTTCCATCATCAACATTCCTTCCAAGAAAACATCAATATTACTAGTAGAAACTTGTCTCTATCCTTCCTATATAAGGAAATCATCACAAGTTTTAAAGAAAACATATGATTTAAAAGAACACCAATATCAGAAAAGAATCATTTAATTTTCATCAGATCCACTCAGAATCCAATTTATTTACTCATTCCAATGCCATCTTTTATTGTGGATCTATGGTGAGCCTGATGAACCATTTCTCCCAAAAAACAGCTTCACCATTTTATGAAATTTCCTAAGCATCATGTGTCTAATCATATAATTATGATTGTGAGTCTAGTAAGAAAATTTTACAATGTGAGGTGAACTATTTTGTTTAACAATAAAAAACAATATGTTCAACACATACGTCTCTCATCTTCTAAAAATCATATTTCCCACTATGTCCCACCAATATCCCCCATTGTATTTTTTTCAACTAGGTTCATAAATCCCTAGAAAATTAGCTCAAGAAAAGGATAACATATCAAAAATTCTAAACCTTTGTTATCTAGATCATTATCGTAAATAAGAATCATTGACAAAAACACAATGCATTCTAGAAGTAGTGACTCATGAAACATCTATAGATTTTCTTAAAATCATTCTTCACTTCTTCAACCTTATATTAAAAAAGTGTTCCCTACAACCATTACAAAAAATGTTATAATAGTTCACACACATACATATTGAATTCATATCTTATCCATAACTCCCCCTACATACATGCTTCCATAAAAAGTTTGTAAAATATTAGTGGATGGATTTATGAAAAACCTTCCCCCATGAAAACACTATCCAAATACTAGATGAGTAGGGGACCTAAACCCACAACAGAACTTTGATGAGAAAGAGTTTAGACACCCTTTTTCAACTTTAGTTTGTAAAAATATTCCATCGTTCATGTTTTTGTTAGAATCACAGGGACTTGTTCTAATATAGTAACATACTCTACCTTCAATTAACTAATCTTCACATTCTCTTTCCTGAATTTGTATTTGTTATCAATATGTTTTGAACAATAATTTCATACCATATTTCATGTAATTTTTATGTCACTTTTGTTATCACAACCCAATAGAATGGGTAACTTTATTTCAATAAGTAATTCTTCCAACTCATTTTTCATCCGCATAAGTTGTGTATCCACTTGAGTGGAGGGAACATAACCATATTCAACCATTATAAGCGTTAATAAATATTATTTATTTGTTTTCCAGCTAACATAAATTTTCCCTAGAAATAAATATCTACCTAATTTTGATCTTTTATCATTGTAACATCCCGACCGGGCTCACCATCGACCCGGTGGCCGAACCAGTAGGTCACATAGCCGCAAGCGCATCTCCCCGTACGCCAGAGGCTGCCGACTAGAAGCGATGGTCTCAGGAGGTGATAGTGGGGAGACTATAACCTCTTATCAGAGTTGCACAGAGGTATCTCAGAGTAAATAACATTCAAAAGTGGAATCCGTAATAGATAAACAATGAACAACGGCAGCGGAAGACAAATAGTGATCATTTTTATAAGAGGTGGACAAAGATAGTTTTTACAATACAGGGATGGTGACACAGGTACAGAAAGAAGTAAACAATAAAAGATGCTTTCAATACAATACTAATGACTTAAGAAAAGATAGAAGATCCCAACGTCATTCTCTTGAGCATCCCAAGCTCTCGCTTGGTCCTCTGCTCCTAACTCCTCATGTAAAAACAGCACAACATACAACCTAAGTCCTGCATACAAGAAGGTCTACTCAGGTACCCCAGTGCAATGGTGGCCCGAGTAGGGTGTGAGATAATAATCTCAGTAGTCCGGCACCATCGATGTCCAACCCAATCCAGATAGTGTGTATTTAATTTAACAACAATAGGTAAAGTAGTAACCAATTAAGGTAGTAAACAAGGATACTAGAAATACCGACCCAAGCATTGTTCTTTGTATTGGAATCGATTTAAGTACTCATTCCATTCATTTATAATTTTTATTCAGGTGTTCATATCATTCCATGAACCCATTCCTATAATACTCAAATCAGAAACCAGGCATCGTTCAGGGAGAAAATCCACCAACACCCTACAAACCCATTCCGGTGAACCTCTAGGAACCTGACATCGCTCTACATGCATGCTCTAGCAAACCTCCTTGGTACTTAGCCTCTCTCTAGGTGCGGTACAGTCCATCAACTGAGCTCATCCCCAGAATCCTATAAATAAGATCCGGGTATCACCCATGACATATCATTCCCTGTTGATTCCATCCATGGAATCTCATACTGGATCCATGATTCACTTGGAATTTCAGTAACAAGTCTCGTTCGAGTCTGTCCATGGAATCTCACATGGGATCCATGATTCACTCGGCATTTCGGTAACAAATATCATATGAGTCCGTCCATGGCATCTCACATGGGATCCATGATTCACCCATGACTTTTTTCACATTTCAACAGTTTAATAACATTTAATTCACGTGGTAAAAGAAGTCAAGAATTATCATACAAGGGTCAATGGGAAAATCTCCATCACATACCTAAAACCATTTCAATTGAAATTTCATCATATTGCAATTCATTCATAATCATTATCACGATTTCAATTGAATGAATAAGTCAGTACCTCTTATGCATTTCAAGTAGTCATTCCACATTCACAAACATGTTTATAATACACTACTTTTGGAATTACCTCATAAGCATTTAAAGAATCATACCACATACATATATGCGAACACATTCATGTTCATACTTAAGGCAACCCATCTTAAGTATTCATCCTAAGACATTAACATATTCATCACATTTATATAAGGTTCATGAGGCAACCCACTCATGTACAGTATTGGATAACCCCCTATTCATTCCTCATTCCTTATATGTCATTTCAAAGGCATATAGGGATTTACAAAGCATTAAGAGGTGTTGAGGAATACCCCTCCTAGGTATGTCCCATTCACTAGATTCATGCCACTATCCTAGTCTAGGCTTATTTCATTATTCTAAGGCATGGTCTTACCACCCTAATCCACATCCTTATCAGTTTAACCATTTAATGTGATTGGGTGCAATTATCATACATTAATAAATTGGTAAAAATCAAAGTAAAACATGTCATCAACAATCATCACCCAAGAATCACAATGATCAGGCAGGAAAGCATAAGAATCCACTTCCTACTATTATCTTAATGATATCACACCCTTGATAGAGGGGTTTTATTATTAAATCGTGAGTTTAGTGATCAAGTAATCATTTTATATCATTCCTGCAATTCACACTCTTTGCACGGAAGCATTTAATTAAAACTAAAATTTCATAATTAAAGCAATTCATTATTAAACTCTTCAAAGGCTTCACTTTAATTTAATGGGGAAAGGAGAGGGACCCTACCTCAAGGTGGTTCCATCTGTCCACTCCGGCTCTTGGTTCTTTCTAACTAAAGCTTCCGCTTAAGCTACGGCAAACCAAAACCATTCCAAAAGCCTAAATCACAAGGAAAAACATTCCAGAAACTCTTTAACACCCTAATAAATTAATTTAGAGGAAGAAAAAACACTAACCGGGAAAAACCCTTACCTTGGAATCAACCCAGCTGATCGAAATCACCACAAACCGCCTCGCCTTTGGCGGCAGACACTGAATCTCACCCAAAGGAGTCCCAACGGACCCTTCGAATTGACCTAGAACAATAGAAACAAGGAAGAATGTGAAAATCACAAACCCATCCTAACCCTAGTGTTCGGCCGAATGAAAAATAGGGAAATGGGAAGCCCTAGAATCGTCCATGTAGGGAGGAGGAAGGAGGGAGGAGCTTAACATGGAGATTTGAAGGAGGAATTTCCAATAAAAACCAAGGAGAGGAGGTCCGGCCGAGGGAGGGATTGTGCGAGGCCGAGGTGCCAGGGGAGGGGTTCATTTTGGTCTAACCGATAGGAGAGGGGAGAGATCTTATTAGATTAGGTTTTTATTTTAATTTTATTTTAAATATTTTAAAAACCCAAAACAGGGCACGTCTCACGGTTTGGGATGCATGATTTGGAAAACCGTGTGCCAACCGTGTGTCCCCCAATGGATACCCACGGAACCCCGCACGGGCTATCCGCACAGTTTGGGTAAACCGTGTGCAGGTCGTGCTGACTCCTCTACCTCCTTGATTCAAGCCTCACGGTTTGGTCTGCACGGTTTGGGAAACCGTGCGCCTTCTGCTGTTCTTTAAAAACTAGCCGTCTTCGGGTCCGACACTCCCAGAACCCCTCGAGCCACTCGGGACACACATTGGGAATTCACCCATGTCCAAAAACATTAAAAATAAGTACCCAAACCTTTAGAAACTCATTCTGAGGCCTGATATTAAATTCAACTGGTTCAGTAATTTGAAAAGTTCAAAATCCATCACCTTTTATCCCGGTTCAAAAAGTGGGTCCTTATAATGTTACCACATTAGAACATATCATCCCTAAGAAGGCTTAGAGAACAATGCACACCTCACTCTACCTACAAGGGTCATGAAGATTCATTCAAATGATCATGTTATGTTTCCAACGTTTAATGATCCACAATCATCCACTTAATCACATGACACTTAAATCGTCAACACCTGAGAAAACACTAATTTTTCCACCGAACCAACATGAAAACTCTTACCCGAGCCCATTCCACAAGAGACATGATCACATTTTCATCTCATCAAGAAACCAAACACGGGTACTTCCCACCTTAGATTATTTTTTCACGTTAAACGACCAAGACTCAAACCACAGCTCTGCCACCTATTGAACTGTGTTTCAAAAACACGCTCTAATCGTTCCAAAGACGCACCTAGATTTATTTTGAAATGATCAAATGGTCGTTTTCCCCATCGACCTATAAACCCAAGTCAAAAAGAGTCAAGCTACTCTGGATGACTATTCAATAAGATACCCAGCTTAGGCGGTCGACGCTTTACAAGATGAACAACGATTGCTTCTCCCAAGGAATCCCTCATTCATCACGAGAACGTTCACCAAAAAGATCATACCCAACTCTCAGTGATGTCACAAAGATCAAACCATGAAGGGAAACCACACATCCCGAATGCAACGCCAAACAAAAACAACCCAAAGAGATCAACATCTTTAAAGCTTTAGCGCGTCGTAAGACCGACGCTCTCTTAGTGAATCCAGGATGAAAGCAAGATAGAGGAAAAGCTCGCCGCGTAGTAGAGTACACTAATAGGAATAAAACGTATTCCAGTTATTGATACCCAAAAACTGTAAATGAGGTCAGTCGAACCACCCCTGGTCGACTCTAGAGAAAAAACTCAACTCCACCTGCTGACGCATCATGATTTCAACCGACCACGATGCCTCTTCCCACACAAGGCATGTGTCGATCAACCTTACCACCAAAACCCAAAAGAATTCCATCCAAACCTCACCATTTTCTAATATGGTCCTTCTTAGCATGCTCCTTCTACCCGGAAGGACACGTTTTACTCAACTAGCATGATGCTTCCCACCGTATAAGGGTCTTCTTCATCGAAAGGAGAAAGAAAAACTACTCATAAGCAGACTTGTTCACAATTAACTGAACAAATGTGCGTCGCTCCTCTGAGCCACGATAACCACAGAAAACATACAAGGAGTCCAAAGCAACAACACCGGCATGTCAACCACCCGAGTCTTAAGAAAATTATCCCGACCATTGGGACAACTTGATTCTCAAATGCTCAGGTCACTCTACCACGGAGATGATGCAACACCGTACACAGCAGCATAAGAGATTTAGCCGAACATCGTATTTCCCCATACGACCATTCGCTTGGATGATGACATGTCAAGTCATCCATTATCGTGCAAAAAAGAAAGGGTCGAATGACCAACAAGGCGGCTGACCATGCCCGAGGCATGTCTAATCAACTGATACATAGCATTACCCGATGATCAATTCCTTGACAAGATCAAAATAAGGATGACCACCTATTCGAACAAGGGTGTCATTAGAATTGGAATTCCTACACGGGACAACGTTACCCGATCAGAACCAAACTTCAGAAAGTTTACTGAAAATTCCCTGCACATAAGCTCTATGGCCTCTACCTACCATGGGCTAGCCCCTCATGATTAACCAATGTCAACCCATGCTCTTGGTCATTTTTAACAAACAGATCAATGCAAAACAGGCAAGTCTCAAAAAACTCCCATTTTAACCACTAAACATTTATCAGATATCCCATCTCTTTTCAGGCAATTTATCATAATAAATTCTTTTTAACAAATTCAGGCAACCTATGAGTGTCCCAGCAAGCCAAAACATTCAATATCGGAAACAAAAAACTTTTACATGTATGATCATTTCACAGAACATCATGTCATTACCTCCATTATGGGTTGCCATTTCCCAACTCGTGAAGAGGCCATACACTCCATGGTTTGAAAATTGGCTCCCATTAAATAAAAAGTCATATATCAGAAGTAAACATGCTCAAATAAATTATCCAGTCATAAGGGTGTCCACCTACCAATCTGTAAAGCGCCAATACACTTTAGAATTTGGCATTTGGATCACTTCATTCAAAACAAATTTCAATTAATTTTACAATTTAAACTTTATCAGCCCTTTTTATGGTGATTCAATTGCACGGGCTACCCTTTTCCAGCCATAAGTCACCCATACATCTTATAACTGAAAATTGGCTCCTATCATAATCACAATCACTTAATCTATCAAAAGCAACCAATTTCATTTTAATCAAAACAGCATGATATCGTAAGCAGTAACACATGACATGCTATATGGTAAAATCATGGCACACAATAGAGCAGGCATGCTAAAGCAATAAGCAGAATAAAATAGCTGTCATAGCACCTATCACAATAGCAGGCATCAACTTCTGCTTCCTAGATGGCATTGAACAATGCATGACATGTGATTTCTAACAAGGTGTATATATGATGCATGAGATGACATACCCTCATCTCATCGGGTTTCAAAAGAAATGGAACCCACAATTGCATTAACAGTATCAGGATAAATCATGTGCATCACCCAACAGTGAAATCCAATCAACCGTAATAATCAAAATCATTCAAATAACAATTTCATTCGAGGCAATTTGGATTTTCCTTGTACACGGGTTAGCTACTCCCGAGCACAGCTTATTTCCAAATTCCATTTCCTTCCTATCCCTATCTAATGTCTCCAAATAGTAAAAACAATTAGAAGAGAAAACTCCTCTGATACCACATTGTAACGTCCCGGCCCGTCTCACCATCGACCCGGTGGCCAGACCTGTAGGTCACATGGCTTCTAGTGCGTCTCCACATACGCCAGAGGCTATCGACTAGTAGCGAGGGTCTCGAGAGGTGATATTGGGGAGACTATACCCTCTTATCAGAGTTGCACAGCGGTATCACAGACTAAATAACATTCAAAAGAGGAAGCTGTAATAGATAAACAATGAATAATATTAGCAGAAGGCAAATAGTGATCATTTTTATAAAAGGTGGCCATAGCCAGTTGTCACGATACAGGGATGATGATACAGATATGGAAAGCAGTAAAGAATACAACATGCTTTAAATAAAATACAAATGAAATAAGAAAAGACAGCAGAGCTCAATGGCATTCTCCTAAGCATCCCAAGCTCCTGCTTGGTCCTCTGCTCCGAAATTCTCAGGTACAAACAGCACAACATACAACCTAAGTCCTACAAGCAAGAAGGTCTACTCAGGTACCCCAGTGCAATGGTGGCCCGAGTAGGGTGTGAGATAATAATATCAATAGGTCAGCACCACCGGTGTCTAACCCAATCCAGACAGTGTGTATTTAATTGAAAAGAAACAGGTAATGCAGTTAAAAAGTAAGGCATTAAAGAGGAATCTAGAAAGACCGACCCAAGCATTGTTCTTTGGCTTGGCATCGCTTTATGTACTCATTCCATTCATTTATCATTTTTATTCAGGTGTTCAAATCATTCCATGAACCCTTTCCTGGAATACTCAAATTGGAAACCAGGCATCATTCATAGATAAAATCCACCAACACCATACAAGCCCATTCTGTTGAACCTCCAAGAACCCGGCATCGCTCTAGAATCCTGTTCCAGCAAACCTCATAGGTACCCGACCTCGCTCTAGGTGCGGTACATGTCGTCAACTAAGCCCATCCCCGGAATCCTATTAATAAGATCCGGGTATCGCCCATTACATATCATGCCCTGTTGAGTCCATTAATGGAATCTCTTACTGGATCTATGATTCACTCAACATTTCAGTAACAAGACTCGTTCGATTCCATCCATGGAATCTCACATGGGATCCATGATTCACTCAGAATTTTTGTAACAAGTACCGTATGAGTCCGTCCATGGCATCTCACATGGGATCCATGATTCACCCATGACTTTGTTCACATTTCAACAGTTCAACAACATTTAAATCACATGGGAAAACAAGTCAAGAATTATCATACAAGGGTCAAGGGGAAAATCTCCATCCCATAGCCCAAACCATTTCAATTGCAATTTCATCATATTACAATTCATTCATAATCATTATCACGATTTCAATTGAATGCATAAGGCAGTTCCTCTTATGCATTTCAAGTAGTCATTCCACATTCACAAACACGTTTATAATAAACTACTTATGGAATTACCTCATAAGAATTTAAAGAATCATACCACATACATATAAGAGAACACATTCACATTCATACATAAAGAAATCCATCTTAGGTATTCATCTCAAGACATTACAATATTCATCACATTTATATAAGGTGCATGAGAAAACCCGCTCATGTACGGTATTGGCTAACCCCCCTACTCATTCCTCATTCCTTCTATGTCATTTCAAAGGTATATAGGGATTTACAAAGCATTAAGAGGTGTTGCAGACTACCCCTCATAGGTATGTCCAATTCACTAGATTCATGCCACTATCTTGGGCCAGGCTTATTTCATTATTCTAAGGCGTGGTCTTACCACCCTAATCCACTTCCTTATCAGTATAACCATTTCATCTGATTGGGTGCAAATATCATATATTAATCATTTGGTAAAAATCAAAGGAAAATATGTCATCTAAAATCATCACCCAAGCATCACAGAGATAAAGTAGGAAAGCATAAGAATTCACTTCCTACTTTTATCTTAAAGACAGTGCACCTCTAATCGAGGGGTTTTATTATTAAATCATGAGTTTATTGATCAATCAATCATTTTATCTCATTACTATAATTCCACTATTTGCACAAAAGAATTTAATTGAAACTAAACATGCATAAATAAAGCAATGAAGTATTAAACTCTTCAAAGGCTTCACTTCAATTTAAAGGGTCAAGGAGAGGGACCATACCTCAAGGTGGATCCATCCGTCCACTCCGGCTCTTGGCGCTTTCTAACTAAAGCCACCGCATAATCTATGGAAAACCAAAACCATTCCAAAAGCCTAAATCACAAGGAAAAACATACCAGAAACTCTTTAGCAACCTAAGACATTAATTCAGAGGATGCACAAACACTAACTGGAAAAATCCCTTACCTTGGAATCAACCCGACGGATTGAAATCACCACAAACCGCCTCACCTTTGGCGGAGGACACCAAATATCACCCAAAGGATTCCCAATGGACCCTTCGCATTGACGTAGAACAAGAGAAACAAGGAAGAACGTGTAAATCACAAACCCATACTAACCCTAGGGTTCGGCCGAATGAAAAATAGGGCAAGGGGAATCCCTAGAATCAGCCAAGTAGGGAGGAGGAAGGAGGGAGGAGCATACCATGGAGACTCGAAGGTGGAATTACCATGAAAAACGAAGGAGAGGAGGTCCGGCCGAGGGACGGCTCATGGGAGGCTGAGGCGCCATGGGAGGGGGTTCAGGCGGGTCTGTCTGAGAGGAGAGAGGAGAGATCTTATTATATTAGTTTTTTATTATAATTTTATTTTAAATATTTAAAAAACCCAAAACTTGGCACGGCGCATGGTTTGGGCCGCACGGTTTGGAAAACCGTGCACCAACCGTGTGTCCCCCACTGGACACCCATGACACCCCGCACGGGCTGGCCGCACAGTTGGGTAAACCGTGTGCAGGCCATGCAGACTCCTCTGCCTCTCTGATTCAAGACGCATGGTTTGGTCCTTACGGTTTGGGAAACTGGGCGCCAACAATGCGCCTTCTGCTGTTCTTTAAAAACCTGCCGTCTTCGGGTCCGACACTCCCAGAACCCCTCGATCCACTCTGGACACTCATCGGGTATTCACCCTTGTCCAAAAACATTATAAAGAAGGACCCAAACCTTGGGAAACTCATTTCGAATCCTGATCTTAAAATCGACCGATTCAGTAATTTGAAAAATTCAAAATCCTTCACCTTTTAACCCGGTTCAAAAAGCAGGTCCTTACAATCATCAACATTTCCTTCCCAATAAACATCTGAGTATCCAAACAAGTCAATATTTTCTAGGCTTTCAATCTTGATTTTTAAATTTTATGTGCCTTTGATATATTTGAGAACTCTTTTTCATGAAAATAAATATGATTCTTTTAGAGAACAATTTTGGTTCTTAAGGCATTCAAATAAAAGAAACTTCCCAAAATATTTTCAAACACTTTAGAGTAAACTTCCTATCATTCTCCATATTTTTTTATCTCAGTTAACACTAAAATATATGTATAAATATGTTTTTTATTTTCTGTTCTATGCATCTTAAGAGATTTCTTAGCATACGTTTTTTGGGAAAGAAAAAAACTTCTTCTTTTTTGAGATTTGTAACCCAAGAAAGCATTTCATCTCTCACATCATCAACATCTCGAACAAAATTTTAATTTATTTAAAAAATATTTCATATTTTATTTCATCATTCCCAATAAATATAATTTCCTAAAAATAAACAATTACAATGATGGAAAACTCCTAGATTTATTTGATGTAAAAAATACTATGAACTCTTCATTTCGTAAAACTCATATTTCTTAATCATGTATCCAATTTGGAATACCACACTGTCAATTCTTGTCCTATCCCATGTAATTTCCTAGAACTTCTATGTAATTTTTTTGTATCAAATTATTTTTAGAACAGATTCTCTAACGACACTTGACTCTAAGGCCTGGTGATCTTGGATTATAATTTTAAACATTTTTTGTTATTTTAAAAAAAATGTTTGATTGGGCTTTTATAACTTTTACAATGGTGTCCGGATCAAAAATATGAGGGAACAATTGTACTTTGAACTTCTGGATTCTCTTTGAAAGGACTTGACATTGAAAAATGGGGGCTGACCAAAAAACATAGTTTTCTGAATTTGGGGAGAAAATTAAAAATTACTTAAAAAGTAATTTTTTCTGTTTCGTTCACCGTTGAGAGGTGACATATCTACACTATAGCATGGAGATGCGTCCATGATGAGTCCCGTTAAATGTTTCCCTTTTTATGGATCATAATGTGCAGTGTAATGAAACATTAAATGATGTGTAGTAAATAAGTTGTTTAATAAATGAAACAGTGTAACGACGCAATGACGCAACGTAGAAAAAAATGTATTGATGTGTTTTTATTTTAATTGGTTAACATGTTAAAGAAATGGGGATCAAAATGTTGAAACTACTCTCAAGAATCTATGATGAGAATCCTCTCCAATGATGAATGACAAATTTCAGTGAATCGCCAGTGGCATTGACGCACCACGATGAATAGGACATGAGAGAGAAGAACGCCAATGAAATCCTCGAAAATGGATCACTCAAATGGATATCCTCTTCTAGGTAGGGGTTTCTTTGACTTGAATTTAATTTCTCATTCTGTATTATAAATTGTGGAATGTGTACCAAACCATTAACAGGTTGATCCAAAGATCTCTTATTCTTGTGGGATGGTGCCTTTTTCTTTGTATCTTTGTTTCGAGATTAATTATTTGGTTGATAAAACATTAATCCAAAATCTCCCCATTTTTAAACTCTAATGGGGAGAGTGTGGTCTGAAACAAACAAGGCCCAAGACCCCTATGCCTTTTGTGTTATTTGTGGACAAACTTTCAAAACAGAATAAATAAGGTTATGAGGACTTAGTAGGGAAGGTCGAACCCCATGGAGACCAAAGGCGAGGTCAAAATGAAGAACAGACCACCGAAACTGACCTAGTGTTCTTTAGAAGGCACCACCAACGTGCCAATGGTTGCTGTCACAGGATGGTGGTGGTGCACCACAATGACACACTGAGGGAGGAAGTCACGAAAAGGTTGTATTATCCTTAATCACTTGGTCTGGTGGCTGGCGGATAGGTATGCGGCCCCTCGGCCCCTTCGGTGGGTGGCCTACGCCGCGCAAGTCGCGACTCTCTACTAGCATGCGTTTTAGAAACCACGTGCAAGAAAAAAAAATTGGGCGGCATAGCCAGCTCTGGTGTGCCATAACAGATTCCATTAGGCACCCAGATAATGAAGTCCAACCCACTAGTTGTGGGCCAAACTAGGTCCAGAATTTCGGGCTACTACGTGGCCCGCTGGTTGTGGGAAAGGTCGGATGAGATAGGGTCGCCAAGCGAACCAGTGAGTTGGCCCCTGATCGAATCAGGCTGGGACTAGAAAGGCCCGCTTCTAGGTTATAAAAATTTGGGTCGGGTCAACCGAACCCAACAGTGTTATGTGGGACCCCTGGGCTGGGTTGCTCGATTTGGTCGGACTGGGTTAGACCGGGCCCGGATGCAGCCGGCCCAGTTTACTAAAATGCCAATATCTCACAAATCGGGCGCCCGATTTACGAGCTATTTGCGGTGTTGGAATACTCGTGGTGAGGATGATATTTTAGAATACTCTAAAGATGATTTTATGTATATTTGTATATTAATAATGGATTGAGGAGCAGTCTACCCTAGAATTAAGCACACTACGTGCGGATATCCGACGACTAGATGATACCTAAAGACTGCATACAAGAAAACCTATGTGGATCAGCTAAGATGGCCCTGTGGGAAGGGGATCCGTGTGAATTCACAGGCCCATTCCTAGGAGAAGCTCTATGTGACCCAGTAGACCCATGGTACTGATCCGTATGTAGTCCCTCAGTGCCATGGAAAAAGTGGGAAATGGTTCAATGTGACCCTGTAGGCACATGGTGGGGAGAGTCTGTATGTTACCCATCATAGCCACATTACTCATCAGGGATGAGTGCCATAGCAGTCCACGACTAGTGTGAAGCATATTTGTGTGACCCGATAGGACCACGTTGGGGAGAAGATCTATGTTACCCAGAATACCCACATTACGCATCATGGGGGAGTACCCCAGCCGCCCAAGGTGTTCAGTGATACGACGGATGTTCTTACTTTCATACTCTATATTATACCTATTGTGAGTTGTCTTGCTTCATGATCATTCCTTATTCTCTGCTTGTGGAATGATTTTTGGTCTTTCATTATTCGATTGGGGACCCTACTGAGTATTTTGTTACTCACCCCTACATGGGATTCACCCAAATGTGTTTTGTTTTGTGGAGATGACCTCTACCTTGACAGAGGACATGGTGGCATAGGACCCGGCGGTGCCCAATGTGATCTGGTAGGTGGGTCACACTTCTATGTTATCTAGAAGCTACTATACACTTACCCATTTGGTGTGGTTTTCAGTGGATTTATTTTCGAAGATATTATGTACTTTCCTGTTATTCAATTTTTTCTTTTGGGTTTTTCTTCTTTCTCAATTTACCAACAACTTTAACTTTTACTCAGTGGTTATTTAGAGGCATCCATGTTTTACCTACCCATTTTTTGGGACATGGTTGTGTGTGTATGCGTACATATATTCAGGTAAATTTCTCCCATTTGTAAGTTGATGCCTTTGGAACTAGTTTCCAACCCATGGCCTTCAGGAGGTGGGCTTTGTTGATTCATGGAATGGTCCTTGGGGGAAGTGTTGTGATAATGTGGTATCAGAGCTTGTTGGTTCTACGTCAAAGACTAGGAGTCCATTTTTTTGTTTTTGGTAAAAGTGTTAAATGTTTCGAGTTTGAAATTCAGATTCAGGGAGTTCGGTGTTGGTGTGGTAGTTGACGTATACATACACCAGGTCCATGAATTCTTCTTTTCATCTCTATACAGATAAAATAATGGTTTCACGCATCATATAGGAATTGAGTGCTTCCTTATGTTATTCATGAATTAGATTAATCTCACCATGTATAATCTGTTGAACTCGGTATATCTGTATCTATTTCAGGATGCCTCCACATAGAAATCCGGCTAGGATTTCAATTGTGACCATGTGGAATGAATGCCTAGTGACGAGGAATTGGTTTAGGGACCAGTTATAGAGATGTCCCCAATGGGTGGTGCACCAGCGTTACCACCACCCATTGATTAGTGTTTACTACCGACATTACTGGTAGAGGATGCATGCAGGCACAACACCTTGCACGAGTTCTAGAGACAGAGACCTCCCAGTTTCATGGGAGAGATAGATCCTCATGCCGTGGAAGACTCGATGAAGGTGGTGACGTAGGTATTCCAATTATTCAAGACACCACTTGACCAGATGATGATCTTTTCAGAATGCCTTATTGAGGGATCAGTGGGGAGATGTTGGAGTTTTACCATTCATACTCAAGATGAAGAAACCCTCTCCTCGACTGACTTAGAGAGGATTTTCTATGAGGATTCTTTCCCCACATCCTTTGGCTCAATGTGTATACAATAGATAATTCACCTACAACATTTTATCATGTCAATGGATGAGTGCTTTTCAAAGTTAATAGTCCTCCCCGACTACTCCATAGACATGGTGCAGGACCCTTTCTTCAGGGCCCGGACCTTTGAGTAGGAACTCCAATAAGAGATCAGGTAGTCAATGACTTCTCTCAGCATCCACACTCGAGATGGAGGGTTTGAGAGAGCTCTACTAATGGAGAGCTTCATTTCAGAGTATGACTCAACGGTGAGAGCTACCATCAGAAAAAAAAATTGGTTGAGTCATCCATGGCGTACAACCAATAGATGTTGTAGAGGTCCTAGTGGTCCAGATACTCTAGAGGGGGACCCCAGGACACATGATCGATTGTGCGATGCCACAGGGGAACTGGGGGTTATCATTGCAACATGGTGTTATACTCGTACAGTAGGTAAGGACACATGATGTGTGAAAACCTGACCCACCGCATAAATGATTAGTAGACCATCGAAGGACTGCAAAGGAAGAGGCAGAGGATTGAGTGAGGAGGTATGTAGGGAGGTAGATGTGGTAGGGGAGCAGGCTGAGCAACTAGTGGTGGGTGATGGTTCATGGAACTACCTCTACCATACCCAAGTGGTCCACCACGACCTCAAGGAGAACGTGGGAAGGGGTGATCATAGCTTCAGGAAGTGGAGGCCTATGACCACAGAACACCAAATATGATTAGAGGTATGATCTATGACTTCTATACATTAGATGTAGTTCTCATACACACAGGTGCCGGTAACTCTTCCTTTCCATGACCCTCGTTCAAGGTTCAGAGATTCTGGTGGATCCATTGGCTTGATCTTTATTATTAGAGTATCTATCATGAGTGGATTCGATGATTACATACCTGTGTTGAAATTGGGAGATAACTCTTGGAGACGAGATCTTCGGATGGGATCTCCTAGTAGTGGAATCGATGCTTTGCGATGTCATCTTGGGTAAGGAATGGGTATCCAAAGATCATGATCTGATTGAAATTATTAGGTGTAGAGTGTGGTGTGTCCATGAAGATGTGACCAGGTTTTCCATCACAGTTGAGAAGCGAACTCTTACAGGGCAGGACGTGCTTTCTGGGAGGATGGTGCAGCCGATCACTCACCAGTTTGATATCCTCACAATTAGTGTGTTGGACGAGAGGAGTCCAAAATTTCCTATAGTGGTGGAAGAGTTTGAAGATGACTTTCCCAAGGATACTCTCAGACGACCTCCTCACCAGGAGGAAGGCTTCTGTGTCGATCTATACACTGGGACGACCCTGATATCCACACCGGCATATCAGATGGACCTCACAAAGCATTGTGAGTTGAGGGTACCACTAGAGGAATTATAGAAGTAAGAATTCATGAGGCTTGGTGTTTCTCTACGGGAATCCCCAATGTTGTTTTCCAATAAGTTATACGAAATCATGAGGCTATGCCTGGACTTTTAGTGCTTGAACCAAGTGATTGTGAATAAAAAATATACACTGCCAAGAATTGATGACCTCTTTGACTGGATAAAGGGAGGGAGGTGGTTCCAAATTTAAACCTCAGATCAGGATATCATAAGCTTTGGGTGCGAGATGAGTATGTACTGAAGACAGTCTTCAGATTCCATTATGGGAAATATGATTTCATGGTGATGCCCTTAGGCAAGACCAATGCCTCAGTAGTGTTCACGGAACTCATGAAAAGGATCTTAAATCCTTACCATGATTGTTTCATGGTGGTATTCATTGATTACATTTTTGTGTACTTAGCGTCAGAGGAGGAGAAAGCTACACACCTACAGATAGTCCTTGATACACTCTAAGAGCACCACCTTTATAGAAAACTCTCAAAACTCCAGTTCTGGATTTGGGGGTCCACTTTCTAGGATATTTCATCTCAGAGGTTGGAGTTGCGGTGGATCTACTACAGATAGAGGTAGTTCTTGATTGGGATCCACCTATGAGTGTGACTATAGTGCAAAGATTCATGGTTTTTTTCAGATACTACTGGAGGCTCGTGTCTGATTTTTCCAGAGTAGAAACACCCTTATCGTCTTTTTCATGGAAGGGACATCCCGTCGTGTGTATATAAAAGTTACAGTAGAGTTTCTAGGAGCTGAGGTGGAGATAGACGAGTGCCCCCATCTTGAGACTACCAGAGGAGGGAATTGGGTATGGGGTTTTCTACGACGCATCGGGGAACATATTTTGTTATGTCTTGAAATAGGATTGAGCATTGATCACCTATGGTTCAAGGTAGTTGAGACATCATGTGTAGAACTATGCAACTTATGTACAAGAGTTAAAAGTAGTGGACTTTTCTCTAAATATGTGGAGACACTACTTGATGGGTGACTAGTTTACCATATAGACCGACCACAAGAGTCTCAAGTATATCTTCTACTATAAGGATGAAAACATGAGATAGCGGTAATGGATGAAGTTCCTATAGGACTATGACTCTGAGACATTCTATACTCATCAGAACGGGAATGTGGTGGAAAAAATGCTATGTAGGATTTCCAGTTTGCAGTTGTAGAGTGAGGTGAGGGAGAAGGTAGTTGCGATGTATATATCCTTTGTGGGTGATGATGTAGCATCTTACCTTAAGTAGATGACTATCACTCCCCCACTCTTACAATTATTTAGGGAGGAAAAAATTGTGGATGTTGACTATGAGTCCGAACAGGATCAGTTATCATCAGTATAGGCTACTCATGAATTTTTCATATGTTGGGATCACATATTCCTTTTTAAAGAGCACATAGTAGTACCTGTGGCATTTGGAGAAGAGATTTTCAAGGAGTTCCATAACTCCCTGATGTCGATGCATCCAGGAGTGGTGAAGATGTACCAGGATATATGACATTACTACTGGTGGCCAAGAATAAAGAAATAGGAGGCCGAGTTCGTTTCACGGTGCCTCACTTGTGAGTAATTGAAGGTTGAGCATTAGGTTCCAGCAGGCATGGCATAGCCACATGAGTTACCAAAGTTAAAGTGGGGTGGTATCTCAATGTAATTCATGATGGGATTACCAATGCATGTCCAAGGGCCACGATTCTATCCGGGTGATCATTTACTAACTCAAAAAGTCAGCTCACTTCCTACCCATCTGGGAACATGGATCGGTAGAGGGAATGGGATGCATCTATGTCTAGGATATAGTGCGGCTTCATGGGTATCCTTTGACGATAGTCGTAAACATTGATGCTCACTTCACATCCCAGCTGTGTAAGGTATTATAGGAGGCATTCGGGATTCATTTGTGACTGAGCACATATTTTCACCCATAGACTGGTGGTCAGACAGTGCGGACAATACAACCCATGGAAGAGATGCTTCATGCATGCGTCCTTGATTTTGGTCATAGTTGGTAGGACCAACTTCCACTGTGGGAGTTTTCATTCAAAAACAGCTATCACTCCACCAATGGAATGGAATTTTTCAAGGCTTTGTATGAGGGTCCTTGTAGATCACCTCTATGATGGACAGACCTTGGGAATTTAGCACTTATGGGCCCAGAGTTGGTATGTGGTACCACTAAGAATAATCAAATCATCTAGGAGAATTTGATGACTACTTAAAATATGATGAAATCTTATTCTGACTGGAGACAGAGTCTCTTAGAGTTCTAGGAGGGAGACCATGTGTTCCCTGGGATCTCATCCCAATAGAGACTGTGGAGATTTGGTCAGGGCGTCATGTTATCTTCGAGATTCATCAGACCATTCCAGATTCTGAGCAGGGTTGGTGAGGTGGAATTTCACTCAGATATTCCCACACAGACGTTTCAAGTGCACAATTTTTTCCATGTGTCGCATATAAGGATGGACATTCATGATCCACGAAACATCATCGACTAGGGTGAACTAGACATCGATAACGACGAAACATTTGTGGAGTTCCCGATGTAGATATAGAATCGACATGGGTGGGTCTTTCATGGATGGTTCATTCCTCTAGTGCACATTCAGTGGCAGCACGACAACATCTTGGAGAGCCCATGGGAGTGGAATGCTCGAATTCATGTTTAGTGACCCCATTTGTTTCTTTGTCAATTTTTTGGATTTTTAGGGATGTAAACCCCTAAGGTGGGAATAATGTAATGTCTCTAATATTCCATGTAAACTTTATTAATTATAGGTGATTATTGCAAAACCAAACACTCAAAAGGAACCTAATTTTGTGGCCCGGTGATCCCAAAATATAATTATGAACTTTTTTGTTCATTTAATTAAACATGAAAGCGATGTTATATAACATTTTAATTGGTGCCCGAATCAAAAATACAAGGGCACCATTGAACTCAGAATGTCATGATTCTCCTAGAAAGGACCTAACATCGACTAGCATGGGACAACCAAATAAGTTAATTTTCGGACTTTTGAGAGAAAAATAAAAATAAATTAAAAGGCTTTTTTGATTCCATCAACGTTGAGTGGTAACACTTCTTCACTGCAGTGCGGCGATAAGAAAACAATGAGTTGCATTAAATAAATCCATTTTTATGGATCTTAATGTGCAGCATAATGACCCATTAAATAAAGTTTTAAAACGCGATGATGCAGCCTAATAGAAACATTACGACATGCCTTTTTTAATGGGTTAACATGTTGGATAAATGGTGATCAAAACATAGAAGATCCTCTGATGCATATTTGATGAGATTCCTCTCCAATAATTATTCACGAACGTCGGTGAATTGCCGGCGACATCGACACACCATGAAGAATAGGACCAGAGAGTGACAAATGACAATGGAATCCCCACGAACAGATCACTCCAATGACAAACCTCTTCTAGGTAGTGTTTTCTTTGACATGGATTTATTTTCCCGTTCTTCATTCTTCAATGATGACCATGAATCAACTTACAAAAAAGTTGATCCATAGATTTCTTGTTATTGAGGTATGGTTTCTTTTTATTGGGATTTTTGTATCAAGATCAATTATTTGGTTGATAGAACATCAATTCCAAACCTCCCCATGATTAAATTATAATGCGGAGGGTGCATGACAACACAAAAAATGACAGATCCTATCATACAAGTGCATTATTCATAGACAAACCTTCCAAATAGTGGAAAGAAGGTTATGAGCCCTTGGTAGTAAAGGAGGCATCCCATGGAGATTGGAGGGGAAGATAACATGAAGAAAAAACCACCAGAGTAGACCAGATGGTCCACAGAAGACGTCATTAGCACACCGGCACCGGCGGCGGCCATAGGCTGGTGGTGGAAAAAAAGGATGGTGTTCCGAGGGTGGTGCCTGCGGCTGGCTCAGGCTACGGCAAGGTAGCAGGAACCGTTGGCACTTGGCCCGATGGATGGAAAACAGTGAAGAGGAACCTCGATCGCGATAGTGGGTGGCACGCGCCACATGGTCCATAGCTCTGTTCTGGCCTGCGGTACAAAAATTGAATGCAATAAATAAAATTTGTTTGGGTTATTCAGTTGCGGCGCGCTGAACAAAACACCATTAGGTAACTGGGCTGAGGGAGGTTGGCCCGCCGATTGCGGGTTGGGCCGTGGTGCCCAAGC
Organism: Viscum album; assembly: GCA_963277665.1. Classification (NCBI taxonomy): domain Eukaryota; kingdom Viridiplantae; phylum Streptophyta; class Magnoliopsida; order Santalales; family Viscaceae; genus Viscum; species Viscum album. The sequence continues at coordinate 1,609,773,767 of OY728140.1, forward strand.
CAGGGCACTAAATTGCTTGGGCTAAAATCAATGTTGTTACACTTCTACAGGACGATATGGAGACATAAAACTAGGTCGCTGAGTGGCCCGCCAGTTTCGGGTATGGTCGGATGAGACCGGGTCGGTGGGAAACTTGGCGGGCAGGACCCCCTGCCGAACCGGTCAAGGTCCAACAAGGCCCAATGGGCCTGTCCTACTAGCCAGGAAGGACCAGGTCTAGCAGCTAAACCATCCCGAGGCATGTGGGGCCCTCAGGACAGGTTGTTCGGGTCAGTCTGACAATGTTGAACTGGGTCCGGATGCAGCTGGCCCATGTTTACTAAAACGCTAATGTCTGTCAAACTAGTCATCCGATTGGTGATCCATTTGCGGAATTGGAATCCATTCAGTGAGGCTGATCTTTTAGAATACTATAAAAAATATTTAATTGATGTTTGGTTATGATGATTTTCTTGACGATCAGTTTCTCCCAGAATTAAGCGCAATACGAGTTGAGATCCTATGGATGAGTGAAACCAGAAGACTGCTGACAAGAGACCCTTTGTGGATCAGCTACAATGGCCTAGTAGAAAGCATCTATGTGGGACCCGACAGGACCATGGTGGGGAGAGGCTCTGTGTTTCCCTACAGACCCACGATACTCATCAGGAAGGAGTACTTCAGTATGATGGCCAAATTGGCAAGTGGCTATATGTGAATTGGAAGGCCCATGATGTAGAGTGGCATTATGTGACCCATTATACCCATGGTAATCATCAAGGATGAGTACCACAATAGTATAAGGCTATTGGGAAGTGGAACTATGTGACCGGGTAGGCCCACGGTGGGGAGAAGCTATGAGTGACCCAACATAACCATGATACTAATCAAGGATGAGTAACCCAGCAGCCCAAGGTGTTCAGTGATACGACTGATGGTATTACATTCCTACTATATATTATACCTGGAATGAGCTATCCTGCTTCATTGTCATGCTTCATGGTTTTCTTGTGGATTTCTTTTTGGTCATTCCTTGTTGGTTTGGGGTCCCTACTAAGTATTTTTTTACTCACCGCTACACAGGATTCACATACACGTGTTGTGTGTGGTGTAGACGGACACCGCCTTGACGAAGGACTTGGTGGCCTATGACCTGGCAATCCCTAGTGAGGTCATCCAGGTGGAGAATACTTCTGTAGCTTCAAGAAGCTACTCTACCCATACCCATTAGGTGTGGTTTTCAGTGGATAGATTTTTAAAGATCTTATATACTTTCCTGTTTTTAGTTTCTCTTTTTTTGGGTTTGTATTCTGGCCCATTTGACCTAGAATTTATAGTTTTACTTAGTGGTTGTTCGGTGGCATTCAGGTAATACCTTTCTAGTTTTGGGACATGATTGTGTGAGTGCATATAGGTATTAAAGAAAATTCCTCCCATTTGCATGATGACACTTTCAGCACTAGTCGCCAACCCCTGCCCTTTGGGAGGTGGGCTAGGCGAATTCACAACACAGATCCCAGGGGATGGGTTGTGATAGCCCATACATGGATTTATTCATATTTAACACATAAATTTCATTATTCCCACCAACAAATCCCCATGGTAGTTTAACATAAACATCATCATCATGTTATCCATTCAATAATTTCAACATAATACCCATATGAGATATTTTATAACATCGTTTTTTGTAATTGTAAGAAAGATTCTAATTATTTATAATCTTTCCAAAACAAAAAAATTATCATCAAAATCAATTCCCCCTATCATTGAGTAAATTTATCGCAATAATATTACTTTGATTCTTATCACTTCACCATATTAATTTATCTTATTCCAAAAAAAACCCACATTGTAATGATAAAAGATTTATCATTTTGTTTAGGTATGAGGTCCTAAGTATTATTATTTTCTATCTAGTCCATATCTTTATTCGTAGCATAAACCTGTTCTCGATTCTCAAATGATTCATTCACATATTCCAGGATATCTTTTGAATAAAAATAATTATGAACACTTACTTTGGATGTTCATATTATTTGATTCTTTTGATTCTGATCACCAATAATATTTCGAGATTACACAAGATTCCCCATCCTAGGATGATATTTTTGGATACTTAATCATCACTAGAAAGAGCTGATTCTTTTTTTCTTCTTTATTAGTATTTTAATGGTTTTTATACAAATAATAATTATAAAAAATTCGTTTATCTTATTCATGTTCTTTATATCAATGAGATTTTTTAACATATTACATATATTGATCAAAAACATTCATGTTAATAGAGTCAACTAATATTCCTATATATTTGTTGAAACGTCTATATCATATTCCTTCTAGAACATAAATAATAAAAAATACATCTTCACCTCTCTACTTAGCATTTTTAAGTATTACCCATTTCCTGTTAATGATGCATGGACTCCCAAAAAATATTAAGTGTTTCCAACACAATGTTTTATCATAAAACATTTCATATGGAGTCATATATAAACTTTTCCTTTAGAAAAATAAAATTTCAATATAAACAGCAGTGGTCGTGGATTGCCACTAAAAGTAATGAATGATAACATGTTTATGTAAAATAGTTCACCCCATTTCAACGAGACGTTTATTTTTTCCTTTCAGAAACACTCTCTTTTATATTAGTTTATGGTGTATGTAACTCATTAAAAATTACATGATTCTCAATTTATCTTTAAAAATTTTCATTTTATATATTCACCACCATTTTCTGCTATAAAATTATTTAATGAATACTAAAATTCCTTAATATCATTTTTATAGAGGATTTCAAAAAAATTCAACAAATATGACTTATATTTCATATACATTACATATGTAATGCGAGTAATGTTATCAATGAATGTAATGAAGTACTTATCACTATCTATTTTTTATCATCATCCCACAAATATATGAGGGAATAAGTTCTAGGGATCTTTTGAAGAAAGGTCAACTTTCTTATGATCATAGATTATAATATTTATTTTCTAAAATACTATGAAAAATTAATATATTCTTCTTGACATATCAAGAATTCCACAGACACCATCTCTATTTTACAACATTCTCAGGTTTCTAACACACATGTGTCGCAACCATTTATACCAGAACATATTTTCTTCAATCATTCTTAAGTAATAACAATTTTGAACCTCGCCAATTTGTAACATGTTTACTTTTGTATGTTGGACTCTTGTGACTAATAAACTATATTCCTATCCTTTCACAAAAATAACATGCTTTCTAATTATAACTTTATTTATATCATGAAAATTTTGTACAATACATATCAGGTTGTGTTTATTCCCATAAACAATTAAATATTTCTTAGATTTAAAATTTTCTTCTACAATGACAGTTGATCCAACAAAATAGATTACGAGAGACTAATACTTTCCAAAGGTCACTACACCTTCTTTGAATTATTTAACATTATTCAAAAAAATTAAGCCTCCTTTTGTATGAGAAGTACACCCACTATCCAACATCCACAATCGTTCTCATTTCATAGTATTGAGAGAGGTTTTTATAACAAGATATTTTTATTTACATTTTTCATTCTATACATTTGGCTTTTAAGAATTGTTAAAAAAACTTTTTTTTGTCAGTAACAAGATAATACAACCTTTTACAAGTTTTCCATGTTATTCACATAATTCAGAAATTGTTTTTAAATGTTGGAATCTATTTTCATATTTTACACCTACTTTATCATATTTCTTTAAATCATCATTCTTATAATTCATCCTTTTAGTGGGTTGAATCCCCCTCAAATTTTTCCTTTTATAATTTTAGGAATATTAGAGAAGTTATTGATTGAACTAAAAAATGCTTTTCATCTTTCCTAATCCACCACAATACCAGAAGTATGCATAGAAATAATATTCTCCTCTATATCTTTCATACTATATGGAGTTGTGATCATGCATCTTTAAAACATTCTTATCATTCCTATCAGATATTTCTTGGCCACAAATCATTTTTTTATCGACCAAAATGTTATTTTTTTTGCTCAATTTTATTTTTTAGGTTTATCATAACAGGAACATGTACATACATTTTCAGAGTCAAAATTGTTATAAACTTATTACTTCGCCACAGTTTTTTGGCCACATACATAGTTTTCCTATATTTATTTTTCATATATAAAATTTCATCATTATTTTCAAACATTGATGATAAATTTTTATCCATCTTACCTTCAACAATTTCATAACACTCCCCAACTTAGAAATATAGTTCTTGAAAATTTTAACACTATTTTATGCTTCAGAATGTTTTTGTTGGAAAAGTTCCAACTCTTCTTTTTTGTCCTTTAACATAACATCCAGATGATTTTTTGGATTCTTTTCTTTTTCAATACATTTCATCAAATCCTAAATTTCATCAATAATCTTAACATTCTCATTATGAAAACACTATGGCTTTTTTTATGAATTTTCAATTTTCAGTTTCATGATTTCTTTCTCAAGCATCACAACCTTTTTAATACATTCTTTCAATTCTTCTTTCAGATGAAATTTTAATCGTTTATTTTCTTCATCAAAACTGCTACTTCTAAACTCTTCATTGTTTACTATTGAATTGAAAATATTTTTATCATAATTCTCATTATTATTTTATGATTCAACGTCACTTTCTTTATATTCACCTTCTTTTGAAAAAAAAATCTCTGTTTTGATTTGGAGAACCTTTTCTCTTCCCCTTTACAATATTATTTAGCCTTATCGCCTTGTTTCTACCACAATATTATCTTACTTGTTTCATTCATGGTATCCTTGATATAAATTTCTCAATCAAATTTTTTTTTCCTTTCATATATTTTTCCATTTTCATTTCATAATCAATGATAGTACTATGTAAATCATCCAAATATAATGCTTCAATATCTCTTTCATCCAACGAAGAAACGTTTTTATCAAACATTTCAAGAATAATTCATATTATATTTTCAACAACATTTGAATTTTCAATCATTTCACCAAGAAATATAATAGTTCTAACAATGTAATTCACCCTAGTAAGTAAGTCTCCAACAGATTCATACTCATACATTTATAGATCTTCATACTTTAGCCTCTAGATTTTCAACTTGGCCTTCATCTCATGTGTATTTCATTCATTAATTTTCTTTATCTTATCCAAAATACCTGCATAAGTAGGAACACACTTCACTCATAAAAACCACATTTATGATGTAGTAAGAGTAATGAATTCTTAGATATCCCATCATTCTCAAGATTCGTCATGTCAACAAATGTAAGAGGAAATTTTTCATCAATCGGATGAAATCCATATATAGAAGATTCAAAAATATCATACCAAAAATACATAAGATAAGGAAACAGTATATCTATCTTGACATAAAAGTTTTTACCATCAATGACCAGAATCCCCTGTCTTTTTACAGAATTCATACATTCCATCAAAACATCTCTTCAAAAACACTAGCAATGATTAAACGAAGGGAACTTTCACTCTGATACAACATGATATTTCCCAAAGATGGTCCAAGTATCACAGATAGGGGGATGGGTGAATTAGTGATATCTGTTCATTAATGTTTCAATTATTTTGAAACAACATTCACCTCCTTACAAAGAATTATCACGTTGCTGAAAATAAAACAATCACACATCCATATGAACATAAAAATTTACAAGGCTCAAAACTCAAAAAGAGTATCTATGTCCTCAGTAGGGTATGGAAATAATCCAATACCATAAAATCCACTAAAAAAATCCGTTTTTGTTGATAAAAAAATTAGGATATGCCCTTACAATTTTGAATCAAAGTATTAAATACAAAAGTGCATGTGATTTAAGTATCATGACATGATGTAATACAGGTTTGGGTAAAAACATTAAAATATTTCACCAATTTCATAAAAATATGTAATTGTGCTCCCTTCTAAGCTTTCAGAAATATAATCTTAAAAAATCATCATTTCATTACCCAAAATCATGTAATAACTTCTCTAGACTAAGTAATGATACTGAGATCAATACCCCATTCTGATTCCCCAGTCTAATTGCTTAGTTTGAAAACATAACTCTCTCAGATTGCTATTGAAAAATTTTAAACTACCTCTGCCTCAGTCTGAAGTTATTGTGGATCGTCTTACAAAGACTGAACACTTCATTGAAATCTGAGAGGACTTCTCAATGAATCAACTAGCTCTGATATATATCGTAGAAGTGCTTAGGATGCAAGGAGTACCACTATCGATTGTATATGATCGAGATCCAATATTCACCTCTATGTTTTGGAAGAGTATTCAACATGCTCTAGATAATGAGATGAACTTCAATACGTCTTGTCATCTTGAAACTGATGGCCATTCTGAGTAGACAATCCACACACTTAAGGACACGTTGAGAGAAATCTTAATAGACTTAAAAGTAGGGCGGTATCAACGTATCCGTCTAGTTGAGTTCTCTTACAACAACAGCTTCAACTCATAAATCCAAATGGCTCTTTATGGAGAACTTTACAAGAAGAGGTGCATAACACCGACATGTTGGGATGAAGTTGGGGAGAAAAACTCCTAGGTCCAAAAATGGTCCACGATAAGGTGGAGAAGGTTAAGACCATCCAATAGAACATTAAAGCTAATCAGAGTCGACAAAAGATCTGTGCTGATAATCATCAACAAGACCTAGAGTTTTATGTCAGAGACATGGTATTCCTCTTCATATCACTATGGAAGAGAGTTATGATATTTGGGATGAAGTTAAAGCTTAGTCCAAGATGCATCGGCCCTTTTTGAGATCCATGATCACATTGCAGTAGTGGCCTATCCACTATCACTCCCACTGAAACTATATGAAGTATATGATGTATTACATTTATCACTCCTAATAAAGTGAATACCATACCCATTTCATATACTCAATATATAGGTGGAACCATTGGATAATGACCTCTCCTATGAAGATAATATCATGAAGATCTTAGATCGTAGGAAAAAATTCTACGAAATTAGACAATGCCCCTCTTCAAGTTGTTATGGAAAAAACCAAATGTTTGAATAAGATATGTGGGAATAAGAGGATGTGATGAAGAAGAGTTGCCCTCATATGTTTTAATGTAGGAAAAGGAAATTTAGAGAGCGTAATTTCTTATATGGGGAAGATTGCAATGACCCAAACTTTTATTAATGAAAATTCGTCTTGATATAATTAAATGTTTTATTATATAAAATTGTTATATAACATATTCACTTCATTGGTTTTATGATTTTGGATTTCAAAATCCCTTTAATAATTTTTACCATTGATAATATAGTCGTTGAACAGTGATCAAATGATTAGTATAAATATAGGGCTTTAAAAAAAAGCCAATTTACTCAGAAAAAGGAAGTGATGGCCTCATCTAGTACAATTTCTCCGTACGAATCCCAATTTTTGGAGCTCGGAAAGGATGTGGCATCATTGGGACTCACTATTTACCAATACCAAGCTAAGCTTCAACATGTTAAGATCAAATTGAATAGAATACTGGAGAAGTTTAAGATGATAGAGATTACCACCCGAGCAATGTTATCTGAGACACCCCAAGAGTCTATCACCATCGCACACCTTACCCTTAGGTCTTATGAAGGTGTTATAAGGGGTTATGTAACAATACCCTAGCACTATGATTATGTTTATTATATTTTTATAGAATAAATAACATACATTCATTTTATTATTGTTACTTTGTAAATAGTTTTTAAAGCCCAAATAGTATATTTTGTTAATATTCAATTAAGAAATATGTCTATATAAATAAATGGATTTTTTAATTAAATAGTATTTTAATAAAATATTATTACTAAGCTACCATTTATTATAAATAAATGATCGTATAATTTATATGAATAAAATTACAATTTTTATTAAGGATTGAATGGTTTTTTGTCAAAAACCCTGAATTTTAGAAATATTTCATTTTTTCTAAAAGTAAAAAATTCACATATTTAGATAAATATTTTGATAAAATGAATATTATATTTGAAATCATGAAATCAAAATTATCCAATGGTGAATTTTTCATAATTTTCTGAGATAGTCAATGTTTTTGGTAAAAATTAAATACCGTTTAATTGTATAATGTGTTTTATGACCTAATAATGACCTAATAGTGATGTAATAAAATACTATAAAAGGAATGTTCTTCCAATATATGTATTCTATTTAAACTAATGTGATTTTAGGAATATTTTATTTATTTAACAAAACCTTAGGGGACCCTCCAAGACATATAAAACATTTTTACTTTTTAGATTGATTTCCTTGAGAGTGTTACTCACCTCAACATAAGCAAGCATTATATTTTAAGAAGATAGGCCATTGGAATAATAAAATAATTTTTTCCACTCCCATTTGGAAAAAACCATGTGCAAAAACCATAGTTTTGTTTGTGGTTTTTATTAGTTTAATGTCTGGTTCCAAATCCTAAATAAAAAAGAATCCCCTCTCTTTTCCTATATAAACCAACCCAAGCTCCCCCTTCATATTCACTAAAAACATTTTAAGTAGACCAACCTATTCCCTCCTCTCTCTCTCTAGAATCCTCCCAAGGTTCCCCAATCTCCCAATAAGCCTCTCTCAAGACTCTTCCAATCCTTTGGGATCACACTTTCATGTAAGGGATTTCTTCCTCTCTCATTTCTGTCCAAGTTTCTTTATTTTTATATACCCTTGTATTTTCAATTAAAAATTTTGGGGTATGATTTCTCACCTCCACTATATTTCCATCCTTATGTTTGAATAGTGAGATACCCCTTTTCTCTCATTAATTCCTCCCATGTACACTTGTTCCCATGCGGAATTTTGTATGGGCTTTCCCTCCCCACATTTATATTCAAGTAATTATTTTGTAATATGAATATAAATTCCTCCACAAATGTTGATACATGTATTTATATCACCCAATTACTATCCATTTAATGTAAATTTGATGAGACATCCATTTCACTCTCATCATCCATTTTCATGAATTCTTATGTCACACTGTTATGCTACCGAAAATACACTGCGATTTTCCAAGATAATTTCATTGTGTAGTGAATACCATTACCATTTATCTATCAAGGGTATTCACCTTTATATACATTTAATTATATATTTTAGAGTTTCATGTATTAATTCCACATTCCATTATCCTGGAATAAATGACTATGTTTAATGAATCCATGTTTTATGATCCATGTGGCACACTTCTGCATGAAATGAAATGATTAAGAAGGGTTCTCCCTAATAGCACTCAAATTCATTGGGTAAATATTAGAATCATGATATATCAAGTTAAATGAGGGTTTACTAATGATAATTAATGTTCAATGAGGTTTTAATCAATATACATGTGCAATGATACTTGTCTCATGCTAATATCATGTTAAATGTTGTTTCCACAATTCCATTTATGATAATCATGCTATATCATGCCTTTATGTTCATTTTTCTCTTATGTTATATTGATATGACAATTTCCTAACATGTACTATATTCTTCATGTTATTCCTTGTTTACTCCTTTACTGGGAATTATAGATCACCCTTTTCTTATACATGTACTCAGGTTATCTCATGCAATGCTAAGTACGATGGAATGTTGTGGTCATTTAAATGAAGTTTTCAATAAAGATGTTGTGTTTTATGTTCCAAGCTGTTATGTAATGTTATTAAGCCCCAAAGACACCAGACCTCTTGATCTTTAGTCTTGTTTCAACTGAATATTTTATATAATAAATCAAGTTTAAATGTTTAATAAAGATCAAGGTTATTATATTAAACATTTATAATGATGAAGTTATAATGATTTCAATATAGACATGTGTCCCATCAAGTCCGGAAATAAAGAAGAAACTGTTGGGTAAAGAACGTATCTCATCCTTATCTATTCAAATAGGAAGAAAAAATCATTATGGAGAAATAAAACAAAAATTATGATGGGATAACAGGAAGGAGGAGATTATAGATAACATATTTCAATGATTTGTATGCTAGGATGTAAAGGATGGAAAATATAAATATAAGGTGATGATAAGACCACTACCCATACTAGTATAGAAATGGTAAAATATCACCATGAATTTTATCCCCGTACCCCTAAGGAAATCTAAATTAAACAATGACATTTGGGATTTATTTGATCTCCTTACAAAGTAATTGCATTTTATTATCATCAAATAAGATTTCTCACTTGGCTAACTCACCAAGAGATATATAAGGAAATTGGTAAGGATTAATAGAGTACCGCAATCTATTGTATCTGATTGAGGTCTGAGGATTTCCTCATGGTTATATAAAAACATTAAAATAGATTAGGATATCAACCTAAACTTTTGAACTACTTATCACCCTTAAAAATGGTCAGTTTGAGGGAACTATTCAAACACTTGATTATTTTTAAGATCTTATTCAATGGATTTAAAATGATAATGGGATCAATACCTTCCCCTGATAGAGTTAAATATAACAATATTTTCCATTCTATAATTTATATGGCACTGTATGAGGCATTTTATGGAAGGATGTATGGGCATCTAACATGATGGGATGAAGCTATAGAGAGAATGATGAAGGGATAAGACCTTTTTCAAGAAATGATGGTGAAGTTTCAAACCATTTAGTGGTATATTAAATTAATACAATTTCAATATATGAGTTATATATATAATCATTTATTATATATAGAGTTTTAATTTTGTGATGATGTCTTCCTATAGATATCTCCTTGCAACAGTGTTGTGAGGTTTAGGAATAAAAATAAGTTGCGCCCTAGGTATATCGATCCCTTAAAGATCTTATATTGTTTTGTGGTTTTAGATTATCACCTATCACTCCCTATAGATCTCTACCATTTATGTGATGTTTTTAATGTATCAATACTAAAAATGTATTTAAAAAACCATCCATATATACTAAACTCAATATCATTGAAACTTGAACATGATCACTCATTTGAGGGACAAGTGGAAATTCTGGATGGAAGAAATAAAGTGTTCTGGAATAATTCCACCCATGTAGTCTATGTTATGTCAAATAATCATAATTTTGAGGATGTTACTTGGTTACAAAGTATGTAATGATAGAATAGTATCCTCACTTTTTTTATAGTAATAACTATTTTAGGATGACTTTTTTTAAGAGGGTAGAATGTAATAAAACATGAGTTATGTGAATATTCCTCCTTTAAACAAAAATCATGTTAAATATCTTCTTTCACACACAACATCAAACCAAAAACTGACCATGACACATTTTATTAATATAAATAAATTAAATTGTTCATTGATTTTTTGGGCATAAATAGAGGTAACCTCTTTAAAAAATAAATTCATAAATAAAAAAATATTATTAATAGTAATGCATTGACAAAGGTCAATTACTATAGATAAAGGGATAATAAGGTTAAATTTTACATAAAAATTATTTTTTTCAGAAATTATATCTATATTAACTTTATTATAAGAAAATAAATATATGAATAGTATGTTAACACTAAATCAATTAGTTGGAAATAAAAAAATAGTAAATATCATAAAATCCATTTATCTATAAAAAACTATTTTTATTATATCTTAAGATTCAATTTAAAATTTAAATTCTTATATTTTAGAAATTTAGTTTTAAAAAATAAAATAAATTTTTGTATTTATCATGATAATATTATCTTGATATGAATTTTTGTTTATTTTTTTTTGAAATGAATGTTTTAGTGACCAGTAAAAAATATAGTTCCTTACAAATACCATTGATTTTATAATAATAAAATAAGTTTGATTTTAAAAGTTACAAAACATTATCAAGAAAATGTTTTCACTTAGGATTAAAGTGATACATTTTAAAAATAATAATACTATGTTTAATTTTGAAAACTGGTGTTTATCATTTTGAAACATATGTAAAATTTATTTTATCAAAAACTATTTTTTCCTATTTTATTTAATTATGTTTTATAAAGGTGGTATTTGTTTCTTGCAATAAAAGCTACATAACTCTTATAACCCCATTAATTCCATTTAATCAATAACATTTATAGTATTTTACTAATCACTTTTTTTCTTAAAATACACTTTTTCTAACAAAACATTATACATGTAATGTGTTCTGATATTAAAATTGCTTTTCTCACACATAAAATTATATTAGGTAAAGTTATCTATATATTTGAAGTAATAATTTCCATATTATGAATTATGGTTCATTTCTTTTTCATTAAAAAAAATTAGTTACATTGATTAAAAATATAATTTACATGGTAAAGGTAAATTAAGATTAAATAGCTTAACAAAGTGTAAAAGTGCTAAAACATGTCAAAAACATGTCTCTAAATGTGTGGTTATGATGTAGATTGAATTTTTTTTCCTAATAATAAATATTATCAAATTGTGAACCCAATTTCCATGTGAAACATGTGTTCGGTTTATGTTAATAAATTAATTTTAAAAAATATCTATTCTGATAAATTATAAGATTTTCCTTCCACCACCACATAAAATACACTCTAAAATTAGAATTACAATTAAAAATATACCATTTATACTTACCTGATATCCCTCTCCCAAGTATTCATCCCCTTCATCCATGTAAAATCCCTAAATACCCTATTTCCAAGAGTTACTCCAAGAGGAGTTTAAACTCTCAACATGAGTACTAATAACTTATTATCCTTTTCCTTAACTATCATTAAACATCCAATATGCTTTCCCATTATAATATAATTACATATTATTAATATTATTACTTTTTATTATGTTAATAAGATTACCACTTTCTACCCTTTCTCCTTCTTTAAAAATGAAATCACCATCTGTGTGTACCGGTGGAATACCACCTCCAGAAAGTGATGTATTTTGATTATCATAACCACCATAAATGGAAGGTTATAAAGGGGTATTTAGTAAATAATTATATTTTATATAATTTAAATATTATGAAAATTTGAACCATTTCCTACCATTTTGTAATGTCCCAACCAAGATCAATTTATCACTGAGAGGGTGAGGGGCGAATCAGTGATGACTTCTTCCTTTATCTCTTCTTTATATTAAGACATGCTTCACATAATGCTAAAGATCAATCACTTTCTTAAAAATCAATCACACATCCATAAGAAGACATGTATTTACAAGTTTAAAGACTCTATAAGAGTAGATAAATTCTTTTTATGTTTGGAAATAATTTAAAATCACACGGTCCTCTAGAAAGAAAATCCTTTTGAGTGGATGCAAAAAATATGATATACCCTTACACATGTATCGCACTACGATCAATACAATAGTGCATGGGATTATTCTAGCATAAATAATGTTTAACAATTTTTTTTAATAAGTTAAAAAACTAAAACAAATTGGTTGAAGACATGTTACTTTTCTATCTTATCATCTTCCGCTTTTTAATTCTTAAAAACCTAATGCTTCACTTTCCTACCCAATAAATGGTAAGAACATAACTTTTGGAATTCATAAAAAAATCATTCTTACAGATCAGTTATATTCCTTTTTCCAATACGCCATTCATAAAAATAGTTAAGAAATAATTATTTAGAAACAATTATAAACCACTTCCAACATTCCTTGGAAAACTTTATCTGATTTCTCAATCTGATTTGAGAACTATTTATTCTTCTAATTATGTTCAGAAAACTTCCTTTGGAAAACTATTTCTTAAAAAATATTCTCTATTACAAAATAAAAAATTCTCTATCTGACTCTAAACATGTGAAAATTAAAATAATTATAATTAACAATGTACTTTCTATTATATATAGGTTACCCATAAGTGTTATAGGTATGAATTTGAGATGTTTTCCTGCACAACCAAATTTCCTAAAACTCAAATATCACATTAATTTCAACCCCATACTTGAATTATTTATGGATTATTTAATAATATTTATTCTACTAACAAAACTTCTCTAATATTATCAAAACATTATCCTTTTTCAAACATAATGACATTTCATCAGTTTGATACCATTTGATTTTCTGGTAGGGCTATTATTACGATGGAAACATATGGTCACTCTGATCTTATTGGAATAAATGAGAAACACATTTGAACTAAATAATTTTCATTAATATTCTCTAGATGAATAAATACATTAAACGTATTCTTCTATAAATATTTTTCAATTTTTATAAGATTAAAAACCTCCTTCAACAAAACATTGGTTATTAACACCCCCTGATAACACTTTAATAATAGCTTCAAAACAAATAGCATTTTCTTTAGTTGATAAAAATTTGATTAGAATGATGATCATGTAGTCATTGAAGTCCAAAATTCAATGATTTATTGGTGTTAGACTATGTCTAATAAATCAGCCTCTTCTTCACTCTAATTTATTAGCCTCATGTCTGGTCTGATGATTCTTGAACGATTAAAAAAATGGTAGGGTTATTTTTCTCTTGACCCACATGAAATAAAACAAATCATGAATTCTTTTTCTCTTGACCCAATTGATGAAAACCAACATTTATTTTATTTTATGGAAATTGTTTAGTTCATTTTTGATTTTCATTAGTTTGACTGATCACTAATCTCAGTACACATTAGACCCAACAAATCCAACATGCAGATCTTCAACGACAAAGTTATTTTCCTCTAATTCTATTTTACAATAAAAACTGAATCTGAAGGAATTGTAGATGTTGGCCACAAAATTTATTATTCAAAATCAAAAAATTAAATCCATAAGGGCTACATTGTGATGCCCGTTCGCGGAGCACCCATGTCCATGCAGCCGACACAACACGCCCCCTTCACAAACATGTCGGGGTGCAGGGAGGAGGGATGCTCTGTGAACCTATTTGATGTTTGAGAACCCACCGTGGAGCAAGGAGGTGGGATGTTCCACAAAACCATTCGACACTCGCAAACCCATTGCTGAGAAAGGAGATGGGATGCTCTGCGAACCTATTTGATGTTCGAGAACCTGCCACGGGGTGAGGAGATGGGATTCTCCACAAACCCATTTGATGTTCGTAAAACCGCCACTAAGAAAAACTCTATATTCACGCCAAGTGAGCTATCTTTATCGGTTCCTCTTACCTATAAATACCAGGCCCCCCTTGAGTCAAAATGAGGGGTAATCCGACCTTTTTCTTTCTTAGCTCTCAAATCGTGAATCACTCTTGCACTGTGAACCATGAGCATTTCAAGATACTTTTGTATCACGAAGTGCCTCCCCATTTTCTTGAATTCAACCCATCTTCAAAGAGGATGCCATTTGCAGAGCCCATATGCCTCCATGAAGGAAGGGGATCCCCAAGAGGACTCGAGTCTTCGTGGAGCTCTTATGCTTTGCAAACCACCCTCCATGCACATGTGACCTGTATGTTATGATAGGGTCACTGTTCTTCGCGAGGCACTTTGATTCACAATACTATGCGTCACGAGGCAGCCTCTCTTCATGAGGCATTGCTCTGCGAATGCCTTTTCACTTCGTGAATCACCTTCTATATGTAACTACTACCTACACCTAGTCTAGGAAACTTCACTTTGCAAATAATACCCCATTTTGAAGCCCCTCAACTATGTGGTGCACTAGAGCTTCACAAGGCTTCTACTTATGATCCCCATTGCTCCACAACTCCTTTTATCATGTGACCCTCTAGGATGTCACGAAGTAACTTCAATGTCCCTTGGGCAGTTCTTTCCATTTCATTGCTTCGACTCATTCTTCTTCGCATAGGCACGCTAACGGCTATTGGTTTTTCATATAACCATTCTAATGTGGACCCCCTATGGGATCACCTCACGACACCCCCTAGTCATGGAGTCTCTGGTGCCTTACCTTCACCAAGGTGTAAAGAGTGTCGGTTATGTAAGTCTAAGGGGTGCAGAGTGAACCAAACTTGTCCGTACTGCAGGATGTTAAACTGCCAAGAACCGTCATCCTCAGCACATGATTCTAAACTGTGGCCTCACCCCCATGATATCTATGAGGGGTTCCCCAGCTCGGACATTAATTACACACACTCATCTCCACAGGGGTTAAATATTTCTCACATGGAATGAGATCCTCTTTCCAAGAGCGGTGCCTATTTACGGTGAAGGAAAACCATTTTGTTATAATCCCCTAGACTTTCTTGCATGATGTTGTACCCTTACTCCTCCTTTATTCATTGGTTCCAAAGGCCAGAAATAGTCGGCATGGGCATCATAACCCTTCTATCTTCTTCCTTGACAAATATATAACTCAATGGGCTTTATCACCATTGTCCCTCCATCCTAGTGTAAGTCCGAATCTCTATCTCACCGGGCTGATAACCATGCTTATGGCCCAGTTTCCTCTTTGGACCTCTAACCATATATATGCTCCATTGCACTTCCCACAGACGCACCTTTAAGGACGTGATCATCAGGTCTCTTCAACCTCTTGTTTATCACACCAAACATGACTCACGTAGGATTATAGTAAGAAATGATCATGACATCCTCTCTGTTATGCCTCAAATCGTAAGCCCCAATCCACCCTCATGAACTACGCAGACATTTATCCTTCCCAAATTAAGGTATATAGGAATCCCCCAAGAGATTCAATCCCAAAATCCATTGGTCCCAATCATATTCACATCAGTACACCAATGCCCCATTCTGAACTACAAAGACTTTGATCCTTGCCAAGGTAAGGTATGTAGGAAGCCTCCCAGAGGATCAAGTCCATCAACCTATTCTAAACTACATGGACTTTGAGCCTTGTCAAGGTAAGCTATGTAGGAATCCACCCAAAGGTTTAGCCTCATCAGCCCCTTCTGAACTACGTGGACTTTTATCCTTTCCATGGTAATGTATGTAGGAAGCCTCCCTGAGGTTCAAGCCCATCAGTCCCTCCGGAACTACGTGGACTTTGATCCTTGCCAAAGAATGGTACGTAGGAATCATCTATAAGGTTCAAGACCACCATCAATTGGTTCTGACCATATTCATGTCGGTTCTCATCCCTTCTGAAAAACATGGACTTTAATCCTTGGCAAGGGAGGGTACATAGGAAGCCTCCATGAGGGTCAATCCCACCAACCATTGGTCCTGACCACCTTCACGTCGGTTCACAAATCCCCCGCTCTAAACCATGTGGACATTGATCATTGCTAAGGAAAGGTATGTAGGAATCTTCCTTGATGTTCAAGACCACCATCCATCTAGTCACGACCACATCACATTGGTCAACCCCCCATCCTACATGACATTAAATTGTACAACCCATTTTTCATCCTACAAGACATTAAACTATAACCATTCAAATTATGTGGCCTTTTATCCCTGTCTCCTAGACAGGGTATATAGAAATCCTCACTGAGGTTCAGCCCCATTCAACGGTAACCATTGTCAACCCCATTTAGTGGTAAGCTATTGTCAGCCATATTCAACATTAAGGCGTTGAAGTCCCCAATCGACGGTTAGTCGTCTTTAGATGTAATATGTGTAATTTTATTCCCTTCCATGGGGATACATAGGAAGTTTCTTTGAGACAGAATCCCAAATCACTGTTGTCCTCATGTTGGTTCCATCTCATTCACCACCCACTTCATTCAACACTTCATCGTCCACCATATTCCTTATCTGGTCTTCCACATCCCAGTGGGATCATGCCAACTCACCCCCCAACATCAGTGGACCCTCCAATGGTTTCACCCCTCTAATCCACTCTAGTATGTGTTCTAATCTGTCTGATCTGTCTCAGTTAGATGATAAAATCATGGAATAACCTATGTTAAACATGGAAAGTTGTGGAAACCTCAGAGACATGCCCAGGGCATACGATTCCTCGCATAAGAAATGGGATTCATAAGGCTTCTGTGCCCTCGAGAAGCCCTTTAATTATGGATAGAAACCCAAACGTGCCAGTGTTTGAGTGTCCTGAAATGCCATTGAGGTCAAACGTGACTACTCCCCTAACCGAAGGTTTCTTCCCTAACATGACCCATTGGAATGTCCTAACAGACATAGCCTAATTAACTAGTGTCCATGATGATATGGAATTGGTAAGAGTTTCACGGACAACGTCTTAATCTATGAGGGAGACTTGGACTGGGGTAACGAGCTCTGAGGAGGAATCCATGGAAGCAGAGACCGACATCCCATCATCCCATTTCAATCAAGGAGAAGACGTCCTCAAATAAGCAACTGATGTTGCCTGCCTTTGGATAGCGGGAATGCGGGGCAACAGAGCAGTGGGTCCTCAACAGACAGATGCATGCGCCATGTCAAAAGCATCGGAAACATAAATGGTGAACCTAGAATAATGTTCTTCTAATCAATGTGGATATCAGTAGCATTCAAGGCATCAATAGACTATAATTTCACCGGGTCTGACTATTCGTCACTAGGTCCCACCAAGAAAATTGTGGGACTGGTGTGAAACTCACCATAAGTTGGGTGAAGTTAAAATGTTTGACATCGCAATCTGCGACATTGTTAGGGTGGATCCCTCTTACCGGTCATGGAAGGTGGAATGGCATTGGGGAACTGGTCGTCGATTCCTTTTTCTTTCTGAACTAATAGGTTGATCTCCCTACTTTTCATGAAACAAAGCTGCTACATAGGGGATCAGATCATCACTCGCCCATAGAGGTAGGGGCAAGGGCAGTACCAATGCGGCAGTCCTGGTTAGCTCCACCTCTTCTGCGATGATCTCAA
Organism: Viscum album; assembly: GCA_963277665.1. NCBI lineage: Eukaryota > Viridiplantae > Streptophyta > Magnoliopsida > Santalales > Viscaceae > Viscum > Viscum album. Next base: position 1,609,792,389 of record OY728140.1, read on the forward strand.
CGGCCTTCATTGTTGGGTGATCACGCCCCATCTACCTATCTGAATTCATCTAGAGATGGGATATCAATGACCTCATCTTCCTATACAATTATGAGTGGATTATCCCAAAGTGGGATAAGGCCCACCGTGATCTGGAGGGATCTGCACCTCATCTCCACCCTTGCCCCCAAGGTCTGTGTAGGTAGCCACTGCTCCCCACCCCAACGTATTACCATTTTAGGAGCCTCTTACCAGAAGGACTCGATGACTACCTCCACAACACTGATGAATTAAGGGATATCAGAGTCATCCCGTCTAGGGTATCATTCTAGGGGCTCCAAGCGAGAGCTCCCACAAGGCCGCACTAGTGCTGCCACCCAGTCTTATGGGACAAGGAGCAGGTAAGCCATTTACCTGTACCATGAGCTCTGGTCTATCTGACCCGATGCCATCATCGGGTGCAAGCCAAAGAGGATGCCCGCCAAGGGGAATCGACGTCAACATCTATTGTGGATAATTACACCACTGACATATATCATCATCCCTATGTGTATGCTGCACAAGGGAATTTATATACCCATCCTGGATCGAGGACCCAACCACCCCATTGGCGGGATGGGATGACTCTCTTGGAATCCAGTTTAGGTAGTGCCCACTGCCGGCCAACCCGTGGTAGCAAAATTCAGTATGAAGGTCCTCCTTATACCACCACCATCGTGAACATGGGTTTTCCCCGCTCCCATGCTAGGAATGGAGGTCTGTCCTAGGTCACCTTAAACCCAAGAGAGGTCCTCCCCTATGACGGTGACACTCAGTAGAGGAGTATCTCCCACGCTCATTAAACTCGGTACGAAGTTCTTCTTCATTCCAAAGGCCATAGTTATGGATATGTTGCACGCCCGATCTGCCTCTAGCCTAAGGGGCTCCCCATATTCTTGCTGCTACTAGAGAAGGTCCTCCTAGCCCCAGTTATCAGAGAAGTGATGGTCATCCTCTCTTTATCAACCCACAGCACAGAGGTCCTACCTTTGTTCGGCTTGACCAGTACGAGGACTCTCCTCGCACTGATAGGGCCTAGGGAACCAAGCATGTAAGTTCTACCCATGTCCCCACCATCTTTGGAGGAGGTCCTACCTGCTCCAGTGCTTCCTGAGGAGATTCCCTCCACACATCAGCCATCGGACACAAAGGTACTCCTCGTGTTCCTTTCGATATATGTCTAGGTTCTCCTTGCACCCTGGCTTACTTAGGCAGAAGCCCTCTCTATCCCAGTACTAGTTTGGATGAGGGTGTTCCTCACGCTAGAAATCCACCATGTCCCAAAGAGCCAGTCTAGGTCAGGAGGGTGAGTCTTCGCCGCCATAAGAAGAATTTTGGGAAGGCCTGGACAGAGATAAAACCAGTCCACTTCTCATATTCGGAAGTGGAGTATGACTAAGTGATGGAACCCTCCTCTCAGTTCTCTATGTCAGTGTCCAGAGCAAGAATGAGGCACATCAACCTCGTACTTACTCATTGTGAGTTCCACTGAATCCCTGCCTCCCTACGTTGGTACATCCAGGAGGAAGAAGACTTGGTGCCTCCCCATGGTCCGGTCATGAAATCACCACCATTCCCACCAGGAGATCCCTCCACCTCGGCTAGTGATTGTAGAGAATAGTCATGGGGTCCGATGGTAGATGAGAAGCATCCAGGTCCACCACCAACAGCTTTAGTAGTTGTTCCATAAACCCTGGTTGATATCCCATCCTATCGTGACATAGCAGCCAGGTCACTGCAATCGTTAGAGGATAGCCCGAGATGCAGCGTCTTGTCAGTCCTCTCACCATATTCTCCAATGGCCATCCTACCATCCCAGTGGTCTTCCTCAGTACCGCTATCGTTTTATCATCCACCACCAATAGATGAATGGGGTAATCAAGGTCCAGAACCTGAATCTGAACCAAGGATATTAGGTTATATCCTTGCAGTAGACCACTTCCATGAAATGTTTTGGCCAGTTGAAGCACCAAGCATCTGTGTGCAAGAATACCTCACCCAAGAGAAAGTCGAGTGTTTCCATCAAACCCTATGGGTGACTCACATTCTCCTTCGTCGCCAGTGAGTGGCTTATACGATGATCCAAGTGCATTTTTAAGATATCAGCTTGAAAAATTGTCTAATTGATGTGGCTTCACTCCCCATGGCCCAACGCCCTGAGTCACTCGACCAAATAGGTCCCTATAACAACAATGCGTTCAGAGTTTCTAGGTACTCTACATGATTATCAAGGAGGATTACCCACACGTACAGATCTATGGTTGGGTGTAGTATGCTTCCATCCCCTTCAGTCCTATCTGGTGGCAGTCCGTCTCGCTAGGCGATCTTGAGTACATGTCCCCAGGTAGAGTTGTGGTAAACATAACCAACCTATAGGAAGGGGAGAATGAGTTGGAGATCCTTGATGGGGACCTAACCCCTAAGGGAATGACACAACTATTGGATCTATTGAGAAGTGTTACTCACCACCTGAGGAATCTGCTGGTCTCCCTGTGCCCACCGAGGCATTGGTTCTTAGAGAGAATCTCAGTAAGGTTAAAGGGAACCTCAGATATTCCAAACACTCTAACTCATCCTCCTTCATGAAGAAGATAGAGGTGGACTCTGAATAAGACATGTTGCATCAACACCTCACGGAGCACAAATAGACAGTTTATGAACTTCTCACTGAACGTGTAGTGGATGGATGTCCCGATTACGGCGAACTGTGACCGGTACAGCAGGGACAGACACAACTTCCACCTGGTGAGTTTCCTCTGGGTGAACCTAGACACCCTACCCATGAAGACATGGTAGAAGCAGGGACATACGACAAGAGGGCCTGATATGTGTCGCCAAATCCACCTAAATGACTCAATAATCCTTGAGACCTAGCTCAGGTTCGTCCAGCTGCTCCACAGGTCACCCCACTAGACGTTCCAAGAGTATATCGGCCGGATTATCACATTGAAGAACCCACCTATGCACTAGAGGTCAGGGATTCCCATTAATATAGGATCCCCAACCCCGATGAAACCACAAAAGTTCATAACACTCACCTCATGGCATTGGAAATGCGACAGGTGGCACTCCCACCTGATATCAAGCCATATCTGGCGTGGGTGGATGATATTCTTGCTCCCTCGGATTTCTGATATCCCACCTTATCCCCCTTCAGTAGGATGGGTGACCCCCCGCATCATTTGTCCCACATTATTCCATGGTTTGGTCCCGTGTTAGGAACCCTGGCACAGCAAGAAGTAGCCAAGCTATGATGTTTTGAACAGACATTGGAAAGGCCTTCATTTGTATAGAATATCCAACTCCTCCCTCTGGTCAATAGCGGGATGGGAGCATCTTCATAGACAATTTATGTACCAGTTCAGCTCCACCAATCAGAAGACAAGTATCGCAGACCTCTTCAAGTGAAAACTGAGGCCTGATGAACATGTCGCAGACTTTATCGCCTTATGGAAAGTTATCACATACTCCCTTAAAATGCCACTAACTCACAAGAAAAAACATAAGATGTGTGTTTGAAATGTCAATAAAGAACTGGTTCCCTCTCTGATCCCCCAGAACTACCCTAGAGTATTCCATGACTTCTTTGAAAAATCCCAGCACCTGGAAGAATCTCTGTAATAGGTTATCATGGCACGTTGGTTATCTTTGGAAATTAACATGAGGAGGGACATCAGAGCTGATCCCACCATGGTGGCCCAAATAGAGACCCCCAGAAAACTGGAATTACTACTAGTGGGACTGTAGGTGTTGCCTCCTAGAGGCCCTCCACCGCAGGCCTAACCTCCAGCCCAGCAGCGTCCACCTCAAAATTGTCATGCGCCCCCATGCAATGTTCCGCCACAACCCATGTGGGATAATAAGGCTCCGGATCCTTGATAGGATTATATAGCCCCACTTCAGAATCAGGCTTCTAGGTCCCCCTTCCTGGAAAAAAGAAACCGGACCTACAATTCAACGAGAATCATGTTCCCGGCTATTTCCTAAGTTCCTTGGAACAGGTAATTATACGTTTTTCTTGAGTGTAGCGGGCCAGAAGAGGCGAACCTCACCAATCACCAAAACTACTGCCCTTATCACCAAATCATTCGGAACACCCTCACGAAATGATATGTCTTCAGGGACTGGCTCAAAGACCAGGTTTACAACAAAATAGCCTGGTTGGGCCCAACCCCATAACAAGTTGCATGTATACATGTGATGTCTGACAGCGGCAATGACAGGGAAGGTGAGTGGCAGCAGGTCCCCAACCGTGGGTCCTATATGTATGATGATGGGATGGCCTGTAAAAAAGTAACCTATGCCCATGGTATTATCTGTTCACGCCTAAATCTACCCGAGCCTTTAGAAGCCTCAACTCCATCCTTATGAAACACTTTTTTATTGTCTTCTTAGCCATCCTCTTCCTAGAATTTCAATCATCAGCATCGTAAGGGAAAAAATGCACCCCACCAATGCCATCGTCATCCCGTACTCTTGGTGACTTCATGCCCCTAGAGATGGGGATTCCTCCTAGAATTTTTCAAGTAGTGGAAGATTCAACAAGTGGCATTCAGGGGTATGCTTGAGTTAACACTGTGAAGCTGGTAAACCCCTATATGATTCCAAATGATGGGGAGATCCAAAAAAATATTCCCAAAATCTCCATCCAATTTCAGAGTCGATGGAGATATGGCAATATGGGTCGTCGAAGTGCTTTGGTCTGTATTTCCATCCAGGATGTGCATGCCCCTAAAACTAGACAGCAGGCCCAACATTGAACTCAGCATGCGCAACTTTCTCATTTGATTCCATCAGGGACAACCTCCACCACCGTTTGTGCTACTGGATCAGGAAGAGCCACCCGACCTCATCGTGACTAGCCACGCTCTACTACGGGCCAGTCTCAGTCAGCTGACCCCCATTCTATAGTCACTCCACATGCTTCAGCTAGTGAGCAGTGGGACATTCAGAGCCCTAGCCAGCAACCGGTTCATCCAGAAAGTCCCGCCAAACCTCCTATCACAGAGAGACAACCTGTAGGAAAAATATCATTCTTAGAACAGATGTATGATGTCCTAAAATATCTTTACAACATTCTGGAAAGGCTCTCTGTCCTCTAGGACCTTCTCCTGTCATCAGATATGCATGAATCCCTCACTGAGGTTTTAAGAAGCCCCCTCCAGTTTGAGACGGAGGTTGCACCGGTAGAGGCCTTTCATGTGGAAGTGGTCGATAATGCTGAATGCTAGGCCATTGTCTCCTTCTTCGGATATGACAACGACACTATTATACATGGCCACATTTTTCAACTTTACATCATTGGACACTTCAAGGGCATGGAGATCCGTCATTTCCTTGTGGACAGAGGCTCTGGGATTAACCTTATCCCAACCTAGGAACTCCATAATTTTGGGCTATCTGAGGATGATATGACTCCCTCTGAAATGAAAATCAATGGTTATGACAGGATGGAATAGATAGAAATCATAAAAATATGCCTAAAATCCCAGTTTGGCGGTATGGTAGCCAGTACTGAGTTCATGGTCATTTTACAGGACATAGCTTACAACGCATTGACGGGCAGGCCATGGCTCCACTAGCATGTGTCGGTCCCTTCATTGTATCACTAGTGCCTCAAGTACTCCCTTATTGGTAGAGTGGGAATACTCCAAGGAGATGTGTATCCCTTTTCCTCTTGTGAATCCCACTATTTAGATGTCAACTATTTTAATAGAAAAGAAAAATAGATTCAGTCCAGTGAAGTCAAGCCTGTTGCGGTTACTACAGACCCATGGGCAGGCATGGATAACGCCTATGTCTTCCCAATCCACCATTTGGAGTCCACAACCCTTGATATGGGGTAATGTTTTGTTGTCTCTGGGACAAGGGGAACCACATTCTGAAGTCCAAGAGAAGTCGTAAGATCACCTCGTATTCTTATACGAATCAGGCCTCAGTGACCCCTAAGCCCTCTACTCTCATAAGGTATTGGGATGTTCACCCCATGGTAATAGAAATATGTCATACTTTCTTGTTTCACCTGGATAGAAATAACTGGCTCACTCCGAAATGACACTAATTCTTTCATATCATAAAGCATGGCCCCCTGGGCCGAATACCAGATGGGAATGGATAGAAATCCTTCTTTTTTATGGTTTCAGAAGCACATGAATCCCCCAATGTAGTGTCCACTTCTACTCAGGCTGGTACCAGCCTGTCATTCGAGCCTGTCGATTTAGAAGAAACTCCTCTCATTGAGAATCTCTCCCCCATAAGCGAATTAGAGGATTTATATGATGATCCCTACCTTTATAGAGGACATTTCCACCATGGTCAATGAATTGGTACAGGTAAACCTCTGTAGCGAGGCAGACCTGAGACCCACATTGATCAGTCTCGCCATGCCCCTTGAGGATCAAAAAAGATACATAGACTTCCAAAAACAATACAAGGATGTATCCACCTAGTGTTATGACGATATTGTAGGACTAGATCCTCAGGTATCCTTCCACTGCCTTGGCCACCCTAAAAATCATCGCGTGTTAAAGAAACCTCCTAAAAAGTTGCACCCTTCTCATGGTTCCATGGTTGAGGCTGAAGTAGAAAAACTCATGAGACCCAATTTCGTTATGGAGGACCAGTACCCCAAATGGCCAGCCAACATAGTTCCAATCATGAAGAATGGAAAGAACAGAGTCTACATCGACTTTTGGGATCTCAACTGTATGGGATGGATGATTTTACCCTTCCAGTGAAAGAAATATTGAATGATGCTACGGGTGGTTTCCATGACCCCTCCTTCATGGATGGTTACTCCAGGTATAACCAGATCTAAATGGCCTCTAAGGATGAAGATTATATAGCCTAATGGGAACCATAAGGTAATTTCTATTACTAATTCATTCCCTTCGACCTAATTAATGCAAGTTCCACATATCAATGGGATATGCATCACATATTTAATCTGATCCTTAGAATAGTGGTGGAATATTATGTGGACAATTTGGTGGTATAATATCTCTAATGCAATGACAATCTCAAGGACCTTGAGAATGTTTTTGGCTTCCTCCGTTCCCGCCACCTGAAGATGAACCCATTGAATAGTGCCTTCAGGGTCACCTCCAGAATGTTCCTCTGCTTCATTGTTAGATACAGGGGCATTATGATTGACCCAGATAAGATCAAGGCCACCAGCAAGATGTCTCCACTGAGAAAAATTCAGGAAAATTCGGGCTTCCAAGGACACTTTCCTACAAATGCTAATTCATTGCGAATTTGGATGGAAAATGTAATCCATTTTCTAGGCTCATGAAGAAAGTCAATGTTTACCAGTGGGATGAATAATGTCATACATCATTTGAGGAAATCGAGAAATATCATCTCTAGCCTCTGGTCTGGATGGCACCCATCTCTAAGAAACCACGGGTCCTTTTTGTGACCACCCTGGAATGATCACTCGGCACCCTTTATACCTGGAAGAAAAACGAGGGGGCTATGAAGACTCTCTACTACCTAAGCTACCTGCTCCTCAATGCGGAGACCAGATACTCCCCTATCGACAAAAGCTACATTACACTCATATTCGCAGCACAGAAATTGTGACATTAGCTGTAGAAAAACGAGGTACAGCTGGTGACCTAAGTAGATCCGCTAAAGTACATCCTGATCCACCCCATTCTGATAGGCAATCCTGTTCAGTGGGTAGTAATTGTCCAGCAGTTCGACATCAGTTTTTTCTTTCATAAGGGAATTAAGGGGAAAGAATTGGCAGATTTCCTTATTTCCCATCCAGCTCCAGCTGACCAGTCTCTAGACCTGTATTTCCATGATGATTTAATACACTCAGTTGAAAAAGCCATCTCGTGTTGGAAAATTCACTTCGATGGTGCCTCCCAGAGCCCCACCGATAGAAGGCTCAATGATCCGAGAATCAACAGGGTAGGTCTGGGTTTCATCTTCATTTCCCCTGCACAAGATGTTCAGCCGTATTCATTTCTATTATCATAAGTCTCCACCAACAATGATGCAGTATTCAAGGAAATCATCACATGCCTTGAGCTGGCCTTCATGATTGGTATTCACTATTTTCATGTGAATGGGGACTCTGAATTAGTCATCAAGCAGATCAATGGTGACTATGTCTTCAAGAATCCAGTGCCCGTACCCTTGATGGAACACACTCTTCAGCTAATGTCCCAGTTCCCATATCAAAAAAAGATTACCCATGTCCCTTGGTCACATGATGGTAGAGTTGACGCCTTAGCTAGAATAGGTGCATCACTTGAAGTGCCCAAACAGGATGATCTGATTATCCATCTGGCACACCAGAGAGTCATTTCTCCAGTCACTCTGGAAGATGATAAAAGCCCACATATAATCCATCTTATAGTCGGAACCTCCATGTCAGGACCCACAAGTCCCCCGGATGCAGTGATTGAAGTGAATCCCAATTGGAGGATACCCTTGGTAAAATACTTTAAATATGGTAATCTCCTAGTAGATTGTTCTGAACTTGATCGAATCCAATTCCGTGTGTTATAGTATACTCTCTAGAGTGGTCCTAGACTTGAGAAGATCCTCTAAAAGCATGGGATGGATGGTGTCCTCCTCTGATGCATCCAAGGAGTCGGGATTTCTTTGGTCATGCTGGAGGTTCATGAAGGTTTATTAAGTGCTCATCAAATAGGGTTGATGCTATCTCACCATATCTAGATACTAGGGTATTTTTGGCCCTCTCTGATCCATGAATGCATCGAGTTTCCCAATATGTACTACGCGTGCCAAATTCCTGCCAAATTTGTGCATCGTCCATCGGTGCCTCTCTACAATACCAAGTACTCTTGGCCCTTTGTAGTCTGGGGACTTGATGTCGTGGGACCATATCCACCAGCGACAGCTCATGAGTGCTAGTTCATCCTGACCACTATGTATTTCTTTTCCTAGTGGGAATATGTAGTTGCACTCAAATAGGTTATGGACTGTTCTATTGTTGACTTTGTGAGCTCTAATTTCATTTATCGGTTTGGAGTCCCTCACGAAATTCTCACCGATAACGGCACAAACTTTCAAGAATCCGAGTTGAAGAAATTGTAAGGCAAGTACGGCATCCATTCTAACCATACCTCCCCCTACCTTGTGCATCAAAATGGACAGATTGAGGGATTCAACAACTCTCTCTCTAACATTTTGCAGAAAATGGTTTGTCATAACAAGAAGAGTTGGATAAAAAATCTCCCCAACGACCTCTATGTTTATCTGACGATGACTCGTAATTCCACACATGTGACCCCATAGTCCCTGGTGTACAGAACAAAGGTCGTTCTTCCCATCAAGATTCAGTGGCCTTCATTATTCACATCGTTATATGATATGTAGGTGCCAGATATTGTTGCTAAAATTCACCTGGACGAATTAGATGCACTTGATGAGAATGGGCTTTGTACCCTACACAATCTGGAAAGGCATCAAAACAAGATATCTAGAGACTTTAATAAGAATGCTCACCTCCGCTCTTTCTTGCAAGGTGATATGGTGTTGGACTTGAGGACACCAATGATTATTTTATGTAAGCCACTGAAATTGGAACCCAAATGTGAAGGACCATAAATAATTCACAAGTTTTACCACAATGGGGCATACTCCCTGGTAACCATGGATGATGAGCATATAACTCCTCCCACCAATGACAGGTTCCTCAAGAAATAATTTTCCTAAGCCAATATGGTCTTGAATGATCCTAAACTGATGGGTCATTCATGACCCTAAACTGCTTCGTCCTGCAGGACCCTAAACTGGAGGGTCCTCCCTGACCCTAAACTGCTTGGTCCTGCACGACCCTAAACTGACGGGTCATGCATGACCTGAAACTGCTTCGTCCTGCTTGACCCTAAACTGTCGGGTCCTACATGGCCCTAAACATCTTGGTCTAGCATGACCCTAAATTACTTTGTCCTACGTGACACAAAACTGTCAGGTCATTCATGACCCTAAACTACATGGTCATATAGGACCCCAAACTACTAGATCCTTCATGAACCTAAACTGCTTTGTCCTGCATGACCCTAAACTGCCAAGTCTGGCAAGACCCTAAACATCTAGGTCCCACATGACCTTAAAATGCTTTTTCCCGTATGACATTAAATTGTGTGTCATCTCGCCAGAAGTTTAAACTGTAGGTCATCCTGCACGACGTTAAATTGTACATCATCCCTCAAGACTATAAATTGAACCACTAGAACAACATATGGATTGATTCCCATCCTTATTGGATATGTAAGAAAACATAGACATTTCTTCGTGATTCCAGACCCAAAATCTTCTATCTGGCTCTTCCTCATAGTTATAGTTCTTTTAGAGGACCCTACATGGTGTGATTTCAGATTCATTGGCCTCACTCATGTTGGGATTATTATGATCGCACCATGTGCTTCCTCCTTGTTATTTTATTCTCCCTCATCCTCAATGCATGATTCTAAACAGTATGGCCTTCAAGAACTATGTATGGCTTGATTCCCATCCTTATGGGATACTTGGAAACACCCATACATTTTATATGTTGGCCTATCCCTAAACATAAGAACCTCCCCTTGGTCAGTACACATGGTGTGATGGAGGCTTTTTCCCCAATTCACGTCGACTCCATCTCAATCCCTCCATACATCCCACTCCCTAGATACTTCCACCTCTTTCACCATCCTAGTTGACATTGAAATGCACAACAACACTTATTTTTCACTCACGCTCATTAATTGGGTCTCTATTATCTTTCATATTCAAAGGGACCCCTGAACGACATGGATACTAAGACCAAGGGCCCTCCTATCATTTCAGGCCAATGCCTATGAGGATTTCAAACAACAAATTGATACAAGTCCCACATTGCGAATATGGTCAGTGGTCGATCCTCATTTTTTTCCCATTCTAGGTCACATTATTTGGACGCTGTGTTTTGAACATGGTCAACAGTTATCCATTGTTGTTATTTCCACCCCAATATGTACCAAACAATAAGTGTAGTGGTTTATTCTGCCCCACTGTATCTTCATTCCACGATCTTCCTTAGGTAATTCCATCTATCATACCATTATATGATGGGGAGATCCAATTCCTACTCCTGGGTTCCCACACCAAGAATTGATCACATGGGCTTAGGAGCTGGGATGAGGCAGTACTCACATAAGTGGTCATATGGATACAGTTGGTCGGGACGCCCAGCCTCGGGACCCTGGACCCTTTCGGCCCCTTAGCCCAAGTTCTCATTTTTGATAGTGTGTTGTGGTATGAATTCACATCCTTATTCACATCAAGATATTTTTCAGCACCACACACATACACATGAGACATTCCTCTTTTACTTAGTTCCCTTGCCGGGAGCACATGCCCTACCATGCTTCGCATGCCCCATAATTTTGGTTTCTGTCATCTTCTATATCAAAAAGGACCCCCAAATGGCATGGACGCTCATCCCAGGGGCCCTCCTACCACTTGAGGCCAATTTCTATGAGTATTTGGAGCAACAAATTGATACAAGTCCCATGTTGCAAATGTGTTCAACAGTCGATGCTCAATTGTTTCCCCCCCAAACACCGGTCATGGAAGGTTGAACAATGTGTTGCAAACCTGGTCAACATCTTTCATCTATCATCATCGCAGCATTGTGGTTCTCCATAGGCATGATGAATTTACCTCTCCATTCCATTGTCCCATGCATATGACATTAAACTAGGCATCTACGGTCTGAGACCTACGACCGTAAACTAAGAGCGCCACCATCCATATTGGATGACGATAAATTGCACATCATCCTTCTCTAGAACTACATGTGGCTTGGTTCCCATACTTATGGGATACATAGGATTTCTCGAATGCCATGCCTTTGAGTCCATCCCCATCTCTTAGAAACCTCCCTATCACATCGATCCCTTGGCCTGCACCTTTCTAGGAGAGGGGTATATGGTGTGGTATGGGCTTATGTCCTCATTCACGTCGGGTTTGTAACAACCATTCCATATATATCTTTCTCCTAAGAGATTTCTATCCCCTAGTTCTATACTCATCTTTTCAAATCATCCTCTCTCAAGTTGAGCCCCTCGACCCTCTTCGGTGATTCTCCAATGTGCCCAAGAGTACTATGGTTCAGAACTCGGAGTGTCGGATTCTACATGGACATGCTTTAACCCAAATTTCAAGCTTCATGTTCCCCTTCATTAGGTCCTTCATCATCTTTCACATCCAAAGGGACCCCCAAATGGAATTGATTCTAGTCCAAATGGCCCTTTTACAAATTTGATCCAACGTCCTCGAGGATTTCGAGCAACAAATTGATACAAGTCCTGCATTGTGAATATGGTCAGTGGTGGACACTCATTTCTGGTTCCCATTTCAGGTCCCACACTATGGATTTTGTGTTTCAAAAACAGTCCATAGTTCCCCTCCATCGTCACGAAAACCCCATTAAGCCCAAAATTTTTGTTACGTGATTTACATCCTTGTCCACTTCATCATGTCCAAGTGGGATTTCAACACTCTTGGTACTAGTCTGTAGTGTGAATTCGCATGTTAGGAGTAAAAATCCAAGACAAGGAGTCTTTTGGGGCTCTACAATGATTTCACCTTTTCATGTATTCCACATATTGAAAATACCTTATCATCCCTTGTTTCCACCACCAAGTTCAACTCATGTAGGACTAGGGATGAGATTTCGGTCTGCACCTACATGGAATAGTCTCAATTATCCATGGTCTATGCCTTAAGACATTAAACTAAGATCTCTTTTAGAACTACGTACAGCTTGATTTCCATGGGATACATAGGAATGCCCAAACACCTAGTCTTCGGGTCTAGCTTGAGTTCCCCTAATTCTTCTCTTCTATTATTCCCTTTGGGCCCTGAATATTATATGACTGCATGGTGTGGCATGTGCGGGATTGTTCCCTCATTTACATCAGGTTTTCAATAATTGCATCGTGTACACTCCTTTCTAGGATTTAGTCCCTCCTACTTCCTCTCCCACAAGACATTAAATTGTATATTGTCCTGCATAATGTTAAAAGACACCACCTAGAATTACATATCGATTGATTACATTCCTAATGAGATACGTAGGAACACACTAACATCTCGTCTTTGGGTACAGCTCAACTGAGAGCTAGTCTCCCCTACCCCATATCCTCCAACAATTTTTGGCCCCTTGGCCTGATGTTATTTTGTTGAAACCGTGTGCGGTGTGATGAGGACCTCATCCCCATTCACGTCGGGTATACCTTATCACACTGTTCACATTCCCTCTTGAACCTCATCTCTCCTATATATGTCTGAGACATATGACTCTATACTATCCTTCCTAGTCCCACATGATTTTAAAATGTTAGGTATATACATCACGAAGTTAAAGTTCATGGTTGGTTCAATCACATGGCCTTAAAATGTGACATTATCGTCCTAGCCACATGAAAAAAACGACACCGCGTCGTGGCGTCCTCACTTGAGGGGACACCATGTTTGGTATCGGTCAAACACCATACAATGTGTCAATGTCTTCATACGGCTTGATTTTTGCGGTGATTCCTGAACATTCTATCCTAGGTCCATCGCTTCAAAAAAACACACCCATTCACACTAAAGAACAAACAAGTCCGATGAAATATCATTTATTTTGGTGTGAGTGCCAGACCTGCATGACCTTATTATTTATTTCACCAGTACCATAATGTGCCATCCTTAGAACTACGTATGGAATGATTATCATTCTCATGAGATACGTTGGAATGCCTGAGCACTTCACCTCAGGCCCATCTTAGCTTTTGATTTCGGTCCCTCAACCTGAACACCTCCCCAAGGAACACATCGTAATCTAGACCCCAGGCCCTCATTCACATCGAGTTATATAATTAACCCCCATGTGTCTCCCACATTCCATACCAACCAATGGCCTGAGTTATGTGGATTTAAACTAAGACCATACTGTGTCCTTGCCTTAACACATTAATGTGCACTAAATCTTCTTGAACTATGTATGGATTGATTCCCATACTCATGGGATACATATGATTTCTAAGTAATCAGGCCTTTGGGTCCATCCCCAGGAATCATAAGTCATGTTCCTCCTCTTTTTCGGCCGTTTAGAAAAAACTATTTCAGTGAACTATTTAATTTCAACTATACCCCAAACAGGTTCAGGATGCCCCACGAAAATGATGGGATGTGTCATCTTCCTCACTAGAGAGGACATATCTAGAAGTAGGAATGATCCCTTATCCAACCATTCTACCCAACTAATGTGTTTCCACCACGGTGGTGTAATTTCTGGAGTGTTGGACTCCATCCAAAAAAACCCCCACTCCAACTTCCACAACTTGCATACCCTATATTAAGACCCTCGTCCTCTTTCACTCCTAAAAGAACCCCCTTACAGTATGGATGCTCGGCCTATGGCTTGCCTACTATTTTGGTCCAACATTCTAGATGACTAATCAATTACATTTCGAGTCAGGCCCCATGTTTCAAACATGCTCAGTTGTCCACCCACATTTGTTATCCCTATTTCAGGCTATTAGAATATGGATTATGTGTTTCAAACATGGTCAACAGTTATCTTTTTTTGTCATGTCACCCCCACAATGATCCAAATCGGGGGTATCATGAATCAAAAAATTTACATAATTATTTTTGTATTCATTTCCAACGCCTCTAGAATTACCCCTCTCATGTGCTAGAGCACATCGGGAAAATGGAAATTTGATTTTTTAGGTCTTCCTCCTCCAATCAGGCCTCCCCCCTTTCCTCCTAGGAATCAGAATTGGTTGTTCAAACATAGGGACACCCAATTCTTGGTTTTCACTTTTCTATTTTGGGGAAGTAATAAGGTGGTCATCCCCATTTTTCTCACATCATGTTCGACCCATGTGAGCATAGGGATTGATCGTTGGATGCTCCACAAATATAAAAGTAACACAATAAACCAACAAAAATAATGAAAATCATGCATGAAGCTGGCATAAAATAATAAAAATGTGAAAGTAAATTCAATGGTCACTTGCATCATAGCACTAGGGGATCGACCCCTCCCATGGATAGGTTGAACCTGTCAAAAGAGCATTGCAGCTCTGCCACCCTCTGGCTTGTGGCCTCTCGAATTTGACACTACCTATTTAGATCTTGCTCCTCCTCAATAGTGATGGGGAACAGTTCATTAGCCACAATTTGGGCTTGGTCTACATTGGCCCGGACGATGGTCAATTCCATAGATTCTTGTTTCATGCACTCTACTACCTCTGTCAGTTTGGACTTCAATCGAAATATTGGATTTGATTTCACGTTGAGGGAGGTAGACTGCTCATCCCCAAGGACCAGCAGCTGTTGAACCTCACTTTCGTCCTCTCTGAGCCTCTTGATGTTCAGTTCCTTTCTCTGCTGCCAGCCCACACCGAGGACATGATCATACTCTCAAATTATCTCCACCATAAGATCTCAGATAAGAATGTGGGGATGTTGGGTATCCACCCCCCCAAGAACACAGTTCACGTAGTCCCTAGTAGAGTCTCTCCATCTCATTCAGCCATTTTTCTTGGGGGTGTCATCAATGAAGTGCTTGATTAGCTTCAATGACCGATGGAATACTATCTTGTTATTCATCTTAGATTGCATAGTTCCCAGGCTCGTACGTAGGGAATACCCCCAAGAACTCGTCAGTCGGGTCCACATCATGTGTTTGATTGGGTATGTTGGAGCTTGGGATGTCCTATCGATCTTCATTGTCATATCCAACCTCGATAATCTTAGGCTCATCCTTTCTGAGGGCCCCACCAATGATCAGAAGTGTCGTAGATCGATCAGCTTGGTTATCAGTCTCCACAACAACCGGCATTCCCCTAGGAAATGATCCAAAAGAAGTCCCTACCAACCTCGTCAAGGAAGTCCATGCCATTTGAAGAACTGTGCATACCAAGAGGTGCATGGATATCAGTTAACCTGGTCAATGGGTGGTGATCATGATTTTTTTAGAGGTGACGTACCGAGATCGAATACCAAGTTTCGCTCATGGGTTTTTTCCATTAGTACCGTGAGGTGTGGCCCTCCGTATATTGTTGAAGGGTCATGAAACTCTGGAGGATCTCCCTTCAGTGTCCTATCCCTGTTGAACGTGGTAATCGATGTAGCCATATGCGTAGATCCTGAAGGCCCCACATCTGCAACCATTGAGGGAAGAGAATGGGTTCTATGTATGAGGTCCTTCTGCACAGTTCAGATGTTAGTAAGGAGTCCAAAATTAACTGGAATTAGACCCCGAAGACGGGGTTTGAGATTTTAACTCAAGGGACATTGTGAACTCTTTATGATCCAGGTCTTGATCTCTGATTTTTCCTCCTCCAACGGGCTCCCTCTACCAACCTCCACCTCCAGAGAGAATTCATCTAATTCCTCCAGTAGAGGGAATTGATCCCTCAAATAATTAGATGACAACTGCGAGGGGATAGTGCAATCCAGCAACACCTTAATAAGGTCTTTAATTAGACACGGGGCACCCCAGGAGTGAAAATATTCCTCCAACTCTACCAGTTATTAGTCCACCTCCGCTTGAGACACCAAAAAGCCAGCCCTGATAGTGAATATCCCCAAAAAATACACCCTGAGATGGTTCAGGTGGTTCCACATTTCGGACAGGCCTAGAATGTTCCTATTGACTTCACAGATGTCCCAGGCCTTTGGGAATATTTCATTCTCCAGAATATTTATGTGGTGTAGCCGCTTCCCCAGATCATGAGTGGATATTCTACAGAATCCTCTCAGTGGCCTTCCCTCATATCCTTTGCGGCCTCTTCCCCGCACTGATGTGCTGCAAAATCTCGTATAGTTTGTGAAAATCGAGATCTCGAGGATGACATGCCCTCCTGTCACCAACATGGACGCCATGATAAATGTGTTTGGTCGCATGCCCATTTGGTATCCCTCATTTGTTGGATCCAACCACAGATGAGAGTCGCAATAAATGTGGCCAACCTGACTACCGGTTATTGCTCGATGCTGACATTGAATCCCCATGCCTTCCACTGGATGTCCTCTAAGATACGCCAGTACGAGTTCTCCTTGTCCCACTGAGCCCATTTCGGGAATGTCCGAGACCTCACTAGAAACTTCCTGTCTATCAGAATGTTTAGGAAACACTTGAACAACCATCTGAAGTGGATGTCTCTCACTACTTTCTTGTCATCTCCTGCCACCAGCTCCATCGTTGCCATCACTAGTGGCAACATTTCCTCCAGATCCTCCTGCACACTCATGATAGGGAGTAATTCAGCATACATCGCCCCCAGTATTGGGACCCCCAATATTTGATGCACATCCCAAAAACTAATTCCAACTCTTCCATGGTGTTATTGGAATGTATTGTTCCTCGATGACCACCATCTCAACAAATCCGGAATCTATTTCTTTGGTAGAAAAATGTTGAATTGGTAGGTCAAAGCCGCATCATACAATCCCACTCTCCTCAGATCTTCCTCGAACTCTTCACATGAGGCAACTACCCTGTAGGCCCAGACCAAGTCATCTATGAATTTTCAGCCCTGGCATAGGTCCCACTCATTGGACCACCCCTTCCTCGGGTTCCTTAAAGCTACCTTCAATATTGTCTAGAACAGAGAGGGGATGTCTCCAGCTACAATTCCATTCCATCAACGTTGTTCAGATGATTGTACAGGCAGTCAGCATTGACAGGCGTGAAGTCCTCTAGGGCATGGTCGTCCGCTGCCCTGAACCACTGGTGCTGACACCACATGATTCTGAACCAGTATGTCGGGTCGCCCCTACTAGCTTTAGGGATGATGACATCATCCCTCAGCCCAAATCTATACAGAGGAAGCCTCTTACATAGCGGATAATTCCTTTGGATTTCTAACAGTAGATTCACTAACAAATCATGGTCAGAGTGGCTTTGTAACAACTATCCTAGACCCAAGCTATTCTCCATCTCTTCCCTTCAGGCAGCATCCACAAGGACCCCTGGATACATCTTGGACAGCCATTCAGTTTTTGAGTATGGGCGTTCTTTGGTTTTGGTTCACAAAGAACTTTCATGAAGCATGTTCGTGGATCACATTCACAAAGGATGTTCATGGAGCCCTACCCCGACCATCAAACATAAGTCACAAATCCATCTCATGCAAAGTCTAAGGCTCATTATGCACCGTGAAGCAGAAGGCCCGATTCATGGAGAGCAATCGTGGAGTACGCAGTGCTTCACGAATCAAGAGCACTAAAAGTCAAAAATTATAAGATTACAAAGGACAAAAGAAAGGTCACCACACATATTTATAGGCAAGGACCCATGAAGCTTTTTGGAGACTCAAAACTGTGGAGAGATTCATTGCATGCTCATCCAACTCATCGCCTCTCTTCTTCACGAGCCTCCTTCACAAGTCAGGTTCGCAATTGGCTGAGGGATTTTTGTGATTGACCCTTAGACATTGACCCGCGATTTCTCCTTGGCTCCATGATTGAGGGGTGGCATTTGATGGATCCAAAATATGGGATGAAGAATAAAAAATGGAAATCCTTACCAGCTTCCTCACGAATCCCATTCACGGAACCCTCATGGCCCCACAGCCGACACAGCGCTCCCCCTTCGTGATTCTTACACAGAGCAAGACGGTTGGATGCTCAACGAACCCATTTGACATTCGTGAACCCACCACGGAGCAAGGATGTGGGATTCTCTACGAACCCATTTGACATTCAAAAACCCACCATGGATGAATAAGGTTGGATACACCGTGAACCCATTTGATGTTCACGAACCCACCATGGAGTGAGGAGGCATGATGCTCCGTGAACCCATTTGATATTCACGAACTCTTCGTGAAGCAAACTCTGTCTTCTCACTGAGAGAGATCTTTTTCACGGTGCCTCTTGCCTATAAATACTAGGTTCCCCTCGAGCACAAAGGATGGATCATTCAAAATTTTTCCTTCTTATCTGTCAAAAATAAAATCACTTCTTGCTCTGCAAACCATGAGATTTTCAAGATACTTTTTCATATGGAAGTGCCTCCCCCATTTCTTGAATTCAACCCCTCTTCAAAGAGGGATGCCCTTCATGTGGCCCACGGGCCTCTGCGAAGGGAGGGTATCACCAATGATACTTGGGTCTTCATGGAGCACTTATACTTCAAGAAGCATCCTCTATGCATATGTGACCTACATGCTAAGGGAGGGTCACTTTTCTTCATGAGTCACATTGCTTCACAATCCTATGCTTCATGAGGCACCCTCGATTCACAAGTCATTTCTCCATGAATTCCTTTTCACTTCGTGAAGCACCTTCCATATGTACCAATGCCCTCTTCCTAGGCTAGGCCACATCACATTGCAAAGCATACCCCTTTGCGAAGCCCCTCCACTACGTGGAGAACTAGAGCTTCACAAGGATTCTACCTATCAGCCCCTTTTCTCCGTAAATACATTTCCCGTGAGACCCTCTAGGTTTTCACAATGTAACTTAAATGTCCATTGGGTGGTGATTTCCATTGCGTTGCTTCACCTCATGCTTCTTCTCATAGGCGCGCTAACAGCTATTGCTTCTTCTCATAGACACTATAATGTGAACCCCCAATGGGATCACCTCACGACACCCCCTATTCCTGTCGTTACTTAGGCCTTCCCTTCTCCACAGTGTAAAGGTTGTCGGTAATGTATGTACTAGGTGTGGGGAGTGAACCCAGCTCATCCGAGTGGCAGGACATTAAACTACCAAGCACCATCTTTCTTAGCACATAACGATAAACTGTGGCCTCACCCCACGCACACTATGCGGGGTGCCATGGATTGGAAATTATTTATACACGTTCATCTCCACAAGAGTGAAATCTTCCTCACAAGGAATGAGATCCTATTGCTAGTGTGGCGCCTGTCTACAGGGAAAGGCCACCATCTTGGTATAATCTCCTATCCTTTCATGCAAGAGTTAGTACCCTTACTCCTCCTTTTTTCTTCAGTGTCGAAGGCCAGTGATGGGCAGGATGGGAATCAGAACACTCTTATCTTCTTCCATTTCAAATCCCTCTCCCACTGGTATTTTTCACCATTGGCCCTCCATCCTAGAGTATGTCCCAATCTCCATCTCCCTAGGTTTCAAACAACGTTTAAGACCTGGTTTCCTCTTTGGTCCGTTAACCACGTGTAAGCCCCATTGCACATCCCACAGACGCACCTTTCGTAACATGATCATTTGGACTCTACAACCTCTTGTTTCTCACACCAACCATGACTCGTGTGAGATTAGAGTAAGCATCAACCATGACATCCTCTCTAGGCTTCCTCATAGCGTAAGCCCCAATCCCCCCTTCCGAACATTGAGGACTTTGATCCTTGCCAAGGTATGGTATGTAGAAAGCCTCCATGAGGTTCAAGCCCAACATATATTGGTCCTGATAATATTCAAGTCATTGCACCAATGCTCCATTACAATCTACGTGGACATTGATCCATGCCAAGGTAAGGTATGTAGGAATCCTCCCAGAGGTTCAAGCCCGGCAGCCCACTTTGAACTATGTGGAATTTGATCCTTGCCAAGTTAAGGTACGTAAGAAGCCTCCAAGTGGTTAAATCCCCTCATCCCCTATAAACTACGTATTCTTTTATCCTTTCCAAGATAAGGTATGTAGGAAGCCTCCAAGAGGTTCAAGCCCATCAGCCCCTCCTGAACTATGTGGACTTTGATCCTTGCCAAGGAAAGGTACATACAAAGCCTCCAAGAGGTTCATGCCCACCATACATTGGTTCCAACAATATTGATGTTGGTTCCTATCCATTCTGAACGACATGGACATTGATCATTTCCAAGTAAGGGTATGTAGGAAGCCTTTAAGAGGTTCAATCCCACTATCCATTTGTCCCAGCCACCTTCATGTCAGTTCACCAAGCCCCCACTCTGAATTACGTTGACATTGATCCTTGTTAAGGCAAGGTACCTAGGAAGCCTCTATGAGGTTCATTCGCACCAACCATATAGTCTAGACCACTTCACGTCGGTCCACCCCATGTCCTATATGACGTTAAATTGTACACCCCCTTTTTCGTCCAACAAGACATTAAACTGTACCCATTAGAATTGCATGGGATTTGATCCTATTCTTTTAGACAGGGTATGTAGGAAGCCTCTCTGAGGTTCAGACCCATTCAACAATAAGCCATTGTCAACCCCATTTAGTGTTAAGTTGTTATCATCCCCATTCGATGGTAAGTCATTGAAGTCCTAAATTGATGGTAAGTCATCTTCAGATGAACAATGGGGACTTTGATTCATTGTCACATGGATATGTTGGAAGTCTCTTCAAGACTCAAGCCCAAATCACCATCGTCCTCACGTCGGTTCCATATCATTCACCACCCATATCATTCAAAACTTCATCATCCACCTTGATCCTTATCCAGGCCACCACATCCCGATGGGATCACACCAACTCACCCCCCAACATCAGTGTACCCTACAGGGGTTAAATCAATCTGATCTACTCTAGTTAGTGTTCTGATCAGTCCGATTCATCTCGGTTAGATGTTAAACTCATGACATATCCTATGTTAAAAATGGGAAGATAAGGAAAACCTCAGAGACATGGCTTGGGCATATCATTCCTCGCATTTGATGTAGGATGCCTCAGGCTTTCGCACCCTTGAGAATCCCTATAATAATGGGAAGAAACCCAGACGTGCCAGTGTTCCATCATCCAAACATTCCAGTGATGTCCAATGTGATTACTCCCCCGACCGAAGGTTGCTTCCCTGACATGACACCTTGGAATGTCCTGACAGAAGTAGCGTAATTAACCAGCATCCATGAAAATATGGCAATGGGAAGAGTTTCACAAACTACATCTTAATCTATGAGGGATACTCATACTAGGTAATGAGCTCCAAGGAGGAATCCACAAAAGGAGAGACAAAAATCTAATCATCTTGTTTATATCAAGGAGAAGATGTCTTTGAATAAGTGATGGATGTCACCCGCATTTGGAAAGTGGGAATGCAGGGTAACATAGCATCGCGTCCCCAACAGACGGATGTACGCGCCCAGGCGTAAGCGTCGAGAATAGTGGAAATAACAATTTATTTTCTTCAAAATTTTCCAACTAATGAATAATTATGCTCCATTTTTATTTCTGTGGATCAGACAATCTATTGGATTGGATAGTACGATGGGTCTGTCAATCAGTGCTTCAGTGAAAACATTGACATCATCAATATCAAAACATTCCATCCTTTCTTCCCTCTCAAATATTTTTTCCCATGACATATTCACCGATTTCTGAACATTAGGATCAACATTGAATCATATGTCTTTGATTTGAAATTTCTATTACTTCTCATCATTTCTGCACCATACTTTCATTACAAAATCTGATTGGCACCACTTAGAATGAATCACACACCTTTTCTCTTTTTCATTAAGAAATCATGGATCATAAGTTTTCATTAACCTATTATGATAGAAACATAAAAAATAGAAAAAAAATCATTATATTTAAAATGGATAAATTTGTACACTGATAAATTTCTTCAAACCAATTAAATATATTTTTTTCGTACCCAAGGTGAGTCCGAAAAAAAAACTAAAACAATTAAAATTCTTGATAAACCTATAGAATTTTATTATAATGATTCATCACATCTATTTATTATGGTACTCCTTCCATCTGACCATCAAAAATTAATATGTAATTTCAATTATTTTGTTGAAAAAAAGTCAAAATGTTTAGCACAAACATGTTTTTGCATCCAAAAACAACTTCCATCCAACATGACCCCATTAATCACCCGTTTAGATTTTTTTTCAACCAAGGATAATAAATCAATAAACATTGTAATCTCAATATATGGATCACTTATCAAAAAAATTATTCTTACGTGCTGTAACTCTTTATTGGGAAAAATAATCGTTGATAAAAAAACCATGTTTCCCCAAAGTAGTGACATACAAATCATCTTCTACTTTCATCATTAAAAAATTCTTTGTCTTTCAGATTTCAAATATTGATTCACATTCATATAGATAATTATCCAATACAATTCAAAAAACTATTATAATCATTAACACATATACATGTTGAGTTCATAACTTACCCACAACCCCCTATATACATTCTTCCTTTAATGTTTTATCACATATCATTGGAGATATTTGTGAAAACAAAATTCTCTCATTTTGAAAACACTATAAAAAGTATAGATGAGAGGAGAGATATAAACAAAACCGTCATCCTTGTATAGAAAATGGTTGGATTCTTATATTCAACTTCATCATGAAAAATTCTTCCTTTGATACTGACATAAATTAAAATTTCTATTATAGAAACAATTTTATGGAAAAAGTGAGGAACCGTGGAACATGACTTCAAAAAATAAAACATCAAACCATGCATCAACTGTTGAAAATCCAAAAAACTAGATCAAACAACAAAGAAGCACTTATCCCTAACATAAACAACATTAAGTTCAGTTTCCACTATTATTATGATGCATGAAAAGTTGTCACGTACAAAGATGGGCCGGTATCGATGGCCAAGGACATACCCTCTCAAACATCCAAAACCATCACGTATATCTGGTGAAAACATGCAGATATGCCTCATATAGAGCATTATATGAAGATAATCTAGAGTCAAGAAACTTGGAAAGCATTCCACGGGAAGAAAACATACACAGTGAGGAGCAAGATCTCCCATGAAATTCATGAATTCCACCACCACATCAATGAAAAAAACATCATCCCCAATCTATCAGCATCCCTTCAACCATTTGAACTATGTTCATCTAAATCCAAGAACATCAAAGATAACATCTTCAAGGATCAATAACATCTCATGTGAGAATATTAGGATCACTAGACAGACATAATCAGTAGAGGAGATCAAACGAATTCAATCATCACATGGAGAAATCCACAGTAACACTTCCATTACATCACACATCAACTAAAAACTATTCACTTCTTGAACCAAAACTCTAAGCGCATAAAACCATATCAGTAGAAACAAATAAAAAATCACCACTACTAGAGTACACATATCACCAATGTTAAGTGGTTCCCATTGAATATCGACAAACATGCTAGAGCAGACCAAATACCGACATAGAAACATGAAAATCATAAATAAAAAACCAAAAAACGAAATAAAAGAAAAAATTAACAAAATCAGACTCTCAAAATGCTGAAGAAAGAGAATCGCAACACCCAAACTGGTCAACACATCACCGTATCCAAATCTCACCATAAGGGCTTTATTGATACCATCCAGAACTGAAAAAATACCAAAAATAATCAAAATCAGAAAAAAAAAACAAATTGAGAAAAAATGAATACAGATAATCACCAGCACACTAGAATGAAGTCCTGATGAAACAATGTCTCAATGATGCCAATCGGGATGGTTGTAGACACCATGGAGAACCGCCATATGCAACCATCGAAGACAAGGCACCATCCCATGGGTTTCTAAAGTTGTAACCAATCTGTGGACCGTCATAGTGCTGCCAAGATATCCCTATCCAGTGAAGATAGAATTGGGTGAAGAAATGCCACCAACAGTGAAAAAAATCCAAGACAGATAATCTCACGAACGACACCCCCGCAGTAGGGAGACTGCCGCCATAATCTCAATGAGCACAAGGAGGAGTGCCATGCTCGTTTGAGAAGAAAGGCAGTAGTGGTGATGAGGGGGAAACCCTAGTGCGCAGTTCCACTTGTAGGCTCTTCTCCAACCTTTACTCCTCCTTTGTTAATGGTTTTGTGATAATGTCAGTAACTTGTTCCAATTTAGGAACATACTCCATATTGAGTTCATTATTCTCCACATACTCCTTGATTAAATTATATATTATATCAATATGTATATAATGATAATTTTTTACTAGATATCTTGTAAGGTATATATAACATTGATTATCACAACCCAATATTAGAGGTCACTTCACTTTTACAAGTAAGTCTTACAACTAAGTCTTTATCCACATAAGTTGTGTTGCATATTGAGAGGTAGCAACATACTCACCATTATCTATTCGAAGATTTGCTGAGTTTTGATTCTTAATATGAAAACATATAAAACATTTTCCCATAAAGGAAAATCTACCATATATGGATATTTTATCATCAAAACATCCTACCCAACCTGTATCTAAATAGCCCAACAATTCAATTCTTTTTGAGTTATCCTAATTGATTCTAAAATCTATTGTGATTTTTATATATATGATAATTATCTTTATATCCAATATATATGATTATTTCAGAGCACATTGGAATCTTTAACATAGAGTTAGAGTGTAAATACTATCTGGTCTGGAGGAATTCATATAAATCTAACATCTAATCGGATTCTGAAAAACATTGGATTCAACTTCCTTATGTTCTCCATCTTTAGTAATCTTTGTTTCCATAGAAACTGGTATAAAAATAGGTTTCAAATTTTCTATTTCAAACATATTATGATGATCTTAAGCATACATTTATTGAGAAAGAGAAATGTGTTTCCTCTTTTGTTCGATTTGTATCCTAGGAAAGCATTTCATTTCACCAAGCATAGGTATTTGAAACAACATCTTCATCTCTTCAAAAAATCATTCATAGGTTATTTCATAATTCCAAGAAATGATAATATCATCAACATATAAAATAAAAATGAGGGAAATATCCTAAAATTATTTGATGTACATATTACTATCAATTATTCCTTTATTGAAATTCAAATTCCTTAATAATTTGTCCAATTCGGTGTACCATACCTTTGGATCATTCTATACAACATACAAATCCTTTGTTAAATAGAACACATGAGTTTCATCGTTCCCAATAACCACTATTACAAAATTCATTAATCAAATGTTCTT
Organism: Viscum album; assembly: GCA_963277665.1. Lineage (NCBI taxonomy): Eukaryota > Viridiplantae > Streptophyta > Magnoliopsida > Santalales > Viscaceae > Viscum > Viscum album. Next base: position 1,609,818,269 of record OY728140.1, read on the forward strand.
TTTCACATCAGTTATTTATTACTGATGTGAAAAAGAAATGTTTATTGCTTCATCAGGTCAGTTATTATATTCCAATGTGAATAAGCCAAATAAATCACTTTATCACATCAGTCATAAAATAACCAAAATGATAAAGTATGTCACTATATTTATTACATCAGTTATTATGTGACTGATGTGATAAAGATTTTGTTTCATGTCAGTTATATAATAACTGATGTGGTAAAGCTATCAAAACTACATTTTCATGTTAGTTATGAAAAAACTGATGAAAAAGGGATGATTCATTTACATAGATTATATAATAACTGATGTTATATACTATTTAATTTTTTATGAATCTTATTTTTTAATAATTTTGCTGTTATTCATTATCGTGAATGGAGACTTTTTTCTCTCACACACAATCCATAAACCTATTTCCATCAATCCCATGGACCCTAATCCTGACTTTTCATCTTCATACATCATTATTTTTTTTGGGTTCTTTGTTATTCATTCTATATTCTCATATATAAATTAATATGCACACATTGAACCTCTCTTTCAATCATTCAATGGAATAGAATCCCTAAATCATGGTTTTTTTGAATTTTGAGGACTCAAATTTGACATTACTATCTTAATTAACCCTTAGGTTTGTTCAAACTGATTATTGAAATATCAAATATAAATATTATCATCTAAAATCTAATATTAACATCTTTATTTACCTTATTTATGCATTTATTTAAGTATAAATCCATGTGTAATGCATTATATCATAATGTTATATGTTCGATAAAAAAATCCCTCATTATATCTTAATGATTTTTTGTTTCTATTATATGTAAACTCATTTTCACTAAATTGTTTCATAGATGTTTATACTACATCACATATTAAATATCTACACTGAATCTATTAATTTTTATAATTTGGATGATGTTTAAAAATCATTAATTTTTTATGCACACACTACCATGTCTATGAATAAATTTCAATTAGTGTTATGAATTTATCAGTGGCTTAATAATCATAAAATGTAATATATATATATATATATAAACATTGAAATTTGAAAACAGTTTAGTATAAAATATCATATAAGTTGTATATATGCATATTAGTACTTTTCTTGTGATGTGAGAATATAATTATCTTGAAAATAATATATTAAATAAGAGTTATACATATTATGAGTTGGTATCAAAATATTTTCTACATTGTTTTTTAATACAAAATAGGAACTATCAATTGGTTTGTTTACATATCTTTTTTATACTATGATAGAATGATAATTAATGGTTATTGAGATCTTTACCTAAATCAAGTTTTCAAAAATTAACATTGTGTAACACTATTTGAAATTTCATGGGTTACTAAAATAACTAGATACTTATTTGGAATACAAAGATTATTGGAAGCACTTACACATTTACACATGAATTACTATTACATTAATGAATGAGGTCAGATTATAATAGATATCCTCGTGGAGATTTGGGATAAATTATTACCATTTATATTTTTAAATAAATAATTTTGGGAAGTATATGATAATTTTAGGAATACATTGTAAGGTTGAAGTTTATCATATGATAATAAATTTTAAAATTTTATCTCAACAAAGTCTATATAATATTGAAAAATTTATTACACCCCATAAATAAATTCACATATTCTATAGGAACAATAAACCCCCATATTCAAAAGATGAACCCAAACAATTGATTCCAAACAAAATTATACCATCAGCAAAAATTAAAAATTAATTCGCCTAAAAATATTATACAAAATCACTTTAACATAGAGGTTTGATAGATGAAAATAGTCCATGATTCAATATCTCTATTTAAATAACACTCGGTTCCTCTCCCCATTTATTATTAAATCAAATGAGCACTTCATTTATAATAAAACTAATTTCATTCCGTAGAAAATTAAAAATTATAGAAAGATGTAGGTATATTTTCTTCTGTAAATTAATTCCATGGATTTATTTTTATGATTTAATAAAAATAGTTAAAATTTTATTCAATTATTTTCTATAATTTATAATTATATTTTCAAATAAGAATATATTTTTTAAAAAAATTGATACATCCAAATTACAATAACTTTTATATAAATTTACTTTATTTTATATTTTATTATTGTATAATCATTTAAATTAATATTAAACTTCATCTCTGATGTTATTATATTTCTAAAACTTATATTACTTATTATTGAAATAATAGAATCAATTTACTGTTGAATTGTATCACAAGAGTTTCTTATTGATTATTATTGAAATAATATAGAATCTCCCCCTCATAATCTCATTTATCTCCACTATATTCTTTTTAGCTAATTTTTATTTTTTATGTTTTTTATAGATAATAAAGACTCTAAGATGGATTATAAAACATTATATAAGTGATGAATCTAAATAATTTATTGATACTTTTTTTTTATTTTTATAATTTAAATGTTCCAAATAATGTCATGTTTTTCATTCAATACCTATAATTTTTAGATATGATGAAGAAGAAAAGTATGGAGATCAAATATCATTTAATTTTCCATGGTTTTAACTAGAGTTACAACACATTTATTTTTCATTGTGATATTGGGTAGAAGTTTATATTTATTAATGATAATTATTTTCAAGATGATAACTCTAATAAAATTGGATAAATGATTTGTGATATTGAAGTAGATGAAATTGATGAAGAACTATTAATTAAGTGTCTATATAGTTATTCTAAAATACTATTGTATTAAAAATATATGTACATTATAGTTTTATTGGTGGTATAAAGATTTATTTACATGAAAGAGAAATGTGGATTGAGTTTCAAAAGTTTTACAGAGTTGCAAAAATTGTTAAATGGAATTTTTACTAAAGACAATGATCTACCATATTTATATTAAAATGAGAAGAAAATAATATATCTGATGGTATTAGTGTGAAAAAAATACATTTATAATTGAATTACTATGTGATATATATTAAGGAATAAAAATATCTATCAGGGTATCCTAAATTTGAGCTATCATAGTATATGTTAATGGAAAAATCACAGGCTAATTTAGCTGTTACAGAGACTCAGGTGTAGGGATTTTGGTATCTTCACATAATTAATCATTTGAAACATTTATTTTCAAATTAACCTGATTAAAAAAATAATATATCATACATAAGAAAAGATATGTGGTGGAAAATTACAGCATCCATCTGATTGTCAACAGTGGAATTTTTTGTGGTTTCCAACATTTGGAATTGAATTTATAAACCTCATACATGGATTGTGTGTAGATATAATGAATCTCTATTGATTCCATAATAACACACATAGTTCATGGCCTTTTTTATTGGTAATTTAAACTTATCTCATTAAGTTTTTAGGAAGGTAAAATTTTTCAAGTTGAGTTGAATTATCTTCTGACTAGAAAATACCCATAATTGATATTGATGTTTTCTTGTAACCATTAATTTATTATTACAAACTTTTATGGGAGGATTGTGTTAGGGTGTATGGTTCTTATAAAATGGAATATTTTCAACTACATGAAAGGATATTTTCATTATGAATGACTTTCCATCATATGGAAATTTTTCGGGATACAGTGTTAAGGGGTATAAAACATTTCCCCCTTTTTAACAACAAACATCATATTATTAAATGAATCATGGGAGAAAAACTATATACATGGGTCATCAAACATTTTTTTATATGGATCACTATTATTTATGTTTAAAAAATATATTCAATGGATCAATATAATTTAAAATTTATCCAAATCTTGTATCCTCAAATTTTTATTTTTAGAGGCTAAAAAACATTGATGTGACATTCATAATGTCACATAAATCTAGTAAGGATAGATTTATTTTGGATAAATAGTAAATATTTTTTGAGATATCTTTTTGGATATATAATGAGGTCAAACATAACATTGATTTCATGCATGTTAAAAAGAAAATTTGTGACAACTTGATTGTAACATTGTTAGATATTAAAGAAAATACTAAATATTGGTTTATTCCAAGAATGGTATTACTATTAATGGGAATATGTTTTGTGTTAGACCCCACACCTAATGGAAGGATAACATTACTGACCTTGGATTGTCATAAGTTATCCAACATGAAGTAAATTAACTTTTTTTTATTATCACCATGATATCAAATTGTGGCAGGGTTATTCATCATATGTAAAATATTTTGTGTCTTTAAAGGATTTGATGTTGATAAGTATGAAATCTAATGATTTTAACACCATTATGAAATATATTCTATGAGTTTCACTGGGTTCCATATTGTCCATTGATGTAAGAATGTCTATCATAAAGGTGTGTTATTTTTTCAATTCATTCTCTATTAGGGTTATTGATCTGAATGCATCGAATAATTTAGAGAATGAAACAACATCTATAATTTACCAGTTGAAAATTTATTTTCCTCCATATATTTTTTGATATCATGGTGTATTTAATTATTCATTTCATGTGAGAAATAAATCTTTTAAGACCGACATATAAAAGTTTGATGTATCTTTTTATGGTTATATTAATGTATTGAAGGGGAATGTTATGAATCTATATCAACCTAAAGCCTCCATTATTGGGAAGTATATTTCAAAGGAGTTTGTAGTGTTTTTTAGATGATAAATTTTTATAGTGGAGCATATTGTTATTTCCTACATCTCTCCATAAACAAGTTAATTATGGGGGAAATGGGATCTATTTATTGAAATTCAAATTGTTGATAGGTGAACATATAATAAAGGTACATTTATACATATGGAATAACATATAAGACACTTATGTATATATATAACATTTCATATTAATACATTGAAACAAATTAATTCAAATAAGAAATATATGTAGATTTTCAATGAGCATAGTATAACTTTTTCATGATTTAAAGAGACCGTTCATGGTTGATCAGATTCATCAGAAACATTGAGATGGTCAGTTGGAGGTCCATTTTTAAATTTTATAACATGATCTATGTACAAAAATAATGGGTGTACATTTCTTAAAAAATATTAAGACAACAGTTTTTCAGTTCAGAATAGTAGTGTATTGGTGTTCACATAAGTAATTCATTTTTCGAGTGCCAAAGAGAAAAACCCAACATTTGAATCAAGTGAAAATTATGGAGTCACTGAAGAAATATGCGAGGTTGATTAAATTATATTTTTAGTTTAGATGTTTAAATGAAAATGGTTTATTAGTAAAAAAAAGTGTCAGACACAATGATTTTTCAATGACACAAGTTAATCTGAATAGATTAAATATACAGCTGATCAATTTTTAATGGAAACACAAAAAAAATTATATCTTCTTAAACAATACAATATATAGTTCATTATTATTTTACAAGTAAAAAAACTATGTTGGTGATTATAAACTTGATAAAGATGTTGATTTATTTGACATCCCTACATCCATGGAAAGATTAAAATATAATATTGATTAGAAATTTGTAGACAAGGTTTTTTCTTATATGGAATGATCATGAATAATGAATTTGGAAAATAGTTCTTTAATATATTCCTAATATTACAAGTAACATATTTTAATTTTTCATTTAACTCTTTAAGGATCATAAAATGATAGATATTTCGATTTTGTTTTCATTATTAAAACATGTATTATAACAAATAAGTTAAAAAAAAATTTATATAGTTATAGTTTTTTTAGTTCACCATTATTTCCCATAAATAACATATATATTAATTAATTTTTTTTAAAATGGTTTTTTAAAATCTAATATGTTAAATAGAAACATAAAATATTGTATAATAATATGTTCAAAAAAATAATATTTTTGGCGAAAATTGATTTATTAGGTATGATCACTTTTACTATTCACACACCATTTTTGTATTTTTTTTAATTAATTTACATTTCAGTTATTATCAGATTAAAATTTTATAATTTTATATAACAATAAAAAATGTGAATAAAAATATATTAATTTTGTTTTAGTTATCTTTTGTAATGACCCAATGTTTTTAATGGAAATTCCCATCTTTTAAATATTCCATAAAATCACATAACAATAAACTACTAAGTGATAAGTGACCTCTAAACATAAGTTTTTCCCTTATATGTTTGGAATTTCAAAAATCTGGCATACACGGTTGTGTTCATGATGTTTTTTGGAGTCTAATAAAATAATAATAATTTTTTGTGAATAGTAACATACCCTAATGAATATTAACATACCCTTATGAATAGTGATATACCCTAATGAATAGTGACCGTACCTTTGGTTGTATAAAAATAATATTCATCTTGGAAGTTCGATATACCTATAGTTTAGAATGAGTTAATGAATGCTTTAAAGCTGGTTTTGATAATAAATTATTATTTTATTTAAATATTAAAATAATCATATTTAGAAAATTATTTTTGAAAAATGGACTTTATTTTTGGATTCTACAGGTCGAAAAATGGTTGGTGAAAATTTTTGGGATTTTTCAGAAATACGTGAATTTTTATGAATAGTGAAATACCGTAATTTACAAAAATAAGCTAAATAAGCTAATTATAGAGTCATGGGTGATGTTCGGCTAATGTAATCCCACATGGTTCGGGACTACATTATAAAATTAATATAATTGGTCATGCAAGTCTCACTATTAATTGTATTGTGGGGAATTAACAAACTAATGAATTTTATATTAAGTAAACCCCTCTCTCCTCCACTATAAATACCCTCTCTCCTTACCTCTTTCTCTCACACCTCTCAAGCCTTGTTCCTAGACAAATTTCTACCAAATACCCACCCATGCTCCATCCCCACGTCCAAGTCTTGCTGTTCTTTCCAAAAGACCAAAATCAAATCCCCTAAGAGGAGTCTCAAAGAGGGGAGATCAAAGGGTAAGAACCCTCTTTCGTTTTCAAGTGTTTTGTTTTCATTTCCTTTCTATTCTTATACCTTCTTCCCCTTCCATTATCCAAAAGTAAGGAAAGCTCCATAATCTAATATATTCTGGATTCTAATCTTGTTTATGTAAAATTTCAGGCAACATGCTTCCTCTCATCTCCCTCACGTTCTTGAATTAAAACATCGCCCGTGATGTGTCAAATTACCAACATCATGGATAATGTGTTTTCAAATTCTATCATCATTTTTTTCTGGTCATGAAACTATTTATGTTATGGTTGAACCAGATTATTATATATGTTATAAGTATTATTTAAGGTTCTACTATCCTAATACACTCATGATATAAAACAATAATACGAAACAAGTAAATTATGGGGAAAATCGTTAAAATTGATTCAAGTGTTTATCATTAATGTTTAATGTAAAGGATCTCTTTCACTCTAATTACCCAAATGAATTTTAACCATGTAACCTAATGGATGTCCACTAATTTTATATAACTTCAATTCTGGACAACCACTTTCATCTTATAATTTATTTGAACCTAAATACAATTGAACCGATCATTAAAACAAATGAAACAAACAGACCCAAACAATGAAATTGAACCTTGTAATCAATCAAAATGTGTATAAATGATCTTAAAAAGGTTATAATGAATATTTTACATATATATAACATTCTAGAACTATTTATTAACAAACCTAATTTGACTATTCAGGTCATTAATATCAAGTGGAGAACTCCAACGGACCTATGGTAAGGGATCCTCGCAAGTTCACTCTTATTCAAGATTGTTCACTATGATAAGACATGTTGTGTGTAATTATTAATTATGGGGTATGATTTATCACCTTCACCATATTTCCCTATTTATGTATAAGTGATTATAATTACCTTACCTCTCTCACTAATCCCCCTTAAGTACTTCTTATACCATGCCGATAATTTGTAAGGAATTCTACCCTAACCTCTTTTATTCCTTCAGGTTTTCTTATCTACCATTCTACCAAAATGATGTTATCTTATCTTTTCTTGTTCATACTCAAAATGTTGTGTACATGTTCCAAGTCTATTTATCACAACTCTTTCATGAATTTCTTTCGTGTATATGCATTATTTTATGTGATTCTCTCCTCATTACTTCCTGATAAGTGAACCCGTTTTAAGGGATCTTCCTGAATTCTTTTCTATTATCAAGGGTACTCTATCCTCTGTTTTAAGTCACCTTTTTCTTTATAAAATCAGTATTTTCATTATGAAAACACTACTGTTTTACTTCTGGTTTTATAAAAAAAATATTATTCCGCTTTTCATTTTAAGATATATTCAATGTTTTCTTGAACCGCATTAAAATGTTTTGACTCAATGATTCCAAAAAACTATTTTTCCATGTTATCACTTCAGTTTGTTATATCTTTTCATTATTTATGCCTTTATAAATTATTAGTGTATATTTATGATTTAATTCCTTTATTTCATGGATGCATGTATGTTATGTCCGTTTTTATTATACTTCATGATGCGATTGTGTGCCCATTTCTTTCTTTGGGTACTCTTATGTTTATGTATGATTGATTATGTGAGATTCTATATGTGGAAAGAATATACATGAATAATCTTAGATGGGTGCACTTAGATAGCACTCCAATTCATTGGTTAAATTTAGTGTCTCATGAGAAGATTACCGGAAAATTGTCCGGGCGGTTAGCCTTGGCTTGTGCTACTATGGGAAATGTGATTGGCGGTTAGCCTTGAATCGTACTAAAGACATGTTTAAAGTTTCTACCACCTCTTTATGAAACTATTCTTATATAATCTCATGCTTATATGATCCCATGATTATTTTATTCCATGTTTTTATGCTCCCATGTTTATATGTTATGATTCCATATGTTCCATGCTTCCAATATCATTATGTCAAGCCTGCGAACTCATGTGCTTAAAGTTTATTCTTATGTTCTTTACCTTATTGGGATTTTTATCTCATCCCTTTCTTCATGTGTTCCCCAGGGTACCCTATCCAGATGTAAGGGATCAAAGTAAGTTATGATCTCATTATGAAGATTAAATAAAGTATCATTTTTTAGCCCATGTTTTATGTTATATGTACCTAGTTTTCCAAGACGCTAGACATAACAATACTTGGCTTGTACTCTGGTGATGAATTATGTTTAAAATCATGAATTGTTATATGAAAAAGACAACGGTCGCTATAGTTGGTATCAGAGGATGGTATAGTTATTTTTTAGATTTGGAATGGATCACCTTAGTGATAACCTTAATGACGAGACTAATTATTAGAAAACATTCCCAAATATTGGTGAGTATTGAGTAAGTGGTTTATCAAAAAAATACATCCCTATCTGGATATGAGCAGGTAGAGGCGGATCTAGCAGAGATGTATCTTAGGGGTAAAACCCGAAAACACCGCTTTGAGCTAGACTCGAATGGGAACTGGTGCATGACAATGGGGCTTGCTTCACTCTTGGTAACGATACTCTTGGGGGATATGCATTGGTAGATTCACAAGCTAGGTACAAAAAATTATTAGGGGAAAAATACCATAATAATATAAGGTAAGAAATAGATTGAGGATAACCTAGATATAAACCTAAGGAATCACAAGTAAGGATGTACATATTTTTTTATAAGTTTATCCTTTTATGTTCATAGTTTTCTTTATATGCTCAATAGCTAAGTATTCAAGACCTCTAATTATACGTTCTTTTTCTTAGTTAATGGCAGGAAATAGAAGAACACGTTCGAACAACAAATGTGATACGCAATGTGATGATTTCCCTAATGTCATGCCTAATGTGATGGAAGCGGGTGCTCCAAACTTCATGGAAGTACTTGATCAGCTGGCTCAAGTTATGAATAACAACTTGAATCAGGTGGAACTTACTCCTCCTCCATGGAAAGAGAAAGTTGTTGTAGAACCCTTCATGAGGAAAAGGCCTCCCATGTTTAGCAGATCTTCTGATCCCCTCCTTTCAGAACAATGGATTAACTCAATTGAAAAGTTATTCTTCGTCCTCCAATGCTCGGAAGAAGAGAAGGTGGTACTGGCAGTCTATTGTATTGATGGGGAAACTGATCAGTGGTGGAAACTGATCAAGAATACAAAGTACCAAGAGGAAATCAATTCCATAGATTGGGAGGAATTCAAGAGGATGTTTTTCAACAAATATTTTCCTCAAACCCTCCGTCTCAAGATGGAAAGAGACTTCCTCGGACTCAAACGGAAGGAAGATGAGTCCATCGGGGCATATGAAGAGAAATTTACAAGGTTTGAAAGCTACGTCTCTGGCTTTGTCATGAACATCGACAACAAGGTGGATCGCTTCTTTAGTGGACTAAAGCTGATTCTACGAAAAGCATTGGTGATTCGAGACTTCGACAGTTATGAGGACATTGTCTATTGTGCCCTCAAGGTGGAAATGGAAATTGGAGACTCTCAGTGGTCTCATGGTCTTAGTGACAAGAAGTGGAATATGGAAAACAACATGGGTGTTCCATCCAAAAAATCTCATGATGGAAAGAATCCTCACTTTCCCCTTTTCAAAAATTGTGGGAAGAAGCATCTTGGTAACTGTCTAAATGGAACCAAGAACTGATTCAAATGTGGAAAGTTTGGTCATCTGGCCAAGAACTGCCCAAGGGGTATGAAAAATCCCACTAATTATGAAGAATAAAGGATGTTTCAGATCAACACTAAGCCTACAGTGTAGTGTTATAACTGCAAGGAGCTTGGGCATTATGTGAACAATTTCCCTAAGATGAGGGTTATCAGAGGAAATCAGCAACAACCTCCAAGGCAACAAGGAAGGGCTTATGCTATCACTACTGCTGAGGTGGATCAGGAAAACGATGTGGTGACAGGAACGCTTGTTATTCATTCAAGAATAGCGAACATACTATTTGATTCTGGTTCTACGCATTCTTTCAAATCATGCAAGTTTAGTAGAACTATTCAAACACCACCTCGAAATTTGGAGGAAAAGCTATCTGTGAGAACAACGAATGGGGAAATTATTGCATCCATGGTTTATAACTCCTCCCTGGTTAATGCTTGTGGACTGAAACTCCCAGAAAATCTTTTCATACTTCCTTTAGTGGAATTTGACGCTATCTTGGGCATGGATTGGCTATCTTTGTACGAGGCCAACATCAACTATCAGGAAAGGGATATTACACTTCACATCCCGAAGCATCCTCTGATTCATTACAAGTGAAAGGAGGAAGATGATCCTCCTTTATAATCTTCATCTCAAGTTTGGATATTGCTTCCTTGTGAGAAATAATATCTAGCTCAAATGATTGAGGCAAAGGAGAGAATCATGCTTGAAGACATGCCCATCATGAGGGATTACACTGCTGTATTCCCTGAAGAGTTTCCTGGTCTTCCTCCTGACCGAGAGGTTGAGTTCTCAATTGAACTTATCCTTGGATCTCTGCCAATATGAATGACACCATACAAAATGGCCCCCGTAGAGCTAGATGAGCAGAAGAAGAAGATACAGGATAATATGCAGAAGGGTTTTTTATGCCCGATTGCTTCACCGTGGGGTGCTCCAGTCCTCTTCGTCAAGAAGAAGGATGGATCAATGAACCTCTACATTTATTATCGTGAGATCAATAAAATCACGATAAAGAACAAGTATCCCCTTCCACAGATGTATGACTTGTTCGATGAGCTACGTGGGGCCAATTATTTCTCTAAGGCGGACCTTCAGTCAGGATATCACCAACTAAAGGTGAGGAAGGAAGATATTCCCAAGACTGCCTTTCGAATGAGGTATGGAAACTATGAGTTCATAGTGATTCCCTTCGGACTCACTAATGCTGTATAAATTTTCATGGATTTAAAGAATAGATTCTTTAGAGATTACCTCGACAAATTTGTGGTAGTCTTTATTGATGACATTCTAATATACTCCAAGAGCATGGAGGAACATGAGGAGCATTTGAAAACTGTGCTAAATACTTTGTGAAATGAGAAGTTGTATACAAAGTACAGAAAATGTGAGTTCTAGATGGAGGAAGTGTCATTCCTAGGGCAGTTTATCACTAGAAAAGGGATATCTATGGACTGTTCCCAGAAAAAGGCAATTGAAGAGTGGCCCAGGACAACTTCTGTAACAGAGATCCGTTGCTTTTTGGGTATAGCTGGGTATTATCAATGATTTGTGAAGAACATTTCATGACTATAAAACCAAATGATCAAGTTTATGCGGAAGGGAGAAAAGTTTTTCTGGACATAGGAATGTGAAGACTGTTTCAAGGAGTCGAAAAAGAGGCTTATCACTATGCCAGTACTCACACTCCCTACCAGCAGGGAACTCTTTGTGGTGTATAGTGATGCTTCTAAGAAGGGATTAGGTTGTGTGCTAATGAAAAATGATAAAGTGTTAGCCTATTCCTCAAGGAAGCTAAAAATACATGAGAAAAACTATCCAACGCTTGATCTGGAGTTAGCAGCTGTGATCTTTGCCTTGAAAATCTGGCCGCATTACCTCTAGGGGGAGAAATGTGAGATATATACTGACCACAAGATTCTCAAGTATATATTCACACAGAAAGAGCTTAATATGCTCCATCAATGATGGATAGAGCTCATCAAGGATTATGACTTCACAATCCACTACCATCCCTGTAAGGCAAACAATGTGGCGGATGCTCTAAGTAGGAATGATCCTGCATCATTATCGATGATGAGAATTGAAAAGGGCCCGATCTTCTTGGAGTTGAAAAGTATGGACATGGGATTCATTAAGGTAGGAACATCATCAATCCTTTCTGAAATTATTTCTCAACCATCCCTCGTGAAGAAAATAAAGGTTTCTCAAAGAATGGATGTGGAAATTCAAAAAAGGGTAGAAGCTGTTAAAAAGGGAAATCCTCTGATTTCAACATTGATGAGGAAGAAGTTGTAAGATTTGGGACATGATTAAGAGTACCATCTGATCAAGAGACAAAGAATGTGATATTGAAGGATGCACATAGCTCGACCTTCTCTATCCATCATGGGAGTACCAAAATGTACCGTGATCTCTGAGAACACTTCTGGTGGGGTAACATGAAGAGGGAGATTGTTGAATATATATCAAGGTTCTTGGTATGTCAAAAAGTTAAAGATGAGCGACAAAAGTCCAAAGGTATGATCTGGAAATTTCTTATACCCATGTGGAAATGGGAACATGTTACTATGTACTTTGTCACGGGTCTCCCGAAGACGTCGAAGGGAAATAATGCGATATGGGTTGTGGTTGACCGACTCACCAAGACATCCCATTTCATTGCTATTCAGGAAGATCTCTCACTTGAAAAACTTGCAACGATATATGTGAAGGATGTGGTGAGACTGCACGGTGTTCCACTCTCAATTATCTCTTACTGTGTTCCAAGGTTCACATCTAAATTCTGGAAGAGTCTTCAACATTCTTTGGGTACTAAATTAAATTTCAGCACGACCTATCACCCCCAAACTGATGGCCAATATGAAAGGACTATTCAGATGCTTGAAGATATGCTGAGAGCCTGCTCTTTAGAATTCAAAGGTGGATGGGATCAGCATCTCCCATTGGTTGAGTTCTCATTCAACAATAGCTTCAACTCGAGTATTCAAATGGCTCCATATGATGCTCTGTGTGGAAAGCGATGTAGAACACCAATATGTTGGGATGAAGTTGGGGAGAGAAAGCTACTTGGATTTGATCTCATTAAAGAGATGACAGAGAATGTTCATGTCATCTAGAAACACATCAAAACTGCTCAAAGTCGGCAAAAGAGCTATACTGATAGCCGTCAAAGGGACTTGGAGTTCGACGTTTGAGATAATGTCATCCTTCGAATATCACCATGGAAGGGGGTCATGCGATTCAGGATGTAAGGGAAGCTATGCCCAAGGTATATTGGCCCATTTGAGATCCTTGAACACATAGGATCCATGGCCTATTAGCTTGCACATCCACCAAATATGGCTCGATTTCATGATTTTTTCCACGTATCACTCATGAGGAAGTACATACCTGATCCCTCACATTTACTAAGCTCAGAGGTGGTACAGCTCGAAGATGATCTCTCCTATGAGGAGCAGCTAATAATGATTCTGGATTGGAGAGATAAGGTTTTACGCAATAAGACAAACCATCTTGTTAACGTGTTGTGGAGTAACCATTAGTTTGAGGTAGCAACATGGGAACTGGAGGAAGGAATGAAGGAAAAGTACCCACATCTATTTGTGGCCTTGGATGTAAAATGAAATCTCAAGGGAGAAATTTCTTAAGGGGGGAAGAATTTAACGACCCAATGTTTTTAATCGAAATTAAAATCTTATAAATATTCCACAAAATCACATAATAATGAACTACTAAGTGATAAGTGACCTCTAAACATATGTTTTTCACTTCTGTGTTTGGAATTTCGAAAATTCGGCATGCACGATTGTGTTCAAGAAGTTTTTTGGAGTCTAATAAAAAATAATAATTTTTGGTGAATAGTAACCTACCCTAATGAATAGTAACATACCCTTATGAATAGTGATATACCCTAATGAATAGTGACCTTACCATTGGTGGTATAAAAATAATATTCATGATGGAAGTTTGATATACCTATAGTTTAGAATGAGTTAATGAATGCTTTAAAGCTGGTTTTGATAATAAATTATTATATTATTTAAATATTAAAATAATCATATTTAGAAAATTATTTTTGAAAAATTGACTTCATTTTCGGATTCTACACATTGAAAAATGGTTGGGGTAAATTTTTGGGATTTTTCTGAAATACTTGAATTTTTTATGAATAGTGAAACACTCTAATTTACAAAAATAAGCTAAATAAGCTAATTATAGAGTCATGGGTTATGTTTTGCTGATGTAATCCCACTTGGTTCGGGATTACATTATAAATTTAATATAATTGGTCATGCAATACTCAATATTCCTTTTCTTGTGTGGAATTAATAATCTAATGAATTTTATATTAAGGAAACCCCTCTCTCCTCCACTATAAATACCCTCTTTCCTTACCTCTTTCCCTCATGCCTCTCAAGCCTTGTGCCTAGCCAAATTTCTGATAAATAACCTCCCAAGATCCTTCCCCACTTCCTAGGCTTTCTGGTCTTTCCAAAATACCAAAATCAAAGCCCCTAAGAGGAGTCTCAAAGAGGGGAGATCAAAGGGTAAGAATCCTCTTTCGTTTTCAAGTGTCTTCTTTTCATTTCCCTTCTTTTCTTATACCCTCTTCCCATTCCATTATCCAAAAATCATGAAAGCTCCATAATCTCATATATTCTTGATTCTAATCATGTTTATGTAAAATTTTAATAATCATGCTTCCTCTCTTCTCCCTCACGTTCTAGAATTAAAACACCGCCCCTGATGTGTCAAATTACCAACATCGTGGATAAGGTGTTTTCAAATTCTTTTATCGTTTTGTTTCTAGTAACGAAACCATTTATGTTGTGGTTGAACCAGATTATTATATATGTTATAAGTCCTATTTAAAGTTCTTTAATCCTAATAAACTCTTGATATAAAACAATAATACCAGACAAGTCAATAATGGGAAAAATCGTTAAAATTGATTCAAGTGTTTATCATTAATGTTTAATGTAAAGGATCTCTTTCACTCTAATTAACCAAATGAATTTTAACCATGTAACCTAATGGATGTCCACTAATGTTATATAAATTCAATTCTGGAAAACCACTTTCATCTTATAATTTATCTGAACCTAAATACAATTGAACCGATCGTTAAAACAAATGAAACAAACGGACCCGAACAATGAAATTGAACATTGTAGTCAATCAAAATGGGTATTAATGAACATAAAAAGGTTATAATGAATCTATTACATATATATAAGTTTCTGGAACTATTTATTAACAATCCTAATTTTACAATTCAGGTCATTAATATCAAGTGGAGGACACCAACAGACCTAAGGTAAGGGATCCTCTCAATTTCACTCCTATTCAAGATTGTTCACTATGATAAGACATGTTTTGTGTAATTATTAATTATTGGGTTTGATTTTCAACCTCGACCATACTTCCCTATTTATTTATAAGTGATGATTACTCCCTTACCTCTCTCAATAATCCCCCTTAAGTAATACTGATACCATGCTGATAATTTGTAAGGAATTCTTCCCGAACCTCTTTTATTCCTCTAGGTTATCTTATCTACCTTTTGACAAAATTATGTTATATTATCTTTTCTTGTTCATACTCTAAATTTTGTGTAAATGTTACAAGTCTATTTATAAAGACTCTTTCATCACTTTCTTTCATGGATATGCATGATTTTAAGTGATTCTATCCTCATCACATTCTGATAAGTGAACCCATTTTAATGGAACTTCTCGAATTCTTTCTTATTATCAAGTGTACTCTATCTTCTATTTTAAGTCACCTTTGTATTTATAAAATCAGTGTTTTCATTATGAAAGCCCTCCTAGTTTACTTCTGGTTCTATAAAAAAATATTATGCAGCTTTTCGTTTTATGAGATATTTGATGTTTTCTTAAACCGCATTAAAATGTTTTGACTCAAAGATTCCTCAAAACTATTTTTACATGTTATCACTTAAGTTTGTTTATATCTTGTCATTATTTATGCCTTTATACATTATTAGTGATTATTTATGATTTAATTCCTTTTTTTCATGGATTCTTGTATGTTATGTCCCTTTTTATTATGCTTTATGATGCGATTGTGTGCCCATTTCATTCCTTGGGTACTATTATGTTTATGTATGATTTATTATGTGAGATTCTTTATGTAGGAAGAATATACATGAATAAGCTTAGATGGGTTCTCCTAGATAGCGCTCCAATGAATTGGGTAAAGTTAATTTCTCATGAGAAGATTATGGGCAGACGGTCCGGGCGGTTAGCATTGGCTTGTGCTACTATGGGAAACGAGATTGGCGGTTAGCCTTGAATCGTACTAAAGACATGTTTAATGTTGCTTCCACCTCTTTATGAAACAATTCTTATATAATATCATTCTTATATGATCCCATGATTATTTTATTCAATTTTTTTATGATCCCATGTTTATATGTTATGATTCCATATGTTCCATGCTTCCAATATCATTATGTCAAGCCTCCTAACTCATGTGCTTAAAGTTTATTCTTATGTTCTATCCATTACTGGGATTTTTAGCTCATCCATTTTTCCATGTGTTCCCCAAGGTACCCTATCCAGATGTAATGGATCAATGGAAGTTAGGAGCTCATTATGAAGATTAAATAAAGAAGCATTTTTTATCCAATGTATTATGTTATATGTACCTAGTCTTCCAAGACACTTGACTTAACGATCCTTGGCATGTACTCTGATGATGAATTATGTTTAAAATCAAGAATTATTATGTGAAAAGTCTAGGGTCACTATATCTTTATTTATTGGTAATTTTATATTTTTTATTTACATTAGTGTGTAATAGTTGAAATTGTTTATTTTTGTAATAGTTATTTGTTTCCTTGATTTGTAGTATAATGAAAGATCAATCCACTGATCCATGACTTATTTCTGGAGATGATCGTACTCATGCCTCTATAGAGGAATGTAGACATTCTCCTATTGATGAGACTAAAGCTTTTTCACAAAATAGATCAACTACCATGAGACCAAAGAAGAGTTCGAGGGTTGGTAAATGTGTTATCATATGATTTCCAAAATTATCAGTTTCACATAGCTAGGACTACAGGAAACCCGTTCAATTTAATGATAATGATATCCCAAGAGGTCCAAATTCAAAACAATTCAAGAATTTTATAGCAATGCAGGTTAAAATAAATATTAGTATTTTTATTGATGATTGAATAAGTGTTAAAAATGTTATAATATATCACTTATGGGAGAACGTTTTATTAAGATCGGTTGTTATTATTTTACTCATCTTGAAATGTTTATAGTAATATATTTTCCCATTTATTATCAGATGACATGTGATATACATGATATTGGAAGATTTATGAGGAAATGATTGTCATTGGCTTCTAAGAGATAGAGAGATTTTAAATCAAACATCTGATCAGATTTCATTTTTAGCCATAGAAATCACTGTAATCCATGTGATATATGTGCATTTATATATGAAGGTACATAGAAGAAATTTTTTTAATGTTGGAGTTGAGAAGTCTTTTGGGTAGCTGCAATGTTACCAAAAATTGATCACATATAGAGATCCAATTTAGATGTTTTTATATATATTAATGATCTTATTAATGATTTAAAAATGATTTATTTATTCTAAATTTATAGCAATCAAAGAGATATCATATAGAAATCCGATTTATAAATATATAACCTCATTCTTGATCCTGGTAAAGGAATACATTATTGGAAGAACAAATGATGGATGAAACTTTTAAAAAACAGAGAGCTAAGTATTTAGGATCTAAGGAGCTTGACCCCCCCCCCCCCTCAAGAAATGAAAAATGAAATAGGTTATATGTGATAAAAAGGAAAATATCTTATAAAATATTCTAGGGTTTTGGATGATAGGATTTTAAGATGTTTAATTTATTTATTTATATAGGTTAATTAAATTCATTATTTATTATTTCAAATATTGCATCTAGGATTCACTTGGGGAGCATAGCACACTTGGGGTCTTTATACCTGATGGTATGAAGGATATTCTAGATACAACATTTGGAAAGCCAAAACACGCATATCTAGTATGAGGATACTCATAAGGCGTATCTATGAAAAAATTGTTTCCACATTTATACTTTTCTCTAATGTAGAATTTTTATAAAAAAATAGAATCATTAAAAGATGATTTTTTGGGATATTTATCTAATGACGGAGGATAGTATCATGGTTTTGGTATAATTGATGTTTGCAGACATGGGAACATAGTTTCAAAACACTAATCCCACTCATGCACCTCATCCATCATCTTCCACCAATCCACCTCTTCATGTTGGCCCCACTTACTTATCTTTCACATACATCCCCTACTTCACATATTTATAGTTTTTTGAGTTATATATTGATGATCCCCATCATCATATGGTTTCATATTAGATGATAATATATATTTAAATATTATTTATCATAAAACGATAATGATTGATAATAATAGGTCACTGTATATGTTATTACAGATAGATCAGTATGACTTCAATTACATATAGAGAGGTGGGTACAATTGGACAAAGTATCAACAAATTTTTTACTTTTGAAATCTAGACATATTTGACACATTACCATAGAGGTATGAGTATATTTTATCTTTTTATTTCATTTTGTATTAAATTTGTTTTATTATTTTAAATTTTATATATTTATCTATTTTTTATAAAAATGGATTAATGAAAAAAAAATACATTCCTAAAAATAACATAGAAAACAACTATGAATTCATATAAAAACTATTCTAGTATTTATAGATTATAAACATATTCAATTTTTTTGTTGGATGCCTATGAGATTCCAACTGTAGTCGGTGTTTTAGACATGCAATGAATATGGAGGTTTTGAAAAATGATATCATGGTGCTTGTAACTAGATATCTATTGGGCATCAACATGATGCATGATTTTTCCAGGTAAGTCTTAACATAAATATCTCCATATATTAAATTTACTTAAAATTTAAAATTATTTTTGGTTTTATTAGCTGTATTAATACAATTTTAAGGATCATTAGAAGACACACACACACACACACCTGTGTGTGTGTATATATGTATATTTTTGGAAACAACGTTTATTTCACCTATAATAATGAAAATGTGTAATGTTAACAAGAATAGTTAAGATTGCATAATTATTTCAAAAGAATGCAATTATTCGGTGATAGATGTTTCATTATAATCAAGAGTATGGAAAATATATCTCACAAAGTGTTATCTATATATCCTAACAAAATAACCACTAACATTACATTTACTACTATATCAATAGTGTATGTATGTTCGATGTTTTTTACAAGGGAGATGAAACATTACTGGTTATGTTATATCTATGGTGAAGTGTGACTAAATTTTAAGAATGCCTTGGATATGTATGTTTAAATTTTCTAGTTATTTTTTATATTATAATGACTTTTAAATTTATTTTATTCATATTATTTTAAAATTGGGCAACGAATTTATTTTGAGAGACCATAAGAAATAAGAGTTCCAAGATCAAATATGTAAAAGAAAAGGTGAATGTTCATTTATAATTAGGAAAATTTTAATATGTTACATAATAATGTTATTTTGAATTGAAAAAATTGTTTCAATTGAAATTTAATTAAATATTAGAAAAAATGAATGTGGATACTATGTTTTAAGATTTATGTATGAAATAATTCCGTCTATGATATTTATGAAGCTCTATTACATTAGCTTTCATTATAAATTTTCCTGAATATTTCATTCATTTTTTTCATAATACGTGTAATATTATATTATTTTAATTTTTAGCATTTTTATGACCATCAACCTTATCATGCACAAGAGGCGAGTCACTTAAAAATTGAATTGGAAAATCATTTTATAGGTGTGATTTAATTTTAGTTTATTTTTACTATATATTGTAATATTGAAGGTTCTAATTCAAAGATTGTTTTTCTAGTTGTTTTGCTACTATTTATGCTTGGTTTTTACTGGTTTTTATACTTTATTTCTCTTATTGTCTATTATATAGAATATTGTTGAATATAAATTAATAAAAAAATAATTCATGTTGGTTATTTCATAACTATCAAAAAAACCAATCTTTATTGGTTTTCTCATCAGTTATTAGTTATCCAACATGAAAAAAAACAATCTTAATCGGTTTTTATGTCAGTTATAATATAACTAACATGAAAACCTGATCCAATAATTCATTTAGAACGTCATTTTTTACCTGTTGTTAAAAACTTATTCACAACATCACCTACAAAAACATCGCATACTATCTAAAATTAAAAAGAGAAAAACGGCGTGAAAATACATTTTCTGAACTACTAAAAAACCATATGGATGTTCAACATAATATTCATCATAAATATATACATTAAGAAATTATGACTTCACAACTATCTTAAAAAAATTATCTTCATTATGGATCAATTATAGGAAATATTCTAATTTCTTTAAACCTTTCCACTATAGGGGACACCAAGGTTTACTATTGATCGTGATTAAACCTCAAAGAGGAATCCAACATACCATGTATAGATGAAAGGGATAAAAAATGAAATAAATTGATCGATATTGTGGGGATTATGCATGGGAGATTCTCTTCACAGGAGTATTTTTCTAGGTTGGATTGTGTTGGATTATATCGGGATTTCGCATGGGAGATGCTTGGGTGCTCATAGAATAATCAGTTATATGGATGGTGTTTATGTATATGAACAATCTAGGATTATGTAATAATCTCACTAGGATTTGGAGGCCCAATTAACAATCATGATGTATTATGAATGGAGTGTAAGAAATGGATGAAATGGACAAGTTGTTGAGGGTGTTGGGATTGAACCTAAACGAGGCTTCCAACATATCCCAATAAACAACAAATAAAAGTCTATGTATTTTTTAGAGGATTTGGGTCTTAAAAATAATGAGTTATCCCAATTAATGTTGAGTTTTAGGAATTACGCATGTGAGATTCCCATGGATCATGATTGGAACCTGTACCTAATAAGGAGGCACATTGGATGAGAAATGTTGGGGATTATGTGTATGAACAGACCATCTGAATATGGAGACTAGGGAATAATCTAGGAGGGTTGTAAATTTGGTTATTTGATGGATTTCATAGTAGGTAATAAAATTTATTACCACGTGAGTCATTCTTGGTGTGATAAAAAAGAGGAAGGAGTAGACCTGATTCTTGTATCATGAAAGAAGTGTCAACGAGAGATGGTGTGTGGCTTATATAGGGATGATACCCAAGGATGACACTAATTATTTTGAGGAGGATCTCATTCCATGTGAGGAAGATCTCATTCCATGTCATATGTACAAAGAAAATACAATGAGGGGTGTTCTGGGGCTTACAAGTGGAGACTATAATGACCCATACTTTACATACATTGTTATTACTTCAGAATTGAAGCAAACTTATTACAACATATAACAAAACCAGTAAAGGACCGTATAGGTATAGAGTCTTTAAAAACTGGGAAACATAAACAACTGGTTCATAAAGCATCTACTTTTCCTCCCATTTATTTCATCATATCTAGAGTCCCTTTTTGGCATATCCTACATAATAACCTTCTTCCTGACCTGGGGAAATAAAACATAAAAAAGGGTGAGCTCAAATTCTAATTAAGGGTAAACAAAATAAATATCAATCACATTATATACATAAGAACATAACTTTTGGAAATCTTATCCTGCAAAAGAGATCATAATATCATAACATGCGATAAATCATAGAAGTGAAATGTAATCCCAATAATCGTAAAATAAAACCTGAAACTTTGTGGAATACACACATAATCATAGAAAATAATTTCTTATTAGTCAAGACTCATTGCCAAGACTATCTTAGTGGACAAAGCCTATTTCTGAACCAAGTTCACTCCTCGTTTCAGTCCTATTTCACTGAACCGGTATAACCTACCGTTACAGCCATGTCTATCTCATGAGATATAAAATCATCACCCAATGAATTAGAGGGAGATATAGGTCCCACCCATCTCATAATGATACCATTCTTATGTGTGCCACAAAATCATAAACCATACATCATAGAATAACCCATGTAATAAAAATGGGAATTTTAAACATCGTGACATCATAAAACAATTCATATAAGATAAAGGAATTCATAAAAATAATTCCATCACAACATAATCAAATCAATGTAATAATAGGGATAAAAACAGAACCCTTTTATTATCTTAGATGGAAAATAATTTTGATAAAACACTTGAACTCCATTCTTGAGGAAAATATCCTTTCTACTTCAAAAACATTTTTCCTTTCTTAACATGTAATGGAATTTTAAACTAAAAGAAGTTTATTAAAAATAAACTTGAAAAATTTTAAGGTAATCTTCTTGGAAATAATTTTTAAAAAAATCCATTCATTTCATATAAGTTAAAAGAAAACATTCTTCTCGTACTTTTGTCGGAAAAGTCAAAAAGTACCTCATACGAGAAACGACAAAAGATTCCTTTCATATCTTAAAAAATCACTGAAGGGTAAAATTTGATATAAAATATTGTAGAAGGATATAAATATTACATATTGAGGAAACATGGATGTGGATGATAAAATACACCCCAGTAAATACCAAAGAATAAACAATCTCGGATAAAAATGAGATTGTGATATTTCCCTTACCTTAAGTCCGACTTGCTTTGTAAGTGTCCGAACCTCCTGTATAATGATTTAAATAATGTTATTGACTTATTCTAGAATCATACTTATTTTTATGATATCATATATGGTCATATTCTTAGCTTCTTAATTGTAATATTTCATTGCTACTTGTTATTCGGGTGTTTATATCTTTTTGTTCTTATGCGTGTTTTGTCGAATAAATTCTTATTCTTCTCTATAGGTTATAGATACCTCATTTACAGAATGGTATTAGTGTAATATATATCATATTCATTCATTCAATTCATTTATACAATCATTATTAAATGAAGATCATGTAGAACGAGTCGCATCAAATCGTGGAGACGGTATTCCATACGTACGCACGAGTGATGATATCGTTCCTATGATCGTGGAATTGTATTGGAGTGTATGTATACTATTTCAGAATCAATATCACTTTATATTAGTCATATATAGTCATTATTTACACCATTATACCCATCCAAGTAAGGTGGTGGTGGAAAATAGATTACACCACGGCGTGGAGACGGTATTCCGTACGTACGCACGCGCGATGATTTAATTTTCTGTAGGATAGACAGATGGTTAAATAGGGTTGTTTCATGTTTACAATAACATATCAGTATATTATTTATACTGATGTTATTACTTCATAAAGAAAAAACTAAAGAAGAAGAATTTGAAGAAGAAAGAAATTGGAAAGGATCGGTAATGGATATTACCTCTTCTTTGAAGTGCTTCTTTGAGACCTCCTTTTAGGGCACTAAAATTGGTCTTTTAAGAAGACCAGGACCTCTAGGATGTCTCTAGGGAAGTGTAGGGGAGAAAATGGTAGGGGTTGGACGAGCTTGAAGGCTCAAAATGGTGTGAGGAAGAGAGGGAGGAGGTGCCCTTTTATAAGGGAGGAGAGGGGCACCTTTGGAATAACTAAAAATATTATTTTATTATAAAGTCAAGTTCGGTTTTAAATAGCTCCAAATTGATTTATTTCGAGGATAAGGGGGGTATGGGTCGAAATAATCTCATCTAATAGAATTTAGACAAGTTTAGGTTCCAATTTTAACATTATCATTTAGATTTAACATTAAGTTAAATAATTTTACTTTTACCGTGTCTTCTTGTGTTCTTATACTATAAGGTTAATAAACTTATTATATCAAGACAAACTAACCCCAATTTGTTATTTATTAATATATATAACCATATATAAGTCATTTGGACGAACCTTAGATTTTTAGGAATAAAATAACAATTAATAATATAATATTTGTTTTAAAAACTATTTTATGTCAATTTTGACACTATTTAGTAATTGATTTTTGTGAAAATCATAACAGAATGATAAGTTCTAACAACGTAAATTAAATCAATACTAACATGTAATATTAAACTAAAAAATTAGTGGAATTCATAAAAAGTCTCATATTATATTTATTTGGGTATTTATAACATCAATTATGTCAATATTTCATAAATAAGATAATTACTGCATCATCGTTGTGTCATAAATAAATTAAATTATTTAATGTCCAAAAATTACAAATAAAATACCATTATGTAGGAAATATTTTTATCTTTCTAATTAATATTTATAGTCGAATTTATCTTATGTATAACCCCATATTAAAAATGATTTAGTTATTAAACTTTGATTTTAACTATTTTAACCCTTCTTTAAATAAGTTAATAATAAATGTCCTAATCTAACCCATGTGGGCCTAAATGGTCATATTTTATTCCTAAGTTTGTTTTTGGTCGAATTAAACTTGTCGAATAGAATTAGGACATGTGTTAGGGTAATAATAATATCATTTTTACCCTTAACTACCCTATTTACTTTTAACCGTGGTAGAAAAAGTAAAAATTTACTATTCACCGAAAAATTATCTTTATCTCATTGAACCACATTTTACTTACTGACATGAACTGTGTCTCTCGGATTTTTGAAATTCCACTCACAGAAGCGGTAAAATTAAGTTTTATGAAAAATTCAGTTTTTTTAACAGCCACTTAGTAGTTTCACTATTCATCAAAAATTGAAAGTTTTCAGAAAAATACCAAAATTTCACCCTAGGCTAATTTCAATATTCCAAAACCAAAATTGAAGTCCATTTTGAAAAATAAAATTTATAAAATTTCAAAAAGTGGTTATTACTATTCATAATGGCTAGTTTTAATAATATTTTAACAGCATATCATTGTTTAGTGAAACTCGGTATT
Organism: Viscum album; assembly: GCA_963277665.1. Classification (NCBI taxonomy): domain Eukaryota; kingdom Viridiplantae; phylum Streptophyta; class Magnoliopsida; order Santalales; family Viscaceae; genus Viscum; species Viscum album. The sequence goes on from OY728140.1 coordinate 1,609,843,676, forward strand.
GCGTACGACGCAAGCTATCGAGGAAGGTCGCGGTTGTGTGTAAAGCAAGTCAAGCTAGTGTTGTGTGTAGAAAAAGATTCCTTTGATGATTTATATAACATAAAAGTCTCGGGTATTACATTCTACCCCCCTTAAAATGATTTTCGCCCTCGAAATTCGTCACTTTGTAACAAACAGGTGAGGATACCTCTCCCTCATCATATCCTCAAGCTCCCATGTAGATTCATCTAATTGATGGTTCCTCCATAAAACTTTCACCAATCGAGTGGTCTTGTTTCGTAGAACATTTTTTCTATGATCCAGAATCTCTATCGGTTGTTCTTCATAAGAAAGATCTTGCTCTAGCGGTACAACTTCTAAGCTAAGTACATGTGAAGGATCAGGTATGTATTTTATCAGGAGAGATACATGGAACACATCATGAACTTGAGAGAGATTCGGTGGAAGCGCCAATCGGTAAGCTACCTTCCCAACACGATCCAGTATTTTGAAAGGACCGATATATCTATGGCTCAACTTCCCCTTCTTTCCAAATCTCATGACTCTCTTCCAGGGAGATATCCGTAAGAACACTTTATCGCCCACTTCAAACTCTAGGCCTTTTCTTCGGTTGTCGGCATAACTTTTCTGTCGACTCTGAGCTGCTCTTATGTGTTGTTGAATAGATCTGACCTTTTCTTCCATTTCATCAACGAGATCAGGTCCTAATAGCTTTCTTTCCCCAACTTCATCCTAGCAAGTTGGTGTCCTGCATTTCTTTCCATAGAGAGCTTCATAAGGATCCATCTGAATACTGGAGTGAAAGCTATTATTATAAGAAAATTCCACCAAAGGTAGGTGTTGATCCCAACCACCTTTGAAATCCATAGAGCAAGCTCTCAACATATCTTCTAGAGTTTGAATTGTTCTCTCAGACTGACCGTCTGTCTGAGGATGATAAGCAGTGCTGAAACTCAACTCTGTATCCATAGTATGCTGAAGACTTCGCCAGAACTTCGAGGTAAATCTCGAATCCCGATCAGATATAGTAGAAAGTGGTACTCCATGCAATCTTACCACTTCCTTTACATATATACTGGAAAGCTGATCCAGAGAGAAATCCTCTCTAATAGCAATGAAGTGTGCAGGCTTTGTAAAAATATCAACTATGACCCAGATAGCATTATTTCCTTTGGATGTTTTAGGTAGTCCGGTGACAAAGTCCATAGTGATGTTTTCCCATTTCCATTCGGGTATGGGTAATGGTTGTAACATCCCCTTAGACTTCTGTCTCTCAGCTTTAACTTGCTGACAAACCAAGCATCGAGAGACATATTCAGCAACATCTCTTTTCATTCCATCCCACCAGAAGTACTCTTTTAGGTCCCTATACATCTTCGTGCTTCCAGGATGAATAGAGAATGAATAACTATGAGCCTCATCCAGCAGCTCCTTCTTTAATTCGGGGATGGGAGGAACACAAACCCGATTCCTGAACTTTATTATCCCATCACAATCAAGGTTGAATTCAAGAACATTTCTCACCTTCTTTTGTAACTCGACATCTTCTTTCTGTGCCTCATTAATCTTCACATGTATAGATGGTGGAACATTCATTTGAGAAAGATAATATTTTTCCCCTTCCATTATAATTCCAAAATCCATTCTTTGTAAATCCATAAATATTGGATCTTTTGTGATCCTCGTCATGGATAAACTAGCATGGTCTTGTCGACGTAATGCATCTGCCACCTTGTTTGCTTTCGCAGGGTGGTAATGGATTGAGCAGTCATAATCCTTAATCAGCTCCAACCATCATCTTTGGCACATATTCAGCTCCTTTTGTGTGAAAATATACTTTAAACTTTTATGATCAGTATAAATATCACACCTTTCACCATAAAGGTAATGCCTCCAAATCTTTAATGCAAAGATTAACATAGCTAACTCCAAATCATGAGTTGGGTAATTTTGCTCAGGTATTTTCAACTGTCGTGAGGCATAAGCTATCACCATATCATTTTGCATAAGAACACACCCCAATCCCTTCATGGATGCATCATTGTAGATCACAAACTTTTCTCCACTACAAGGCAGTGTGAGTACAGGTGCACTGCATAACCTTCTTTTCAACTCCTTGAAATTCTCTTCACATTCCTCCGTCCAAACAAACTTAACTCCTTTCCGAGTCAACTTGGTGAGTGGATTAGATAATCGTGAAAAATATTTCACAAAACGTTGATAATATCCAGCCAAACCAAGAAAACTTCGGATCTCAGTCACTGTTGTTGGTCTCGACCATCTTTTGATAACCTCTGTTTTTGCTGGATCCATAGATATCCCCTCTTTTGAGATTATGTGATCCAAAAATGAAACTTTTTGAATCCAAAATTCACACTTGGTAAATTTGGCATAAAGCTTCTCTTTTCTCAGGGTCTTCAATATAATTCTCAAGTGATCTTCATGTTCCTCCTTTCTCTTTGAATATATAAGAATATCTTTTATAAAGACTACCACAAACTGATCAAGATAGTCTCTAAAGACTCTATTCATCAGATCCATGAAGATAGCAGGGGCATTAGTAAGACCAAATGGCATCACTATAAATTCATAGTGTCCATACCTTGTACGGAAATCCATATTTGGTATATCCTCCCTTTTGACCCTTAATTGATGATACCCTGAATGAAGATCAATCTTGGAAAATTATTGAGCTCCGCGAAGTAGGTCAAATAGGTCATCAATGCGCGGGAGAGGATATTTGTTCTTGATAGTGATATTGTTATGTTCTCGATAATCAATGTAGAGTCTCGTTGATCCATCTTTCTTCTTAACAAACAGAACAGGTGCTCCCCAAGGTGATGCACTAGGTCATATGAACCCCTTATCAAGATTCTCTTGGATTTTATTCTTCAATTCCTTCAACTCAATTGGGGCCATTCTATAAGGTGTCTTTGAAATAGGCAAAGCACCCGGTACGAGTTCTATTGAAAACTCAACTTCATGATTCGGTGGAATACCAGGTAATTCCTCCGGAAAGACATAATCAAACTCCCGTACAATGGGCATATTCTTAATTGTGAGTTTCTCACCAAACATTTGAGATAAATAACCTTCATTTAGTGGAATCAATACCCATAAAATGGAAGAAATTTCCACTGGAAGGTTATGTTCATCCTTGCATCGATAGACGATCATAGATTGATCTGGAATATGAAATGTGACTTCCCTTATTTGGAAATTGATATGATCTCCATGTAGAGAAATCCAATCCATGACAAGAATCACATCAAATTCCACTATAGGAAGGATCACAAGATTTGCAGGAAGCACTTTCCCACAAACTTCAATCGGAGAAGAATTATAAACTTTTGATGCGACTGTTCTTCCATTAGGGGTTGTCACAGCTAACTCCACATCTAATTGTTGAGTTAATACGGTGATACCCTTAAAAAATTCTTCAGAAATAAAGGAGTGGGTGGATCCAGAATCAAATAAAACATTTTCTAATTTAGAATGGATGGTAAGTGTACCTTTCACCACATCGTTATCGTACTCCACATTACTGATAGAAATTGCATGTGACATTCCTTTGTCTTTAGCCTTAAGAGTTTGTTAACGTCGACCATCATCATAAACCCTTGGATTTGGGCATTGATTGGAATAATGCCCCATCTCCTTGCACTTGAAACATTGAAGTGTATTAGGTTCATTCTGTGTATCCCTTCCTTTGTTTGCATCATTAGACATCTTCTTCCCATCATCGTGGCATTCAAATGCTCGATGACCTTCCTTTCCACATTTGAAACATTTACTTGTCCCTTTAAGACAACTCCCTCCATGTTTCTTTCCACACTTTGTGCATAAGGAAAATCTTATCTTCTTTTCAGGGTGCTCTTTAGATTTTCCTTTAAATTCCATTTTCCTCTTCTTATCAAACCCATATGACTGATGGGTTACTCCAATCTCCATCTCAACTCTGAGAGCACATCGAATGATTTCCTCGTAGCTATTGAAGTCCCTTATGGATAAGGCCTTTCGAAGAATTGGTTTTAAGCCACTAAAGAATCGATCGATCATACTCTCAGGTTGGATAATAATACCAGAAGCGTACCTTGCAATTCTTGTAAAATTTGCTTCATAGGTACCAATATATTCATCATCCTTTTGCTTCAGTTCAAGAAACTCTTTCTCCATCTTTGTTCGGAGAATATGAGGGAAGTACTTATTGAAAATTAAGTTCTTGAACTCATCCCATTCCATGGACTCAATTTCATCCCTTTGCCTCGTTTTCTTAACAAGATTCCACCATTGATCAGCATCACCCTCAAAACAATACACTACTAAGATGAATTTATAATGCTCAGAACATTGAAGAACTAAAAATATCTTTTCAGTAGTACTAATCCATTGTTCAGCAACTAATGGATTAGTAGACCCACTGAATGAAGTTGGACGCTATCTCATGAAGGATTCAACAGAATTTTGCTCCTTCCTTTGCTCGTTTGGAAGTCCTGGATGATTTATAGCTTGATAAAGTTGTGTGAACATGGCTACAAGATTTTTCATTCCAGCTCCCATAACGTTTGGTTGTTCCGGGGGACAATCATTGCATTGCACGTCACATTCCGCATTAACACGGTTCCTTCGGGTTCCAGCCATTGACTAAAACCAAGAAGAATAGTGTGAGAAACACTAATTATAATAGGAAAACCACATAATCAAGAATAAAATTTCACACTTAAGGTCTTATCCTAGGTTATTCATGGCCTTTTCTAAAACACTAATATTGTGTTCTATGCTTAGAATTATCCTCAGGGTTCTTACTAAGGATTTCGCATCCTAGTTTCCAAAGGATGACTATACCTTTCCTCTGATACCAACTATAACGACCCATAATTTACATACTTTGTTATTACGTCAGAATTGAAGCACACTTATTACAAAATATAACAAAACCAAGAAAGGATAGTATAGGTATAGAGTCTTTAGAAACTGGGAAACATAAACAACTGGTTCATAAAGCATCTACTTTGCCTCTCATTTATTTCATCATATCTAGAGTCCCTTTTTGGCATATCCTACATAATAACCTTCTTCCTGACTTGGGGAAATAAAACATACAAAAGGGTGAGCTCAAATGCTCAGTAAGGGTAAACAAAACAAATATCAATCACATCATATACATAAGAACATAACTTTTGGAAATCTTATCCTGCAAAAGAGATCATAATATCATAACACGGGATAAATCATAGAAGTGAAATGTAATCCCAATAATCATAACATAAAACCTGAAACATTGTGTCATACACAGATAATAATAGAGAATCATTTATTATTAGTCAAGACTCATTGCCAAGACTATCTTAGTGGACAAAGTCCATTTCTGAACCGAGTTCACTCCTCGTTTCAGTCCTATTTCACTGAACCGGTATAACCTACTGTTACAACCATGTCTATCTCATGAGATATAAAATCTTTACCCAATGCATTGGAGGGAGATATAGGTCCCACCCATCTCATAATGATACCATTCTTATGTGTTCCACAAAATCATAAACCATACATCATAGAATAAACCATGTAATAAAAATGGGAATCTTAAACATCATGACATCATAAAACAATTCATATAAGATAAGGGAATTTATAAAAATAATTCCATCACAACATAATCAAATCAATGTAATAATAGGTATAAAAACAGAACCCTTTTATTATCTTAGATGGAAAATAATTTTGATAAAACACTTGAACTCCATTCTTGAGGAAAATATCCCTTCTACTTCAAAAACATTTTCCCTTTCTTAACATGTCATGGAATTTTAAACTAAAAGAAGTTGATTAAAAATAAACTTCAAAAATTTTAAGGGAATCTTCTTGGAAATAATTTTTTAAAAAATCCATTCATGCCATATAAGTTAAAAGAAAACATTCTTCTCGTACTTTTGTCGGAAAATTCAAAAGGTACCTCATACGAAAAACGACAAAAGATGCCTTTCATATCATAAAAAATCACCGAAGGGTAAAATTTGATATAAACTATTGTATAAGGATATAAATATTACATATTGAGGAAACATGGATGTGGATGATAAAATACACCCCAGTAAATACCAAAGAATAAACAATCTCAAATAAAAATGAGATTGTGATATTTCAATTACCTTAGGTCCGACTTGCTTTGTAAGTGTCCGAATCTCCTGTATAATGATTTAAATAATGTTATTGACTTATTACAGAATCATACTTATTTTTATGATATCATATGTGGTCATATTCTTAGCTTCTTAGTAGTAATATTTCATTGCTACTTGTTATTCGGGTGTTTATAACTTTTTGTTCTTATGCGTGTTTTGTCGAATAAATTCTTATTCTTCTCTTTAGGTTATAGATACCTCATTTCCAGAATGGTATTAGTGTAATATATATCATATTCATTCATTCAATTCATTTATATAATCATTATTAAAAGAAGATCATGTAGAATGAGTCGCATCACATCGTAGAGACGGTATTCCGTACGTACGCACGAGTGATGATATCATTCCTATGATCGTGGAATTGTATTGGAGTGTATGTATACTATTTCAGAATCAATATCACTTTATAATAGTCATATATAGTCATTATTTACACCATTATACCCATCCAAGTAAGGTGGTGGTGGAAAATAGATTACACCACGGCGTGGAGACGGTATTCCATACGTACGCACGCGCGGTGATTTCATTTTCTGTAGGATGGATAGATGGTTAAATAGGGTTGTTTCATGCATATAATAAAATATTAGTATATGAGTGATACTGATGTTTTAACATCATAATGAAACAACTAATGAAGAATAAGTTTAAGAAGAAAGAAATTGTAAAGGATCGGTAATGGATATTACCTCTGCTTTGAAGTGCTTCTTTGAGACCTCCTTTTTAGGGCACTAAAATTGGTCTTTTGAGAATACCAGTACCTATAGGATGTCTATAGGGAAGTGGAGAGGAGAAAATGGCAGGGTTTGGCCGATCTTGAAGGCTCAAAGTGGTCTGAGGAAGAGAGGGAGGAGGTTCCCTTTTATAAGGGAGGAGAGGGGTACCTTTGGAATAACAAAAAATATTATTTTATTATAAAGTCATGTTCGGTTTTAAATAGATCCAAATTGATTTATTTCAAGGCTAAGGTGGGTATGGGTCGGAATCCTCTCATCCAATAGAATTTAGGCAAGTTTAGGTTCCTATTTTAACCTTATCATTTAGATTTAACATTAAGTTAAATAATTTTACTTTTACCGTTTCTTCTTGTGTTCTTATACTATAAGGTTAATAAACTTATTATATCAAGAAAAAAGAACCCCAATTTGTTTATTATTAATATATATAACCTTATCTAAGTCATTTGGCCGAAACTTAGATTTTTAGGAATAAAATAACAATTAATAATATAATATTTGTTTTAAAAACTATTTTATGTCAATTTTGAAACTATTTAGTAATTGATTTTTGTGAAAATCATAACAGAATGATAAGTTCGAACAAAGTCAATTAAATCAATACTAACATGTCATATTAACCTATAAAATTAGTGGAATTCATAAAAAGGCTCCAATTATATTTATTTGGGTACTTATAACATCGATTATGTCTACATTTTATTAATAAGATAATACTGCATCATCGTTGTGTCATAAATAAATTAAATTATATAATGTCTAAAAATTACAAATAAAATACCATTATGTAGGAAATAGTTTTATATTTCTAATTAATATTTATAGTCGAATTTATCTTATGTATAACCCCATATTAAAAATGATTTACTTATTAAACTTTGATTTTAACTATTTTAACCCTTCTTTAAATAAATTAATAATAAATGTCCTAATCTAATCCAAGTGGGCCTAAATGGTCATATTTTATTCCTAAGTTTGTTTTCGGTTGAATTACACTAGTAAAATAGAATGAGTACATGTTTTAGGGTAATAATAATATCATGTTTACCCTTAATTACCCTATTTACTTTTAACCGTGGTAAGAAAAGTAAAAAGTTACTATTCACCAAAAAAATTATTTTCATCTCATTGAACCACATTTTACTTACTGATAACAACTATGTCTCTCGGATTTTTGAAATTCCACTCACAGAAGCGGTAAAATTATGTTTTATGAAAAATTCAGTTTTTTTAAAAGCCATTTAGTAGTTTCACTATTCATCAAAAATTGCAAGTTTCCAAAAAAATACCAAAATTTCCCCCTAGGCTAATTTAGATATTCCGAAACCAAAAATGAAGTCCATTTTGAAAAATAAAATTTATAAAATTTCAAAAAGTGGTTATTACTATTCATTACGGCTAGTTTTAATAATATTTTAACAGCATATCATTGTTTAGTGAAACTCGGTATTGCGTACGACGCAAGCTATCGAGGAAGTCCGCAGTTGTGTGTAAAGAAAGCCAAGCTAGTGTTGTGTGTAGAAAAAGATTTCTTTGATGATTTATATAACAAAAAAGTATCTGGTGTTACAAATACATCCTGAGGCACACATGGAGGCAAATTCCAATGCGAGAGGGATGGCAGATTGAGAGTGCGGGGAGTTAGAGGTTCTCATTTCCCATTCCCTCAATGGTCATGTGCAAAGGATTTCAATCCATGTAAAGAGGATTTCATTACATGTAACTCATACATAGAGACATATCGGGCTTATCACGTAGGGTGAGATCATTGGTTAACATCACGGGTTGAGGATGTTGGTGAGAGGCAGTTTTACATCCTACAACTCAGAAATGGGGGAGTCACTTCTCATCCCATGGACTTACATAACCATCTGTCATCAACCCTTGGGGAAGGTAAGGTGTATGAAATGATAGAAGGTGGTGATGTAGAGGAGTGGTAACTCATAATTTCCATGTCATCATAGCTATGCAAAAAATAAAAATCTATTATCATACCTATTCTGAAAAAAGAGGTATGACAACACAATAGGGGACGGGTTGTGAGGAACTAATAAATCACTACATAAAATCCAAGGATTCTATGCGGAGTTGGTGTGCACAAGATATGAGGATTGCACTTAATAGGACCTCATGTATGGTGCTTTGAAGTAAAGACAACTCGTGAAGATTCTTGGAGGGGGTGAACACAATATTGAAGGGATTTATGCAAGATAATGGGTTAATCTTTTGAATGGGTGTGAACAAGGATAAGGTGTCTGAAAAAGGTTTCGTTTTCACACACTTCTCTTAGGATCAAAATAAATGGATAAGGGTTAATCCACAAAGGTCCCACACAAAGGCAGACCCCCGGGAACCCGTCTTGTAAAAACTTGTACCTTGACGGTTCCATGGATTGTGTGATTTCATTGAAGATGTGTCTTACACACAGCTAACATCTCATTGACTTCTAGAGGATCACCCTGAAGAAGGGGGTACACTTCAATATATAGACACATTTTTCAACAGCGTTTTGTAGGATCTATGGTATGAAAGAGGCCTTCTGTGGATCATCCACTTCAATCTATGGAGGTCGCATTCATAAAGGACAAATTTGATGTTTCATTGGGCACGTAAGAGGATTGTGTGTGGGTTATCACTTACGATCATTCCATGAAACATATATGAACATTCCATGAGTTCATGGAAAGTTTTGTCAATTTAAAGGGTTATTTTGGTTTTCCCAAATATGGTTGTTGTGTCTCTATATGAGATTAAGAGCCCAAAAATCCCCCCCCCCCAATCTGAGTTGAAGGTGGACTAGAACAACAGGTTCTTAGAAAATCTATGAAGAGAGGGGTGCATCCATGGAGGATCATGTGAAAATAGATTCTGATGAAGATGTGGCATTGCACGTGTGTAACTATATGACCCCAGTTATTGAGAGTCGGTGCCTTATTTTAATACATTGGCATGATTACAAGGAATCAAGTCCTGAAGGGCCGATCAGTTTAGCAGTCCTGGAAAATAGATTAAATATATTAACATTACATTAAAATTAAATACATAAAATAGATCATAGATAGTTCTTTTAGAACTCCAAGGGTAAATAATTTAGCGAAAACTTTCATAAATAATCATACACATTTAAGGAAATGTATAACTAAAACAAAATCCTTCTAAACTTGAACTTCTACAATATGGAAAATATAAGTCAAAATAATTCCATTTACATACTCACATGGATATTCTACTAGTCGAATAATCACATGCAATATCAATAGCCACATTCAAAATGATGGAATGACTAATGACAGACTATCATAACCACATAGTCAAGGCCATGTGCTAAGAACTTAAGTAAGATTTTTTCAAGGCCTTTTGCCAAGACACTAGTTTTTCTCATGAAACCTACCAATGCATCGAGCAGCTATAGCGGGCTCCACCCATCACTTACTAAGTCCAATTCATTTACCATATGAAAAAGTTTAAACATAACATAAACATTCATATTTAAACTAGCATAGAAAATTTTAAAAATTTATCCATAAACCATGAATGGTATAAAAATAATACATCCACATTCAATCATATCACAAAACGATCAATAAGATATGGAAGTTTTGTATAATAATAAATCCACTGCAAACAAGTTTAAAATCCATCAAATGATGTTGACATAGATGAAATTTTTTGTAAAACTCTTTGAGAGAAATATCCAATTTTCATGAAAACATTTAAAAGTATGAAAATTTTGAAAGGAATAAATTTGATGACATTTTTTAATCAAAGTTTCCCATATCACTTTGAATCTTTTGAAATGAATTATTATTTCAATACATTCATGTCCATATAAATAAATACATAAACCATTTTGAAAACATGTAAATTAATTAAAAAGATTTAGAAAGATAAATCTTTAAAACATTTAAAATTATGATCTAGATAAAGATTACCTTTCACAAATCGTTAAAATATTCATTTTGAAATCATTTTTAGAAAAAATGTACATGGATGATAAAAATGTTCTAGAAAATACTTACACATAAAGAATCTTAGATAATAATGAGATTGAGGAATTAACCCTTACCTTGTACTTTTATTTGATCAAGGGTACGTTTAACCTCATGTATAATAGTTAAATCATTGTTATTAAATTTTAAAATAATCATATACATAAATAAGATATCATATATGATATTCTAATATTTCTTTTTTATAATATTTTAATATTATCGTAATTTTTGGTGTTAACTTACCCGTTTTCTTTTATATGTTTTGTTACATAAGCCATGTTTTTTATGGGTGGGTTGTATATAATTCATATCCATAATGATATTAAGTCCATAAAAATTATTTTTAATCATCAAATGAAAATTATTCTTGAATGGATACAATGGGGTATAAATCTCATCGTGTTCGTGGAGACAGTAGTCTGTATGTACTCACGAGCGACAATATCATTCTTTTGATATTAAAATAACATATTATTGGATGATATATCATATATAAATAATCATTATCATGTTATATTTATTATTTATATCAGTTATACTTATTATTTTACCCATCCAAATGATGAAATGTTTGAATAACAAACTACACCACGACGTAGAGACGGTAAGCCGTACGTACGCACATGTCGTGACATGTCATTCAATGGATGTATAGAATAATATGGTTGTACCATATTTATAATAAAATAAAATTATATAAAAGATACTGTAGTTATTGTTTTAGAATATAAACTATGAAGAAAGAGGAAGTGAAAGAAGAAAAGAACTTGAAAGAGGGGATGAAATATTTACCTCTTCTTCGGGTTCTTCCTTTTGATTTGATCAAAATAGATACTTAGGCTGGCTTTCGGATTAAATTAAGGCCTATAGGATGAATTGAGGATAGTTTAGAGAGTATTTGGGTAGGTTTTTGCTGAACCAAAAGGCTTATATGGTGTTAATTAGAGAGAAGGGAAATTTCCCTTTTATAAGAGGGGTGAGGGGACCTTAAGAAAACATAAAGTATTATATAATAATAAATTCATATTCGGTTTATAATAGAACCAATTTGATTTATTTCTAGGATAATGTGGGTATGGGTCTAAATAATTTTGACCAATAGGTTTTAGATAGGTTTGGGTCACTATATTAACCTTATCTTTTAGATTTAACACTTAGTTAATTTCCTTGACATTTACCATGTCTCTTTGTATTTTTATATTATATGGTTAATAAACATACTATAAACTATCAATAGAACCCCAAGGGGTTAATTAATGATATAAATATAATCATATAAGTCTTTTGGTTGAACCATAGACATTTATTATTATTATATCAATTAATAATATAATATTAGTTTTAAAACTATTTTATGTCAATTTTGAAACTATTTGGTATATGGTATTTGTGGAAGTCATAACAACTATATTAATTCAAAAAAATTAATTAAATCAATCCTAAAATGTCATATTCACCTAGAAAATTCATGTATGTCATAATGAAATTTAAATTATATTTAGTTTAACATTTATAATACCATTTATTTTATTCTTTCATTAATAAGGAAAATAATTCATCATCATTGTGTTATAAATAAATTTAATTAGTCAGTTTCTAAAAATTAAAAATAAAATACGATTACTTAGGAAATATGTTTACCTTTCTAATGAATATTTATAATCACAGAGATAACATATATAACTATATGTAAAAATTGTTTTACTAAAAGATATATGCTTTTGTCATTTTTTTATTTACTTTAACTTAATTAATATAAAGTGTCATTATCACTTACAAGTTGCTCCATGGAGTCCCCAAATCGACCCAAAGATGCCCATGGTCTGACATGTGTCATCCAATAAGGTTTGTACCCGTGTTAGGGTAATTTAATATTATTATAATATTACTTTTTACACTTATTTACCAGATTTTCTCTTTAACCAAGGTAAATAAAATATTTACCAAAATAATTATTCAAAATGTCTGAAAATAAAACATATCTATTTAAACAATTTGGATCTAATAATTAAAAATATGGAATCCATTTTTTCAAATTCAAAACATAGAAGTGGACGAAATTAATTTAAAAATAATTACCTATGTCAAAACAAAAAAGCGTGTTTTTAAGAAATAAAAACTATCAAAAGATTGCCACTTGTTTATGTCCAATATCATAGTGAAATTACTTAAAATGACCAGAATTTGATTAAATGGTAATAATATAATCTATTTATAAATACACACCATTAAAATTTATAATTGAAAACTATAAAAAATTTTGATTAAAAAATTTGTTTTTAGTTAAAATATAGTATTTTTCACTATCCACCCAAAAACGAAAGTTATCAGAAACACACCGAAAATTTATTCAAACTAAGTTTTTATGTCTCGATTCTAACGAAAGAGTTTATCTTGTCAAAATTGAATATATAAAAGTTTCAAATATTGGATTAAAAAAAATCCAATATTAATAGGTGGTAAAATTGCTTTTTTTGAAAAAAAATACATCTTTTATCTGAAAAAATGAATTTGTTCTTACATTAAGTCTTAGACACTCATAATATGTATTCTAAAATTAAAAGGATTATATAAAGTTCAAAATTCAGTTAATACTATTCATAACCACTTTTGAAAGGCTAGTTCGGTAGGTCGTGGTGCTCTTGAACTCGGTGTTGCGTATAGTGAAAGCTATTGAATTACTTTGGAGAAATAACATACTATAAAGTATTAGGGTGTTATTTCCTTCCCTCCTTCAATAAATTTTATCCTCACAATTTGAAATTGTTCTTAAAAAATAAAAGGATTAAAATAGAAAATAACTTTGTGGAAAATACACATCGAAATTTAGGTTAATAAAATTTATTCTTAATAAGAGGAAAATGGAAATGAAAGGGTTAACACCAAATTATGATCTAAATTAGGAGAAAATTGGTGGAAATTAAAGACACATAATTGGAGGAAAAAATTTAAATATTTATAGGTTGTTATTGATTTCATCATTAATAGTCAATTATAAAATTAAGGGCCTCAAATCCATCAATCTCTGATGATTTAAAATACCATCGGTTAAACAAAACATATGGTATTAGGATAACACATTTTTTGTTTTAATATCCCTTACCTAAAGGTTAAGAATTAATTTACCCCTAGAATACGAGGAGAGAAAAAAAATTATATATATATATATATGCTTGACAAGTAGAGTTTTATCCTTTAACTAATTTCTACCACAAACTCATATTTCACTCTAAAATATATTGGAACATAAAAATATTTTATTTATCTTATTCATATAGGTTTCCAAAAAAATGATTTTAAAATTCATCTACCAGACCCTTAAAAAACTACATTATTCAATCTAGGACACCACGTGGGTCAGTGGTATGGGATACACCCCTGTCGCCCCTCAGTTGCAGGTTCACGTCTTGCGGCCCTGCCAGACACGACAGGTTGCTGCCCGACCTCCAGGTTTTCCTTTTTGTGAGAATCCAAAAATAATCTCAAACTAGACTTATCCAAAATATTTCTGTCCAAACTCATAGTCTATAATTTAAAAGTAAGTTAAACACAATGAAGAACCTTTTTTCCACGTAATAACATTTGAAAACCTTCATCATGTTTAATTTTAAAACATGGTAACACCCTGAATTACCATAAAACCATATTGATTACTTTAATTCTCCATTATTATTTATAAAATTCTAGATATACACCTTATATCCAAAAAAATTGAACTCCAACAATGATGGAATATAAAAACCAGTAATCTGTTCCAAGGTAGTCAAGAATATCGAATATAATTTATCCAAATAAAAAATCCCTTATTCCAAAATTACTACCTTTGTATCAGGACCATATTGAGGTTTATCTTTTCCTTCAGCCATGTATTTTCCAAGAAGATTAACTTTCTATTGAGTGACTTTTCTTGGTATCACAAAATCTCAAATCCTTAATGAAATAGTACTGTAGTACAATCCTTTTTTATTTCCACAATTCATAAAACCAGTACATCATTGATACAACACTCAAACAAAATAATTCATTAATAACTAGAAAATAACACTAGTCAATTTTCTTCATTTGTGGTAGTATCATAACATGATTATTATCCAATAGCATTATTTGGGGCATACTCTGATGATTTGAACATTGATTCACATAGTGTCCCAACTCCTTGCAGATGAAGCATTGTACATTTGAAACCTTTTTCTTACCCTTGAAATCATGTACATGGTGTCCTTTTTTTCCACACTTATAACAAACTCCCATTCCTTTCAAGAATATACCAAGGTGATTCTTTCAACAATTATCACATGTGGGAAAATTATTCTTTTCTCTCTTCCATTTATCCATATTTCTCTCCTCCATCATTTTCTTCTCTTGCTTCCCTTCAAATCCATATAACTCAAAAAATTATTTACATATCTTATTAACACATGATACTATATCTTCATATCTTGGGAATACATGGGAGAATATTTCCCTTATAAATGATGTCTTAATTCGATGAAATATATGATCCTTCTTACTCTCTGGATCAAACGTATTGCTGGAGATCACATTCCTCCTACAGGGTACCATTTCTATACAATGACATTCACTAGGTCAGTTTATTAATTGCAATGAATAATTCCAAACCTATAAAATACCTTATGTAAACTGAACAGTTTATGGATATTATACATAATCATAAAAAATATTTTCTTTAAGGAGGTATATACTTATAAATACTTCATAATGATTTTTAATGAAAATGAGAATTATCCTAAACATATCCCTCGGGAGTGTCGTAACCAAGAGTGCAGCAAGACCCATTGTCGTGCACCAGTTCCCGTTTGAGTCTAGATCAAAGCAATGTTTTTAGGTTTTACCCATAGGTACATTTGTTCCATAGCCTCCTCTACCTGCTTGTATCCATATAGAGATGTATTGCTTGGAAAAATCACAAAATCTCTACAATACCGAAATTCTATGAAGTTATTCTGTACTAATCCTCAAAGTCTATCTTAGGGTAATGTTCTCTAATAAGAGTTTATCTAATTATAGTTTCCAAGGATAGTTCGAAACTACCTCAGATACGAACTGTAATGCCCCGTCCCCAATTACTCAGAGTTGGTCTATTATTATAATACATTGGCATGATTACAAAGAATCAAGTCCCGAAGTACCAATCAGTTTAGCAGTCGTGGAAAATAGATTAAATATATTAATATTACATAAAAATTAAAAACATAAAACACAGCATAGATAGTTCTTTGAGAACTCCATTATTCCCTTTATCATAACCCCACATATCAATCATAATACACTTCTTAGAATCCAAGGAAAATAAAACATAAGAAAGGGGTGACCTCAGATGCTCAGTAAGGGTAAATAATTTAGCAGAAACCTTAATAAATAAGCATAAACATTTAAGACAATGTATAACTAAAAAAATACTTTTAAACATTAACTTCAGCAATATAGAAAATATAAATCAAAATAATTCCATTTACATACTCACATGGATATTCTATTAGTCGAATAATCACATGCAATATCAATAGCCACTTTCAAAATGATGGAATGCATAATGTAAGACTATCATAACCACATATTCAAGGCCTTGTTCCAAGAAACTAGTTTTTCTCATGAGACCTATCCATACATCGAGGAGCTATAGCAGGCTCTACTCGTCACTTACTAAGTCCAATTTATTCCTCATATGAAAAGGTTTAAACATAACATAAAAATTCATATTAAAACTAGCATATGAAATGTGAATACTTTATCTATAAGACATGGATGGTATAAAAATAACACATCCACATTCAAACATATCACAAAACCTTCAATATGATATGGATGTTTTGTATCATAATTAATCAACTTCAAACAAGTTTAAAATCCATCAAATGATTTTGACATAGAAGAAAATGTTTGTAAAACTCTTTGAGAGAAATATCCCTTTTTCAATAAAACATTTAAAAGTATGAAAATTTAGAATGGAATACATTTGAAGACATTTTGGAATCAAAGTGTCCCATACCACTTTGAAACTTTTGAAATGAATTATTATTTCAAACAATCTGTGTCCATATAAATAAATACTTAAAACCAGTTTAAAAACATGGACATTAATTAAAAAGATTTAGAAAGTTAAATCATTAAAACATTTAAAATTCTGATCTCGATAAAGAGTACCTTTCAAAAATCCTTAACATATTCATTTTGAAATCATTTTTATGAAAAAATGTACATGGATGATAAAAATGTCCAAGTAAATACTTACAAATAAACAATCTTGGATAATAATGAGATTGAGGAATTAACCTTTAAATTGTACTTTCCATTGGTCGAGGGTATGTTTAACCTCCTGTATAATAGTAAAATAATTTTTATTAAATTATAAAAGAATCGTATAAATAAATATGATATCATATATGATCTTCTAATATTTCTTTTTTATAATATTTTAGTATTATCGTCGTTTCAGGTGTTGACATACCCGTTTTATTTTATATGTTTTTTTAAATAAAACATGTTTTTTATTGGTGGGTTGTATATTATTCAAATTCAGAATGATATTAAGTCCATAAACATTATTTTTAATCTTAAAACGAAAATTTATCTACAATGGATACGATGGGGAATGAATCTCATCACGTTCGCGGAGACGGTAGTCTATATGTACGCACGAGCGACAATATCATTCTTTTGATATTAAAATAACATATGATTGGATGTTATATCTTATATAAATAATCATTATGATGTTATATTTATTATTTATATCAGTTATACTCATTATTATACCCATCCAAATGATGAAATGTTTGAATAACAAATTACACCAGGACGTGGAGATGGTAAGCTGTATGTATCCACATGTGGGGACATGTCATTCAAAGGATGTATAGAATAATATGGTTGTAACATATTTATAATAACATAAAATTATATATATGATAATGGAGTTATTATTTTAGAATATAAACAACAAATAAAGATGAAGTTAAAGAAGAAAAGATCTTGAAAGAGGGGATGAAATATTTACCTTTTCTTCGGGTTCTTCCTTTTGATTTGATCAAAAAGGATCCTTAGGTTGGATTTATAACTAAATGAAGGAAACAAGGATGATTTAATGATATATTAGAGTGTATTTGGTTAGTGTCTGGGAGGGCCAAAATGTTTTGAAGGTGTGAATTAGAGATAAGGGTGAGTTCCCTTTTATAAGAGTGGTGAGGGGCACCTTAGGAAAAATTAAAGTATTATTTTATAATAAATTTTTGTTTGTTTTATAATGGATCAAAATTAATTTATTTCAATGATAAGTTGGTTATAGTTCGTGATCCTTTCAACCAATCAGTTTTAGATTGGTTTGGTCACTATATTAACATTATATTTTAGATTTAACTCTTATTTAATTAGTTTGACATTTACCATGTCTCTTGGTATTTTTGTATTATATGGTTAATAAACATACTATAAACTGCCAATATAACTCCAAGTGGATAATTAATAGTATAACTATCATAATATAAGTCATTTGTCCAAACCATAGGTTTTTAAAATTATTATATCAATTAATAATATAATATTTTTTTTAAAAACTCTTTTATGTCAATTTTGACACTATTTGGTATTTGGATTTTTTGAAAGTCAGAATAACTTTATTAATTCAAACCAAATACATTTAATCAATAATAAAATGACATATTCGCCTATAAAATTCGTGGATGTCATCAAAACATTGAAATTATATTTATTTTAACATTTATAATAACATTTATTTGATTCTATCATTAATAAGGAAAATATTGCATCGTCATTGTATCGTAAATAAAATTAATTATTCAAAGTATACAAATTATAAATAAAATACCATTATGTATTATATAGTATTATATTTCTAATGAATATTTTTAGTCGAATATATAATGTATATTACCCTATGTAAAAATTGTTTTACTAAAACATATATGCTTATGTCATTTTTGTATTTACTTTAACTTAATTAATATAAAGTGTCATTATCACTTACAAGTGGCTCCATGAGGTCCAAAAATAGACCCAAATATGAACATGGTCGGAAATGTATCATCAAATAAGGTTAGTACACATGTTAGGGTAATCTAATATTATTATAATATTATTGTTTACCCTTATTTACTGGATTTACCCTTTAACCATGGTAAATAAAATATTTACTGAAGTAATAATTCAAAATGTATAAAAGTAAAAGTTACCTATCTACACAATTTGAGGATCCTGATTACAAATATATAATCCATTTTCCAAATTCAAAAAACATAAGTGGTAGAAATTAATTTAATATTAATTCCCGCTGTCAAAACATAAAGTGTGTTTTTATGAAATAATAACTATCAAAATATTGACATTTGTTTATGTCCAATTTCAAAGTGATTTTACTTAAAATGAACATAATTGGATTAAATGGTAAAAATATAATCTAATTATACTTACAAATCATTAAAAATTTTAACTATACACTATAAATTCTTTTGATTAAAAAAGTATTTTTTAGTTAAAATACATTATTTTTCACTATTCACCCCAATATGAATGTTATCAGAAAAAAAATTATTGAAACTAAATTTTTATCTCCCAAATCTAAAGAAGAAATTTATATTGTCAAATTTAATATATAAAAGTTTCAAATATTGGATTTAAAAAAATTCCAACATTAAAAGGTGGTAAAATTGAACTTTTAAAAAATACTTCTTTTATCTAAAAAAATTAATTTGTTCTTAAAATATGTCTAAGGAACACATAATATTTATTATAAAATTATAAGGATTATATAAATTTCAAAATTCCGTTAATACTATTCATAACTTCTTTTGAACGGCTACTTCGGTAAGTCATGGTGATCTTGAACTCGGTGTTGCGTGTAGTGCAAGTTATTTAATTACATTGAAGAAATGGTGTATTATGAAGTATTGGGGTGTTACATAGTGCACTAAGGTCCCATTACACTCCTATAAATATGTGGGTTTCATATACATAGTACCTTGAATTTATGGATGATAAGTGATTCTGGTTTCATGTGGGAAAGTTTCTACATTCCCTGGAAAAAAACTGAATGTGATTGGATTCCTTATACACACAAATTCTTTCTTTTTTGCTTAACCCTTTATGGAATTCGTTTCATTTTTCACGATTTTCATCTAGTATTACATGCAAAACTACCCTTTGTACATTGTTTCCATAACCTATCATGCTCCGTTATTTGTATTTTCAAACTCAAACAAAATAGCTAGTCAATATGATACTTCTGGGAGGAAGGCTTCCAATGCCTTGCGTAGAGAAGAGATGATCAAGTACCCTCAAATACATTATACCAGGAGTGTTATATTAGACAATAAGATTCTTTTGGGCCTACCATCGCAACCATTGAAGGAATATATCTTGAGGAAAAACCTCCCTCTGTGGAACATTAGCGTACTAGATAAAATATCCATCCCAATATTTTGTATTTATTCCTCGTGATCACGGTTCAAACATAAATATAGTATTCAACAATACAAGATCAATTTCCATGGACATGTAACAAGAGGGAATTGGGAACTGTCTCTTTACATCTTGAATTTGATGTCTAGGATGATCATAGGCAATGAACTAAAAGCAGTGGAGTACCTCACCCACTATTCCAGAACCTTCCAAGGATGTATAAGGGATTAAAGTGTGGTGTGGATGTAATAATGGGACCTGAGATATTGGGAAAATTTCACAAGTGAATGGGCATGGGCATACTGGGTATGCTACACATGTGAGGAGTTCAGAGAATATTTTTGGAACATAAAGCTGTAGGAGGCTTTCTGGACGTCAAAATTCGATATCTACCATCAAAAGAAGCTAGTTCTAGTGCTTCATTCCTAAGGGTCTCCCAACACTAACACATTCAACCTTCATCCTAGGGAGGTTGTCCTCAACTTGTCGTACATTCACTACATCATAGTAATTCCAATAGAGGTAATTCAATATGATGAGTTCCTTTTGATGGAGAACACTAGGATAGACAAGGAACATACCCTGATCTTAATGTGTAATTTTTCGTCGTTGGCGAATGAGAAGCTTGAGTTCAAGTACATCCAAAAGGACATCTAGTTCACAACATGGTTCAACTTGTTCTTTAAGAAGGAAGAGAAGGTGATGATTTCCGGCTGAGGGAAGTAGTGTACAAATGTGTCCTAGAGGGGAAAGGCAAGATCACACTGAGTTATCATTATGGAAGGACAATATCAAACATGGGGGTATAACATAGATGAGATCTGGGACCCATTGGTTGGATATGCCACCTTTATGAGTGGGTGGATATTTCTAGTGAGGTATATGAGAATGAGGGTCCACACTAGGACCTTGGTGATGATATCTATCAAGGAAGATCACACCCAGGATATCCAGGGAGTGCCATTCATAGAAACACATTACAAAATAATGGGACAAATTTCAAGGGGAAGAACACCTAGGAGAAACTACAAACCATTTCAGATACTACATGGATGGATTGCAGGTCATCTTAGCAGATATGATTTTCCAAATGCCATTTCTCCTCACTGTTTTGGCATATAGACACCCCTTTTGAAAATTTATGATCTTCAGCCATTGTCCCATTACAATGAAGAAATGAAGATCCATATCATAAACCATGAAAATTTCAATATTCACCCCTTCCACACTCTAGTCATCCAGATGGTGGATAACATGTGGGATTTATGCAAGAATAGGGAGTACATAGAGACCTTCAGGAGTGGTTTTCTTGTGGCCCATATTGATGATAAGGACCATTGTGAACCATATGTTTTGTATTTCTTCTTTTGGTAGTTTGGATTCCTTCAGCATGTGGAGAAGAAGGAGTTTATAGATGTATGTGAAGAGTGACACCCATGTATCCTCTGTTATATGTGGTGCATTGCAACGACCATTGGATTTTGTGAAATAATCATGTTGCCTCCTACCGATGTCGATGTCGGCCTATCAACATAATATGCCAAGATATGGTTGGAGGTATATATGAAGGAAATCCTCTGAAGATTCATTCATTAGATAGAAGCACCGAGTGTGGGGCTAGAGTGGAGGGATGGTAGGTTGGCTTCCACCCAAGAGGTGAGTCAAGTGGAAATCCATGAAATTGGGGTGACACAAGTTGGACCCCCCTTGGCGGGGACATCATAGGGCATAACTGTACCTCCACCTTCAGAAGAGGGTTGATCCAAAAAATAATCCTTGATGTCTATCCAAGGATGCTCTTGGGAAGAATATAAGATATATTTTTCAACCTACCAATAACACTATTTTTTCGGCCCTTTGTTCTACTTGGGGAATATTGCAACAATTAATGTTACCCAAAGACCTGTGGTGTAAGCTTAATCATGAATGAATTATACTAATGGAAGATTGGCGAATTTAGGAGGTAGAAAATGTGATATTCCATTGGAATCATGAATAACTCTAAGCCATGGATTTATACACATTTTAGGGAGGGTAGAATGAGAAACCTCCTACCCTAGTGAATGTAATGTTTATCCAAGAGTTATATAGAGAAGAAATAGTGCATCAGGATGACAAGGAAGAAGAATATGATGATGAAGAAGGAGAAGAAAGAGAAGTATAATAAGAGGAATATTAGGATAAGGGGAGTATAAGGAGTCTAAATAGATGGGTTCTCATCCAGAGAGTCCCTAAAAGATTTTAGAGATCATGGTCTTCGATGAAGAACTCATTGAGTACATATTAGTATGCTCAAATAACTCATATAATCCTTTTTTTCTCTTTTCTACCCAAAAATATGCTAATTGATACTCCTCTTGAACAAGAGAAACTCAATGATGAACAAGTGGGTCATATAGTACAGGGTGAATATGAGACAACAAGTATGGGGGATCACTCTTTAGGGATTGTTCCAAGGGTCAATGCAGGTGGTGGGCAAGCCTGGGCTAAGGTAGCTAGTGGTGGGATAGTTGAGGAGGTCAGGGTGGCAAGCTTAGAATCCCATGTCATTCCAATTGTCTATGGGGGTCTATATGTAGTTATTCCTATGGAATAATCTACTAAAGTGACACATATGAGATGGTTCATAATTGACATTCCTCCTTCAGGTAAAAGTAAACCCTAAACTTCTGGGAATTAATCAAGCTTCCATAGATCATTGGAATCAATGTTTACTTTTCCTATCTATCTCCTACTCAAACAATGTAAGGAGGGTTGGTGAGAACTATTAAAATACCATGTGGTGAGGGTAATATTGTGTTTTAGGAATATATAGTGACCCAAGAGCTTCATCCAATGATACTCAACTCCTGTAAGTATTTTATCACACAAATCCATACCTGTTATCGACTGATCGGACTGACTGAGGTTCTTTTTTCAATTCATTTCTTAATATATTTTAGACCTAGTGAGAAGACAGGTCTGGGGAATCTATAGGATCTATTATTATGGTCATTCCCATTAATGAGGAGTTAGAAATTCAAATTGATCTAACATTGGTGGTCCCGAACAAAGAAGTAATTGAGGCTACGAGCTATGTCACTGGTGAGGTAGAACATAAATCTGTTACGGGAGAGGCTACCAATGATAAAGCAAGATAAGATGATGGAACACATGATATGCATCCTAACCCTTTAGAAAGGATTTGATAGGAGGATCTCAATATTGTACTCCATGTTTCCTTTCCAGAGTATGATCCTACGATCCCTAAGGATATGGATGATGTCAACCATGACACAGAATAAGAAAACTATATCATCTAGTGTAGGGAATGGGTATGCAACAAGATATTAATTGAATAAAGTCATGAACCACAATTTGTGGGTTAGATGGTGTCACTCCATTGTTGGTTGTGCAACCTATGTATTTGAGGAGCCGATGCTTGGGAGATCCATGCGCTAGTCTGTGACTTCCTTTCTGGGAAGGAGTAGGTTGGTATCTAACATCTGTAAGTTTTTCGGTGTTTGGATAAGTCTGATAGTATTAAAAAACATCAACAAGTCTCCCATGATATCTAGAAGTTGGAGTTGAATCTGAAAATGTGTAATAATTTCCTCATATCTTAGTTAGAAATAATTAGTGTTCTGAGGGATCAACTAGAAGAGGATGAGAACCTAATGAGGAAAGTGACTTCTTGGTTTGATGATCTCTATGATGAGTGGATTCGTGCAGAGAAAAGTGCTTATAAGATTTATCCACTGGCCAATGATGCGAAAGTAGAGATTGGGTGTAGGAAACAAGTCCAAAGGGCCCCACACCGAAGGTTTATAGAGATGATACTTTCGTTTATTGGATTAGATCTATAGGTTAGAATTTTTAGAACTTATAAATCTTTTATATGAATGACTGCAAGTATCGATACATTTCTTCTTTCTTAAAATTATTTCACCTCAATCATATTTATGAAATAAGTAATGATCAATATCTAAGCTCAAGTGTATCATTATCCATGTGGGAAATAAGGTACAACCACATAATTATTCACCTTGTATGTGTTAGGTCCACTAGGATAGATAACCTGAGAGGGGGGGGTGAATTAGGTTATGAAAAATTAAAACAAATGCCTCTTGATCATGTTTTGTTGTTAGACAAAAACATCATCTATATCTCCTTCCCGTTTAAGAGTATGAATGAATCTTAAAGCATGCACATGACACAACAATTTTACTTAGTTCCCCTCACTGGGCTACATCCAAGGAGTATAGACCAGCGATGTGCCAATATACCAAATACACTATAAGTGTACTACTATTTACATGTTCGAAGCGGACTCACTATCCCTCCTGTTTTACAACCACTCACGATTTTAGAACTAGTTTCTCTCTCAATTTAAGTGATCTCACTAGTTCTTCAGAACATCCACTCACAGTTTATAGATCTGTAGTTATATTCAATCCCACTACTGAAATATGAATCCTTATCTGTTGATAGGTGCTCTGTTGATGTTCAACATTCACCTTCATATGAATCTCATTTTGCACGGGGTGTACCAACAAACACAAATTTTTTCGTGCAACCTTCTCTAGGCCCGGCGCGTAATTCCCTTCTTTTCTGTGAAATCCACTTTTTTCACAACTACCCTTTCACAAAAAACCACTCCTTTTATGCGCAACCATTACACTGCCTTTCACGTAATCTTATTCATTCACACACAATTCACATTTCACACAATAGTCCTATTTTCCGCATAACCTCTGATTTGTGTGAAAACAATTCTTCTATGCGTAAAATTATTGTTTTTGTGCAACTCACTTGTGCACTCCAATTTTGCATGCCAGAGCTCAGATACTCTCTGAGTCTTGATCTACACTGAATGAAGGAGGTCACTCCATATTTATAGGCAAAATTGAACCTGCGCAAACCCCCCCCCCCCTAGAGCGAGTAACTCACTGTGAGTGAGAAAAACACATCTTCAACACAACATTGGTTTTCATGCACTACTCCAATATTTCACACAGCTCATTCCATTTTAAATTTTCAAGCTTCTGATCTTGAAATACCTCTTGTGCGAAAAACTCCAATTCTCTATTTCGTGCACCACACAAATATTTCTTGCACCACTTAAATATTTCGCACACAACATAAATATTTTTCCCACTTCCCTTTTCTGAAAACACATTTGTCCATTTTTCGATTTTTAGGCCCAAAAATTTGAAAAACACTGTAAAATGGAGCCACATTGAATATGTTCTTTTGTATCGCTTCCATATCGTCCATTCCTTTGTTAGGGTTCTTTTTTCAAACATGGATATCAAAAAATATATCTCGAACCTGACATATCACCGTGTCAACCCCCTTTGAGTAGAAATTGGATATTGTGGTCTGCTTTGTCAACAAACACAACATGGAGGCTCGCTTTGTCAACAAACACTATCACCTCAAAACTACTTCAATGATACCTTGAAGGGAATTTGTCCCAACAGTATGAGATTTCTAGATGACCATCAATCATTCGGGGTCTACTATTTCCAACAGTCCACTAAGATAGTTCAAGATGTAAAGAATATGGTTGGAGAATAGGGGGAAGCCGAAATGACAATCTCAAACAAGCACTAGTGCATGAAAGGGATAAATCCATGGGTGTTATAGTCGATACAAACAAAGGGTAATGAAGATTTTGAATCGTAATGCCCAGTATTCAGAACATCTAGTGGATGAAACAGCATCATAAGATGACAAATTCCCATGTTCAATACAGAATATATTTACCACTAGCCTGAAATGTGGAAAAACAAAATATGGTGGACTACTGACCATGTTCAAAACACAGAACCAAGCACAAAATGTTATTTTATTTCTTAAGGAATGATGGACTGGGATAGAAGGTGAGCCGAATTGGAATAACCAGACCATCAGGGGTCCCTTAGAATAAAAAATAGTATGAGAATGAAAATGATGGGCATGAAAATAATGGTATTAGAGTGATGGAATTCTAGAATGGATTCCAATACTCTTGGAATTACTTCATCGTATATTAAATCACATTGGTGTAGGTGCATTGGTTGGAACAAATATCAAGACCATCTTTCAGGGATGACCTCTAAGGTGAGGGCCAATGATTCCTTACAGTTTTACATTGTGCAAATGAGGAAAGTGAAAACATTGTTTAACATCATACGATGGGTAAGATGCATAGTACAATTTAACTTCATCTGGTCATGATGTGTCCCATTGTTTAGTGTCATGTAACCATGATTTATCAAAGAGTTTAAAGTGATGCTACATAGAACCTAGCCTACAGTTTAAATTCATGTTTCACAAACCTTGGAAAATTACATTCCCAATGTAATTATGCGGCACTGAGGAAATAAAGATGACATGAATGAGCTAAAATAGGTTTATGTAACACATAAGAACTGAGAAATGTATGAGAATGAGGAATACGTGATATGGAAAAGGGAAAATACCATGGGGAGGATCTTAGTTTAAGGTCATAATGTTTGGGCTATAAAATGGGTTATTGGTATGTAAGGGATGACCATTTACCATGTTCAAAACAGAGGAACCATTTCCATAAAAATGAAGAATGCATAATCAAATGTGGGGTCAACTATTGACAAATTTCAAAACACAGAATCCTCTATTCATTACTAGTAATCCATTTTGGTATTGGACTAGTAAGGGTGGTGATAAAAAGGTGGAATGAGACCATAACCCTTATGGGGGTCCATCTGGATGTGAAATAAAGAGACCCATACTAAGAAGGGATCAGAATGTAGAATGGATCACACCAGAAGTTGGAATCCAAAACCAAGCTGTACAAGCAATTTAAAGTCGTTTTTCACTAACAATAGGGGTTATAAATTGTTTATGGACATAATTATTGGACTAATACAAAGATATACCTCATGGATATGCACTGTGTGAAAAATTAACAACCCAACATGAATGAGTACTAGTAATTTCCACACCATGCCGGACATTATTAGGAATTAACACATAGCTTAAAGTCATGATTTCTTGGTGTTAGACTCATAATATAAGGTCATACTATTTGGACAATGAAGACCACATTATATTACCACTAACCATACTCCTAAGCAAGTGTGGGCCATTCTCGATGCATAAAACAAGGAATGGTATTAGGGATCTTTTGACATGTGGGAGATTATAGAGAATAGAAAGTAAGTATGCTAATAATTTCATGTTTTGGATTATATGGGTGAACAGTGAGAGAATATAGACTGCTGACCATGTTATAAAATGAAGGAGTCCTCACCAAACTATCTAGGAATAGGGAATGAAAATGATAAATCAACTGTTGACCAAGTTCGAAACACAGGATCAACAATTAATTACTAAATATCTATTTTGTAATTATCCAAAAAATGGGACGTGATCCAATGGTGGAGTGAGACCCTCAGAATTAAGGGGTTCTATCTGGATTAGAATGATGGAGACCCAGATTGAGAATAGCTCTAAGTGTAAAATGGTAAACTAATAGAGAATGGGAACCAAAACCAGAATTTGAGGTCAGCTTAATGTCATATTTCAAGGACCATTATCAAGTCCAATGGGATAAATATGTGAAGGATCTTGTAGATGGTGCTAATGAAAATTAATTTGGTCATCAGTACGTATCCCATGAAGAATGGAATCAAGACACACATAGTTATTTGAACAATGTGTGGAAAACAACCTACACTATTAGGGGAATTCTTATCTGGAAATAGACTGAGGTGTCCCAAGTGGATGTGTATAATGTTGGTGAATAAGGCCAAGGAGACCCAACACCACATGAAACATCCTAGAAGAGGTCATCAAATAGTTTAATGTCATTTTTCTTGTACATGAACATTTATTTTAAGGCCTTAGATATTATACCATGATGGGGTATATCTCAAATGGACTTGTATTGTGTGGTGTTATAACCAAACCAATCTGAATGAGGATAAGGAGGCCCAAAAACACACTACTTATTCCAAAAAATATCTCATATAGAGTTTAATGTCATTTAAAAATGGACTGTGTTGAGGCTAAAGGGCCAAGAGATCTATGAATCTGTGGCTAGGCATGTATACAAATGTATGGGTGTCATTATGTATACTATTAGTATGTGAATAAATCCACATGTAGTTATTGAAATTCGGTGAATTTTAATGTCATGGGGTATGGTAAAATGTTAGAATATGTGACAGAATGAATAATACATGGCTAGGCATGTATTTGGTTTTCAAATCACCACAATATATCTCATAAGGATGAGATCGTAGAGGATGGATTTACCTTGGAGTGGTCGGTCTAGGATATAGAGATAAGGAATCACTACATATCATGTATTAACAAGAATCCAGACATATCTTTTTTTGATAGAAATTTCCCTTCATAACTATGATCAATACATAGATATGTGTCATGGTAGGTGACTGATGTTGGGAGCAATGATGATGAATTTTAAGGTTGGGTGACCTGATTGATCAGAATAGATTAACATCATGCAATAAGGGATTTGGTTACTATGAATTTTATCTTTCTATGTCTACGATTTTGGGGGATAGGAGTGTTCATAAGGGAGGTGCATAGAATAACTATTATTACTATGATGTGAATAATGACCTAAAAGGCTCAATGACACACTGCACACTCCAAAAAAAAACTAGCTGAGGTCCCAAAATATTTATCTTACGGTTGGGCCAAAGGTTGAAATTTTGGGGCATTCCAATATATCCCATAAGGATTGAAATCATGAAATATGCAGTTCGTAGAGATGGTATTATATATGATCGATCTAAGAGGAAATTCCGTCTCATGTGAGGAAAATATAGAATTACATAGTTTGTCATCATATGGATAGGACACTAGTTTCAATACAGTTTAAATTCATAAAAAATGTACTAGAGGGGATCTTAGTATAAGGTCATAGAGTTCATAATATTTATTGAGTCTTTTTAAGTGGAAATATTTCATCTGATATGAAAAATCCGACCTGAATAATCCATGGGGGCCCAGCACAGCACAACACATTCGTGAGAAGAAATCACAGAAAGATTAAAGTCATGATTCTTGGACTATATGAGAGGGTATATCTTAGAAAAGGGATATGTGTAGTGAATCAGAAATAACTTCACGTAAATTAGGGAAGGGTGGATCGCACTACACAGAAAAATCTTCATGGAAAACCTACACAAAGTATAAATCCATAATGTTTGTACTTGGGTGCCCAGTTGAACATCATTTTCATGGCACATGAGTATGTTCCTTTTAAGTTCATGTAAAAAGAGCCATCAATTCTATGATGCTAAACATCACGTATCTAAGATGATGAAAACATAGTTTGACATCATAAAATGAGGATGATGTGGAGGAAGTATTCCAAGAGGTATGTGCTTGGGGATGCTTCTACAAATCAATGTGAATAAGGACCTGTGACGCCCCATGACACACAATAGAATCCCAAAAAAATCATTCACCTATTTTAAATTATTGACTCTTGGACTTGAGTTCCCAATTTAACATTATGTTCCTGTTATATTGGTTTCTATGTTGTTTATCATCGTATGACTAGGACGTTGATTGTTATGTAGTTTATCATTGTAACACTAGGATGACGGTTTTTAATATGTTAAATGTCATGAAAATTGGACTGGGTATCCCATTCATGTCAAATACTACCTGAGGTAGTTGGAATTGGATTGGGGAGTGATGTTCTTTCCATCATGGTGAACAAAGACTATGCTCCATCGGGATAGACCTTATGAATAATATATGACCCTTCCAACATGGGTTTCAACTTTGGTGATTTACAACAAGGTATCATTGGTGTTCAGAGGGAATAAATGTATCACCTTGGAGGAAAGAGAATAAGTGAACCTTCTTATTGAATGCTATGGATATCCTATACTAGTTCGTCCCTATATTTTGAAAATCATGGAGCCTGATTTCTTCATGGGATTCATGTTCATCTAGATAGACCTCAGCTAACCTAATTGATGTCTACTCATAATAGACACTTGTTCAGAGTAATAGAAACTATATCTAAATGTGAGCGATTCCCTCTATTCCATACACCATGGAATATGGAGTAGCATGGTGGGTGTTGAGGGTTGTCATATGATAAGCCTAGAGATCAATAGAGAGATTTAATGGCCAACCATTTTGGTTCTGGAAAAACAATTCTGAAAAATTTTGGAGATGTTTTTGTTGAACACCTCTAAATAACTATTTTCTTATGCATGGTAGAGAGAAGAATAGTTGGACCAGATTATGTACTTAGCATTCATCCTCTTCAGCTCCCTTTCCCAAAAGTTGGATATTTTTTGTTGGTGAGAATGGACTAAGAGACTGTGAATTAATAGATGACATGAGAGATAAAAAATTCAACAATTGATTGATCATTGTCTTTCTTGAGAGAAATATCTTCTTTACACATAGAGAATAAATCCATCACAGTAAGAATCAACCTTTACTATAGAGAAATCGCTAGTGGATATTGTCCCACAATGTCGAGTCCCTAGACTGTAAAGGGCCAAGAGTACATGGTATTATGGAGAGGCTCTGGTGGTCGAAGAAATTTTTTTCATGAATCTTACATGCGTGGAAAATATTGGAGAACTTCATAGAGTCTAGACCATAGTGGGACATAAGTGGCCCACTATAAAAATCTAGTAGTAGAGCTTCAACCCTTCTTATTGAGCACCAATGTACCATGCATGAACTTCTTACCTAACATTGGGAATCTCTTCTCCATGAATGAAACAAAGGATAATTCCATCAAAACCACATCTATAGAGAGTATGGTCAATGTTGGGTCCATTCTAGAGTGTTAAATGAGATGAAAACCAACATATTTTCTCACTTTTAGCTCTATATATCATGAGAGTTCCATACTAGAGATACATGATAAAAGGGGTTATCCAATCAGATGTTTCTTCAACTGTATGGGAATTGAGAATTCTGGATGTTGAACCACCAATGGTATTGTAGTTTAGATACTGCATTTTATCATCTCCTGAATTAATAGGGTTGATGAGTCTCCAATCCACCATGTGAACGAATATATCATCCTAGATGGTCTCTACATGGAAATCATCTAGATTATCCTGGGTATCAGCTCGACAATTCTATGATCGGGGAACATGAGTCACCATTGGATGAGAAATAAAATGGTCTATTAGATGTTGTGCATGCTTGAGTAAGGTAAATGAGCTCTGGAATCCTGATAATACAATCACCATTGACTTATTGATGAAAAACTTGGAATCTACTTTGACATATAGGAAGGGAACATCAATCTTGAGGGCTTGCTCCAGACACATAATGAGATCCGGATACTCCACCTAGTTTTTCATGAAACATTCTAATAATAGGAAATAATAGGGATGGATAGCTCTTGTCCTGTTGATTAAGATGATTCCTAGATCAACTCTATTTCACATGGGATCATTGAGCCTTCTTCCTATACTACTGTGGGAGGAACCATCAAAATGTATCTTCTAAAATGGTGTACCATGATCCACAAAAAGGATAGCCTTATCTAGGAAATCCTAATCCATATTCTTCTCTTCACGGAATGGCCGAGTGGCCAGAAAGTCCTTCATCACTTGAACCTTGAAATATTTCTATAAATGAACCTAATGTTGAATGATGATGAATCACCACCAAGAATTCTATTTGTCCTTTCAACATCAGACTGTTCAGGATATACATTATTGGATTTACATGGGACACCAAATATGCCTCATGATGTTGTAAATACTTCTACAACTTCAACACTATGAAAACCATTGTGAGAATTCTCTTATCTATACGAGATTATATAGACTCTATTTGATGGAGCATGCAACTGAGATACTATAAAATATTATCCACCAATTTTGTGTTCTTCTGAGTGAGCAGGGTGCTGAGGGATCATTCCAAGGTGGTCACATAATGGACCAATAGCTTCCCTAAGACAGGTGGAATCCAAACAGTAGGATACATTAAATATTTCTTAATCTACTCAAATGAAGTCTACCACTCCTCATCCCATTGGTATAAGAAACCTTTATTAATAAGATTGGAAAAAGGGATTACACATTCTAGTTAGATTTTTAATGAATCAGCGTATGTATGATAAGTTTCCTAAAAGACCTCAGAGCACCCATAGTTTTCTCAAAGGAGGAATTTAATTGATATCCTTGATCTTAATAGAGTAAATCTTAATGAATCTTTATCTAATTAAATGGTTCAGAAACATCCAATATGTGACTTTAAAGAAACACATTAAAGGGTTCATCTTCAACTACCAGGAATGGAAGAATACGAACACTTTTTCTCATGATCATTGAGATGGTCCTGAAGTTGGTGGGATTGAACCACCAAATCATCCACATGGAATTATACTAACATCTTGAGTATTAATTTAAATATTTTTTATATGGACCACTGATTGTTATCTACTACATTATTTTTACTAAAAGGAATCACATGATAATAAAAAGTACTGTGTGGTACTCTAAAGGCTGTAGACTCCTCATCATTGGGGGCCATCATTATTTCGATGCACTCGGAGTACCCATCCATGATGGAGAGATCCTAAAACCTAGTTCTATCATAAATTAAGATCTTCGTCACTTGAAGAGTAAAATCATCATTTAGACAGTTTCTATTGTGGTCTTGGAAGTAGATATAAACTCTGATATATCCATTCTTCCTCCTGACAATGAAGATGTTTTCTATCCAAATGGGGTACCAAACATCCTTTATAAATATTTCTTTGATGATCTTGTAAACTTTGTACATTACCACAACACCATGGTATGGGTTCATATTCCTAGGAGGCTACTTTAACTAGCCATGTCTTACTTGGATACAAGATGGTGGACATCGACATGAGGGTCTAGTCCTGACAATTCATATAGCTCTATGAAAAAACATTGTGGTGATGCTTCATGAAATCCATCTACTGATACTACTCCTCTAAAGGCATGGCTACACTGATCATCATAGGCCTTATATCATCCCCTATAATATGATTCACCTAAAAAGTCCCATCGACGGTATTGGATACACCTACCCTCAAATATAAGAGAGTCTTCCTAAGCTTCTTCATCATCTGAGGAAAAGGGATCATTTAGAGGAGGTGATTAATCTAGGATGAATTATTATGGAGGAACATTTGTTCATTCTTGATTGGTGATTGAATATTGATTTGTAGACTCATTTTCTCCCTAAATCATAGAGACATATTCTATTGAAACAATTTCTTCTAGACTATTCCCATTAGGTCCATTATTAATGTCAAATAAATGGGGATGAGTCAGTTTGTGATGGTTAAACATGGATCAATGGAACAAATTAGTTTGAAAACAACATATATCCATGGGGCCAACTTCTCGATACCTGACAGGAGTAGGGGGTTTAGGTATCACTTGATCCAGACCCATGTAGGGATATAGTGTAATCTTCTGGAATTTTTTATCCTAAGGATGTGACACCATTTCCTCTCATAAATGAAAATTTTGTTTCCCAAGTTTGGCATCATAGCCTCAAACTAGTGAATTGGGAGGAATAATGCCTCATCCAAGTCTATACATGGGTCGGATGGGACTGATGAATGCTCAATATCATTGATCCAATAAATATTTTCCTCACTCTAGTAATAAATAGCATCCTTATAGTGGGATTCACAAGAGTAAAAGGGAGAAACATTACCTTGGAGTATGC
Source organism: Viscum album (assembly GCA_963277665.1). Lineage (NCBI taxonomy): Eukaryota > Viridiplantae > Streptophyta > Magnoliopsida > Santalales > Viscaceae > Viscum > Viscum album. The sequence continues at coordinate 1,609,877,708 of OY728140.1, forward strand.
CTACACAATCATTGTGGGAGTACTTGAGGCACATGGGATATTAGGAGGGGACTGCTACATGTAGATGAATCCAGGGACTTAACATAAATTCCTTGTAAGTTGTGTCCTACGAGACAACCATGAATTCAGTGTCTCCTACTAAACTACCGAATTGGGTCTTCAAATAGATCTTTCCAGACTGTCTATATTCGAACATATCATAACCGTAATTCATTAGGTTAGAGGGGATCAAATCTACTTTAGTGAGTGAAATCCTCCAGAGTTTCTGGGTCAATATTTGATTGATCCTAGAACCTATGTCAACTAGATAGCGACAAAACTCCATGCCATTGAACTGGATAGTGATGTAAAATGGGAACATGTGCCCTTATACAAAAGAGAATTAATCTTTTCTAGGGAAAAATATGATGTCTTGGAAACCTGGCTTCTCAAGCTCCTCATCATAGAATGTCTCTTCAATATCTACCTCTATCTCAAACTGGAATAATATTTTTATACCTTTTCTTAGGGATTATCACTTCTCTTATAAAATATAGGTAGCCTTGAGGATCATGATCTTGGATTGAATGATGGTGAGGTGATTTAGCATACTGGACTTCCATTCTTGGTGCATATTTCTACCTACAGAGGGTCCCCCTATTATGTGAATCATGAAAGACATTGTTGGATGAACAATTGGATTTTTTTGGTGCTGGAAACATTTTGTTAATCAGAAAAAACTGCCCAGTACTACCACTTGCTGAATATATACTAACTGAGGCTTTGTTGGATGCAGTCGATCATGATGTGATGATATTTGTTCTCTTGTTCTGATGATGATGATCAATTAGAGTGGTGAATATGGCAGAGTGGGCTAGAAAGACTATGCCTGATGAGCTCTGCAAAAAATATAATACATAGTCTTGCTGGAATACACATCTTTTTTTGAAGCATTGGACTGAGCATTCCAGTGGGTTATCTATCCACGACTTATTCTTTGATGGAATCAGCTATGTACATTGGGAGGGATATCCAGATACTCCTTTTCACCAATAATCAAGAATGTTCCACCAATTTGACGGTATTCATAGACGCATACTCTCAATCAATGTCAGAGGAGTTCTCCAATGCTGGGTGGACACTGGGAGTGATTCATATCATTGGAGTCATTATGTCTCCAAGTATATTGGATGACTTCAACATCATTAGGGGAATGTTTTTTCCCTTGTGATATCGACACATAATTTAATAAGACCTTTAAGGATGAGAGGTAAATGCAGACATGGAAGATGGAGAAGGTAGAATGACTAGTGGAGGTTTCTTCTAGACAAAAACAAAAAAAATGACACCATGTGCCTGAGATAATACCCTAAAATAAAAAAATCATCATAATTATGATTCAAGTTGGTGGATACTAGATTCCGCTCACAAGAACCTTCACTATTACTATCGGCCTAAACTGAGATGTATGCCACATGTGCAGGAATTTCCCCCAACACGACCACACCGTCGTACACCTAGTCCAAGATCATATCCTTGAACACATAACACCACTTCATGGTATTCCCAAGGATCTTGTGGTATGGAAAGTGATGAGGGAAATCTATGATATTAGCTTCATGGGGATTTCTACATTATGACAGCTTTAGGATCCCTTATTATATATAGAGCACTATATAAATAACTGGGAACATTGGCATCTGGAAATGAGTAGGTACTATTTTATATATTTGGAAGGGGAACTCTGGAAGCTTGGACTTAATGAGGTCTCAGTGGTGGATTAGGGGTTGGAAGCACATTCACTCATATGGGTGGTGCTTCCTACCGGGGTGGTGTATGATGATTCTTCAATTAGGGAGGTGGAGCTTGCTGAGGCTGTTATCCTCAACGAAGCAGTGCCTCACGAGGCTCTACGGGAAACAACTATAGTGTATTAGGATCCCCCAACACCATTTTGGTGTAATTTTATGTCATGGAGGATCTTATTATAAGGTCAAGAAGAGGATAAGGACATGCCTTCTTTATTTTCTTGAAGTCTTTCTCCATGTGTTAATACTTATCAGATAAATCATGATACCCACTTGGAAAATTCTAAGTGATGGGGGTGGTAACTCATTAAGTATTCACAATCCCTACACACATTCTCAATAGATTATCTTGATTCATCATCATATAGAATGAGTACGTGAGGCTCTCCCACCAGGAAATAACGACTGTGATGTGCTCATATGGTTTTTTCTTGCACTTTAAGAGGTCTTTAATACTTTTCCTGCATTTATTAGAACTAAATTTTTAGGGAAACTACTTATTGAGGTCTTCCTAGCTGATGATCGAACCAATGGGTAATTTTTTATACCAAATGATCATAAGCCCATCCAATTTCGGAAAAAAAACATTTAATCTTCACTCTTCCTGCTACTATGTGGTTCACAATATGGGTGTACACCTGGAGATGAAGCGGCCTAGATGATGAAGTGAGATTTCAATACTATTTAAGGGGGAAATGGCTAGGTTCCCCAAATATGAGGCTGCAAAAATATCATCCACCCATGCCGAATATGACTTGTTTTTAGGTGGGATTTCAACTTATCGAATTTCCAAGTATTTGAGATGAGCAGTGAGATTAGTTATCAAGTCATCATGGTGATAATTCCTATCATGCCAGGGACTCATCATGCCCAGTGAATTAGCCAAATCATCATAATGGTAGACAATATCCTCGAATAATGGAGTGATTTGTAGTGTGGCATGCAGAATGAATTGATCTCAATCCCAAGGTAAATTCTTAAACTTCTCAGGTGCATTCAATTATTCATAACATGGTTGCTTTCCATAAATATCAGGTTCTGTGGGGTTAATAAGATTTAATGGGAGGAACATGATATGGATGTCTTATTACAACCCCTAATGCCCCAATTGAGGCGGAATATGGTACTTTCGATCATCACACTAATCTAGTTGTTGCTCGAAAATGGGGTCAGTAATGAACTGGTAATGATCTAAAATCGTTTTTCATGGAGAAAATATTGCAGGATCATCCTATATTTTCTTCATGACATCTAGCGTATCTGATCTTTTGAGTTGTACCTTACCATTATTTAGATTTTTGCTGGTGGAGAACTATGTAGAGGGTCTTCTATTGCGGGCTAGTCATAACACTTGTAGGGTATATATAATATAGTGCTACCCCAATAGGGGGTTTCTCTCTATCATATTATGTTTTGTTGTCCCCATCCTTGGGAAGTGTGATTTCATCAATGTTTAGTGTGACAAAACCTTTCGTAACCTTAATGTCATCGAGAAAAGAAAGCTACTGCTTGATAAGAATGAATTGGGGAGCATCATAATGTCAACAACCACTAATTTTCATTTCTGGAGATTATTTATCAATGATTATCCAGATCACTATGATTCTATGGACACATCAATGTTGAAGGGTTCGGTGGTAACTGGGTGACACTATTTTCTACAACCCTATAAGTGTTTCCAACTAAACTATGCGACATTGTTGGTTGATGTTGTAAATGTAAAATAGACTATTTGGGTATAGAAAATGAATGTGATGGAGGAAAAAATGAATCACCTAGATAATGTAGTGAAATTCAGAGACCTCATCCTAAGTGTGGGACTTTGAAATGTCAAATTCAAGAACTACGTTCATCCAAAACAATTCTGAAAACTAATCGGATGCCAGGGTGTCCCACATGATTCCTTATTTGGAAGTGGGACCTAGCACCTGCCTACACCACGGTCTGATCAACATTTTTTGATAAACGGAAAATGACATAGATGTGTACCACTGCGATAGTGGACTAGCCATTTGGGAGACTATAATAGGAACTAACGAATCACTATACACTGGGTCGTTTCTCAGAGGTTGTTCCGACTGCATCATCACAACCCTATCTGAAAGGGTTCCAACCACTACCTCATGTGTGAGGATAGATATAGTCATCTATTTATCCATTGGGTTCTCATGGTCTATCATGTCCTAGAAATATTCCCTATTATCATGTATAGAGGTTGAGAATAAAGCTTGTGATGATAGAGATGACCACACAACGAGACCCTAGTAGGGATCCAAGTCTTCCTCCTCTTACAAATACCTGATAATGGATTTCAGGATCTTATAAACATCAACTTCGGGATGATTAATCTCATCTATCATGCTCCGACCTTAGACTCTGATGCAGATGACCAGGGTGAAGGCTACATCATTGAATCACATTCAGTTTTTGAGTCCTAAATGAGAATGGGATCAACAATAATCATGTTCTAACTTAAGTTATTCCATCGATGGAGTAGGTTCTTCCTTTTGCCCTGGGATTGTACTTCAGTTTAGATAATTTTTTTAAATGAGGAGGAACTTTGCGTTATGGGTTGATTGTGTGGGTAGGACCTATGAATATATTTTTTGGGATAATGGGAGGACCTCCATATCGGTTTTCGGTGGATAGTGGAGGAACTATGCTCTCACTATTGACGTATTAGGAAGGACCTCTATTGTGGTCATCGGGAACATTGGGAGGATCTCAATGTTGGGTAGTATGAGTATGGAGAGGACCTATGTTCTGGTTGTTGGATTCATGGGGAGGACTTTTGTTGGAGTGGGTAGGACCTCTAATCTGATTGATGGTTTCCCTGGGAGGTTATCTATGTTGGACGGTGAGAAGAGATTAAAGAAGACCTTCATGATGATTGTTTAAGAAGTTGGGAGGACCTGTACTATCACTAACGAAGGAAGGACCTCCACTAGAGCTAGGGAAAACACTAGGAGGGCCTTCCCTTCACTTTTTAGAGACACAGGGAGGACCTTCATATCAGGAACATTAAGAATGAGGAGGACCTTCATACTAGGAATTGATTAGAGACTACATGGGGAGGGCCACCAAACTTTGTCTAATTTTCATGGAATGGCCAATAATGATTTCTTGAGATTCCAATGGATGAAAGAGTCAACCCAATATTCTTTTGAGGCAAAAGAGGTCCCAATCCCAACAGGTCATTGAGGACTCCTTTCTCTGCTATAGTGATTACATTTAAGAATGCATTGACTATAGTATGGTCCACTAGATATATGGAAGATGATAACCCTTGATGAGAATCCTCATGAACTTGGTCCCAATGTTATCATCAGGTGATTAAAACTGGGGCCAGAAGAGAATGTAAATGATCCACCAATTAGTCATCCTAAAATATCAGTCTTTGGTGGTGTTGATGTGTCCTGGTGGGAGCCCTCCTGGGTGACTCCCGGGAAGTGTTCATTGTTTGGGTGACTGAAGAATACCATAACTCATCATCTTAGGGGAGCGAGTTTAAAGATAGCTTTGGGAAGAGGATCCCAAATAAATTCATCATTGGAATGGGGAGTGGGGTCTCCATATATGTCCCTGGGGCATCGGTGATAGTGAGGCTTGTACACTTCCAGGTCCTAGCGATCTATATTCCTTGTTTTAATGGATTCCACAAACTTATTACTTTGTATGAGGGTGTCAATCAACCTTCTATTGACAATTTAAGAGGGTGTGATGGGATTTTGGAACCTGATAGATGATGGAATAGTTTTCATCATGGTAGATGTGGGATCATGCAAGATTTCATCCTTGATATGTCTCATACCCCTGCAATAGTGGGAATTAGGTGAGCGGATTCCTATATAATGGGTCCTGCAATGTAGGAATATTCATATGTTAGTCTGAATTATTGGAAATAAATTCTCAATTCCCTAGAATAGTCCAATCTTTCAGTGATGGATGAAGAGATGCACACAGATGATTTCATAGACTAGGATTCCCAACGTTCAACTGACCTAACTACTAGTAAGTTCAACACTGGGTCCAATGATTTATTAGTGGGCCCTGATACAATATAGATAGATCTAGTTACATTCTAATATATTGAAATTTTGTCTCAAATGCTAATAGACCCCATATTGAGGAGAATATTTTCACACCATGTTCACCATTTCTGTTTCTGATGATTTTTCTAGGGTGAACTGCCACGCATATTGTTGCTTGTTGTATGTATGTTGTTTCCCCTCATTCACAATCTCCAAAGGCGGGCATTATTCATAACATTCTCAATGATGTCATATCCATGATCAAAATGAGGTTATGGGTTGTCGATTCCTCCTTCCATGGATTTCTCCTTAGAACTCTTCACCTGGTTTGGGCCTCCTTCATAGATTAAGATGTAGTTCATGAAACTTTTTACTAGATCCATCTCCTTGTGTATTCTAGTTAATAACAAATATTATATCTAGACATTCCATGGGGACTTGATAAAGAACCAACCGTAAGTCAGGAGATTGTTCATGTTGGGCATTGTTAGAATGTCTAGATGCAAGAACCTTCATCACTTTTATTCTTCCTCATAGGAGGGAATCTGATGGGTGTGTTACCCAATACATCTCATGTCAATCACGTGGTATAATATTCTAGATGCATGTCTTTTTAGGTTTTCTATAGGTATAAAATGTTTAACACGAGGTATGAGTGATGGGTCAAGAGTTTAATGTCCTAAAAAGATGGAGTGAGAATGATTTGAATACCCTGTAGAGGCGGATCAATGTGGTACATACCTAAGAGGGAACACTGGGAAGGATTACTAGATGTATGGTTAAGAAAACCTTTGGAGGAAGACCCTAGGGGTGTGTCCCATAAATGGAAGATGTCACGCAATGAAGGATGATCTGGACACCACTAGATGTAGATCAAGGAGGTTCACCCCTACAAGGGGACACCAAGGATTACCATTGGTCAGGATTGAACCTCAAAGAGGATTCCTACATGAAATTTCATTATGATAGGGATCACACCCTTGTAGTTCATTGGATGGTGTGGGGCTTACACATGGGAGCCTCCATTCACAATAGGGTTTCTCTTTTTTGGATTGTATTGGATTGTGTGGGGCTCACACATGGGAGTTGTCCAGGTGCTTCTAGGAGTAGAAATGATGTGGATGGGGTTTATATATAAGAACTTCCCATGTGGATTGAATATTCTCACCAGGATGTGGAAGCTCATGTAAGAATGAGGATGGATTATGGATGGATTGGATGAAATTGATGGATTATTGAGGGGGTTGGGAATCAACCTGAAGGAGGCCTCCTATGTAACCCAATTAGTTGGGAATCAAATTCCATGTAGTTTTGGAGGGGTTTTGAGGATTACAGATAATGAGGTTGCCCAATGAAATTGGAGCATATGGTTGGGTATTATGCCTATTACCTATATATGGAGCCTGATTTTTTCTTATACCTAAGTAGGTGGCCTTGGATGAGACATTTTGGGGATTATGTGTAGGAATGGACCATTAGTATACAAAAACTGGGGCCCAATCCATGAAGGAGACCCATTTAGGTATTTTAATGGATGTTATAGTCACAAGAATCCTTTAATCCCATATGATTCATTCACTGTGTGAGAAACAATAGTATGTAGTAGACCTTTCACTCTTGTCATGAAATAAGTGTGGGAATTATGCTTGGAATCTAACCTACGAGGTTTTCATTTTTTATATGGAGGATCTTATTACATTTGATGAAGATCTCATTCCATGTCTTTCGTACAAAAATCATCATATCTGTGATACATGAAGGCTTACGTGTCAAAATTTCCCTTGGCTCACTTGGAGAAAAATCCAAAAGGTAGATAGGTGATGGATTGAGATTGAAGAATATGAGTGGTTCCTGAATCCCATCCCCTATCTAGTCATATGTAGAGGAATTGATTCCATGTGAAGAGGATTTCATTTCTTGTCACTCATACACTGATACATCATAAGATTTCCTCATAGGTTGAGATCATAGTCTTATATCATGAGTTGAGGTAGTTGGTTCTAGCCAGTTTTACATTCTGTAGCTCAGATATGGGTGACTCACTTCTCACCCCTTGGACACACATATCCAACGTTCATCAACGCTTGGGGATGGGAAGGAATTAAAAACTCCAAAATGTAACGGTGTGAAGAAGTGGTAACTCACATTTTCCATTTTAGCATAGCTATTCTAAAAAGAAAAATCAATTAGAATACTTTTGATGAAAAGAAATAGGTATGGAAACGTAATGCGGGAGACCTCGTCAGGAAAATAGAAATCAGTACAAGAAATCCTGTATGGATGTGCAGATGAGGTGAATGCAAGAGATGAGGATTGAATGTAGGTGGGTCTTGAGCATTGTTCTTTAATGTTAAAGAAATCCATGGAGCTTCATGGAGCAGGTGTGCACAATATTGAAGGGTTGCGTGCAAGAATATGGGTTGACCAGAAGAATGGGTGACCACAAGGTAGGAGATGCACACAAGATGAGTACATTTCATTCAGATACCATAAAGTAAAAAAGAAAAGGGAGAATCTTTATCCATAGTGGACCCACACAAAGGTGGCCCCCTGAGGAAAATTTCATGCAAAATCTTGTACCTTGAGTGTTCAATGGATTCGGTGATGTTACAGAAGAGGTGTATTACATGCAGAATAGGGAAACTTCAAATTCCAATGGATCACCCAGATGACTTGGGTGGTTCAAATCAATATATATACAGAGGCTTCAGCGGTGGCATGTAAGATCTCTAGTGTGAAATAAAACTTCTATGAATCTTACTCTTCGATCTGCAGTGGAAACATGCACAATGGACCTATTTGATGTTTCATTGGACTTGTAAATGGATTTCATATGGATTTATCACTTGTGTTCATGAGATGAAACATATACATACAATCCTTCAGCATCACATAATGTTCTATTTAGATGAAGGGTACTTTTGCATTACCTAAATATAGTCATCGTGGCTCTATGTGAAATTTGGTGCCAATACATTATTTTCACATTTCGTTAAGATAACTCTTTCATCCTCTTCATCTTACTCACCTGTATTTGTTTTTATATTAAATTACCCATATTTCTCAAGAACTTTTACATCAACATAATAAAAAATTCTCCATGTGTTTTTGTTAAAACATCCACATCCTCTTCCATCCAGAGCATGCCTAAGAAAGACTCCATCTTTACCTCTCTGATCAAACATACCAAGGTGTCCACCTTTGATAATTATGATGTATGGAATCCCAAAAAATCTTAAGTGATTCAAGATTTGAGTTTTATAATAAAAATTTTCATACAGAGTCATATCATACCATGATTGTTATAATCACTAATTCTAAATATAATCAGTCATTCACATCGGTTACCTCTAGAATTATAGAGAAAGACTATGTTTATGTAACATAGTATGCCCAATTTCTACCAAACTAATATTCATCCATTCCTCAACACCATTTTGTTGGTTTTTATATGGTGTAATGAAATAATTATGAATTCTATTATTATAACAGTAACTTCTCAACTATTCATTCTTGTATTCACCATCATTATCAGTTCTCAAACTCTTTAAAAAATACCCTGATTCCTTCTCACATATTCTCCTAAAACTTTTAAACATCTCAAGATCATATAACTTATGATTCAAATAAATAACACATGTAATTTGAGTAAAATCATTAATTAATGAAATGAAGTACATATCTAGAAAAGTTTATTGTTTTCTCATCAGCCCAAAAATATCAGAATGTATATGTTTCAATGGTTGAGTCAAACAAATATGAAATTTCTTATGCACAGAGTTTGTAATATTCCCTTTCTTATAAATTAGGATACATCAATATCTTCTTCATGACATATCTACAATACCATGGAAACTATATCATATTGATAACTTACTCATGATTCTCTGACACATATTTTCCAACTTATAATTAAACAACTAATTTTCTTCTACCATGCTTAAGTAACATAAATGTTTTACATAAACGACTTGAAAATGGTTTCCTATTGTGATTCGAACTCGTGTAATAACATTTACATCTTCCTCAGGTTTCAAAAAAACCAAATTTTATGAAAATAAACATATTTCCTTCATAATAATGTCATGTTACAATCAACTGGTTGTGTTTCAACCCATCAAAAAACAAAACATTTTTGGATTTCAACTTTTATTCCCCAATAATATCATATCCAACACCATTAATTATAAGAGATTCATCATTTATTAGTGTAATTGGTACTTCATTTAAATCATTCACATTATTCAAAAATTCCAAATTTACTAACATATGAGAAGAATACTTAATATCCTTGTTCTAAGGTCACTCATTTTGTAGATCTTAGAGGGTTTTTGGTAATAATAGATTGTTCATTCACATTATTTTCCTTAAAATATATATTCTGAGAATTGTTACAAATTTTTTTTTCTGGTAACAACAAAATACTACATTTTTTATGATTTCTAGGTTTTTCATATATTTCAAAAATATATTCCAAATTTTTTAATATATTTTCATCATTTTGAATATCCTTCTCATGTTTCTTCAAAAAATCATTCTCATATTTCTTTCTTCGATATGATTGAATACCCGTTTATGTTTCCCATATATAATTTGTGAAAAAATATATTATTATTGATTAAACCAACCTATATTTATTGTATTCCTAAATCCACCACAATACCAGTAGTAATCATAGAAATAATACATTCTTCTATAACATTCATAAATTATAGAATTGTGAACTTGTTTCTTTGTAACTTTATTATCTTTCACATCAAAACTATATTTATCCACAAACTTTATATAATCAACCAAAATATTCTTCTTCAATTCATATTTATTCCCACCTTATTATAATCAAAATTAGTAGAATTATTTTTTACGACTCATAATTTTTAGAAACTAATGAATTTAAAACTTTGTTGGTTTTATCCCCATACATGAGTTTCCCATATTAATTATTATTTGGAACATTTTCAACATTATTTTTAACCTTTGAAGGTAAATTTTTTAGATCCTTCCATGTTTTACACTTTTTATAACTTTCACCGACTACAGAATTAGAGTTCTTAAAACATGTAACACCCTACTCAACAATAGAATGTTTTTTTGAACATTTTTTAACTCTTCTTACTTTTCCTTCCACTTTACATAAATATTTTCATTCCAAATATTTTCCTTCTTAAGTGACATCTTTATATAATCCATTTATTCGAGAAAATTATCTTTCCCTTTAGAAATACATTATTGATTATTTGTTTTAGGATTTTTTTTTCAATATCTTGATTTGATTTTCAAGTATTAGTATATTTCTAAAAATTATTTTAATTCTCCCATTAGGTGAAATTCTAACTCAACCTCTTTTTTTAGAACTACTACTTCGAAACTCATCACTATAAACTATTGTAGTGAAATTAATTTCTCTATCAACCTTAGTGAACTTTTCAATTGCACCTTCACTATCCTCATATTCATCATCTTTAGAAAAGAAGATTATCATTTTAGAATTGGAAAACATTGTATATTTTCCCTTGGAATAAAATGCTGACCTATAACCATATTTTTCAATATCTTCTCAACATTATTCCAAATTCCTCACTATCTTCTACATTTTTACTTCATTGGAAATTCTAAAAAAATTCTCATTGGCTCTATATTCAAAACATGATGTTAACCTTTATTTTTAGGCACCTATTTTAATAATTATAGATAATAAGGATAAAAATTCATCAATATTACCACATAACACATTTTTGGATTTAAATTCACTACCTTATTCATCTTCAATAATCATCTAAGTCCTCCCTTTCATAGAAGCTTTGGAGGAATTTTATCAATCAAATTTTTTCCCTTTAATCACATTCTACATTATAATATCATAAGAAATGGGAGTACTATGATGGTCATTTAAGGATAATTTTTCATGATCTTTATCATTAAAAGAGGAAATTTTGGCATCAAACATAGTAGGAATAATTCAAAGGATCTTTCTAATATTAGTTGAGTCATCCAACTTCTCACCAATACAGTATATGGTGATGAAAATATCATTCACCCTTGTAAATAAATCCCCAATAAATTCAAACTCCATGGTTTTGAGATATACATACTATAGCCTCTATATTTGTAATCTGTCTTTATTCACCTTCATATTTCCTTAATAAATGTTCTTTATATTTTCACAGATACATTTAGAAACAGAAACTACCTTCACTATAAGAAAATCACTTTAAGAACATGACAATAGTAAAGAATTCTTAGCACATCCATAATTCTCATGATTTTTCGTATCCACAGATGTAAAAAAGATTATTTTTTAATATGAGGAGGAAATCAATCTGCAGTACCTTCCAAAAACTCATACCCAAGAGACATTAGATATTTCCACATTATATCTTTTAATATATGATAGTTTTCCCCTCAATATCAAAAATCCCCTTAGTGTTATCAAAACTCAGATTCTTCATAACAACTTCTCCTAAAAAACAGATCATTAAAGAGTAAACAAAGGGAACCTTTCCTCTGATTCCACTATTAAATTCCCATCTAGGATCAATATATCACTGAGCGGAGGTGAATCAGTGATGTATTTTTTTATTTATTATTTTTATTAAGACATACTTTGCCTTCTATTTAAGATCTACCACTTTTCTCAAAAGAAAACAATAAAAAATCTATAGAAACATAAGTATTTACCATATTCACTACTCAATATGAGTATTTTCATCCTTGTAATGGTTTTTAAATAATCCAATACCTTGAAAACCACTTTTAAACAAACATTTTTTTGTGGATTTAACAAGTAGGATATGAATTTAAAATTTTGTTTCACTATGATCAATTTAATAGTCCAAGTGCTTCTTCTAGGAAAAATGATGTAAAAAATGTTTGTGTAACAAGTTAAGGAACCATCACCATATGGATCATAACATGTTACTATTATGGCTTGTCAAATTAATCTTTTGAAATATTCAAAACACAATTCTTCACTTGCATACCCCACCGGAGGTAAGAACATAACTTTTAGAATTCATCCAAAAAAGCTCAGTCCGATGGATCAACTTGATTCCTTTTTCTAATACAATAGTTTAGAAAAAATATAATAAATAATTCCCTCAAAATAGTTATGACCCAATTTTAACATTACCTAGAAACTATCATCTTATATCTCGATTTGATCTTATAACTATTTCTTCTTATTCTTCATTTGTCCAAAATACCTAATGAGGAGAAATATATCTGGAAACATCTTTTCTCTTCCAAAAAATCTAGTTCACTATCTATCTCTTCTCACATGAACATTAAAATCAATCGAATGTGAAATTTACTAAATACTAATTATAGGTGCACCAAAAGTTTTTTGGTAAGGAATATGAAATGTTTTCCCACTCAACCAAATTTACTGAAACTCATATTTCACAATCATTTTGACTAAATATTTGACTTTTTCAACACTTCCAAACACTTCTCAATTATTATAAAAAATTCTCAAATATTCTCAAAATATCATCCTTCTTTGAAATTATTAACACTTCTTTATTTTGATACCATTTAATGTTCTGATGGTTTCTTTGATATGATGAAAAGATATGGTCACTTAAATTTTCTTAACCCATTTAAAAAAAATAGAAATGAATACTTATCCTTAATATTATTCGTTTATATAATTAAATTATTCTACCATAAACATTTTTTAATCTTCTTTTGAATTAAAAAATCCTTCCGAAAACACATATTTAGCAAGAAACCCCTTAGAAATACTTCAATAATAGCTTCAAAAAAATAATTTTGACTTCTATTAATCTTCAATTCCTTATACTGATGAACCTACATCTGATGAAGTCTAGATTCTAATGATTTATCAATGTTATAATGTATCTAATGAATAATACTATTATTAACTGTTATGGATTAGTGTCATTTATAGTCTAATCACTCTTGAACAAAATGGAAAACATGTCAGAGTTCTTTTTCTCTCAACCCTCTTGAATGAAAAAAAAACATGAATTCTTTTTCTCTTAACCCAACTGAAGACAACCATCATTTCATTTTTTATGAAAATGGTTTAAGAAATTATATATATTAAATATTTTGATCAATCTATGATCATATTACACATCGGTCCTAACATATCCCACCTGTTTCTCTTTGTCAGCAAACATATCTTCCTCTAATTATCTTTTTCAATCATCAGTGCGTCTGATGGACTAGTATCAGTAGAAAGTTATTTTCTTCTATAAATTTAAAATTATTAATGATCTTATGTCATTTTTATTTCTATGAATCATAAAATGTATTGGACAATACATTCAAATTGATTAGTCAATTAGTGATTCAGCAAAACATTGACTTCAGAAACTTCAAAACTCCCCAGCCTTTCATCGTTCACAATATTCTTCATGTATAATGACTTCTTCATGAATATTATTAAACTAGGATTTGAATAGAATTTTATATAATAAATAGAAAATTTATATGAATTATAATCCTTTTAGAACCTTATTTCCTTTCCTTGATCTTATTGACATCACATAGAAGGAATCGACAACCTTTTATCTCTTACATTCAAAAATCCTGGAAAATAAGTTTTGATTAACTCATGATGTCCGAAACATAAAAAAGGGAAAAGAACTATAATATTTCTTATATATACATTCATAATCTAATATATTTTATCATATAGATTTTAATATTAATTTCGTGCCCAATGTGACTTTGAGAAACAACTTTATCAAGAAAACTTCACCAGTACTGAAGGACATTCTTAAACATTTTTCACTCGATCTTCTAATTTCTTTATTCCTTCTGTCTGATCATAAAAAAATAAAAAATAAGGTGATATATTTTATTAAAAATAGACACAAAAAAATTTAACAAAATCTTAGTTATGCATCCAATGTCATCATCTATCCAACTTGGTCCCAACACATTTCTCTCATTCTATTAAAATTGAAATCGACATCTAAGTGTATGTGTGGCCTTCTGCCTCTATAGATCGACACAGTCCATTTTTCATCGCCATCATACATGAATGTTTATAAGAATATATTTTATGAATTAATATTATATTTTTATTTAAATAAATTTCTTTTTGTTTTGTTAAGGTAATTTTAAAATATAATTCATTAATTCAGATACCACCTTTCGTTCATTAAACAAATTATCTAATCTTCCTCATCACCAATTTCATCCACACAAATCATAACTAAAAATCTCATGCGATGAATGTAGGACATTATAAAAAAATTTATAAAATATATTCTAATGCCTTATATAATCTTTTAATGGTTAACATGGTATCAAGAAGGAAGATCTACACCAAAACATTAAATCATGCAAGAAACCATCAGATTCACTAACATCTGGTGATGAATATAAACATTTAATAATAAACAAATATACAATAAATGATTATAAATGTAGAGTATTAATTGAACTATATATTATTATGGCTCTTAAATAGGTTATTAATTTTGTATGTTAATTATATAAGAGGTTAAATAGATTTTTTGGTAATCAAGAGTGGAAGGTATGTGGTTTTTACTAACTAAATTTCTTTTCATGAGTCAAAATTATTTCTCTTTGAGTACAGTTTAGAAGATGGATTTTTATTATATGAAGGTATTATAATTATTTTAACACTTATTTTATTTGGAATTATAATGATTTATTATTTTCTTCATTAAATATTACAATTTAAATAATAATTTCCATCCACTCAAAATCAGATTTTCTTTCTTTCAAGCCCATATTTACTCTTCCTGCAAAAGTTATCCTTTTTAATTTTGAAAACAAATAATCATTTATTTCTAGTGATCTTGAAATTTATATTTAAATTTTTTTAAATGAAATATTTTTAAATTTTCTTACAGTGTGGTTTTCAATAAATAAATTTTAAAAATGATTTAAATGGTTTTTCTTTCTAGATTAGGCATTTTATCTTCCACTTAACATTTTATTTGGAAACAATTTCTATATTTCTCAATGATTATTTATTTATATTTATTAAAATAATAAAAAATATAAATTATTCATGATAAATTCTGAAATAATTATATTTTGGAATGCGGGTTAGAACCCTTTACTTTTATTATAAAATTTAGAAATATCATATAAATTATTTTAATAGTTTCGCTTCTACTTTCCACTTAATTGAAAATTGAATTGTATCACTGTAATGAATTTTTGATGAATCACCCTCTAAAAAATTTATTAAATAGTTATTTTTCTTGATTTAATTTTTTGTATCAACTGATCTAATTGCTGATGTAATATTATATGATACCATGAGCAAATGTAATGAAGCCCATTTTCTTTCCCTTGGTTGTTTATGATATAATAAATGGTTGATTTAAGGTGGAACACATTTTATGAATTATTTATGGGTGATGTATTATATTTAACTCTAATTCATTGGTTAAGGATTTATGTCTCCTTATATTACTATTAAAATACATAATTATGTTTGTTCGCAAAAGTGAGGATGAATGAGTGACTCATGAAAGTGATTTTTTTCATTGGTTATTTTTTTCTCCATATTTCATTATTATGTTATATTTCTATTAAATGAATCAAGATAAATTCATATGATTATGATTTTACACCATGTCTTATGTATATTATCTCACTCTATTATTCAATGGTGTATGTGTTTTTATTTTAGAATAAAAGTTCTTATATCATGACTTATGAACAACCCTTATTTTTCTATATTCTTTTTAATTAAATATTTATTTCATACTATTGTTTAAAATATTCTTATGATCTAAACCTTGATTACATTTTGATGAATTTTTCCCTTATCTAGAATTTGATCTCACCACTTTATTATGTTTATTTTCCCTAGGTTACAAAGATGAGTATAAATTATCAGATGCTTAAAAGGGAGTCTAGTGTTTCTTAATTATAGAAAAATGTTCACAAAAGTTTTAATATAATATTATTATTGAGAAATACCTAAAATACAATAAACGTTTAGGATTTGGTTTTTTATAGTATTTGGGACATTTAATGTTTAACTTATATAAGTTATATAAAAAAGATATGTTTTTCATGGGTAGCCTGATGTATGTACTATAACGGTGTTCATATACAACCTACTTAAATTTGTATATTAAAATTGAGATCCATCATAGACCATGTAGACATATACCCTGAAACTTATTCTATCATAACACATATATTTTTACACATCATGTTATATCATTAGAGAGGGTTGGAAAGAGGGATTAGTTAGCCATATGTTAAATCGCCAATTTATATATTGGGGAAAATAAATGGAACAAAAAAAATTTATGCATTGGCTTCCCACCTATGTTGGGTGGTGCAGTATATGAAATCTAGAAATATAATGAATAAAGATTCTACATTTAATTAATAGCAACTAAAGATATCATCCCACACGACAATCGGATACCATCGCAATGGTCTTGGAAATATGATTTAATATGTGCACACAAACATCAAGATTCATCATCATTAATAAATCTTATTTTGTGTTTTAGAAAATTAACAATCATTAATTTACCATTAAAAAAATAAAATTCTTATTATCCCATTTCATTAACAGAAAATGCTTCTATAATTCATATTTCTATTTCCAAATTTCTATTAAATCATCTTATACTGTCTATTTTACCATCATATGGTACGTTTTTAATATTTCAATTATGCATTCAATAACACTGAAACCCATGAGTTCATTTATAAACCATTTACTATTCAATAACAAAGGTTTTCTGGGAACATTCTTAAAAATACTTAAAGGAAGATGCACTATCATTGAAAAGGTCATGAAACAGGTAGTCATAAATCAAAAAAAAACTTCAAGAAAACTATCCATCGAGAGGAAAAAATATTTAAAATAGGAAAATAAATCTATTAACTCATATGGGACAACTAATCAATATCCCAGACCAAATACTGCGAAAATAGGATATCATAGTTTTCAAATTGTTTTATTCATCCAAACATCTACCTCATCCCCATGAATATGTAATGTGTAAGACCATATTTCACGTCAAGTCATATATACATTTCTTAACATCCCAACCATGCCAGGTATCATAGGAAAACACATTAATGTATCAAAAAAGATAAATAACATAAATATATAGAACTATATTTTCAATATAGAAATTTGAATAGGTAACCAAGTCCATAAAACAAAGTAATATAATCCAATAAAAATCTAGGATGGTATGATAATAACTACAAGTATTTAATTATAAAAAATAGAATTTTTACATTACATTGTTGAATTAACTAATTCATTATGATCCTATTTTATAAATAAATGTCCCAAATATAGGATCTAATGATGTATATAAATTAACAATGGGTATTATTTAATCAAAAAATTCATATCTAGAAATTTTCAAGGTTTTTTTTTAAATTTAAACCATATCATCCATATCAAGGAACAATAATAATCACAAAAATCTATTGAATACAACTATAAAATATCAAGTGGCATCAAAAGAAACATAAATAGTATGTGATCATTGTATAAATTTATTTATTTAATTCCTAATATCTATATTTTTTTCTTTATTAAGTTTATTCCACCATTACCCAATGAATATAAAACAAGTTAATCCAAATATTTCACATAAAATAAGAATATATCATGAATCCACTACCTTGTTAAGAAACCTTAAATTTTTTTGAATAAGAATGGTAGAATATGTACAAATCTATAGTGACATATCCCATTATAAACAAGTTGCAACAATAGATATATCCCACCATGAATCTACCATCAATAATCGATAAAAACAACATGAATAATAAATGAAACATTATTTTATAGCATGGAAAGGGAGAACATGAGAAAAGATGACAAATAAAGAAGAATAAATCTATCCTCAGACCACCATCAAATCTATCTCCATATGTTGGGAAAAAATACTACCAATGGGGGATGAAAGGTCTCTAATGATCTCCTATCGCCACCTAGGGTTTGAAGTATTAGGGATGAAATAAAAGAAATTCTTGTGGAATTTTTGAATTTATATAGTATGGATAAAACAGAAGGCCATGACCCAAACCCCATTCACTATATAATAATAAGTAGATTTTTTACTCAAATCATGGAATAGAAATGGTTTCCATATCATAATGGTCCCAATAAAAGCCACGCTTCAGAATCTATGGTGGAAATCCCCATAAATATCCCTCTTTCCAAAACATAACCAACACTAATCCTATAAAGCTAGAATAACAGCACTGAACAACTATGAATCCATTCCATTTAATTCCTAACATCTTTATAGCTGAGTTTCCTAACCCCATAGACTCCACGATGTAGTCTTAATCTCATCTTATATAGACCCTTAAGAATGAAGAGACAAGGAAACAAGGTTCCTAGAGCTCCATGACACAAACTAAGTACTAATACATTACCTTCCCTAGATCAATGGAGGCCCCAAAACATTCACCCATAACACCATACCGTAGGGTCCAGCACTTTTTCATAATTTACCCATCTTCATATATTTTATAAACCCTTAAATTATACTCCATGCTGAAACCTACCGGGCCATGATGAAACCACTTCTCCAGCTGAAACAGCGTCTTAAACCACACTTATACTCCTCCATCCCATCATGAACTCCTCCAAAACATAGAATCTAAATGAATGGTCATGGTAAAAATTGGTCCCTTACATTATATAATTCTCAAACATTTCCCACCCTATGGAATTTAGTCCAAACCCAAAGAAGAAAAGAAAGGGGAACATAACAATTATATCATGATATATCACTTAAGGATATCGCTATAAGAAAATAATTCCAACACGTTAGAGTCGAAAGGTTCATAAAGACATTACATCATCCATCATATAAATAAATCCATTTAAATTCATACATAAAATCTCCACATAAAAATAATACATTAAAAAACAGAAGGCATTCATTGTGAATCTATAACTCCCACCCCAAATCATTCTCTTCCAAGCCATTGTTCCACCACATGACACAAAACAAAGTAATAACACATCCTTCAAATTCTCTCTCATGAAATTCAAAGATCTCAATAATTCATTCCTCAAATTATGGATCATCTTAAACTATGATCTCATTACATTAAATGAGATGGTAATAATCATGATGATACCATGGAAGTTATGAAACATGAACCACATAACTAATTTAGATCATTTTATATGGAAGTACTAGCCAATACACAACAACTACACCATACACCGACAACTAAAAGGTATAACAAATCATTGTGGAGGATTTCACCTGTGAAAAACCCTGAAACTCTCATGATTAAGTGATATATTCACGAAAAGGTGACCTCAAACATGAAACTCTAGATGATTTATCCTATGACCATTATATGACTTATGATGACCCAATACTATCTACATTTATTCATGAATCACCTATGACTTATCTATAATCCTCTACACTAATTCTGATATGAGAATAGATGAATCTATAACCTTAGTTCAAAATAATGTTGATCAGAAGGGTAGGAAACAAAATTCTTTAAATAGAGACTTAAGTATGGAAGAGTAATACCTATTATTGTAATAAAACTCCACCAAGGTCAAATTCCTCTATCATGATCCTAAAAAATCTATAATTCATCTATGAAACATTTCCTATAATGTTTAGATAGACTTCTCTATCTAGATATTTGTATGTAGATGTAATTATTTGATAAGGAATAACTTAGAGTTGAAATCATATTGGTGCCTCTCCATTCATTAAAGGTAAAACTAGAATCAAAAATAGATATGATTATGTTTAGAACCCTATGATCACTCACTACCACCTCAAAAATTATTCCTTGACAAAAACTTCCCTGACAATGACTTCTTAAATGCTAAAACATGATATGACATCATCTATAAGTACAAAATCACAAATATAGTATTGTAACATCACTAATATTGAGTAGAACTTGTGATTATGTAAACCTAGATATCCTAAATCTTCCACTAGGGAATATTAAATGGTTTAATAAAATCCCCCAAAAACCTTGTGCTCAAACTATACACTTTCGAAAACCAAACCTCAAGATGAAAAATCAACAATTGGTCACTTTAACCCAGACAAAAAACACTAAACATGTGAAGTAAAATACATCTTAACCACACCAGGATGTTCCAATAAAGGAAAATTATGTAACTCATACAGTAGAAACTCACAAAACACTAAACTAATCAAGGTCCTTCCTTGAAACCACACTGGATGATAATATTCATTTAACCATCCCTCAAGATAATTCCCGAAAACAACTCTATCTCACAAAACAATCACCTGTAAATACCCCAATTGGGGCTCATCCACCTACTATTACAATGGTGAATACCCAATAACATTATAAATACAAACATTTCCATAAACAGCTTCTATAACAATGTGCATTATGTAACGCTCCTCCATCACCATCCAAGCATCACCATACTCACACATGAAATCCCTATGTGAATTTCTACTTAGAGAATGATATAGAACATTAAATATCCCTATAATATCGAAAATCGTAAAGTCATAATTCAATAATAATTTTATCAATTATTTCTACCACAAATTTTATCAAAATGGGAGAATATTTCCATCAAGATCATATGATTTTTGAAGACCCAAAATCACTCACCTATGGTGAAATCCATCTAAAAATTTAGATCAAAAACTACTATAGAAAGTTCAATATCCTTGTCAGTATATTTAAATTCATGAGTTTGAATCTATATAGACCCATAAGAAATAAACCCTCCCATTTTTATAATAACACTACATAAGAAAATATGTGGTGTGTAATAATAAACCTCCAACAAAATTCCCTCCTTTATAAAATAATGAACAAGATAAATGAACTGAATATCCTTTAAATATTGAAAAAAATCATGGAAATGGTGATTCTATGTAAAACCCTGGTCCTTTATGGTTAATTATATTAAAGGATTAACAATAAAATAGATGCTTGGAATGAATATCCTCTAATAGATAGCGTAAAAATGGAATCTATACACCTCTAAAATATTATTGGGGGCTACCAAGAAACAACCAACTCAATATTCAATGGATATATGGAAAATATTAACTGATCTAGAACATTTCTAATTAAATTCACCTAATGGACCGATAACATAAACATTGATAGCTTCCCTAATAGATTATTATTCTAAACCAAACCATCTTAATGATTCTATACATGCTCCTCCTACAACACTAAATACACAACCATGGAATAAATCAACAACACTATAATCTTATGTAGAAACTCGTGGAAAAAATAGTTCATTAGTCCCTTGAACATGGATAAAACATTCATAACATCGAATTCCATTACAATGAACTCATAATTTTTTTTAAAGTATCTAAAATTATTCTTCATAATATCCTCATTCTTCATCCACATCTGAAGATACCCTAACCTCAAATAGATATATAAGAACAATCTATCTCTCTTCATGTAATCAAATAAACCATTAGCACATAAAATAGGATATAGTTTCTTTACTGAAACATGACTCAAGTGATGATAATCGATACAAAAAAGAATTCATTCGTATTCCTTACTCAAAAACACAAAAAGGGTACCCAAATGTGACACACTATGTTGAATAGAATATCTATACATTGGAACACCAAACTAAATTTTTAGCTACCGTAACTCATAGGATAATATCTGATATGAGGACATCTATTTCAAAGAAGAATATATTTTAAAATCTATTCCCAACTTGAAGGATCATTGAGGGTTCATCATCATAACCTATTATTGATAAGTATTAGGGTACTCTTATGAAACATTAAGAGACATGGCCAACTAATCCTCTAATAATATCATTATCAGATCATCCATCAAGGAAGACATGGATTCAACAATCCTCTGACCCATCCATGGGTCTTTCTCTACAGAAAACATGATATTATCTTCATCATTGTCATATAATATCACTCTCCTCATATACAAATCCATTATACCCTACACCAAATATTTCTAATCCATGCCAATAATGATTTCATATTTATGTATCTACAAACATAGAGTGGGGACATTGATTTAATAGACCATAATGGTGGGGAAGATGAATCTATGGTATTCTTTTATGAATTATTCAATTTTAAAATTTATCCTCTTAAAAAATTTAAATCTCTTGATCCTATCAAAATTATCTCATAACCTCACCTCATTTGAAGTGGTAATTAAAGAGAGAGTAATGCACCATATTTAAAAGGTTTGAAATAAAACCCTCCTCCATTTAATGTTGTCTAAATTACCCAACAAATATTCATCACTATAATAACTAATGGTTATAATAGTAATTGGTTAGACACTATAACTATAATCCTTATACCACTGGTTAGTTACCCTAGTCATAATTGTCCTCTAAAATCAGTTAAACATGCCATTTAATGCCTCTTAATTAACTAGTTAGAAACCCTAGTCACAATATTCTTAGTAATATTTTCTTTAAAGATATAAATATCTAACTCTTATTTAGGATTTCTTATGTGACTCCTTGTTATGCTCTTACTCCATCAGTTCAAAAGATCTTTTCCACTCACATATAACTCCTTTAATTTCTTCAATTGGAGATAATGGTGATCTACACTACTGGTCTCAATACTCTTTCTCTCTTGATCTTGAAAAATATGGATCCCTTCATTTCTAACTAATCAATGGTGAAATAATTCTTCTCCTGTAAGAGATCTCCCAAATTATGAATCTCGTTATCTATTAGATACTAAAATGTATTGGAATTTTAATAATTCTCTTATAGTTATTTTTTAGAGTTCTAAAATAATTCTTCATTTTTATCTTTTAGTTCTTCTTCAGTTCCTTTACTATTTATACTCATTGAATAAT
This sequence comes from Viscum album, assembly GCA_963277665.1. Taxonomy (NCBI): domain Eukaryota; kingdom Viridiplantae; phylum Streptophyta; class Magnoliopsida; order Santalales; family Viscaceae; genus Viscum; species Viscum album. The sequence continues at coordinate 1,609,901,343 of OY728140.1, forward strand.
ATCATAGGAATATTTTTTCTCTATTTGAACTTTTAAACTCCCTTAATCTTCTATATAAATATTCTTATTAATCGAATATCATCTCCAAAACTAATTTGTAAACTCCATGATAATCATGGTATGATCCTCTCATTAAAAACCCATTTAAATATCCCCAAGAGTCAGAATATTTCCATCTGAAATATTTGAATATTATAATCCAAGAATCTCTTCCAATCTCACAAAATTTTAAATCTGTTAAAATCTTTCATAAGGTATGAATGAATTCTTTCAAAGCTATTTCTTATCCCACAACATGGAACTTCACTGTTTCTCACAAGTGAATTGAAAACTCTCCAAAAACATTAAATCACCCAGGGATATTTCACTATGACCTAGAAACCATAATTTATCTTCATTCCTATGTATATAGTGGTTACATAGCACAAAATTCATGATTATTTAGTGTATAATTTTTACACAGAGATTCATTCATGTACAATGATTATATAATGTTTACATAAAACTTTTATGATGTTTATAAAACACTAATTCATATTTACATATACATAATTGATGTATATGTATCATAGTTATTCTTTCATACACATATTTTCCTTTTAAAATTTTCTCCTAGTTGGAAAGACTTTGTGATAAGTGATTGTGCATATATGATAATTGATTGTGAGATAGATCAACAATGTTAAGTGACTATTTAAATCAACTATATGAAAAAAAAATCATAGCATATAGATAAACCATGAGAATAAAAAATGTATTGACTATATGAATAAATTATTTTGCATGAAAAATTATAGTGTTAAGTCGATAGATTGACCATATGAATGGATCAACTATTTGAATCAACTATAACATAGAAATTACATAATTACTTCACATTAAATGAGGGACTCTTAAAACAATATTCCTCCTTCCTTATTCAACTAAAAACATCTCCAATGATGTTGAAAAAACGTCACTACTTACACTAAAAATGGATTTATTTTCCATAAAAATCTTCACATTAATCATCACATTCATTCTTGAGAATTTATTCCATATAAATCCTCTATAAATTGTCACTTCAATCATAAAAAACATATTAACTTATTGAAATCAAATTAAATAAAATACTTTGGGAATAAACAATAATAAATATGCCCATTAGATATGTTTTCCTTGTATCTTCTCACAATATCTACACACATAATATAATTTTGATTGTCCCTAATTGGTGTAGTAAACTACAATAGAATTGGAAGCTTGTCCACCTCATATCTTAAAGAGTGGAATAGGTCATATTCATTGAAAGATTATAATTTTATTTAATAAAATAAATCATACTCCAAGGTATAATATAATAAGATAATACATATCAGAATCTATGGATCAACTAATTCTAGAAAATATAAAGCATGAATCTAACAATTTACAAAACCATGACCTTTCAATCCCTAATAACAACCACCTCCATATATGCACTCTTCTCATTGTCCCTTGAGATAATGGGAACCACAAGGTTTCTCCCTACGTGTCATATCTCTTCTATACTAATAAAAATACGGTGTACCTTTATGTTTAATCCTAGGAGGATTGTAATGGTTGATCCTAATGATGGCCAACATCTCCACATTAACTACTAAGGAATTCTCAGTACTAAATCTTCTAATAGACTAACCAACCACATATGAAAAAAATGATGCATGATCCACTGGAAGGGGTCTGAGAAGTTACAGACCCTATAAAATGGGAAATATAATGATGTAACTCACTCCCATTTTTTCAAGGAAATTGTCTTACTAGTAAACAATAAACAAATGTCAACATTTATTCTCCATAAAGATCCCTAATGACTCCCCAAATGAAATGAGTGAGTCTTATCCATCATCCACTTGATGACCTCTACCTTCATTATAAAATACAGATACACTAGAAACTTGACTAGGATGAACTATCATAGGATCATTCAATGATAATCCTCATTAAAATTCCCTTTTCTACCCTCCACATCTAGAAGATGCAAGGAAGAATAACACAAGGTAGATATTGAACGCTCTCATTCTAGAACTCCACCAGTGGAGAGTAAGGATCTCTTATAAACCCCCCCCCCCCCCACCCCCTTTGTGGTCGATGAAATAAAATCATCTTGAAACTAATCACAAAGAATCTCCCATAAAATGATCAGTGCTTCTGGATCACCTAGAAATATAATCTTCCACTACCGAGTTGTACTAAAGAACATACTAACTACCAATAGAAACTATTGCTCATTCTATGAATGGGTCAAGGTAAAATAAATATCCAAATTATAATTCCAATACTCAATCTCCTTATATAAAATAATTTCCTCATAATTATTAGATATCTATCACTAAAAATATCCAAGTGTCTTCCTCTAAGAATCATTAACATCGATATCAAATCTATAGTGATTTACTTGCACATCTTGCTAAACATCATTATCACAAGGCTAATGTGGACTTTGATCATGATCCATGCAAGTAAAAGAGTAATTTTTAGGGACTCAATAAACATAGAATATAAAATATTTAAGGTTAAATAATAAATGTTTGACCCATTTATCATTATCTACATAATTCAATAATAGGTGCATACAATCATGATTATTTACCTATATCTCTACCAAGTATGTAGAATCACATCTATGTGTAACTTAAATAAACATATTTTCCCTATATCAGATCAGAGGGTGACATAAAATATTGTATCTAATATAGTCTAACTTGTTTACATTATGTACTTCATCCAGATGATACTATTTCCGTACCAAACTTAGCAATCCCCACACGTGCCTATCCCCAAGATCCATCCTATCACCCAACCATTAGCTTTGATACAACTCTATCTGGATCCCCCTCTAGAGTTAACCCTTATGGACCAATAATGAATATGGGGATATACCCCAAATACCCCATCCAATAGTAAATAATTTGGAGACTTGCATCAAGGGTATAAATTGGATAAAAATGGGTGTCATTACCTACCATATTAAATTTTAAGGATAAATGGTTAGATGAGGTCCTTTAATTGACATTGATCATAAATGAATAAACCATACCAAGACATTAATACAGTTAAATAAAAGTGAAGAAATTTCAATAATACAAAAAATAATCCTTGTTCGGGGACACTAACTCTAATAGCTCCTGAGAAACTCCCAGAGTTAGTAATTACTAGCTTGATCCCCAGCCAGTTTTTTCTGGCCTATATTTTTTTATATATAGGGATGGAATAAAAGAATAACAAGTAGGATCCTCCCTAAAACCTCTCTTGAAAATATTAAATAAGTATAAAAAATCCCAATGAATAATTTAAATAAACCCAATCATCACAAAAATAGGTAAAATTATATCCCAACCAATCCAAGGTTTTATCACCAAGTTACTTATAGAAGTAAGAAACTATATATTAGAAGAATATACATAACAAATGTTTATCATATCTACATCCCCATTTTTTTCACTCTAACACACTAATTCCATACATCCTATGATAGAAAGCTTTTTATAATCCATCCTTCCCCCAAAATCTATATCATAGAAAACCCATCATCTCATCTCACATCCCATGTGTAAAAACCTAACCCAACCCATTTTATTAGGAAGGACTGAAGTAATACTAACCACAAAAAGATTAAGATAAATGCCAAGATCATGATTTGATCATGGTGAAATATTTACCCTAACAGGAAAAAACATAAAATAGATAACTCCACATAATATAATAAACATTATAAATGATATAAGAACCCAAATAACACTAATAATATAATAAAATAGAACCAAAATAAGATCCAAAATAGAAAAAAAAACAACCAAAATACAATATAAATAAAGAACCAAATATCCCTAAAGAGACCAAGGAATTGATGAGACACTATAATTAACTCCACTGCCTGATATATCCAAGATTTAACTCCTAAAAATTAGATTGAAAACTCAAGGTTCTATTTTAGCAAAGTAGAATACCTACCAATTATGACTATCATGGTCAACTGTGTTTTTATATTAATCATTATACATATTTAGGGTAGAATATTGAATCATTAGACAATCAAAAAGACTTCCAACACATGACACTACTACAAGAACAAGTTATAAAAAAATTATAGAAAATAAGCGAGATCATTATAAAATACTGTTAGAAATATCTATATAAATAAGAAATGAAAATAACTCACACCATGAAGATATTCCAGGCCATGTACTCAAACACACATGAAATACCCAAACCAATTCAATTTTTTAAATCCGGACCATTGAATAGTTCATACTCATGAGCTGTATTAGTCCCTCTATGCCCAAGTCATCACCTAGTGGTATAATATAGCGTTTTGTAACTCTAGAATAGGTATCCAAGTAAGTACCAATGATTCCCCACTAATATGAATCATGAACTCACACACCCATATATAAGAAATTTTATTATACCCAAAACCTTACTTTCAAAACCATTTCACATTTTTGAAATTCATCAGGAACATTGTAAATGATTCAAAAAACAATTTTTTCAAATCCATAAGATCATGTTTTACAAAAACTAATTTATCCTAACATCCATTTTATACATGAAATTTTTATTTGTAAAACTAAACCTTATAGTGCTAGAAAAGTTAATAGAATGAGAGGCCATCTACCTTAATACGTTCTTTTTTAAAAACAACACCACAACAAATTATATCTAGGTTTCCTCCTCCGTTCCCTTCTATAATCCCAAAGTTTATTAATCACAACATGCCCTAACCTATATATATAGGAATGGAATACTTATAATAGTGTGTCTACCAAAAATATAAAAAGGTTATTACTAATAAAATAAGAACCCAACTGCATAGCTTGATTCCTTTTGTATAAATCTTGAGTATTATTGAGACCAGTATCCATGAGGAATGAGATTACCAAAAAAATTTGAAATGGATTAGGGTTAGAGGGAAAGAGGTGGTAGACTAATTAGAATTGAATGGTGTTGGACACAATAAATTTTCTAGGATTGAAATCATTTATGAATAAAAATCTTAGTTTTCATAATGAATTAATAGGGTACCAAACCCACCAAAATTTATGTTTACATTTTCTAAAAGTCATGAAACCCCTTTTGGCTATGAATCACATTCTTGTCGTGAACAAAATTTTCCGGCCATGAACATCCTCAAACATGTTTCTAATTATTTTTTCCCCGAAAATATTGTGGTTGTAAATAAACATTCATGTCATGAATAAACTCTTATAGAAAGATCTGATAATCTATTATACTTAATATTAACACCCCGAGATTTTATGAAAAATATTCTTTTAAATTTTATTTATGTCTTGTGTTGTACGCTACACCAAAAGGAGCATGCACTATATGCATCCCTGACTAGGCTTGCCTTACACACAATCGCGACCTTCCACGATAGCGTGTGTTGTATGCAATACCGACTTTCACTAGACAACGATATTCTATTAAAATATTATTAAAAATATCCGTTAGGAATAGTAATAACAACTTTTTGAAATTTGTTAAATTTAAACATTCAAAATGGACTTCATTTTTGGATTCAAAATATCGAAATTAGTCTAGGGTGAATTTTTGGTATTTTTCTGAAATCTTTCAAATTTTGATAAATAGTGAAAACCCAGGATTACTATTTAAAAACCGACTTTTTATTTAAATATTTATTTATTTTATTTAAATTTATTTTAAGTAAAAATTGATACATAATACCTATATATGTTCAAAGTAATTCATTGGAGTCATTTTATAATAATTTTAGATATATAAAAATTTTATTGAACTTTTCACCGTCTTTTACCCATCTCCTAGGAGAATTTGCAAATTCAAATAAAACTTCATTTTACCGCTTCTGTGAGTGGAATTTTAAAAATCCAATAGACACGGTTAATATCAAGGACTAAAATGTGGTTCAATGAGATGAAAATAATTTTTGGTGAATAGTAACTTTGTACTTTTTTACCACGGTTAAAAGTAAATAGGATAATTAAGGCTAAAATGATATTATTATGACCCTAACACAAGTCGTAATTCTATTGGATAAGTTTAATTCGATCAAAAACAACCTTAGGAATAAAATAATACCATTTAGGCCCACTTGTATTAGATAAGCACATTTATTATTAATTTATTTAAAGAAGGGTTAAAATAGTTAAAATCAATGTTTAATAAATTAATAATTTTTAATATAGTGTTATATATAAGATACATTCGACTATAAATATTAATTATAAAGATAAAAACATTTATTACATAATGGTATTTTATTTATAATTTTTAGACATTAAATAATTTAATTTATTTATGACACAATGATGATGCAGTAATTCTCTTCTTAATGAAATATTGACATAATTGATGCTATAAAAACCCAAATAAATGTAATTGGAGACTTTTTGTGAATTCCACTAATTTTCTAGGTTAGTATGACACGTCAGTATTGATTTATTTAAATATTTTCGAACTAATCATTCTTTTATAATTTTCACAAAAAATGAATTACCAAATAGTGTCAAAATTGATATAAAATAGTTTTTAAAACAAATATTATATTATTAATTGTTATTTTATTCCTAAAAATATATGGTTCGTCCAAATGACTTAGATAAGATTATATATATAAATAATAAACAACATGGGGTTAGTTTGGCTTTTTATTGTATGTTTATTAACCATATAGTGTAGGAAAACAAGAAGACACGGTAAAAGAAATATTATTTAACTTAAAGTTAAAACTAAATGATAAGGATAAAATAGAAACATAAAAATGTATAAATTATATTTGATGAGATTATTTCGACCCATCCCCACCTTAGCTTATAAATAACTCAATTTGGATCTATTAAAAACCGAAAATGACTTTATAACAAAATAATATTTTTAGTTATTCTAAAGGTGCCATTCTCCTCCCTTATAAAAGGGAACCTCCTCCCTCTCTTCCTTACAACACTTTGAGCCTTAAAGCTCAGCCAAACCCTACCAAATTATTTTCTACACTTCTCTAGAAACATCCTAGAGGTCCTGGTCTTCCTCAAAGTCCAATTTTAGTGCCCTAAGAGGAGGTCTCAAAGAGGCGCTTCAAAGAAGAGGTAATGTATGTTACCGATTCTTTCAACTGTATGTCTTCTTCTACTTATTTTTATTTAGTTGTTTCATTATGAAGTAATAACATAAGTATCACTCATATACGGATATGTTATTATAAGTATGAAACAACCCTATTTCACCATCTATCCATCCTACGGAAAACGAAATCCCTGCACGTACGTACGTACGGAATACCTTCTCCATGCCATGGTGTAATCTGTTTTTCCAACACAACCTTACATGGATGGGTATAATGGTGAAAATAATAACTATAAATAGTTATTATAACATCATACTGATTCTTATATATTTTATCATCCACTCCAATTAAATTCAATAATTATGGGAACGATATCATCGCTCGTGCGTACGTACGGACTACCGTCTCCACGACGTGATGAGATTCATTCTCAATGATTAACCATTCATGAATGATTATAAAGTATATATATATTAAGTAATCATGAAATATATGACATAATAATGATACATTATTTCTGTATATATATATATATGTCATCCAAATAATTCCATTCAATTCAATGAGGAAACGAAAACAACGTTCATGCGTACGTAAGGCCTACCGTCTTCATGAACGGTGTATTTCTTTCAATTTATTGATCTATTATATATATGTATATTCTGAATATATATTATATATTAATCATGTTTTATATTATTTAATTAAGTAATAATTATCTAAGTAATCATATGAATAATTACAAGTCAAAACAGAGACGACAAATGAAACGATTTAACCCAAAATGCTCTTTAACATTGAATTTTCAAAAGAAAGGGTAATATAAAGTCATAAGTGAACCATATATGATATCATAACAATGAATATGATTCTGTAATAAATCAATGACATTATTTAAATCATTATATAGGAGTTTTGGATACGTACGAAGCATATCGGACCTAAGGTAAGGGATAATTTTGCAAATCTCATTTTTTATCCGAGATTTCTTATACGTAAGTATTTACTGGGGTTATTGTTATCATCCATGTACATGTTTTATAAAAGTGTTTTTATTTATTTTTAATGTCCTTTGTACACATTTTGAATTTTACTACATGGTATGTAAGGAATCTTTCTTTTTTTACCTTACGAGATACTTTTTTTACTTTTCCGACATAAGTACGAGGAGAATGTTTATTTACTTATACAGAATGAAAGGATTTTTAAAGTTTTATAAAGCATTATTTTCATGAAGCTTCCTACAAAATATTTTATGACTATTTTCAACAAAATCTATTTTATTTTAATATTTCATGGCATTTTGTTAAAAGAATATTATTTTGAATAATAAAGGATATTTTTCTCAAGAATTCATTTCAAGTGTTTTATCAAAACAATTTTCCATCTAAGTTGACATTATTTAATATGTGTATGTTTCAAGTGTAATGTCTCAATGATTTACATGGCTTCACTTTTCTTATTATGAAATGATATCCATTTCTTTTATATGGATTATGTGATGATGGGATGATGTTTATGAAACCCATTTTATTCATTGGGTTATTATGAATGATGTATGTTTATTTTGTGGCACAAGTAAGAATGATTTCATTATTAGATGGGTGGAACCTATATCTCCCTCCAATTAATTGGGTAAAGATTTATATCTCATGAGATATACATGGCTGGAATGGTAAGTTAATCCGGTTCAGTGTAACAGCACTGAAACGAGGAGTGAACTCGATTCAGAAAGGGACTTTGTCCACTAAGATGGTCTTGGCAGCAATGCCTTGGATTCTATGGAAATCATGACATGTGCTGAATGGTTTCCACAATTACATGTTTTATTCCCATTATATTTTATCATGATTGATGTTCCATTATGATATATGCCTTACGTACTTCCATAATTTATGTCTTTTCTCAAGATTTTGATGTTTAAATTTCATGTTCAAGTATTTACTTTCAAATGTTTATGGATTGTTTTATGTTCACTATGTTTGACCTTACAGAGTACTTTGAGCTCACCCTTTTTATATTTTCTTTTCCCCGGGATATAAATAATGGTTTTAGGTATGAAAACAAAAGGGGAAGATCATTATGGGATAATTTGAAGATCCTTCACTACAATTATTATATTACGTTCCAAGTTTCAAAAGACACTAAACTATTACGGTCCTTTGGTGTCTGTTTTTTGTTATGTACTAAGTATTCTGAAAAATTAATGTAATGTCCATGTACGTCAAGCTTCGGGTCTCTACATTTGGTATCAGAGGAAAGGTTTAGTAAACAGTTGGAAACTAGGATGTGAGAACTTTAGTGAGCTCCCCAGATATATTTCTAAGGTATGTCTAGGTATGTTCTTAAGGTTAAGTATAAGTATAGGTTATAGTCCTAGTATTACGGTAACGATATTAGTATTAATCCTAAGATGTTAGATGTATAAGGTACTTCCCCTTGATTATGTTATTTTCCTTGTATGATTTTTGCCTCTCACAGAATTCTTTTTGTGTTTTAGTCAATGGAGGGAACCAGAAGGAATTCAGTTAACATTGAATCCAATGGAAAAATTGGTGACTATGAGCAAAAAAATTTCGTAATTCCTATAGAGAAAGATATTGTGATTATGACGAATTAGTCATCGCGATATATGATTAACAAGGTAAAATTTAGTGTTATGCCTAATTCATCAAATAAGAGAAGATATACTTGTATTCATGTTCGCATGTTGAGGAGCATAAAGAAAGAAAGATTGAGATTTCTAAACAAGGGAATAATAACCTTGAGGAATACCTCAAATGGAGGAAAAGATGTTATTTGTTTGGAAAAAGGGTCATAGAGTGACAGACTATTATGGAGTTCAATGTCTTATTTGTGGAGAACATAGGCATTACCAAACTCAATGCCCTAACCTAAAAAGATACTTCTAAATCAAGGAAGGAATTACTCTAGGACAATAATTGAAGAGGATGGATTAAAGTTTTTATGTATTGGTATTAAAGAATAATGTTTTTGAGGTACTTTTATGGTGTATTAGAATATTTTTGTACTAGTCTATTGTGATTTTCAATAATTTTATGGTACCAGTAACCATGAAAAGTGATTCAAATATTTTGGATAGCAGATGAAATGCGCAAAATGAAGGGTTAAGGAGAAAATGAAATGTTTGATAGTATTAATGAGCTCATGATTGATATAAGAACTAAGTTATATCATGGTTTGAGTACAAAGATTTTTGAGGATTTTGGTATGTGGAAAGTGTTAACTTTTAACTGCATTCATGTTTTAACTAAGGTTCAATGGGTATTCATTTTTTTTCAAGAGAATACATGATTAAGGCCTTCTAATGTTTGGAATGTGACCAACAAGACATATCTTATGATATATGGGGATCAACGATGGTATTAACATTCTTGTTATATGAACTCTCTGGTAATCGTTTTCACTATAATATGAGATTGGACATCAGTATTTTGGATAAGCCTAAAGATTGGAATGGATTATATTGGAAATAAGTTAGTATTGTTTAAGGCTATAAATTTTTCAATATTATTAATGGAAAGTTATAATAATTCATTTTTATAAAAAAAAGGACAACATGCAGGACGAGCGACAGCCCATCACGTCGGACAAGGTTGTGGTAATCAAACCCACAACCGAAGTGCGACTGGCATTTATCACCTACCACTGGCCTACAGGAAGTCCCCGGTTAGTAGAAACTAGTTTTATTTTATTAAGAGGTATTATAGATGAAGTATAAGTCCATTTTGGTAATCATATACGATTAATCTCACTATAGATGGACTTATGTATATTTGATAACTTTTGAAAACTTTTTGTTTGAGACAGATGGAATGACCCATCATTCTATCACATGATCTACTAACACTTCACGAATTACAAATTCAACATCATTTATTTAAGAGATGAAGTGGATATTGTCCAAGGAATGACCAGTGGTGAGACTGTACCAAAATCAAGACAGTATTTCTTCTAATTCTAATTTCTTAAACTTTAGGGAAATGATCTTGAAAACAAAAAATTTTGGCCTAGTGCCCTTATATCCGGTGAATCAGATGGTACCTTAGATCATCACAAATTTATGGATTTGTGATTGATGTCTTTTCAATTGCCATGTTCTCTACCACTCTCCATCAGAACATGATGGTTAGATTTCTCTTCCATATCCATATTTTCATCTATGTGGAAACCCGATGACTAGTTAATTTGGGTAACCGTTACGTTTCATACATTAGATTTTAAAGATTATTTTTTTATTCCTATTTACAATGTGGGTTTCTATTAAATAAACATTCGAGTAGTAAACCATTTATAACTCCGACGAATTTCGAGGGCGAAATTCATTTTAAGGGGGGTAGAATGTAACACCTCGAGATTTTATGAAAAATATTCTTTTTAATTTTATTGATGTCTTGTGTTGTATGCTACACCAAAAGGAGATTGCACTATACGAATCCCTGACTAGGTTTGCATTACACGCAATCACTACCTTCTACGATAGCGTGTGTTGTACGCAATACTGAGTTTCACTAAACAAAGATATGCTATTAAAATATTATTAAAACTAGTCGTTATGAATAGTAATAAACACTTTTTAAATTTTTTAAATTTCATCTTTCAAAATTGACTTTATTTTTGGATTCATAATATCGAAATTATCCTAGGGTGAATTTTTGGTATTTTTCTGAAAGCTTTCAATTTTTGATGAATAATGAAAACACTAGGTTACTATTTAAAACCCAACTTTTTATTTAAATAATTATTTATTTTATTAAAATTTATTTTAGGTTAAAATTGATACATAATACCTATATAATTTCGAATTAATTCATTGGAGTCATTTTATAATAATTTTAGATATATAAAAATTTTATTGAACTTTTCACCGTCTTTTACCCATCTCCTAGGAGAATTTGCAAATTCACATAAAACATAATTTTACCGCTTCTATGAGTAGAATTTTGAAAATCCGATAAACACAGTTAATATTAAGGACTAAAATGTGGTTCAATGAGATGGAAATAATTTTTGGTGAATAGTAGTTTTTTGCTTTTTTTACCACGGTTAAAAGTAAATAGGCTAATTAAGGGTAAGAATGTTATTATTATTACCCTAACACATGTGCTGATTATATTGGATAAATGTAATTCGACCAAAAACAATCTTAGGAAAAAAATATGACCATTTAGGCCCACGCGAATTAGATTAGGACATTTATTATTAATTTATTTAAAGAAGGGTTAAAATAGTTAAAATCAATGTTTAATAACTAAATCATTTTTAATATAGGGTTATACATAAGATAAATTCGACTATAAATATTCATTATAAATCTAAAAATATTTCTTACATAATTTTATTTTATTTATAATTTTTATACATTAAATAATTTAATATATTTATGACACAATGATGATGCAGTAATTATCTTAGTAATGAAATATTGACATAATTGATGTTATAAATACCCAAATAAATAAAATTTGAGAATTTTTATGAATTCCACTAATTTTATAGGTTAATATGACATGTTAGTATTTATTTAGTTAACGTTTTTATAACTAATAATTCTATTATGATTTTCACAAAAATCAATTACCAAATAGTGTCAAAATTGACATAAAATAGTTTTTAAAACAAATATTATATTATTAATTGTTATTTTATTCCTAAAAATATAAGTTTAGGCAAAATTTCTTAGATAAGGTTATATATATTAATAATAAACAATTTGGGGTTCTTTTGGCTTGTTATAGTATGTTTGTTAACCTTATAGTGTAAGAAAACAAGAAGACACCATAAAAGAAAACCTATTTAACTTAAAGATAAATCTAAATGATAAGGTTAAAATAGAAACCTAAACTTGTCTAAATTCTATTGGATGAGAGTACGTCAACCCATCCCTACCTTAGCTTCGAAATAACTCAATTTTGAGATATTAAAAATAGAATATGACTTTATAATAAAATAACATGTTTAGTTATTCCAAAGGTGCCCCTCTCCTCCCTTATAAAAGGGAACCGCCTCCCTCTCTTTCTCACACCACTTTGAGCCTTGAAGCTCGGCAAAAATCTGCCAATTTATCTTCTCCACTTCCCTAGAAACAACCTAGAGGTCATGGTCTTCTTCAAAGACCAATTTTAGTTCCCTAAGAGGAGGTCTCAAAGAGGCGCTTCAAAGAAGTGTTAATGTCTGTTTCCGATTCTTTCAACTTTAATTCTTCTACTTATTCTTCATTAGTTGTTTAATTATGATGTAATAACATCAATATCACTAATATACTGATTTTTTATTATAATTATGAAAAAACCCTATTTCACCACTTATCCATCTTATGGAAAACGAAATCACTGCGTGTGCGTACGTACGGAATATCGTCTTCATGTCGTGGTGTAATATATTTTTCCAACACCACCTTACATTGATGGGTATAATGGTGTAAAGAATAACTATACATATTTCTTATAACATCATAATGATTATGATATATTTTATCATCCACTCCAATTAAATTCAATAATTATGGGAACGATATCATCGCTCGTGCGAACGTACGGACTACCGTCTCCACGACGCAATGAGATTCATTCTCAATGATTAACCATTCATGAATGATTATAAAGTATATATAATAATTAATCATGAAATATATGACATAATAATGATATTTTATTTCTTTATATATATGTATATGTAGTTCATCCAATTAATTCCATTCAATTCAATGACGAAACGAAAACAACGTTCATGCGTATGTACGGTCTACCATCTCTATGAACGGTGCATTTATTTCCATTTATCGATCTATTATATATATGTATATTCTGAATATATATTATATATAAATCATTTTTTATATTATGAAATTAATTAATCATGATCTAAGTAATCATATGAATAATTACAAGTCGAAACACAGATGACAAATGAAACGATTTAACCCAAAACGCTCGTTAACATGGAATTTACAAAAGAACGGGTAATATAAAGTCATAAGTGAACCATATATGATATCATAACAATGAATATGATTCTTGAAATAAGTCAATGACATTATTTAAATCATTATACAAGATGTTTGGATACGTACGAAGCATATTGGACCTAAGGTAAGGGATAATTTTGCAAATCTCATTTTTTTATCCGAGATTGCTTATAAGTAAGTATTTACTAGGGTTGTTGTTATCATCCAAGTCCATGTTTTCTAAAAGTGTTTTTATTTATGTTTAATTTCCTTTTTACCCATTTTGACTTTTACTACATGGTATGTAAGGAATATTTCTTTTGTTTACGTTACGAGTTACTTTTTTTACTTCTCTGACAAAAGTACGAGGAGAATGTTTTTTTAACTTATACGGCATGAAAGGATTTTTACGGTTTTATAAAGCCATATTTTCATGAAGCTTCTTCCAAAATATTTCATGACTATTTTCAACAAAATCTCTTTTATTTTAAAATTTCATGTAATTTTGTGAAAAGAAAATGATTTTGATGAATAAAGGATATTTTCCAAGAATTCATTTCATGTTTTATCAAAACCATTTACCATCTAAGATGACATTATTTCATATGTGTATGTTTCAAGTGTAATGTCTCTATGATTTACATGGTTTCACTTTTCTTATTATGAAATAATATCCATTTCATTTATATGGATTATGTGATGATGGGATGATGTTTATGAAACCCATTTTACTCGTTGGGTTATTGTGAATGATGTATGCTTATTTGGTGGCACATGTAAGAATGATTTCATTATGAGATGGGTGGGACATATATCTCCCTCAAATGATTTGGGTAAAGATTTATATCTAATGATATAGACTTGGCTAGAATGGTAAGTTAATCCAGTTCAGTGTTATAGGACTGAAACAAGGAGTGAACTCGATTTAGAAAGGGACTTTGTTCACTAAGATGGTCTTGGCAGTAATGCCTTGGCTACTATGGAAATCATGACATGTGATGAATGGTTTCCACAATTGAATGTTTTATTCCCATTATATTTTATCATGATTGATGTTCCATTATGATATATGACTTACGTACTTCAACAATTTATGTCTTTTCTCAAGATTTTGATGTTTAAATTTCATGTTCAAGTTTTTACTTTAAAAATTTTATGGATTGTTTTATGTTCACCATGTTTTCCCTTAATGAGAATTTGGTCTCACCCTTTTTATGTTATATTTTCCCCAGGATATAAAGAAATGTTTTAGGTATGAAAAAAAAGGGGAAGATCTTTATTGGAGAAGTTGAAGATCCCTCACTACAATTAGTAGATTACCTTCCATGTTTCCAAAGACACTAAACTATTACGGTCCTTTGGTGTCTATTTTTGTAATGTACTGAGTATTCTATAAAAGTAATATAATGTCCATGTACGTCAAGCATTAGGTCTCTACATAATCTTCTGAACAAATAATGTTGACCTACACAACCATTAAAAACATAAAAAAGGAATATTTTAAAACACGGACATACCTAAAACTAGGGGTGTCACATTATTCAAACCATTGGGACTTATATCCTAAACAATCTTGAGGGTTTTAATGCTTTGCAAAATTTCGGACCATTTTGAACATTTATGATTCTCTCATTCCTAAGTCTCCTCTAACATTTCCCCATGTTTCCATAATACTCACACCAGTGATATTCTTCTCCCACATAAGACCTTGTATTTCCTATCTAGAATGTGCATCGACTAGTGAATAAGCATCGCATCAGGATCAAGATTCACCTGATCTATAAAAATCACATGGTCATGAATAGTTTGAAACTACTTCAATTTCATGATATGGAAAATATATTGAATTGAAATTAATCTTAGTGGTAGAGCTATCTATTATGTAACATCACCAATAAATTCTAACAGTTCAAAAGGTACAATATATCGAGGGGAAAAATTCTATACTTACCCAAGTTATAACTCCCCAACCATGTCGAATGAAGAAAGAATACATTATTGGACACATATAAAGAAAAAAAACCATGTGTAATATTCCCAATATGATTTAAAACAACTCCAAAATATCTCTATCATTTTGTTTATCGATTGTATCTTCTCAGTGGTCTCACACACTAGAATTGGTCTAATTAGTGATGTTTCCCTAATATCTTGCAATTTCATATATAATTCCATATATAAAATATCCTAATGACTAATTATATATGATAAATCACTCATGTGAATATGGTTTTCCCATAAACCATCATATTTAATCACACAAGATTTTATCATATCTTCCATTATCTGAATCATATGCTCTGACCAGTCTTTTTTTTGGGATGATATTTTGTTCTTATAGTCATCTTGGGTTATAGGGCCTATTTCAATAGCTTCCAGAATCATAAGTTTAATCAAGGGTATCAATTAAATACAAAAGAAAATGGTCCCAATACAATTTGTCCACTTCATGAATATAGAGCCTTAATAATTATTTTACTATTTATAACATTTAAATTGTAATAGAATGTGTCAACTTTATTAGTTGGTCAACAATCACATAAATAGAATAATTATTCTGAAGTGTATGTAGTAAATCTATGACAAAGTTCATAACTAACTGATTCAATTTCTATTCTGGTATAAGAAATGATTTAAACATCCCACCTGGTCATTTATTATCGAACATCACCTTCTGACAAGTGAGGCATCTCAAAACATACTCGACCACATTCCTTTTCATACACGACCATTAAAAATTTTCCTTTAATTAACTATAAAAATTCAATATACCTAGGTGAATTTACATCTTTGAAAATTGATAAGAAAAAAAGATTTTATATAAAAAATAATAGAGGAATTGGAATCCTATCTCGAAAGAGAAACACTGAATTTATTTCATTTTTTTCAACTATAAATGGTATCACTATCATTGAGATTTGAACTATCTTTATGAGTATTAAGATAAATCTACTAAGCCTCATTGAAAAAAATTTATACGATAGGAATGATGGTAACTAGATTGAAAACCGCAACCTTGTAGGTACCAGGCGCAGTAGAAGCGTATGATGGGCATGTACTAAAAATTTCAAATTTCCATTATTAATGATTAATATAGGATCAATATGACAATGAATTATAGTATCCACATAATTTAATCAATGATAAAAGATATAGGATAGAACCTAGAACCAAGAAGAGTGGATGAACATATTTTTTTATAATTAATTTAATTGAATTTTAGAATTACCTCCAAGGTGATTATTTATTTATTAATGCATCTAACCATGGGTCCGAGGTGCAGCTTCATTAAGATGTAGAATCTAAGGATAGGAATCCTCTAATAGTGATCCACACATGTTCAATGTATCTCCAGATGTAATCAAAGGAGTATTCGGGTCCTAGTATAGAAGATATGTGTGCTTGCGATGTCCACCTTTGATCACCTTGAGAATCGCTTCCAAATAGTTGTCCATGTTCCAATGGAAGAGGACCTCTCTCATTATTGATAGTGTTATTAGAGAGTTAAGAGTTCTATATGCTCAAGAGATTTTCTCCCTATATGTTGTGCCCACAACGATTGGTTACTTGGTCAAATTACCCCTTGTGTTATATAGAAAATAATATCATAACAGGTAATTTAATTTATTATGTATTAATAAATAATTAAAACATGTTCCATTACTTAAATTTTTATTCAATGTGAAACCCCTTGTCAAATAATAATATCTATTCTATTATTTCCATGATATGTTATTAACTTTCACGTTATATTTAAATATTATTTAACCAAATGATATTTAATATTATTTCTCACCTGACCCATAACATTGTCCTCCAATACTCCTAAATATTTATCAGGCCTTCAATAATGATTATTTATTTATTTATTAAATATAACTCAATTTTTATCTTATAAATAAATATTTTGGCTATAATATATTATCTCAAATAACTATCAATGAAATAAATTTGATTTTTCATACTTAAATAATTATTAAACCACAACTGGGAATAATATTTTTTTACTTGGTATATAAATATATTATTTAACTCTGATACTGACTACACATATTGTGTGACCCTCTATGTTTCTTCCTCGTTATAATTAGGTGGGCCAACCTAAAGTACAAGATTACTATCTACAAACAGTTCAAGGCACCCAAGAGAAAGAATTTATGTCGCAATGGCATGTCTCCTCATAAAAACATTTACCATGAAATATAATCATTTTTCCTAATATCTCCAATAATGTGGATTTCATGAAAGTGTCATCATCCCTTGTGCTCTATTTCTCATTATTTTACTTCCTAGAATTGAACTTACCTAGAGAACACCGTGTAAATGGATTTAGTTAGGCTATATCATTTCCATCAAAGGTCATGGGATATCAACCTCTATAGAAGTAAAAAATAATTTCTCTCAATATTCATTAATGTCATATTACACGTGACACACCCAACATGTCCTACCTAACCATGAACATATGTCATCATGGTTTTCATCAATACATATATGTTCAAGAGTCATAATACTTATTAATCATAATATTAAATTCTAAGTACCAATACACACGTTCGATGATTGGACCATCCAATTACACTTATGAATCTATATTTACTACGAGTGTCTTATTCTCATAATATCCTATTGGATATTACCAAGGGAACACACCATAGAAAGGTTCCTCAAATTATCATGAGTCCCCACCCCTGATAGCTTGTATCATTTGTGTCCCTTCAAATGATATCAGTAGTCCATATGACACATATTCAAGAAGATTGTCATGGAACATATACTTTCTTATCATAGTAGGGATTCTCTATATACTTTTAGTGCGACAATTATTCTTTGGACATAATCACATAAAATGAAACACATAAGAAAAATAATGATGTCATAAGTAGTTTATTAATATTCAACCAATGAATACAGGTTTATCATAAAGATCAAAGAAGTTGGCTACTAGGGCACCGACTCCAACAGACTCCCACTTTCACTAGATCCAACTACTAACAACCTTAAGTATGCTAGATATAACATGATATTCATTATTCTACTAAAATAGGTATTTATTAAAGGGCTCTTCAATGTTATCTTATTTGGATACTCTTCCCACTAAAACATCACCCATTTGATAGAAATCCCTCAAGAGGTGATACATTCAGAGTATGTTCTTTGTCCGTTGATGTAAAAATGGAACTTTTTCAATATCCAATACTATAGTATTATAACAATACAATGTAATGGTATCTTTACTACTATGAACCAAATAAATATCCTCGAAAAAGTTTTGAATCCATATGACATCCTTAGATACATCAAAATATTCTATATATTTGGACATCACTATAGAATTAGCAATAGCGTTCTACTTTGAACTCTTCCATCTCACAGCTCCTCCGTTGAGATAGGAAAAATATCGTGATTCTGACTATAGATCATTCTGATATTTCTAAAAAGCAGGATCTTTATACCCTCTGATGACAAGCTCCATGTCTCCTCCATACACTAAGAACATATCCTTATTTATTCTCATATATATAGGGATAGTCTTGAACGTAGTATAATGTTTTTCTCTTGGATCTACATGATTACTGCTAACCATGATTAGTGCATATGAAACATCTTGCCTGGAACACAACATGGCATACATGATAGATCTTATCGCTGAAGCGTATGAAATATTTCTCATCCTATCTTTCTGATGATGTGTTTGGGGATAAATTTTCTTAGAAAGGTCTAAACCATGTGACTCTAGAACCAATCCATTCTTGGATTGTTTCATACTAAATCTCTTTAGTATCTAGTTAATGTATAAACATTGACATAGAAGTAGTCTCTTGGATCTATCATGAATGATCTTGATCCCTAGACTATAGGCTACTTCTCCTATGTCTTTTGTGGAGAATCACTTTTTCAACCAGTCATTGATTGACTGTAGGACTAGAATGTTTATTGTAATAAAAAAAATTTCACCAACATACACTACTAGGATAATGACAGTATTCCCATTAAACCACTTGTAAACTCATGGATGAAATTCATACTTAATGAAACCAAATTCTCTTATGGCTTCATCGAAACAAATTTTAAATGAACTGGATGTTTTCTTTAATCCATAAATGGATCTCTGCAACTTTTTATACCCTTTTATCATCACCTGTCATCATAAAAACTCCTATTTGTGTCATATAGACATATTATTAAAGGATCCTATTAAGGAATGCATTTTTACATCCATATGGATCATCTCATAGTCATGGAATGTAGTTATGTAAAGTATGATTATTTTGGATTTAAACTTGGAAAATGGTGAAAAGGTTTCAACATATTCAATTCCTTGATGCTTATTAAAACCTTTAGCCACTAGAATTTCTTTATATGTACTAACATGACCTTCCATGTCCAGTTTCTTATTTAATACCCCTTTACACCCACCAAGATTTACATCAACTAGTGCATAGACCAGAACCCATACTAGGTTCTAATACAAGGAATTCATCTCATAATTCATTGCTTGTAGCCATGTTGCAGTTTCTGATCTCTATACTACTTTCTTATAGGAGAGATGTTCATTATATTACAACAATAATGAGTCACCATCCTCAGTGATAAGGAAACCATATATCTGTTGTTCCCTTACCTCTCTTTTGCTCCTATGAAGTACTTATGTTTCAAAGACTACCTCTTCTATAGGGACCTATGGAACTTGTTCATGTACCCAATCTTGTGTATCATGATCATCAACTTCATCCAAGTCAATCCTGATTCTACTATCATTTTTTGAGGTTGTGCTCCCTCTCAAGAAAGATAGCCTATTTAGACAAAATCACTTTCTTATCTAATGGTTTGTATGGATAGTATAGCTTTGTTTCCTTCATATACCCTATAAAGATACACTCCATGCCTTGGGGTGCTAGTTTTTTTCCTGAGAGAGCCTTAAAAAATTCCTATCATCCTCATACACATGTATTTGACAAATTGGGAATCTTTACACTCCATAGCTCAAAGGGAATCCCATTTTCCGCATTAGTTAGTACTTGGTATAATGTGTATGCTACAGTTTTCAATTAATATCCCTAAATGGATAATGGAAGATCTAAATCACTCATAATTGACCTTACTATGTCCAAATGGTATGGTTCCAAATTTCACTAACTCCAATACACTGTGGTGTATAAGGTGGAGTGAGTTGATATAGAATACCATACTCATGTAAAA
Source organism: Viscum album (assembly GCA_963277665.1). NCBI lineage: Eukaryota > Viridiplantae > Streptophyta > Magnoliopsida > Santalales > Viscaceae > Viscum > Viscum album. Next base: position 1,609,922,573 of record OY728140.1, read on the forward strand.
GGTCGATGAACTCTTGGTTAAGATATTATCCACCTCAATCTGATTGAATCATCTTTATATTATTATTAATATGGTTCTCTATTTCATTCTTGAACTCCTTGAATTTATCAAAGGACTCAAACTTATACATTATTACGTAAATATAGCCATATCTACACAAGTCATCTGTAAATTTAATGTAGTAAGAATACCAACCTATAGATTCTACTAGAAATGGTCAACACATCAGTGTGCACCAATCCTAAAGCTATGTGGCCCTTTCACCCTATCCACCAAATGGTGGTTTTGTATTTTTCCCTTGTAAACAAGCGTGACATATGTAAATTGCTTTTAGCTCAGGGGAGTCTAAATAACAATATTGAAAGAGATTTTTTAGGCACTTCTCGATTACATAACCATGGTGGTGATGCCCCAACCGGGTGTTGTATGAGTCATGTGAACTTGGTTCATTATAAATTTTCAACTCTTTTTTTTCATAATTAAGAAAATACAAACCATTATTTAAATGTATCATACCATGAAATATTTTTTCATTATAAAAGTAAGATCATTTATTTTGTAAATTGAAAATAAATCCATCTCTTTCTAAACTCATTACCGAAATTATTTTCTTCATTACCCTAGGTACATAATAACAACCATGTAAAACTGAAATCATTATCTTCATCAATGTGAGGTGGTAGTCACCAATGTCAAGAGAATCTATCCACACACCATTGGTAGATCGCAGATCCATATATCATTTGGGAATTTTCCAAAAATCTACTTGGTTCCTCCATTTGAATACAAATGTGATCCCCAGAAGCTGTATCTAATATCTAATGTGTATAAATCGAAATATTTCACTCAATAATGAATGCACCTTTGGCTTCCCATTGCCTCTGGGTGTAGTTTCTCTTCTAGTGGCCTGACTTGCCTCATGCAAATCATACTACCTCCTTTTCCTTTCCTTGATTATATGTCTTATTCTTCTTGGTTGGACAGTACTCAGATTCTATATATTATTTATAAATCTTTGGCTCATTTTCCTTGTCCTTCCTCTTCTAATTCACCATAAAGAATGTGGGGTTTTCATGCCCGATGTCCTGATCAACATGGAAAATCTGGTTAAGAACCTCTAGTAGACAATTCTCAATATAGATAATGCTATAATTCACAATAAAACAAGAGAAGGTGTTAGGATATGATGATTTTATAAGATCTATAAACAACTCATCTGTGAATTTAATCCCAAAGATGACTAGATGCTGGATGTAGCCAATAATCTTGACTACATGTGGTCCAGCTGGCATAGAATCTCCAAGCATAGTAGTGAAGAAAGTTTTGGAGATCTCAAAACTCTCATGTCTCTTCTTCTCTTGATAGAGATACCAATGGTGAGACATCATGCTACAAGAATCCATTTCATTATGGTACTTTAAGATCTCATTACTCATGAATGATAGCACGAGTCATTAAACATTCATAGAATAATTCAGATGTTTCTCATACACATAGAGTGCCTCACCACTCACCTCATTTCCATGAACAACTATTAAAGGCTCCTCTATCACATAACATTTCCTCTGATGGAGAAGGATAATCCGAAGGTTCCTTTTCCATTGATAGAAATTTGTGTCGTCTCCAGCTCTGTACAGCCACGTGGTCGAGGTGCCGCCTCATAGCAGAGGCACTACCCCACAGCTGGACCACCCCCCCCCCCTGTGTGGAAGGACCACCCCCCATGGCCGAAACGCCACCCCACGGTCGGACCCCCCCTGCGGCCGGACCGCCTCCCGCGTAGCCGGACCAACACCCCTCGGCCGGACCACCGCCCCAGGGCTGAACCGCTGCCCCACTAACGAACCATCATCCCCGGTAGAGCCACCCCTAACCTCGCGGCCTTGCGCCCTCGTGGCACCCCCCATGTCCTCGTTCCCTCACGGCACCCTCGTGCCCCTCGCGGACGGTCCATGCCCTCACGACCGGACTGTGCCCTCGCGGCTGGTTCTGCGGCCCATGTGGTAGCCCTCGGGCGAGCCGCCCATGCGCAACCCTCACGGCCCTCGCGATCCAGGCCGAACCCAACGGGTTGGGACACCCTACGGACCGAGTCAACCCGAACTGGGTCGTCCCAGGTCGGTTCGGGCTGGGTTGGTCTGACCGGGTCGGACTGGACCCAGGCCCTCTATGACACCGCTTTACTTTATTTTGGCCATAACATTATCACCAGACATCTGTTTGATGAACTTCCAGTGGGGATGGAAACATAAAAGCGATTCTATCCCATTGAGTATACTCCACGAGATTTTTTCATTGATATGGGAAATAGTTGGGTTGGATCAAGAACGAATCCAATCGGGCCCCCATGAATAAAAGGGTAATAACTCACAGACCAGACATCCGATTGAAGCACTGTCTATTACGTTGAGACCCCTATGACATGGAAGACCTTTGAGATACTTCTTCATGGGTCTTCATGGCAGTTGGAGTATTGACTAGTAGCTTGTGGTGCAGATCCTCCTAGAGACTGGCGAGCATAGTGTGGAGACCTAGTGGTTAGTTGATATTTGATGACTACTAACAGTTTCGACTCGGATTGACTCGACTAGCCCAGTGGGGGGAACCTTGGTGTCATGAAAGACCCACAGTGGGGAGCGCATTGGTGTTGTGGCAGACCTACGGTACTTGACAGGAGGTGTACCTCAACAGGCTACGTGTGGGAGTGTGCTTGGTGACATGGCAGACCCACGGAGGGGAGCGCCTTGGTGATGAGACAGACCCACGGTACTCGACAGCAGGAATACCTTAGCAGTCCAAGGTTCATGGGAAGCACCTTGGTGTCACGATAGGCCCACTATAATTGATTGTGGAGGAGTTCTCTAGTGGTCATCATTTCAAAAATTTTATTGGGGATGATACTTGATACTAACCCTAAAATGAATTTTGGTTTGAGCTAAGTCTCTATCTATGTGTTTCCTCATGATTGAGAAGGATTACATCATTACATAGGTATATGTATGGGAATATACCTAAGTAAGGTAATCTGTTGATTTCATAATTTTTTATCCTTGTTGGATTTTGGGTGTCCTAGAGGGTCTCGGGGTCCCAACTGAGTATCGTCATAATCACCCCTGCACAGCCTATGCCCACACCTTGTTGTGTTGGATGCAGATGACAGACAACGCTGACTGAGGACGAGAGTACCAAGACTAGACGGTACCTGGAGTTAGACCTTAAGATGAGTCGGTACACGAAGGAGACCGACAGATGAGGAGTGCTGAGGAGTTGACATGTACCTACCCTTCAGGTAGATACCTCGGAGGATGGCCCAGTAACTGTTTTCCTTTTCTTCAGTTGTACTTGTACTTTCAGTTTCTTGTACATTACTATTGGGATTCTATTTCTGGTTCCTTTTACATTCAAAACTCTCTTGTTATACAATTTTACTTAGTGTTTCGTATCCAGCTATGTTCTTCCTTGTGTGTGTGTTTTTACAGGTTATAATGGAAATGCCTTCCCAGTTTTAAGGAATTACGCCTTTGGTGCTAGTCGCCAACCCCTAGCGTATGGAAGGAGGACTTGGGGTAGTCATGAAACGGTCCCTAGGGGATTGGTATTTTGATTTTTGTTTCTATAAATTAAGATTAATATAGTTTTAGTACATTATCTTGATGAATATAGACAAATAAAATAATTAATATTTATTAGTCTCCCACTATTTTTTTTAAAACCCAATAGCCCTCATCATTAGATTCGGAATATCCTGTTTCATAGAGATTTTAGCGGCAAGGATTGATATTACCCTTCTCAATACACCTACTAGGGTTGTTCAAGAAAATTTCAAGGTTTTAGGAAGGCATTCCAAATGATAATTTCATTAAATCGCATCTCCTTGACCAGTTGATTGGACTGCCCAATGCTAAAATTGATAATTTTGGATTTCTTCAACCTTTGCCTCTCAGTTACACCAAGTCCTAGTATGGCAATCAACCCTTGGAATAAACTATGATTATTCAACCCAAAACATCAAATTAGAATTCCTCAACAATTGAAATCACCCCAACTAGGGTTGGTCAAGTACTTTGAACTGTGGTTTGATTTTAACTGATGTAATGGAAGGCTATATAGACTTAATATTTAATTGTTTTAATTTATCCATTATGTTTAAATTGATACTTATTATCTTTTCACATTCCTATTAATATTTAGTGGGATATAATTAAGTGATTTACCATGTATAGATAATATTTACGCATAAGCCATTTTATTTTAGTTCCATCTTGTATGCTTGTAAGGTCATTAATTATCTGATCGCGTCAAACATCCATAATGAATACCCATACAACTGACAGAAATAAATAAAAGGTTTGATCATGAGAATTAATATTTTTTAGTTTATCTAGAGGTTTATAAACTATCCCTAACCAAGGGGATAATCACCTTGAATTGTATAAGGTTCTTGTTTATATCTTTCCACATGTCCACCTTTGTATCTCTATGGATTGGTTTCTCCTTGGATCCTAATTTTAACCACCTCCAACAGATTTGGAGGTCCATCCATTAGATATTCCATTAACTCGCATATAGGTGAAGGGTAAAAGGGGATTTACATAAAATAAACCATGGGAACGTAGGCCCAACATATTAATGAGGAGAAGGCATGCATGCCAAAATTTTAATTTAATAAATAAATTAAAAGGGAACCAATCAGATACAAAGGTCTGGTCTAGCTCATGATCATCCACATACATGCAAAATATTATGCATTTAATAAAAATATATTTCAATTATTTAATCATTTTATTTAAGATAAATTATGCTCGAATTGATTAATCATTATCTTTAATAAATCAATCCTTTTTATCTTAACGCTTTTCTGAATTTCCTTTAGATTCTCATTGATAACCCTGTACATAACTTGTACTTCAGAGCCAACCCGGTGACTACCTGTCAAAAAATTCCCATCATGTATTTATACATGTATACACTTTATTATTTGTGACATGTAGCATGCACAAAAAAATATAATTGTTATAAAACTCATACATGATGTTCAGATATTTGAACATTATACAGATGTTAATACAATATATATATATATATATATATATATATATATATCATACTCATATCACATGTTGTGTCCCAACTTTACACCCACATGAAGGTACATGTATCAAGGATTTAAATAATATAATAATAAAATTTTAAATCTACATAATCTGGAAATAGTACAGATCTTGTAAATCCGTCTACATGGCGTGAACCCTCCTCACTATCCATACAAAGTAAATTCATGGGGAAACAATGTGTGAGGTGTACTTCAAAAATCTTCATAGTACATATCATGTGTAGTGGGCCATAAATCGTGTAGACTTTGTGTTACATGGTCACTCATTAGAAAACTATGTATCAGATACCCGACATTTCCCTGGCCCAATGGGACTACACACTATGTCCAGTGGACCATACAGTGTGTAGTTCATCTAACCATGCACTAGTCTGCCCTGATCAACATGCAGTGTCAGAATTAATAACATCGTGCGTAATTAATGCACACACCTTTAGTAATTGCAGAATTAATCGGGATGCATTGAACCAAAATACACGGAATGTAGATCTAACTACACGTCATGTATTTTTGTATTATCTGTATAGAATCGTCGGCACCTCCTGATGAGATCCTCGATTTAATTTTAACTATAAAATTATTTGTCTCTATTAGATCTATGGGAATGATAAGGGATGAATAGATCTCTAAATTACAATTACAAGAATGATTAAATAATAATTTAAAAACTAATTTATTAAATTCTAAATGATAAAAAAAGTATTTAAATAACTATAAATAAAGATATGACTACTCTGATACCTCTTGTAGGTTCCGAGCATAGTTGACGTGCAGGATGGGCATGTACCCAACTTTTCAAACTACCATAATCGATGATTATTCTGGGATCAATATGAAAATGAACTCCAATATCCATGGTATTCAATCAAAGATAAATGAAAATAGAGAGAACTGAGAACTGAGAATATATGATCGATATAATTTGTTTATATTTAAATTAATTAAATTATAAAATTACATCCAAGGTAATTATTTATTCATTGACGCATCCAACCACGGGTCCAAGGTGTGGCTTCATTGTGATGTAGAATCCAAGGATATGAATCCTCTAATAGTTATCAACATGTGCTCTACATATCTATGGATGTTGACGAAGGAGTCTTTGGGTGCTATCATGGAAGATCCTTGTGCTTGTGATGTCTGCCTTCGATCGTCTTAAGCATCTCTTCAAATGTGTTCTCCTAGATCTGGTGGAGGAGGATCACTCTCGTTATAGAGTGTTTTCTTGGAGATGGAATAGTTCTCTATGTTTGAGAGCTTTTCTCCAAGGATTTTGTGCACACAATGACTGGTTACCAGGTTGAATGACCCTCTGGCTTATATAGAGAATAATAACATAACAGGTAATTTAATTCACTTGGTAATAATAAATAATTATCACATGTGTCGTTACATAATTTATTATTTCATGTGAAACCCCATGACAAATAATAATAGAAATGATATTATTTCAATGACATGTTCTTAACTTTCACCTTATATTTAAATGTTATTTAACCAAATAATATTAAATATTATTTCTCATTGGTCTCATAACATGGTCCACCAATCCTCCTCAATATTTACCAATCCTTGAATAATGACAATTTATTTATTAAATAAATATAACAGCATTATTCACTAATAAATAAATATTATGTCCACAAGATATTCTCTGGAATAACTAGAGATGAAATAAATTTGATCAGACATACTTCAATAATTATTAAACCAAAATTGGGAATAATATTTATTCATCTTTTTAAATAAATAAATTAGATAACTGAGATACTGGCTACACTTAGTTTGTGAACCTATAGGACTCTTTCTGATTGGCGTTATGTGGGATTTCCTAAAGTCCAATATTACTATATAGAAACGAGTCAAGGAACCCATGAGAAATAATTTGATGTTACAATGATATGTCACCACATACAAAACTTTACTATGTAATATAATTCCTTTATCCTGATATCTCAAATCATGCAGATTGCATGCATGTCCCATCAACCCATGTGCTCGATTTCTCATTCTTTGACTTCCCAGAAATGAACCTACCTAGAGAACACCATGGACATGGATTTTTTTGGGCTATATCATTTCAATCAGACGACATTATATATCTACTTCTGTAGAAATGATAAATCATTTCTCTCATTATCCATTGATGGAATATTTTTGTGATGAAACCAACATATCTTACCTCTCCATGAACATATGTCTTCATGGTTTTAATAAATACATATATGTGTACGAGTCATAATACCCAATAATAATAATCATAAAGTCTATAGACCAATGCACACTTCTACAAATAGTAACGTCCAATGAAACTTATGAATTTGAATTTCCTACTGGCAGGTCTTGTTCTCAAAATATCCACCTCGATAATACCAAAGGCATACGCCATGTGAACGTGCATAAAATTTTCATGAGTCCCCACCCCATATGGCATGTATCATTTGTGTCCCTTCAAATGATATCATCCAACAATAGAACATTTATTCATGAATAGCTTCATGGAACTTTCTGGTTCTCATCATAGTAGGGATCGCTATGACCTTTTTGTGAGACAACTATTCATAGGACATTTTCACATACTATGTAACATAGAAGAACAATCATGATGTGATATATAGTTTATAAATATTAATCCAATGAATATAGGTTTATCATAAAGTACAAAAAAGTTTGTTTCTAAGGAAACAACTCCGACAAACCTCATTCCGCTTTTCACATTATATGTGAATATCAGCAATCACAACCATCAATTACCCTACTGAATGTGACCAGTCATTGTATTTGTATCACTAAGACAGATAGGGGGTGATTCATTGATACTATTTTATTTCTCTTTCCTTTAAAAAATCTTCAACCCCTATTAATGATTTAATTCCCTACTGAAGAAACAATTCAAGAACACATCCACATGACCACAAGTATTTAGAAGGATCATTATTCAATAAGAATGGCTATGTACTTGGTATGGTTTGGAAATAACCCAATACCATACAATCCACTATAAGAAAATTCTTGGAAAACAAAAATTATGATATACCCTTTCACTCATATAGCACTATGTAAAAAATCTACCAGTGTGTGTGCATCCTCGTAGCACAAATAGGGTAGGACAATATTTGTGTATCAACACATATTACCTTGGATTATTTTCAGTTTGTACAAATGTATTCCTTATGAAACAATTATTCAATTTCTTACCTTGAATATGGTAAGAACATTGACGATTTTTAATATAAAATAAAAATTCAATTACCCATTCAGATCGGCCTACAACGCTTCTACATATCTAATTTACCACTCTAATATGACCACTCTGATATTTAAATATGATTTCCCAATAATATTGATGCATCACTATGAGAATACAATCAATAAAATTCTGAACACTTATTTCCCTAGTCCGGAAGTCCCAATATAGAAGTCCCCAATCTGATTAACCTGTCTAATACAATGATCAGCCGAATATGATTGACAATCGAAATACAGTAATCAATTGAATATGATAATAACTAAATATGATGATCACCTAAATACAATGTTGTGATCCTCTCTTTTCTCCTTTCAATTCCTTCATCTAAGCATCATCAAAAAAGGATCAATACGAAAACAACTTTCTTTGCTTAGAAATTCGGAGCTTCTCTCTCTTCATTTAATAGTACATCGGTCAGATTAATTACAATGTACTTTTCTTTTTTCATAGGTGACCCTAGAGTGGTTTTGGTGGGAATCCAAAAATCATTCCTTCTATTCCAAATTTCAAAAAATTTCATGTTTCATGAAATTTAAGATGAATCTTCACCTCTTCAACTCTTCAAAAATATTCTCAATCCTTCTCGAATGATTTATTAACATTATCTCTTCCATCAACATTATTTTCAAATATGAGTCTCGATCCAATTTCAAAATATTATTTTTTTAGTTGATTTTGTTTCTCCATTCTGATTGCTGAATCTGATGGTCTTTAACAATTAAAAGCATTCTTTATGTTTCAATATCCCCCTCTAAAACAAATTCAACAATATTCTTCAACAATTATTTTATCCTATTTCAAACATTCTTGGAAACTAAACAGTGTAATTCAACCCCTAAATGGTTTACTAAATTATTGATCAAATTCTTTTCTTTTCGAAAAAAATATTTCTTTCGATATGATGGAATTATGAATCCAATTATCATATTATTTCTCATCTAAATATGATTCTACTTAAGAAACATATATCTCTTTTCCATTAAATTCATTCTCTAATGATTTTTTTCTTTTAGTTTTTTGTCTACAGAAAACTAGTACCTTTGGTTTCTCACAATTGTCACAAGCTACCTTGGAATTTATGAATCTAATAATCCCATGAATTTTACCTTTTTAATACAATGAGGATTATATGAAACAATCCCATCCATGTTTTAGAAACATTATTCTATCCTACTTATCTTGAATCAGATTGTTCAAAATGAAATATCCCCAAATCCAATCAGGGATGAATACGATTTCTAGCTCCCTTTTCTCATTCCATCCAAATTTGATTAATCAATATATGATTGGAATTATTTCATTCTTTCTTCTAGATACGATCAGCCATAATGAAATCAAAAACATCTCTTTCACTCCCCTTTCTTTCATCAAGCATGCATCACAAGTGTCACAATTTACTTTTAATATATGAGATCTCCAAGATCAGTAAGGCATCATCGTATTTGATTTATCTTAGTCATGTAGACTTTGATATTTCGTCAACTACATTTAGAGTGAATCTTATGACCATTAAATTCCATAATGATTTTTTAACAATATGATTGATCCTTTCATATGATATTCCATGTGAATATGATGAGTTCTTTTATCCAACTTCTATTGAACATGATGGACCTTCTTAGTCATTCTTTTATGAGTAGTGTCGTAATATTTTCATGTATTGGTGATCGACTCAGTATGATTTTGAGATGATCCAAGAGTTATTCTGATCAATGTAACAGTGGTTCTCATCTAATGGTAGTTGAGTATCATGGTTGAGGATTAAACCATGATAAATACAAAAAGATTTATGTTCAGGATTTTGTTTGGTTGTTTGGATAGTTAAGTGATACATTAGGGTTTTAGGGTATCATGACCAGTTATTGGAGTGATACATCAACTGGTGACGCCAAGTGTTTTTAGTGAAGGTATTATATAGGTAGATCAAATGTTGTATGCTATTAAAATTGATGAAATGAGTTATAAACTACATCAATAACTTCATTTAGCATGTTTTTGAGGTAGTTTAAGCATCACGCTAGGATTTTTATTGGAAAACTGGTGTGATTGGTTCTACTGTTGGGATTTTCATAGTAGATGTGTGATCGAAGTTATGAGGTAGAATACGATTAATAGATAATGAATTGATGACTTATTTGGGTTTATATTTTATGGAAAATGGTCATTAGGACTTCTTAGTATGTGATAATTGTTAGGGTGGTGCGGTTTTGAATCGTTGGATCTCTTTTTATTTTATAATTTACTAAAAAAATTATTTTTTTTTCTTCTGATATATTGTTTATTTTAATAACCATGGATTATATTGGGACTCAGAGAGTTTTAACATCTTGTGGAGGTGTTCATGGAATTTGTTAGAGGCTTATATAGTGTTTTGGGTGCTTGAGTGGGATTCAATGTGATGTCAGGTGGACATATAGTAAAATTTTGTTGTAGGGGAACTACCATGGAGAGGAACATGTTGTACTGGACCATGTGGTGGAGCGTGAAATGAACAACATGGAGGTCATGGTTCCTAGGATGGGTAGGGTACTTGAGGGGCAAGCTTGTAAGAAACGGAAAGGGTGAAATTCTATTCTTGGTTTTCTTTATTGTCATAGAACCAAGGGATGTCAATTATTAGTAAATTCTAATGGGTGTGGGTTATTTAGATTTTTAATGGTTGATTTGGAAATAGGTATTCAAAATAACCAAAGGATCTCCACCGTCCATAGAGATAGGTGTGGTATTTGTGGGAAATTCTTGTCCACCAAGGTGAGTAGTGAAGATCATGACTATGGTTCCTGGCATGTTGGGCTCCTCAAAGGCTACCTAGTCATGATCCATGGCATAGTATACGTCATGGTGTAAGATATTTTATCCTACCCACATAAAATTTGTTAATATAATCACCATATTATCTCTTTTATTTTTTTTATAACTCATTCCACCTTTTTCTTTCTTACCATTTCACAAAAAAAATGACCAAACTCCTCCCACAACCCCTTTTACTCCCATAGGTTTAAGTGGTATTTTGTTTCAATTTTGTGGGAGATTATGGTGTAGTTATCCCCATCTCCTCATTTCCACCCTTTCCATTATATAGGTTTTTATTTTAGTTTCAATGGTTTAGTATTTTAATTATTATTCAATCATAACATGGTGGAATTTTCTGATAAAACCGCCGATTTTTATTAGTGTTGGAAAAGGACATCCCGATATAGTATTTTCTTGTTATTTCATGTAATTTTGGTAAAGTTACATTGCTATATGAATTTATGTATAGTTTTTCCCTATATTTGATTAAATTTCCTTTTAAGTGAATGTTGAGTGTTAGGGGTTTTCGTGAAATGATTTTGGGAGTATGTTGTGGGTCATCAGTGTGTGTTTTTTCGCCATTTTGGTGAGATGTGGGTTCGCTATGAGTGATTTATAAATTATTCATATTTGGTGTAATTTTTGAATTAAGTATTAAATTTTATACTTAATAGAATAATTTACAATAAAATATTCATAATTAGTTATTGGGTTTTTTGGGTTGAGATATTTTCTTGTGAGTTGAGGCTTTTCTTGGATGAACTTGGGAAAGAGTCGCTGAGCGAATTTTAAGGGAATAAATTCGTGAATAAGGTTGGGGATTTGTATTTATATGAGTATATTTTTTAATTAGTGATTTTATATTTCTTCTCTTTCACTAGTAATAATTTCATCATATTTCCCATCATGTTTGAGTTTCCCCAGAATGTTGGGATGAGCTCACATTGGACTAAGAGTTAATATGGACCATGTTTTTTGCTAAACGTTTAAGTGGTGGTACGTTGTTTGAACAAGCATTGAGGGACCTATTTATGGATAAGCTAAACTCATTTCATGGTTTTCAAAACATGAAACAAAATAATTTTTAAATTTATTTTATAAAGGTATTGTATTTATGGAAATTTAAAGGAAATGAATTGATTTAAGAATATGTTTTGAAATGGTAATTCAAAATGAACGTGTTGTTTTCAAAGAATTTTTTATGGGATTATGGAAAAGGGTATGAGGTGGGTAAAGTGTCATGTGATTATTATTTTATAAATTATTTAAAAAAGTAATCTTTCATGGTCATTACAGGAATCCTAAAAGGATAGATTGACATGGGTTTTTTCCATTTGACCTTGAAAGGGGGATTCCCTATTTTCCCAATCTTGTGTTCTTTTTGTGACTCATATTTTTGAGTGCCTATAGATTATTTTTTAGTAATGATAAATCATTTTGTTCTTTAATCCTTCTGAGAAATATTATTGGTATCAAAGTGACAGGTTGATTTAGTGGCTGTGATTGTACACTTTGAGGGTAGTTACAAGTCTATGTTTCCATGGAAAGTGATGATTGATGTTATAACTAGAATGATGGGATGGGGTTGATATATTTTTATGTCATCAGTGAACCCATGTAGGGTATCAATGTATGTTTTGGACCATGGTAACCTAATGGTTTCTCTATATTATGTTTTCTCTTGATAGGGTGTGTGAGAGATTTGCGTTGGAATTATTGTAGGCTCCATCATAGAACCTGAGTCAGATGAGTGAGGTAGTTATGAGTAATATAGTGATTTATTGTGCACGTGAGAAGAAAACAATATTATGTGGGGAGTGTTTCAGAATATGGGAAACCCATTGAAGTCAGTGTTGAGATAAAAACTTGGTTGGGGCACACTATCCATGGAGATATACAGATATAATTATTTTGGATGACATGAACACTCTCCTTGGATTCATATTTTGGGTTTCACAGTACACCAAGAAATAAATACTATGATTTGATATTCTTTGAAAATCATTTTCAAATATTGATATACTATGATTTCGGATTCCTTGGAAACACTCACTAGATCAGGATATTTTACCGTTTAGGATTCCGTGGACACACACCTTGGATATAGATGATGTGATGTCTGGAAAGGGGAGCTATACTACTGAACTCGAACAATGTGATATATATTAGGGATAATTTCACCCCTATACTTAGATTATTTTTTGTCTATTAGGGGATATCTATACCAGTGGATTCGGATATGGTGATTTTTACAAGGCGTAAGACACACCCTAGGTCTCGAATCGTCTTTTTTAGTTAGGGTATCCCTTGGATATAGATGATGTGATTCCTTCCATGGGAGAAACATGGCCCAAGATCTAGGTGAAGGATTCCTATAAGGGTATTCACTAGATTCTAGTAAGGGATTCCCAACATGGGAGAGACACCCCCAAGATCTAGGTGATGGACTCAGAGCTATGATTTTATGCTAAGATACGGATAATATTTTCCTTGAAGGGTAAGATTACACCTTGACTTCAATTTATGATTTTAGCTGACATCATTCTATAATGTTCTCTGAGATACTATAACACTGGCTGAGAGGTTTGACTTTTGACTATTGGTTTCTGGTTTGGACTCAACCACCTAATGGGTTAGTGCAACATTTTTAATGAAAATATTAATCAAGTTGAGGAAGGTATCATCGGGGTTCATGGAGGTCTAGTCGACACCTGACGATCCGATATTTCTATTTAATGATATATTTTTGACTATGTTTATTGGAAAGTAATGATCTTACTCTGATATATATATTTCATTTACTTCCAATTGATAATAATAACACTCAGTTTTGTTAAGGGATTGAGGATTCCTACTATGAAATAGGACTCAACCGTACCCACATACATGACATGGGTTTTTATGTACATGGGTAGACATCCCTTTTTTCTTCATAGTACATAGGTACTACTTGGAATTTCATGAGTATCATAGGGCCAATAAATTTTTGAGGCTGAGTGGTTGGTATGGTGGACTATGTGAGTTGGTACTGAGGTCATTTTTATATTAGATATTTTTTAGAATGTATTGGACAGTGCACTACTATTTTATTTTATATTAGATGCCTACTTATTCATTTATTACTGTTCTATCCCCATTTTTTCTACAGTATTATATAGATTCACTTCTTTTTATTTTGGAAAATTGGTGGCTATTAAGATCACTACTTTACATCTTTAGTTATTTATGAATATTAAATATACACACGGGTCATGCCAAATTTTTTGTAGATTCATGTATGAAACATAGGACTTATATTAGAGGGAATAGTTTCACCACAATTAACATAGGCCCTCTATCCTAATCGGAAGCCTTTAAAATATGGGGAGACATGCCTAAGGTTATGTAGTGAATCATTATTGGGCATCGTTAAGAGTATATGGTTAGTATTGTTTCATCTCTATAGACTATATTAATTAAATCCATAAAGATAGTGGGTGAATTTATAAGTCCAAATTGAATCACTTAAAACTCATAGTTTCCATATCATATACGAAAGGATATTTTGGAACCCACTTTGTTTTTTTGTTGTATTCTTTATTAATCATTAATGGAATTAAATGAATCTACATGGTTTCTATATGTTGATGAATAAATTCTTGGAAGGAGGTTTGAAGTTCCTAGGCTTGTTGAGAATAATCATGGAGTTCCCATGTGAGGTCATACTATGTGTATTAGCTTATGAGTATTATATTAGGCATGGTAGTGTTGAATACTATTTCCAAAATTGTATGTGTGGGAAAGAATATATGGAGATGTTAAAATTGATTTTTTACATATGCATTATCATAAAGGAAATGATGTTTGAGTTGTTTATAAAGAAGTGTCATTCTAATGGTTTAACAGGCATGAGAAGAAGAAAATATTCTTGAATAAATATGAATAATTTTAAAATTAAATGTGGAGGTTGAGTTAAAATTTCATTATAAGATCTTACAAGTCTAATTTTTATTTTTGAAAAAGATAATTAATTGTAAATAAAAAATAGTACAACTCTAAGACAACTCAAACACTCAAGCATCCTGGCCATCATGAAGATATTCAACTAACCTCATACAATGGAGATTATTTATAGTGGTATGAGGGGTGCATATATCCTATGTAGGATTGGAAAAAGTGCGGTTAGAAATGAAATGTGTGTGGAAACATAGTAACTCGTAGTGTATGTTATACCTAAGGAATTTTCCCAAATACTTATAGTGTACTGACAATAATAACATGGTGTTCATCATGAAAATAACTCTAATGTGGGAGATAGGGTAGTGCACACACTATTAAATATTAACAACACATGAATCATACTAATCAAAATTATGTCTCATACATTGTCTATTTTATCTGATTGATTAAATACTACAGTAGTATTTTCATTCTATGTTCTATAATAGGATAAGATATAAACAAAATCTATAGTATCACAATTGATGTGGGAGTACATGTAGTGATTCACTAATTTTATTCCATGCCTATGATAGTAATGTTATTTTTTAAGGGAGTTCATAACATAGAATGATGATCTTATTATGATAAATTATATCACTCAATATTTGAGTTTGAAAATTAGAAAAGAGATTTCATATGATGTAATTCCTGACTATGTATGAAATGTGTAGAATCTCCAATGATATAATGGGAATATCATATGATATAGGTTCTTTGTAAAGATTCTCCAATGGATTCATAGAAATATAACATTTCTATAAAAATAGGAATATAAATTTTATGAATATATTATAAGACAAAATGTTCAAATATCACAATTCCATGATTTGATACATTATTCAAGATTTGTGTTTGATGATAAAAATGTAGATGAAATTGGGTGGGTGTTTATATAGAATTATATTGGGGTAAAAATAAAAGTTAAAAAAGTTTCTATAGTGAATATTTGAGAGTACTAAGTGTACATGAAAATAGGACTTGACCAATCGGGCCCCTTCTTGGTGATGATAGATCAAGTTTTACACACCAAGCCCGCCTCCAATAGGCCAGGTGTTGGTGACTAAACCAGAGTAGTACAAACTCTTAAATTGGAGGCCTTATCCTATGTTCTTGTACTCAAATATAATCTCTATACATCCCACAATAATAAAATATTTAACATATATTATCTAATAAATTTAATCATTCAATAAAAAAACCACTATGATCTACAAGTTAATTGGATATCATAATTCCAAATATAAAAGTGGAAAAATAAATGACCAACGAAAAGGGAAACCCCCTATATAATTTGATATACATATGTTCCTAAAACATGATCTTGATATCCAATCCCTAAATAGTCAACACTAATACCATATACTTCTATTGTCAACATATACATGGTCCAACAATATCCACATTGTATTGAAAATCAAAAGCATAAGACATAATATGTGATGATAGGATGCCCATATAGGGGTGAGTATAAACATACCTAATAGGATACCCTAAAAACAATGATTAGGAATCACTGTCCAGTAAACTCATCAACAAAAATCAAAGATAAATAATAAGAGTAACAACATATGGTTAATGTTTAATATATAATTATGGAAGATGTTTTAATATTCATATCTAAATAGAAGTTGAATTTTTATGCCTCTCTGTATATCCAAAACACCCAAATCAAAAATCCATGTAATATCACTAGATTTTTAGTATAAGATTCACCCCTCGCCTTGGGGTAAATATTGGTTGAGGTATTAATGACCCTGGTGGAGGACCCATGACCCTCTTAATATCTATGATAGAGGAGTACTAACTTCATATATAGAGGAACAACACCCCAGATGTGTGTGGGGGAGTAACAAACCTACCTATTAAACTAAATTCGAGGTACCACACCCTAACATGATCATGCTGATGATGGGAGTACTGACCCCAATATTACTCTAAGGTTAAAACATGAAATCAGTCACCAAATAACCAATTTTGAAGAGAAAAATCTTCTCGCACCACCTCAAGATGCATCTCAAATATTTAATGCAAATACACAGTCATGTTCTATGTAGAAAGGCACTCAAGATGGATTATTGGAATGACTAAAAGTTAGTCCAAATGATAAGACATTTATAGTAGGTGGATTTAGAAGTAACAAAATATGTATGCCTTATAGTACAATGTTTTTAACCTTAGATAATAACCAATAAATTAACCCACTCCCACATGGAATTTAAGGGTCCATATACATAGAATATAGTTTAGAATACATAGTGTCTAGGTCCCTAGGTGGTACTCATCATGTACAATAACCTCTTAGGTCATGTGAAATAGAGGTGTGTGTTGTTTCATCATATACCAAACAACATGGGAGGCTGAAAAACCTCTTGTAAGTCATCTCCCAGTTCATTTCCAACATCCAACTTAGGGTCACATGGAATGTGGGTCAATCGCATTACATTAGATATTTAACTCATACAAAATACCTATCCACCATAGCTCTGAAGTTCATGATTTTTGTTCTTACAAACTAAACATTATGTTGTGAGTTTTTTCAAACCATATTTAATTCCAAATCCATGTTCATCACTGGAATTGCTTATAAAACCTTAGAACTAGCCCAATTCTTCATTTACCACATCATTTGGTGAGAATAAATCACCAGAGATTTATTTTTGAGCTCGGATCTCCAAAATAATTAATATCCATTTATGTATTTCTCCCAAACATACCTCCTATCACAAAACTAAAAAACACCATCATTTATCATGATTTTTCACCACCATATGATGATCCCATGTGCTAGGGTTCCCATATGTGATCTAAGAACACAAACTCTGACCTAAGATTAAATCATTATTCAAATCAGACATGTATTAGTTGAATCAGCACCCATTATTTGCTAGAAGAAAACAAGAAAAACAAGGTGGGGAGAATCCTTGAGACTAAAAAAGTAAATAGATTCAATGGACGTTATGATCATAGACACCAACTATTTTGATATGAATAAATATAATATGGGTTGAATAAGGAAAAATCAGTATCAAATAACCATAAACTATGACCAGGAAAAATATTAGTTGATAGGGCTTTCCTCAATTATAGAAGATATGGAAAATACCTTGAAAATAGTCAAAAAAATAATGATAAATATGGATAATTACAATATAATTATATTCAACCAAAAATTAATATTGACATTTAGTGAATAATTTATTCACAACAATGTTATTGTCGATATCACAATGATCATCACTGGTTCTCATATTCTATGATCTCATGTCAAGACCTATCTAATGGATTCTCTCAAATCTGTCAGGGTTATACAGATAATAAAAAATATTTTCTTAATCAAGGATTTAAAAGGGAACCAAGAAGTAAAATAATTAATTTCAGATAATATTAATTATCTATTTAATTAATTTCATTTAATCTTCCCATGAATATGCGGAATCATAGGGCTCAATTAAAATGAAATTTATGTCTCTCCTAGGGTAAACCCCATGTTATGGACTCATTAGAGGGCTCATATTTTCCATTTCATCGCTTATTTATAATATACAACATCATTTACTAAAAAATATATGGAATAATAAATTATTTATATATATTTTTTATAAATTAAATATATGAGTTCCTATAACAACAAAAAAATACACCAACACCATAAATAAACTCAAGGGAATGGGCAATAATATTTGAAGGGTCCAAAAATAAAGATCGATGTTATTAAAACCTCCCAAAATTTTTGGTAATTTTTATTTGAAAGGTGAAAAATACTCAAAATAGTTTTCATACTAATCACACATATAGATCTCGTTATCCTATGAGATCTCTATCAGGTTACCTTGATTCCTAAAGACACAAACAAAAAGAATTTATCATCCTTGAAGTTCCCTCTCTACTCAATCCTCAAAAACCATTGGGTAATCTTAAATATTCATGTTTTATTTTATGATTACAATTCCTTGGTTAATAATGTGTTATGGATCTTGAATGTACCCCCACGTTTTTGACACATGCAATACATATTGAAACCACTCAAATTACAATGGTAAGGCCAAGTGGAAACTAACCTCGCATACCATATACATGATCTACAATGCATCAATAAATATGGGAGGAATCATTCAACACCAAACAAATCAATAAAAGAAACACTGAGTTTATAACTTTAAGAATAGGTGTTCTCCCTACTCAATTTGGAAAGGCCTTCAAAAAAGTTATACAATGGACTTCTGAAAGCTCTATGTAGTATTACAACAATCTTGAATAACTAATAATGTCTATATCATCACATACTCTTGCTCTATCCCCTTGAGTATTAACTCACCTATCTCTAAATAGAACTAGGGTGACCTATTTAGTATCATATTTAGGGCCTAGAATGGGTTCATTACAACTGTGCAGTGATCTATATTTTTATAGATGAACTCCACCAAGGGTAAATGTTCATCCCTGCTCCAATCGAAGTCCAACACACAATACCACCACATAACCTAAAGGACCTTAATGGTTCACTCTATCTTACAATTATCCTGAGGGTGTAAATCTATAATCATATAAAATTGGGTCCTAAAATACTTCATAAATCCTCTCCATAATTAATATGTGAAACATGAATGATGTTTATAAGAATCATTATAGGAACACCATGAAATTGAAATACCTCTAATACGTACAAGTGTCTCAAGATCTCTATAGAACACTAATCCCATATAGAAAGGAAGTTAAAAAAATTAGTTTGTATATAATAACCTAGATAACATCACTAATACTCACTAATCATGGAATCCATATCACAAAATACATTGATATCCTATCTCACTTATACATTAGAATCTTGAGGGTTAGGAAAAAGCTGCCAAAAGCTGATGGTTTTCCTTCACCTGCTCGAATATAATGAATTTATAAATAAAATAAATTACATTACACTTTATCCATGACTAAAAAAACTATCGAAAAAGATACATGTTTATTTTCGCTACTCCATGATCTGCCATGTAATGCTCGAGACCCAACTATTGAAGGTAAACAATATATCATGAACAATCGCACAATGTGTACTCTAAAGAGATTTTATTCAAGAATTTATTTAAAATATATATTTTGTAATTTTAAATTCATCATACTATTTTCATTTTGGAGTTAATAATATCAAAATTAACTCAGTAAAAACTTTTTATCTTCTTTTTAAAAGGCCTTTTTTAGTAAAAAAAATATTTTTTTTCACAAAACCTGTAATTTATATAAAATTATAATTATAAAAAATGGAGTAACATTATTTAAACACTTTTTATTATTAAAATATTAATTTAAGGAACAAAAATATGAATTTTAAAATATTTTTTGAACTTATAAATCACATGTCCAACATTTTTTGGAAATAATTAGAATGATACTAAAATAAAAAACAATTTTTGGTCTTTTCTTTAAATAAAGTATTTTAAAGGGAGATTCAGTTTTGGATTTCTTTGAAATCCTCGTACAATTTTTTTAATAGTAAATATATATTTTACCTTAAAATTATTATCCAAAACAAATTTATCTTATGTATAAGTTTAAATCTAAAAAATCTTATTTTTCTAAAAGCTATTTTTATAGGATTAAGTTAGTTTATTTTTAAAAAAAATCTAACACATTTAGAAATTTTATTTGATAAAATTATCATAAAATTTTAATTAATAAGGATAAAAATATTTAGAATTATAAATATAATTTTTTTTCTCTAAAATTGCTTACAAAGGTTATAAATTAATAACCAAGGTAAAGGTAAATTGATAAAAAGTTAAAAAGATTAAGGAAAAATACTTAAAAACTCAAAATTTTCTGCAAATGATTGTTTGAGGTGATTTTCAATAAAAACACACTATATGAAACTATTTTTTCCATTTTTTATCCATTAATATTTGAATATAAACTTATCATTATTGAAAATACAAGGGTTACTCCCAATACTACCCTTCCCTTCACTTATAAATGGATAACACTCTCACCCCTTCAAGTCTAACCTATCCTTCACATTTACACTTGAGAAAATCATATTTTTACCCTCCTAAAATTATATCCCTTATTAAATAGATTATAATAACCATTATTTAACATAATTATTATTTTCCATGGAGTATTTTAAGGAAAATTCTTATCCTTGATGTGACTGTTATCAATTACTCAATTTTTCATCATAATTATTATCATTAAAATTAATTCTATAAAAAATAGTATAATGAAATTATTATCACCTATATAATATAATTTTACAATATTATGTTCATTATCATTGTTTATTCATTTATAACATCCATATGGAAAAACAAAATCATCATTCGTGCATATGTGCAGACTACCGCCACCACTAGTAACAAAATTATTTTTCATCACCACCAATAATTGCTGATTCATATGATAGATAAAATGAGGAAATATGATCATTTTGATATAATTAATGTTTTTTAGGAAATATTTAAAAACCTATTAATGGTATGATTAAGAAATTATCATTGTTAATTCAATCCTTTAAAACAAGCTTTCTCAAAGGAAAATATTTTATAAAAATTAAATAATATTTCCAAATACATTAATTTTTCTTATAAATAATTCATAATTATGATATATCACACTAATAAACATGAAATAAGATCATTATTTATTTTTTTATAATGATATTACAAGAAAATCACCTCACAATCATTAATTGAATCAGGGCATGTTCATTTTTGGGTTGGTTTAACCACCTACTTAACTATACAATGAATTTATACTATGATTGACTATAAGAACATTATTATTGGTATAATAAAATATAAATGTGTAAATAATTTCTTTATTTTTATTCTAAAGATGATATATCAATATATAATTTATTAATTAATAAAACACCATTCGATTGATAAGAATTCCCGAAACATGCTTGTTAGCGATTTAATATTTAATGATAAAGGGTCAAACACTCATGAAAAGTATATAAAACAAAATAAATAATTATATAACATCACTAATAGTAACATTAATAGCATAATAATTATGAAATTTTAAATAATATTGAATATAGGCACTATTATTTTGGAACTAGTACAAATGGTCCAAACTATAAACATCTAATGTGGAAAATATGTGGAATTTATATAGAGAATGACAATATATGAAGAGTATAAATGAAAATCTATATGACTAAGGTTATTAATTTATTGTTTAAATATAATTGTCTTTATGATACAAGAGGTTTAATTATGTTCATTGAATTCCGGATATGAGTAAAGGTTTTTCTATCTAAAATTATTCTAATTGAGACAAGTTTTGTATTATACACCTTATTTAATTTATACATGGTATATACCAAACATTATATATTCTATATCATGAAATTTATTTATTTATGTTATTTTAAGATCAATTTTAATCACTTTATTTCATAGGGTTTTTATTTGGATTCTACCCAAGCCATAAGTGGGGTCGTTTTGTATGAATTTTCATTCATTGGGACTCTTGTAAAATTCACCACATATTTTATTTTGTGTGGTGAATAAATTAACATGGATGAATTTTTCTATATTACTCATGAAATCTAATGGATTTAAAAGTCTAAATTTTTATCCCTCCTTCATATTCTATTTATTCGAGAGTTATAAAAACCACTCTAAAAGTAAATATTCCCCATGTTGGAAAAACCATCCTATGTTTTAGTAAAGTAAAAGTGAGTATAATTTCATAGAAAAAAATATTTTTTTGGATAATAGCAAGTAGTTGTGTTAATGTAATACATTCACTTAAATATTATCTCCATATAAGAGATTTTTGACCATTTCCATAATTATCACTCATATTCATGATGCATGGGTCTAAGAATGCCACCTATCCAGACACTCCAAGGGGTTATGATTAGTAATATTCATATCATCTTTATGAACCCTAAATAATGTTGTTTCCTAACATTATATTTCTCTCCTAACACAACATAATATTTAACCTAAATACTATCTTTGATGGATAATCCAACACATTAAAAGTACCCTCACCACTATATTTCCTTCATAATGTTACTTAATGTTTTTTTATGATACCCCATGAATACTATATTGATGTAGTGATTATATCCTAGACATAAAAATTATTCAATTGAATGGTGAATTATTTTATTTCCATATATCTCATTATAAATATATATATATGTTTTTAGCATCATATTTTCTTAGGAAATGGTATGAAAAGTCTTGTTAACTCTTATGATGAAGACATCGGATGGAATTAGGATATGGGTGGGGCCAAAAACTATATATACCCTTGATGTATAAATAGGTCTCATGAAGAAAAACATGTTGGGTTTTTTTATATACCTATTCCCATTATAGTAAAGTGTATTATAAGAAGGCATTGAGAGAATTTTTTTGATGTCTAATATCATGCAATCCATCAGTATGAGATAAATAATGATTGCTATCCATGTATTAATTTATTCACATGGATATAAGGTACCCTCAATTTAATTTATTATAGTTTTTATATTCATTACATATTCATTCCATATAATTAATTCCATGTTTATATTATGATAGCTTCTATTGTAAAACACTCCTTACTAAGAATATGAACTCGCCCTTATTTTTTTCCCTTTCCCTAAGAAAACTATAAGATATCTAAGTGTAATTTTTAATTATATAACTGATGTAATATTTATTTTCTCAAAATTTTTACATTTTTTATATTATATTTTTAAATGTAATGTATATATGTATCTACTGTTCTAAGACTAATAAGATATTGGATCATGAAATACTCTTGTATTATATACCTATATTTTAATATAACTACCGAATCTAGGTTATTTTGAGTCAATGATGTTACAATTGGTATTTGATCAAGTTTAGTAAGAACATTAGGGAGTATATTTAGAGGAAACCAGTTAGAAATCACATGTTCTATGAAAAACACTCAATATATATTGGTAATACTATAAAATAGATATTAATTTTATATTAATATTCAATATCATGAACTGATTATGTGTTTACCATTGTAGAAATATGTAGACTAATGATAGGTATGTGAACCATATAAACAAAAATAGTCAATGTAGGGATATTCCACCTCCAAAGGTTAATTAAGATGGATTTGAGGCTAATTATATCACAAATAGATTAGGTTTTTCGACCCAAGATTTGAAAAATAATGTCTCCCACATAGAGAGGCTAACTGATCCAAATAAAATGAGTAACTATATTGGACCACATCATCTCACAAAAACCAATTCCATTTAGTTGAACTATTAACACATTGTTAGTTGAAAAAATGGATAAATTCTAAAGAATAGATATTCCTCACTTCATGAAGACAAAAATATCTTGAGTGACATATGGATAAGGAAGATATCTTAATAATAGAGGGTGTATCTATTGTATATAAATTCATTAATGTTTGTCTAGAATAATTACCTAGTCTTCCACCAGAGTTTGTAGTTTAACTCTATATTGAATTTATTATCAAAACAAGACCAATATCTAAAACTACGTATATTGTTGCACCAGTGGAGTTGGAGGACTAGAATAAAAAATTGTAGGAATTTTGTGAAAAATGATTTTATACCCTAGTGGTTCACCATGGGGAGCCCCAGTTTCACTCATAAAAAAAATGATGAGTCTACGTGATTGTGCATCAATTATATTGAGAAAAATGTGGTTACTATTAATAAATATATATAATTTACCATATATTAACAACTTATTGGATCAACATTAAGGTTCCCAATAATTTTCAATGATCAATATTTACTCTGGTTATTAACACCCTTCGGTGAAGAAAAATGATACAAAGATGATGGAATTTCAAAAAATGTATGGACATTATGTGTTTTTAGTAATGCCTTTTAGATTAATTAATTCACCTTATTTCCATAAGGATCTAAGGAATAGAGTATTAAAATATTATCTTGATTACATTGTGGTGGTATTCATTAATGATATCTTGATATATTATAAGAGTTGTGAAGATCATGAGATTCATCTACAAATAATTCTGTAAAACCTTATTAAAAATGAATTATACAGGAAATATAGTAAGTGTGAATTATAGATCTATGAATTTTCATTTACTGGCCATATTTCATCCAAGGATTGAATATATGTTGAACCTTAAATGGAAAAGGTAGTCGAAGAATGGATTACACTGATGAACACAACTGATATTTGAAGTTTCCAAATAGCAGAGTGTTATTATCCTTGGTTTGGTCAAGATTTTTCCCAATTGTCCAACTTGTAAACTATGTTAACAAACAAAGTGGTTAAATTTACATAGTCAATGGAATTTGATTAATTTTTTGAATATTTGTATAGGAAATTTATTAATGAACTAGTATTCACTATAACATATGGTAAGGATTTTTAATATATAGTGTTGTATGTCAGAATTTAATTTATTGTGTACTTATATAGAATGATAGTGTGGCTTCTTATGCATTCTGTTAGTTGATAACCCATGAACAAAACTACACAACTCAATAACTTGAGATGTAAGGCATGATATTTTCATTAAAAATATGGAGACACTACCTATATGTATAATGATATGATATATAAATGTATTATAAGAGTTTGAAGTATACCTTCACTCAGAAGGATCTCAACATGTGGAAAAAAAATATTGTTGTAACAACTCAAGGATTCTGATTCCTCGATACAGTACAACCCTCAGAAGGAGAAAATTGTGAATGATGAAATGAGTAGAGTGGACTATTGAATTTTAACCATGATGATTATTGACATGTAACTTATATACATAGATCTATAAAAATGGATATGGTGTCTTTAAGAAAGGGTGGTTGTCATTCCTTTTACATGAAACTATTTAACCACACTTACCAGAAATTATATAGAAGTCGCAGTAGTATGATGATAACTTATAAAGGATGATTAATGAAATGAATGTTTAGAAATTAATATAATTTTTCTTTTGAGATGATTTTTTGATGTTTAGAAAGATTTTCTGTGTTCAATACATACCATAGTTGAAGAAGAAATTTTTAGAAGAAGAACATAGCTAAAATTTATCTATACACCCACACAAAGACATCTAAGGATATAAGAGAACATTTATTATGGGATGGTATTATGTGTGAAATTTTTGACAATGTTTCTATATGATTAGATTAAAAATAGGTAAATGATGAAAGATAACATCATTCGGGATCCACTAGGCCTATGCCTATACCTATATGGATGTGAGGAAATAATAAAATAGAATTTTTCATTGGAATCCCAAAGACTCCAAGGAAGAATAGTGTTATATGGGACATCATTGATCATATTAATAAGTCTACTCATTTAGTTGAGATAATACAACATATACCCCCTAAGAACCATTCCCAGCTCTATATTAATGAAATCATAAGGATTTATGTGGAGGATCTATCAATTTTATGGGATTGTGACCTTCATTTCACATCAAAATTCCGGATGATTCATTAAAGGGATCTCAACAATGTGATACACCTAAGAACCACATATTATCCCTATACTAATGAGAATCATAAAATGACTATCCAATCATCAAAAGACATACTCAGATCTTATTTTCTTGATTTCCATGATACATAGGATTGATATCGACCTTTTAAGGAAGTTTCATACAATCACATCTTCAATTTGAGCATCCATCTAAAACTATACAAGACATTTTATAGGAAGAGGTGTTGTACTCCAAATTTTGTGGTATAATTTAGAGAATGAAAGTTGGATATACCTGAGCTTTTAGATAAGATGACTATTAAAGCATGAACTATTCATGATCATATTAAATCATCTAAGAGCATAAAAACACCTATGCTGATAATTGAATGAAATACATGGAATTTAACATTGTGGATTATTTATTCATGTAGGTTTAAAAATGGAAGGGAGTTATAAAATATGGTAAAAGGGGAAGTTAGTCCCTAGGTGGATTGGTCCTATTTAAATACTCTAAATAATTAGAGGTAAGGATTATTAATTGTATATGTCACATAATATTTATAAAGTACATAATTGATTCTATGTTTCATTACTAAAAAAACTTGCTAGATACAACACATGTGATTAAATATGAGGGATTTAGATAGAGCTTTAATTTTTATTATAATGAGAATCTTATCAAAATTCTTGACACTAGAGTGAAATTATTGTGGAATCAAACAACTCAGTTGGCGAAATTACTTTAGAGAATTAAAAAACGAGAAGAGAAAACCTAAAAGCCTAAAGAATCTATAAGAAATGAATATTGAAATGTTTTCAATATTTAATATATAATATAATTTTAATGATGATTTTGTTTAGGGTGGGGCGTAAAATGTTATACAAGAGACCTTACTATAGAAAGTAACATCGTATCATGGATTATCACACTATACATGCTCTTAAGAACCTTAATTGTAGACATTTTTAACAGTTTAATTTTAGAATTTGAAATATAACACATTAAATTCATCTTTTATTTCAGAAATTTAAAAATATATTTGTATGAATTTTGGAGTTTGTTCTGAAAATGTCTATTTTTATTCGAAAAATACGATTTCCACAAAACATGAAATCTATATAACATTATAATTATATGAGGATAGAATAGAAGTATAAAAAACACATTTAAGTAATAAAATAAGAATATAAAGAATAAAAATAATTTTTTTAAAATATTCTTCTGACTTATAAATATGATGTCCAATATATTTTGGAACTAATTAAAATGACACTTTAATGGGAAAATTCTTTCAGTCTTTTTTAGGAATTAATTATTTTCAAAGGGGATGTTTTGGTTTACCTTAAATTTTTAAAACCTTATATATTTTTACAATAAATGAATTTATTTGATCAAAATCAATATCAAATATAATTTTATCTTATATAAAAATTTAATGCTTAAAAATGTTATTTTTAAAAAGTTGTTTTTATGTGATTAAGTGTGTTTATTTTAAAATTAACTTTTAACACATTTAGATTTTTTTTGATGAAATTATCTTCAAACTTTTAATCAGTAGTATCATATTTGGTAAAATTGTTCTTCTTAGTTGTTTTATTAAATTTTATTACAACTGTAAAAAATTATTTACCAAGGTAAAAACTAATTAGGGAAAAGGTTAAAAAGTTAAAATAAAACCCCTAAAACACTCAAAGTTGGCCAAAAAAGGAATGTTCGAGGTGAGTTTTTACTCGAAATCAATATCACCTCCTATTGGTTTTATTTTTGACATTGAGTATTGAATAGTAGATTTACATTATATAAAATGTACGTGTTAGTCCCAAAACTACCCTTCCCTTCACATATAAAAGGGTAACACTCCCCTGACATGAAAACTTAACACTTCTTAAAATTTATCCTAGAAAATATTTTATGTTTCTCCTCTTATAATTCTCTCCCATTTTAAAAATATTTAGTTTAACTTTATCTTTCATCGGACCTTTATTTCTAGGGATTATAACGAGGAAAAATCCAGTCTCTGATCTGAGCATGATCAACTACATGGCTTTTCTAATTAATTATATTCATTAACGTTTATTCTATATATACTAATATATTGATATTGTGATCATTTATATACTATAATGTTACATTATTAAGGGAATAATCATTTTTTATTTATATATCCCTTTTATTAAGAAAAATAAAATCATTATTCGTGCATAAATGCATACTACCGCCAACATGAACAAAAAAATCATTTTTCATCACCAACCATCCCTGAAAATTACTAAAATATAATTAATGAGAAAATGTGATTTTTATGATATCATTAAGGGTTTATTTTTTTTTAAATTAACCTGTTCATTATTTGATAAAAAACGGTTGTCTTTAATTCAATCCTTTTTAAAAAAGCGTTCATTGAAGAAAATCACCAATAAAAAATAGGTAATATTTTTATGTCTATTAATTATCCTTTAAATTTCTTTATAATTATGGTATATCGTATTAATAAAAAATTATATAAGATCATTATGATTATGTTATAATTATATTACCACAAAACCACCTCATAATCATTCATTAAATCAATGTATGTTCATGTTTGGGTCACTTTAACCACCTAATTGAAAAATATTATCAAATTATATTATTAATGGACATGGGAACACAATTAATAGTATAATATAATTAAAAAATCCAAATAATTATTTTTTTAATACAGGATATCTTATATCCATGTTTTAATCATCAATTAAGAAAACATTATTCGATCAATTAGAATCATTGAAATATGATTCTTGTAGATTTCATCATCAAAGATAAAGGTAAAAAACTCATAAAAAGAAATTGAAACATAAAAAATTACTATAAAACATACCTAATAGTAAATTAAATGATCAATGAATGATTTAATTTTTAATAAGAATGAATGCATACATATTTATTATGAAACTACTATAAATGGTGAAAACAATAAACATCTACTGTAGAAAATTGATAGAATTCATATATAGAATGACAATGTTGGAAGAGTATAATTGAAAATAGGTATATGTAGGTTTATTAATTAACACATTACTATTTATATGATTATGATATAAGGTTTTAAAGTATGATCATGAATGTAAGGATAATATGTAATGATTTTTCTTCTCAAATTCCTCTCTAAGACAAGTTTTGTATTATGCACCTAGTGTCATTTATCTGGTCTATATAAATCCTAATTGAGATGTTATATCATTAAATATATTTATTCATGGTATGTTTATATCAATTTTAATCCGTATATTATAAGGTGTTTCGGTTTAAATGTTACCCAATCCATAAGTGGTGTCTTTCCATCTTGATTTCATTCTATGGGGCTCCGGTTATATTCACCACCTATTTCCTATTGTGAGGTACCTAATTTTACGTGGAAGAATTTTACCATATTACTCGTGAAATTTAAGGTATTTAAAAATATATTTTATTATCCCTCTATGTTATTCGTTTTTTCAATATTAACCAAAATTGATTAAAAACTAAATCTTTTCTATTGTGGAAAAACCATGTTATGTTTTTTGTAAACATACAATGTGTGTATTTTCATAGAAAATAAATCCCCGGCTTGATACTAGAAAGTGGATGTGTCTATGAAATAAATTCACCTATGGGTAATTAGCCTAAAAATTGATGGTTGATCATTGACTCAATCATCACCCCGATTCATGATGATTGGGCCTAATACTACACACCATTCTAGAAACTCTAAGGGGATATGGTTTTCACTATCCACATGATCCTCCAAAACCATGATGAATGATTTTTGTTACCATTTCCTTAGTTTTATACTATTTAATAAAATTTAGCCCAATGACTATCACCAATGGATATCCCGAATCATTGAAATAACTATCACCACTATATTTCCATGATAAGGATATGTCTTATTACTTTTATGATACCACATGGATTATAAGTTAATTATGGGATATTCTATTATATATCAACATTATTTTATCGAATGGGGAAGTATTTGTTTTCTTTATTTCTAATTATATGGATAGGAATGTTTTTATTCATTAAGATGTTTCTTCGAGAATGGTATGAAAAGTATTATTGACTGTTATGATAAATACATTAGACATAATCTGGTCATGGGTGGGGCCGGGAATTATAGAGACCCTCAATGTTTAAGCCAGCCTCATGGGTGAAAACATGTTAGATTTTGGTTTATTACTCTTCCCATATAAGGATAGTTTCTTTTAAAAATACCTTGATAACATTTATTAATTCCCTACCCTATTCATTATGTCGATGAGAGATCGATGATTTTTATTATCCATGTTTTCATTTACTATGAAGTATATAGAATTACCTTAGTTTTAGTTGATTATTTCTTCAAACTGTTTATTTATTCCTACCATATCACTTATGACATGTTTATGTTATGATATATTCTATCGTATTCTACTCCTTACTAAGCATTTGAGCTCACCCTAATTTATTTTTCCTTTCCCAGTGAATCATATAGGTGAACAATGTTTAATTTTCAATGATATGGTGGTAGGGATAGTTATGTTCTTATAATGTGTTCTTATCATGTCATATGTTTTGGAATGTAATGTATGTACGTATCTAGTATTCCAAGACTACTAAGCTATTGGATATTATGGGAACTCTTGCATTCTATACCATTATTAGAAAATTACGACAGGATATAGGTTTTTATGGGTCTAAGATATTATAGTTGATATCAAGAAAAGTCTAATAAGAACAACAGTGAATAGATTTGGCATAACCTGGTTAGAAAACACTATATATACGAGAAAACCTTGTTATTTCTAGGGAATAGTATAGAAGACTTATTAGGGATTTTATTTTAAAATTCAATGTCATGAGTTGATTATGTGTATAAAATTATAGAAATAAAATGGATAACATAAGGAATGGGAACCGTATCAACACCCATAGTCAATCTAGGGATTCTCCCCCAAATAAATTTAATGAAGTTAGAGTTGAGGATAATAAGATCATGACTATATTAATAAATTTATCCCATGTTATGAAAAATAATCTCACTGATACATAGTTTACAGCTAATCCACAATATGTTATAATAATTTTGGAAAACATTATGTGACAAAAACCACCTATATGTAGTGGAACTATTATTCCATTGGTATAAAAACAATGGATCATGACCCTAAAATATATATTTCTCACTTTGATAAGAGATGAAATCAAGTGAATTTTATAGATAAGGATGATATATTTATAATTAATGATATATCTTTGGTAGGAAAATTTATTGAAGTTTTCCCAAAATAATTACCTAGCTATCCTATAAGGAGTGAAGTTGAGTTCATCATTGAAATCATTCTTGATACAAGATCAATTTCTAAAATTACCTATAAAATGGAACCAATATAGTTAGAGGATTTGAAGAAAAACATGTAGGAGTTGTGTTATAATATATGTATACATCATATTGTATAACCATCACGACCCTTCCCCCAGGGGCCGTATCGAGACTACCCCAAGCTTGCCTTCTATAGGCCAGGGGCTGGCGACTAGAACCAAAGGCATAACTCCCTAAAAACTAGGAAGGCATTGCCTTTATAAAATGTGAACATACACAATCAGAGTGCAAGAAGAATCAAACACAAGTAAGTAGTAAGACAAGTGTGCTGAAAGTACAAAGGGGCTGGAAATACATGCCCAACAGAAAGGTAAAGCTACAACTGAAAGAAAGTACAACTAAAAAGACAAATGGTTGAATGGTGAAGAAGCTCCTGGATCGTCCTCCAGGTTCCTACATGAAAGTTAGGTATATATGTCCTCCTCAGCACTCTACATCTATAGGTCCGTTTCGTGTGCCATCATGCCATGTGTACAACTCCGGGTACCATCCACTCTTTGTACACTCTACCTCGGTCAATGTTGTTCGTAGTCTGCATCCCACACAACGAGGTGCGGGCACAGCCCGTGCAGGGGTGAGTATAACGATACTCAGTAGGGACCTCGAGACCCTCAAGGTATCACAAAATCAAAAACGGATAAACCACAAAGAAAGATCTCAAAATATAACCTTTACATGGGTATATGACCATACATATGCCTAAGTTATCAAGTAACCCATCTCAATCATGAGGGAAACACAAAGGTAATTGACTCAGCTCAAACCAGAATTTTTATTATCGAAACCATGACTACAGGAGAACTCCTCCTCTGGCAAGTACAGTGGCCATGTCCTGACTCTGAGGTGCTACTCACTAGCCTTAGAGTGCTGAGGTACTCTTCCAGTCGAGTATTGCGTGTCTACCGCCTCACACAGTAGCGCTTTCCACCATGGGTCTACCGCCTCACACAGTAGCGCTCCCCTCGATATCCTATAGAGGTACTCCTTCTGTCGAGTATCATGGGTCTACTGCCTCATAAAGTAGCGCTCCTCTGCCATGGGTCTGCCACCTCACACAGTAGTGATCCCCACTGGGCTACTCAAGTCACTCTGAAACGTATCGCACAAGCAGTCATCTGGTCTCATCCAGCTACTAGGTCTCTGTAATTCATATGCTCATCTCCGAAAGGATCCACTCCATGAGCTACTTTCTAATACTCCAAGTGTCACGAATTCCAACGAAGAAGTATCTCCATTGTCTGCCACGTCATAGGGGTCTCAATGCAATAGATGGCACGTCAATCGGATGCTCGGTCTGTGAGTTATTACCCTTTTTGTTCCGGGGGCCTGGTTGGTTTCATGTACGATCCAACCTGACCATATCAAAACTGTATCCCGAACTCCCATGTGTTATACTCAAAGGATCCTCTTCTCAACGAGATTACCAGCTCCACTGACGGTTCGTCAAACAGACCTGAGGTATGAGAGTTATTGGCTTCTCTGTTCCAGGGGCCCAGTTGATTTTTAAGCTAAAACCAACCCGACCATACTCCAACTACATCAAAACCTAAAATGGGTATTTCAAAAGAACCTTCTCAACAAAAGGAATCCAACGTAGTTGACGTCACATCAATCGGACGTCAGGTCCTTAAGTTATAAGTGTTTCTACTCCGAGGGCCCTGTTGGTTTCAGGTTCAAACCAACCCGACTGTAACCAAACATCTCCAAAACCATGAGATTAATATACCAAAATGACTTCCTCTATCTGAGGAATCCTACACAACTGACGATGCGTCGATCAGAGGTATGTAGATCACGTTATGGGCAATTAAACGAAAACGGTCCAAAAAAGGGGGGTTTGGGCCCGGTCCGACCCGGCCCAACCCACCCTAGGTCAGCCCGAACTAGGTCTACCTGACCCGAGTCCAGGTTCAGCGTGACCGGCGCGGCCTGGCCCTACCGGCGTGGTCTGGCCGGACCGGCGCGGCTCGACCACCTAGCTGAGCGAAACTGGGGTGCGGCCCTCTGTTTTTCTGTATCAGCGGGGCCAGGCTGGCGCCACACCGTCTTCCCGAATCCCGCTTGGTGCAAGATCTGTTCCACCACTGCCGCAGCCGTTTCCGCGGCGGACTTCCACCGGCAGTGCGCTGAGGTGTTTCAGCCTCCGGTCGCCGACACCGGCAACTCGAACCGCCGCGATGTTCCGCAGGCCACCAGAGTCGCTCCAGTTGTCCGTTTTAGCTCCCGTCCACACCTATGGCCTTATCGGGTCTCACTCTTCCCTGCGAAGTCCTCAAAATAATGTTTCCCTTCTGTTCATCCATTTCCAAACATTCCGTGAATCACGAACAAGTTGGCAGTGGGTCCGGACTTGTTCGTTAGCCCGTACCCACCACGTTAGTGGTTCAAATAATCACCCAACAGATAAACACCCATGTTCGAAGGTAAAAATAACATATAATAAAAATATAGAATATTCCCTTACCTTTTAAACTTTCGGGCGTTCATTTGTCATGGGGGAAGTCAAGGTTGTCGTCGTTCGTCGTACGCTTCCTATTCTGAGCTCGTGCGTCGATCCGTCGACGATGAAGAGGAAGATAGAAGAGTCATCAGAGAAGTCCCGTGTCAGAAAGAGGTTCTGAGGAAGAATCTGAGGAAGTAGTTTCATCGCTGGTATCTCCTCTTTCTTCGTCGAAGGATATATTCTTCGTCAGTGAATGTAGCTCTTCTAAATCCCTAGAGGTTCCCCCACCAAAAATATTTTCTATACCAATATCAGATAAAAACTTCTCCCACTTTAATGAAATGTCAACCAATTAAAATTAATTCAAAGAATAAATCCATTAATTAAATGTGTAGGCAAACATTAATGGGAGAGAGGGAGGTGGAGAGGCTCCTCATATTAAAGAGGAGGATTTGGCAAAAAAATTAATGAAGGGAAGTTCAAGGGAGTTGGGAGGAGTTATGGGGTAGATGAAAGGTTGGTAAACCCTATGGGCCCCACCTCACAAATATCCTCCCATGGGAGTTTATGCGGGTGTGGGCCCCACCACTAACTCCCCTTGGGAGAAAATAACCACCCAACGTAAATAAAATTGTGTTCCACATTTTTATTCATTTTATTCTAAAACCCCAAATTTTAACTCTCAACCCCCATAAAACGCAACTGCGGTAAAGGTCCCCTTAAGCGAATACCGGTGCTGAGAGTTCATCGGTGTCCTCAAATTTTAATTTTGAGCACTAGTTCAAAATATAGAAAAACTTGTATGTACGTTTACTGAACGTACCCAAACAAAACTTCACAAATTGATTCTAGGAACACCGGGCCTCAGAATCATGCAGCGTCAAAAACTACGGACTCATAAAATTCCAAAGAAATTAAGAAAAAAAAAATTCCTTGAAATTTATGGGTCTTTAAATTACCCCCACTTTGGATATTTATATCCCTATAAACCTAAAACACACACTTGGGAAACAAAAGAGGGGTACTGAGCACTCATCTGAGCCTCCCTCTCTCATGTGCTCTCCTGGAGGTTTCCATGCTACCAGCGAATGTGCACCAGAGGAATCGATCATCCACCCAGGACCTACTCCTATCAATCCTAAATATCCACTAGAACCTCTTTGAAAGTTTCCCCGTCATCGATTTCCAGCTCCCCGTGGTCGATGTTGTAGGACGGGATGTGCACGCATCTCCTCATCTGAGATACGTGGAAGACGTCGTGCACTAGGTACGACTGAGGTGGAAAGGCCAGGTGGTAAGCCACCTCACCTACTCTGCTGAATAATTGGAGGAGTGACTGTAAGATACTGAAGATATGATGCATCATCTCTATCCACAAAGGATTTATATAAGGCAGCCAGCTGCTCTAACGCCTCTCCTAGCAGTTGAAAACTAGTCCTCCTACTGAGCACATGTGCTACTATGTTCCCCTTCCCAGGAGTATAGAAAATATCAAAGTCATAGTCCTGGAGGAACTCAAGCCATTTTCGTTGTCTCAGCTTCAAATTCTTGTAAAAGAAGACACACCTGAGACTATTGAGATTGGAGTGATCTGTAAAATGTTCCCTGAATGAACAATGGGTGAGACTAGACAATTGTAAGAATTCATCTTCACCCTTCTTCGCCAACATTCAACAAGAGCTGCTAAGATTTCTCCTTTGCTGAAAAGGGAAATCTGGTCTCATCCCCTGGATGAACCGTGTCCTTTTCCTAATATAGTCAATCCTAACATGAATGGTATAATTCATGTCATGGATGACGTCATAAGGCCTCGATGCTACTACCAAGAGATCCAACTATTACTCTCTCCTCCAAGGGTTGAGTCACACTTTCGGCATCAGCATGTGGTTACTGGGTCTCCTCCAGTAGAAATCCAAAAATTGAGGGTCAAGTCAACAGTTTTTAACTAGAACCTCTTAGTACAGAAAAAGAAAGGAAAGAAAATTTCACAAGGACAAGTGTCTTTTATTACCGTAGCTCAATGTACAAAGACACAGAGCAACCACAAAAAAAATTACAAAGCTAGAAGGGTCATGAATAAAGGGCTCCATGCCTGGAACTAGTCCCACTCCAATCCACCTACTTATGGAGCTCCATAGTCATATGATTCATCTGCTTGAAACCATGTTCTTCCTTGTCCACATGTTCCCTGCGGTCGGGGTGGACCTCTTAGTAGTGGTGGTGGAAATACCTCGAAGCGTCGTCCACCACCAGCTGCACGGACAGCTCCTCTGCCTCAGTCTCCTGCTCCTTGTGGTCCGCCTTGATCAAACCTTTGCCTCTGCCTGGGAGGTCCTTATTCTATCTACCGATCGTCTGTACGACGGGTCAGACAGTCACGATCCATGTGACCCTATCCGCTGCATGAGTAATAGAGCCTTGCAGGTCTAGCTCTGTCTCCACCCTGGGTGCCCCGCACTACAGATCCTGAATTGTGCGGTTGACAACCTGTAGGTCTGGTCATCTTGGAACTCTATGTCATCTGTCTACTTCCAGCTGCTAATGACTCCTCTACATGTCGGCTAGTGGTGGGTTCTGGTGCTGGAGACTGCTCAACAAGGAAACTCTCCACTAAGAGGGCACGCTCCAACACCCATGTCTGCGTCGGGATGCTGTGGGAGACAACTGAAGCTCAAATATCTAGCCTGAATACCTGCTCATAGGTCTGGTTCCTGAAGAACGGGTCTCGTACTATATCTGTGGAGTTGCATAAGAGATCGGTGAACCTCGCTGAGTACTATTATATTGACATGCTACCTACTACAGATGTCGTAGATCCTGTATACGCACCCCTCTAAGGGTGGCTGGTACAAACTCCGCACATAACAGGCTCTCGAAGTCTTCCCATAGAAGTGTCGCCTTGTCGTACATCTAAAGAATCAGGCTCCACCACCTACCTTTTGCTGCCTAAAGGAGGCTGGCAGCAAGGATCCCAATGAAATATGATGGTGTCCCTACTAGCTTGAAAACTCTCACCACAGCCTCCATCCAATCCTCAGCCACCTGTGGGTTCGTTTTTCCCATGAACCTGGGTGGTCTCTGGTGTTGTAACTTGTGCAGCACGCTCAAGCGGCGTGTATCGCCTGCTACTAGGGCTAGTGGCATAGGTGGCTCAACGGGTGGTAGTACCGCTGGTGCCTCCGCTGGTACCTCAACTGGATGAGGGCCCTATACTGAGGCTTTGTCGCTTGGCGGCCTGTGAGTACGTACAACTCTTGGGGCTCTAGCTGGTCATCCACAGGGAGGCATCCTGAATGAAACAGATGTGACACAGTCAAAGACTATACCTTGTGAGCTGACCTGGATTGAGCTGACTTAAAGAAAACATTTGGAAACACACACAAAATTAGTCTTTTCATGCACTGAGTCAGAAATGAGTAGTCAGGGTCCTAGTGTATGGATAAGTCGGCCGCCGCACCAACACTGGACTCCCTGAACTGAAAACCACACTCGGTACCCATAACACTATTTCTTCACAGAAAGGAAATATCAGAGTCCTATGTTCTACTGTATAACTGAATCCTCTAATACCAATTTTTCATGACCCGTCCCCTGGCGCCTGTATCGTGACTACCCCAAGCCCGACTTCCATAGGCTAGGGGCTGAAGACTAGCACCAAAGGCGTAACTCCTTAAAAACTAGGACGACATTGCCTTTATAAAACGTAAACACACACAATCAGAGTACCAATGGAAGAAAAAACTATGTAAGCAGTAAGACAAGTGTACTTAAAGTACAAAGGTCCAGAAATACATTCCCAACAGAAAGGTACAACTTCAACTGAAAGAAAGTACATATGAAAAGACAAACAGATGAATGGTGAACCAGTTCCTGGATCGTCCTCCGAGTTCTGACATGAAGGGTAGGTCTAGATGTCCTCCTCAGCACTCCACATCTATCGGTTGGCTTCATGTTCCGTCACGCCATGTTTCTACCTTCGGTTACCATCCATTCCTCATACACTCGGCCTCGACCAGCATTTTCCGTCGTCTGCATCCAACAAAACGACGTGCTGGAATAGCCCGTGCAGGTGTGAGTATAACGATACTCAGTAGGGACCCTAAGACCCCCAAGGTCTCACAAAATTCAACAAGGATAAACCACAAAGAAACATCTCAACATAGAACCTTTACTTAGTTATATACCAATACATATACCTAAGTTATCAACTAACCCATCTCAATCATGAAAAAAACACAAAGTTCATTGGGTCATCTCAAACCAGTATTTTCATTATCAAAACCACATCTACTGGAGAACTCCTCCTCTGTTGAGTATAGTGGCCCTATCATGACTCTGAGGGGTTACTCATTGACCTTAGAATTCTGAGGTACTCCTCCTGTCGAGTAACACGGGTCTACGGCCTCACACAGTAGTGCTCCCCGCCATAGGTCTGCCGCCTCACATAGTAGCGCTCCTCTTGATAGCCTATAGAGGTACTAATTTTGTCGAGTATTGCAGGTCTAATGTCTCACAAAGTAGCACTCCTCCGCCATGGGTCTTCCACCTCACACAGTAGTGCTCCCCACTAGGCTAGTCAAGTCACTCAGAAACATATTGGACAAGCAGTCATCAGGTCTCAGCCACTGCTAGGTCTCCGTACTCCGTATGCTCGTCTCTGGAAGGATCCGCTCCACAAGCTATAGGCCTATACTCAAAGTGTCACAAAGTCCCAAAAAATTATCTCAATGTTCCTCCACTTCATAGGGGTCTCAATGTAATAGACAGCGCGTCAATCGAATGCCCGGTATGTGAGTTATTAGCCTTTTTGTCCCGAGGGCCCAGTTGGTTTCGTGTACAACCGAACCTGACCGTATCACAACTGTACCCTGAACTCCCATGGGGTATACTCAAAGGAACCGTTTTTCAACAAGATTACCAGCACCACTGACGTTTTGTCAAACAGACGTCCGGTCTGAGTGTTATTGGATTTTTTGTTCGAGGGGCCCGGTTGGTTTTTAAGCTAAAACCAACTCGAGCGTACTCCAACTGCATCCAAACCTCAAATGGGTATGCCAAAAGAATTGTCTCAACAAAATCAATCCAACGTAGTTGATAGCACGTCAATCGAACGTCCGGTCCTTATGTTATAAGCGTTTCTGCTCCAAGAGCCCGGTTGGTTTCGGGTTTGAACCAACCCGGCCATACCCAAACTTTTTCAAAACCTTATTTGTAATATATAGAAACGACCTCCCCGATCCGAGGAATCCTATGCAACTGACGGTGTGTTGATCGGAGGTTCGTAGCTCATGTTATGGGTAATTAATTGAAAACAGTGTGAAAAGGGGGGTCTGGGCCCGGTCCTATTAGGCCCAACCCACCCTGGGTCGGCCTGAACCGGGTCGACCAGACCCGGGTCCGGGTTCGGCCCAGGTGGGCGCAGCCCGGCCGGTGTGGCTCGGCCAGCTGGCTGAGCGAAACAGGGGCGTGACCCCCAGTTTCTTCGAATCAGTGGCGCCAGGCTGGCGCCGCCCCATCTTCCTGGATTGCACGCAGCCTGGGATCCATTCTACCACCACCGCGGTCGTTGCCACGGCAGACTTCCGCCGGCGGCATGCTGAGGCGTCACCACTTCTAGGCGGCCGGCAGGTGCCAACCACC
The DNA here is from genome assembly GCA_963277665.1 of Viscum album. Taxonomy (NCBI): domain Eukaryota; kingdom Viridiplantae; phylum Streptophyta; class Magnoliopsida; order Santalales; family Viscaceae; genus Viscum; species Viscum album. The sequence goes on from OY728140.1 coordinate 1,609,962,597, forward strand.
GGAGTCACTCTGTTGGTCCATTTTATCTCTCGTCTGCGCCTACAGCCTTCTTGGGTCGCGCTCTTCACTGCGGCGACCTCAAAACAACGTTGCCCTTCCGTTCATCCATCTCTAAACATTCGATGCAACATGATCAAGTTGGCGGTGGGTCTGGAATTGTTCGTTATACCGTACCCACCATGTTAGTGGCTCAAATAATCACCCAACAAATAAACACACATGCTCGAGGGTAAAAATCATATATAAGAAAAATATACAATAGTCCCCTACCTTTTAAACTTTTGGGTGTTCATTCATCGTGGGGGAAGTCGAGGTTGTTGTCATTCATCGTACGCATCCTCTTCTGAGCTCATGCGTTGATCCATTGACGACGAAGAGGAAGATAGAAGCGTCTTCAGAGATGTACCACTTTGAAAGGAGGTTCTGAGGAAGAAGTCGAGGAAGTAGTGTCGTCATCGGCATCTCTGCGTCCTTCGTCAGAGGATACATTCTTCGTCGGTGAACATAGCTCTTCTAAATCCCGAGAGGTTCCCCCACGAAAAATATTTTCTATGTCAATATTAAATAAAAAATTCTCCCACTTTAAAGAAATATCAACCAATTCAAATTAATTCAATGAATAAATCCATTAATTAAATGTATAGGCAATCATTAATGGGAGATAGGGATGTGGAGAGGCTCCTCATATTAAAGAGGTGGAGTTGTCAAAAAATTTAATGAAGGGAAGTTCAAGGGAGTTGAGAGGAGTTATGGGGGAGATGGAAGGTTGGGAAATCGTGTGGGCCCCACCTCAAAAATATCCTCCCATGGGAGGTTATGTGGGTGAGGGACCCACTACTAACTCCCCTTGGGAGAAAATAACCACCCAACTTAAATAAAATTGTGTTGCACAATTTTATTCATTTTATTCTGAAACCCCAAATTTTAACTCTCAACCCGCAAAAAACGCAACTGTGGTAAAGGTACCCTTAAGAAAATAACAGCAATGCGAGTTCATCGGTGTCCTAGGATTTCAAGTATGAGCACCGGTTCAAAAGATAGAAAAACCTGTACGTACGTTTAATGAATGTACCCGAACAAAACTTCAAAAATTGATTCTGGGAACACCGGGCCTCGGAATCAGGCGCCGTCAGAAACGGCGGACTCGTAAAATTCCAAAGAAATTAAGAAAAAAAATTTCTTGAAATTTCAAAGTCTTTAAATTCACCATTGGGATCCCATATTTCATTCATGAAAAAGAGGGATGGGTCTATGATATTGTGCATCAATTATAGGGAGATAATTATCATTACTATAAAGAATAAGTATATGTTACCACACATTAATGACTTATTTGGTCAACATTAAGGATCCCAATACTTTTGAATCATTGAAATTGAGTCTCTTTATAATTTTCCAAGTGTGAAGAAGGATGATATACCAAAAATGAAATTTCAAAAAAGGTATGAAAATTATGAGTTTACGGTAATGCCTTTTTGATTGAATAATAAACCTTCTATCTTTAAGGATATAATGATGATATTATTTTAGGACTATCTCGGTAACATTTTGGTGGTTTTCATTGATGATATATTTATATACTCTATGATATATGAAGATCATGAGAGTCATCTACAAATAGTTATGTATACCCTCAAAAAAATAAATATATTGGAAATTTAGTAAGTATGAATTGTGGCTCAATGAATTTTCTTTTATTTCTCATATTATCTCTAAAGATGGAATATTTATTGACCCTTTAAAGAAAATGGTAGTAAAATAATGCCCTACACTGATAAACATAGTCTAGATACTGATTTTCATGGGTTTATATGCTTATTATCATGGGTTTATTCAAGATATTTCCTAGTTTTCCAACATGTTTACCATGTTAATACATAAAGGGGTTTAATACACATGGTCATGGGAATATGATGAACGTTTTAATGTTTTTTTAATAAAAGTGATCTCAAAGTCTCTCAGATAAAAAAATAAATGTATTAAAAGAGTCTAAAATATGGTATTTAACATCTATCCCATTGAGAGGAAGGAAGCATGTCACTATGTAGGGAGTTTGAGTGATAGAAATCCTATTTAGTAACTCCATTTTTTTCAATACCATCATCATGTTAGTTCTCTTCATAATTTTTGTGCATGAAAATTTAGTTCATGGGAGAAGGAAAATATTGAAATTTTTCTTATCTTATCATCATCTTCCATGAGAGGTGGACCACTCCCATCCTGATGGCTTGAACAGTTGATATAGAGTTAGACTCAAACCATATATTTTTTCAATTCTATTTTCTAGCAGTGAAAAAATATTCAATAAATCTAATCCTTTCTGGTCTAAGAGAATCGGCATGGACACATGGGATATAATGAGTGTTCACCACATCACCATTATGATCTCTTCAAATATCTCCATATCCTATAGGCCCAAGATTTCCACTTAAATCACCATCCATAATGAATTTGACCTACACAAGAAAGGGACGAGTCCAAAATACCTCAAGCAAGACACATGGTTTAGAAAATCTCCCTTTTAATGTTCATCCATCTAAGGATAATGTGGTACATCACTGCATTACTTCAAGTAGAAGTAAACATTGTGTTAACATGTTGGAAAATCACAAAATTCGTTATATTAGAAGATTGAGGGTTGAAGCACTACATCTTGTGTGTGGTAAGGTTTCAGCCTCTCCAAGATAAGTGAACCAGCTCCACACATGAAACTCGAAACCAGATAGTCAGCTTCTTAGAGAAATGAATACCAAGGAGAGCCCATTGAAAAACATGTAAAGAAGTAGAAAAATGGGGTGTAGATCAAACATATAAAATAAATATTTCTAAAGGGAGGATGTGGATTCATATAATAGGAAGATATGATTGATATCCTCCCTATTCTGATGAAAGAGGACACATTTCAAGCATAGGTAAATTCCTAGGCACTGAATATTATCATCAACATGATATTTATTGTTGACTAGCCTCCATTACAGTGTGAACTATGAAGGTAGAATCCACAACTTGTATTCAGAAATCCAATGTATACCACCTTGGAGTAAATTATATTATAAGTTCTTGGATTGAAGAGCTCCATTGAGAGATGGAATCCAAACGGGAAGATCATCATGTTAAAGAAACTCATATTTAAAAACAACTTGAGCAATGTCTTGAGGTAGGAGCTCTGTGTTGTCCATTTGGTCCTTGATAGATATACAATGGTAAATATTCATTTTAGAGGAGAAACTTTGTTTAATAAGTGGAGTTCCAATCTAGATTTCATGCCAAAATCAATGATAAGAGCTCTTGTTAACATGCCAATGAGAGTGCATGAGGATATTCGGAGCAATTTTCCTCGGGATAGGACATGTTGAGGAATCCATGTAGTTTGAGTATCCTTAAAACATCTTATGAAAAAATATAGACCTAGTGAATCCCAATGACTCATATTGATTATTTATGATTGCATAGATTAATTTAAAATATAGGTTCTGGTTAAAAAAAAATTAGATTTTTACGCCCAATCCCCTGAGGGGATGAGGAAAACAACACCTTTTCCAAGGGACTGTGATAGATTTTCTTTCCAAAATCCTTCAACTACAAACAAATTTCCTCATTTCCACATTGATTTTTTTGTTGATAGAGAAATTCGAATTGTATAACATAAAGTAGTAGACCAACAATGAGATCACCACATGTTTGAAAAGGCAAACCCTTCCTGCCATTGAGAGAGACTTTCCATTCCAATGGGTAAGAGTTCTTCTAACAAGGATCAAAATATTAGTGACGTGAGAATACCTAGGTTTCCCTAAAAAAGGGGGACTCTAAGGTATATAAAAGTAATATATCCCTCCATTATGACTTGGTCATTGATGATTTAAACATTCCTTGGGGATGAAATTTTCTTACTGAAGTATATGAAGAACTTCTTCAAACTCGTTTTATTGCCCAAAACATTGAAATTGTCTAAAATATATTTCTATAAGTTTTTAATCTTATTCCGATTTCCTTGAGTAAAAATTATGACATCATCAACAAAAAATTTGTGTGAAGGAGAAGATGTACCTCTTGTCGTCTGAATGGTGTAAGTTCACCCTTTTCCACCATGTGAATAAAGATCCTGTTGAGATAATCCTCTATAATGGAAAAATGATAGTTGAAATAGGTTATCCTTGTCTCACTCCCCTAGATAATTATAAATATCCTTTTAGGGACCCATTTATGAGAATTGAGATATGGGCTTATCCAAGCAATGCCTAGATCCACTAGATAAAGGTTCCATTGAAACCAAAGTTGTGGAGAACATCCCCTATAAAACCACAATCAATAGTATCAAAAGATTTTCTAATGTCTATATTGAGGGAATAATTTCCCCCTCTTGTGGAATTTTTAAGAATATTAACATACTGTAAGGTAGTGATCAATAAATCCTGGATGTTTCCCCCTTGTAAAATCCATATTTGTTCCAAGATATGATTTTTTTGAGATGATAGCAAGTCTATAATCATGAGTTTTGGTGATCACATTATGAATGGTGTTAACAAGAGAATAATGTATCAATTGAATGATGTCACTATAATTTTCCAATTTTGGAATAAAATAAATAAATTGGGATTGAATCCTATAAGGACCCATCCTTAAACATTACATAATATTGAATTAAACGAATAATTCACATTGAGGATCTTTTCAGGTTTAAATTTTTAGATAATTAAGACATAACTATTACATCTCAAAAGATTACACGGTAAAAACTTCTACACAATTTCCATTTTTTTCATAAAATATATACTCTTGAAAAAAAGTGTCATGTCTAGTTCAATGTTTTAGAGAGCATGACTTTTACTTGATCCCATCCTTGACCCTATTCATCTTTAAGTCCTGTGAAAACATTTCAAAACATGGGATGAGCATAAAAGGCTCAGTAAGGGTTATAAAACAATGAATGAAAGAATTTGTTCATAAATACATACAAAAAATGAACTCTTTTACTTACCTCATGAAATAAAAATATTTATGAAGGATGCATAGAAATCATAAATCATAAAGGTAACTTGTGGAATTCATATCATACTTACATTGTAGCTATCACAGCTACACAGGGAGTTACTTTTTAATACCCATCACGGTATATTCCCTAAATCTATAAGGACAAACATTCATGTTTGCCTCCGTCATGTTACCCAATGCATTGGTGAGCTATCTCAGGCTCACTCACCCTAGGTTTATCATAGAACCACCCGTATACGTAAATAATGCCCAAGAACCATAACATGATCATAACACATAACATAAGCATAAAGGAAAGATAACATTTCCACATTGCAATAATAAAATATCATTTCGAGATATTGAAATAATAAATCCATTCTCAAAAATAATTTTCAATACCAAAATACTTAAAAATAGTATATGGTATTCATTTTTTCCCTCTAAAAGCATTCTGGAATGTTGAGGAAACCAAAGATCAAATAAAACTCACAGTGGTGGAAAGGTCATTGTCACCGCTTACGTAATAAGAAAATCCCATTTTTTCATTTTGTAAAATGCTTCATATAATAATATTCCCTTTGAAAAAAATTAAAAGTCAAATGGGTTTATACACCATATAAAATAAAGTTGTGTATAAAACTAAAAATGCCTCAATGAAAGGAGATTGAGATGAAGTCCCTTAGCTCGTGTCCGACATGACTCGATCGTTTTTTAATATCTTGAGTAATAAAAGAAAGTAAATTTCTACTTGATTACGAACCTATTTCAAGTTTATTATTCCTTTTATATCACTTATTACCATGTTATAAACATTATGTAGTCATTCAATTTAATAATGTTCATTTTGTCGATATTGGGTACTTGAGTTAAAAATGAACACCTTATATTTACAAGTTGTCCATGTGGTCAATAATCCATTATATCCAGAATGAAAATAATAATTTAGATATCATATATATCATATATATCCAGTATATACATGTATTTATAATACTACATAACATTTGGAGGTAAGAAATGAAATGCACTGTTCATGGAGACGGTAAGCCGTACGTACGCACAAACCCTACTTTCATTTCTATTTCTTATTTTAATGGAATTAATACATAATTATAAATTGTTATATTATAATTCCAGTATAATATCATATATAATATCATTAACTCCATCCTTTATACAACCCACATAAGGCATTAATGAATCACATCACTTTGAGGGGGCGGTAGTCCGCACTTCCTCAAATGAGATTATCATGTATACCCAATATGGAAACCATAAAGGCATGATAGAAATGGAAATTACAAGAGAATAATGAAATCATAAACATAATATATATCATATATAAATATAGTTCAATCATAATGGCCACCATGAGAGGCGGTAATATGTAATTGAACAATCATCATTTCATGAGGCGTTAGTTTTCCATCCACAGAAACATTATGTTCTTCACCAATTAGATGGAGGTGTGTGTAAGTTTAGTCAGAATACATATCATAAAAACATCATAGTATATTTAATATAGTGGTTTTGTTACAAAAAAAGGAATAAATAGAGTTTAGGGGTCAGAGAAGTAAAATAAAAGAAAACAAATTAAGAGAAATCGTTACATTTAATTTGGGTAACTCCCTTTGGTTTGAACCAAAAGGACTTCTTCAAGTGCCTTATGCATAAGTTAAGGTTTTTAAGAGGAGGATAGGGATGTAGGGAGCATAATTGGGCAGAGTTTGGATGAGAAAAATGGCTTGCGAGGTGCGATTAATTGGTTAGCAATGGTCTCCTTTTATAAGGGAAAGGAGGGGCTCTTTAGGAAAGTATGAAAACATTATTTTATTATATAATGATATTCGGTTTATAATGGTACAAAAATAATTATAGTCTAAGATAAGATGATTCATTGTCGAAATAAAATCATCCAATTAGAATTGGACATGTTTTTGATAATATTGTAATCATTATTGTCTTATTTATTTAAATCATTTATTAATGAGGTAAACACTACATCATTATTGTGTCATAAATAATTTAATTTATTTGAGGTATAAAAAATATAAAAAAACTACCATGATGTATGAAATAGTTTTATATTTCCAATGAATATTAATAGTCAAAAATATAACTTATATAACCCCATGTAAAAATTAACTTACTAAGAGATATTTTTTTTTGTCATTTTTTCCTTTACATTATGTTAATTAATCTAAAGTGTCACTATCACCTCCAAGTGGCTCAATGGGGTCCCAAAATCGACCCAATGATGCCCATGGTTGTAAATGACTGAACCAATAGAATTAGGACACGTTTAAGGGTAATTTTATATTATTATAATATTATTTTTTACCCTTATTTACCTGATTTACCCTTTAACCACGGTAAAAAAATACTTACTGATGTAAATATTTAAAATGTCTAAAAATAAAGTTACCTATTTAAAAAATTTGGCACTCATGATTACAAATATGGAATCCATTTTTCCAAATTCAAAAAACAGAAGTGGGAGAAATTAATTTAAAATTAATTCCCGATGTCAAAACAAAGAGCGTGTTTTTAAGAATTACTAACTATCAAAAGATGGACAGTTCATTAATTCCAATTTCAAAGTGAAATTTATCCCAATGACTAAAATTAGATTAAATGGTAGAAATATAATCTAATTAAACTTTAAAGACAATTAAAAAGTTAATCTAATGATATAAATAAATTAGATTAAAACACTGTTTTGAATTAAAATACAATATTTTCACTATTCATTAAAAAATGAACTTTATCAAAACAATTCCAAAAAATTTACACAAAGTAAATTTTGATGTCCCCTTTCTAAAGAAGGATTTTATTTGGTCAAATATAATGTATTAAAGTGACCCAAACCATATTTAAATAGGGTTCTCCATTAAAAGCCGGTAAATTGACCTTTTAATGTAAATTATGCTTAAAATTCGATTCATTCACATTTTAAGCCTCTATATTTTATTAGATAAATGTAAATACATGTATAATCATATTTTAGTTAGTCTTGTTCATTCCATCCAATACAATGGCTAGGAGTTAACTACCATTTAAAATAATATTATTATCTTATTATTGTGCAACCTAATATTTCAAAGAAACTCGTTGTTGTGCATCGGGTACGCTATCGAACACAAAAACCCTTTTAAAGTAAAATTAATATTTAATTCAAAAAAATTAATAAGTATGAAAATATATTATTCTTCATTACTTGGTATTTTACATCCTTCCCCCCGTTCGAAAATTGTGTCCTCGCAATTTTTTTATTCATTTATCAAAATAAGTGGAGGTATTTATCCTTCATAGAATTTTAAGATTCCCACATTTCCTCTTCAAGAGTATGGTTCTTCAAAAAAAACATTTACCTTAGGAATTACCTTATTCCGCAACACATGCTCTCTACAGTGAAGAATCTGAACTAGTTTTTCTTAATAATAGAGCTTCTCTTCCAACTGAACTACCTCTGGGCTCAAAACAAGAGATGGATCTGGCATATATTTTCACAAAATCGAAACATGAAAAACATTGTGTACCTAGGATAAACTTGGAGGTAAATCCACTCTGTATGCAAATGATCCAACTTTCTACAGAATTTCATAAGGTCCAATGAACCTCATACTCAACTTTCCCATATTACCAAAATGCATCACACTTTTCCATGGAGAAACTTTAATAAAGACATGATCACCTACCTCAAAAGAAATATCCTTCCTCCGATTATCTACATAACTTATCTGTATGCTCTGAGCTATTCTCATATGCTTCTAAATCAAATGAACTTTCTCACCATCTCTTCTACCAATTCTGGTCCCATCAGCTTCCTTTCACCTACCTCATCCCAGAATGTTGGAGTTCGGAAATGCATTTCATATAATTACTCAAATGGATCCATCAGTATACTTGAATGAAAACTATTATTATATGAAAATTCAACCAAAGAAATATATTGGTCCCAACTTCCCTCTTAATCCATCGACCAAGAATGTAACATATCCTCCAAGGTCGGAATTGTTCATTCTGACTGACCATATAATTGAGGATGAAAAGTTGTACTTAAATTTAATTCAGTACCCAATGAATTCAGAAGGCCTTTCCAAATGTGTGAAGTGAACCTGGGATCATGATCAGATACAATGGAAATGGGAGCCCCATGAAACCTGACTATCTCTTTAACATACAATCGAGAAAGTTGATCTAGAGACAAAGTATCTCGAATAGGAAGGAAATGAGCAGATTTAGTCAATCGGTCAACTATAACCCAGATTGCATTATTACCTCGAGATTTCTTTGGTAATCCCACAACGAAGTTCATGGATATATTTTCCCATTTCCACTCTGGCACCGAGGGAGGCTAAAGCATCCTTTTCGGTAAGTGCCACTCTTCTTTAACTTACTAAAAAGTCAAACACTTCATAGTAAAATCAGCAATATCTTTTTTCATTCCATTCCACCAGTAATACTCATGGAGATCTCTGTTATCTTATTACTACCAGGACGAACTGAAAACAGAGAACTATGAGCTTCACATAACAACTCATTCTTCAACTGTGAATTACAAGGTACACTTAATCTCTTTCCAAATCTCAAAACACAATAATTATCAACGTTAAAATCTAGAAACATACCCTTCAGAACCAACAAAACCTTTTTCTGCAACTCACTTTCTTCCTTCTGTGGTTGCTTAATTCTATCTGATAGAGATGATTTCACTAACACCTGAAACAAAACAGAATAATTTCCTACAAAAACAACTTCTATTCCAAATTTTATCAAATAAAAAACTAAAGGATCTCATTCCAAACGTAACATGGTTAATGAAGTATTAATTTTTGGACTCAAATCATCAGCCACTTTATTTTCTTTTCATGGATGGTAATAGATCGTGCAATCATAATCGTTGATTAATTCCAACCATCTCCTTTGTCTCATGTTCAATTCTTTCTGAGTGAATATATACTTCAACCTTTTGGGATCTGTATATATTTCACACTTCACTCCATAGAAATGATGCCTCCAAATTTTTTAAGCAAAAAAAAGTAACTAATACCAAATCATGTATAGGGTAATTTATCTCATGATGTTTTAACTGACGTGAAACATAAGCAATTACCTGATCATTCTGCATTAGGACACAACCCAATCCTTTCAATGAAGCATCATTGTACATAACAAAATCGCCATTTCTGGAAGGCAGTGCCAAAACTGGTAAATTCACCAATATTCTTTTCAATTCCTGAAAACAATCATCACATTCCTGTTTCCAGATGAACTTAACACCTTTTCAAGTTAACATAGTCATTGGACAAGGTAACTGTGAAAAAATTTCAACAAACCTCCGGTAATAACCTTCCAAACCAAGAAAACTATGGATCCTAGTTATATATTTGGGTCTTGCACATTCATCAACAACTTTTGTTTTAGCAGGATCAACAGTTATTCCATTTTTTGAAACAATGTGACCAAGGAAATAAATTTTTTGTTACCAAAACTCGCACTTTCTAAATTTCCCATAAAGTTTATTTTCATTTAATGTTTGTAAGACAACCATTAAATGAATTTCATGTTCCTATTTACTTTTGGAATAAACCAAAATATCATCAATGAACACAACCACAATCTTATCCAAGAAGCCACGAAAAATTCTATTCATAAGAACCATGAATACAAAAAGTGCATTGGTTAAACCAAAAGGCATAACTACAAATTCATAATGGATATATCTAGTAAAAAATGCGGTCATCAAGATGTCTGCTTCCATTACGTTCAACTGATGGTACCCTGACCTCAAGTCAATCTTCAAAAAATACTGAGCTCCCTGGAGAGGATCAAATAAATCATTGATATGAGGCAAAGGATACTTATTATTAATAGTGATGTTATTCAATGCTCTATAATAAATGCAATGTCTCATTGAACCATCTTTATTTTTAACAAACAAGACAGGATCACCCCATGGTGTTGTGCTAGGTCGAATGAAACCTTTATCTAATAACTCCTGCAATTGCTTCTTTAACTCTAAAAGTTCAATTTGAGCCATTCGATAATGGGGTTTTGAAATTGGCTTAGTATTATAAACTAAGTCAACGGTATATTCAACTTCTCGATCGAGTTTAAAACAGGCAACTCATCAGGAAAAACATCAACATACTCATTTACCACTGGCACATCATTAATCTTAACAGTTCCTTTGTTTTTAACAATATGTGAAAGGTAACATTAATTTCCATATTTTACTAGTTTCTCAGCTTCCTAATATGTTATTAAAATAAAGGGTTCATTTTTGTATAAAAACTGAAAATCTTTCTAAAAAGAAACCTCTTTAACTCTGCAGTCAATCTTAGAATGATAAGAAGAAATCCAATACATGCTCAAAATAACATCAAACACTACTAGTTGCAAAACAATAAGGTTTGTAGGTAGATTCTTTCCGCACACAAGGACATGAATGTTCTTATGTTTTCTTTTTGTCTTCACATTTCCTCTAGGTTTTTTTACAGTAAGTTCTATATTCATATCTTGATATTGAATTCCCAATTTACTAGAAAACTTATCAGAAATGAAAGAGTGTGTAGACCCTGAATCAAACAACACATTGTCATAATCTGAAAAAACAAATAGAGTACCTGATACAACTTCATTTGATGGCCCAACATCTGCTGAAGTAGTTGCAAAGGATTTAACCACCCCTTTCTGCTTGTAGTCTGGCTTGATTCCCCCAGCAGAGTTCTTCGTTGGACACTCATTTTCATAATGACCCATTTCATTGCACTTAAAAAAAATTACTTACTCTAAATCAGATTTTTTCCTACCTTTACCCTGATCTATTTCAGTTAAATTATGAGCCTTATGTCCCATTTTACCACATCGGTAGCACTTACCAGAATTCAAAATACATTCCCCAGCATTCTTTTTACCCCAATTTTCACAAACTATAAACTTAAGTTTCTTACCATCAGACTTTTCTAAAGAGTTCTTCCCTTTTTCCTGCAACCTCAACCTCTTATTCTGTTGTTTTTCAAAGAATACTTGATCATCGGAAAATTCCATTTCCACCTTCTCCGCACAATGAACAAGTTTTTCATAACTTTTAAACTTAGGAGAAGCTAAATCCCTTCAATACTTTGTCCTTAATCTTGAGTAAAACTGGTTGATTTTACTATCAAGATCTCGAATGAAATTTGAGTATACCTTGCCAGTCGAGTGAATTTTTCTTCACAAACCTCCACTGAGTCATCCTCCTACCTCAATTCAAGGAAATGTTTTTCCACCCTAAGACAAACCACCTTAGGAAAATATTTCTCAAGAAACATACCTTTTAAATCATCCCAATCAAGAGCATTAATCTCTTCACTATCCCTGATATTTTTCACCATCGACCACCACTGATCAGCTTCACCTTCGAAACAGTAAATAGCGAGACTAACCATTTGATGTTCTGAACAACCCATGACGTTGAAAATCTTCTCCAATGATTTAATCAACCCTTCTTCTAGCACCAGATCATATGATCCTCTGAATGGTGGGGGATGTTGCCTCATGAAATACTCCACTACTGAAATATTCCTCTGTGGTTGATCTGGATGATCTCGTACATGGATATCACCACCATTTATAGTCTGAGTCAACTGTGCCATCACTACAACAAACTGTTCAGTTCTGATTTTGACCATCTCAGGTTTCTAATTTGGAAGGTTGTCTTCCTCCTGATGTCGTCCCAATATATCTTCCTTGTTTCCTCTGAGGAAAACCATTCTGAACAAAGAAATATCTTAGGCAAAGCAACATGGTAATCTGTAAATGCTATATGATTTCAATATTAACATGAATTACTTAATGGATATTAATTTAACAATAACCTAACTCCAAATGATATCTAAACTGACCACTGATACCAACTATAAGTACATGACCTTAAACATTTCATAATATTGATTTAAATGAATAATTCACATTGAGGATCTTTTCGGGTTTAGATTTTTAGAGAATTAGGAGATAAATATTACATCTCAAAAGATTACAAGCTAGACACATCTACATAGTTTCTATTTTATCATAAAATATAAACTCTTGAAAAAAAGAGGCATGCCTAGTTCCATGTTTTAGACAGCATGACTTTTCCTTGATCCCATCATTGACCCTATTCATCTTTATGTCCTATTAAAACATTTCAAAATGTGGGATGAGCATAAAAGGCACAGTAAGGGTTATCAAACAATGAATGAAATCATTTGTTCATAAATACATACAAAATCTGAACTCTTTTACATACCTCATGAAATCATAAGATTTATGAATGACACATAGAAATCATAAATCAAAAAGGTAACTTGTGACATCCATATAATAATTATATTGTAGCTATCACAACTAAAAATAGAGTTACTTTGGAATACCCATCACAGTATATTCCATAAATCTATTAGGATAAACATTTACGTTTACCTCTGTCACATTAACCAATGCATTGGAGAGCTATCTCGGGCTCACCCACCTTAGGTTTATCACACAACCACCCGTATACTTAAATAATTCCCAAGAACCATAACATGATCATAACTCATACCATAAGCATAAAGAAAAGATAACATTTCCACATTGCAATAATGAAATATTATTTCAAGATATTGAAATAATAAATCCATTCTTAAAATCATTTTCAATACAAAAATACATAAAAAGAGTATATGGTATTTATTTTTTCCTTTTAAAAACATTCTGGCTTGTTTAAGAAGCCAAGGATGAAATAATACTCGCGACGGAGGAAAGGTTGTTGTCCCCGCAAACGTAAAAAAACATTCATTTTTTTTTGTAAAAAGATTCATATAAAAAGATTCCCTTTTGATGAAATTAAAATTCAATAGGGTTTATACATTGTATAAAATAAAGTCGTGTATAATACTAAAAATTCCCCAATGAAAGGAGATTGAGATGAAGTCCCTTACCTCGTGTCCGACTTGAATCGATCGTTCTTTAATCTCTTGAATAATAAAATAAAGATAATTTCTACTTTATTAAGAACCTTTTTAAAGATTATTATTAATTTTATATCACTTATTACCATGTTATAAACATTGTGTAATCATTCAAGTTAATAATTTTTTTTGTCGATATTTGGTACTAGAGTAAAAAATGAACACCTTATATTTACAAGTTGTCCATGTGGCCAATAGTCCATTATATCCAAAATTAAAATAATTATTTAGATATAATATATAACATATATATCCATTATATACATGTATTTATAATAGTACAAAACATTTGGAGGTAAGAAATGAAATGCACCGTTCATGGGGACAGTAAGCTGTACGTACGTATTAACGCTACTTTCATTTCTATTTGTTCTTTTAATTGAATTAAAACATAATTATACATAGGTATATTATAATTACAGTATAATATCATATATAATATATTTAACTCCATCCTTTATACATCCCACATAAGGCATTAACGAATCACATCACTTTGAGGGGGCGGTAGACCGCACTTCCTCAAATGAGATTATCGTATTTACCCACTATGGAAACCATAATGACTTGGTATAAATAGGAAGTACAGAAGAATGAGGAAATCATAAACATAGTATATATCATATATAAATACATTTCCATCGTAATGGCCACCTTGATAGGCTGTAATATGTAATTGAACAATCATCATTTCGTGAGGCGTTAGTTTTCTATCCACAAAAACATTATGTTCATCACCAATTAGATGGAGGTGTGTGTAACTGTAGTTTGAATCATTATCATAACAACATCCTAGTATATTGAGGATACTGATGTTGTTACAAAATAATGGAATAAAAAGAGTTAGGGGTTGGAGAAGTAAAATAAAAGAAAAAAAATTAAGGGAAACAGTGACCTTTAATTTGGGTAACTCCATTTGGTTTAAACCAAAAGGACTTATTGAAGTGCCTTTTGCCTAAGGTAAGGCTTCTAAGAGGAGGAGAGGGATGTAGGGATATTAATTGGTCAGAGTTTGGACAATCTAAATGGCTTTAGAGGTGTAAGGAATTGGTTAGCAATGGTCTCCTTTTATAAAGGGGAGGAGGGGCTCTTTAGGAAAGTGTGAAAACATTATTTTATTATATAATGATATACGATTTCTAATGGTCCAAAAATAATTATCGTCAAAGATAAGATGACTCATGGTCGAAATACAATTATCCAATCAGAATTGGACATGTTTTGGATAATATTTTAATCATTATAATCTTATTTATTTAAATAATTTATTAATGTGGTAATCACTAAACCATTATTGTGTAATAAATACTTTAATAAATTTGAGGTCTAAAAATTATAAAAAAATACCATGATATAGTAAATATTTTTATATTTCCAATGAATATTTATATTCTAAGATATAACTTATATAACCACATGTAAAAAGTAATTTACTAAAAAATATTTGTTTTTTTCATTTTTGCCTTTACTTTATGTAAATTAATCTAAAGTGTCATTATCACTCCCAACTGGCTCAATGGGGTCCCAAAATCAAGCCAAAGATTCCCATGGTCGTAAATGACTCAAAAAATTGGATTAGGACACGTTTAAAGGTAATTTTATATTATTATAATATTATTTTTTACCCTTATTTACTCCATTTACCTTTTAACCATGGTAAATAAAATATTTACTAAAGTAAATATTTAAAATGTCTAAAAATAAAAGTTACCTATTTACAAAATTTGGGCCCCATGATTCCAAATATGGAATCCATTTTTCGGAATTCAAAACACAGAAGTGGAAGAAACAAATTTGTAATTAATTCCTGCTGTCAAAACAAAGAGCGTGTTTTTAAGAATTAATAAGTATCAAAAGATGGACAGTTGATTAAGTCCATTTTCAAAGTAAAATTTCTTCCAATGACTAAAACTGGATTAAATGGTAAAAATATATTCTAAATAAACTTTAAAACCAATTAAAAAGTTAATAAACCATATAAATAAATTATATTAAAACACAGTTTTGAATTAAAATACAAAATTTTTACTATTCATTAAAAAATGAACTTTATCAGAAAAATTCCAAAAAATTTACACAAAGTAAATTTTGATGTCCCAATTCTAAATAAGGATTTTATTTGTTCAAATAGAATTTATTAAAGTGACCAAAACTGTATTTAAAGAGTTTTCTCCCTTAAAAGTCGTTAAATTGACCTCTTAATGTAAATTATTCTTAAAATTAGATTCATTCAAAATTTAAGCCTCTAAATTTTATTGGATAAATGTAAATACATGTATAATAATATTTTAGTTAGTTTTGTTTATTCCTGCCAATACAATGTCTAGGAGTAAACTACCATTTAAAATAATCATATTACATTATTATTGTGCAATGTAAGATTTCAAACAAACCCATTGTGGTGTATCGGGAACACTATCTAACATAGAAATATTTTAAAGTAAAATTAATATTTAATTCAAAAATATTAATAAGTTTGAAAATAAATTATTCTTCATCTACATGGGATGTTACAAATCTCTTAGTGAAGGACCCTCCCTTGAAAATATGTCTGAAAATGTTTCAAACATACTTCTAAATAACATCCCATTAGAATTGAAAAAGAGATTTTTTGAATCCATTTGGTCTAGGAGAGCTCTCATTATTAAAATAAAAAGCATTATTTTATTTCAAAGCCCATGGTAATAAAGGTGAGAAGGGATTTATCCTATTCAGTGAAAATATGAGGAATGATACCTTCACTGAGTCTCGAATCCATTGGGGGTCCATTGAAGAGATTTGAATAAAAAGAAACAATGTGACTGGAAAGAGCCTATCACTAATAACGAATGTGACCACCATTTTTAATAAGAGATTGTATCATGATGGTCCTTAGTACCCTTTAAAAAAAATTTAAATTTAAGTATTTTTATCTCCATCATCCAGCCAGTTGATTTTGAAGGTGTTCCTTCTAATGTTATATCTGATCAGGATGAGATTTTGATGCTTAGATGACATTTTAGATTCTTGGAAAAGACCTCTTAAAAACTCATTATTGTTGATAACCTTTTATAAATCATGGACAGTGTGTTCGAAAGAATAAATCTCTTCATCCAGTAGTCTTAACCTTTTTACCCCAATCCTTGAATCTTATTTTCAGAATTTTGAGTTTAAAGATGCATACCCAAGGACTAAGGTTGGACTTGTTTGAGACCCAATTATCATGGATATTTTTTGTTCATTTTGAAAGATAGGTCCAAGAAATGTTGAAAATAACTGAAATAGGTCACTTCCCTATATTTTTAACAAGATTAACCGTGATGGGTGATGGTCTGAGTTATGATTTTCCAGTGTGACACAAGAAACTGAACTCTAGTTGCCAAGAGTAATATCATTCACAAATGCCCTGTCAATTCAGGTTGTTCTCATACTACCCAAGTGCCTTTTTTACCACTTGAATTTCGACCTATTGAGTTTGAATTAGGTGATATTTGATTCCTCCACAAACCTATAAATTCTTTAATAGAGTCCCTATTGTGCATAGGTCCAATTTTCTCATTAGTATAAAGGATATAACTAAAATCACTAATGATCACCCAATAATACATAAACCCTATATATTAGTCTTTCATTTGTGTCCATAGGTTCCTCCTATCAATATAAATATTTAATGTATAAAAAATTGAGCAATACAATTTTTCCATGGTTTCTAAAATTTATGTGATAATTTGATCATCAGTTTGGAAAATATCAAGCTCTTCTAATAAGATTCTAACTAACAGAAAAAATATGTCCATATTGGAGGCAGGTTATGTGCTATCCAGAAGTGAGTATACACTCATAAAAAAATATTAACCATAGTTAGAGTAATTTTTATTTTTATCATATATTCCAATTATATCAGGTTTTTACCTACCTATAAGGAGCCTAAGGTAACCCTCTAGTCCAAGGTTGTCTATTATCTGACAGTTCCAAAAAAATATCTTCATTTTGGATTTTGTTTGGGGGTAGATCCACCTTTTTATTTTTTCTCCTTTTTCAAAACTCATTTAGATTTTTTGGATATGGTTGATTCCCTAGGGATTTTATTGGGATGATTACCCTTTGAATTCTCATCATGATGCTCTTGATCTGGTCATGTGACACCCGCATTTATCTCCCTTATATGTGTAGCAGTTTTAAAATCATTTATCAGTTGATCAGGATGTTTAGGTGATTCTATTAATATCCATTTTATCTTCTATACATCAGATTTATTTGAATCCCATGGCATATCAATGGATAAAGAATCATTAAAATCATGTGATATGATCCCAATAAGGTATTCCTCAGTTCGCATAGACATTGTAGTTGAGATTATTTCCAATGCAAACTGTTGGCATTATTCTGCATCACTACACAGCTTATCTAATTCATCTATAACATGAATTGTCCCATAATTGTCAGCATGACCAGTCTACGTGTGATCTACCTCTTCCACCAGAACAACCCTAGATGTACTTGAACCTGCCATTTTTTTCATTTAATTCATTTGTTTGGACCATGTGATTTCTTATGCCCCTTTCCCACTACATCAATATTATTTCCTCTTGATACCTTTATCTAGGATCTAGCAATATTATCATGCTAGACCATCTTCAAGATGAAAATAAATTGATGAAATGTGTTACCTAAATATTTTTAATGATCATAGAATCATGTAAAATTCTCAAATTGAAAACTTACTTTCATGTGGTGGTCATTTTCAACCACAAGGATGTGGTCTGGCGAGGGACCACTATATTGATCTCAATTAGTACCCTTGCATATAGGACCATATCTACACTTAATGTCTTCTTGTAAATATTCAATGAAGTACATATACCAAATACTAATTCATTATGGATCCTAGGGTTCTAGTGGACCCAGGGAACCCCAAGAATACTACCCTAGACTTCTGAGAAAGAGTGACTTTGGGTAAAAGGATTAATTATTGGTTCTCATTCAAAGTGTCTGGGAAAAGTTGGTTTAAGACTAAGAATTCCACAATTCCAAGCTAAATAAAACTCCTCATTCCTCTCAATGATGATATGGATGTAACCTTTTCCAATAGTAACCATCCTCCATTTATCAATGTTTTAGAAATGAGGGATCTTGTTTTTTAGATCAGCATAGGACCAAACTTCTATGCCCTTTTCATAAGAAACATGACGCAAAATTGAAAAAATAGATAGAGAAAGTTATTGAACTAAACAATTTGGGCCATAAATCAATTTAATTGAGCTATATCATAGATGATGAGTGGTTGGGTTTTTTCTTTTGTCACAACACTTATAGATCTGGAAAGTGCCTCTACAAATGAAACATCTTGGTAAGGTGGAAGGGATGCACCGGTCACTACCCCATTATCATTTGAAATATATTTGAATGTTCTTTCCCACACTGGGTGGAATGATTCCATGATAGAGGAGATTATTATCATAAATAATATTGGCCATCATTCATTTGAAAAGGAGATTCTTCCATGAAATTCATCCGTCTTATATTACAAAGAGGGATGTGTGTTGTATGCATGAGAATGTTTTTAAGTGATGAACATGACACTGAATAAATAACCAGAATTAATAATACCATATAAAAATGAAGGATTTTTAATATATAGTGATTCATCAATAAAAATTTTAATTTTTTCAATTTACATAATGATAGTGTGGTTTCTTATGCATCAATGAAATTGAAAAATGATGAAAAGAACTATAAAACTCATAAACTTGACTTGGAATCCACAATATTTTCTTTAAAAATATAGACACACATTCACTATGGTGAAATATGAGATAAATATAAAAACCTAAAGAGTTTAAAGAATATATTCTCACTGAATGAGTTCAATATGAGGCAAAAAAGATGGTTGAAACTACATTAGGATGATGAGTTTTTGCTACACTACTGCCTTGTGAATGAATATAAGGTGGATGATGCATTGAGTATGAGATACCATAGATTTATAAACATGAGGATTATTTACAAGGCTAAATATATAGATCTAGTAAAAATAAATATGGTGATTTCATTCCTTCTTCCAAGCAGTTACTAAAACATCCTTACTAGGAAAGATAAAAAAGTCTTATTATGATGATGAGGACCTAAAAATAAATAATAAAGAAGTAAATGATTTTAAATTGAAAAACATCATCTTTTGAGAACGAGTGTTCATGTTTAATAATAGGTTATGTGTTCCATCCATACCAGAGTTGAAAATGGAACTTTTAGATAAATCACATAGTTCAAATTTCTCTATACACCTTGGTAGTATAAAGCTGCATAGGGATTTAAGAGAACACTTATGGTGGGATGGTATGAAGCATGAAATCACAATCTATGTGTCCAAATACATAGTATTATAGCATTACCTGAATGGCTCGAAGGCCTTTTTTTATTATGGATAATCCCCCTTTTAAGGGTTTAAGTGGAACCCGTACATGACCCGTAGGCCCAAGGCACAAGGCCCGACAAACCCGCAATACATGACCCAAAGGCCCAGAGACATACCATGCCCAATACATGACCCTTGGGCCCAGCCCACTTGAACTGCCCCTCCCCAGCTTTCTGTGTCATTAATCACCTAGCTCCCCACCTTGCATTACTGATCAACTAGCATTGCCCTGTACAAAGCTGCACGGTGCCTGGTCCTGATTACGGCTTCCATACCCTCTCATTCTTTAAATCCGGTTAGCTCTGCAACTGGTGGATGCTACTCTTGTTGCTCTGATCCTCTTCTGTGGAATGTTCTGTGTGAACTTGTCTACTCCATGGTCTACATGACCCGAAGGCCCTGTGGATCGAACGCCATTGATGAACCAAAGGCCCTGGAGACCCGTAGGCCCAAACCGGTGGCCTGAAGGCCCAAATTGGGTGAATAGTTCTGACTGATACAGTACCAAATAGTAACTGCTACTATAACGACCTGAAATATTGAATAAATCTTGTTTCCTAATATTGTGTGTTATTTTATTTTTTATACTCAACAAAACTATTTCATTTGATAACATGAGTATAATTAAAATGAGACTGTTGGGTTTTGACTGTTATATGACCATTGGTCAAACCGCTGGAGACTAAACATTTTAATATTAGTCTCTAAATACTATTGATCGTGGTTAATTAATATAGAAAGAAGATTTTATGGCCTCGCCCAGTAGTCTTGGACCGATCTAAGCCCATCGAATAGAACTTGGTAAGGAGGTAGCACCACTAGGCTTTTCTCTGGACCAAACACAAGCTGAACTTCATCATGTGAAGCTAGAAGACAATCGTCTTCGCGATAAGTTCAAACTGATAGAAATTACTACTCATGTGATGTTGGTCGAGCCTCCCTCATATTCTCTCACCTTAGCACACCTTACACTTAGGTCCTATTCTGGTGTTATAAGGGGCTATGTAAGGAGATCGTAACATCCTTGTGTAATCCATTGTTTTAAATAAAAAAAACTATTTCTTCTTATGATGAAGTTTATGAGTTTTCAAATGTCCGGATAAATATATTATGAATATTTTTGGTGAATTTTAGAGAAATTATATTTAAAAAAAAGTTTATGTAAAACTTAAATAATTAAAAATGTGTAATGATTTTAAAAAATGGTCTTCTACAATTATTTTTAGTTCGAAATTTAGAGTCTAATAAGATTAACTTAATTTTTGATGAATAGTAAATTATGAATAGTTATTTTATGCTTAGGATTAGTAATTTGACCAAATGGATTAGTAATCTCACTTAAATAAAGTATTAATATAATCTTGGCACCTAGATTAAGTAATGTGATTCAATAAAATGGATAAATAATGGTTTCATAAATTATTAGTCAAGTATTAGTTTTTTGGGTGAATTGTGTTTTTTAATTAAAAATTAAATTAAAAATATTTAGAATTTTTTTTTTATAAAATGGATTTCATTTTTGAACTCATAGCATCGATATTATGTTAAGGTAATTTTTGGGGATTTTTCTGAAAAAAATGAATTTTCATTGAATAGTGTATTTATTGAAAAATTAAAGTAAAAATAATTTGAAAATTATTTTTATAAAATGGAGTTCATTTTTGAAATCAGAGCATCGATATTTGGTTAAGGTGAAATTTTGGGATTTTTCTGAGAAAGTTGAATTTTCGATTAATAGTGAAAATACAGTTTTAAAGTTACAGGTGTTTAATGACATCATTAAATGATGTATTAAGTATGTAATCAATATGGTCGACTTATGAATAGTAAGATAAGTTATGAGGTTTCCCAAGTGGCCAATACCATGGGAAAATACCATGGGCAAGCCCATGGTTTTTCCAAAACCACCAAGGAGGTGTCCCTTGGCCATTAATGCCTTGTCCCCTCACTTTCCCTATAAATATCAAGCCATACTCTCATCCATTCGACTCCCAAATCTCCCCCAACGAAGATATGGTCTCATTAACTCCCAAGGAGTCCTCCCAAGGTTCCCCCAAGACCTCAAGGTCCCAACCTTTGAGTTTTAAGAGTTATGTTATAAGGTAAGAGATCCTACCTCTCTCTTTCTTTTCAAGTAATCTCTTTTATGTCATTTCTTTTATGATCCATAATATTTTGTTGTAGGATGTCATTTTATATTCCTCTTACTTCCCTTTTCATTTTCATATGATGAGAGACCCCCTCTTGCTCTCATCAATTAGTTTTTAGATTGTTAAAGTGGCGTTGTTAGGTTGCTGAATTTTTAAGGGATTCTTTCACCTTTCTCATTTTTCAAAGTTCTACTTTCATGTCTAGTCATTCAAGTTCCTTTTTATTATGTTAGGGTATGATCTCTATATCTATCATAATTATCTTATATGTTAATATGATTAGACACCCTATTTTATCTCATCAATTCATTTTTTGTTGAAGTTTAAGTGGCGCAGTTAGGCTATTGAATTTTTAAGGGATTCTTTCACCTTTCTCATTTTTCAAAGTTCTACTTTCATGTCAAGTATTTCAAGTTCCTTTTTATTTATGTTGGGGGATGATCTATATATCTATCATACTGATCCTCTATGTTTATATGATGAGAGACCCTATTTGATCTCTTCAATTCATTTTGTTGAAGTTTAAGTGACGTTGTTAGGCTGCCGAATTTTAATAAGAGAAATCTTATTTTTGTCTTCCCTCCATGTTTTTCATTTCATATGGTATGTATTTAAAATTTCATTACCATGTTCTTATATCCATTATATTATGTCCCGCTACTATTCTTTGGATCATTTATGAGTGGGTGACCTATGTCCCCTCTCTTTTCAATGTTTTCTAAAACCCCGATGCATAGCTGTTATGCTGCCGAATTTCCATCTCAAATGTCTCTCTCTTTTTTATAAATTATTTTATTTTATTAAGTGAATACTCAAATCTATTCCTTATAAATGGGTATTCACATATATACAAAAATTTTCTATTTTAAATTCTGGTATTTACATACATGATACCCTCTTTCCTTTTCCGTGGGGTTAAAGGGACATAAAGATCTTTTCTTTGAAGCAGTTTTTAAAACGTTATGATTATGATATGAAACCCATTTTTTTGATGATATATGGGTTGTTTATGAAATTATTGATGATGATATATGTGGATCACATGATAATAAATACAAATTAAGGGTGCACCCTGATAGCGCTCCAATGCATTGGGTAATGACTTAATCTCTAGAGCTGACCATTTTGACTAATAGCTTGGTGAATAACCTTGGTAATTTTTATTGACACCTTGGGGATGGAACTTGGTGAAAAGGAAATGATTTTATTTGTTAAATCTTGTATCCAAATCTTCAAGTTATGAAAAACGTTTTTTTATTATGATATGCCTCATGATTTCTTTCTCATGCCTTAAAGTTCTTTTCCATGACATTGTTGATGTATCTCAAGTTCACATGTTAAATGTTTCCCCTTGTTTCCCTTAATGGGACCTCTACTCACCCTTTATTTTGATGTATGTCCTCAGGTTATGAGATTCAGTAATTACCCTATGATGAACAAATGAAGAAGCCTTTCAAGTGTTTAAGAAGAATGTTTTTTTTCTCATGTAATAAGTTCCTGGTTTTCAAGACACTAAACCATAAAGATCCTCGGTTTTGTATAATGTAAGGAAATTTTATGTGATAAAAAGTTGGTATTCTATATCTAGAGTTACTGCTATACTACTACTATAGTACTGCTAAAATAACCCGAAAATATGTCTCCACACAGTTTTGAACCTGAGTTTCTTGGATGCCAAGCAGGAGCCCTTACTACTCGGGTACGGGCTCGTTGGCTAGTATTATAGCATTAAAATGGTAAAATGAATCATACAAATTGATTCATGAAACATCTTCATATACATATATATAAATGGTAAAATATTACATTGAAATTTGTAACTAGGATCCCAAATGATACAAAGTAATAATGATTCTATATGTTTCATTGTTGACCATCATAATAAGTAATCTATATTTTAATAAATAAGAGATGAATTACCCCTTCAGAACCATTCCTAGATCTATATCAATGAAATCATAAAGATTTATGTGGAACCTATATCAATTGTATCATATCACATCCATCAGTTCACATCAAAATTCTTGAAGAGTCTTTAAAGGGATCTTGACACTGAGATGAATTTAAGCATTGCCTATCATCACCGGACTGATGGGAAATCATAATACACTATACAAACATTAGAAGAAATGATGATATCTTGTTTTATTGGCTCTCAAGGTATATTGGATTAGTATCTAAATTTGGTGGAATTTTCATACAACAATATCTTCCATTAAGGCATCCATAAGGCGGCACATAAAGAATTGTATAGGAAGACATGTCATAATTCAACCTATTTGAAATAATTTTGAGAAATAAAGTTTTTTATTTTATAACTTATAAAGGATATTATAGGTAATGTAAAAAATATTTAGGATTATATTAAATAATAAAATTTTAAACAATAAAGATATGGTAATAATTGCAGAAAATATTTGGAATTTCAAGTTGGAGAACTTTTATTCATCAAGGTTTCAACATGGAGGGGACTTGTAAGATTTTTAAAAGGGTAATGTTATGACCTAGGTATATTTTTAATTTTAACATACTAGAAATAATTGGAGTTGTAGCTTACCGATTGGCTTCCCACCCAACCTTTATAAATTAAATGCTGCCTTTTATGTTATTTTACTAAGGTAATTCATTACAGTTCCAATACTTATTATCGTAAATTATGGAATATATTTGATCCTTACTTTTCATATAATTAGTATCCCATCAAGAGATAAATTAATGAAAAATTGGGCAACTCGGATGGCAAAAGCCCTTGGGATAAATCAAAAACTAAAAAAGGAAACCACAGAGGTTAAATAAGATATGAGGAAGGAATATAATCATTTTTTTTGTTGATATATACCCCAATTTCAAGTATGAAATAATTTAAGTTCCTAGAATATAATACTCGAGACCCTACTATAGTTGGTAAATAATATATCATTAACTAGCACATGATGGACACTCTATAGATCCTTTATTAAATCATTTTTTAAAGGTTAAATTTTTTAATTTTTAATTAAACAACTTAACTTCATTTTTAAAATTAGAACATTTATTTTATCTTATTATTAATTTTTTAGCATTTTAAAAAATGGTTGGTTTTTATTAGAAAAATACAGTTTTCAAAAAAAAAAAATTTGTATGAAATCATCATAATATAATACTAAATAATAAGTTTTAAAAAACATTTATCTAATAAAATATTAATTTATTAAAAAAAATATTCATTTAAAATATTATTTTAGATTATAAAATCAATGTCCATCATTTTTTGGGACAAATTAAAATGTTACATTAATAAAAACAACTATTTTCTATATTTTCTTTGAATATATTACTTTCAAGGTAGATTTGGTATTTTCATTACTTGAAATCCTCATAACTTTAATTTATATTTTATTAAATAATTTTATGTCATTAAAATTAGTTTTTATGATAATTTCATCATATATATAAATGAAAATCATTAAAAAGTAATTTTTTCTGAAAGTTGGTTTTACCTGATTAAATGTGTCTATTTTAAAATTAACATTTCATGCTTTAAAAAATTTTATATTCCAAACTTATCTTTATATATAAATTATAAAGATAAAATTTTGTAAAATCATAAATCTTATTTTTTCATTAAAATTGATTACTAAGGTCAAAAATTAATTACCAAGTTAAAAGTATATTATAAAATAAGTTAAAAAGTTAAATAAAAAAGGAAAAACAATAAAAGTTGTCTAAAAAATAGTAGTTGAGGTGCTGTTTTACCTAAATTCACTATTACTATCTATTTTTTCCATCTTGGGTCTATTTTACCTTTAATTGTAACTTATATTATTGAAAATGTAATGGTTACTCCAAAAACTACCATTCCCTTCACTTATAAACGGGTAACACTCCCACCACATCAAGACTCACTTGTCCTTAGAATATTTCCTTAAAACACATCCATTTTTATTCTATTGGAACTTTATTCTGATTTAGAAATTTTATGTTCACCATTAGTTAACACATGTCAATGATTTACAAGGAGGCATCTAAAGAAAATTCAAGTTCCCGATGTAAGTATTATCAACTACGTAGATTTTATTCTAAATTATCGTCATTAAACATTTTCTTAGACACACTAATATAATGATATTAGAATAATTTATATACATTAATGTTACTATATTAAGGGTTTTATCATTTTTATTCTTTTATTCCATCAATTATATAATACAGAATTGTTATTTATGCATACATGCATACCACTGCCACAATAGGTAACATAATTCATTTTTCATAGCCACCCATAAATCATGGTTCATAGAATGGATTTAATGATTAAATATGATTTTTATGATATCATTGATGTTATTATATATTAAATTTTATAAACTATTAATTATATAAATAGAAAATGAGGATCATTAATTTGATCTTTTAAGACCAGTATACTCTGAGGAAAATCATATATTTAATTTATATAATATTCTAATATCAATTAATTATTCATATAATAACTTTATAATTATGATATATCACACTAATAAAAACTAAATAATGTCATTATGCTTCTATAATAATGATATTAGAACAATACCACCTCATAATCATTCATCATGTCGATGTGTGTTCATGTTTCAGTCAATTTAACCATGTACTTGAACAGTACTTTGAATTTATATCATGAATGAGTGTGGGAAAAAATTAATTTTATAATATAATATAAATGTGTAAATAATGATTTTTTCTAGATATTTTATATAAAAATTTAATTCATCAATTAATAAAATACTAATCGATTAACAAGAATCACAGAAACAAGCTTGTTATGCATTTAAATTTCACAGATAAAGACTAAAACACTAATGAAAGTAATTTTATAAATTATAAATAATTATAAAAATACCATAAAAGTAACTTTAATGAAATAATTATGATTAAATTTTGAAAAATAATGTTTATAAACACAATATTATGAAAATAGTATAAATGATGAAAAATATAAACACCTGATGTGGAAAATAGGAACAATTCATATAGATAATGACTATGTATGAAGAGTATTAATGAAAATGGATATTAATAAGGTTTTAAATTATTTGATTAAGATAGGTGTTTATTTCATACAACATGTTAAAGTATGTTCATGGAATTCAGGACAAAAGGTAAGGGTTTCCCATCTCAATTTTCTCTCTTTGAAACAAGTTTTTTTATGCACCTAATTTCTTTTATGTGGTGTATATGCTTCTTATGTGAGATTTTATGTCATTAAATTTCTTTGATCATGGAATCTTATGTTCAATTTTAGTCCATATATTTTAATAGGTTTTATTTTAAATTCTACACAATCCATAACTGGGGTATTCCTGTCTCGATTTTAATCCTCTGGGAATCATGTTATTTTCACCACCTCTTTATATTTGGGTGGGTAATACATTAAGATGAATGATTTTACCCTATTATCCAGGAACTTTTAGTGATTTAAAAGTCTATATTTAAATTTTGTTGTCATATTCTTTTGATTCAAGAGTTACCCAACCCATCATAAAAATATAATTTTTTCTATGGTGTAAAATCATTCCTATATTTTTGGTAAATTAAATGTGTGTATAATTTAATAGAAAACACATATATATCTAGATATTGGAATTTGGATATAGTTGTGGAATAGATTCACCAATGGGTAATCACCTTGAAAAGTATTGGTTTAACGTTGAATCAATCATCAGTCTGATGTACAATGAGTGTCCCTAAGACTGCACATGTGTTGAGACACATCCAGGGGATTTGATTTTAGAATATTCATATTCTCTTTATGAACCATATTGATGGAATTTTCTATCTCTGCCTTGGTTTGCTACCAATCCATACTATAGAACCCAATTATTATCTTCTATGGATAACCCATCACATTTAATGTACTGTCACCACTATATTGTTTTAGTAAGGGTTCTTCATGTTACATTGATGATACCCCATGACTACTAGACTTATTAAGGGATGTTCTACTTGATATCTAAATTATTATATTAAATAATGAAGTATTTTATTTTTTTTATTTGTAATAAAATGGATATCCATGATTTTATCCAAGAATATTTTCCTTTTAGGTAATTATATTAAAAGTCTTTTTGACTCTTTTGGTGATTGAATTAGTCATAATTTGGTGATAGGTGGGACCCAAAATTATACATCCCATGGATGCATCAACATGTCTCATAAGACAAAAAAAGTTTTATTTTTGTTTATACCTCTTACCATAAAAGGATAGTGTGTTGGAATATGTCCTTGAAAAAATTATTTGATGTCTATCATTATAAATTCCATCAGTATGTGATTAGTAAATATTGTTATCCATTTCACATTTATTATCAGTGATATATAATTCCCTCAGTTACTGTTTATTATGGATTCATTATTTTTATTAATTAATTCCATATCACTTATCCCATGTCCATGTTATGATATCTTCCACTATGCACTCCTCCTTACTATGCTGCTGAGTTCACCATTATTTTTTCCCTTTCCCCCAGAAACCTATATAATTACTTTGAGTAATTTTTAAGTATATTATTGAATGGATAATTATGTTCTCAAAATTTTTTCATGTTTTATATTATAATTTAAAATGTAATTTATGTATGTTACTAGTTTTTCAATACTACTAAGCTATTATATCCCATAGGAAATCATTTATTAAGTACCAATAGTGTAATATAACAACCATAACTGGGTTTATGGATTATTAGATGCTACATTCCACCAAGGGATATGGGTAGATATTCCTTAGAACACATTCATAAGGAATGACTGATACCACCACCCATCCCCAAACGAAAATGAAATCCACACCACCTTAATTAAATCCCTTCATATAATCTCTTGATAAAATAAAATAAAACAAAAACATCAAAAACTATGACCCCAAGCTAATCCTCACTCACACAAAGAGTAAGGGAAGGTATTTTCACCAATAATTTGCGATAACCTAATCAAACCTCATACACATGGAAAAACCATAATGTGGACAAGTTATCCAATACCTATGCTAAAAACTAAGGTTGGTATTTCCTTCAAAGTTTATATACCATTACGTTAACATTTCTCAGAGTACAGATTATCTCAAAGTAATAATATTATATGACCTCCCAGAAGTGTCTATACCACAGACATAGATCGTTTTTGGAAAAGATGTACCGAATACTCTAATGGTTCAAGTATAATATAATATATCCAAAAAATAAGGTACTGCATATAGGTTGTTTGGTTAGAAGATAATACTTCCAACTACAAGTCATGTTTCTTTTGATATTTTTCATGGTAGATAAACTACATAGACCTGTAGGAAATCAACGGCTACCCTTGCGTTAATAGACATCTGAGCCCATCTATTAAGGAATCACATATCACCATTTACTAAAATCCCTATATTAGTAACATAAAAATAGAATTCCCATTAAATCACTATGTTATCTCTTTAAAGACTCTATTACATCCCTCAAAAAAATGATTTTTTCCCTTTTAGGCCAGGGTAGTAAATGGTGTTGTGATCCTAGAAAAGCTCCAAAAAAGATCTGTTATTACACTTCCAACCAAAGAAATCTATAAACCATATACACACTCTTGCATATAACTTACGCTAGTATAGAATAATTTTTTATTATCCCCACATAAACTTAATAATTTGAGATATCAGGTCCCTGGAAGTAGTACTCCATGATCCATAACTAAGAATTCATGATATTTCTGAAAAGATAATTCTCATGATGTATTTCTTCGACCATCCTTAGGTTCTTTTAATGCTTGGCCTCTAATATTGAATAAATGTGAATTTCATAAATGAATACTACCATGAACCAGTCTTATAAGGTATGAATGATCTGGTTAATAAATATATTGAACATAACTAATGCATTCTTTTCACTAAAGGGAATCACTAATAACTAATAATGGTGGTAGATAAACTAGAACACCATTTTCAAGATATACTCCTCTCAAAACAATTGTTGATGATATATAGACCCAATATAAATATTCAATTACCACTTTTCTCCCTTTAACTAGATGAAAAGACATTCTATTCTCTGAATATGGGAATTTATTCTTGACTATCACTTGATTCAGGATTTGATTGTTTACAAAAAAAACCATAAAAAACCCATCTTACGTCATTAAAAACTTAACTAGAACTACCCTAGGGTATATACAATGTCTGATAAAACCTATCCTGTAAAGGTCCTCCAAATTTATCCTCATATAATAGAGCTTAGTAGGGTCTATCCATTAAGCCACAAAAGATAATGGTGAAACCTTAGAAGTAATTATGATTCAATAGTCAACAAAAAATGAGGGTGCATTCATGACACATTCTTTGGGAAGAAAAATATATTTTCCCATTTTAATAATTGGTGGGAAGTGTTCAAATTTTATTCTATACAAAGGGAAAAATCACTAACTGGTGAGTGATCAGTTATATATTTTCATAGATTATCCCTACATTTATCGATTAAATATCCTACTCACCAATAAATGAAAATCATAAACCATCTAATTGAGAACACCTTACCTTCAAATGAATATAGTTTATATGGGAATTAACTATAGATATCTATTTTATAATAGGTATTAATTCATATTAATTCATGGAATCCATAAAGAGATCCCATGTGAACCACTCTCTCATTAGTCGGAGTTTTCATTGTTGATAGATTCTTGTGATCATCAGATCACTCAATGTATGAATTTTAAGCTATATGGGTTATGCTAGAGGTAATATTGGAATCTAAAATTATAAAAAAAGGAACATTGAAATGAAAAAAATGATCATTACTATGTAAAACAGCACATATGAAAAAGTATAAAGGATACATATTTTACCTTTATCCATGTCGGGCACCTCTAGTTCATAATTATCAACTACTTAAAACTAACTATTCCCTTGACTTCCAACACACTAAGTCTTGGACAAGCCTCATGGGGGTGGTGGTGGTGTAAGTGGATCATAACATCTTACAAATTAACCCCCATCTCATAGAGCACTATTGTCCCATATACATAAATTTCCTTCAAGAGGGCTACCCTAAACACCTCTAGGATGGACCTAATCAAATTGATTCCTATGATGTAGAGGTTATTCCAATTTATATCCATCCTTGTCTACATAATGGTTTTAGAGGTCCCAGTTGGGAATTTATTATCTCAACAATACTCTACGAAACTTATTGATTTCAATGGTCATAAAACCCTTGATTATTTTAATAATGAAATTACTTTAATTATTTTTCAAGTTAAAGTATATATTATTTAGGGATTAAAATATTTAATTTTTTATTATGATCATGTTTAAACATATTCTGGAAACATAGTTAATGTCCTATATTTTAGTCCTAACATATGGTTTGGAAACCTTACATTTGGAATAAACTTATAGATCATGTACCCTACACTATTGGAAACGTATGGATCAACAACACAACATTTGAAAGAAACCCTATATTTAAAGAAATAAATGTATTATTCTTCAACCCTATTTATGTAACCAATCATACATCATCAAACCTACTTTTTGAGGTTTTTCATTATGTGGAGGATCTTTATGTTTTATTATTCAACAATAGAGTTTTAAATTCAATGATAATTTTTGTGACTTATATAATGGCTCAATGATACTAAATACAATTTTAATGTTGTTGGATGACCAATTAAAAGGCTTATATTCAATTTAATTTTTCTTTATTATATTTATGGGAAGTTATAACTCTTTTGAATGATTCAAATTCAAATGATCGCAATTTTTCTGGTGAAATTATGGGATATTTTAACCCATAATCAATCCATGTTACTCGTCATAAATAGTAAGATTTTTTTTATTTTATATAATAAATATGTGAAATATATTCTGAATAAATAAATGATGTTAGGAAAAAGGATCATAAATATCTGTATTTTGAAGAAGCTACACTTTGGACACATACATGTTTCAATCTTGTGATGTTGAAGCCAATGATTAAAACAATTTTTCTTATTTGTCTGTTTTTGTTCTCATTGAAGATAATTTGAAACTAGGATCTCTTCATTTATAATATCTCTCAAATAATATTATATTTGATGAAGAAAATCCATTTTCTATCAGTTTCTTTTTTAACTGTGAACGAGAAAATATATATTCAATTAAATAAAATAATATTGATTAGTTTGAGTTTTAACTTCATGGACTCTGTCATGGTATAGTTTCAGATTCTTAGACAAAGATTTTGTTATTTGTTTCCCTATAAAAGAACTATAAGGCTCTATAATAGCCTTATTGTAATAGTTTTAACTTATTGTACTTAGTTCTTAAGGTCTTGTGATAAGGGGACCTTTATAGTGAATATTACTAAGATCATATATAGAGCATTGTTGAAGTGGACTAGGGGATCTTTGTGCCCCAAACCAATATAAAAAATCATGTTCTCTTATTCTAAATTATTAATATTCTCAAACTAATTATATAAGATCGTTGTATATCTTCATAAATCAAAATGAATGATTGAAATCATAATCTATCTAAGATTATTGAAAAGTCACAATCCCACCATACATTTTTTTTATCTTTTTATTATTTAAAAATAATAATTGGTATCAGAGGAGTTCTTCTCAAAGAAAGTGGACAGCCTCTAGAAATGGTAGTGTACATGATCTATACAAATAAGTATTTAATTGATAGATCTAAAAGAAGGTATGTCAATGGTTTTAGCTCTTTATAGTAATGGTGATGACAATAGGTGTTGGATGGATCACATGATTATATATCTAAAAAATCATGGATTCAAAGTATACATGAATATTATTACTCCGTATACACACTATGAAAAAAGTAAAAGTGGGGATACAACTAAAGAAGCTATGTGTGAAAATAATTCAAAAACAATGAATTATATTATATGTTGACTTGGTCCAGATAAATTCAACTGAGTTTCTCAATGTGATACTGGTTATGATATTTGAAAAACAATTGTTGTTTCATATGAAATAACTGACAATGTTAAAGAATTATGGTACAGTAATGAAAAGTGGAAATTTGATACTTTCAGAATGTATGATGGAGAAAGTTCACAAATGTGAATGAAAGATTCAGAGAGATATTAAATGATGTTGCTTCCATAGGAACATCAATTTCACTACCAGATAATGAATTGAATGTAATCTGAGTATTACCCCACAAATGGAATGGAATATTTATTGCAATGAGACAATCATCACTAGTCAAGAACATACCAATGAAATAATTGAAAAGTAGCATGATGATGTATGAAGTAGACAATAAATATGATGATCAAGATCACATGGTGATAAAAAGGGAAAATAATTACCTTAGGGTTATATCTCAAAATCATGAAAATAAATCAAAATAATATGTTAAAATATCAAATGATTCAGAGTGTTCAAACACTGAAATGGATTAGGATCGACTAGCCATTAGATTTATTAAATTATACAAGAAAAGGAGAGGTTTTAGTAATACCTTTATGAAATATTAAAAAGGGTCAAAAGAAGTTTGATTATATGGATGTAAATATATGCGAAATATCATAAATTATTTCCCGTAATTAAAAGAATAAAATAGATCGTTGAATAAGAAAGAAAAGAATATATGTTGAGAACGGAATATGAGAAAAATGGATAAAAGATATGAAAGATACTGGTGTAGTCTGGAGACTCTAGAATCTCTTCCAAATATGACTCAGAAAAGGAGCCAAAAAACATGAAATCAAACATGTACTTTATGGATAATGAAGTATATGAGGTAAAATACTATTATTATTATAATTATGATTTTGAAAGCTCATGTAGTTGATAATTAGCTACTAATTTCTCAATGATTGAAGAAAAATATGACTCATAAGTAAAATAGAATAAATTATTAAAAAAATACACATAATTTTGTTTTATGTGACAAGAATTCCATATTTAAACAACATCAATATTTAAAAGATAAATTTAATAAGTATACATCAAATTATACTATTCCTGAAAACAAAAAATAATAATTACAAAATAAAGTAGAATAATTGAAATGTGATATTAGTATATTAACTAAAGGAGAAAAATATCTAAATGATATTCTTGAAAAAAATTTATTAAAAAGGACAAATATGGAATAAGAAGCAAAAGAGAAAAATTAAAGCTATATATGAATTATTTCCTACCAAAATCTAAAAAATATACCATTTTATACCGTGTAATTAAAATAAATTATTCAAATAAATATTATTTATGAAATCCTCAAATAAGTGTAATTAAAAATTATTTTATTTCTAGAAATATTTTTGAGTCTTATAAATATTTTTTTAAAATAAGAAAATATGGTTACCCAGATATCTGCACATTGAAAGAGTTTAACCTAACAAAATATGGGCACTAAAACAAACTCTTGTTTTAATGATTTTGTTGGGAAATTTTCTTAAGAATGAAAATGATGTATAGTATATGTATCGTGGCTAATAAAGACACATGAGGGGAGACTCGTCCAATTTTTTATACACTAGAAAAACATGATAGGGTACTATTTACCTTTAGATATAATGCTAAATATAATATAGCTGGAGTTAGATGAGTTGGATATCTAAATTCAATTTCAATCAAAAAATTACTATATGTTCATAGGCTAAATAAAAACCTGATAAGTATATCTTAACTCTAGGATGATGGTTTTTATACTAATTTCTGTAATAATTCATGTTCAGTTTTTTTATAATAAATTGATTAAATTTAGGGCACCAAGAACTGAAAATGTGTATGCATTGGATCATAATATCATGTGTAAACAGAAAGTGAATTTTTTAAATATTGATATAAATAAATGTTGGATATGGCATAAAATACATTCAAATTATAATGTTTTTAATTTATAGAAATTATCTAAAAAACACATAGTTTCTGATTTTTATAGAGAAAATTTTGATAAGGATAGATTTTTTTAGGCATGTGAACTAAGAAAACAACACAAATCATCCTCTAAATCTATTAACAAAGTTTCTATATCTAAACCATTGGAACATATCCTCATGGATTTGTTTGTACCTTCTAGAGTATCAAGTTTGGTTGGAAGATTATATGTTTTTTTTAATTTCAATATTTAAATGGGTTTACTAATTAAATCATAAAAGTGAAGTGTTCTATATTTTTTATATATTTTTTAAAAAAAATTAAAGGAAAATGTTTTTAAAATAATTTCATTTAGAAGTGATCACGGTGGAGAATTTGAGAATAAACATTTAACATTTTTCCTTAGACATAGGTATTAAACACACATTATCTCCACCAATAACACCTAAAATAAATGGAATTATCAGAATAAAAAATAGAACTATTCATTAAATTGAAATAAGTATGTTAAATGAATATATTATTCCTACTTATTTTTGGGAAGAAGTTATAAACACAGCTTGTTATATCAAGAGTAGAGTTTTAATAAGATGGTTTATTGAAATGGCACCATGTGAACTATAGAATAACAGAAAACCTAAAGGTGGGTAATTTAATTTTTTTTTATTCAAGGTGTATATCATGAATAATAATAAAAAAATTGGTAAATTTGATCAAAAAAAGGATGAATGAATATTTTAAGGATATTCTACTACATCTAAATATTAAATAGTTTATAATAAAAAGTAAACGATTTTTTAATAATCTATTCATGTGATGTTTGATAAAGGTTACCCATTGATAAACTAATGATAAAATATATGATATTTTAGAATCATTAGCAAATATTAGGAATTCATTACCTAATACTAGTTTTGAAAGAAAAAATGAAATTCAATCTAGTTTAGAAGATCATGAAGTTGATGAACCTAATAGTATCTTACCTAGAAATGCTAGAACATTAAAGGATCGTCCACTACAAAAAAGAATATGAGATCTAGATACAAGAGTGAGAACTATAAGTAATATTGGAAACTTAGTCGAATATTATACCTTTTTATCATAATTAGAAACTTAGAATATTGAAGATGATTTAAATATGAATGTTGGTTAATGGCTATACAAGAAGAACATAATCAATTTAGTAGAGAAAATGTTACAAAGTTAGTTTAAAAACATATAATTATCCTATAATAGGAACCAAATGGGATTATACAAATAAAAAAGTTGACCATGGAATAACATATAGAAATAATGATTTATTTGTGTCCAAATGGTACAATTAAGAATAATGGATTGAATATGATGAAACCATTACACATGTTTCAATATTAAAATCAATAATAATCAATTAATACTATTCATATCATATGAATTTTATATTATATCAAATGATTTTATAATTTCATTTTATAAATTGATATTTAATGGAAAAAATTTATGTTGAAAAACCAATAGGTTTTGAAAATCCTTATCTACCAAAATCAGTTTATATAAATAAAAATTCTCTTCGGTGCCATAAACAAGCACTAAGAGCTTTTTATGATATATAATGAACTTTTTATTAGAAAATGGAATTTCTTTAGGGTAATAATATCCCAATATTTTTATGAAAATAGTTTTTTCTAATATATTTTTTGTATAAATTTATATATTGTATTTTAATATTGATTTAATTAATAAAAAAATCTAATGATTTTTTAAATCTAATGAAAAAATAATTTTAAATGAGCATGATGGGAGAAATAAATTATATTAGTGGTCTTGAAATCTATAATAATGAATGGGGAAATGATTTAAATCAAATTAAATATATTTTTTATTTATTGAGATCGTTTTTAACTTGAAAATAGTAGAACGTGTATAACTCTCCTATCTACTAATGTAAAACTTGACTTGGATGAGGCTGAAAAAATATTTGACAATAAGATATAATGTGTTTTTATTGGTAGTTTTTTATATCTTACTACCAGAAGACTAGAAATAATGTTTTTTATGTTTATATTCTAGATTTTTTTAAAAGCCAAAATAATCACGTATTACTACTGATAAAATGATTTTTATATATTTAATAGTTATTATTTTTCAATCTCTACATTATCAAAAAAACATCCATTTTTTTAATTTCATGTTCCGGTGATGATTTTGGGGTTTTTAGTTGAGATAGAAAATCTACATCATAAACCTTTCACTTTTTAGAAAAATTCATAGTTTAATAGATAAGAAATAAAGAACATTAAGTTTCTCTTTCAACAGCTGAGATAGAATATATATCTATTGGTAGTTATTGTGCACTAGTGCTGTGGGTGAAACACAATTTACCAAACATTGGAATTAATTTTAAGAATATTCGTTTTCTACGTGATAATACAAGGGAAATAAATATATCAAAAGATACTATAAGTTGTTGAAGATCCAAACATATTGATATAAGACATCTTTTTCTAAGGGATCTTATTCATAAAAAGGATATATCAATAGAATTTTTAAATAATTCATATCAACTTGTGGATATTTTTACTAAAACACTTCCCACTACTCGTTTTGAATATATTAAGTGGGAGTTAAGAATATTTAATATAAAATAATTTTTTAATTCATTTATTTACTATTATTTCAAATGTTTTACTTATTTTGAATCAGATATTATTTATTTAATAGTTTTTTAATAAAATGGGAATTTAGTGTTATTTTTTAAAAACTATGCATTTTTCAAATAAATAATTAAATAATGATTACACTAAGTAATTGGATCAAGAAACAAGAACCGGTTTCTTCAAAACTATTTGAAAAACCCAATATACCTCTTTTACCCATACCCTCAATTATATAACCCTTTTAACTTCCATATATCTCATCATACCCTTAAACCCCAAGATTATGAACCTTCAACCTTCAGATTATTAGCAATTTTTATGATCAATAGAACAATTGAAAGTGAACTGAGCTGATGGAAGCAAAAACATGTCACATAGAGAGGGAGAGGTCATAGGTTTTGAGTATGTGTATTATAGGAACCTTACACTAAGGTAAAATTTATCCATTCAAACTTTAGAATATATTCATAAAAGAAGGAAATACTGATTTTGTCTTTTATATAGAAGAAAAAGAGTTAGAAATGTTTAGTTTAGTTTTGATGACACATAGGATTTCATCATATCTTGGGTAAATGATATATATTATTCTATCTCTTCATTTGATATAAATAATTTTTTCCCAAGTCCCCATGAATGGGTTTTTCATTTTGATCTTTGATATATTTGGAACTAAGAATATGAATTAGAAGATATTATGTTTTCACTTTTTTTCATCATAGATTCCTAAACTATTTTCAAAGGACTTTGAGTTTGATTAAAATATGTTGGCTGATTTTTTTCAATAAACAATAATTCCAAGAATTTATGAGTTAGATAAGATTCATTATCCCAAGATCTATATAAATGTTTTTTGGTGAGTCATATTAAGTTTAATTTCCCATGATACATGCTCTGATACAAGAATTATTATTCCCAAGAAGAGGTAATAATATATTTTTATCCTTATGGAAGGATAGTTTCATTGATTTTTCATAAGAGAGGTAAGATTACCAAAGTACAGATTCACATCAAGTGTCATTATAGTATAATTTTGAATGCTAGAACATTAATAAAAATAGGTTTCTTTTGGAGTAAAAATAGAGTAATTCTATTTCATATTGCCTCAAAAACCAACAATAATATGGTCCTACTGCATAGGGGGAGAAAGAAAATAAAATATTGTATGGTTCAGTTATTTTTTGAGTAGAGGGAGTTAAAGAATCTAGAATAGATGATGTTGTATAGAATAAGATATGAATAATCAAATATGATATCTCTTATCAACAAGCTGAAATAGATGTTTATCAGTCTCTTGAAGGAAATTTAGATGAATCCAAAAATGAGGCCATTTTATCTCAAACTAGAAAAATGGATGAACCTTAATATCCAGATATTTCTGTTTATATACAATAATAATTAGAAATTGCAACTAGATAAGGTCACCCAACACTATCTTCAGGAGTTTTAGTTACTCCTAAGGTACAAAAACCTAAGAATAGAAAAGGAAAAGATGCTCTTCCTAAAATTTAAGATGACAATCAGTATAAAGAGTCTTAGGATGAAAAATAGAATTAAATATATCTTGTTAAAGAACAATTTTATTAGAATTTTCATGTGAATAAGATAGTGCAACTAGTAGTAGTAGACACTACTTGGTTAGGTAAAAATTAATTAGTTTCTATTATTGTTGATTCATTGGAAACAATAATTTCTATACCTGATGAGAATGTAAAGGTTCTTGAAGTTATATCTTCCTACTATGATGAGAATAAAAAAGGAAAGTCCTTATTTTTTTTATAGAATAAATCCTTCTCATTTTCAATAAGGAGAATCTTCTTATTCTTGGAATAATCAAATTAATATTTTTTATAAATATTAATAAGCTATACAAAGAAAATTTAAATCTGAAATGTTAGACGAAGCGTACAAGAAAATATCAAGATGTTTTGAAAAGTTCAAATTTTCCTAGCGTGTAATTCAAATAAATTCAGGTATAACTGCAATATATATAAAAAAATTAGTTTCATGAAGATATTTTGATTTCCTTCAAG
Source organism: Viscum album (assembly GCA_963277665.1). Lineage (NCBI taxonomy): Eukaryota > Viridiplantae > Streptophyta > Magnoliopsida > Santalales > Viscaceae > Viscum > Viscum album. The sequence goes on from OY728140.1 coordinate 1,610,002,581, forward strand.
GAGAAATAAATTATCAATATGGAAAGATATGAGAAGAATCTTTTTCAAAGATATATTTTGGTGATTTGAAATGGTATTTAGGGGGTCAGTTTGAATTTACAAGAAATAATACTAATCAGTAAAAACATTCTATATATGCACATAAATAATCTCCAAATTTATTCATAATATTTGAATAAATTGCTATTGTAAAATTTAATTTCAACGGTTGGCTTCATTCAATTTAGTGTGATAGGGAACCTTCAAATTTTTTGTTTGAAAACCAGAGAGATATCATTGAAAAATTATCTTCATGAGAGTCTGGAAGAATAAGTATTCTTAATAAATTAGGGTAAATTCCCTCACAATTTGATCAGTCTGAAGAATAAGTTCATGAGTTTCAGAAAGGTAATTTATTTGAATTTTTTAAATGTTAATCAAGATTCCAAAATATTTATGTGGTAGTTGGATATAAACATTAGTGATAGATTGCAAGGGTAGATGGAAGTGGTAAAGTAAATTATTCAAGATGTACAAGATTCTCAACATTTTGGAACCACTTCTAAACTAGACCTTTAACCCTTAACCGAACCGACTTTTTGAAAACTATCAACCAAAATGAATATTGTAATTATAAATATATTTTAATCAAATTATTATTTTTATTATATTTTTATATGTTAGTTAATAATGATTTTCTCCATTTATACTTCCATAATCCATATTAATTTTTTTAAGTATATAATAGACATTCATTTATAGTTATGTTCCATATTGAATGTGTTTTAAACCATTTTCTATTAATTTATTTTTCATATAAAAAATGGGGATAAAATTTGGTAAATGCAATATTCATGATTCTATTAATAGTTTTTTATTTTAACTGAAAATAATGGGTTTATCATGTATATTATATTTAAATGAAAACTATAATTTCTATTATATATTTTAAAGATATTAATTCATTTATGTTAAAATTTCCTATATTTTCTATAAGTTATGTTATGATTTTTATGATCATAAAAAGATGGGTATTGTTGTGCATGCATAGACTCAACAATAATATATGAATATTATTGATTTTGATGCTCACAAATGCCCTTGTTTTTTTTACTAATGAATTTAAATAAGGTATTTTTCATAAATTATTTTATCTTAATTTTGTGTTAAAATATTTTATTTATTATTCTGAACATGTTTATACATATTCTGGGAACACTGTTCATATCCTATGTTTTTAAGTGTAATGTATTGTTTTGAAATCTTATATTTTGTATAAAACATATGGATCATATACCCTAAGCTATAGAAAAATTAGGGATAAAAAACATAACATTTTAAAGAAACCCTAAATTTAAATGAATAAATGTATTGTTCTTCAACCTTAATTTTGTAACCAATCCTACATTTAGAGTTTTTAATTATGTGTAGGAACCCTAACTTTGACTAATCAGTGATGAAGTTTTTGATTCAAATATGTTTTTTGTGATTTTTGAAATGATCTCAGTGGAAGTAAATAACATTTAAAAACTGTTTCAGACTAGTTCAAAGGATCAATTTCAATGGATTAAATTGAAACCATTTCTAAGGGGAGCTAAAGCTCTCTTGAATTATTTAACTTAAATTGATTGTGAATTTTTAGGCGATATTCTTGGATTTTTTCAACGAAAAGAAAGATAAGTGTCTCTTGATAAATAGAAAGATTATATTAATTTTATATCATACATATGTGAAATATATTTTGTATAAAGAAGAAATAAAATGGAAAAAAATATCCAAAGTCTCTATTACTATTAAGAAGAAATAGTTAGGAGAAATTTATAATTAAATCTTATGTTGTGTAAGATATTGATTAAAAATGATACTGTTATTTTTTGTTGTGTTTTTCATTGAATATCTTTTTCAACTAGGATATCATTGAATCTATTATTTCCTAATGAATTTTATATTTGAAGAAGTTCGTCTATATTATGTCTGTTTTTATTTCAACCTTGAAAAAGATCTTTTTTATCAAAAAAAAACTATTGATTTGTTATAGTTTCAACCACTCAGACCCATTCGTGGTGGAGTATCATCTCCTCGCTCTAAGATGTGGTTCGTAGGATCCCTTTAAAAGAACAAGAAGTCACTAAAATATCCTTATTATAAAGGATTAAATTATTTGTACTTAGTTTTTAATGTCTTTTGATAATAGGACCTTTCTAGAGAAAATAACTGAACTCATAGAGAGATAATTGGTGGAGTGAATTAGGGTACCTTTTCCCCTAAACTAATATAAAAATTATTTTTTTCTTATTCTCCATTTATCCACTACCCAAACTACTTATATTAGTGAACAATTCATATATGTGAAAATCAGACAGATGAATAAAAATGAGAATCTATATAATATTATCAAAAAAGTCACAATTCAGCCACCTATTGTTTTTCTTTTTATTATTCTGACCAAACAGACCCATACAATTTGACCCCTCCATTCATCGAAAAAACAATAGTTGTATCATGACTAACTAGACCCCACTATGATCCTAGATTTTTCAATCTCCTAATCTAAGATAACTCATGAAAATTCTTCCAACACCATAAATTCTATGCCTCATTATTTCTAGTTGTGGATTACAGATCTTCTAATAGATTATTACTTCTAGCACTAGATATCAACCTCTCTTTATCCAAAAAAAACTCTATAAAACAAGGTCTCACTCCAACACCCTGACAAAGGTGTGAATGAATTCAGGGACTAGTATTTCTTGGATATATTAGTTTAATCCCTACTAAAACATGCATACCTAGAATAACATATCTAAGATCATAATAGGGGAGTGGTATGTGAGATCTGTAAATCATGATTCATACTCAGTAATGATCATAGTTTTGTGTTGCAGCACCAATAGCTCTTGAATACACACATTTAAAATACTTTTTGGATAACAATCCTCAAAAAATGAGTTACTCAAACTCAAACTTGTGGAGTGTTACTTCACTATGTGTTTATGTGATGAAGCTCCACCAATATCTTACTATGTTGTAAATAAGGCTACCCAGAACAACTTCAACTTAGTCTAAAGGGGTCTAGATGAGATGGAACACATGAACTAGAAACTCAAGCTAGGACATAGGCACTTGAAAAAACATATATTGTTGGAAATTTTTCTTCTTATACACATAATACTCATAGAAAAAGTTCATCATATGTGCATCCTCACCCTGGCGAGCTAAGACAATAAGTTTATCTATATAAAGAGAATCATCATCCTAGATTGAACAAGATGAATCAAAACATTTCAAAAAAGGCATTGGAACCACTCTCTTCCGACCTAGAGGAAATAACACATGAAGTGGCCCCTAAAAAGAGGCATCATATCTTAATTAGTCATCAGTAGACCCTTCCATGGGATCCTAGTTGGTTTTCCATGTGGTGTAATCCTATTATTTATCAATATGTTCCTAGATAAAAATTGAATATCTATGGTGATAACTCCATAATGATATGGAAGTTCAATAAAAAATTCATGTATTATGCATTTATTATTGTTTCCTTGAAACCAAAGTCTCAATGTAACAAGTAGATAAGTATATTATCATGGACCTAGTGTGTGGATACATTTATAACCCGAACATCCTTTGGGTCCTTCGCTTGATATCCAAACCTGAAAAATCTTAATACAATTGACCTAAATCACAACTCAATCCTCACATGACTATTAATTCAAAAATTCAACCCAAGGAAAACCTAATTTGATTCCACTCTGACATGATTTTACACACATATCCACTCATGGGAGGAAATAAATTGAGGGTGCCATCTCTAGCCTACCTCTAAAAGTCTAAGGGATGGCGAATTACACCAAGAAGGTATAACTATCAAATGGGAGGCCTTAACATAAGAACATGTAATCAATATAAACATACACATTTCCCATAATAATTCAATCTATAAGTGAAATCAACTAATAAATGTAATTATTATTTTAAAAGACAACTAGGATCTTCAAGTGGATAGGAAAAAACAAAGTGAAACATAAAAGAGGAATAATACATGAACAATAGGAAGGGAAACCCCATCTATAATCTGATATAAATAAGGTTCCAACACACACTCCCAATATCAATTCTATGCTAAGATAACACCACCACAAAGGACTACTATTCTGTACTAACACCTGGTTCACTATGATCCACATAGTGTTTTCAATTATCTACATAGGACATGACATGAGTGGATGATATTCCCATTCAGCGGTGAGTATATAAATACCTAGTAGGATTATATAAAAATTAAAAATAAGCATCAATGTTTAGTCAAATCATAAGCATAAATCAAGGAGAATGGATACGATGAATCCATATATTATCAAAGGAGAACATGAGACAATAGAAGAGGTCTCAAACTTCACCACCAGCTATAGGTATAATCAACACGTCACTCCATATATTTAAACCACCAAAATAAAAAATCCACCTAAACTATATACATCTATAGTATAGAACACATGTATCTCCATAGGTCATGGAAAAATTTAGGGAGGTTTGACCCCAATTGAGGACACTCACCTCACTTGTGCTCCGGGATACGGGTGTACTCAATTCAAATATATAGGAACCATTCCCCAAGAGTGTGTGTGGAAATACTGAACCTACATGTGGAATGGAAGTGGAGGTTCCCTCAATATTAAATAATAATGACATTTAGGGGAATACTAACCCCAAAATCACTTTGAGGGTTATATATGAATCTGATCTCCATCTTATGATGAAACTTGAATATTGAATAAAATTCCTCTATCATGTTTTATAAATAAACACACTCTAGATGGACTACCAATGTGCCTAGTGCTGATTATGAATGATAAGAAACTTTTAATAGGTTTATCTGGATTTAGTAAACAGAGTGTACCTTTGGGTAAATGATTTGTATCCATAGAAAAAGGTTTATCCAATAACAGATTCCCCAACTATACACCCCCTACAAGAGGACATGTACACACCATATAGATATAGAAGATAGTCAAAAAAACTATTCACCAACCTGAAATTTCAGCTCTGCCTAATTGTCGATGTGGTTATGTAGTTGGAGAATAATTTCCCATAAACGTGAACCAATTGTTAGCCAATATAGAAACTCCAAAAATTCATCCTTTTAAAAGGGATTATCTTGAAAATTTATGATGTGATTAAAAATATCTAATTAATGTAAAATAATAAATTAAAACAAGTTTGGGGTGTAATAGGTAAGAATGCATGTATAAAGGGGATAGTGTGGAAATGAAGTGAGATGGAGGAGTCATTTTGTCTATTTTTATTGTTAAATTTTATTTGAATTTTTTTACCCTGAATGAGGACTTCACAAAAGTTACATCATTGGAATTATTTTCATTGGGTATTTTCAAGGGAATCATTATTTGTAACATTTATTTTCAATAAATGTCTACTCTGTTGCAAAAAAAAATATCTATAAAAGATATTCTTCACAAAGATTTGAAGACAAACTCTCTCATTCACAAACAATACACCACCATAATATTTCTAATATAATTTATATTTCCTGAAAAATATAACCTTATAAAGGAAATATTTGTAAAGGAATGACCTTTACACTGAAATAGGGGTTTTGTAAGGATGCTATTTTTGATGGAATGTTAATCTCATTGCAAATGGTTCCTTCAAACTCGAAAATTTATGTCATAGTTTATATTACATTTAAAATAGTTACTTTTTACCATAGGTATTTGAGATAAAAATAATTATTTTGTAAATAATATGTCTCTCCCTCCACCGCGCATACAATTTAGCCAAAAATATGAAAAATGGGCTTCTGGTTGGTCATAAATACTCCTGGAAAAGGGTAATTTTTTATGATATAATAAATATTAGATCATAGAAAACCCCTTCTAAGAAACCATTTGTGAGTGATCTCTATTCCATAAAAATTAGGGCTCATAAAAGAAAAAAATTCAATAGTGTTCTTGAAATATATAAAAGTGAGCGATAATATTTTTTATATAATTTTATCTCTCGATAAAACTAAACCAATAATTCAATAAATGGAAAATTTTACTGTAATGTTTTTTGGATCGATAAAATCTAAATAAATATTTCTTAAACGGGACATAGGGAAATTCTCACCACTATATTGAGCAGTCCCCATGGAACCCAATGTCTTTATTTGACTAAATATGACTTTATATTTTACAAAAAAATTGATAAAACTAATAATGATTTATTTATATGAATTATATTAAATTATATTAAAAAAACTACTTTTGGATAATAGATGACCAAATTAATTCCCATTTTAAAGGTTGAAAACTAAAATTAAATTTTAATTTTAATTTTTTTAATTCAAATAAAAGACCTAAATATAATTTCTATAAGAAAAATAATTTTTAACAGAACATGTTTCATGTTGTTGAAACTAATCCACAACAAAACCTAGAGTGTTGTAGAAATTCATCTTGTTAAAATTCATTGCCTTTTAATGACATGAAATTATTTTTTATTGTATAATTATCAATCATTGTAAAAATACATAAAAATCGGGATATTAAAAAACATAAATTTTATATTTTTATAAAACATTTAACATCATTTATCATGGTTTTCTAGAGAACGATATTTTTTCAAAAAATAGGTTATTTATTTATGTAATTACACTCATTGTATAATATATATATATATATATGAAAATATATAATATTAAAAATACAACATTAAATGAAATATCAAAAAAACACCTAAATTTAGAGAATAAATATCATACAAACCACACTAAAAATATTATTCAGTGTATCAATTTTAATTAATAAAATATTAACATATATAATTCTTATGAAATATTCTTTATAAACAATAATATTCATAAAAATACCTCTAATAATTAAATTTTACCATCATAAACATCATAAAACATCTACAAAACATTATTGGTCCAAAAATTGATGATACTATGAGTGATTTCTACCCACACACTAGTCTACAACAATCTGGAAGAGAAAAAAGAAAAGAACAGGAAAAAATGTCTAGTGATTTGTTTAAATTCAATTTTACATTAATAAATATAAAAGGATATATAGTAAATTAAAGGTAAAAAATAAATTATAAATAGATAAAATTTTGAGAAAGATAAGAAGAAAATGTTTTGAGTTAAAATATCACCTCGAATTATCATCCATTAAAATGAGAGTCCATCGCCAAAATTTTCTATAATTATTTCAAAATAATTTCATGGAGCATTCATTGGAACTGAAATAATGGAGATAAAAATTAAAATCAACCACCATATGTTTTGAAACAACAATGGTAATAGAATTATCATAATACATCACTACCCAACATATAAAACATATCTCCCAACACACATAAATTGTGCTAAACTCACTATAACACTTCACTATACCCCATAAGACATCCAATCATTGAAAAGAATCAAATTTAATTTAATAATTGAATATGTAAAATAATATTATCATAACTTTAATCCATACCTTATAGATAGTTAAAAAAAATTCATGACAAAATAAGCTATAGATAAAAACATGAATAACCAAAAATGGAACGCCCCTAAAATTATCTTCTTCTATTAATATATTTTTTTCATTTGATTTTAAAAATTAAATTTTTCCCAAAAATAATAAATTATTTTTAATATTTTTATCATGATTTTTCATTAATATGATAATTATTGGGCAAAATATCTTTTTTATTTATTTAGGAAAAATCTCTTCTAATTTCATTTGTGAAAAAAAACTTGGAAAACAACCTTTTTCGTTAAAAAATGAAAAAACATTTAGAACTGGTCACATATGAAGTGCAACATAACATACAGAGAAATAAAAATAACAATTAGATGGGACATAAAGTTGAATCTATAATACAATTTAGGAAGATATAGAATTACATAAAGGATGTGAGTAATATACTATAGTTGTAAAGATATATGATAAATAATGGATTTTCTACATCACGAGTGTTAGTTTTTTTATAGTTGATGGTCGATGTGTTTAAAAAAAGTCATCCTCCTTGAGTTTTGGATTACATAATTCCTAAAACATTGTTTATGATAATAAAAATGAAAAACAATGTGTTGTTTGATATATTTCCTAAAAAATGCTTACACAACTGGTTTGTTTGAAAACACTTATTAAAATTTTATTTGAGAAATTATCAATTATTATAATAATTAGGGGTAAATCATCACTTACAAAAAGAAATAATAAAACACCATCATAAGCTATAATTAGAATTAAAAGTTTTCAATAAGTAATAATTTTACAATACTCAAAAATAGTTTATTAAAACAGTAATAACTTATTCCTAAAATACACTTTATTTTAAGATCAAATAAAAAATTTATTGTTGGTAGTATAAAAATCTTATTGAAAATAAATCGTGAAATAATTACCATTAACTTGCATGAATTTTATGAGGCTCCACTCCATTATTAGTATTTTATCCAAATGTCCATTCCAAAGTAACTCTATTGTTGAAACTCTAGTGAAATTATTGATATAAGGTTTGTCCTATCCATATCCTTTACATTACAACAATTCAAATTCATATTTCTTTGAGATTGATCCCCTTAAATGGGTTAACCATCTTCATCCTTTATCCAAAACCATCTAACATGTTCCTTTCTCATTTTCACTCACAACATTATGGGTCGTACCAATCTGGTGAATTACAATTAGGAAGTTCATGAAAAAAAAAATTTACAGAAAACAAGATTATTCTTATAAAAAATTTATAATGTTTGTGATAAAAAATAAAAGATCATAAAGCTCGTAAAAAGATAAAAAATTACAAGAGAAAATAAATCGATGGTGGTGCCAGGAATAGCAGGGGAACCCCACCCCTCTCAATAAAAGTCATTCATGGTACGATGAAAATATGGTAAGACTCTATTAGTCCCAATCAGAATACCTTATATTTTGTTCCCATACATCAACAAATCCCACATATTTGATTCTTATCCACTCCATAAATTTACTTTTCCATCATATAAAAGATTCCCAAATCTAATTGTGGTAATCTTATATTATTATTATTATTTTTTTTAATCCACATGCGGTCTTAAGATAAAAAGTGGAATGATTCCATAAAAATATAGAACAATTTGGGAGAAACCAAATCAGTACTTGATACTATTCCATGGAAATTGGGGGTTGAATCTAGATAATATCATACTAGTATAAAATATTCTATTTTACTAAATAAAAATTAGTAATATATTTCCATGAATGGTTGTAATGTACAACTCCAATAGGTCGTAAATTAGGTGGTTTGGAAAGTTGTTAGTCCTGTAATATACTAATCTTCATTATGATAAATAGTTTGTTATGATGACCTTTGAAAAAATTATATCAATCACAAATAATTTTCATTTCCAAAAAATATAATTAATTGTCTATAGAGTATGTATATTTACTTATAAAAAGTGGTGAAACATATATTAGTATCTTTATTAAATTATTTCCAATTTAATATTTTGTTGGGGTGACATCTACAATAGGGATAGTGGCCACACTAATATAGGGATAATTATGTGAGCAAGGAAATAGTGAATTCATCTCGTGGAAGGATGGTCACTAAACAAACATATATAGTTTTGGTTCCCAACAGTACCTTTTACATTAACCCTCATAATCCTTTTAAGAGTTTCCACTCAACTCCCAACCCAAAGTAAGAAATTGTGTCAAGCATTAATTATATATTATATAATATCAAAACTGAACAATATCCAATAGTTTACTTTCAAAATAATAATTCAATGATAATGTTATCCACTCAAATAAAGAATTAACAATATCCAATAGCTTACTTTCTAAAAAATAATTCCATCATAAATTAGTCCACTCTAATCAAGACCATTATGTGTCAATATAATCATAAACATTCATTTATATTGAAATAATCTATAAATAAAAATGTGGATGAATTATCAGATAGATCCAAATGTTATAAAACCACATTCCCTATAATACATAATAATGATATATACATCAATGTGAAAATAAAAAATATTTTTTTAAGATTAACACAAACCCAACTTATTTATATAAATTTCAAGTACATAATTTATTTAATACATAAAATTTTATTTTGTAACCAAAACAATAATAGTGACAAATTATAATTCTTTTGGAGAAAAATGATCTATTTTTGTTTAGTTTTAAATATTGTCTTTATTTATTTCATATAAAAAATTATTATTTGATGATGGAAACATTATAAAATGTATGGGTAGAAATATAATTATCACTATTTTTATATATACTACAAAAATTCATTTTAAATATAAAATTATAGTAATTCGCATTATAATCATTATTTAACTAATTAAAATTTCAATAATTAAAATATACTAATAAAAACATTTTTTTCATTTTCATTATCACGGTTAATCAAATTTGGTTATAATAAAATGTAATAGATTTAGAGTGAATTTTTAAACTATTATTTTACTTGTATTATATATGTACTTGTAATTGAGGTTTTTCAATCACCCAATCACTAAACCATATATCTTTATCCTTGATTGTGCTACAAACACTACCATAGTAGTTATTTGCATTGTAGAAAAATGGTTAGTCATCAGTATTACCATATACAACTATGGATTGGGAGGGGGAGTGGAGTAGGAGAATTGATGGAAGTTTTACAGATCTACCTGGTTTGTTACTCTATAGGATTCTCAAACCGGTCTGTAACAAGGCCTAAGGGGCATTCCTGATCCCCATGGACTAACTACTTGTGTCTAAAATCAAATTGGACTATCTGGTAATAATTTCTATTAATAAAAAGAGTTTAAGAAACAATAAAAAAATTGGCATGGCCGGTATGTATATAAAAAATCCATAATAAATCAAATACGATGAAGAATAATAAAATCAGTAATATAGACAATAAAAATAAACACCTTCACTAATATGTTTTCTCACCCCTTGTCTACCTCCCCTAAAAAACATATTCATGGAAAAAATCACCACCATATGACTTTGCATCATCCAACAGTAGATATAGCAATCATCCATTAGTAAAAATTATTAAAATACCTTATAGTTGATGTGATAAAAAATAAAAATAAAATAGAACTACTAGCATACCTCTATGTGACTATATAAGTAAATATCTTACTAATAAATTCTTAGAGATAATTCAGAAATAGAACTAGAATCTAAAATTGAAATGATAAAGATAGGTGTGACCAATTAAGATAAGTTGGCATGCCAAACTATAAACAACACCATTTTTCCATGCATTTAAATAAAATATTATTTTATGCTAGTTTGAAATACATCATAAAAATGGGTGTTTTTATAGTTTATTTAGAATCAAATTAAATTATTTTTATTCATTTTCAAAGGAAATTTATTTTTAAATCATGTATAACCATGAATTTTTATGAAATCATTCATTTCAATATTATTTTACAAGAAAAAATCCATTTAATATAAATTAGAAAATAAGTTTATTTTAGAAATAAATCTGAAAAATTAAATAAACAAATAAAGAATAATGGGTAGCCTTTAGACACTAAGGTCATCCATCATCATAGGATCCTTCAAATCTCGGTGACCAAGAAATATAATACCATTCTTATGTAGCAACCACTAGAGAGGGCTAATCCATACGTACAGTGGTAACCACATCCATATCAACATGTTATTTAGTTAGTGTAGTTGTAAAGACCCGTAATTTCCGTGTAATTTTTTTTATTATATGGGAATTTTATGAGTCCTTGAAAATTGACGGCGTGTGATTCCGAGGCCCAGTGTGCCCGGAATGAATTTCTAATCTTTTTTCTGGTACGTTCAGTAAGCATGCGAGTGGGTTTTTTTAACTTTTGAACTGGTGTTCAGAATTGAAATCTGAGGACACCGTTGAACTCGCAGCATCATTAGTTGATTAAGGAGACTTTCAACTCGATAGTATCTAGTTGAGGGTGAAAGTTAATTTTTGGGTTTTTCATGAGAGAATTAAATAAAATAAAATTGTGTAAAAATTTTATTTTTATTTTATTTTTAACTTCAATGTAGATGTTTCATAGGTGGGGACCACCTAAACTAAACCTCCCATGAGAGGATACGGTGGTGGAGACCACCTGAACTAAAGCTCCTAGCGATCCTGTGTGGGTCTGATCCTAGAGATCTTGTGTGGGTCAGCTCCTAGATATCCTGTGTGGGTCATCTCGTAGAGATCCTGTGTGGGTTAGCTCCTAGGGATCCTATGTGGGTAAGCTCCTAGCAATCCTATGTGGGTCATCTCTAAGCGATCTTGTGTGGTTCATCTCCTAGTGATCCTATGTGGGTCTGTTTATTTACAGAGTAAGATGATTCAGCAGTTACATCTAAACATCTCTACTACTGTACTTAAGTTATAACTTGTGTGAGCTAAATTCTTTCCTTTGTGATACTTTACATTATGGTAATACCTTGGTGGTATTATTCTATTTATTGTACCTATGTGGTACTACCTTCGTAATGTTTATTCCATTGCGGAATGATTGAGCTTTGGGCTTTGTTTTGGACGCTTTGATTCCTCGTGATTGAGATGGGTTTACTTGATAACTTAGGTATATGTATAGGCATATACATAAGTAGTGTTGTCCCTGGTTTACATGATTTTTGGTTTATCCTTTGTGTAATTTGTGATACCTTGAGGGTCTCGGGGTCCCTATAGAGTATCGTTATACTCACCCCTACACAGGCTATGACTGCACCTTGTTGTGTTTCGTACAGACGACGAACAATGCTGATCAAGGCTGAGGGTACCAGGACTAGAGGGTTCCTAGAGGTGGACCATATGGTGTATCAGTACACAGAGGAGACGGTTTTTATGTACCCTTCAGCTAGGAATCTCAGAGGATGACCCATCAGCTATTTTCCTTTTTCTTCAATTGTATTTTATTTCAGTTGTACTTGTACCTTTACTATTGGGCTTGTATTTCCGGACCCTTTTACTTTCAGCACTCTTTTATTATATATTTTACTTGTTGTTCGTATCTTTATGAGTTCATGGTTGTGTGTGTTTACAGGTTATAAAGGAAATTCGTTCCCTAATTTAGGGATTATGCCTGTCGGTGCTAGTCTCCAGCCCCTGGCCTATGGAAGTTGGGCTTGGGGTAGTCACGGAAAGGGTCCCGGGGGATGGTTTGTGAGAAATTGGTATCATAGGAGTTAGTTATATTGTTGAAAATAGGACTTTAATCTCTATTTTAAGGGAAATAGTGGTAATTATGGTGAGTGTGGTTTTCATTTTAGGGAATCCGGTTTTGGTGCAGCAGCAGACGTATCCATACATAAGGATAATGACTTCTGATTTCTGACTCAGTGCACAAAAACTCTGATTGCCTGTGTGTTTTCAAGAGTCTTCATTGTGAACTCTTTTATTCATCTTACCTGGTATAACATTTTGACTATGGCACAGCAATTTTTTTTAGGATTCCTCCATGAAGACAGCCAGCTAGCATTCCGAGAGTTGTACGCACTGACAGCCCACCAAACGATGAGGCCTCGGTGCACGACGCTCTTCCAGTATATGCACCAGCGGAGGCACCTGTGGTATCATTACCCATTGGGCCACCGATTCCACCAGCCCCAGTAGTAGAGAGTTCATGCCACTTGAGCACATTGCATGAGTTCCAGCACCAGTGGCCACACAGGTTCAGGGTAGAGGTGGACCCACATGCGGCTGAGGATTGCCTGGAAGCTGTAGTGATAGTCTTCCGACTGGTAGGGAGACCAACTGATCTCATGGTGATCCTTTCCTCCAGCCTTCTACTGGAATTAGCAGGCAGATGGTGGGGCATGATTCTCCAAGTTCCCAATGAGGTGATGTTTTTCTAGGAAGACTTCAAGAGCCTATTTCGGGCAGAGTTTGTCCGAGCAACTCTTCACGCAGTGCGCATATAGTAGCTTCTTCATATACAGTAGGTCAGCATGACTGTGGATCAGTACTCAGTGAGGTTCACTGACCTCTCACATTACTCAACAGATATGGTGTGGGACCCATTCTTCGGGGCCTAGACCTTCGAGAATCGGCTCAGGCGAGAGATGAGGGCATCGATGATCTCACTCAGCATCCTGACATAGGTGGGGGGGTTAGAGAGAGCCCTATTAGTGGATATTGTCCTTAATGAGAAGTCTCCAGCAGTGGGACCCACCACCAATTGTCATGTAGTGGAGTCTTCTACAGCTAGAAGTAGATAGATGTCATAGAGGTCTAAGAGGACCAGACCTACAAGTGGACGACCTCGTGACTCAGGATCGGTTGTGCGGGGGGCCCGAGGCACAACTAGTCATGCCAGGAGTGGGAAGTGTTACGCATGTGGTGGTCAGGGCCACATGGATCATGACTGTCTGACCCGCCATGCAAATAATAAGAAGACGATCAATGGACCGCCCTGGCAGAGATAGATGTTCGACAGAGGAGGTTCGTAGGGAGCAGGCGTACATGGTAGAGGAGTTGACCGTGTAGCTGGTGGTGGTAGAAAATTCAAGATGATACCACCACCACCACCAGAAGTTCCACCATGACTACAGGGAGCAGGTGTACAGGTGTGAGATCAGCTCCAAGAAGCTGAGGCCTATGATCATGGCGCTCTGGCGATGATATGAGGTATAATCTATGTGTATTCCACTTTATTTGTAGTACTTACAGACATAAGTTCTAGTAATTATTTAATTTCCACTACCCTTATTCGGATCACGGATATTCCGATGAAGCCGTTGGCTTGATACTTATATCTAGAGACTTCTACAGAAGCAGATTTGATGAATACACACTGGTTCCGGTAGTGTGAGCTTACTCTAGAAGGTTAGAGATTCAGTCGGGATCTCATAGTTGTAGTGTCGAGGCCTTACGATTTCATCTTTGGTACGGACTGGTTGTCTACAGTCTATGCTCAAGTTGACTGTATTAGGCGCAAAGTGTGGTGTATCCGCACTGATGGGGCCATTTTTACCATCACCGGTGAGAAGGGAGCCTTTAAAGCAGATGATGGACTTACCCGGAGGAGGGTGTAGCCAATCACTCATTAGTTGGCTAGAATTACCCTCGGAGCGTTTGATGTGGAGAGTCCGAGTTATCCTGTAGTGGTGGAAAAGAACGCGAATTTATTCCCTAATGATATCCTAGGTCTACCTCCTCGCAGAGAGGGGGAATTTTACATTGACTTGTACCCAAGGACGACACCGATATCCCTACCAGCGTATTGGATAGCTCCTGTGGAGCATCGTGATCTGCAGGTACATCTACAGGACTTGCAGAGTAAGGGATTCATTTGGCCCAGTGTCTCACCTTCGGCAACCCTGATTCTATTCACCAAGAATATGGATGGGAGATTGAGACTTTGCGTCGACGATCGGCACCTGAACCAGGTGACCATGAATAACAAGTACCCACTCCCGAGGATTGATGACCTCTTTGATCAGATAAAGGTAGAAGGATGGTTCTCAATGATAGACTCAGATCAGGGTATCACCAACTTAGAGTGCGAGATGATGATGTGTAGAAGACGGATTTTAGATGTCGGTACGTCCATTACAAGTTATTGGTTAAGCCATTAGATGTGACCAATACTCCAGCATTGTTCATGGGACTCATGAATATGATATTTCAGCCATACCTTGATCGCTTTGTAGTATTCTTAATCGACGACCTTCTAATTTACTCAACTACTGAGGAGGAGCATGCCTACCATTTGCAGGTAGTACTGGACACACTCTGAGAGCACAAGCTTTATGGTAAGACCTTAAAGTTCTAGTTCTTGAACTGAGAGGTTCAATTTCTGAGACATGTCATCCAGGAGGGTGGAGTTGCAGTAGATCCAGCAAAGATTGAGGTGGTACTTACATGGGAGCCACCTAGGAGTGTGGTGGTGGTATGGAGTTTCCTGGGTTTGGCTGGATACTATCAGAGGTTTGTACCATATTTATCTAGAGTTTCAGAACCACTATCAGTGTTGACAAAGAAGGGGAAACCCTTCATGTGGTCGGAGAGATGCCGGCAGGGTTTTCAGGAGCTGAGGCAGAGGCTGATTAATTCCCCCATCAAGAGGCTTCTAGAGGAGGGTGTTGGGTAAGTAGTCTACTGCGATGCATCAGGGACCGAACTAAGGTGTGTCCTGATGCAGTAGCGAACATTGATCGCATATGGTTCTTGACAGCTGAGACAACATAAGTAGAACTATGCAACCCATGAACTGGTGTTAGTAGCAGTGGTCTTCGCCTTGATGATGTGGTGGCACTATCTGATGGAAGAACATTTTATAGTCTACTCGAATAACAAGTGTCTCATGTATATCTTATCTCCGAAAGACTTGAACCTTAGACTGTGATGTTGTCTTGAGTTCATCTAGGACTATGAATTCGAGATAGTCTATACTTTTGATAAGGGGAACGTTGTAGCAGATTCACTCAGTAGGAGGTCTGGTATACAACATCTAGATGAGGGGACAAAGCAGCTTGCCTCTTTGCAGATATCATTTGTAGATAGGTATGGATCAGCATTTCTTCAGTCTCTTACTGTCACTCCCCCACTTCTTCACCAATTCAGGGAGGCATAGCATGGGGATGCTGACTGCGAGGCATGACGTGCTCAGATATCCACAGGAAAAGCACCTGATGGATTTTATAAAGGTGGGGATCATGTCATCCTTTTTAGAGGATGTACTATGGTACCAATTCCACTATAGGAAGATGTTTTTATGGAGTTCCACACATCCCCTATATCAGTACATCCAAGAGTGGTGAATATATACTAGGATCTCTGACGACAGCACTCATGGCTGGGGATGAAGAAAGAAGTAGCATAGTTTTTCTCTTGATGCCTCACTTGTCAGCAAGTAAAGGCAGAGAATCTGGTACCAGTAGTCTTGGTTCAGCCTTTAGAGGTCCCAGAGTGGAAGTGGGATGGGATATACATGGCCTTCATGAAAGGACTTCAACGTACATCCAGAGTTCATGACTCAATCTGGTTGATCATCGACCGACTCACCAAGTCAGCCCACTTCCTACCGATCAGACAGTGGGGTTCAGTAAAGAGATTAGGATGCCTCTATGTGCAAGAGACTGTGTGGTTACATGGATTACCCTCAACGATTGTCTACGATTGTGATTCATGTTTTACTTCCTGGCTATGTAAGGGGTTACATGAGGCTTTCAGGATGTAGCTTTGTTTGAGCACCGCCTTCCATCCTCAGACGGATGGCAAGACTGATCTGACCATTCAGACTCTCAAGGACATGTTATGTTCTTATGTCCTTGACTTCGGTCGCATCTGGGAGGGTCACATGACATTGATGGAGATGTCGTACAACAACAGCTACCACTCCACCATTGGGATGGCACCATTTGAGTCGTTTTATGGGCAACCTTGCTGATAACCTTTGTGTTGGACTGACCCAGGGGAGTCAGCACTTGTGGGACAAGAGATGGTACGGGCTACCATAGAGAAGGTAAAGATCATCCAAGAGCAGATGAAGACTGCACAGAGTATGTGCAAGTCTTATGCCGATAGGAGACGGAAACCTCTAGAGTTCAGGGATAGTGACCACATCTTTCTACAGGTCTCACCCTGATGAGGTTTAGAGAGATTAGGCCGAAGCGGAAAGTTATCTATGAGCTTCATTGGATCCTTTCAGGTCCTCAGTAGAGTTGGAGAGGTGTCTTATCACTTAGCTCTTCAACCTCAGTTGCAGTGGGTGCATGACGTCTTCCATGTATCCCTACTGAGGATATACGTTCACGAACCTTCTCACATCATGGAAAATGGAGATCTGGACATCGACGATGGGGAGACATTTTTGGATGTTCCAGTAGATATTGAGGATCGACAGGAGTGGTTCCTTCATGGGTGGTCGATACCTTTTTTTTGTGTTCACTGGCAGCACGAAAATCTCTAGGAGAGCACATGGGAGTGGGAGGCTCAGATGCATGCTCAGTACCCCAACTTGTTCCCTTATTATTAGTAGTGGATTATGGGGATGCAAAAGCCCTAAGGTGGGGAGAATGTAAAGACCATGAATTTCCATAAATTTTTTTATTTAAATTGGAATTTTTTGAGTCTGGGAAAATTGACTGCTCATGATTCTGAGGCCTGAAGTGCCCGGAATGAATTTATGATCTTTTTTTAGGTACGTTCAGTAAACGTGCAAGTCGGTTTTTGTATCTTTTGAACCGGTTCTTGGAATTGAAATCTGAGGGCACTGTTGAACTCACAGCACCGATATTCGCTTAAAGAAACTTTCACCTTGAGGGTAGTTTGTAACAACTGGGTCGCAATGATAGCACAGACACCCCACCTTAACATAATCGCTGGGTCCTGGCCCACCAGGTACCACCAGTTGCCACGCAGGCACATGGTCCCCACCCTGGGGCCCACCCACATGCCCGAATAGGTCACCTGACTAATGATAGTCCCCACAGGCCAACACATGTTATTTCCGGTGTCCTTTTTACTCACTCACACACACCCTGGGAAGCTTCCCAGAAGGTCACCCATCCTGATCACTACTTCAGGCCAAGCATGCTAAAATGTGGAGTTCTAAATGAGGTAGGCTCCTGAAAAGGATGGTGCACCTTGTTGACATGAGACAAATCATTTTTAGTCATTTAACCCTTTATCATTTGGGGGTGTTACAACCACCCCCCCCCCCCCCACCAGAGCACAATGACCTCATTGTGGGCCCTACATCTCAACCCAGGAAGTACACCGCATTTAACGATGGGTACCACCTCTAATACAAAATGTAACAACTGGGCCCCAATGACTACACATACACCCCGCCTTAACAAGGTCGTCAGTTCCTGGCCCACCAGGTACCACCAGTTTCCCTGCAGGCACATGGTCCCCACCCTAGGACCCACCCACATGCCAGAAAAGGTCAATATACTAATGACAGTCCCCACAGGCCAACACATGTCCTTTCCAGTGTGCTTTGTCCTCACTCACACACACCCTAGGAAGCTTCCTAGAAGGTCACCCATCCTGATCACTACTTTAGGCCAAGAACACTTAATTGTGGAGTTCTAATCAGGTAGGCTTCTGAACTGTAAGGTGTACCTTATTGACAAGAGTCATATCCTTTTTAGTCCTTTAACCCTTTATCATTTGGGGGTGTTACATAGTTGGTCGAGGGTGAAAGTTAATTTTTGGGTTTTTCATGAAAGAATAAAATAAAATAACATTTGTGTAACATTTTATTTTATTTTTTTGAACATCAATGTGGATGTTTCATTGGAGGAATCCACTTGAACTAAACCTCTCATGAGAGGTTATAGGGGTGGGGACCACCTGAACTAACCTCCCATGAGAGGTTATGGTGGTGGGGAGCACCTATGGTTAGAACCCCTTGAACTCCCTCTTATGTGTGGGGAAGCCTCTTAAACTTCCCCCACTTTAATGATGCCACCCCCTTTTAATTAATACACCAAATCAATTAATTAATTATTCTAATTTAAAATTATGCCAACATATTTTAATATATTGGCTACCTTTTCATTTTGGTGGTTTTGGGGAAATTAATCATTGGCAAAGGTTGGAGCATGGGAGAACCTGGAGGAACACATCCTCTTATGAAGAACACCAACGATGAACACCGACTTCGATTCTGACTTCTTCTTCAGGATATTCTTTGACGAGGAACGTCTTAAACATTAAAAAACTGACGATCGAGGAAGCACCGATGTTAACAACATCCATCCTTTCCCAACGACATCATCTCCTTCCCCGCAGATAATCATCATCAAAAAATCAAACGAGGTAGTGGTTTAATTCTATGTGATTATGACATCCCATATTCTCCCCTTTTTAATTCTTTTGCGAGATTGGGAATAGTGTTTGATGAGGGTTGTGGAGATTGATCTTTTTAAATATCTTCCATGATTGTTCATGATTCAAAGAGGGTTTATATCTGCTTGATACCACTCTAATGAGGAGAGTGTGGGCCAAAAAAACATGGCCCATCCTCTCCGCAATTCTTGTGATGATTTTTGGTGTTCTTCACGATAGAGGAGTATGGAGACCAATCACGAAGGGGCATGAGAATGGTGGCCAACACCACCATTGGTCGTGATGAAGGCGATGGCGCCACAGAGTCACCTCGTGGCCGCCACCGCCCTGCGGCCTCTGTGCTCTGCGGCCTCTACGCCCCGCGGTCAAGTCATCGCGCCGCCACCCCACGTCTGAACCGAACCCTGTGGTTGAGATGCCACCCTATGGCCGAGCCCCCATAATCTGCAGCCCAGCCGCCACCCTCTGCGGCCGAGCCGCCACCCGCGGCCTCCGCCCTCCCGGCCGATCCACCCCGCGACCTCACACCATCACAGCACCCCTGGCGGCTGAGCTATCCCGCATCCTCATGGAACCCCAGTGTCTGAGTTGCCCTACGCCCCTGTAGCCTCGCATCCCTCATGACCTATCGGGCCACCCAGAGGGTCGGGCGGGGTTGGTCCGACCAGGTCGGACCGGACCCAGACCCACATCGACCCAATTACTCTCTTTCAGCCATATCTTTCGCACCGAACATCCGTTTGATGAACTGTCAGCAGTTATAGAAACGATGGAGTGAGACATTCCCTTTGGTATACCCCACTAGAGTTTTGGATAAATTTGGGTAATGGTCAGGTTGGATCGAGCATGAATCCAACTGGGCCCTCTGGATAAAAAGGCTAGTAACTCATAGACCTAGCGTCTGAATGACACGCCGTCTGTTACATTGATATCCCTAAGATGTGGTTGGCCTTTGAGATACTTCTTTGTGGTACTTCATGGAAGTTTGAGTTTCAACCAGTAGCTTGTGGAGCGTACCCTTCTGGAGACGAGCGAACATAGTGCAGGAACCCAGTAGCTGGCTATGACGAGAAGAATGACCAGCGATCATATGTGGGTCAGCTACTAGTGATCCTGTGTGGGTCAGCTCCTAGAGATTTTGTGTGGTTCAGCTCTTAATGATCCTGTGTGAGTTAGCCCCTAGAAATCCTATGTTTTTCAGATCCTAGCGATCATGTGTGGGTCATCTCCTAGCGATCTTATTTGGGTCAGCTCCTAGCGATCCTTTGTGGGCCTACTTCTTTACAAAGTAAGATGATTTAATAGTTACATCTAATCATCTCTACTACTGTACTTAAGTTATACCTGGTGTGAGTTGAATTTGTACCTGTGTGATACTTTCATTTTTTGTAATACCTTGGTGGTATTATTATGTGTAGTGTACCTGTGTGGTAATACCTTCGTGATGTTTCTTCCTCTGTGGAGCGGTTGAGCTTTGGCCTTTGAGTTGTACTCTGTGATTCCTCATGATTGAGATGGGTTTACTTGATAACATAGGTATATGTATGGGCATAGATCTAAGTAGGGTTGTCATTGGTTTACTTTCTCTGTGATTTGTCCTTTGTGGATTTTGTGTGACCATGAGGTTCTCGGGGTCCCTACTGAGTATCATTATACTCACCCTTGCATAGGCTATGCCTTCACCTTGTTGTGTTTGGTGTAGATGACAAACAATGTTGATCGAGGTTGAGGGTACCAGGACTGGACGGTGCCCGAAGGTGGACCATATAATGTATCGGTACTCTGATGATACGGGAGTACGTGGAGAGACGAGGAGAAAGTCCGTACCTACCCTTCAGGTAGGAAGCTCAGAGGATGACCCAGCAGCTGTTTTCCTATTTCTTCAGTTATATTGTATTTCAGTTCTACTTGTACCTTTACTATTAGGCTTGTATTTCTGGCCTCATTTAATTTCATCACTCTTTTTTTATACAGTTTACTTCTTGTTCGTATCTTGTTATGTGCTTGGTTGTGTGTGCTTATAGGTTATAAAAGAAATACCTTCCCAGTTTTAAGTAATACACCATTCGGTGCTAGTCACCAGCCCCTGGTCTATGGAAGGCGATCTTGGGGTAGTCACAACATGGGCCCCGAGGGATGGGTCATGACAGTAGTAACTTAGTTCTGGCTAGGTAGGGTGTGAGAATGCCTATAGTACTTATCTTATTCTACCCACCTAAGTTTCCATTGTTCCCATGTTCGATTCTATTACTATAAAATCATTATTGATTTAATATCATGTCAAACTAAGCCCAAATATTCATGTCATATTTCATAAAAATGGGGAAATACTTTCATAACATTACTCACACAAAATTTTTCCTTGAAACAAGCACTTACACATTAAGTCAATTTTAAAGATTCCTTAAAAAATATGTAAGTCACATTAAATGCATCAAACTAGGGAAATTCCTAAAATCAACCACTTTAAAGGTTCCCATAAGGACTCATAATTTACTTTTAGGAATCCATTTGAATTTTTTTTGAAAACAATGTATGATTGAAGTGTTTAAAATACCAATATTTCCATCCACTAATATACCCATATATAATAACACACACACAGGAAGATACACATATCATTTCATAAATTAACATATTTTCATGTTAATATATATATGTTTCCCATGTATATTTGAATAACACAAATATAGAAGGAAAAATTAAAAAAACAGACACAACATTTATAAGTCCTTTCGAAATAATGGAGACATTTGATTTTAAATCTAAAAAATATATTAGAACCATAAAACTCCCTAATATAATCCAATAGGAATTTTATAAAACATCATGTGTAGAAAATCAATTAAATAAGAATTTTACCAAACATTGAATTAGGGGAAACTGTTTGAATTGAAGAGGAAATAAAGATAAACTTGATTTATAGGTTAAATATTATTTGAACATAGTTATTATTATTATTTAATTTCTAATGTATTGAGTAAAAATTAAAGTAAGGATGGGTATTGAATTTGAAGACCTAAAATAATGGGAAACCCATATGAAACTCATTATCTATGAGAATATAGGTGTTATTACACCTCAGTGACTTCCAAGTAAAATTATAACACAAATTAGATTCCATAAATTTTAAAATACCTAATGAAAATAAAAATAAAGAGAAATAAAATATTAAACCCTGCCTTAAATGAAGAATTTTTTCCCTTAAATGACTGTAGAAAAAAATATTCTCAAACCAAGAATTATAAATACAATGAATTAAAAAAACCTATGTGGATTAGGGTTCATCTTAGCCTCACGTTGTAAAGAGGAGAAACGAAAATCATGGGATAAATTGAGGAGGGGGATAAAAGGTGGAATGAAACTTAGCTGTACTGATTTCTCCTCAAATTTGGATAAAGAACTACCCACGATCAAAAGAGGGGAGGGGGAGAGGAGGGAAGCACCCTACCTAGTGTTTCACATGATAAATATGTGAGGGGGAGGGTGGGGTATGAATTTAGTGAAAATAAGGGAGGAAAAATCACAATTACCATTCTTTTAAGTCTGGGAATCGAGCATTATTTCACCATATGGTTTTCCACACCATGTGCCAACTATGAACCCTATAATTGAGGGCTTGAGTATTAAATATGGGAAGGACACATAGTTATAAAAACCATGAAACAACCATTCATTTCATCATTGAACAACCATATATGTGGTCACACGGTCAACATACGATTTCCCCTAATAGGGTGCCAACCATACACCTATTTAGAAACTCTAAAAATTCAAAATTTTAAAATCTATCTGCCTTGAAATTGAGGAAAACATTGAAAATTATTAATTAAGATAAATTTATAAATAAAAACAAGTTTAAGGACTGATAAATCTCCCCACCATAATTCATTCTTCCCCCAAACCCCCTCAGCAGATTCAAAATACAAAAGGAAGATACATGATCAGGCCTCTTAAACATATCCATAATCTCTTAAAACCAATGAACAACCAGAACACACCAAGATAAGATCTATTAATCCATATTAAATGAAACTCAATAAACTCCCAAAATTAATTAATATCCTTCAAAAACTCTAAAATCAAAACTAAATAACTCTTTTTTCCCAAACAAGAATTTATGAGGGAATATAAAGCAAATCATTGAAGGGGGAAAGAAAAAAACATGGAATTATCCTCAAAAAATTAAAACATATATAAGAAAAGTTTAATAAGATATTCCAAAGGCCCATTACTCTGTATAATTGAAACAAATATCTAAAATCATGAACATCCAAAGATCATAAATCACACATAAAACACAAAAAAATCCAAAACCCATAGGGGAAAATAGAAGAATATTATGATAAATATATGGTCTCCTAAACATAAAGATACTAACAAGATTAAATATCAATAGAACTAGAGAATATACCAAGGGAAACAGTCCTATAAAAAAGATTATAAAATAGAGGGGCTCAATCGAGATTCATAATTGAAAACACATCCATAGTTTCCATCAAACCAATCATCAGGGTCTCCAAAAGTTAGGGATAACAATGATAAAAAAGGATAACTAAGGGAATAAAAATTAGAGAGGGTAATGAATGTCCAAAATTTCCTCAATCAAAAAGAGATCCAATATATAGTATTCAGTGATTTCCTTAGAATGATAGTGTAAGGGTAGGTAACTAAGGTTACCTATCACGACCCATCCTAGGGGCCCGTGTCATGACTACCCAAAGCCAGCCTTCCAGAGGCCGGAGGTTGGAGACTAGCACCAAAGGCATAAATCTCAGAAAAAGGGAAGGCATTTACATTATGAAGTAAACAAACACAATAGAGTGTGCAAGTGAAGTAAGAACTAAGTAAAATTGTGTACAAAAGAAAGTGCTGAAAAGTAAACGGGCCAGTATACCAACCCAACTGAAAGTACAGTACAACTGAAAAGAATGTACAACAACAGTAAGTAAAGCAGAAACCACTAAGTCATCCTCCATATATTCCACCTGAAGGGAGGGTACAGACGGTCTCCTCAACTCCTCGGGTCCGGCTGTCCACCCTGTGAACGTCCCACCAAGTTGTCCACCTCCGGGTACTGTCCAGCTCCACAAACCTCCACCTCAAGCAGTGTTGTCTAACGTCTGTATCCAACACAGGGTAGTGTGGGAATAGCCCGTGTAGAGGTTAGTATACGATACTTAGTAGAGACCCCGAGACCCCCAGAGGTCTCTCAGAATGAATGAAGGATAAACCACAAAGGAAAGATACAATCACGAAGTATCAACCAACCCTACTTATGTATATGCCCATACATATTCCAAAGTTATCAATTACTGTTCAGCTCCAACTCTCGAGCCCAAGCACAACCTAGTCCACACAGGAAAAAAGTCAATCACATCAATGATAATTATTGAAAGTCAAGACTCAGCTCACACAGGTATACTACTCACTAGGAGGGGTGGAGATGATTAGATGTAGCCTCTAAATCATCTCCTCTGCCAAAACCACGTATGATCCTAGTACAGAAGTCGTCGCTGCCAAACCCACAGAGGATCTAAGTACAGCCGTCACCACTGCCAAACTAACGGAGGATCCAAGTACAGTGGTCGTCACTACCGAACCCATGGAGGATCCAAGTACAGTCTTCGTCGATGTCAAAACAACAGTGGATCCAAGTACAGTCTTCATCACTGCCGAACCCACGGAGGATCCAAGTACAGTGGTTATTTTCGTCAAACACAAGGAGGATCCCAACACGGTTGTCGTCGTAGTCCCAGATAGCTCCAGGGTTCCCACACACAACACGCTTGATTCTGGGAGGGTCTGCTCCTCGATCCAAGAGGGGTTGATATATCAACTATCACAAATTATGGATTTGATGTATCCCATAGTTTTGTCTCGTCAAAATTAACTCAACGTGACAGACAGTGCGTCAATCGGACGCCTAGTCTGAGAGATATTGGCTTTTCCCTTCGAGGGGCCCTGTTAAAACATACGCTCATTTCTAACCCAACCATTCCCCAAATTCATAAAAAACTCACTTACAGTATCTCAAGAGGACCTCCTCATCGTAAGGGTCCCAGTGCCGCAGACGACACGCCGATCAGATGCGCGGTCTTCGATTTATTCACCTTTAAGTGAAAATGGGCCAGGCTCGTTAAGCCCAGTGGGCCGACGGGTCGGGTTAACCCAGTTTTGATTGGTCCGACCTGGCAGGGTTGTCGAACCGGCCTGAATAAATGTGTGGCTCGGCCCGAGGGTTGTGGCCTGTCCCGAGGGGGCACGTCTCGGCCCGAGGGGGTGCGGCCCGGCCAGGCGCGGCCCGACAAGGCGCAGACCTACCGTGGCTCGGCCCGATGGGGGCCGAGCGGTCCAAGGCGGGGGGCGCGGCCACCCAGCTACCAAAACTGGTGGCTCCAAGCGGCTCCGCCCTCCCTAACTGGCTGGTCGAAGCTGACAGGACTTCTTGCCTCAAGCGGCCCGTTCAAGTGGGCCATGGTTCGTCTGGCGTGGCGCCCTCCTGGCACCGCGTCTCTCCTCTGTCGGGCAGAACGACGGGCCAGTCGGTTCTTTTTTGGCCGAGGGGCCCACGGTTGTAGGCTGCGGTTCCTCCGCACGTGGCCGGTGAACGAACACCACCTTTAATCACCACCTCCATCCTTTCTGTCACTGTCTCCATCGAAAAATAACAAGGTTCAACGGAGGGTCGTAGGGCCGTGTTCATTCGGCCCACGCCCTCCGCGTTAGGTGGTATCATATAGCCAAGGATTTTTACTTCTATACAATAAGAACGAAGGAATAATTTATTTAAAATAAATTAAACAAACCCCCTACCTCGAATTATGGTTTGCGGTAGTCAGCGTCGCCGAAGACGGCGTCGCGGGAAGAGGATTCGTAGACCATGTCTGTTTGCGTCTGAGGAGGAAGTGGTGTCTCCTCACTCATTGCAGAGATGAGGAAGAAAGGCACGTCATCATTGGCATTTGTGTTCTTCAAATTTTAGAGTGTTCTTCATCGAGGAAAAAACTTTTCTTCGCTGAGGAAGAGGAATACTTTTCTCCCTTTCTCAAGAGCTCTCTCCCAACTCTCCTTAACACAACGAATGCCCCAAAATAAAATAATAGGCTCAACTATTTTTTTATTAACATATTCAATTTTAAATTCAAACCAATTTAATTAATTAATTAGAGGATTCAATTTATTAATTAAAGTGTTGTCATAAATTAATGGGAGAGGAGAAGGTAAAGATATCTCATAAATTTTGGGGGAGTTTTCAAATTAAACAAGGGAGTTTAATGGGGGTTTATGAATGTTATGGTATGTTCAAGAGTTTAGGTCATGTGTGGCCCCACACCATAAATATCCTCTCATGGGAGGTTATGTGGGTGTGGGCCCCACCTCTAACCCCCCTTGGGAAAAAATAACCACCATCCTAAAAAATAAAATTGTTCTCCACCAATTTTATTTATTTTATTCTAATTCCCCAAATATTAATTCTCAACCCAATTAAAAAGAAAATGTGGTAATGGTCCCCCTAAGCAATTAACAGCGCTGCAAGTTCATCAGTACCCTCAGATTTCAATTACGAGCACCGGTTCAAAAGATAGAAAAACCAACTTGTTCGTTCACTGAACGTACCCGAGTGAAACTTCAGAAAATTATTCCGGGTAAACCGGGCCTCGGAATCAGGTGCCGTTAGGAACTGCGTACTCATAAAATTCCAAATAATTTAAGAAAAACATTTCCTTGAAATTTCCAGTTATTTACATTACTCCAACCTCAGGGATTTATGTCCCTGTAAAACTAAAACATACACTAGGGGAACAAATGAGGGTACTGAGCATGCATTTGAGCCTCCCGCTTCCATGTGATCTCATGGAGGTTCTCGTGCTTCCAGTGAACGCACACCAGAGGAATCGACATCCCATGTTGGACCCGCTCATGTCGATCCTCGATCTCCACCGGGACCTCCATGAATGTCGCCCCATCATCGATGTCTAGCTCCCTGTGATCTAGGATGTGTGACGGGTCATGCACGTATCTCCTCAGCTGAGATACGTGGAAGACATCATGCACTCGGTGGAACTGGGGTTGAAGGGCCAGGTGGTAATTCACCTTGCCTACTCTGCTGAGAACCTGGAATGACCCTATGAAGCACGGAGATAAATTGCCGCCCTGGCCAAATCTCAGTAGACCTAGTCGAGGTGAGACCCGTAAGAAGAAGTGGTCGCCATCCTCAAACTCCAGTGGTCTCCATCTCCTATCAGCATAGGAATTCTGTATTCTTTTTGTAGTCCACATCCACTCCTGGAT
Source organism: Viscum album (assembly GCA_963277665.1). Taxonomy (NCBI): domain Eukaryota; kingdom Viridiplantae; phylum Streptophyta; class Magnoliopsida; order Santalales; family Viscaceae; genus Viscum; species Viscum album. The sequence continues at coordinate 1,610,030,646 of OY728140.1, forward strand.
GATCTACACCTTCTCTTTTTTATCCTGAACCATCTCTGGTCCTACAAGTGCTGACTCCCCAGGGTCAGTACAGCACATAGGTGATCTTCGAGGTCGGCCGTACAGTGCCTCGTATGGTTCCATCTCGATGGTGGAGTGGTAACTATTGTTGTATGGAAACTCCACCAAGGGTAAGTGATCCTCTTATCTATGACCAAATTCAAGGACACATTCATGGAGAATGTCCTCGATTGTATGTATGGTCCTCTCAATCTATTCGTCCATCTGAGGATGGAAAGCGGTGCTCAGACGCAGCTGCGTCCCAAAGTCCTCCTCCAACCCCTTCCAAAGTCGGAAAGTAATGATAGCATATCAATAGGATACAATAGAATATGGAACACCCAGAAGCCGTATGATCTCCTAAACATAGAGGCGTCTCAAGCTCTCTACAGATCCCTGATCTCTGATCGGTAGGGAGTGGGCCGACTTGGTGAGTCGATAAATGATCACCCAGATGGATTCATGTCCTCTAGATGTACGTGGAATCCCCATCACTAAATCCATGGATATCTCGTCCTACTTCCACTCTGGGACCTCTAAGGGTTGTACCAAGCCCACGGGTACCTGGTGCTCCGCCTTAACTTGCTGACATGTGAGGCATCATGAAACAAACTCTGCTATAACCATATTCAAACCTGGCCACCAGTGTTATCATCTGAGGTCCTGATACATATTTTCCACTCCTAGATGTACCACGAGAGGGGAAGTGTGAAACTTCCTCAGCACTACCTCCTATAATGCAACTGGTACCATAGTACGTCCCCTGAAGATGAAGACGTGGTCCCCTCATTAAGAAAACACATTAGGCCAATGCCCTGTGGATATCTGAGCAGGTCGCGTCTCACACTCAACGTCCCCACGTTGTGCCTCTCTGACTTGCTAAAGTAGTGGAGGAGTGATTATGAGTGACTATAGAAAGGATGTTCTATTTCCATTCACAAAAGATATCTACAATGTGACTAGCTGCTCTGTCGCCTCTCTTAGTATTTGAATGCCCGATCTCCTACTAAGAGCATCTGCTACTACGTTCCCCTTCCCAAAAGTATAGACTATCTCGAATTCATAGTCCTGAAGGAACTCGAGCCATCGCCGCCGTCTCAGGATCAGGTCCTTATACAAGAAGATGTACATGCTACTCTGGTGTTCTGAGTAGACTATAAAGCACTATCCCATCAGATAGTGCCACAACATCTTCAAGGTGAAGACTACTTTTTCTAACTCCAGGTCATGTGTAGCGTAGTTCTACTCATGCTACATCAACTGTCGTGAACCATTAATGATCACTACTCACTCCTGCATCAGGACAAACCCGGGTCCAGTCCCTGATACGTCGCAGTATAATACGTACCCAACACCCTCCTCCAGTAGCCTCAAGATGGTCACACTATTCAATATCCACCTCATCTTTAGAAAGCTCTACTGACATCTATCTGACCATGCTAAGGGTTTCCCCTTCTTCATCAAGGCTGAAAGTGGTGATGTAGCTCTGGAGAAGTATAGAACAAATCTTCGATAGTACCCTGCCAGACCTAGATAACTCCGCACCTCTGTTACGCTCTTGGGTGACTCCCAAGAAAGTATTTCCTCAGCCTTCACTGGGTCCACTGCAACCCTAGCCTCCAAGATGACATGTCCCAAGAAATGAACCTATCGAATCCAGAACTGGAACTTCGAGATCTGACCATAAAGCTGGTGCTCTCGGAGTGTGTCCAGTACAACCCGCAAGGGGTTGGCGTGTTCCTCCTCAGTAGTCTAGTAAATCAGCATTTCGTCGATCAAGACTATGACAAAACGATCGAGGAATGGTTGGAATATCCTATTCATGAGACCCATGAACACTTCTGGAGTGTTGGTTTCACCAAAGGGAATAACCAAGAACTCATAGTGGCCATACTGACACCTGAAGTCCGTCTTATGTACATCGTCATCCTGAACTCTGAGCTGGTGATAGCCTGATCTAAGGTCTATCTTCGAGAACCATCTTGCTCCCTTGAGCTGGTCAAAGAGGTCGTCAATCCTCGGAAGTGGGTAATTGTGCTTCATGGTCACCTGATTCAGGTGACAGTATTCGACACACAATCGTAGGCTCCCATCTGCCTTCTTGGCAAACAAAAATGGAGAAGCCCACGGTGAAACACTGGGTCGGATGAATCTCTTCCCCTGCAAGTCCTCCAGTTGTACCCGCAGTTCACGAAGCTCATCAGGAGCCATCCGATATGCTAGAGTAGGTATAAGTGCTATCACAGGGTATAGTTCTATGTATAAGTCTACTTATCTACGAGGAGGTAGTCTTGGAACATCATCAGGAAAAATCTTCGCATAATAATCCACCACAATAGGAAAACTCGAACTCTGCATATCAACCGCTCCGAGGATGATACTAGCCACCTTATGTGTGATCGGCCACCCTATCCAATGCGTAAGTACATCCTATGCTACTAAGGCTCCCTTCATGCCGGTGAAGGTGAGACTACCCCCATCCGTGCGGATACACCACACTTTGCACCTAATCTAGTCAATCTGAGCGTGGACTGTAGACAATTAGTCCATACCCAAGATGACGTCGTAAGGCCTCGACGCTGCTACAAGAAGATCCCAGCCGAAGCTCTATAATCATAGATTAAGCGCACACTGCTGGCACCAGTGCGTAATCATCATGTATGCTCCCATATGAGCCTCTAGCCGTAAGGATCGAGCCAACAGCTCCGTCGGAATCTCCGAGCTCCGAACAAGGGAAATGGAAATAAAAGAATGAATCGTTCCTATGACTATAAGTACTTCAGGAAGGGTGTAGTAGACACAGATAGTACCTCGAATTATCTCATGTGCGTCATGGTCATAGGCCTTGACCGCCTGGAGTTGAGCCTGCCCCTGTCTGCCAACTCCCTATGGTCGAGGTGGTCCTCCTGGTGGTGGTGGTGGTAGAGCCTCAATGCGTCGTCCACCACCCACTTCTCGGGAAACTCCTCTTCCTCGTCTACCTGCTCCCTACGAATCTACATGGTCTAACCTCTGCCTCTTCATGGGAGGTCGCTCTCCTATCTTCCACTCATATGCATGGTGGGTCAGGCAATCTAGATCCATGTAACCATGCCCGTTGCATGCATAGCACTACCCGCCCCTCGAATGGCTAGCTCTGTTTCGTGTGACCCGCACCTCTAAAATAATATCTTGAGGTCGCCCACCTGATGGCCTGGTCCTCACGGACCTCTGTGGCATCTTCCTACTACCGGCTGTAGAAGACTACACTACATGTCGTCCTGTGGTGGGTCTCGGTGCTGGCGTGGGCTCAGCAAGAAAGCTCTCCAAAAGAAGGGCTCGCTCCAGCACTCCTGCCTACGTCGGAATGCTGAGGGAGATCATCGAAGCCCTACTCTCATGCCTCAGTCCCTGCTTGAAGGTCTGGGCCCAGAAGAATGGGTCATGTACCAAGTCTGTGGAGTAGCGTGAGAGGTCAGTGAACCTCGCTGAGTACTGAGCTACTGTCATACTGCCCTGTCGTATATGAAGTAACTCCTGAATCTGCACCGCACGAAGGGTGGATGGAACAAATTACAAGTGGAAGAGGCTCTCGAAGTCAATACAAAGTATAGATTCCTTGTCTTGCACCTGGAGCATCAAGCTACACAATCTATCTGCTACTGTGTGTAGGAGACTGGCAGTAAGGATCATCATAAGATCGGTTGGTGTCTCTACCAATCTGAAGACTCTGACGATAGTCTCCACCAATCCTCGGCTGCCTGAGGGTCCATCACACCGCGGAACCTGGGCGGCCTCTGACGCTGAAACTCATGCAACATACTCAGGAAGCGTACACTCTCTGATGCTGGAGCTAGTAGTATCGATGGCTCAGCAGGTAGTGGTACCACTGGTGCCTCCATTGTGATGGTGCCCTACAACGAGGCCTCGTCGCTCGGTGGGCTGCCATCTCGTACGCGACTCAGAACCCTAACTTGTTGCCTTCGTGGGGCCATTTTAAAAATAAACAGGTGCACCATGGTCAAAACAGTATACCTATTGAGCTAACACTTAGTAATCACAAAGAAATATTTTGAAACACATATGCAATCAATGTTTTCGTGCACTGAGTCAGAAATCAGAAGTCAGGGTCCTGGTGTATGGATACGTCGGTTGCCGCACCAAGACTGGGCTCCCAAGACTGATAACCACACTCAATACTCTTAACATTATTGCTTCACAGAAAATAAAGATCAGAGTCTTGAGTTCTGCAGTAGAACCGACTCCTCTGATACCAATTTGTCACGACCCGTCCTCAGGGCCCGTTCCGTAACTACCCCAACCCCGCCTTCCATAGGCTAGGGGTCTAGCAACTAGCACCAAAGGAGTAAATCCCGGAAAAATTGAAGGCATTGCCTTTATAAAGTATACAAAAAAACAGAGTATGCAAGTGAAGTAAGCACTATGTAAAACTGAGTACAAAAGAAAGTGTTGAAAAGTAAATGGGCCAGTATACAAACCCAACTAAAAGTATAGTACAACTGAAAAGAAAGTGCAACAGCAGTAATTAAATCGGCAACCACTGAGTCAGCCTCCAGATATCCCACCTAAAGGGTGGGTACAGATGGTCTCCTCAGCTCCTCGGGTCCGGTCGTTCTCCCTATGTACATCCCACCATGTGGTCCACCTCCGGGTACCATCCAGCTCCAAAAACCTCCACCTCGATCATTTTTTTCTATCATCTGCATCCAACACAAGTTAGTGTGGGCATAGCCCTTGCTGGGGTGAGTATACGATACTCACTAGAGACCTTGAGACCCTTGATGGTCTCCCAGAATCCACGTAGTATAAACCACAAAGGAAAGGTAAAATCATGAAGTATCAACCAACCATACTTAGGTATATACCCATACATATTCCTAAGTTATCAATTACAGTTCGACTCAAAATCTCGATCCCAAGAACAACCCAGTCCACACAGGAAAGAAGTCAATCACATCAATGATAATGATTGAAAGTCAAGACTCAGCTCACATAGGTATACTACTCACGAAGAGGGGTGGAGATGATTATATGTAGCCTCTGAATCATCTCCTCTATAAAACCCACATAGGATCCTAGTACAAAAGTCATCGCTACCGAACACACAGAGGATCCAAGTACATTTGTCACCGCTGCCGAACCCATGGAGGATCCAAGTACAGTAGTCGTCGCTGTCGAACCCACGGAGGATCCAAGAACAGTCGTCGTCGCTGCCATCCCCACGGAGGATCCCCATACAGTCTTCGTCTCTACCAAACCCAGAAAGGATCCATGTATAGTGTTCATCGTCATCGATCCCATGGAGGATCCCAGCACGGTAGTCGTCGTAGTCGCAGCCAGCTCTAGGGTTCCCGCACACAGCACGCTCGATTCCAGGAGGGTCTGCTTCTCGATCCAAGGGGTTCGATACATCAACTATTACAAATTCCAGAGTTGATGTATCCCAAAGTTCCGTCTTGTCAAAAGGAACTCAACGCGATAGATGGCGCGTCAATCGAACGCCCAGTTTGAGAGATATTGGCTTTTCCGTTCCAGGGACCCATTTAAAAATACGCTCGTTTCTAGCTTGTCTGTTCCATAAAGTCATCCAAAACTCACATAGAGTATCTAAAAAGTATCGTGTCACGAACTAGGCTAGGACTCCATCTGACCCGACGCTCGACCAGGTCTGCAACATGGCCCTAAGGGCGTTCCCGATCCCCACGGGTTGGCACAAGTGCCCGAGTATCAAAAATGGAACTTGGGAACGATTTTCCCAAAATAAAAGAGAGAAAAACAACTAACTGGATAAATAAATTGAAACTAGAAAATAGACAACCAAACAGAGCCCTAAACTAAAAACAATTCAGGCGTTCACAAAAAGAACCCTAAACCAAAATGAGCGACAACAAAAGAAACTCAAACTCAAAACTCCAAGCAACCAGAGAGACGCATCATCCACATGCCACAACCCAAGCCTGTACGAGAAGACCATCAACGACCAGAACCACCAATGTTGAGCACGATGTCACAACATGGAATACACAAGAAACAAAGTCTACATACACCCAAAAGTGTATGTAGGGTGTGATCCAAAAATCCCAGTAGGATACCACCAAGAAAAGGTTCCATGCACAATTATTAAATGACAAATACATTTACAAGTTTAATTAAAGAAAAGAACTAAAAGCTTGATCAACTATAGCGAAAACTGGTTTAAAGAAATCAGTTTAAAAAAACAACTTCAATTAAAACACACACACACACCCTTACCTTTTTAAATTAACCCATGTGTTACACTAATGAGTGTAAAGTAACCAATGAGCACTAATATGCGAGAGGCCTCGTGGGTGTTAGCTAGCTTGGGCCACTAGATATTTGTGTCTCGGTGAAACGTGGATTATATGGCCATGGCCCTCAGAAAACGTGGCTTAGAAGGCCACGACCCTCAGAAAACGTGGATTAAAAGGCCACGACCCTCAGATAAGCATATGTTTAGTTAGTGTCACAATCGTCAGTCCTGCCACTGAAACCGGGTCGAGTCATCTTTAGAAAACTAGCCCACTAGTCCATTCCATCATCATAGCTACTCAGGCTTCCTAGTTTGTGCTCAAACAAGTTTCAAGTTTATGTCACACGTTAAACTTATGCATAAAATCCAAACAGGGTACTTACACAAGGAATCGCCATTTTCACCCTCAAACCCTCTTTTAAAACCATACGCACACCAAAAGTGTTTTCAAAACTCAATTTGCATAGGTTACATACTCAGTTAATCCATTCACACAAATAGATAAAAAACGCTTGTCATTAAGAAAACCACCACTTACACACATAAACACAATTTTAAATAAGACACACACCAAAACATTTTTCAAACGCATTTTACACCATTGTCAATAATTTATTACACCACTTAAAAAATCATAAATTAGTAGTAAAAGTGTGTTACAAGGCTTTGGCACACACTAGAATAACCAGTTATACATTCAAATGCATTCCGACATCACACACACCCAAATAATGTATTAAAGTGTAACCATCACCACCAAAAGGTTTGATGGAAATCTCGTACACCATATGAAAAACACAATTTCATAAACCACATAATTTAACAGGACAAAAATAAAATATTATAGAACAATTTAGAAGAAATTTCTTAGCGTTAACCACTAAACTCAAGCAAAAACTTCTTTTACGACCAAACGCACCCGACGCCATTTCAGAAAAATAGTTCACACCACTTGCATGACATAATATTATAACCACACAAATCAAATGTTACTAACAGAGTTCTCAGCAGAAGACACACTTCTAATGTAAAGTACCTACTAAACAATTTTCACGGCAAAACCAATTTCAAAGAAGATCAACTTCGCACTTCACAAATTAATTAGATAAAATAATAAAAGAGAATTAATCTTGAAAATAAATTCATTAAATAATAATAAGACATGAAACCACATACCTGCATGTAGCGACTTCAGAAAATTCGGTGCGCGACTCCAATTTCTCATCAATCGCACCACAACAAATCCAAAAAGAAAATTAACAAAAATAGGACAATGACAAACACATCAAAATAGAACCGAAATCAGCAAAAATTGGTCCCCAAACCACGTGAAACCCTTACCCACAACTCTACTTAAAGAAAGGAACAATTAATCGGAGTAGAACTCACCTGAAACAGGGTTATGGGGGAATAGACGGAGTTTAAAGGAGGATGTCGGTGCGCTGGTGGAGGCTGTGGTTAGGGATTCAGCAATTAAGAAGTTGTTCGGGACAAGAGGGGGGTTCGTTGGAGTGGGAGGCTAGAGAGGGTGGCGCCGGTTGGTAAGGAGGCAAGCGGTGAGGAGAATCACCAAACGGAGCAGGGGAAGTGGTTCGGCGCTTCGCCGGATAGAGTGGGTGGTGGGGTGGTGCGTTGCCGGATGCAGTAGGCCGGAGCAGCGCGTTTCTGATAAGGAGACAGGAGGTGCGGTGTGGTGTGAGCAGACCACTGGGAAGGAGGTGGCAGTGCAACCGGGAAAGGGATGGGGTGCGGCCGGACAAGGCTGGATGGGAGGGTAAGGCAGGCGCCAGACATGGGAGACAGAGGGAAGGAGAGGCGCGCCAGCTTCAGGGAAACACCGGAGAGATGGCTGGCCTTTAGCACGCAGGAGGGGGGAGCCCACAAGTGCGGCATAATGGAGACCCAAGGGGGAGGGGGTGTCGTAACGGGGAGAGGAGGAGAAGGAGGCCAACGGGTGCACCTGCTGAGGAGAAGGCATGGCGGTGTGGTTTGAAGGGGAAGGGGAGTCCAGGTCGTGGCGCACACAAAAAAATGGGGGAGAAAACCATACCAAAAAAAAGAATAAATAAATAAATAAAAAATAAAACTTAAAACTAAAAATTAAAATAAATAATAATAATAATAGTAATAATAATAAAACTAGAACATGAATAATGATGTTAATATTAATTAGAATAATAAAACCAAATTGATAATAATAAAACCAAATAAAAAGTTATATCAATTAAAAAAATAATAATAATAATAAAAACAATTCAAATAAGATAAAATTATAAGATAAAATAACAATAAAAAAATTATAAACGAGACACAGCGTAAAAGCCGGGTGTGACAATTCTCCCCACCATAAAGTATTCCGTCCCCAGAAAGCCACAACTAGAACCACACCCCAAAGCAGAAGACCACACTTCCTTATGGTTCAAAGGGAATCCCCACAAACACCAAGCAAAGAGAGGTAAAAAGCATCGTGCTTAGAGAAAGTGACTCAAAGACAACATCATGAAACGTGTAAAAAGACGTTCTGATATGTGTCGCGTGCCCCAAAGAGCTAGAACGCCTCCAGTTGACTGATCAAGGAAAGAGACTCTAGCACCTGCGAAAACCAACTTTCCAATATGAGACATCTCAAGAACTATTAAACTGAAACCACACCATTTGGATAAAATGAACAAACAAGGTAAAACCACGTCCACGGAACACTCTTATCACTTATCACCAAGCCATATTTAAAAATAGAAGCAGAAGATCAACATGGGGAGGCCCGAGGGGATCCCCACCATTAGGAACTCATTGAAACTCGAAATGAGACTTGAAAACCGACACAGGGAGGTTCGAGCGGACTCCTCGCCATTAATGAAAAGTCCAACACTGATTCATTCTAGAGACATTCGTGCAAGACCCAGTATGGGTCTCCCCACCATTAGAACTAACAGAAGTTATAGAACTTTGAAAATTTCTCGATGGTGACCAAACACCCCACCATAAGGGGCGAGGAGGGAGGGACCCGACTACCAGGGCGTCAAAAGAATGACCCATAACAAACCAGCATTTCACATTCTTGGATTAGCATTATTCAAATATGAGACCGATTTACCTAACATACTCCTTATGGACCACTGAAAGTGATTTCATCCGGTGGGACGCAACCCCCAAGACATTAAGACAACAAGACGAACACGCCTCCGTAGGGTCGTGAAACCCTTATGCAACCCGATAGCTATTTTGGAGCGGAACAACAATAGAAACAATTTAAACTGCCTCTACTTTTAATACTGATGACAGAAATAAAGTCAGGGTCTCATACACTCTTTGGGTTCCTGACCACGCGCCAGCATCACTCCGAGGCCTATGGATAGAGACCCCATGTTTGAAGCATCTCCTGCCTTGTAGTCAGGTATTGAAGACTCCTAAACAGAGCTTCTATTTTTGGTGTCACACACAACCACACTACAACCAAGACAACACCAGAAAACCCAACACATTACGACATCCAACCGATCATACACGGAACATTCACCAACACAAGAGCTGGAATGGTGCATTGATAAAACACTATTTTATTGAATATTTTATTGATAATAAATGATATAATTTCCTCACATTGTGTTAAATATGTTTATTTAAAAAATATTTGGGATTAGATCATTCATTTGAATATTTGATGAAAATTCTAGTTTTACCCTTTATAGTTTATTGTAGTATTTCAAAGATAAATATTTTTGTATTTATTATTTGAATTTGAAATTTTGTAATAGTGTTCCTGACGTAATTATCTACAACTTTTATTCAGTACACTTGATCAAAAGAATGCATTGTAATGGAGTAATTGGGCCATAATTTCAAAGCTGGGCTGGACTCGCCAGAATGGATAAGCTTCTGTATTTCGGCCATAACTCCTAGATATGGGCTTGTATTGAGCCCAACATTGGAGAGGAGATAGAGGACCCATATCCGCACATTTGATCCTTCATAAAGGCCGGCCAATTCATGCGTTTTGGGGGTCAAATGGGAGGTGCAATTTGCATTAAAATATTTGGCCGAATTTCCACATTCACACTTGAAACCACTTGTAACCTCTCCTCCCCTCCCCTCTATAGATTGGAGTTTTTCTCATTTGGAGGGGTTGGGACGTGCATTTGGAGATTGGAGGCAGATTAGAATTTGTTTCACCCAAATTCTCCAACCATTGTAAGAGGGGTAGCTCTTGAAGCAAGGATCCCCTCATCGAAGCCTCCTTCACTTCTTCATTTTGTAATGTTTTCATTTGTGTAATAAACCTCATTGTTCTTATTTTATTCCTTCTCTTTTCTTCTGTTTTGTTTAAATTTCTTCTTCTCTTAATCTTCCTCTTGGGGCTGGAATTCTTGAGTAGAAGCTTTATTGGGTTATACCCATTATAAACCTTTGCACATGCAAAACGCTTCTACGATGATTACGCCACCCATGGAAGAGTAGTCATTTAGTAATCGATCTATCTTCTACCCTATTCATTTTATTATTTTGAATCATTGAGCTACTGTAATGCATTTAATATGATCCATGAATTGTGTTTTTAAATTTTAAGAAACTAAGCAAGCAATTTAACAATTAACATAAAAACACGCGAGGTCTGGATTTTGTGTAAATTGTGAGAGCGTGATCTTAATCGGTAATACAAGACCACACGGGATAAATTTGTAGAGTTCAAATATAATCCCTAAACACAATTTATCCTCATTTCCAGAATGGATATGATCCTTAATTTACCACTGACCATAAGCTAATCTTAGAACATCAATCAAAGTAGGGTGCTGCGATTGCATGTTCCGAAGTTAGCTTAGGGTTAAATTCACATCATCTTCGTGGTAAAGTTAATTCTCGTAGGGTTCGAGATTTAACAAATTAAGGGATCATAATTAAGTGAATTTTAATCTACATGATAATGATTAATAATAAAGTTAAGAGGTAGAGTTAGATTGATTACGCCTTTTAAATAGATTTCTAAAAAAACATCTTCTTGTTGTGTCATTTTAATCGAAATTCATTTTAAAAATAAAAACAAAAAAAATTATACAGTCTTCTTCCAGCAAACTTCTTCTAGATTCATAAACTACAACAAACCCCAATTCTTTAAAGTAGTGTTTTTATTTTATTCTCTTTTATTTTATTTTTTAGAATACCTCTAATAAGTTGTTAAATTCACTTCCCCCTTTGAGAGACGACCTTGGTCAGCCACTCTGCTGCATCTAAGTACCCCAAATTACACTAATCATTTGCGGGCACCCACGACAGCGCTCTTTCAAATTGGCGTCGTTGTCGGGGAGGCAAGTAATTATTTCAACAAATTAGAGGTATTTATTTTATTTTACATTTTATTCTCTTCCTCTCTTCTTTCTTCCTTCTTTACCCAATCTGATTTTTCTTCCTCTTCTTTTATTTTCTTCTACTTATTTTTGGACCATCAACTAAAACTTCTCATTTTTATTTTACTATGGTCCACTTTCTTTATTTTCATTTTTATTTGATCTTTGACATGAACTAATCCCGAAGATCTCTTAGATCTTGACCCTGAGATTGAACGTAGCCTTAGGGCTCGAATCAGAAATTCTCAGTCTACGGGAAGTTTCAATATTCAACCAGTTGGTGAATTCCTCTCTTCTGGAAACATTGAAATTGGAAGTAATTCAAATTCAAACATAAAAGTGGAACCAATGGCTGGAAACAATGGAAATGAACTTAATATAACCATTCGAGAATTGGATGCACCTGATGTTAACTATCAACCAAATTGTATTGCATACCCAAATCTCGAATCGGACTTTAAACTAAAATTTGGGTTAATTCACTTACTTAAAAAGTTTCATGGCCTCTCTGGTGAGGATCCCAATAAACATTTGAAAGAATTTAATGTGGTTTGCTCAACCCTTAAACCAAGAAATTTTTCGGAAGATCAGATCAAATTAAGAGCATTCGCATTCTCACTTAATGGAGCTTCAAAAGATTGGATGTATTATTTGCAACCTGAAGATGTAACATGTTGGAATGATTTGAAATGTCTTTTCTTGCAAAGATTTTTCCAGCATCAAAGACCACATCCATTTGAAAGGATATATCGAGGATCAAGAAAGCACAAGGGGAGTCAATGTATGAGTAATGGGAGAGATTCAAGAAGTTGTGTGCAAGCTGCCCACATCACCAAATCAGTGAGCAACTACTCATCCAGTACTTCTATGAAGGACTCACACCCATGGAGAAGAGCATGGTGGATTCTGCAGCTGGAGGAGCATTGTTGGACAAGACACCAGTAGTTGCACGAGCATTGATCAACAAAATGGACCAAAACTCTCAACAATTCGGTGATAGAGGTACAGCACATGTTTGAGGAGTACATCAAGTAAGTACTTCTTCTCTTGAAAGTCACTTGATTGATACTAAGTTAGAAGAATTGAAAACTATGGTGAGGCAGATTTCATTGGCTCAAAAGACATCCCAACCCCCTCCTTCAAGGCCATGTGGCATTTTCACTGAGACAAGCCACCCAACTGACTGTTGACCACAACTACAAGAGATAGAAGATTGTGCAGCAGTGTTCCCTGGGAGACCATTTCAGCAACAACAACAACAACCATATCCCCAAAAGAAGTTTGATACAGTATACAACCAAGGGTGGAAAGATCATTCAGACATGAGGTATGGCTCAGGACAACAACAAAGGCCCCCTTTTCAACCAAACTTCCAGCAGCCTCCACCTTACCAACAGGGTTTCCAACAACGCCAAAGGAGATTCGAAGCTCAAACATCAACGAGTCAGCAAAAAGGGAATATCCAACACAAGGTAGACTCTAACACTGATGATCTTTTGAAACAAATTGTTCTTAATCAAAAGAATGAGCTGAAGAGTCAAGGTTCGGAGCTGAGAGAGTTGAAGACTCAAATGAGTCAGATTTCCACCGCCCTCCATGAACTTGTGAGTAAGAATTATAGAAATCTACCTTCCCAACCCACTCCAAATCCAAAGGGGAATGTTAGTGCCATCACATTGAGAAGTGGGAAGCAAATGAATGATACATCTAGAGCTAACATTCCACCAAGATTCACCTCTACTCTAGAGAAGCCGCATTCCATACCAACTGATGAGCAATCCAAGGAGAAAGATAAAGGTAAGAAAAAGATTGATGATGTACCTCCTAAACCTCTTCCTTTTCCAAACAGGGTTGTTCAAACCAAGAAGATGGTTGATGAAGCAATGCAAAAGGAGGTTTTGGACACATTCAAGCATGTGGAGATCAACATTCCTCTACTTGAGGCCATTAAGAAAATTCCAAGGTATGCGAAATTCTTAAAATAACTTTTTACCAATCGAAGAGGGGTCAAGGGAAATGATAGGATCAACCTTGGAAGGAATGTCTCGGCACTCATTACACCATCTCTAGCAATGCCAACAAAGTGCAAGGATCCCGGATCATTCACCATCCCATGTACCATAGGGGAGTTGCACTTCTCTGATGCTCTTTGTGATTTAGGAGCTTCAATAAATGTGATGCCTCACTCTGTATTCTCTTCCTTGCAGGTTGGTGAGTTGAACCCAACAAGAGTAGTGGTGCAATTGGCGAATAGAGCTATGGCATATCTCACGGGAGTCCTTGAGGATGTACTTGTCCGGGTAAGAGACATGATCTTTCTAGCGGATTTCTATGTTCTTAACATGGAGGATGATCAGGTAAGTTCTCATGCCCCCATTATCTTAGGTAGGCCCTTCCTCAAAACTAAAAAAACAATCATAAATGTCAATGAGGGTACACTTTCCATGGAGTTTGGAGATGAAGTTGTGATATTTAATGTTATGGATTCCATGAAGTACCCCTCAGAGGACAATTATGCTTTTTTTATCTCTCATTTTGAACCACCAAGTAAAAACATCATGGAATTGGATTGTCCTATGCTTAGGGAGATTATGAGTATTGGTTCTAGTTTGATGTCTAAGAGTACTTCTACACCCGTTTTTAAGGAACAAGACTCTCTAAGATTTGATTTTGAAATGGAATCATATTCTGATTTTGATCATGTGAACTCTGATTATGACATGGCTATTGAGTATGCTGATGGATTTGGTGCTTTATTCTCCGATTGTGATGATTTTTATTCTGATACTGATGTTCATTGTGTAGATATGTTTGTTGCATCAATTTCTCCATCCATACTACACCCTCCTTCATTAGAACTCAAGCCATTGCCACCAAATCTGAAATACTCATACTTGTTGAATGGTGAGAGATTACCTATTATCATTGCTAAAAATCTCCCTTTTGAACATGAAGAAAATCTTTTGAATATTTTGAGGGAGAACATCAGGGCAATTGGGTGGACCTTGGCTGACATATCAGGTATTAGCCCCTCCATTTTCATGCATAGGATTCTCTTGGAGGATGGGGCTAAACCGGTGAGACAGCCACAAAGGAGACTCAATCCCACCCTCCTGGAAGTTGTTAAAAAAGAAGTTGAGAAATTTCTCGAGGGAGGTATAATATTTCCCATTTCAGATTCTCAGTGGGTAAGTCCAATTCAGGTTGTGCCTAAGAAAACTAGTTTTACTATTGTTAAAAATGAGAAAGATGATTTAGTTCCAATGAGGGTGCAAAACAGTTGGCGTGTGTGTATTGATTATAGGAAACTAAATCAGACCACTCGCAAGAACCATTTCCCTCTCCCATTTATTGATAAAATGCTCGAGAGACTAGTTGGGAAAACAAACTATTGTTTCTTGGATGGATTTTCTAGATATTTTCAGGTTCGTATAGCTCCAGAGGATCAGGAGAAGACTACATTCACCTGTCCCTTTGGCACATTTGCCTACCAGAGGATGCCATTTGGACTTTACAACGCCCCAGGTACCTTCCAGAGATATATGGTGAGTATTTTTTCTGATTTTATTGAGACCTGCATGAAGGTATTTATGGATTATTTTAAAGTGTATGGGTCTTCATTTGATGAATGTCTAAGTAGTTTGGGAAAGGTGTTGAATCGTTGTATTGAGAAGAATCTGGTCCTGAACTTTGAAAATTGTCATTTTATGGTAGATCATGGCATTGTCTTAGGGCATGTAGTGTCAAAACATGGGATCGAGGTTG
Source organism: Viscum album (assembly GCA_963277665.1). Taxonomy (NCBI): domain Eukaryota; kingdom Viridiplantae; phylum Streptophyta; class Magnoliopsida; order Santalales; family Viscaceae; genus Viscum; species Viscum album. Next base: position 1,610,046,063 of record OY728140.1, read on the forward strand.
ATAGATCTAAGGTAGAAATTATTTCATCCTTACCCTATCCTTCATGTGTGCGTGATGTTAGATCTTTCTTAGGGCATGCAGGATTTTATCGGTGCTTCATCAAAGATTTTAGTAAGATCGCTCTTCCTATGTCACGATTACTTCAAAAAGATTCTGATTTTGTGTTTGATGATTCTTGTAGGACTTCCTTTGATGAGATAAAGAATTGTCTGAACACTCAACCTATCATACAGCCCCCACGGTGGGACCTTCCATTTGAGCTTATGTGTGACGCCTCCAACTTTGCGGTTGGAGATGTCTTATCTCAGAGGGTGGAAGGACGTTCACATGTGATTTCCTATGCATCAAGGACATTGGATTCAGCCCAATCAAACAACACAACCACAGAAAATGAGTTTCTTGCTGTCATATTTGCTTTAGATAAATTCCGTTCATATTTATTGGGCTCTAAAGTAGTTGTTTTTTCTGACCATGCAGCTTTGAGGTACCTCCTGAAGAAGCCAGATGCAAAGCCATGACTTATCCATTGGATTCTCCTTCTTCAAGAGTTTGACATCGAGATAAAGGAAAAAAAGGGGTCAGAAAACATGGTGGCGGACCACATGAGTAGGCTTACTCACACACTAGAGGATGACCCCTTGGATCAGGTACCACTTCGGGACACTTTCCCTGATGAGCATCTCTATACCATCTCAGGTACGCATCCTTGGTATGCTGATTTAGTTAACTACCTTGTTGCTTCTGAAATCCCTGCAAATTTAAAGAAACATCAAGTCCAAAAATTAAAGAGTGAGTCAAGATTTTATGTTTGGGATGATCCATACTTATGGCTCATGTGTAGTGACCAAGTCATTAGGAGGTGTGTTCCCGATCATGAGTTTGAGTCTGTTTTGCATTTCTGTCATACACTTTCTTGTGGTGGACACTTTTTACCCCAACGGACAGCTAGGAAGGTTTTGGACTCTGGATTATATTGGCCTAGATTATTCCATGATGCCCATGTGTTTTGTAAGTCATGCTCTCGTTGCCAACACACTGGGATAATTTTTAAGAGACATGAGATTCCCCAACAACCCATACTATTCTGTGAGATTTTTGATGTATGGGGCATTGATTTTATGGGTCATTTTCCTAGTTCATTTGGATTTTTGTATATTTTGGTTGCTGTTGATTATGTGAGTAAATGGGTGGAGGCCAAGGACACCAAGACTGACGATTTTCATGTTGTAGTGGATTTTGTCAAGGCTCAAATTTCTTGCAGGTTTGGAGTACCAAAGTCCATCATCAGTGACCAAGGGACACACTTTTGCAATAGGAATTTTGCTTCCCTCCTTCAAAATTATGGGGTGACACAAAAAACATCAACACCATACCACCCCCAAAAAAATGGCCAGGCTGAGGTTTCAAATCATGAGTTGAAACAAATCTTGGAGAAAACCGTACAGCCAAATAGGAAGGATTGGAGCAAGTGCTTGGATGATGCATTGTGGGCTTATAGAACAGCATACAAAACCCCCATTGGTATGTCCCCATTTCAGATTGTTTTTGGGAAAGCATGTCATCTCCCAGTAGAAGTTGAGCATCGAGATTATTGGGCTATAAAGAAATGCAACATGGATTTGGCCCAAGCTGGAATCCAAAGGAAGCTGTAAATTCAAGAGCTTGAGGAGATTAGATTATCATCATATGAGAACTCAAGGCTCTATAAGGAAAGATCAAAAGCAGCTCAAGACAAAATGATCCAACAAAGGTATTTTCATGTTGGAGAGAAAGTCATTCTCTACAGTTCATGACTGAAGTTGATGCCTGGTAAGTTGCATTCCAGATGGTTAGGTCCTTCTATTGTGACTAATGTTTTTCCTTATGGTGAAGTGGAGATCACACAGGAGGACACTATAAGGAGCTTTACAGTCAATGGGCAACGTTTGAAGAGATACATTGAGGGACTTCCTACTGATGAAGTGGATTTTATCACACTGCATGACCCCATCATCACTTGAGCACATCAGGCTGTTCCTAACCCTTTCACTTTTATATTATTTGTCCAATTTAAAAATTCTGCATTTCATGTGCATATATCATCTCATAGGTTTACATTGAGGACAATGCAATATTTTAAGTGTGGGGGAGGGAACCTTTTAGTTTAGTAATTTCAATTGCTTTCCTATTCAAAAAAACCAAAAAAATTTGTGTGTTTTTCAAATTTTGTGTATTTATTTTACAATTTTCTGTGTGTTTTTGAAACTTTTGGGCAGAAATGATTCTCATCACCATTTTTAAATCCATATCAATAAGTGAAAGAATTTACCCCTTGAAACAAAGCTTAAATGAATGCTAAAATGACTTTGTTTAAAGTTCAAATATTTAGTAATTTCATGAAAAGTACGCTGAATTTTGAATCCCATGCCAATCTCACTGTCTTTATATTTGAAATCACTTTCCTATGAGGCTTCTGAACCATTATTTTCATATTCTTTACATTCACCTCACTTTTTGAGAGAACCAAACCATGCTTGATTTAACCAGAATTTGATTTATTCCTGTCAAAACTTGAGGGTTTGAGGTACTTATGTTTAAATTATTGAGGCATTTGTTTGGTATTAAAGCCCCTATTTCAAAGAATCCTTTTTTATAATGGCCTACCTTGAATATTTAATCCTTGTAGCCCTTAGAAGCCATGCACATCTTGTTAGGTTAAGCCACATTACAAGCCAATTTTCCCTATCCAACCAACTCTTGAAGTGAAATTGCATAATATAGTTGAGCTTAAGTGTGGGGGAAGTTGTCTTCTGTTTTGCCACCACATTCTGTGATACTTTGGGTGGAAAATTAAATTCTGAAGAGATGTGTTTGCTACTAAAGAAAGTCATTATATTGAATGTTGTGCCTTTTCTGGAGATTTCATGACAAGTGAAGCTGTGCCTTTTCTGGAGCTTCTAATTGAGATGGAAAGATGTGCCCATCTAGAGCTTTCAAGAAAATCATGTTTGAGAAGATTGACATTTTTTATGCTGAAATGATGAATGGTGTAAACCTTTCATGACTTTTCATGATGATGGAGCTGAATTGATACTATGGGGATTGAAGAGAAGACCATATTTAAGTGAAAATTAGATTAATGCAATTTTTCTTCAAAAGAGTCAAGCCCTCCTCATTCAGCCTCAGAGTTTTTCACATCTTAATCCTACCAACCGAAAGCCACAGAACAACCCTAAAAAGTCCTCATGATAAACATATGTCCTTGACTCACATCGGGTAGCGATGTAGGAATCTATCAAGCCTATGGTGACCCTTGTATGAGTTTGGATGAGAAAGACATTGCAAAAAAAATTGATATGTGAGTGATGAGAGAAAATTAAAGCGAGGTAAGTGTTTTGTGCATGGGAGGATAAATGAAGTGGAAATATATTGAATGATATAAATGGAGAACTTGAAATAAGGTTTTTTATGAGGCATGATATCTTTTGATTCTTGGTGTGAAATTGATTGATCTTAAGGATATGTGTTTTAAAATTGGTTTTGATTTGATATTGATGTTTACTTGATATGAGGTTTTTCCCAGGTGTGCAAAAGGGTAAGTGTGGGGGAGTTGATAAAACACTATTTTATTGAATATTTTATTGATAATAAATGATATAATTTCCTTACATTGTGTTAAATATGTTTATTTACAAAATATTTGGGATTAGATCATTCATTTGAATATTTGATGAAAATTCTAGTTTTACCCTTTATAGTTCACTGTAGTATTTCGAAGATACATATTTTTGTATTTATTATTGGAATTTTAAATTTTATAAAATTGTTCCTAACTTAATTATATACAACTTTTATTCAGGACACTAGATCAAAAGAATGCATTGTAATGGAGTAATTGGGCCATAAAGTCAAAGATGGGCTGGACTCGCCAGAATGGATAAGCTTCTGTATTGCGGCCATAACTCCTACATATGGGCTTGTATTGAGCCCAAATTTGTATAGGAGATAGAGGACCCATATCTTCACATTTTACCTGTCTGGAAGGCCGGAAAATTCACGCGTTTTGTGGTCAAATGGGCGGTGCAATTTGCATTAAAATATTTGGCCGAATTTCCACATTCACACTTGAAACCACTTGTAACCTCTCCTCCCCTCCCCTCTATAAATTGGATTTTTTCTCATTTGGAGGGGTTGGGACGTGCATTTGGAGATTGGAGGAAGAGGAGAATTTGTTTCACCCAAATTCTCCAACCATTGTAAGAGGGGTAGCTCTTGAAGCAAGGATCCCCTCATCGAAGCCTCCTTCTCTTCTTCATTTTGTAATGTTTTTATTTGTGTAATAAACTTAATTGTTCTTATTTTATTCCTTATCTTTTCTTATGTTTTGTTTAAATTTATTCTTCTCTTTATCTTCCTCTTGGGGCTGGAATTATTGAGTAGAAGCGTTATTGGGTTATACCCATTATAAACCTTTGCACATGAAAAACGCTTCTACGATGATTACGCCACCCATGGAAGAGTAGTCTTTTAGTAATCGATCTATCTTCTACCCTCTTCATTTAATTATTTTGAATCATTGAGCTACTGTAATTAATTTAATATGATCCATTAATTGTGTGTTTAAATTTTAAGAAACTAAGAAAGCAATTTAACAATTAACACAAAAACACGCGAGGTCGGGATTTTGTGTAAATTGTGAGAGCGCGATCTTAATCGGTAATACAAGACCACACGGGATAAATTTGTAGAGTTCAAATATAATCCCTAAAAAAAATTCATCCTCATTTCCAGAATGGATATGAGCCTTAATTTACCACTTACCATAAGCTAATCTTAGAACATCAATCAAAGCAGGGTGTTGTGATTGCATGATCCGAAGTTAGCCTAGGGTTAAATTCACATCATCTTCGTGGTAATGTTAATTCTCGTAGGGTTCGGGATTTAACAAATTAAGGGATCATAATTAAGTGAATTTTAATCTACATGATAATGATTAATAATAAAGTTAATAGGTAGAGTTAGATCGATTATGCCTTTTAAATAGATTTCTAAAAAAACATCTTCTTGTTGTGTCATTTTAATCGAAATTCATTTCAAAACTAAAAACAAAAAAAATACAATCTTCTTCCAGCAAACTTCTTCTAGATTCATAAACTACAACAAACCCCAATCCTTTAAAGTAGTGTTTTTATTTTATTCTCATTTATTTTATTTTTTAGAATACCTCTAATAAGTTGTTAAATTCACTTCCTCCTTTGAGAGACGACCTTGGTCAGCCACTCTACTGCATCTAAGTACCCCAAATTACACTAATCATTTGGGGGCGCCCACGACAGCGCTCTTTCATGCATGCGCATCACCCATTGTCACACTGAATGAGAACACGACACCCCAAGTCATCACCAATCACGATCATTATTGTCGATAGAAACATTGCACTGAGAAAGACATTAAACTGCGTCTTGAACAACATGTGGTTCCTATAAATGACCATAGTAGCCTCATACAACTGGGTCTGCAAAACTAGTATCCTAACATGAACCATTTCTTAAACTAAACAAACCAAAGACCAGAGGTCATCTAGTACAATAGACCACACCAACAACTTCAGGTTTCTTCCACATTTTCTCACTGGAATCTCCTTCACCGTTTCCAAACAGAACTTTCAAATTACTAAGGTCAAACTTAACCCTTGACAATCAAAGAGAACTCACACTACAAGACATCACCGATCATGACCCTTGCAACTGATGAAAATACTACAAAGCAATTCAAGACTCTATTCAATGCTGAAAATTTTGAATCGCCTTCACCCTTCCCCACTAGATTTTCTTTCTCCGTTTCCAGGGGAACCTTCAAATACGACGACGTCAAACTTCATACCCGACGAGTCAAGACACTCAAAAGAGACTGAAACTCACTTCATCTCCCCTCGCATATGTTATCCCGATGCGATAAAATCTATAGAACCGAAAAGAAAAATTAAAAGACTTATCACTATCACCCTAGAAGAGAGTCCTTGATTTAATCAACTTGAGGGTCGGACAATGGAAAATTATCCACGGCCACGCTTCAACCGCATGTCAGTGCTTTATGGGGGCATACACTAGTCAAGAGAGAGAACCGTGGACCCAATAAAACTGGTCCAATGGACAATACATAACACAAGCTAACACTAAATGTGCAGGGGGAAGCACTGTAAGGGCTCCCCGATGCACTTTCCAAAATAACTCACTAATTACACGCTTGCATACCAACTTAAAAATAAGAATTCAGACTCAGGACACAAATCAGTAAAAAAGGAACCTCGTCTCGAAATTCCTAACACACAACATTTACAAAACACAAGTACACACCATGCAACCAGCGGTTAATAAAACACCAAATTTTTCATTTAACAAATCTTTTTCAAAATAAGAATAGCTAGTGGGTTGCACAAACACCAATGGTATCCCATGGCCAAGCACATGCATGTTCCCGTGTCACACCGGCACCACCCACATATCCATCCAGGCACTCATCCGCTCATGCCATTAACCCTTTCTCTTTCCATATACACTCATGCATGTGGTTTCCCACAAGAACACCAAGGATCAAAACCAAACCTTTCCATTTTTCAAAACAAAAACATCGAACCCACACTTTTCAAACCTCATTCCTCATTTTCTTTTTAAAGTTATTTATTTCAAAAAAAATTCCAAAATATTTTCCAAGACCAAATCATTTTTACTTAAAAATCAAATGTCCACAATTCCAAAACAAAGAAGCGAGGAACAGTGCAAGAGAAAACTAGTGTCAGCGGGTGACTAGAACATATGGTTGGTAGCCATACGCCAATCACGACACTACCCACATAGAGTATTTTAGGACAGTTTCCCCAGCTCCACAAGGCTTGCCAGGCCCTGCGAGCTTACTAAGACTACTGACCCTTCTCCCTTTTCATTTCCCCAAGATATGATTAACTGCAAGAACCAAAGACTCAAACAAACCTTAACTTACATTGGTAACTCGATTCTCGCCACGAGGTGTGCTGGCCAGGCACATTGCTCGTAGCTAGAACGTCGAGTTCTGACAACCTTAATTATAGTCTACTGTGACAATATCCCAAAACAACACGACCCAAGAGAGAAAACCTACCTCTAATACCATTTTTTCATGAACCAGGCCGGGTCGCCATCCGACGCCACACCCAACCCGGTCCGCAACATGGCCCGAAGGGCGTTCCCGATTCCCATAGGCTGGCACAAGTTCCCAAGTATCAAAAATGAAACTTGAGAATGGTTTTCCTGAAATAAAGGACAGAAAAAAAACTCACTGGATAAATAAATTGAAACTAGAAAATAGACAACTAAATATGGCCTTAAAATAAAAACAATTCAGGGGTTTAAAACTTGAACCCACAACCAAAATGAGCGACAACAAAAGAAACTCAAACTCAAACCTCCAAGCAACCAGAGAGATGCAACATCCACATTCCACAACACCAGCCTATACAAGTATACCATCAATGACAAGAACCACCATCGCTGATCACGACGTCACAACCTAGAATGCACAAGAAACAAAGTCTACATACACCTAAATGTGTATGTAGGGTGTGAGCCAAAAATTCCAGTAGGATTCCATCGAGAAAAGGTTCCACGCACAATTATCAAATGACAAATACATTTGCAAGTTTAATTAAATCAAAGAACTAAAAGCTTGAACAACTTTAGAGAAAACGGGTTTAAAGAAAGCTATTTAAAAAAACAACTTAAATTAAAACACACACACACACACACTTACCTTTTTAAATTAACCCATGTGTTACACTGATGAGCGTAAAGTAACCAATGAGCACTAATATGCGAGAGGCCGCGTGGGTGTTAGCTAGCTTGGGCCATAAGATCTTCGTGTCTCGGTGAAATGTGGATTAGATGGCCACGAACCTCAGAAAACGTGGCTTAGAAGGCCATGACCCTCAGAAAACGTGGCATAGAATGCCACAACCCTCAGATAAGCATATGTTTAGTTAGTGTTGCAATCGGCAGTCCTGCCAGTGAAACCGGGTCGAGTCATCTCCAGAACACGAGCCCACTAGTCCAGTCCACCCTCCTAGCTACCCGGGCTTCCCAGTTTGTGCTCAAACAAGTTTCAAGTTTATGTCACACGTCAAACTTATGCATAAAATCCAAACAGGGTACTTACACAAGGAATCGCCATTTTCACACTCAAACCCTCTTTTAAAACTATACGCACACCAAAAGTGTTTTCAAAACTCATTCTTCTTGGGTTACATACTCAGTTAATCTATTCGCACAAATAGATAAAAAACTCTTATCATTAAGAAAACCACCACTTACACACATAAACACCATTTGAAATAAGACACACACCAAAACGTTTTTCAACCACATTTTACACCATCGTCATAATTTATTACACCACTTAAAAAATAATAAAGCATTAGTAAAAGTGTGTTACAAGGCTTTGGCACACACTAGAATAACCAGTTATAAATTCAAACGCATTCCAACATCACACGCACCCAAATAAAGTTTTAAAGTGTAACCTGCACCACAAAAAGGTTTTATGGAAAACTCGCACACCATATGAAAAACACAATTTCATAAACCACATAATTTAACAGGCCAAAAATAAAAGATTATAAAACAATTTAGAAGAAATTTCTTAGCGTTAACCACTAAACTCAAGCAAAAACTTCTTTTACGACCAAACACACCCGACGCCATGTCAGAAAAACAGTTCACACAACTTGCACGACATAATATGATAACCACACAATTCAAAAGTTACTAATAGATTTCTCAGCAGAAGACACACTTCTAATGTAAACAACCTACTAAAAATTTTTTACTGCAAAACCAATTTTAAAGAAGATCAACTTCGCACTACAAAAATTAATTAAATTAAATAATAAAAGAGAATTAAGCTTGAAAATAAATTCATTAAATAATAATTAGACGCGGAACCACCTACCTACGTGTAGAGACTTCAGAAAATTCGGAGCGTGACTCCAATTTCTCATCAATCGCACCACAAAAAATCCAAAAAGAACCTTAACAAAAACAAGACAATGACAAACACATCAAAATTGAACCAAAATCATCACAAATTGGTCCCCAATCCACATGAAACCCTTACCCACAACTCTACCAAAAGAAAGGAACTATTAATCAGAGTAGAACTCACTTGCAACAGGGTTATGGGGGAATAAACGGAGTTTAAAGGAGGATACTGGTGTTCTGGAGGAGGTTTCGTTTAGGGCTTCGGCAATTAAGAAGCTGGTCGGGACAAGAGGGGGGGTTCGCCAGAGTGGGAGGCCGGTGAGGGCGGTGTCAGCTGGTTAGGAGGACAGCGGTGAGGAGCATCGCCAAACGAAGTAGGGGGAGTGGTTCGGAACTTCGCCGGACGGAGAAGGCGGTGGGGTGGTGCGTCGCCGGATTGAGCAGGCTGGAGCGGTGTGTTTCTGAGCAGGAGGTTGGAGGTGCGGCACGGTGTGAGCATCCCACCGGGAAGGAGGTGGTAGTGCAATCGGGAGAGGGATGGGGTGCAGCCGGACGAGGCTGTCTAAGAGGGTAAGGCGGGTGTCGGACATGGGAGACAGAGGGAAGGAGAGGCACGCCGGCTTTGGGGAAATGCCAGAGAGATAGTCGGTCTTCATCACGCAGGAGGGGAGAGCCCACAAGTGCGGCGTAGTGGAGACCCAAGGGGGAGGGGGTGCCGCGATGGGGAGAAAAGGAGAAGGAGGCCGACGGGTGCACCTGCTAAGGAGAAGGCCTGGCGGTGCGGCGTGAAGGGGAAGGGGAGTCCAATTCACGACGTACACAAAACCAAACGAGGAAGAAAACCCTACAAAAAAATAATAAATAAATAAATAAAATAAAACTAAAATCTAAAAATTAAAATAAATTGTAATAATAGTAATAATAATAAAACTATAACATAAATAATGATGTTAATATTATTTAAAATAATAAAACCAAATTGATAATAATAAAACCAAATAAAAATTTATATCAATTAAAATAATAATAATAATAATAATAATAATTAAAAGAAGATAAAATTATAAGATAAAATAATAATAATAAAAATTAGAAACGAGACACAGTGCAAAAGCCGGGTGTGACAGACCGCCTCATCGTAAGGGTCTTAGTACCACAGAGGGTGCGTCGATCGGACGTGGGATCTTCGAGTTATTCTCCTTAAATTGAAAACGGGCCCAACTCATTAATCCCAGTGAGACGATAGGTCGGGTTAACACAGTTTTGATGGGTCCGACCCGGCCGGGGTGTCGGACCGGCCCAAAGAAATGCACGGCTCAGCCCGAGGGGTGTGGCCCGGCTCGAAGGCGTGCGGCCCTGCCCGAGGGGGCACGGCCCAGCCCTGCGGGGCGTGGCCCGACCTGGACGCAACTTGGTTGGTTGGTCGAGAAACTCAGCCCGAGGGGGGATGAGCAGTCCGAGGTGGGGGTGTGGCCCCTCGTCTGCCGGAACTAGCGGCATCGCCCTCCCTAACCGGCCTGCCAAAGCCGGTCGGCCATCCTGGCACAAGAGGATCGCTCGAGCGGGCCGCTGTTCATCCGGCGCGGCAACCTCCTGGTGTCGTGTCTCTCCTCCACCTGGCCAGCCGACGGGCCAGTCAGTTCTTCCGCCGAAGCGGCCCACGGAATGCGGGCAGCGGTTCGTCCATAGCGTGGTGCCCCTTGTGGTGTCGTGGTCTCATTGGTCCGGTCGTCTTTAGCAGGCTGTTTCTTTTCCGGCTGAGCGGCCCGTGGTTGGGGGTCGTGGTTCCTCTGCACGCAGTCGGCGCAGAGTCGCCACCTTCAATCGTCGCCCCTATCCTTTTCATCACAGCCGCCATCAAAAAAGAACAAGGATCAACGGAGGGTCGTAGGGCCATAGGGTCGTGTTCGTTCGACCCTCTCCCTCCATGTTAGGCAGTAACATAGAGCCAAGGATGGTCACTTGTATACAACAAGAACAAAGTAATAATTTATTTAAAATATATTAAACAAACCCCTACCTCGAATTAAGGTTTGCAGTAGTCAGCGTCATGGAAGACGGTGTCACGGAAGAGGATTCCTAGACGACGTCGGTGTGTGCCCGAGGAGGAAGCGGCATCTCCTCACTTATTTCGGAGATGAGGAAAGAAGGCACGTCATCATTGGCATTCGCATTCTTCAAATCTTAGATCATTCTTCATCAAGGAATAAAACTTTTCTTCATTGAGGAAGAGGAATACTTTTCTCCCTTTCTCAAGAGCTCTCTCCCAACTCTCTTTAACACAACAAATGCCCAAAAATAAATAATAGGCTAAGACTATTATTTTATTTACATATAAAATTAGAAATTCAAACCACTTTAATTAATTAATTGGAAAATTAAATTTCTAATTAAAGTGTTGGAATAAATTAATGGGAGAGGAGAAGGTGAAGAGATCTCATAAATTTTAGGAGAGTTGTCAAATTAAACAAGGGAGTTTAATGGGGATTTATGAGAGTTATGGGGAGTTCAAGAGTTTAGGTCATGTGTGGGCCCCACCCCACAAATATCCTCTCATGGGAGGTTATGTGGGTGTGGGCCCCACCTCTGACTCCCCTTGGGAGGAAATAACCACCATCCTTAAAATAAAATTGTGCTCCACCAATTTTATTTATTTTATTCCAATTCCAAAAATATTAATTCTCAACCCGCTTAAGATGCAACTGCAGTAATGGTCCCCATAAGAAATTATCAGTGCTGCAAGTTTATCGGTGTCCTCAGATTTTAATTCCGAGCACCGGTTCAAAAGATTGAAAAACCCGCTTGTTCATTCACTGAACGTACCCATGCGAAACTTCATAAAATTATTCCAGGCACACTGGGCCTCGGAATCTGGGGCCGTCAGAAACCGCATACTCGTAAAATTCCAAAGAATTTAAGAAAAAAATATCCTCGAAATTTTCGAGTCTTTACATTACCACACATAGAAAACCGAGAACCTGGTGAACTGATATTAATAAAAAAGACCTTATCTAGGATACAACCTATACTGGGGGTATAACCCATCCCAGTCACAATGAATTCATCAAAAAGATCCATTTATCAACCAATAAAAACAAACTCAGTAACAGGACCAGCATATACATAAAAAGAATGGGCACCACTAATTGATAATGCAATAACATCTCCTAGATATTCAAAATATTATCAAGATAAATAAAGGGAAATGTAAATAAAAAATTTGTTAGAATTTTATTTTTTTAAATAAATTATATATTCCATTTTTTGGTAAATTACTCTCCATAAACATTTTATTAAGTACTGTAATTATTTTTCTCATGTGTTTATTTTAATAACTAATAAATGTTTTGAAATTTTTATAATCAATTAATTTTTTTAAAATTGTTAAAATTAATTAATAGCTTTTTGTAAGATTTAAACAATGATTTTGTGAACACTTTTAATTTTATATTTTGTGTTATTATATTTTTACTTAACTTTATTTTTTATAAACAATTGTTCTTTCATGTGGTATTAATGGATAGCTCTCAACCATATAAGGGGCCCATTTTGAAAACCCCATTGGAAACCCCACAATAGATATCCCACTAGGCTATTTTTATATCAGGTGTGCATAGTGCACAGTAAAGGTGTGTGGCCTGTGTATAAGGCCCATGGGTCACACTCATAGTTCATATTGATGGGATCAATTTGTCGTCATATGTGTATGGGATCTGTTTTAATTTGAACCGAGGTACACCTCATCCTTCTTGATATAACATTTTATTAGCGCTTTTGCAATTTCATGTGGGAAAAAGATTTATAATTACTATTCATCTGAGTCAAAAACATGAATACACTCCCCACCATCTGATCATTTCATTTCATCCATATAATATATATTTTTACCATGAAGATTTTATTTTTATTTCATGATTACTTCTTATTATGTTTGAAATATTCTTTCATATTCATCATCTTCCCCAGTAGTGCTAGGTTTTTCTAGTTCACCAGATATGCTTATAGTTTCTCCAATGTTTTTAACTGAACTTATTAGAGGAGACATGTTTGTTTCTATTAATAGAAATTTTTTCGTCTTACTTATTTTTTAGTCGTATCACCATACGATATGTTAATTCCTTTTAACTATATAATGTTAAGGAAGTAGCTACATAATTTTGTACCGTATTCTTTCAGTTCTAGATGTTTTTCTATATCAGGTTTTTCTTTTTTTTTCTTTTTTTTCAGAATAATGTCTTATATTTTTATACAGGTTGTTCAGTTGTGTTTTTTTCTTTGATATACCGATACATGGTAGTATATTATTTAAGCTCCAACAAGATTTACTCCCTCATCGATAATGCATTGAAGTTATTTCATTATGTTTTAATTTTTTATCATTTTTTTGTAGTATATATTTTTTTTTATTTTTTTAGGAAGATGATTTCATATTTTAATTTAATTATATTTATTTATTTCTATTTTTCTTCTTCTCGTAGAAGTTTGATTATGCTCAAACTACAGATCTTCAAACATTCAGTGGGATATAGTAGAGTATCTTATGTTTTATTTTTTTATTATATCATAATATTATTTTATATGTTGTATCATCATGTTATTAATAAACATATTTTTTATTAGTTTTTATTCCTTATGTGGGCTGAATATTCCTTCTTGCTCCAATACCCTTCTTCATTTGATTTTTATAAGATTATACATGTTATTTGATTTTTTTAATTTTTTTAATTGATTTATTAATATGTGGATTATTCTGATGATTGTAAATGTTTTCAATGAGACTTCAATGGATACTCTGAATAGTACATCATGAGGCACCATTGGAAATTTCCAATAGTGATTCATGAGACACCATTGAACAGACAATGATAAAAAAAATTATAACCTCCCTTGAATCCATTGGTTGCTAAGATGCAATGAATTAATTTTGTTTTGATTAGTTCTATATATTTTTTATTAAAAATCCAATGGTGTTTCACACTATGTTAATCAACCATAGGAAATTTTCAATTATAGGTCATAATCCACTATTCATTGTTTTCAATGGTAGGTCATGAGCCACTATTAGTTAAAAGTATATGTTTCTAAAATATTATTTCTTATATCAATTATTGTTGAAGACAAATTATTTTGTAAAAAATATTGTTATTTTATATTGAAATATAATTGCAGAGTGTCTAAAAATAAATGTATCATTATTTCATGAACATTTATACATGAATATTTAATTTTATGACATGCACTATTTCTCTATAGTTTTTTTTGTATGAATAATCTAAATTATTATATTAGTTTTTCAATTGTTTTATAATTGTGAATTGTTTAAAATTATTTTACCAAACAAATTAATTATTTCATAATAATATTTTAAGTATAAATGTAAAGCCTAAATTTGTTATATGTTGTTCAAGCATGGATTTAACCGAAAATGGAAACAATAATTTTTATTTTTATTTATTTTTACTAACAAGTTTCAAAAAGATATTGGATATATACATGCTCCTCTTAGATCACAATCTTAATGATCTAGTAGTTCCCTTTAAGGAATAAAAACACATTCCATTGTAGATCAATTCATTCAGATGTCATAAAATTCTTCTTCAATATAGTAATTCTCTCAAAATTGATCATTATCTTATGTGACTTTTATTCTCCATCTATGATAATTTAAGGAATAAAACATCACTTTTTGTTCCTCCTATGTTATAAACGATCCCCGAGCTTACACTTCTATGATATTCTAATCGTCTGATACTTTTCTTGTATTTTTTATTCTTGTAATCTTGTTTATTTTTAGTATTTATTTGTGTTTTATTAAATTTTTTTCCCATAAAAAGAAGGTATTTCTTTTTTCTAGTTATTCTACCACATAAAAGGAAGTGTGGGTTGTGACTCCCAATCAAAATTTAGGATACAGACTAGGTTTAGGGTTATGTTGAAGAGACTGGGTTGTGAATCTTGGTTGTTTATAAGGCAGTTTCTGTAATAAGGTTCTCACACATTTAGAATTAATGTTCTTAGTGTATAGTAGTTTCATAAAGGAGTAAATGAGTTGAATAAGATATTGGTTATTCAAACCACTGTAAATTGTGTGTTTTTATTTTTATTTCCACTAAAACTCAACTCAAGAACATTTTAATCACTACAGATTAATATTTTATAAACAATGATTGATTTTAAATTTAGTTTAAAAAAACTATTCACCCTCCCCTCTATTTATAATTTATATCAATAATGATCTAATAATTTGTATTAGAGGTTAGTTCTATGACAGTTTATTCTTTCATTTATTTAATCTGGTACCAAAAAATTGGAATCAGAGCTAGGAAACTGATTAGTTATCATATTATCTATTTTAGTCATTGAGAATATTATTTATACTGTCTATTATTTTTGATATCTATGCTAACCTAATATCCTATAATTTCCATTCTATATATAAAAAATTAATGTTTTAGTTTAATATGGAATGTGTGAATTCCAATGATAGTTGTATTCTATAGATCCCACCATTCTTTGATGGGAGTGACTATGTCTACTATAAATATAGAATTGAATCCTTCCGAAAAGAACTAATTATAGATCACAAGACTATAATATAAATTCTTTATGAGCTACCCAACTTTTATCTAGAGATACTGGAAGGAAATGAAATGATAAAATATGTTTTGAATTATAATTTTTTTTAAATAAATTATTGTTTTAATGTAATAGTGTCTATAGCCATGTTTTAGCTAGTAAGATACCCCATTACATATGAAGGATACTACAAGTGACTCATTATGGTACTAAAACTTTGAAGAGAACCAAGTTAGGAATTATCTAATCATAATACTGGGACTTCAATATGGGATATAATGATTCTATAAATTAGATGCTCCATCTATTCAACTATATAACACATGATATAAGTGAACTTGTGGAAGGTATGGAAAACACTACTCAAGTGGAAAGAGTATTAAGAGATCGTCCAATAATATGGCATGAAAATAAGGTGTCTATAAATGAGATTAATAAATTTAAGGTTTATACTTTAGATTAACTAATAGACTCTTTATTAAAGTCTGCATTAGAGCTAAAGAATATTGTTAATGTGGAGCCAGTAAGGAGAAAATGTAACGAATTTAAATATATGTAATTGATACTTATAATTACTTTAATTCAGTGTTTTAAAAATTTAATAACGATATGGATTACATTAGTAAGAAACTTTTCAATATAAAGAAAAAAATGGTGGAAATAGATTGTTTGGATGGAACAATAAAAAGGATTAAAAGAAAGGTAATTCAAGTAAGAATAATGATTTTTCAGATCTAACATGTTATAACTGTAGTAATAGTGGTTACATTTGAAATTATTAACAGAAACTCAAGCGTTAAAATAATTAAAAATTCAAAAAGAGAAATGAAAAAAAATCTCTATTTGGAGGAAGGGACTACCCAGACGGTTCTAACTCAAGTAATGACTCTTGAAGGGAAAAGGAAATAGGTAACCTTTACCTAATGGGTATTACTTGTGAGGTAAATGTTTATATTTTTTAGTCAGCTGATAGCTCCTGAAAATGATTATCACAATGAAATATCTAAAAATGAATAAGATACTAATTCTGATTCCGATTGTGATTCGGATTCTAAGAATTATAGAATTAAACAATTACTTGAAGAGGATGAAGAATTGAGAAATGGTAGCATAAAAATGTTTTAAAAATACAAATATGTTTAATGTAAAAATAAAATATTCTTTAAATAAAATGATAAAGTGAGAAGGTAATTTGAAAATGTGAATATGATAGTTTTTGAGAATAAAGAAAGTAAAATGAATTGTGAATCTGTGTTTTTGTAATTAAATGATGAAATTTGAAAAACATATAATTTCTTAATGGAAATTATAAACAAGGGGATAAAAAATTTATTTTAGTATTGGATTATTTAATTAAAGTATAAAATGAGTATAAGAAATTAAAACAAGAAATAAAAAATTAAGTAACACATCCTCTAAATCCAATGAAATGGTATATATTGATTTAGAAACTATTCACTGGATATTATGGTTTTGAAAACTGAATTATTTAATATTAAATTTGAATGATATACTTTTTTAAGAGGTAAATAAATTATAAGATTAATCCATTAATGAAACTAACCAGAAAGAAAAATGGTTTTGGTTATAATTTTTTTATACCAAACCTTAATAAGACTTTTTTAAAAAAAAATCAAAAGTATATCAACTGTAGCTTTATTTAAATGTATAATCAAAAGGGAAATATTTAAACAAATGATAATTGATATTCACCAATTCATTTACACTTACATGAACTATATTTTCTAACAAGTTATATTACAATTCACCAAGGGACAAATGGTTTAAATCTGTGTGGATGGTCAAAATACCTTTTGTGAATTCTGCTAATCTTTTACAGCATGGGTGCTAAAAGGATGTTGTTAAAATAATATTGAGCCCAAGATGGTCACCATGCCAAGATAAATATTATTTTTTTAACCAACATGCATACTATCTAATTTAATATGATTTGATATGTTGGCATATGGTAATATTTTAATTTCTGATTCAAGGCATGCGAAATAATTTCTATTTGTTTTTTTCTTCAAGTAAATTTGTCGTAAATTAACATAGTTAGAAATTTTATATGAATATTAAGGATATATGTTAACTTTTATATAAATTTTTTAGTAGTATTGGATTATATATCATTAAAGATGTATTAATTTATAGGGAGAAACCTCTTATTTGTTAATTGAAATAAACTACTTCTATGTAAGGATTAAAATTCCTCTAAACAATTAGCTTATGAAAATTTATGAAATCATTTTTCTATTTGAAATTTTTTTTATTAATTTTTATAGGGAAATCTTTAACTCTCTTCAAAATGATTTTTTGTATAATTTAGTTTTTACATAATTATAAATTGAAATCTATTTTCTATTCTAAATTAATTTAAATAATCAATTTAATTTGGAATTGATTTAATTTTGAAAATAAATATTATTTTGAAGATCTATTTTAAATGAAATAATTTTATACTTAGACATAGATGGAGTTTGTTTTTAAAATCCATTAATGAAATAAATATTTCATTTATTTTTGAAGCATAATGTTTTATATATCTTTTCATGAAAATTTATATTATTTATTCATTGAATATAATAATATTTTCTTTATCTTGATGGTGTTTTATCTTCAAATTTAAGAAACATTACATTTTGTGTTTTTTGTAATTTTTTTTATTTTGATAATTTTTTCACTCATATTAAACATACAGTACTTCATACTATTAAAAATACCTTGTTAATGTGTCAATATGTTTTAATTTCTTCTTTATTGTAATAATTGTAACATTTTGTTTACTATTATGTTATTATTCTATTTCGTTAATTTTACACTTGTTAGGTTTGATGAAAAAACAAGTATTTTTATATAATTAATTTCTGATAAAATTTTTGATAAATTTTAAAAATGGGGATATTTTTGTTGAAAATTTAATAAAAATTTTGTTTTGTAATTTATAAAATGGAGGATTTGGTTAGTATTTGAAATTTTTTTAAATTATTTATATGTTTTTTTGATAAATTACTCTACATAAATATTTTATTAAATTCTCTTATAATTTTTTTCAAGTGTTATTTTAATTACTAATAAATGTTTTGAAGATTTTATATTCTATTTATTTTCTTTAAATTTTTTATATTACTTACTAGTTTATTATATGGTTTAAAAAATGTTTTTCTAAATAGTTTTAATTTGATATTTCATGTTATTATATTTTTACTTAAGTTTATTTTTTTTGTAAAAATTTATCCTTCAATGTGAGCTAAGTGTATAGCTCTCAACTGCAAAGTGGACCTAGTGGGTCAACCCCTTGAGAAGTCCCACCATAGGGATCCCACAAGGAGAAGGATGTATTGGGTAGGTATAGTTCATTCCAAAGGCATGAATACCCATATATAAGGACCATGGTTTATGATTATATTTTACATAGTTGGCATTTCGATGTATGAAAAGTTTTATGATTACTAATCATCTATGTTAAAAACTTTAATACACTCCTTATCATCAGATCATTTCATTTAGATCATCTTATATCTCTATTAATCCTAGATATTTTATTTTGATTTACCATGGGCTTTCTCTTTTTCTTGAACTATTACTTCATATTCATCATCTTCCTTAGCATTCTGAGGTTCTCTAGTTCACTGTACACCCTCATAGTTTTTTTAACCAAGATTCTTCGAGCTCAATGTTTTTTTCCTTGGTAAAAGTTTTATCTTCTACCTTAGATTTCAATCATCTCACTAAACGATTTCTATTTTTTTCCTTGATGTACAATTTTTATCCAGTATCTCCATCATGTTGATCCATCTTCATTTGGTTTTTGTAGATGTTTTATTTCTCGACTTTTTTTACTTTTTTATTAGTATAATATATTATATGTTAATTTAGTATTCTGACTATGTTTTCCTATTCATTGATATATAGATACTTGGACGTAAATCATTTAATATCTAATAGGAGCTATTTCCTCTTCGATCAAGTATTGTAGTCATTTCATTATGTTTTGAGTTGTTAAAATTTTTTTAGCAGTAGATGTTTTTTCTTTCTGTATGAAAACTATTTAATATTTTACCTTCATTATATTTATTCCTCTTGATTTTCATTTCTTTCATCTTCTGATAAAATGATGAATATACTAAAAAAATATATCTCTATCCTTTCAATCATATGATTTATAGTTCATTCAATTTTATTTTACTTTTTTACTTTATTATAATATTAAATTATATGTTGTATCATCATATTATTAAGAAATATATTTTTTTATCATTTTTTATTCCATATTATGGAAGAAGCTTTCTTCTTACTCAAAATCCATTTTTCTTTTGGCATGAAATACTTTTAAACTAGATGTTTGAATTTTTTTATATTTTTTTAATTGATTTATTAATCTATTCATTTTTCATGATTATTGGAAATGTTTTCAATGATACACCATTGGATACTCATAATGTTAGGTCATGAGTCACCGATAGACATTTCCAATAGTGATTCACAAGTTACCATAGGACACCAATGGTAGATATTTTTTTATTTCCTCTCTTGAATAATTTGGTTACTAAGATGTATGGAATAATTTTTTTTATTAATCCAATCAATTTTTTCATAAAACTATAGTGGTGTCTCATAATCTGTTAATCCACCATTGGACATTTCCAATGGTAGGTTATAAGACATCGTTCACTATTTTCAATTGTAGGTTATGATCCATCGTAAGTTAAAATTCTATGTTTCTAAAATATTATTTATTCTTTATATTAATATTGTTAAAAAATAATTATTTTATTAAAATTATTTTTATTTTTTTTTTGAAATATAATTGTAGACTGTGTAAAAATAATTATGTCATTGTTTTTTGAAAATTTATATATGAAGATTAAATTTCAGGACATGTCTTATTATTCTGCAGTTTTTTCTCTATGGATAATCAAAATGATTATATTTTTTCAATTGTTCAATAATTTTTAACTATTTATAATTAATTTACATATAATATTAATTGTTTTATATTACTATTTCATGAATAAATCTAAATCCTAAATGTATTCTATTTTATTCAAGAATGAATTTAACAAATAAATCCACTAACCCTTTTATTTCTATTTCTTTTCACTAACAACTATTTCTCATATATTGGATATGTACATGGTCCACATAGATATCAGTTTTAATGATTTGGGAGATCTCTTCATGGAATAAAAATACATTATAGTGTATATTCATTCATTAAAATCTCTTATTCTCCATATATGAAATTTTTATTCTCTCAATGTTTTTCATGATATTATGTGACTTATATTCTACTTCTATGATCATCGAAGGATTACAACATCGACATTTGGTCCTTCTAAATGATCAATTATCATCGATCATAAACTTCATGGACATTCTGATCATCTATTACTTTTCCTATGTTTGATTTATTTTTGTAATCATGTTTATTTCTATTTTTATTTCTTCATATTTTGGTTTACTTTTCCTAGAAATGTCTATAATAAGGGTATAACACCTTTAAAAGTGAGGTTCAAAGTAGGAACTAGTATCCTTGAAGAGTAGATGAGATTGGGGAGTGGACTAGGATCTTGATGATTAAAACCATGAAAAATCATTTGTTCCTTCATTTTATTCGGTTATAACTCAACTCAAGAACACTACACTAACTATAGTTTAATATTTTATAAACACTGATTGTTTCTGTAATTAATTTTTGGAATAACTCTTCACCACCACCAACCCTATTGTTATAATTTCTATCAATAATGAACCCACAAATCCATCCTAGGGCTCTCATGGAATGCAAAATTCACAAGAAGGGCGATCTTCTTTACCACTACACATGTAGTCTGGGTGAAGAAGTTAATTTGATGATCACACTCCCAAACATCAAGAGACACCACCAAGGGGTATCTTAAGAAATGAACTCACTAAAACCCATCAAAACTAACTAGGGTAAATCCAGTCAAAACAAAAACATCAAATTTGAATCGAGACAAATCAAAATTTAACTCACCCAAAACTAGGTAAACCATCAACAAATAGAAAACATTAAAAAAAGCATAGTCACCCATACCCAAAATAATAATACCAAAAAAACCAACAACAAAGTAAAAATACCAAAATAAATATTCAAAATACCTTTTTTAAAATCCTTTAAAAATAATGAATTTCCCCCTTTTTAAAATTGATGATCTCATTTTTTAAGATCCCTACACAAATCTCTTTAAAATTATTTCAAAAAATAAATATTTAACGTTGACTATAAAAATCACACATTACTTTAATGAAATTAAAAATCAAAAAAATAAGATTTACATACATTCCATTGGTAATTACAATCATTTTGGTTTCAAGTTACCAAATTTCATTTACAAATAACCATTAAAATAAAAAATAGTTTTTTTTTAATTCACCTTGAAAATTCAAATGCCAAATTCAATCAAAATTATAATAAGGGAATATAATTTATTACTTTTTAAAAAAATCAATCTTTTCAACCCAAAAATTCTAATATTATATTAAAATATTTTAATCCTCTAAAAATATAAATCATTTTCTTAAATTAAATTTTCCCATCATAAAACCCTTTAATTTATTTTTAAAAATACAAAACATTTTCTTCGTCATTTTAAAACTGACACATGCCATGTATAATCCCAATAATAGTATTTATAGATATAAAATATGTATAATAGAGAATAGTTTTTGTGTATAATTGCACCACATGGTTTAGTGGACTATATTACAAGCATGTAACTACTATTAGAATCTTGGTCGAACCATGAATTTGGGTTCCACATGGTTTCTAAGCCACTTGATCTTATTATGTGATTTCAGTTTACCAATATTATCTTCTTTCAATCACACAAGTCCTCAAATAATCTATAAAATATTAATACACTTCCAACTATTATCAATCTAAAAAAAATAAATCAGGAAAAAAATAAAGCTAAAAATTAAAAATGCAAACACAACATCCCCTGGTAAATCAATGTTTGTCACAAAAATTATTGTCTATAAACTTTTTAATTCCTACACCAAAAGTCATAATAGTCCTATCTCTATCTACCTTTACTTTCGAAAAAATAAATGGAACTCTGATACCATTTGTTTACAAACAAACTTGAGTGTTACATCTACCAAATGTTTAAACCTATTTGTGATAATGCCTTAGGGCTATTCTTGATCCCCACAGACTAACAACTAATGTCGAGAATCAAAGTAAACTAAGTTGGAATAATTTCTCCCAATATATTCAGTTAATGAAATAGTGGGAAAATGTGAATAACCAATATGTATATCAGATATCCTTACCAAATCAAATATCAAACATAATAATAAAATTAGTAAAGAAAAAAATAATCGTTTTTATTAATCCCTCCACTCGCCCCCAGTCTCCCTCACCTATAGTGAAACACACAAAAATCCACCACCAAATGACTTCGATTTAGCCACCATAAGATATCTATGCTCTATCTGTGAAAGACGTAAAATACTATGTATTGGATGTGGTAAATGAAAACATAAAATAAAATAAAACTTCCAATATACCGCCATGTGACTATACAAGTCATCATCCATCTAATCAAAAATCAAAGAGTAGTTAGGAACATATCCCAAAAATAAAACTAAAATTATAAAAATAGAAATGAGAAATTAAGATCAAAATGAATAAAAAAGGTAAAACACACCATATGTTCATGTCCTTAAATAAAACATATATTTATGCTAGTTTGAAATACATCATAAAAATAGGTTTCTTTCCATTTCTTATTTAAAAAACAAATAAATGATTTTTATTCATTTTCCGGGGAAATAAATTTTCATGACATGGAGGGACATGACATTTTAAGAAAACATTGACTAAATTACTATTTTATAATTAATATTTCATTTAACATAAATGAAAATATTTATCTACTTTGAAAAGAAACCATAAAAATTAAATAAAAAAATCAAATAGAATGGGTAGAGCTGGGTCATTAAGGGTAGAATTCATCATGGGATCTTCATATTCTAAGTGATCTAACCATGAAATACCATCCCTGGGTATGATTCACTAGAGAGTAAGAAGTCATAATTCCATTGGTAACATCATCCACATCATAGTATGGTTTAGTTAGTGTGGTAGTATAGTTCAGTTTAGGTAGTGTTGGAGTTGGTTACCTAGAACCAACTTTTGTATGATTTATGATTTCCTTTACTCATGGTTTTTAATATTAATAAAATTCGTAACACATGATGATTGTTATTATATGTAACATAGTATGTGATAATTTCGCAATGGTACCTATCACACTAAAAGGTTATATCAGTTCCCTATTATATTGAGAACTCGAAAGTGCTACGACACTATTCTTAAATATATTTTATATAGATGGATGATATCATTTGATGGAAATAAATTATACATGATATTAGGGGTAGAGACTCATAGGTATTTTTCTCACCTTGTCTTGGTGTACACCCTTGGTAATATCCAGAAGGATATTATGAGAACGAGACCCACCGGTAGGAAGTCCAGTTTTACATGATTCATTGGATATTTCTATTTTCATATGTGTGTATTGGTCCTTAGACTTTAAGATTGCTATTATTCAGTATTATGATTTATTTAAATTTATATATTGATGAAAACTCTGATGATAGATGTATATGTTGAGGTAAGATATTTTGGGTGCATCACGATTTATATTACATTGATAAATAACATGAGAAAATATTTTTTTCCTTTTGTTCTTTAGTAGAAGTTGATATCTGAGGCCCTTTGATGGAAATGATATATAATAAATAAATCCATTTACATGGTGTTCTACAAGAAATTTATATTTATAGGAAGTAAAATAAAGAGACATCGAGCACATAGGTTGATGGCACTAGCATGCAACCTGCTTAACTTGAGATATCATGATAAGGGGATTATATTACACAGTAAGCGTCTATATGAGGTATCATTTCATTACCACATAAAATTAATTCTCTATGCCTACCTTGGTGTGTTTCATGAATATAACATGGGACTTTAGGCTACTTCTCCTAATGCCACTAAGAAAGAGTCCTAGAGGGTCACAAACAAAGTATATCAAGAATCTCAGTTAAATATTATATTATTATTTATTACACAACATGTTGAATAAAACATATTCATGGATGTGGTTTAATAATTATTTATATATTCTTGATCGCATATAAATATTTATTTTCTTTTTAGTGAATATAATATTTATATAATTATTAGTGAATAGTGCAGTGATATTTTTCTAATAAATAAATTGTCATTATTCATGGAATGATCATTATTATAGAGGAATGGTGTACCGAGTATTATTGTCCAGCGAGAAATAAAAAATATTGAATATTATTTTATTAAATATAATTTCTTTTAATTTGAAAGTTAAGCGCATGTCGATAAATCGTAATATTATTTTTATTAATTCACAAGGGGTTCCGTAGGGATTAAATAAATAACAATGGGAACTTGTGTAATTCTTTTATTTTAACCTCAGTGATATATAAACCCAATGATACTGTATTATCAATAAGATAATTCATTTTTTTTGTAAAAAATAGATTCGGATAATCCTCTCAAGACATAGACTGCTCCCATCTCTATGAACGCTCCCAAGAATGGAGAGCGATCTTGCTCCACCTTCCACTCTCGATTCAAGAGAGGTATAGGATAATGATTTGGATGTGGTTATAGAGGTGATCAAAGGAGAATGGAGAATGCACTTGGATTATATGTTCGACCACTCGGAGTTTCCTATGGTGATATTTAGATATTTCTAGAACACATGTAGACCACCACTAGGTGGAATATACTTTGATTCATACAACTCAATGACATAACAACACAGATCTATTGTCAGATCCATCAACTAATAATAAATTCCATAAAAGTAATTCTTTATTTAATTTAATTAATTATAAATTTTATTTGATGATCTGTTCTATTGCTTCTATAATTCTCCCCCTTTTAAATATTCTTTGACTAAATTTTATAAACCACGATGTTTATCATTGTGTAAATCATAGATTGATCATCGATCATGGAAAACAAAAAAATTGTTCATGACCTATTACATGCTTCTACTATGCTCAGAACCTACAAGTTCTATCAAAAGTGTCAAATAATTATTTTTAATTATTCAAATATCATTGTTCAAATTACACATTTTTTAATTATCATTTTAAATTAATGTTTTATCATTCTTTTAATCTGAATTATGAGATATGCTTCTTAGTTTTTCATTTATCATAGATCTAATTGAGATGATTAATTTTATGAATAAAATAAAATCGAGGAACTCATCCAGAGGTGCTGAGGTTTCTGTCCAGAAAACATAGGAGTATACACTGTGTAACTGGAGTTACACATTTTGTACTTGTGTTCAATGCACCTTGCGTTAATTCAAAAATTTCTCAATTTTTTGCATTGATTATATGTGGTGTAGTTAATTATTACATCGCTTGTTGAAAAATCCAACTTGTTGCATGGTCCATCGGATTACATACTGTGTAGCCCACGTATGCATCATGTAGTCCCTTCGAGTCATAAATGGTTCATGTATTACAATAAACGACCTACCTAATCAGTGACCATGTAACTCGTAGTTAACACACCATGTAGTCATTTATCCACAATGTGAACTCAATTTTTACAAGGCACGGTTTACATGTTGAGTCCCTATGCATGTTCCTTGGATACATAGTGAGAGATTTAAATGCCATGTACCTCACCTGTACATGAAATGTACTCATACCAAATTACTCAAATATAATTTTTTTTATTAGATAATGTAGACCTTGTCGACATGTTTTTGTGTGTGGTCGTTATGTTGATAAGAAACACCATGTGTTATGATTTTGATATCTATATATTTAAATATTAATGTTTAATTAATATCTTTTTAATTTTCAGTCCATTATATCATGTATGATTCATATTACAATTGTAACATTATGTGCATTTAAGTATAACATGTGACTAAAAAATCATGTAATTCGTGTAATCCGTAAATTGATAGTGCATGTCATGAATGTTTGTGATATTTCATGTATTCCATATTTCAAAATGGTAAATAGTATATGAGTATAATAATTTTTGTGTCATGACCCTCTCCCCACAAATTTTACCCCTCCTGGGTCAGCAATGTGAGAAGAGAGATAATGAGCCCTAAGTCCCTCCTCCATTAGGCCCGAGGATGGTGACTAGCACCAAGGGTATAATAAACACACTAATGGGAGGCATTACCCTCTAAGAGATCATATATGAAAGAGAGAGATAATATAGACACCAACCAACTCTTGATCAAACTACAATATAAAATAAATCTCAAGTACACATATGTGATGTCATGAAAAACTACTACAACCGAAAGGGGAAAACTGTAAGTAATAAAGTAAAGTAAAATGGAAACGACCATGAAGATCGAAAAACTCCTACAAATCATGAAAGCTAGTAATAACCATCTTGATCTCCAACCTACTCCAAGTGACCCAAAAACATTTTATATAACGTAAGGTGAGTATAACAGTACACTCAGTAGGACCCCCCTGGAGCATCTTGTGAAAAGTAAAGAAATCATACTAAAGTACAATGAATAACAACTGAAACTAAAACATAACCAAAATAGGTATACTAAGTTCCTATCCTCACTATGGATACTCTTACCAATTGTCTCATATAAGAGTATATAATATAATATACTATATAAATGGTACTCTTCTACCACTTCCGCACTGGTTTTCCACTTTTCGCCAACGTCGCACGTCCTGAGAATCTCTCTCCAAGAAGTCTCTCTCAAAGATACATGGGTGTAGCACCACAACATGCACCTCGGGAAACTCATCACTACAACCACACAACCATAAGTAACATGGTATTTCCCGGAATCCACTGCAACCCTTATACCATGTATCAAACTTCGGGTATTATATCTCAAGCCACTAGATCTCATACACTGAGTAAGGATCCTCAATCCATCATAGACTATACACGTTGTACCTATAGTAGAACATAGGATTCTGTATCCAGAATATATGTTTGTGAAATTATCACAAGCCATTATATCCCTCTACACATATATATGGTGAAAACTAACTGTTGTGCATACAATCACAAGTAACTACAAAGAGTATGGAGCAGGGCCAAAGATAGAATTCATTCATCCATCATCCCACTAAAATATGGGGGAAACACCCCCCAAGGCTGAGAATACCTAGGGTGTTATTTTCCCTAACCGATAGAGTGGTGTAACATATAGAAACAAAAAAAGTACATGGTTTAATATAGCTCACAACCAGACTATAGAAAAAAATATATTCTTAGAATCAACTATAACTAACATCTCTCAGAAACCCCACTATCACCACAAATACTAGATATCCTATAAGAACACAACCATTTAAAGCGTTATATTAAGTTACTTATTCCATTTTTTATCAGTTTAACTTTACGTGAATTAATTATATAAACATTAATTAACTATTATCAATTACACATTGCATTTAACTATCTTTCCTTCTAAAATCCATGCCCTCCGGGCATAACAAAACCAGGTCCATAGTTACTCAAAAGTATAACCTCAGTATTTCATCCCAGCAAGCTCCAACCCCATTGGTTGAAAAACATATATTCATTTATATAAAAACATTACCATTTTCCATAATTCCATGTATTCTAAGAAATCATTCTATGCTACCAAATGCAATGGGATAAAAATGTTGAGTGGATGAACTACCCGTCGAGTATTTTCCACCTATAGTAGGTATGTAGACACATCCATCCTTGATATGAAAAACACTGAAAGAACGTGGCATAATATGCACGTCTTTGCCTATTTTGGAAGGAGGGTACGCAAGACCATCTGGCTAAAGTAGTGGGGAAGGTAAAATTGAAAACAAATCAATAGGTTCAAAAACAACCTCTTTCACAATGATGGGTAAGCCCAACTTCAACCTGTTCCATCATCCCCAGTTTCCTCCCCAACACCCACATGTATAAACTAATGCATATCTCCACTCCATGCATCAACATATACCACCATCACCACTAATCATCCCTACCCCAACATACCAAAATATCATTCCAAGCTTAACTATCCCAAGATGTCACCATAACATAGGATGAAAGAAACAAAAAACATAGAAACACGGATCTTGAACCTAAACAAGGCATTCATCTTTCACACACAACAAGAACTCATAGTTAAAAAGAATAAGGCGCTTGTCCTTTATAAGAAAGTGGAAAACTCATAACCCTACAAGGCATTATATTTATGTCACAAGTAATTATTTATTCTGTATCAAGTTAACCAATTCATTTCAACATGAATAACTATATCCATTTTATTTTCATCAAAGCACAATAACAAAAACTAAATTCATTAGACATTCCTCTTTATCTTTGGCCAATTAATTTAAAATTAATCTTAGTTTTAAATTATTTACCAATTTCCATGAAGAACTACATGCTAAAAAATTTGAGCATAGATATCACACTATATAGAAAATAAAGAGGCAACAACATCACTATGAAATTGATAAAAAAAATTAATCCAGTTCAAGTATTTATTATTTCAATTTCATTGTGATCTAGTAAGATAAATATTCTAACTCTACGAAGAATGTAAAAATAATATTTATGTCATGAATCTCCTACATCACAAGGTTTCTGGCATTCTTTTCATGATAACAAGACAATATAGTTTATCATAATCATCTCTACCACAGTATCTACATTCATCTAGGGATGCTGTGGTAGAATAACATCATCCAACACCCAAAAAGTCCATTAGAAACATGGAGAGCACATGCCATCACATGGAAAGGAGAAACATGAGTAAAAAGATCAGGGAACACATAAGAAAAGAGTTAGAACATACCTTATATTGAAGACGAATCAACACTTCCTAGTTGCACCAAAATACAGGGTGTGTTTGTAGCTAGAAAAACTCCAAGGGGAAAATGATCCAAGGATAGAACAATCACACAATTCCTCGGGATCAAAGGCTCTAAGTGCCCCCACAACAATGTATAAGAGAAGGAAGAACAAGGGTAAGAGGTATCTTGATTCTTTTGAAATTATAAATGGACAAGCACTTTAGATACAGTTTATAATTTCAATTAAGGGAAAATCTAATCAAGACTATGAAGTTTGACTAAGTAAAGGAACCTCAGATATGAGAGAAGTTAAAATAGGAGTTTCTGGGATTTGAATAAACCTTAAATCCCTTAAAACAAGTATTTTTATTTTTTAACATAAAAGATAAAATAAAAAAAAACTGTAGGATACTGGAAACACTGTTCACCAACTACTCTGGAAACACGATACACCTACTGATAGATGACCTATTGATAGATGACCTACCGATAGGTGACTTATTGATAGATGAACTACTATCCTGGAAATGTTGTTCAACCTACCAATAGATGACCTATCGATAGATGAACTTCCATCCTAGAAACACTATTCAACCTACAAATAGATGACATACCAATAGATTACCTACTGATGACAATGTTCACAGAGCTAGAATCACTGTTCATGGAACTAGAAATTTTGTAAAGTGTTAGAAATAAGTCACCTTGGGTTGAACTAGAATTTTTGTAAAGTGTTAGAAATAAGTCACCTTAACCTACCAGAACACCACAAACACCATATTTTCATAATGGAATGGATCATAGAGGTTTGATTTGATACATTAGATACCTCTCAAAACATTCTATTCCTTAAGAATCCAAAACTAACCTAGAGAGGAAATAGAAAAGCGGTCGTTAGAACAACCACCCCACAAGATATCTCTCAAGGCTCTCACCACCATTGAAGATCAACCGATTCATAAAAAGAATAATTCCAAACCACAAAAAAACCACAACGATCTTCTAAACACTCTTCTAGGGGAGAAACCTCTTAAAATAGAGAATAACACAACAAGCAACAAAGGAAATCCATCTCATAAATGGAAATGATCTAAAACCATCAAGCGAACAATGTTATAAGAGAAGATATAAACATAAAATAGATAAGGGTAATGTGCATGTATCTGTGAATCATTTTCCAAAGTTCTCTCCTCCATGACACTATGAAACCACAAGACATGAACCAGGGTGATAGAACACCCACACAACACCTTCTCCTTATAGCCCTAGATCTCTACATGTTTATCCTTGACGGTTGCATCATCATCCACATCGATCTCTCCATAATCTATGATTTGAGAGTTTCCATGAGGATAATAAAGGAGCTACGACATGTGAAAAACATCATGTATCCTTCTCATGTGAGGGGTTGGTTTGACCCGATACGCCTGGAATCCAATACGAGCGAACACTTTGAATGGTCCAACAGACCAGGGGAAAAGATTACTCCCATGACCAAAACTTTTCATCCCAAGATAGGGAGTCACCTTCAAAAACATGTGATCACCAACATCAAACTCTTGAGGTCTCCTCAATTATCAGAATAGGATTTATGATGATCATGTTCTACCTTCATCCTCTCACAAATCACCTGAACCATCTCTATTGTGTTCTATACTAGTTCTGACACAAGAATTGTGGACCCTATGACCACAGTCCAGCACAATGGAGAATGGAAATTTCAAACATAAATGTATTCAAACAATTCCATCCCAATGATGGAGTAAAAAATACAATTTTTTGAAAACTCTACTAAGGGTAATATCCTCCTCAAATAACCTCAAAAATCCAAGACATAATTGTGAAAAATGTCTCCAAGAGTCTGGATGGTCCACTCTGTCTGACCATCCCTCTGTGGAAGACAATCAGTGATAATGAATAGATAAGAACCAAAATAATATTGGATAATTCTCCACACTATGGACTTAAAACAAGTATCTCAATCAGACATGATCTTCGTCGGGAATCCATGGAGTCTCAACACCCCTGATAGATATTGCCTAAAAAACCTTTAATAAGCTTGACTCCTTGATTGCTATGAAGTGGGATGATTTCATCAAAAGTTCCACTACTACCCATAAAGCATCATAACCTCTCTTTTAATGAGGTAAAAAACTAAAAAAGTCCATCAAGATGTCTTATCAATTCCACCGAGGGACATATAATGCATGGATGAATCCATCATGAAAACAGTGCTTGGTATTCAGCTTCTAGCAGACCAAGCATCGATACAAAAACTCTATAACTTTTGATTCAACCCAGCCCATCAAAAATAACTCCTTAAATATGAGTACATTTTTTCCCACCTGGATGTACCACTAAATTAAATATATGGAACTCACATAAAAAACGTTCATAAATCCCATTAACACAGCTGGAGCATTTTTCCCACCGAATGACATCACGTTTAACTAGTAATGCTCGTGACGTCAACTAAAAGTTTCCTTTAGAATATCCTCATATTTAAAATGAAAATCATAATACCATGACTAAAAATTATTCTTAAAGAACCAACTTGAACCCTTCAGTTGATCAAATAAATCATCAATCCATGGAAGAGGAAAATAGTTCTTCACTATGACTCAGTTCAAGCGATGATAACGGATACACCACCACAAACTATAACATTCCTTCTGCATGAAAAAACCAGTGCACCCCATAGTGACATTCTTATCCAAATGAAAACAAACTAAAATATACCATAGAGGTGTATTCATTAATCCCAGAACTAAGAAGGCACCATCCAATATAATACATCAAGATAGGAGACACTCCTGGCTATAGCACGATCCCAAACTCAATCTCTAGTTGAGGGGGTAATTCTACAACCTCTTCTGGAAAGAAATCATGGTACTCTTCTAAAACCCTGGGAAATGCCGACTGCTGAACCTATGAGGAACTCAACAACATCTCATTAATCATGGTTTTCAAGGAAGGAACACTCCTCTAACACATCGAAGGGTCTCACTTTCCCATAAACACCTTTGTATTTCAATCATCATTTAATAAAACCACCTGCCTCCTGAAGCAATCCATAATAGCTTAAACCAAATACAAACAATCCATGCTAAGGATGACACCATTTGGTTGTATCTATAAACATAGTAAAAATCCCCAAGAGTGGTGCTTCCCCAACACTAGATCATAGTCTCTACATACTTCAAATAAGGCTGCTTGTCCTCCTACTAGCATAGTCAACACCAAGGTAACTGGAATACTCTCTACCTCATCTCCCAAAGCATGGAAAATGACATGTCATATGAAGAAGTACATCACTTCTAAATCAATCTAGGAATCCACACAAGTAGAAAACAATAAAAGGGTACCTCTAATGACATCTTGATCACCTGGTGTTGGTAACGCTAAAGAATAAAGCTTCCCATGACCTGATCCATGGCCTCCCTAACCCTAATGATGACAACCTCCATAGACACACTCTTATCTATGAGTATAAGAGGAATTATGGGGTTGTCCTTTGCCTGCCCCACCAGCTCTTCACTGATCCAAAACTAGTGAAACCTGCTAATGATGCATCGTCTAGAACTACATTAATGGTGGAACCTGAAGCAGAACACCTGATGCATGATGACTGCTCAGAAAGGTCAGGTACTCTTACTGTAGATGACATCAGCCTCCAAAATTTAAACAAGTACCTGATCCCATGGCATAGGTCTAAGAGCCTCTGTCCCTGGAAAAATATGATACAGTGGGCTAGGACCTACCCCAACCGAACCTAAAATATTCTTTCCTTGAAAACCAAGAACCCCAGACCACAACTCTACTTTGTGAGGAATCTTGAAAACTCCCCTCTCATGATGATATAGTTCTGGATAATGTCCTCTCGATTACCTCATCCCTCACCAGCACCTCAAGATTTGTCTTCCACATGAACGGGGAGACCTGACACTAGATCTATATATGAAAAGTCTTCACTAAATACCTCATTTTGGACTCCTCATCTAGAAACATGTCCAAATCATATAAAAATGGTTCATAAAATAGATTCCAAACACTCACACACTATATATCCCCTATCAAAGGGAAAACATCTCCTTACGACTAGTTTCCTTTGTGATGGAAGAATGAATCTCGACTATGAACTGGTACCAGAACTCAACCTGTGAGACTACCAACTCCTCAAAATCTCCGAGGAATAAGAAACCCCACCGGATCACTACTCTAATCATAATTGTCACAACCAATGATACCCAATGCTCTTTCTGAGCACAAATTGAACTGAAAGCTTTCTCAACCTCCTCTAAGTAGACTTTCATGACTGTATATAAAATAGATCCCACATATGTCTAAAGGCTCTGGTGTTGAAACTCTCAGAGTTTCTTCCTCCAAGTTTCATCATTATAATCCTCTACACTATGAGGATCTGCCAACACCACCTACTGGAAATATTCTGCACGAACCAGATAAGGATGTTGAACTAGAGCCATACCTGAAAAAGAAAAATTATCTTGAACTACAAAACATGGAAAATGGAATAATTTAACATTAATTTTTTTTTTAATTTTTTCATTTTAGTTTAACATTTCCTAGGGTCTACCCATTCATACACAGATGAAAAGAACAATGATGCATGATCCCTACATAGATCTCTACACTAGAATAATCATCACTTCGTTTAGTTATCACTGTAAACATAAAGGTTGATGCATCAGATCATAGAGGGGGCCAAATAACCATGTCTCAGTCGATCTCTAGTGTTTATAGTACTTGTTGAACATAGTTAACACCTTTTCCCTAAAAAACCATGTAAACTCACTTGTACCTAACTCCAAACTCAATCATATCCCTCAAACAGAGCTCTAATACCACTCTCTCATGACCCCTCCCCACAAACTGTGCCCCTGCTTGGCTGGTAATGTGAGAAGATAGATAATAACCCTCAATTCCTACCTCCAGTAGGCCCTCGGTTGTTGTCTAGCACCGAGGGTATAGTAAACACACCGATTTGATGCATTACACTCTAAGAGAACACATGCGAAATAGAGAGATAAGAAAGATACCAAAAAACTCAGGGTTAAACAAAAATATAAAATAAATCCCAAGTACACATAATTAATGTCATGAAAAAATACTACAACTAAAAGGGGAAAACTGCATGTACCAAAGGAACATA
Organism: Viscum album; assembly: GCA_963277665.1. Classification (NCBI taxonomy): domain Eukaryota; kingdom Viridiplantae; phylum Streptophyta; class Magnoliopsida; order Santalales; family Viscaceae; genus Viscum; species Viscum album. The sequence continues at coordinate 1,610,080,668 of OY728140.1, forward strand.
AAACTGTAGTGACCAAAAATTCCAAACCTCTCCTAAAAACCCGTAAATTAGGAGTAACCAGACTGATCTCCAACCTTCTCTAAGTGACCTAAAAATAGATTATATAATGTAGGGTGATTATAATAGTATACTCAGTAGGATCCTCCACGAGGCCTCTCATCCAAAAGTAAATAAAACATGCTAAGACATAGTGAAAAACAAGTGTAACTAAGTCATTGCCAAAATATTTATACTAAGTTCCCATCCTCACTATGGGTACTCTCACCTAGAGTCAAATATAAGAGTATAAAATATAATAAAGGATATCAAGGGTACTTGGATACCACTTTACCACGGTTTTTCCACTTTTCCCCAATGTCACATATCCTGAGCATCTATCTCCAAAAATCCTAGGTCAAAGAAACCTGGGTGTATCACCACAACATGCACCTCACACAACTAAGAACCACAAACACATAACCAAAAGTAACCATGTAGTTACTAGGATCCACCATACCCCACATAACATGTATCAAAAATTGGTTATTATACCCCAAGACAATACAACTCGTGCAATTACTAAGGATCATCATTTCATCAAACATATACACATTATAACTATAGTATCACATAAGATACTATATCCAGAAAATATGTGTGTGAAATAAACACAATCCATTATAGTCATATACACACATACATGGAAAAACCTAACCACCGTGCATACAATCAAAAGAAACTACCATGAGAATAGATTGGGGCCAAAGGGGGAAGTCATCCATCCATCCCAGCACTGGAATGTTTGGGAAAACACCCCAAGGTCTCAGAATCCCTGGTGTGTCAATTTCCCTAACCAAAATAGTGGAGTATCATATAGGATTATGAAAATGACATGGTATAATATATCTCACAACCACACTATGGGAAAAACCTATTCCTAGACTCAACTACATGTAACGTCTCTCAGACTCCTGGCTGCCACTTCTAAGACTAGATATCCTATAAGAACACAACCATTTAAATATCTATATTAAGTTACATTATCCATTTTTATCAGTTAAAATTTATTTTAATTAATTATTTAAATGGTAATTAACCATTATCAATTCCATATTACATTTAATTATCATTCTAACCCATATCAATGCCCTTCAGGCATAACCAAACCGAGTCCAAAGTTCCTCATAATTATAACCTCAGCATTACGTCATAGAAAGCTCCAACCCCACGGGTTAAACATAATTTATTGATTTATTTAACAACATTAAAATTTTCCAAATTTATTAGTATTCTAATAAAGTATTATAATATACCAAATCCAAGCATCTCAACTCAATGAGTAGATAAACTACCCATCAATGTTTTCCACTGGTAGTAGGAGCATAGGCCCATCCATCCTTGAGAAGAAAAACACGAAAATCACATAAAATACACCACCCTTCTTCTCCTCTTTTTTGAAGGAGGGTAAGGAATACCATTTTCCTCAAGAAATGGGGATGGTAAATAGATAAAAAACAATAGGTTCAATAGCAACCAATTTCAAATCGATGGGTAAGCCCAACTTCAACACATTCCATCATCCCTGGTGTCCTCCCAAACACCCACATGCATAACCCAATGCATATCACCACTCTAGGCATCAAATTCCACCACCAATGCCACTATTATTCCCTTCCCGCACATACCACAATATCCTTCTAGGATCACACCACAACACAATATGTTGTAAATAAATAACATAGAAACTGGGCTATTTCCCTTAAAAAAGGAATTTTTCCTTCACAAACAATGATCACTCACAGTTCCAAAGCATAAGGTGCTTGTGATTTATAATAATGTGGGTAAATAATAACCTTATGAGTCATTATCTTTATCACACAATCAATTCTTTATTTCATATTGAATTAACTAATTCATTTCAACAAACATAATTGCTTCTATTGAATTATAATCAAAGCATAACAATACCAATCGGATCCGTTAAACATGCATATGTATCATTGAACAATTAATTTACTATTAATCTCATCTTTACATTATTTACCAATTTCCTTCAAGAACGAAATGATAGATAAGAAAATAAAAGATATCATACTATTTATAAAATCAGGAGGAAACGACATCGCTAGGTAATTGATACTAACTCTTTAACGGTTCAAATATTTATTATGTCATATTCATTGTGATCCTGTGGGCCAAAACATGATAGCTCTATGACTGCATGTAAAAAAAATAGAGAAGCCATGAATCCACTACCTCACAGGGTTTCTAACGTTCTTTTCCTGAGAATGTGCCAACACAATAGGTCATGATCACCTCTCCCACAACAGTTGTATCCACCCGATGATGTCGCGACACAACGGTATCATCCAACACCCATGAAAGCTCCATTAGAAACATGGAGATGACATGCCATCAAATTTAAAGGAGAAATAGGAGGAAAAAAATCAGGGAACCCAGAATTATGAAGGTAGAACATACCTTATATTGAATATGGATTGACACTACCTTGTTACACAAAAATGATGGGGTGCACATGCAATTGGACAAACTCCAAGGAATAAATGATCCAAGGATAGAATAATAACACAAGTCCATATGAAAAAAATTACAGGGTCCCTAACACTAAGATAAAGGATAATGAATAACAATGGAGAATGATATCTTGTCCCTCTTGAAAATCTAAACAGAGCATCGATTTGGATTTTCCATTTAAGGAATATTTGGTCAATATTATGTGGTTTGACAGAGTAAAGGAACCTAGACACTTGGGAAAATTAAGATAGGAGTTACGGGATTGGAATTGGCCTTAAATACATTAAAACAAGGCATTGAATGTGTTTTATGTTAATGATAATGTCAAAGGGGTGAAACTATAGGATGTTGGAAACATTGTTCACCGAATGATCTGGAAACACAATACACCTATCGATAGATGACCTACAAATAGATGACCTACTATCTTCGAAACACTATTCAACCTACCGATAGATGACCTACCATCCTAGACACACTATTCAACCTACCAATAGATGACCTACTGATAGATGACCTACCCATAGATGACCTACATCCTAGAAATGTTGTTCAACTTACTAGTTGATAAATTAACAATGAAACTATTCACAAAACGGGAAACAATGTTCACAAAACCGAAAATTTTACAAAGTGTTAGAAATTAGTTACCTTGACCTCCCAAAACACCTCAAACACCTTATTTTCACAATGTAATGGAATGGATAGGTCTGAGTCATTACATGTTTGGTAGAATCATATGGATGTTCACCGCATTCCCTCCAAGGTACATTCATGTACACAGTTAATTTCAAGTAAGTTGAATTTATTTTTTATAATATTTAATTGATAAGATTCTAAAGGAAATTTGGATAAGAATTAAGATAAAATAATTGATAAATTAAATATGATTATTATTTTATTCGAGAACGATTTATCTTAAAAAATGTGTAAGAATTGAATTCTTAGTTTTATTAAATTCCTAATTAATTTCATGCATCTGGATGATCATGAGCATAGAATAGACCATTGTATGTGGTTGGATTTATTTAATTTAATATTAAATTAAATTGTTGACTTATGTGCCTTCTCTCCTCTTATTTTATAGGGTCTGTGCTCCCATGGTTTCATATATCTAAAACATTTTCCATTATATACATGTGAGTAAAAGAATATATAAGGGATTGAGATCCTAATATAGTTGTGGTGGTTCATGTTTGGAGCCAAGGAAAAACCAATCCAAGAAAGATACATTGGGGAAAATGTGGAACGCTTTAACACAAACAATAATTTGTTCATGGTGTTATCCCCTAGGTCAACGGTTAGTTTATCCAATTCTATATAAACTAAACATTAGTAAAAGATCGTGATCATTCCACTTTATTATGTTATTTCTATTAAGTTAAATGGTTATTTCAATATATAATTTTTTCATGGTCACATAAATTAATGAAATTAATGATCAGGAAAGATAGAATTAAAATAAATTGGCTTATGGGTAAATATTATCTAAATACATGGTTAATTAATTATATAAATCTTGTTAAAATTAAAAATAATGTGATAGAGATAATAAATAGAAATTATACATAAAAGGATAAAATCCCCCAATAATATATATTATGTTGGTATATCCTTCCACTGCATTAGTTAAAATTGATCCATCATTAAAAGTGAATGACCATATAGAGTTGGTGTGCATTATTTTATAGTGGAATTATAATGTGATGTTTTGGATTGAATTAATATAGTTTACATAAAGTGTTGACTTCCAAAAAAGGACTTGGTGTAACTGAAAGTCAATGGTTAAGGAAATCCAAATTAAGGATTTCAAGATTGGGGAGTCCACTCAACATATCAAGGAGATGTGAATTAATGGATTCGGAATTTAAAATTCCTAACTAAACCCATTTATATTTATTGACCAACCTCATTTGGAGTAATAAGAAGGGGAATATGGATCATTTCCTTTAGAAATACAAGTATCAAGATACTATAAATCCAATTATGGGGGCTATTGAGTTTCGATAAAATAGTGGGAGGCTAATAAATAAAATATTTATTTATTTTTCTAAAATTATTAGATAATATACTAAAATTATGTGTATATTATTTTTTATTAATATTATAATAATGAAATCAAACATATCATTGATATCCATAATTGAGAAGTACAACCTCTTTATTGGTACAAATTTCAATGAATGAATAACATGCCTATTTTTCATCCTTCTCTGTGAACGGAAATTATAGGTGCTTAAAGAACCATAACCTAAATATCTTGGAAATGAGGCTAGTGATGAAGAGTTAAAACTCTTTGAGATACATTTAAATTATTCCACATATGTTTAATGTTTCATGCTATCATCCATATCCCATGAGCTTTTAAAGTAACATGAGGACATGGATGTGTATGACATGATGTCTCATCATAGGGATCTCCATCAAGATAAGGTGAGACAAGATAGTTATGATATCTCCAATGCTTTTTTTAAAACTAATCTTAGACATTTTGTGATATTTGGACATCATATATTCAATATTATTAGATTCAATGAACAATTATACATCTTTGGGATTAGATTCCATCACGATTTGTATACATATCTCATTATTTCATTACATCCCAAGACCTTATCCAAATTTATTGTTAATTACATGTTGAGAAATAATGATAAGAGTGTTTCAAAATATCTTACTTTGATTTTCCAAATTCATAAGGACATGGGGTGTGAAAAATCCCATGGTTATTATGGTGAATATGAAAAGTAAGAATAAGGAAATGGGACCTCAGACATATAAAAATTCTAAATATCCCATGCATTATCCTTCCATGAAGTAGAAGATCTAGAGGCAAGCTGAAGAAAAAGAGGTAGAATATTTTGTGTATGGTAGGCTAGGCCACTAGAAGAGGAACTACTCCAATAAATAATAAGATGGTAAAGGTTTTTTCATTATTGAGTATAATCTTTCAATATATACACATTGGTTATTATATACTATTTTGGGGCCTACATCTTTATCATGATGAAGGAACCAAGTATATTTTGAAATATTTGCAGAGGAGAGGTGGGTTTTAGAGATGCTAATAGAGTGAGGATAGATACTTTAGTCATTGGTGACTACCACCTTTCATTGTAAAGGGGAATGATTTTAATTTTTAAATATTGTCATTATGTACCTATGGTTACCAAGAACATAATTTTTTTATCTTGACTTGATATAGATGGGTTTATTTTAAATTTTCTAAATAAAATTTGTTTTTTTATAAAGACAAAATATGTTATGTAATGAATAATTTATAGAATAGACTTTATGTATTAAATTATGAAAACAAGTAACATCAATTGATAATGAATAATATTTATAGGACTCATATAACACCCAACATTTTCATCACCATCTTGGTCATGTAAACAAGAAGTTTTTTAAAAATCTCTTTCCAGATGGTTATTAATACTCCTATGAGATAAACCACTTGAATTATTTCATGCTTGTTTATAAGAAAAAATGACCAAACCACCATTTGGTGGATAGGGTGAAAGGGAAACATGGCTTCAATGATTGGAACACACTGATGTGTGTGAACCATTTCAAGTAGAAGCTAGAGGTGACTATTCTTCCTTCATAACTTATACTAATGAATTGAGTAGAAATGGGAATATATACGTGATGAGGTATAAGTAAGATTCCTTTGATAAATTAAAATAATTCTAGAAAGATGTAAATAATAATCTTGGAAATAAAATAAAGAATCTTTCATTGGATCGATGTGGTGATTATCTTAACCAAGAGTTCATCGACTTTCTATGGGAGTTTGGGATTATATATAAACTCAATCCACCCTCACACCACAATGGAATAGTGTTAATGAAAGGAGGAATCATACCTGGTTAGAAATGGTAAGTTCGATGATGATTCATGCAGATATTCCATTTTCCTTCTGGGGATATTCAATACAAACTTTGGAATATACATTTAACTGACTTCAAACTAACATGGAACATAAAATTCCCTTCAATTTATGGAGTGGTATGAAACCAGATTTTTCACATTAACATTTATGGGGTTGATAGGTGTTTGATAAGTCCTTATCAGGAAACAAAATAGCACCCTGGGGATCAAATTGAATCTTTATTGGATATCCTAAGGAAACAAAGGGATTCTGCCTATAACACCCCACAGACAAGAAACTGACTGGTGTCTGATAAGCTATATTTTTTGAGAGAGAGAACATCCGAAAAAAAGTATATTGGGAGAATTATTGACTTCAATGATTTTGATGCTCAAGATACACAATAGTTGGTATAAGAACAGATTCCACAGGTCCTCGTGGAAGAAATAGTTCCTGAAACAGAAGTACTAATTGGGAGTGTAAGAGAGGTAATAGAACCATAGATATAAGGTATTCTATCACCGAAGATGGTAACTAGTTATTATTTTACAATGATGAACCTCTATACTACAAGGACGTAGTAGAGATCTCAAAATCTTCAAGATGGAAAGAATTTATGACTTATGAAATGGATTCCATGTATCTGAACTAATATTGGGTTTTGGTCAATGTGCTAGTTAATTTAAATCTAGTTGGATGGAAATGGGTATTCAAGAAGAAGTGGGAGATAGAAGGTAAAGTAAATACCTATTAACTATGTTTAGGTTCTAAAGGGTTTAAACAACATCATGGAATAAACTATGATGAATCCTTTTCACTAGTTCCCATATTTAAATCAATTAGAATTCAACTTAATATAGATGCTTACCGTGACTATAATATTTTACAGATGGATATAAAAACTAAATTCCTTAATGAGAACATTCATGAATGTGTATATATGAAACAACCCTAAGGGTTTGTGACTCCATTTTTTGCCAAGAAATAATTCGGGTTTCATTAATCTATTTATAAATTTAATCAAGAATCCAGGTCATGGAACATTTGATTTGATGAAGCCATAAATTAATTTTGTTTCCTTATGAATGAATATTATCCATGTTTTTAAAATAGGTTTGGTGTAAATATGGTCGTTATCCTTGTAGTATACATTTATGAAATATTACTTATTGGAAATGACAGACCTGTATTATAGTCAGTTAATGGATTGTTAAAAAAGTGTTTCTCCATGCAATACATAGGTGAATCAGCCTATATACTGGGGATCAATATCATTCGTGACAGATCCAAAATGATACATGGACTAAGTCAAAGTACATATATTTAACAGATATTAAATTTATTTAGTATGGAACAATAATAGATGTATTGGTTACAATGTCTCATGGTTTACATAATTTTAAGAAAATGTGTCCTTAGATACAACAGGATAAAGAGATAATGAGAAATATACCATATGATTCAGTGATAGGATCAATCATGTATTCCATGTTATGTACTATACTTGATTTTTCCAATGCATTGAGTATGGTAGGGAGATATCAAGTAGATCAAGGATAATAGCATTTGAATGTTGTTAAGTATATCCTTAAGTATTTGAGAAGAACTAAGGATAAGTTCAAAGTTTATTGAGGAGATGAGGATCAAGTCATCCAGGGTTATACTGATGATATTTTTCAGATAGATCAGAATGATTTGAAGTCATAATTAGGAAATGTTTTCTATCTCAATGAATAAGATGTGTGCTGAAAGAGTTCAAAGAAGCTGGTATTAGTTGATTGTGCAGTGAAGTGTGAGTATATAGAGACATTTAATGTATCCAAGGATTTCATTAAAATTTGGAAGTTTTTCTAGGATATTGATTTGGTGACTTGTAGTAAAGACCCAATCACATTGTATTGTGATAATACTATGGTGGTGGATCTTGTAAAGGAGCCAAGATCACACCAATGGACAAATAACATACTCCAAAAGTATTACCCCTTGGGAGATTTTTATAAAAATGGTAAAGTTGCAGTAAGAAGAGTTATCAATGAAGATAATGTGGTAGACCCCTTGACTAAAGGAATATATCAGCAGAATCATGAGTATCATGTGAGAGCTAGTGGATTACAGGTTGTTAGAAATTGGATGTAGTGAAAATGGGATTATGTTTGAGTTAGTGACCTATAACAAATTTATGTGTAAAATATGATAACCTTTATTCATGGTATTTAATATTAATAAACTTCTTATCACATTACGATTGTTATTTTTCATAACATAGTATGTAATAATCTCCCAAGAGTAGATGTCGCACTAAATGATCATTGTAGTTTCGCTCTATGATGAGAAACCAGATGTGATACAACACTATTCTTAAATATATGTTCTATATCTGTATAACATCATTTGTGGACACAAATTATATATTCTATCAAGGGTGGAGACTCATAGGACTTTTAGTTACCTTCTTATGGTGTACTACCTAGGTAATATCCAATTTGATATTTTGAGAACGAGACCTGCCAGTAAGAAATCCACATTTATGTGTGTCATTAGATGTTCATATCTGTGGATTTGTGTATTGTTATATAGACTTTAAGATTATTATTATTGAGTATTATGAGTCAGGTAAATTGATGTTTTAATGAAAACTGTGAAAATAGATGTTCACTGTGAGGTAGGATATATTGGGTGTGTCACAATTAATATTGCATTAATGAATAATGTTAAGAAAGGATTTGTCCCTTCTTTTTAAAAGATTATGATATCTTAGTCCCTTTTATGAAATGATATAGCCAAAATAAATCCATGGCCATGGTTTTATATATGAAATATCAATTTTAGGGTAGTCAACGAAAGAGACATCGATCACATAGGTTGATGGAACCAACATTAAACCTTCTTGATTTGATATATCTTTATAAATAGATTATATTTCACGCTAAGAATTTATATGAGTTATCATGTCTATGTGGCATAAAATTCATTCTTTATGGGTACCTTGGTATATTTCTAGACACTAACCTTGGAGTTTAGGATATTTCTCCTAATTCAATCGAAAAATATTCCTAGAGGGTCACACATTAAGTGTATCCAGCAATTGTTTTTGGTGGTACACAATGTATTTGGAGAATCCTTTAAATACCTAGATAGATCCCTTCTCCAAGAATTATTCTATGAATGGATAGCATTCTTACTCCACCTCCAACTATGGAGTCAAGAGAGATCCAGGAGAACTCTTTGGAATCTGTTGTTGAGGCGATCTATGGTGGATGACACAAGTGCTAAGATCTATCATGCAAGCACCCAGAGATTCATATGGTTATGTTCAAAGATTTTTGGAACACCTGTGAATCACCCTATAGTGGATCTACTTTGATTCCTTAAATGAAATGACATAAAAATGAAAATCTATTGTTAGATACATCAATGAACAAATAATTCCATCAAGGTGATTCTTTATTTAATTGAATTAATTAAAATTAATATGTGATGATTCTCTCTCTTGGTTATGACATTCTATCCCTTTTCTATATTCTTTTATTAAATTTCATAGATCATGACGTATACCATTGTGTAAATCTCATATTGATCATCAATCATGAAAAATGAAATGTTGGGAATGACCCATTGAATGCTTCTGCTATGCTTATAACCTATAGGTAGTGAATGAAAATTCCTAGCATACTTTTCGTAGTCTAACCAACTAAGTAGATCAGGATCTCATGTGCTATTCCCCATCCATAAAATGTTTATAGATTTCATCACATGTCATACTAAGACAAAATATACATGTCATATTTCACATGGAAGGGGAAAAACATTCAAAACACTTCTCACACAAAATATTTCCTTTAAAAACCCACATACACATTAAGAAAATTTTAAACATTCACTAGAAAACTATTAAATCACATTAAATGGATAAAATTCGAGAAATTAATAAAATCAAAAAATTTAAAGATGTTGATTATGAATCATAATTAACTTTTAAGAATACATTTGAAATTATCCTTGAAAACCTAGTTTCAGTGATGAGTTTAAAATACCAATATTTCTATACACTATTTTGCCAATATATAGTAAAACACACACACACACATATTGTTACACAAATTAAAATTTCTCATCTGAACTTGTATGAATTTATATATATATTTACCTATGTATAAGTGGATAACACCAATAAAGATGAAAACATTTTTTTAAAAGAAACAACATTTATATATCCTTTTGAAATGAGGGAGAACCCCTATTTTAAAGCCAAAACATCTTTTAGAAAATGAAAACTCATTAATAAAATTCACTCGTAACTTTATATAACATAAAATGTGAGAATTAAATTTTTCAAGACTTTTACCAAACATCTAATTAGGATAGAACCTTTAAATTGAAGATGAAATAAAGTAAAACATGATTTCCACTAAAAATATTTTATGAACATAGTAAAATGTATTATTTTATATTTAAAAGATGTATTAAAAATTCAATAAGGAAAGAATGTATAATTTAATGAAATAAAATAAGGGGAAACCTAGGTGTTATTACACCTCAACAAAGTCCAAGATACTATAGAAAAGAGTGTGGAGTCCAAGATTCAAAAAAATTCCAAATTAAATTATCCCACCAGGTTAGAACATATTAAACCTTACCATAAATTTTGTGAAATTCAAATCCTTAAATGTACATAGAAAGAATAAGCTTTAAATTAATCTTCAAAAACACTATAAGTTAAAAATAAACCAAAAAACACCCCATGTGGATTTTTGTTTGGTTGAACATTACACAATATAGGGGAAAAGAAAACAATGGGAGAAAGGGTGTAGGAGTAAGGAGAGGGGGAAATGAAATCACCATGACCGATTTTTCCTTAAACTCACATGAAGAAACACCCATGATCGAAGTAATATAGGAGGAGAGGAAGGTATAGTCGTACCCAATGCTATCTATGATAGGATTTCCCCCTTTTAATTTTAGGTATCCCCTATGGATTGGCTACACTATTTTCCTAACCATTCACCAATATTGGGACCCTACTGGATGGCCTAGGCCTACCACATGGCTTGATAGGATATTCAAACAAACCATGTGTCAACTATTCATTTTAGCTCTTTTTTGTCGCAAACATAGTTGGATTATTGGTATAAAATTTTCCCTAGTTGTGTGCCAATTGTGAACCTATTTAAAAACACCAAAAAAGATTGATTTTAAAATCGATTGGCCTAAAAATTGAGGATGGGATTAAAAAAATAAACTAAACTAAAAAAATAAATAAAAACAAGTATGGGGTGTGATATAGAGTTGGATGTGTATAAAGGGGGATTGTGAATATGAAGTTTTATGGGGAATAGGGTCAGTCTATTTTTATTCATAACATTTTTGCGATAGGATTTTTACTCCGAATGAGTGCATAAAAAAGTTCAATGTTTGAATTAGTTTAATGATTATTTTTTAGGGAAACGTTATTTTCAATAGGTATTTGTAATGAATGTCCACTCCAATGAAAAAAATATCTGTAAAAAATATTCCTACCAATTATCTAACAAAACACTCTTTTAATCACAACTAATACACCACCGTAATATTTGTAATGAAATGTATATTTCATTAAAAATAAATATTTTTGGATGAAATATTTGTTAAGGAATGACATTTTTGTTTCAAATAGGTATTTACAAGAAAGGATATTTGTAATGAAATATATATTTCATTACAATAGTTCCTTTACGCTAACAATTTTGCAATAAAGTTTATACTTCATCACAAATAGTTCCTTCATGCTAAGGATTTTTTTTAAAGAAATAATTATTTCATATAAAATACGTCTCCCTCACCAGAGTGCATGAATTTTACCCAAAAATATACAAAATAGGACTCTATTATTTCACAAATACCCTCAGGAAAAAAATATATTTTTACAAAAAATGAATATTTATCACAAAAAACCCCTTTTAATAATTTTTTTGTGATAAATCACTATTCCATAAAAAATTAACCTTTGTAAAAGATAAAATATTTAATAGTGTGGATGAAATGAAAAAAATAATGTGATAATATTTTTTTAATATTATTTTCTCTCTCAATCAAAGTACATAAAAAAATTCAAAAATCCAAAATTTTACAATAATATTTGTTTGAATAAAAAAATATAATCTAATTTTTCTCAAACATGACATTGATAGGTTATCACCTCTATATAGATGTGTCCCCATGGAACCCAATATCATTATTTGAATTAATAAGACATTACCTTATACAAAAAAATTGATTAAACTCCCAAAAATTTATTTATAAGAATAATTTTACATTATATTCATACGACTATTATTAGATAACAAAAAACCGTATTAATTAACATATTAAATAATTAATAACAAAATATTATTTTAAATTTAATTTTTAAAATGAAAATAAATGACTTAAATATAATTACTGTAAGAAAATTAAATTTTAACAATATACATTTTATATTGTTATAAGTAATCCACAAAAAACCCTAGAGTGTTGAGGAAAGTCCTGTGGTTAAAATTAATTACCTTTTAACAACATAAATTATTTGAAGTTATATAATTATTAGTTGTTGTAAAAACTCATAAAAATCATAATATTTGTCATCATGCATTTAATATTTTCACAAAACATTAAACAATTTTTTTATGGGTTTCTAAAAAATTATAATTTTTCAACACATAGGTTATTTATTTTTATTGTTACAGTCATTGTATATTACATATATACATAATATCTAAAATATAACATTAAATTAAATATAAAAAACCCATTAATTTAGATAATATAAATTATACACACCACATATAGAAGAGTATTGAATGTCATAGTTTTAATTATTAAAATATTTAACATGGATAATTATAATCAAAGATTCTTAATAACCCATCACATTTGACAAACTAAATAATTTTCCAATATAGTGGAAAAATAAAATAAATTCCTAAAATTATAAAATTGGGAAGCTGTTTCTCAATCTACAGTTTTAATCTAAGGGGATGGTGTGCAAGGTTGGGAAATATTTGAGACAATATGTTCTTTATAAATATTTTGAAGTAGGTTCTTCTTGAGATAATGCCTTCTTTAAAAATAGTGTGAAGAAGTCATTGTTTGAGACATCACCTTCATTATGATATTCCTTAAGAATTAACTATAATAAAACAATTCCCACCCTTATTTTTTTAATATCTTTTATTTTTTTATGTTTTGATTATATATAAATTTACATACACATAGACGAAACAAATTTTAAAAACTAAAATAATATAGTATTTAATATTTTTGTTTATTCGGTATCTCTTTAATCAATGTATTTTGAAAATGTGACATAAAGTCCCAAAAAGCCTCCCCTTTTTTATGGTTGCGGTATTCGATATATTACTTAGCTTTTCTATGTGAGATTTAAACACCACCTTTCCTCCATTTAATGAATAATATATTATTTTTAATAACACATTAAAGTTAATAATGTATTTATAATAATATATTTTTATTGAATAATTATTATTTAATTATGTAAAGAATAATAATTAATAATTTCAAAGTAATGATTAATAATAATTCCATTAATGTTGTTAAAAATATAATTAATAATTAAAATATTATATAAATGATACGATTAATAATGTTATTAATAATAAAAATATAATTATTTTTAATTTCTAATACTTACAAACTATCAGGGAGGGAGAATTTAAAATACAGAAAAATTTCTAATACCAAATATAAAAAATATCATTAACAATATAATTAATTTGATATTTAAAAATAATTATTAATCATTATTAATCATTTTTTTTAATTATTATTGATAAATATTGTTTCTTATCATGTAAACTACTATTTATATTATATTTAAGAATAATAATAAGGATAATTATAATGATAATAATGATATATATAATAGTATTAAATATTATTCTTATTAAATTAATTAATTCAAAAATAAAAATAATAATCAAATTATAAGTAATATTAAATCGAAAATCCCTTATTTACTTTTTTATTAAAATAATTAATATTTTCTTTTCATTACCAAATAAATTATAATATTATTATTATTTGTTAAATAATAATTTGTTTATAAGTTCATTTTGACTAAATGATTATTTATAGTAAATTACATTAATAATAATATAATTATTAATTATTATTAAGTACGTTATTAATTAGATTATATATATCATTTTAAATAATTATTTATTACATTGTTATTATCGAAATAATGTAAACCATGGAAAGATCCATCGCCCCATAAAAATTATTATTATATAAAGGAAAAACATGATTATAGGAGAAATTTGAGGTAAAAGTTAAAAAAGCACCAAGAAAACAAACAAACAACACATGTCACCCTTTATTTTTTTTCCACCCCTTCCATGGTAGCCACCACGTCCTCTTGGGTGCCTTTTTCTCCTCCACAACTTTGGAGTCTTCCAAGAACCATCCTGATCAATTGTGCCTGAGGGTTCACCATCAGTTCCTTGGCCTCCAAGTTTAAAATTTTTTGAAGATGTATTGGGATCAAAATTATTTATAACATCCTCCTTGTCATCATTAACTAGAGACCCATCCTCCAATATATCTTCTTTTAAGTATATTCGACATTGTTGAGTATGCACACCCTCTTTGACAATCTGGGAAAAAATCAAAGTTAGAGAGGATACATTAAAAACAGATGTTTTCAAACTAATGGTACCTTTCATCTTACGAATATCTAGGTAGAGAGAATAACATTCAATACAATTGATATAGTCAAGCATTGTGAAAAATTTCACAACACCAATTTTGGGGTCTTCATTGGTATTACTTTATTATGAAAATATTTATTTTATTACTATTAGGATTATTATAAATCATTATTAATAGTATTATAAATTTTTAATAACTATATTATTATTAATATTAATATTTTTTATATTTATAATTTATTTTATATTTAATTATTAACTACTTATTTAGTTGAAATAATAATTATATTATTTACATAATTATTCATAATTATTATTGTAATTTTTTTAAATATTTTATAATATAATTAATATTTAATAATATTTTAATTGATATTATTTAATAATAATAATAATAACTAATAACACTACATAATAATATAATTAATAAAATAATACTTAATAAAAATTATGCACATAATTTTTTAAAAGTGTAAATGCTATGTTTTTTAACAATAAATTTTTGTTACGTAAATTTGTTTTTGTTTATTATATTTATGAAATAATTTTTAATTTTAGTTTTTTTTATATTAATAGTTACTATGTTATTTTTCATTAAGATTTTATTTATACCTAAAATTTTTATGCCTTACAAATTAACCTACTTGAAATATAAAAAAAATTCAAGTAGGTGACTCTGAAATCATATGAGACATAAATTATATGTATTATAGTAGCCTGGGTATTGTAGCAGCATTATTCACCAGAGGGTCTTTGGACCAAAAATATGGGCCTTCAGGGACATGTAATGTGATTTAATACTCACTAGGCATATAGGCCAAGTAATGGGTCTCCTCTACCTAAAAAAATAGGTCTATTATTTTAATAGAAAATAGGCTTCATCCCCAAATTTAAAAAGACAATAAAATAAATAAAAAATAAAATAATGTCCTTAATATAATAAATAGTAACTATTAAGTACTAAAATAATATATTTCATAAACCAAACATTGGACAAACTAAATAAATATATACCATAAATAACTAAAAATGAAACTAATTTCTTCCAAACAATTAATGGTAAAGAATTTTAATGACACAAAATATTGTTTTTTGAAAACATAATATTTGTACTCGAAATTTTTAGTGGAGATAAAATTTTATCTATAAATAATTTTTTTTGTTTATTATTATTTTCAACATTCCTTTTATTTTCAAATAATTTTTATTTTTAAAATATTTGTTTTAAATTTCATTTAGAAATTATTTATACTATATTTTATGCAAATATTTTTTTTCAAGTGTAAATGTTATGTTTTTAATCAATCATGTTCATGTCATGTAAATTAGTTTTTATTTTTTATTTTTTTTTTGAAATTATTTTTTTCCCAATTTTTTTTAAATTTTTAGAATGTGTGTTAAATTTCATTTAGATTTTATTTATGAATTTTAATTTCTACACCTTCATGTTTTCTTAAATTAAATATAACAACATTTAAAGTAGGAGACTCTGAGGCCCTATAAAATATAAAATATAAAAATAATTAAAATTAAATTTGATGCATTGAGTAAACATATAAAAATAATTTCTTACAAAATTAATTATATATAATTTCATTGGTATAAAATAATTTTTTCTCACAACATAAAATTTGTACCAGTAATTTTTTTTGGGATAAAATATTTTTTAAATTAATTTTTATTGTTTCTTATTAATTTTTCATTACTTTTTATTTTTAGTTATTTTCTATTTTTAAAAAAAATATTTTAAATTTTCATTAGATGTTATCTGTATTGTATTTAATGTGGTTTTTTTAAGTGTAAGTATTAATTTTTTAATAAATAATATATATTCCATGTAAATTTTTATTTTTAATATATTTATGAAACTATTTTTATTTCAAATTATATTTTATTTATTTAGTTAGTGTTTCAGATTTCATTAATATTTTTTTTATACATTCTGATTTATACGCCTTCAAAATTTATAGGTCACCCAAAAGAAAAATTAGTAAGACACCCAAATTTAGATGCCTTTAGTTTAAACACTAATCCCACATCTTGGATTCTTATCCACTCCATTATAGTACTTTAGAAATATATAAAAGCAGCCCAAATGTTATTGTGGTACTCTTATATTTTTTTTATTTTTTTCAATTCTCACACACAAGTGGTTTTGAGACAGAAAGAGGAATGATTTGCAGACAACATAGAAGAAGTTTGGAGAAATAAAATCAATTAATGATACAATTATACTAAGATTTAATGTTTAATCCATATAATATTAAACTAATGTAACATATTTTTTCTTACTAGAGAAAAAATAGTAAAATATGTCTATGAACAATTGTAATGTACAACTCTACATCGTTCTCGATTATGTAGTATGAAAAAAATTTCTTATTGTAATAGGCTGAAACCCATCATGATAAATAGTTTGTGATGATGACCTTTGACCAAATCTTTTATCGATCATTAATAATTTCCTCTATACTAAAGAACCCACCTTTATCAGTGCTTGAAATGTGTTTTATTAGTGCTTAAAATCACTGATAATCTAATCAATGTTTAAAGTCGTGTCTTTTATGGGTGCTAAAAAATCTCATAAAAGGTGTATTTATTGGAACTAAAACAAAATACATGATAAGGCCCCCCTTTATTAGAATTTTTATTTTATCACTGACAAAGCCACGTATTATGAGAACTTTTTTAGCACTAATAAAGACCACCAGTATGAGTACTAAAAAAAGTACTAATAAAATCTCTATTTATAAAGCCAAAATAAATGATATCAAAGTATGTATTTATTAGTGCTTATATTTTAGACCTGATAAAATGGGGCTTTATCATCACCATTATCAGCATTTCTATTTTGGAACTGATAAGGAAACCCATTATGAGTTATTTTTTTAGCTCTCATAAATTCCAACTTTATTAGTGCTAAAAATGCTGATAAAAGCCTTATTTATCAGCTCTAATTATATTCTATTAAAGGTTGTATTTGTTAGTTCTCTTATTTTAGAACTGATAATAGGGGGGCCCTTATTAGTGCTTTTATTTTATCACTGATAATTATACCCAATATGAGTGGTATATTTTTCACTAATTAAGGCCACCTTTATTAATTCAAAAAAACGATGAAAAAATCACCCATTATTAGTGCAAAAAATAGTAATAAAGGTTGTCTTTATTAGTTAATTTGTTTCTGATAAAGGGAGACTACATTAGTGATTTTCTCAAGGACCTCCTAGATCCTATTCACCATTGTGCACCAAAACGTTTCTTAATACTCATCCAGCTTTGTGCTCACCGCAGCATGCACTTGGACTCAATCTTTTGACCTCCATTTTGAAATGAAAACCCCTTTAGTGCTTCCCTAGGAATGTTTTTATTGTATATTTTATGATATTTTTATTTATTTATATAAATTTATGTAAATATTTTGTATCCATACATTTATATATATTTATATAGAAATTTTTAAATACATTTATAAAAAATATGTTTCTGTGTGAAATATATATAATTATATTCATTTCAATATATTACATATTAAATTTAATTTATATATATTAGAATATAAATATAAATATAAATTTCTTTATTAATGAACACATTTGTATATATAAACATTACATATAAATCATTATTGGTATATATATATTAATATATTTTTATAAAATAAAAGAAGGGTAAGATATTGTTTTAAATAAACTATATAATAATTAATTCCATATTATTTCTATAATTTTTTTTAATAATTATTTAAAATATTTTTATATATTTTATATTCAGATATAAAATTTATAAATTACATATATATTTATATTTCAATATATTTTATAATATATGTATACACATTTATATATAATTGGATATTTAGATATACAATTTTTATAATGTATTTATAAATATTTATTGGAAATGCATTTATATACTCTATTTAGTGATAATGATATATTTATAAAAATACATTTATATATAATGTATTTAAAAATTATTCATACACACACATATATACACATATTTGCACATACACGTACACATTTATATTTCAGACATACACACACAGATATATACTTATATGTATTTATTTACATATATTAGAATATACATATATATATATTGACACACACATATTTATATATAATCGTTACTTGTATAGGTATATATATGTATATATATATATTATTTCAATTTTATAATGTAAATAAAATGGATAATTTTTTATTTTAAATAAAATGAAAAATAAATATTTTTTTCAATATGGTTTGTATATTAAAAATTGAAATTATTATGAAAACATTTTTAAATATTTATTTTTATAGAAAATTAATTATCTATAAATATAAGAAAATATGTATATAAATATTTATAAATTAAAATAAAATATGAAAAATGATAAAATTTCAAAAAAATAATATCTATTTGAATGTAGGACTAATGAAGAAATTCAATCTCCACTAAAAAATGACAAGAAGAACCTCTTAAATGATGGTGAAAACCAATCAAATATTGAAACATTAGGGAATATCGACTAAAAATTCAGTTTTAGAGGCCTTCTCAGCCTTTTTGACATCGGAAAACGATGATCATGATCCCCATGGTCAACATGACGTTTATCACTTCACAAATATCGATTTGATATGTGGTAGAACCTAAATAGACTGTCGATTCAAAAATTATCATCATTTGAAGTTTAAGTCATGTTTTAAAATTATCCTATATCGTTCATTAATTTATTTAATTTTTCTATCATCCAATTATTATTAAATGATAATTACTCATTAATAATTAGAAAATTATTAATTAATATTATTTTTTATCTATTTTATAAGTCAATTTTCACAATATATCCTTTATATCAAATGTAAATTCACTTTTAGTTTTCTTTAAATCATATTTAAAATAAATATATTATAATTAAATAAATATAAATATAAAAATATTTTAATATGTTAATATGTTATTTTTTATTATATATTTTTTTATTAAATATACCTTTTATTATTTCTAAAGAAATCACTAATAATGGGTGATTCTTTTCAGAGATAAAATTAATGCATTGATGAATGGGGTCTTTTATCAGTTCTTTTTACTCATGTTGAAAAATGCATCCCATTATTAGTGATTTCAGGTGTTGTTGATAAAGGGTAGTGTTTGATATTGCACAATTTTTAGTAATGATTTTATGACCACAACTCAGTGATTTCTTTTGTTTCACTAAATCCTTTTGTGACCACCATTGGTGGTCCCTAATGATAAGCACCCAAAACATGATGGAAACAAGTTGAAATTGTACATGAAAAAAATATGAACAACAATTGAAAATATTATTCATTCTATAGGCTTCATGATGATCCATTTTTTCAGTGGATTTCTACATATAATGGTAAAAAAGAAACATTTTTCTAGAAATCCCATAATTTGGACACTATTTCTTGATCTAGGGTTGTTTTTGGGTTCCCTTTAGTAGAAAGGAGGTATATATCTATGATAGTGACTTCTATATAATTTTTATGATTAAGGTGATACCTCATTTACTTCATTCCATAATAGATGTTTTAAAAAAATATTTTTTTGTTATATATATATATAATTAAAAAGTATTTAACTATTTCTATAATTGGTATTACTTTAATCAATTTATTTTGAAATTATTACATAAAATTCAACCAAACCTAAAATTTTATAAGGTTGTGATCCTTGAAATTTTTTCCAAATTTTCAATGTGGGATTCATACACCAATTTTCCATTAATTAAGATTAAAGATAAAAATGATCAATGATAACATATATATATAATATATAATAATTATTTAATAATATAATTAATATTTTGAAATAAATATTAATTAACAAATATACAGTAATGAATACTAATAATGTCATTAATATTGTTAAAATTATAATTAATAATAATAATGTTTCTATATATTTTAAATAATAATATAATTAAAAATGAAAAAAAATTATTAATGATTTATAATACATAGAAACATTAAGTTATGGGGGATTAAAAAACTAAATAATTTCTAATAAGGAATATAAAAGATATATTTAATTATATAATTAATTTGATATTTTAAAATTATTTTTAATAATTACAAATTAATTATTTTTAAATATTATTAGGAAATATTGTTTTGTTTCATGTAAATTGTTTTCAATAGATTTATGAATAATAATAATAATGATGATCTATAAAATAGTATAAATATTATTCTTATTTTATAGTATTATTAAAATATAAAAATTATATTATTATTATAATTAGAAATAAAATATATTTTTTAGTTAGTAAAATAATTAATAATTTTTTTATTGTCAACTAAATTACGATAATAATTTTTCAAAATATTTTTTTATTGAACAATAACTATGCACATTTAAAATGTTCACCATGAATAATAAAGACTTGATAATAAAGTCATGATAATAAGAAATTAATGATAATGAAATCATTATAAAAATCTATTATAATAAAGTCCTGATAATATAATTTTTATAGTAAAGTTCTTATAATAATGTCACGATAGTTTTACGAAAATAATGATAATTTTATTTTATTAATGTCAAAATAGTAATGTTTTACAAGTTGTCAATGTCGTTCACATGAAAAACAACAAATATATTATGTTTCAACTTAGTATATTTGGAAGCCTATAAAATATAAAATACAAGTATAATTTAAATAAAACCTAAAACATAGACTAAACATATAAAAAATAGTATAAAATATAAACAATTTCATAAATATAATAAACCAAAATTAATTTATATTACAAAATCATTATCAATTAAAACAAATTATAATTCAAAAAATTATGTGCCTAAAATATAGTATAAATAACATCTACAAAAAATTTAAAGCATTGGTTAAAAAATAAAAAAATAACTCACAAAATTGAATTCAAAATAAAAAAGGAATTTTATTTTACACAAAAAATGTTGTTTGAAAAAACAAATTACATGTATAAATGTTATGTTTTGAAAAAACAAAGTTTTCACCATTGAAATTTATTTTCATTAATTTTATTTATGAAATTATTTTTATTTTCAATTATTTTTTATATGATTAAAAAGTGTGTAAAAATTCATTAAATTATATTTATAATTAATATTTTATTTTCTTTAAATTGAATCTACTTAAAACAGTATTATTTTTCAAGTAGGTTCTTTTGAATTCATATTGATTAAAAATTATAAATACAATTTAAATGTAATTTTGAACACTAACTAATCATATAATAAATAATTGAATTTTTTAATAAATATAACTATCCAAAAATAATTTATACAACACAAACATTATTGATTTAAAACATAACATTTACACATAAAAGAAATTTATTCACATTAATATATTTTAAATAAAATCTATAAAAAAATTGAAACACTTACTATAATAATAAAAATTAATTTAAAATCAAAAGAATGTAAAACAAAAATAAACAAAAAATTTCAATCTACACAAATGACTGTTTACAATAAAAACAATTTCTACATACAAATGTTATGTTTTGAGACAAAAAAATTATCGTCCATTGAAATTATTTTTCATAAACAATTATTATGAAATTATTTTTATTTTACACTATTTATTATATTTCTAATCCATATTTTTTTAGTTTCACTTAGATTGGTCTTATAGTTTATATTTTATAGGATTTCGAAGTCACCTAATTGAAACATTTTACATTTAAGTTAGGCGATATTGTAAGCCTATAAAATATAAACAATATGACTGATATAAATGGAACTTAAAACATGAATTAAATATATAAAAAATAGTTGAAAATAAAACAAATGAACAATCAAAAATAATTTACACAACACCAAATATATTGATTTAAAAGATAACATTTACACTTAAAAAAATTTATATGCATAAAATATAGTTTAAAAAATATTTATGAAAATTAAAACATTTACTCTAAAAATAAAAATTAATTGAAAATAAAAGTACTGAAAAAAGTAATGATCAAAAAAACTTATTTGCACAAAAAAAATTGTTGTAAATATAATTTATATGTATAAATGTTATGTTTTGAAACAATAAATTTTGTTCCATTCATATTATTTTTCATCAAAATTTTCAATAAAATTAATTTTATTTTCAACTATTTCTTATATGTTTAATCCATGTTTCAATTTTCATTTAGATTGGTCATATTTTTTATGCTTTATAACCTTTTAAAGTCACTTACTTGAAACATTACTACATTTCAAGTAGGTTAATTTGGAAGCCAAAAAAATATAAAATATAAGACCAATCTAAATGAAACCTAAAACATTGATTAAACATTAAATAAATATTTGAAAATTAAAAAAAAATTATATATCAAACCAAATTAATTTATATGACAAAAACATTATTGCTTAAAAATAAATTATTTACACTTCAGAAATTTTTTTTGCATAAAATATAAAATAAATAAAATCTATAGAAAATTTAAAAAATTGAATCTACTAATAAAATTTTTTTGAAAATGAAAAAACATAAAAAATAATAAATAATAAATAATAATTATGTTATTATTGTTAAATTTTAAGAAATAATTTTTTGATAACTAATAATTGTATTTTAAAATATTTACAAGAATTACAATAACAATAATGAATAATTATGTAAATAATAAATTTATTAATGTCAATCATAAATTACTTAATAATATAAATTAAAATAAATATTAATTAAAATTTTATTATATATAATATAATTTTTAATAATAATGTTATTATTAAAAAATTATATTACAATTATTAATCTTTTATAATAACCATAATAGTAATGTAATTAATATTTTAATAAAAAATAAGTAAATAAGTTAATATATAAAATATTATATATAATATAACTATTTATAAATTTAATAATTAAAAATAATGATATATTTAATAATGATATTAATTATAAACAATCATTAACTCAAAATGACTATATATTATTATTTAATAATAATAATATATAATGATAATATAATTTTAATTTATTTGACTAGAAAAAGAAAATATTAATTATTTTAATAAAAAATAAATTAATTTTTAGATTTAATAATAATATTTTTTTTATTTTTTTTATATTTTTTTATTTAATAATATTATTATTATTTAGTTATATTATTGTAGTTATATACATCATCATTATTATTATCATTAATATTATTTATTGAAAATGTGTTATATATATATATATATATATATTAAACAACGCATTGTCTATGACAACGTCTTCTTGAAAAAATTTCTGAAGAAGGTGTTATCCAAGATAACACCTTCTTAATAATTAACATGAATAAGGTGTTGTCTCAGACAACACATTCTTCCAAAAAAATTTAAAAAGGGAGTTGTTTAAAACAACACACACCCTTCTATCAGAATATCCCCTAGATTTATCGCTAGATGGGGAAATATTTTCCCAATGAAATTTGGATTTTTTTTGGTTATATCGCAAAAATTTCCATTCTGATATCCATGTTTCACCCATTAGCCTACATAACAAGACCTTCCACTTTCCTCCCAAAGACCATGGTCTTCTTCTTGATCTCCCAAACACCTGATCATCCACTTCCATCATAGATGCTGGGAACATAAATGATTGGTCAACTCCTGCAGCGATAATAATGAGATAAGATAATTTGAAAAATGAGGAAATAAATGAAACAAGATGTACTGTGAAAAAATCACCAAAATTTAAGGGGTAAGAAACCATGAGAAAAATAGAAGGATCACTATGGTTAAAATAGGGTAGACACTCCCTCTCCATTATAAGAAGAAAACTCTCGTAATACTCTTTCTTGAATATGTGGGGAAACCACCTCATAAATACCACACTCAAATGAAATTATGGTGATTCTCAAGTTGATAGAAGATGATAATGGTGAAGGGATGAACAAACTGAGGGATCACATGACCTTTTTTAAGAAAATCTCACCCTCTAGTTCATTTCTCCACTGGTGGTTTGGTGAGGTTGCCCACCAACCATATATGTCATGCCTACCCTAAAATGAAAAAACAATGCGGAAACACCATCATCAATAAAGAACTATCGACACATATCCCATGTGGGGATTGTATTGAGAACCAATAACATATCCACACGTCCTTTCTATCTTCCAAATAATACAACTCATGTCTCTACTAGGCCACTATAAATTTTTCAAAATCTAAACTTATCAAAGTCAATCACCATCATCGGGAAATCTTCTAGATTTTATTTAGTGTGTATTTTATGCATGTCCACACTTCCTTCCCCAACCATATATCATCAAAGGTGATATTTTACCACAATATGATACTTCCTGGAATGAAAAGATGTATTTCTTCCAATGTTCAAGGTGTTATGACTGTCACAAAAATAGAGGAATTTGATCATGTCTATTCTTGTGCTCCTCAAAAACCCTTCTCATCTAAATCACCTCTTTACAAGACTGTGTAGCTACCATATAATCTGCATACATCATGGATAAATCCATAGCTTGCTATACCTTTGAAACCCAGATCACAACTCATTCTATAAGATAAAACAAAAAACCAGTATTGGATTTCCTTCGGTCTGAATCACAAAAAAAATTCTTCTTCAACGTAGACTCTAATAGTGAAATATGATCCTTTATAAAAAAATGTAGCATTTGAGGTCACCTTGATATATCTCAGGATCATATTCACTATGCTCCAATGCTCCTATCCTAGATTCACCATGTGCTAACTAAATTCTTCCACTACATGTGTAATGTCCATTCTAGTACAGACCATTGTGAACAACAGACTATCCACAACTGATGAATACGGTACTTGATACATCTTCATCCTCCACGATTCACTTCTATGACTCATTATAGATGATAACATTAAATTAATGGGAAGAGGTTAGAGATTTGATTATATTCTTTTATGTTGAATCAATTCAATACTACCTATAATTAATATTTTTTCATAGACAAATCATTATATTATTTATTTCTCAGTAAATATGCATATGCATCCCAAGAATCTTGTTTTCTTGTCCAAAGTCATTCATATAAAACTCCTTATCCAATTCTGGATCTGTCTCCTCAATCTGATCATTATTGTGGACAAAAACCAAGATTTCATCGACATACCACATAATAATGATGAAATAATTACCATCTTAAACCCTTAAATGAGAACAAGGATCTGAATGTATTCTGATGTATCCAAGGATCATGATATAGGACTGAAATCTCTTCCACCAACACCTAGAAATCTTCTTAAGAACGTATAGATATGTTTTTCAACATAATCCCCAATTTCTTTTTGGCTTATTTTGAAAAAAAAATAGTTGGATCATATAGATACTTTCATCAAGATCACCAAGGAAAAAATAAGTCTTCACGTATAGCTACTCTAGATGTAAACTATATATAGAACACATCACCAAAACTTTCTGAAAATTTGTTAGTAAAATAATAGGATAAAATACTTCATTGAAATAAAAAACCTCTTTATGAGTATATCCTTTAACCACCAGTCATGAAAAATATCCTTTCATATAGTCCTTTCCAACTCACTCGATTCTAAATACCCATTTGTTTCTAATATCATTCTTTCAATGATGTAATGGAATGTGATTCCAAGTTTTCCTCTCATGAAGGGATTCAAGTTCCTCCTGCAACACCACCATCCATGAAGATATATCTAGACTCATAGTTGCCTCCACAAAATAATATGGTTCTCAATGCTCCATCAATAACCAGTATGTAATATTCCTTATAGTGACATAGTTTTAGAGGCATACTGGTGATCTTTTCTCATAAGTTGACCATCATGGTTCAGACTCAACTGGTATTTAATCATCACGCTATAGTAATGCTACTAAGGAAACTAGTTCTTCTTTGGATTTTTACTCCACTTTGATTGTGGTAGTTTATGTATTCTCTTTCTACATGTTTCCACCTATTAGAATTTTTACCTTATCTTCTATAAAAATACCACTTCTTATGATGATAATTTTGTGGGAAGTGGGGTCCCACAAATGATACCCCTTCACATCATCTGTGTACCCCAAGAAAAAATATTTTATTGATCTCGAATCCAACTTTGATATTTCCTAGTAATTAAACAATGCATATACAGGACTCAAAAAGTATGTGAACAAAAATAGTCAGTGGGTTTTCTAGTAAACATATCCATAAGTGTCTTCAAATAAATCTCTATTAAAGTAGATCAGTTGATCACATAACACGTGGTATTCACAACTTTTGTCCATAATATTTTAGAAATTCTTACAGTAATCTGCATCGACTTTTTCTATCCAATAGGGTTATGTTCATCGACTCTACCACACCATTCTACTAAGGAGTGTATGCCATTGTGATTGGTCACATGATTCCTTCTTGCTAAAAAAAGTATCAAACTCCTCACCGGTATATTCTTCACCATTTTTAGTCCTTAGATACATGATCTTTTTCCATATTCATGTTATTTCATCTCATTGAAAGTTTTGGAGGATTAAAAAACATCCAATTTTTTCTTTATTAGGTATACCCAAAATCTCCTAGAACAATCATCAATGAAGGATACAAAGAACCTTTCTCCTATCAGGGATATAACTGGTTCTTTCCAAATGTATTAATAGATCAACACTAATATCTATTGACCTCTTTCTGTTGATTCCCCAAAATTAAACAAATATTGCTTTCTCACAAAACAGTAGTAAAAAAATGGTTTGGATACCTTTTTAATCCCAGGATGTAACTATTGAAGCTTCTTTCCATCACAGAGTCTAAACGACTAAAAAAGGGGAATACCGTAGCATGAAGAGATTCATCCTTTGAAGAAACATCAAAAATTGACAAAGTCATGAACAAGTATTTGTTTACACATGGGTCGTTCAAGTTTCATCTTAGGTCGCACAATTATACTTGCGCACAACATATTGGTCACGCAGGTGACTTGCGCACCCTATTTGATTTTGGTGATGGAAAAAATCCAAAAGTCATATTTAAGCTCTCGGCACCCTAGTCTCTACTTGAAGTCTTCCAAAAACTTCTAAGGTAATTCATTACCTATAATGGAAGATCTATAGATAGGTAATAAGGCCTAAGTGTTGAAATTCATCAACACTAGCTTTCCTAAGTGTCCAACCCTTAAGGGAAAATGGTCACACTTGCGTGCCACCTTATCCATTTAACCTAACCTGTGCGCCACCCTTTTGGAAGCCCTTAGGGATAATACTAAGGGCTTGAGCCAAGCCTTGCCCAAGTATTACCTTATGGGTTACCCGCCGCGCAAGTGCACATGTGTCACACAAGTATACTTGCGTGACCAAGACTTGCGTGCCCAAACAGGACTTGCATGTCTATCTCTTTTTGGGTGCCTCCTCTACTTATTCAACTCTTTTCATCAAATCCACCTCTCCCAAAACCCTCTTCAAAGTCATTTATGACATGATTCCTTTGTTGGTTTCCTTATCTGAAAGGAATTCTATGGAACATCTCTCAAAACCTAGTGATTTACATATCTGTAAGTCAGTAAGGTTAGAGATTTCCTCCATTGAACCTCATCCTCTAAGATGAGAAGATCTTTAATATGGGCCTCCTTTTTAGGAGTAATCCCTAGATCACAAGTCCCCTAACATGGGCCTCCTTCTCAGGAATAATCCCCAGTCATAATTCCCTAACCTGGGCCTCCTTCTCAGGAATAATCCCCAGTCATAATTCCCCTTAACCTGGGTTTCCTTCTTAGGAGTAAGCCCCAGTTCTCAAGTCCCTTTAACCCGAGCCTCTATCTCAGGAATAAGCCTCGGTCATAATTTCTCTTAACCAGTCTTAATTTCTTTTTGATATGGGCTTCCTTCTCAGGAATAAAACCCAATCACAATTCCCCTCCTAATTTGGGCATCTTCCTCATGAGTAAGCCCCAAGTTATTGTATCCAAATCTCCATAAAGCACATTTATGGACCTTGTTCCCATGCTTCTTTCTCTGAAGTAATTTCTGATATTTATCTATTTGGTAAATCATACGTACATAATCCCCATATCATTCCTCGTGACCGCATCTTTCGTGGAACAAATCGTCAGGTTTATTATTACATCTTGTTTCTCACACCGAGCATGACTCACGTGAGCTTCGAGTGTAAAAGTAACCATGAAACATATCTTTGGTCCATTAATCATACGTAATCCCCCACATTTTTTAATCGTACTACATGGACTTTGATGTCTACCGTAAAAGTAGAGTATGTAGGAAGTATTTCTAAAGGTTTAAGCCTGTTACTCATTAATTCCCATTTGTCCCATATGATGTTAAACTATATCTTAATCCCCGAACTACGAGGGTTATAATTCCTTTTCTAAACAAGGATACGTAGGTAGCCCATCTTTGGGTACAATGACAACTCTGAAATAATCCATGTCCTTCTGAACGACAATAAACCTCAAGTGCCCCACTGAGTGGCTTTAAAACCAATATGGTTATCATAATGACCAAGAGGTTTCTATATAATATGTTGAAGGATACCATTAAATAAGAATATATAACAAATAAAGATGATTCTATACCAATGAAGAACCTCAAATACATATATATATATATATAAGATTCTCTAAATTTCATACATATCAATCATTGATTGTCAGATCTAAAGGAAATCTCATTTTCATACTTGGTAATTTAATAAGGATTCCAGAAAATAACATAAATCTATAAAGAGAGTCTCAGAGTAGACAATAATTCCCTCCAAAAAAAGGTGTGATGAGTCCTACCTCCCATCCTCGCGACCAATACAAATTCTTATTTCTCATCGGTCAACAACTAATGATCTTATGCCTTTGGAAAGTAGGTCCAAATGGATATAGAATCATGGGATGTTTCTGGTTCTATGAATAAACCTGTTAAAAACTGATTGGAATGTTTGAACCTTAAACAAACAAGGTCATCCCCATTTCCTTGAGAAATAAAAAATGGTGAACCTGACGTGAATCCTTAACCATGTTAAATGATGTTTTACTTATTTGTTAAGCCCCTATTTAATTCAATTTGAGGGCCAAAAAAGAAATTAATAATAAATGTGCGCATACAAAATATGTAGTCGCCAAACATATCTTGATTATGTCTTCGATATCAAACAGGAACTCGTTTCCAGGATCTTTTTGCATTACAGAAATGGCTTCTCTAAGGTTCACACCTATGAATGCATCTGTTGCTACTCCTGCTGGATCTTCGTCCGCTCTGAGAACGACATCACCTACTCAGCGTCTTCAATGCTCGGTATCAAATGCATTGGTCAAGGAATGTCATCGACACGGTCCCATTCCGACTCTAGAGGATACTCGACAAGCCCTCCAAGTCAATAATTCATCCTAGTTGTCCGGACAGAGACGACCAGTGATCAAGAAATAGGTGGTGCCAACCACCGTCTCCAACTGTTTCGGGTCATTATCCCCGAAACACAATCACCAGTCCCTCCAATATTATGAGGAGGTGAATGAGAACTCCACTCAAGGCCTTAATTCAAGGAGACATGAGTCCTTCCCGAGGGATCCCATCAACAATCACTGCTAGACTCGTGTGGCAGTGCACCCTCAACATGAGGAGGGTATCGCCTTTAGGGGTTCAGCTCAAGTTCCTCAGACCCGAGCATGCAAGACAAACCACTAGAGGAAAAATCTGGTCAACAGGCAGTAGGTTCTTATTTCTTTCCCCCTTCGGAGAATTCCATCAAGCCAACTTGATGGAAAATAACGAGCGGGCATATACACTCGTCTGTCCTGATGTTACTACCCAGTAGACTCGTCTGGAAGTAACACGCCAATCCCACCACAAAATTCCAGTGGAGTATTATAGGCAGGCATATACACCTGTTTATAACTCATCAACCAGTCAGCAGGCTCGTCTGACTGCACCCAAAGAATCTCTGCAATCTAATATGGTAGCAACTGATAAGCAGGTACATACACCTCCTTACAATCAACAATTCTATCAGCAGTATCGTCTACCAGTATTGAAGGAAAGTCATCAACCATAATTGACGAAGAATACATAGCCGTCACATACACCTACCAATGTTCATCAATCCTGCCAATAGTTTCGTTTGGTAGCACCTGGAGAAGTCAGTCGAAAAGCCCCGATGAAAAATTTGGAGCAGACTCAACTCTCTACTCCCACACATGAGTACTGCCAGAATCCACTAGTAAGAAAAGGAGGACAGGAGCAGGAACACACACCTTCACCAAGTACAGAATGGATGTATATTCCCATTCTAACAGCTGAATTCACCAAGCACATTCTGACGATGGTGAAAGAGCAGAAGCAAATCCCTGCTCATATTCTGAATGCCGATCAGAATATTATAACAACTTCAGTAGGATCACAAGGAAATAAATAAAAAACTATCCCTACCAGTGGAGTGACACATCAACATATCACTCTAGAATAGATACACACCTCTGTTTCAGTCCAAGAGGGTTGTGGTGCATACTCCCCTATGTCATATGGACAATCAAGTCAGACACATACACCTGATTTTAATTGATATAATCAGCCTAACCTGACTATTTCTCCTGAGTAGGCACATAAACCTGCCCATAATAACCACTTTTTTTAACAAGTGGTTCCCAAAAGGGGTAAGAAGGTTTCTAAGAAAAATTCTCATCCATCACAGTCAAGAAATCAAGATCCAATCTGTAATAAGTCCTTGCTCGATGCTGGAGTTATTAATGCACTCAGACAATTATCTCTTGTAACTCAAGATTCTACTCTATCATTTCCAAATAGTGGGAACAATAATTCCAAACGTCTTCATCGGACACTTCCTCATGAAGGCTTGCTTCATGATAGTTCGGTTGATCTCGAAGTATCTTATTCATATGAGATCCATGATAACCCTCTGCATGGCCAGAAGATCAAGGAGAAAAAGGTTTTATCTTTTTTTGCAACCCACCATGGTGGTCCTAACCATGATGATGAATTTAAATGAAAAAGTCCTCTCTGCAGTATTAATTCCCAATGCTTGGAAAATTCTTTAAAGGATAATGTGCTGACAAGAAAGCCTTCTTATCTTGAGGCACTAGAAAATTTGAATCCAGTCATGTCTGATGCTTTACCATTAGCAGGTGAAATACTTTCTCAAGAAGAAGATAGCTCAGGGTGTAGGTCATTCTCTGAACCACCCCTAGGTTATTCATCTTCTATTATGATAAATGAATTCTCTACCAATATTGTTGAATCTGATGAAGCAACAAAGAAACACCATCTTTGGTCAAATAAGGTAGAGTAATCTTCATCAAATGATAAAGAGGAAGTGCTGAATATGAGAAAACAACTATCGAAAGGTGAAGTACCAGTCATATTTTGGCCTTTGGCTGACTCTCAGTATGATATTCCAGAGATGTTAATGGAAGATTTTATTCACGATATTCGTCTCAACGTGTGGAAAACTCATTTTCAATTGAATAAGAAAATATTATCTTATGATGAATATGAAAATCATGTCAAGATAATAGAAGGGTTACAACACCAAATTGATTTGTCATCTCTCTCAGTTTCTGAATATTCAAAGTCTTAAAAGCAGTATAAATCCCTTCAGCGTTCATTCCTTGGTGCACTAAAAAGGTTGAGTCAATTAATTGTCAAGGCCCCATCTGGTACTCATATTAGGGGATGGGGTGTTCATGGAGAACTGCATTTTACTATACTCTATAGTCAACAAATCCCACCAAAGGTGGTCTCATGCAATGTAATTTCCCAGAACTGGCCACATCTAACTGATTTTGTGCATAATCAAAGGCTTGCTCAGGAACAGCCCTCAACTAGTTCTTCTCAAAGTCAGGAATACAGAGAAAATTTTTTCGAATTACTCTTGCATCAGGAAAATGAGAATATCGAATAGGCCTCTCGTTTAGATCATGCACATAATCAGGTGATAGAAGTGTCATAAATAATCCAACGGTCTTTTGATCCAGGTGATTTGAGTGGATGTATGTTTATGCATCCATCCAATTTCTGGACTAAAGTCCGCAAGATCAAGAGATATTTTATGAAAGTCTCAGACGTAGCAGCACAAGAAGCACCCTAGCTTTCCATAATGGGGACTCATTTAGCCCAACCATTGGAATAAAAAAATAGGATTCGAGGAGTTGAGCGGGAATAGTAGGAACAGCCCCAGTCCACCGGAATAGAGACTTTTTCAAATCCTCAATCCCTTCCTCAGTGGAAGTCAGTCTTCTCTTGATTAGGGAAGAATGAACAAGACAAACGTAGAGCCAAATTATCAAGAGATTCCCTCCAAATTATGGTTCTTCAAGAAGTTCTTGAGAGATCAACTCAACAGAAGGCAGTGTCTCATCCGGGACATGGAAAAAAGATAGTATTGAATAAATTCTTATAGAAGAGATTCAATGTGTTATACATCAATAAATTTCTTTAATGTCATTCTTACTGATCCTCTAGAACTTGAGGCTAATTCAGAGGGATCAGATGAGGAGGTTTTTTCTCATGAACTGTGCACACAGATGCAAATGAAGAAGTTGTGTCTACACGAAATCAAAGGCTTACCCAGAATCTAGGTATTCCTTCAAGTAACCAACCTCCACCTCTCCGAAAGGCATCTAACAGGGGAAATGGAAAAAATGTCAAGTTACATTGCATACTTCCTCTAGAGAAGGACAATAACTCTCACTAGAAAAAAGATTCACACAACAAGAGGAAGAAATTTAGGAATTAAGGAGGTTGAATGCAGAACTACTTTAAGGTAGTCTTTCTCTTAAGTGTGTAGGAATTAGTTAGCCAAGGAAATTTGTTGCAGTTACTAAGATGGAACAAGAATATCCTCCTTTACCAGTACACCCTCATTGTTCTAATCCTATGGGTCATGTGCAACAACAATCAGTGCTGTTACTATCAGTTTCAGTACCAGCCACCACACTGGTCCAAGCTCCAGTTATTTCACCTGCTCATGTCCAAGATCAACCGGATGTTTCTCAAATTTTAATAACTACCATTTATTCATTAAAAGCTCGTTTGAAAGATATTCAGGTAAATCGTGCACAAATTCTACCAGAAAAGAGAGATTACCCTAAATGGGTTGATACAATTCCTCACCCATTAAATTTTGGAAGTACCACATTCCCAATATTTAATGGTTCGGGAGACCCAGAACAACACTTAACATATATTGTTTCTCGTTAGGATCCTATGATGGGAACTCCTCAGCAACAAGAATCAGTTAAGCTCAGGTGTTTTGTACATTCATTACAAGGCCCCGCTTTTTTCTGGTATACAAGCTTGCAATCCCGGTCAATTACCTGGTGGGAGGATCTACGTCAATGATTCCTTCTTCAATTCAGCTCAACTTTTCCAAAGGCAACGGTTTTTGATCTTACAAATTGTACGCAAGGAGAGAATTAAAGAGTTCCAAATTTCATTGCTCGCTGGAAGGGAATAACATATTCCCTAAGCTTAGCACTCCCTCAAGAAGAGTTGTTGCCAATATTTGTGGAAAATTTGCATGACGAATTACGCACACCGTTGATCCCTGTGAAACACATAGGAGGGTTTCGAGACCTTAATTCGATCACTCAGAAGATATAAGACTCTCTTACAAAGACTAAGGATAAAACTCATGTAATTATATCACCTCTAAGAAAGAGAATGGTTAAAGCATAGACTGCTACAGTAATGCTTAAACAACCGCATGTACCTGCTTCTAATTGAAAACCTTCATCTTATTGAAGGCCCCCACCTCCTGAATGTCAACAACAGAGGCCGTCTCATCAAGTTGGTCAAAGAGATTAAAGATGGAAAAAACTTGAGGAGTTAAAGATCAAGGTTTATTCTTTCTGAAAGGAACAAGTTCCCGGTTACTTCATTTCGGCTCTGGAAAATAATTTCGATCAGTTTCCAAGGCCCAAAATGACAAACAAGGAAGGATATGAAGATCATCACAACTATTGCCGATTTCATCAGATGTTGGGTCATCCCATTCAGGAGTTTTTTGTCTTCAAAGACCTTCTAAAGAAGACGGTGGTCTCGGGACAAGTCAAACTGAAAGGTTCTTTAGCTTAGGTGGCATGTGTTACTGCTACAAATCTAGAGGAATTAAGTGAGTGGAAAGAAGTCAAACGAAAAAATGTGCAAAAATATGATGATTGGATGGTCAGAAAAACGATCAACCAAACTCATGCCATTTTATGAACACAATTGAAGAAACCAATTGTGTCTTCTACTACGAATGCCACTGCAAAACCCTCTTCATCAGAGGGAAAATCTTCGAAGAAACGACATAATTCAAGGAAAGAGGGACAGTTAAGAGAAGATGAGATCATGTCAAAGCCCAATTTTTCTTTGACTCTGGAAGATTTTCTGCCATCTACTTCAAAGCCACAGGCACTACCCCACCAAATGGCACAGCCTAAATTGGCTAATCAGGCAGAGTCTTCATCAGATGGAGAGTTGATTTTTGGTTCTGTTAACATGATTCACTTAACAGATCCTTATGCCCGTCACAATTTTAATCTCGATGATCCTGAGATACCTGTATCAAACATAGGAATTAGAGGGAGTTCCAGACGTCTAGGATATAGAGGAAGACATGGATATCCCAGAAACCACTATTCCAATTATACCCCTGCTAGAACAGTGTATGCAGCAGAAACTCATGGTAGATCCCTTCAGCAGGCTCAATAGGAACAAGATAGTTCTTCCATGAATTTCAGATTCAGTCCTGGGGCAATTATTTTTGGAGGATTGATTGGAGGTTATACCTTCTTATTCTTAGAAAGTAAATAGACCTAGTTGGTCTAATCTTCCAAAGCCAGGAATATTTCCAACTCTTACCCCAATACAAGAAGCATCTACTTCCAAAGCATCAAATTATAAGTTACCTGTGAAACCACATGTTCCAGTTGGGAAACGCAGACCTTTGGATCAAAAATATGATGTCATGAAACATTTGGACCATGAACCGGCCATGTTATCAATTCGGGATGCCTTGAATTTATCAAAGGATCTTCGGGAGGCACTCATTGAGGCTTTGTCAAGTCCTCAGGAATTCTCAACTGAAATTGTTGCAGCTGAAGTCTACCATTTAGAGAATGATCCTACAGAATGCCATGTAGTAATATCCTTTACAGATGAAGATTTTGATGATTTTGTGCATGGACATATTAGACCTTTGTATTTATCTATAAAGTTCAATGATGTAGACATCCGAAGAGATTTCATTGATAATGGTTCAGGAGTCAACCTCATCCCCATTAGTATAGTTCATCGATTGGTCCTCAATGAATCTGATTTATTTCCTTCTACTTTGATGTTAAAAGGATATGATAAAAATTAACAAGAACCTCTAGGCGAGATCACATTCAGAACTCAGTTTGTAGATCTTGTATCCAATTCAAATTTCATGGTTGTTCGTCATGACATAGCCTTCAATATTTTTCTTGGAAGACCTTGGCTACATCAACATGCGACTGTCCCTTCATCATACCATCAATGTCTCAAATATTGTTTCAATGGTAAAATTTGGACATTATGTAGTGATAAAAACCCTTTCAAAACATGTGAATCTCAATACATTGAGGCGGAATTATATCTTATGGAGAGAAAGGAGAAATCCACAATAAGGGAGGTTACCAAATTTAATGCTCCATATGGTTTGGAAAATATTCCAGTAAACCCATTCATACATGTGAGTACAGATTATGTGTTTTTTATTAGTCAAATTGACAAGATAGACCCAAATCCAAATACTCTTATAGGAACTTCCATAATGTCAATTACAGCAATCGAGCCAGACAGCATGGGAGAAATTGGTGATTCACCAAGAAATTATGAAAGCTCAAATGGAGATTTCTTCATTCCATCTGCTGAAATTCACAAATTCTATAATTCGCCAACTAGGCCAGAAGAAGTTATAGCAATGTTAGAGGTAAACGATGATGTGGATTTTCAATCCATCATCTCCTCTTTATTACCCAAGGAAGACTCTTCATCCTCAATAGGGTCAGAAATGGAAGATTCTTCATCAAGATGTTCAAATTTTAACATCTATCCTGATCATGGAAAGTCTGCTTCATCATCTACTATTAAATTAGAAACAGAAGAGATAACACGTGTTGAAGAAGAAGAGGAAGATCTAAGGGATGCTCCTCTAGCATTTGAATATGTTATTTCTACCACTTTGGATGAACTCAGAGAAATAAATCTGGGTACAAAAGAAGATCCACACCCCACTTTAATTAGTGCAGCCATGACTCTTGAAGAGTAAGAACTGTATTTTTTATTTTTAAAGAAAAATCAAGATATATTTTCTTGGAATTATACAGAAATGATAGGTCTTGATCCTGATGTTGCTACTCATCATTTGGGTTTTCCATAAGAACATCATGGATTCAAGCAAGCCGCAAGAAGAAAAAACCCAACTTATGCTTCCAAAATTGATGCTAAAGTGGATAATCTTATCAAAGATAAATTTGTCAGAGAAGTTCAATATCCCATGTCGCTAGTTAATATTGACCATGTGAAAAAGTAGAATGGAAAAATTAGTGTTTTCATTGATTTCAGAGATCTCAATCGACATTGTCCCAAGGATGATTTTCCAATTCCAATCACAGAACACTTAATTGATGAAACAGCTAGCTATGAAGCACTTTCCTTCATGGATGTATATTCTAGGTATAATGAAATCTGAATGGATCCAAAAGATGAAGAATATAAAGCTTTAAAATCCCCCCAGGGTGTGTTTTTCTATCAGGTAATGCCCTTTATCCTAAAGAATGCAGGCGCAACATATCAGTGTGCCATGCATCGTATCATCAAACCCTTTTTAGGAAAATTTGATGAATGTTATTTGGAAAATTTGGTTGTTAAATCAAAAAAAATTTCTAATCACATGGATGATTTGGAAGTCATATTCCACAAACTTCGACAACCAAATTTGAAGATGAACCCCTTGAAATGTGATTTTGGGGTAACCTCGGGAAAATTTCTCGGATTTGTTGTACGCAATCATGGTATCGATGTCGATCTTGAGAAGGAAAAGTCAACCGTCGGTATGTCACCTCCTCGAAATTTGAAATAATTGAGAGGACTTCAAGGAAACTTTTCTTATGTTCGGTGTTTCATCGCCATTCTGGCAGGAATAAGTTTACCCTTCACCAAATTGTTGAAGAAGTGAGTCACTTACCAGTGGACTGAAGAATGTCAAGAAGCATTCAATATTCTCAAGAAATATCTCTTGAGTCCATCGGTATTAATGCCACCTATTGAAGTAAGACCACTTATTATTTACGTGACAGCTTTAGAGTGGTCATTGGGTGCCTTCCTTTCCCAAAAGAATGATGGTGGGAATGAAAACAGCCTTTACTATCTCATTCGGACTTTGCTTGAAGTAGAAACCTGATATTAAAGTATTGAAAAGTGTTGCCTTGCAATATTTTTTGCAGTTCAGAAGTTGAGACACTACCTGCAACATCATGAGGTCAAATTGGTATCTCGCAATAACCCTCTCAAATGCATCCTTAGCCGTCCAAAGCTTACAGGACATCTGGAAAGGTTGGAAGTTCTTTTTCTGCAATTTAATATTCATTATGTGTTTCAAAAGGCAATAAAGGGCCAATATCAAACTGATTTCTTTGTTGAACATCCTTCGATAGAAGATACATCTTTAGATACTGAACAAACTGATGAGGAAGCCTTCTCTATTCAGGATAATCTTCAAACATGGGAAATGTACTTTGATGGTGCTTCTAGAAGTCCAACAGGGAAGAATGTTTAAGATCCTAAATTCAACAAAGTTAGGATAGTAATTGTGCTAATTTATCCAGAAAAGGAAGTGCTACCCAATTCCTTCTTATTGTGGGAAGGCAGTACAAATAATGAAGCATAGTACCAATCTCTCATCACATGATTGGAGTTTGCGCTTCAGGCCCAAGTGAATCACTTAAAGGTGAAAGGTGATTCAGACCTGGTAATCAAACAAGTCAATGGGGATTATGACATCAGAAAAGAAGAGTTAATACCTTTATATTATTACATCATAGAGTTAATGGCGGAATTTCCTTTGAACCGACATTTTCTTATGTCCTGCGATCACAAAATGCTGAAGCTGATGCACTGGCTAATATAGCCAAAGCTCTGGAAGACCTAACTCAGGACGAGACAATCATCAGTATTTCCAACTGTCATACAATTTCACCTTATATTCAAACTCTAATAGAGGAAATCAATTAAATTAGTCCCATTTCTGAACCATATGGTCATACTAGAGGATGGATGACACCTATCAGAGAATACCTTCAAAATAGAACACTTTTACTTGATAGAGTAGGGAAAGAACATGTCCAGCAACGTGTGGTCAATTTTACTCCCTATGATAGCCCAGATAACATAGAAAAAATTATCTACAAGTGATGTTTTGATGGAATTCTCTTCAGGTGCATTTATGGTGAAGAGACAATGGTTGTCATGAAAGAAGTACATGCAGGAGTCTGTGGTGCCCACCAGTCTGGACATAGACTGTCTGATCAAATTTGAAGGCTTGGATATTTTTGGCCTTCAATGATACAAGATTGTGATGATTTCACTATGAAGTGTCATTATTTCCAAGTACATTCCAACTTCATTCATCAACCCCCAAAGTTTCTTCATACAGCTAAATACTCATGTCCATTTGCCTTATAGGGAATGGATGTAGTAGGAACTTATCCTTCAGCTACATCGAAGTAGTTTAAGTATATTCTTACTACTACTGAATTCTTTTCCAAATGGGAAGAGGCAATACCTCTCAAAGATGTCAGTTCTAAAAGAATTTTTAGCTTCATCAGGTCTAACATCATTACCATATTTGGTGTCCCTCATACCATATTGACGAACAATGGTACCAACTTCTGTTTATCTGAGATAAAGAAGTTTTATCAAGAATAAAAAATCAAATCCAACCATTCATATCGGTATCATGCAGCGGCCAATGGGCAAATAGAAGCCTTAAATAAGACTCTTTCAAACATACTACAAAAGATAGTGGATAAGTATAAGAGGTCATGGCCTGATAAAATCTTTCATGCTTTATGGGCTTATCGGACCACCACCCGCACTGCTACACGGTCAACTCCATATTCATTGGTATATAGATTAGAAGTAGTCTTTCCCATTGAGGTTCAACTACCCTCGCTCAGAGTGGTCATTTGCGATCAGTCATCTACAGATGAACAATCTCAAAATCAATTGGACGAATTGGAACGATTAGATGAAAAAAGATTGTGCACCCTGCACCACTTGGAAGTCTATCAGAATTGAATCGCACAATATTTCAACCAAAATGTTCGTCTTCTTTCATTCATTCAAGGATAATTGGTATTGGTTTTCAGAACTCCAATGATACCAAGAAAGAAACATCCAAATCTTGAGACAAAATTGGAAGGACCTTACTCAATACATAAGGTCTACTCCAATAGAGCTTATTCTTTAATCCCAATGGATGGAGAACTCATCACAACTCCAACAAATGCCATATTTCTAAAAAATTATTTTGTGTAACACAAATACCCTTACGTCCAACATGATGTTAAACTGTGTCATCCAAAACTATGTTAAACTATATTATTTCCCTTACATCCAACATGATGTTAAACCGTGTCATCCAACACGACATTAAACTGTATTATTCCCCTTACGTCCAACATGACGTTAAACTGTGTCATCAAACATGACGTTAAACTGTATAATTATTCTTACGTACAACATGAAGTTAAACGGTGTCATCCAACACGACTTTAAACTGTATTTTCCCTCTTATGTCCTAGCTACATGACGCTAAACTGTACAACACCCTTATGTCCAACATGACGTTAAACTGTGAAAAAGTCCCTAATTCGTCCAACATGACGTTAAACTGTGTCCCCATTTTCCTCACTGCAAGACATTAAATTGTATATCCATACATCCTAGTAACATGACACTAAACTGTACAACACCACTTTTGTCTTTACTGCATGACATTAAACTGCATAGTCCCTTATTTAGTCCTTACTGCATGACATTAAACTGCACAGTCCCTTCTTCATCCTACTTGACATTAAACTGTGAATCATTAGGCTTGTTGCTACCTCTTGTTTCTCACACCGAGTATGAATCAAATGATCTTAGAGAAAAAATCAACCATAACACCCTCTCTGGGCCGCTAACCATGTGTAAGTCTCAATACCATTTTTTAGGTCGTTCTCCTCATGAACAACTTGATCAACAATTCATTCATTAATCAAACTACATGGACTTGGATCCTTGCCTTCTATGCTAGGTACGTAGGCATCCTCTTGAGGTTCAAGACCAAAACAAATATTTTTTACATCAGTTTACCTCCATATAACACGATTTTGATTCATGAAGCCACCCCCAAAAAACCATTATTTTTTTACATTGGTTCACCATCGTCCTTTCCATATGACGTTAAACTATTCGCACTTGTGTCCTCTATGAAAATAAACTACAACATTCTTTAACACCATCACCAAAGAGGGAATCATTATTTACATTTATCTCCAATCATGTTATATTCCAAAGAATATGTTCATACATGGTAATGCCCGAACCTATAATCTTCAGTTAAACCATCATTGCACAAAAGTCCCCTTTCACCCTTCACTTGTAAAATCAAATCTGTACAAAGGGTATTTACAGAACTATGTATGGATTGATTACTATCCTTATGGGATACGTAGGAACGTTCGATCATCCCTCAAATCCATCCCCAAGTCTTTGTTGGGATTAACCCCAAATTCCACTTTAAGTCCCTTAGCTAAAAAGTTCCTCTGTGAAAACATGAATGTGTTATGAGAACCCTAGTCTTAATTCAAATAAAATTAATAACAAACACATAATGTGTATTCCTTATTATGGTCTGAGCTCAATGACCCTAAAATAAGATATCCTACACTCTTGTCCCACATGAAGTTAAACTGTATTTCAAAAACTATGTATGGCTTGATTCCCATCCTTATGGGATACGTAGTGAGGTCCAGCACCTCAATTCAGGACCCAGCCACAACATGATTATGGTTAGCATTGGTCTGTGTATCTTTTACATGCACTGGACAATGCCCATTTTGATGTTTCATAATGCAGACCTTAAATACTTCCAGATCTCCGTACCCTTTTTCATGGCTTCTGGTCACAAAATGTCTGATACCGGAGAGTTCTTTTTCCTCACTATACAGCATGTGCCCTTAGGCGGCCTTGCATAAGTAGTCTACATAACGGACCTGTCATCCAAAAGATACTATTAATTGAATATGCAACCAATACCCTTAGGTATCCCTGCATATTTCAACCCCCTAACAGGTTTGTCAAATAGTGGTAACTTCATTCTTGGGAGAAAAAACTCTTTTGTTCTTATTTGTCTTAACGAAAATATGTATGGATCTGAAAAAGTATCCAACCTTAACATATTTGTCCCATAATATTTTTCATGATCTGAAAGTATTCAAGTCTATGGTTTATATTTCCCTTACCTACATTTGGTTCATACCATTGCATAAGTGACATTCATCCAATTCATTGATAATCTTGATTGGAAATATCATCTCCACATTCAAGTACCTATCTCCATACTGCAGACTATGTGCTTTGGAAAATTTGAATCTCTATAAACTTTCACAGTCTTTTTAGCAATAGAAAAGTAAAATTTCTGAGAGTTCTTTTGCTTGACTATGCAGCATGTGCCCTTAGGCGGCCTTGCATATGTAGTCCACATAATATATCTATCAGCCAAAAGATTCTATTATTTGACTATGCAGAAAATGCCCTTAAGTGGACCTGCATAATTCAACCCCCTAATGGGTTTGTTAAATAAGGGTAACT
This sequence comes from Viscum album, assembly GCA_963277665.1. Taxonomy (NCBI): domain Eukaryota; kingdom Viridiplantae; phylum Streptophyta; class Magnoliopsida; order Santalales; family Viscaceae; genus Viscum; species Viscum album. The sequence goes on from OY728140.1 coordinate 1,610,123,539, forward strand.
TCATTCTTGGGAAATACTACTTCTAATGCCTTTTATCACTTTTTCATATCATTCCTCAGATTAAAAATTTCTTAAGTCATAGTTTACATTTGTCCCCCATACTTGAATATGGTAATATGTTTTCAGATAAATTATCAAGGAATTGAGTCAATTTTAATCCCTTCGGACAAATCTATTTTGACCTTAAACATTATCATTTTTTATGTCTAACATGCATGAATTTAAACTTCCCACAAAAGACATAGGAACTCTGAATAAAAGTCAGGTCCCGGCTCACTAAACATGCATTTTGTACGATTTATGTAATATTGAGAAATTAAAATATTCCATGTTTGTAATGTTATTTTTATAATCCTAGCAAAAATCAAACTATGATTACTAAGCCCATTGAATTAAGTGAAAATTTTAAGCATGTAGAAAAAGAATTCAAGAACAAATGATTGAAGATGAAACTATCATTCATTGATACAAAAGAGTTAGAAGGACATCCACAGATTGGAGTCTCTTTTCTTTTTCAGGGATTTCAGGAGACTTTCAACATAAATATCCATTTGATTTATGACATCCCAAGCTTCATCAGCAGCCACTTGAAGCTCATGCACTCAACCAGCTTCGCTCTTTTCAGCTTGATGGTGTGATTTCTTGGCATCTGCAATGGATTTTATACCATTCATTTGAACTCCTTCTAGTGAATTGTTAAGCTGTTCAAGTTCCCCAGTAATAGAATCTGACTATTGCTAGAGGTGCATATGCTTAACGACTTTCTCCTTGGTCTTATGCTTCAACTCCTTCAACTTGGTAGCATGATAAGCCTCATCTCGGGACACCGCAGCCTCAAATTCGCTGATATTTGTCAACAGCCTTGCTCTGGTCAAATCTTGACCGTAATTTTGCTCCTTCTCGCTTATTAAGATGACTTGTTTCACCATGGCATGGATCTCTTGATATCCAAAACTACCAAGTCCCAACATGAATAACAGGGAAGAAGGTTTTGGGATCTTCGAAGAAAGCTCTTCAAGAGGCACTTCAGATATGATCTTCCATATGTTCTCCCCTGCCTTGCGATGTGAAAATTGGAGAGCCTTTTGTACTTCCTGGTCTGACTCAACATCACTATCACAAGGGGGAATATAATCCAGGATTAATGCACTTATAAAAGTTCCCTATTCTACTCCTTCCCCCCAGACCCTTGTTATTTCACTTTCTATTCCTGCTGGGGTAGAGGATGAAACTTCACCTCCAGATTTAGCCACTGAAATTGATGGCCCTGCATAGTCAATTGAATGTTTTGGTTACTTTCAAAGGATAAAAAATGTTGATTAAGTTGTCTTGAAAATTAAGTTTAGCCACATATATTATTATCTCATACCCAATGGTAGATCAACAACATGAGAAGGCTCCTCCCCATCTTTCCTAGATTCAATAGGATTTTCAGGATGAGATTCAAGAAACTCTGCTGGGTTAAGCTCCACTTGAGCTAGTGTCTCTGAAATAGTAGGGTTGCCAATACCCCCTTCAAGAATTGGCAGTTCAGCATCTTTCTCAGATGGAACTGCACATTTTAACCCATCATGGTCATAGATTCAATAAGAAGTTATTTTAACAGGATTAAGGATAACACTCACATCCAAAATCTTATAAATTACATGGTAATTTTACATGATAAAAAATGTCTTCAAAATATGCGCCATGTTTCATAAATTCATCCAAAGATATCCCAGATTCTTGGTTATTCTCACCAGTGGGATCATTCAATGTATCTTCTTGGCGACCCTCATCCTACAACCTCTGACCCCGGACAGCTTCTTCAGATAAAATTGCAGAGGCAGTTGCAGTGGCCGGCAAATGCTCTGGTGCATGTGTTGAACCTAAAAGTATCACAGAATAGAAGTTAGATGAAGTTTTCATTAAAAAATTTATGAATCATTTTGAAATTACCAGAAGCAGGCTCTTCTCTCCTTGCAGAAGCAGCAGGAGTAGTAATGGGAACAGATGCTGGCTCCTCTTCGGGAGCATCCAAGTCCACATGAATTTGTGATTGTTCACCAAAACCCTCTATCGTCCTTAGAGGAGGGTCAATCCTCTCCCTCAAAGGTGAAATTGAATAATCCCATGCAATTCCATGAAATATGGTCAGTCGTTTCATGATATAAGATTCATGAATATCTGAAGGATTTACCACTACTGATGAAGCGTTTAGCTGTGGACTTCATCCTTAGATGCCTTTTCTTCTTTGGTTATTTGGGAGTGTTGACATCATCATCTCTAAATACAGGAATTGGAGAATAAAAATCCATGTCTAACTCCTCATCCATGGCTTGCCGAACTGGAGATACCTCACCCGGATCAGAAGGAGATTCATTAGCCCTGATGGCAGTACCACCAGGGCTATACGATGGTGAAGGAACCTTAGCACTTCCTTTATTTTCAAGATGCAAGATGAAGAAAGTAATTTAATTGAGTAACAAATATTTAACTGAATCCAAGTTGAAAACAAAATAAGGAAAGAGACTTTCATATTCTGGAGCTACATAATCGTGCCACTCCTCATCTCCGAAAGCACCAGTACCATCAGTGGTTCCATGATCTATCACTTCCTTCACTCTCTTGGTGACAGGAATGGAATCATCGATGGCATATATGAGCATCTCCAGCTCTCTGATGTAATCCCACAATTCATCAGGGTTATCCTTGAAATGGATATCTGTAGATGCCTGAAGATTCCCTACTCTAGGGATGTGTATCCCTTCGCATAAGTCCATCCAGGTGGTTTCAGCATCGAAATATAAACTACGCCATGTCTGGACACCCTTTAGTCATAGATATTCAGAATGTGTACCAGAAAGCTGTGAGGGGGGTCCTATAATATTTGAATTCAACTTCTTCTCAACTATTGCAATCACAGATAGAAAATAAGAAAATATAACTTGTTGCCCTATAAAAAAGGGTAATTAAATTTCCTCAATGAAGTTACTCACCAGGAGTCGATGGAGTGGGTCTCTTGACTCTGACAGGAGGATTATATCTGGAACGAGGCCGCTTTGACACATGATGTGCCTCGTCAACCCCATCCTGAGAATCCGACGAGTCTGCCCTGGGAGAGGAAACCAGTGAATCAGCTCTAGGTGTAGAAGAATCACCTTCCAGATGAAGGGTTTATTTCTCTACAGTTCTCTTCTTCTTCCCCACCCGATGAACCGGATGATTCAGTACCCCTTCAGGGTATGATACTACCCAATTCTTGGCATACCATGTAGTCATGTTACTTGCCTCTTTAGCAACTGGTAGATCAAACACTGCTCTGGTCTTCTCCATAGATGCCAGCAACCATAGTTGTTTAGAAACCATCAGATGCTTCTCTGACATGACATGCATAGGAGGGGATACAACAGTCTGCTACAGACACATGAATTGGTGTGAAAATATGTATGTAGTATAGGCCTCACATATAATCTCTTCGTCAAACCTGATGTCTAATACACCATCTCTACAAGCCATCATGTATAACCTTAATTCCATGCCAACTGTTCCATCACCAAAAAACCGCCCGTTTGGTGGGTTTCCATAAGGAAAGAAATTCAATTACTTGGACATGCTCAGCCTCACCTTCATGTCATAGGGGTTTAGGGATAACAAATAAATTCCAGAATAGGCCTGCACTGATGTCCTGAAAGAACATCCAAGGACCTGTACTCTGTCCTGTACAGCATTTTTCATGAAATGAGTGGTGACCCATCCCCACAAAACTTGGAATGGTCCCACTATTCTCAAAGGAGACTTACCCATAAAGACATGGAGTAATCTCCTGTGAATATTCACCAAAATGGGGGTGGACAACCCATACATCTTCCTCTCATCCAACTTGGCTGCAACAAAGAAGGTCCTTGGACTAACACCTCCCTTCAAATCCCTGACTGGCAGAAGACAAACACCGAGCCACAAGGCTAAGAAGCCTTCCAGACGGGTCTTTTCTAGGATTCTCTAATCCAATTCATACCCCCACTTCTCAAATTCTTCCAATTCTAGAGTCGGACAAAATGTGCCAGAATCACCCCTATTCTCTGTTCTGGGGCAGGTGGTAGGATGAGTAATGGTGGTCCCCTTACCCTCCTTCTTGGTAAGAAAAATATCCATCCACTCCTCTGGATGAATATCCTTTCTAGAATGTGTTTTGTAGGTCTTTGAGTTCTTGAGATTGTTGAAAATTTTCAATAATTCCTGAGCCAAAGTCAGATTCTTCTTTGAATAATTCCAAGTCACCTTGGAAGGGATGAATTCATCATATATATCTCCCAAAATTGGATCCCCCGAGATCTTATAGACATTCCACAAACTGATTCCTACTTCTCCATGAGTCAGATGGAAAGAATTGGTTTCTGATCTCCAGCGGCTGATTAGCTCTAGTACAAAGTCATCATTCCTATAGACATACGTCTGCCCAGCCCAGACGGCTTCATATATTGCAGCACCTTTCAGATCCTTGAAAAACTTTGCATAGGTTTGTCACACCCAATATGCCCACATCTAAGTTGGCTTCACACCTCCTCTAGGACGGAAGTCCAAACTCTTCTTCCAGACTTTTGATTGATCCATCTGAGAATTTCGAAAGATTGAGGGATAACAATGTGGTTTCAACTCAAACTTGTGAGGTTTCAGATCTGGGGAACAATTGCTATGATGCATAATGTAGGCCTTCTCCACTGTTCTAGCACTAACAAATGATCCTCCAACTGAGACATTTACTAAAGCAAAATTGGTGTATGTCTGAAACCAATAATGAGGGAGATAGTTCTTTGGCTGTATAATGTTGACTTCTTGCAGATGACCATGCCCATATAGAGGCAAGTAGATACTCTATGGAAAATTAGGATGATACTTCTTCAAGTAATTGGCCAAATCTCGGGAGAGTTTTGTCGCAGATATTGTAATAATCATAGCCAACGATGATAATCATGTCAATAATCTGCTTACTAGCTAGCTCATTACCCATTCAAATTCTTCTGGGAGCCATTTAATCGGCAAAAAGGTCGAAGAATTAACTCTTAAGTAAGTTGATTTTTCATAAAATTTGTGAGGAAAAGTTGTAAAATTGCTAAGGCATTAAGGAATGCAAGTGAAAAGTTGGCGTGCAAGTCTAGTATGGTCACGCAAGTTTGGGTGTACAGGTATTACCGCACAAGTCAAACTACCTCTATAAAAGCGCGACACAAAGAAACAATAACCGGCGGACAGCAACACCTGTGCGGACGAACGGAAAACCGAGTAAACCCGCGTGACGAGAGAAACCTGCGTGGTGAGAGTGGGAAGGTTTGAAAGCCGGTTGCTTTATGCTAGAATGGCCGCATATTTATATTCCAAGGCTGTACCCAACGTGCCACACCCTACGCGGCTCTCACCTGCGTTCCTCCACTTGCGCGCTGAACACTTTTTTGTTGTCGTTCCTTGGGTTTTCTCCTTTACCTCAGAGTCAAATCCTCATTTATTTTTTCGGATCCAACTCTGAAGGGTGGCTTTTGTTGATGCTTCTTTCCGTCACAGAATCTAAATGACTGAAAAATGGGAATACCTTAGCATAAATAGATTCATCCTTTTAATAAACATCAAAAATTGACAAAGGCATGAACAAGGATTTGTTTACACATGGGTCGCGCAAGTTTCATCATAGTTCGTGAAAGTAAACTTGCACGCCACATATTGGTCACGCAGGTGACTTGCATGCCCTATTTGATTTTTTCCCAAGGACTTCAATGGCCTATAAATACACCTTGTGGGCCCCCCATTTCGGGGATAGAAAAATCCAAAAGTCAGATTTAAGCTCTCGGCGCCCAAGTCTCTACATGAATTCTTACGAACACTTCTAAGGTAATTTCATACCAAGAATAGAAGATCTAAAGAGAGTTAATAAGGCCTATGTGTTGAAATTCATCAACACTAGTGCACCTAAGTGTCCAACCCTTAAGGAAAAATGGTCACACTTTCACACCACCTTATTCAATTAACAGAACCAGTACGCCACCCTTTTAGAAGCCCTTAGGGATAATACTAAGTGCTTGAGCCAAGCCTCTCCCAAGTATTACCTTATGGGTTAACCATCGCACAAGTGAACATGTGTCGCAGAAGTATACTTGCACGTCCAAGACTTGCGCGCCCAAGCAGGACTTTCTCGCCTACCTTTTTTTGGGTGCCTCTCCTATATATTCAACTCTTTTCTTCAAATCCACCTCTCCTATTCAAGATTTAGCCTTCAAAACCCTCTTCAATGTCAATTATGAAATGGTTCCTTTGTTGTATTCCTTATCTGAAAGGAATTCTAGGGAACATCTCTCAAAACCTAGTGATTTACAAATATTTATGTCACATAGGTTAGAGATTTACTCCATTCAACCTCATCCTATAAGATGAGAAGCTCATTAATCTGGGACTCCTTTTCAGGAGTAAGCCCCATATCACAAGTCCCCTAACCTAGGCCTCCTTCTCAGGAATAAGTCCCAGTCATAATTCCCTAACCTGGGCCTCCTTCTCAGAAATAAGCCCTAGTCATAATTTTCCTTAACCTGGGACTCCTTCGTTGGATTAAGCCCCAGTTCTCAAGTCCCTTTAACCTGGGCCTCCTTCTAAGGAATAGGACCCCTTCATAATTTATCTTAACTAGTATTAATTTGTTTTTTATTTGGGCTTCCTTCTCAGGAATAAAACCCAATCAGAAGTCCCCTTCTAATTTGGGAATCTTCCTCAGGAGTAAGCCCCAAGTTATAGTATCCAAATCTCCATAAAGCACATTTATCGACCTTGTTCTCGAGCTTCTTCTATGAAGTAAGTCTTGATCTTTATCTATTTGGTAAATCATACATACATAAGCCCCATATCATTCTTTGTGACCGCATCTTTCGTGGCACAAATCTTTAGGTTTACTGATACCTCTTGTTTCTCACACTGAGCATGACTCACATGAACTTAGAGTGTAAAAGTAACCACGACACATCTCTTTGGGCCATTAATCATACGTAAGAACCCACAATTCTTAATCTAAATACGTGTACTTTGGTCTCTACCTTAAAATTAGAGTACGTAGGAAGCCTTTCTAAAGGTTCAATCCTATCACTCATTAATTCTCATCTGTCCCATATGATGTTAAACCATATCTTAATTCCCGAACTATGGGGGTTCTGATTCCTTTTCTAAACAAGGATATATAGGTAGCCCATCTTCGGGTACGATCCAAACTATAAAATAATCCATGTCCTTTTGAACGATAATAAACATCAAGTGCCCCACTGAGTGGATTTAAAACTAGTATGGTTATCATAATGACCAAGATATTTCTATATAATATGTTGAAGGATACCAGTGACTAAGAATCTCTAAAAATACAAATGATTCTCTACCAATGAAGAACCTCAAATGCATATATATATATATATATATATATGTATATGTATATATATATATATGTATATATATATATATGTGTATATATATATAAGGTTCTCTAAATTTCATACATATCAATCATTGATTGTCAGATCAGAAGGAAAGATCATTTTCATACTTGGTAATTTAATAAGGATTCATGAACATAATTTAAATCTATAAAGAGAGTCCCAGAGTAGACAATAATTCCCCCCCCCCCCAAGGTGTGATGAGTCCGACCTCCCATCCTCTCAACCAATGAAAATTCTGAAGTCTCATCAGTCCACAACTATTGAGCACCTGCCTTTCGAAAGTAGGTCCAAATGGATATAGAATCATTGGATGTTTCTGGTTCTATGAATAAACCCGTTAGAAACTGATTGAAAAGTTTGAACCTTAAACAAACAAGTTCATCCCCATTTCCATGAGAAACAGTAACTTATGATCCATAATAATATTCATGCCTCATTCTAACATATGTCCAAGCTTTAAATTCCATAACATCATCAATGATTTCTTTGAGCTAGTTGATCCAACAACTATCGATTCATCCTGGTACGTTTCACCCATAAGAACGTAAAGGTTCTTCAAGATTTTATCTACCTTTATTACCAATAGCACACACTTTAGAATTATCATCACTCCATTCTCGATGGGAGTCTTTCATCTAATGTCATCAAATTTTCCCAAAGATAATATGTTCTTCATCATACCCTTAACATGGCTCACTACTTGGATGGTTCATACCATTCCATCATGTATCCTCAATTTGATGGTACTGAATCCATTGATCTTCAATGGTTGATTATTCCCAATGTAAAAAATTTATTTCAGTATGGTTTTATAATGAACAAACAATTACTGACTAGATGTCATGTTCCATGTTTATTATGAGTTAATTATTAATACATCATTGAGATATTGTCATCTTTCAACAGTTGTCGCCTCTTCACTAACAAGAATGTCTTTACTTTCAGATGTACTCACCACATTTTCATCCATATCATAATTCTAGATCCAACTAGAACCACAATCCATAATCAAATATTCCATTCATTCACCAATTTTCAGTAGTCAAGTATCCTTCTAAAACATTACTTGCATCTTCATTTCCCACAATGGAAAATTATTCCTACTGAATTTTTCGATCAATAATTTCACTGCCATATGGACACACTGTCATTACAAAACATACTATGTTTAAAAATGACATATTTAATAATCTAAATACTTTTTTCAGATGTCAAATATCAACTATAGTCACAATCACAGAGGACACTCAAATTAATGAGAGCTCTTAATACCAAAAAAAGTGACAGTATGGGGCCAAAACCTGCTCTGATATCAATTGTTGGGATCTTCAATGATTAACCCACTAATACAGAAATAATAATGAGATAAAATAAAGTAAAAAATGTGGATATATATATATATAATTTTTTTGGGGGTATAATTATATTAATCACAGACGCACACCACACACCCAGGCTGGAAAGGAAGAACATACCCCCCCCAAGATATCCCACCCAGCAAGCCGTATTTATTCAATACATGGACCGAAGGCCTAGTGGGTATAAATACCATTAACTATCAAAAATTCCAAGAAATGTATTATTCCTGTATCATACTGCATGTGTCACAAGGCCTCCATCACTACCTTCCTACATCACCGCCTTCCTGTAGAAATTCATTCTCGCCCGAATTTGAACCCGTGTTTGATGTAAGATTATGAGGATCCTTTACCAATATGGTAATCCCTTACTAAAAAATGTAGAAATAAATGAAATAATATATAATATCAGAAACTCCAAAAATTTATGGGGGGAAACCCATAGGAAAATAGTAGCATCACTATACATAAAAGTGGGTATACACCCCGTCACTATTATAAGGAGAAAACACTCATAAGACTCTTTCTTGAATGTGTTGGCAAGACACCACATAAATACCACACTAAAATTAATTGATGGTGATGTATAGTCTGATGGGAGATGTTGATGGTGAAGTAAATATCAAACCAAGGTATCCCACTACCTTTTATAGGCAAACGTCACCACCTTTTTCATTCCACCACTAGTTGTTTTGTTAGCCTAACCACCATTGTCACGAACCGGATCTAGTCGACAGTATTACCAGCCCCAAATCCATCCAATGAAAAGTCCCAAAGGTCTTTCCAAATCCCCATGAGCTGGAATAGGTTCCTGGGTATTAATAAATCTTTTTTTGGAATGATTTACCTGAGTATGAAAGTATAATACATTAAAAACAACAAATAATAAGAATCTAAAATTTCTATGCCAAACATGACATCATAAAAAACTATAAATGAATACATGGTTTTAAAAAAATACAAGAGGTAAAAACCTAAACAAAAACAACATCATTTCATCCAAATAGACTCCACATGACCAGGGGTCGTCACCCCCTAGTCGTCTCCATAACACTCCACTATTGGAGGGAACTAATAACCCGAACTGCCTTCACCTGAGGCTTTGTTGTTACTTAAGTCAAAAATAATCAAGTATACTTACACCAAAGGTGTGTAAGTAGTATGTGATACTAATCCCAATAGTATAACACCCAAATATTCCAAAACTATGCAATAAAAGGTGAAAAAGCAATCAGTTTTAATATGTAAAGAAAAGAGGTTATAATTCTCCAAGAAATACAACTTTCAATTGAAAATAGTTTTCAAACTAAAACATTAAGAATGTTATCATATTTTAATAATACAAACTATATAATTTAATTTACATCCAAACACAACCTAATTAAATGGTAAATACAAAAATCCAATGAGCACCAAACCTGGGTACACTCCTAGGCAACTAGATAGTCTCGGGCCCTATGTACCACGTACCTCGGTGTAAAGTAACCATGTCACAAATCAATTCCCATGAATGAGACACTATTAGGGAACATAAACATAACCAATTGGTCCCTAAACATCAGTCATATAGTTTATTTAGAGTTTTCTTTATCCATTTGCTCAGTGAAATAGGGACAAACCCCATCCGGATCACTAGTCGTACTAGTACATATCCGCCCACCTAGGTACATAAGTATCCCCCTTTGTTCTCAATAAATTTCTGCATACAACATACATCTATTTAAATATGAAAACACCACTATCGGTCACAAACAAACAATAAAGTACCTATACACACTTTATACCATTTAAAATACACAATTTTTTTTATTTTTTATAAAAAACTTCTCAAAATCTTGCCTTATTTTACACCCAAAACTCTTTGAAATATCCACTCTGTACAACATATTAAAACTGAAAATTCACCAAAACATAAATTGAAGCCAAAAAAATTCAATTAAACCAACAAGTCAATTTTAGGGGAGCCCCAAATTATTTAATAAGTGATATCATTGTAAAACCTCCATTTTCACAGAACATGACACTTAAAAATTCATGTGTTTCACAAAAACTTTTAAAATAGATTTTTACAGCAACAACCAAAGGATATAAACATTCATAACTATATTTACTGCCCTAATTAATTTCAATAAAATCAACTAATAAATTATAGGGTATCCCCAAATCAATCAATAGAAGCTTTTTTGAAAAACCCCCCAATTTCACATAAAAATGAACTAAAAATTCATTTTCTTTACAAATAACTATAAAACCAATTTTTTGCACCAATAATAAAATGAAATAATAATAAAAATACTATAAAAATAAAAATATAGTCAAAAGGATTTCATACACAATGGAATCACTTACCAAAAGTGTCAAAAACCTCAATTCTTTGTGGGAAAGTTCAAACACACCACCTTCACACCACAAAAGAGTTAAAATATACCTAAAATAAGAATTTTAGACCCTAAAACACAAGATAATGCCCTAATTTAGAAACCCTAATTTTATGTAAATTAGGAACTTCCATAATAATGGAAGAATCCCTATGAAAATGGGAGCAAGAAGGATGGAAACCCACTTACTTGAGGGATCTTGAAGAAATATCCCAAAATACTCCAGTAGCTGAATTTCAAAACAGCCAAAAATTAATTTGAGGTTTGAAAAAGTATGAGGAAGTAATGTAATAAATAGAATATAGGAAAAGAGTGGGAAATTAAGGAGTTATGAGTTAAACAAATTACCTTTTCATATCTAGATGATTTGAGAAATCTTGAGAATATTTTCCCTAATTTGCAATGGAAAGGAGATCCAAAGAGGGAGAAACAAAGGAGGGGTTGTGTAAATGGATGTTGGATTCCAGAGGGAGGTGGAATCACCAAAAAAGAGTAAAAATTAATATTTTATTAAATAATCAAAATTTATTTTTAAAACTATAAATGGGCTTCCGGGCTGGCCCGATTCCTTAAATAAAACCACAAATACACCAGGATTGTGGATTCTTAAAGGGTCCAAATTAATATGGTGGCGTTAATAGGTTAGGGGAGGAAATTTTGAAAGTTGAATGGGTGAAACATATTAAAAAAGCAAATATTTATAAAATTAACAAAATTGGATTTTAAATCTTGAAATGGGATTACAGTTTGGCCCAAATCATGAAAACTCACCCATTCCTCCACAAATGCATGGGAAAATTCCAAAACAAATCAAGAATAGAAATTAAAGGAAAAATAACTTTAAAATAATTCATGGATATGACAACCATGATTTTCTTCCATGCCTACCCTCCTTTGAAAAATCAGAGGGTAGCACCATCCTCAATAAAGATCTTCCCACAATGGTGAGATTGTTTTTTGTTTCACTATCTCTATTACGATATCTAGTCAATCGATGAGGACATTGTTGGTGTTGAGGTCCATCATAACTACTTAATTTCTTGTATACATTGATATTATCACATCCTCTATCCACTACAGTATTTACTCACACCAAATCTATCCACCTCCATATAGACCCAACCTGGACTGAGGATTCCACCACCAATGTCGTAACAACTAGAGGCACAACCACAATAGTGCTGGGGAGAAAATGAGAATGGTGGTATAGGTGGACACAAATACATTTCCCCAAACATTCCATATGGTGTGGATGTACCTGAAAATATTTTCGAGACTCTTATTCTTGATCCAAATATTCTCCAATTTCTATTTCTGGTGATCTTGTAAACAGACAGGATGGTCTGAATGAACTCCATTGTGAATGGGTTTCTCCCAGTTTAGTGACATGATAAAAGATTTTTTATCCAAAATTAATTTATATTTTTATGAGTTGAAAGGATTTAGGGGTGAAAACGCATTTAGAATAATAAAATAAATTTGTGGGAATCAGTGCCTTTCACTCACACTTCTGTAAAATCTTCCCACCCTCCATTCTCATGGATTTCCCCTATCACTAAACCTTACCGGATTTTGTTTTTTCTCACTCTAAAAGTGTTCTAATTCATTTTTTCATTATCTATGACTCTTTAAATGGATGTAAAAGGTGTAAAAATTTTATTAATCCATAATTAATTTTTTTTCAATTTTATTTTACTATTTTGTATTTATTTAGTAATTTCTTTAGTTTAGATTAATTATTTTATTTTGTTAATTATTTAGTTAATTAGATGTAATTTGTAAAGAATTGTTAATATTAGTTATTAATTAGTATTATTTAATTATGATCAATATGAAATGAATAATTAATGATTTACTAAGGATTACTTTTGGATTAAATGATAAGATAGTGGTTAACTAAAAATTAATTTAGGATTAACTATGGATTGACTAATTATTAACAAATTATGAACTAATTTTGACCAAATGATTAAATAATAATTAATTATAAAGTACAAAATAATTAAATATTAATTAACTAAATAATAATTATAAATTAACTATTAATTAATTAATGATTAATGAATTAGATTAACTAATTATTAACAAATAATTAAATATTAACTAACTATTAAATAATTAATTAATAAAAATTCATTAACTAATTATTAAATGATTCTTAACTGGCCATTAACTAATGAATAACTATTAAAAACAAATAATTAATTAATTACTAACTTAATTAATATCAATTAATGAACAATTATGAACATAGTCACTAACAATTATGAGAACTTATTTACTAACATCATTACTATGAAACAACTTCACACTTCTTCCACTATATATTATACACGATTATTATTTATAGATAATATTGTATATTAACCAATTAAAAAGTAACGATTGTGTGATTATCTAAGAAGTGAAATCCCTATTTGGATACTACACATGGATGTAGGCTCTGATATAGTTGAACCTAGGGGTAATAACCTTAAAAAGAGTGGGTTGAGTATTAACACAATATTTACCTAGCACACAACAAAGTGGCCTCAGTGAAAACCTAGTTTGAAACTCCCTAGGGATCTAATTTAGATGATTCATGTTCCATATAATTAATATCTTTATATAACTTAGTGAATATTGAAATTGAAACAAAAAAACATTAGTGAAATCTTTAGCGATATAATAAAACATTCTATAATTTGGGTAAAGTAATGATTTTGTGGTTATATGAGTATTGAAGTCATTGTTTGGGTACTATAAGTGGATGTATACTCTAGCATAGTTTCACCAATGGGTAATAACCCAGAAAAGGGAAAATTGAGTTTTCACTCCATCACCTACTACATGAAAGAATGCCTAACTTTACACCTAGTTTTAACCTCAACGGTGATCTACTTTAGATTATTCAAATTGATATTAATTAATGTATTTAGATACCTTTTGGAAGATAAAAATTTGGATTATTAAACATTATTGAAATTAATTGGGATATAAGAAAACATTATAAAATTTAGGTAAAGTAATGATTGTGTGGTTATCTGAGAAATGAAATCCTTGTATTGATACTACATGTGGATATAGGGTTTGACATAGTTTTGCCTAGGGGTAATAACCCTGAAAAGTATGAATCGAATATTAACTCAATCTTCACCTACTGAACAACACATAGGTCTAAAAAAACTCTTACTTTGACACTACTATGGGATCTTCTTTAGATGATTCACATTATCTTTACAAAAATTGATCTTTTAAATATATCCTTGTACCATAAAATAACTTTAAAAATTTATTCCTTGGTCAAACCTATATGATTATTCCACATGTTTCATATTATTTATACTATTTGAATCATGATTACAAACAAAGTTTATGTACACAATCATATCTTCATATTTCTACTACTAATGGAAAGTTATTCAAACCATTCATGGAGATTTATATAGTACAAAACTAACTCAAATGGTTAGGATGACTGATTTTTTTTTCCTAAGGGAACTTTAGAAAATAATCTAAAATCAGTTAGATATGAGACCTAATGAAGAGATCTGGTATATTAGATATAGAAATTTATAATTCTAGGATATTCCATATAATCTATCTTATCCATTTCCTGATGGTATTGAATGGTTACAAGAAACAAAATTATTTAACCAACAATCTGATAATGCTTTGATGTAGTTATCAGTGGATATTTATACTATTCAGAAATATTGTTGCATTGTATGATGATAGAGCCACAAAAGAGTCATCGAAGAAGGTATATAAAAATAATGTGTGACTCTTCCATGTCATGGGAAATAAGATAACAAAAATTATTTCCCAAATATAATGCAGTAGAATGTTTATGATGAGTAAGTGTCTAATGACGGAATAGAATGTGAAAATAGTGATAATGAGGAGGAATATAGAGATTTTGGGGAATAAGTTATATGAAATTAAATAGGTATACATCAGCCTCTATGTATTATAAATCATACACCACTCTTTACATCTTGACCATAAGTAATGAAATATTTTCTTGAATTTAATTAAAATGTTATAAAAACTAAATCTAATATTTCAAGAGTTATAGAGGATAGATTCAGTAAAATGGTGAAAAATTTATATGTTACATGATATTTCCCAATAATAGATTCCATGAAAAATATACTGAAACGATTTCATATTGATATAAAATTTAGATATTTATTTTAGGAGTCAAAATGGAGAAAAATTCATCACATACTGTAAAAAATATGGTAATGATTGTAGATTTCATTTGGGGAAGATTCTAAGAAATTTCTCTTGGAGGGTGGTGAATTTCTATGTTTTAGGCATCTCAAAAATTGTGAAAATCCTAACTTAACAAAATATCATGCATTATTGGATGCAACATTTATGTCATCTATAATTTTTGAGATGATCAGGACCTTCCATGACTTGATCATGTAGTAGTTGTGAAGAACATTATACAAAAAACATTTGGTTGCAAGATTAAATATGGAAAGAAAAGGAATGAGAAACAAAAGGAAATATTCAAGGTGTACAGTAATTGAGAAAACTTGTATTTATTTTTTCCATAATTTATATCAATACTGAGGGAAAAAAACCACCTTTTCTTCCACCTAGATACAAACAAACATGTATCTCATGATAAATTACATTATCCTTATCATGTAACTTTTTTTATTGTTTTTGGCATTCATCCCATGTATTATTGCATTTTATTATGAGAATAGTTTATAAATATTGAAATGAAATTTCTATATGGAAAGTACATAAGTGTATTTTTGATTTTGGAACCCTGTGATGGTAACCGTACACCTCTATCACTTTCATTTTCCATAGTGGAAAATGGAAATTTTAAATATTGGAGTTTCTTTTTAGAATGTATTAGCAACCATTTCACCCAAATTCAGTTGTATGTTTTATATCTGATCACCATCTGGAAATCAATGAGCTCATCAACACTGATCCTATTATGTGTAGATACTCAAATACACATCATTGGTATTTCATTAGACACATTGTGAGAAATCTGTGAAATATTTTTCATTATAAATATATTAAGAAGGCTACCATATATATTCTTATTAAATCTATTTATACTTTTTTTATAATATCAACAAAACGATAATATTATTTTCTAAACAATATGATCACTTTATTGTAGCATATGATCTAAATTAGTAAAAGTTTATGTAGGGAATATAAGGAATTTTTAGGTCTAATTAGAGAGTGTATGATTACATTATGCAGATTCCAAAAGAGAAATTATCATTATAATATGATGGGGGAAACACGTATGGACATGTGACCACAAAAATTATTGAGTGGATCAATGATATTTTTAGTGGGATTCACAACTTACCTATAAATATCCTAGTTTAGGAAATATTTTTTCATTTTCTAAATTATTTCAAACAAAGAGGAAGATAGAATACTAATGGGATTCATCAGGGAGTGTAGTATAGATGACACATTAAATTTGTGATTGACATGAACAATGATGAATCTTCTAATTATTTATTTCAATTTTTTAATCAAGAAAGAAGGTTGATTCTAAGTGATAGAGTGTTAGGGGCCCATCATAAGTAGAAATGGTCAAGTTTTGGTTGTATTACCGTATACAAGGTATTATGACTTTGGAAGACTCTAGTAATTATAGCTTCCATACATGTATGAAATTGTGTGAAGTGGCTCTATGAAAATATCATGAGAAATATATTTTGATCTAGTCTACCAGATCACCACCATTCCTAACTGGTATAGTGCATTATGGATTCTTATTGGTGATTTTCAACATTTCCCAATTCTTGAAGATCATCCCACATTGATACTTGACATCGACAAGTTTGGACCATGAGGGAGAATGAAGTGCATTGGGATTTAAAATGAGATTAAATAGCCTCAATAAAAACTATATTTTCTAGAATATAGTATATTTCATATGGAAGTTCATAATTGGAATTGATTCCTTAACATTTCTAGATTGAGTTCTCATTCCCAGTCATGATGATGTACTGCCTAAAAATATTGTAATGTCTCGATTCATTGAATTTTTTTTGTAGCTATAACCCAGGTAGTCATTTTGTATGGATTTATAAAATTTTCAATGACTGAAAATAAAAATTCTTAAAATATATTGAAAAATAATTTAAAAACATTATTTATGAAAATACCAAATCAAATCTAGTGATTGTTCAAGTCTACTAAACATGTTTCTTATGACTCTTATACTTATTGTTCAGAATATTATAATTATGATAAAATAGTTTATCTAAGTAAATAGGTAATTTTTTTAAAATGAATCGTGAATAATACCAATGGAAAATGATGAAATCGAGTTCTCAAGAATAATGCAGATATAATTATGTGTAGTACACTCAATGATGAAAAATGAACAACCCATGTTATCAACTAAAGAAAGGTAAAATGGTGTTAATATAACTATTATACCATACATTCTACCAATCATTACATTCTAATATCCATATCATTTTATTTAAATTTTACAATGATATAATAATTATTTAATTTTTATTTATAGAGAAGGAGGATATTACTATACTCAATGAGATGTATAGCCTTCTTTCATATGAGGTGATAGTGGGTCATGAGGTTCAATGGGTTATTATGCATAGGGAACACCATTACCATCCCATTTTCCACTAACTACTATTTTACCATACCTATGATATGATGGATTATATAGAATCACTATATCAGATTGTACATTTGTTGATTATTACCTTCTTTCTTCACTCACTGTGTTTTTTACTTCGCTGAGAGATAGAGACCTGAGACAGAAACATTCCACATTCTTGAAAGAGATATAACCATCACCCAATAGGATGTGGTAGTGAATCCAAATATTCCTTTCAAAAGGGTTGCATTTATAGGACCCACCCAGGGTTTTTGGTCTAAGATTATACAATAATTGTTAAACATAAAAATATTTGGGGGTGATATGTTGCATATGGTAGTTCTCTATCAACGAGCTGGTTGGACATGCACATTTTCACAGGTATCAATTGATGATGATGAGACGGATGTCATGTGTCACATCTATTAATATATCTTGTAGATAATTGGAGGGACATTGTGCATTGATCACTCCATTATACATGTACACTTGACGTATATAGGGGTACTATAGGACATTGATTAAGTTGGTAGATACAATTGGGCATCAACGTGCTTGACATGAACATACAGAACATTAAAAAATGCATGCTGATCATATTATAGTGATGTTAGGGGATATTTCATCCTCATTCAAATGTGGTTAGGGATGAGTGTCCCTACCCTATCCCCTATTGTTTCTTGTCTAGAGCTTATTATGGGTGTGTTGTAGCCACTCCACATAGACCCTGGTATGACCACTCATCATTATTATTTTTGATTATAATATGAGTTATTGTACTGAATTCCTTATTATTTATAACATTTTATTTTGAACATTATAGTCAGATTTAGGAACACCAGATTTTTAAGACAATGAGACCTAATTTGGGTGCATACCATCTCATGCTGGAATATCAAGTACCCACCAATGTATGTATATAAATTTTTCTATTGACTAATCAATTTGATAATATTATCATTTTGGGATATTATTAAAAAAATATTAACAAATTTCCCTTAACATTTTAAATTTTATGGTAGCCATACAGGGATATATTAGATTGGTTTTCTGTACACTTCACATCTGGTCTTAACAATTCCATTGTTTTCATACTTATCATACACTGTCATATTATTTATTATCACCAAAACAATAGTTTCATGCGATAGTTTTGATTGGTTCAGAATATTCCATTTCCACCCAAACAACCAAAAATGCTTCAGTCACTGAACCTAACAGGGATGTGAGTTTGCAATGAAATCATGCATTGAATCTCAACATTCAAGACATATGTGCATCATTTCGTATCGTGGTCATGCATAAGATGTTATTTCATCTATCACAGCCACTAAAGTATGAGCTAGGATATAGGATGATGTATATACTATATCATACGCCACACAACAGAGGACTCTAGGATTTAGAAACTCAATAAAATTACATTAGTTTTCTTTTCATTTGTTTTTTAATTCAGTTTGAATCTCTTTATAGCATACTCAAATACATCATATTATCCACATTTCAGGTCCGTAGGAGGGTTAGGTATTTAGTTAGGTAGCATACCATACTATATCACATGACATGATTCCATAGTATCATGTTCAATATGATATTATATTCCATTTTTCACCTCAGGGAGATGATTTTCATGCTCAAGGAGTGGAGAATCCTACTTGGAAATATCTTCCAATAATTGTTGATGTTGATGAGACATGATAATGATGATAATGATGTAGACCATGTCAGGTTGCTGATGAGGCCTTTCTGGTTCTACATAAAGAGGCATTACCTTTTTTAGATGAGCCTCAGCTGATTTTGGATGTGTACCATTAGACATTGGATCCATTTCTATTGTTATCATATCCATATTTTTCATCGTGTATAGCTAATTCAAGCTCATATCAGGATTAATTTTTCATGAAACTATCTTTTATTACTAAACCTTTTCAATAATTACGGTTCCCTCATCAGATGTAAGTTACTTATACTTACATAGTGGGAGAATGATCAGATGAGCATAGCAACATCACAATGGCTCCTCCTCCAGAGGATTCATAGATGAAGAAGCAGACAGTCAAGGTTCCTCCACCTGATGAATACCCCCCCTCAAGATCATTAAACATTATCGTAATATAGAGGTTGGTGATCTTGACATGGGCATCCCATCCACATAGGAGATAGTGGGATGTGGCCTCATCATAGACATTTACTGTAAAAAATTTATTTATTTTTTTCCTATTGACTTAAAGTATTGAAGATTACATTAACAGCTTTAGTTTTTCGATAATGTAAAAAAAGTTTTATAAACAATATTTAACTAGTAAAATGTCATAAATATATTTCAATAAAATGAACATACCTAAAATATTGAAATTATAATTAATATTATTAATTTTCTTATTTAAACATTCCCATTTACTATAAATTTTTAATCAACCAATTTATTTATAAAAAACAATTCAAACACACGCAAATAAAATTATTTTATTTTATAATTACTGTTTTTATTTTGATAATAATTTTTTTAAAATAATTCAAAAGTAATAGTTATTAATTAACAAAAATTAAGAATAATTAGTAATTAATTAAATAAAACTAATTGTAATAATTTATTCATTAGTTATTAGTAAATAAATAAATCTAATTAATAATAACCTTAACAATGATATTTATTCTGTATCTATATTTATAATTAATTAATTTTAACTATTTAATAATAATATATATATAAAATTAATCACCTAATAATATTTATTAATAAATTGTTATTATTTATGTTTTAATTTAAAAATAAATTATTAATTATTAATTATGTGATAATTTATATTAATATTAATTATAAATTTCAAATTATTTATTTATAATCCACGGAAATAAAATAAAAATAATTATTTAGTAATCATTATTAAAGTTGAAAATTACTTTTAATATATATTACTTTTTTAAATTAGATATTTATTACTATGGAAATATAAAAAATTATAAAAATTAGTTATTTCTATATTATTATATTTTTTTAAAATAATTATTTACCACATATATGTATATGTATTGAAAACTAAATGACCAATAATTATTTGTCTATTTATTTATAATTAATTCAGAATCAAAATTTTTAATTCCTAATAATATTTTGTAAATAATTTATTTTTTATAATTAATATAATATTTATTATTTTGATTTAAGTGAATGTAAATTATTTTTTAATTATTTTTTGTTTTGGAAAAGGATATAATAAACATAATGCCTTTCTCTAAAGTTTCAGGTTAATGTTGTCAATGGTCATGACGCCTTTGGCCACCACCAAAGAAGGCCAAATGAGTGAGGGCCTTTAACACTTTTAATAATTTGATTTTAAAATATTGTAAACCTAGATTTATTTTATTAATTTTTTACCAAAAACATATTAAAAATACCCTTGAGTGAGCTTCGAGTAGTTCTCTAGTATTTCACATACATGTTTTTAAAAAAATATTTCAAAATAGTCATAGGTTAATTTTTCAAAATAATCATATAGAAAGGCATTAGTCGCCTCAATGCCTTTTGGCTTAAACCAAAAGGATTTTAGGTGGACATTGCCATTGGATCTCATCTACTCAGATCGATAAAATTAAAATGTAGGTGAAATCTATTAACAAGAAAAAGACCTTTCACTCTAATGTCAGAGAAAGGAATTTTGTATGAAAACGCATTTTGAATTAATTTATGTGAAAATAATTTTCATAAATTACACCATCACCCAACCCCTATAAAAAGAAACTCTCTCATCCACGTTTTTCTCACTCAATATAGCCCACATCTATATAAATTCTTCTCCTACTCTCTCTAATATTTTCCAGGAGTTTTTCCCCAGTGCGTAGCTTTTTTGGTGGCCTTAAAGGAGTACAGAATTTGAGAAGTGAAAATTTTGAGAAGTATAATTCTTATATATTTTTTTTATTATTTATTTGAAATTTATTTATAGATTTAGTTGTTTAGTTTTTATTTAGTTATAAACATGTTATATACATAGTTTTTTATTTAGTTTGATGTAATTTATAAATAATAGTTAATATTAGTAAGTAAAATATAATTTAATTATGACTTTTAATTAAATAATTTATAATTAGTGTATTAAATATTTTAGGAAAATTATTATTTACTAAAATGTAACATTTTTTAAAAATTAGAATCATAATTAGTAATTAATATTAAATAGATGATGAACATATATGAATGAAATAATGTTTCACTAATAATTAACTATTAAATGAATAATGATTAACAAATTCTAAAGTATGGATTAAGTATTGATTAAATTATAAATAATGAATTATTAACATAGGATTAAAGAGTGATTATATAATTAATAACATAGGATAAACATTAGACTAACATATGTTCCAATAATGTTAAACAAATGAGTAAGTAATAATTAAATAATGATAAACTATTAATTAACCAACAACTGACTATTATGTAAGTATATAATAACTATTAATTAATTAATGAATAGTGAGTGATTTTCTAATGAGTAAGGATTATTTTTCTCATGATCAACTAATTTTTAACTAATGAATATCCAACAATTAATTAATTACAAATTAATGATTAACTAATGACTAAGAAATGATTAGCCAATAATTACTTAATGTTTAACTCTTAATTTACTACTAATAAACTGTAATATAAATAATTAAAATCTATTAATTAAAAAATAATTAAAAAATTATTAATGATTGATTAAGAAATAATTATTTTAGGATTAACTAACTCCCATTGATTTATTACACAATTATTAACAAATCATCAGTGAATGATTAACAAATGATAAAATAATGATTCATGAGTTATTAAATAATGAGAAATCATTTATTAATGAATGATAACCATATGATTAATTATTGACGATGTAATGATTAACCAATAATCAATTAATGATTAACAATTATGTCACGACCCATCCCCCGGGGCACATGCCGTGACTACCCCAAACCCGCCTTCTATAGGCTAGGGGATGGTGGCTAGCACCAAAGGCGTAAATCCCTAAAACCGGGAAGGCATTTCCTTTATAACCTGTAAACACAAATAACAGAGCACATAGCTGGATATGAAAACACTAAGTAAAACTATATAACAAAATAGTAATAAAAAGTAAAGGGGCCGGAAATACATGCCCAATTGTAAAGTACAAGGCACTAAAAATTCAAGTACAACGGAAAAAGAGAAAAAAAGCAGTTGGGTCGTCCTCCAAGGTTCCTACCTGAAGGGTAGGTACAGATCACCTCCTCATCACTCCATGCTCGACCATCTCCTCCGTGTACCGTCAAGCTGTATGGTCCAACTCTGGGTACCGTCCAGTCCTGGTACTCTCAGCCTCAGTCAGCACTGTCTGTCGTCTACATCCAACACAACAAGGTGTAGGCATAGCCCGTGGAGGGGTGAGTATAATGATACTTAGTACAGACTTTGATACCCTCAAGGTCTCACAAAATCCAGTAAGGATAAACCACAAATTATAAAATCAACAGATAACCCCACTTAGGTATATGCCTATACATATACCTAAGTTATCATGTAATCCATCTCAATCATGAGGAAATCACAAAAGATACTGATTCATCTCAAACCAGGATTTATTCTAGGGGTAAAACATTTCAAACCCTTGGCTACTGGAGAAATCCTCCTCTATCGAGTACAGTGGGCCTTCCACCACAACTAGGAACCTCCCACTAAATTTAGACTACTGAGGCACTCCTCTTGTCGAGTATCGTGGGTCTGCTGCGTCACACAGAGGCGCTCCCCACCGTGGGTCTGCTGCCACAACCAGGAGCTCCCCCTCGTAGCCTTTAGAGATACTCCTCTTGTCGAGTACCATGGGTCTCCTATCACAACCATCCACTCCTCCACTGTGGGCCTGACGCCACAACGAGGTGCTCCCCACTGGGCTAGTCGAGTCACTCCGAGTCAATCAGTCAGCACTAGTCAAGTATCAGCCAGCTACTAGGTTCCTGCACAAATACTCACTTGTCTTGAGTATATCTACTCAAAAATCTACTGGTCAATGCTCCAACTACCACGAAGTCACACGAAGATGTATCCCAAAGGTTTTCCACATTATAGGGGTCTCAACATAACAGATGACATGTCAATTGGACGCCCGATCTGTGAGTTATTAGCCATTTAGTCCCGGGGGCTCAGTTGGATTAGTGTACTATCCAACCAGACTGTATTCCAACTATTCACCAAACTCTAGTGGGGTATACTCGAGGGTACCAACATGTAACAAGTTTACCAGTTCCACTGACGGTTCATCAAACGGACGTTCGGTGCCAAAGATATGGTTGAAGGAGCATAAATGGGTCGTAGTGCGCCCGGGTTCGGTCCAACACGGTCAGACCGACCCGGCTTGACCCGTTGGGCCTGGCCTGACCCTTTGTGCAGGCCATCCCTTTAGGTTCTACCCGGCCTACTGGGCCCAACCCAGCGGGCCGCGAGGGGCCACAAAGAGTCGAGATGGTGTGGACCGTCCGCGGGGTCAGCGCGAGGACGGTTCGGCCTGAAGGGTGCCGCGAGGAGCCGGTTCAGTAGGGGCACCAAGAGGGCACAGGCTAGTTCGGCCGGGGAACCATGAGGGTGCGGGCCAGTTCGGTCGGGGCGCTGTGAGGGTTCAGGTTCAGTCGGGGCTCGGGAGGCCAGCAGCGGGCACGACTGGGGCGGCCCGGGAGGGTCCTGCGATGCTGGTTCGGTTAGGAGGTGTGGGCGGCCAGGAGCCAGTTCGACTAAGAGGCGCGGGTGACCGGGAGGTCATCACGGTTCTGCCCGGGGTGGTGGAGGGTGAGGCCAGGGCAGCGCGGCCGGGGTGCGGCACGGACGAGGCCAGTTCGGCCGGGGCGCAGCACTGCGCGGGTCGGTTCGGCCGACGGGTGGCGCGGCAGGCGTACAACGCGACCAGGGTGGATCGGAAGCCAGCGGGTGGTGCGGTTCATCTCAGGGCAGCAGATCTGGTTTGACCGGGGCCCCAGAGCAGCGCAGGGGTGGCGGAGCCAGTTCATCCGGGGCGCTAGAGCAGCACGGGGGCTACGCGGGTCGCGGAGGTCGTGGCTAGCACGGTCGTTGCCATCGTCGCCTTCGTCGTCTCATCACTTTGTCACCATTCCTAAGAACATCAAAAACAAGAACGGCAGAGGGGTCGGGCCATGTTGGTTTGGCCCACACCCTCCTCATTTAGGTTGGTAGCAAGCGGTTCAATTCTTTCTTGAATTACAAAGAATTGTCAAGAAGAGAATATAGAAGAAAAATCAACAATCACCCCACATCTTCTCGCAAATAAAGTTTCCCAACCTGTAAGGTAAACATCCACAACGATTAATTGTTTTAGAAGAAAAGAATTAAAGGAAAATATCATATTCAAATAAAATCCCTACCTTATTTGAAGTTGGCTGATGTAGGCGCGAGAAGGCGGACATCGATTCGTTGTAGACAAACACGACCTACGTCGAAGGAGGTTCCGAGAAAGGAAGTCGATGTCGAGGTCGTTCTTCGTAGTTGAAGGCATTCCTCATCGGCATTTTTTGTTGGTGGAGAATTTTTCATTGGGAGCCTTCTCTCAATATTTCGCTCAATGTTTCTCCTCTCCCAAGTTCCACCAAAATGAAATAATAGCCTCCAAATAATAGATTAAGTTGTTGGTATAATATTCAAAATGTTTTAGGTTGGCATAATTAAATGTTAGGGGAGTTGGCCCACTTAATGTGGAGAATGTCAAGAGGCTCCTCCACATTAATGATGGGAGTTGAGAGGTTTTCCCCAATTAAATAGGGGGTATAGTCCCGGATGGTCCCCACCATGGTAACCTCTCGTGGAAGGTTAGGTTTAGGTGGGCCCCACCACTATAACCTCTCATGGGAGGTTAAGGTCGGGTGGTCCCCACACTTCAACTCCAACAAGGAGGTTTAGTTCTGGTGGACCCCACATCCAAAATTCACATGGGTGGTTACAAGAGATAAAATAAAATAATACTTGTGTTTATTTTATTTTATTACTTCCATGAAAAGCCCAAAAAACTAACTTTTACCCTCGACCAAATGTCATCAAGGTGAATGTATCCTTAAGCTAATACTGGCCCTGCGAGTTCAACGGAGTCCTAGGATTTCAATTACAAGCACTGGTTCAAAAGTTATAAAAAATTTCTCGAACATTCACTGAATGTTCTCGAACAAAAGTTCAAAAATTGATTCCGGGCATGCCGGCCGTCGGAATCACATGCCATCAATTTTCACAGACATGTAAAATTCCCATATTTTAAAAAAAATACATGGAAATTCTGGGTCTTTACATTCTCCCCACCTCAAGGCTCTACATCCCCATAAGCCACAACTCCTAACTAAGGGAACAAGTGGGGGTATTGTGCATGCATCTGAGCCTCCAACTCCCATGTGCTCTCCTAGAGGTTCATGTGCTGCCAGCGAACACTCAGTAGAGGTAACAACCATCCATGTAGAACCCACTCATGTCGATCCTCAATCTTTACTAGAACCCCTATAAAAGTCTCCCCATCGTCGACATCCAACTTGACATGTTCGATGATGTGAGAAGGATCATGCACGTATCCTCTCTTCTGGGATACGTGGAAGAAGTCATGCACCTGGTGTAACTGAGCTGGAAGAGCTAAGCGGTATGCCACCTCGCTAACTCTGCTGAGGACATCAAAAGGTCTAATAAATCTAGGCGATAACTTTCCACCTCAGCCAAATATTTGTAAACCTTGTCGGGGTGAGACCTGTAGAAAGACATGGTCTGTATCCTCGATCTCTAGAGGTCTTCGTCTCCTATCGGTATATGAATTTGGCCTACTCTGTGCAGTCTTTATCTTCTCCTAGATGATCTGCACCTTCCTTGTGGTATCCCGTACTATCTCTAGTCCCACTAGTGCTGACTCCCTAGGTCAGTCCAGCATAAAGTTGATCCATAAGGTTTCCCGTATAACGCCTCGAAAGGTGTCATCCCAATGGTGGAGTGATAGATGTTGTTGAACACAAACTCTACCAAAGACAATTGATCCTCCCAGCTGTGACCGAAGTCTAGGACACATGCACGGAGCATGTCCTTAAGGTTCTGAATGGTTCGCTCAGTCTGACCATCCGTTTGAGGATGGTAAGCGGTTCTCAAATGAAGTTGTGTCCCGAAAGCCTCATGCAACACCTTTCGTAGCTAGTAAGTAAAACTTGTATCACGATCGGATACAATCATAGAAGTTACTCTATGTAGCTGCAAAATCTCCGGCCCTTAGAGGTGTCCCAAGCTATCTACTAAACCATGCTCTCTGATCAGTAGGAAGTGGGCTGACTTGGTGAGTCGGTCGATGATCACCCAAATAAAGTCAAGTCCCCTAGATGTACATGGAAGTCCTATCATGAATTCCATGAATATTCCATCCCACTTCTACTCTGGGACCTCTAAAGGATGAACCAAGCCTGCTGGTACCTGATGCTCCACCTTCAATTACTGATAAGTGAGGCATCGAGAGACGAAATATACAATTGATTTCCTCATTCCCGGCCACCTGTGCTGTCGTCAGAGATCCTGGTACATCTTTTCCACTCCTGGATGTACCGCAAGAGGGGATGTGTGAAACTCTCTCAACACTTCCTCCTGAAGTGACACTAGTACCATGGTACATCCTCTAAAGATGATGATGTGCTCCCCACCTTTATAAAATCCATCAGGTGCATGTCATGTGAATATCTGTGCATGTCGCATCTCAAAGTCAGCATACCCATGTTGTGCCTCCCTGACTCACTAAATAAACAGGGGTGTGACTGTAAGAGACTGAAGAAAAACTACTCCATCTCTATCCCCAAAGGATATCTGCAAAGCGGTAAGCTCCTCCATCACTTTGCCTAACAGTTGTATACCACATCTTCTTCTGATTTCATCTGCTACAACGTTCCCCTTCCCATAAGTGTAGACTATCTCAAAGTCATAGTCCTGGAGGAACTCAATCCAATGTCACTTTCTCAGGTTCAGGTCCTTCTGAGAGAATATTTACCTAAGACTCCTGTGATTAGAGTACACAGTAAAACGCTAGGCAATCAAATAGTGTCACCACATCTTCAAGGTGAATACCACTACTGATAACTCCAAGTCATGTGTAGCATAGTTCTCCTCATGCTATATCAACTGTCATGAACCATATGTGATCATTTCTCACTCATGCATCAGGAAACATTTGAGTTTGGTCCCTGATGTGTCGCAGTAGACTGCGTACCCTACACATTCCTCTGGATGCCTCAAGATGGGGGCACTAGTTAGCCTCTTCCTCATCTCCTGAAAGCACTACTAGCATCTATCCGGCCACACAAAGTATTTCCCCTTCTTTGTTAAGGCTTATGGTGGTGATGCTACTCTGGAGAAGTCTGTTACAAACCTCCAGTAGTATCCATCTAAACCCAGGAAACTCTTTACCTTTGTCACACTCCATAGTGGCTTTCAAGAAAGTGCCACCTCAATCATTGCTGGATCCATTGCAACCCTAGCCTCTTAGATGACATGTCCCAAAAAGTTAACCTCACGGATCCAGAACTGGCACTTTGAGAGCTTACTATAAATCTTGTTCTATCGGAGTGTGTCCATCACTACCTGCAAATGATAGGCATGCTCCTCCTCAGTAGCTGAGTAGATCAAAATGTCGTTGATGAAGACTACCACGAAGCAATCAAGGTACTACTGAATGACATTGTACATGAGTCCCATGAACACTGCTGGAGTGTTGGTTATACAGGATGGAATTACCAAGAACTTGTAATGGTAGTACCGACATCTGAATTTCGTCTTATGAACATCCTCATCTTGAACTCTGAGCTGGTGATAGCCTTATCTGAGGTCAATATTCAACAAACACTGTGCTCCCTTCAACTGATCAAAGAGTTCATCAATCCTTGGGAGAGGGTACTTGTTCTTCACGGTCACCTGGTTCAGGTGACGGTAGTCGACACAAATTATCAATATCTCATCCACCTTCTTGGCTAACAGAATCAGGGTTTCCCGGGGAGAAACACTAGGCTGGATGAATCCCTTCCCCTACAAGTCTTCTATCTGTACCTGAAACACGGGAAGCTCTGCAAGAGCCATACAATATGCTGCTATAGATATCTGCTCCATCTCGGGGTACAAGTCAATGTAAAATTCTACCTCTCTGTGAGTGGGTAGAACTAAAACATCATCAGGGAAGACATCTGCATACTGGTCCACCACTACAGGATAGCTCGGACTCTCCACATCAACAGCTCTGAGGGTAAGGAAAGCTAACTAATGAGTGATCGTCTGCAATCTCCTTTGAGAAAGTCCATACTATTCTGCAAATGCTCCCTTCTCGCCGGTGAAGGTAAACATATTCCCATTCGTGTGGACACACCACACTTTGCGCCTAATACAGTCAATCTGATCATGGACTATAGATAACCAGTCCATACCCAATATGACGTTGTAAGGCCTCAACGCCACTATTAGGAGATCCCAGCCAAATCTCTCACATCCTAGAGTAAGATCACACTGCCGCTACCAGTGCGTAATTTTCAAATCCACTCCCATAGGAGTCTCTACCCATAAGGATCGAGCCAACAGCTCCATCAGAATCTCTGAGCTCCAAACAAGTGCAGTGAAAATGAAAGAGTGACTGGAACCAGTGTCTGTAAGTACTACAACTAAGGTGGAGTAGACACAGATCGTAACATGTATCATCTCCGGAGCGCAATGATCATAGGCCTCTGCTGCCTAGAGCTGAGCTCTCTCATGTCCAACTTCTCCCTACGATCGGGGTGGACCTCCTAGTGGTGGTGGTGGTAACACCTCGAAACGTCACCCACCGCCAGTTGCACGACCAGATCCTCTTCCACGTCCTCTTTCTCTCTACGAACCACCTCGATCGAATATCTATCTCTTCCTGGGCGGTCCTTCGACTATTTGCTGATCATCCATATGACGGGTCGGACAGTCACGAGCCATGTGACCCTGATCGCCGCATGAGTAACATTTCCCGCTCCTAGCATGTCTATCTCCGCTTTAGGTTCCCCACACAACCAATCATGAGTCATGTGGTCATCCACCTATAGGTATGGTCCTCTTGGACCTATATGAAATATGTCTGCTTCTAGCTGCAGAAGACTCTACTACGTGTCGACTGGTGGTGGATCTCACTACTGGAGACGGCTCAGCAAGGGAACCCTCCACCAGGAGGCCTTTCCCTAACACCCCTTCTTGCTTCGGGATACTGAGTGAGACCATCGAAGATATAATCTTCTGTCTGAGCCCCTGATCAAAGGTCCGGACCCTGAATAATGGGTCCCACACCATAACTGTGTAGTAGCGTGAGAGGTCTGTGAACCTTGCAGAGTACGATGCTACAGTCATTCCACTCTACTGCAAATGAAGTAGCTCCTAAATTCGCTCTGCACAAAGAGTTTTTGAGAAAAAATCTGCCCCAAACAAGCTCTCAAATTCATCCCAGAGAAGCGTTAACTCATTGTGAACATGTTGCATAAATCTCCACCATCTGCCTGATGCTGCCTGTAAGAGGCTGACAGCAAGAATCACCATGAGATCGGCTGGTGTCCCTACCAATCAAAAAACTCTCACCACAGCCACCAGCTAGTCCTCCGCTACCTGTGGGTCTATCTCCCCCCTGGACATGGGTGTCCTCTAGCACTGTAACTCATTAAAAAAGATCAAGTAGGGTACACCATCTACTGGTGGGGTTGGTGGCATCAGTGGACCAACGGAGAGTGGTACCACTAGTGCCTCCACTGGAAAAGGGCCCTACACCGAGGCCTCGTCGCTCGGTGGGCTATCGTTGCGTACAACTCTCAGAAATCTAGCGGGTTGTCTGCGTGGAGGCATCCTAAAAATAAACATTTGTGCTACGGTTAAAAAGATATACCTAGTGAGCTGACCTGGTTGAGCTGGCTTAAAGAAAACTTTTGAAAACACTCACACACAATCAGTGTTTTCGTGCAATGAGTCGAAAATCATAAGTCAGGGTCCTTATGTATGGATACATCGGTCGCCGCACCAACACTGGACTCCCTGAACTAAAAACCACACACACTACACTTAACACTATTGATTCACATAGAAGATCAGAGTCCTGAGTTCTGTGGTAGAATCGACTCCTCTGATACCAATTTGTCACGACCCATCCCCCGGGGCCCATGCTGTGACTACCCCAGGCCTACCTTCCATACGCCAGGGGCTGGAGACTAGCACCAAATGCGTAAATCCCTAAAATATGGAAGGCATTGCCTTTATAACTTATAAACACACACAACTGAGCACACAACTTGATACAAAAATAATATGTAAAACTGTATAACAAAAGAGTACTGAAAAGAAAAGGGGCCAGAAATACAACCCCAACTGTAAATTACAAGGAAATGAAAATAAAAGTACAACTGAAGAAAAGAAAAACAGTCATTGGGTCATCCTATGAGGTTCTTACCTAAAGGGTAGGTATAGATCGCCTATTCAGCACTCCATGTTCGACCGTCTCCTCCATGTACCGTCAAACCGTATAGTCTACCTTCGGGTACCATCCAGTCCGAGTACTCTCAGACTTTGTCCGCACTGTCCGTCATCTGCATCCAAGACAACAAGGTGTGGGAATAGCCCATGTAGGGGTGAGTATAATGATACTTAGTCGGGACCCTGAGACCCTCATGGTCTCACAATATCCAGCAAGAATAATCCAAAAAGTATGAAATCAATAGATAACCGCACTTAGGTATATGCCCATACATATACCTAAGTTATCTTGTAATCCATCTCAATCATGAGGAAAACACAAAAGTTACTGACTCATATCAAATCATGATTTATTCTAGGGGTAAAACATTTCGAACCCTCGGATTCTAGAGAACTCCTCCTCTATCAAATACAGTTGCCCTTCTGCCACAATCAAGAAATTCCCACTAACCTTGGACTCCTGAGGTACTCCTCCTGTTGAGTACCATGGGTTTGATACGTCACACAGAATCGCTACCCACCATGGGTATACCACCACATCCAGGCACTCCTCTCATAGCCTACAGAGGTAATCCTCTTGTCGAGTACCGTGGGTCTGCAACTACAACCAGGCGTTCCTCCATCGTGGGTCTACCGCCACAATCAGGAACTCCCCACTGGGCTAGTCGAGTCACTATGAGTCAATTGGTCAGCAGTCGTCCAGTCTCAGCTAGCTACTAGGTTCCTGCAAAAATCCTCGCTTCTCTCTGGTATATCCGCTCCACAAGCTAATGGTCGATTCTCCAACTGCAATTAATTCCCACAAAGAAGTATATCAAATTTCCACCACGTAATAGGGGTCTCAACGCAAAGTATGGTGTGTCAATCAGACGCTCGGTCTGTGAGTTATTATCCATTTAGTCCCGGGGGTGCAGTTGGATTCATGCACAATCCAACCCGACTGTATTCCATCTATACCACAAACTCCAGTGGGGTATATTGAAAGGGACTGACATGCTCCAAGATTACCATTGTCATTGATGGTTCGTAAAACGGACGTCCAGTGTCCAATATATGGCCGAAGGAGCGTAAATGGGGCATAGTGTGCCCGGGTCCGGTCCGACCCGGTCAGACCGACCCGGCCGCACCCAGTCTGGGCCAAATCGGTTCGGGTGGACCATGCCTAACCCATTGGGTCTGGCCCGACCCATTAGGCAGGGCGGCCCATTGGGTTTTTCCCAGCTCGCTAGGCCTAGCCCAGGAGGCCGCGAGGGGCCGCAGAGTGCCGAGAGGGCGCAGACGGGCCACGGGGTCGGGGCGAGGGTGGTTCGGCCCAAAGGGCGCCGCGAGTTGCTGGTCTGGCTGGGGTGCCGTGAGGGCATGGGCCGGTTCGTCCGCAGCATTTCAAGGGTGCAGGCCGGTCCGGTCAGGGCACCGCGAGGGCTCGGGTTCGGCTGGCGCTCAGGTGGCCAGTGGCTGGCACGGCCGGGGCGGCCCTGGAGGGCACTGGGGCCGGTTCGGCAGGGAGGCATGGGTGACCGGGAGACTGTTCGGCTGGGAGGCCCGGGCGGTCGGGAGAGCATCACGGTTTCGTTCGGGGCGACGAAGGGTGGGGCAAGGGTATCACGGCCAGGGTACGGTGCAGACGAGGCCGGTTCGGCAGAGGAGCAGCGTGGCTCGGGCTGGTTCATCCGGCGGGTGGCACGGCCGGCGGACGGTGCATCCGGGGTGGCTCGGAAGCCGGCGTGTGGCGCGGTTCAGCCCGGGGCGGCGGAGTCGGTTCGGTCGGGGTGTCGGAGCAGCGCGGGGGCGGAGGAGTCGGTTTGGTAGGGGCGCCGGAGCGGCTTAGGGGCTGAGCGGGTCGCCGAGGCCGTGGGTAGAGTGGTTGTTGCCTTCGTCGCCTTCGTCGTCTCGTCTCCTCATCGCCATTCTGAAGAACATCACAAACAAGAACGATGGAGGGGTTGGGCCATGTTGGTTTGTCCCACACTCTCCGCATTCAGGGTGGTAGCAAGCGGTTCAATTCTTTCTTGAATTTCAAAGAATTATCAAAAAGAGAAGATAGAATAAAAATCAACAATCACCCCACATCTTCTCGCAAATAAAGGTTCCCAACCTATAAGGTAAACATCCACAATGATTCATTATTTTAGAAGGGAAGAATTAAAGGAAAATATCATATTCAAATAAAATCACTATCTTGTTTGATGTTTTTTGAAGTTGGCTTGAGAAGGTGGTCTTCAATTCATTGTAGATGAACACAGCCTATGTCGAAGGAGGTTCCGAGAAAGGAAGTCGAAGTCACGGTTGTTCTTCGTAGTCGAAGGCATTCCTCTTCGGCATTCTTCACCGGTGGAGCGTTCCTCGTTGGGAGCCTTCTCTCAAAATTTCTCCCTAAATTTCTCCCCTCCCAAGTTCCACCAAAATGAAATAATAGCCTCAAAATAATAGATTAAGTTGTTGTCATAATATTCAAAATGGTTTAGGTTGGCATAATTAAATGTTAGAGGAGTTGGCACACTTAATGTGGAGAAAGCCAAGAGGCTCCTCCACATTAATGAGGGGAGTTGAGAGGTTCTCCCCAATTAAATGGGGGGCTTAGTCCTGGGTGGTCCACACCACCATAACCTCTCCTGGAAGGTTAGGATCGGGTGGGCCCCACCACCATAACCGCACATGGGAGGTTAAAGTTGGGTGGTCCCCACACTTCATCTCCCACAAGGAGGTCTAGTTCTGGTGGACCCCCTCTCCAACTTCCACCTAGGTGGTTACAAGAGATAAAATAAAATAATACTTGTGTTTATTTTATTTTATTACTTCCATAAAAAACTTAAATACTAACTTTCACCCATGACCAACTATCATTGAGGTGAAAGTCCCCTTAATTGAATACTGGCGCTGCGAGTTCAACGGTTTCCTCAAATTTCAATTCTGAGCATCGGTTCAAAATTTATAAAACCCACTTAAACTTTAACTGAATGTACCTGAAAAAAAGTGCAGAAACTGATTTTGGGAACACTGGGCCTTGGAATCACGCGCCATCAGTTTACGAAGACTCGTAAAATTCCCATATATTTAAAAAAATTACATGGGAATTATGGGTCATTACATATTATGTAACTATAAATAAGATGATAAAATAATAATGAAATTGTAATTAAATAATAATTAAATTTAAATTAACTATTTAATAACAATTCATTATTTAATTGTTAATGAAGGATTAGTGGATGATTAATTATTAAGGAGTGATTAAATTTTCAATAATTAATGATGATGTAATTATTAAAAATTATTAGTTAATTATTGAAAATTAATTACCTATAATCTAACTACTGAACAATTACAAAATGAGTTCTAAACGAATTA
This sequence comes from Viscum album, assembly GCA_963277665.1. NCBI lineage: Eukaryota > Viridiplantae > Streptophyta > Magnoliopsida > Santalales > Viscaceae > Viscum > Viscum album. Next base: position 1,610,158,155 of record OY728140.1, read on the forward strand.
TTAAGAAATTATTAACCTATGAATAAGTAATTGTTATCTTAGGATTAAGTAATTATTAACATGGTATTAATTAATGATTATTTATTATTCAACATTAGACTAACTACTTAATAACTATTAATTAATGAATAGTTAACTAATGATTATGTAATGATTTATTGGGATTATATTATGATTAAATAATATTTAGATACTACTTAAATTTGGATTAACATAGAATTAATATTGGATCAAAGACTGATAAATGCATGACAAAGACACTTAACCGCATATCTAATTTATCTCTCCATGTTTTAGTTGATTGATACCTTGTTGCAAACCTAGTTTAACACTCTTGGTAGAAATGTTTTAAATGATTCTAATTCTCTTTATAAACTACAAAACATTCCTTTACTAAGATTAAAAATTGTATTATGAATCATTAGTATCATATTTTATGATATATGAAAACATTCTAAAATTTTGGTAAGTAAATATTTTTTGGTTATATGTGTAATGAAATCCATTCCTTGATACTACAAGTGGATGTGACTCTAGAACGGATGTACCTTGGGGTAATAACTCGAAAAGGAAATATTGGGATTTTAATCGAGGGTAACCTAGTGCACGAAAATGAGCCATGCTGCATAACTAGTTTGACACTCCTAGGGGATATACATTAGTTGATTATCCTTTTCTTTATAAACAAATAAACATACCTTTTGGATGTTTAAATTTTTTATTATGATACTTTAATGTCATCCTTGAAGATATAATAACATTTTATAAAATTCCACTGAAGTAAATATTATTTCATTATCGGAGCAATGAAATCCTCGTCCGTATACAACAAGTGGATGTGTATTTGGCATAGATATACCCAGGGGTAATAACCCTAAAAAGCACATCTTGGGCTCTAACTTGAGTATAACCCAGTGCATGACAACTGTCCATACCACACACCTAGTTTTCACTCTAGGTGTATATTCTTTATATTATTTTCATTATTTTTTCAAAATACTAAAAATACCATTCGTAATATTAAAAATTATACTACAAAACATTACTGTTATCTTTGAGGATATAAGAAAATTATAAAATTTTTATAATGTAAAGATAATATCATCAAAACTGCATGATTATTCCTTATTTTCAATATTATTTACAATATTATAAACTTCATAAAAAATTTCCCACATATATAATCATTTTTTTTGTGTATGTAACTATCAAGATGTTATTTTTTGCCCAAATAGGTTAAGTAACCTTAGAGGAGTGTGAATCAGGGTGCGAAATATTAAAACAACTGCCACTTCAGTTATTGTATTATCATTAAAACATACACTCTTATCTCTATTTTTTATAGAAATGTATAAAAAGAAATGAAATAGTTCATGAGATACATCAATATTACTTGGTTAATCCTCACATGGTTGTATCTTATGAGCATACAATGATAGTTTCTTGATATTGAAATTACAATAAGGCTCACTACCAAAATAAAAGTTTCAAGATATATTAATTATATTCCCATAATCACTGTGTTTACTAGAATTATGGTTAGCTCATAGATTTCCCAAGGGTCACTCCCTAAATATCTTCATATAGCTTACCATCGAAGGAAAGGGTCACTTCCTTCCAATTCCATTGCTAACATATATAAAAAGGATTCTGAGTCAGTTTATGGCCATGTAGGTCCCTACATTAGCAATAATTAATACATCATCATTTATAGATATATTATCTGTTGAAGTATCACTTTCATCCAATTGATGAATATCACTTTTCCACATTTTTATTAGGAAAATATTTTCAATAATTTCATGATGATCACTACCTTAAAAAATATCACCTATTTCACAATGATCAAACAATATTTTCAAAGAAACATCCTTTTGTGAATCTCACTTAGCCTTCGAGAAGTTCATCACTTTCAGTTGGCTTGTTCTAGCCATCATGAACTTCATTACTTCCACGAGCTTAATTTAATAACCCGAGATTTTATAAGATATATTATTTTTAATTTCTTTCATATCTTCTGTTGTATGATACACCAAGATTATCTTGCGCTATACGCAACACCATATTATCTTGTAGTATACGCAACATTATTCTTGGATCGTGCTACACACAATTTCAAGTTTGTTTGATAGTTGTTATTCTACGCAACATTGAGTGTGTATGTATATATATATATATATATATATATATATATATATTCAATGTATAAATGAAATATGTTGTATTTTGTTATACGCAACAACAAAGGAGTCTTGAACTACACACAACCCTGATTTGGCTTGCATTACACGCAATCACGACCTTCCTCGATAGCGTGTGTTGTACGCAATTCCGGGTTTCACTAAACAACGATATATGGTTATAATATTATCACGAACTAGCCATTATGAATAGTATTAACTATGTTTTGAATTTTATAACATTATTATTCATCTTACACATTTTCTAGAACATGGTATAAGAAGAAAATAAAATTTTCAGGTAAAATTAGTATTTTTCAAAAAATGTAGTTTTGCCGCCTTTTGATGGCGCACCCACATTATATATAGTTTTCGAAATGTTTATAAGTTTAATTATACAAAATAAACTTCTTATTTTGAATCAGTATATAAAAATATTCATTGGATAAAGTTTTTATATTTTTCTAATAACTTTCATATTATAATGAATACTAAAAACACGCTATATTTTAATTAAAAACAACATTTTTCATCATAATACTTTATATGGTTAAATTATAATATTTAATGGTTTTAAAGTATAAATAGAATATATTTTTACCATTTAATATAATTTATGTCATTATCATTGATTTTACCTTGAATTCATAGGTTAAACCTATTCAATATTTTGCAATGTTTTAAACAAAAAACCCATTTTCTTTCGACAACAGGATTAATTTTAATTTAATTTCTTAAACTTTTGTGAATTGAATTTGGAAAAATGGATTCAATATTTGGAATAAGTGGATACAAATTATTTTAATAAGCTACTTTTTATTTTTGGGCATTATGAATAGTAACTACGGTAAATTTTATTTACCATTTTTAAAGGTATATCAGATAATTAAGGGTAAATATAAGATTCTAAAATTACCCTAACACCTTCCAAAATTCTATTGGATGGATAAAAGTCGACCCATATCACCTAAGGGTTGGATTAAATTAATTTAAGGGACTTTTGACAATAAAAATAATTTAATTATTATTAAAACCAAAGAAAGTGAAAACATGTCACTCTCTTAAATCTTATAAGTATATTAATTTTAATTTTGTGATAAACTTCATGAAACATAGAACATGAATATTATCCATAAATATAATAAATTTATCTACATTGTATGAATTTATTTATAATTTTTAGAGATTAAATAAGTATCATTAATTGTGACACAATAGTGATGTAGAAATTGTTTATCTAGTGAAAAATCAAGAATATAGTTTTTATTAAACTAATAGTGACAATAAAAGGAACAAAACCCTGACCAAAACTTATTTGTAATGTAACTGTAAACCATAATAATCCAATGGTAGAATATTTGACCATTTGGATCCTTATAAAAGTGATTATGACACTTATATTATTTTATTTTAAATGATGCCAAAGTTTCACCTTCATAATTTAATAAATATAACAATTTAAATATTGTGATTTTAAGATGATAAATTCTATTAAAAGGATTATTGTGAAAGGTAATAGATTCATCTTCATTATAGGATTTTATTTTTAATTTTTATACAACAAATAAGTATATTAAATAATTATACAAAACTGTTGTAGTAATTATTTTATTAAGAGATAAACAAAATAAATGGTTTTAAAAATAATAAAATAAAAATTTTATGAACTATTTAATGTGATACACTAATTTTATAGATACATATGACCTTTTTTGAATCTATTAAAGCTTTTATTTTGAAAATATATTTAGTTTATATTTTATTTAAAATCAAATAATGAATAGTGTAAAAATTTACACTATTGTTATTTTATAAAAATAACATATTATAAAATTGTTTAAAAATCACAGAAATATTTAAAAATTATAAATTTAAATTTATATGGTATAAAATGTTATCTAGTATCCAATTATGGACAATTCACAACAAATTAGTAATTATTTGTTATAATTTAGAATTTAGAATGTTATTACCACAAATAAAATTAAATTGATTAAATAAGGATAAATCAAGTTGATAATGTTTAAAATAAATTCCTAACATGTATAAATTTTATTGGTTGATGTTATTACAACCCTATCTCATCTAAAATTTAGATATGAGTCATTTTGTAAGGTTTTAAGTGGGGATGGGATTTAATATAAACTAATATTTCTTATATTTCCAAAGGTGCCCCTCGCCTCCCTTATAAAAGGGCACCTCATCCCTCTCCTACTCACACGAATTTGATCCTTCAAAATCAGCCAAACCCTACCCATTTAACTTCCCCACTTCCTTAGTAAACAAATAGAGGCACTGGTATTCTTAAAATACCAAATCTAGTGCCCTAAGATAAATTTTAAAGGAGGCACTTCGAGCAAGAGGTAATACCTTCTACCGTTTTCTTCAAGTTTCATTCTTCTTAAACTCCATCTTATTTAGTTGTTTCCTTATTAAGTAATAACATAAGTATCCCTCATATACTTATATGGTATTATAAATATGAAACAAGCCTATTTCACCTTCTATCCATCCTACGGAAAACAAAATCACCGCGCATGCGTACGTACGGAATACCGTCTCCACGCCGTGGTGTAATCTGTTTTTCCACCAACACCTTAAATGGATGGGTATAATGGTGTAAAGAATAACTATATATTGTTATTATAACATCATACTGATTCTGATATATTATACCATCCACTCCAATTCTATTTAATAATTATGGGAATGATATCATCGCTCGTGCATACGTACGAACTACCGTCTCCACGACGCGATGAGATTCATTCTCCATGTTAACCATACATGAATGATCATAATTTTTATATAATTAATAATAATGAAATATATTAAATAATAATTCTACTGGATTTATTTATATGTATGTATGTATGTCATCTATTTAGTTTCATTCAATTCAATAAGGAAACGAAAACAACGTTCATGCATACGTACGACCTACCATCTCCATGAACGTTGTATTTCATTCCATTTATCGATATAAAATATATATGTATATGATGAATATATATTACATTCTTTAATTATGTAAATCAGGATATAAGTAAACATATCAAGAACGACAAGTCTAAACACATACGATTAATGAAATGATTTTACCCAAAATGCTGCTTTAACATGGAATTTACAAAAGAACGGGTAATATAAAGTCATAAGTGAAACATATATGATATCATAAAAATGAATATGATTATGTAATAAGTAAATGACATTATTTAAAACATTATACAGGCGGTTTGAATCCATAAAAATCATATCAGACCTAAGGTAAGGGATAATTATTCCAATATCAATCTTGTCTGAGATGGTTTATTCGTAAGTATTTACTGGGGTTACGTTTATCATCCATGTCCATGTTTTCTAAAAATGCTTTCATGAAATGTTATTATTCTTCCATGTATGTTTAAAGTCATTTTTACCCTTTTTTACATTTACCACAAGGTTTCGAAGGAATATTTCGTTTGTTTACCATACAAGTTACTTTTTGACTTTTCCGAAAAAAGTACAAAAAGAATGTTATTTTTAACTTATACGGCATTAATGGATTTTTACGGTTTCTTAACCCCTCATTTTCATAAATCTTACTCTACAAGTTTTCATGATTATTTTCAAAAAAACCATTTTCTTTTAAATTTGCATGGAATTTTGTGAAAAGAAAATTATTTTGATGAAGAAAGGATATTTTCCTCAAAAATTCATTTCAAGTGTTTTATCAAAACCATTTTCCATCTAACATAAAATTATTTCATATGTGTATGTTTCAAGTATAATGTATCTATGGTTTACATGGTTTCACTTTTCTTATTATGAAATGATATCCATTTCTTTTATATGGATTATGTGATGATGGAATGATGTTTATGAAACCCATTTTATTATTTGGGTTATGATGAATGATTTTTGTTTTTGTTGTGGCACAAGTAATAATGATTTCATTATGAGATGGGTGGGACCTATATCTCCATCCAATGCATTGGGTAAAGATTTATATCTCATGAGATAGACATGGCTGGAACAGAAAGTTAAACGGGTTCAGTATTACAACACTGGAATGAGGAGTGAACTCGATTCATAAAGGGACTTTTTCCACTTAGATTGTCTTGGAAACAATGCCTTGGATACTATGGAAATCATAACATGTGCTTAATGGTTGCCACAAGAACATGTTTTACTCCCATGCTATTTTATCATGTTTAATGTTTCTTTATGATCTATGCCTTACGTACTTCCATGTTTTATGTTATTGCTCAATATTTTGATGTTTAAACATTCTGTTCATGCTTTTAAGTTCAAATGTATATGATTTGTTTTATTTTATACTTGCTTACGCTTACTGAGCATTTGAGCTCACCCTTTATATGTTTTATTTTCCCCATGATATAAAGAAAGGTTTTAGGTAAGAAAACAAAAGGGGAAGATCTTTATGGGATATGTTGAAGATCTTTCACCATGATTAGAAGATTACGTTTTGAGTTTCCAAAGACACTAAACTATTATGGTCCTTGTGTGTCTGTTTTTGTTATGTATTAAGTATTCTGAAAAAGTAATGTAATGTCCATATACATCAAGATTTGGGTCTCTATAGTTAGTATCATAGAAAAGGTTTAGTTAACCTTTGGAAACTAGGATGTGAAAACTTTAGTGAGATCCCTAGGGATATTTATAAGGTATGTCTAGGGATGTCCCTAAGGATAAGTATACGTATAGGATATAGTCCTAGAACTACGGTAACGATCTTAGAATTTAACCTAAGGTGTTAGATATTAACAGTACTCCCCCTTTACTATGTTGTTTTCTTGAGCATGATTTTTGCCTCTCGCACTATTCTTTTTGGGTTTTAGAAAATGGCTGGAACCCAGAAGATTCATGTTAATGAAGAATATGATGGACAATGTAATGATATTCTTCATGATCAAGCAAATGAAATGGGATTTGGAAGGTGAAACATCGTTATTATGCCTAATCAGCTATCTCATAATATGATCAATAATCTCAACTTTGGTAAGTTTCCTGACTCATCTAATAAGAGAAAGATGAAGTTTCATGATGATCATAGAGGAAGGAAAGTTCAATTTCTGTCATGTAAATCATGTGGGAAGAGGAATCAAGGATAATGTTTTAAAGGAACTGGAAGATGCTTTGAGTGCATAAAAGAAGGACACAAATCCAGTAAGTGCAAAGGAAAAGGTTCAGTTAACACCATGGATAAGGATAATGGTATTGCAACGATGTCAACAATGATTAGATGTTTTAAATGTGGAATGTATGGGAATTATGCAAACCAATGCCCTAAGGGAAAATTTCATGAAGAGAATCAGCATGGTCATATGTGTATTATTTATGTGGATGATGATGAGGAGACTACAAATGATATATGAGATGAAAGATGTGTTGAAGCTTGGACAATGGTTTAAGAAGGTAGTGGAATGATTGTATGTTTATAAAGAGTTATGTTGTATAGGTAATTTAATGGTACTATGAAATAAGAAAACATCTAAGGATTGTTACACTAATGTTTTTCCTAAAGTACTTGAAAGTATATGTTGAATGGTACTGGTAACCATGAAAGGTTATTCAGATATTTTTGGAAAGAAGATGATATGCACATAATGAATGGATAAAGAGGAAATAATATGTTTGATAGTATTCATGAGCTCATGATTATTATAAGGACCAAGTGATATCAGGGTTTGAGTATACAGAATTTTGGGATTTTGGTATGTGGAAAGAGTTAACTTTTGACAGCACTCATGTTTTCACTAAGGTTCAATGGGTATTATTTTGAATACATGATTAAGGCCTTCGAATGTTTGGAATGTGACCAACAAGACATATCTTATTATATATGGGGATCAATGATGGTATTAACATTCTTGTTATATGAACTCTCTGGAAATTGTTTTCACTATAATATGAGATTGAACAGCAGTATTTTGGATAAGCCTAAAGATTGGAACGGATTATGTTGGAAATAAGTTATTATTGTTTAAGGCTATAACTTTTTCGATATTATTGATTGAAAGTTATAATAATGTATTTTTTTTAGAAAAAAAAAAGACAACCTGCAGGACGGGAGACAACCCATCGTGTCGGACAAGGCTGTGGGAATCGAACCCACAACTGAAGTGTGACATGCCTTTATCACCTACCACTGGCCGACAGGAAGTCCCTGTTTAGTAGAAACCAGTTTTATTATATTAAGTAGTATGATATATGAAGTATAAGTCCATTTTAGGAACCATATATGATTAATATCACTATAGATGGACTTATGTATTTCTGATAACTTTTTCTAACCTTTTGTTTAAGACAGATTGAATGAACCATCATTCTAGGACATGATCTGCTAACACTTCACGAATGAAAAATTAAACTTCATTTCTTTAAGATATGAAGTGTAAATTGTCCAATGAATGACCAACAGTGAGACTGTACCAAAATCAAGAAATTATTTCTTCTAATTCCAATTTCTTCAACTTTACGGAAATGATCTTGAAAACCAAAAATGTTGTCCTAGTGCCCTTATATCCGACGAATCAGATGGTACCTTAGATCATCACAAATATATGGAATTGTCATTATTGGATTTTTCATAGCCATGTTCTCTGCCACTCTCCATCAAAACATGATGGTTAGATTTCTCTTCCATATCCATATTTTCACCTATGTTCTCCTACGTGGAAACCCAGTGATTAGTTAATTTGGGTAACCGTTATGTTTCATACTTTAGTTTTTAAAGATAAGTTTTGGTATTCCTTTTTATGATGTGGGTTTCAATTAAAGAAACTTTAAAGTAGAAAACCATTTATAACCCCGACGAATTTTGAGGGTGAAATTCATTTTAAGGTGGGTAGAATGTAATAACCCGAGATTTTATAAGATATATTATTTTTAATTTCTTTCATATCTTCTATTGTATGATACACCAAGATTATTTTGTTATATACGCAACACCATATTAGCTTGCAGTATACACAACATTATTCTTGGATCATGTTACACACAATTTCATGTTTGTTTGATAGTTGTTATTCAACGCAACATTGAGTGTGTGTGTATATATATATATATATATATTCAATGTATAAATGAAATGTGGTTGTATTTTGTTATACGCAACAACAAAGGAGTCTTTCACTACACGCAACCCTGATTTGGCTTGCTTTACACGCCATCGCGACCTTCCTCGATAGCGTGTGTTGTATGCAATATCGGGTTTCACTAAACAACGATATATGGTTATAATATTATCATGAACTAGCCGTTATGAATATTATTATCTAAGTTTTGAATTTTATAACATTATTATTCATCTTACACATTTTCTAGAACATGGTATGAGAACAGAATAAATGTTTCGGGTAAAATAAGTATTTTTCAAAAAATGCATGTTTGCCGCCTTTTGATGGCATACCCACTTTAAATATAGTATTTTGACATGTTTATAAGTTCAATTTTACAAAATAAACTTTTTATTTTGAATAAGGATATAAATATTTACATTGGATAATGTTTTGATATTTTTCTAATAACTTTCGTATTTTAATGAATAGTAAAAACACGCTATATTTTAATTAAAAACAACTTTTCTCATCGTAATAATTAAAATGGTTAAATTATAATATTGAATGGTTTTAAAGTATAAATAGAATATAATTTTACCATTTAATATAATTTAGGTCAATACCATTGATTTTACCTTGAATTAGTAGGTTAAATCAATTAAATCTTTTGCAATGTTTTAAACAAAAAACCCATTTTCTTTCGACAACGGGATTAATTTTAATTTAATTTCTGAAAATTTTGTTTATTGAATATGGAAAAATGGATTCCATATTTGGAATCAGTGGGTCCAAATTATGTTAATAAGATAATTTTTATTTGTGGGCATTATGAATAGTAACTACGGTAAATTTTATTTACCATATTTAAAGGTAAATCATGTAATTAAGGGTAAATATAAGATTATAAAATTACCCTAACACCTGCCAAAATTATATTGGATGGATAAAAGTCGACCCATATCACCTAAGGGTTGGATTATATTCATTTTATGGACTATTTAAAATAAAAATAATTTAATTATTATTAAAACCAAAGAAAGTGACAACATTTCACTCTCTTAAATGTTATAAGTATATGAATTTTAATTTAGTGATAAACTTCGTGAAACTTCGAACATGAATAGTCTCCAGAAATAAAATAAAATTATATACATCATATGAATTTATTTATAATTTTTAAGGATTAAATAATTATCATTAATTGTGACACAACAATGATGCAGAAATTGTTTATCTTGTGAAAAATCAAGAATATATTTTATATTAAACTAATATTGACCATAAAAGGCACAAAAACATGACCAAAACTTCTTTTCCATGTAACATTAAACCATAATCATCCAATTGTCGAATATTTGACCATTTGGAGCCTTATAAAATTGATTATGGCACTTATATTATTCTATTTTAAATGATGCCAAATTTGTCACCTTCATAATTTAATAAATATAACAATTTAAATATTGTGATTTTAATATTATAAATTCGAGTAAAAGTATTATTGTGAAAGGTAATATATTTATCTTCATCATAGGTTTTTATTTTTATTTTTTATGAAAAAATAAGTATATTAAATAATTATACAAAAATTTTGTAGTAATTATTTTATTAAGAGATAAACCAAATAAATGGTTTTAAAAATAATAAAATAAATATTATATGAACTATTTAATGTGATCCACTAATTTTATAGATACATATGACCTTTTATAAATCCATTAAATCTTTTAGTTCGAACATATCTTCTGTATATATTTTATTTAAATTCAAATAAATGAATAGTGTTAAAATTGACACTATTCTTATTTTATAAAAATTACTTATTATAAAATTGTTTAAAAATCACAAAAATATTTAACAATTATAAAATTAAATTTATATGGTCTAAAATATTTTAAAGTATCCAATTATGGAAAATTCACAACAAATAAGTAATTATTTGTTATAATTTAAAATTTAGAATGTTATTACCACAAATAAAATAAAATTTATTAAATAAGGATAAATAAAGTTGATAATGTCTAAAATAAATTCCTAACATTTATAAATTTTATTGGTTGATGTTATTAAAACCCTATAGAATCTAATATTCATATATAAGTCATTTTTTAAGATTTTAAGTGGGGTTGGGGTTTAATATAAACTAATATTTCTTATATTTCCAAAGGAGCCCCTCTCATCCCTTATAAAAGGGCACCTCCCCCCTCTCCTCCAAACACCAATTTGAGCCTTCAAGCTCGGCCAACCATTTCCAATTTCACTTCCCCAAATACTTATAAATCTACTAGAGGTACTGGTCTTCTCAAAATACCAACTCTAGTGCCCTAAGAAAAAGTTTAAAGGAGGCACTTTGAGAAAGAGGTAATACCTTCTATCGATTTCTTCAACTTCCATTCTTTTTCTAATCCCTCTTCTTTAGTTTTTTCATTATGAATTAATAACATCATTATCCCTCATATAATGATATGTTATTATAAATATGAATAAACCCTATTTCACCTTCTATCCATCCTACGGAAAACAAAATCACTACGCATGCGTACGTACGGAATACCGTCTCCACGCAGTGGTGTAATCTGTTTTTCCACAAAAACAATACATGGATGGGTATAATGGTGTAAAGAATAAAAATATATGGTTATTATAAAATCATAATGATACTGATATATTATAACATCCACTTTAATTCTATTCAATAATTATGGGAACGATATCATTGCTCTTGCGTACGTACGGACTACCATCTCCACGACGCGATGAGATTCATTCTCCATGTTAACCATACATGAATTATTATAAAGTTAATATAATGAATAATAATGAAATATATGAAATAATAATTCTATTGGATTTATGAATATATATAAATGTATGTCATCTATTTAGTTTCATTCAATTCAATAAGGAAACGAAAACAGCGTTCATGCGTACGTATGACCTACTGTCTCCATGAACGGTGTATTTCATTCCTTTTATCGATATATAATATATTTGTATATGATGAATATATATTAAATTATGGAATTATGTAAATCAGTATATATGTAATAATATCAAGAACGACAAGTCGAAACACATACGATAAATGAAATGATTTTACCCAAAACGCTGCTTTAACTTGGAATTTACAAAAGAAAGGGTAATATAAAGTCATAAGTGAAACATATATGATATCATAACAATGAATATGATTATTTAATAAGTGAATGACATTATTTAAATCATTATACAAGAGGTTTGGATCCATACGAAGCATATCAGACCTAAGGTAAGGGATAATTATTCCAATCTCATTCTTGTCCGAGATTTTTTATTCGTAAGTATTTACTGGGGTTACGTTTATCATCCATGTACATGTTTTCTAATAATGTTTTCATAAAATGTTATTATTCTTCCATGTATGTTTAAAGTCATTTTTACCCTTTTTTGACTTTTACCACAAGGTTTGGAAGGAATATTTCTTTTGTTTACCATACGATGTACTTTTGACTTTTCCGACAAAAGTACGAGAAGAATGTTATTTTTAACTAATACGGCGTGAATGGATTTTTACGGTTTAATAACCCCTCATTTTCATAAATCTTCCTCTACAAGTTTGCATGATTATTTTAAACACAACCCTTTTCTTTAAAAAGTCCATGTCATTTTGTGAAAAGAAAATGATTTTGAATAAGAAAGGATATTTTCCTCAAGAATTCATTTCAAGTGGTTTATCAAAACCATTTTCCCTCTAAGATGACATTATTCCATATTTGTATGTTTCAAGTATAACGTCTCTATGATTTACATGGTTTAACTTTTCTTATTATGAAATTATATCCATTTCTTTTATATGGATTATGTGATGATGGAATGATGCTTATGAAACCCATTTTATTCTTTGGGTTGTGATGAATGAATATGTTTATGTTGTGGCACAAGTAATAATGATATCATTATGAGATGGGTGGGACATATATCTCCCTCTAATGCATTGGGTAAATATTTATATCTCATGAGATAGACATGGCTGGAACAGCAAGTTAAACCGGTTCAGTAATACAGGACTGGAACGAGGAGTGAACTCGATTCAGAAAGGGACCTTGTCCACTAAGATGGTCTTGGCAGCAATGTCATGGAAACTATGGAAATCATAACATATTCCTAATGGTTTCCACAATTACATGTTTTACTCCCATGCTATTTTATCATGCTTAATGTTTCTCTATGATCTATGCCTTGCGTACTTCCATGTTTTATGTCATTGATCAAGATTTTGATGTTTAAACATTATGTTCATGTTTTTAAGTTCAAATGTATATGATTTGTTTTATTTTATCCATGCTTACCCTTACTGAGCATTTGAGATCACCCTTTATATGTTTTCTTTTCCCCAGGATATAAAGAAAGGTTTTAGTTAAGAAAACAAAAGGGGAAGATCTTTATGGGAGATGTTGAAGATCTTTCACCACGATTAGAAGATTACGTTCCAAGTTTCCAATGACTCTAAAGTATTACGGTCCTTGTGTGTCTGTTTTTGTTATGTATTAAGTATTCTGCAAAAGTAATGTAATGTCCATATACGTCAGGCTTTGGGTCTCTACACTTAAGATTTTCATTTATATTTTGTATCCATCAATAAGCATCATTGTTTGCAAACATTTTAACAAGAATTCCCTTTTCGAGTTACCTTTATAAATCTAGAGCCATATAATCTTCGCTAAGTCTCTATACTTTTCTAAAGTGGGTATAGGCCTATTTGTAGGTGTTCTCTATGATTCTGGAAGCTTATATCCATATCATCACCATTTAATGATGCTCTCCCTTTTCTTATGTGATTCTTCTAGTGTTCATAAAGAACCATAGTAATTTTATGTTCATGAATCTCCTCATAGTCACAGATATTACTATCAAGTCTTCTCACATTTGTGATGCTCATTCACAATGACCCATACCTTCATAAAACATCCATCATGAAACCCATTATTTATTAAACTAATACATTTCCATATTTTTATAATGAATTCATGTAAATCCATCAATCACGATACTATCCTTCCTCCATGTTTTGGACCCCTGTAAATTTTGAAATCAGTGGGAAGCAGTGTAATCTTGTGCACACAATTTCCTATACTGCTTCTTGGAAATCTGTTCTTTTGTCTGGAATTTTTTTCAACGTACCATATTAATAATAAGTTTGTAACATCACAACTGACACTGGAAACCTACTTTTTCAACGAAAACAATCAAACCAAAAAAATTGTAATGTTACCTTGAAGTATTTTTTCTCAACATTATTCAAACTGATCAACTGGATTATTATGGTACACAACTAGAAAAAATGGTTAGGACACTTATTTATATAACTCTAAAAGAATATCCATAATGAATTCATTTCCATTTAAATCTAGTACCTCATTAAGATATCCAATATATTAGATGTATAAATTTTCAATTCTAGGACATTCTATGTATTCTATCATATACATTGGTGGTAAATGAGGGCTAGGTCCAAGAAACTACTTTATTTTACCAATGGTCAAATAATTCCATAATGGATTTTTCTATTGAGGTTGCTGATGTCTAATAGTAAATTCTAATTATATTTTGACACCTGAATACAAGACTAATCAAAGAAGGTCTATCTTAAGAAAATTCAACAATTCCCTACGATGCGGAACAAGATAACCAAACTAATGATCTAAATATGCTACAAGATCATTTTTATAATGAGAAAGTTTCAAATTATGGAACATAAGGAGATAACAATGATGATGAGAAGGAATCTGTTGAAGTTGGGGAGGATGTTTCTATAAATAAAGTAGTTTTCCAGTGGACTCGATGCCCAATAAATAATTTACAACCATTTTCATCATGGTCAGAAGAAATGACACATTAGCCTAAATTTGGCTGAAATATTATCACACTTATAATTGAGTTTCCTAGATTTATAGAGGATTGATTTATTAAATAGGAAAAAAACATTATACAGTGGATGATATATTCCAAGAATGGATGCAATGAAAAACATATAGAAAAAAACTCATATTGAGAAAAACTATAGATATTTAGCTATGAGTAAATCCTTAAAAAACATGTTATGGTGTGAAAAATATGGGGAGGATTATATATTCCACTTGTGGTAATTCTTAACATTTCATTTAGAGGATGGATAATTTCTAATATTGAGGCATCTCATACTAATGTGCAGCCAAACCTGACACATGATTATACATTATTTGAAGCTGAACATGGTGCATATATTATTATTGAGATGATTATGGAATTCTAAGATGTACCAGTATACCTTATGTTGGGGAGCATATAAATTTTTTTTGTTATATTAAATTCTATGACAAGGAAAGTATGGGGATATATAGGGTAATTATTAAGGTCTACGGTGATTGGGATGACTCACATTAGTTTTTTCCAAACATTCTATTAGTCTCAAGACATAATCACTATGTTGTATTCCATATTTACATGAATAAACATGTGTATCCAGATAACTAAATTGATACTTATCATTTCATATTCTATCACATTTTATGGTAAATCATTCATGTATTTCCCTAATTCATTTCTACAAATAGTTTATAATAATTGATGAAAAATTTCTATGTATAAAATAGACAAGTGAATTTTTGGTTGTGGTAACCCAAGATAGAAATGATTCACAAATATTTCTTTCACTTTCCATTGTGTAAATAAAAATTATGAATCATAGATATTGTTTTTATTATGTATCAGAAACCATTACACCCACATTAGGGTTTCCTTTTTTTATATTTAGTCATTATTAGGAATTCAAAAAGGAAATAAATGAATATCATGTTATATGGAGACCCCTGAATTCACACCATTGTTAGTACATTAGAATAATTTCTATAAATGTGTAAAAACAATTCAATGATTAATCTATGAAGAAGTATATCACAAGGCTTGGTATATGATCCCTTTATTATTTTTTACTATTTAAATGTAATGATAAAATAAATTTTTTTTGAAATATGATGACTTTCATGAAGAATATGATCTGAATTAATGATTTTTTGAACATATATTAGAATAGATACTTTGGGATAATCAGGAAGTGTAGGATTATATGATGTAGGTTTCAAAAGAAATATAGACATTGGAATACAATGAGTGGAAGAGGTATATACACATGGCCCAAAAATTTGTGAATGGAATCAATTTAAACTTTATGGTTCTTCTAAATTTACCTATAACAATCCTAGTTTGGGGGAAATTTTATTATTGTGTTAAGTAATTCATTAAAAGGGTAAAAAATTATACAGACAGTATGAATCAGGTGTTGAGATACGAATGACACTTTAAATGAGAGATTAAAAATAAAATTGAAGAAGCTTCTAAATAACAAGTTTTCATTTTCAACTAAGAAGATTGTTTATTTGAAGTATGTTATTTTCAAGACACCATCACAAGTAGAAATAGTTTAGTCCTTGGGGTATTATTGGAATCGAGGGATTATTGATGTAAAAACCCATAATTTTAAGAATTTATTCTTTAAAATTAATTTTTAATTTTTTGATAGCTTGTGTTACATGTAATAAATAGTTTATCTTGTGTAAAATGAAACATCAATTTTATCTTCTATTACACACAACATCAATTTTCTTTAATAACTCGTGTTACATGCAAGACTGAATTTTATGAAATAAGAATATACAATTGAAATTTTTATTTATTTTGATATATATCACCAAGTCATAGTAATTTTGGGAATGAATGAGAATAAATAAGTTATGAAAATATAGTTTACAAATGATAAAAAATTAATTAAATGGTTATCAATTAATTATAAATCAAAATAAAAAAATTGAATATAAAGGAAATGTTTTTATAAAATACTATTTATATTCCCCCAAAGAAGTTTTATCTAAATGAATTAAAATAATAACAATTAGTAAGTTATATTAATGGAATTTATATATTATACATTCAACCATTTTTTTATAATAACTTTATAATATTTATAGTCTTACGACAATAATAAATCAAATTTTACTTTTAAAAAATGTATTTTTCTAAAAAAATAGTTCTCCACCTTTTAATCGAGAACCTGTTTTAAAACAAAATTTAGAAAAAGTTATAATTTTATTTGAAAAAATAATAAATTTTTTTGAAATTTTCATATAAATGTTTACTTTGTGTGAAATTTTGTTATTTTTCTGAGAAGTTTCATATTTTGATGAATAGAAAAATATTACTGATTTTTAAAGGAAAACTTTATTTTAATAAAATTTATAAATATAGTTAAATTATTTTTCAAACTATATTTTATGTATAATTATTTCAATTATATATTCATAAATCCAATTTAGATCATGGAAATCAATTTCATATTGAAATTTCACATAAAAACATTTCAAACTGTTGATCCATTTCACTTTAAAATCAAGTTGTCTTGACCCATCTCGAGGATTAATTTTAAATTAAATTCTTCCAAATTATATTATTAGAATTTGGAAAAATGGATTAAATATTTTAAGTTATCATAATTTATAATTCATATTAATTTCAACATAGTTTTGGATAAATACCTTGGTGAAAAAATTAAAATTAATTACATCAGTTAAGGTAAAAAGGATTTTCCTTAGTGATTAAACATTAATCTTAAGGGTACTAATGACCTATATATTTTCCAAAAAACTGTTGATAGCCATATATAGTCCATATGAAAGGGAAATCACCCCCCTGAATCTTCAAACCTATAAATCATTTTTCATAATAAAACCATTCAAAAAAAATACAAACATCTCGAAACTAATCCTATAATCCTAAATTTTTTCATAATTCAAACCAAGTAAGTCCTTTTTTTCAAACCAAAAGGAATTACCTGAAGAAGAGGTAACATTCCTCCATGATCACTTTTATTTATTTATTTCTCCACACCTTAAAGTATAATTATTCTATGACTATATAATAACCTAATTATCTGCATTATACTTATATGTTGTTATTTGAAGGGTATAACCTACAGAATCTCAAAATTCCATCATTTAGGATACACAATCATCATAGGTGTGTACGGTTAACTACTGCTTCATTGACCAATGTATTTCATTCTTCCATTACCACCACTCAAGGTTAGAAATAGTAATGGAAATAATGTTTTTATATGATATGTATAATAGTTAATATTTATTTATTCTCATTTAATTATTATATAAGATATAAATTCCTTCTTTCCTTTTTCTAGGAAAATGATAAAATCGTTTGTGGATTTGTGGACTACCGTCTCCTCAAATTGATGTGATTAGTTCAGAATTTACATTGAATGCATTAAGTATGGGTTTAGTAAAAATATGTGTTTTACATAAAATATTTATTATATTCATGAGGTAATTATTTTTTTGAAAATATAATATGTAATATTATTCTTAACTTTTCACATGATCAAAAAGTGATAACGCCATTCGTGGATGTACAGACTACGACCTCCTCAAAACAATGAGATTCCTTTTACATCACAAGAATTATATATATATAAGTATATATAATTAGATAATCGTGTATTTATAATATAATTATCCTTCAAAAGAGATAAATGTTTCATACCTTATTTTCATAATGATCATTAAAAATGGGAACTTAACTCATGCGTACGTATGATCTACCATCTCTATGATTTGTATGTCAGTTCATTTTTCATAAAAATCATACAGTATTGGTTTTAAAATTATCATTTATGCATAAATATGATGTTTCTTCCATGATTATTATTCTGGATCTTTTTAATCAATAACCTCATTGACCTTCATCCACCAACAAAAGTTAATTTTGATAAATAAATTGAATATAGTCAAAACACAAGACTAAAAATTAATTAATTATAAATTGTATATAACTTTTTTATAAGTGAAAATGATGAAAAATAAACATTTAAAATTATTTGAAGTTAGTAAATAATTAAATTATGGTTATTATTTAGGAATATAAATAACAATAATGAAGAATCAGAATTGATTTAAGGGTATTTCTAGTCTCACTTTTTTTTCTGTGAGACATATACCATATTCAATACTTATTTTTATTGAATGATATATATAATGACCATGTATTTTTTATATGATTATTATAATTGAATTTATAGGGATTTACATATCTATTTTATGATATCTCATTATTTTGTTTTATGGTTTAAATATTACCAATGTGATAAAGGATTTTTCTCATAATTTTCCCTCGTTGAGAGGTTTGTTATGTTATACACCAATATTATTTTATAAATTATATATACTTATTTTTTGAAATTTTATATCCTGAATATAATTATTCTAATGATATTATATGTTTAATTTAATTTTATTCCTTAATGAGGCTTATTATTCAATTTTTTTAAAGTGGTATGAGACAATTTGGAATTATTAAAGATTAATTTACTCAAGACTATTTTTAATGAACTTTTAAGTGAATTTTTATTCATCAAAATAAAAAAATGTTGTTAATTACTGTAAAATATGGATATTTTCTAATAATAACATCATTATTACTTCTTAGTATGCATTATGATTTTTTAAGGTGATTGTTATGGAACCCATTTCATTCAACAGGATAACAATGTTTCAAAGTGGTTGTTATGAAACCTGTTTCTTCTCCACAAGTTGAATATTTCCTAGATAAATTTTTATGAAACCCATTTATTTTTCATTTTTTAATCATGTTTCAATTATATTTTTATGGAAACCATTTCTTTTCCATAGGTTAATCATGTTTCAATGTGATTGTTATGGAACACATTTCTTATCCATGGGATAACCAAATTTCAAAGAGATTTTTTTGGAACCCTTTTATTTTCCATGGGTCAATAATTTTTCAATTATATTCTTATGTAACTTATTTATTTTACCGAGATTAATCATGTTTTAAAGAGATTATTATAGAACCCATTTTTTACATGGGTTAACTAAGTTATAAAAGGGTTATTATTTTTTCTAATGAGTTTTTGATGAAATGAAATATTTTATGTGTTATTATTTGGTAATTTTAATTAGAAATTTTATGGGTGGTTACGTTATAAACCAATGAGGGGTGGTTCTATGATAAACAATTATTGGGTGGTTCTGTGATAAACAAATGACTAGTGGTTATGTGATAACCCAATGACTAGTGATTATGTGATAATCCAATGAGGGGTGGGTCTATCATATCCCTCCAATTGAATGGATATGGAAATCGATTTTATGGTTATTCCATTTTTAATAGTAATTTTTGGAGTGAAATAAAAATTATGTACTATGTTACATACATTTTTTCATTATGATTTCTATTGGATTATAATTTTTCTCATGATTAAGATTTATATCACATGTCTCAGGATTATTAATCTTCAAGACTCTTTCCTTTTCCATGTATTCATGTTTTTTGATCTAGGTACTGATGGGTATGAATATTTATATTTTATACTAATGAATTTTTGTTATGTCATCATACCCATATTCTCTTCTTATGTTCACTGATGGCATTCATTTGTTAATGCTTACATTTTTTTTATCAGAGCATTTGAGTTCACCATCCATATGTTTCCTTATCCATATTTTATAATGAAAAAT
The DNA here is from genome assembly GCA_963277665.1 of Viscum album. Classification (NCBI taxonomy): domain Eukaryota; kingdom Viridiplantae; phylum Streptophyta; class Magnoliopsida; order Santalales; family Viscaceae; genus Viscum; species Viscum album. Next base: position 1,610,178,960 of record OY728140.1, read on the forward strand.
ATTTAATAAGTTATCTCTATAAAGAATTTCCAAATGAGTATTTTTATAACCTAATATGAAATAATAAATAATGGGTTAAATGGGAGAAATTCTAGGTTGATGACTTTTGAATTGTTTATGTAGCATATTGACAAAATTCTATAAAATTGTAAACCTAAAAGGTCCTCCAGAGTGTAAGTGAACCATGTTTTTGATTTTATGTTGTAAGTTTTGATGGAATAAAATGGGTTTCAATTATTAGAATCATAGATAGAAAGATAAAGTTATGGATTTTATCACATGATCTGAGAGTGCGGGTCCTGGGATGTTATAATTGGTATCAATGGTCTATTTAGATAACATTGGAGATTATGATATTTCCAATTGAGGTTATATTTAGAGTTATAGATATCTTCATATGATCATAAGCTTAAGTTTGATCATATTTTCAATGTATTAAGACACCCCATTTTAGGTTTTTAATTAGTAAAAATTTTGAGGTTATCAAGGATGTTTTTGGTGATGTTTTTTTTGGATAAGATATTTATAACCCCTATTATCAAAATGAATTATTTTATGGAGGAATCCTTTTTTAGGATTAAATAAAAATTGGGTACAATGCATATGTTCATCGACAACATATCGCATTTGACTATGCAGTAGGGTTTGAACCCTTTATTGAAGGATGATATGGGTTTCATGCCTACCACTGGCTCGTGTGAGTTATTGTCTAGTAAGAAATTATTACATGTTAAGATTATGTTTACTTTAAAAACATTAGGGATCTTATTATAGGAATAATTTTTGATTTATCTCGGATGAATATATCATTAAATTATTATAATCTTTGGGTTTCAAACATAGTTGGTAAATGTTTGATGAATTTTAATTATAATTATTTTTGGAATAATTTAGGTTTATATTTGAGAATTAATTTTAAAGATTAATTTTTCATGTTAAGTTTTTCAAATTTTTTGTATTATTTGACACTTTTATAACAATTTTTGGTATTGGTTAGTGGCTAAAGTCATATTGAATAGCTTTATTATCCCTTTTATGGTTATGTGGAATTTAAAAGTTGATTTTTGTGCTTAATGTACAAGAAAATTGATCTTGAATACTCATCATTCATCAAGAAAGATGATATTTTGGTAGAAACTGGTTAAATTATGAAATCCACTTATAAAGTAAATATGTTTATTTGTGTTTTCAGTCTCGATGGTGAAATAAATCCATAAAATTTTGTAAAAGAATCTTGAAATAAAATATTATGATATCACCATCATAACAGATGATATCAATGGCATTTTACACACCTATTTGGTTTTTTTGTTTTCATTGACATCTCATTGACCATGTTCTCTCTCATTCTCTCTTAGTGCATGGGAATTAGTTTTACCTTCTAAATCCATCTTTAAATTTCCCACCAATGTTCTCTCTATCTAGAATCATAGTTTCGAATAAATTCAGGTGAAGTTTCTGTTTCCAACATTCCATTTTTTAAGGGATGTTTTCTTTATTCCATTTGTATGTTGTGGGTTTCAATAATGGAATTTTCAAAATTTTAATCCCTTTATAACCAAGAAGAATTTTGAGGGTGAATTTAATTTTAAGGGAGGGTATGATATAACAACCTAAGATTCTATGAAGTATCTTCTTTCAAATTAATTTAAATTATTTGACAACATGTGTTACATGAAATAAATAGTTTGTCTTGTGTTAAATTCAAAACCAAGTTTATTATTTGTTACATGCAACATCTAGTTTCTTTTATAACTTTTGATAAAGAAAATATTTTGTTTTACTAAATAAAAATATAATATTAAAATAACTATTTTATGTGATAGATATCACACCGCCATTGGAATGGATAAAATGAATGAAAAAAACTAAATTATTAAAATATAGCTTATAAATGTTTATAAAATTAATTTAATGCTTCTCAATGATTTTTAAATGAAAATAAAATAAATTTAATATAAATGAAATATTTTTATTAAAAACTATTTCTATTCCCTCAAATGGGTTTCACTCAATAAATTAAATTAATCACGATTAGCGAGAGATGTTAATTAAATTTATATATTATATATTCAACCAAATTTTTTTATAATCATCTAATATGTTTTATAAGATTAAAATAAGTATAAATCCAGTTTTATGCTTAAAAATCTATTTTCCTAAAAAACTGTTTTACCGCCTTTTAATAGAATACATATTTCAAATTAATTTTTTCCTAAATTTTAAATATTTTATTTTAAAAAATAATATTCATTTTTTAAAGAATAATATCAAAATTTATTGTTGGTTAATTTTTGCTATTTTTTCAATAAGTTTCATATTTTGATGAATAGTGATTAAAACTGAATTTTAATTGAAATCATCATTTTCATATAATTTATTTATAAAGTAAAATTATATTAAAAAATATATTTTAAGTATAATTAGTTCAATTATAAATAAATAAATCACATTTAGGTCTTTATAATCAATTTCATATTGAAATTGGATATAAAAAAATTTAAAACATTTGAACTTTTTCCCTTCAAAACCATGTTGTCTCGTCCTGTCTATGAGATTATTTTTAAATTAATTTATGTAACTTATGTGAGTGGAATTTTTAAAAAAAGATTAAATTTTTTTAATAGTAATAATTTATTATTTCTATTAAGTTTAACTTATTTTTTGACTAAAATGTTTAGTGAAATTAATTAAAATTATTTTCAGTGAATAAGGTAAAAATAAGTTTATTAGTGATTGAACGTCATTCTTAAGGGTCCAAATGACCTAGAAACTTGTCAAAACCTTGTTTTATGGACTTATTTAGAACATATAGCATATATTATGTAATTTGTGTCATTATTGGAGGCACATTTTTTAAGGGATACCTCCAAATAGTTTCTACCTTTTTGTATATACTAAAATGACACTCCTCATCCACTATAAAAGGGAACTCACCGCCCTCACTTATTTACACATCTCATGAATTTTTACTCCTCAAAAACCTGAAAAAATGTAATTGAAAAATACCTCTTCTCATACTATAATCATAACTTTTGGTATAAATAATACCATGGATGTCCTTTGGTGCAAACCAAAAGAGTTACCCGAAGAAGAGGTAACATCATTCAACATGTACTTTTGTTTTATTTAGTTCTCCACCCATTAAATTATTATTATTTTATGATTATATAATAACCTTAGTTTATTTAATATAATGATAGTTTTTTATTTTAAGGGTAAAAACTAATAAAAATAAACTTTCATCAAATGGGATACACAATCATCGTTTGTGTTTACGGTAGACAACAGCCTTGTGGACCGATGTCATTTATTATTCTAGTAACACCTCTCAAAGTTGTTAATAATGATGGAAATAATATTTTTATATTATATTTATTATATTTATGATTTATTTACTCTCCTTGAATAATTATATTAAACATACCTTCATGATTTCCATTTTTTAAGAAAATGATAACATCGTTTCTGGATGTGTAGAAAACTGCCTCCACAAAGCAATGTGATTAGTTTACACTTTCCATGGAATGTATTAGGAATGGGTTTAATACAAATATTTGATATAAATGAAATATATATTAAATTAATTACACAATTTTAATTCTTAAAATATAATATATAACTTTCTTCTTACCTGTTCACCCACTAAAAAAGTGATAACGTCCTTCGTGCTTGTGTAGACTACCTTCTCCTCAAAGCAATGTGATTCATCTTACATAAAAAGAATAATATATATAATTATATATAACTAAATAATATGGAATTTATGATATATTTATCCTTTCATAAAGATAAATTTTTGATTCCTTTATTCCATAATTATCATTGAAAAAGGGGAATGTCACTCATGCATTCAAATGGCTTATCGTCTCCATGATTATAACATTGGTTAATCATTCATAAACATATTCCATGATTAGTTTTTAAAGAATAATTTTTTTATAAATATTATTATTCTTTTCATGATATTTATGTTGAATATGTTTAGTGAAGGGCCTTATTGACCTTATTCGACCTAATAAAGTCAGTTTTTACACATAAAGAAAATATGGACAAAACGCACTACTTAAAAAAATTATTAAGAAATTGTATATGAATTTATGATATGTTAAATAAAATTAGTGATAAAATTTTAAAATGTTACCATGAAAGTAATTAACTAACATGAATTTATTATTCATAAAGATAAAGAAAAATCATGATGAAATGGACTCAAGGTAATGGGATTTCTAGTCTCACTTTTATTTCTATAATACTTATTCCATATTCACCTATTTTTTGTGGTGTGTAGACTGCACATTAATGTATTTTATGATTCTTATACTTGAATTTAAGATGATTTACATATCTATTTTATGATATATCCTTCATGGTATTTATTGTATCAAAGTTACCAAAGTGATTTATCACAAAAAAATTTCATTGAGTCATTTGTTATGTTATACACATATATTATTTTGTGAGGTGTATTTAATACTCTATTGACATGTTTCATCTTGAATATGTTACCAAATAGATAGTATATTTTATTTATAATTTACTTTCTTTCAGACATTTATTTTTTTATACACCTATCTTCTTTTATGAGGTGTATATACTACTCCTTTGACATGTTTTATTATGAATATTCTTATTCACATGATATTATAAGTTTAATTTAATGTTTTTTCTTAATGGGGATTATAATTAAAAAAATTCATAGTGGTATGGGAATATTTAGAGATTTTAAAGGCTATTTTCCTCAATAATGTTTTTAATGAACTTTTAAGGGAATTTTCATTCATTAATGGAAACCACACTTGTTTTTACTTATAATCCAATGGGTGGGTTTTTTAATAATATAATAATCACTATTTCTCAATGTGGATTAATATTTATTCAATGAGATCATTATAGAACCTATTTAATTTCATGAGATAGCCATGTTTCAAAGAGATTTTTATGAAACCCATTTATTTTACATGGGTTGATTATGTCCTAATGATATTGTTATGGAATCCATTTCTTTTGAATTGGTTAATATTGTTTAATAAGATTATAATGGAACCCATTTCTTTGGTATGGGATGTCCATGTTTGAATGATATTATTATGGAATCCATTTCTTTTCCATGGGTTAACCATTTTTCAATGATATTATTATTGGAATCATTTCTTCTCAAAGGGAAAACAATGTTTCAAAGAGATTATTATAGAACCCATTTTTTCCAGGGGTTTATCATGTTCCAATGATATTTTTAAGGAACTCTTTTATTTCCCCTGAGTTAATAATATTTCAAATATATTTTTATACAACTCGTTTCTTTTCCATGGGTTAATCAAGTAATGAAAGGTTTATTGTTTGTTCCAAGTATTTTATATTTAAATGAACGATTTAATGTGTTATAATTTTTTAATGGTACATGTACATTTGACTGGTGGTTATATTATAAATCAATTATGGGTGGTTCCATGGTAAACTAATGATGTATGGTTCTGTTATAAACCAATGATATGAGGTTACTTGATAAACCAATTATCGATGGGCCTATGATATCCCTCCAATGAATTGGGTAGGAAATTATACAATATAGTTATCCCATTTGGAATATTAATTTTAAGAGGGCAATGAAAATTTTTTCCTAGGTTATGTACATGTTTTCATTATGAATTCAAATGATTTATATTGTTTTTCAATATCGAAATTGTTATCATATGGCTCATTGTAATTTATTCTAACGACTCTTGCATTTTCCATGTTTTCATGGTTTTTTATCTTGGTATTGATGGGTATGAATATTCATATGTTATACTCATGTGTTTTGATTATGTCACCGCACCCTTATGCTATTATTATGTTCATTCATGAAATTCAATTATTCATGTTTACGTTTTCCCTTATTGAGAATTTAGGTCACCCTTCTTATGATTCATTTAACCTAAGTTATAAAGAAATATATTCAAATATTTATGGATATAATTGATTTCTAATTAATAATGTTGATTAACTAATGTGAAATAAGAAAATCTGAGTTATATGGGAGAAATTTTCATTTGATGACTTATAAATTATTTTTAGGGGTTTTTACTAAATATTTAAATCTTTAAACAGATAAGGTCCTCTAGAAGGTAAGTGATCCATGTTTTTCTTTTGATTTTGTATGGTTTTATGGGAAAAAATTGGTTCAAAATTATTGGCATCGTAATAAAAAAATGTAAACTTATGGATTTCAGCATAGGATTCAGAAGTATGGGTCTTGGAATGCTATAGTTAATGTGGAAACTACTGATCATTTTTATTTCTTTCTACACATGCCATTAAAGAATGTGCCGTTATGAACCTATCATAAGAATAATATATTGATCCAATGTACCATCTGGACACTATTTCTTACTATTATACTACACCATGGATGCCTATCAGTGGGTTTCGACATTTTCTAATTCCTAAAGACCAGCTGATATTGACACCTGACATCAATAAGTTTCGATAGTGAGGGAGACCAAAGTCCAAAGAGAAATGGAATGAGATGGAATGGCCCCAAGAACATACTATATGTTTGAGATGTAGAATAGGTTAGAAGGAATAACATAGTCGGAAATGATACCATAACATTGATGGATCAATATTACACTCTTATACATGATGATGTATTGCCTCCAATGTGAAATTTTCATATTATCAATTAAATGGTTTTAATATAAAATCTTTTATTTTTTAGAATTTCATTTTATTTCAGAATAATTTTAGTATCAAATAATAAACATTTCATAAATTATAGAACTATTTACATATATCACACACAAGATAAACATTCCAAAATGATTCATTATTTCACATGATAAAACCATTTTATAATTAATTTTTTGGGATTAATTATAATATTTTCATATTCATATAAAAAGGAATATGACCAATACATGTGAGTTGACATGAGAGAATAATAAAACTATCCATGGATACACCATAAAGAAATTAGGTAAGAAAATGACCATGAAATATACCATCATGTAACATATCATACATAAATAAAAAGAACAACATTTGGGATCTAACTTATTGGTATATGTTCTACACATGAAAGAAATCCCCAATAAATAAGGTGGACCCAACTAATATAACTTTTGTGTGAAAAAATATGTTTTTAATGTAAAACCCATTTACAAACCAACATATAATTCATGTTTACCTCTAATATATAACACTTTAACCAATTTATTGGATGGTAATATAAGATCCCACACATCACATAATGATAATCCATACATAGGTATTCCGAAAGAATATAACATAATATATCATTCCTTCATATCTTAATTACCTCGCGGAGAAGAACTGGGTTTCATGAAAATTTCATTAAAACATCATTAAAATCTATCTAGAGAAAGATGGTTGATCATATCATTCGAGAATATACCCAGTGAAAAATGAAAATAATCAAATTATATTGACATTGATGAAATTTTATTTTCTAAAATGATTAGAAACATTGTTTGTGAAGGATGAATAAATGACATTTTCTTTTGGTACGAAAAGTTTCATTAAATAATTTGAATTGGAATGTTTTATCCTATATTATACCAATCATAATATTATGTTGACCATAATTTTATATTTATATTTTACAACTACATTAGATATTTTTCATTTTTATATGAATATATGAATCATACTACTCTAATCACTAAGTAGTATATGCATGTCTCACATGAGGTTCTAGCGGGTGATGAGGCTCGACAGATTAGGATGCGTAGAGCACACAATTATAATCACATTCTTCCTCCTACTGCAATTATACCATAACTAAACCATTATGGATTCAATGAAATCAATGGATATGATTGTAAATTCATTGATAAATACCTACTTAATTCCATAAAAGAGATAGATACTTGAGACTCCCCAATTCCACTATCTTGAGAGAGATTTAATCATCACACTTGATGATGTAGCAGTTATGATAGGTTCTCCTATACAAGTATCTATAATTACATGACCCACCGATGGGGTCCGGGAAAATATTGTACAATTAATTCATGGTCTCGATGTTGTGGGAGATGATACTTCCACAAATGGAGTTTATCTGTCTATTATATAGATGTCCACACACATTCCACATTAACCCAATGATGTTGGGGAGAATATTATCGGGCATCATTGTCTTTCATATATATTTAGGCTCATTTGAGGGACATTGTGCAATGATAACTTTAGTATACATGACCACATCATGTATTTAGGGCTATAAGAGGACTTTGATCAGGCTGGGAGATACAACTGGACTTTTACTTGCTTAGAATAAATGTACAAGGAATTATCCATGGAATGTCGATTAGATTGTAGTGATCTAGGGAGATGTTTCATCCTCATTCAGATATGGTCATCGGAAAACATCAATCCCCTATCCACTACTATTTTAGTCCATATATTCATATAGATGTAATTTTTGATGCTCGGTGTAGAAATTGGAATGATCGTCAATCTTTAATGTTTTTATGATAATATTAGTTATTATAATATATTGCAGATTTTTTATCACTTTCAATGTTTTATGTTATAGGAGGAGTTAGTAACACAACTTCATCAAGGATTTGAGACATAATTTGGGTGGATACCATCTCATTTAAGATAATCTACTACCTAATTATGTAATTATATACATTCTTATATTGACTAATAAGTTCATAAAATTATCATTTTAGGAAATTAGTAACAAAATATTTTAAAAAATTTCACATGTCATTTTTGATTTCATGGTTTCCTAATAGGATCCATTAGACCATCTTCCTATATACTGCATTGATGGGATTTATGATTCTATAGTTTTAGTGCCTCTCATTCACTTTTATATTTTTTAGTCGCACCAAACTGAAAGAGTCATGTTCTAGTTTGGATTTGTCTAGAATATTCCATTTCCTCTCAAAAAATCAATGGTGATTCATTCCATCAAGATGATAGGGATGTAGGATTTCAACTAGTATCAACAAAATACTGAGTATCTCAACCTCTGGTATAAACATTCATCATTTCATATTAATGGAATTCATATTATGTGATTCTATATACCACAATATCTCGAGTATGATCCATGGTAAATAATAAAGTATATAATTATATAACTCCACAAGGAATATGGATTCAGGATCTAGTAAGTCAATAACATTAAATTAGTTTGTTTTTTGTACTTTTATTAATTCATTTTGAATATATTTACAATATACTGGACTAAAATATATTATCCACATGTCTAATATGGAGGATGGTGAGGTATTAATCCATGTATCATACCATACTATAGTGGAAGAGATGATGGTAGTGTATCATGTTATAAACAATTATATCATTGGTCACACACCTTATAGATATGATGTTCCTTCCCATAGAGAGGAGATTCCTGCTCCAGAACCTTCTCCAGCGGTATCTAATGTCGAGCATCCACGACGGTGATGACATAGACCGTGTTATGCTACACATGAGGGCTCACCAATTCCATGGGATAGGTCTCACCTCTAGAATTCCAACATCAGATGATTGTGGATGTGCATCATGAGGCATGTAATTCATTTATATTGTTAGGATAACAAATATTTTTACCAGGAATATCTGATCGATGCTCATATCAGGGGTTATTTCATATGCCACCACCTTCATGACGAATCCTTCACAGACCCTATGGTTCTCTAAAGAGATGATGGCATGCCCCTCCAGTTATGAAGTGTAATAAGGATCATGTGAACACGATAACATCTACATGACATTTCCTTTTGATGAGTCACAGGCAGAGGTGTATACATTTAAGGTAATAATGACCGAGGAAGATCTCTCTCTAGCTCATCATACTCCACCCCAACATAGTGGTCAGTGATCTCGATATAGGCATACCATTTTCACACCATCTTGTGGGATGGTACCATAAAATAGAAAGTTATTGTACTCATTCATTTATTTGTTTTATAGTGACATAAATTATTTGAATAAAAAATTTATTATAACCTCTATATTATTGTATGTCTATTAAATTTATGAAATTATTTTTATTGTCAACCATTTTTTACATGTTTAGCAAGTTTTTTTAATTTTTTTTATATTTTACTTATAGTTTAAATTTATATTTTTTCAAAGTCAACTACGTGAAACATATGAAAACTTATTAAATTTCAAGTAGGAAGCTTTAAATTATTATAAAATATAAACTATAAAAACAATCTAATTAAATGATAAAACAAAACGTAAAAATATAAAAAATATGTTTAAAATAAATATAATTTCATCCGTATAATAAACCGTAATTAATTTACATCACACAAAATTATTGATTAAAAAACCATAATTACACACAAAAAAATATATGCACAAAATTATGTTATAACTAAAATATTAATGAAATTTAGAACATTTAATAAAAAAATAAAAAATAATATAAAATAAAATGAATTTCAAAAAAATTATAAATACAAATGTAATGTTCTAAAACAAAAATATATTATCCCATTAAAATTACTTTTAATTAATTATTTTTATGAAATTATTTTTTGAATTATTGTTTTATATATTCCATATGTATAAAAATTTTAATTAAGAATTTATTTTTTCATTATTATTAATAGGAATTAAAAGTCACCTACTTGAAACATTATTTTGTTTTATGAAGGTGGCTTTGAATGTTTATAAATTATAAATTTTAAATACAATCTAAATGAAATTTAATAAATTGAGTCAACATATAAAAAATAACTAAAAATAAAAAAATCATAAATACAATAAAAATATCTAATTTAAATGTTGCAAACTTTATTACTTAAAATCATAACAATTAAACTTTAAAATATTTATGGGAATAATTCTTATTAAGTATTATTTTGTTAATTACATTACTATGAAGTATTAGTGATTTTGTTTCTATAAATAGATGTTACTTATTACATTATTAATAAATATTAAGTATATTATTAAATATTTACAATAATTAAAATAATGAATATTAATAATGATATCAATAATATAATTATTAATGCAACTAATAAATTATTTTACAATATAATTATAAAATAAATATTGATTAAATTAATTATATAATTTGTTAAATAATTAATAAAAATGGTATTATTAACAAATTATTTGTATATATATGTATATAAAGAAAAATATAAAAAATATATATATATTAAATATAAAAACATATATATTTTTAAATTATTAATTGATTTTTTTTGTATTTGAAAAAATGTGTTGTTGTTGATAATTAATTTGTCTAAATTTTGTGATAAAGGCGGTAAGAGACATTATTCATTTAGACCAAAAAAATGTCAAAGGCGTAAAAGCCTTTAACAACTTTATATATTAGTTTTTTTAAGTAAACTAGGATTATTTTAATATTTTCTTTCAAAATATATATATAACTCATAGTTCACTAAGGTGTTGTTGGAGTAGAGAGTGTAGAGGCTGTTATCAAAGAACTCTTCGATGATGATGAATAAATCATGGCTTCACCACATGTTATGTTTATAGTGTAGGGTCACCTTCATCACCTCTTAGTTCATCTCCACTATGGCATCCCATGGTACTCCAGATTCGATCAAAATCTGATGGATCTTAGAAATCACATAGATGTGGGAAGTTGAAAGGGAATGAAGTATTGAATTAAGAAAATTTATCTAAAGACAAATTATATTTTAGTAAAACATCGCTAATAAATCCAAAAAAAGGTTATTCATAAATTGATTTTGTAATGTTTTCAGTTAGTTTGATTAATAGGTTATATTTTCTCAACAAAATGGGATAGGGTTTTCTGTATTTTAAAATGGGTTGTGGGAGGCATAAAACTCATTCAAGCTTCCCTCACTGGACAAGAAGTGTGAACCCCATTAATGCTTCCATTTTAATCAATCCATAGGCATCAAGAACAAGATTTATAGCTCCTGCCACAAGGAATGATAAAATAAAGTCCTACCCCCTCTATTTACCATATTCTATCTTGATATTCTACAAAAAAGCATTATCATAGATTTTTATTAACATATTAATTTTTTTTATCTTGAGAAGGTAAAATTCCAATATAAACATTTTAGTTTTATAATTTATTTATTAATTTTGTTTGTATGATTTATTTATTTAAATTGTATGGTTATATAAATGTATGAATTAATGTTATTTTTATTATTTAATTTCTGTGTCAATTTTTTTATTTTTATGATTTAATTTATAATATATGATTTAAAGAATAAAAACATCATGTTTTCATAATTTAAGTTTTATATATGAAATAATATAATTTATATTTAGGTAAATGTTATTAATTACATATATATATATATATGTTTATAATTTAAATTGTTAATAATTAGATCTGAATATATTTACATCTATATATAATATTGAATAGTACATTAAATTTAATTAAAATTTAAAATATAATATTCGATACATAAATAATTAAAGTGAATTTATATAAATATTTTTTAAAATTTATATTAATAAAATTATTTATAAAAAAATATTATTATTAACTTTATTTGAATATAACTATATTTATATGTAATATTTTTGTCATATTTAAATTTATTTAAATTTAAAATTGTTATTTTTTATATATATTTTTATAAATAATATTATTTTTTTAAATGAAACTAAAAAAATAACTATTAATTATAATTGTTAAATATATTAATAATAAATAATTATTATTCATAGTAATTTTGTATAAAATATTATTATTTTAATAATGGAAAGTGAAAATACTTCAAAATGTGTATATATATACCAAATTTTATTATATTTAAATTATAATTAGTTTACCAATTTTTTTATTTATTTAATAGTAATATATATTTCATTTATTAATTAAATTTTAAAAAATTCATAATTAATAATATTTGGGTAGTTATGTATAAAATAATAATATATTTATTTTGGAAACTATCGTTTCATAAAAAATAGTGTATAAATATATTTTGTAATATTAATAAATACACTTGAATATTTTTAACTATGTATATATATATATATATATATATAAAATTAAATAAATCTACAATATATTATTTCATGCATAGATAGATAAAATTATTATTGTTAATTATTTAAAAGAAATATTAGTAATAATCATTACAAACAAACATACATATCATAAATTAAAGGAAAAAATTCATATTTTTATTAAGATAATATAAGTTATATTATTTAAATATAAGATTTGAAAAATAATATAAAGAATATTTAAAATGCATAATTAAATTAAAAACACACACATATATATATATATTGATATCAAAAAACATGTAATACAAATAGATGTATTTATATATAAAGATATTTATTATTTATTAGATGTAGTTATAGGTAAATTTAAAATATGAATAACATAATAAGTGTCCTAAAAATATGTTAAGAGTTTTCTCTGATGACTGATCCTGAGATGACCAACTAATGTATGATTGAAATAGAATTTTTTTATTTGTATATGGTTATATAGTTTTTAAGAATTGTATTTTATTTTCCACTTTATGACATGTGTGTCATCCCTTTTTCTATGTATGTCAAGGCATGTGTGTCCATGTAAAAATGTTATATATCCAAAACCCCTAGACCCCCTCATTGCCATGTCAGTAACATTGTAATAAAAGGTCATCGGATAGGAGGCGTTGTTGTTCGATGCTGGATTTTGACACCATTTCTGAAAGTAGAGTGGTGGATGCTAAAATCATAGATAGAAAAGGCTATAAAGGTCCCCCCATTTCATTTTATTTTGGTTTATCAAATTATGATTAACTAATCCATAAAAATTTCTCAAGATCAAGTCATAAGTATTTAATCATTACTAATTAAAACATGTTAAACATTTGATTTTTTTTATAAATATATATAATGTTTTATTAAATTTTCTTTCTAGTTAATAATTTTTGTATCAATATACATCATGGTCAGGTTATTTAGAACAATCAGGGTTTTAGCTATAGTTTTCCACCTATAAGAGAAGGAAATATTCATAAATTTTTTAATATAAAGAGATAGAAATATATATATATATATATAATATAATTATAGGTAAAGATACAATATGTAGAAAATAATTACAATCCCTAAAAATGTTAAGAGCATTGTATGATGACTGATCTTGAGATTATTTACCAATGTGTGATCGAAGTTACATGACTTATTTTTTTTATGCCGATATTTAATTGGTAATAATTGATTGATGTAGAGATGACCGACCAATTTATGATATATTTTTCATGTTGTATTTTTCATAAAATTATATAATTTGAAATAAATTCATTTTCTATTCCTCATTGATGACCCAAATATCATCCCTCTCTTTAAGTTTGCAAGGACCTATATGTCCTCGTAAAAATATCTTACATCCAAAACCCAAATCTCCCTTCACTTGAATGCGAGTATAATTTAAATAAAATGGAATTAAATAAGGTTCATTAGTTTTTCATGATGTTTTTTACATTATGAAGGAAAGGAGACTGGTGGTTATGAAATATAAGATAATAGAGGATATATGATATACCCCCTAGGTATTGGTTGGTTTATCAAATAATGATAAACTAATCCATATAAAAAGTATCATGATGAGGTGATAGTTATTTATTCATACCTAATTAAAACATGTTAAACATTTTTTGATGTAGTATAAATATATATATCATTTTATAAAAAATTATAGGTAATCATGCATGTGTCAATATATTGTAATGGTTTGGTAATTTATAATGATCAATGATTTATCAAATATTTTTACATGTAATGGTGTAAAACTTCATGAATGTGTGACATTGGATAATGATACTAAAATATGGATCATCACTCTATGTTTGAACCTTTAACTGATTTGGGAGCTTCATTGAGGTAACATAGTATCATGACACACTTATAGTAAATAACCATCTTTGGTCCTGGATATCACCATGTTTTATATTAATGGTATTTAATTTAAGGATTCGTTCAATTTTTTATCATTTTTCATTTCTATCTTAATTCATTTCTACTTTTTCCATTTATGGTTTAAATCATATAGAATTATATGATATTTTATAACCTTATCTTTCCTTCTCTTCAACTAACTATGGTTCTTCATATTTCAATGTTGTGTCCTCAGGGATGACCAAAGTCTACTCATATCAGAAATGAGATAGAATGTCATTGAGAAAGCGTAGTGATACTATGACATAGTATTTGTCCCAAATAAGGGAATACTAATAAAAATGTCATGAAGTGGAAGTAAAGGGATCCATTTAACATTATCTTTGATCAAGTTTCAGTATTTTTTCATTATCTTGTAAGATTTGTTTTTTAAATTAGTGATATTTCATTTATAAATTATTTCATTTATAGATTGTTACGTTTTTGGCTTGTTTCAGTTCTGACTCTGTTTATTTCTAGCTTGTTTAATTTCTAATTTTAATCAGAAATAATTTTGTTATATTTTAACTGTTCTGATATTAAACACACAATGAAAAATAATTAAAATATATTCATCCCCTAAAACATGTATTTAAAAATATCCATGAAATTTCATGAAGTGACATCATATATTTTTAATATAAGGTTGTGATTTGTTTTAGAGAATAGAGATTAATTGATTATTTGAAATAAATTGTTGGAAAAAAGCTTATATGTAACCATTTTTGCATGGTCGGTTGAATATATCTTTAAATTGATTGTACTATAAGAGATTTTAATCATGGATAATGTACACATAATGTTTTTCGAAATAACATAAACATGATTCAAGATAATTAAAACAAGAAGTTCTTAGACTTATCCAACAACATCACTCACTTATTTTTGTTTTCCTTATTTTCATCATAATTATTAATTATGAATTCTAATATTATACATCATTTTTCTACTTCTAATTTTTTATAAATGACTTAAAAAAATTATTAAATTAACTAAATAAAAGTAATAATGATATCAAATTTAGAGATGGTGGGACTTCCAATAATCATATTTTAGGATATATATGTTTCATGTCTAGTTGTAAGGGGATTCCAGGTTCCATCGATGATAATATAGATATCTCACCATTTCTATCAGGTTACACCACCTATGGCCATCATCCCGCATCTTTATCATGATGGGTTCTACAATGTAGTGATTTGTGACATCAACTTCATCGATCATCAACTCATTACAATCCTAGTAGAGAGATAGATTCCAGTTACATATATATTTAATCTTACATAGATGAGATGACTGCTACTATTTATGATGTGTTTATTAAGATGTGCCTCCCCATCGATGGTGCATCTATGATGGGATGAGATGGTGTGGATTGGTTTTATTTAGTATGCAGAATTCTGGGAATTGAGATATGGGATAATGGAATGTCCATCATCAGGAGTCGATTATGCATTCCATAGATATATGAGAACTTCACCTATCAATAAAATGATTCTAACAAGTTCTCTATATTGAATTTTCACATGCGTAAAATTTGAGACTTATTGAAAGAAGTATCATCATCGATTATTCCAATACATTTTTTCACATTATGTATTTTCTTATACATGAGGACTTGGACTAGGAAGGGAGTTCTAGATTTTGGTATGAAAGTATTAATTATACATACATAGCACAATGAATCATATTTCACAATAATAATATGTTGATTATAGAATGTATTATTCTTATCTAGATGTGGATATTGCAGTGCATCTCTTGTTTTTCTCTATATTCCACATGCTATTCTCTACTAATATTTTACACGAGTCCATGTATGGACGATGATAGGTTTTCCCTTATTTATTATATGAAAATAAAATATAAAAATATCTATTAAGAAATATAATCATAAAAATTATATCAACATGTGGAGTTCAGAACATCGATATTCAGATACTTCCAGATATAATGTCCATGATTATAGAATTATATTGGATTGTCTTTGACAATATGGTGTAAGTTATTATTAATTATATAGATAAATTTTTATTGTGTACTATACATGACTTCATTTACAGATTACCTATTCATTTTAGTGATATTTTAAGTTTCATGTATTCCATATATTCAAACTATCTATCTGTGTCTCCCACCTTACTATATGACAATGCTTCCTTCCATATCATCTATCGTACAAATAATTTGTTTTTATATTATTTTGTTCCATCATGTTGTTAGAGTTATAAGGAAATTTTGATTCAATCATTGTATTCATGCACTACCCAGTCAGTGTCCTTAACATCATTCTGTAACGATTTCATGGAAGAAAGACTTCAACAAGATGTGGTATCATGAACATCATATTGAGATGTGGTAAAATTGTCATTAGTCTCGATTACATGGGTCATGCACCGTATTCATGTATTTATTAGATTTTTGGATTATGTGCCCTAGTACCCCATTTCCACATTGATATATCTTATGCGACACTGATGAAACTATCATTAGTTTATAATAATTCTTACATCCAATTATTAACATATTCATTATTAAATTTAGTTAACTGTATTATATTTTTTATACTATTCTCATGTATCATACCTAATTAACATCTCTAATCCCACAATGGGAGGCACATTAAAAAAGTCTTATTTTCACAAAGATTTGACAGAGCATCTTCTTATCGTGTATGAGATTTATCATGAGATTTTCTTTAATGTGACAGGCGATGCTAAGAAAGATGATCCATATATTGATGTTCCAATGGGTGAAGATACATTTATGGATGAAACCCATTATGATGTGGAATAGGAGGAGGATGTTCAAATGGATCATCCACATTATCCTCTACATCATATTTCATAATATCCATTAATATATACATATCCAAAGGAAACAAGAGGATTAAAAATTGCAACCACATTCATAGGTTATTCATCTTGAGGTCCATGAAACATCTAGTACGGATTCTACTACATAGTCAATTATGGAGTTGGATTTTTAAATATATATTTAGGCTGATTGGTCTCTTTTGCAATCTTTATTTTCCTCTAATATATATAAATCCACTATACAACATCCATATTCATCACATGTTGGAGAGAGTTCTTGTCATCAGCTACTTTTTTTACACCTGGGACATGTTACAGGTGAGGAGAATATAGATCTACCACCATTCACACAAGATGATGTTGAGGTAAGTAGTGAAGATAATTCATAGGAGGTGCATATACTGGAGCATACTCATTGATAGACACAAAGAGGATGCATTATCTATAAACTTAAATAGGGCATTGAGGACCACCTAAAATAGGTCCATATATTGGACTAATACATGTTATATGTTTTTTAAATATTTAGTTTTACATTATTTAAAAACCTAATAATATATGATACATTGTAACATAAAAAAGAAATTTATATAAATATAAATTAATACAAATGTTTATAAATGATCAAGAAATATTAATATTGAAAACAACATTGGTAATTATAATTATTACTATTTATTAATTATATCAATACTTATTATTATTCTCCACATTCTGTATAATAAATAGTCATATTAAATTTATTATTAAATATTAATTATATATTAATTATATATTAATTATAAATTCTAAAATTATTAGTAATACTAATAATTAATATTATATTACTATTTATATAAGTAATTAATTATTAATACACACCATAATATACTATAAATAATATAATTATTAACTAGTAGATATGCTATTCAATAAAAAATATTTAATTTATATAATCAAATAATTAATATTAGTTATTACACTATAAATTATAATAATTACATAATAATATAAAATTAATTAACAATAAATTAGAAAATTTATAAATTATAAATATTTTACCTATTATTAAATTACTAATAATTATATCAACAAAAATTTCACAAAAAATATAAATATTAGGTATTGTAATATTAATTATATTATCAACATAATAATATTTTATTAATTAATAATAAATAATATAATTGATCTAAGTTCTAATTTCACTGACAAGGAATCTCTCTCCACTCCCACTAATGATATTAACGTCAATATTGCATATTAGAAGCTCCCATCATTTTTTGCTGCTTGTATGATGGTTGGGAACTCATTGGAGCCATGTCATAGGAATTTATCCTGTGAGAAAGGTAGATTGAAAGGTCACATTTCCATGAATTATCCCAGAAGTTTAAGGGTAAAGTCTACTCAACAAGTTGATGATCCTAGAAGGTCCAAGATATCTTTTATGGTTGTAATCAAAGTTCCTACTAAAGGCAGCATTCTGATGCCTGGTTTTGGGGGTAAGGGGAGGCTTCATAGTGTGTAGTCCTTGAGTTTCAAAGTCGATATAGAACCATTCAAAGGTGAACACACTATTGGTCCCTCCAAATCCTTGGAATAACTCATAGAAGTGGCTAATACTTCTCCAGAGTGGGATCTGAAAAATTTCATGGCTCATCTTTAGTAGCTTGGGTCTCATGATGATGTAGTTATGGAGGATAAATGTTCCCTATCTTTTAGGGATTCATTCATTTATGGATTATAATATAAAATGTATCTTTACTCCTTAACTCTTCATTCTGATGGATAAAATTATGTGTAGGCCCTGTATGATCATCATTTATGGCTTAAACATAAATTGGTTAACTCTAAGAGTAATAAGGGTTAGAAGAAAATAGTTCTTTATTATGGATAGGGATCAAAAAATAAAAGAGTTTCATCCTCTAAAAGGATAAATATCACTACAATGGAGAATATTAGTTCATCCACTCCTTTTCCTTCTGTCCAAGATTTTTCTCTGATGGTTTCTTGGGGAAACCAAGATATGATAGGTTCTGTTGAATCCTACAACTCCCCTGATTTAGCCATCTCAATAAGTAGGAATTTTATGGATCTTATAACAACCCAAATTTCTAGGATCACTATATGGGAAGACTAATATTTTCAAAGTATTTGCAATATAGTAGAGGCTTCAAAAGGCATGGGACAATTTAGGTTCACCCCAATGCATGAAGCAATAGTATTTGAGAACCAGATTGGTGTTGTTGGGGATCTTACAGCTTCCCAAACCATTGGAAAGGGTTCTGACACTGATGTAAAGGGATCGTAGCCTAGAAATTTGGATCTTGGATATGGTGAAGTCTCATGTTTGGGGAAGACAAATTCAGTATATGTGAAGGGAAATATTACCAATGAGTCTCACATAATATGGGTCTAACTAAATGTAAGGGAAAACTTACTTAGTCTACTTGAAATTTATAATTGTTTGAATTACAAGGAGGATTTTCTTGATCAATTTGGCACTGCTCATGTAATGATATGAGTTGAAGGACAATACCCTAATCACTAAGATTGTCAATGAAAGGAGAAGTTCTCATCTAAAGATATTATCATAGGGTTCAGGCTAGGATGGGGAACATGATTATCGACCTCTTATGGATCCCACCCCACCAAATGAAAACATTGAACCTCAATAGGATGATTCTAAGACATGTAAAAATCCCAAAACCTATAGGAGGGTTCGCCATCTGAGATGTAGGGGAAGTGGCCAATCAATTTCCACAAGAAGAATTTTATTCACTTGTTTCCTGGGTAATTGTTTGTTTTTCTTTGTGATAATGGAGTGTTATTTTTTCCACATGCAATATCTCTTTGTACATTGTGTCTGTTTTATTTTCAATAAATTTTAGGATCATGGGTTATAACCCATGATTCATTCTATTTTGGTAGAATTCACTTGTAATCTTAGACCACCTTAAAAAATTATGATTCTGAGGGATGAGATGAAACCATACAACTGCCTTTGGTAACAATTTATTCTTCAGGACCATTGTATAATCGCATATTTTTCTAGCTGTGTTCTTTTTTTTGTAATCCTCTTTAAACCTATTATTTTTTATTAGAACCATTTTTCAAGACTTTTTTGCGGGAGTTGATAAAATTAAGTAAGAAGGATTATTGGAGTTGAAAAATCCTAAATTTTATTGTATATTATGACGTGGAGCTTTGGGAAACACTATAGGGTTGGTCTTTATGGCATGGAGATCAAGGTTGCAGTGTAGTGGCACAGAGGGAGGATTTTCAGGGCTACATCCAATTTCAAAATAACTACAAAATTTAGTTTTTTATGGACTAAGACCTCCCTTAGTGGTTAAACACTATGGAAAAGTGGTGTTGTATGTATTTTAAGGCTCTCATGGTTGGTTTTGGTCAGTTCTAACAAATCCGGTACCCCTGCGGTGGGGAGGTAGGCTGCACTGAAACTCCAATATTGGTAAGTTAGTGGTTGTGGTGTAGTTTCATCAACTAAAAAATGTTCTATCCATGGGTAAAGAGGACCAATTTAATGGACCTTGGGATTTATTTCAGACATTATTTGACCAATGGAGGTTTTGGTATTGTCCTTTAGGCCGTGACTTAGTGTACCTTGTGTTAGGAGCTTCTTTGTCATGAAACGGGGGCATTGCATTGTGGTCCTCTTTTATATAGCATATCTATAAGTACCCTCGAGATCCTTTAAACTTTTTTGGATCCAATATTTTCCTGTCAACCACGAGGAACCACAAATATCTTTTAAAATGATTTTGGACCTCATTTTCATGGGATTCAACCCCCACCTTCAATGGATCGATCTATGGTGACATATGCCTTCCAATCTTGGGGTTTTTTGCCTAAATTTTGGAGTTAAGAATTTACGTTAATATTTTTATTCTCATTAAATGGTATCCTCTTGGAAGACCCATATTGAAATATTTACTTATCATCAACAATGGGAAGTTATAAGAAACCAAATTATATCTTTGAAATCCACATTTTGTTTTTATATTCATCGTTTTTGAGGTGGGGGTCTAGAACTTGTCCCTTTTGTCTATTTCAATTTTTTCTACTATTTTAAATATGTATGATCATTATATATTTTTCTCATGACCAAAATAATTTCTCTATCATCTATTTGATGAGTTACACATTTATATATCTTTATTGGAACTTATTGAGTCATTCGGTATTGAGACTGAGATATGTGGCCACCTGATAGGAATGATAGCCTTTAAACATGTTTTAGAATTAGTTATATTGACAAATACACATCATGATGTTTTGTAACTATGATGATTGTTGACATAATATTATGAATTGGAATAACTTTGGAAATTGGTGTGATTTCTTGATATGGGATCACAAAAACTAAAATTCGGTTAATTGGAATGCTAACAACCTTGGAAGTTAAAAATATAATTATGGAATTATATTACAAGTAATTATGATGATAATTTGGATCCAAAACATTTGGAGTGTAAATGAGTAGATAAATGGTAATTTTTTGAATGGACCATAACGTCTTATCATGATATGTGTTATTATTTTGATCGATTATACTAAAATTCTTATTAGTATTGGCTTGGTCACACTATAATGCATATAGGTCTTAGGATGTTTATGATGTAATGATTATAGGGATTCATCAGGTTATGTTTTAATTATTATAAGGGTTTTCTTTGTTATGTTATAATGAATATGTGGTTTTTCTTGGTTATACTATAATTATTATTAGGCTCTTCCTGGTTCTCCTGATATGATTTATAGCCATACCATGGTATGGTTATGTCATTGGTTTTTATGTTTCGGAAACATTCTCAAATACTACCATTTGGTGATGAATTAGTTTGGTGATGACCCTGAGTGTCCACTCGAAGCATGACTGTTAGTGGATTTATTTTAATTGAGGTATTAATTGACTGAATTAATACTCTATTTATCACTTTATTGCATGAACTATATATCTTAGACTAGATTTGGTTAGACATGTTGGTTCCAACCTACTGAGTTATACCCACAACATGGATGAGATTTTATTTAGTACCTAGAAAAAATTCATGGATGTAGGTTTGGACATGGGAAAGGGACCTTCTTGTGGATTGTTCATTTCTTGATGGGTTGGAGCTTGGGGATGACTCTAACATGGGGTTGGGGATCAAGATCATGAAGTATTATTTGAGTATTCACAATATTCTTTTTATTTTAAATTTATAAGTCACTTATTTATATTTCAATCAATCATTACATGGTCTATTATTATTTGGATTATTCAACTAATCTTCTCATTTCTACTACTGTTATCTATTGATCATTTATATTATTTCTACTATTTTTTTGTTACTCTGATGCTTATTTATTCTATTTATATTACTCTATAATAGAGAGCATAGTCACCCCACTATATCCCTTACACGCTCACTACCAATCGACAAGATTTGGTGTATGGAGAGGTGTGTGTGAGATCACGTAGCCAACCCAACTCTGTCCCTTGAGGGCGCACCAAAATAAGGATGTTACAAATTGGTTTCAGAAGATGGTTTATTTTCTATTTATTTACTATTTGGTAAAGGTATAAAGGAGATTAGGATGTGTATGGGCTTAGTAATTAGCTTGTATATGAATTTATCTAACCTATATATGGGGGAAATCCAAGTGCCTAGGGATGAGATTGTTGGCCATGTTGTTCACTTTTTATAGTTTTGAGGTTATTTCCCCTTTGGTGATTCACTTATTATATGATGTTATTATTTTTTGGATTTTTAATCATGACCCAGTATGGTACAAGATGGGTATGCATGCATCACGATATGCACATATGGATATATTTTAACAAGCATTGTTCATGATAGGGACATATTTACCACATTTTATATACATTCCCATAAGAACTATGAAATGAAATCCAATGTGATATTAGATAAATAAAAAAGAAATAATTTTTTATGTTATTAAAATTCATTTATTAAGACATGTATAAAAGAATATTGAGCTTGAGGTTCGTTGTTTTTATCAATATTTGAGTTTGATCTTGTTTAGTTCGTCTGTTTTATGCAGTGTGTGGGTCCTTATAGTGAAACTTCATCTATTTCATCTTCATATAAGGAATTAGGATAGTGATAATGAACATAATCTCAACGTAGTTGAGCCAAAACTTCCTGTGGATATGGTTAATATGCTGGAATATCATATTTATGATAGTTTCCTGAGAGTCGTATGATCCTTGGAGAGGGAGACTGTTCGCATTGCAACTATGATGTTTGAGATGATGAGAGAGTTCTACCTATTTCATTTGACTATCTTCAATATGGATACGGGCCCCTAGGTAGCAGAGTTCTGGATTGAGTCAGTCCAGATAATCAAAAATAACCTTGAGACCCCTATTGATAGGAGGGTGAATCTTTCTTCTTATAAGCATCGAGGACTATCCAATAATTAGAGATACGTCCTATAGTAAGTTTCTTTGCAAAAGGAGTTGTCATATATGGTTTTAGAAGTAGTGTTTTTAATCCAATTCTATCCAGAGACCATGAGGGGTGAGAAGGTTCATGAGCTCATACAATTTACATATGTGGTAATTTTATTGATGGACTCTGATTTATGTTTCACATTACTACAATGCTTTAACCAATCCTTGGTGTTTCACGAGATCACCAGATTGATGTTTTTTCAGGATGGAATACATTATGGGGTCAGGTCACAAGTGAATGACTTCCATTTGAAAATATTTATATGCATGATGAATTAGGCTCTTTTTATTGAAGGGAACCTAGAAGAGGACCGGATGGGTGTCCATGTAGCTTCAATAGGGAAATATGATATATCTTCTTTTGTTATTAGAAATCACTATTAAGACAATTACCAATAATGCAGTAGTGGGAAGATTTTCCAAGGCAGTGGAAAATCATCTCAGAACTGTGGTCCATTGGGGTTGGCCACAGGAACCCTCATTTTCCTTACCTCACTATTGAGTGATATGGTTGTAGAAGGTTGGGTAATCTTAAAAGGATTTTCAAATTCCCATTGCATAAAAGAGGTTTTAGGGGATTAGAGTAGGCACGTGAGTTTGGGAGGGACTTATCTACCCCTCAACAGACAAGTATAAGGAGTTCCATTGGATGTTCATGATGATGTAGGGGACATGGTACCATAGTATAGAATAAATAGTAACATCTAATGGAAACATCACATGAGAGAAAGACTAGATCCCAAGGAAGAGGATCAAGTTATCTGAACTCTTTATAGTCTACTCTAGATAGTTTTATTTCCAGACCTTTTACCTTAAGTACGACGAATCTTATATTAGCTACCCTTGTTTGTGTTATTTTTGATATAAGAAAATTTCTTTCAATTTTATATTCTATTTTTTCCAATTTTCTTGTTTTTTATGGAGTATTTGGGTGGATATGAACATAAAAACTATTATAGGAGTGTGTTAATAGAATATTAAATGTTGCAAGTCATATCCTCTAGAAATTAGTGGCTACCATTCCATTGGGATATGCTTGTGATGGAAATAAAAGGATTTGATTTTATTCTTAGAAAAAATTGGAGAGTTTTATACCCAAAAAATATCAACTACTATCATAAGATATTTACCTTTCTATATCTAAAAGGGAGGAAACTATTCTCTTTAGGGTGAGTGGGATCGTCAAGCTTGTTATGTAGGACCAATTCAGTGAAGATTGGATTGTATCACTGATCAGATAGCAAGCCCAGTTCTGGATGATGGTGAAATGAATCAAAAAAAATTCCCACTAGTTTTGAACCATTTAAGATGTTTTACAGAGTAATTCTATAATTTATTACCAATTAAGGAAATCAAGTTCACATTTGAATTTTTTTAGGATTGGAACCTATTTATATCATGTCCTACAAAATGGAACCAATAGAGCTTCATGAGTTGAATTTTTAGTTAGAATACCTATAAGTCAAAGGATTTATACAACCTAGTACTTCTTCAGGGAGCTCTCCCATTATTTATTCCAAAAAAGGATGATGAGACTTTATTCATATGTGTGGATTATCATATATTGAATAGGATGATGATCCAGAACTAGTATCACCTTCCATGCATCAATGGTCTCTTTGATTAGCTAAGAGGTGTTAGGATTTTCACCATGATCGACATGAGGTTAGGGTACCATCATCTGAGAGTGAGATCATCTGACATACCTCATGAATGTTTTTATATTAGGAATGGATTTTACTAGTTTCTGTTGATGTAATTTGGTATAATGAACACCGTTTTGGTGTTCATGGACTTGATGAATCAAGTCTTCCATACATTTCTGGATCAGTTCACTGTATTTTTTGTTGATGTCATCCTAGTGTACGTCTAGAATGAAAAAGATAATTCCCAGCTTATATATATCATCTTAAGTATACTAAGTGATCATAATATTTTTTCCAATCTATATAAATTAAATTTCTAGAATAATATATTGAACATCTTAGGTCATGTTATCCCAGATCCATAAGTCTTAGTAGACCCATAGAATGTTACAACCATGGAATCTTGGAATTGACCTAGGAATGTCTCCAATATTAAAAATTTTACAGGTTTGTTTGGATATTATCTCAGTTTAATCCATGACTTATCCCATTTGGTAGAACTAATTTACAGGTTAAATGTGAAAGGGGTGAAGCTTTTATGGTCAGATGCTTGTGAGGAAGCTTTTCAGAAGCTAAAGAGTATGCTAGACTCATCACTGATCCTCACTTTTAATATACTGGTAATGCTTTATAACATGTACTATGATGAATCTAGAGTTAGAATAAAAACAATTTTGATTTATAAAGATCGATTTGTTGCATATTTATCTAGGAATCAACTAATATTTGATAGGAATTACAGAAGTCATGTTCTAGAGGTAGCAGTTATAGTACATGTCCGGAGATGTTTGAGATACTATCCAATGTGTGAGAGGTTTTTGGTGTACACTGACCCCAATATTATTGAGTCAATAAGGTTTTCCTTATGAATTTTTCATTTCTTCTTTCAAGGGGGAGATTGTTGAGTCATTAAGCTTTCCTTATGACTTCATGATTCCATCTTGTTTTAAAAATCACAATCACCTTATCTCAAGGAAAATCTTGTTTTACCTTGTTTTACTTATACAAGGAAAAATTCCCTTCCCCAAGGAAATATACCTTAACTCATTTTCATTTCTCATATCATTTTTTTCTGTGTGTAAAATTAGTATTGATACCAAAACATCATAATCATATAATACTTATATATGAAGCATTTTGTTTAGGACTCTGAATACAGGTTACGAACTCTCATGAAGTTCAACTCCGAACTCAGGTTACGAACTCTCATGAAGTTCAACTCTAAATTCTGGATGCAAAATCTCATGAAGTTCAACTCCAAATTCTGGATATGAAATATCAAGAAGTTCAACTCCGAATTCTGGATACGAACGTTATGAAGTACAAGTCTGAATTCTGGATATGAACATTCATGAAGTTCGACTCCGAATTCTGATTATGAACTTATGTAAAGTTCGACTATGAATTCCAATTACAAATTCTGGATACGAACTATTCTGAGTTTTGACTCTGAATTTTGATTAAGAATTCTGGTTATGAACTTCTCTAAGTTCTAACTCCGAGTTCTCTGAATACAGACCCCGAACTCTTATGAGTTATCACTCCAATTTCTCATGAACTCTGACTACGAACTTTGTTAGTTCAGGTTCTGAATTCTTGTGAATCCAGACTCCAAATTTTCTTAAAATTCAGACTTCGGAATTCTACATAATCCAGGTTCTGAATTCCTAGAAAACATAATCCAAATAGCTTTGTATTATAGACTCTGAATTCATTCTTGGTTAGACTTCGAAAATTCATTTACTTTCATTCCGAATATCATATTTTGTTTATGCTTACAGTTGTTGAGTTATAAAAAGATTTCGTGCTTTCAATTACTCACTAACCATTGTTTGAGGGACACGTGTATAGGTCCCTCTAAAATTCAAGGATGAATATGACCGTTGGAGGAGGGAGGTGACCATTGGAGCTGTGCCTATAAATAGGATCTCATTTGAAAGAGCTCATGATGAATTTTCGAGACTTTTTGACAAAGTGCTGGTGAGGTGATTTCTAGAGTGAGAGGCTCTTATAAACTCTTAGGATTCATGAAAAAAGTTTGAACGGATTGTTCAAACTTTTCTCGAAGCATATTTTCTTCATGCGATGCTGATTTTTGTTGTGTACAATCGAGGGCTTCTAGGGATAAGAAGACAGAGGTGCTGACTACTTAATAGTTGAGGGCTTGCGGGGATAGCAAGATAGACTCCGATCTTCGTATTGATGGCTTACCCTGGTGTGGGTAAGCTAGACTTTCTTGAAAGTATAAATCAATGTACCTTTATCCAAGGTTGTTGCATACCCTTCTCTTTTGGTTAAAAGATTTACTTTGTAACTTGTTTTGTTTCATGTTTTTCCGCTGCATTTGTATTGTTGAGGAAAGTATAACATTCTTATACTTCCTTATACTTGTACTCTGATTTAGTTAGATTCTATACACATTAAGGTAGAATCTTATTTGTTGTAAACTTTTGATAAGTTTCATTTCAGGAATCACTTTTCTAGACATAAGCAAGTTATTAGAACTTAGAGGTGTTGTGAATTTTGGTTATTCAAAATTTCCTTTGGGATTTTTAAAATATACAATTCACCCCCCCCCCCTCTTATATTTGAATCTTATTTTACATATTCGATCCTACATTTGGTATTATAGATTATATCATTCTCAGACATACCATCTCAACAATTGGTATCAGAGGATTGGTACAATCTGAGTCAATCTCACAATTAGATTCAGAAGAGAATTATTTTTCAGAATCATATTTTCAGATTCATATTTTCATACTCATAAAGTTCAGATTAATTTTTTCTTAGAGATACTCTTGTTTTATATTTTCCATGCATAGGATTATATTCCTTGTTTTCACACTTTTTCTACTAACAATTGTTGTGTGGAAAGATTTTTCTTTAGGATGGCAGGTTTAAATGTTGGTTCTATTGATAATCTAAATCCTATCAGACCTCCTCTTTTCGATGGAAATGATTATAAGTACTGGAGAGATAGGATGAAGACTTTTGTTATCAATACTAGAGTATATAACTATCTAATACTGACAGGAGATTATAAGATTCCAGATAAGGAATTTAGAACCTTTACGAATCTAGAGAAATTTGAATATCAAGAAAACTTCAGAGTCAGAAATACTTTGTTATGTTCCATGACTAAAAACATATATATTCAAATATCATCATGTGAAGCTGCAAAATGTATCTGGAAGAAACTTTAAGTTACACATTTTGGTACATCTAAAGTCATAGAGACAAGAAGAGCTATGTTGAAAGATGAATACCATGGCTTTAACATTCTTTATGGAGAACCTATAAGCAAAGTACAGCAAACGTTTATGACTATCATGAATAGTTTAAAATATATTGGAGAAAAAGGTTAATTAGATTAAGATCTTGTAGAAAAGATCATAGATATCATGCCAAATGAATGGGAGTCCATGAGTATAGCTATTTATGAGAACAGGGAAGTCACTCAGATTTCCTTAGATGGGTAGTTTGGAACTCTTCTTCAGCATGAAACCAGAATAAAGAGAGATGCTGAAAATGACAAGAAGAAGAATGGAAATGGAGGAGTTTCTTTTACAACTACTTATAAACATATGAAATCGAGGACCCCAGAAAGAGTAACCAGATCAATGAAAAAGAATGTCATTATTCATTTAGAATCTAGTGACACAGAAAATTATGAGAATTGTTGGTTCTGGGCGCAGCGGAAGCGCGTTGGTGGGTTTTCCCAACACTAATTTTAACGTTAAACAACATTCATTCCGAGATCCTTCATGATATAAAATGCCGAATCTTCAGAATATAATGAAGAACAAAAATAAAAGAAGAGTCCTTGAACCCTTGAGGAGGATCATCATATGTTGATTATAATTAATTTAATTAATTCAAAAGAATTACCTCATTGGAATTCATTCTTCGTTGATGTGTCCGGTCACGATTTGGTGATCTGTTGTTGCGTCGTAGAATCCAAGTGTAGGATTCCTCTAGTGATGATCCACATGTGTGTCACGTATCTCCGGACGTCGCCGAAGGGATCTTCGTGTGCTAGCGTGGATGAACCTTTGCTTGCGATGTCCGCCTTCGACCGCCTTCATCCGGTGGAGGATCTTGCTCTCGTAACTTGAGGGTGTTCTTGGGGGAAAAGGAATTCTCTCTTGGCTTGAGAGTATTTCCAAATCCGTTGTGCACAACAATGGCTCTACAAAATTTTGGGGTTTCGAGGATATTTATAATCGGGTTTGAGGTTAATAGAATTGTAACAATAAATAAATGTGTTACGCGTTTTATTTATTTCATTAACTTTTATTGCAAACCCCCATGTCAAATTATTAATTCCTTGACATGCGCCCACGCTGATTATAATAAATATAATTTAATAAAACGATATTAAATCCTTAAAATCCCAACTGGAAAAACTACACGGTGTTTAATAATTAATACACGACGTGTACTTTTTTTCCATAAAACTACACGGCGTGTATATTTAATATACACGGCGTGTACTTTTATTTTCCATTTTCTCCACCATATTTATTAGACCTTGAGTAATGACTATTTATTTCTTAAATAAATGTAACTGCATTACTCGCTAATAAATATATTATTTCATCCACAATATATTCTCTTGAATAACTAGTGTCAAAATAAATGCGATCATACATCCTTAAATAATTATTAAACCAAAGTCAGGAATAATATTTATTTAACTTGTTAAATTAATATTTAACTGAGATACATGGACACACTTAGTGTGTGACCCTCTAGGACTCTTTCTCAGTGGTATTAGGCTGAGCCTGCCTAAAGTCCAAGGTTAGCATCTAGCAACATGCCAAGGTACCCATAGAGAAAGAAGTTAACGCCATAATGATGTGTCACCTCCTATGAACGCTTACCGTGTAATATAATCTCTTTGTCTCGATATCTCCAATCAAGCGGGTTGCATGCTAGTGCCATCAACCCATGTGCTAGATTATTCTTTCTTTGACTTCCCAGAATTGAACTTGCCCATACCTTACCATGTCCATGGATTTATTTAGGATATATCAATTCCATCAAAGAGCCTGAGATATCCACATCTATTATGGAACTGAAGGGACAAATCCTTTCTCGCATTATCTATTAATGCGGTATTACTCTTGATGCACCCAACATATCCTACCTCACTACGAACAGTGTGTCGTCACAGTTTTTTTCAATACATCTAAGTGTGCATGTTTTAATACCCATTAATAATAATCTTAAAGTCTAAGGACCAATACACACGTCTACAGATAGGAACATCCAATGAAACTATGAAATGTGGATTTCCTACTGGCGGGTTTCATTCTCATAATATCCTCCTGGATATTACTAAGGGTGAACACCATGAGAAAGTGCCTCAAAGTTTTATGAGTCCTTACCCCTAATGACCTGTATTATTTGTGTCCCTCAGATAATATCATCCGGCCATAGAACATACATTCAAGAATAGTGTTATTGCACTTCCGGGTTCTCATCATAGCAGGGATCCGCTAAGAACCTTTAATGAAACAGCTGTCCTTAGGACATTATCACTTGACATGTCACGCAGAAGAACAATGAAGATGTGATAAGGCTTTTATTTAATTAATAAAGTACAAAGTAGTTGGTTCTAGATCACCAACTCCAACAGACTCCCACTTGGACTAGAGCCAACAGCTAACAACCCTTAACCCGCTAGCTCTCAAATGATATTCATGCTTCTGTTGAGACAGGCCTTTAGTCATGGGGTTCACCATGTTCTCTTTCGTGGACACTCTGCTCACTGCAACTTCACCCCTTTGATAGAAATCCCTCAAGAGTTGATACTTCTGGAGTATGTGCTTTGTCCGTTGATTTGACCTTGGTTCTTTTGCAAGATCCACCGCTGCAGTATTATCACAATACAATGTAATAGGATCCTTACTGCTAGGCACCACATCAAGCTCCTGGACAATGTTCCGAATCCAGACGGCTTCGTTGGCTGCATCAGAAGCTGCTATATACTCGGACTCCGCTGTAGAATCGGCAACAACTGGCTACTTTGAACTCTTCCAGCTCACAACTCCTCCATTGAGACAAAAAAAATATCCAGATTGCGACTTCAGATCATTCTGATCTACTTGAAAACTAGCATCATCATACCCTCTGATGACAAGCTTTTCATCTCCTCCATACACCAGGAACATATCCTTAGTTCTTCTCAGATACTTAAGGATAATCTTAACAGCAGTCCAATGTTGTTCTCCTAGATCTACTTGATATCTTCCTACCAAGCTCAGTGCATAGGCAACATCAAGCCTGGTACATAACATGGAATACATGATATATCCTATAGCCGAATCGTATGGGATCTTGCTCATCCTATCTTTTTCATATTGGGTCTGGGGA
The DNA here is from genome assembly GCA_963277665.1 of Viscum album. Lineage (NCBI taxonomy): Eukaryota > Viridiplantae > Streptophyta > Magnoliopsida > Santalales > Viscaceae > Viscum > Viscum album. The sequence continues at coordinate 1,610,211,152 of OY728140.1, forward strand.
CACATTTTCTTAGAAATATGTAAGCCATGTGACACTAGAACCAATCCCCTCTTGGATTTTTCCATACTAAATCTCTTTAGTATCTGGTCAATGTATGTACCCTGACATTGTCCAAGCAGCCTCTTGGATCTGTCACGAATGATCTTGATCCCTAGAATGTAGGCTGCTTCTCCTAAGTCCTTCATGGAGAAACACTTGTTCAGCCAGTCCTTAACTGATTGTAAGGTTGGTACGTCATTTCTATTAAGCAATATGTCATCAACATATACCACTAGGATGAAGACCACATTCCCATTAAACCGCTTATAAACACATGGCTCACATTCGTTCTTAATGAAACCAAATTCTTTTATGGATTCATCAAATCGAATGTTCCATGACCTGGATGCTTGCTTCAATCCATAAATGGATTTCTGCAACCTGAAAACCTGTTTGGCTTTACCTGGTGTCACAAAACCTTCTGGTTGTGTCATATAGACATCTTCCTGAAGGTTACCGTTAAGGAATGCTGTTTTGACATCTATCTGTCAAATCTCATAGTCAAGGTAAGCTGTTATGGAAAGTATGATTCTTATGGATATAAACATGGAAACTGGAGACAAGGTTTCATCATAGTCAATTACTAGACGATGTCTGAATCCTTTAGCAACTATCCTTGCTTTATTGGTTCTAACTTGAACTTCCATGTCCAGCTTTCTTTGGAATACCCATTTGCATCCAACAGGTTTTACATCAACTGGCTCATCGACCAGAACCCAAACTTGGTTCTGATACATGGAATCCATCTCAGAATTCATAGCTTCTAGCCATCTTGTAGCTTCTGAGATTTCTACTACTTCCTTGTAGGAGATAGGTTCATCATTGTCCAACAATAATGATTCACCATCCTCGGTGACTAGGAAACCAAATCTTTCTTATTCTCTTACCTCTCTTGAGCTCCTACGCAGTACTTGTGTTTCTGGAACCTCTTCCACGAGGACCTGTGGAACTTGTTCCTGTACCAACTCCTTTGTATCTTGAGCATCAACTTCGTCGAAGTCAATCTTTCTCCCACTATCCTTATTGAGGATGTGTTCCCTCTCAAGAAAGACGGCTTGTCTGGCAATAGTCACTTTCTTGTCTTGAGGGTTATATAGGTAATATCATTTCGTTTCCTTGGGATATCCTATAAAGATACACTTCATGACCCGGGGTGCTAGTTTATTGCCTGAGAAGGCCTTAACAAACACCTCGCATCCCCATACACGTGTGTGCGACAAAGTGGGTTTCCTTCCATTCTATAACCCGGATGGAATTCCATTTTCCACCTTAGTTGGTACTCAGTTTAATGTGTATGTTGCAGTTTGTAATGCAAATCCCCAAAAGGATAATGGAAGATCTTCATGACTCATCATCAACCTCACCATGTCTAACAAGGTGCGGTTCCTCCTTTCACTAACACCATTCCACTGTGGTGTATAAGGAGGAGTGAGCTGAGATAGAATCCCAGACTCCCGTAGAAGATCGATGAACTCTTGGTTCAGATATTCTCCACCTCAATCCGATCAAAGCTTATTTATCTTCTTACCAAGCTGATTCTCTACTTCATTCTTGAATTCCTTAAATTTTACTAAGGACTCTTACTTATATCTCATTATGTAGACATAGCCATATCTACTCAAATCATCAGTAAAAGTAATGATGTAAGAATATCCACCTCTAGCTTCTACTGGAAATTGTCCACACACATCCGTGTGTACCAATACTATAAGCTCTGTGGACCTTTTACCTTGTCCACCAAAAGGCGGCTTGGTCATTTTTCCTTATAAACAAGTGTGACATCTATCAAGTGGTTTTATCTCAGTAGAGTCTAAATAGCCATCTTGGTAGAGCTTTTTCAAACGCTTCTCGTTCACATGACCAAGGTGGTGATGCCATAACTGGGTGATGTATGAGTCATGTGAGTTTGTTTCATTATCGATTTCCAACACTTGGTTTTCATAATTCAATACATAAAAACCATTATTTAAATGTTCCATTATATAACATACGTTGTTCTTATAAAAGAGACAACCCTTATTTCCAAATTTGAAAACAAATCCATCCATATCCAAACAAGATATAGAAATTATGTTCTTGGTAAAACTAGGCACATAATAACAGTTATGTAAAACCAAAATCATCCCAGTCAGCAATGAGAGGTGGTAGTCGCCAATAGCCAACGCAGCCAGCCTTGCACCATTGGCAGCTCGAAGATCCACCTCTCCTAAGGCGATCTTTCTAAATCTACTTGGTTCCTCCATTTGAATACATATTTGAGCCCCACAAGCTATATCTAATACCCAATGTGTAGAAATAGAAAGATTGCACTCGATAAAAAATGCAAGTTTAGCGTCCCCACGCTTCTGGGTGCAGTTCCTCTTCCTGTGGCCCTGCTTGCCACATGCAAAACACACTGCCTCCCATTCCTTTCCCTGCCTCTGGATCTTCCCCTTCTTGGAGGGATGGTGCTAGGGGGCTTCAGACCGTTTATAAGTCTTTGGCCCCTTTTCCTTGTCCTTCCTTTTCTTGTTCACCATAAGGACCACTGGTTTTTCATGCCCCATGTCCTTATCTACCTGGTGAATCAAGGTCAGAAGCTCTGATAGACTCTTCTCATTGTCTCTCATGTTATAGTTGACAATGAATCTAGAGAATGTCTTGGGCAGTGATGATAGGATGAGATCTGTATGCAACTCATCCGGGAATGTAATCCCTAAGATGTCCAGGCGTTCAATGTAGCCAATAAGGTTGACTACATGAGGACCAGCTAGCGCAGACTCTCCAAGCTTCGTGGTAAACAAAGCATTCGAGATCTCATACCTCTCCTGTCTCGCCTTCTCTTGGTAGAGATCTTTAAGGTGATACATCATGCTATACGCGTCCATGTTTTCATGTTTCTTAAAGATCTCATTAGACATGGCCGATAGCATGGAACACTGGACAAATGTGGCATCATCTATGTGTTTTGTGTAGAGAGATAATTCCTCATCACTAGCCTCTTTCCCAGGCGCAACTGGAATAGGCTCTTCCAGCACATATAATTTTCTTTCATGGTGAAGGACGACGCGTAAACCCCTCTGCCACTCTTGGAAATTGGTGCTGATGAGAAGGTTTTCTTTTTCGAGTATGGTGCGCAATGATATGTTGGAAGTCATTTTCTTTTCGTTTCTAAAAATTAAGATGAGCAAATTATTAGTACTTTATTACAAAAATTGAGACAAATAAATAAATTAATCCTTATTAGTCTCCCACTATTTTATTGAAATCCAATAGCCCTCACCATTGACATTGGAATATTCTTTTGTGTGAATATTATAGTGGAAAGGATCTATATTGCCCTTCGCATTACCCCAACTAGGGTTGGTCAATCAACTTTAAGGGTTTTAGGTAGGCATTCCAAATGCCAACTGAATTAACTTGTAGCTCCTTGATCCGCTGAGTGGACTCCCCAATCCTGAAATCCTTTTTGGATTTCCTCAACCTTTGCCTCTTGGTCACACCAAGTCCTGTTGTGGTAGTCAACCCTTGATTCAAACCAAGTCAAGTCAACCCAAAACCTTGAATTAGAATCCCCTGATAATTGAAAGCACCCCAACTAGGGTTGGTCAAGCACTTTGAACTATGGTTCGATTCTAACCAAGATTATGGAAGGCTATGTCGACTTAATATTTATTTTGAGGGATTTTATCTTTATACGCAAATTTCCATTTTATTATCTTTGATTTCATTCTTATTAATGTTAAGTGGGATATACTTAAGTGATTAACCATGTCTAAGATAATATTTACGTATAAGCCTGTTTTATTTTAGTTTCATCTTGCATGCTCGTTTAATTCATTAATTGTATGATTGTGACAACACACCCACAATAAATAAACCATGAAACTAACAGAAATAAAATAAATGGTATGATCATGAGATTTTCTGTTGGTAATTTTATCTAGAGGTTGATAAACTAACCCAAGACCTAGGGGAGAAACACCTTGAACCTTTTGGGTTTGTGTTTATAGCTTTCCACCTGTCCACCTTTGTATCTTCTTGGATTGGTTTCACCTTGGCTCTTGACTTGAGTCGCCTCCACTAGCTTGGGAGCTCCATCCATTACATATGCATTTATCTCACATGCATGTGAGGGGTAAAAGGGGTTTTTACATAAAATAATCCTTGGGCGCGCATTCCCTACATATTAATGAGGAGATGGCTCATAGGCCAACAAATTTAATTTAAATAAATTAATTAAAAGAAACCATTCACATACAAAGGTCTCGGTCTATCTCATGATCATCTATACATGCAATGATATTTATGCCTAAATAAAACTAGCATTCAATTCTTTAATCGTTCTTGTTTAAGATAAATCACGCTCGAATCAATTAATTATCTTTAATTAATCAATACTTTTATCGTAAATCCCTTTTCTGAATTTCCTTGAGATTCTATTCCATCATAATTTTAAAGAAATAAATTCATTTAAAATTATCCTTGTACGTAAATTGTGTCTTAGAGGCATCCCGGTGAATTCCCATTTATTACGCAGATGTTAAATTAAACACATATATATAAAACACCTATCACGTGTTGTGCCTCATCTTTACACATGCACCATGGTACACGTATCAAGGGTTTGTATAATATAATAATAAATTTTAATAAATCTGCGTAATTTGGGTGAGTACACGGTGTGTAGTTCTGACTACATGGTGTGTAATTTTCTTCACCGTCCATCCGAAGTACACGCCCGGGGATAGGGCATCTTAATGTACTTCAGAAATTTTCGGAGTACACGGTGTGTACAGTGGGACACACGCCGTGTAGTTTCCGTGTTACACGGTTTCCAGCCGGGCTGGCCGTGTACGGAGTACACGACCTAACCCTAACCTGAAGGGACTACACGTCGTGTTCATTGGACCACACGGCGTGTATTCCAGAAACCATGTTCCACCTGTTTCTGGTCAACACACGGTGTCTTAAATTCTTAGAAAGAATCCAATACACGACCTGATTTGGCGGATCAGTCAATGCATTGAACCTAGACTACAGGGTGTGTACTTCCGAATACACGCCGTGTATTCTAGTGTTATACGACCAGAAACGTTTGGCTCCTCTGGATGAGTTCCTCTATTTTATTTTAATCAAAATTAAAAAAACCCGTTTCTTTGAGGTGAACGAGAAACGAGGGAGGAGGAATAGATCTCGATATTCAGATCTCCAGAACGATTAAACGTGAATTAAAATAACTAAATTATTAAATGCTTAAATTACCAACGAAAAACTAAATAATTATAATCAACGATATGACCATGATCTGATACCACTTTTAGGTTCTGGGCGCAGTGGAAGCGCATTGGTGGGTTTTCCCAACTTTAATTTTAACGTTAAACAACGTTCAATCCAAGATCTGTCATGATATAAAACACCGAATCTTTAGAATAGAATGAAGAACCAACAGAAAAGAAGAGTCATGGAACCCTTAAGGAGGATCATCATATGTTGATTATAATTAATTTCATTAATGCATAAGAATTACATCGTTGGAAATCTTTCTTCATTGATGTGTCCGGTCACGATTCGGTGATCCGTCGTTGCGTCATAGAATCCAAGTGTAGGATTCCTCTAGCGATGATCCACACATGTGTCACGTATCTCCGGACGTTGCCGAAGGGATCTCCGGGTGCTAGCGTGGAAGAACCTTCACTTGCGATGTCTGCCTTCGACCGCCTTTATCCGGTGGAGGATCTTGCTCTCGTAACTTGAGGGCGTTCTTGGGGGAAAGGGAATTCTCTCTTGGATTGAGAGTATTTCCAAATCTGTTGTTCACAATAATGGCTCTAAAAATGTTGGGGTTGCAAGGATATTTATAATCGGGTTTGAGGTTAATAGAGTTATAACAACAAATAAACACATTATGCGTTTTATTTATTTCACTAACTCTTATTGAAAACCCCCATGTCAAATTATTAATTCCATGACATGCACCCACACTGATTATAATAAATATCATTTAATAAAAAATTATTAAATCCTCAAAATCCCAACTGGAAAAACTACACGGCGTGTAATAATTAATACACGGTGTGTACTTGATTTCTATAAAACTACACGGCGTGTATATTTAATATACACGACGTGTACTTTTATTTTCCATTTTTCTCCACCACATTTATTAGACCTTGAGTAATGACTATTTATTTATTAAATAAATGTAACTGCATTACTCGCTAATAAATATATTATTTCATCCACAATATATTCTCTCGAATAACTAGTGTCAAAATAAATGCGATCAGACATCCTTAAATAATTATTAAACCATAGTTGGGAATAATATTTATTTAACTTGTTAAATAAATATTTTACTGAGATACATGGACACACTTAGTGTGTGACCCTCTAGGCATCTTTCTCAGTGGCATTAGGCTAAGCCTGCCTAAAGTCCAAGGTTAGCGTCTAGAAACACGCCAAGGCACCCATAGAGAAAGAAGTTAATGCCGCAATGATGTGTCACCTCTTACGAACGCTTACCATGTAATATAATCCCTTTGTCTCGATATCTCCAATCAAGCGGCTTGCATTCTAGTACCATCAACCCATGTGCTTGATTATTCTTTCTTTGAATTCCTGGAATTGAACTTGCCCATACCTTACCATGGCCATGGATTTATTTAGGCTATATCAATTACATCAAAGGGCCTGAGATATCTACTTCTGTTATGGAACGGAAGGGACAAATCCTTTCTCGCATTATCTATTAATGCGGTATCACTCGTGACACACCCAACGTATCCTACCTCGCTACGAACAGTGTGTCGTTATAGTTTTCTTCAATACATCTAAGTGTGTGAGTTGTAATACCCATTAATAATAATCATAAAGTCTAAGGACCAATACACATGTCCGCAGATAGGAACATCCAATGACACTATGAAATGTAGATTTCCTATTGGCGGGTCTCGTTCTCATAATATCCTCCTGGATATTACCAAGGGTGCACACCATGAGAAGGTGCCTCAATGTTTTATGAGTCCTCACCCCTAATGACCTGTATTATTTGTGTCCCTCAAATAATATCATCTGGTCATAGAACATACATTCAAGAACAGATTTATGGAACTTCCAGGTTCTCATCATAGTAGGGATCCTCTAAGACCCTTTATTGCAACAGTTGTCCTTAGGACATTATCACATGACATGTCACGTAGAAGAACAATCAAGATGTGATAAGGATTTTATTTAATGAATAAAGTACAAAGTAGTTGGTTCTAGACCACCAAGTCCAACAATAATGAATTAGCTAATCTTGCTCGGAGAATGAAAAAGATTGTAGCTCAGAATAATCATCAGAATAAGTAAAAGAAGAAATACTACAGAGATAATAAATATAGAGAAGTTATGTGTTGTGAATTTTGAAGAACAGGTCACATCAGACCTGATTGTCCTTTTTAAAAAAAAGGAAAATAAGGAAAGAAATTCAGAAAGGAACAAGAAGAAATTTTATTGATCAAAGCACAAGAAGAGCCTTAAAGATAATGATACTTGGAGTGCTAGCTGTGGAGGCTATTCAAAAAGTGAATCTTCTGAATATGATTCAATAGCACAGAAGAATAGGGGATTCATTGTTACTACTTCTTTCCCTAATACATGTCTTATAGCCAAGGTACGCTCTGTCGAGGCTTTAAAAAATTTATCTCTTGGTAATAATTTCTATTCTGAAAATAATACTTCAAATTAAGATAATTCATCATCAGAAAATGAAAAAATACCTTAATAGGAATAAGTATCTTCATTTTCAAAGTTAATTGAAGAAAGAAATTGTAAATTTTCTATGAAATTAGACAAGGCAAATACTTGGGAAGAAATTATTACAATAGAGATCTCGGATCTTTCTAGATATCTTAGAAATAAATACGATCTTTTATAAAAACATTCTAAAGACCTTGAGAAAGAAAATTGTTTTAAGGAAGAACTTTCTAAAGATCTTATGAATGATATTTTAGAGATAAAAGTTTTTTAGAAAAAATATAACTCTAATGAAATGATTCTTAAGGATATGAATTTTTTCATCAGACTAAAATCCGAAATATTTTATCTTAAGAAGATTCTTGCAATATTTACCACTGGGAATGAAAATTTTGACAAGATGTATTCTCAAATAAAACCTCGTGGAAATACTATTGGAGTAGGTTATACTAACCAAAAACGGTTTTCAAAAACAACTATTTTTTCCTCCTAGATCCCCTTTTTCACTAAATGTCAAAGTGTGGGGCATTTGAAGAAATATTTTCCCTCAAATAGAGTTCAATCTCTTGGGCTTCATACAACTTATTTTTTCAAAAAAAAAACTGTGGATAACCAAAATTTTTTAATCTAAAATTTCGGATCCAAGAATGTTTTGATTTCTAAAGTCTAAATCTTTTGTTTTCATGAAAATAGAGAAGGTACCAAAATCAATAAGTGGTACATGGATAGTGGATGTTTCAAGCATATGACTGGTGACAACAACTATTTTGAAAAGATCATCAGGATGAAAGGAAGAAAAGTAACTTTTGCAGATAATTCACAGGGAGAAATTATTGGTATAGGTAACATTGTTCTTCTTGGAAAAACATTAATTTCAAATGTTTTATTTGTTAAGTGTCTTAAGAACAACCTCATTAACATAATACAATTATGTGATGAAGGATACCTTGTGAATTATAGGAATGACAAGTGCTTATTACACAATTCCAAGTAAGATTTTATTCTTTCTGCCAATAGTCAAGAGAATGTTTACACATTAAACTTAGAAGACCATAGGAGCCAAGACTTACCTTGCCTTAGTGCTATGGAAGATCATTCTTGGTTATGGCATAGAAGGTTAGGACACTATAACCTTAGGAACTTATGAAAACTTTCTATGAAAAGATTAGTTAAGCATCTACAAGAACCTGTGATTTCTTAGGAGATTCATTAGTTTCTTGTTCATGAAAAAAGCAACACTTAGTAGCACTTTACACTGCTGAAGCTGAATATGTATCAGCTAGAAGTTGATGTGCTCAAGTGTTGTGGATTCAACACACACTCATAGACTATGGTATGAGTTTTACCGAAACAAAAAATATGTGTGATAATACAAGTGACATTTCCCTTAGTATAAACCTTTTATATCACTCTCGTGCAAAGCACATAGATATTAGAATCACTTTCTTATGGATCACACACTTAAAAGAGATATCATTATTCAATTTATCAGAACGCAAGATCAACTTGCTGATATTTTCACAAAATCATTACCCTCCGATAGATTTTAATACATTTAACAGAAGTTAGGAATAATAACCATAAGGTAATCCTCCTCATTAACTTCTTGTTAAACCAATCTCTTAAAGTAATAAACTCTTTTACATAGGGGGAGTGCATATCTTGGTAAGTTTTTCATATTTTTCGTAATGAAGTTTTTCATATTTTTCGTAATGAAGTCTTTCATGTTTTTCATAAAGAAGTTTTTAAAGTATTTTGTATCATAGTTTTTCAAGTTTTCGTAATGAAAATCATCAGACCCGAAGTTTTTGTAATGGAAATATTTAGACCTGACGTTTTTTTAATGATAATCTTCAGACCTAAAGTTTTCATAATGAAAATATTTGGACCTAAATTTTTCATAATGAAAATATTCGAACCTGAAGTTTTCGTAATGAAAATCCTCGGACCTGAAATTTTCATAATGAAAATCTTCAGACCTGAAGTTTTCATAAGGGAAATATTTGGACCTGAAATTTTCGTAATAGAAACTCTCATATTTGAAAAGTTTTGTAGTGAAGTTTTTTTTCATATTTATGTTTTTTGTGGAATCCGATGTTCTTCAAGAAGAATATTCCTCAGTATGAATAATCTTCCTAGAAATTTGAAATGTATGATTCTTTCTTGAGTTTTTCATAATTACCTTTTACTTTCTATTAGTTTCTTTTGTTTTTAAAATTTCTCAGATTCTAGTTTCCTTAAATCCAAATGTTTTCCTTTTAAAATGTCAAAATATCGGATTCAACCAAATTTTCCATGTGGATATCTTTTCAACCATCATATCAGATCTGAAGAATTCTCAACCATTAGATTCAAATGAGAAGTTCAACCTTCGTTTCAACACCTATATAAAGGGACCCCCAATGGTTTTCCCACATCATTTTTCAAAGCTTGTGCATGTCGAATCTCTTCCCCTCTACAAAAGCTCATTCTGAATTCTTCAGAAGTGCTCAAGTATGAATATCTGCAGAATCACCTTCTCAAAAAATGTCTACTCTCAAGATGATTTTGGAGTGGAAAATATACAAGGAGAGGTTGGTTCATCCAAACTTCTTCAATAATTATTACACTATTATTTCCAAGAACATCAAGCTCAATGGATGGGAAATTGTAGCTATTTCAGAGACATGAGCTCTCGATGTTGTGTATTCATAGTTGCTTATAGAATTTTATGAGTCGGTTTCTTTATTTAAGGAAGATGGAAGAGCAAGATTCTCCTTCAAGAGTTATGGAAATACTTATAAACTCTCTTACACCGAGGCTGCAAGCTTGGTGGGGCTTTTATGTGAAGAAGAAGATGAATTTTGATCTCAAAATATGCAGGATGTTCAAGGAAGTTTCATCAAGGTGAAGGCTATAGAATTCCTTGGTCTTACTGATGTAAAGACAGCAAACATTACCCATCTATCTACCATCAATCAGATCATACAGTCATGGGTTCAGGGCCTTATCGTACCAAGGATGGGTGACAAGGACACTCTGAAGAAAATTGATATGTACGTCTTGGATTTTTTGGTAAATCTTAGGAAGGTCAACCTCATGAAGCACATTCTCATTATGATTGAGAATATCAAGAATTGAAATATAAGAGATTAGATTATTATGTATCCTACCTTACTTTCCAATCTGATAGTTTGGTGTCATGAATAATTCAATATCCCTTGTAGTTCCAAGACAAGGAATTGTAAAGTTATGCTTATGAGTGATGACACTTTGAAAAGGATGAATATGGATTTTTCTAAAAAGACAAGAGAATTTTATGATCTTCCAGTGGAAGAGGCATAAGTTATTCTAAAAAATACATAAGAAGTTCAACCATCTAAGAAGGAAGGAACGAAAAGAAAGTTAACGGAAGTTGAAGAAAAAGACAAAACCCCTAAAGCCAAGGGATCCCAATCTTCACATCCTAAACCGAAGAAGAAAAAATCCTACCCAGATGAAGATTCATCAAAATGGAGGGAGGATAAGTAGAATAGAAAAGAAAGGGAGCCATAGTTTGTTTTGGATCCTTCTGAGGATAAGGCCTTGAAATAATCAACTAATAAAGAGATTGAGAATAAATCCAATGAAAAGAAGATGAAGAAGAAGATGTTTGAGGCAGATATTGTTAAATCTCTTTTGAAGGCCACTGAAGTTGCATCTGAACAAATTCATGTACCGGAAACTTTCCTAGTAGAACAATTACCTGAGACTCCAGGTAAGAGGTTTATTACTCTGGAAAATCCACAAGAGAAGATTTTGAAAGATAAGAAAGTAGAAGAAGAAGTACAGGAAGCTGAGAATAGTGGTGGATCTGATGATGTGATTCTGCAAGTTGAAGATTATCAGGAAACAGAAAGTGCTTCTGAAAAGTTGTCAATCCGGACATCTCAAGTCGGGTCCTCAAAACTTGCTACACTGGGAATAGATGAGAAGGGTGAAGAATAAGTAAACAACTTATCTGAGGAATAGAATCATAATCATGACTTCATTCTTTCTGAAGATGTTGAGGCTGGTGCTAAGAAAGAAAATTTTGATGAAGATAAGATTGTCCAATTATCTGAGAGTGAGCATGAATCCCTGGATGAAGAAGCTATTCCAAAAATCAGTAAGGGTAAACAAGTGGTTGTTGATACCCAAACCAAAGATATTTTGGGGAAGAAATAATCTGGAGGAACCTATAAGATGAAGCTGGTAGTGTTAGAGGAAGAACCATCTCCAAGTAAAAATGTCTGATTTGGAGTCATCAGCCTTAGGACTTGATTTTGTTGTCCAGTCTCTGAAGAAGTTGGTGGATACCATTCTGATCTTTCCAAAAATTGATTCTTGATTCCAGATGCTTCATCATAGCATGAATCAAAAGTCAGACTCTGTATCCATGGTTATGGATAGATGTGTTAAGATTTAGGTTGATCCCAAAAATTTCCTGATCAACTATGAAGCTCACAGAAAATCTTGCAAGACTATGACAAGATGGTCTAAGAAAAATATTGAAGATTTGTAAGAACATGGTCGGTTTCAAGAAGATGTCAAGTAAGCCTTTGGTACTGAAGACATCAAAATCAAGGATCTTAGAAATAGCTTTAAGGAAAATATATCTATAGAATAAAATACTCGGATTCAAGAGGTGAAAGATCTGAATGGGAAGCTGAGTTATATTATTCAAAGCTGGAAAATAGAAATGGATCTTCGGAATGAGATTCAAGAAAAACTAGTGAAGAAAGATGAATTTTTGAAGGATCAGTAAAAGGCCATAAAGGCTCAGGAAGACAGGATCAAGGCATTAGAAAATCAAGCAGAGGAGGATCATAAAGAGATGAAAAATCTGAAGACCATTTTGAAGAAGATAATATTCAATGAAAAAGAATGAAAATAGATTCAAATCTGATATTTACTTGTATTTTTTTCCTTTTACTAACTCTTCCAACCGTAATGAAATTGTGGATTCGTGTTTTTTTTTGTGTGTTTACTAAAATTTTCAGGTACCATTTTTTTCCATTTCCTCAAACTCTTTTTGAAAATCACAAAGGGGGAGAAGGAAAAAGAATTCTAAAGAGGAGAAGGAAAAAATAAATATTCCAAAGTAAGGAGGAGTTTATTTAAGGGGGATTTATCATTTCGAAGATTTCTACATTCAAAAAAAGATTATCATTCCAGAAATCTAGAATACGGTCCTTAGTGTTCCAAATCCTGAGGAAGAGTTAGTCATATTCACCATTGTTCATATGTAAAGGGAGATAAGTTTTATTTTCAAAGTCTATAAATTTTTTTTCTAAGACCGTATATTATTTTTTGTAATGATGTCTGTACTTTCCAAAAGGGGGTAGATTTTTTAGTCAATAAGGTTTTCCTTATGACTTTTCCATTTCATCATTCAAGGGGGAGATTGTTGATTCATTAAGATTTCCTTATGACTTCATGATTCCTTCTTGTTTTGAAAATCACAAACACCTTTTCTCAAGGAAAATCTTGTTTTACCTTGTTTTAATTCTCTATGGAAAAATTCCCTTCCCAAAGGAAATAAAACTTACCTCATTTTCATTTCTCATATCATTTTTTTATAAGTGTAAAATTCGGATTGGGACCAAAACCTCAAAATCATATAATACTTAGATATGAAGCATTCTGTTTAAGACTCAAAATTCGGGTTACGAACTCTCATGAAGTTCAACTCCGAATTCTGGTTATGAACTCTCATGAAGTTCAACTCCGAATTCTGGATACGAACTATCATGAAGTTCAAATCTGAATTCTGGATATGAACTCTCATGAAGTTCAAATCTAAATTCTAGATACGAAAGTTCTGAAGTTCAAGTACGAATTCTGGATATGAACATTCATGAAGTTTGACTCGGAATTCTAATCACACACTTATGTAATGATCGACTATGAATTCTGATTACAAATTCTGGATACGAACTCTTCTGAGTTCTGACTTCAAATTCTGATTACGAATTCTGGTTACAAAATTCTATATGTTCTGACTCCGAGTTCTCTGAATACAGACTCCGAACTCTTATGAGTTCTGACTCTGAATTCTCATGAATTCTGACTCTGAACTTTTTACGTTCAGGTTCTGAATTCTTGTGAATCTAGACTCCAAATTTCCATGAAATTCAGACTCCAGAATTCTACAGAATTCAGGATCTAAATTCCTAGAAAACGGAATATGAATATCTTCGTACTGTAGAATTTGAATTCATTCTTGGTTAGACTCCAAACATTCATTTACATTCATTCTAAATATCATATTTTGGTTATGATTACACTTTTTGAGTTATAAAATGATGTTGTGCATTCAGATACTCACTAACCGTTGTTTGAGTGACATGTGTACAGGTCCCTTTGAAATTCAAGGAAGAATATGACCATTGGAGGAGGGAGTCGACCGTTGGAGCTGTGCCAATAAATAAGAGCTCATTTGAAAGAGCTCATGATCACTTTTCGAGACTTTTTGACAAAGTGCTGGTGTAGTGATTTCTGGAGAGAGAGGCTCTTATAAACTATCAGGATTCATGCAGATAATTTGAATGGATTTTTTAAAATTTGCTTCGTGCATATTTTCTTCATGTGAAACTGATTGTTTCTGTGTACAATCGAGGTCTTATAGGGATTAGAAGACAGAGTTTCCGACTAACTGATAGTTGAGGGATTGTGGGGATAGCAAGACAGACTCCGATCTTCGTATCGAGGGCTTACCCTAGTGTGGGTAATACAGACTTTCATGAATGTCTAAATTAAGGGACCTTTATCAAAGGTTGTTGGATACCCTTCTCTTTGGGTTAAAATATTTACTTTTTTACTTCTTTTGTTACTATTTGTTTCACTGCATTTGTATTGTGGAGGAAAGTATAACATTCTTATACTTCCTTATACTTGTACTCTGATATAGTTAGATTCTATACGCTTTAAGGTAAAATATTATTCGTTGTAAACATTTGTTAAGTTTCATTTCTGGAATCACTTTTCCGGAATCAAGAAAGTAATTAAAACGTAAAGGTGTTGTGAATTTTGGTTATTCAAAATTTCGATAGGTATTTTTAAAATATAAAATTCACCCCCCCTCTCTCTTGTATTTGTATCTCATTTTACATATTCGATCCTACATTTGGTATTATATAGTATATCATACTCAGGCATACCATCTCAACAAAGATCCTCTATTATATATATTTCATAGTTATATCTAACTATTTGGAAGAGTATGAGGGTCAAGTATCTAGATTATATTGACTTCTAGTTAGCTTACACACCCAGAAAAGTCAATATTATTTTCTATTACATGAGCTACAAGACCTCGGATGGGGCAGTATGGGATTCTTGTTATGAGTAAAGGATAATATCACACTTTTTAGACATTTATATACATTTTTTGGAGTAATGGGTATGGAGAGGTATTAGATAAGGAAATTCATATGAGCGGAATTTCCCTCACTTCTCTCCTAAGATAGTGTTCCTTCAGCAGCATTTTAGAGGGGTCGGACTACGCATTGCTTCTCTGGAACCATCTCACCCCTCCGCTTATTTTTATTTTCTCTCCACCTTTCTCCCTTTTCTCCTTCTCCATTTCTTTCACCCGATCATTTTTTTGTTTTCCATTCCTCCACCACCTTTTCTCTCTTCTTCTCTTCTATGTTATGACTTAGAACCCATTCAACAACCATATATTATTCCTATGCTCTTCCATTATGGCTACAACATTTCCAACCCCACTCTGGTCCAGTGTTCTAGTTTTCTCAGGGAGGTTTGGGATGTGTAGGTGGTAATATTTCGTAGACCCGGGTTCTCACATTGTGTTCAATATCGTCCTTTTTTAGTTTACTCTTCCATGGAATTTTATACTTCTTCAATTTCTTGATGATGTTCAATCTAACCAGTGGTGGTTTAAATAGTCGGGGTTGGTGGTTTTGAGAGAGATTGTGATTCGTAATGGATAATATACTGCTTCAAACTCTGCTCTAGATTCTGGTTCCTTCCTCTCCCTTCAATTAAGTCTTCTATAGTGGTCTTAAGAGGAATTGAGAGGTGCTTTTTGTTTGGTCTTCAGTGTTCAAGGATGTTTTTTATTCATCGAATTCTATCTGTTATGTAGTTGTGTTAGATTTTGTCTGTAGTTTAATTTATGTATAGGGTTTATATAGTAATAGTTTTCTTCTATGTGATTCGAGAAGGGATAGTGGGTCTGGAAAAGGTCATGGTTTGCTCGACGGTGGAATTTTTTCAGCCTTGAAGTAGCTGGTGATGTTAAAATATGATTAATGAAGGTTCTATTTTTGGTTTTTTGTTCAAGACCCCTGCCATTTTGAAGTTTTTCATATTTTGACAACGGTACTTAAGTTCAGATCCAGTGGATGTTGTTTCCCGTTGATGTGATGACCGTGATGCATGATTTCGAATCAAGTGGTGTGGAATGAGGTGGATCATGGACTGAGGTGACAGTTATGTGTCCTGTTTGTTGAATTTGAACTTAAATTTTGATATTTTGGGGTAAACATTAAAGCTTTTATGATGTTTTTTTGTGGTGTTTTAAATGTGCTATAGAGTATTGTAATTTTCCCACTCAACCATAAAGTTGTTTATTCTTAAAATGAAAAATTATTTTAGGAGTCATAGGGATGGGTAACTCTGACATAGACATATTTTATACTTTATATTTTATACAAAATAATGACATGAAACTTATCTGATCTTGAGGGATTATCTAATAGGAATAAGTTTTATGATGGGGATCCACCTTTAGGAAAGTATCTTGGCAGTGATGTTGTTATTCTTTTATGAGGTCGATTATGGGTTCCTATGGATTTTTATGATGAGATGGTGAGATAGTTTCATGCTTCTAAATGGTTGGTGTATCTAGGTCTGACTGATATGAATTGATATATTCATAGAAAATAATGGTGGCTAGGGATGAAAAGGAATATAGTGGGATTCATGGTGGGATTTATCCCCTATAAGTAGGTAAAGTCTAGGTATCAGAGTCATGATAGGTTTTTGTATCCATGAATCATTCTAGAATGGATGTAGTATGATGTTGTTATAGACTTCATGAAAGTATTACCCAAAACACTTTGTAATAATGATGTTGTATGGATGGTCTTGGATCGAATGAAGAAAGTAGCGTACTTTTTTCTTACCTGGTAGAGCTTCACCATTGATGACATGGGAAGTATTTACATATGAGAAACAGTTCTACTATACGGTGCTCTAAGGTTTATCATTTTAGATTGAGATTCTCATTTCACATATTAGTTTAGGAAGGGTCTCCAGAAGGCTCTGTGATCATAGGTTGTTTTGAGTACAACCTATCATCCTTAGAATGTTGACTAACTTGAGTGGATGATTTAGATTAGGGAGAATATTTTGTGAGCCTATGTATTTCATTTTTATGGTTTTTTTAGAATCATACAACAATCATGGAATTATATTACAATAACATCTTGTAGGCATTGATCTAAATGGATTCCTTGGAGGCTTTGTATGTAAGATGTTTTCATTCACCCCTTTTCTTGTTATAGGTAGGTGATTCAATGATTGTTGGACCCAGTATTTTGTAGGAGATATCTAAGTTAGATCAATTGATCAAAAAGAGGTTGGTGAATAAGTAAATCTAGAATAAATCATATGTTGACCATTGGAAACAACATCTATACATTGAGGATGGCCATCGAGTTTTCTTTTGGGTGTAACCAAAGCTATGGAAATACTATATCAAGAAAATAGGGGAATCTGACACCAAAGTTTGTCACAACATTTGAGATTTTAGAAATAGTTGGTCTAGTGGTTTATCATTTATATATTTCACAGTGATACAGTTCCATACACAATTTGTTTCACATGTCAAAACTTTGACATTATAACAATGAACCTTCTCATGTGATAGAATTTTATGACATAGGTCTACATGTTGATGCATCATTTTAGGAGAATCATATTAATATTGTGGTAAAAGTGAGAAGAATCTCCTGGGGAGGACCATAACTATAGTGTGATTTTCGTGGTAGCATGGGTGTGTACAATAGGAGACCTATCAAAGGGATTCTAATATGCAGAAATAGTTTTCCAACCTATTCATGGATACCCCATAGTGATGACGAGAGTAGATTGGATGGAACACACCAACTTGACACTACTAAATTTTTATTTTTTTAATTACTTTTTACGTTGTTTTTTATTTTTGTGTTGGAATGGGTTGTAAATTTTATTTTTTTAGAATTTTAGCTTTGTTTCATGGTTGGAGCATAGTTAGTAGATTTTATGCACAAAATGTGTGGGCGTGTCTGTAATTTTTAGTGAGCTGACCGCATTCCCAGTGCATGGTTTTTTTTAATTCTATTCTATTCCCAGGTTAGGTGACCATATCCTCTAGTGGGGGTGCGTGGTTGACACACGGTCTAGCATTTGGTGAAGCCAAACCCTGTATCCAAACTGTGTGGCCTTACCTGGATAAAAAATATAATAAAAATAAAAATAAAATAAAACTAAAAATTATATTAAGTAACATTAATAATAATAATTTTAGTAAGCCTAATATTATTACTCCCTCACCCCTTTTCCATTATGCCTTACCCCACTACTTTTTCTCTCATTGTCGCACAACCTAGGTCCCTCTTCCTCCCAACTGCATGTTTCCACCCCCTCTAATCCCTTCATTCATGCTCTATTTTGATGTGTATTTCTTATGTGATCACTCTAGGTTAGTGTTTCCTTTTCTCATCTTCCTTTCTTCTCTAATTTCTTTTGTTTTCCTCCTTCTCCATGTGGTGTGTCTAACCTGTGGTAATCCATTCCTTGATTTAGGTTCCTTTATTTTTTAGTTCTTATTTCTTAGGGTTCATGGTGTCTAATCGAGGCCCATTATAGCAATGACCATTGAATGATGTGAGTTATTATTTGGATTTGGGTAGGTTTTCTCCCATTATTCATATTTGGCCCAACATTTTTTAGGGATTTTTTATCCTTTGGATTCCATTTCATTTTTTAGTATACCTTGGAGTACTTTGGGGTAACTTTGGACTATAACTTGTGAAGGTAAATTAAAAACATATGAATGACTAAGGAATATATATTGATGTATATATACATATACCCTATCTGTATATATTCTTTCATAGAAAGGGTAATATATACATTGTAGCTGGGGGTAAATATATAGGTTCATATGTGTATAAGTGTAAAAGGAGGGTCTCTTTTGCTTCCATATACCTCTTTGAGGGGGATTTATATTATCATCGTCAAAAGAAACATGTTTTGAGTTAGGTTCCCTATGTCCTAGCTTTTAATTTGAATTTCTTGATTTCTTGAGTGTTTTAAATATATTTTCTATTATTATGTAGTATGTATATGCTATGAAAATATTCTATGGCTCTTAGAATTGGTTTTTCATGTAAAAATATTCTTTCAAACTTTTTTAGAAAGTTGAAATTATTTTAAAGGTTCAATATGTCTCTTAAATGGAATTTCTATAAAAGAGGTAAGGCCTGGTTGGAACCTTAAATTGTTTTATGGAAATAGAAAACCCACCATAAGGCATTCCCCTTTAAATGAAAATGAGACATTTGTTTGTTAAATGTGTTGTGTGAAAAGTTCGCTTGATGATGGGATAGTTCCTTGTGTATATGTGAATTAGAATGGTGATGAGATTAATGTGGGAGATTTAAATTGATAAGGTGGATTATTTTTGGTTTAAAGAATGGGATATGTATGTATATACTAGTCTTGTAAAAACTCACTTCCAATTGGTAATGGCACAAAGGATCCCTATGTTTCTTATAAAATAGACTACGATAAGTACACTCTGAATAACCCTACATACCTATAAGTATTATGTCATGACACTAATAAATTATTATGGTTTGGATTTTTTGGCTCTATCAGGGGAACAAAACTTTCCTTCTATGTTCGATCACCCATAGTACGAGAATACTAGGTCCCCACTATCTGTAGCTACTTTTGAAATGCCTATGGTTTTTGTCCTCTTTTATTCTTGATTTTCATAGTACAATTTTAATGTTCTCTTCTATTTGGTATCTTATCTTTCTCTAGTTTCAATATAAATTTAAATTTGTGTTTCATTTTCTATATCGAGACACCAATTTAGCGTACGTTTTCTTTTTTAAAGAAGTCACTAAAAGTTGTTTTCATTCATTGAAAATTGTTCTGAAAATATAATTCAAGGTATTTTTACATAAAATAAAATAATGTTTCTTGTTTTTCATAAGAGATTATGAAACATATTTATATATTTATTGTTTTCAAACTATCGGAGCACGGTTCTCTTTTTAAAGGAAAGGCATAGAGAGTAGTTTATTCATCTATGCCTACTGATTTTTTATACTCTCACTTATTAATATATATTTTTGTATATATTAGTATAATTTATGGATCAATCTCAATAACTATAGAGATACATTGGTTCAGTGGATGATGGTGTCACGTGAGGTCATGTAGAGGTACGTATAGGGTTTAATTTTATCGATTTAGTTTCCCACTACTCTTCCTCTTCCGGTTTTAGTTTTTATTATTTTCTTATTTATCTATTTTTTATGGGATAAATCATTACCAATTGAAAAATGTTTTTTGAAAAACACTAGTTGTCAACCTGTGAGGATTTGGCACACATCTTAGGTTTTTTCATGGTCCAAATAATGTGACCCGATTGTGGTTGACATGGGTTAGTTATTGATAAAATGGTATAATAATAAATATCCTTTTTTATTTGGATATGTCTAGTAGTATGGTTCTATTATTATCATAGTTAATGCATTCGGTCATGGAAAGGTGCTTGATCACCATATATATGGAAGGAAGCATGAATTTATTGGTTTTTCCATGATGTTTATGACTCAAAATCTGAGCATGAATTGGATATTTTCAAGGTGTTTGGTTTTTGATGGAGTACTTCTGGTTGGTTTTGAGATTTAGGTGGTTACTATGGAAGATATTTAAATGGTGAAAGGTTGTTGTGAATGGTCTGGAAAACTATAATAAGAACATTTAACTACCTACAATGACCTCGATGTGCTTATCTTGTTGGTTCATGTCTTATCAAAACTTGTGGTCTTGCCATGTGTAGTATTTTTTACTATAATATTTTGGAATATTTTATCAAGTATTGAGTATATTTTGTTTGTTTTTGGCATTGTTTTGTGCTAATTTTTGGGTGTTTATTTTGGGACTAAAAATTATATATGTTTTATCAACATTTTTTTTCAAAATGAAATCCTAGTGTTGTTTGGGAAAATGGAATCATTTTCAATTTTTTTTGGGGTTTTGGAAAGTTTTTTGAAATGTGAAATGGAAGTGTATTAGAAACTAGAAATTTAGAAATTTGTTATTTTGGGATGATAAAGGTTGGATTCAAATTAGTTAGGAATTTGAAATTTGGTTTGGATATTTTTTTTAGAAATATAAATTTTTTTGACCCTTTGGTATTCCCATGAATTCTCACACTTATATATATAGATATATGTATGTGTTAAGTAGATGGATATTAGTATTTGTGTATGGGTGATTGAGGTAGTACAAATATGTATATATTTGAGTATTCATGGAATACCAATGGTGGGTTACTAACTTTTTTAGGTTGTTTAGTTTTGGGGAAATTGATTAAAAATGTGGATTTGTATTTTTTAAAAAGATGGAGTGGTGTGATTCTTCCTTTCTTTGTCTGGAGTTTTCCTTTTTAGGGGTTTAGATTTGATTTGTTGGAGGTGAAACTGAAATTATGTTTTCAGTCTCGGTTGTTGATTTATGACTGATATGTGGAGATTCTATTTTTGATGTTGTTTGGTTTAGATATATGTTTCTTTTTTTTAGATTATTCTCCATAAGATTCTTGATAAAATGAGTAGATGGTTGGTGTCTGAGGTTCCTTCCTTGGTTGTCTATGTGAAGGCCATTTTTTGGAATTAGTGTTGATCAATATTCAGTTATGATATCTTGTCAAAATTGAGGTGTTTTCTATCTTTGAGGAAATATTGGATAAGTGTTTCTCTAGGTAATCTCATTAATATCCCTACCCAAACTCTGAATCGATTAGCGGAGCCAAATAATATCATGAAATTTGAACACACCTAGGTATTCATAGGTTTTCATCCACCTTTATACATTAAAAAGAGGAGAATCTGTCATCCACAACGTCTTATGAAAATAAGGTTCCATTTTTTTGGACACTTGGGTCTCTTAAATAGGTTATGTAAGTGGAACCATCAAAAGGGAATGTTTTCATTGGATATGTGCAGCTTCTAAATGTTGGGAAGAAAATGATTCAAGACATCAGGGATATAGGAATTGGTCTCAGAGTGAATATTTTTATGCAATGCATGAATTTATAGGTGTGGTTGAAGTTCATCCAACATGTTGTCTCTGACAACATAATAGAAATAGTTTACATTTCCCATTTCCATGAATTCTTATTTTTGAGGCTTCTTATTAGGAGATCTTGGAGGACCTGTTTTCTTGGAAATTTTTATGGTTGTACCTTATGGATATGAACTATTGAATGGATATATTACTTTTGGAGTGGTTCAGGTTTTTGGTGGTTCCTGTTTGGAGATTCTCTACGTTGGGGAATTATGAATCCTGATCATGTTTTCTTCCAAGTTCTAGTATCCTAAGTTGGATCCTTTTTTTTCTTGGATGTTGGTCTGTTGAGTGTCCCTCTTAGTTTAATCACTCGACTAGTTCGTTTCTTAATGGTAGGGAGCCCTACTATGGGTCTTGTCAATGTCTTTTCTTAATCCATTCAGGTATGAAAGAGAAAGTGAAAAGGCCACACTGGTGTTAGAGGTTTTGTCTAGATTTTTGAGTTGTTTTGGAATGGGAAATTAAGGTGTTTCTAAAGTCTCAAAGTAATGGTGATACCATCATGTAAAAATCTCAAGGTGAACATAGTAATCCAATTATTGCGTTTAATTTTTTGAAATTTTTAATTGTATCCCCACTTTGTTTCTTCTATTCCATCCCAACTGACCCCGGTTATGGTAGTTAGTTATCTGGGTTAGTGGATCATGTGATGAATTCTTGTGAAAAAACCAGACCGCGATGTGATCCTTTTGTGATTTTTATGTTAGGGGTTATGGTGTTTCATGTTGATGGGTGATTATAAAGGATACTTGTTTATCTTAGACCTTTCAGTCGTCGATTAGTTTCCATTGGTATCATCTGGTGCTTCTTAGGGTGTCGAGATGGTTCCTCGAGGATGGTCTTACAATTTTCATATCTCACCCTAGGTCGTGATTTTTCCTTTTCGTACATATTGGTTAAACAAATCTCTTGGGACTCTATAGGGGAAGAAAGTGTCATTGTGGGGATAATTGTAACACCCCAACTTGACACAATTTAATTTTTGTTTAAATAATTATTTTTCTTCTTTTTTTAAAATTTCATGATGGATTGGGTTTAAAATTTTATTATTTGTTCATTTTAACAAATGCTTATGGTTGGCGCATGGTTAGTAAAACCCATTTGAAAATAGTGAAGGTTGTCTATAATTTTTAGCATAGCCAACAACAAGTCCAATGCATGATTTCCTTAACCATTCACCTTGACCGTGTAGGGTGCCCAGAGCATCCTGTGGGGCCACATAACTGGTGCATGGTTAGAAATACTATGCAACCAAACAGTGCGGCTTTTGTTGGTAATAATAAAATAAAAATGTTATATTATATACAATTAATTAATTAAACAAAATTTAATTGGAATAATGAATTAAATTAAATTAAATTAATAATAAAAATAATATAATTGACAAACAACTAATTCTATTACGCCCTCCCCTTTACCTGCTATGCCTCACCCCTTCCCTTTTCTCTATATGCCGCACAACCCAACCCCTCCTCCTCCCAACTGCATGCCACTACCCATCTCCTCTCTTTGTTCATGTATGATTTAATGTTGATTTCTTGTGTGACAACTCCAATTCAGTGTTTTTCACCTCATCTTACTATTTTGTCTCTTTTCATTTGGTTTTCCTCCTCCGCCTTGTTGTGTGTGCAACTTGGGGTAAACCCTAACCAAATTCTTGATTCTTCATTTTTTGGTTCTTGGTTCTTAGGTATGTAAATTTCTATTGAGTTCTGTTCTAGCAATGACCAATGAAGGCAGTGAGTTCTTCTTTGGTTTTAGGAAGGTGTCCTCCTATTGTTCATTTTTTACATAATTTTATTCAAGGATTTTTTAACCACTGTATTCCTTGTATTTTTTTACTATACCTTAGACTTACTTGGGGTAGATTTGTACTACTATTCTTAAAGGTTAATTACACACATATATATGGGTAATATATAAATATATATATATATATCCTCTTTATACGTATTCCCTCATGGAAAGGGGAATATCTAAATTGAATCTATGGATATATATATATATATGTGTGTGTGTGTGTGTGTGTGTGTGTGTGTGTGTGTGTGTGTGTTTGTGTGTGTGTAGGTGAATATGTGTGAATGTGTAAAAGGATGGTATCTTTTTATTCTATGTACATCTTTGAGGTGGATTCTTATTTTCATCGAGAAAAGAAGCATGTTTTGTTGTAGGTTCCCTATCTATGAGACTTTAATTTGAATTTATTGATTTCATGAGTGATTTAAAAACATATTTTATTATTATGTATTATTTATATGCTATAAAAATTGGTTTTGTCTCTTAGAAATGGGTTTTTATGGTAAAATGTTTTTTTAACCTTCTTTTAGAAAATATAAAGTATTTTCAATATTCAATATATTGGTTTCCAAAATGATGTTTCACTAAAAGTGTTAAGGGATGTTTTATACATTCAATTGATTAATGGAAATTTAGAACCCTCTTTAATGAATTCCCCATGAAATGAAAACATAAAAATTGGGTGTTAAATGTGGGGTGTGAAAAGTGTTGCTGATGATAGTCTAGTGCCATGTTTATGTGTGACTTGGAAAGGGGGTGCGCTTAGGGAGGCGGATCGGAGGTGAGAAGGTGGATGTGTTTTTGTGTAAATATTGAGATATGTACATATATACTAGTTTGGTAAATACTCACCAACAGTTGGGCATGGAACATGCCACAACCAAATATATTTATGGTATGTATCTTTTTTTAAATTTAATTTTTTCACAGCTTACGTTGCACTCAACAACGAGCTGAAACAAAAAAATAAATGTTATTTTTTAAATTTAACCATTATAACCAATTTGTTATAGTATGTGTTATGAATTGTATTAACTTACTTATAAAAATATATGGTCAATAAAAATATAATATTAATTCATCGGTTACCAATTAATTAGAAATTTAAATATAAACCAATTAAATATAAAGGAAATATTTTTATTTTTATTCTCCCAAAGGAATTTTGTCTTAATAAATTAAATTAAATAAAATTAATAAATTATATTAATGAAATATATCTGAAATATATTAATAAAATATTTTTGATACTCATCTAATTTATTTTATATGTATAACATAACAACAAACACAATTTTATGTATAAAAACCTATATTATTCTAAAGGAAATTTTACCACCTTTTAATGGAGAACACAAATTAAATCCAATTTTTGAAAATTTTATATATTCTATATAAAAATATAAACTTATTAATTTAAATAATAATATAAAAATATAATTTTGTTGAATTTTATATGTTTTTCTGATAAACTTAGTGTTTTGTTGAATAGTGAAAAATGCAAATTTTTAATTGAAATTTTCTTTCCTCAAAAATATTTATATTGTTAAATTATATTTTTATTAGTTTTAAAGTATAAATATATTTTCTATAATTATAATTAAATGTAGGTCATTGGCATCATTTTTATATTAAATTGAGTTTTAAAAACATTTCAATCCTTTACTTGTTTAATCTTTTTTAACCCCTTTTATCGCCCCATCAACATGGTTAATTTTAAATTAATTACTACAACTGATGTGTTTTAAATTTTGAAAAATATATTACATAATTTTAATTAGTTGGTCCAAATTTGGTAAATAGGTCTATTTTCTCTCTTATGAATAGTAACTTTAGTAATATTTTTTATTACCACGATCAAGCATAAATCGGGTAATCAAGGGTAAATTTAATGTTATAAATATTAAAAAATTTCCCTAGAACTTTTCCTAACATCCTTTTATGTGTGTTTTTTGAGAAAAATAATCCTTGTGATGAAATTATAACTTTTTTAAGACACTTGGGTGCAAGTATGAAATTTGTTATATTTTATTTAAAGAAGAGTTAAAGATGTAATACTCATATTTTAATGACTATACCATTTTTAATATAGGGTTATACATACAATAAATTAGAATATAAGTATTAATTTTAAATCTAAAATGTTTTTATTTATCATTGAAATTTATCTTTAGTTTTTATGAACGAAATAATTACTTTAAAGGCTTATACAATGATGATGCTATAATTTTTTTAATTAATTGAAATATCAAATAAATGATATTAAAAATATTAAAATAAATATAATTTTTAATAAATAATGACATAAAATAATTTTAAAGATGAATCAAACCTATTAGGGATATATTAAATTTGTTTTTTATTTTATCTGGGGTATTGATATTTTTTAAAAAAATCAATAAATGAATAGTATCAAAATAGACATTAATGATTCTTTAAAATAAATAATATTTTATTAATTGTTATAAAATTCCAAAAAATATAATATTAGACCAAATTATTTTTATAGGGTTAAATTTCTAACCATTTAGGGTTTATTTGAAATTTTATAGTGGCTATAATAACCCTTAATGAGTAAACAACCAAGTTGTCACAATTAGAGTTGAAGGGTTTAACTAAGGGTTAAATCCAAAATATAAGGGTGATAATGTAACATAATATTGTCTTAAAATTATTTTTGAGGGTATTTTGACACATGATAATTTTATATTATAATTAACTCAATTTTGATCAATTTTAAATTGAAAATTAATTTATTTTATTTAATATTTTTAAAGTTTTCAATAGTTCCCCTCACCTCTGAAGTGCCCAGATCAGTGTGAATCACTAAGAGGGGGAGGGGGTGAATCAGTGATCCTTTAAAACTTTTTACTAATTGATTCTTAATCAATTAAACCTCTATGGCTTGTTAAGGCCTCGATCCACTCTTCTTATGTCTCTCAACCTTTCCCGGATAATGCAGTAATGAAAAGGCACAGGACACAAGGATTTACAAGGTTCGGCACCAAAGGCCTACATCCTTGCCATGCTCTCCCATCATGGATTCTCCCATTATAACTTGTTATAATTACAATGGTCGATACAGCTTCCCACCGTATCTCTCCTGAGTCCCACAGGAGGGTCTTTATACTGCTTCACACAGTGTTACCAGAGTCCCACTGGCCTGCTCCAGAATCCCACTGAAGACTTCTTCTCCCTGAGTCCCACAGGGTCTTCTCCTGGCTCCTCGAGTCACACGAGTAGCTCTTCTTCTCTTTAAGTTCTTCAAGTATCCTCAGCAGCCTGGGATAAAGGCTGTTGGGCTTGCTCTGTACCTCTGATCACTTGTGATGATCAGGCCTTCTCGTCTTTCTCGGGCTTTATCACCTTCTTCTAAGGATGACCCGGCTTCTCTCCAGCAACTGACTACTCAGACAACTGATATCTTTAACTTCAGTCTGGTCCAGTCTCACTTCAAATCATCTTCATGCACTGAGTGCATGGAAACTCTGCTTCCGCATGCACTGACTGCATGGCCTTCTCAATACTTCAAGATCTTCTGTCTTGGACAACTCAATTGCACACCACTGTTTTGACTCTGTTCACGTGTGCACGTTCATGCAAGCATGCATGCACTCCCCTCTTTCTTGTCTTGGTGTGATAAACCCACAAAGGGTGTATTCTTATTAAGCACACACACCTTCTCAAACTTCACACACTTTATTTTTTTGATTACACACTTAAATGTGTGTTCTACATTAGTGTGGGTCTTGTTCTTCTTCTAAGTGTGCACAACCACTTTGCACAAACTTAGGCTTCGGACTCTTCTTGTTTAGTTCAAGTATGCACAAACAATTTGCACACACAATAGCTTGGCCTTCACTTCTTCTTGAACATAAATGGATACGGCCAACTTCATGTTCACTATGCACACACGCTATCCATGGCGAGGGTGTTTTCTCCTTTTAGCACACAACACTGCCCGTGGGTGTTTCCTCTTCTAAACCGCACAGGATGCAAGCCGCGCAAGCTCAAGGGAGCAAGGCGCGCAAGGCAGCCGTGCAAGGATCTTTAGCCGCAGTCGTGCAAGGTACCAAGCCGCGGGGCACGCAAGCCCTCGGGCTTCAACCACGGGCACGCAAAGTGCTGCGGCCCTGGGTACTTCCTGCTGCGCAAAGATTAGCGTGAAGGGTCCCCTTCTTCTTTTCGCGCAAAGGTGTTGCGCGCAAGGAACTCAACCGCGCAAATATAATTGTGCGGGGGCTTCAACTTCGCGAGGCAGAGCACACGCGGGACTTCGGGTTTTTCAGCAGAACTTCAGCAACCAAAAACGAGAGCTCAGCCTCTCTTTTTATAGGCAGTGCGAGGCGGTGCATCCGCGTGAGAAATATTTGATCTCCCGAAGATTTCGGATCTTCAAAATCTTCCAAATCTTGATTTCCTCTCTGTTCAAACGCGGGTTCTTTTATTTTCCCTTTCTTCACGTGCATGCGACTTAGAACGCATGCACGACCTTCTTTAAGCACTTCCCATGCAAATCATAAACCATTCATAGCCTCGGCAGATTCTCTTGCCTCGGCCGAACACGAATATCTTCATTACTGGCATGCATGCCCATTTCTACGCATGGATGTGTTCATAAGGGCGAGACGAGCTCATTGGTGTCTTTAGATCGAACAATGGTGGCCGAGAACTCCAATTGTGAAGCTCGGAGGACGCCTGGTTCGTCAGCAGCTCGCGGGTGGCCTCGGGTGAGCTCAACGAAGGAGACGAGCTAGGATCCGTCAGATCTTCATTTAAATGATGCGCGATGGCCAGGATTAGATCATCGTCGCGGAGATGGATCATGCGGCGTGGATATAGCGCGCGATGGCTCGGACGGCCAGGATTAGATCCCGGCCGAAAATCCTGATCCCACATCGAAACGGGCTCCTGTTGTTCCGCGGTTTATCAAAGTACCGCTTCCTTCCACTCAGCAATTGAACTTCTCCCCTCCCAGTGCCGCCCCGCACCGGGTTCTCTCTTCGGGCGCGCTCTGCGCCCACTCTGCTCCCTGCGGGCGCGCCACTGGCGCCCACTATGCACCTTCGGGCGCGCGCTCCTCGCGCTCACGCTGCGCGGGCTTCATCACCGCGTAGATCGGGGCTTATACACGGCCCCGCCCTTCTGCCTCAGGGAGCGCCTTGGCCTTGAGGGTTCCCCATGGGCGTGGCGCCTTAGGCCCATATGTGCCTTGGGTGATCCCTCGGCTGGCCTCCTTGGTGGCCATATTTTTGGCTAAGTGTTGAATTAAAACACTATTAAAAACAAAGTTCTCCATATGAAACATGCCAAACCAAGTGCCCTTCTTTCTTCCTCCCATTTCTTCATTTCTTCTTCATAAGAATTCTTCCAATCTCCTCAACATATATTCATTACTTAGGAGGGAAATTCTTGAAGGTTCTTCATCAACCGAGCTCCTGAATCAAATAATTCTTCATTTTTCTTCATTGATCTAATCAGAGATCAAGTTGGATCTTCTTCACATTCACGTGCACTAGGAGATAGTGCATAGACATCTTTAATCCACTTCATCCACTCAGTAGTTGTGGATGGATCTTCTTCATCTCCTCATGCATTGTCAATACAGTGCATGGTCTTCAAACATTGTTGTGACTTTGTATCCAGTTGATACAAGTTCTTAGAACTTAAAGAGCAGCTCAGCAATCGTCAGATTTGATGATGATACTCCATCATCATCCATTCTTCAAGTGGTGTAACTTAGTATCATCTTGATACAAGTATTGAAACATTAAGATCAGTTCTACAATCGTCTGATATTCATGGAGAATGTTTCAACCACATCTCCTATGCCACTTAGTGAATCTCCTAAGTGACATGCATCTTAGTACCATGGCCATTCTCCATTCATCACCAACACCATCACAACCTTTGTCATTCACATCGTGACATTCCTTGACTTCCATTCATTCCAAGACAACTTCATGCCTCATTGACAACAAATGCAACACAGTGCACTTCAATCTCCCCCTTTGTATTTTTTGGCAATACACTAGAGCACATATGAATGGGTCAATATGTGTGCCAATATTTCTCCCCCTTATTGGCAATCAAATGCAAAGGTGTGGTGTGGTTCTCTTTCAAAAATCTCTTCATCCCTTATAAAAGCATTTACTTGAAAAACACTGAGAGAGGGATGATGTCACATGTTCTCTTTAGCAAAGAACCTTTAGTAAATCAACTCTAAGTCTACTTGGGCTAACCCGGTGTAGAAAACAAGAGTGATGTAACCAAGATACTCAATGCTGTCCACAATTCTCTACACATGTGAGATCATGCTTAGGGGTTGAATTTTTTCAGATATTAAATGAATTGCTGAATCCTGCACATACTTCACAAAACACATTAGAATGTTTAGGTGCAAAGATAAATCTCCCCCATTCATCCATTTTCTTAAGATGATATTAATCTCAGAACATCATCTTCTTCAAATTTGCTCCCCCTCAAGGGGTGCACTCCGTTCTGTCCAAACCATCCTCCAGATGAGAATGATCATCATCTTCAATTCCCTGCAATGTTAGCACATGTATATACCAAGAGTATAAGGGAATAAGATGGAACCTCCTTGGTTCATCAATGTGAACAACAAGGTTGAGAAGATTCTCTCAACCGAGATGTCCCATTTTCACCATTCTTCACACTTGCACATTTGATCTTCAATGATGTTAGTGCTGGTGTGGATCTCAACACATCTTCATGTGAAATCTTTTTCTTCCCTTTTGCCTTAGCAATTGCCAGAACTTCATCTTCAGCTTTTTGCAGATCTTTGGCAAGTTGCAACTGATTTGGCCATATGACTAGTAAATAATTTGGAAGAGTGGCCTCAGTTTTGGAAGTTCCACATGGTTCTTTGGATGCTGCTAAGCTACCTCTCTTAGGAAACTTATTTTCAATCAATCCCTTCTTATTCTGGATTGATTGTCTTTTGGAGTTCAGTCTGCTTCTATTTAGTTTCATGGCTTCTTTACAAAGGTCCATGATGTGTCCTTTCTTTCCACAGCAGAAGCATGTTTTCTTGGTGGTCCTTCTGGATGCATCACCCTTCTTGGATTTAGACTCCAAGGTCTTCTCTTCCTTTTTCATAATCTTCTTGGGAGCATCTTCAACTTTCTTCTTGCTTCCCAAGGATTCTTTCTGAGCCAGGTTCTGTGATCTTTTCTTCTTTTGAGCTCTGGATACAGTTGGAGACTGACATGTATCTTTTTGACCACTTTTGCAATCATCCCAGATGTTGTCAAGTAATCCAAATCTATTTGCAGTAAACAGATGTCTCTGGACCTGTGGATGCTGCTTCTTTTCTTCTGGCTTGCTCCCCCTTGGCATGGGCTTACTTTGTGCTTTGACATTCAGTGGATTGTACCAACAGTCCTTTGCACAGTGCCCATACTTATTACAACACCAACACTGACCCACAAATCTTGACCTCTTCAGTCCTTCTGATTGTAAGGTACTTTTCTTGACTTGCTGTGTTGTTTCAGGAGAGCGTTCTTTCTTCACTGTCTTCATCCATACTTGTTTGAATTCATTCTTCCATCCTGCACTTTTAGTAGAAACACTTTTAGAAGCATGAGTACAAGATGGTATTGATGGTACCTTCTTTTTAGAAGATGTTCCCCTTTCATTAGAGGATGTCTTTCTTTTAGAATCATCCTGCTCAATGCATACTTGAGTAGCAACATTTCTCCTTTCAACTGACTGGGAGGCTTCAGCTTTGGGTGATTGCAGATGTTTCAATATCACCTCCAGTTCTAAGTATTTCATGTTGAGGGAGTTCTTCTCATCCTCAACAGTTCTTAGCTTTCCTTCCTAATTCTCCACCAGTTGTTTCATCTGGTCTTCATGCACCTTCTTCAATTCTTGCAATGAATTGTCCAGCTCCTTCACCAATTTGACTTTTTCTTCAAGTTGAGCATCTCTGACATTCATTGAAACTTTGTGAAATTTTTCCAGTGCATGGAAAACTTCTTTGACCATTGTCTTAAATAATTCTTTCTCAGAAAGGCATCTTTGCAATTCTTCAGCAGTGTATTCATATCTTTCATTGCAAAGAGAAACAGTTTCATCTTTAGCCTTCACTAGCTTTCTGAGAGTGTTGGTTATGCCAACCCTTTTTGCCAATTGATCTTCCATAGCATTGGCTTATTCTTCTAACTGTGATTTTTCTTCTTGAAGATCAAGGATGCCTGTAGCTATACACATTGCCACTTCCTTGGGGACTGTCTTCTGAAGATATTCGATTGCATTTTGAAGATCATTCATTATTCCAACTTCATCACAGCTAGGACAGGATTTCTTCATCTTCTTGGCCTGTTTCTTCTTTTTATTTTTCTGAGTCTTGGCAGATATCTCCATTTGAGGCTGTTCTTTCATTTCCTCAAATCTGCACTTCATAAAGACTCTCTTGGATCTTTTAGAGGTAACCTTCGCTCTGATACCAATTGAAGTGCCCAGATCAGTGTGAATCACTGAGAGGGGGAGGGGGTGAATCAGTGATCCTTTAAAACTTTTTACTAATTGATTCTTAATCAATTAAACCTCTATGGCTTGTTAAGGCCTCGATCCACTCTTCTTATGTCTCTCAACCTTTCCCGGATAATGCAGTAATGAAAAGGCACATGACACAAGGATTTACAAGGTTCGGCACCAAAGGCCTACATCCTT
The DNA here is from genome assembly GCA_963277665.1 of Viscum album. NCBI lineage: Eukaryota > Viridiplantae > Streptophyta > Magnoliopsida > Santalales > Viscaceae > Viscum > Viscum album. The sequence continues at coordinate 1,610,243,789 of OY728140.1, forward strand.
GCCATGCTCTCCCAGCATGGATTCTCCCATTATAACTTGTTAGAATTACAATGGTCGATACAGCTTCCCACCGTATCTCTCCTGAGTCCCACAGGAGGGTCTTTATACTGCTTCACACAGTGTTACCAGAGTCCCACTGGCCTGCTCCAGAATCCCACTGAAGACTTATTCTCCCTGAGTCCCACAGGGTCTTCTCCTGGCTCCTCGAGTCACACGAGTATCTCTTCTTCTCTTTAAGTTCTTCAAGTATCCTCAGCAGCCTGGGATAAAGGATGCTGGGCTTGCTCTGTACCTCTGATCACTTGTGATGATCAGGTCTTCTCGTCTTGCTCGGGCTTTATCACCTTCTTCTAAGGATGACCCGGCTTCTCTCCAGCAACTGACTACTCAGACAACTGATATCTTTAACTTCAGTCTGGTCCAGTCTCACTTCAAATCATCTTCATGCACTGAGTGCATGGCAACTCTACTTCCTCATGCACTGACTGCATGGCCTTCTCAATACTTCAAGATCTTCTGTCTTGGACAACTCAATTGCACACCATTGTTTTGACTCTGTTCACGTGTGCACGTGCATGCAAGCATGCATGCACTCCCCTACTTCTTGTCTTGGTGTGATAAACCCACAAAGGGTGTATTATTATTAAGCACACACACCTTCTCAAACTTCACACACTTTATTTTTTTGATTACACACTTAAATGTGTGTTCTACTTTAGTGTGGGTCTTGTTCTTCTTCTAAGTGTGCACAACCACTTTGCACAAACATAGGCTTCGGCCTCTTCTTGTTTAGTTCAAGTATGCACAAACAATTTGCACACACAATAGCTTGGCCTTCACTTCTTTTTGCACATAAATGGCTACGGCCAACTTCATGTTCACTATGCACACACGTTGTCCACGGCGAGGGTGTTTTCTCCTTTTAGCACACAACACTGCCCGTGGGTGTTTCCTCTTCTAAACCGCACAGGATGCAAGCCGCACAAGCTCAAGGGAGCAAGGCGTGCAAGGCATCCGTGCAAGGATCTTTATCCGCAGTCGTGCAAGGTACCAAGCCGCGGGGCGCGCAAGCCCTCGGGCTTCAACCACGGGCACGCAAAGTGCTTCGGCCCTGGGTACTTCCTGCTGCGCAAAGATTAGCGCGCAGGGTCCCCTTCTTCTTGTCGCGCAAAGGTGTTACGTGCAAGGAACTCATCCGCGCAAATATAATTGCGCGGGGGCTTCAACTTCGCGAGGCAGAGCACACGCGGGACTTCGGGTTTTTCAGCAGAACTTCAGCAAGCAAAAACGAGAGCTCAGCCTCTCTTTTTATAGGCAGTGCGAGGCGGTGCATCCGCGTGAGAAATATTTGATCTCCCGAAGATTTCGGATCTTCAAAATCTTCCAAATCTTGACTTCCTCTCTGTTCAAACGCGGGTTCTTTTATTTGCCCTTTCTTCACCTGCATGCGACTTAGAACGCATGCACGACCTTCTTTAAGCACTTCCCATGCAAATCATAAACCATTCATAGCCTCGGCAGATTCTCTTGCCTCGGCCGAACACGAATATCTTCATTACTGGCATGCATGCCCATTTCTACGCATGGATGTGTTCATAAGGGCGAGACGAGCTCATTGGTGTCTTTAGATCGAACAATGGTGGCCGAGAACTCCAATTGTGAAGCTCGGAGGACGCCTGGTTCGTCGGCGGCTCGCGGGTGGCCTCGGGTGAACTCAACGAAGGAGACGAGCTGGGAGCCATCAGATCTTCATTTAAATGATGCGCGACGGCCAGGATTAGATCATCGCCGCGGAGATGGATCGTGCGGCGTGGATATAGCGCGTGATGGCTCGGACGGCCAGGATTAGATCCCGGCCGAAAATCCTGATCCCACATCGAAACGGGCTCCTGTTGTTCCGCGGTTTATCAAAGTACCGCTTCCTTCCACTCAGCAATTGAACTTCTCCCCTCCCGGTGCCGCCCCGCACCGGGTTCTCTCTTCGGGCGCGCTCTGCGCCCACTCTGCTCCCTGCGGGCGCGCCACTGGCGCCCACTATGCACCTTCTGGCGCGCGCTCCTCACGCTCACGCTGCGCGGGCTTCATCACCGCGTAGATCGGGGCTTATACACGGCCCCGCCCTTCTGCCTCAGGGAGCGCCTTGGCCTTGAGGGTTCCCCATGGGCGTGGTGCCTTAGGCCCATATGTGCCTTGGGTGATCCCTCGGCTGGCCTCCTTGGTGGCCATATTTTTGGCTAAGTGTTGAATTAAAACACTATTAAAAACAAAGTTCTCCATATGAAACATGCCAAACCAAGTGCCCTTCTTTCTTCCTCCCATTTCTTCATTTCTTCTTCATAAGAATTCTTCCAATCTCCTCAACATATATTCATTACTTAGGAGGGAAATTCTTGAAGGTTCTTCATCAACCGAGCTCCTGAATCAAATAATTCTTCATTGTTCTTCATTGATCTAATCAGAGATCAAGTTGGATCTTCTTCACATTCACGTGCACTAGGAGATAGTGAATGGACATCTTTAATCAACTTCATCCACTCAGTAGTTGTGGATGGATCATCTTCATCTCCTCATGCATTGTCAATACAGTACATGGTCTTCAAACATTGTTGTGACTTTTTATCCAGTTGATACAAGTTCTTAGAACTTAAAGAGCAGCTCAGCAATCGTCAGATTTGATGATGATACTCCATCATCATCCATTCTTCAAGTGGTGTAACTTAGTATCATCTTGATACAAGTATTGAAACATTAAGATCAGTTCTACAATCGTCTGATATTCATGGAGAATGTTTCAACCACATCTCCTATGCCACTTAGTGAATCTCCTAAGTGACACGCATCTTAGTACCATGGCCATTCTCCATTCATCACCAACACCATCACAACCTTTGTCATTCACATCGTGACATTCCTTGACTTCCATTCATTCCAAGACAACTTCATTCCTCATTGACAACAAATGCAACACAGTGCACTTCAACCTCAATTATAAAAGGGTGCCTCCTCCCTCACTTACTCAAACAAATTTGATCATCATAGCTCGACCAACCCCTAACCATTTCTCCAAAAACAACCTTATCCAAGTTATATAGCTCTTGGTGTTCCAAAAATACCAACTAGATATCCCTTGAGAAGATATGTATAAGAAGTCTAACAAAGAAGAGATAATTGTCTTACAAACTCATTCAAGTTCATTTCTTCTTCTAATTCATATTCCTACGTTTTTATATAATAAATTAATAAATCAAATATCATATTTATTCTGATATTTTATTATGTTTATGTGACATCCATATGCCTCCTTTATCTATCCTATGAAAAAAAAGCATTGTGTGTGTGTGTACATACAGATTATAGTCTCCACGCCACAGTTTAATTTGATTTTCATCACCACTTTATTTGGATGGGTATAATTATGGATATAATAGATAAAAATAATAAATATGACATTATATTTATTTTTTATAATTAATATAAAATCCAATTCAATGCCATTGTAACATTGTGAGAATTATTTCATAATTCGTGCGTATGTACGACCTACCGTCTTCACATGCGATGTGATTCATTTTCCATGATAACAATTAAAGAATGATTATAATATATATTTATATATATATATAATGAGTAAATTTAATTTCTATGAACTTAATATCATTCATTAGTTTAAATAAATATATCATATTCATAAGAAATAGGACTTACATGACAAAACATGCATAGAAAAATGAAGTAGTTAACACCCGAAAGAAGGTTAATAATGAAATGTTATTAACAAAATTATATAATAAGATCAAATATGATATTATAAATAATGATATGGTTATATTATAATTTAATGTTTTTTTAAACCATTATACAGTAGGTTACAGAACATTAAACTAAAGGAATGTACAATTTAAGTGTTATTTCACAATCTCATTATTATTCGGGATTGTTTAAAAATAAGTATCTACTAGGGAAAATTTATCAAATATGTTCATGTGTCTTATAAAGGCTTTCTAAAATATTTTCAATATTATCCTATGAATTTTTAAAGACCTTTTTACCCATGTTTTACTTTTTATAAAATGGTTAGAAAATAATCTTCTTGTTCATTTCCAAACAAGGTAATTTATGATTTTTTTTACGGAAGGAATGTTTTTTAACATATGAGGTGTGAGAAGATCTTTCTTCCATCATGACACCTTAACTGTTTTATGCTTATTTTTAAAAGTATAAAAATTTATTTTAAAATAAAATGTTGTCTTTTATAAATGTGCATCTTTTAAATAAATGTTTTCAATGTAAAAGGATATCTTCATCAATATATTTCTTACAATTTATTTAGAGTATTGTCATCTATATCAACATCCTTTGTTGAATATTATTTTTTATTGAGTTTTATATTTTATAATAAAATATACCTTATTTTATTGAATTTTTTATCAGTTTGACTATGGATGTGCTATTTGTATACCATTTGTGTTTTATAGTTAAATTATTCACATTTCATATGAAATTTTTTCAATACGAATGTTTATGTTGTTTATGTTTTGATATAAGAAATGCATTGGACTTAGTAAGTGACCTAAGGGGCCTCTATTTTCCCTAAATAAATCAATAGGTCTCATGAGAGAAAATAATGTGGTGAAAATACCTTCAGGTATGTTTCTATTAGTTCAAATTATCATGAGGATAGATCTTGAAAAAAATCATACGAGTTTCTACATAGATACTTAAACTATTATAAGGATAGATCGTGATGGTAGCTATCTTGATGATATATCTTGATGGCGTATACGTCCAACATTATTCATTCCATCATTATTTTTATTTCATGTGATTATTTGATTGGTTGGAATATCATTGGTTAACTTTCCCAGCTCATGTGATTATTTAAATAGAATGTGTATTAGTTATTTACCTTGCTATATTTTTTATACCACATTTAATCATAACATTTTTTGTGGACTTACCATCACTAATAACTTGATATCGCCCATTTCATATGTTTAATTGTTTCCCTAGGATTCCTTGATGTATGTTATGACTGATATGTAGGGTTACAAAAAGGGGGAATAATTACAAAAAATTGAAATTATTTGTGTATTTTATGTTTCAAAATTTAAAGTGGATTAAAATTATGTATATAGTTTACCTAGAATACTAAACTACTTGATACCTTGGGATATCATTCCATAATCTTATGCCAATGTATTAAATTAAGGCACTGACCTTAGGCTACTAGTTTGGGGTCATTATAGTTAGTATCAGAGAAAGTTTAGTAAAAACCTTGGAAATAATATTAGGAAAATAGTTATTAGGGAACGTAACCCTCATATAGACATTCAAGATAAGCATAGAAAAACATCCTATAATTTTGGTAAGGTAGAGATTATGTTGGTCTTCCTAGAAATACATCCTTATTTAGATGCTACAAATGGACATGGTTTCAGAATATATGTACTTGGGATTGAAAACTTCGACAAGGTGTGTCATTCCTAACTCATCATATCCTAGAACATGACAATGGGCCTCACTACGCACTTGGTTTGACACTCCTAGGGGATATACATAAGATAATTAAAATTTTATTTATAAACTATTATGATGGATTTAACATTAAATATATCCCAAGAAAACCAAGTCTATGATCATGATATTATCTATGCATAAATTTTCAATTTATGTTAACTGTTTTACTTGTTCAAAATTATGAATCTTCATTCATAAACTGATCTAGGGTATCCCATTTTTTATAAACGGTGCATAGTTAAGGGAATGGAAACTGTATCAACACACATAATCCCTATAGGGATTTCCCTCAAATATAAGATAATGATATTGGGGCTGGAGCTATAACTTGTGTCGAGAAACTTAATACTATACGAGGATAATTGACTCTTGTTATGAACAAAAACCATACCTATATGTATAATCCTGATCCATAATATAGATAAACAATGTTATACCTATTCATGAGACCACATACTTTAACATTTAATGGGACAAATAATCCATTTGTAGCTGAATAATAGATATGTTACTTTGGGAAGCAATGAAATGAAGAAGGTTTTCATGGAAGTTTGTCATCTCTCAGGAGATGAAAATCAATGGTGGTCCCTTATTCAAAACATAACAGAAGATGAAGAAATTTTAAGCATGTAATGGAAGGATTTTATGGAAATGTTTGCATAAAAAACTTCCCTCATGAACATAAAACAGATATAAAGATGCAATTTCTATATTTAAGGAAAAAAGTAGGACGAGAATTTTTCTCAATATTAAGCCACATTATAGGTTTATAAAGGCATGACATATACTACATACACAACACAAGGAGTAATAGTGGTCTATTCATTGATGGTTTAAATTCATTCCTCTAAAGGGCATTAGTCTCCAAAACTTTCTCATCATATTAAGATATAGTCTCATGTGCTATCAAGGTAGTGAAAGAAATCGCTTGGCCTTATGAATTTAAGGGAAATAAAGAGAAGAAGATAATAGTGGAGAAAGAGATGTATAAAGGGAATAAGGGTTGTAAGTATTTTCACACATGTTATAATTGTGGAAATAATCAACTTGGGAAGTGATTAAAAGGATTGGGTGTTTTTTATATGTATAGAGAAAAGGGTCATGAGGAAAAATAATTAAAAGGGAAGAAATAAAAGACTGTTATTCAGTGTTTCAACTGTAGTGAAATGGGTAATTAAGAATATAAATTTCCTAAGAGTCAATGAAATATAGATCAAAAAAGAAAAGGTATTAAGTTCAATATTATGTTATTACAACGGTTGAAGTGGAATAATTAATGTATTTGTGTTTTTGGATTTAAGAATTTTTTTATTATATTTTGGTTACATGAATCATGATACATATAAGGATTGTAATACAGTACTTATTATTTAAGTATTTTTAGGCATGAAAATTTTCATTATGGTTTTTAAAACGATACAATATATGGAATGTGTCAATAAAAGCTACATTACGTTGTTTTGTGAATCTGATGATATGATTGATTTTGAAATTTTAGATAACTTTTTGGACTTTTAATTTGGATAGAAGTTTTTTGGATAAGTCTTAAGGTTAAATAGAGTAAGTTGAACATTGGATATTATTTTTTGAGGTTAAATTATTATTTATTGGATACTTTGGGTTAACCTTTTTGGTTCCATTTATCATTTAAAGGATGAAGGAAATACTTGTAGGCCTTATGATTTATCAACAGTGCTTCTTACGTGAAAAATTCATTTTGAAATTTCATTTCCAGGTGTAAGGGATGAAGTGAAAATAGATCAAAGCACAACCAAATAATGATATTATGCTTATGACATAGAAAGAAATCAATTAATTACCTTTTTGAATAGTATAAAAATTATTCAATTCTAGGGAAATGATCTTCAAACCAAAAATGTGATCTTAGTGCCTTCTTTTCCGATGAAAAAAATTGTCCCTTAGATCATTGCAGATTAATAGTTCGATGATTGTTAACTTCCACCTGATGAGGTTATCTATAACTCTCCGTCAGAAATTTGTGGTTAGATTTCTCTTCTAGTTCCGTGTTTTCCAACATATAACCCAAGTGTGTGTTATATCTGATGACCTTCATACTTTCATTTCTTTATTTATATATGGTAGTTTTTTCGACCTCTCTGCCAATGTGGGATTTCAATAAAATTATCTTAAATATTTAAACATTAGTTTCCAAACCCATATTAAAAAATTTAAAAGATTCAATTTATTTAATGAGGTAAGAAAGTAACACCCTTGAATTTTTAAGGTCTGACACTATTTTAAAATCGTTTTTTATATCTTATGTTTCACGCAACAAAAATCATAAACAAACAACTAAATATTATTATATAAATGAAAACTTTTTAACCTAGAAGTTATAGTTGTAGTTACAAATAGAATTAACTAACTTGTAATAATATATTATTTATAAAAATGTAAGATGAATTTATTTATTTCTATTTAATTAGTAATGAATATATAAACCAATTGAATTTAAAAGGAAATATCATTATTTTTATGCTCCCAAAGGTGTTTTTCCTTAATAAATTAAATTAATTACAATTAATAAATGATATTAATGAAATAAATTAGTTATATATAAAATATAATATTATTTATATTTATCCGATATATTTTAAGGTATGACATAAGAACAAACCCAATTTTGTGAATAAAAACCAATATTATTCTAAATCCAATTTTACTGTCTTTAAGTAGAGAATCAATCTTAAATCCAATTTCGACCCATTTATATATTATAATTTAAAAAATAAACTTCTTATTTTAAATTATAATATAAAAATTTTGTTTGATTGAATTTTTTATATTTTCTGATAAGTTTCACGTTTTGATGAATCGTAAAAAATAGAAATTTTTAATTGGAAACATCTTTTTTCACTGAAATAATTTATAGTGTTAAATTATATTTTTGATTCATTTAAAATTTTAACCATATTTTTTTTATCATTTAATCCAATCTAGGTAATTTTAATCAATTTTATTACAAATTTATTTATAACAATGTTTCAATCATTTTAATGTTTAAACATTAATAACATGTTTTCTCACACCATCAATAGGATTAATTTAAAATTAATTACTACAACATAATTCTTTTCAACCCTGAAAAGATGTATTCCATATTTTGAATTTTTTGGTCCAAATTATGTATATAGGTTTCTTTTATTTTTGAGCATAAGAATAGTACCTTTGGTAATATTTATTATTAACACGGTCAAGGGTAAATCAGTTAATTAAGAATAAACATAATATTATAAATTTTATTAAACTATTCTAAAACATGTAATAATTTCATTGGATGTGTGGTTTTCAACTAAAACTTTACTTGTATGGAAATTATAACCTTTTTTAATTCACTTGGTTGATAGTATGTAATTTATTTTATTTTATTTATATAATAGTTAAAGATTTCATACTCATATTTTAATGACTATACTATTTTTAATATAGGGTTGTACAGAATATAAATTAGACTATACATATTCATTTAAAAGATAATTTTTTTTCTTTATCATGGTAATATATCATTAATTTTTAGTAAATAAACAACTACATTAAAGTCTTATATAATGATGTTGTGGTAATTGTTTAATTAATGTAAATATCAAATAAATGATATTAAAAATGCTAAAATAATTATAATTTGGAATAATTATTGAAATAAAATAATTTTATTGATGACTTAGACATATTTAGGATTTATTGATGGTTTTTTTATTTTATCTTGCATATTTATATTTTTTTAAAAAGTCCATAATTGAATAGTATCAAAATAGATATTAATGATTCTTTAACATAAACAATATTTTGTTAAAGGTTATAAAATTCATAAAAATATAAAAAACTTAAAAATGATTTGTATAAGGTTATATTTGTAATAAAATATCAATTTATAATTTAATTGACATTTTATGGTAACTATATTAACCCTTGATGAGTAAAAATCTATGTTGCCACTATAACAGTTAAAGGGTTTAACTAAGGGTTAAAGCCAAAAGATAAGGCTAATAATGTTGCCTAAACTTGTATAATATTTATTTATAAGTGTTTTTATACCCATACTCATCTTAGATTCGAAATAACTCACTTTGGAACCATTTTAAAATGAAAATGAATTTAAATTAATTTAATATTTTGAGAGTTCCAAAAAGTTCTCCTCACCTCAATTATAAAAGAGAACCTCCTACCTCACTTCATAACACCGTTTTGATCCTTATAGATCAAACCAAACCTACCCATTTCTCCTACCAACAAAAATATCCATGTTTTGGAGGTCTTTTTCTTCCAAAAATACCAACTCTTTATCCCTTGAGAAGAGATCTAAAGAAAATACACCGAAGAAGAGGTAATTGTTTTACCAACTCATTCAAGTAAATTTATTCTTATAATTATGATTAATGTGATGTTTCTATAATAACTTAATAAATATAGTATCATATATATTATTATATATTATCATTTTTATGTTAAAACCATACTCCTCCTTTTATCCATCCTATATAAAACAAAAGCACTCCATGTGGGTAAGTACAGCTTACCATCTCCATGGTGTGGAGTAACATGTTTTAAATAAACACTCTATTTGGATAGATATAATGATGGATATACTGGATATAAATAATAAATATGACATTATATTTATTATTTATAGTTAATATACCATGAAATTACTTATTCTTTTTCCACTAATGGAATGATGTTGTCGCTTATGTGTACGTACGACCTACCATATACATGATGTGATGTGATTAATTTTAAATGTTAACCATTCAATAGTGATTAAAAGTGTTTATATAATGAGTATATGTAATATATATGAGCATAATATCATTATGGATATGAAATAAATATATCATATTCATATGAAACAATACTTACACGACAAAATATGCATTGTAAAATGAAGCAGTTAACAACCAAAACAATGGTAATATCAAAATATTATAAAAAATGATTTAAGAATATCATATATGATATAATAAATATGGATATAGTTCTATTGTAATTTAATAATTTGTTTTAAACCGTTATATATGAGGTTAAATAACATTCAACTATTGTAAAGTACAAGATAAGGGTTATTTTACATCTCATTATTATTCTGGATTTTTTATATGTAAGTATCTACAATGGGACATTTATCATCCATGTACATGTTTCTTATAAATGTTTTACAAAATATTTTTACTATTATCCTTTGAATGTTTAAAATTCTTTTTACCCATGTTTTAATTTTTATGAAATGGTATGAAATTAATCTTTTAGTCATTTTCTAATTGAGTCACTTTGTGAATTTTTCAACAGAATGAAAGAATTTTTTTAACTTATGTGGCATGAGTGGATTTTTCTATTGCCATGATGCCTTAACATTTTAAATATTCCTTTAAAAGTATAAATAGTTCTTTTTAAATAAAATTTTTTATTTTGTAAATATGTAGATCTTAAATAAATGATTTCATAGTAAAAATGTATTTTTATTAAGATTTTTCAAATGATTTTATTAGATTATTTTCATATATGTCAACATAATTTTTTAAATCCAATGCTTATTTGAGGTTGATATTTTATGATGTAATTTACCTTATTGTATTAAAGTGGTTATTATCAGTTTGACAATGCATGTGCTATTCTGATACCATTCATTGTTTATGGTAAAAGTATTCACATTCCAAATGTTAGATCATCAATATGAATGTTTATGTTGTTTATGTTTTCATATAAGGAATGAATTAGACTTATTATGTGATGGGAGATGCCTGTTGTAGCCCCTTGATGCATCGGTAGGTCTCATCAGATGAAATCAGTTGGAAAAAAACCCTTTGAATTTATTTCCATGAATATTTAAATTATTAGGAGGATAGATATTAACACAAATTAGATATGTTTCTAAACATAAAAATAAACTCCAATGAGGATTTATCTTGATAGTATAAATCTTGTGGATATATATCGATAGTGCAGATGTCCAACATTATGAATTTTTTCATTATTATTATTCCATATGATTATTTGATTAATTAGAATATCCATAGTTATGTTTCCTAACTCGTGGGATTATTTAAATGGAATGTGTATCAATTATTTTCCTTTCCATGTTTTTATATCATATTTACTCGTAGATTCTGTAGTATGCTCACCATTACTAAGCATTTAAGATCACCCCTTTAATATGTTTCATTTTTTTTAGGATTCTGAGATGTATGTTATGATTGATATGCAGGGTTACTTAGAGGGGGAATGAATGCATACTCATTGAAATTTGTTTTTCTATTTTATGTTTCAAAAGGTAATTTGGATTATAAGTATGTATCTAGTTTACCAAGACCACTAAAAGTTTTGTTCCCCTGGGATGTGATTCCTTATATCTTATAACAATGTATTAAATTAGGGAACTATCTCTGGGATATTGGTGTTGGGGTCATTACATCACATGGGAATCCTAGGTATATAGGTGGGAAAACAAAGATGACTACACTAGGCATGACCCTCTCCACCTAGTAGGACTATATTACAAAACTAACTAAACTATAATAGTTTTAATTAATTGGATTGAGGTCGAGAATATAACCTATCATCCATGTTTGGTCACTAAGTTTATGAGGATCCTAGTTCCCCACTTTCCCTAGCAACATATAAATTTCCCATGGTGCTTTCTATGTTTTACTCTTGTTTTTTATAGTACTATTTTAATGTGAACTTCTATCTAGTTTCTATTATTTCTCTAGTTTCATTATCAAATGAAAGTATTTTTTTCAATATTGATACACCTATTTAGCATATGTTATCTTTTTTAAGGAATTAAATGAAAGGTTTTTCATGCTTTGAAACTATTTTGAAAGAATAATGTAATGTATTTTTTACATAAAATGAAATCTTATTTCTTATTTTTCTTAAAACAGTAGAAAATCCTATTTATAAATGTCATATTTTCAAACTAGCGTGAACTATTTTTATTTTTAAATTTAAGGCATTAAGATTAGTGCATTCCAATATACCTACTGATCTTTAATACTCGTTCAAATAATTTTATATTTTTTGTTGTCTCTTTGTACATTTTATGGCTCAGTATCGATCTCCATGGAACGATGTTTGTTTAGTGGATAATGGTGACCCATGAGGTCAAGTTGAAGTATGTCTAGTGTTTACTTTTACCATTTCAGTTTTTCAATCCTTTTCCACTAACTATTTATAGTTTTTATTTTTTATTTATTTATCTAGTTGTTATCGGATAAATCATTCTAAATTGTGTTATGCTTGATTATTGACTCTAATTTCAATATCTAGAGGATATAGAACACCTCTTGTTCTTTAGCATGTCAATATTAGAAGACCTATTTGGTTTTGAACCTAGTTGTTTCATTAAATTAGGTATGACATGTTATATGGTGTGGAGGATATAAGATCCCATAATTTTCAAATTGGATTACTTTTAAATTTTTCTATAATCCATTTTGAAATAGATGTTTTTATTTGGAACCTTGTTTCAAATCCATGTTTAGTGTGACATGATCAATAACAAGAATAAAGAGGATTAGATTTGAAAATTCCCCAATTGTAGAGTAGACTACGAAATAGAGATCTAGGATATGTCATAGTGTGGATCATTATGATATGAAGATCAAGGTTGTGGTGTAGTGCCTTGGAGTGAGGATTTTTTCAGCTACATCCAATTATGGAATAATTATTTTGTGGAAGTTTTCTATGTTGAAGGAACTACCATGGTATTTGGGAACAGTGACATGTTCTTATTGGCTATAACATATGGTTTTTAAGGTTAGGTTTGGTCAGTTATTCCATATTAGGTACCCTTGTGGTGTGGAGGAAGGTTATGGGGAAACTCCAACCATGGAATTGGAATCATTATACTATAATATTCTCAAATTTACAGTGGTTTGTCCCTGGGTAAATAGGATATGTTCTACAGACCTTGGTTTGGATTTTGAACATGGTTTGACCAAGGGAGGTTGTGACATGGCTCCCTGGTTTGTGTGGTCATATACCCTATGTCAAGTGGCTCTACAGTGTATCCAAGGGGGGTTACATTGTAGTTCTATTATTAACAGGATTTCTTCAAATAACCCAGATCCACTATGAAATATTTTTGATCCAATCACTTCCTCTCATTCACTAGGCACCCTTGAGTGATTGTTGAAGGATTTTGCACCTCATTTTCATAGGATTCAACCCTATACTTCAAAAGATCAATCTGGGGTGACCATATCCTTCTAATATTAGTGTTCTAGTCCTAGAGTTTGGAGGAAATTCTTCCAGTTATTCTTAATATTATTCCTATTAAAAATTTTCCTTTTGGAAAACACAACATAATATATTTCCTTATCATCAAAATTGGGAAGGGGTAAGGAATAAAACACTATCTTGGACATTATTAGTTTTTTTTCATCATCATTATTTTTGAGGTAGGTGGTCTATAACATATCATTTTTTTTCTATTTCAATTTATCCTAGTATCTTATATATGTGTGATCATGTCGTCACTCTATGTGAACGACATAAATAATTGTATTATACTTTTGTTATTAATTAAAAAATAATATACTTCCATTGGATCTTGTTTCTTCCTTCAGTGTTGATATTGGGATATACAGACACCCAATAGTTGTGCCAGCCATTAACCATGCTTGAGAAATTGTTAGACTGAGAAATTCAACCCTTGAAGTTTTGGAACTTGGATTATTGTTGGTATAATATTATTAATTGTCCTTATTTTTGAAATTGGTGTGATTACTTGATATGGGATCACATGAACTCAAATTGGGTCAATTAGCATGCTAATGACCTTTCAGTTTTAAAAGGAAATTATGGAATGGGATTTGATGTAATTATAATGATAATTTGGATCCTGACATTATGGAGTGTAAATGATAAGGTAAATAGTACTTTAAGTAATTTATCATAATGGATTGTGATGACATGTGTTATGCGTGTGCTTGGCTATGTTAAAATGATTATAGGGATTAGCCTAGTTATGATGTATTACTTCTTGGGCATGGCTTGATTATGTTATAATGCTTATAAGTCTTAGCAAGGTTATACTATAAATTTTATAGGGTTTGGATAATATATTCTATAATTCTTATAGGACTCTACCTAGTTCTCTGAAGATTATATATTATGATACCATGTGAGGGTTATGGAATTGGTAGGCATGGTTCCCCAATGTTCTTAGAGACTACCGACATGGTTCCAATGAAGGTTTGGGTAGACCTCATGTGTCAACCCGAAGCTCAAGGATCAGTGGATTTATTTCAAATGATATTCTAATTTATTAGATTATTAAAAGATTTATCAATTTATTGAATTAACTATACATTTCAACTTGATTTTTTTGACATGGTGACCTAATGGATTTTGATCACAACTTGGACAAGATTTCATTTAGTACCCAGACTGGTTTCATGGGTACAAGTTTAGAAAAGGGAAAGGGACCTTATTGTTGATTTTTCCTTGCTTGATGGGTTGGATCTTGGATAAGGGACCAACCTAGGGTTTGGGAATAGGTTTTTGGAGCCTTATTTGATTCTTAGTAGTGTTATTTTCTGTTTTAATTATACCGTGTCACTTAGTTACATTTCAAACTATCATTATATGGTTTATTATTCTTTCGATAATTTGATTCATCTCCTCATTTCTACTATTGTTATGTGTTGATCATTTATATTTTTTCTTATATTTTATACTACTCTGATGATCATTTATTCTATTGTTATTATGATATACCAGAGTTTATAGTCTCCCCACTGTATCCCTTAAACTATCAATGCTAATCGGGAGCCTCTGGAATATGGGGAGGAGAAACTTGTAATATATAGGCAAACTGGCTCAGTCACATGAGGGAGCACTTGGTCTAGGACGTTACAACCATCAATATTTATGAGGGAGAATATCCCCTTGTCCCTTTATTTCACCATTCATTATCTATCCCCCTCCCTTCTCCCCAATCTCATTCAAAACATATTTCTATCTAATCTTTTTTATTTTTCGTTGATGGATAAACAATGATTCGGGATATGATTTAGATCAAGAGGAAAGAGACCAACATGAATTAGTAAGATTCGTTTTCAAAATGAATAAATAGAATGATTAAAATTTCCTATGAAATATCTATCTTTTGTGAAATCGACATTTGGATCATCATGTTCTATCCCTCAATTAGTATTATCTAGTTTTTTGGAAAGAATTGGTATGATTCAAAAACTCAATTATTTTTTTATTATAATTATCAATTTATTTCATGTATATGAATTAAATTGTTTTTTTTATAAGACTGAATACGTTCTAAAGAATTATCATAAAATGTTAGATCATGAAAGGGAGGGTATAAACATTCTTTATTATATAAACTGATTATACCAACAAAAATTTTATATATGGTTTTGATACATAAACTTGTTTATTTCCTTTTGTGTGTTTTTTTTGTTGTTCTAGAGAAATTCAAAATATAGAGTTTAGTAATTTATTTAGGGAAATCCATGAAATTTTCAACTATCTTTGTCCATTATTTAATGATTATAATTTTATCAATACACTTAGTAAACTAAATATAAAACATGATTTTTCCATACAATGAAACAAGTAACCATCACCATCTACATTTTATTTCCCCTCTCATTGATATGTAATAAATTAAATTATTTTGATCAATGTCAATGTAATATGATCCTTAAAATATAAAGTATTTTTTTTTTGGTTTTGGAACAACCAAAAAACCATCTATTTTAATTTAGAGGTACCTTCCCATTATATTTTTAATGAAATTCATGCAAGATGAATGATTACGGGTTTCAATTTTAATTATGTCATTGAATCAATTTTCAGGAACACCGACAATAAATTAACCATTTATAACCCCAATGTCAACTAGAAAAAGAACAAATAAGTTCCACTCATTTATATAATATATTAAAATATGGTGAATTATATAGTTATTATTATATTATTTTTATAGATAGTTCACGATTAGGGTATTTAGTAAAAATATAACAACATTCAATATTAAGGGGCAGGTGGAATTGTTTGAGAAAAATAATTATGATTTCATAAATCACACAGCACAAATAAAGATTTAACATTTTTCCTATTCATTAAAGATATTTTCCTCCATGAATTCACATGTACTTATATTTATGTTACTTGTTTTTCTTATAAAAATTAACATAGAATATGCTAATGAGTATTCGTATTTCCTCGTATGAACCATCAAACTTTCTGGTACTCATACTAAAAAAACATATGACCCTACGATAAAACCATTAGTTTATGTACATTATTTTAAGATATTATTTTTTTGATATATTTTGATACCAAAGATGGTACCCCAGGGTTTGATCCATAAAATATTAATTGGTTATCATATAATAGAGATGACATATTCACAATATAATGCTATTTTTATTTCCTTTTTAATATAAAGAAATCAATATTAACTTATGTTATTTTTTAAGGGATATATTTCAATTTTATATTTGTCTTATTTTATTAGGGATCATGCGCCATCAATGATAGTGTACATTCCAATATACAATTTCATTAGCCTACTTTTGGTATTGAGAATCCTTCTACTAAGTTATTTTTTCTTCAATGTGTGCCACAATCAACAACCAGTATGGTACCCTTCCTTTTTCAGCTCAACCAAGATCTTAATTGTTAGGGTAAGATCCATAAATTATAGCATAAGCCTCATAAAACACACTATAAAATTCACCTAAAGGCCTTTTATCACCCGAAATAATTTTATCATCACATGAGGGCTTTTTACAATTCACCCCGAGGCTTTTTCACAACACACCTGAATGAATTTTTATTACATCCATAAATGTACCATTTTTATGTACCACTGATCATGACATCCAGGACACACTGCTTGACCTATACAAAAAATAAGAGTTAAATACATGGAACTTTCATCATCTCTCATTGTACACCATCTTTGATACTTTCAATCATCTCCAGTAATATGCCATCGTTGAAATAATCACCATCGTCACTTTATTCTCATCATTATTGATTCACCCTAGTTACCAAAAACATGACAACCCCTTTCTTGTTCTCTCATGGAAGCTACATCGTACCAATAGTACACAACTCCTCTCATTAGTAGTTGTTTAAATAGGCATTCCATTGACCATTTTATTTCCAATTGATATGGTCAATATTCCTTTCCATCTACTATGGCCAACTATTAAATGTCTCACATAATGTGATTCACTATTAAATTTAGTAGATTAATATTTTATATTAATATCCCAAAAATATCTTCCTTAACATAAATATGAATGTATCATGATCATTAACTTTACATTAATTAGATCTATTACCATTTACCTCTTCATCATTGTATTCATGATCGTTGCATCCACTGTTAGCGATTTCGCCTTAACATGTCTAATCATGATTCACTCCACCTTCAACCAATATTCATCATTATGTGACTTCAAGGATCTTTTAAAATCATCATAGGTCCATGATCATCTCCTCTCCATAGTAGTTGTTTATATAGGAATTATGTTGTCCATTTTATGTCCAATTAATGCAGCTAGTATCCCTTCTCATTTAATGTGTCCCACCATTAATTGTATCACATCATGCGATTCACTATTAAAATCTAAATAATAATATTTTATATCAATATCCCAACACTACCCTATTACACATTCACCCCCAAACCCACCAATCTTCTACACCCATTCCAAATCCAAAGTTTTTCTTTTTCAAATTCTGGCATATTCACTATTTATTTAGTTAAAAATTTAATGAGTGAAATTATTATTTTTTGTTAGAATAATTATTTGTTAGTGTAGAAAATAGTTTTATGAGTGGGAGATGGTATCCAATGAGGGTACAATGATAATCATACAATCAATGATGTTACCATGTGAATAACAGAAGAGCATGTCTATCTTTTCGACCAATGATGATAGCGGTTCTTATGTTATGAAGTTGCACCGCCTTACATGATTTTGACTGCAACATCCAAATTTATAATTTTTTTTCCTCTCCTTTTTCATTATAAAAATATAAATTATTGAAATATATATGGATGATACACATTTTTGTATGATAAACTCTTTACAAATCTTAATTACTGATGGTTCTTTAATGGGGAGGTTCATAATATGATAACAGTAATGCCCAAAGGGATCACCTCTTCATGGGATTAATATCACATGAACCAAAATTTATAAATATGTTTCCCAAAGATTAAAAAAAATAAAATATATCCAATATAAACTAAAACAAAATATTTCTTAGTGAGCGCTAGACATTCATCATCACTAATAAAGAGCACAGAAAAATGGTACATTTATCAATGCTAAAAAATCATATAATAACTTATTTATAAGTGTTTTTATAATTTCTAAAGGAATAACTTTATCTATTATTCTTTATCAATTATAATGGATTTAATTTATCATCACTTATTTTTATAACTGATAAAGGTCACCCTTTATTAGTGATTTTTTAGTGCTAATAAAAGGTGGTATTTTTCAACTCTCTATAAACAATTAAAAAAATTATTAAAAATCATTTTAGGAAGAAATAATATATTTATATTGATATATATGTATATTGGTGCTTTTTTGTGTGTTTGTGTGTGTTTTCACATGCTTAAATATGATTTATATAATGATAAATATGTATTCAAAGTTAATTTATTCAGTGAAAATGGTTTATAAAATAATTAATAATTAATAATTTTCTAATTATGTCTTATAAATTTTAAAAAACTTCATGATAGAAAAAAAAAATAAATATATTAAATATATTATGAAATGTAGTAAAAAGGTCTTTAACTTGAAACAACACTAATTTTTTATCTAAGTGTCTATTTGGGCTCTATGAGATGTCAAATCGAAGCTTGTGAAGATATCTACGCCATCTGTACTAGAGAGAACCATGTACCTATTTTTTCTTAGTCACAAAATACATGGAAGACTTTCAAAACCAATTTTTAAATTGGGATACCTAATTTTTGAACATTTTATTGAATTTTAGCTTCTTTTAAGAGGGTATTATTGTCATTTTTCAAAAGAGACTGAATTTATTCCTAAGACTTACATTCATATGGATATTATAGTGTGAAATTTTAATTATTTTTATATTATAATGATATTTATAAATTCAAATATATAAATATATATACATATTTTTAAATGTTTACATATAACAATTCAATTTTATAAATAAATATTAAATATTTTACATGAAAAATGTATTTTTAAATATATACACCATATATAAATAAAAGTTTTTTTCTATTTTATTTAAAAAAATTATGCATTTTATTTTCCTAGATAAACTTATGAATATATATATACCATTAAAAAATTATGTATATATCGACACTGAAATATTCATACCACATGATTGTTGTTGAACCCATGATATTATACTCACCTAAACAACACAAGTTGAGTTCGAGAAAAAATATATATTCATGACTAAAGGAGAAGAAAATTATATCTCTATATGCTACATGATTTCTCACACACTAAGGGATAAATATTACTCAAAAAACCCCCAGTTCAATTACATGGTGGTGATAAATTCTCTCTCGAAGTAGGCCATATATTTCCTCTATTACTATAGAAAAATGGTGTTAAAAATATATAATCCATTTTTTGAGGGACTTCTGGGAACTTTTTGGATTCAAGAAAATCTGGTTATGATTTATACTCTGTATCAGAGCATATTTCACTTCACAAGGTTTTATTTGAGTGGTTATGGAGCTCCAAAAGAATTACCAATCAAAATTTAAGACTATTTGAGGTCAGACAACATTTTATAAGGGATGAAATTGGAAATGGAAATTCCACCAAAGATTAAATGAGGAGATCCACATAGTAATTAATGTTCTTAATGAATCAATCATCCCATGAATCACTTCCTAAAAATTCACATATAATTATTTTTTGGTTCACATAGAACATTAATTGCGATTCAAACCATGTGTTATTTAATGTTGGGGGAATTAATTATTTTTTTCCATCGCAGAACATTTTTCCCAGTTCACATAACCCTTCAATTTCAATGTGAACCATATTTCATTTGATATTTAGAGGAATTAATTATGTGACCAACATATGGAATTTTTCTTTTTTTACATATCACATAAATTGCTATGTTATCTTTGATTTTAGGAAGGAAATTGTCTTATTCTGCATATAATTATAGACACCCACTTCATAGTTGAGGAGGGATAGAACACTCTTAGGTTCTTGAGTAGAGACATGAAGATTTTAGGAGTCCCGAAAATTGAAACTCGTAAAATTACCTATTTTAAAACTATTAATGGGATTTGAAATAAAATTCCATGAAGTATCTTCACTAGGAAATCCCTCTTTAACGAAACTTCGTGAAATGTTTTGAAAATGGTTCTATGAGACTGCTCCTGTGAGAGTAGTGCTATGTGGTGGCCCTTCGTGATTTTTTCTGTGTGAAACCCCTTTTGGATAGTGTTATTATTCCATCCTTAGGTAAAAATACCTATGCGTTGAATTTTAGGATTATATCCCTATGTAAATAGCAATATGCGGCCAACGCTATGTGGCAATCCTAATGAGAAGTGTCCTATAGGCCCCTCCTAAAATTTTATTTGATGATCCTATACATTCACCTCCAAATAAATGAATTTACATTATCTTTATTATCCCTCTAGTCCATATATTTTGGTATCTACCTACACACCCTTGTTCAAGATCAATAATGGTTTCTCGATCCTGGGCCTTTATCCCAAACTAGCTACTCCCATCACTAACCCCCATTAAAAATAATTTTTTACATTATGATCTTTTCAAGCTGGGTCAAACATATTTTTTATTTGTGTAACATTCATCCTTATCCAAGATCCATAATAATTATTTGAGTATAGACACCCATCATTGCTTCACAAAACACATTTATTTCAACCAGTCGCTTCCATCACAAACCCCCATTAAAAATCAAGGTTTTGATTGTGAACTTTTTGATATAGGTCAAACATACTTTTGGTCTCTATTACATTCAACCATATCTATTATCCTAGATAATTATTTGATTCTAGAAACTCCTCATGAATTCCGAAAACACCTTTATTATATTTATTCCTTTTAAATTCCCTATAGAAGACAATCATACTAGATATAATCCCCTAGATCTCCCTACCATCATCAGAGTCACTCACCAAGTGTCATACATCTTGGCGGAACCTATGTGTAATAACAACATAACCACGTCAGGTAGATATACTCATCACGTTTACAATATTACCTTGAGTCAATATACACCACATAGTTATCACATTCTCCTTGAGTCGATATACACCTCTCTATTTCATTACGCACCTTGAGTCGATATACATCTCCCATTAACCATATTCAGGCCTCCCCCATGACTAAGACATGTCCATACCTTATCTTCCTTCTCCATTACTGACATACAATATGAAAGAATATACTCCTCTTATAATATGTAATCCCCAAAATATATCTTCACCTGACTTACCTACTTGGTCATGAATCTGACGAAAACTTATATATAAGCCCCACTTAGTCTCTTTTTGCAACCCCTTTAACATCGTAAGAATATAAGAGAAGATCATGTGTAATCCCGACTTCATAACCTATCATTTACCCTTTTATGACACATGAATCTAAGGTTAGATCATGTGTAATTCCCACTCAGTCTCTAGTATTTATCTCTAATGCAATAAATCATATCTTCTATCTATTTTTTCTCACACTAAAAATGACTCACATTGGAATTAGTGGTTTTGTTCAATGTTTCATTAGAATAATCAAGTTACATCAAAAGAATAAATTTCAAGAATTAGATTCTTGACATTGAACTACCTAGAATAAATCAATGACGTATGACCTTAAACTGCATGGATTGGTCCTTGGATTATACCTTGAAATGTTTCACATGAAATGTGTGAACATTGATTCTAAATGACTAGGATATAAAGGATGCCTCTTTGAGGCCAATACCAAACACCCAATATATATATATATATATATATATATATATTGGGCCTCCTACTAGGTATAATTCCCAGTTGTGTCTCGTTATGACTTGTTACCAAAAGATAGGATGAGCCACTAGGGTAGCACTAATTCATAATCCCCTTTCAATTATCTGTATGCATTATTTTTTTGACCTAAGAACATATCAAAGAGAATCCGATGTATATTAAACACTCTCTAATATGTGTAATATTCCCTCATGTCCTTTCATGAGGATGATAATATGGACCTCCTTTTATGTGTAAGCCCTAACCATACCATCTTCTTTCTACTTACCCATAGACAGGAAAAACTAGAAAGGGATAACAATACATAAGTTACACACTAACCATTATTAATAACATTTTACCTAATATTCCTCACATCATGAAGCATAAATACATGGATTGGTCCTATTCACATGACCTTAAAATTAATGACATGCCCTATTAAAAAGTACCGAACTACATGAAATTTGATTCACTTCATAGGGATGCGTAAGAAGACCTCTTGTGGGACCAATCCCAACAATACAACACCTAAAGCCTCCTAGATGGAGATAAACTCTGGAGATCCTAGAAAATTAGATTTAAACCAAATAATAATGAATCAATAATAGAAATATAGAGAATATATATCACAACTATGTGTTCAGATATTCACATGGTTTAAACCAGATCATCAGTGCATGGGTAACCAACCCCACATAGGGATTTGGGAAGCATTCATGAGTACATATTAAATATATAAGAGAGTCCTAGAGTAGGAAATAATCACCAAAAAGGGTATAGTGAGATCGACCTATCATCATATTTACCAACATGCATTCCTAATCATCACTGGCAGAAAAACCCAGTGACTCACTACATTTGGAAAGAAGGCCCGCATCAATATTCTCGTTGTACCATCACAGATGTGGGAGCACATTATAGATTCCATCATAATCTGTATAATGTTTATATATGAATATATGTGTGTGTGTGTGTGTTTGTGTATTAATAAGCATATATATATATATTCTAATATATGTAAATTTACATTAACATATAATATATTTAAATAAATATATATATACATGATATATATACACACAAACATATTTATATATGTATATATATATATATGAATACAAATACACACACACAAACAAACATATATTTTATAATTGTATTTAAAAAAATTATATAATATATATAAATATATGAAAAAATATATGGATAAAAATTATATATGTATAGATATATATATATCATAAAATATAGATGGAAACAAGATAGAGAAGTGGTATGGGAATTATATTTTCACATTAAGGTCCTATCTTCAATTATATTCATGAGCGGATAAGCATGGATAGAGGACGTATTGATAAGGGGCTCGTGCATGATATGGAGGTGGGGTTGGGGGGTCAAGCTATGAAAGTGAGCCCTAATAAATGGGAAGTATGACGTGGTTGGAGTACCTAAATAATAAAACAAATATTTTTATAGTTTTATGAGAAAATATTTAACATCGATAAGTGTGACCTTTGTCAGGGAAAAATAACTGATAAAGGTCCCCTTTATAAGCACTTATTTATCAAAAAAATTAAGTGTTGATAAAAATACCTCCTTTATTATCACTTAGCATGTCTGTACTTTAATAGCAGTGAAAATTTCAATTGTGAAACCTAATAATGAGCATTTATATAGCTGTGATATTTCATACTAATGAACTTAAAGAGCTATCTTGTATTTTTTATTTAATTTTTATATATAAATGGTAACTAATTTATAATTCAAAAAGAAAAATTTGAAATTAAAATTATTAAATGAGAATAAAACAACATTACATGATATTATCATAAATATTATAAATTTGTTATTAATAGTGTTTATGTTTTAAATTTCATTGGATCACCAAACCCCTTTATGTATAACATTTAGAAAAAAATTATGATATGACTTATTTTCGTTTATAATATATATATTTTTAATCTCATTTATTAAATTTTCCAAAATAACCCTTAAGATGAAATTGGATAATTTTTCAACATTTGTTATTTGTTTCATTTATTTTTTTTCATTACTTGCACAATCTGAGGGAAAATAACATCTAATTATATGCATAATCACCTAACTATACTATAGGATGTTTATACAAGGACACATGGACCCACCAAACCCTTCCTCCCTTACATGTTCGCCTCTCCTGATCCACTCAAAAGCACCACACCCCTACTCCATATTCAATAGCCCTCACTACAATACCCTCATCATGAATTCTAGAATTCCCTTAACTCAACTCTCCTTACTTTCCTATTCCCTCGTGACATCTATGACTCCTCTCAGGATACCCTCCATCAGATCAATATCCCCGCCTCTGCAGCCTCTTCATTATTTTCACCTTTTTCTCCCCATCCAATCTACCTTATTTCCTCTGACTATCAATATCTGACAACTCACCTATAACTCCTTATCGAGAATGTTATTAGATCATCTCCACTACTCTATAAATTACCCCAATACCCTATCCCATCCCCATCCATCATTATTGATATCACCTTATATTAAACTCTTCCATCACTGCATTACCATTCATTAATCTCTTTCCTAAGTTTTATCTCCATGCTTCATAGAACATTCTCCTTTTATTTGTAAATCCACCTAGTAATATGGGTCTTACCTTTTCCCTTATCTCCATCGATGGTATAATCATAACCATATATCATGTAACTTGTACTTCACTCATCATTCTCATATTAAGCCTCTCTATCATTCCCATTGGATTGAAAATTAGGTAAGAATAGATATTTATTATATTTAATCACTCCCCCTACACTATTATTTATAGTGGTGTGTTAAAATTTGATCTAGAAAATGAACATTTTGGAATAGAGAGGAATAATTCTATCTTCTATGTATATGATATTTTTACATATTTAGACACCATGAACACAATCTTAAAGGTATTGAATTTTGAAAAATGATATTATTCCTATTTATTTTTTATTTCTAACATTATTACATCATATTCTCCACAGTTTTGAAACCTTTTATTTTTTGTATATTGAATGACTTCTGATTTATATTTAGATCTTTAATTTTCTAGTCTAATTTCTAAATTGAGTTCATCATCTATAACAGCTCAACAACATTTGAATTTTTTTTCATTTACATGAAGCCCTATTTAATTCTTATCACTTAGTTATTGTATTTTTATTTTAAACATGTTTTTTTAATTTTGATAAAGAATGAATGAGTATGATTTTCTTCATGAATTTTTTTGGTGACATTTTGTTCTTCTCCAAACATAAAAAATATACAACCAGGTTTAATAAAAACATTGATAGTTTTTCTAAAAAAGGGGTGTGAATTTTGTGAAGGGTTATAAAATATTTTGATACAAATTAATTGATGGAAGGTATCAATTTTCAAAAAAATATATTATTCTACTTGTTTTTTGTTCCTATAATTATGATATCATATACATAACTATTTTTATCACCTTTTATGTTTTATAATATAAAACAGCTTCTGAGTTAAATTTAGATCTTGAAATTTTTTATTTAATTTATTAATTGAGTACATCGAGCATAACTTCTCAGAAATAGTTAAATCCATTTTTTTCATGATGACCTATTGAAAACTTATTGAATTTTTATTTTGATTATTATAGTTGAGTTTTTATTAAGAATTCAAAGGTTTAATTTTCATACATAATTTCATTCTTCACTAATAGTTCTAATTTTTCCCATTTCACATCTAGCAGGATAATTTATTTTAAAATTATTTATGTGATATGATATTATAGGGGTATAAATATACAATTAGTATATTATTTCACGAGATAAAAAATATTTTATTCAACCTTAATTATTTTTAATTCATAATTTCTAAAATTCTTTCTTTAGTTACATTTCTTTCAGGGGAATCAATTGGATTGATAGAGTGCCAAGGTGGGCCAATCTTAAGGTTGTGTTTCATATGATATTGGTAAGAGAAATCAAAAGTGTAATAGAGATTGGTTTTACTAAAATATTATTTTTTTGATTCAAGTTAAATTAAAAAGGGGTCATATCAAGAAATTAGAAAAAAAATTATTTTTCTAATTCCTTTTATATTACTATTTATTTCCTACCAAACAAATTGAATGAATAAATTCTAAGATTTCATATACTTCATCCCAATTTTTCTTATTTTCTATATTTTCTATATTTTCTCATTTTATTTCTTACCAGCAGTTATTCTTATATTTATGTAATTTGAGTTACCTTATGTGGTTACTTTTACTTCTTATATTTAATTGGTATATTGATTTATTATATAATTTATCTTTAATTACACCAAAATGATCCCAAATTTGTTGTCTCTGAATGACTTATTTTTTTAATATGTTTCCAAGGGCATAAAATAGAATTAAAAAAGTTCCAATGTAAGTTATTATTATGGAATACTTTAGTATGAAATTTGTAAGAGAAAGTGAAATGGGAACTATAAGAGTGTTCCTCACCCTCCACAACCCCCTTTGAAAATCTGTTTGTAAAATATCACTTATCCATGTCAATTCCCAAACCTTTCCCCATAAATCATTACATTAGTTATCTTCTATGGTCGGGGTACTCAACAGGAGGGATAATTAGGCAATGTTCTTTTTAACAAAATAGATATAAATAGCTTCACCCATTTTTATAAAAATCCCATGTTTCCAATATATTGATTCATTTTCCTTTATTTCATTGAATAATTTTGTTCAGTATTTTTTCCTCAATTAAAATAGACTTGATGAACATAGACATAGAAGTTCAAAACATATAAGGTTTATCTGATTATTTTTTTCTACTATGATATTAATTAAATAATTTTTATTAATTTTTTATATATTTTTTCTATAAATCTGATTGTGTTATGTATCCATTTAATTTTATCAGAAAAAATGAGCATGTATTCTTATAATTACAGTTAAATATTATGAAAAATAATTCACTATTAATTTTGGTATGAAATCAAGAAAATGGATTAGTTGTACACTTATCCTCATACACTATTACATGATTTATGTTTGTATTTATGGTTATAGTTCACCAGAAATGTAAATTTTGAGTAACCTACATTATTTTCTAATTATTAGAGAATCCATTCGGGGTCCATAATAAATATTTTTCATGATCAGGTGTAAAATTAATATACTATTTATCATGTTTTTGATTTATTTTTATTTTTTTTAATTTCTCTTATTAGAGGACTGGTGACCCTCACATATGCTTTCGTGCAACTTTTTATCCTCCTTCCTTATCTCTTGCATTGAATTTCATTGTTTTTTAGTGATTTTAATAGTCTTAGAATAGTATTATATATTTTTATTTCACTACTTTTATATAATTTAATTCATATTAGTATATGGTATGATCTTAAATGCTATTAATTTCACATATGTTCAATTACAATTCAGTTGTATTTTTATTGATTTTTAAAATATACAATTCTCTAGAATCAATAAAAATAACTAATTTTTTTAAGTGCGAGTTTTCATCTCCAATAAACAAAATATATTTAATATAATGACCCATAAATTACATACATTGTTATTAATTCAGAATTAAATCAAACTTATTACAACATAAAACAGAACCATGATAGGACCATATAGGTATAGTGTCTTTAGAAATTGGGAAACATAAACAACTAGTTCATAAAACATCTACATTGTCTCCCATTTATTTCATCATATCTAGAGTCCCTTTTGGAATATCCTAATTAATACCCTTCTTCTTTACCTGGTGAAAAGAAAACATACAAAATGGTGAGATCAAATGCTCAGTAAGGGTAAAAAAAGGAAATATCAATCATATCATATTCATTAGAACATAACATTTTGAAAATATTAACCTAAAAAAGAGATCATAATATCATGACATGGGATAAATCATGGTAGTGAAATGTAATTCCAATAATCATAACATAAAACATGAAACTTTTTGGAATACACACATATTCATAGAAAATCATTTCATAGTATTCAAGACTCTTTTCCAAGACTATCTTAGTGGACTAAGTCCATTTCTGAACCGAGTTCACTCCTCATTCCAGTCATGTATCACTGAACCAGATTAACTTGTCGTTCCTACCATGTCTATCTCATGAGATATAAATCTTTACCCAATGAATTATAGGTAGATATAGGTCCCACCCATCTCATAATGAAATTATTCTTATGTGTTCCACAAAATCATAAATCATAGCATAACTCGTGTAATAAAAATGGGATTCTAAAACATCATGACATCATTACATAATCCATAAAAGACAAAATAACATCATAAAAATAATTTCATCATAACATAATCAAATAAATGTAATAATATGGATTTTAATATAACCCTATATTATCTTAGATGGAAAATAATTTTGATAAAATGCTTGAACTCTATACCTGAAGAAAATATATTTTCTACTTCAAAAACATTTTTCCTTTCTCCACACGTTAGAAAATTTTAAAATAAAAGAAGTTAATTTAAAATAAAATTGAAAAATTGTAAAGTAAGATTCATGGAAATTATTTTATATTAAATCATAAAAATCCATTCATGTCGTATAAGTTAAAAAATATTTTTCTTGTACCTTGGCCAGATAAAGTCAAAAAAGTATCTCGTTCTGAAAATGACAAAAGATTCCATTCATATCTTTTACTAAAAACTCACCAATAGGTAAAATTTGATTTAAAAAATTGTAGGGGAATAGAAATAATATTACATATTAAGGAAACATGGATGTGGATGATAAATAATGCCTCAGTAAATACCTAAATATAAATAATCTCGGATAAAAATTGAGATTGAAAGATTTTCCCTTACCTTATGTTCGATATGATTCGTACATATCTGAACATCCTATATAATGATTTAAATAATTTCATTGACTTATTAAATAATCATATTCATTGTTATGATATCATATATAGTCATATTCTTATCTTCTTATTAGTAATATTTCATTGCTACTTGTTATTCGGGTGTTCATTGCTTTATGTTCTTATGAGTGTTTTGTCGAATAAATTCTTATTATTCTATTTAGGTTATAGATACATAATTTACAGAATGGTATTAGTATAATATATATCATATGCATTAATTAAATTCTTTATATAATCATTATTCATTGAAGATCATGTAGAATTAGTCGCATCACATCGTAGAGACAGTAGGTCGTACGTACGCACGAGCGATGATATCATTCTCATGATTATGGAATTGTATTGAAGTGGATGATAGAATATCTCATATTTAGTATCATGTAATAAAAACCATATATAGATTTTATTTACACCATTATACCCATCCATTTATGGTGGTGGTGGAAAAACAGATTACACCATGGCCTGGAGACGGTATTCCTTACGTACGCACACACAGTGATTTTGTATTTCGTAGGATGGATAGAAGGTTAAATAGGGTTGTTTCATATTTATAATCAAATATCATTATATTATTGATACTGATGTAATTACTTTATTATGAAATAACAAAATAATAAGAAGTAGAAGAAGAAATGAATTTGAAAGAATCAGTAAAGGATATTACCTCTTCTTTGACGTGCCTCTTCTAAACCTCCTCTTTGGGCACTAAAGTTGGTATTTTAAGAATACAATGACCACTATTATGTTTCTAGAGAAGTTTAAAAGGCAAATGGTCTAGGTTTGGATGTGATTTAAGGTTCAAAATTGTGTTAATATAAGAGGGAGGAGGTTCCCTTTTATAAGGGAGGAGAGGGGCATCTTAGGAAAAACTTAAAATATTATTTTATAATAAATTCATATTCAGTTTATAATGGATCAAAATTGTATTATTTCAAATCTTAGGTGGGTATGGGTCTAAATCCTTTCAACCAATAGATTTTAGACAGGTTTAGGTCACAATAGTAACCTTATCATTTATATTTAACTCTTAGTTAACTAGTTTGACATTTACCATGTCTCTTTGTATTTTTATATTTGATGGTTAATAAACATCCTATAACAAGACAATAGAACCCCAAGTGGTTCATTATTAATATATATAACCTAATATATTTCATTTGGGCGAACCTTAGATTTTTAATAATAGAATAACAATTAATAATTTAATATTTGTTTTAAAAACTCTTTTATGTCAATTTTGACACTATTTGGTATTTTGTTTTTGGTAAATTTATAACCACATTATTACTTCGAACAAAATTAATAAAACCAACCCTAATATGATATTTTAACCTATAAAATTATTTTAATTTATAAAAAGTCTCAGATTACATTTATTTGGGTATTTATGACATCAATTATGTTAATATTTCACTAGTAATGTAATTAATGCATCATCATTGTGTCATAGATAAATTAAATTATTTAATTTCTAAAAATTATAAATAAATTACTATTATGTAATATATCTTTTGATATTTCTAATAAATATTTATAGTTGAATTTATCTTATGTATAACCCTATATTAAATATTTTTTAGTTATTAATCTTTGATTTTAACTCTTTTAACTCTTCTTTGAATTAAACAATAATAAATGTCCTTATCTAATCCAAATGGACCTAAGGGATCAAATATTATTCCTCGGGTTGTTTTTAGTCTACTTACACTTATAAAATAGTATTAGGACATATGTTAGGATAATAATAATATCATTTTTACCCTTAATTACTCTATTTACTTTTAATTGTGATAAATAAAAGTTAAAAGTTACTATTCACCAAAAATTATTTTCATCTCATTGAACCAAATTTTACTTACTGATATCAACTGTGTCTCTTGGAGTTTTAAAATTCAACTCATAGAATTGGTAAAATTATGTTTTATGTGAATTTGTAAATGCTCCTAGGAGGTGGGTAAAAGATGGTAAAAATTTCAATAAAATTTTTTATATATCCCAAATTATTATAAAATAACTCCAATGAATTACATTGAACTTATATAGGTATTATGTTTCTATTTTTACTTAAAATAAATATAAATAAAATAATTATTTAAATAAAAATTTGGTTTTTAAACTATAACTTAGTGTTTTTCACTATTCATCAAAAATTGAATGTTTTCAAAAAAAAACCAAAAATTTACCCTAAGCTAATTTCAATATTCTGAATCCAAAAATGAATTCCATTTTGAATGATAAAATTTAAAAAAATTCAAAAAGTGTGTATTATTATTCATAACGGCTCGTTTATATAATATTTTATTAACATATCGTTGTTTAGTAAAACATGATATTGCGTACAACGCATGCTATCGAGGAAGGTTGATCTTGCATGTAACGCAAGCCAAGAAAGTGTTGTGTGTAGTGAAATATTCATTTCGTGTTGCATATAAAATAATACATAAAAACAAAATATTGGTCATAAAATCTCAGGGTGTTACATTCTACCCTCCTTAAAAAGAATTTCACCCTCAAAATTCATCACTTCGTAAGAAACAGACGAGGATACCTCTCCCTCATTATATCCTCAAGTTCCCATTTAGCTTATTCTAATTTGTGGTTCCTCCATAAAACTTTAACCAAGCGATTGGTCTTGTTTCATAGAACTTATTCAATACAATCCAGAATCTCTATCGGTTGTTCTTCATAATAAAGATCTTGCTCTAGCGGTACAGCTTCTGAGCTTAGTACATGTGATGGATTGGGTATGTACTTTTTCAGGAGAGATACATGGAACACATCATGAACATGAGAGGGATTCGGTGGAAGCACTAAATGCTAAGCTACCTTTCCAACATGATACAGTATTTTTAAAGGACCAATATACCTACGGCTCGACTTTCCCTTCTTTCCAAATCTCATTACTCTCTTCCAAGGAGATATTCGTAAGAACACTTTATCACCCACTTCAAACTCTAGTTATTTTCTTCAGTTGTCAGCATAACTTTTTTGTCGACTTTGAACTTCTCTTATGTGTTTTTGAATAGATCTGACCTTTTCTGCCATCTCATTAACAAGATCAGGTCCTAATATCATTCTTTCCCCTACTTCATCCCAGTAAGTTGGAGTTTTGCATTTCTTTCCATAGGGAGCTTCATAAGGAGCCATCTAAATACTGGAGTGAAAGCTATTATTATAAGAAAATTACAACAAAGGTAGGTGTTGATCCCAAACACCTTTGAAATCTATAGATCAAGCTCTCAACATGTCTTCTAGAGTTTGAATTTTCCACTCAGACTGGCCGTCTGTCTGAGGATGATAAGCAGTGCTGAAACTCAGATCTGTATCTAGAGTATGTTGAAGACTGCACCAAAACATCATGGTAAACCTCGGATCACGATTAGATATAATTGAATGTGGTACTCCATACAATCTTACCACTTCCTTCACATATATCCTGGCAAGATGATCAAGAGAGAAATCTTCTCTAATAGAAATGAAGTGTGTCGACTTCGTAAGACGATCAACTATAACCCAGATATCATTATTGCCTTTGGATGTTTTAGGAAGTCCAGTGACAAAGTCCATAGTGATGTTTTCCCATTTCCATTCTAGTATGGGTAATGGTTGTAACATCCCCTTATACTTCTGTCTCTCAGATTTAACTTGCTGACAAAACAAGCATCAAGAGAAATATTCATCAACATCTCTTTTCATGCCATCCCAACACAATTACTCCTTCAGTTCCCTATACATCTTCGTGCTTCCAGGGTGAATAGAGAATAAATATCTATGAGCTTCATCCAATATTTCCTTCTTTAATTATGGGGTGGGAGGAACACAAACCTGATTCCTGAACCTTATTATTTCATCACAATCAATGTGGAATTCAGGAACATTTCTCACTATCTTTTGTAACTCTACATATTCATTTTGTGCCTCTTTAATCTTCACTTTTATAGATGGTTGAACATTATATTGAGAAAGATAAGATTTTCCCCTTCCATTATAATTCCAAGATCCATCCTTTTTAAATCCATAAATATTGGATCTTTTGTGATCTTCATCATGGATAAGCTAGCATGGTCTTGTCGACTTAATGCGCCGGCCACCTTGTTTGCTTTCCCAGGGTGGTAATAAATTGAGCAGTCGTAATCCTAAATCAGCTTCAACCATATTATTTGGCACATATTCAACTCATTTTGTGTGAAAATATACTTTAAACTTTTATGATCAGTATAAATTTCACACCTTTCACCATAAGGATAATGCCTCTAAATCTATAATGCAAAGATTACCGCAGCTAACTCCAAATCATGAGTTGGGTAATTTTTCTCATGTATTTTCAACTATCGTGAGGTATAAGATATCACCATATCATTTTTCATGATAACACACCCCAATACCTTATTGGATGCATCGCTATAGATCACAAACTTTTCTCCACTACAAGGTAGTGTCAGCACAGGTGCACTGGATAATCTTCTTTTTAACTCCTTGAAATTCTCTTCACACTCCGCTTTATAAACGAACTTAACTCCTTTTCGAGTCAACCTGGTGAGTGGATCAGATAATCGTGAAAAATATTTCAAAAAATGTCGATAATATCCATCCAAACCAAGGAAATGTCAGATCTCAGTTACTATTGTTGGAATCAACAATCTTTCGATAACCTTCGTTTTTTATGGATCCACAAATATCCCCTCTTTTGAGATTATGAGACCCAAAAATGGAACTTTTTGAATCCAAAATTCACACTTGGTAAATTTTTCATAAATATTCCCCTTTATTAGGGTCTTTAATATAATTCTCAAGTGATATTCATGTTCTTCCTTTCTCTTTAAATAGACAATAATATCATCTATAAAGACTACCAGAAACTGATCAAGATAGTCTTTAAAGACTCTATTCATTAGATCCATGAAGATAGAAGGATTATTAGTAGGACCGAATGGCATCACTATAAATTCATAGTTTCCATACCTTGTACGGAAAGTCGTCTTTGCTATATCCTCCCTTTTGACACTTAATTGATGATACCTTGAACAAAGATCAATATTGGAAAAGTATTGATCTCTGCATAGTTGGTCAAATAAGTCATCTATGCATGGGAGAAGATATTTGTTCTTGATAGTGATCTTGTTAAGTTCTCGATAATCAATACAGAGTCTCATGATCTATCTTTGTTCTTAACAAACAGAACAGGTGCTTCCCAAGGTGATGCACTAGGTCATATGAATACCTTATCAATATTCTCTTGGAGTTGCTTCTTCAATTCCTGCAACTCAATTGGGTTCATTCTATAAGGTGTCTTTGAAATGGGATTAGCACCTGGTATGAGTTCTATTGAAAAAAAATCACGATTTGGTGGAAGACCTAGAAATTCCTCTGGAAAGACATCATCAAACTCCCGTAAAATGGGAATATTCTTAATCGTGATTTTCGCTCTAAACATTTGAGATAAATAACCTTCATTTATTGGGATCAAGACCCATAATATGGAAGAAATTGGAAGGTTACATTCATCCATGCGTCGATAGATAATCATAGATTGATTAGGAATATGAAATGCGACTTACCTTCTTTGGAAATCTATATGAGCTCCATATAAGGAAATCCAATCCATTCCAAGAATAACATCAAATTCCACTATTGGAAGGATCACAAGATTTGAAGGAATCACTTTCCCACAAATGTCAATTAGAGAAGAATTATAAACTTTTGAAGCAGCTGTTGTGCCATTAGGAGTTTTCACAGCTAACTCAATAGCTAATTGTTGAGGTATTACGATGATACCCTTAGAAAATTCTTCAGAAATAATAGAGTGGGTGGATCCAGAATCAAATAAATCATTTTCTACTTTAGAGTGGATGGTAATTGTACCTTTCAACACTTTGTTATCGTATTCCGCATCGCCGACAGAAATTGCATGTGACTTTACTTTGTCTTTGGACTTAAGAGTTTGTTGACTTTGATCATCATCAATAACCCTTGTATTTGGGCATTGATTAGCATAATGCCCCATTTCCTTGCACTTGTAACATTGAAGTGTAGGAGGTTCATTCTGTGTAGCCTTTTCTTTTTTTGCATCACTAGACATCTTTTTCCCATCACAGTGACATTCAAATGCCCAATAACCTCCTTTTCCACATTTATAACATTTACATGTCCCCTTAAGACAATTCCCTCCATGTTTTTTTCCACACATTGAGAATAAGAGAAAACTCATCTCTTTTTCAGTTTGTTCTTTAGATTTCCCTTTGAATTCCATTTTCCTCTTCTTATCAAACCCATATGACTGATCGATTACTCCAATATCCTTCTCAACCTTGAGAGCACATCGAATAATTTCCACATATCTATTGAAGTCCCTTATGGCTAACTCCCTTCGAATACTTGGTTTTAAACCACTAAAGAATCGATCGATCTTACTTTTTGGTTGGATAAAAATTATGAAAGCATACCTTGAAAGTCATGTAAAATTTGCTTCGTAGGTACCAACAAATTCATCATCGTTTTTCATTAGTTCAAGAAACTCCTTTTCCATCTTCGTTGGAAGAATATGAGGAAAGTACGTATTGAAAAAAAAGTTCTTGAACTCGTCTCACTCCATGGATTGAATTTCATCTTGGGGCCTTGTATTCTTGATAAGATTCCAACATTGATCAGCTTCACCATCCAAATGATATATGGCTAAGATGACTTTATCATGTTCAAAACATTGCAGGACTGAAAATATCTTTTCAGTGGTACTGATCTATTGTTCAGCCACTAATGGATCAATAGACCCGCTAAATGAAGGTGGATGCTGCCTCATGAAGTATTCAACAGAATGTTTCTCATTACTTTGGTCTTTTGGAAGTCCTTCATGATTCATATCTTAAGAAGGTTGTGTGAGCATGGCTACAAGATTTTTCATTCCATCTCCCATAATGTTTGGTTGCTTAGGGGGACAATCATTGCAATGCCCGTCACATTCAGCATTAACACTTTTCCTTCTGGTTCCAACCATTGACTAAAACCAATAAGAATAGTGTGAGAAACACTAATTACAATAGGAAAACAACATAATCAGTAATAAAATTTCACACTTTAGGTCTTATCATAGGTTACTCATGGCCAATACTAAAACACTAATATTGTGTTCTATGCTTAGACATATCCTTAGGGTTCTTACTAAGGCTTTCACATCCGAGTTTCCAAAGGTTGACTATACCTTTCCTCTGATACCTACTATAACGACCCATACATTACATACATTGTTATTACTTCAGAATTAAAGTATACTTATTACAACATATAATAAAAAAATGATAGGACCGTATAGGTATAGTGTCTTTAGAAACATAGAAACATAAACAACTAGTTCATAAAACATCTACATTGTCTCCCCTTTATTTCAACATATCTAGAGTCCCTTTTGGCATATCCTAATTAATACCCTTCTTCCTGACCTGGGGAAAAGATAACATACAAAAGGGTGAGCTCAAATGCTCAGTAAGGGTAAACAAATAAAATATCAATCAAATCATATTCAGAAGAA
The DNA here is from genome assembly GCA_963277665.1 of Viscum album. NCBI lineage: Eukaryota > Viridiplantae > Streptophyta > Magnoliopsida > Santalales > Viscaceae > Viscum > Viscum album. The sequence goes on from OY728140.1 coordinate 1,610,280,719, forward strand.
CATAACATTTTGAAAATCTTAACCTGCAAAAGATATCATAATATCATGACAGAGGATAAATCATGGTAGTGAAATGTAATCCCAATAATAGTAACATAAAACATGAAACTTCATGGAATACACACATAATCATAGAAAATCATTTCATAGTAGTCAGGACTCATTTCCCAGACTATCTTAGGGGACAAAAGTCCATTATTTGAATAGAGTTCACTCCTCGTTCCAGTCTTGTATCGCTGAACTGGATTAACCTGCCATTCCATCAATGTCTATCTCAGGAGATATAAATCATTACCCAATGAATTAGATGGAGATATAGGTCCCAACCATCTCATAATGAAACCATTCTTATGTGTGCCACAAAATCATAAATCATATCATAACCCATGTAATAAAAATGGGATTCTTAAACATCATGACATCATAACATAATCCATAAAAGATAAAATAATTTCATAAAAATAATTTCATCATAACATAATCAAATCAATGTAATAATAGGGATATAAATAGAACCCTATATTATCTTAGATGGGAAATATTTTTGACAAAATTCTTGAACTCTATTCCTAAGGAAAATATCATTTCTACTTCAAAAATATTTTTCCTTTCTCAACATGTTAGAAAATTTTAAACTAAAAGAAGTTAATTGAAAATAAACTTTAAAAATTGTAAAGGAATATTCATGGAAATTATTTTATATGAAATCATAAAAATATGTTCATGCCTTATAAGTTAAAAAAACATTCTTCTCGTACATTTGTTGGATAAAGTCAAAAAGTATCGCGTACTGAAAATGAAAAAATATTTCTTTCATATATTTTACTAAAAACTCACCAATAGTTAAAATTAGATTTAAAAAATTGTATGGGAATAGAAATAATATTACATATTAAGGAAACATGGATGTTTATGACAAATAATTCCTTAGTAAATACTGAAGTATAAACAATCTCGGATAAAAATTGGGATTGCGATATTTCCATTACCTTAGGTATGATATGCCTCGTATGTATCTAAACCTCATGTATAATGATTTAAATAATGTCATTGACTTATTATAGAATCATATTAATTGTTAACATATCATATATGGTCATATTCTTATCTTTTTATTAGTAATATTTCATTGCAACTTTTCATTCGGGTGTTCATTGCTTTATGTTCTTATGCGTGTTTTTTCGAATAAATTCTTATTATTCTTTTTAGATTATAGATACATCATTTACAGAATGGTATTAGTATAATATATATCATATTTATTCATTAAATTCATTTATATAATCATTATTCAATGAATATCATGTAGAACGAGTCGCATCACATCGTGGAGACGGTAGGCCGTACGTACGCACGAGCGATGATATCATTCCCATGATTGTGGAATTGTATTGAAGTGGATGATAGAATATCGCAGAATTATTATCATGTCATAATAACCATATATAGTTATTCTTTACACCATTATACCCATCCATGTAAGGTGGTGGTGGAAAAATAGATTACACCACGGTGCGGAGACGGTATTCTGTACGTACACACCCGCGGTGATTTCGTTTTCCATAGGATGGATAGAAGGTGAAATAGGGTTGTTTAATATTTATAATAACATATCAGTATATTATTGATACTGATGTTATTACCTTATTATGAAACAACAAAAGAAGAATAAGTATAAGAAGAAATGAATTTGAAAGAATCAGTAAAGGATATTACCTCTTCTTTGATGCGCCTCTTCTAAACCTCCTCTTAGGGCACTAAAATTGGTCTTTGAAGAAAACCAGGACCTCTATTATGTTTGTAGTAAATCTTATAAGGGAAATTTGTAGGGGTTGTCTGAGATTTAAGGCTCAAAATTTTGTGAAGAGAATATGGAGGAGGTGCCCCTTTATAAGGGTGGAGAGGGGCATCTTAGGAAAAACTTAAAATATTATTTTATAATAAAGTCATATTCGGTTTATAATGGATCCAAATTGGATTATTTCAAAGGTAAGGTGGGGATGGGTCGAAATCATTTCAACAAATATATTTTAGATAGGTTTAGGTCACTATATTAACCTTATCAGTTATATTTAACTCTTAGTTAACTCGTTTTACATTTACCATGTCTCTTTGTATTTTTATATTACACTGTTAATAAACATACTATAAAGAGCCTAAAAAATCCCAAGTGGTTCATTATTAATATATATAACCTTATCTAACTTTTTTGGCCGAACCTTATATTTTTAAAAATAGAATAACAATTAATAATATAATATTTGTTTTAAAAACACTTTCATGTCAATTTTGACACTTTTTTGTATTTTGTTTTCTCTAAATTCATAACTGCATCATTACTTCGAAAAAAATTAATCTAACCAACCCTAATATGTTATGTTAACCTATAAAATTAGTTTAATTCATAAAAAGTCTCAAATTAAATTTATTTTTGTATTTATAACATCAATTATGTTAATATTTCATTAATTAGGTAAGTATTGCATCATCATTATGTCATAAATGAATTAAATTGTTTAATTTCTAAAAATTATAAATAAAATACCATTATGTAGGAACTGTTTTTATATTTATAATGAATATTTATAGTCTAATTTATCTTATGTATAACCCTATATTAAAAATGTTTTAGTTATTAAACATTGATTTTAACTCTTTTAACTCTTCTTTGAATTAAATAATAATAAATGTCATAATCTAATCCAAGTGGAACTAAAGGGTCAAATTTTATTCCGAAGATTGTTTTTGGACTAATTACACAAATCTAATAGAATTAGAACACGTGTTATGGTAATAATAAAATCATTTTTACCCTTAATTACCCTATTTACTTTTAACTATGGTAAATAAAAGTTAAAAGTTACTATTCACCAAAAATTATTTTCATCTCATTGAACCACATTTTACTTATTGATATCAACCGTGTCTCTCAGATTTTTGAATTTCAACTCACAGAAGTGGTGAAATTTTGTTTTATGTAAATTTTTAAATGCTCCTAGGTGGTGGGTAAAATACGGTAAAAAGTTTAATAAATATTTTTATATATCTCAAATTATTAGAAAATGACTCCAATGAATTAAATTGAACTTATATAGGTATTATGTATCTATTTTTACCTAAAATAAATTTAAATAAAAAAAATTTTAAATAAAAATTCAGTTTTTAATCAATAACTCAGTGTTTTTCTCTATTCATCAAAAATTCAACGTTTTCAGAAAAATACCAAAAATTCACCCTAAGCTAATTTCAATATTTCGAATCCAAAAATGAAGTCCATTTTGAAATATAAAATTTACAAAATTTCAAAAAGTTGGTATTACTATTAATAACGGCTAGTGTATATAATATTTTAATAACATATCATTGTTTAGTGAAACTCGGTATTGCGTATAATAAAAGCTATCGAGGAAGGTTGCTCTTGCGTGTAACGCAAGCCAAGACAGTGTTGTGTGTAGTGAAAGATTCCTTTGGTGTTGCATATAAAATAATACATAAAAACAAAATATTTCTCATAAAATATCAGGGTGTTACATTTATAGTGTGAGTTGCAAAAGCAGGTTTTTCATTTCTAAACTTTTATAATAGATATTGATTTTTTATTCTAAATTATATTTTATTTCTTCATGTTATATATTATACTATATTTTCTAATTATTTTTTCTTTACCTATTTTATCTTCTATTTGAAATTATTTTTGATAGATTTTATTTTTCATGCATGTTTTTATATCTCGTGAATGTTCATGAGCGGGGATATTAGTCAATATATATTGTATAGTGGGGCTAGAGTGAACTCTTGAATGATTGAGAATTATTAAATTAATTTTAAAAAATGTTACATGAATTTTAAATTTTTTAGTTTTGACTTTTAAATTTTAATTTGATATTTTATTTATTTTACTTCTGGAATACAATTATAAAAGTCCCCCCCCCCCCCATATATTTTTTCACAACTAGAAATTAGTGATAATAGAACATGCCTTTAAAGGAATTTTTTAAAAGATAAATAAATATTAATATTGTGTACATGTTTATATTTGTAATTACATATTTATATTAAAAAATATTGAAATATAAATTATATTAATATATATATAAATATACAAAATAATACCAAATATTTGATCATTAAAAATGAACAAGAAATACATTATGAGCAATTCAAAATCATTGATGATGTGATAAATAATATAGGGTGTCGAGTTTTATCACCATAGATAAAAGTAGATATTATCGGTATTAGTTTTAATAGTTATAAATAGAATATTTTATTATTTTTTATATTTAATATTGGTAAAACTAGATTTTATCAGCGCTAATATTAATGAAGATAAATGTTGTGTTTATCCACACTATAACTACTGTTAAATAAATCCTTCATTGCTACAATGTGATGAAACATGAGAAACCCACTATAATCATGTTGAAAAAAAATAGGTTCAATTCAAATATTATCATGCATTAAATAATATATTTATATTAAACAATTAATACAAAAAAGTCACATATTTATAATTATTTTTATGTGTGTGTCATAATAATTACATATTTATATTATAAAATATTAAAATGAAAATTATATAAGTAGATATAGAAATACATTTAAAAATACTATTAATTTATCGAATAAAAGTGTTCAAATAGACCATTATTTGAACTTTTAAAAACACTAATGATGTGAGAGATAATATATGTTTTTGGATTTTATCAAAACTGATAAAAATGGATTTTATCATCACTAGTTTTAGCACTCATGAGAGGTATATTTTATCAATTCTAATTTCAGCATTTATTGAACTAACTTTTACCAATGCTAGTGTTACAGCTGAAAAAAAATTAACTTGTATCAATATTATAACTAGTGATGATAAAAATATTCACTGCTGGAATGTGATGCTACCCTAAAAATACACTAGAATTTACCATTAAAAAATATGTACAATTAATGTGATATAAAATTTTAAAGTGTATATTTATGTTAAAAATTTTGAATACAAGAAATAAATACTTATTTATAATTATGTATGTGTGTGTAATTACAAATACAAATTTATAAAATACAATAAAAAATATAATATATATAAATACATCAAACATTAATTCATATTTGATATTTAAAAGCATACAAATAAAGAAAATTATTATCACTTTAAAAGTGATGATGACATGAGAGATGACATTTCACAGTGGGTTTTATCATCAGTGATAAAATTTTATTTTATCAGTATTAATTTTAACACTCATAAATTGTAAATTTTATTGGTGCCACTTTCAACACTAATAATACTCACTTTTATTTATGCTAGTGTTAACATTGATAAAAGCCTCCCCTGATAAGAAATATGTGTGCTTGGGGGGGATAGCGTTGATGGGGGTGAATAGAGTACCTAAATAATAATAATAAATATTTCTCTAGTTTTATCATTGATTTCTAGCACTGATAAAGGCACCCTTTATCATTATTAAAAATCATTGATAAAGGCCCCTCATATCAGCCCTAAAAAAGAATGATAAATGGAATTTATGCAATAGATATATTATAGACTTATGAACCTAATGATCCATATCACATTTTTTATTTAATTTTAATTTTTTTAAAACTAACTAAAGTGAATGTAAACATCAAAATGGAATATCAAAATTATTAGAATAAAATTACATTACATTTTATTTTGAAAAACAAGAAAAAATCATTTTTAATGGTGCTGTTGTTTTAAATTTCACTCCAGCCCACAAGGTCCCCTATATTTATAGAATTTAGAAAAATTAATTATATTAGACATCTTCAGTTATGAGAAAAAATTATTCAATTTAATTTTTTTTATTTTTTTTATCATTAAATATTATATATAATTTTGAAACTTGTGTATATTTATTATATATATTTTTTATTTATTTTTTATAACTATTTGAATGTTTGATGAATTGAATGATTGGAGAAAAAATCATACTAGACATTCTAAAAAAATTAATATATATTTTTAAATTTAATATTATTTATAAAAATTAAAAAATAATTATCTTTTATTTTTGAATTTTAAATTTTTTATTTAATGTGATCTTCTTATTTATTTTCAATTTATCGAAATTATATTAAATTGTTTTTATAATTTGGAATACAATATTTCACTACTAAAAATTAGTCAAAAAAATCCCTAATCCTTATGAACATTTATCAAAATATAAATGTATAATTATATTATGTATATGTGTGCGTGTAGTTTTAATTATATTTTTATGTTATAAAAAACATAAAGTATATGAGAAGATATCTATGTGTTTGTGTTTATATTCAAGGGAAAGTTTCACTAAAATAGATTAAATATCAGTCAAAACAAGAGAAGTAAACCATTTAGTAAAATTTGGAACCCAAACCTGAGAACTATTATTCATTCATCACCTTTATAAATGATGAGCAACATGGTTCCCTTCTATTCGAGTGAATTAAAAATAGTAAGGAAATTTACCGGGAAGAAAATGAATCCTCTTCAGAATCATATCAAATTTTTGTAATTATTTGGTACGGTCTGAAATGGCATGAAGGATATTCTAATAATCACATTCCAAAATAATATCATATCAACCATGTTCCAATGATAATTCAAAAACCAAAAGAATCACTAATAAATAATCGTGAATATTTGGAAATTCCATTAGTCATAATTAATAAAAATTGATAAAGGGGTGTTTTCATTATCACTATAAAAATAAACTGAAAATGGGTATGTTTATCAGAACTAAAAAATAACAGACAAAATTACCACCTTTATTATCACATTTCCTAGTATTTATAAGGGTTATATTTATCAGTGATTTTACCTAGAGATGATAACAGAGACCTCTATAAGTATTTATTTTAGCACTGATTATGGGTGATCTTCTTCGAAAAAATTATATACTTTAAAAGGCATATTTAATATTGAGATATATTAAATACGATTTATTTAATATTAAATTTGTATTTACACTTAATATGTCATATATTTAGTGAAAATTGGTTTATAAGTTAATAAAAATTAAAAATTAAATAAAAATATTAGTAATTAATATTAATAAATATTTAACAACATTTTTTTATATCAATATAAATTATTTTTTAAATTTGAAATATATATCAAATAACAAATATTTAATTATTAATTAAACATATGAACTAAATATGTATTTACACTTCATATGTCATAGAATAGCTTCACACATACACATATGAAATAAATTCAATTTTATATAAACATAAATACACAAATAAGAAATTTTTAATATTATAATTTTATATTTTTATTTATTAATATTTAATATTTAATATATTTTATTTTTAATTCTTAAATTTTATTTATTTTTTAAATTTTTTATTTAATATATAATATTTTTTATTGTTTAATATATATATATATATATATTACTATATTTATTTCTTATTATTTATTTCATTAATAAATTTTTAAAAAATTTATTTTTTTTTAATTTTTTTAATTTGTATTTTCTTTAAAAAAATTATAAATTTATTCATTTTAAATATCAAATTTCAAATATTTAATTATTAAAATTTTATAATTTTAAAATGGTTCAAATTTATAAAATTAAAAAATGTATTTATTTTCATTTTAATATATATTCATTTTTATTTTTAAAATTTTATTTAATTAATCATGCTTATTTAATTTTAAAATATTTTCTCAATTTATTCATTTATACTATAATTTCACTCATTTTTAACATTCATTCCTTTAATATTTTTTATTCATTAATAAAGTTAATTTTTCGAAAATATTTTTCTAATTTATTCGTTTTAATATTTATTCATTATTTATTTTGAAATATATTCATTTATAATATTTTTAAAGAAAATTTTATGAGAAATTACAAGCTAGAAGAAAAGATCTCATCCTTTTTTTAGAAGGTAGAAGAAAATATTCACAAGGTAATGGAATGGGTCAAACCAAAAGACCTTCCCTCATCCACAAAACCATTTTAAGAGTCAAAAAATGAAGGATCATTTTGAAATCCATAGTTCAAATCATCAGTAATTTCCCCACCAACTGTGAATTAGTTTGATTGATAATCCTAAGAATCATTTCCTTATACCTTTCTTACTCTGGGGTGGGCTTGACCGTTAGATAATTAGAGGATCTGGTAGAAACACTCCTTGGCAGTGATGAATAGTCCTTCCATGGCCTTCTTTTTAGAGGGGCCATATTTGAAACTTCCTTACTGCTTGTCGTTCACGTACTATTTATGTTAAATTCAATAAAGGAAATAGTTCCTCCACTTTTTAAAGGTTAAGTGGCATCTAATAAAATTATATGGTGCTCTTTATCACTTTAATCATCCGAGATGTTGCCCAATTTATTAATTTTTTAGAAAATTGTATTTTTTTTAGTCATCATGGATAGCACTGCGGTAGTCCAAAACCACATATTCATATTGTATGCCCTCAACTTGCCTCGTATTATGAGGATTCAAGGCTTTACTAAAGTCCGAATCAACAAGATAACCAGCAAAAGAAAATCCTTGCTCCTAACTGATTCCATAACCAACCTGTTCACCCTCACCAGGAAAAGAAACCACGTCCAAAAAAGTAAGCCCACCATGTTCCTAAATTTCCCTCTCACTGACATTACTATAGATAATAATAATATTTCCATCCTTTACCAATTCAGATCCCACGAGATTAAATTGAATCTCAACTCTAGCTTTAGAAAAACCTAAAGAAAAAGTATCACGATCAACCTTTGATATTATCTTCTCTATAATATCATTCCGAACATAAGAGGTCCCATTGCGGACTCCATCCGGAGATTTATCATTCAATAGAACCCATTTTTCCTTAAAATATACATTTTAGAATTAAATTACATAGAGGCATACACATCAACCCCATTGAACAAGGTCTATCTAAGAGCATTTTCATCATGAAAAAGAGATTTTGGCATCATTTTTGACTTCCTTCGACAGTGAGTGGATGGATGTCCCTTTAGCCCAAACCTCTCACAAGAGACCATCCTCTAACATAACATCAGTGAGTGAACAATAGCCATAAAATCATTACAAAATAAGGGATTTCTCTCATTATCAACATCAACTTGAATAGCATATTTGGTGATGGATAGAGTTAACATATCAATAATCGTTGATGTAATGGCCCAGACCATCCTAGTCCTTTAATTTTCTAAATTATGGTGCTTGGGATGCCTTGGAAATAAGTCCATATCTGAGGAGCAATGTGTGGGTTGTAGGATGTCAAATTTTTGTCACCAAACGGTGACACCGATCAGTGTATTCCCGATCGGTGTGGCAGATATCGATCGGTGCCATAGAGGCTTGTCGGGTTTTCTTTCCCCAGTTTTTTCTATAACGCCAATTTTAATCCTTTTAACATTTTTAAAGTGGTTTAAAGCAATTTTCATCCCTATAAACAATGTTTTAAATCCCCTAAGATTTCGGATACCCTCAACAAACTTGTTTTCCTTTCTTTAAATGAAATCCCTTAGAACAGAGCTGTTATGGCCACCCCTCCAATGTGAATTATTAAATAACAATTAATCACATCATGTGTAACTATCCAATCATGTGGTGAAACAATGATCCACCCTTATAGTCTTTCAATATTTTCATATTCCGTAACTCTAGAAACTCTCCTTTTATCGCACTAGAATTATTTCCTTTTTCTTCTTGGCTGGTTTCCTTCCTTCCTTGGTGAGTTGGTGTCCCCTTTCCTGAGGCCAGTGGTACACCGGTACCAGTGCCTTTCCTGCTCATTATTTCAGTCCTCCGAGTTCCTCCCCTGCAAGTTATGCATCCCCAGTTGTTGGTTCCAGGAGAAAAACATCGATTGTTGATCATCTAGATGGGGTATTTCCTTCATCTCTCTTAAATATGTATCATGCGGGGTGGGTATGATAGTGTTCCCTATGGGAATGGATGAAACCAAACCTTAACGAAGATAATAAATTTATTTAAATAATGAACAGGTGTCTTTGATATTTCTGTTGTACTCTTTTATATTTTCCAATATGTTTTGAATTGAATGGGATTATGTCCACTAAAAATTGTGGTCGTTGGTGGTCCTTTCTTGCACACTAATGAACTTATGTTTTCTGGATATTTATGAGATTGAATGGAAGTAACATGGAAACTCGTTAATCCCATAAACACAATTGAATAAATGGATTCTCAATGAATAAAAATCCTTGTGTGTTCAACCTGGTTAACCCAACAGAAAGAAGAGACTAAATTTAATGGTGTTTTTAAATATGAAAACTTCTCTAGCCTTGTTCTGGTGATGTTTACGGTTGATGCTTCTGAGATGATGTAGATGGGGATGGGATCCTATATTGTTGTGCAGTTGTTGGTTTGTGGATCGGAGGTCGTGTGGGGCCGTATATTGAGGCTTGGTTTTGTTGCAGTACTTTAAGGGATCTTACGGATCCCTTTTGTTGTTGTGACTTTACAAGAGAACTGGGTGTGAAATCTTAAATTACTGCCTGGATTTTTTTCTTCCTTGGCTTTTGGATATGCCCGTTAGTTTCTTGGTAGTGAATAATTATCTAAATGGAATCACTTGAATATGAAAACAAGAATGGGTTCAATGGGGAATTGTTTTTCGTGAATGAGTTGTGACACAATTGTGTCTATGGTGATTATTAGGAATGAGTAGTAATGAGGGTGTTTGTATATGGGATGGTTTTTGAACCCCTAGGTTGGGATGAGTTCTTGTTACCTATATGTAAATTTATTTTTTATGTTTCTTATTCATGCCCCACCCAAGTTGAGCACTTCGTGCCAAACATCCCCATTTCATGGGGGAGGGTGTTTTTCTCAACACTCCTATGAGTGTTTGGTTATTAGCTTCCATTATTCTCCATTTATCGAGTATCCCAAGACTCTTTAGGTAGGCTATGATGGCCTAAGGTCTATTATAGCCCATGATTATTTGGGCAGGGTAGTTTTGGTGGTTGGCCCAAGTGTGTGCAGGCAGGTTGTTTCCCATGTGTCTTTGGGATGGGGCCCAAGTGTCTCCAGACATGGAGGTAGTTGTTCTGGACCACGTGTTTGTGAGAGTGTTTACGTTTGGTTTTGGACTAGGTGTTTCCAGGAAGGATGTGTGGTTGTGGTAGCCAAGGTGTGTGCGGGGGGGTATGGCAGTGGGACTGTGGTGAAAATGGAAGGGAATGTATGACGTGTATGATGTCTTCAATAACCAGTGGTAAAGTGTTGTGGGGTACCTAATCATTGACGTTTTATTACTATTACCTTACTTAACTTGCGTTATTTGGGGAGTGTGCCTTGGTAAGGTTTGGGTGGATAGTTTCCATGATAGGTGCTTTGGTTATCTCCTTTTCTCACAGGGTATTAGTATGCCTCCTCACTTGTTCATGAGAGCATTTGGTTTTCCCTACTAAGTATTCTTGTATACTCACCCTACGTATATAAAGCTGCTTTCATGTTTCCAAGAGGACTTCAGGGATTGTGTTGGACCGTACTAGTTCAGACTTCAGGATATTTGATGTTGTTGATTTTTATTCTTTGGTACATTCCTTTGGATTTTTCTTGTAGCTTGTAGCACTTACTTTTAGAACATGCATATGGGAATGGTTTTTTTGGATTTAGATTTACATCCAGTTTTGGTGATTTTTTGAATTTACTAACTTATCTCTCAATCCTAATAAATAAAAAGGGTAATGCCTTCCATCTTGTGTCGAACTCTATACCCTTGGTTCTAGTTGCCACTTCGGGACCTATTGAAGGCGGGTTTCGGGGGTCATTATCTCTCCTTCAACTTGAGTAAGGAAGGGTCTGACAATATGTTATCCTTTCCCTCATCTTGGTGAAGGTGGGTCATGACATAATGGTATCATATGTAGAGGGTTGAGAGATAGGATGAAGCTCGGGGTTAGGCATACTGAGGATTTCATGGGATGGTAGGGAAACCGTGTTAGGAAATCATGGTGTATGAAATATTTTAGGGAATATTGGCTAGGACACTGGATTTTAAGCCCCCTGTGATCTAATGCAAGGAATCTTGACATATTGAATGACCAAGTAAGGCTATAATTATTACAGGGTAGAGACCCTAGGAAAGTTACATGAATCATAATGACTTGATTTCTTATGTGTTCTAGGTGTTCTGGGAATTTAAATAAATAATTAATAAGTTTAAGAAAAAAATTAAAGAAATCTTCTACACTACTCGGACTTAGGAATTCCTTGTTTACTTTATAGCTATGGAACCTGGACGGAGACCATGGGTAATGGGGGCGATAGAGGCCTAAGAGGTTGTTTTAGCTAATCAGTCGAGGGTTTATTGAGAGGAAGAGGATGACCGGTAGCAGAGGACGCTTCGTGCCTTTCAGCGGTAGACCCTCGGGAAGTACGAGGGAAGCATCTCAGACATGGAGACAGAGAGTTGGATCGAGGAGCTGGTGATTGCTCTTAGATTGATCCAGGCACCGGTAGAGTAATAGTATCCTATGACTATAATCCAGATGCAGGGAGTGGAATTTCAGTGGTGGACTCTCTATCTTTGGGAGAAGAATGAGGTTGAAGTTTCATGGACTAACTTCAAGAGGTAATTCTGAGCAGAATACATCTCTTCCATGATGAAGGTGTAAAATGTGAAGGAGGTACTCTCCCTTTAGTAGGGGAGCATGTTAGTAAGAGAGTTGGTAATAAAGTTCAAGGATCTTCTTGGTTTTTTTCTGTACGTTTTTCTCGATGAGGAGTCTCAGGCGAGACATTTAGAGGAGGCACTCCGACCTTCTCTTCAGTATGATGTTACTCCCTTCACCCTATCGATGTTCTTGGAAGTCCAAAAGAAGGCTGAAGTGGAGAGATGATGCACACGCTGGGTGGTGTGCCACGAGAGGGGAGCCATTTGGGCTCGTCAAAGGGGAACATCGTTAGCAGCAAGCCTCCAGCATCAAGGCCTTCTAGGTTTCGGCCAGTGGGGGGTAGGCCTCAGTAGTTCCAATTTCAATTTCCTGGTCCTCTCCCTTTCCTTGCAGGGCTAAGACCGAGGTTCTTTTTCTTTAAAAGTTGTGGGAACATTTGGAATCAGTGCCCGAACTAATTGTAGTATAGTAGGGGTTGGCAGGTTCAGCGCCCACCTCAGCAGCAGTTTCCAGCCATTCCCTTTCAGCAAAAGTAGCTAGGAAAGTGAGCTACCACTCATCTGAGATCATACATTTCAGGATGAGGCTAACCCCATGGTGCTCCTCAATGACCTTGATCAGGGCGTGGTTGTGGAGGTAGTTGAGGGGATGAGGAGCTATGGGTGGGTGGTTTCACACCACAAAGGCAGCTTCTCAAGTAGGGTCGGAAGTCAACTGAGATATGATCATCTTGTTTAGCACTCTTGCCTATGCCTTGCTTGATTCAAGAGCTTCACACTCCTTTGTTATACCCGGTCTACCCCATGCCTTGGTACTAGACATAGAGAGACTCTACATTACCCTGGTGCTGATTATGCTAGTTGGGGGTCATACCAGCCTCTTTGATGTTTGTCAAGGATACAGACAGATGTTAGGGCCACATTAGTCTAGCGGGGATCTTTTTATGCTGCAAATGCAGCCTTACAATGTCATCCTAGGAGTCTACTTGCTATTTTCGGTTCAGGATATTATCGAATTCTTATGAAGAAGAGTCATGTTCTCCGATGAGGATGGATGGTGTGTGGATTTTCTTGGCAAACAGAGTTTTCAGTTTGGGAGACGGTGTGTGGAGCCTCTTTTTTTTCTAATTCGGCCAATATTTCCGCATAATCAGTGGATGTAGAGATGATGGATGTTCTGATAGTTGTCAGATAGTTCCTGGACATTTTTTCCGAGGAGGCTGTGACTTTACCCCCTTGACGTGACATTGAGTTCAGGATAGATTTACATCTCGGTGCCTATCTGATTTTTTTGTCCCCTTATAAGATATTTCCTTCTGTGTTGTGGGAGTTGTAGATTTAGATTGAAGAGATGATGAAAAAGGGTTTTGTCTGACCCAGCGGGTCTCCATGGGGTTCTCTTTTCTTGTTCGTGATAAAGATAGATGGTGGTATCAGGCTATGCATAGACTACCGGAGACTGAACCAGGTAATAGTCAAGAACTATTACCCTCTCCCAAGGATAGATGATCTCTTTGACCAGTTGAGGGGAGAAGGTTGTATCTATAAGATTGATCTACGGTCTGGGTATCACCAGTTAAGTGTGAAGGATAGTGATATCCTCAGGACTGCTTTCAAGTGAAGGTATGGGCACTTTGAGTTCATAATCATGTTGTTAGGTGTTATGAATTCACCTGTTGTGTTCATGGGGCTCACGAACGTTGTTTTCCATGATTTTCTGGACTGGTTAGTCATTGTGTTCATCAATGACATTTTGATCTACTCAAGATCATATGAGGAACATACTAAGGACCTCAAGATGGTCTTGGAGATCCTTCGACATCACCAGCTCTATGGTAAATTGTCCAAGTGCAAGTTCTTGACACGAGAAGTGCATTTTCTTGCACATGGTGTCTCAACAAGGTGTAGCAGTTGATCCGTCAATGGTTTAAGTAGTTGTTACTTGGGAAGTACCCAATAATGCGATGGAGGTTTGTATTTTTCAATGTATGTAAGGCTATTATCGGAGGTTCATACCTGAATTCTCTTGAGTTGCATCTCTAATTAATGCTCTGACCAGAAATAACCAGGCCTTCGTATAGAGTGCGTAGTGTCGGGAAACTTCTAGCTATCTAAAATAAAGGTTAGTCGGTGATCCAGTTCTCAGGTTTCCAGAGGAAGGTGTTTTTTATGAGGTATTTTGTGATGATTCTGTACTTGGCTTGGGGTGTATGATGATGCAGTAGTGGGGAGTGATATCTTATGGGTCTATGCAGTTACATTCTCATAAGTGTGACTATGCCACCCATGACCTAGAGCATGCAGCAGTTGTGTTTGCATTGAAGATGTGGTAGCATTACCTCAGCAGGGATCACATTGTGGTATTTACGGATCACAAGAGTTTGAGGCATATCTGTACCAGGCGGGACATAAACATGAAACAATGAAGGTGGGTGGAGTTTCTTTAGGACTAAAACATTGACATCTCTTACACTAAAGGTAAGGGAGACGTTGTGGCTAATTCCTTGAATAGGAAGTCATGGAGGGAAGATATTCAGGAATCTGTGGATTCTTGGAAGCCAATGGAGGAGTTGATTACCCTACACCTGGTTACTAGGGTGGATAGTAGTAGAGGTTGTTTGTTTCGGATGACAGTGTAGTCCTCTCTGTTGTGGCTGGTGGAGGAGTCTCAGTGGGGTGACATGGAGAGTGAAGTGATGCGTGATCGGGTTAACCAAGGAAATGCTCTAAAAGGGTGGTCGAAGGATGGTCAGAATCATCTGCTTTTTCTAAGGAATTTGTTTGTTCCATAGGCGGTGCACAAGGGAGTTCTTCGTGAGTCCATAACTCACTTGTAGCGGTACACCCTGGAGTTTCCAAGATGTACTGAGGCCGGATGGGACAGTTTCGGTGGCCTGGAGTGAAATGGGAAGTGGTAGAGTTCGTGCCAAGGTTCTTGGTGTGTCAGAAAGTGAATGTTGAACACCATGTCCTAGGAGGTTTTTTGTAGCCTTTATATGTCCCCGAGTGGAATTGGGATGTCATCTCAATGGATTTCATCACAGGACTACCTAGGTTTCAAGGATGATGTGATGCTATCTGGGTAGAGGTGCACCAGCTAACGAAATCAGCTCACAACCTGACAATCCAGAAGTCAAGTGTGGTGGATGACATATCATGGAGATATGTGAATGAGGTGGTGCAGTTTCATGGATTTTCGAGGTCCATAGTCTCGGATAGGGATGGATGGTTTACCTCATGAGTCTAGAGGGGATTACAGCATGCTTTTGGCACCCAACTATGTCTTAGCACATCTTTCCACCCCCAGACAGATGGGAAGACAGATAGAACCATCCAGACATCCAAGGATATGGTACGGGCATGTGTTTTGGACTTCGGAGGATCATGAGATTGACAATTTCCCTTAGTATAGTCTGCCTAAAATAATATCTATCAATCTACTATTGGCATGGAACCCTTTTAATCCTTGTACGGGAGGACGTGTCATTCTCCCGTTTGCAGGACCGAGGTTGGGGAGGTAGGTGTTCTTGGCCCATAGGTAGTGAAAAGCACAACAGATAAGGTTCATCATGTGCATGAGAGGATGAAGGCATCCCAGGACTAGAAGAAGTCATATGTCGATCGTATGAGGAGTCCCTTGGAGTTTGAGGTTGGAGACCATGTATTCTTGATGGGTTACCCTCAACATGGGCAGTGAAAGTTCGACAAGGGGATCAAGCTCTCTCCTAGGTTCATCGGGCCATTAGAAGTGTTGGGGAGAGTTGGTGAGGTGGAATATCATCTGGTGTTTCCACCTCAGTTGGAAAAGATCCACGATGTTTTCTACATCTCCCAGCTTTGTCTATATCAACACGTTGACTCCCATGTCATTGACTGGGGATAGTAGGATATGAGGGACGATTCTACTTTTGTGGAGTGACCAGTGAGGATCAAAGATCAAAAGGAAAATGTGTTTGTGGATGAACCATTCCTTTGGATTGTGTGTTGTGGAGGCCTGGTGGCCTCGAGGAGAGTACTTGGGAGCGAGAAGATCAAATGCACACCCAGTACTCAGAGCTGTTTTGAGTTGTTATTTTGAGCCTTCCTGGTTGACCTGCTGTGATGTAATACTGACCTTATTGGTTTTTTATATGATTTGTTTCTTTACCTTATGAATGTTTATGAAAAGTTCTGATATGTGTTGAAGGGAGAACTTGATCCCTAATTAAGACGTATTAAGGTGGACGTGATTAAACCGGTATGGACGAGTCAGTGCCGCCCAAAGAGGACAGTATCTTGAAATAGAGCAAAGAACTCCCTGATCTATGCGTCAGGACAATTTGATCCTTGGGTTTAATATGGCTGTTTGGGGTGGTTTTTTCCTGGGAGGAATCTTATAGAGTGGTCGTTCGAGTTACTCTTGTATTCTCGATGGTGAGGATAATTTTGAGAGGTATCTAATGTAATGGCCCAGACAATCCTGGTCCATTACATTGCCAAATTCCATTTCTTCGGATGAAATGGACGTATGTCCGAATCCGAGGGCTAGCATGTGGGTGGAATGATATCATTGTGGTGTCACCCATTGGTTACACCAATCGGTGCAACACTGATCAGTGGGTCATCGATTGACGCATCATCGATCGGTGTGTCACATATCAGTGTCTCACTGATCACTGTCTCAACGATCAGTGTCTCACTGATCAGCGTCGTAGAGGCTTGTCAGGTTTTCCTTCCCTAGTTTTTCCTATAACGCCACTTTTAAGTCTTTTAACCTTTTTAAAGTGTTTTAAAGTCATTTTAGCCCCATAAACAACATTTTAAATCCCCTCAGATTTGTGAGACCCTCAACAAACCCATTTTCCTTTCATTAAATGAAATCTCTTAGTTCACATCAGTTCTGGCCACCCCTCTGGTGTGAATTATTAAATAACATTTAATCCCATCTTGTGTAACCGTCCAACCGTGTGGTGAAACCATGATCTACCTTTAAATCTGTTCAAGATTTTTGATATGCCGTAACTTCAGGATCTCATCTTCTTATCGCACTATATTTCATTCATTCTTCTTCTTGGATGGTTTCATTCTTTCCTTAGTGCATTGGTTTCCCCATTCCCGGGGATAATTGTGTACCTATGATGGAGCCTTTCCTACTCATTCTTGGAGTCCTCTGAGTTCTTCCCCTGCAAGTCGTGCATCCACAGTTGTTGGCACCAGGAGAAAAAAATTGATCATTGGTCATCGAGGTAGGGTCTTTCCTTCGTCTCTCTTAACTGTGTATCATTCGGGGTGGGTATGATAGTGTTCCCTATAGGGATGGATGAAACCAAACCTTACCAAATATAATAAATGGATTTAATGAATGAATGGGTGTTTTTGATAATTACGCTACACTCTTTTGTCTTTTCCTATTTTTTGTGAATTGAATGGGATTATGTACACTAAAAATCATGGTCATTGGTGGTCCTTTCTTTCACACTAAGGAACCTAAATTTTCTAGATATTTATGTGATTGAATGGAAGTAACATGGAAACTGGTTAATCACATAAACACGGCTGATTAAATGGATTCCCAATGAATATGAATCATTGTGTGGTCACCCCAGCTAACCCAACTGAAAGACAGGACTAAATTAATGGTGTTTTTAAATTTGAAAACTCCCTAGCTCTGTTCCGGTGATGTTTATGATTGATGATTGTGAGGTGATGGGGATGCGGATGGGATCCTCTATTGTTGTACAGTTGTTAGTTTGTGAATCTGAGGCCATGTGGGTCCGTATGTTGGGGCTTGGTTTGTTTCGAGTACAGTGAGGGATCTCGCGGATCCATTTTTTTGTTGTGACTTTACAAGAGTACCAGGTGTGAATGCTTAAATTTTTTCTTGGTTTTTTTCTTCCATGGCTAGTGTCTATGCCTGTTAGTTTCCTAGTTGTGAAAAATTATCTAAATGAATCATTTGAATATGAAAACAAGAATGGGTTCAATGGGGAATTGTTTTCCGGGAATGATTTGTGACATGATTGTGTCTGTGGTGCTTATTATGAATAAATAGTAATGAGGGTGTTTGTATATGGGCTGGTTTTGGAACCCCTAGGCCGGGATGAGTGCTTGTTACCTATATGTATAATTTAGTTTTTATTTTTCTTATTCGTTCCACAACCAAGTTGAGAACTTCGTGTCGAACACCCCCATTTCATGGGGGACGGTATTTTTTCCAACACTCCTATGAGTGGATAGTTATTATCACCTTTTCTGCTCCCTTTCCCAAGTAGCCCAATACTCTTCAGGTAGGTTGTGACAGCCTGAGGTCCATTATTGCCCAAGATTCTTCGGTCAGGGTAGTTGTGGTGGTTGGCCCAGGTGTGTGTGGGCATGTTGTTTCACAAGTGTCTTTAGGATGAGACCCAGGTGTCTTCAGGAATGGTGGTAGTTGTTCTGGACTAAGTGTCTGCGGGCACGATTACATGTGGTTGTGACCTATGTGTTTGTATGCGAGATGTGTGGTTGTGGTATCCTAGGTGTGTGTGTGTGGGGTATGGAAGTGGGACTGCGGTGAATATGGCATGGAATGTTTGACACGTAGGATGTCTTTAATAACCCATGGGAAAGTGGTGTAGGGTACCCTAACATCGATGTGTTATTACTATTACCTTACTTGACTTGCGTTATTTGGGGAGTGTGCCTTGGTAATGTTTTGGTTGATAGTTTCCATTATAGGTGCTTTAGTTATCTCTTTTTCTCAAGGGGCATTAGTATGCCTCCCCACTTGTGCACAATAGCTTTTGGTTTTCCCTACTAAGTATACCTGTATACTCACCATACGTATATAAAACTGCTTTCAGGTTTCTAATAGTACTTCACATATCATGTGGGATGGTGCTAGTTCGAACTTCAGGACAGCTGTTGTTGAATCTTTTCTTTCTTTGGTACATTCCTTTGGAGTTTTCTGGTACCTTGTAGCAATTACTTTTGAAACATTATTATGGAAATGGATTGTTTTGGCTTTACTTTTACATCCAGTTTTGGTGTTGTTTGGGATTTACCATCTTATCTCCCGATCCTACTAAATAAAAATGGTAATTCTTTCCATCATGTGTGTGACTCTATACCCTTGGTGCTTGTCGCCACTCTGAGACCTATTTATGGAGGGTTTCAGGGTTCATTATCTCTCCTCCAACTTGAGGATGGAAGGGTCTAGAAATCCATTATACCATCCCTCATATTGGTGAAGTTGGGTCGTGATAGTTGAGATGAGATCAATCTCCACTAATATCTTGGAGAAATTCCCAAACCACACATTCTCAATTTCCTTATCAAGAAGAATGGGATTTCTAATTTCAATACCAATATCGTGAAGAAACCTTGGATGCTAAAGGAACCAATTGAGTCCATAAAGACAAACCCATACCTGAGAGAAGGCATTTCTTTCCTATGAAACAATGGAATCCAAATGAAATCCAGGTAGATAAAGTCAACTGGGCTTCAAGAACATAGATCCAACACTCCACACATGAATCTTAGAGTCCTCCAAATATAAAAGGAAGTAACAAAAAACACTCCAAGGGAGATGAATCTCCAATCAGAAAATACCCACAAAATTGAAATACAAGATAAATTCTATTATTTCCTAGGTGGATTATACTCATGTTTTATACATTATTATTCATTAGTATATTTAATATTTTTCATATTTAAAGATAGAAATACTAATATATATATATATAATTATTCATTAAATATAATGATATATTAAAAAATATTTATTTACATTTAATAAGTCATATATTTAGTGAAACATGGTAAATAAGATGGAAGCGATAATTTTACATGAGAAACTACAACCATGAATTGATTTTTATTCAGGAATCAAAAAAATTTGGAACCTAGTATCAATTATTATAAGAGAAAACATGAGTATAATCCACCTAGGAAATAATAAAATTTATCTTGAATTACTCACTTGATAATGACCATGAAAGGATTTGTTGCTTCATTCCCCACTCAGTAGTCGATCATAAAATTCTTGTGGCGATACCAAAACACTAAACATATATATAAAACACACAAACACACAAATATATATGCATACAATATATATATATATATATATTAAAAAAACATAGATCCTATATATATAATATATAGAGAATATATAATTCAAAGTAAATGGGACGAAAATAATATATAACATTTATAGGGATTAGGAGAAAATGATTCTTAGGGAATTTACTCTTATTATATTAAAATAATCCTATAAAATTGATATATAAATGGTGGAAAATATACCTGGGTGATGGGAAGAGAGTTAAAAAATTCATGGATTCTTATTCCATAAACAATGTTAAATATTTCATACAATTCACCAACACTAATCAGAAGCACAACATCATGTATGGTGAAATCAGGTCAGTGATAAACACATGGAATATTGTCTTAATGTTTCCAAAGTTTTCCATTAACATCTATATACACTTTTTATCTCATGATAAGAAAATTAAAAATTTTAACTATAAAATTAAAAAATTGGTCTGTTGAATACAATACCCCAAATTTAGGTCATGGTGTAGTACAGAAAATATAAAATGATACATAAATTAATAAATATAATATTTGATATCAAACAATGTTGTGAAAGAAACTATTTTATAATTTTTATGTTACCTTATTTAAATATATAGTTATTAAATGAAAAAATACCTCAATATGCCTATCACACTGTGGAGATTCAGATTTTTAAATGGAATAATAGAACATGAAATCTAAAAAATGTCCAGTTAAAATAATTATGGGAAGTAATGTGTAGATATAATACTAAAAATCAAGGGGTTTTCATATAGGTAAAGGATTATAATTCACATATGACCTAGAGAGATTTGTATTTCTAAACTGTGAAGTAAAAAATGGATGGACAAAAACCATACATGTGATGCATAGAAAGACTCAATATTGTAAGTAAAATCTACAACCTTTTAAGGGATTCTAAAAATTATAGGATGTTTTGTAAAACCATTTTATAAGATTTTTTAAAATATAATGTGAAATTTAAAATTTTTGTTATTGGGTTTATAAAAAAAAATAATTGAATTTTTTCTCATAGTGTGGTATAAATAATTCTAAAATATGAACCTCTAAACTAATTGTAATACACCATTGAAAAAATATTAAATATACCCAAAATTGAGAAAAAAATTTATTATTAATTAGTTCTATAAACAGTGGGAAACACATGCCAGATTATCTTATTGACTCTAAACACATCCAATAACCTCTACTAAATTATGTATCTCATTATAGGTAAATTAACATTTTTAGCTATAAAATAAAAAATATATAGTGTGTTGAATTTAATACTCCAAATTAACATCTTATTAGAACACTAAAAATATGGACTAATAAATAAACTAGTAAATATAAATGTATGGAGTACAATAATGTAGTAAAGGGATTCATTTTATAATATATGTGTTGTGGTATTCATGTAAAATATAGTTGAAAAAAAAAACACCCTATCAGGCTTGAGTCCCTTTAGATATTCTTTTTTGAAACTGAATCACATGATATGGAATTTATAAAAGGTACAGCTAAAAACACTATGGGATGCATAATATATAAAGAAGATAGAGTATTAGGGGGTTCAAGGATAAGGTTTTAATGAAATAAATAGTAATAAACTGTACAGATTAGTATTTCTCAACTATAATGTAGAATATGGAAGGAGAAAAATCATACCTCTGATGTTGAGGAAGACTTGGTATTGTAAGGTAAAGATGAAATATTATAAGGAGTTCTAAAAGTTGTAGGATGTTTAGTTAAACCATTTTATAATATTTCATACCATTTTCTGTCTTGCTTTAAGAAAAGCTATCAATGTGTCTATTTTTCAATTTTTTAACATAATCTACTTTTTATTATACAAAATAACCTACTAAAAAAATTACAAAAAAATATATCATGGTCATTCATAAAAAAAATACATAAATCATGATAATTACCAAATGCTGTATGGGTGAGATGATTATAATTAAATGTGGATTCATTTTAAAAATAAAATAGATTCATCTGCAATTGAGAGTTTGGGGATGATGAACTCACATAGTATATTAAATATAAAAACACAAGATCTAAATTTGAATCATAAGGAATTCCCTAAAAATGAATGATGATAAAAAATGAATAATATGATTAAATAGTTTTGGAAATAAAAATTGAACGTGAAGAATCATTTTTGGTTAAAGTTGATTCCTAAAAGTAAATGGACATATTGCCTAATGACTTGGAATTATTAGGTATATAGAAGATGACATTGTGTCTACCTTTATTAAAATACTAATTTTCATGACTAATCTTCTCCACCCTACTATCAATCGTGGTATATGGGATGTGATTAATCCAAATAATAATTAGGTAATACCTCTATATATATCCATTAGTCCAAAGGGAGAATCTATACATGGGAATGATGTGGGAAATGATGGTTTGATAGAGTAAAATAAAGGATATGTCATGGATTGAGTGAATTTCATTGAGGATGGACAAATAAGGGGAATGGTAAAACCTAAATTACATGGGATCCATAGAATTATAAAAACTCACTAGTGAGGTAATGAGAGAATCCCTAGGGAAATGATCTAAGCATGGAGATCAACGGTGTGAAATAAAACTGTCTAAAGGTAAATATATCATAATAAAATTATATGATAATACATACAACCAATTTAAATACACATGGTTCCTCGTGGTTATTAATGAAACTCTCATGAAAATCCTAGATCTATAAAATATTTAGTGTTCCTTTCTCCTATAATTAATTCCACATAATAATGAAGGTTTAAAAATGAAACCAGAACAAATGTATGGATCAATACATGTCCTGGTATCAATGGAGGTGGTTAGTGAAAATTAAACATTGATATGAAATCATAGATCATTTAAAGGTTATATGAAAAATCCATGAAAATTTTATAGAGTAAAAATATGTCTATAAAACTAGTTGATATAGTTGATTTGGAATTATTGGGTGTGTACATATCATTATAGTATTTTTAGTCATCTATGTTCACATATAGAATATTTTATTATATCTTTCCAGTAGAGTTTATTAAAATTAAATATTTTATTTGTTTTCTAAAATATAATTTAAAAAGTAAATGTGGGTAAAATATTAAATTAAAAAGGAGAATTATGCATCCAAATGAAGTTTTTAAATCCTCAAAGATTGATTAAATTAGAAATTTATAATTCCCTAGACTACACTTGCTACAAAGGCATAGAATAATATTAGCACAAGGTGATCCCCAAGAGATTAGGGAACACAATGATGAACCATTCTTGACCAATGGGTGGGTCATCACAATTTCGATTTATTTTATTTAAACTAATTAAATAATGAAAAATAAATAATTAAAATTCATACAGAAGGATATGAGAGAGAGAAATGATAGAAATCAGTTTCCATGGGCGGTTGTGCAAAAAAAAATCATGAATGCACTTGAAAAATATTCATACTCATTAGACACAAAATTAATCAATTTTATTGATAAATTAAATGTTAAATCACTATAAATCTTTCTAATAACCTAATTTTTCTAGAATAGATGAATTAAAATACTAGGACACGTTAGGATCAAATTGAAAAAGAATAAGAATAATCCAATTCAATGGTCCTAAATTAATAACCTTTATCATGTTGGGTTTATTATTCTATCAAATTCACTTGGTCCATGATTTAATAACAGATATATAAATAATTAGTTTAATCATAACACCAATTTAATAGAATCATTGAAAAAGTTAATGAAGAAATTTAAAAAAAATTTATACACCCATTTCAACTGATTCCACTCTCCCATATAGATTTATCCAACCATCGTTGGGTGATCTCCAATGATGAATAACTGCAAACCCATAAGAGAGGGAATCTATTATAAAGAATGAGAAATAAATAAAATAATATAAACTGAAATTAAACTAATTAGAATCCAATGATACATTAAATTAGATTAAAAGAAAGTATACAGAAAACCCAACTATAAAGAATTATCTCCGGGTTAGAACCCTAGTAGTGGCCTCTATGTGGTCAAATCCTTTCGCCTAGAATTAATCTCCTTTTTTATTACCATAAAAATTTATTTATAACCCTATAAGTCATCCTTGGGTTTCCACAAGTCAAAAATGTCATAAAATATTCATTATAGGCCAAGCCTATAAATTCCCATTGAAAATTATTCAAGCAGTTCATATACATCCCTAACTAGAATGTCTCACGGTGTAAAACATATACACATCAGGAATGTTTTGGTATCTCCTCCATTGTGTTTTTTTTTACTTCATTCCCTATAATCACTTCATTGCTTGTAATATATTCACTTCTTGTACTTTATTCATGATGCTAATTCTTGTTTTCTAGCCCTGGAAGCTTCGTCTCATCTTGTATCATCAATTTCAAGGCTTAAAAACATCTCATGGATGTCCTATATCCTAAAATTATTATTAATATGAAAAACATGAACTTTTTTACTCATTTTTTATATTTTATCCATCTTCATTTTCTGGTGTCTCCCTACGCTGCTTCGCTTCATGGTGTAAAGTTCCTTTATCTTCCAAAAAATGTCATTATTTATTCAATATTGTTATAAATGCATGTCCTCCAAAAACATAAATAGATAATTGATATAATTCATGAATATAATATTTAGTCAATAAATATTAAACTACAATTCATATAAAACCACATGATTATATGGATATAAATTAAATATACAAATGAATCACATCAATAATAAGTAAATGTACCCCATGGTAAACCATAATGTTTTCATTATACTAGTAGCATACCTTCAAAAACACATTAGGCGATTACTATTAAAAATGAGATCTAAAAACTCCTAAATCAAATAGATTATCATCCTAATGAAACATTTGCCAATAATCATGTAAAATATATATATTAAATTCATAAAATATATCCAGATGAACAAAACACTAGTTTATAGGAAAAAATTTTAATTACATAAATTATTCAAGGTATTGAAATAGATATTTATAAAAAAAATTATTTCAATTAAAATATCATATAATTGGATACATTGACCAGAAATCAAGAATTACAATTTCACAATTCTCTCATATTCAATTTAAAGTGGAAATATCTTAGAACCTCACTAGGTTTCCACAAACAACCACCTAATATTTTATAATTCCATTGAGGGATCAAAACAACCGACAAGAAAATAAAAAATGAACAACTTACATTACAATAAAAACTATAAAATATTCAAATATACTGAAGAAGGGAGTTTTATTTGGATAAATATCAGCTAAAATAAATAAAAATAGAAACAACTATATTAAATTTTATGGAAAATTATTTAACAAACTTTTCATGATTTGATGTTATTGTTAAAAATTATTGAAACCACTAAATTCAAATTCATTATGAAAAGATAGAACCCTAAATAAAATAATTAAATCTAACTTTAAAAATAATTTAAAGAATATGGAATTCATTTGTTCTTTAATTTTTTTCATGTACATGTCAAAATATTCTTCATTTTTATCCTAAAAAAATCATAATTAAATTATTTTATAGCACACCATACTTCAATTCAAATGATAATAGTTGAAAAAAAATATTTCAAAATAGAAAAAAGAAATAATAAATAGTAAATTGATATAAAATATTTTTATTGTCCAAACGAATACAATAAAAATAGAATATTCTAAGACTTATATGTAAAATTTCACAAAATTTGTTTAATGAACACCAACCATTGTTATATACTAAAACAAAAAAATGAGAAATAAAAAGTAGATGGGTGAGGAGAGTATAATTAAAGATCCATTGAATCTGTGGATCGATGTGGGTGGGTTTCAAGGTAAAGGGGATGGATTTCAGGTGATACTACACATCAAGAATCCTTAAGAAGCATCAAATATCTTTAGAGGAGAAAAATTCTAATTTTGAGTGAAAAATAATATATTCATTGAGTAGGATGCGGATAAGATAACTATAGATCCATAATGCATCAACAGATGAATATTAGAGAGAAATATTTATTTTAGAGTTGTTGTCCAAAATTTATATTTCCCATATATAGTAACATGATGAGAGAAATTTAGAAATTACTATAAGTTCAATTCAAATAGATATAATGATATTGCGAGAAGGTTCAAGTGGAATTTTACATGACATAGTAAAAATTTATAAATAAAATACCCTAGGTTAGTTGACCAAGAGACGATCTTGAAATAGAGAGGGTTTTCTATTGAGATATGGTCCAAGATGTTTTCAAATGAAAAAAATTGTAAAATTATGATTAGGCAATAAATCATGGAGGATTATGTAGAGGTCGTTCAGGAAGCATAGAGGTTAGGAGTCAAAATTTGGAAGGGGTGGGATTGGAGGAGATAGGAAAGAATTGGTATAGGAGACTGGGAGGCGTAGTAGGTGGCATGATGAGGTGATCGAACTCAAATAGGGTATGAAATATATTTCTGGGAGGGAGAGTATGATTGAATAGTGAACAAAGGTTTAATGGTTTTGATCAGCTCGAGAGAGGTGAATATCATAAGGGTGGGAGGATCTGTAGGGGCCATGTAAACTAGAGGTGCATTATATATTATATATAATGGATTTATTCAATTTTTAATATTTTTTAGAAATTTTTTTATTATAATAATATATTTAATATATCTTATTTTTAATTGGTTGATTTTATTAATTTTTTATATTTTTATTTAATATATTCCATTTATTAATTTTAAATTTTTTATTATTTATTCCTTTTCAGTTTCTATTCATTTGATATTTTTATCATTTAATACATTTTTAATATTTATTTTTATATGTTTAATCATTAAAAAATAATTTTTTTCATTATAGATTTAATTTATATAATTTATATGTATTTATATTCATTTAAACATTTATATATTTTTAATTTTTTTAATAATCTATATAATTAATAATGATTGTTTATTTTTTCATATTTTTAAAACCTATTGATCTATTAGTATATTGATTTCACTCTTTTCTAGCATTTAATCATTTAATATTATTTAATATTATCTATTCACTAATAATGTTAATTATTTTTTTTATTTTTTATAATTTATTCATTTTTTATATTTATTCCTTTAATAGTTTTCAAATTTATACATTTTAATATTAATTTATGGATATTTATTCATTTTTATTTAATGTTTTTAATATTGTTTTAATGTAAATAATTAATTTTTAATCATTTTCAATTTTTTAAATAACTTTTTGTAATTAAAAAAACCTATTCAATTTTTTATATTTTTGAAGTATATTATTTTTAATTGTTAAATTTCACTCATCTAGAAGACTAATTAATTTAATATTATTTATTAAATAATAATATTCAATGATTTTTGAAATTTTTTTGATAATTTATTCATTTTTAAAATATATTCATTTAATATTTTATAAATTTATTTCAAATATTTTTTTTCATAACTTAATAAATCAATGATAAAATGATTTAAGGTCTTCTAAAATGAAACGTAATAGAGGCACCACTCGCTCCGTTCAAGCTCATGGAACCTGATGGATCCACTACCCTCAAACTTATCGGAAGAATTATCCATCCCAAAACTAAATGTTTGTGGCTCTTTTTACTCATTTTAATTGATCTTTCATTATTTCATTATTTTTAGTTCTTCCACTATAATTGATCATTGAAACCATAAATTCGAATCCCCTTTTTAAAAAATATTTTTCAATGTGTGTCGAATAATTTTTTTGTAAGATTCAATGGTTATTTACTTTTGATCTCTACGGTTCCCTCTCATATTGGTATTTTGGAATGCAGGGATACCATTCACTTTGATTTTCAGGGCTTTTCTTATGTGTCTTTATGTATATATATGTGTATATATTAAGAAATATATAGTGAAATAAAATAATTTTAAATGAGTATATATATATATATATTATATACAAATAAATTTATTATAGTCAAGAAAATTTAATTGCATCATCAGAAATATATTAATTATAATGATATGACACTATTTCTCAAGAAAACAATAATTTTCTATCCTTTTTTTATTAAAATTTTTGTTTTATGGCTTCCTTCAGTATCAAAATTTAGTAGGACTTTATCTTAGGAAAATAATAAAATTTCATTGAAGTGTCAACAAATTTATCCGTTCATTTAGAATATTTTTTATGTCTTTAAAACATAATATTTATATATTTACATAGAAATATGTTTACATACACATATATATATTATTATATATTTAAATTCAAATTATGTTACTTTATTTACATAAAAATTCATATATGAATTATAAATATATGTTGTGTATATTATTCATAAATGATATATATTACTAAACCCAATGGGATGGATATTAATTGAAAATGAATAGATGTTAATCATATGATATAGGAGTATGGGGATAGAGTTAAAGAGTTCATCAAGTTTGCAATAGAGCATTCATACGACCCTTATCAAATATTTTATCTGTACTATCATTATTATTGTTGAAGAAAAATTCATCCAAAAGAGTTGGAAGAACATTTTATTTGACACTATAAAGAATAAATCTAAAATATAGAACTAAACATGGGTAATAATTGAATATACATACTGATTGGGATGATACTTCATTTTACAGATCCTAGGATAATAATAATTGTGTAAATGGTGATAGATATCATATGGAAGAAGTGAGAATGGAAATTGAAGATGGATTTAATGATTTTCTAATGTTATTTGAGAAGATAAATAACTATTTAAATGGAACATTATATAGTGGTTATACTAAATATACAACATTCTCAACAGTGTTAAATCTATATAATTTGAAATATGGAAGTGGATGGAGAGATACAGACATTATATAACTACTTAGTCTCAGGAATGATATGATACCAGAAGAAAATGAACTTCCTTTATCAAACAAATAAAACTAAAAGAATAATATGTCCAATGGGTATGATATTTGAAAAAATACATTCTTTTCCAATTGATTGTACATTTTTTAATCAAGGATCGTGAATCACTTAGAAAATGACCTATGTGTAGCATGGCTAGATACAAGAAAGATGAATCATGTCATTCAAAAATTGTATTGTAATTTTATATCATTCTAAGAATTAGATTACTTTTTGAATGTCAAGAAATTTCTAAACAATTGACAAGGAAATCAGATAAAATAATTGAAGATAGGAAACTACATTCCTATGAAAACTCTCTATACTGTAAGAAAGTTTATTATGAGTATATTGAATTTGTAGATGAGTGAATAAACGTATGTCTTGTGTTATCTATATATAAAAAGAATAATTCTGGTGTAAAAATTAGTACTCATAGTACATGGCCAATTTTTTTAGTAAATTATAACTTTTCACAGTGGTTATACATGAAGTGAAAATAAATTCCGTTATCACTAATTATATATGGACCAAAACAACACCATAAAAATATTGATATCTATTTCAGACCATTGTTTGAATATATGAAATTTATGTGGGATACATGTTCTATAATGTAAGATTTCTATAGAAGTGAATAGTTAAAATTGAGATCCATGTTGTATGGGACATTAAATGACTTCCCTGCTTATGGAAATTTTTTAATCTATAACATTAAAAGAATATTAGGGTGGCCTATTTGTGAGGTTGTTACACACGCATTCTATTTTAAACTCTCCTCAAAGTCTATGTATTTATGACATCACAAATTTTTACCTCAACAATATAAATACAGATCTTAGGAGACATAATTCTATAGAAATATAGAATAAGGTACCACACTGTATCCACTAATGAGGGATAAAAAATTGATAAACTCAAATATATTGAAACAATTTTCGATAAAAAAATAAAAAATCATTATGAAATTTGGTTTGAAAAATATATCAGTTTTATTTGAATTTCTATATTTTAATTTTTTGTATGGATGAAATTTTGATGATTTCATGCACATCGAAAAATATTCATATGATAATGTTATTAGCATGTTACTAAATATATGATACATAATTAAGTATGAAATTAATGCTAGGGTAAAAAACATTACCATGGGGACAAGGGAAGAGTTCACATTAGTGAAGTGTGGAAGAAAAAAATTTCTTCTTCCAGCATCATACACTCTATCTAGAGAAAGAAAATTTCAATTTTGTAACTTTCTTAATAGTAGAAAATCTCCCAGGGGAAATTCATCAAATATAAAAAATTTACTTTCAATGACTAATTTCAAGTTAAAGGGTTAAAAATATATGAATTCCATTTTTGTATGTAAGATTTAATGTATGTATCTCTATGATTTATTTTTTCAAAAAAAATATACAATATATATTGACCAGACTTTTATTCTTTTTCAAATCCCTATGTAATAAAGTTATAATCTCAATGATGTGTCCAATAATGAATTATCAAATTTCAGCCATATTATGTGAAATGGATATTCTATATTGACCATCATTCTTTCATGTAATAGTCTATCTGATGGTTCACTTGGTTTGAGAGGTTTAAATATGTGGTGTTGTAAATTAAAGATGGGAATACTCTATTAAATGGAATTTGAATATTTTGAATGGGTACATCAAGAATTATTGTCATCTATAAGGAAATATTATAGAGAGAGATATTTTTAATAAAGTTTTTTAATTTTGTACTGATTACCTAGGGGATATTGATAGCATTGGTCACCAAAAATCTCATCACATTAGGCATTGTTTGGGTGAATTTATTTTTGGAAGATATGCTATTAGAATTACCATTATATAGTGAGAGAATGTTATCCATTACATTTTACATAATACTATAGAGGTTTATCCATACTTTTAATCCCATATATTAATTTATAGACATTTTAATACATCATGGGATGAAATATGGATATCAAATACTTATAGTAAACAGTTTTTTATGAAGGATTCAAGAACATATTTATAACGAGTTATCTTCAAATATGAATTAAATTTATAAAGGACTTAGATGGCCAACCAGAGTACTAAATGTAAATTTATTATCATATAATTGTTATATAATTAATGTTCATATGTTCTATAATATGAAAATATATTAATTGAGTATGATACAAAACATAAGATTTATACTTTTTGTGGAAACCATGCATGTATTTTGATTCAAGAATAAAAATCTAATATATGAAAATAATTCATATTTCATAATCATAAAAAAAATATGAGTTAGATTATAAAAAAATTTAAGGGTTGATTTTATGTTGAAAATGGGTTAATAATAGAAGTGTGGTTATATTTTATGAATTAGACCTTGTAAAGTCAAATTTTTTGTGGAAGGGTATATGGAAGAACCGTTTATAATAGAATCCCAAGTAGGGAACATATTTTATGTCCCAGATCCTACAATTATTTTTTTATTTTTTCTTTTGTGACTAAAATAGTTACAATTTTGGATATAAATTCAATTTACAATGAGTGTTTCATTTAGAGATCACAATCATTTCACAGTGGTCCCATTATTGATAGTGTCTTGTATATTATAGGGGACCACAAAGAGGGGATTTTTATACTCGATAGAGGGTCCCAATCCATTCATACATTAAAGGGATAAAAATATTTTAGTGTTTTTTAATATAAAAATCTTTCCCTCATATTATTATGTGATCTTTGTGATATTTAAATAATCTAA
The DNA here is from genome assembly GCA_963277665.1 of Viscum album. Classification (NCBI taxonomy): domain Eukaryota; kingdom Viridiplantae; phylum Streptophyta; class Magnoliopsida; order Santalales; family Viscaceae; genus Viscum; species Viscum album. The sequence goes on from OY728140.1 coordinate 1,610,312,958, forward strand.
ATTAAATGGTTAACTACTCATGTAGATAATGAATTCTACCCATACTCATTTCACCAATCCTAAGGAAGAACACACCGGGAATTTTGAAAGTGGGGAACTGTTAGAGGACCAACATCATTTCCATAATAAAATAGTTCTTTATCATCACCATGTTAACTAATTTTATTATGGAATTAATCAAGGGAATATAATTTGAGGATAGATGGAATCAACATAACCAACATGTTGACCCAAACAAGTCAATGTTCCTTAGTTACATTATGATCACAACTAGAATGCATGTGTTGATTGATATAGATACATGTTACAATGTCATTCATTCATTGAGGATATTCATTTAGTAAGATATTAGGGTAATTTCATTACATAATTTCTCCATTTAATCAAAAAATTATATAATGAGATACAAATTTCATTTACATTATTTCTTGGAAAGGGAATTTGTATTATATTTTTATCATAATAAATTTGTATTATTGGTCAGCATAAAATCTCATAGATCCTTTTAGACACTTTTGAAAAAATGGAATCTCAGGGATACTAAGTGGAAATTAAACCCCATCCTATCAGCAATGTATTCACACAATATAAACCAACAAGTATGATAATATTTTAATAGTCACTATGATGAGGAATCATTTTATGTTCATTTTATTTGATAATATTTTATTCTAAATTTTTTATTTTTCCCACTTTTATTTATAATTATTAATTTATAAAATAGATAAGTATTTATGAAAATTTACAATGTGTATCAAAAGAAATATACCACTACCATAAATTAAGGATGGGGTACACTTCACTTGAAAATAAAATAACATGTATTTTAAATCTATACTAAATTTTATATGTGATATGAAGCAACATATGTTCATTTAATTATATTTAGATTGATGATTCAGAATCCAAATATACTTCCATCTCACATCATGTGCTATGAAAGATGGTTTGTGTAAATAAAGTGTAAAAACTTGTACATGAAAACACAAAAACATTATAAGAATCGTTTTTTTGTTTGAAAAAGTAGTATTTGTTATAATTTATAACATTATTTTATAAAAATATATATTTATGTTTTTATTTTTTATACGATTCATACATAAGAATAATTATTGACTCTTCCCAATGAATGACTACTTTATATAGCATTTAAGTGGCTATAGCGATGTGGTCGTGTTAGAGGTTCTAGTTTTGGAGTATAATCTCAAGAGTATTTGAGAAAAAAAATCCATGAGGATATACATATTAGATAATGAAAGGAGTATATGTAAAAATAGATTATTGAAAAGATATTATTGGTTAGTCTAGTTTGGTGGACAAGTATATACAAAAAGGTAAAGGAGAACTTATTGTAAAAAAATTATTAATACATAAAGATCCATATGACCATAATAACTATAAGGTAATAAATTCTCATCAACCACCTACCATACCCAAGGTAATAAATTTTTAATAACTTTTTTCTAAATGTGAATTAAATAACTATTGATAACTTTATATTACAAAAATTATAAAAGGTCAAATTTTATGTGATTTATATATATCATCACCTGCCCATTTAATTATTATGAGGGTCATGGTTTACAACATCCAAGGAGAGATTGTAAATAACAACCAAATAGAAAAAGATCGTGTGAGATTAGTGATTGAAGTTTCTCATGAACTGAGCATCGAGTTTTCTGTTCCTCTTAATGATTAGGATTTCAACGTGATAGATATTACTATTAGAGCATTTGTAGAATGGTTGTTTTATATTATAAAGATACATCATGATAATTAGTTATTCCCTTAAAACATTTCCAAATGGAAAAACTTTAACAGTTGATGAAAAAGTTATAAAATGATGTATGTTATTACATACAGATAAAATGAAGTTGAAATGGAAGGTCGGATCTAAACAATCTAGTGGATAAAACAAGAAATATGATGGGACCTTCAAAGACTATTTTTCACAACTTTAGTTCCAATACCACATATATTAACATTCCATGTTCATGTGGATACAATATTCCAAAATGAAAAGGTTTCATATATTGAAGATGAAGAAGAAATATTTAGATAGGCCATTACAGATGTCATTGGCCATGAGATTATAAATGAAATTATCTTATTTGAATGTCTATGATTCTTGGTTGCGAATGCATATATGGTGTATATTTTCACATCCAATTTATCCAAATAATGATCTACTATGTTCATTACAATCAATAACTATTCATATTTTCTACAGGTATATATATAACTACTATATAAAGGGAAACCCATAAGAAGTAAAATTTTAACTCATTAATCTTGCTATCATTTATACACTAAAACCTAATTTTAAAATGGATGAAACTCAAAAAATAATTAACTAAGAATAGTTTTGAAAAGGAAATAACTGATGAAGTACTCTTCTCTATTCCTAAAATGTAGTGGTAAATGTATACAATCTAATCATATAAAATATAAATATGTTTTTTATTAATTATTTGTTTGGGTATTTTATGAGTCATTAGATACTCAACAAAATCAATTTGGATACCCTAAATGTTTATTTTTTGGATTCAAATAATTTATTTACAACAAATATATCACACATGATGTCTATTTTCAATTTTTAATGCACTACAATCCACATTTTATAGATACACTACAAATTATATGATTTATCTTCTATTTTAATGATAGTTTTGTTATAATATTTTGACCTATAAATATCAATTAAATAGTGGTATGAGGTTAGTGACTAAACACATGATACATATTGATTTATAAAATTAGAATCATATTAAGGTATATATAGAAATATTTTACTGTTAAAATTTATTTAAAAATATTACTTATTTTTGTCAATATTTTTATAGTGTTTTAAACAAAGTAAAAAATAAATATTTTTGATATTATGTTGGAAAATTTATGAAAGATATCTTATAACATCAAAAATTGACATCCCTAAATAGGTATTTTGGAAGGTAATTACAATTTCCTTAAAATATTTTTTTATCATTTGTTTTTCTATATTGTCTTAGTACTTATTGGATTTTTAATAGGATACATAATATAAATAAGACGTAAATTTTTTAGGAATGTGTGGGTAGAGTATGTGGTGTCATGATGTTTTCTAACATCATGTTGAAGTGATTAAATATTATGTTTGTAGATTTTTTCAAAGATTAAGATGAATTGTCTACAAATAAATCCAACATAATATGTGACCATTAGGGCTCTAAGTTAATTTTAATAATAAAAAATGTCATTTTAGTTTAAAATGTTATTGAGATATCCAAAACCAAACAAACTATCTCTAGTTGTTTTGATACTTTATCAAAATGATACATATTTCATTTTTTAAATTAAGTAATCTACCACGCATAAATATGACATATTATGTGGTTTTTATGGCACAAATGTTGTTTTTTCACATTAAAAAATTGTGACTGTACTATAAAACAAGTTTCACATATCCAAAACCAAGAAAACGAACTCATATTGTATAGATATTTTTTTAAAATAGTACATAATTAATTTTTGACATGTTGGAATTGAATTCATGTCAATTATACATAAAATGTGTTTATAATGACTCCATGTGTGTGTTTTAATATTAAAAAGATTTATTTTACTCTAAAACAAGCATCACAAAGCCAAAAACAAGAAACAAAATCTCATATTGTCATGATACTTTAGAAAAATGATTGATAATTCATTTTTCTGATGTGTTATAATTTATCGTGCATCAATCTGACACATAATGTTTCTGGTAGGACTCAATGTGTGTTTTCACATTAAAAAAGTGTCATTTAACGCTGAAACACATTTCATATAGATAAAACAGAGAAAATGATTTTATATTGTATTGATACTTCTGAATAATGATCTATAATTCATTTTTGACGTATAGGAATCAACTGAATTTCAATATATTACATGATGTAAATGGTATGAATTAAAGTGTTTGTTTTCAATATAAAATATAAATTTTAGTATAAAAAGTGATTTAAAAATCCAAAAAAGATAAAATTATCTTATATTTTCTTGTTATATTATTAAAAAGATCTGTAATTCATTAGTGACATATATGAATTGACCCCATGTCAATCCCACACATGACATTCCCAGTATGACTCAATATGCCAATGTTTACTTTATAAAAGTGTCACATTATTCTAAAATGTGATTCACATACCCAAAACATTGAAAACAATATTGAATTATCATAATTATTTATGAAAATAATCCATTTTTCATTAAAGATGTGTTGGAATCAACATCACATCAATTTAACACATGTTGTGGATGGTATGACTCAAAGTGCATGTTTTCACATTAAAAAAGATTCATATTCCTCTAAAGCACATAACACATTTCCAAAACCAAGAAAATGATCTCAATTTGTCTTGATACTTTAAGAAAATGATCTATAATTTTTTTACATGTAGGAATTGACAATACATCAATCCAAAACATGATGTGCTTGATATGACTCAAGGTATAAGATTTCATCTTTTAAAAGTGTAATTTTAAACTAAAACAGAATACACATATCCATAACCAATAAAATAAAATTAAATTAACATGATACTTTAAAAATTATCAACAACACATATGTGGAATGTAGGAATTGAGTAAACAATAATATGACATATGATGTGACCTATAGGAATTCAAGTGTGTGTTTAAAATAAAAATTTCCATTTTAGTATAAAAGGATGTTCATATAGAAAAAAATTGATAAAGTGAGATCATATTTTCTTGATACTATACCAAAAGGATCTATGATTCATTTTATGACATGCAGGAATTGACCACATATGAATCTGATACACATTGATGACCATATTTCTCAAATTTCATTTTCTTCAATATAAATGTGTCATTTTAGTATAAAATAATATTCACATATCCAAAAATAAGAAAACAATATCATAATGTCTTGATTATTTTTATAAATGACCCATAATTAATTTATATAATTTAGGAATGACCCGAACATCAATCCAACATAAGACGTGGTTGTTATTACTTAAATTTCACATTTTAATGTTAAAAATGTGTCATTTTACTCTAAAACATACATCTCTTTGTAAAAAACTCAGATTATATTGAGACATTTGAAAAATGATACATAATACAATTTTGAAATTTATGAATCAATATCATATCAACCTGAAACATGAAGATTCCTATGTGACTCAAAGTTTGTATTTTAAATATAAGTTTCATTTTATTCTAAAACATGATTTACAATGAAAAAAATAAGAAAATAACCACAGATTATCATGATGAACATGGATAATGATCGATAATTATTTTTATGATATATAATAATATTCCTCACATCAATTTGACACACGACATGGATGTTATGACTCAACCTTCTTGTTATCCATATAAAAGGATAATTTTAGTCTAAACCATGATTCATATTGCCAAAACTAGTGAAACGAGATTAAAATGTGTTGAAAAAATAGGAAAAAGATCCACAATTCATTTTTACTAGGTAGGAATCGATCACATGTCAATTCGACACAAGATGTAGTTGGTATGACTTTAATTGCATGTTTTCACATTAAAATTGTGTCATTTTACTCTAAAACACACATTACATAGCCAACAATCAGTAAAAGAGATCAAATTTTCATGATAATTTATGAAAATGATCTATAATTTATTTATTGCATGTAAGAGTCAACTAATCATCAGTACAGAACATAATGTGGTTGATATGACACAAAGTGATTGTCTTCAATATAAGGGTCATTTTAGTTTAAAATGTGATTCACATAGAAAAAAAATGATCAAATGAATTAATATTATCCCGATACATTAGGATAATGATCCAAAATTAATTTGTGATGTGTTATAATTGACTACATGTCAATCCAACACATTTCATGGCTAGTATGATTCATTGTGCTTGTTTTTAATATAGAAGCATCATTTTAGTCTAAAATGTAATTTATATATCTAAAACTAAGAAAACATTCTCATATTATCTTGATAATTTAGGAAAATGATCTATAATTCATTTTTATCATATATGAATTGAATTAATATCAATATAAACCTTGATGTTGCTGATATGACTCAAATTTCATGTTTTCACATTAAAAAGTGTCATTTTTCTCTAAAACATTCATCACATATCCAAAACCCGCAAACAAAACTATACTTCCTTAATACTTTGGGGAAATGATCCTAAAATTATTACATGATTATGATTTTTTTAATTCTTAAAATTCTCTAATATAAGTGAGTTTTATATACACATCTTGTTGATGTAATTATTATTTTTTATAATTGAAAGATTCCTTGATCTCTTTCATATTTTACCTATAATTCAATTCCTTAATTACATCATTAAGGTTTTCTTATTATTTTGATATGAAAAATACTTTTTATTTTTTTTCTTTTTAAACTACTGGATGAATAATTTTCTTAGTATAAATATAAACATATCTATAATTTTAATAATTATTTTAAAGGTGATCTAACCACAATCTTTCGATTTTAGGTTCCACTATATCTCATTTCCCAACACTTATTTTGTTACCATTAATAATAACTGATTCTTGGAAGATTTTTAAACTGATTAATGAACAAGTATTTTTTACACATATATAAATGGTTCCTCCCTTATTATTTATTTGGAAACACTTAGAAACAACCTATGTTCATCATCACTTATAGATGACAAGTTTCTAAAAAATGAATCTGATGGTTTTTTTTTTGAAAATTTTATTATGTTGGGTTTAAAATTTGAAACTCTAGTTGATGGTATTATATATATTTTCTACCTCAACTATTTCAAAAAATCCAATGATTCATGTTCTATAACTGGAAAGATAATTATGTTTCCCTATTTCTTCTTATAATAATATTATTTTTATTCAACTAAATATAACATTGATGACTTATTTATTTTTTATCCATGAGTCCATTTTGCATAGCGAATAATATTATAGTGGTGATAAACTATATTTTTAAAAATACTTTCAGGCTCATAGTTTTAGTATTAAACAGATTATGAGGGATAGTATCAAATAAAAAAATATATATCATCAAGAAAATAATTGGAATGTTAATTGAGTTTATTAATGTTAAAGTTATTCGATTTATGACTAATTACTTCATATGGGTAAAGTGTTTAGGAGGATAAAAATTTATAATGATTGTGATAAACCATTGGGTCTTTTCATTATATGACAGCTATATTTGAAGTTTGGGTTTATTTATTAGATAAATATCTAAATTATATACTTTTGAGTTTATTTGAAGCAACTGGAAGTAGTGGCATTTTACTAAGATGGTATTCTTGAAATTCATATAGATGAGCGCACAAATATAAACACAAGTGGAATTTGTATGCCTTGATACTAATGATTCTCCCAAAAAATAAAGTCTAGTGTTTCGAATTACCCATGTGGAATTTCAAAATATTTTATGTTTATTATATGTATTAAAATACCAATCCCCATTCATAACATTGTTCATTTTTTATATAGATTTATTTATAAATTGTTACAAAATTTATCAAGAGTTCACATTTATAATTTTAAATTAAAATCGCATGAGCCATACTTTTTTTAAGAAAAAAAGAGGATATTTTTTTCATTAGTGACATATAGGTGTTTTATAAAGTGGGAATAAAAATTTAAATATGAAAGTGGATTCACCTTCCAAAATTAGAATATATTGTTCTGAGTACGTCCATATTTTATTAGATTAAAATATATTTATTTATTTAGGAATCCTAGTGTCTATATATAATATTTTCTCCTACACAAAAACTTTAGTTAGATTTAAAATACTTGATCATAATCCTAATGAAGTTAGTATTTTTTTAAAGTAATTTTAACACAGTTGGTATAACAAATTTATTTAGAAATGATAATATTTTGAATATGATATCACCACTCATTACATATGAATATGATATCACCACTAACTAATTATGATAAAAAAATTAAAAATTAGTGGTCTTTGGATATTTTGTAAGAAAAACTAATTATAGTATTGATTATTTATAGAAATAAATTTTTAAAAATAAGTAATTATTATATATGTATAATATGTGGCATGACACAAGGACTAGTATTTTATTTTTTTCCTAAATTTGATTCTTTTTACCAATTAAATATTATATTTATTATTAAAATGTTATGTATTCATTATATTCTATGCTCTCCCAAGGTCCATCCAAATATAAATTATTATATTCAATCCTCATAATGTATGAAACTCATTTATGTTATGACAGTTTGATATTGTTCTACCAAGTTATAGTTAGAATTAGGTTATATTATTAGTCTTTATATTATTTAAATTTTTTGTTTCACCCATTATGTTATTGTAATAAAACATATAACATATTCTATCCAAAGGCATTAGTTTCTGGTTGATTCATTATTAGTTTCTAAAATATCATAATATTGTTTATCTCTATAAGAATTATGGATAAGAAGTGGTTTCAATATTTATGATTCCAATTGTTTAGTTGGATAGGTGATTGGTTAGTAAATTGGGTGTTTATTTTAAAACAATGTTAAATATATTGGTAATAAAGTAAACTCCATGAATTAGTAGCTTATTATTAATAAACCACATGTTTTAAAATGGTAAACCCAATTTTACATTTAAATACATTTTTTTCTAATAAACAACAAGGAGGGAGCTAGTATAAATTATTCTTTATTAATGTTGGTTGGGGTAACATAAATGGGTATATTTATGGGTTTTTTGATGAAGGGGGAGTAAATGTGGAAATTCCCTAAAGAGATATCTCTAAGATATTTTTTTATTTAGTTACATCTTCTTCCATATTCTAAAATATAATCTATAATTCAAATTCCAATTTCAAAATAAACTTTCCAAATTCATTATTTCCTACATTGTATCATATCAATTTATGACTTTATTTGAGACAGAACCTTCTTGGATAAGTAAAATTAGTATATATCTACTATAATTGACACATGGAAGAATACTGTAGAGGAATATTTGAAAAATATGGAAGAAAATATTTCTTTACATGAAATATCATTTCACTATATGAATTTCATGATGTAAGTGATTACTAAAGGATAAAAAAATTATACAATACACTTAAAAGTTTTTAGAATAATTTTTATAATAGAATATTGAAAAATAAAAAGATTCAATGGAAGGGAGTTTTTTGTATAAGAATCCATATCAAGAAGATCCAAATTGAGAAAACTCAGTTATTGGTGGTAGATAAAAATTTTATCAGTTCCTAAATGGAATATATGAGCATGAAATATGAGTAGATTCAATATTTTTCATGGTGTGATTCATATTCTTGGATATCTTAGAAAGTATATTTTTTTAGTTTAAGAAACTTCATATAGTTTGGATCTGATGGTTGCATAGTTTTATATGGGTGGTATGATTTGATATTTGTGTCTTTCCCTCTAGGAGTCCTATCTCTACTTATACAATAATGTGTTTAAGTGGGATTCATTTGAATACTATGATATAAAGTATAATTGAGATCCTTAAATACATATGAATCAATTAATAAAAATTATAAGAGTATAAGAATATACTTAAAACATTAAAAGGTTTTCTCTCTGTATTTCATAGTTCATTTAATCTTGGTATATGTTCATGTTTTTGGACATTGAGGTCCAAACATTCTATGTTATTTTTTATACTAAGGAACATGTGATAAAATTTAAATATTTTGTAAGACCAAGAATATATAAAATTATATGATTCATGAAGGCATATTGAATCCATCCAAGCATAAAATTACAAATAAAATATTCTATTTTATATCACTTCAATAGGTATCAAAAAAAATTCCATGGTTTTGATTAATAAAATGAAATTAGTACATGATGAATATGAAGTAAAGATAATGAGGATTGAAAATTAGGGGTTTTATAGGGGAATTTCAATAGTGTGTTATTAATAGAGGAGGTTTATGGGATTATTTTACTTCTGTGGAAAAAGTTTTACTCCTAGAAATAATAATATATACCCTAAAAAAGTCTTCAATTTTGAATTTTGAACTACAATGTAAAATACAATGAGAATAATGGAAATTGAACTTCTAATTAAGGGGAATCAAATTAACTTTAGTATAAACCACTTTAGGGACAAAGTGGTGTTTGTATAGGGGAGTTAATTGTTATGAAAGCTATTATCCATAATAGTTATAGGTAATCATGATTACTATTCATGTGATTATAATTGGTTTTTAGGTTTGGTGTTTGTTCAATACATTGGGTGGTTATTATGGGAGGTCAATTGATAGTTGGGATGCTAGGTAAACCTCATGAAATATCAAAAAAAATTAATAAACCACATATTTTTGAATGGGTGGAAATTATACACATTTAGTAGTTATTTTAAAATAAACCACAAGTGGGAATCCAGTAGTGTTTATTATCTATAAATGTGGAGTTTGTACAAGGAAGGTGGTAGATTTTTTTATCCTTACAATGAAAGGGATAAAACATTGGAAGAGTATCTCTAGAGCTATCTCCAATAGATTTTATTTTCATTTCATACTTCTTACACCACTAATTGTTCAGTATTTAAAACATTAATATATAATTTAGATTCATTTTTTGATAAAAATATTCACATTAATTATTTATTACTTTTTTGTCTACTAGGGGATCATAAAAACTAAAATTATGGTATCGAGGAATGAAAGTGATAAGTAGATCATATATATTTGGTTTTATTTTTTAGCAATATAGAGTGGAATATACTTATAGAACATGTTGTGTTATTATGATTGATGGATAATGGAAACTATTTTTTAGTGTGGTGTATTTTTTCAGATGTAATTATTATAAAAATTATGAATATTTTATTATTTTGATTAAATATTTTAGATATATGTAATAAATATTTTAAATTTAATGAATCTTTATTCAATATTTTTTATGTTAATTTTATTTTTGATAGGTTATTTAAATTTTATGAAAAACATGAAAATAATCATTTATCATAAAATATGTCATTTGAAAATACATATATACAACTATATGAAGCATAAAAATGGCCATTTCTTCTTAAAATACTACCCATTTTAATGAACACCAGTGGAGTTCATGGAATTATCCCTGAAACCCCTCTTTTATGACCCAACCTATCATGATAGGATGGTGACTATCAAAAGTTGTCAGACATTAACCAAAATCCATTGGTGTCCACTTTTAACAATAACCAATACCCAATTTTCTACTATTGATCCTTGTATTCTAGACCTTCCATGACAAATACATAAGGTTAAATGAGGTTCTATAAAAAAAATAACTGATGTTCAAAATTAAACTACTAAAAAACACTTTCTATGTCTTGGGATGTTGAGATACTTCCATTTGGTTGTCGTTAATGGAATCAATAGAGAGGTCCAAATGGTGATCACTGAACTCATTAAAAAATCTAATATTTCCCTTCATAATTCCCCCAATGTGAAGACCCTTTCTCACCCACACATTAGCTCTTCCCTTCCACCACAGGATTATCCTTATCCCCACCATGAAATTCTCCATGATTCCCTAATCCAAGACCACATAATTCCTCTTTTTTGTGATTAATTCCCCTATCATTCCCTATTAATGAAGACCCCTACTCACCCATATGTGATTTATCCCACTGTTTCATGATTTCACCTGCCACCAAGTGATTTAACTAGTAACCTACTTCCCACAACACATATATTATTTATTTTTTGTGTTATAAAATTATGATTTCCCATATATAATGATTTAGAATTTTTTTAATTTTGGATTTTATTTTATCAGTTCTCATTGAAGTGTGACATATCTAATTAGAAATATAGAAAACTACTTTTCAATTAAATGTGGTGTTGTTTTTAATAATATTAATTAATTTTAGTTTATTTAAATTAATATTTTGAATTGTTTTATGTTACTATTATTGAATAATATATGCGAATATAGTTTTTTTCTCAACTTATAAGTGATTCAATATATTTTAGAATCATTTTAATATCCTAATTGTTTTCTAGATTATTTTAATAGTGGATACATTCTCATGCTTAATTAAATCGAGTTAATAATTATTGTCATTAATAAGCTTATGTCTATATACATTTCTTGTGAAGCCAGATTCCTTTCTAAAATAATGATATTAGATTAAGAAATATATGTTAAAATAATTTCTTATGAGAAACATTATGTTAACTATTGGGTGGATTTGTATTATTTTCACCCCGTACTTGAATTTTAGTAAAGACAATTACTTTATGGTTATCTTGTTGTTATTAATTGAAAATAAATTAAAGAATTAGTAATTATACAATGAATTTATTTTCCGAGTCTTAGTTATTTTCCTTAGTCTACCATTTTATGGTTTGTGTAATTTTTATAACAAATTTATTTCTTCAAATAAATTTTTTTAATCATTTCCTTAACTACTGCCTGAAATTTCATTACTCAGTTACATTTGATGTTTTAAATTTTCTATTAATTTGGATAGCATTACAATAATGATCAATAATAAACTGATCAATTATTATCTGTTGAACTTAACCTTTCTTATATATGATTTCATAGTTTCCTTTTTTTATGAAAAATTATTTATTTTTTAATATTTCATGATGATATAAAAATATTAAATAATTTCATGTAAAACAAATTATATTCTTTAATGATATATAAATTTTATATATGAGATAAATTATTTCCCCTAGTTCCCTTTTAGAAAATCCATTTTTAAACTATATATTTTCTTCTTTTAATAAAATTTTAGTTTTTATTGAAAAGTGCCATTAAACTATGAATATTAAATAATAGTTTTTGATAATATCGTGTGGAATGGTTAAACATGTGAAAAAAAAATTCAATGAAAAATAAATAAGAGATAGGTAATTTTTTTATTGAATGTTAATTTTCCTTCTTTAAGTTTCATGGCCTTATACATTAACATATTTATATATTTTATTTTTATCTTATTATTACATGTTTAGATAAAATCATAAAAGATGTGGTGTCATAGAATTTCATGTAATCGAATTAGAATATCATAAAAAATAAATTGATATTTAATTTATTAGATGTCTGTGAGAAATTGTGATTTATTCTAAAATTTAATATTAATAATAGTAAAACTTTTGTAATTTAAATTAAATTTAATTGTCCCAATAGTTTTAAGTGATAATGGGTTCTTATTTATTTTATTAAAAAATAAAAACACATGCATTCTATTTTGTACTATGAATCAATCATCTTCATCGTCATTCAAACAGATGTTTTTTATTAATGTATTCTCAAATATTTATAATTTGATTCTAAATAAATGAATTTTTATTTCATTATTTGGGAATTTATTTTTATTTTAATTAATTTCATAGTGTTCACATTTCCCTGCCAGTTATTAGATTTTCAAATTCATAATTTCCCTTAATTATCCATTTTTTTGGTGAAAGAAATAGTGGGATTTTAAATTTAAATATAATAAATTTTCAATATTTTAGGTTGGTTTTAATTATTTTGGGTTGGTTTCAATTAATTTTGGTTATCTTAAAAATGAATTATTAATGTTTTTTTTGTTCATGTAATTAGTATATGTGGGGTGATCAGTAGTTGGAGTGTTAATTTTTTTTCTTTTTCTATATCTTGGAAAATAATTCATCTCAATATTTTTTATTTTAACCATAAAGTGGATGTTTCATTACTAAAGTCAATTATTTATTCTTTTAGTTACATTCTTGATAAAGTTATTGTACTCCTTGGTATTGTATTGAAATTGTTCACTAGAATTATAAGTGTTGTATCATCTTCAAATCCATGATATTTTTTGGTGTTTCATTGAATATTTGGTTTAAATTTCCATGAATAATTTAATTTAAGGGTTATTTATTGTTCATTTATTGTTCATAAATTTTTATAGTTATAAATCAATTTAAATTTTAACATTTTTTGGAGAATTCACATCGGGTTGTTTCTTCCTTTTAACTTGATATCATCTTTAGTAGTGACTATTATAGGAGTGAAATATTTATTCTACCTAGTTTCTTGATTTTAAATTTTTTGTATTCCTATTACAATGTTGATTAAATGTTTTATCTTCAAATCTATAAAAATGGAGATTATTATTTATATGAAAAAATATATTTTTTTTATGAAGGGCCACAAATTGTTGTTCATGTGCATTTATAGTCATTTTGGTTAAATTTCTTTATTAGTAGATGGATTTAAAACATCATAAGGCTCCTTGGTAAATATATTAGTTCAGATTTTAAGCAGTAATGTTTTTCATTCCTACATATTTAAAATATTATATAATTTCTTTTATATATATTCTTTGAGGTGTGATGGATTTTTCCCTTAATTTATTCTCAACATATTAAAAATGACTTCTATTTGATTTGAATATATTCAATATAGAATATATTTAGTATATAATATTTAATCTATATTATGAATATATAAAATGTAAATGGTGAATATATACAATATAACACATGAATTCTATTTATATGAAATATGAAATATTCATTTTGTTACATGTATGAAATATGAATATTTTCAATATTCATTTTGGTTGAAATTTTTAATATTTAATTTGTTTCTAAAAATATTTTTTGATCCACAATATTTATTAGGAAATATATTTCTAATGTGTTCATTTTTTTAAATATTCTTTCAGTTTGAAATATTTAATATGAATATGTTTTATTATTAGGAATAATTTATCCTCAATCCCTAAATTTCTATATATTTCTACACTCTATTTGGTAAATGGTTATCTACAACAATCAAGATACTCATAAAATAGAGTATAAATATTATGTTTTCTACATAATGTTGGATATTTACCCTTTATCTTATTTTTAATTATTTTTATTGTATTTTTCCTAATGTTGAGTTTCTTATTGTCATATATTTAAATTTCTAAATGATTGTTTTATCATCATTTTTTTTTTCTGACATTCAGTTTCATTGTTTTTTATAAGTGTTTTATTTCATGTCATCGAGAAGTGAAACCATGTTTACCCCCCAGAGAAAGAATAAAAATTGTGAGAAATGTGGAAAGTCTTTTTTCCCTTAGAAATAAAAATCCAAACATGATCTTAGAGTATTTTTAGAACACATTTTTTTATTATGAACACTAATTAATAATTAATGTTCTTATGTCATAATTTCATGCATTTCATGGTTTTTTCTATTTATATTGAATTTTATTTGTTAAATTTAATTAAAACCCCTAAAAATGACTATTAATTAAGGTGAAATAATATGGAAATGTCTTTTTTTTATTTTTGACATGTCCATGTTGAAAAAGTGTAAATTTGACTTGTGGTGTGCTTAAAACGAGATAAAAACAGTTTTAAAGATATTAAATTTTTTAAAAAACTAAATTATGGGATTAAATAAATGAAAAAAATATCAAATTACTATGAAACAATGGTAAAATGGAAGATAAATTATTTTTGGAATGTCTCAACTGACACCACATCAATCCACGTTTTGGTTTTCTTGAAATAGACCAAAAAATCACTTTTAGTGTTTTAAAACTCTAAAAAATGTGGGTAATGTCAAATACTAGTAAACAAAATTGTTTTGATGTTAAATCATAAGATAATGGTCTTAGAATTATTTGTGACATGTTCAAGTAGACAAAAAATCAATATGATATGTGGTGTAAAAGGGGTCACTAAATTAGTAGTTTTTAAAGATATTAGAGTCCTTAAAAACACACCTCATAAGGTGGTCAAAACTAAAAATATGTGCTTGTATTTTCGTCAAATAAAAAGAAAATTACCAATAATTTATTTTTTAAATATATGAACTTAATCCATAGAAATCCATGTGGTGGTTTAATTGGGAAGTTAAAAACTCACTTATAGAGTTTCAAATCACTAAAACATGTGTATAATATAAAAAACTAGAAAATGATAATTCATTGACATTAAGTCATAGTAAAATGGTATTTGAATTTTAATTATCACATTTTTGTTAGTATAAATATCAATTTGATGTTTTTTATTAGAATGGTTGAATAAGTAATTTTCATGTTATTAAAGACATCATAGACACATGTTGGAGGGTTAAAACTAATAAAATTACCTAGGATTATTGTGAAATAATATAAATACAACTAGTGATATATTTTTGAAATTTAAGAACTCTTAATTCTTTAATCTAAGCTGTATTTGGCTCTAGATGGACAAAAAACACACATTTACTGTTATAACCACTAAAATGTTCATGTAAGAATCAAAAACTAGAAAATGGCCATAGATTGATGTGAAATAATTTAAAAAATTATTTTAAATAATTTTTATTTGTATGATTATATGAAACATCAATGGATATGTAGTGTGATCAAAATGAGTAAAAAGTAGTTTTGAAGATATTAATGTCTTGGAAAATTTTCATAATGGAGTTAAAAAAACCTCAAATTTCTAGGAAATCATAATAAAATTTCTAAATGCTAATTTTTAAAAATATATAAATTAATTCCAGATAAACCAAAGTTTAGGTTTCTCATTATGATAAAAAATTTACTTCTAGTGTTTGAAAACTCTAAAAAAGCATTTAATAGTTAAAATAATTAAAATGACACTGAATTTACATTAAATAATATGATAATGGTCACTAAATTATTTTTCACTTGTTTGAGAAGATGGAATATCAATCTAACTTGTGGTGTTCTCAGAATGAGTGAAAAAAGGGTTTTAAAGATATCAAAGTCTTTAAAAATGATTGTTATTGGGGTCAAACCCCCGAAAATGGACTTGGATTATCACGAAATCATAATAAAACAATCTATGATTGATTTTTAAAATATAGTAACTATCTATCTACCAATCTGAGTTGTGGTTTTCTCAAGATGGCCAAAAAAATGGGCTTTTAGTGTTTTAAAATGGAAAAACATGTGTGTAATGTTCAAAACATATAAAGTAATTATATATCGATGTGAAATACTATGAAAATAGTATTTAATTATATTTTACATGTACAGGTAGATGAAAGATTAACTAACCATGTGATGTTATTAGAATGAGTTAAATGGAAGATTTAAAGATATTAATGTCTTGAAAAATGCACAGTGTGAAGTAAAAACCAATAAAAGACCTTAGATTATTTTTAATCCATAGTCCAAGGATAGAGGTTTTTTTTGTAATATATAAATTGAAACCATATTAATTCATATTATGGTTTTCTCAAGATTGAAAAAATTATATTTTAGTGTTTTAAAACTATAAAATGTTAATGTAATGGTCAAAACCAATAAAACAACAATATATTGATGTGACATAATAGTAAAATTATTTTTGAATTATTTTTGAGATTTTTTGTCAAATGGTATGTCTATCTGACAAACAATTTTCTCAAAATGACTAAATAAGTAATTTTTTATGATATAAATGTTTTTTAAAACACACATCAGTTGATCAAAACAAATAAATTGACCATTAATTACCTTAAAATAATAGTAAAATGATCATTTATTGATTTTAGAAATATAATAACTGATATGTCATCAATATGAGTTCTGGTTTTATTAGGATGGCTAAAAACACACTTTAAGTGTTTAAAAACTCTTAAAAATTCATATAATGATCAGAACATATTAAATTATCATATATTGATGTGAAATAATAGTAAAATGGTCATTGAACTATTTTTGATGTGTATGAGTATAAAAAACATCAATTTGGAATGCAGTGTGCTGAAAATGAGTGAAAATGTACTTTTAAATATATTAATGTCTTGAAAACATGCATCATAGGGGGTTGGAATGAATCAAGAGACCATATATTTCCATGAAATCATATGCTAATAGACAATGGTTTATTTTTGAATTATAAAAGGCGGATCTAAATCAATCTTATTTTTTGTTTTCCCAAAATGGAAAAAATGCATTGTTAATGTTTTCAAACTCTAAAACATGGTTGTAATTGTTAGAATATATAAAATTATCATGGATTGAAGTTAAATAATATTATAATGGTTTTTTAATTTGTTTTTAAATTTCAAATCAAATTTCACATCAAATCAATGTGTGGTGTTCTTGGAATGAGTCAAAAACATGTTTAAAGATATTAAAGTCTTTAAAAAATAATTTAGTGATTTAAACCATGAAAATGACCTCAGATTACAATTAAATTATAATACAATGACCAATTATTGATTTTTGAAATTTATTATCTAAATCCGCATCAATATGAGTCGTGGTTTTTTTTAGATAGCTAAAAATGATCATTTAGTTTTTTAAAACTATAAAACATGATTATAATGGTCAAACCTAAGACAATGATCATAGATTTACATGAAAAATAAAAGTAAAATGGTGTTTGAATATTTTTTGACAATTCATAGAAGATTAAACATCAATCCAATAATGGATGTGCTCAAAATTAGTGAAAATATGTTTTAAGATAATGAAGTCTTGAAAGAAACACGTCGAGATGTAAAAATGTGTACAACAACCTTGGATTTCTAGGGAATCATAGGCTAAAGTAAATGATTTATTTTTGAATAATAGAATCTAAATATAATTCAATCTGAGTTATTTTTTTCTTGATATATACAATAAATTCACTTTTAGTATTTTAAAACTCTAAAATGTGGTTATAATGGTCAAAACCTATAATAATTCACCAATTGAAGTGAAAGAAACTCGAAGTGGTATTTTATTTTTTTTATTTCTGAGAAAATGAGACATAAAATTGTATGTTGTGTTCTGGGAATGTGTGAAAAATTAGTTTTAAAGATAACAAAGTATTTTAAAATTAAATTATGGGGGTCAAAACAATGAAAATAACCTCAGATTTCTACGAAATCATAAGACACCTATCAAGGGTTGATTTTTTAAGTTAATCATATAATTCCACATCAATATGAGTTCTAGTTTTCTTGGGATAGATAAAAAATTATCTTTTAGTGTTGTAAAACTCTAAAATTTTTGTGTGGTGGTCAAAATGTAAAAAGAGATCATAAATTTCATGAAATAATTGGACTATAGTGTTTTATTTATTTTTGACATTTTATAGTAGATAATGCTTCAATGTGATGTTTGATGGCTCTGAATGGATGAAAAAATTAGTTTTTTATATATCAAGAACATCAAAAATTATCATTAGGGTGTCAAAATATAGAAAAATACATCATATTGTTGTCAAAACATGAATCAAGGATCAAAACAAAAATAACTATTTTGAATTACTATAAAATCACATTAAAATAACTATAAATTAATTTTTTAAATGTATCAGTTTACTTGATATAAATTTGAGTTATGGTTTTCTCAAGATGATTAAAAATTCATTTTTAGTGTTTTAAAATGGTACACCATGAATTTAGTAGTATAAAAAAACAGACTTGGAATGATTTGTAAACTAGGAAAGCTATCTTGGACATATTTTTGATGTTTAAAATCAAATTACATATAAATATAACATTTGGTGTTCTTAGAAATAATCAAAAATAAGTTTTTATTGAAATAAATTTCTTTAAAATTTTTAATCAAGTGATCAAAACCAAAAAAAAACCTTTGGTTCACATGAAATCATAGTATAGTTACTATTTATTTATTTTTGAAATGTAAGAGGTGACACTACATTAATCTATGTTGCTATATTATTTGGATGAAAAAAACACATATTTAGTGTTTTAAAACTCCAAAATGAACATGAAACGATAAAATCATTGAAAAACATTGGATAAGTGTTAAATAATAAGACAATTGTCTTTAAAACATTTTTGACATGTTTGAATAGACTTCAAATAAATTCAATGTGCAGTGTGCTCAGAATCACTCAATATGATATTTATAAAGATATAAATGTATTTAAAAACTTGAATCAAAGGGAGAAAACTAATAAAACTACCTTAGATCACTATAAAATCCAATGGAATCATCATATATTGATTTTTTAATGTAAAATTTTTCCTTAACAAATCTAAGTTAAAATTTTCTAAAGATTACCAAAAACATGTTTTTAGTGTTTTAAAAGTAAAAAACGCATGTTTAATGGTAAAAATAAAATACAATGACCTCAAAATTATGTGAAATCATATAAAAACTATAATTTAATTATTTATGTAGTTTATCAGTAGATAAAATATCAATCCAACATGTATTGTTCTCAGAATGAAAGAATTTTCAGTTTTTAATGAATATTAAGGTCTTTAAAAACATGTGTCTTTATGGTTTTAAGTGTATTAGAAGAACCTATTGATGTGGGACCCAACTCAACTATTATCTATTTTAATGAATAATCTATAATTTATGTGATAATAAACACCATGAACAATTAATTTAATCAATTAAAATTGAAAAATATTATCAAAACCCAAGAGAGGATTTGTCACATTAAATTTATAATTAATTTTCAAAAATAAATTACATAGGTATTGATATTATTTCATTATATAAGATATTAATCATTCAAACCACTATTCATTTGTATATTTATTTCATTAGAGGGACAAAATTAGAATCCCTCTAACAGTGATCCATATGTGCTCCTCTGGTCTCAAAGTGTTGTTGATGGTACTCTAGTTGTGAGAAAAATAATACCGGTAATCTTGAGTCAATTCCTTTTATCACCACACAATCCTTTGAGGATAGAATAATTTATATTTTTTCTCTTAGGGGTAGAGATATAAAGTATGAGGACTATTCCTCTATTTTCTTGAAAGTGTTCTAGAGAATTTTCTCTCTAAGGTTGAGAGAATTTTCTCTCTAATGTTGAGAGAATCTCTTTTGGTGATGTATTGTTCACAACCATATCTAACAAAAGAAAATGATAGAACCAATAATTTATAGAGTTGGGTTAGTGAATCATAATATTACATACACCCTTAATTATTGAAATGATCCTTAGTGAACCCTTTATCTATTATTATTATTATTACTAATATTATTATTATTGTCTTGATGCGCACATATCTCATGGGTAAAATAAACATCATTCCTCAAATAAATTAATTATTATTCCTTTAAATTATATTTAGTATATCATTAACACAATACCCAATAACTCAATATTTTTTTCTACTTTAGTATTTTCCAATCATGGAGTAATAAATATAATTCATTTGATAAATAAATAAGTATTTATAATATTAATTGTCTTTTTAATAAATATTTAATCAAATATTGAAATCACACATAAATATGGTAACTAGATATTTGAGATCCAAAAAACCTGGGAATAATATTATTTCATATTATAGAGAGTAATATTTATCCTAATAATTATATTCAAATGTAATTTAATTGAGTTCAATAGAAACACTAAGTGTGTGACCCTTTAGGATTCTTCCTCAATGGCATTAGATAGGTTTTCCTAAAGTCTAATATCATCATCCAGTAACACATAAAGGTACCCAAGATGAATAAATTAATGACATAACATCAATACTGATATATGAATGTTCATTGTGTAATATAATCACTTTTACTTGATATCTCATCATTCAGGTTCCATATTCATGTCATCAACTAATGGAATTGTTAAATCGTTCTTTGAGTATTTAAAATTAACCCATCTAATGCCATGGACATGGAATTTCATTTATAGTTATATTTCAATGAATAGACCAGGATATCAAATTCCATAAATATGGAAGGGAAAAATCTTTCCTTGACATATTCATCAATAATATATATCTCATGACACACTCAACATACCCAGATTCACTGTGAACATATGTCATCATGGTTTACAAAAATATATCTAAGTATGTGACTCATGATATTCATTAAAAATAATCATAAACTCTAATGGTCATTTCACACATTTTCAAATATAAATGTTGAATAACCCACACCATATAGAATTTTGGCAGGTGGTTATGTTCTCATAATGTACTATCTTAGAGATTAACAAGTGAAAAAGTCAAGAGATGAAGTCTCACCCAATTATTTGTACACATGATAGTATAAATCATTTGAATCCCATTAGATGATTTCATACAACAATGGGACATATTGTTTTTGAAAATCATAAAAATATTTCAAGGTTTTCCTAATATAGGGGAACTAAAATGACCTTTTAATGTGATAAATTTTCCAAGATATTGGAGAATTAAAATTACGCAAAAGAAAAATCAATATGTGATAAGGTATTTATTTATATTCATGTCTATGATGTTGTCACAGAAAATGGATAATAGTAAACTCAATAGGGTGAGTTGAGTTTATAAAATTTTCTTTACATTAAAAAACCATCTTCAAATTATGCAATTTCAAATTCTTCCATTGATAAACGTAGGTAGAAAAAATATAAAAACATTACATAAATAGTTTGAACATAACAGATTTATGGTTGTTTGGGGAACATAAATCCCCTAGGTCACTCCAAATGTATAAGAGATTTTAACCAAATTCTCCATTAAAAATACCTATCCATGACCTTACCAAACTCACTTACAATGATTTTAAAAAATAGATATGAATGAACATTAAAAAACTATTGCAGCACATAGTTACTAGTAGAAATTAACTATATTTGAAGAGATATCCTGAGAAGATGATGATATTCGAATCACAACATTAGATCATCTTCAATTTAAACTGATAGACTTGAAACTGTAGAAAGAGAGATTTGTATATGATCTTGTCTGTATACAAAGGTTATTTTTTATCGTTAATAGAGTATTTGTATGTACATGAATTCTTATACATATATGTATCTATATTACTTACTTATTCATGTATTAAATAACTCCATTTATTTATATCTCCTCTTTTATTTAGAACTTAAAAACATGTAATAATAAAAACGGTCAAGTTTATAATCTATTGAAAAGTTCATAAGACAATATATTAATTTCATTTTCAATTCCTTCTAAATATAGAATAAGCATCTACAGCGGTGATGTAAGATATCTTTTAATTATTTAGATCTTTCCATTCCTATAAAAACAAAACATTATATAGATTTATAATTCCTTAAATAGAAAAAATATTTTTTCTGATATGCTCAAAATAATGATACAACTTAATAATAGATTTTCAAATTAATCATGACATTCTACATATTATCTAGTTCTTTATAAGAAATCCAACTGATCGTGTTATTCTCATAAGATAAATTTCTAAGAAACTTTGTAATACGATATTTATCTTTGTATTCATTAGTTTGTAAGATAAAATATATTCAACTTACATAGAATAATTTATTTCATAAGATAAATATTTTATTGAAGTTTGATACTTAACTTTCATATCTTGTTCTGTTTTTTGTAAGATAATATTTTTAAAATATCATTTTCAAAAGATAAAGACTTTTCATAACTATAATCCCACAAAAATATTTGACTTTCATCATACGGTAGCTAGTCTTTTTTTTTAAAGATAATATCTTATGTAGTAAGATAAAATTTCAACATGGATTTTTCTGATTCTTAGTAGATTAAAGATAATACTTTAAAACATTGATTCTAATAAGATAAAATTCTTCACCATATATTAAACACTTTAATAAATTTAATAGAATCACATATAGTCAATATAAGATAAATTCATTGTGGAAAAATATCCTCTAAAACACTTAAGAAAAAATCATTGGAATAAAAATAGGTATTTTTTTAATCACCAAAACACATAAAAACTGAGATATGTTTTTAAAACAACCAAGTCTATCCATCAATCTCACCCATTTTGATAATCACAAAACCCATTGAATAAAAAATAAAAACTTTCAAAATAATATTTAAAATAACTTTTAATTTTTGTAATCTAATTTTTATTCTCCCCTTTTTCTTCACCCCTTTTTAATATTATATTTTCCTTTTTATTCCCCCACTTATTGTGTTATGAAAAATAAGTAAATAAAAAAAAATTTAATCAATATTGAATGGGAATAAGGGTAAATATTTAGTAATAATAAATGTGAATATAATTTGCATGAATTTTTTTAAAAAAACATACATAATAAATTATTAAATAATTAAAGAATATAAATAAGAAGTAAATAAATGCATAAAAAGAACATATAATAAATTCTAAAAAAAATTAAATACATTTTGAAAATATAGATAAACCCATGAACCAAAAATCAATGATACAAAATAAATAAATGCATTAAAAATACATGAAAAATGAGAATGTAGGAATTTTAATGATTTCAATAAACACCATTTAGATGATTGTAAAACACTCATTCAACCACACATGAAAACTGTTAATGTTTTTTAGTTTTGTGAAACAAAATTACTTTTTATAGTGGTTTTTTTGAATGATAGTGGCTACCCAGAAGTTAAAAAGGATGTTGGAAAAGGAGAATCATCTTTATCTACCAAAAACATCACCCAAAGTAATTAAATATGCTCCAAGACTCCTTGATTATTTAGAGAGATCCTTAAAATGGTGGATTGGATGTTGACAGAAGCTTACTGAGCTCTCATCATATCAAAATTATTTGGGATTTTAAATTTTCAGTAGGGTCAAATATCTCATTGGATCTTTTAAATGTATGGGTATGATGATCAAAAATAGGTGGTCTTGGTAGATATCTATATCAAATTTGAAATACAGATTATGGAAATTCCTCAATTCCCTCTACCATGTCATTTTTGCAGTAATCTATGAGAGTTCTGAAACCGTTCCAAACCCACTGAGACAAATATCCTAAGAAATTTTGAACATCTAATTTCTTGGAATATTCAATGACTAACATCTTCATAACATCACAATGGTTTTCATAAAAACTGACTAGGAAATAAATAAAAACTAATTTCTACCCTTTTTCATATACATGGTGACTCTAGTATTCAATAAACACATCAAAATATTATTTTACTTCTTCTTCAGAGGATTATGGATTTAAAATTTTTACAACCAACTAATGTAAATGATGAATATTATTTTCAAAAAAAATTAAATTTTCTTCTGAGGATCTATCCATTTTTTAGTCTAGTAACAATAAATATGGAATCCTTTTTCACCTTAGTTGAACTATTCTGAAATTTTAACAACATTTCCTTTAGTCAGGAATTAATTTCCATTATAGATTGATTAATAGACACAATAAAACTCTATGGAAAATATTTAAATGATTTTACCTCAAAAATCACATGTCTTTGGAGATCTTGAATCATTTATCTGGAGATATGTTCACATTTTATTTAAGAAATGGTATAATTCATTATATCTATGTCCAGAGACACTCCTAATATTTAATGAACATCCACCTGATTTGTGGATTCTCTAGTATGTTCCAATGAAAACTTTTTCAACATAGATTGAACTAACATCTTCATTTTACTAACATTGACTTTATAGAATGTGTGTTATAGAGATTCATAATCTCACTTCTGGACTCAATTAACTAAATTTCAATGATTCTACTTTACATATTAACTTAGAGTATCTTTTTTGTGGTCTCGCACTAGTAGTATATAGTTCTAATGTGGGGATTTCTAAAAATATACTTTATGAGAGAATCAGAGAAAACATATATTGATGTTATTATATACTTAGAGTGTCATCAAATATTTGATTTCGATCAACATTAAGTCTCTCCTCCACAAGGGACGGTTCTACTAGTTTTGACTTGTCTCTTCTATTTTCTACACGTTGAGTTATATCTTCATTTTCTCCTTATTCTTCTCCTATATTAACTTCTCTATTAACTAATTCTATTCTAATTTGTCAACTTTTCTCACTAAACAGAGATATTTCAACTAGAGGTATTACTCCTCACACTATTTAAATAGATGTTCCATGATCAAATTTCATTAACTTAGTAATGACCGAGGCCAACTCTTCCCTAACAAAAGAAATAGGTACAACATCACGATGAACTATTATAGAAGTAGGAGGTCAACTCACTTGAAGATAAGTTCTTTATTTAGACTAAACAAAAACATTATTCGTATTATCCTTTTAGAAAGAGTTTCCTTATCAAGAAAATCCCTTATATTAATAAATTTTACTAGTTCTTCTATAGAAATAGAACAACTACAAGAGTCTAAATAACAACATCACTAAAAATTTACATTCCAGAAGACTCCCCTAAGTCGAAGTGGGAACTACATCAATATATTCTACTGAAATTATGGTCAATATTTTATTTAAAAATTAATTCCAATAAAAATGACATAATCAAAAGATATTTGAACATAACTCAATCAGTATATGATAGTGAATTACAGTATTATCATTTATAATACCACCAACGCTATCAAAAATTAGAGTTAATATTCTTTAGAATGGATTAAAATTTATTGAATGATTATAAAAATAGAAAATATATCTAATAACATAACATACCAGATTTATAGGCTTCTCAGTAATGAACTAATTCAAAATATAACATCTTAAAAAAGTACTTTTTTAACTCACCATTGTGTTGTGACATAGCATTCTGATTGAATTTTATAAGAATTTCCCATTAGAGTCACAAATATATCACCATATTTTTCTCAACATCGGTTGTTCCAAACATGGAAATCATCATTTCTAGTGGACTCGCATATATAACGACTGAGGAATTATTAAGGCATGTATAACTTTAATATCGACATTTAAAGGTTTCATTCATTGTTGTGGAATTTATCGAAAAACACTTCTGGTTTACTTTTGTGGTAATAAAATTTTCATTCTCATAGAAATAAAATATCAAGGTTTCATAAAACTCACAAAATTATTTCAAAAAAATAAAATAATTTCATTTTAATCAAAAACCAATTCCCAGCCTTGATGATTTATAACTCTCTTAATAAACGTATTAGTGTCATTTATCCAACTAAACTCTATTGATGTTCCACATAAGACATTCCTTATCATCAATTGGAATGTAGTCCTACTAGAGGTAACACCATCAATTCTATTATATTTTTCTAGTAGAGAAAGGTTTTGGAAGATTTAAGGGTTAGGGAAGAGAGGTTCATAGAGAAAATAGTAAAAGATCCAGGAGTTTTCAATGGTTTCATAAAAAAAACTGACATACTTTCCTTCATTCTATGGTAATCAAAGGGTCACATAGTATAATGTGTATGGTAATCTTTAGAAAAACCTCTATAAAATTCTCTATTTTGATTTGAATAATACATAAAATAGAAACACCGGAACTCAAATAAAATAAAATATTTATTCAAATATAAAATCATAATATTAAGTAAGATTGAAATAAATCTTGGTGAAATTAAATAATCCTAATTTTGTTTTGATAAAATAAAATATGTTAGTAGATAACGGTTTAATAAAAATGTATGAAATTTGATTTTCTATTCAAAGAAATTATAGAGGGATATCATTCTTATGTGCATGATCTATTAAAAAATGACATCTTAAATCAATGTAATTTTTTTAGAATGGTTGATTGGATTATTTGAAATGCCTATTAAAATCAGGTTATCATTATTTATTGGAAAACAATTAAAATGGAATCCAAAATCTATTAGAGTCTATTTCGTCTATAAAACATGGGCACAATAACATCATGTTGTGATATATATTACTTCAATAGTTGATAATTCTATAAAGTATTGTTTTTTCTTTCACGAAGATACTATATATTTACCAATAAAATGAAAGGTTCCTAAGATTATTTTCCTATCTAATGTACATCCAAAAAAATAGACATTTAATATAAAGTTAAATTAAATTTGGACGACTCAATAAAAAATATCAAAATATATGCATATCGTTTTTAATATCTTAATGTTATTTCGGAATCATTTAAATTAGACGATTTAGGATTTGATTGAAATATTTTACAAAGAAATACTAAAAACATAATGTCTAGTATACTTAAAATAATATATATTAAAATTCTAATTATTCATTTACAAAACGTCTTATCAATGGTTTTTCCAGGCTCGTCCATAGCATGTTTAATATTGGCGCCCATATGAGTTGAATAAGTATTAGGTTTTTCAATTATAAACATTTTAAGTAGATAAAATATTTGTTTCCTTTGGTTTAATAAATTTCCAAAATATTTTTGATAAATTTGAAATCCTAGAAAATAGTTCAACTCAACCATCATACTCATTTCAATTTCCTTACAAAATTTTTGAAAAAATAATTATTTAGATTTTGATTTTTTGACTCGAAAATAACATAATCAATATATATTTGTACCAAAAATATTTGAGGATGAAGTTTTATTAAACAATTTAGTATTTTCTATTTCTATTATAAAACCATTTGATAAATAAAAGATATTAACCTCTCATACCATGCTCATTGTTCTTTTTTAAGTCCATAGTATGATTTGGAAAGTTTAAAAAAATAATTTTGAAAGTGAAGGTCTTAAAAACCAGGAGTTTTTTTAACATAAACATGATCTATTAAAAATATACTAAGAAAATAATATTTAACAACCATACAATATAATTTAAAATTAATATAATATGAATATTATATATTGATTCTAATTTATTGAAACTTAGATATGTGGGAAAAGGTCTATTCATAGTCTATTCCTTCTTACTGATTATAAAACATTGCAACTAATCAAGATTTATTTCATGTGATTACAATATGATAATATTGCTTGTTTCTAAGAACCCATTTTGTTCCCATAACACGATAATCATAGGGTTTATCAACTAATTTTTATACTTTTTTCCTCTTAACTAATTTAACTCGTCCTATACAGATAAGAACCAGATTTCATCAAAGAGATCTTCTTCTTCAGTCATAGGTTATATCTGTGATAATAGGGAAGAATATTCTATATGTTATCCTATATTTATTATAGTTTTAACTCCTTCATCTAAATTTTATAAAACTATTTCTAGAGGAAGGCCTTTAATTTTTATAGTTATTCTAAGGAGAACACTTTTGGATCAATAGCATCAACTTCTACAGGATTTGTTTCAAGATAATAATGTTCCAAATAATCATCCTTGTTGATTTTAAAGAATGTTTTAAGCCCCATTTTCTTAAGAGAATCATGTAACACGTTAGTTTCAGTAATTTTGTGATCAAAAGGATCAATTTCATCAAACATTACATGATTTTATTATTCAATATTCCTTAACATTTTGTTGAAATTTTTATAAGCTTTCTAAATAGTAGAATGACTAGGGAAAATATCATCAAAAAAATTTAGATAAAACTTCCCAAGAATATAATTGGGGTCTAATATATAAACCTTTATTCCAGAAACAATAAATTTTTATAATTTTAATTTTCAATTTTTTTATAACACATATGTTTTTTTCTACAAGATATAGCCAATTATAACTCTAGTGATGAAATAATATTTCGTTTTTACAGCTTTAACCAAAAAATGAGTGGGAATGTTATATACAAATAACATTTTTATAAAAAATTCTTGCAAAGACTTATTTTTCTTTTCAAAAAAAAATTATATTGAGGTGTCTTGTAGGAAGAAAAAATATCTTTAATACCATACCATGTTTTGAGAATATGTATTAAATTCATGATTCTAAAATTATCCTCCATGATACATTCTAAAAGTCACAATTTTTTTATCTTTTTTAATTTCCAAAATTTTACAAAGAACTAATAAAAAAAATCAATCATCACTCCTAAGTCTCAAAAATTAAACCTAGGTAAATCAGGAAAAATCATAAAGAAAAAAAAATATGAATGATTTTCCAGCAAGACTTGTGGTTCTAATAGGTCGGAATAGATCCATATGGATAATCTCTAGAGGTGTATATGTGGAAACCTGATTAATTGGATTAAAATATGGCTTTTGTTTCCTACCCATTTGACATTAATCACATAGCTTCTTTTAAACCAATTTATGATCATGAAAATAATAAATCAAATATCTCTTAGAGAAATTTATCAAATAGTGAACATTACGGTTCCTAAGCATTTTATGAAAAATTCATGATTCATAAATTTCATAATTTAAGCTATTTACATTTTGACTACACTAAGAATTTAGATCTAAAATATAGACATTATCAGTTCTTATTTATTTTAAGTTGAGATATTTTTCTTTGAAAACTGGGCAAGCATTGTTAGAAAAATAGAATAAATAACTGTCATCACAATGTTGAGAAATACTTATCAAGTTGTTCTTTAAGCCTTCAAAATAAATAAATTTGATGATGAGAATATATTTTTATTTCCAACTGATAAAATGCTAACAATTTTTTCTTTTTCATTGTCACCAAATGTAGCATCGCCTCGACCAATCTTATATAGTGAGGGAAAATTTGAGAAATATCAACACATATGTCTTTAACAACCACTATCCATACACCATTTTTCATTGTTGTTCATGTGGTTTTTCATATAAAATGAAAAATCATACAATGAAAATATTTGGTACCTAGATACTCTTGTGTTTAACATGGTTATCTAAAAAAACTTGGGGATTCGAATCTATTTTTGTTTTTTATAAAAATTAGCAACACATTTTCAAAAAAAAATTGTAAGAAAATCATTTTTAATTCATAAGAATTGATGCTTTTTCAAATTATAAATATTATCATAATTTCCTATATATCCACATTGAAAACAAGTATTCTTATAGAGGTTTTTATTTTTATAACTAAGCACAAAATAATATTGATAAAATTTAGGTCTTTCACCCTAACTTCATAATCAAAAAATTTCTTTATTGATTTTGTTTTGACCAAAAATTCTGTTTAGGTAGTCCTCACCTTTTGTGAGAACAAATAAATTATATTTTAATTTTTGAAACTCCTTATATATTTTCACAATTTTTTTAACATGTTTAATACATGATAAAATAGAATTTTCTAGTTTATTTTTAAAATCTTAAATTTGATTGTTTAAGTCCTCCTATTCATTGAAAATT
Source organism: Viscum album (assembly GCA_963277665.1). Taxonomy (NCBI): domain Eukaryota; kingdom Viridiplantae; phylum Streptophyta; class Magnoliopsida; order Santalales; family Viscaceae; genus Viscum; species Viscum album. The sequence continues at coordinate 1,610,343,661 of OY728140.1, forward strand.
TTACTATAGGAGTTCCTGAGTGATTTTTTTTCCTTTTTATGATTTCATATTTAGTTTTTAACATGGTATAGTATTTATTTAATTCTTCATATGTAGAATTTTCATTTTTGAATTTCCCCTAATGCTTAGAAGAATGGTAAGGATGTACCTCATTCCAATGTTCCATAAAGAAAATGTTGACCTTTTGATTATGATTTCATCTTTTGACTCTAAGGATGTATACTCCCAATAATCTTCAGAATCACTCCACAAGGCCTTCATAGAATTTTTTGATTTCTTTTGATAACTAATATTGTTGAATAATGTGTTGTCGAAATTTTTATTTCTATGAAATTATGGAAACTTTGGCTTAAAATGTCCTAGATTCTTCCACTCATAACATCTTACTTATTTAGAGCTATCAACATGAATCATGTACTTATTAAAGGGTCTTATGAAACATCATCCCTTATTATAAAAACTTCTGAACATTAAGGAAAACTATGAATACTCATCATTTTATCCAGAATAGCCTGTAAATTCTTTTACATTGGATATTTTAGAGACATGTAAACATTTCTTCCAATTATCGTCTTTATAAGTGAAAAACTTTAAAGAAGCATTTTCTTTCTTAACCATTTTATATTCTCCCACTTCATATTCAATTTTATCTTCCAATATCATAAAATTTCCATTGAGATATTTTATTCTAATATTATTTACCAATATAGACTATTTAATGATAGATAAGACTCCACTACAATTGGTTGGGAAAACTCTTAGAGTTTTAAATTCTGGATCAAGCTTAGTAATGGATGTTCTTATAGATGAAACATTATTCATGGTCTTAGTGAGTCTTCTATTCAAATGAGTAATACTTTCACCCTCATCCATTTTGAATGTGTCAAACATAAGTTTTACAATATCATATCTAAGTTCCTAGACATTTCGTGTACCTTCATACACAACTAATATAGTTGTCCATATTTTATAATCTTTTTGACCTTGGTAAACTCTGTCATACTCATCTAGACCTAGTCCACATATTATAACATTCATATCTTTATAGTTCAGATCATAGATTAACTCATTATCAGCATCCCACATTTCTAGTAATTTATTTATAATTTCATAAGGTTTCACTACATTAAGACAAACCTTTAATATAAGGGCCTTCAAATAGATAGTCATTTGCATGTTCAAGTAACCTTAACATTCACCATTAATGTAAGGAGATATAACAATTGACATACCTTCTTGATTATTATCCATAACAGCCATTTGAAAATAGATCTATGGAATTTATCCTTTTATAGATATGAACTCAAGATTCATAAGCTATTATACTAATTATTACCATATAGAATGGAAAACTAAAATCTCAAGAGGAGGTGAATTGAGTTCTTAAACTTTTCTTTACTTTAAATCACCCTCTTCAAAGTATGAAAGTTAAAATTATTCACTTTGTAAAATTTGGTAGTTTAAGTATAAAAACATATTGTGAAGTGTTTTAAAATAATATATTCAATGTGATTTGGGGAAATTAAATCCCCTAGTCCACTCTACAAACACTCTACTCCATGCGTTTGGTGATTTTAACTATGAAACTCCATTTTACAGGGGCTCCCAGCTAAGTAAAATAATTTATTACTTATTAAAAAGTTAAAAGGTATTCCAAAAAATATTTACCTTTTCAATTCCACTCCACATACTTAACACACTCACTTACAATGTGTCTAAACAAAATAGATATCATTGAACTTTAGAAAACTCTTGTAGTACACAGTTGCAAGCAGCAACTGAAAGTATATGAAGATACATCCTGATAAGATGATGATTTTTAAATAATAGCTCTAGATGATATTCGATTATAATTGATATACGTGAAATTACAATATGATTGTATTGAGTAAGATCATTTCTACGCACAAGTGTTCTTTTTTACTATTATCAAATTATTCATATGTATATGCATTCTTGCCCATATATGTCTCTATATTTATTACTTATTGATTTAGTGGATAACTCCTTCCATTTATATCCCTTACATGATTTTTAAATTAAGTACATGATATTATCACAATGGTCGAGTTAATAACAAATGAAAAGTTGATAATATGTGCTATTAATTGCATGCATACATTCCTTCAAAATATCGAATAAGCTTCTATTTCGGAAATATCAAAAATATTTTTATTCATTAGATCATTCCATTCCTAGATAAATTATACTTTATACTGATCAATATTTCCATAAATTCAAATATCCTTTTATGATATTATCAGAATAATGAAATGAATTATAAATTGATTTTGGAAATAATCATGAAATTATTTATAACAACTAGTTCTTCATAAGATATATAACTAATAGTATTATTCACATAAGAGAAATTTCTGAGTGAATTCATAAGATAAAATAGGTCTTTGTCTTATTCATTATATAATAAAAAACTAATTCAACTTTTATATAATAATTTTCATCATAAAGTGAATATGTCATTAATGTGTGATACTTATCTTTCATAGCTTCTTGTAGTGTTTGTAAGATAATATTTTATAAATATCCTTTTCATATGATAAAGAAATTTTATAAATACAATCTAAATGAATTATCTAACTTAGATCATGTAGATATAGTCTATTTTCTTCATAACATAATACCTTACATAGTGTGATAAAATTTCAACATGTGTTTTTTTAATTTAGAGAATACAAAATATAATATTTCAAAACATTGATTCTCATAATATAAAATCATTCATTGTAGATTAGACACTTTACTCAGCATAAGATACTCACTTATAGTCAACAAAACAAATTCCTTATGAATAAATATCATTAGAAAAAACTTAATAAAAACTCATTATATTAAAATAGGGATTTTTTGAATCATCAAAAAATATAAAAATGCTGATATGTTTGAAAAATATAAGTTTTTACAACATATTAATGTACATTACTTCTAAAGTATAAAGTAGTTGGTTCTAGGGAACCAAAACTAATATACTTCCATTATAACTAGAACTAACTGCTAACTACATGTTATTTATTACATGTAAAATATAATTTTATTGAGTATGGCTATAATTGTTGTGACAGTCTTGATTTCTACGGAAAGGGTCAGTATTACAAAAAAAAATTAATAACATTATTATTACTATAACCTTAATATATTTGAGAAACTACCATTAATATAATATCCATAAGTATATGATTAATTTTCCCCTACAATAAATATAACACCTTAGATAGTATCATTATAATTGTTTATAAAATAATGATAATACTTTTAAAATTTTCAAACAATAGAAAATTAAACAATTGTCTACTGGATGGATTAATAAGATATATCAAAATTCCAAATATAATTAGTTACTGTTCATATGATAACCATAGGTTTCAATAAGTTTTTCTTATTAATTACCTTATCCTCACTACAATATTAGATCAAAAATTGTGTTAATGGACCATAGGATTTATATTATTATCTTTATTTTTCGATAATTATCCTTATAACTATGTTTAGAGGGAACCCTTATATGGCCTCAAATAAAAGATTTACAAGGCCATTACATAGCCCATAGTCCCTGTGGAATATAGCTATTACATGACCAAAGTAATAAGATCAAGACCCCACTCTGAAGATGCTACTTCTCATTATCTTCAACATTCATAACTCTAGCTTGTATTCCTCACTTCACATTCATGATTATTCATCATTTCCTCCCCTACATCAGGTTATTAACCGGTGTGTGTTACCCACTAAATGGTATAATTTCCATGTTTTACTGATAATGAGGTACCACATTTTCTATTCTTCTTCTCAAATGGTTACAAAATGCTCCATCATCATGTTTTGGATCACTATTTATTGGATAGAAGACCCAAGATACTACCTGGAGTCCCTTCCTTAACCACTCATCATACCTTTATAGATAGCCCAAAGGCCCTTTGGTTAAAATCCCAATTTTTTATCATGAAATCCTAATTTATATTAATAGGTATATTTTTATAGTACCTTCTAATGTTATATTGGAAATACTCCACCGCCAGGATTTTATCTTGGGTTTAATGTATGATGACAGGGTATTCCAACCACTCAGTTAACACCCAACTTCTAAAACATAAATTATCTAAAGGAAAACTAGTGTTATATACCCTTAAATACATTTATTCACATTTGTCGTATTACCTAAAACTTATCTAGTTATACTTTAACAAGTATCGTTGAATGGTTATTTCTAAAAATATATGTTGATAAAATGGGTTTTTTATATTTTCACTCTATGAAATACATATAAATAAAATAAAATATCAATACATATTTTGGAATATTGGATTTATTCAAAGCACTTAAGCCTATGAAATTCTATTAATAATGGATTCTAGTTCCCACCCACATTATCATGGTATGATTTTATACCATGTTCCTTTAAAAACAAGTTATTTTTAAATTATTTTATGGTCAACATATATACTATTAATTGATAAAGAAACCCTATATATCTATTTCTTGTTTATATTATTCACTAGAACTGGGTTTTTATTTAAATTTATTCTTAGAGGAGACTTTTTTTCCGTAGAAGGCTAGTAATTCTAAATATATTTTTTCAAATAATATCAACATATATATCCTATAAGACAGTAGTTCCCCCAATAACCCTTTATAAACCATGGAACTATTTCACTTAAAATGAATAATCTATTATAACCATGATTACTTATATCAAAAAAATGGATATGTGATATTTTTATATGATTTTGACATTTATTGGTGTCACCAACCCTTTCAGTTAGTCATATAGACATATTCCATAAGGTTCCCATTAATAATATTATCATTCATATCCAGCCTCCCAGTAAAATAATCGTAGAATATTACTATGAGAAATAGAATTAAAATATATTTTAGCATGATTATTGATTTAAATCTTTTAGCATAGACTAATTTTTGGATATCCTTTAATAATAATTAATGTTTTATAAATATTGGCATATACCATCCATAAATAGTTTCTCTTGAATAATCATCAACATTATCATGTCTTGAAACATATGAAATATTATACCCTTGAATTTTGGTACATGGTTTCCATTAATAAATTAAAAAATTCTTATCAATTATACGAGGTTTATATTTTTAGGATTTATTAATCAAATTGAATAATATTTTGTAGGAATTATTGAATATAAAAACACCTTTTGGATTTAACATCCTATACATTATGTGTCTCATAGAAAAACTCCACCCACTATGCTTAGAGAAGTGTAAATTCCTTTTTCATCTCATATTTATTTGGAGTCTTGAAATGGTTTAAGTATAGACTAACCCCACTATCACAAAATTATATATGCTCCACTCTTATATAAATAGAGTAAATATAGTCTAATAATGGACTTATATATCCTCAGAGACTATAGGATTTTTTATAGAGATAAAATTAGGGTTTTATTAAGGATTTTTTATATCTAAATCTAGATTTTGACAAATGGTCTTCATCAATCATTAGAAACTATATCTAATGGAATAATTATAATATTTCAGTTAATATGATACCCATTATTCAATGTATTTGGCATGTGATTAATGATTGTGTTGGTCCTTTCAAAACAAATCTTGGAAGAAATTATGTATGAATTGAAATCAATATAATACTTTTAATTAATCCTCTTTAACTACCATAAAATTTTGATGTCCAAGGTAATGTGTGTTTGGGATTTTTTTCACTCCTCATATTAATGGCTAATGAGTACTTGGCTATGATAATATCTAACTATATAACCTAAAGGATCTAGTATCCTTTACCTGGTGTATTCATTTGTTCATTAATAATTCATAAAATATCTTCAAATAATCTAAAAAAGTATATTAACTTACATATTATCCATTCCTTTAGAATATTTCATGTGGTTTTTATGAATTAACTCTAGTATATTTCTGAAATACATTTAATTCCACAAGATTCTTTGCTAAAAACCTAATCGTGAATTAGTCAGTATAACTAGTATTTATGCTAAAAAGAGTTAATAACACAATTCTAGACAGAAACTTCTCAACTAGTATTAGTTTTACTTTATAAATAATTATCCTTCCACAATGAGGTATTCTAATTCATATATTTATATTCATTATTGATTTCCAATTTAAAATATCCATGATTTAAGAATTACTGAACAATTAGTTGAGTATAAATGACTATTGAAACATCTCTTAGAAATATGAAATAATTTATCTTTAGGAATAACTAGTCACTAAGATAAATATTTTGGTAATAATCGATAAAAAACAATAGTTTAATTTGAATATATTTTAAAATCCAGATTTTGTTCACTTCTTTATACTAATCTATGAATTTTTCAGCATTATTAAGAATGATCCAATATTCTAATAATATCTCTATACTTTATTGATTATTGTACTTGAATACACATATATAAATATATTTTATTTAGTACCCAATAAGTATGATTGAAGAATTATGTTGATGAATATACCTAAATTAGTAGATTCTTATTTCATTCAATATAGTATTTCACGCAATTTCCTTACTTACCACAAAAGAAGAAAATAGCTTCATGATCCTTTGCTTTCCCCTTGATCCTTCTTCACTATGTGAGACATCACATAGATGAATTATAATTATAGTTTGTCTTAGGTTGTTTCTTTCTTCCTTTACACTTTTTTAAAATAAGAATAGAATGATTTATATGCTTGATGTTCTTATTAACTTGGAAAAGAAGATTTAGGAGATCTAAGAGAGACATATCAATGTTGTAAATATTGAAATTCACAATAAAGTGAGAGAATATCTATGTGAATGATGAAAGAATGATATTAGTGCACAATTAATTGAGTAGTTTGAATCCTATAATTTATAGATTATCTATGTATCTAATAATATCCATTTTCTAAGGTCTATATACACACCCAATCCATCATTTCTCAGGATGTGTTCCTTAGAGATCACAAAGTGATCAAAATTTTCTCTCTCCTGATAGACACCATGGAGATTCTAGATAATTATTTGAGAATTGGTTATATAATGAGATTTTATGAGTTTATCAATTTTGGATTAAAGAAAAAACATTGGAAATCTATAGAATCATCCGAGTGCTTTCCATACATAATAATAACTTCATCAATTTCCTCCTTAATGGATGGATCGAGAATTTCAGATTATAAAACATAAGGATTAAGTTCATGGACTAGTAAAATTTGTATGTTCCAATATCATTCATGGAAATTACTTCCATTTAGGAGAGTTTATTTATCTATAATTGATTTCATGGACAACATGGTGGATGAATTAGCCAATTTACTAAAACAATATAAATTTATAAATAAGTACTATATATGATTACCAAAATATGTGAGATGAAATAATTTAATTTTATTATTAGTATCACTCTATTTTTAAAAGTACTAATAGACCTCTCCATTGGAATAAGAATTCCTAGTCAGATGGAAATTATTATTGCAAGGATATATATTTCCCTTTTATAACCTAAACATTATCCTGAAACAATATTCGAAGATATTTAGGTATGTGGTCATGCCAACTACTTTCTAGCAAATATGTTGTCCATTGAGTGGATTCCCCCAATCCTAAAATCCTATTTTTTGGTTTTTGTCCATACTTGCGACTTATTTATACAATTTCCTACTTTGGTATTCAACCCTTGATAATAAAACAATTAAGTAGACCCAAAAATTTAGTTAGAACTCCCTAATAATTGAAAAAAACCCTAACTTTGTCCATATATATACTTTTAACTATGGTTTTGTTCATAAATTATGTAATGGAAAGATTATAAAACTTAATATTTATATCATTTATTTTTCTATTTATTTTTCATTAGAAAGTCTTGTTAATATTATGTCGAAGTTTCATTTTTAATTAACAATGATTTGATAAAATATATTTTTATATATAATAAAATTTAGTTTAATTCCATCTTGAAACATTCTTAATTCATGAATTTATGTGACCATGATTAAGAATCCATAAATATCAATAATTCACTATGAAATAAATAATATAAAAATTTGTGCATGATCATGACCTTTCTAATGGTTATTTTTCTAGTGGATGATAAACTAACCAATGACTCTAGGGGAGTAAACCCCTTAAACCAAACTTATATCAAGTTGAAACACTCCACCATCATCCTTTGTATATTCTAGTTTGATTTCACTTCAAATAATGTCTTTAACCATCTCCTCTACTTAGATCTCTTCCATTATATATTTTTACTCACATGTAGGTGAGTGGAACCACTACAATGGTCAAGGAGGTTATATAAAAAAACTACAAACACACATCTCTTATATAATAATGGGAGAGGGATGACATGTAGACCATTATTTTAATTTTATAACAATAAATATCATGAAATTTTATCAAATAAAATATAGAAAATATTTTTGTCATTCAAGCTCATGATCATCCATTCATGTGACGAATATACATTTAATAAACTATAAATCATTTTATTTTTTCTTAATTAAGATTAAACATGATCAAATTAATTCATTATCCTGATAATTTTATTAAATAATCTCTATTAATATCCATACAAATAGTTATGTAGATACCCTTCCAGTGTAATTTTTTAAAAAATAAACAAATTAAATTTAAAATTAATTATTTACATGGTGTGTACATGGAGGAAACATGGAATATACCCATTCGAACTACCTTCATTAATCATCATCAACTAATTTTCATTAACATGACATGTATAATAAATTTCATTTCATGTAATTCAAAATAATGTACTATCAATAAATGACACATGAAATGTGTGTTAATTTGGTTCAGAGTCATAGTTAATTTTATTTTTTTGAAAATTAATTTATGGTTGTTTACAATACAAATTGGAATGTACTCCATGTAAATGGGTACTAGAGCGCATGTGTATAAATTAAACAGTTCATGTTTATTAATTAATTATACACTGCATGTGAATTAATTGTACACCATGTGTTCCATAATTAATTAACCCCCATGTATATATTAATTATAAACTGCGTACATATTAACTAATTACACCCTATATTTTTATTAATTCCTCACTGAGTGTATATTAATTACACACCATGTATATATTAATTAGAAACCTCATGTGTGTTAAATATACATCACATGTGTACAAATTAATTATACACCACATGATTATTAATGAATTACACACCATGTGAGTCTTAATTACACATCTTGTGAGTATTTATTACAAATCATGTGAGAATTAATTAAACATATGATGTGTATTAACTAATTATATACTTCATGAGTATTAATTACAAACCACGTATATTTATCACACTACCACCACATACTATGGTATTACATGTCATGTAGCCATTAAAACCATGCTCCACATTTGGAAGGAATCTCCATGTGTTCTTCATTTGTTCTTGGTTATAATAAGGGGACCAAAAGATATCTCTATTTTACTAATAAGTAATAATAAAATAAAAAGGATATACATATGGAAAATATTTAAATTGGTAATTGTTTAATAAATAATTATTAATTTTATTGAGATCACTCTTATATTCCATGATGGTTTTGGGAAATGTCAAACCACCAATTGGGGTCTCGACTAATATAAGTACCTGACCCTAAAAAATCCCAAAATTTCATGTTTATAATATTATTCAACTTATTTCACTACTGAATAACTTTTAGTTTTATAGTTTTATATAATTATGTTATCACACTTACTTACTAAAATAATACATAAAACATTGGACACATACGCTATGTATCCATTTTCCCACAATACAAAAGTTTTAAGATAAAACAATTTTTCTTTTCATGAAATACCTTCACAATTTTCATCTTGACCACATCCTTAAAACCATATAAAAAACATTATAAAACATGGGATGACCACAAAATTCTCAGTAAGTGAAATTAAAAAAATAAAGGAAAATTTTATTATATTAATATTCATTAAAAAAATTCTCTCTTCATATTAATCATTAACCTCAAAATAATAATATTATTACCTATAAAACTAACTTTACTTCCTCGTGATTTTCTTAAAATATTTCATAAGAAATATTAAAGGAAAAACAGAAAACATAAAGGTGTCTTTACAATCATAAAAAATCATAAAAAAAATTCTCAATGTTTTACATTTAACCCTTAATAAGTATAATGAACTTTTCGTTTAAACTCAAGATCGTTATATTATCTTGTGAAATCATAATATTTCCATAAAACAACATAGTAAGAAAATATAATTCATATAAGTAAATTGAGATATAATTTTCATAAATCACATACAATCACTCTTAAAAATGGAATAACCTACCCAGTAAATTATAATAATTCCTTCATAGAAACTTATAACTGATTAACTTTATCCCTCTACCCAATGCATCATAGTGTTAATTGAGCTCACCCATCATCATGAGCTATATCGAGATCACCCATATTCCTGAGCTATATCAAGAACAACTATCACAATAAAAACTCCCATGATCCATAACATAATCATAAAACATTAATTCTTGAATATCCAATATCATATTAAAAAATTATTATTTACACCTATAAGGAAAACATTTCAAGGTATCAAAATATTCATTCCATTTAAAACTATTTTTGAAAATACCCAGAGTAAAGGTAAAACATGTTTTTATTGCATGAAAAAATTGAGGATTTTAATATTATTCATATATAAAATAATATATATTGGTGTGGGAAAATCCATTAACACCATACACATTAAAATATAACATCCTTTTTTCCCTTTTCATCAAAACATTTCATATATAATACATAAAATATTTCTTCAAAAAACCTTTTAAAGAAATTCAAAAGAGGTATATATTTTCATTTTTAATTCATTTATGTCTATATAAATACATTTATAAAATAATTTTAAGAATATTGAAATAAAATAATAATATTTATAAAGTAAATCTTTAAAATATTTAAAATGAGGGTTTTATAGTAAAGTGTCCATTACCTTAATTTGCACCTCCCATGTGCATTCTTTATTTCATGTATAATAATATTTTATAAAATAATTAATTTATTAAGAAAAATTTAAAATTTTAATATCATATATTTATGAAATTTATTTTGTTTATTTCATTGACATTTTAATTACTTAATTAGTTAATTCCATGTCGAGTGTTTTGAGGATATTCAGTTTATAATTTCAAAACGACTTTGGTATGTTGACTCTGATCAAATAAGAAATTATAAAATCATATCAATAATAATAATAATTAAATAATTATAATTTTTACACATTAATTATACTTTTATAAAAACCTATATAATATATTTTTGAAAAATGTATTATTTTTTAATCATGGAGACAGTCGACCGTACGTACACTTAAGTGACATTTCCATTTTTAAATGAACCTAAGGTAAAGAAGTTAAAAGTAATTTTATCTTAAAATAATGATTATTTTATCAAAAATATAATATTATCTCTTTAAACACACTAATATATACCATCCATGTGAGGCAGTGATGAAAAATGTATCACATCGATTTGGGAAGGTGGTAATCCACATGGACACACGAACGAAGTTATAATTTTTCAATGGATGGAATGTTAAGTAAATAAATTATATCATATATTTAAATAATGAAAAATATTTTATAAATTTCTTGTATATATATATATATACTTTCAATCTATCATTTTCATTATCTGTGACAGTCATTGATGGAAAACGAATTGCAATAGTATGTGAGGTAGTAGTCCTCCATATACATGAATGATTATTTTTTCGCAATAAATGAAGAAGAAGATGGATTAGATTTTATACATAATTGTTGTTAAATTTAATTATAGCCTTTATATTTATGTTTTTATATAAAAAATTTTAGACTAGTTTTTATAAATTTATAGAAATAAATAAAACTAAAACAATTGGTTAAATTTTTTACCTCTTCATCGGATAACCTCCTTTTCATTACATGTTAAGCCCAATAAAATTAGTATTTTTTCCAAAATAAAAACTCTATAAAGTGGTTAGGTACATGATGTGGCTTTAAAAACACATGTTTTTTCACATCTTTTTAATTAATTTTTATCAATTTAATTACTTATTTTTATACTTTTTAATTAAAAAATGACTTTTTGTATTTTGATTATTTACTTTAATAAACAATAAATTTTTATAATTAATTGTATTATAAGCCTTAAAATAATCAATTTATTTCTTACTTTAATTTTATAGCATAATTTCATTTTATTTAGTTTGTTGCCTTTGTCTGCATATCTAATGATTTAACTTTAATTAAATAATTAAGTCTTCTTCTGCACATATTTAATGTAATATTATTTTGTATTAAAATTAAGTAATTAGTTTTGAAACAAACTAAATATATTCAAAGCTTTTAATTTTATGTCTTAACTTAATTCAATTATCTAATAAAATGACAATTAATGGTCTATTTTAATTAATTTAGTTTGTTAAAGCAGTGTTAACTTAACTTTGTGATTTAAATGTTCAATTTTATATTTACTTTTTTTTGTTTTTAATTTTAGTTTTAATTTTTTAGCAATTTAAAATTTACTTATTGTAGTTTTTTATAATTTAACATAAGTTTAATTCGTTTTATAATTTATTAAAGTCTAGGTTTCAATTAAGTTTTCAATTGCTTTAGATAATTTTTAGTTTCAATAAATTATTATAATAATTTTTAATTTAATTTTTAACTTATTTAATTTACTATGTTTATTTTGTAGGTTAACTATTTTATCCTGGTCACTGTCATGGTGTCTCCACGCATTGGTCTCCTTACGGTCTCACCGTGTCTTTGACAGTCTCATTGTGACACTATATCTAGTTTAAAACTGTCTCATCGTGACTGCCTTCACCTGTCTCACTGTGAAACCTGTCACTGACACACCGTCAATCCCAACTACTTATCTCACCGTTTCTTCTCGCACCCTGTCTTCCTCCACTGCTACCTTATCACCACCGCTCAGCCACCACGACTAAATCCACTAAAGGGAAGGATCCAGTTACCTTAACCACTTGTAAGAAGATGTCGCACCGCCAGAGCCAAGGAGTTTGATGTAGCTGAAGCCGAAGAGATCCACTGTCGACGCCACTTCGCAAAAGGTCAGGATAACGCACCTTTTCTTTTTTCTACTGGTCTCTCATGTTCACTGCCACTGGATAGTGTTGTCGCATGGGTATAATTCCACACTGGATTGTAGGAGGAAGACCTTCACACCATCGGTTTTGGAGGGGTGTTGCAGTTCGCCGCATCTGTTGTTCGTTGAAGCCACGCCGCACTACCCGCAAGAGCCAAAGCCATCTTGCTAAACTCCTTTGCGGCTGCTGCTATGCTGCGAACTAGAGCCGAAGAATTCTGGAACCCAGTCCTCGGCACCTGTTTCGTGCCACCGAATCGCTGAAGGAGGACAGTGAACTGAGGGCCGCGCCATTTCCAAAGTGGGTCGAGCCGTTAATAGAGTTGGTCCGCCTGACCACTACTGTGAAGTAGCCGAGAGGAGAGCCGTCGCCGGGTTGAAAGAGGAAGAAACTCCTCCTCCTGTGTGTCATGGAGAAAGGGGGAAGAAGAGGGAGTTAACACAAAAAAATAATAAAAAAAGATAAAAGATAAATAAATTAATAAAAATAATTAAAGTAAAGTAAAAAGAGTAAAAGAAAAAAAGTAAAAGTTTAACTTAAATTAAACTTTAAAAAGTCAAATTAATATAAAATATTAAAATTTATAATTATATTAATACATAGATAAATTATAAATTAAAATATAAGACTAAATTTATAATAAATGCTAATAATAAATCAATTTATTTATTATAGTATAAATTATATAATTAATAATAATTATAAATAAACTATAAAATATAATTATTTTAAATATAGTTAAAACTTAAGTTTTAGATCTAATTACTTAATTAAAATTAACTAATTAATAAATTAATCTAGTAACTTAATTTATTAAATGGTAATAATAAAATTATTAATACATTCTAATTTATTAATTTTATAATTACTTATATAATTATGATATTAACTTTTAATTATTTAGTTTAATCTGATAAACTAAAAAAATTAGTATTTATATTTATATTTATTAATTTAATTAAATCAATAGAGTTTGATAAATTTATAATAATATTATATAAAAGTAAATAATAATTATTAATTTAAATATTTATTAATTAACTTTAGTTTACTTTTTTCTGAGTTTTAACTACTTTATTTCATATCATGTGCCGGTTCATACCAAGGTCAATTACACGTCCAGGTATATGTAACTAAATCACTGGGAGTTAGTTACGAGGGAATTTCTAGCGCGATGTTCCAATCGCGAAAGAAGTGCACGTGTGCGGTGCACAACTGAGGGACTTTTTTTGAAGTCAGTTGAATTGATCGGTGACAAGGAGTAGATGACAAGGGATATAAAACAGAGAAAGTATTAGAATGTTTTTGGAAGGACGCTCATTTTCTCTCGCTCATTCATTCCACGACCACATCTATCCGAGAGCAGACTCCGAGGAGCAGCGCTGGAGACAATCAGGAGACCAAGGAGCTCAAAGGCAGAGCAGCACTTGGGGAGTTCATCCTTCCCCATTCTTTAGTTCTTGTACTCTGTTTTCGGATTTTTTCAAAGTTATATTTCATTATGATCATAGGATGAATTTTTAAACTCAGGAATTTCATATTTTATTGGTTTATTCTTTAAAATTCTTCACGTTATTCTTTTCTGACATCCAAATTGATCAGAGAGATCAATTTTAATGTTCATATTGATTGTTTACACCTTACATTCTTTAAATAATTCGTAGTTTCAAGTTCAATCAGTGATATTGAACTTGATCACCATTTTGTTTATGATTTAATGACATTACAGTTGGAGTTTTATGGTGAGTTCAACTTCAACTGTATTCTTTATCAAAAGTTTAACAGGCGATGTTCTTTAGATTCGCGAACTCTAAAATTCATACTTCTGTTTGATATTTCTTCTGGAAAGGAAGATATATCAACCAATTTATAAGGTGTGATTAAATTAAAATTTGTGTAGAGTTATCCATTCAACTGTCATGTATAGAATTCCCAAGAGAACGGTTGATCTCGCTTCTTTGTCTTGCTGCTTTATATTAGTATATTGTATTTCTCTAGTTTTTCATAATTAGTGTAAATTTTAATTTTTATAAAAAAAATACTTTTTCTATCATCCTGTTTCAGCATCATTTTAAAAAAAAAGTAAAAAAAATTCACACTCGCTTCACTGCTGACAACAGTGGAGTTTAATAAAATAAACCTCTAGAAAACTCGTCTACCTTCCCTTGGGTTCAACCCTTCACTACTATACTAGTGTAGGTTTATAAATATCATGTTGAGGGTCATGACGACCTCTGTCCTCTTCAAAATTTGGTGCTGTTACCGGGGAAGGCATGCCCTGAGAGTCTAGGGCTTTAAAAAAATAAAAAAAAACTAAAAAAAACTAAAAAAAATCATTTAAAAAAATCTGTTTAAAAAAATTGTTTTGAACTGGAACCTACTGTTTATGTTGATTTTGAGAAATATGGTTCACAGTGAACTGTTGTGTTTTTAATCTCACCTGGTTTTTGTTTAAAAATGGAAGTTCTTGAAAACTGGAATCAACAGGGGCCACATTGTGTGTTTTGTGGATATTATGGGCACACTACCTGAAAGTGTGTCTATAACCAGCCACAACATGATGTTTACATTGAAGAAGATGAAAATTTTGAATCTAATCCTGAATTCCTAGCTAAAATTGAACTAATTTAATCTAAATTGGAATCTATGTTGAAACAAATTAATAATTGGTTTACTAAAACCCATGAAATTCAACTTTGAGATTCTCAAGAGTGATATCAAAGACTAAAAAGATTATAAAACGTGCTCTTGGAATTAATACAAAAGGTTATGGAACAAGAATAATTTGAAGAAAATGAAAAGGAAAATGTGTATAAAATATTTGGAAATCAAATTGAAGAGGAAAGTGATAATGAAACTGGAAAAAAAAACCATCCACTTTGAAAAATCTGATTATGTTTAACTAAATCTGGAAATAACCAACTCATTAAACAAAGAACACATCATTGAAAATCCAATAAATAACTTTAATGGAGTATAGTTGGTCAATTTTGAAGATTAATTGAAACATATTGAAAATGAAAGTCCAGTTCTCTTCATAATCCCTATATTGGAGAAAAATCATTGTTTTAGGAGTTTTGAAAAGGAAGTCACTCAGGTAGAAGAGATATTTGAGAATGAAAGTTTGAATGTTAAAAACTCTTTACCCATCTTTTCTGATGTTGTGAACAATGAGACTGAACCTGAATTGGGGAATATATTGGAAGAGAAACATAACCAAGAAGTTAAATAATCTGATGTTTTTGAACCTCAGCTGCACAATTCTCTTCCAGGTTTTGAAACTATTAACCCAATAAATTCTGAAATGTTGTTGGATGATGAAGTTGAGGGAATGATATTTGAAGAAAGATTAACTGATGAGTTTTAATTTCTCTATTCTTATAGTAATCACTTATCTGAAACATTTTGGAGTGAAATTGAAAGTAGTGTTAACCAACTTGAGGAGAATTGTCATAATTTGAACATTCTGGAAACTGAATTTATTGAAACCGAATTGTATAATTCTTCTCTTGAAATTGAATTGCAACACTCAAATGACCTAGTTTTAGAAAGTGATCCTTTTGAACTTGAACATGAAAAAGTGGTTGAGCACACATTAGATTATGGTTGCAGAACTGATTTGTAAGAAGCAGTAGATGTTCAATGTGAGTCAACAGATGAGGATCTTTTGGAAGAGATTTATAGAATTTTTAGTCGTGAATCAATTTATGATAAAATAAATTATATTCCCTTCCTATAACTTACATCCTTACCTGTGAAGGGTTCTGAGCCTTTTCATGATACTGATAGCAGTCTATAGGGAGAATAACACTTGTGTTTCATTGTCCATGATTCAGTTCAGCACTTAATTTAATTCCCTCTTGAACCTTCAAATCATAATTTACCCATTTTCACCCTTGAATGTTAATATGTTAGTGTTGTAGCTGAGAGAGATGGCCATGAGAATAATTACACACCCTTTGAAGCACCTAATTTAATGTTGTCCCTTCATGTGCACTCAAATCTTGAAATGTTTGAACTTTATATGGAAGTGGACAACACTATACCCACTACTGTTAAAGGGTGCTACATAGGGGTTATTTTAGGCTATGAGAAATTGGTTTTAGTCTACTTATGTTTTGATGCCCACAACTTTCATCTATCTGTTAAAAGCAAATGGTCCAAGCACATGTGGTGGTTCCTATTAACGAAACCACATCCACCTAGTGACTATGGTTAGTTGTTAGGTGAGTATGGTTGGGGACTTTAAACCTAGCGATGTATGAGAGGCAACCCATGGTTCTTCTCTTATTAATAAATAAAACTTTTTAATTAAATAAAGTCTAACTGAAGACGTTAAAATCAGTGCTTCATGGGATTCAACCCATGCTCTTTAATTGTTTTCATTTTTTTATTGTTTAGTGTGGAATAAAGTGGTGCTTTGTTGTCTTCTATATGCTCTATCCCTTCTAGATTTTTCCACTTGGTTTGCATGTTCTGTCTTAGGATGATGTTGTTGTGTCATTTAAGGGGTGGAATTCTCATACTGGAGGGAAATTGACAAATATAGTCAGGGAAGTACTCAATTCATAGTTTTTTCATTTCATTTTTATGCTCCTTAACACTTTAGAAAATAAATTATGCTTCATGTGTATTGAAAATTATGATACTTATTTGATGAAAACTTGCTGCATAAATTTCTTATATAATAAACTCTTGATGCATGTCACTAAGTTGAATTTAAAAAAATCTGCATGTACTTCACTGGTGCAAACTGAAAATTCATTGTTTAAAACCCATTCACTACATGAAATTAAGTGTGTGGGGTATATGCTACTAGTTGGTGTGTTTTTCATTAAAATGATTTTTCTAAGGGGTTTTAGAATGCATTTCTTTGTTATATTGAACATTCTTTTGAACCAAAAAAATCAGATTGCTTACACCCAATTAATTGTGCACCCACAATGTACATGATATTTCTTGAGTTGAATTGAAAATCGGTTTCACTGGACATTAAAGGTTAATGCATGTACTAGCTAATGAACCTACTAATTATTTATTTATTGTGGAAAATAATATTTTTGAATTTCATTGAGACCCTTTATACATGTCAAAAATATACTTAATTGTAAATCTGTTTTGAAACTTAATTGATTAATTGTTCATCTCCATATTTAGAAGTCAAATTTGGGGAAAAAGTTGGGTTTTAAGTGTGGGGGAGGGGGTCAATTCTTGACTGTGCTTAACTGTGCTTTAATGAGCCCATCAATCCCCACTGCAACTTCAAACTTTTTGTAAAAATGGTTAAAAATTTTCAAAATTCTTGCATAATTATAGGCTTTGCACTATACTCAATTGGGTCTTGCCTTAGGATATGTTCCTTGTTGGTAGTTAAGTATTTCTTAGAGTCAAAAATTAATGATTTTGGATAACTGTTGAGTGATCTTACTTAGTGATTTAATGGAAATTCAGTTTAGGGCCTACTTCTGAAAGTGATATGGGTTACATGTTTATGGAGTTATGGTCATACCCTTTGGAACTGGCAGTTTGATTTTGATTATAGGGGTCTCTTTTTATTTATCTTATTAAAAGTAATTTCTTTAATGAGCCAATGTAAATGAATTTTATATAAATCTTGTGAAACTGGAGTAATTTTGGGCATTTGGGATCCCACGGTGAGTTTTTGAGACCCTAGATGCTGGGTGCGTTTCTGTTTACTAAAATCTCTCTATTCAACTTGAATAAAGGCATTTTTCACAGTGCTTAGCACAATGATACATGTCTTGGAAAAAATAAATAAAGTGTCTAGGGTCAAAAATAAACTCAATAAGGTGAGGGGAATGATGAACACCAAATGAAGAAGGGATCAATTGGTTTTTATGGAAATCATTTAGGTTGTATCACTGAGGTGATTCACAAAAAAAAAATTATTCTTTGTAACCTATGAGATGAGTCAAAGTACAAGGATCCTCTGGTTATGTTCTTAATTCCACATAAATTTTACCTTTTGTCACTTTTGGACATTGGACTTGAGCCTGGATTAAAGTTAGTCACTATGAAGTTCCATATATGAGGCATGACATCTTCATTGTTTGATGATTCATAGTTTTCAAGACTGTAGTGAGAATTTGTTCTAGGGAAGATTCATATGAGCAATTTATTTTCAAAGCCTTTTGACATGTTACTATCCTTTGTTTCAATTTGCTGGACATGTTACATCTTGAGAAATTCAACAATAATAGTTTTTCTTTTTCATTCTTAAAATAAAACATGAGATTTTTTAGGAAAAACAATGTTTATGTGTGGGGGAATTTGATGTGGCCTTACAAAAACATGTTTTGACACATCTTTTTACTTAATTTTTATCAATTTAATTACTTATTTTTATACTTTTTAATTAAAAATGGATTTTTTTTATTTTTATTATTAACTTTAATAAATAATAAATTTCTATAATTAATTTTATTATAAGCCTTAAAATAATCAATTTATTTCGTACTTTAATTTTATAGCATAATTTCTTTTTATTTAGTTTGTTGTATTTGTCTGCATATCTAATAATTTAATATTAATTAAATAATTAAGTCTGCTTCTGTAGATAATTAATTTAATATTAATTTAATATTGGTTGTATTAAAATTAAGTAATTAGTTTTGAAACAAACTAAATATATTCAAAGATTTATAATTTTATATCTTAACTTAATTCAATTGTCTAATAAAATGACAATTATTAGTCTATTTTAATTAATCTTGTTTGTTAAAGCAGTGTTAACATAACTTTCTGATTTAAATGGTTCAATTTTATATTTACTTTTTTTTGTTTTTATTTTTATTTTTAATTTTTTAGTAATTTAAAATTTACTTATTTTAGTTTTTAATAATTTAACTTAAGTTTAATTGGTTTTATAATTTATTAAAGTCTATGTTGCAATTAAGCTTTTTATTTCTTTAGTTAATTTTTAGTTTCAATTAATTATTATGATAATTTTTAATATAAGTCTTAACTTATTTAATTTACTATGTTTATTTTGTAGGTTAACTATTTTATCCTGGTCACTATCATGGTGTCTCCACGCATTGGTCTCCTTACGGTCTCACCATGCCTTTGATAGTCTCACTGTGACACTGTTTCTGGTTTAAAACCGTCTCACCGTGACCGCCTTCACTAGTGTCACAATGAAACCTGTCACTGACACACCGTCAATCCCAACTACCTATCTCACCGTTTCTTCTCGCACCTTGTCTTCCTTCACTGCTACCTTCTCACCACCGCTCAGCCACCACGACCAAAGCCAATGAAGAGATGGATCCAGTTACCTTAACCACATGCAGGGAGACGTCGTGCTGCCGTATCCAAGGAGATCATTGCTACTGAAGCCGAAGAGATCCATTGTCAACGTCGCTTTGCACAAGGTCGGGATAACGCACCTATTCTTTTTGCCGCTGGTCTCTCCTGTTTTTTGTCGCTGGATAGTGTTGCCTCATGGGCAGAATGCCATGCTGGATTGTAAGAGGAAGAGCTGCATGCCATCGGTTTTGGAGGGGTGTTGCAGTCAGCCGCATCTGTTGTTCATTGAAGCCACGATGCACTACCTGCAAGAGACGAAGCCGTCTTTCTGGACTCCTTTATGGCTGGGGATGCACTGTGAACCAGAGCTGAAAAATTCTGGAACCCAGTCCGCCGCACCTCTGTCATGTCGCGGAAGGGCTGAAGGAGGAGAGTGAACCGAGGGCCGCGCCATTTCCGAAGTGGGTCGAGCCATTACTAGAGTTGGTCCGCCAGACCACGGTTGCGAAGTAGCCGAGAGGATATCCGACGCCGGGTTCAAAGAGGAGGAAACTCCCCCTCCTGTGCGCCATGGAGAAAGGGGGAAGAAGAGGGAGTTAACATAAAAAAAATAAAAAAAAGAGAAAAGATAAATAAATTAATAATAATAATTAAAGTAAAGTAAAAAGAGTAAAAGAAAAAAAAGGTAAAAGTTTACCTTAAAGTAAACTTTAAAAATTCAAATTAATATAAAATAATAAAAGTTATAATTATATTAATACATAGATAAATTATAAATTAAAATATAAAACTAAATTTATAATAAATGCTAATAATAAATCAATTTATTGATTATAGTATAAATTATATAATTAATGATAATTATAAATAAACTATAAAATATACTTCTTTTAAATATAGTTAAAACTTATGTTTTAGTTATAATTACTTAATTAGAATTAAATAATTAATAAATTAATCTAGAAACTTAATTTATTAAATGGTAATAATAAAATTATTAGTACATTCTAATTTATTAATTTTCTAATTACTTATATAATTATGATATTATATTTTATTATTTATTTTAATTTGATAAACTAAAAAAATTAGTATTTAGTATTTATATTTATTAATTTAATTAAATCAACAGTGTTTGATAAATTTATAATAATATTATATAAAAGTAAATAATAATTATTAATTTAAATATTTATTAATTAACTTTAGTTTACTTTTGTCTGAGTTTTAATTTATTTATTTCGTATCTTGTGCAGGTTCATACCAAGTTCAAGAACACGTCCAAGTACATGTAACTAACTCACTGGGAGTTGGTTATGAGGGAATTTCTAGCACGACGTGCTAGTCTCGAAAGAAGTGCACGTGTGCGGTGCACAACTATGGGACTTTTTGTAAGTCAGTTGAATTGATCGGTGACAAGCAGTAGATGATGGGGGATATAAAACAGATCAAGTAGCAGAATTTTTTTTGGGGGATGCTCATTTTCTTTCGCTCATTCATTTCACGAGCACATCTATCCGAGAGCAGACTCTGAGGAGCAACACTGGAGACAAGCAGGAGACCAAGGAGCCGGAAGGCAGAGCAGCACTTGGGGAGTTCAGCCTTCCCCTTTCTTTAGTTCTTGTACACTGTTTTCGGATGTTTTCAACATTAGATATCATTATGATCATAGTCTGAATTGTTAAACTCATGAATTTATTATTTTGTTGGTTTATTCTTTAAAATTCTTCACGTTATTCTTTCCTGACATCAGAATTGATCGGCGAGATCAATTTTAATGTTCATGTTGATTGTTCACACCTTAAATTCTTTAAAAAATTCATAGTTTCAAGTTCAATCGGCGAGATTGAACTTGATCATTATTTTGTTGATGCTTTAATAACATTACAGTTGGAGTTTTATGGCGAGTTCAACTTCAACTCTATTTTTTATCAAAATTTTAACAGGCGATGATCTTTAGAGTGAAGAACTCTAAAATTCATACTTCTGTTTGATGTGTCTTCTGGCGATCAAGATATATCAACCAATTTCTAAGGTGTGATTTAATTAAAATTTTTGGAGCGTTATCCATTCAACTGTCAGGTATGGAATTCCTGAGAGAACTGTTGATCTCGCTTCTTTGTATTGCTACTTTATATTAGTATACTGTATTTCTCTAGTTTTTCATACTTAGTGTAAATTTTAGTTTTTATAAAAAAAATACTTGTTCCATCATCCTGTTTCACCATCATTTTAATAAAAATAATAATAAGTAAAAAATACACACTCTCTTCACTGCTGACAATAGTGGAGATTAATAAAAATAAACCTCTAGAAAACTCATCTACCTTCCCATGGGTTCGACCCTTCACTACTATACTAGTGTAGGTTTATAAATATCATTTTGAGGGTCGTGACGACCTCCGAACTCTTCAGTATGCTAGGAATGTTTTTGGACTAGCTATTTTTGAACTAAATGGTGCTTTAAGTGGAGAGAGGATAAGAGAGAGGTGTCCTTTTATAAGTGGGGAAACAACACACTTCGATTTTTTAAAAATATAAATATTTATGAATTTCATACTCAAACTAAATTGAAAAAAATTAAGTATTTATAATATTATATGATATAGGAAATAAATATTTCCATAAAATAGGATTTATATTTGTTTTTAGGACATTTTAACCCTTATCACTTTTGTTTAACCCCATAAGTGATCTTGTTTTAAAATTAATTGAGGTAAAAAAAAATTACAATTTTTATTTTCTATAATGAAAAATTCTAATTTGAAAATATAAAATATTTTTAATTATTTTGATTCCAAATATGGAATCCATTTTATCAAATTAAATTCACATAAGTGGGAGAATTAAATTTAAAATTAAACCCAAAAAAATGAGATAATAAATTGTTTTCTATTAAAAAATTATTCTTAAGTATAACATGTTTTATTACACCAATTATACATAAAATTGATTAAGAATATGTTAATGTGATTATTAATAATATAAATGTACAAATATTTCTTTGAAATCATTTTAAAAAATAATTTAACATTGTGAATTCATAAAATTAAAAGACATTTTTAAATAATAACCAATATTTTTCACTAATCATTTGAAAAGTCAATCATTTCAAAAAAATTCCAAAAAAATCCTGTAAGAATTTTAAAATAATAAATTAAAAAAAGATATAGTTTTTTTCAAATTAAATTTATAATTTTTTTAAATTAATAATTTAAATGAAATGATATAATAAATGGAAATAAATTTTGTAAGAGTAAAACGATTTCATTTTTGATTGGAAAATTACTTAATAATCTTCAAGTAAATATTAGTGTATAAATTATAATTATTGAATATTAATAATGAATGAAATTGATTTAATGTTAAAATTACTAGGGTTTTAACATTTTTTCACACTTTTAGAAATTATTTTCTTTCAATTTTTTTCACCTATTAAACAAGTGGGGTTATATATCCCACATAGCATTTTCTGATTCACATGTTGCTTCTTCAATCATATGGGATTGAAACCAAATTTTAACCTAGTAAATAACTTTATTCCAAAACAATTTCTATATATGGTCAAGAATATATAATATTCTTTCCTCATAATATTTTTTTCCTTCAAACTGATCTACTTCAAGGCTCAAAACATGATATACATCTAACACATATTTTCTTAACAATAAAACTTGAAATATGTAATATACCTTAGATATAGTCAAAGATAAGGCCAATTGGTAAAAAAAGAACATGTATTCTATATAATTTCATATTTTTCAGTGAACTATAGAATTAACTTTCTATTTTTACCAAAAACATAACACATTTTCATGGAGATACTTTAAGAAAAACATGAATTCTTACCTCAGATAAAAGATGTTTCCTCCAGTTATCTATATATCTTTTCCTTCTATATTGATCCATTATCATATGATGATAAATCATATTCAAATTATCAATCATTTTTTCTACTAATTATAGTACCAAAAACCTTTTTTCCCCAACCTCATCCTAAAAAAGATGGATCTTAATGCCACTTTTCATATAACGCCTCAAAAGGTGTCAAATGTATACCAGAATAAAAACTATTATTATTAAAAAATTAAACCAAATACATATGTTAATCCCCACTTCCTTTATAATCCATTTAATAATAACGAAGCATGTCCCCCAAATTTGAAATCGTTCTCTCTTACTATCCTTCAAATTGAGGATAAAAGGTTCTATAGAAATTTAATTTAATACCAAATGACTTTTGAAGTCCTTTCTAGAAAATAGAGGTTATTATAGAATCATGATCAGATATAATTAAAAGAGAGAATCCATGTAATAAAATTTTCTCTTTAATATAAAGTTTAATATTTTGATCTAAATTCATATTATCTATAAAAGTATGAAAATGATAAGATTTATTAAATTGATCAACAATTACCCATATCTCATTATTTCCTCAATATGTCTTGGTGGTACTACTACAAAATATATGGATATATTCTTTAATTTCCATTTTGAAACTAGAAAATATTTAATCATCCCCTCTTATAGTTTTCATCCATCTTTAAATTGGTGAGAATCTAAATATTTCATATTAAAATCAGTGATATCATTATTTATTCCTTCCCACCATAAATGTTCTTGAATGTCTCTATAAACTTTTATGCTACCATGATGAAATGATAATAGATATAAATAAGCCTCACTAATAGTTATTTTATTAATTTCGGGTCACATGAAACACATAATATTTTTATTAATCTTAAAACACATTATTTGTAAATAATAAATTCTAGAAACTTACCTTTTTAACTAATTCAACCTTTTCCTGTAAATCACAATTTCTAGATGGAAGGGCTGAAACGATATCATTCACAAATCTTCTCTTCTATTCTTGGAAGCATTCATCACATTATTTTATATAGATGGATGTAACTCCTTTTGTGTTAACTTTATAATTAAGCTATATTACCATAAATGTTTTACAAGAAATTCATTGGAAATATCCAGTTAATCCAAGAAAACTATGAATCTCCAAATCATTTTTAGGTATTGGACGATCATCAACCACATTAGTTTTTATAGGATCAAAAGTTGCGATATATCAATTTATGATATATCCAAGGAATGAAATATACTATAACAAAAAATCGCATTTACTAAATCTTCCATATAACTTTTTTCTTACAAGGTCTAAAGAATAATCCATAGATTTTTTTGTCATCCTTATAGATTTTTAAATAAAATAAAATATCAATAATAAACACGTTAATGAATTTAACCAAATATTAATGGAAAACTAAATTTATAAGATCAATGAATAAAGATCAATAGTTCATCAAAGAAAAGGTCAAAACCACAAACTCATAATTATAATACCTAGAATGAAATGTTGACTTTGGGATGTCAACATCCTTCATCTACAGTTGATGGTTAACACACTAGAGAATAAACTTTGAAAAATATTAATCTAAGAGGATAAAATCAAATAATTAATTTAAATGAGTAAATAAATATGTATTCCTAACAGTAATCTTATTTAATCCTATATAATCAGTTACATCCTGACCAAATGGGGCTCATGTAGCAACTACATCAAGCCCGCCTACATAGGCCAGGGGCTGACAACCAGCATTGAAAGACATTTCTAACATGGAAGGCCATCTCATATGTACAATTATGCACACAATCGACCATCTCAATGTAGAAGTGGATAGGAATGATAAAAAAAGATGAAAAATATATAATATAACCATGTATATGAAAAACCAATAGGGTATACAAGAGTACGATAGTATAAAATGAATGTTCAGGGGAAAAATACAAGCCCAACCAGAAATATGTCTAAATCTAAAAAATAGGATAGTAGAAGTTTTGAGAGATACTAGAACCTGATTTTCATGCCCCAACCACCATACGTGATCAATGCACCACGGTTTCCCTATGATCATCTATAATCACTACTGAAATTTCCATCGTCTACATAATACATGAAACCTACAGGTCAATCCCATGTAAGGGTGAGAATATACATATCCAATAGGATAATATCATGCAAAAATCCAAGTTCAAATGAATGAGATATGTGAGTTTGAGGTTTTTATAGAAGGAGAGAAGGGGTGCACAGTATGTAAGGGTAACCACAGGGTATGTGGTCCCGATCCATCGCTCGTTCGTGACCCTACTAGTACATGGATTTATTTTTATATATGGATACATTGTGTGTAGAGGGTATACACGATGTTTTTCACCCACTTGGGGTCCTGCATGTTCTCCCTGGCCATGTCCGTGTACTTCAGCACATGGTGTGTGTATAGCTATTCCCATTCCCATGTACACCCAGAGTTCACACTGGGTCTCTATAAAAACGTCACATGGAATGTGGAGGTCCCACATTACATGTGATAGTTTTAATTTGTGTAAAACCTAGTGTTGTAGTCGTATGGGCTACACGATGTGTGTTTATCTGACTACAATACGTGTAATAATGTTTTTCATAGAATATCTGATTATTTTTCCGTGTTCTAAATTCATATACACTACCATAGATCTCCCCAATACCCTATCAAAACTTGGTTTATATCATTCTCGTTCATCATTTTCAACCATCTGATGGTCGGAATCAAATTTTGTCATCCTATGGGGGTTCTTTGTATTCACCATATACACCTTTGGTCATCCAAAATCTCTCATTAGGACTTCAGATCATCAAATCGATTACTTGAAACCCATGAATCCTCGATTACCATCCCTGATTAATTATTTTTTCCACCACATGTGACTTTTTTTGGAATTTGAGGGATTGATCAGGCTTGATCCCACCCAACAATGTCGAATTGCGACCCTGTCGTACAATGATGACTAAAGTAAATAAAAAAGTGATTAATGAACAAGAAAATATAGGTGAAATAATAATTGGCCAATATTTTTTGTCAAAAATATACATAATTGGGGTGCCGCAATTACAAACATAAATAAACAATTTAAATTGTTATATGGTCACGAGCAATAACTAACAATTTTCACAGAGTAAAGAAAGTGGGTGATCATTATCAAAACATTTAATCAAATGAGGAAAAATAAAAAAATGATGAGTCCTACCTAGTATTGGGTAATTTTTAATCAAAGAAGGTTCTCCCTAATGAATAAGATAATTCATTACATTCATTATGTATTGATCTTCTCAGATCCATAGGTTCCCCATTGTCTGAATCTGATTCACCAATGAGAGGAAGAAGAATTCACCCCACAATGATCTAAGGGTTATCCATATAACCCTAAATATCCTTCCATAAAGATATATTTATAGATGAAAATAGAATTAGGCTAAATAAATTAATAAATATAATTAATTATTGATTTAACTAAACACCCCTATCCATGACCTCTTTTATCCAAACACCTCACACTAACTTATTTTCAGTCACAAATAGGGTAAACATTGTGTTTCAGACTTTACCAGGGTCTGAGATTTATGATCTAAGATTCCATTTAAGAGTTATATAATTTTCATTAAGAAACAATGCATGATTAATATAAAATATATTTAATATTATTATATAATTAAATTTTAGGCACATCAGGCCTTAGAATCACACGTTGTCTCAACGTCTGGCTTCAAAAATATATAAAGAATTATTTTAAAGCCTTATAATAGAAAAAAGTCTCTCTACATAATCAATGAAAATACTCCTGGAACTATATTTCATTTTAGAAAATAAAAAGGGGTAAATCTATGATGGATTGTTAGGATGAATAAATCCTCTATCAAGTAATTCATGCATTTTATTTTTCAATTCTAGAAGTTATATTTATGCCATTTAATAAGGGGGTTACAAAATTGGATTAGCATTAGGAACTATATCAAAAGAAAATTAAACATCACAATCATGTGTTATAAAATGAAACTCATTTTAAAAAACATTCTTATATTCTTTTACTAATAGTGCATCATTAATCTAAATAGTTCTTTATTTTCATCAATATGAGTAAGATAAATTTTATTTCCATATTTTAACAGTTTCTCTAATTGTTGATGTGTTATAAAATGTATCAAATCATTATTATATACAAATTTAAACTAATTTTAGAAAATAATTTCTTTCTCTCTACATTCTATCTTAAATTGATAAATTGAAAGCCATTACATACCTAGAATAACATAAAATTATATAATGGTAAATACAATAAGGTTTATAAAAACCCCATTGGTGGATAATTACAGTGAAATATTTATAAATTATTTTTTATTCAATACAACCACTGGTTATTTTTTCCCAAAAAACCCAAATTATTTTCTTGAGGTGAAATGTTCATTTTACTAGAAAATTTCTCATAAAGGAAATAATGTGTACATCTGCATAAAACATGACATTATCATAAGATGAATAGATAAGTAATGTAATTATTACCACTTCATTTGATGAACCAGCATCTTATAATGTAGTTTAAAAGTATTTAACCACACCCATATCCTTATAGTCTTTCTAATTCACACAATTCAAGCTCTTATTCAAACACATAATTGCATAATTCTCCATTTCATTACATTAAAACACCTTACTACTTACTTAGAAAAATAGGTCTTACCATTACCCAGATCTTTTTCTTTGAAACCAGGTGTGAAATTTAAAAACATACCTCATCATAAATACTTATAAGATCTTATGAGGCTTTCCCCAAGGTTATTTTTACCATAGTTGTCACAAACTTGAAACTTTGTTTTCTTTCCTTCATAATCCGTCAATGTATTCTTTCCATTTTCTAACTACCTGGACATATTTTAGTTGTTACTATTGAAGGACACATAATTATCATAAAACCTCATTTCTACCTTCTATACATAGTGAAACAGTTTTTCTCGACTTTTAAATTTATGAGAGGAAGATCTATTGGGAATATTTTCTTTAATTCGAAGTAAAAACAATTAATTTTACTATCAAGCTCTGGGATACAATTTAGTACATACCTTTCTAATTGATGTTTTCTTCATATATAGTTACTGAATTCTCCCCTTTTTTCTTAATTTCAAGAATTGTTTTACATCCTATGTTGAAAAAACATGGGAAAATAATTTTCAAGGAAAATATTCTTAAATGCATCTCATTCCATAGATTCAACCACTTATCTTTCTCTAGTACTCTTCACTATTGACCGCCATTGATTAGATTTAATTTAAAAATGGTAAATAGAATGAGTTACCTTTTGTGAAATAAACTACCCATAAATTGGAATATTTTTTTCAAAAGCTTGTATCCATCCCTCATCTACCATTGGGTTTAAATATCCATTGAATGTTTGAGGGTGTTATCAAATATAATGTCTCACTATTGACAAGTTCTTCTGTGGTAGACCAATTTTCTCTCTATCATTAATGCCACCACCATTTATATCCTACATAAAATAATAAATCATATAAATAAATTGTTCAGTTACAATTATATCCATTCAATGTTTTGGATTAGGAAGGATATTTCATTCTTTGTGCTTTCATACTTTAGCTTCCATATTTCCTCTATGAAAAACTATTCTGAAAAGAAATAGTTTAGATGAAGTAACATGATAATATTAAAATTATATATCATAATAGCCATAAATTATAATCTATTAATGTTATTCACTTACATTACCATAACCCCTTAAATTAACTAAACTTTTTCTATGATACCAATTGTAAGTAATCCACCTTAAACAATCCGTAAAATAAATATTTAGAAAAAAATCATTTTCATACATTCCTAAAAACCTTTTAGGTTTATAGTTTTAGATAATTATTTTATCACCCTCACATAATAAAATATTACATCCTTAATTGGACACTTACACTCATTATCCATTTTTTCACAATAAAAATATTTTAAGATATTTTTTTCTTTTCATGTAATATCATTACAATTTTAATCGTAAACTCATCCTTGTCCCTAGTCACTCTTAAAACCCTATGAATAAAATTTGAAAATGGGGTATGAGTATAAAAAGATAATTAAGGTAAACATAAAAATAAATAAAGAAACCAGTTTTTCTATGAATACTCATTATAAAAAAATTATTTTCAGGATAAACTTTGATATTAAAATAAAAAATTTATTACCTCAAAAATAAACTTCACTTCCAAAATATTTTCTTAAAAAAATTAAATAGTATTTAAGGGAAAATAAAAAACAAAAATATTTCTTTACAATCATGAAATACTCATGAAAACCTTTTTATAATGTTATATATTCCACCCTTAAAAGTAGTTAAAACTTTTCCATTAAACTCAGTGTCATTTTTTTACCTTATGAAATCATAGGATTTTCATAAAACCCATAGAAAGCATAGGTAATTCATGTAGGTAACTTAGGATATAATTTTAATATCACTCTTACAACCACTCTTAAAAATAGAATAACCTATCAAGTAAATTACAATAATCTCTCAAAAGAAACCTATAACTTCTTAACTATATCCCTCTACACAATAGGTTAGAGAGAAATTTGTGGATCACCCTTCATCATGAGATATATGGGGATCACCCAACATCATGAGTTATATTGGGCACACTAATATTAATAAAAAATTCCAAAGAATCATAAAATAATCATAAAACATGAAATCTTTCATTTCTATTATCATACTCATAAAAATATTATTTTTAACCATAAGAAAAACATTTATCGATGTCGAAAAATATATTCCATTTAAAAACCTTTTTTAAAATACAAAAAACATGGGGAAGAACTATTTTTAATTAACGTAAAAAATTTAATCTTATAAAGTAATCCAAAAATAAAATAACAGTTATGGTTTTGGGAAAACTTTTGATATAAAATAAGTTAAAATAGAATATTCCTTTCTTATTTTTCCAAAACATTCCGTATAAAATACATAAAAATATTCTTTTTGAAAACATATGAAATAATGTAAAAATAATTATAAAATTTAATTTATAATTTATTTATTTTCATAAAAAAAATAATAAAATAATTTTAATAATATGTAAATATAGGATAAAGATTTGTAAATAAATAATTAAAATATTTAAAATGAAGTTTTTAAGGTAATGAGTCCCATAAATTAAGTCTAACTTGTGATGTAATTCAATAGTTTACTATATAATATTATTTTTAAATTATTTACTATATTGATATCCTTTTAAGGTTTTATCCATTATCATTAAACAATTTATTTCAATGACTTGTATAATTATGTAATCGATTAACTCAACATTGGGTGTTTTGAAAATGATTAATTCATAATTTCAAAAAGATTTTAGTTTGTTGACCAATGTCAAAGTGGTCATTGTTCCATTATATCCATAAAAATAATAATTAAATAATAATAAATTTTTTAAATAATTTACACTTTAATAAACAACTATATATTATGGTTTTCAAAAATAAAATATTTTATAATTAGATAGATAGCATTTCATACGTACACATCGGTAATGTTTCCATTTTTCAACAAACTTGAGGGAATGAACTTAAGTATAATATTATCATTATATATTGATTATTAAATAATTAATATAATATTAACTCTTTAAATAAAATTATATATACCATTAATGTGAGGGTGTGATAAAAAAATCACATCGCTTCATGCAAGTGGTAATCCACATGTATGCATGAATGATGTTATCATTTATAAATGAATGTAATGGTAAGAAAATTGATTATTTATTGTCCTTAATTAATTATAATTAAATAATAAATATGATATATACACTATAAAGCTATCATTATAACTATTTTTTATAAGTGGTGATGAAAAATGAATTATATCGGTTTGTGAGTCTATAGTATACCGTACACACAAACACTGGTTTCATTTCTAATTTGATAAAAAATGAGATACATTAATGTTAATCCAAAAATATAATAACATATTATTACATGGGATATAATTATTTCATTATATAACAATGTTTATAAGAGTTTTTAATGAGGTATAGTAAGACATAAAACTAAAAAATTCATTTAAGAGTTATACCCCTTCTTTAGACAACATCCTTTTCTGTACAGATTAAGCCCTATAAAATTGGTATTCTACCCAAAATAAGAAATCTATAATGTGGGAGATAATTTAGGAATATATTTTGGTATTTATTGGATAAAACAAATGAATATTTAAGTATAAATAAAATATGAGAGGATTTTAATTTTATAATAGGGGGACGAGACACAAATCAAATTTTTAAAGAGATTAAAAAACATAAATGTATTACTCAATACAAAGGGATACACAATAAGATATTTCAGAATATGAGATTATATAGGTTTGAAATATGTCCATATAATATTATTTATAAAAAAATTTAGGTCATTTTATCTCTTATTAGTTTATTTTAACCCCCGATTAAACTATTTTAACCATAACTAAGGTAATAGATTACTACTATTTTTAATATTCATTATGATGAAAATTTCACTTGACCATATTAATTAATATTAATTATTATGATTTAAAATACTTAATCCATTTTATCCAATTCAATTAATATAACCTGAGGAATTTAATTTAAAATTGAACCCAAAATACATGATAAAAAGTGGTTTTCTAAAAAAAATGCCTTCTTAAGTATAAAAAGTTTTCTTAAAAAAATTAAGCATAAAAATGATACCAAATACCATAATAAGATTATTAGTAATATAAATTAAATACTTTTATTTTTAAACTATTTAAAAAAATAACATTATTCATGAATCAAAATGATGGTTTTCAATAAAAATAATACTTTTTTACTATTCATTTTAAAAACTAAAAAAATCAGAAAATTTTAAAAAAATCATCCTAAAAAAATTTGATGTAATAAATTAAAAAATTATAAAAAAAAATAAAATTAAAATTCTAAAATTTGAAAATTAATTTTGATGTACCCATATCAAAGTTAGATCACTCAGAGGGGGAGGGGTAAATCAGATATCCCTTTTCTTTTTTAAAAATGTTCATTTTTAATTAAACTTAGGTTATTTAAAGCCTCAATCCACTATTATTGTGTATCTTGGCCTTACCTTGAATAATTTTATAAATATAAAGGTAAAAAACATAAGGATTTACAAGGTTCAGTATAATGCCCTATGCCTTATCATGTTAGTTATTCTCCCTAACATGGATTCACTACTATAATATTATAATAAATTAAAATGGATGATATAGAGTCACACTATATCTACCCTAAATCCACGTATGAGGTTATTTATACTACATCTCATAGTGTTTCCAAAATCCAGACTAGCCTTCTCTAGAATCTATGCTAGAAACTTATTCTCCTCAGTCACACAAGAGTCTTCCTACTACCAAATCTACATGAGAGTCCTCTATCTTTAATCAAGGATTGATTCACTGTAGATTGGTCTATTTATCCTCCCCCATGAGCTATATAGATCAAACATTCCATGTGCACTTTAAGAACCTTTGTAGTGCTTTCTAGTCTTGCCCAAAAATCTCTAATCACATGTATTTGATCTGTTTCCTCAGTGCAGAAAATGCTCAAGATAATTATTTTTTTAGGATGATAAACTCTTGGACTCACTTTTTCTGTGTAAATGGGGAAATCAAATTATTCATGAATTTATTTGAAATAAGGATCTTACACAATATCAACATAATTAATCTTCTTGAATCAACAATCATTCTCAACTTGGATATAAATTCTTATGATGTTTTTCTCAGCTATAGTCTCAAATATATGTTGTTCATATATTAAAAAATTATAATTAAGTGAATAGAATAATAATCACAAGGTAAATTTAGGCTACAATATACTATCTACATATAAAACTCTTAGAAAATTTATATATACATGAATGAACAATGTTTTTATTAGATAATATACTCTACACTTCAGTGCACTCACTATCTCTAAAGATATTCCCTGAAAATTTCAATATTCTTCATATTTTAATCAACTAGGAATTTATAATTAATTGTTCATCAATTATTAAAGAAATTGTCACATTATAATTATACGAACATTAGAATCAGTTTAAAGAAGTTAAATGGTCTCCATATTTCTTATCTGAATAGAACTTTTAACCAACTTCTCATACCATTTTAATCATGTAAAAAATAATTTTAATTATTCTCCACAAAAACTCACAACAAAGAAACACTAAAAAGAAACACCCTCACAAATCATTTCTCTTGTAGTATATCATGGGACCATTTTTTATTTCACCGACCGCTTTTTAAAAACTCAATTATATCATCCATAAACTCCACATAGGATTTTAAAATATAATCTCATGTACTGAGTAAATTCATTGAAAATTATTTTTCCATAGAAACCTCATTTGGTTCTCATAGTATTTTTTAACATCACTCATGTATTCAAAACACCTTCATTCAAAATTTTCCATGAAGAATCTCAAATATTATACTATCAATATAATTTCACCACAAACCCAACTTATTCATATTCAAAGGATCTTCACCAGTAGCTCACCACATGGATGCATAGTTCATGGATACTAACTCAATTAGTATTCTCTCTGTATACTATAACTTAGTCACAAATCATTTTTGGGTTCATCATGTACTATATAGAGTAGTGATATACCAATTGGAAAGAACTATCCATATTCACATAGAAGTATATTGTAGAATCCACATAGAAAAATTCATCTACAAAGTTCCTTCACAAATCATTTATATAATTTGAGGAAACCCATACTTAGTTTATTTTTAGACATCCAAAAAACCTTGGAACATCCTGGATGGTGATAGAGTTCCTTTGTGGTTCATCATTCTACAAACCCCCTTTCACAGAGCAATTTATCTCATTTAGGGTTCTTCAGTTGCAACATCATCCAAAAATATCCCTTGAAAATCACTCATCCCACAAGCTTCATTATCACAAATAATTTATTTTTCTTGGGGTAAATATTTACTTAGTTGATTTTTTGAATTACCCGATGTGTTTTGTGACCTCATATGTCATCTAGGGTTTCCTTTATAATTATTTTTTTAACACTATCATTT
The DNA here is from genome assembly GCA_963277665.1 of Viscum album. Taxonomy (NCBI): domain Eukaryota; kingdom Viridiplantae; phylum Streptophyta; class Magnoliopsida; order Santalales; family Viscaceae; genus Viscum; species Viscum album. The sequence goes on from OY728140.1 coordinate 1,610,378,997, forward strand.
ATGAAGGGTTTATTCCATAATGATCTTGTATATGGGAGGATGAAGTCGATATCTCATTAAGATAGAATTATTCATATTTAAAATGGAGATCAAATCATATAGTTATTGTCATTTCTATCTGTTTAAAAAATGGGTGAATAATAATGAAAATTTTTCATCTCACATCAAAAATTCCCAGTGGATTTTATCTAATTTATAAGATAAGTTTTGAACTCCACTTTCTCAAGACAATAAAGGGGTTCATCACCCTTACCACCTTTATACACCACCACTCGGTCCATGGACCTATGGTATTTTGGTCTAATCTATGTGCTCTTGCGGGCACACTCTCTGTGGGCCCTGTATATGGGCTCACCCCTAACTTGTGGGATTTATGACTCCTTTTATTCTCATAGGAAATTGTGGGATTCTACCTTAGGTGTGGATTACATTTGAGTCCCATAAATCATAAGTACTAACTTACCCTGGTCCATTGACCAAGGGATGGCCTATTTTTAAAAAAAACATAGAATAAATTCTAAGTGAAATATTCCATGATGTAAAATAATTATTAAAAACTAAGTATCAAATATAATTCCACCTCTTATTTCTATAGCCACCTTTTTTTCATCATCAAATTATTTCCTCATGAATATTATATGAACTTATATATTTTCATGGGATTCAATGTTGTATCCAATGTAAAAACTCCTTAGAAAATGTCTTTTAGAATTTAAAGATCAGTTCAAAAATCATTATATTTATACCATAAATAATTTTCCAAGAGTGATATCTAATGATATAAAATAGATCAATAGAAATTCTTTAGGAATCCACTAAGAGGTATACATGACAATTCTATAGGCATCACCACTACATCTAGACTCTATAAAAAAATATTGAAACACTTTGAAAAAAAATGCAACACTTAGTCTACACAATCTCTCCCATTGTAGTTTGTTGTCAATATCAGTACATATCATAAGTCAATATGTGGTACTAAATTTTCTCCTCCTTATTTAAAATCAATGTGAAATGTATAAGTGGTCAGTCTTCTAATCTCATATTTTTTTTCAAAAACATGACCTTCCCCCTTATAGAAAATTTTTAGATCGCTTCTAAAAGAAGAATGATCTCACATGGTTCTCTTATATTAGAGCCAATAGTTAATCACATATAAGTATAAATGGGATATACCAGTGTAGAAAACAAGAGATATACATACAAGTAAGTATAACCGATCCATAAAATACCATTCATGTGAAATCATGATCATAATTTCTCAATTATTCTTTAAGGTATTTTAAATGATAAAATTTATCAATGAAATGCTAAATCATGTGTATACTGTAACTAAAAAATTATAATTTACAAGTGAAAAAGATATATATCTGACTGAGTATCATCTTTACATCTATAGAGAACTCCCCTTTTATTTATATTATTTATAAATTAAATAATAAGGGATGAAAGTGTGATTGGCATACATCAACATCAAATTTTATAAAGCTATTTAGAAGTTTCACATTCACTATATAGAGAAGATTTAATATCCTTATATCATCAATTAACCCCAATAGTCGATGTATATGTACCCTTATATTCCCTATATATTAGTAAAAAATAATTCATATATAAGGGAATAAGGAGAAACCTATTGATTTCTTAAAAATAACATTTAGATTGAGAGCTTTCTCTCAATCTAGACATCTTCTTCATTTTAGATTCCATAGAATGTGTAATAAATATTTCTTGATCAATTGAAAATTATGATGTGAATGTACTTTCCTTTTTATTAATTGATTAATTGGTTTTAATTTCCACATCTTCATCATGCTTTCCTTTTGGGATGATAAAATTTTCATACAATGTTTTGCATCATGCCCAACATGTTCACACATTTCACACTTAATTATTTTCAAGTCATAATATATAGATGAATTCATGTCAACATTAACATCCTCAACTATCACCTATTTATTTCCTTTTTCCTTGGAAATATTTTTATATTTCCCCATTTTTTATCCTTGGCTAGTTTTTTAGGCTAGATAACTAAAAAAATTTCTAGATGTTCTATGATTGCTTGAGTTTGTCAAATACGAAATGGGTGGTAGTTACTTCTTTAAAAAACTATAAATTCTTCATATTTACTTTCTGTGAAATTTCAATTTGTGTGATAACATTGTATTTCTCAACATTGTGATCTTTATGTCCATATATACCAAAAAAACTTCTTTCAAGAATCCAAAATTGTTCTATGTTGATAGTTTGGATAATGTCTTGGCCACAGGCTTCTCTCTCAAAAAGTATTATTCACCATTCCTCCCCCTTGATTCGTGTCTCATTATTAGTAGTGAAATTTTGTACAATAATGAATAATTTTTATGGAAAACACTCCACAATACCAGTAATAGACTTTGAACCATGATCTTATATATTTATAACAATTCATCTATAAAGATTTTTACAATATTTTCATAGATTGGGGGTGTTTATTATTAAGAGGAAACCATATGTATGAATTAGTTAAGTTTTTCTTTGTGATAGATGTTATCTCATTTTTTAATTTGGTCTATCCAGATTAAGTCTTGTCTCTCTGGCATGCATTATAAAAAATTAAAAATGTACATTGAGATTAATTAGATACAACCTCTTTCTTTGGACCCTTCTTCTCAGTGGCTTCTATAGATTAAACTTTAATCTCAACACCTTTATTGAAGTCTTAATTCATATTCTTAAACATATTTTTATATGAAATGAACATAGAGTGTGTATCAAATAATTCTAACTCTTTATAGGTAAGTTTTTATTCCAAATTATTCACCATCTTATCAAGTTCATCTATAATTAACACATTTTATGTTCTTTTTTAAAAAAACCCAGTAACATCTATGATGAATTCTTCTCTTATAGCTGAATTTACATCAAAAAATTTAGTTTCCTTTTAAGATCATCTACCTTCTTAAAATATTATCTTATCTCATTAATATTTGTCTCTTCTTTCTTAACACATTCTTCATTTTCCTTTATCAGTGTTTGTTTCTATTTCATGACATTTATGTTATTCTCAAGATTAGATTCTAGATTATATTTCATTTACCATTATATATTAGTTATATATTCACCTTATTAACCTTTTAATGTGTATTTATCTTTTTTGGTTTTTCCCATAAAATATATTTTAGTTCTAGAAGGTCATTTATCTTATGTCTCATTGCTTGATGATAAAGATTCATCAATTTCCCTACTCATCATATTCCTTATATTTTTCTCTGATTACATCTTAATTGTCCTCCCATGGTAATATTTTATTATTTATTATACCTTTTATTGAATTATTCTTCTTCTTCTTCAGTTTTGGTGACATTTTATTTCTTCTTTGGACAGTCATATACAAAATTTCTAAACCCATGAGAGTTGATGAACTTTAGTGGCATCATTCCTTTTTATTTTTTTGTCTCTATTATAAATCCCTATAAACAATGCCCTCATTTTATTATAGTCAAGTTTATATTCCTCATCCTCAGAATCACTTGATTTTGGTTTCTCTTGATCTCTATTTTTACCCTTTACCATTGATTTAAAATTCATATCATCCTTTAATATCTTCATAAAATATGGTATTTTTCTCATTTCATATGATATGATAATGTTATGGAGTTCATCCAGTAGTATATCTTATTGGTCTTCCAGTGAATAAAATTTTGAATCAAATCTATACAGAATGTTTATCAATAGCTTATTCGTGATAATTGAATTATCCATCTTCACACCAAAACATTTGATGATACTAAAACTATCTTTTAATCTTGAAAATTATTCGTTAACACTTTCATCACAAACCATATAAACATCTCCAATATGCTTCTATATATTTTTATCTTAGCATCTTTGACTTTTTGGTTGCCTTAATAACTGCTTCTCAGTTTAAAACAAATTTCCTTGGTGGTTATGAGACCCATCACTTTAGTGTATAGGTTTTCTCATAAAGCCATCAATATTGAATTTTGAGAATTTACATCCATTTAAAAGTTCATATTATCATCAAAATTAATAGGATAAGTCTCAATATAGGGTGAATATCCCACTGCAACTGCATCTATCACTTTAACCCCAAGTGATAGGAGATACGGTGCCATCCTATTTTTGTAGCCATGATAGTTTTCACCATAACATATGGGAATACCATTGATAGTTACTAAATTTTTATTCTCCAACCTAAGAATTCTATTGGATCTTTCATAGGTGACCTTCACTCTAATTCAAATTATGGTGCCCAGATCAGTGTTAGATCACTGATAGGGGGAGGGATTGAATTAGTGATCCTGTTTTCTTTGGAATTTTTTTTTATTTTCAGATGAACATTTTTTTAGATTTTTAAAGAATCTATAAACTCTTCTTGTGTCTCTCAACCTTTCCTCTAATAATGCTATAAATATAAAGGCACAGAACACATAGGTTTAAAATATCTGATATAAATACCTAATCCCTGTCATGTTGGTTATTCTCTCAAACACTAATTCTCCACTATAAAATTATAATCAATTACATTGGTTGACACAGAGTCACAATGTATTTCTCTTAAATCTACATTGGAGGTTCTTTATAATTCATCTCAAAGTATTACCAGAATCCACACTAGAGACTTCTTCTCCTGAGTCACACAACATTCTTCCTACTCCCAAATCCACATGAGGGGCTTCTTCCTTTATTAACGTCTTGATCCATTGTAGGTATATCTATTGATCTTCCTCCATGTTATTTTTTATCACACTTTCTCATGAAAAATTAAAGAACATTGTAAATGTTTTATGGTCTTACTCAAAAATATCTGATCATATGTATTTGATCAGTTGACTTAGTAAAACAGATCTTGGAATGATTATCTCTTCTAATTATGAAGTCCCAGCCTCACTTTTTATGTGAAAGTGGCACACAAAAATTCCTTCAAGAATTTATATGCATTAAGGATGTTTCACAATATCAACTCAATAAATATTCTTGATCAATATCCATGGTCAACTCAGATATAAATTCTTGTGTTATTATTCTTAGATGTAATCTCAAATATATGATGATCATATATTAATAAATTATCATTATGTTCATAGAATAATTTTCTCCTAGTACATTTAGGTTACAACATACTGTCGACACAAGAAAAGCTTAGCAAACTGATATCTACACAAGTGAAATAATATTTTCTTATAAAAACTGCACTGCACTTCTGTGAACCCACTGTCTATAAATATATTCCATGTAAAATTATATCTTCTTCATCTGTGAATCGACATGGAATTTATATGAAAGTATTCATCAGTTATTGAAGTGGTAATCTCATGATAATTCTATGAACATGTGAAGTAGTTTAAATCAATTCAAAGGTCTCCACATTTCTTATCTGCATATTATTTTTAACCAAATTCACATTTAATTTTAATTATGTCCACAAATCATTTTTTTTATTCTTTACAAACAATCACTACAAAGAAATACCAAAAATTAAAACCCTTGAAAATCATTTCATTTAAGGTTGATCACGAGACCATTTATTCTTCCTCAAACCACTATCCATGAACTCAACTAGATTATCCATGAAATCCATAAAGGATTTTAAAATCCATTCTCACATACTGTATATTTGAATCACAAATCATGTCTACATAGAAACCTATTTTGGTTCCTATAGTATTTTTTAACTTCGATGGTGTCCAAAAACAACATTTTTTCAGAACTATCCATGAAGAGTCTCAAAAGAGTATTCTATTTGCATACTGTCACTATAGAACCAACTAATTCATCCACAAAGTAGCTTCACTAGTAACTCACCACATGGTTGCATACTACATGACCTCTAACTAAAATAGTTTGATATAATCATACTATAACATAGTATCAAAGAATTTTCGGTTTCATCACATACTATACGGAATGGTGATATCCCAATTGCAAAGTGCTATCTATCTTTATGTATAAAAATCGTGCAGTGTCTCCAAAGAAAAATTCAGTGCAAAATCACCTTTTCAAAGCATTTAAATGCTATGAGGAAACCCATACTTAGCTGATTATTAAACATCTTAAAAGCCTTGAATCATTTTCATGGTGATAGAGTTCCTTTGGGGTTCATTTTTATACAATCCCTCATCTACAGAGCATTCACTCTCATTTATAGTTCTTTGGCTACAATCTCATTTGAAATGCTTCCTCCCGATACACTCATCCTACAAGATTCATCATCAAAAATAAGTTATATTTCTCTGTATAAATCTTTAATTGGACTATTTTTTGAAACATATGGTGTGATGTGTAACCTCTCATGGAATATGATTTTTTTCAGTTCATCATTCTGTAAAAAAACATTTTTCACAAAGTGTTTAGTTCATGAAGAGCTTGTATGCAGGGGGGAGAAGGCGATCTCCTACGAAGGTAAAATATTTAATATTTGAAATATAGATTGGATCATATGGTTTTTGTCATTTATGTATTTATAAATGATGGATAAACAGTACTAAAAATTCTTATTCCAACATCAAAAATGTGCATCGGCTTCGCTCCCCTTTATAAGTAATGTTGTGACTGTCTCTTTCTTGAGCCAACAATGGGGTTTGGCACCCTTATCACCTTTATACACTGTCAATCAGGCCGTGGACATGTGTTATCCCAGCCCAATCCATGTGTTACCATGGTACGTTCTTTGTGGGTCCTATATATAGTCTCTCCCGCACATTAGGGGGATTTATGCCTCTATTGCTACTCAAGAGAAGGTCTGGGATACTACCTTTGGTGTGGATGACCTTCAGTTCCCATAATGCATGTGGTATTACTCAGCCCAGTCCATTATCTATTGCCAAAACCTAATTTTTTAAAACACTTAAAATAAGTTCTATGTGAAATATTCTAGGATGTAAAATAAATAGTAAAAAAAGTATGAACTATAATTCCACATTCAATTTTCAAGGGAACATTTTCTTAACCAATAAATTCTTTCCTCGTACATATTATATGAACTTCTATATTTACATGGGATTCACAATTACGTACAATGTGAAAAATCCTTGGAAAAAATATTTAATAATTTAATGATCATTTCAACAATCATCAAATTTATACTATAAATACTTTTCCAAGGGTGACATACAAGGCAATAAAATAGATCTATATCAATTCTACAGACATTAACTAATGTGGGTCTATAAAAATAATTTAGGCATTAACATTTATCCAAGATCACGAAACACATATTTACACACTTTCAATACAAATTCAATACTTAGGCACAAATTTTTTTAAAAAAAATAATATATTATTTTAAAAAAAATTAGTAAGAATAAAAATATTTTCTTTTTCATGTAAAAATACTTAATATTCTTATAGTGAATATAAATATATAAAATATAATTATTAAAAATTATTAAATTATTAAATTTATTAACTATTAACATTACTAGGGTTGATATACCAAAATTGGATATTATTAGGTTCAATGAAAAATCTAAAATGTGTGTAATGATGAACATTATGACCAATCAATTTAATTGATTAAAATTTAAAAAGATCTCAAGAACCAAAGATAGGATCTTTCCCATTAAATTTATAATTTATTTAAAAATATGAATTACCTTAGTATTGATGTTCTTTCTTTGAAAAATATGATTATACTTTAATTATTTTATTCGGTTACACCATTTTTTTCATTAGAGGATTCAAAGAAAAAGTCCCCTAGTGGTTATCTACATGTGCTCCATTGATGTTGTAGTAATGATGATGGTACATTGGGTGCTAGCATGGAAGTTTCGATCATCTTGTTTATCTTCCTTTGATCGCTACACAATCCATCAAGGATGAATGGATTAATATTTATTCTCTTAGTAATTGGGAGGGAGGAGGGGGGTTCTTTCTCTTGATCCTTGAAGCATTAGAGATAATTTTTTCTCTAGGGATGAGAGAATATCTATAGGAGGGTGTTATGTATAACCAAATATAATCCTAGAAAATGATATAAATAGGTGCTTCTAGAGTTAGGTTAAAGAATAAATAATTTCACATGATCCCTTAATTACTCTCAAAATCCTAAATGAACTTCACATCTGTTATTATTATTGTTATTATTATTATTATGAACACATGTCTCCCAATAAAATTAAATACATTTCTTAAATAAATAAAATAAAATTTATTTAAATTATATTTAATATATCATTCTCATAAACCCGATAACTCAGTTTGTGTCTCCTTCTAGGTATTTACAAAACCTCAAATAATAAATATTATTAATTTGAAAAATAAATAAATATTTATAATATTCCAAGTCTAGTGGATAAATTTTTATTTTGATATTCATCTCACAAATAATTATTTTAATTAAATATTTTGAGCCCTAAAATCATGAATAGATATTATTTCTTAGTCTGGAAAATAATATTTATTCAAAAAATTAAATTCAAATAGAATTTAATTAAGATAAATAGAAACACTAAATGTGTGATCTTATTGGATTATTCCTTATTAGCATTAGGTAGGTTGTCCTAATGTCCAATATCAGTATCTAGCAACATGTTAAGACACACAAGAGGAATAAGTTAACATCGCAATATCAGAAACCTTATATGACCATTCATGTTGTAATGTAATCCCATTTTGTTAATAAAAAACATCATGTAGGTTGCATACCATTTTAATAAACCTACATGTTAAATGCATCTTTCTTTGAAAATATGAAATAAGCCCATCCAACACTATGTCCATGGATTTTAATTTGACGATTCCTTTTTAATTAGGGACCCAATATATCAAATTATTTTTATATGGAAGGGAAAAAACCTTACTCAACTTATACGTTAAAAACACATCACTTATGATGCACACAACATGCCCAACTTCACCATGAAAATATGTCATCATGGTTTATGGAAACTCATCTAAGTACATGAATCGTGATATTATTTAATAATAATATTAAAGTATAAGGATCTTTACACACATTTTCATATAGAAATATCTAATGACATGCAACATGTGGATTTTCTACAGGTAAGTCAATCCTCATAATCTCCTCTCATAAAGTTTACCAAGTTTAAACTTCTTGAGATAATGTCTCCTCAACTTATGAGTACTCACATATGATAGTCTATATCATTTTTATGTCATCAGATAATTCCATAGGACCATATTACACATAGTTTAATAATATAATCCTATAATTTTAAGATTTACATCATAGTAGGGAAATGGTATGACATTTTCAATGTTATAGATATTCAAGTTCATTATCACACTAAATTTATACATAAGATCAGTCTGTATGTGATACTATATTTATTAATATTCAAACCTATTAATGTACAGGAAATATAAAGTATAAAGTTGTTAACTCTATGGACCCAGCTCTATAAAAACTCAAAATTGAACAAGAGATAACTAATAATTAATGGTTAGTTTTTTCATGTAAAAAATTATTCTACTAGGTATATATAAATCTACTATGACGACCAAATTTTTCATTCCTAGGTTCAGTATTGCAATAATTCTTATTGAAAATATTATTACTGAGACCACAGTATATTTCAGAAATCCCTAAAGTGGTGATATAAAAAAGTATCTAATTCGTGTTTCCTTGTTAGAAATATGATATATTATATAATACCATACTAAAATATTATCATAATAAATATAATTATATAACTATTTTGGTATAACAGGAAATTGAATAAATGATTATGAAACTTCTTCATAAGTGATATAAGAATCCATAATATACTTGGTTATTATAGATATAAAACCATATATAGTAATAAGATTGTCTAATATCATACCTTAACTTCATTGTGATCTTAGATTATGAATATTTTAAAGGAAAAGTAGTGTTATTTCCTCTTAAACACTAGTATTCCTATTTTTACTTTTACATGGAACATATCCGTATCTACTTTTAGAATTATTACAAAATAGTTCTTATTACGGGTTTATGTAGTTCAACTAGTTTCATTTCATCTTTTCACTATATGAAATAAACATAAGTAACATCAAATATTAGTACATATCATGGAATATTGGATAGATTTATATAACATAATATTGTGAAATAATATTCCCAATCTTCTCTTATTCCCTTGTATGTAATCATAGAAAGAATTTAGGCCATGTGACTTTGGAAGAAGCGCTCTTTTGAATTGTTTTATTTTAAATGCATGTTCTATGACTAGAAAAAGAAACCCCATATATCCATTTATATGGATATTATTCTGTACAAATGATTTTATATTTTGATTAATTCCTGGAGAAAAAAATTTAGACATAGAAAATTGGTAATATAAACTATTTATTTTCATATATTATCAACATTTCTGTCCTAAACCCCCAAATTTCTCCCACTAACCCTTCATAGACACTTGTTATTATTTCATAACAAATGAATATTTAATGGTTATTACACTTTCTCCTACACATAAATTCATATGTTCAATTCTTATATCTTATTGAAATTAGTTGTTGTCATAGACCATTCTTGTTATTTCATATAGATATATTCTATTGGGTCTTTATTAAGAAGAGTATCTTTAGCATCCAATAACCTAATAAAATGATCATAGAATATTTATATAGAAAATATAATTCAAATTTATTTTAGTATAATTTTTTATGTAATGTTTTTTTAGACAAAGTCTCATAAATCTATTAATAATATATCATTATTTATTAGTATTAACTTCTATGATCCATATATAGTTACTCTTGAATAATCTCAAGAGGTATCAGGTATAGAAGCATCCAAAATATGATGGTCATAAGTTTTTTTACTTTTATTCCATTAAAAATTTCATATATATTTTAAAATCATAGTAGGTTTCTATTTATAGGATTCATTATTCATATTGAACAATATTTCACTAGTTAAGGTGAATATAAAACCACCTTTTGGGTTTAACTTCCTTCCAAATTTATGTCTCTTAAAAAAATCATCCCACTGATCTCCGTGACATGTATGTTCTTATACCAACAAATATATATATATATAGAGTCTATAATTTTTTTATTTATATCCTACTCCCACTATCTCAAAATGATTTGAGCTTCCCTCACACAAAAATATAGTCTATTTTTCCTAATAATGGATGCCTGTAACACACTGAGATTTTATGAGAAATATATTTTTTTATGTCTTATGTTATACACAACACCAAACTAATCTTTCACTACACACAACATTGGCTTGGATTGCGTTACACGCAATCGAAACCTTCCTCGATAGCATGTGTAGTACGCAATACCAGGTTTCACTAAACAACGATATATTGTTATAATATTATTATAGACAAGTTGTTATGAATATTATTAAATAAATTTCTAATTTTATAACATTATTATTCATCTTACACATTTTCTAAAACATGGTATGTGAAAAAAATAAAATTTTCAGGTAAAATAAGTATTTTTCAAAAAAATGATCTTTTGTCGCCTTTTGATGGCGCACCCACTTTAAATCTAGTTTTTTTACAGGTTTATAAGTTCAATTTGACAAAATAAAATTCTTCTTTGGAATCAGGATTTAAAAATTTACTTTGGATAAATTTTTCATATTATTCTGATAACTTTAATATTTTAATGAATATTAAAAACACGCAATATTTTAACTAAAAACAACTTTTTTCATTGCAATATTTTATATGGTTAAATTATAATATTGAATGGTTTTAAATTATAAATAGAATATAATTTTACCATTTAATATAATTTATGTCATTACCATTAATTTTACATTGAATTTATAGGTAAAAACATTTCAATCTTTGGCAATGTTTTAACTTTTAAAACCCGTTTTCTTAACAATGGGATTAATTTTAAATTAATTACTGCAAATTCTGTGTTTTGAATTTTAAAATATGTATTACATATTTCAATTCAGTGGGTCAAAATTATTTTAATAGTTTAATTTTATTTTTTTGATATTATGAATAGTAACTACGGTAATTTTTATTTACTACAGTTAAAGGTAAATCACGTAATTAAGGGTAAAAATAAGATTATAAAATTACCCTAACACCTTCAAAAAGTATATTGGATGACTAAAAGTTGACCCATATCACATAAGGGTCGTAATAGATTAATTTTATGGACTTTTTACCATGAAAATAATTTAATTATTATTAAAACTAAAGAAAGTGGCAACATGTCACTCTCTTAAATCTTATAAGTATAATAATTTTAATTTAGTGATAAACTTCATTAAACTTCGAACATAAATAGTCTCCAAAAATATATAAACATTATCTACATCATGTGAGTTTATTTATAATTTTTGGAGATTAAATAATTATCATTAAATGTGACACAATAGTGATGTTGAAATTATTTTATTGGTTGAAATATTAAATAAATGGTCTTAAAAATATTAAAATAAATATTATACGAAATATTTAATGTGCTAAACTAATTTTTTAGATAAATATGACATTCTATTAATCTATTAAAGCTCTTATTTCGAATATATCTTCTATGAAAATTTTATTTAAATTAAAATAAATGAATAGTGTCAAAATTGACACTACTATTATTTTAAAAAAAAATAACATAATATAAAATTGTTTAAAAATCACAGAAATATTTAAAAATTATAAATTAAAATTTATTTGGTCTAAAATGACATAAATTATCCAATTATGAAAAATTCATAACACATAAGTAATTATTTATAACAATTTAAATTTTAAATCTTATTACCACAAATAAAATTAAATAGATTAAATAAGGATAAATCAAGTTGATAATGTTTAAAATAAATTCCCAACATGCCTAAATTTTATTGGTTTATGATATTACAACCCTATATCATCTAATCTTCGGATTTCATTCATTTTTGGATTTTTTTATGTGGGGTTAGAATTTATTATAAATTAATATTTTTGAGGTTTCCAAATGCGCCCCTCCCCTCCCTTATAAAAGGGAACCTCCTCCCTCTCCTATTTACACAACATTGAGCCTTAAAGATCGTCCAAAACCTGCCCATTACTCTTCTCAACTTCAGTAGTAATATTATGGAGGTTCTGGTCTTCTCAAAAGGCCAACTCTAGTCCCTTAATAGGAATTTTAAAGGAGGCACGTCGAGGAAGAGGTAATCTCTTTTACCAATTATTTCAAGTTTCTTCCTCCTTCTAATTCCTCTTATTTAGTTGTTTCATTATTAAGTAATGAAATAAGTATAACTCATATACTGAGATGTTATTATAAATATTAAACATCCCTATTTCATCTTCTATCCATCCTACGGAAAATCAAATCACCGCCTGTGCGCACGTACGGAATACCATCTCCACGCCATGGTGTAATATGTTTTCCACCACCGCCTTACTTGGATGGGTATAATGGTGTAAATAAATAACTATATATGATTATTGTAAATTTATATTGATTCTGAAATATTATACATACACTTCAATACAATTCCATGATCATGGGAATGATATCATCGCTCGTGCGTACGTACGGTCTACCGTCTCCAAGATGTGATACGACTCGTTTGACATGATCTTCAATGAATAATGATTATATAAATGAATTTAATGAATAAATATGATATATATTATACTAAAAACATTTTTTAAATGATATATCTATAACCTAAAAATAATAATAATAATTTATTCGACAAAACACACATAAGAACAGAAAGCTGTGAACACCCGAATAACGAGTAACAATGAAATATTACCAATAAGAAGATAAGAATATGACCATATATGGTATCATAAAAATGAATATGATTCTGTAATAATTCAATGACATTATTTAAATCATTATACAGAAGGATCAGATATGTACGAAGCATATCAGACCTAAGGTAAGGGAAAATCTCGAAATCTAAATTTTTATCCATGATTATTTATACTACAATATTTATTGGGGCATATTTATCATCAAAATCCATGTTTCCTCAATATTTAATATTATTTATATCCTCTTACAATTGATTAAATACAATTTTACCTATTGGTGAATTTTTAGTAAAATATATGAAAGGAATATTTTTTCGTTTTTAGCACGAGAAACTTTTTGACTTTTCCGGCCAAAGTACAAGAAGAATGTTTTTTTAACTTATATGGAATGAATGGATTTTTATGATTTCATATAACATTATTTCTATGAAGCTTCCTTTACATGTTCTCAAGTTTTATTTTTAATTAACTTCTTTTAGTTTAAAATTGTATGACATATTAAGAAAGGAAAAATGTTTTTGAAGTAGAAAGGATATTTTCCTCAAGAATGGAGTTCAAGTGTTTTATCAAAATTATTTTCCATCTAAAATAATATAGGGCTCTATTTATATACCTATTTTTACATTTATTTGATTATGTTATGATGGAATTATGTCCTTTTATCTTATATGGTTTATGTAATGATGGAATGATGTTTAAGGATCCCATTTTTATTACATGGGTCATGCTATGATATATGATTTATGATTTTTTGGCACACATAAGAATGGTTTCATTATAAGATGGGTGGGACCTATATCTCCCTATAATTAATTGGGTAAAGATTTATATCTCATGAGATATACATGGCTGGAATGTCAAGTTAATCTGGTTCAGTGATACATGACTAGAACGAGAAGTGAACTCGGTTCAGAAATGGACTTTGTCCACTATGGTAGTCTTGGAAATGAGTCTAGACTAATAATAAATTATTTTATATGATTATTTGTGTATGCCACAATGTTTCATGTTTTATGTTATGATTATTGGGATTACATTTCACTATTATGATTTATCTCATGTTATGATATTATGACCTCTTTTCCAGGTTAAGATTTTCAAAATGTTATGTTCTTATGAATTTGATATTTCCTTTCTTTACCCTTACTGAGCATTTGAGCTCACCCATTTGTATGTTTTCTTTTCCCTAGGTCAGGAAGAAGGGTATTAAGTAGGATATCCCAAAAGGGACTTTAGATATGATGAAATAAACGGGAGACAATGTAGATGCTTTGTGAACCAGTTGTTTATGTTTCCCACTTTCTAAAGACACTATACCTATACGGTCCTACCATGGTTTTTTAATATGTTGTAATAAGTATGATTCAATTTTGAATTAATAAAATTATATGTAAAGTATGGGTTGTTATTGTTGGTATCATAGAAAAGTTATAGTCAACCTTTGGAAAATAGGATGTGAAAGCCTTAGTAAGAACCCAAAGGATATGTCTAAGCATTGAACACAATATTAGTGTTTTATAAATGGACATGAATAACCTATGATAAGACCTTAAGTGTAAAATTTTATTCTTGATTATTTTGTTTTCCTATTATGATTAGTATTTCTCACACTATTCTTATTGGTTCTAGTTAATGGCTAGAACCCGAAGGAACCACATAAATGCTGAATGTGACGGGAAATGCAATGATTTTCCCCCTGAGCAACCAAATGTTATTGGAGCTGGAATGCAAAATCTTTTAGCCATGCTCACACAACTTTCTCAATCTATGAATCATGCAGGACTTCTAAACAAGCAAAGGAAGAAGAAAAATTATGTTGAACTCTTTATGAGGCAGCGTCCACCCTCATTCAGCGGGTCTACTGATACAATAGTGGTTGAAAAATTGATCGGTACCACTGAAAATATATTTTCAGTTCTTCAATTTTCTAAACATGACAAAGTTATCTTAGCAGTATATCGTTTGGAAGGTGATACGGATCAATGGTGGAATCTTATCAAGAACACAAGGCAAAGAGACGAAATTGAGTCCATAGAATGGGACGAGTTCAAGAATATATTTTTCAATAAATACATCCCTCGTATTCTTCGAAAAAAGATGGAGAAGGAGTTTCTTGAACAAAATAAAAAGGATGATGAATCTGTTGGTACCTACGAAGAAAATTTTACAAGACATGCAAGGTATGCTTCCAGAATTATTATCCAACCTCAGAGTAGGATCGATCGATTCTTTAGTGGATTAAAACCAAGTCTTTGAAGGGTGTTATCCATAAGGGACTTCAATAGCTATGAGGAAATTGTTCGATGTGCTCTCAAGGTTGATATGGAGATTGGAGTAACCCATCAGTCATATGTGTTTGATAAGAAGAGGAAAATGGAATTCAAAGGAAAATATAAATACCAAACTGAAAAGAAGATGATTTTTCCCTTTTTCTCAATGTGTGGAAAGAAACATGGAGGGAATTGTCTTAAAGGGAAAATTAAATGTTTCAAATGTGTAAAAGAAGGTCATAGGGCATTTGAATGCCGTAATGATGGGAAAAATATTTCTAGTGATGCGAACAAAGAAAAGGCTACACAGAATGAACCTCCTACACTTCAATGATACAAGTGCAAAGAAATGGGGCATTATGCTAATCAATGACCTAATCCAAGGGTTTTTTATGATGATCGACGTCAATAAACTCTTATGTCCAAAGACAAAGAAAAGTCGCATGAAATTTCTATCAGCGATGTGGAGTACGATAACAAAGTGGTGAAAGGTACACTAACCATCCAATCTAAAGTAGAAAATGTTTTTTGATTCTGAATCCACCCACTCTTTTATTTATGAATAATTTTCCAAGGTTATTGTCATACTACCTCAACAATTAGTTGTTGAGTTAGCTGTGACAACTCCTAATGGCACAACGGCTGCATCAAAAGTTTATAATTCTTCTCCAATTCACTTTTGTAGGAAAGTGCTTCCTGAAAATCTTGTGATCCTTCCTATAGTGGAATTTTATGTGATTCATGGCATGGATTGGCTTTCCTTATATGGATCTCATATCGATTTCCATATAATGGAAGTCACATTTCATATTCCCGATCAATTTATTATCATATATCGATGCAAGGATGAATATAACCTTCCAGTGGAAATTTCTTCCATCTTATGGATCTGGATTCCAATAAATGAAGGTTATTTGTCTCAAATGGTTGTAGAGAAACTCACTATTAAGAATATTCCCATTGTATGAGAGTTTGATGATGTCTTTTGGGAGAAATTACTAGGTCTTCCACCAAATCGTGAAGTTGAGTTTTCAATAGAACTCGTACCGGTTGCTTTACCTATTTCAAAGACACTATATAGAATGGACCCAATTGAGTTGCAGGAATTGAAGAAGCAACTCCAAGATAATCTTGATAAGGGATTCATATTCCCTAGTGCGTCACCTTGGGGAGCACCTGTTCTATTTGTTAAGAAGAAATATGGATCAATGAAACTCTGTATTGATTATCGAGAACTTAACAGGATCACTATCAAGAACAAATATCTTCTCCCATGCATTGATGACTTATTTGACCAATTAAGAGGAGCTCAATACTTTTCCAATATTCATCTTCGTTCAGGGTATCATCAATTAAGGGTCAAAAAGTGGATATACCAAAGACGGCTTTCCATACAAGGTATGGACACTATGAATTTATATTGATGCCATTTGGTCTTACTAATTCCCATGATATCTTCATGGATCTAATGAATAGATCCTTTAGAGACTATCTTGATCAGTTTGTGGTAGTCTTTATAAATTATATTCTTGTATGTTCAAAGAGAAAGGAAGAACATTAAGATCACTTAATAATTGTATTGAAGACCCTAAGAAAGTAGAATCTTTATGCCAAATTTACCAAGTGTGAATTTTGGCTTCAAAAATTTTCATTTTTGGGTCACATAATCTCAAAAGAGGGGATATCTGTGGATCCAGAAAAAAAAGAGGTTATCGAAATATGGTCGAGACCAACAACAGTAACTGAGATCCGAAGTTTTCTTGGTTTGGATGGATATTATCGAAGTTTTGTCAAAAAAATTTCATGATTATATAATCCACTCACCAGGTTGAATCGAAAAGGAGTTAAGTTCGTGTGGATGGAGGAGTGTGAATAGAATTTTAAGGAGTTGAAAAGAAGGTTATCCAATGCAATTGTTCTCACACTACCTTGTAGTGGTGAAATTTTTGGGATCTACAGTGATGAATCCAAGAAGGTATTGTGGTGTGTTCTCATGCAAAACGATATCGTGATATCTTATTCCTCACAATAGTTGAAAATCCATGAGCAAAATTACCCAACTCGTGATTTGGAGTAAGATGCGGTAATCTTTGCATTAAATATTTGGAGGCTTTATCTTTATGGTGAAAGGTGTGATATTTATACTGATCATGAAAATTTAAAGTATATTTTCACATAAAAGGAGCTGAATATGCGTCAAAGAAGATGGTTGGAGATGATTAAATATTACGACTGATCAATTCATTATCACCCTGGGAAAGAAAACAAGGTGGCAGATGCATTAAGTCGACAAAACCATGATAGCTTATCCATGATGAGGATCACAAAAGATCCAATATTTATGGATTTACAAAGGATGGATCTTGGAATTATAATGGAAGGGGAAAAATCATATATTTCTCAAATTAATGTTCAACCATCTATACATGTGAACATTAAAGAGACAGAGAAATAATATGTAGAGTTACAAAAGAAAGTTAGAAATGTTCGTGAATTTCACATTGAATGTGATGAAATAATAAGGTTCAGGAATCGGGTTTGTGTTCCTCCAATCCCAGAATTAAATAAGGAAATATTGGATTAAGGTTTTAGTTCTTCATTCTCTATTCACCCTGGAAGCACAAAGATGTATAGGGACCTGAAGGAGTACTTCTGGTGGGATGGCATGAAAATAGATGTTGAATATATCTCTCGATGCTTGGCTTTTCAGTAAGTTAAATCTGAGAGACATAAGTCTAAGGGTATGTTAAAACTATTACCCATACCAGAATGGAAATGGGAAAACATTACTATAAACTTTGTCACTTGACTTCCTCAAACATACAAAGTCAATAATGTTATCTGGGTTATATTTGATCGTCTTATGAAGTCAGAACACTTCATTGATATTAGAGAAGATTTCTCTCTTGATCAGCATTCCAGGAAATATGTGAAGGAAGTGGTAAGATTGCATGGAGTACCACGTTTCATTATATCTGATTGGGATCTGAGGTTTACCTCGAAGTTTTGGTGAAGTCTTCAGCATACTCTAGATACAGAGTTGAGTTTCATCACTGATTATCATCCTCAGATAGACGGTCAGTCTTAGAGGACAATTCAAACTCTAGAAGACATGTTGAGAGCTTGATCTATGGATTTAAAAGGTGGTTGGGATCAACACCTACCTTTGGTGGAATTTTCTTATAATAATAGCTTTCACTCCAGTATTCAGATGGCTCCTTATAAAGCTCTTTGTGGAAAGAAATAAAGAACTCCAACTTGCTGGGATGAAGTTGGGGAAAGAAATCTATTAGGAACAGAACTTGTTGATGAGATGGCAGAAAAGGTAATATATATTCACCAAAACATAAGATCATCTCAAAGTTGACAAAAAAGTTATGCCGAAAACCGAAGATAAGACCTAGAGTTTGAAGTGTGTGATAAAGTGTTCTTTTGAATATCTCCTTGGATGAGAGTAAGGATATTTGGAAAGAATGGAAGTTGATCCCTAGGTATATTGGTCCTTTTGAGATACTAGATTGTGTTAAGAAGTTAGCTTACTAATTGGATCCTCTACCGAATCTCTCTCAAGTTCATGATGTATTCCATGTATCTCTCCTGAGAAAGTACATACCTGATCCTTCACATGTACTAAGCTCAGAAGTTGTACCGCTGGAGAAAGATATTTCTTATGAAGAATAGTTGATATAGATTCGGTATCGTAGCGAAAAAGTTCTACGAAAATAGACAACTCACTTGGTTAATGTTTTTTGGAGGAACCACCAATTAAAATAAACTACATGAGAACTTGAGGATATGACGGGGGAGAAATTCTTTTTAAGGGGGTAGAATGTAACACCCTGATATTTTATGAGATATATATATATATTTTTATGTATTATGTTATATGAAACACAAAATTAATCTTTCACTACAGACAACACTGGTTTGGCTTGCGTTACACGCAATCGCGACATTCCTCAATAGCGTGTGTAGTACGCAATACTGGGTTTTAGTAAACAATGATATATTGTTATAATATTATTATGGACTAGCCATTATGAATAGTATTAACTATATTTTGAGTTTATAACATTATTATTCATCTTACAAATTTTCTAAAACATGGTATGTGAACAAAATAAATTTTTTGTGTAGAATAAGTAATTTTTTTTTAAAATGCAGTTTTCCACCTTTTGATGGACCACCCACTTTAAATCCATTTTTGACAGGTTTATAAGTTAAATTTTACAAAATAAAATTATTCTTTGGAATCAGGATATAAAAATTTACTTTGGATAAATTTTTCATATTATTCTGATAACTTTCATATTTTAATGAATAGTAAAAACACGCTTTATTTAAATTAAAAACAACTTTTTTCATCGTAATATTTTATATGGTTAAATTATAATATTGAATGGTTTTAAAGTATAAATATAATATATTTTTAGTATTTAATATAATTTATGTCATTACCATTAATTTTACATTGAATTCATAGGTAAAAACATTTCAATTTTTGGCAATGTTTTAACTTTTAAAACCCATTTTCTTAACAACGGGATTAATTTTAAATTATTTACTGAAACTTTTGTGTTTTAAATTTTGAAAAATGGATTCGATATTTGAATTATGTGGGTCTAAATTATGTTAATATGTTAATTTTATTTTTTTGATATTATGAATAGTAACTGTCGTAATTTTTATTTACTGCAATTGAAGGTAAATCGGGTAATTAAGGGTAAACATAAGATTATAAAATTACCCTAACACCTACCAAAATTCTGTTGGATGAATAAGAGTCTACCCATATCACCTAAGGGTCGGAATGGATTAATTTTATGGACTTTTGACCATGAAAATTATTAAATTATTATTAAAACCAAAGAAAGTGACAACATGTCACTCTCTTAAATCTTATAAGTATAATAATTTTAATTTAGTGATAAACTTAATGAAACATCGAACATGAATAGTATCCAGAAATATAATAAAATTATCTACATCATGTGAATTTATTTATAATTTTTAGGGATTAAATAATTATCATTAAAGGTGACACAATAGTGATGTTGAAATTATTTTATTGATTGAAATATCAAATAAATGGTTTTAAAAATATTAAAATAAATATTATATGAACTATTTAATGTTCTCCACTAATTTTATAGATAACTATGACATGTTATGAATCTATTAATGCTTTTATTTTGAACATATCTTCTATGAGGATTTTATTTAAATTCAAATAAATGAATAGTGTCAAAATTGACACTATTGTTATTTTATAAAAATAACATAATATAAAATTGCTTAAAAATTACAAAAATATTTAAACATTATAAATTAAAATTTATATGGTCAAAAATGTAATAAATTATCCAATTAAAAACAATTCATAACACATAAGTAATTATTTATAACAATTTAAAATTTACAATATTATTACCACATATAAAATTAAATAGATTAAATAAGGATAAATCAAGTTGATAATGTTTAAAATAAATTCCCTATATGTCTAAATTTTATTGGTTGATGAGATTAAAACTCTATCTCATATAATCTTAGGATTTGAGTCATTTTTTATGTCTTTTATGTGGGGTTTAAATTTATAATAAATTAATATTTTTGAGGTTTTCAAAGGTGCAACTCTCCTCCCTTATAAAAGAGAACCTCCTTCCTCTCCTCTTTACACAACTTTGAGCCTTCAAACTCGTCCTACACCTGCCCATTACTCTTCTCAACTTCCCTAGTAATATTCGGGAAGTTCTAGTCTTCTAAAAAGACCAACTCTAGTCCCTTAAGAGGAAGTTTAAAGGAGGCACGTCGAGGAAGAGGCAATCTCTTCTACTGATTCATTCAAGTTTCTTCCTTCTTCTACTTCCTCTTATTTAGTTGTTTCATTATAAAGTAATAACATCAATATCAATCATATACTGATATGTTTTTATAAATATGAAACAACCCTATTTCATCTTCTATCCATCCTATGGAAAAATAAATCACCACACGTGCGTACGTACAGAATACCATCTCCACGCCGTGGTGTAATATGTTTTCCACCACCACCGTACTTTTTTTTGATAAAAGACAGATTCATTAATGATAGAAATCAGCAGACGTACAGACTCGAAGCCATGCTGGAAAATGGTCCAGCCAAAGGCGGTTGACATCATTGGGTCCAAACACCGCCAGTTGATGGGAAGCCTTGTTTCTTTCCCTTTTGGTAAAGTAGAAGGTACAGAAAGAAAAACAGTGACAGATCATGGGAATGATATCATCGCTTGTACGTATGTACGGCCTACCTTCTCCATGATGTGATGTGACTCGTTCAACATGATCTTCATTGAATAATGATAATATAAATGAATTGAATGAATAAATATGATATATATTATAATAAAAACATTCTTTGAATGATATAGTTATAACCAAAAAATAAGAATAAGAATTTATTCGACAAAACACGCATAAGAACAGAAAGCAGTGAACACCCGAATAACGAGTAAGAATGAAATATTACTAATAAGATGATAATAATACGACCATATATGATATCATAACAACGAATATGATTATGTAATAATTCAATGACATTATTTAAATCATTATACAGGAGGTTCGAATACGTACGAAGCATATCGGACCTAAGGTAAGGGAAAATCTCAAAATATCAATTTTTATATGAGATTGTTTATACTTCTGTATTTACTAGGGAATATTTATCATCCACATCCATGTTTCCTCAATATGTAATATTATTTCTATCCTCCTATAATTTTTTAAATTCAATTTTTCTTATTGGTGAATTTTTAGTAAAAGATATGAAAGGAATATTTTGTCATTTTCAGTACGAGATACTTTTTGACTTTTCTAGACAAAGTACAAGAAGAATGTTTTTTTAACTTATACAAAATGAATGGATTTTTATGATTTCATAGAACATTATTTCCATGAATCTTCCTTTACAATTTTTCAAGTTTTCTTTTTAATTAACATCTTTTAGTTAAAAATTTTATGACATATTAAGAAATGAAAAATGTTTTTGAAGTAGAAAGGATATTTTCCTCAAGAATGGAGTTCAAGTGTTTTATCAAAATTATTTTCCATCTAATATAATATAGGGTTATGTTTCTATACCTATTTTTATATTAATTTGATTATTTTATGATGGAATTATTTTCTTTTATCTTATATGGTTTATCTTATGATGGCATGATGTTTAAGAATCCCATTTTTATTACATGGGTCATGTTATGATATATGATTTATGAATTTGTGGAACACATAAGAATGGTTTTATTATAATACGGGTGGGACCTATATCTCCTTCTAATGCATTGGGTAAAGATTTATATCTCATGAGATTGTCATGGATGGAACGATAAGTTAATCTGGTTCAGCAATACAGGACTGGAATGAGGAGTGAACTCGGTTTAGAAATAAAAATTGTCTACTATGATAGTCTTGGAAATGAGTCTTGACTAATAAGAAATGATTTTATGTTATTATGTGTGTATTCCACAAAGATTCATGTTTTATTTTATGATTATTGGGATTACATTTCACTACTATTAGTTATCCCATGTTATGATATTATGATCTCTTTTGCAGGTTAAGATTTTTGAAATGTTATGTTCTTATGAATATGATATTTATTTTGTTTACCCTTACTGAGCATTCGAGATCACCCTTTTGTATGTTTTATTTTCCCCTGGTCAGGAAGAAGGGTATTAAGTAGGATATTCCAAAAGGGACTCTAGATATGATGAAGAAAACAGGAGACAATTTAGATGCATTGTGAACTAGTTGTTTATGTTTCCCAGTTTGTAAAGACACTATACATATACGGTCCAACCATGGTTTTGTTATATGTTGTAATAAGTATGCTTCAATTCTGAAGTAATAACAATGTATGTAAAGTATGGGTCGTTATAATTCCAATATACTTAGTGGATATAGAATATTTAATTAAGATGGAATTTAGGTTTCATTAATGTTCATGTTTATCTAAATCTAGATTTAACAAAACATGAGCATAAAACATTAAAAAATATACCTAATAGACTTATTATAATATTAAAGTTAATATGATATCAAATAGTCAATGAGTTGGAACAACGTTAGTGATTAAGTTTCTATTTTTGAAAAACATCTTGGAAGAATTTATGGACGAATTATAATAAATATAATACATTTCGTCGGTCATCTTTTACTACCATGAAATCTTTATGTACAAGGTAATGTGGTTTTGGGATTATTTTCCCTCTATATATTAATGATCGAGGAATACATGGGAATGATACACTCATACTTGAAAACCTAGAGGAACATGTATCCCTCACCACGTGTATTCATTTCCTTATTAACCATTTAGAAAATACCATGTTGAAATCTCAATAATTATAGAATCTTACCTCTTTCCAAAAACATTACAACAGTTTATATGATTTTTCTAAATTATTTATAGTAGTTTTGTGGAATGAATTTACTTTTAAATATTTATTTATCAAATACTTGATAGTTAATTAGTCATTATACCTTGTGTCTTAGCTCAAAAGTGACTAGAACACCATTCTATATATAAAATTATCAACTACTATCAACTTTACATGAAAAAGAATTATATTACAAAAATTAGGTATTGTATGTATTATATTTATATTCATCATTTATTGCTGATTTAAAATATCTATAATTCAATAATTCAAGAACTATTAGTTATGTATGAAATACTATAGAAAAATATATTCCCAATATGACACAATTTATCAATGTTTTTAATTAGACACTTATATAAATGTTTTGGTAATAATAAATATAAAACAATAGATTAAGTTAAAATTATTGGGAAATCAATATGTTTTTCTCTACTTTATACTGATCTACGAATCACTTTTCTTCACCTTCCTTAATAATGAACCAAACTTCATTTAATATATATATATATATACTTTTTTGATCCTATATTTGATTAAAAATATGTAAGCATGTTATATTTAGTACCTAATAAGTAATACATGATAATTGCATTCATGAATTTACCTTATGTAATGAATTATTCTTTATTATATTACTATTTTTCTTTCAACATCCATTCTTACAACATGAGAATAATATATCATCATGATCCATCACTTAACCCTTGATCATTCTTCTCTTAGTTGGGTATATCCTAGATACCTTAGACTTAGATTTAGTCTTTGGGTCTTTCATTTTTCTTTTCCTATTGTTCACTATAACAACATTAGTCTTTACATTTTTCATATATTTTTATACTTAGTGAATTAGAGTGAGGAGATCTAGGAATGACTTCTCAATTTTGTTCATATTGAAATTCACAAAAATGTTGGAGAATATATGAAGGTGTTATATAAGAATGATATTAGTGAACAATTCATTGGTTAGTTTAAAACCTTGAATTCCATGATGATTTGTGTCACTAATCATATTTACTACGTGAGGTCTAATTAGAACACCCACTCCATTTTTTCTTACTAAGAGTGCCTTGGAGATCTCAAAGTAGTCATGCTTATCTCTCTCTTAAAGTGATCTTAATGAGAATATTGAGAATGATATAAGAATCCAAACTCTCTTGAACTTACATGAGTTCATTGGTCCTGGATGACAACCTAAAACACTAGATATATTGTACATCATCCAACTATTTTTTATTAAGAGTAAGATCTTCACCACTCGCCTCCTTTACAAGTAGATCCAGAATTGGGGACTCTGTCATGTAAATCTTTTGTTCATAGCATAATATAATGTGCATGATCCAATATCATTTTTATAATTTACTTCTATTTATGATATTTTATTTCTCTATAATTAATTACATGGACAACATGGTTAATGAATTATCTATTTTAGAAAAACAATATAAAAGTAGAAATAAGTAAATTATATGATTAAAAAATTATGTGAGATGAAATTATTAATTTTATTATTAGTGTCCGAATATTTTATCAAGTCCCAATATCACTCCCAATTAGACTTTGAATTGTATATCTCATAGACATTATAGTGGTAAGGATCCATATTTTCTTTCTCGTAACACATAATTTTTCCTTACAACATATTAAAAGGTATGTAGGTAGGTGGTCTTGTTATTTTCTTTCTAGAATCTCTTTGGTCTATTGAGTGGTCTCCATAATTATGAAATCGTATTTTGGGATTTCCTTAACACTTTCCTATATATTATAAAATGTCTTTCTTTGTTAGTACACCCATGATAATAAATCAATTAATTAAACCCAAAACAATATTTAAAACTCTTATATAATTAAAAATAACACACACTTTCTATAGACTAGTAAATTTAACTATTTTTCATTTATAGCATAATTAATAGATGTATTTTATGACTTAATACTTTTTTGAGGTATTCATTATTTATTATGTGTAAAATACCTCTTTAAAGATCAATTTTTTATAGTTAATTAACCTTGTTTTGATAAAATAAACGTTTATTCCTAATCTAATTTATTTTAATAATATTTTTCATACTTGTTAATTTATTGATTTACAAAATCATAATAAATAATAAATAAAAATTAATTTTGAACTTAGTCAGAAATAAAATAAATAATATGGATTGATCATTTACTTTATAATGGTATGTTTATTGAGTGAATGAAAAACTAACCCACGATCCTAGGTGAATAACTTTTGTATCCATTAATGGATTGATTTGAGATATTACACCATCAGCCTTTATATATTCTTAGTTTATTTCAACTTAGTAGAGGCCTTGAACTTCTTCCTCTCCTTAGAGATTGATCTTTATATTTTTTTACTCCAATATAGGTGAGGGGAACGATTAGAATGGTAAAGGGGGTTTATATGAAAGAAACCATGAACTGTAAATTCCTACATAATAAAAAGATAGTGTTGATACACAATCCATCATTTTACTTTAATAATCATCATTATACGGAAATTAAGTTAAAATAAATCCAACACATACATTGGTTAGTCAATCTCATGATCGTCCACACATGAAACAAATACACATTTAATAATCTATCATTCATTTCATTTGTTCTTAATTAAGATAAAACATCCTCAAATTAATAAATTATGTTTATTAATTAATTCATTACATTATCTTAACATCCATATAAAAAATATTATATATTCCCATCCACTTTTATTATAAAAAAATATTTAAAATTAATTATGTACATGGTGTGTACACCAAGCAACATGGGTGCACCAATCTGAACTATCTAACATCAGTATCATCATGTATTACACACTCACCTAGAAAGTACCATATATAACATGTCATATAATTACATAGTGTGTACTATCAGTAAATTACACACGGAACACGTGTTAATTTTATTTTATGTCATAATTAATGTTATTTTTCTGTAAATTAATGTGCAAAATCTATAGCTCAGCTTGGAATGTACTTCATGTAAACATATACTAGATCACATGTATATTAATTACACATCACATTTGTATTAATTAATTATACACAACATGTTTATTAATTGTAAATCAGATGTGTATTAAATAATTACACATTATGTGTGTATTAATTTTACACCATATGTGAATTAATTAATGACACATCACATTCATATTAATTACACAACATGTGTGAACTAATTATACACCACACGTGGATTAAATAAATACACATATCATGTGTATTAATTACACATACCATGTGTAGTAATTAATTATACATTGTCTGTGTATTAATTAATTAAATAATGTATGAGTATGAGTATAAATTTCACATGGTATATGTAATAATTAATTATAGACATTGTGTATTATTTAGACACCATGTCTGTTGACCACATGACCACTATGTAGATTGGTGTTACACACCATGTAGTCATGAAAACCATTTTCCACCTCTAGATGTAATCTCCAAGTGTTATTCATTTTTTCTTGGTAAAGAATGGGAACGACAAATATATCTTGAATTTTTTATTAAAGAACAATAAAGTATAAATGAAATAGTAATTAAAAATGTCCCAATCAATTAATGTTTAATAGATAATTATAAATTTGATTTTGGTTGCTCTAACACCACTCAAAGGTTCTGAGCACATCAAAAGCACCTATTGGGGTTCTTCTAACTCAAATATTGTTGGGTTAATTGAATAATATGCAATTTTTGTGGTGATTAATTTCGTAAACAATAAATTTTGTTGATAAAAATTAATAAAGATCACCAGAACCAAAGATATGATATTTTACATAAAATTTATAATTTATATAAAAAGAAGAATTACATTTCCCATGAGATTGTGTCTCTGAAAGATATGTTGATCGTTCAAACCAATTTTTAGTTATATCTTCATTTCATTAATGTATCTAAATAGTAATACCTCTAGTGATGACCCACATGTGATCCATTGATCTCAAAGCATCACCGATGGTACACCATGTGCTAACGTGACGGTACCGAGCATATTCTGTAACTTCCTTTGATCACCATTAAATCCTTTGTGAGTGGTAAGATTGATCTTGGTTCACTTAATACTAGAAAGAGGAAAATATTATTTCCCTTAATTATTGAAATGGTTCTAGAAAAATTTCCTATCTATGGTTGACATAATCTTTAAAGGGTATGTGTTGTGCACAACCATGTATAACCCTAGGAAATGATATAACTCTGTATTTTTAGAACTATTTTAGATAATAAATAGTTTAAAATAGGATCTTATTTATTATTATAATATTTAGTGTCCCTCATGTATAATAATGAAAATATTATTATTATTTTCTTGATGTGTTCAAGCCCCAGAGATAAAATAAAAATCATTCCCTAAATAAATAAATATTTATTTATTTAAATGATATTTAATATATCATTCCCACTGGACCAAATAAATCGGTCTTCATTTTATCCATATTATTATTCGAACCTCAAATAACAGACATTATTAATTCTATAAATAAATAAATATCTATAACAATCAAGGTCATGTGAATAATTATTTATTTTAATATTCAACTTTCAAATAAATATTACAACTTAATATTTATGATCATAAAATCATGAATAAAAATAATTTCATGATCTGGAGAGTAATATTTATTATAAAAATTAAATTTGAATAAAATATAATTGATGTGAATAGAAATACTGAGTGTGGGACCCACTAGGATTATTCTATAATTGAGTTAGAAAAGTTTTCTTAAATACCAATATCTGTTTCAAGAAACTCGTAAAATCATCCAAGAAGAATAATTTAATTTTGAAATTTTGAAAAACACAAATGAACACTCGATATGTTAAACAATCCATTTTTTCAATATATCATCAAGAATGTTATGTAATCATGTCATCATCCTATATTCTCGATACATATTTTTTCACTATATTAACTGAACCCATACAATATTGTGGCCATGGAATTTAAATTTTTAATTCCATTTAAATTAAAGTGATAAGATATAAACTTATATAAAGATGGATGTGACAAAACCTTCCTCAAATTATTCATTAATAACACATAACTTATGATGCACCTAATATACCCAACTTCACCAAAAACATATGTCATCATGGTTTATTAAATTACATCTAAGTGTGTGACTCATGATATACATTAATAATAATCTTAATGTCCAAGGATAATTACAAATGTTCATGGATAATAATATCCAAAGACACAAAACATGTATATTTCTTATAGGTGGGTATGTCCTCATAATCTTCTCTCTTATAGATTACCAGGCGAAAACATCATGATATTGAGTCTTATCCTCTTATGAGTACACACACTTGATAGTGGGTATCATTTTCTTCTCATGAGATGATGTCATACAACCCTAAGACATATAGTTTAAAAATATCATCATATAATTTTAGCGTATTCATCATAGAGAAGAACTTTTATGACCTTTTCAATGAAACATATATTTTAGGAAATTTTCACATTAATGTTATATAGAATAATTGCCATATTTGATCATGTAATTTTTTATATTCAACACTATCAATGTAGAGGTTATCTAAAGTATAATGTAGTTGGTTTTAAGGAACAAACTCCAACAATAAAGGAGTAAAAAACAATAAAACATCCTTATAATGTTTTCAATTTATAGGAAAAAACCATTGATTGATTTTTTAAATATAGGAACTGACTATACATAAATCTGAGTTACGGTTTTCTCAGGATGACCAAAAATGAAGTTTTAGTGTTTTAAAACTCTAAAAACTGTCTATAAGAATCATGCTCATTGAAAAATGCATTATATTTTTTACATCCTATTAAAAATATATTTGAATTATTTTTGGTATGTATGACTAGTTGACACATAAATTTTATGTGCGATGTGCTCATAATGACTAAATAAGAACTTTTAAAAGATATAATTCTCTTTAAAATATGTTTAATGGGGTAAAAACCTATAAAATTGGATTACAATATCATTAATAATAGGAGCATTAATAGAGATTAATTTTTGAAATGTAATTCGTGGTTTCACAGTAATTGATGTTTTTTTCTTAGGATGACTAACAACACATTTTAGTGTTTTTGAACTCTAAAATATGCTTGAAATGATAAGAACCATATAAAAATATCTTATAATGATGTGAAATCATAGAAAAAAATATATGAATTATCTATGATGGGTATGAGTACATGACACATCAATCCAACATTTTTTGTTCTTATAATGACTCAATAAGAATTTTTAAAGATATCAAAGTCACAGTTGGGGTCCGACCCATGAAAAGGAACCCCATAATACTTCATTAAGCCCAAGATGAAATCCTGGTGATACCCTAAATAATTTTGGAGGGGTTTTATTTCCAAAAGTGTATCAAGAATCTCCACATTGGAGGTATGGGTTGGGGATCAATCCTTCGGTGAGTTCTGTGGTAGGTGAGGCTGTCAATTATGGATGCGATCAGGATGCAGGGTCAGTGTGGAGCTGGTGGTGGAGGGTCTCGATTATGGGTGAAGAGATGTATTATCTATTGAAGAGTGATAGAAAATAGAGGAAGGATCCATCGGTAAAGGTCACCAGTAGTGGTAGGCTCGTGATGATAGGTCGGATTGGCGGTGTTTGTAGAGGAAAACAGTGACAGTATGCATAAATAATGATGGGTGTGAGGGATAAGTGAAAGATGGATGATTCCAATTGTGTATATCAGATATGGTTCAAATCATCAACTAACATATTCGCAAAGGCTATTAGATTGAACAAACTAGAGGGTACAAAATTTTTCATCAGGACCAGGCATTGTTCATCTTTTCACGGGGCAATGATAGTTGTGAATCCTTGAAAATTTTTGGAATATAAAATATATAGATATGTTGGGTGGGTCCAGTCATTCTATTTCCTTCCTAGTCCTTCAATGGGAAATCATAGGAAAATAACCAAATATTGAATTGTGAAATGTAGTAACTAACATCACACAAATTTAAGTTACGATCAACTTTAGAATACTAAAAAATATATTTCATGTTTTAAACCTCTAAAATATATGGGTAGCTATAAAAAACATAAAAAATACATTTCAAATGATTTAAAATCATAATAAATATATCATTCAATTATTTTTTATTTCTATTAGAAAATTCCTCATTAGTCTGATGGGTGGTGTTCTTAGAATGATTGAATAAGATATTTTTATATATATGAAAGTTTTTAATACTTGCATCAAGTATTAAAAAACAATAAAAAAGACTCCAATTGTCATCAAATCATAGTACTCCAACTCTATATTGTTTAAAATAATTTTTGAATTAACATCATGTCAATCTGAATTTTGGTTTTCTTTGGATGACTCAAAATTCATTTAGTGTTTTAAATCTCTAAAATTTACAAGTAATGGTTAAAATGAATATATAACAACCTTGTATTTATGATAAATCATAGAATAATTCTCTTTAATTATTTTTGACATTTACAAGAAGATGACACATCATTTTGATGTGTGGTGTATTCAGAATGATTG
Source organism: Viscum album (assembly GCA_963277665.1). Lineage (NCBI taxonomy): Eukaryota > Viridiplantae > Streptophyta > Magnoliopsida > Santalales > Viscaceae > Viscum > Viscum album. The sequence goes on from OY728140.1 coordinate 1,610,410,886, forward strand.
AAAACAATTTTATATTAAAAAAATTATTAAAAACATGTAATACATTGAAAAAATAACCAAAAACTAATTTTTTATTATACAAAGTTTATATCTAAATATTCTTATGGATTTTAATTATTATTAGTTTTTACTTTACTAAAATTTAATTTTAATTTATTTTATTTTTAGTCAGGATATGATGAGTGCATAACTTGAAAAAAAGTTCAGTGATGTGAGTTGTGAGATTATTAAATTATTTTTGTTTTATACATATAATGAATTTTTAAATTACAGATTTTTTTTGTTTTTTTAATTTTTTTAATTCGACTGGTAAATTTTTACTAATTAAGATTTTTTTTAAAATAAATATCTTTATCCACCTCCAAAAGGTGCTCACTATGGAATCTTGTGTCATGTACTATATTTACCACTATATGGTGGTCTCTATTGGATATATCAACAAGACAAAAAGTGATAATCGTATTTCAGTTGTCTAGTGGCCACTAATGGCCATTTTTTGTAGTAGTATGAGTAGCTTGTTTAATGTATATGGTAGTCATTAATGCACATGGAACCAATATAGGACTGGGTTTAGATAAACATTAATTGTAACCTTATGTAATGTTATTCACAAAAATCAATTAGACTATTATTCTATCATTCACTTCATAGAAACCCCACATTTGTTAAAAAACATTAGTGTTATTAAAAATCTGAAACTTCCTAAGCCTTATTTTCTTATTACATGGAATATATCTTTTAATTTTAAGAAAAACTCAATGTTCTCTGTTAAATTTTCATTATTAATATATCTTTAACTTTCTATTCTCTTTATGTCAATATTTTTAAAATTTAAGGTTACATATTTGGTTCATTAGTTATTATGTATTGGGTGAATAGATAGGTAAATACTAGTTATTTATTAATCAAACAAATAGTTTTTGTTGAAAAAAACTCATGGGGATGCTTATAGATATCAAAAATAAAATAATGGTTTTTGAAAAACACCATTCTATGAAAATTCACATATATGGAATACATTATAGTACTCATATTTCCACCACTTGAAAACTTCCTTATTTCCCAAAACCTAGCTGCATCCACCCAAATACCTGATACTTTTTCATCTATAATCATTTTCTTCTTTGAACAATACTAGAGAATACCTACCCATGAATCTAAATTAATACATTCTTCATGGACCCACTATTTTCACTACAACTATGAACATTTTAATTACCACCACCATCACCATTAAATTAGCATTAACATCACCCCCTCTTTAATTCGTCATTCTGTTATTACTTTATTGATTTTAAGGTGAATCTTAATAACCAAAAATAATTAAATCCTCTGTAACTAAATCCTTCAACTATATTTCCTAATACAGGAAAATAAACTCAATGTTTCCTAGTGATATGAGCTTCATATTGATGATAAATACCACTTAGTCACCCTAATTTGATTAGGATAGTTATTTGGGGTGATGTGAGAGAGAATTATTGAATGGGATCAGTTTCCTACTATTTTGTCCTTGATCATTTCCTCTTTCTCCCATTGTTAGTTATTCGAGTAGTTAGGTGAGGTAGTGTGACTATTTATCCCTTGAGGATCACTTTTAATAGGATGAAATTATTAGATGAATTGGTTTTATTGGGATATTTCTTCACGTTGGGAGAGTTATCATGTGTTTGAATAAATTTTGTTCATGGATGATCAATTTTTTTGTTAGAGATGTGTGTGTCAAGTCATTGATAATGAACTAGGTGTGGTTGGGAGCTGATAGTTTTCTTATTTAAAAGAACTATTAAATGGAGTTTATAGTTGATAAATCTAGATATATCCTTGTTATCACCAACTTTCATCTAACACTATTTCTTTTTCTCGGTCCCATGTTTTCTTGTCCACTCACTGTTTCATCACATCATTCCACCCTCTGCTCCAATGATTTTAATCATTATCTCTATATGTTTTAATCTAGTTTTTTCAAATATATAAAACATAAAAATAGTAGCTACTATTCTATATCTAGTGGGATTAAAAATCATCTTTGATCCTCTCTATGATAAGAACATGTAAAATTTTAGAAAATTTGACATGTAATTGTCCTAAGGATGATCAAAGATCCATTTATAAACCATAGATATAGCATAGTGGTAAAACTCAAGGTATCTATTAAAGAAGCAGTGTGGAACTACCTAGTGGTATTCCTAAATATATTCTTTTTATTTTCAAATATAGTGAATTTATTAATTGAAAACATGCGAAAATAGTGCTAAAAACATTGAGAGAGTGAGTAGAATAGAAAAGGTGTATGAAAAATAAAATAAAGGGAAGATAAAAATAAATGTATATGGAAGAAATCTAGTGATAATGAGGTTGGATACAATTTGATCCACTCTTATCACCCTTTCATAGATCTTCTGAAGAAGTAAACCATTAACTCCAAACATCACTCAATCTATGGTTGATAGCTTAACACACACACACTTATCTCATACAAAAAATTGAGTAGTCATGTGAAGAATCTATTCCAACACATGATAACTCTCCCAATGTAATTAAATCTACCAATCAATCCACTTCCGTCAATAATTTATTCCTGACTGAAGTGACCCTCAAGAAATCAAAAATCATAAAACTTCACCTACAAAAATCGAGTTCCGCACCATGCACCTTTCGGTCCAGGTTGATCTTATTTTTTTATTTAAATGAATGTGATTTAATACATGATCCTAGATAATTATTTGATTCTAAACACTCCTCATGGATTCTCAAAACACCTTGAGTTGATATATACCTCATTAGTTTTCTTATAGAATGGAATACTCCTATGTGTTAGAAGCTAGCTCTCTATACCATCACCCGAGTCATTTATTAGGTTAGATACATCTAAGCAACACCTGTGCATAAGCCCCACACATTCAACTTAATTAGATATACTCATATTTTTTCCATCATTACCTAGAGTCAATATACTCATCTTGGTTATCACATTTACCTTTATTTGATTTACTCCTCTAATTTTCTTTATACAACTTGAGACGATATACTATTCCTGGTTACCATAATGGTTTCACCCCCTTGGTGTAATCCCTGACCATGCCTTCTCTTCCTAATCCATTACTAACATATAAGATGAAACAATATGGGACTCTTCGAAGGTGTAAGACTTGAAACATATCTTCACCCCAAATCACCTACTGTGTTAGGAATATAAGGGTAGTTCATGCATAAGCCCCACTAAGTCTTCTATTTTCACCCCCTTTACACCCTAGGAATATATGGGCATCTCATGTGTATGCCTTATTCAGTCTACTATTTTCTCCCCCTTTACAGTATATGAATGTAATGGTAGCACATATTTAATCCCAAATCATTCTCTTATTGTGATTGTCAATGAAATATGGCCTATATTATATCTATTTTTCTCACACCAAACATAATTAATGTGGGATTAGATGTTTAGTTGATTATTTTGTTAGCGTAATCAAGTCACGTCACAAGAATAACCTTTAAGTCTGAGTATGTGGAAATTAAACTTCCTAGAACACATTCTATCTGCATGATGTTAAACTACATGGATTGTTAATAACACAAAAACATAAGTTATGTCACTATAACTATGTGAACTTTGATTATTAATGACTGGAATACATAATAAACCAATTTGTATTCCAAAACCAACACCCAAAATATATATCTTGGGACTCATACTAGGTATAATACCCAACTGTGTATACTACCTTTTGGTTACCAATAGATAAGATGATCCATCATGGAATCACTAATTCATAATCCACACTCAATTCTCTGGTTGTTTTAACTTTTCGACACAGGAACATCTCAAGGGTAGCACATGTATGATCCCCACTCTATAATAAGCATGATATGCGCTCATGGAAACCTATTAGGATAGTCGTATGGGCCGATTAATAGGTTTAATCCCTAACGATACCATCTTATATATACTTACCCATATATAGTGATCACCCTAATCGGCTTCTCATGCATAAGACACACAAAACCCTTACTAGGAATTTTTCACCTAGTTGTCCTTAAAAAATGACATTAAACTGAAAGGATTGATCCTTCTCACATAAATGTAAAATTTATAATATGAGCCATTAAGAAGCACCAAACTAATTGGATTCTATTTAGATTCATAGATATATATAGGAATCCTACCTGGGAGCCTGATACCAATTCTATGACACCAATCACCTCCCTTGATGATGTCAAACTCCAGAGCATCCAGCTTGTCATATTTAAACCAGAGAATCAAAAATGAATAATAGAAAGATATATAACATCTAATAAAAATATTTTTTCACATATTCGCATGTTTTTTATCAGATAATTGGCATAGGGGTAACTATCCTATATTATTGTTTGGTAATATTTCATAAATACATCTTAGATTTATAAGAGAGTCTCATAGTGGAAATTAATCCCTCTCAAAAGGTAATGGTTATCTCGACCTCTCATCCTCTCAACAAAAGTGTATTCCTAAGATTCATTGGAAAAAAAACCCAGATAAAACCTAAATTTGGAAAGAAACCCCTCATCAATGTTCACGTGGAGCCATCATGGATGTGGGAGCACGTCAGAGTTTCTTTTGGAAATGGTATAATGTTTATATATGTGTGTGTGTGTGTGTCTGTGTTAATAAAAAAATATATGCATATTATAATATACCTAAATCAATATTAATACATAATATATTTAAATAAATAAATATATACATTATATATATAAACACAGACATATGTATGGATGTATATATATATATAAACGTACACACAAATAAATAGACACAGAAACAAATATTCAATAAATATTTTTATAAATAATTATATAATTATATATAAATATATGAAGAAATATATGGTTATTAAATATGTATGTAAATATATGTATAATTAAATTGGTATACTATAAAATATAGATGAAAATAAGACAGAGCAGTGGTATGGGCGTTCTCTTTAAACATGAAGGTCTCATGTTGAAATCTAGGTGTGCACGATTGAGTAGGGATGGAAGAAGCACTAAGAGGGGGGTCATGTATAAGTTGAAGGTGGGGTTGGGAGAAGTTCTAGAAATAGGGAACTATTAAATGGGGTTGTGACATGATATAACCACCTGAATAATAATAACAAATTATTTCTATTTTTTATTAGTTCTTTTCTTAATGTGGATAAATGTTTCAATTATTAAGGCTACAAAAGCACTGATAAAGGCCCCCTTTATCAACACTTTTTATCATCATTTATTAACTATTGAAAAATTTGATTGAATTTATCATCACTGATGATGTTAGCACTTTTAAAGTGCTAGAAATTCCCATTGTAAATGTTAATAAAAATAATTTGTGAAGTAGTGATATTTTGGACTTACGAAACTAATGAGCAAGATCAATTTTTTATACAATTTATAAATTTAATTTTTTTACTAAAGTTAAAATAAAATAATAGAGCATCTAAATTATTATATTATAACTAAATAAAATTATATTTTTTATAAAAACATTATTAATTTTTCTAATGGTGGTGCTATTTTAAATTTCATTGAAGCAATCAAAACCATTTATTCACAACATTTAGAAAATTTAATGATATTAGATGAATTTTTTATAAGATAATTTTATTGAATTTCATTTATTCATTTTTTCCATATTAAAACTAGTATTCAATTGGGTAACTGGTTTATATTTATTATATATTTTATTTATTTATTTTCATGAATTTCATAATTGGAGGGACATAGAGACACATCATTCCATACATAATCCACTAAATATACTATAGGATGTGCCTCCAAGGATACTTGGATCCTCCAGATCATTCCTCACTTAATTTTCTACCTCTCCTGATCCTCTTGAAATGATCCAACCCCTCCTCCCTATTCAATATTCTTATCCCTCCCTATGATACCCTCCTCAAAAATTCCACCCTCCCCTCACCCCTGACTCTTCTTGCCTCCCCATTTCCACATTGCATACATGACTCCTATTAACATCCCATCCACTGGATATTTTTTCTTGCCTCTACCTCTTCCTTATTCTTTTTTCCTCCTTATCCCCATCCCATCCACCTTCCCACCTCTAACTCCTCACCTCCAACACCTTCCTAGGATAGTTTTCACCTCATCTACCCTCCTCCATCAGTTCCCTAACATACCTAAATCCTCCCCATACACTGAAATTTTCATTACCTTGAATTCACCTCCATCATTTTTGTATCCCTGCACGCCAATATATTTCTTGGTTTTTTACTCATTGCTTCTCTATGCATTATCCTTTGATTTTTAGCTCTTAATAGTAATCTAGGAATTACTTTTTACCTTATCTCTATTGATGGAATCATCTTTATCATCCACTATAGACCTATTAAGTCACCTATCAATACTATCTTTGACTTATCCCTCTGTATTAATAGATTGACAATGAGGTATTCCCATATCTTTATTCTGTTTAATTGATTCCATCCACTAGGATCGATAATATTTTGGGGAAATATAATCTTGAAAATGAATATTTTGGTCCATTATTTTATAATTATATATTACTATTTCTTAATAAGCCTAAGTATATAGACACCATTTTCACTTCCCCCTCCCACCAAAGGTTCCCCTCTTTGGTTAGAAATAAAGGAAGGGAGAAAATGACCAATGAGTCTCAGGTCTAGTAGGCCCCGGGTTATAGATTATCACATAGGGGAAAAAATTCTCATATATGTGAGGAATTACCATCTATATTATATTATTGGGTGACAGAACAAAAAACCTCCAAAAACTCCATGAGATATTAAAAAATAATGTATCGCAAACCATCCAATAATTTATGAATAATTTAAAAATATACAAAAGTATCCCAAGAAATTCCTAAAAGAATTTATTATTTTAACACAATATCAAATAACATTTTTAATCTAGTAATGTCTAGTACAGTCTATGTAGTTCTCCTGGAAACATAAAAATGGTTTATATATACATGGGGTGAGCATACATGTATACTCAATAGAATCATACCCAAATTCTCTTGGGTACATGTGAAAAGAGCAGAATAAAGCACCCAAGAAAAAACAAAAAAACTAGAAACACCTAATAAGGTCAAGTAACAAATCTCATCCTAACTATGGCACACTAAACAAATAATTCTTCCAAGTGTAATAACATAATATGAATCATATCAGTAAAATTGTACCTCACACCACTTTACCTATAATTTTCCACTCTCACACCCCAATATTGTATATCCTGGAACTACCATCTCTTTCATATAGTAACTATGCCTGAAGACACATGGCCAACACAACAAGTCTCATCCAAAGACACTTGGTCCATCACAACACGTATCCCCAAAAGACACATGGTCCATAACACCACATCCCAACAACTACAATCACCTAAATATTAGGGTATCATGAACATGAAGAAAATAAACCCCATTCCCTCCTACTACCATGAATGAGCCCCACTATAGCCATATCATAATCTCATCAAACATATACACTATTTAACTTTGGAATTTTGGCTATCACATCTCATCTATATCAAACCCACCTAGAAGAGATAGTGGGGAATTAGAGGTATCCATACATCTATCTTCACCATCAAGATATTCGAAAAAACACCCCTCAAAACATTTTCATGTCATCACATGGTGGTCAATCTAGGTTGGGTGTGTAGAAATCACCATAATGATACAATATATATATAATAGTGACATATAACAGTATAACCAATGGGTAAAAAACATGATTAGAATCTGACTCATAGAATTACTAAAAATCCCCACAACCTCCACCACATTAATCACCACATATAATTCACAACACCACACAAAAAACCCACACTTCAAGCCACATTCCACCTTTCTTTTCTTGTTAATACAACTTTCACATTTTCCCACTACAAAATATTTAATTTATCCAATCCATTTATTTTATTTTAAACAAGAACTTCTTTAACCACACTTCCCATTTTAATTAAAAGGTTCATTAGTCATTCCCAAACCATTATAAATTTCATAATTATTATTTAATTCCAAAAACTACCCATAAAACTAGAAAAATGATTCCCAGCACACAAACAATCCTACTTAATCCAAAAATTACCACATTCCCACCATTCCACATCACAACCACATCCTCATCACTACTGACATGCATTACATCCACCTCTCATCATAAAAACCACACATCATAACAAATATTTACATAAAAATACCAAAAACCACAAACACATATCATAACCACCTTTCACATAACATTTATCTTATTTAATATTTAAACAAGGATATTTTCATCACATTTGTCTTACTTTTCAAGGTAATTCTTACACAAACTATGATTTCCATGGGTAAAAAAATTATTAGCTATATATACATTAGTATCTAATTTTATTCAATGTGATATCAAAAAACAAAAGAAAAAGTCAAGTGTTCTACAAACATATCAATTCCATCAGAAACAAGGCTCCCAATAGATTTTATTTTCAGTGGTGCATAAAGCATATATAAACTCAACAATAATAATATACAAAGTCATAAAACATGCAATTCTTTTCCCTTCACATTAAATTTTAATAAAACTAACTCCTTTTGTTCATTATGATAGTGCATACCATCATCCAAAATGAAAACAATATCATGATGTCTCTTTAACATATAACTAAAAGAGAGATGAAGGATCCCCTACCTCACGAAAATCATTCTAAGACAATACCCAAAGTTATAAATAGAGTAAGACAACCATAGAGAATGAAAGTAGAAGAAAGAACATTGATCAACATATAACACAACATCCCACACCATTACCTTACCAAAGAATCACAAAAAACAATGATTCCCTTGATAGAGGCCTCCTTTGGATGAAGAATTATGAGAAAATATGGATAAGGAAAGAAATAAACTTTCCTAAAAACCACGAAGGAATTATATCCCATGGTTTCGGTTGAAATACAATGGAATGGGGATAATAGACCACTTAGGGATGAACTTAGTTTTCCTAAGAATATAGATAAAATATCAAAGAAATATAGGGTTTTGAGGGGTTTTGGAATATTATAGTCAGTCTGGAAAACATAAGATCACGACACAAGACTACTCACCAGAGCCTAAAATTGTCAAAAAAGGGAAATATCATGATGCAGGGAAAGGGATAAAACCATGGTGGGTCTGGTTAAATCCATGTCCGAGAAACAAGGAGAGGATGACATTGTTTATCGAAAAAACTAGAGGAAGACCACGGTGAAGGAAGGATCCAATAGGCCACAGACCTTAATATTTGAGAAGGAGGTCATAACACAGCCTAAATCCACATCATAACATCCTCAAAATCTATAGAACCACAGTACTCTCCCCTATGGGAATCGATGTTATAGTGGGGTAACAATGCCACAACAATTCTAGATTTAACAGAAACACTAAACTCCACCCCTAGGCTCTATTTTCTAGCCCCTATCTCCATGCCACAACTATTCCAAAAATGGAAGAAGCTCCAAAACTCCTCTGAGCTTCTACACCGTATCCACCATCTTAGTAACATCCCACCCCAAATCATTTCCATGGAGCGATATGGAGTTCCACTAACTTTATATGACATCCCAAATACACTATGGTTTGAAATAAATTCCTTGGGCATAGGAAAACATTGGGGGATGATTTTACCTTTATATATAAACATATCTAAAAATAATTAACAATAAACATCCAATATTCTTATATAATGCATGAGTATAAATAATATAACACAAAGAAAACATAGTAAAATATAAATATCAGAGTGATAATAGAAACATGATAAAATAACTGAAAAATCCAAGGTCCTATATGACCAAAGCTATCATGAGATACTATCCCATATACCATCGAACCAGCTCAAAGCTCTAACTTGACCTACTATTCCCAAGGTATAAAGAGGAATCACTAAAGAAATATGATTCATTTAGACTAACTGTGTGTTGGTATATGAAATATTTAAATTTTATAATCTTCCCAAGTATGGGGTGAATATAAACTCAATGGGAATTTTCCAAAGACTTCCCATCATATTCCACTAGGATAATAACTTTTATCACATTTATATAAAACAATTGGAAAACGTTTAAATAGTTTGTATAATTTCATAAGGAAAAGTAATTGAGAAAACCATAAACAAGATTATTTCCATCCATTCAAAATTATCATAACCTTTCCCATGTTCACAAACACACACACACTCCCATCCACATACACACAAAACCATATAATCATTACACTCAAGATTGGTGTTACTATTAATGGTGGTACTACATGACCATTATCCATCTAACCATGATGGTTTCACTTTAGGACAAACATACCCTCTGTGAACATATGCCAACCCAATTATTCTAATTTATTTCAATACATTTCACTTAAAAAATTCTTCATTTAAAATAATTTTATCAAACACTTTTCAGGTATCAAAACCATTTAATACTTTTAAAATCATAATTTTATAATTATAAACTAGAAGAGTTTCTAAAAACAATAAAAATTCTCTTTTTCCAAAAAAAGAAAAAAAATGAAGTTTCCTTCATGAAATCCCACAAAAAAAATCCATATAATATCCAAGATAAAACTATTAAAACAAAATAAGTCTTCAAGTTTTTGAAAAAGTAGAGATGAGATAGAATCCACCAACCACTCAATAGATAGAAAAATGAAGAACGACACTTAGAACTTCTATAATTGAGATCAACAAACCATACGCTCACTAGATCTAAGAATATTTTATCAAGATTCATGTCACAACATATAGATAATTCTATAAAGGACTACATATAAGTATTTTATGAACATGATAAGAATTGATCTTGGAAGAACAAGAAATAAAGTGATAGAACAAGGACTTACAAATGATTTCAGATCTCCAAAAAACATTGGTTCCTCCAAATGTTTCTTCCTGATCAAAGGAAATTATTTCTCAAGCCGAGAGAGGGAGAAGAACTTAATACCCTAAAATATTAGAGGGATAATGTGTATTTTTGGCCTTAATCCAAATTAAAACCATAAATTTCAGGTAATTAACTACATATTTTAAAATCAGGTCTCGTGGTTTGTCAAATTGTGTTCCAAGAATGCCTGTGCTACTAGATAAGATCCAAAGAGTACCATGGTTAGGCTGTATGGTTTGGAAAACCATGCATCAATGATACAGTGATACTATCTCAAATCCAATGTAATGCATATTTTTTCCAAATCATGCTCCAACTACGATTCTTCCTTGAAACCACCAAAATTAGTTACATGATTTCCTAGAGGATGTGAATGTTTCTTACTAACCATTATCAACCCATGAACCTTCATAAACACTTTCAAAACTTTTAAAAACTTTCAAAAACCTTTCAAAAAATAACCTAATAATTATATAAGTTCAAAATATATAATAATGGAAAATTAACTCAAACTGGGTATGTTACATTCTTACCACCATTGGTATTTACATCCTTAGAAAGTAGAAGAAATGTGTTGTTCTAGAAGATCCCAGACCACTACATCAACATCTCTATTTCATGATCCCAAATTTCTTCCTAAATTTGATCATAGTAATATAAAACCTAAACTAATCTGATTATTTTACCATGAAATATCTCGTATTACCTATCCTCAATCCATACTAGCACACAAATCAATGTATCATTTGGTTTGAGATCAACTTGGACCCATAAAATGACTTGGTCAATATCAGGTTGGTACTTTTTCAATTAAGATAAATGAAATAGGTTATGAATAGATATAAACTTTAGCCGTAAAAGAAACTGATAATCCACATCACTTACTCATTTACATATCTCAAAATAGATAATGTACCATGGAGACAACATTCATTGTTTACAAAAATGATGACCCCCTAACCTTGGATATATTCTCAAGAAAATTTGATCAGTCACCAAAATTGATAATAGTCATTGATAGTTATCTTCATATAATTTCTGATGAATTTGAACCTTCTCAATTATCTTTTTGATGATATGGATATTTTCTATTGCTTATTACCTAAGGATAGGTCTAATAAGTGAACTCTCACCTGATTCCACCCGAAAAAAGTGGGGAATGAAGAGGATGATCACACAATACTTCAAAAGGATCCATATGTATCGAGGCTTGATAATCATTATTTTATGAGAGATCCCCTAATGGTATGTGCTACCCCCATGAACTTATAAAGTCCATAATAGAATCTCTCGACATGTCTTCTAGAATTTGTATCATCCTTGCAAATTTTTCATCTTTTTGAGGATGATAAGATGTGTTGATGGTTAATTGGGTTCCAAGGGGTTAGTCTAAGGACTTCCAAAACAAAGATGTTAATATAGGGTCCTTTTGAGACATAATTGAAATAGGAATTCCATGAATATTTTCAACTTCCCTAATGTAGAGTTTTGAAAAATATTTCATTGTATAAGATTCACAAATAGGGATGAAGTGAGAAGACTTCGTGAGTCAACTCACAATCATCCATATGGAATCATGTTTCTGAATCATTCTTGGAAACCCTCACAAAAAATAAATTGATATCCAATCCCACTTCCGAATGGGGATTAGAAATTAATTCACCATACCAGTTGGTCATTGGTCCTCAACCTTGACCTGCTGACCGGTGAGGCATCTCGAGGTGAACTCTACCACTTTACCTTTAATTTCATCCCACCAAAATTTTTCTCTAAATGGTTTACACATCTTCATCATTCTAGGATGAATGTACCATATAAAATAGAGGTAGTAAAAATAATTTGTTCTTAATAATATAAATGTTTCATGTTTATATATTTATAACATATAATAGATATTTCATCTAGATTCCATCCCTCAGTGGTCTCCCCACCATTATGTTTTGACCTCATGGTTAAACCTTCTATATCAATTATCTGAGTGTGTCTAACCTACTCTATCAAATTGAGAACAACATAAACTAGAAATAAAACATTGACATATAATTTATTATTATAATATAGATGCGTATCAACTATAACTAATATAGGAGTTCATTGATCTGAAACCCCTTTAGGGAATTGATTATATGAATTTATGCTTATTAAATTTGTTACAGAATTTAATTTTTCCGGTGTATACATCAATTTGAAGTAAAAAATTTACAATTATTCTATACATTTGTGTTTCCTTAGATTCAAATCTCTCTATGAAAAGATGTTTTTTAGGATATTATGATCTGTGAACACCGTAAATTTATCACTAAATAGATAATGGTACCGAGTCTTTAAGGCATGAACTGCCACAACCAATTCAAAGTATATATTGGGTTGTTTTTCACATGAACCCATAACTTTAATGAGCCATAAGCAACAAAATTATCTACCTAAATGATAACACAACCTAACCTAGATCATGATGTATCACAATAGACTACAAACCCCTGTCTTGATTCTGGAAACTTAAGGATGGGTGTTGATGTAATTCAAACCTTGATATCATTGTAAATATTTATGGAACTCATCATTATATTAGAATGGAACACCATTTTTAACAAATCAATCATTAGTGATGTAAGACGTGATAAATCATGAAAAAATCATTTGTAGTATCCTTCTAAACCTTGGAAACTATATATCTCAAGATCATTTTTTGGGTGGTTTCCATGAGATAATATCTTCTTTCTTTCTGGATCCAAAGAAACTCTTTTTTAAAAAATTACATTACCAAAGAAAAATACTTCTTGTATCCAAAAATAAAACTTTGAAAACATATCATGATGGTTATGTTCCTTCGAGTTACCCAACATTATATCCAAGTGTTGTTCGTGATCAGTCTTAGTCCTAGAATACACCAGAATATCATCAAAAAATTACACAATGAAGGAATCAAGATACCTTTGATATATTATAATCATCAATGCTATAAATACATTAGGTTCATTCATAATACCAAAGGTAATAACCATGTATTCATAATGTCCATATTAAATCTTGAAGCCTATCTTTAGAATATGTTTCTTTAGAACTCACAGTTTGTGATAACCTGACTACAATTCAATTTTACAGAACAACATGGATCCCTTAAATTGATAAATTAAATAATAAATACATGGAATAGGATACTAATTATTTTTCTAAACTTGGTTGAGCTTATGATAATTCCCATAAATCCTAAGAGTTTCATCTACCTTCTTTATAAAAAGAACTGATGCTTCCCTTGGGGATAGGCTTAGTCTAAAGAACAATTTTTTCAACTATTTTAGATGGACTTTCAGTTACTTAAATTCCATTGGAGATATCCTATATGATATAAGTGAAATAAAACTGATCCATGGTAGGATATAAATTATAAAATCCACTTTTCATTCAAGTTGAAACCCATAAAAAATTTTGGGAAAGGCATCTTGAAATTGGTCAACTATGGGTGGGAAACTATCTTTTTGGTCTCATTATTAGATTCATAGGTAACCGATATCAAATTATAAGATGTATTTACAACCACCAATACCAAATTTCATACTATTCTTGAATTTTCATCCCTATCTACTTTAAAGAAATACATAACACCATCAGTTGATTTGAAACTAACCTACCATGCATAATAGTTGATGTGGACCATGAACAATGTCAGAAAATCCATTCCCAAAATCACCTCATGGATATACATATTAATCATAGAGAAATCCCAAACCAATTCATACCCACATATTTTTATCCAACATGCTACATACGTGAAGGCATGACACTCCCATTATCACAGAGGTGTTTGATGTTTCCAAATATAATGTATTATCTTAATGTGTAAACCCATATGAAAAACCATAGATGAATCGATAAAAGTGTGGGATTAAAACATATCAAACAAAGCTTGAATATTGGTATAATTCAAAATAATAATACCTCATAGCATTAAAGGTCTAGATTGATCATTCATGATCGCCTATTTAGAACAATAATTTAGCTTACCAGCTCCTCTATGGTCTTTGATTACCTATTGAGATTTCATAACCTGAGGAGTCATGGTGTTCCAAGAATCACTATGAATCACTCAATTCTAAGTATGAGACATATTCTGATTACATCATCTCCTCAAACAATAGGATGTATGGGAAACATGGGATTCATCTGCCATGCCAATTTTGGGGTTCGATCACAATAACATTCCTAGATGACCCATTTGATTACTGTTGTGGAATGATTTAGGTGGTGTCATACAATAACACATCCTATGGGAAAGTGGAGATATATTAGAAAAAACTAGGCTTTATATTGTTTCATGGATAAATGTTAACTGATCTTGTGGTCTGATTCTGAGACCCTCCACCACCTTGAAAGTTGGTGTCCCTCTTTCTCTAATTCCAAGTGTTTATGTTCCCACTTATTCCCATGGTGATAAACATACTCCCTAAAGTCATATTTTTTAAAATGTATCTTTCTAAAAATGTTTCTCTATTTACCATATTTCTATAGCCCATATGTAATATGAAATATATCTTAAAATGAATTTATCATTTTATTCCAGACTAAAACATGTGTTCCTTCAGGGATATGCTAACAACAATATATAGGGAAAAGGGGACTAAATTTTTGAATTTAGCTACATATTATATGAAAAATAGATTCTCTTATTTCAAGATGAATAAATCTATTTTTCTTTCAATTATGAATTTGTGAGGGTATAATTATTTTATAAAAAAGTCCTCAAAGTCATCCCATGTAATGATTTAGTAAAATTTAGCTTGAGAAACTAAATCGAACCATTATAATTAATGATATTACAACTTGTAAGTTTCCAAATTAACCTTAAACTTGGATTAAATACCTAATAATTAAAATATATGATTCATCTGATTCAGCCACACCTCTTCTTTTTCAGGCTTGGAATCCCCCCAAAATATGGGTGGATTATTCTTTTGAAACTGAATCTATTGGAACACATGTCAAGGTTCATCATTAATATTCCCTATGTTTATAACTTGAAAATCTTGGATGATGATTTGGACCAACTATTGGTTCACCTATGTCTTAAGTGAAACCACATTTTTTAGTGTCCTCTTCTTGATGATTCTTTCAATGCCTATCTAGTTCCATTATCTGTAACCAGAACAAACATCATTTGTTCACCAATTACTATAAACTGAAGGTAGAGACAATTCCAAATCACCATAAACAATAAGAATTAAAACTAGTAATTTAAAAATTCAATACTTTTCACTATTTTCATAAATCATTAAACTCAAAATGAAAAATTCATCCCACATGGAAAGTTTGACGAGTAAAGCATTTTATGAAACAGTCATCAGCTAAACCCACAAAGATGAGATAATAAAACTCCTATAAGTTTGTTAGAAAAATTTTTCCTGAGAACCATGGTAACATAAATTTTAGTGTAAAATGGTTATTTATGTATTTTTAAGCTATACATTTCATGTTTTGACATCCGTATCTAATTTTTATCATCCCAAGTGATAAAAGGGCTGAAAAAGACTGACACCATTTGTAACATACTACCCAAACTCATTTTCCTTAGGAGAGATAGAGTTCCGCTAACCTTAGGTGACATCCCCAAGACACCAAAGGAAAACAATAAATGACAAGGGATTAGGAAAACATTGCAGGATGATTTTCCCTTTAAAGATAAAACAACTTTTCAACACTGAACAATAAACATCCAATCCTCCTATGTGATGCATGAGTGGAAATAATACAACCCAAAGTAAAACCAATAAAATAACAATATCAGAGAGAGAAAAAAAGATAAATCAACTAAAAAAATCCATGGGCCTACAGGGCCAAATACATCAAGAGAAACTATCACATATACCACCTAACCATCTCCAAAATCCAACTCCACCTTCCATGTTCAAGGTATCAAGATGAATTTTTAGAGAAATATGATACATTTCCCTTGCATGAATCTCAGTATATGACATGTACAAACACACCAAATTTCCCAAGAAGGGGGTAAGTATAAAATAATTAGGTATTCTCTAAAGACTTCCAATCACATGAAAATACAAAAACTACTTGTTATCACATTTATATAAAACAATTGGAAAGAATTTAAATAGTTTATATAATTATATAATTAAAACCATGTGAGAAAACCATAAATAAGTTTATTTCCATCTATTCATAATTTCTATAAAATTTACCATTATCAAACACACACCCATCCGCATAAACTCACAACCATACACTCAATACACTCAATCATGGTGTTACCATTAATGTTGTTACTCTATGACCATGATTTTTCCAACCTTGATGGTGGAACTTCAGACCAAACCTACCCTCTCTGAATACAAGCCAGCCCAGTTATGAAAATTCATGTTAATACATTTCACATAAAAAATTATTCATTTAAAATTATTTCATCAAACACATTTAAATCATAAAATCCATTTTATAATTTAAAATCATAATATTAAAATTATAAACTAAGAGAGTTTTCCAAAATCTATGCAATTTTACATTTTTTTAAAAACACTAAACAAAAGGGGGTTTCCTTCATAAAATCACACAAAGTTTACATAAAAAATATAATCTAAAAACAATATAAACTAATTAAAATTTTATGTTCTAGAAAAATTGTAAATGAGAGAGAATATACCTACCTATCAATAGATGGGGAAACTAATACCAACACATAGAACTTATAGATATGAAATCACAACAACTTCCCTTTACTAGATCCAAAAAATATCTCCTCGAGATTAATGTCACAACATGTAGATCTATCCATAAGGATATATATCTATGTGTTAAAGAGTTATGAGAATAATATATCTAGGAATAATAAGAAATAAAGAGACATAAAAAGGACTTACTGATGATTCAGGATCTCCAATGAACTTTGATTCCTCTAAAAGTTTCTTCTGGATCAAAGGAAATTCTCCCTCAAGTGGAAAGAGGGAGATGATTCCAAGAACCTAGATGATTAGGGTAATAATTAGGATTTTGGGCCTTAATCAAGATTAAAACCATAAATTTCAAGGCATTAACTAAATATCACATGGTTAGGTCACATGTTTTTTTAAACCATGCACCAAATATGCACATGCTACTGGACAAGATCTAAAAAGCTTCATGGTTTGGCTACACTATTTGGAAAACAGTGTTCCAATAGTGTTGTGATATGGTCTTAAGGAAAATAGATCACCTGGTTTCCCCTATCCACTTGTATGATTTTTAAAAACCATGCATCGATTGTACATCTTCCCAGGGCCCCCAAAACATTTTTCACAGCATTCTGGAGGTGGATCATGGTTTTTAATAACTGTGATCAAACAATGAACTTATAGAAACTCTTCCAAAACATGAAAAACCATACCAAACCTCCCAAAACTTAACCCAATAATTATATAATCCCAAAATAAAAAAAATAAGTCTGAAATAAATGAAATAGTGTGTTTTATAATCTTCATGCATCAGGTACGCCCCTCTATTGTGTGGCTCAATCTTATATACTACATACTCCTTGTTAGCTTAATTTTTTAGCCAAAACTCCTCATTTTACCCCCCAACTTACTCAAAACCTCCTCTGGTAACTGCACTATCAGAATTCCAACAAAGTAATGGGTTATAATGTATATAACTTTTCATCAGATACCTCTCAAAATATTATCATTCTCTAGAATATAAATAAAACCTAAATAATGAAATGGAAATTAATTTCTTGAACAACCACGATGTGAGATAACTCCCAGGGATATTATTATTACTCAATACTTCCACCAACCATACAAGCCAATATAACTCAAAAATATTCACAAGATGTCTTTCACTAATAAATCACTACATCATTTTACATCAACCACAAGCCACCACATTTTCACAAAACCATATTCACCACCATCTCAACCTCTACACAGCCCAAGACAATGACTACCATTACCATCACATGAAAAGATCCCAAGTACACAAATAAAGTAATTCCACATTCTATATTAAGATATTATTCAGTTTTTGTGGTATTGACTTTCATATACATTTTTAAAATGATTCATAGTATAATGTGTCTTGATTAAGAAAAAATATTTCTCTTAATAATATGTGTAATGACTCATATTTTCTTGATTTATTTTTAGAAATTATTTGGGAAAATTCTGAGACTAGGTGATAAGAAGACATTTGATTCTGAGGTTCGTTTTGTCCAGAATAATTGTTTGAAAATGTTATATTTTAATTGCACAAACACACGAATTTTATAAAAAAGTTAAATAACTCTAAAAATAATAACCCAATCAGAAATATGAGGGCATCATTGATCTCAGAGCAGTGGATTTACCCAATGTGTGACTTAACTTTAGTTAGAGCATGTACTCTATAGAAAAAAGTCACTAGAGTTGTATCCATAAATAAATTGATTAAATAAAAATTATTTTATTTGAAATCATGATAACTCGTAAATGGTTACACGAATTAGAAATCTGAGGCCATTGCTGAGTTCAAAATGTGGTGTTTTCCTTAGGCAGGGCCTAACATCGACCGGCACAGGTCAACTGCGAAAGTTAATTTTTTGATATTTTAAAGTAGAATAAAATAAACCTGAAAAGCTTATTTTATTTATTTTTGACATTTAATAGCGATGTTGCGACGAAACTTTGGGTCAATCCATTTTTTCATAATTGAAACAGAACATGGATTCTGAAATTCATTTTATTCATTTAACTGCTTGACAGGGATATGATATTAGATTCAAAATCCTGGAGAAATTCCTTGGATACTCTAGAGAAGAAAATCATTGGCTAAACCTCTCATTAGCAAAAAATGAATGATAATGAGATGATGTATAGAGATTTCTCAAGGATGGATTGCCGATGATGATGAACGTTCTCCACTGATTGGTCCAAACTCTAGGTAGGGCATTAAATTCTATGTTATTTATTTCTATTTCTTACATTCCAATGATGAATGCGGACCAACCCAAAAGTAAGTTAATCTACGAGTCGATTGTTCTTGTAGGATGGGTATTCTTGTGCAGGGTTTTAAATAGAGAATAATCTATGTGAATACTTTTTTTGTTTCCCTTTTTCTATCAGGATGAATGAAGGCCGAAATAAACAAGGTTGACGTTTGTTCCTCATCCATTCTTGGAGAATTCTTAAATCCCCATTATTTATTTCTTCGTCAGCGAACCTCCATGGTCGCGACGTCTTTTTCCATGAGGTTATGAATTCAGTTGGACCCCCGAAGTGGTGGTGATAAATATAAAAGGTCAAAGTAGTTAATTTTGAAACCCTAGGATCACAATGGTGCCTCCGTCCCAAAAAATGGAGTAATAGGGTGATAGTGGAAACCCACGGAAGATGGTCTGGCGGTGGTGGCACACAACGGTGGTGCATGGCGGAAGCGCATGGTGGTGTGACCAGCCAGAAACAGGAGACCACTGGAAAGACACCAGGCAATGGAGGAGCTCGTGGCAGCATAGCTATAGGCGGCCACTAAGATGGACGACAATATGGTAACTTGTACGGGCGGCAACCCAAGGTCCGATTAGGACCATGGCAGCGATATTACCAGCGGAACAGAGGTCATGGGCGATAGCCAAGAGAGGTCATTGGTAGGGTAGCTAACAATAGTGGGATTCAGTCCAACCAAACCATGTCTGATGTGGGGACATGGTGGCATCAACCGCGAGCGGCGACCGAGAGGCTGTGGTAGGTGGTCGTGGAAGAGCTAGAAACATGACTTGATCCGCATTGGAGGGAACCATGGTGGAGCCACGAGATAAGGTGGTTCATAGAGACTGGACATGCCACATGGTCTAGCCATGTTGACCAAGCAGAGCACACGGTTAAGACGCATGCAGGAGAAGGTCCAGCCCGCATGCGGTGGGTCGGGATGGTGAAACCAGGCGGCCCATCGGGCCGGGATAGAGGAACTATGTGGCCCATTAGGTTGATCCAATTTAGGACTACCCAGACTGACTGGGATAGGTCAGTTCGGGCCAACCTAGCTCGATTGGGTCAGGTCATTACGACCCAGCCAGGGTCAGGTCGGACCTGTTACACTATTTTGGTTGTAACATTCAAATGAAAGGTCTGTTTGACGAGCCGTCTATGGATTTTGAATACTTGAGATGATATGGTCCTTTTGATATGGATTTTTGGGTTTTTAGTATGGACATGTGTAGGTGTGTTTTTTCCCTTAGTTCTTTCCTCAGGGGTTCAGTGCAACATTGTTTCCACGTCATAGGTAAAAAATCCCCCTAGAGGCCACGTCCCAGATATATTTTTGGCTTCCCTACTTGGGACTAGAGAAATATTATATCACCCCTAATGTATTTTTGTGGGAATTTATGTGACCACTGAGTGTAGGGCATTAATCCTCCATCGAGTGCTTCGTATTGGTAGGGTTCTCTGTATTCTCAGTAGATAATGCCCTATCATATGAGTTTCATCGCTAGGGTTATTAGTATCCACTAAGAAGAATACCCTACATTGTGAATTAATATATATTTAGTTGTCGATATTCTCTAGGAGGAATCCCCTCTCTGTATATCAATACCTTGACCAAGGTATTGAAATTTGGGTGGGGCCCAAATTAGTGGGACCTCTTTGTAAGAGTCCCCAATGACATCAAGGCTCTAGGAGTGATTTGTCCAAAAAAAATAGTGTGCCTCAAGTAGAATCATATTGTTAATGATTGGTAGTGATATCAAGAATTTGTTTCTTAGAGAGATATAATTTCTTAGGGAAACTTCATGATGTATTGAGACCAAGTGTTCTCTTGGATACTTTTGGTAGAACTGTTCTATACGCTTACTATCAGATGGCTCAAGGAGTGAGATCTCTTGGAACAAGCATGCTATAAGCGGAACCATATGGCTGGTAGTAGAGGAGACCATGAGTCTTAGAATCCTTTATGAGTATACCTAGATGTTCTTCTTATATGTGTTGTATACATATACCTGTTTAGATAACTATATCTTCTTAGTGATGTTTTCTTTTTGGTTTTTTACCTTATGTTTTGAGGCATCCTACAAAGTATTGTTTTACTCACCCCTATATGGGATTTGACTGAACATGTCGTGTCTTGTGAAGATGATAGGCACTTTGATAGATTCCTTAGTGGACTGGGGCTAGGTGGTGCTTAGAGTGACCCGATAGATGAGGTGTTCTTTTGTAGCTTCAGAAAACTATTTCTATACTAACCCTTCATATAGGGTTTTCTACAAAAGAATTCCTGGTACTTGTACTTGTAGTTTTCCTTTTTTTTGTATTGTATTTTTTCCTAGTTCACTATAAATTTTCTAATGTCATACACTGTTTTGGTATCTTAGTAGTTTGCCTATTTTTTTACTTTGTTTTGTCAGTTTCAACACTTTTTCAAGGAGACGTGTGCATGTGTACATGTACTTAGGCAAATGCCTCCAATTTTTTTGGATATGCCTACTCGGTGCTAGTCTTTATCCCATGGACTATAGGAGGAGGTCTTGGGGTAGTCATGGAACAGGACCCTCTTGGACGAGTCAGGTCAGAGTGGTATCAAAGGGTGGAAGATCTGGCAGACGAGTTGGGAGAGCAGCATGAGGTGGGTTACATTTCGACATGTTACAACCACCACCCCCAAGTGGTCTAACCCAGGCTCAGAGAGCTGTAGGACAAGGGAGGGGATAGATACACGCAGTCGAGTTGTGTAACCCAAGGGCTCCAAGAATGATTTGAGGTATGGTTTGGGTCTCCTCCTAACTTCCTTATTAATAGACATGGGTTTTAATCATTATTTATTGTCGTGAATCTTGTTCAAGACCTAGATTTTCCAGTTAAACTATTGACATGAACCTTATTTCTAGAGATATCTATGGGATGAGACTCGATAATCACACATATGTTGATAGTGAGACCTACCTTTGAGGTGAGAGTTTCAATTGGAACCTCTTGCTGGCAACGTTGAGGTCTTATGACATCATCCTTGGTATGGATTTGTTATCAGCAGTCCATACTCAGATTTACAATTTAAGGGAAAGGGTGTGGTATGTATACATAGATAGAATGGGGTTTTCCTTGGTTGGTGAAAAAGGAAGCCCAAGAATCATGGGATGGACTCATTCATATGAGGGTGTAGTCGATCACTGATCAGTCCGCTATCCTTTCCCTAGAAGAAGTAGATGTTATGAGTTTTTAATTTTCTAACAGCAGTGATATAGTAAGAGGATGTCTTCCCTAAATATGTTCTAGGATTACTTCCCCATAGGAATATAAACTTATAAATTTTTTTACACCCTACAATGGCACTGATATCAGTATTAGCATATCATATGGCTTCTATAGAGATTCACAAGTTGAGGGTTCAATTATAGGACTTTCATAGGAAGGGATTAGTAAGACCCAATGTTTGAATTTATGTGTGGAGTATCAGTACTTTAACCATGTGACCATGGAGAATGAGTATCCACTTCCAAGGATAGATGACCTCTTCGATCAGTTGAGATATGGTTTGATGAGAACCCTGATCTTGAGTTTTCTAAAGGAGGGGGTCGAATAAGTAGTGTTCTGAGGAGAATTAGGGACCGAACATGGATTTGTCTTAATGTAAAGGCAAGAGGTGATTGCCTATGGTTCACTCTAGTTGAGACCAAATGAGCAGAACTATGTGACCCGTGATCTTGATATGGAAATCGTAGTCTTTTCATTTAATATGTGGTGACACTACCTGATGGGTGAGCGGTTTATCATCTACACTGACCATAATATTCTCAATTATATATTCTATCAAAATTACATGAACTTGAGATGGAGGTGATGGATATAGTTCCTCTAGGACTATGAATTATATATTTTCTATGCTCCTGGGAAGGGAAATGTGGAACTAGATTCTCTTAGCAGGAGATCCAGTTCACAGTTACTAAACAAGGTAGCAAAGTAGATGGCCTCATTACAGATATTCTTTATGGATGGAGATGGAAAAACATACCTCCAGTCGATGGTTGTCACCCATCCACTCTAATGGAAATTTATGGAGGAAATACTTAAGGATTCTAATTGTGAGGATCTACATGCTCAAATGTCCACAGGGTATTCCCCTGATGGATATTCAAAAGGTGGGGAGCATGTTGGTCTTTTTAGAGGACACACAATGATACCAGTGGCTTTGCAAGAGGAGGTTCTAAGGGAGTTCATGAATCCCCTTTAACGATACATCCATGTGTGGAAATGATGTACCAGGACCTCTGACATCAGTTTGGAATCCAAGGATAAAGAAGGAAGTTTTGTATTTTACATCTCAATTCTTTACTTTACAATAGTGGAAGGTTGTGCATCAGGTTCTAGTGGGTTTAACTCAACCTCTTGAGGTGCCATAGTAGAAGTGGGTTATGATAATGATGGACTTCATGAAGGTTTTAACATATACATCCATGGGAAATGATTCCATCTATGTGATCATCGACTAACTCACCATGATGGACCACTTCTGAGTTTTTTGGGAGAAGATTTTAGTATAGATATTGGGACTCCTCCATGTGCAGGTGATAGTCTGACTTCATGGAGTCCCTTCAGCGATTTTTTTTGGATTGTGATCCCCATTTCACCTCCCAGTTGTAGAAGAGATTATAGGATGTATTTGGGACTCAATTACACTTGAACACAACATTTCATCCATAGATGTATGGGTAGATAGGGAGGACCATTCAGGTCTTAGAAGACATGTTATATGATTTCATCCCAGACATTGGTCACAGTTAAGAGGATCACCTACCTTTAGTGGAGTTTTCTTAGAATAATAGCTACCACTCTACCATTGGTATGGAACCATTTGAGGCCTTGTACCGGTGACCTTATAGATCATCTTTGTGTTGGATGAATATAGGGGAGTCCACACTCATGGGTCCAAAGTTGGTGCAGGCTACCATTGAGAAGGTGAAGATCATCTAAGAGCATATCCAAAGTACACAGAGCTGACAGAAGTCATATTCTAATATTAGATGGAGTACACTGAAGTTAGATGAGAGAAACCATGTGTTCAATGAAGTCTCACCACAACGGGGATTGAATATATTTTTTGGGGGAAGAAAGTTATCTCCAAGATATATCATCCCTTTTCAGATTTTGAGAAGAATTCGTGATGTGGCGTACCACCTAGATCTACCTTTTCAAATGCATCAGGTGTGTGATGTCCTTCACATGTCACTACTAAGGGGGGTACATGCATGATACATTTTATGCCATCGACTAGGATACCATTTTGGAATACCTGGTGGAGATCGAGGATCGACAAGAGAAGAACCTTCATGCGTGGTCAATTCATCTAGTGTGTCTCTGGTGGTAGCACAAGAATCTCCAGGAGATCACATGGGAGCAGGGGGCTCAGATTCGTGCTCAATACCCTAATATTTATTAGTAGTGATTTTTTTAGCTTTTGGGGACGTAAATCCCTAAGGTGGGGAAAATTTAATGACTTGTATTTTCCTAATTTTATTTTTTAAATTTATTTATGAAAATTATGAGACTAGAAGCTGATAAGACATGCAATTCTGAGGCCCAGTGTTCCCAGAATGATTGTTTGAAAAATGATATGTTTTAATAGTATGCTTGAGAAAATTTTCTAAAATAGTGAAATAACTCTTAAACAAGTTCCCAGATCATAAATCTGAGAGCACCATTGATCTCATAGTAGTGGCTTTACCCAAGGCGCAACTTAACTTTAGTCATCGCATGCCTTTTGTAGAAAACATCACTAGGAGTGTAACTGTAAATAATATAATTAAATAAAAATTATTTTATAGTGAAATCCTAATAACTCATAAATGGTAACTTGGATTGGAAATTTGAGACCATTATTGAGTTTATAATGTGGTTTTTTTCTTATGTGAGCCCTAACATTGATCAGCGTAGGTTGGCCATGAAAGTTAATTTTTGGACATTTTAAAGGGGAATAAAATAAACTTAAAAAGTTTATTTTATTTCTTTTTGACGTTTTGTAGAAATTATATGATTCCACAGTGTGGTAGCATATTTTTTCATAATTGAAATAGTGTGGAAATGTAGAAATTAATTTTTTTATTTAACAGCATCAAAGGGATATGGGATTAGATTCACAATCCGATAGAAATTTCCTAGAATCTCTGGAGAAGAAAAGCATTGGAGAAACCTATCATTGGCGAACAATGAACAACTATGAGACAATGTATCAAGATCGCTCGTGGATTTATTACCAATGAAGATAAACATTATTCACTGATAAATCCAAAATCTCGGTAAGGGGTTAAATTATGTGTGATTTCATTCTCATTCTTACTTTCTAATGACAAACATGGACCAATCCACAAACAGGTTAATCAGCGGGTAGATTGTTCTTGCGGGATGGGTATTCTTCTATGGTGTTTTATAGGGATAATAATCTACATGAATACTTTTTTTCTTTTTCTAATGGTACAAATGAATGATGAAATGAATAAGGCCAACATTAATTCTTTGGGCATTCTTAGTGAATACTTCTATCCTCATTCTTGCGTTCTTTGTGGGTGAACCTCTATTGTCTCAAATCATTTTTCTGGGAGGTTTCAAATGTGTTCTGACCATCATAGTGATAGTTAAAATAATCGAATGACAATGTAGTGAAGGTTTCGACCCAATTATTACAATGGTCCCTCTGTCTTTAAAAATAGAGCAGTCAGTCGATGGTGGAAACTCACAAAAGATGGGCCACCAAAGGCGGCGTGCTGCGGCGCATGGAAGTGCAGCTAGATGACCTCAGGTGGCCACCAGCAAGACACTAGGTAGTGGAGGAGCCCACATTGGCATGGCTTGAGGTGGAAACCCATATGGACACTGGTAGGGTAGTTGGTGGTGGTGGAAATCCATGGTCCAAGAAGGACTGTGGTAGTGAGATGACCTGCAGTGTGGAGGCCACATGCGGTGGCCAAGAGAGGTCACTGATAGGGTTGATAGTGGTGTAGGGACATGGTCTAGCCAGAAAAAATTGAAGGAGGGCCTTCTGCTGAGCTGGTGATGTGTCTCGAGTCACATTGGAGGAGGGACCCGCGGTAGAGGTGTGATATCTCGCAGGTCATGTGGACCGATCGTGCCACATGGTTTGGTCATTCCACGTGGTTTGACTGCGTTGATAGAGCCCCGTGAAAAAAAAGGTTAGGCCGCATGTTGTGGGTCGGGCTATAGAAACTGATCTAGTTAGGTCCGACCCAAAATACAAGGCCAAAAAAAATGTAAAAGTAAAAAATGGTACAAGTCCTTGTAACTCCATTAAATCCGCAGAAGCACACCTCATCTGTCGGGTCTCACTAAGAACCACCTAACCCCGGTCCACCAAGGACTCCATCAAATCATCGATCATCTTCACAAGACATGAAATGTGATGGAAAATACCTATACAGGGGTGAGTAAAAAATACTCATTAGTACACCCCAAAACATGAAGTAAAAGACCATAAAGAAAACATAACTAAGTCGATGAAGTCATCTCAACATGGGTATATTTCTACAACACATATAATAAGAAAATATTTGTATTCTCATAATAGATTCCAAGAATCAAGGTCTCATACACTACTAGTTGTATGGTTCCGCTCATATCACACTTGTTCTAGGAGATCTCACTCCCTGAGCCATCTGATAGTAAGAATATAGAATAGGTCTACCAAAAGTATCTGAGAGAACATATCATCATAATATGTTACAAAGTTCCCTGAGACATCTGGTCTCCTTAAGACACGGAGTCTTGATATCATAACAAATCATTACCCATATGATTCTGCTCGAGTCACACTCATTTTGGGAGAACATACTCCTCATGCTATGATTTCATCGAAGACTCTCGTAAAGTGTTAACACTAATTTGGGCCTTGCCAAAGAGAAATACACCATTCAAGGTCATGATTTATAGAGAGGGGATTCTTATCAGAGAATACTCACAGCCCAATCTATATTAGTCCACAACATAGGGGATTCTTGTTAGAGAATACTGATAACCCTATAGATGTGGCTCGTAATGTAGGGGATTCCCCACAAAGAATACTGAGAAATATGTCATTACAACCCACTACATGTTGGATTAACACCCTGCACTCAGAGTTAATGTCAATTCCCATAAAACAGCATCAGGGGTGATAGAGAATTTCTCGAGTCCCAAGGAAGTATTCCGTAACCCCATTCAAGACTTGGCCTCTAGATGGGATTGTTGTCAAGTGATGTGGATGCAATGTCGCACTGAACCATTGAGGAAAGAAACAAGGTAAACTCCGCACCTATACTGGTCCATACTAAAAACCCACTAATCCATCTCAAAAGGACTGCCTCATTGTAAGGGTTCCAATTCCATAGCCTAATCATCAAATGTACCTTCTATTTGAAAGTAATATCCAAAATATTGAATGGGTCAGGCCCGTCCTGTGTCCAACCTGACCTGGTCTGGGTTGGCCCGAACTAGGTCGGCCAAATGGAACAATCTCATAGGGACACTAGGATGCATGGTCCAGATCGTTGGGCCACTGGAGCGGCTTGGTCCACCCAGCCTAGCCTTTATGAGCGGTCCATTTAAGATCCCACACGTAGCCCAGCCACATGCGCCTCTCATTCAGTGTGGCTGCTACATTCAGTGAACACCCCCCTGTTTCCCTCCCCACACCCGAAAACTGATTCAGGGCTTAGACCTTCAAGAAAGTTGTGTTTAGGGAAAATTTGAATCATTAAAATATGTTAGAAACTTTAACACACATCACATTATCAAGGAAAAACACATCTCATAAATGAAAAATATTCACATCACTAAGAAATCAATGTATGATAAAACTCAATACAAATCTTGGTACTCGGAACGCATCTACATCTCTCTCTCCCAATTAATCTCTTATAATCCACTTTTCCTCAATAGCACGTGAACCAATGGAATTTCTTTACCATATATTCCCTTCTATTAAAAATCTTGGATCTCTTTTTCCTAGTCCGAGAACATCACATCACCTTATATATCCAACTCTCCTCACTCAATGATATGGGAATCATAGTGAATATACTGACAGAGATAATACACATGTATGATGTCATGGATACTATCAAATAATGGAAGGATCACTAACTAATAATCCACCTCAATAACTCACCAAAACACTTTGAAATTACCAAAAAACAGGGATACGATCTTACTCCTCCTACCAAATCTCCACTACCCATATTGAGGATAAACCATTAAGAACATGTGGTACCCAACCTAATACTCCAAGGGCCTCCTCCATCATCTGGATGGTTTGATCCATATTATTATGTATTTGAGGGTGGAAAGTGGTGATGAGGTGTAACTGAATTTCAAATGATTATTTCTTATTAAATACTCAAAGTTATAGTGATCTGATACAATGTGTATAGCAGCACTCTAGTCAAATCCTTAGCAATGGTAATATATTTTTTCGATAATGTTTTTTGTATTTTTATCGAGGGGTGATTAGAAAGACTAGGTGAAATGATTGATTGGTCAATTTAATTTAACTATTTAATAAATATTTGGGTGATTTCAGTATTATGGATTTAATAGTATGTTACCATTGAGATTTTTGATTTATTCCATTAAATTAACACCCTCTTCACAAGATGATTTTAATCAGAATTCCAAATTCTGTTAGATTTAATACAGTCTTTAACTAGAGTTATAATATCAATAAATACATGTTTATGTAAGTGTATTTATGGCTCTAATAATCCATGGTATACACATGTTAAACGAATTATTTCATTAATTCACGACATTTTATGTTTCAACAAACACTTGTTAACCTAAAGAATATTTAACGATCAAAAGCTCTCAGTAACTTGACATCCACAAATTATGACTCACTCCAATGAGATATTTACTCATCCATTATGATAGTTAATAATATTTTTTTATTATTTATATGTTTATGAGATAAAAAAATAATTATATAAGAAAATATTTGTGTGTAGAACACACACATGAGCGATGAAGAAAGGTAAACATGAACTTTAGATTAAATAAGGAAGTGCAAAAGAAAATATTTTCAACATAATTTAAATTTTATTAAGAAAAATTATAATAAACTATATAATTTTGATGAATATGAGAGAATATGTAGATACTTTCATTAATATTTAAATAAAATTACAACTCAAACACTTATAAGATTACCAATGAAGGAGAACATAAAAAGAAATGATAAATAAATAAAGGAGGAAAGGTACCTCAGGTTGAATATTTAGTTTCGTAGGTTCTCATAGAACTTTGGGATGGATTTTTTCAACTATTTTATCCTCCTATTTTCTAAAATACTAACATCTTTCAAGGATAATATAGGAGTTTAATTATAGCTCAAGGTAGTGGACTGTCTGCATTCCAAATTTTCCCCTCAAGTTATCCTGACCATTTAAAATTTTAGATAGATTAATAGAGAAAAATATTATTATTCAAAGTATTATATTTGGATATAAAAATTACACCCTCTAAATTTTCTGTCTATTGGATGTTTGGATCCATATTTTGGGTTGTTTTGGTAAACCATGTTTTGTTGTCCTGCATTTTCCTAAATCATTACTTAGCCCAAATGTGAATGAATTTATGGTTATAAAGATGCCCTAAAATCAGAACCATATACTCTAAATAGTTTTTAGAAAATATATTTACTTTATCTCCAAAAAATTATAGCTTAGTTAGGCTTATATATTGAAGTAAATGTAAATAAATGTGGGTTATTTTCAAATCCTTGACATAATTTTGTGCCGGACATTTAGGCATCAGTTGGGAAACTTATTGATTGAGTTGTGGCTTAAATTTTTATTAAATATTTATTTGTATATCCTAGAATATATTATATAGTTTTATAAAATATATATTATCGATTGAGACTATAAATTCAATCATCATGTATATTCTGGTTTTCATCACAGATGTGGTGAGACTTCTTGTGTGGACCATATAACCCTTTAAATGGCCAAATTAGCTAATTAATCCATATGATTATTTGTATTAATATGAATATGGAATCCTAAATAAAAATAATCAAAAAATGTATAATTATGGTGATAGTTATGATTAAAATATTAAATTGAATCAAATCATGATTAATTCAAATAATTCTCTAAAATTATATTTAATATTAAAGAATGGGTATTTCAAACTTATTAGGCACTTTTCATTGAATGTCAGTAAAGGGATTATACAAAAAGGTGTGAATAAATTAATAACATTAACTCCCCCACACTTATTCTTGTATGTTTCCTTATGTAAAATAAATAACAAATTAACAAAATCATTTTCACTCACAAACAAATATTATAATTATGATTTCACTAATTAGGGGATGACAATACTATTTGAATTATTCAAAAATAATTCCACCAAAATTTTTTAATGTAAACATGTGTCAGTATAGTTCATTTTTAATTTTCAAAATTTCAATTAAAAAATGGGGAAATAAAAACTTACTCCAAAAAGATGATGTAATTTTATTCAAAGAAGTTCAATCATTCACCATGAACAAGTAAAAATCCTAGAGTTTGTAAGAGATATAAACTTATATTCCCTTTAATAAATTGCACAAGAATCAATAGGTCCTTTTTAGGGGTTTTATAATTATTATGGGATGGTACAAATATAATTTCAAATATAGTGGAAAAGAGGGGTAAAACACCAACATGGAAAAATAAATTCACTACTCTTGAAATTAGACATGGAATGTTATAGAAACACAAGTTTTAAAGGAAATTAATGTGTGAAGGAATACACAAAAGAGATAAAAAATTAGAAGAGGTTGAAAAGATTAAATATTTACAAAACACAAATCTTCTCTATGTGACACAAGAAAAGATGATGCAGGTGATCCTTTTTTTCTTATTTCTATAATTGTTTTATTTTTTTTCATAATTTATGCTCGGAACAAATCTCACACTCATATACAAACATGATTTTTATCTGATCATGAATAAGATATGATAGTTATAAAAAGATAAAATGTTGTGTGAGAGTGTTTTTTTACTAACCTAATACATAACCCATTCTTTTTTTTCATTATCTTTTTTTATTTTTTTAAAATTTTTCATGTTTTTGATCATTTTTCTATAAATTTTTACAAAATGAAAAAACATATATATATTTCCAAACCTCACTGAATGAAAAACTTTCCCCCACACTGAAATGTATGATTTCCATCAAGAATATGATGACACATTGAAAATAAAGGAAATAGTACCCAAAATTAAATCCAATCCACCAACACTTAATTTCAATAAATAAAGAAATGAAAATCCATGTATAAATTGGGTGGGATAAGGTGTTGGGATTGTAATTTTGATATAAAAAAATCATATGTTGAAGGGTATTTTAAAAGGAGGATCAACTTAAGGGTAATGGGGGGATAGTTGGAAATTTTGATTCTCATCTGGTTTATAAAATACCTCTACCATATCAATCCACACCAAAGTAATATATCTGTCTTGAAGGTCCACAAAATCAAGACTCACAATTAGGGGGTAAAGGTACAAAATATGAAAAGATGGTGTACGTTACCTTGGTATAAAATCTGAAGTTATTCCTCAGGGTAAGGGAAAATAATTTTTAAACAAATAATTGATTATTCAAAATTTCTTAGTCTTTGAAAAAAGTGTTTATACAAATTTATGATTAAAATAAAATATTTTTGATATGAAAACATGTATTTGGACTCCTAGTAATTGTTGTAAAAATATTAAAAAATTAATGGTGAGTAATTTTGAATTTTTTTCTTTTTGTTTTATTTTTTTAATATTTTTTTAACTCAACCCCAAACAAAATAGAAATAGGAAAAACATTGTGATGAATAAAGTGGTAAAAATAAATGAGAGATAAGGTTAGAAGGAAAGAGGAAGAATAATAATTATAGGGAAATAAAGAGAGTGGTGGAAGAGAGATTACATGTAAAAAGATAGATATATGGAGTTAAAGGGAATGAGGTTACCCATGGATTCTATTTCATGGGTCATTGTCTCCATCTAGTGGTTGGTACACTATAGTAGTTGTGGATTAGATGGACATTGATGTGGTTCCTAGGGTGATTTTCATCTTATTTTGATTCTTTAAATTATTTCCATTAACCATGAATGTATTTTAAGAGGAGGGGTGTTGTACATTAATTTTACCAAATGGGTAAACATTAATAATAATAAAAGACCTTCCTAATAAGAATTATGTTTAACTAGTGAGGATGAAATCAATAATTGAAGAGAATTATATTTTCACCATTATAAAATACCTTTAATAGAATGTTTTTTTGTAGTGTACCTCAGATTTTTTTTAGCGATTGTAATTATGATAAGATTCAAGTAGAATCTCCTCTAGTTCAATAAACTATAATAATAACTCTTTAGTAGATTTTTCACAATCATAATTACACATTTTCATATCACAAAATGAATTATGTTTAATTCCAACTATCAAATTAAACACTTTTCCAAAAAAATTACCCTCATAGGACACATCCCCATGGGTGTTTTATAGGATGTTTTATAATCCCAAAGAGATTCACCATGCCTTTTAGAATAGTCTTTTCTTGTGGTATTAACATTTCTATAAATCACTCTTTTCACTTATCTGTTAAAAGTTTATCCATTCCATTTATTTGGGGAGATATATAGTTGATGATTTATGTAAAACCCCATTATTTTTCAAAAGATATTCTATGGAATTATTAGAGAAATAAGCTCCTAATTCACTTACAAAATCATTTGAAGTTCTAAAATAATAGAATATGCATGTTTTGAGAATCTCATTGACATTATGTGCATCATCATCTCTAGTGGGTTTGGCCTCTACCCACCTTGAAACATAGTCAACAGTAAGAATAATATATGATAATCCATTAGAAGAGGGAAGGTTCCCATGAAATTGATTCCCTAAACATTAAATACCATAAATAAAATAAACGTATTTTATGAAATTTCATTTATTTTAGAAATTGTGCCAAAATTTTGGCGAGTGGGATATGATTGAAATAATTCATGTGATTACTTAAATAATTAAGTCCATAATAATCCATAGTCAATGACCTTTTGGGAGATCCTTTCTAGTCCAAAATGTCCACCATCATGAATTGAGTGTTATAATTATAATATTGATGAATTTTCATCTTCATCAACACATCTTTCAATCACCGTTTTATCCCCAGTTTCTGAAATTTTATTATCTCCCAAAAAATATTATATTGAATCACTCTTCAACTTTTATTTTTGTTATTTTGAAAACATTTTAAGAAAAACACTAGAAACGAAGTAATTTATAACTATGGAATAAAATGGTGACATTGGATTGAGATAAGTGAGGTGTTTAGTGAGAAATTTAGGATCAATGATTTCAAAATGACAAGAATTAGAAATTATACTCAAAGAATAGGGTTTTATTTTCTATGTCTATAGTTGATATCAAGTTTAAAACCAAAGAGCATTATGATCCATCTTATTATCCACATTTTGGAATCTATTTTCATGATTAAGAAAATTAAAGATAATGGTATATAAAGATGATTATTTTGTAACAAAAGAGATAAGGTTGTAATTTATCCACGGAAAAAACCACAACTAAGAGTTCATTATCGGTGGAAGTGCATTGATATTGATATTCATCTAGTTTTTGTGAGACATAAAATATGGAATGAGGAATTTTTTCTCTTAATTTACCATGTATGTCACAAAATGGACCTATTAGAAGAATTAAACATCTATTTGAAGGGTAATGTCCAATATAAGGGTTGTATTATCAAGGAAGATATAAGAAAAGATTTGAGTTCAATGAAGGATCTCTTAAAAATATCATCAAAATAGAATATAACATCATTATGGAGTATCTAAGTAAGTGGGAGGTAAATTATGTTAATGTTTTTAATGAATCACAAAAAGAAACTATCATAACCAATGAAGGATCGAATGTCATGAACTAATGTGGGTTCAATAAGTGACTGGATTACCTCAATTTTGTAAGGATCAACTTGAATACACTCTTGTGAAATTATGTTCACTAGAATAATCCCATTAGTAACCATGAAGATTAATTTTTAAGAATTCATCCAAAGCAAAAATTCAAAACACTTTAATTGGAATAGATAGTGTAAATTCAAGTATGATTAAAAAGACTCACCATAAATGAAAAAATCATACATGAACACCTCCATTTAATGCTTAATGAATTTAGAAAATATGTATATAATACACCTCTATAATGTTTTAAGAGCATTGAAAATTCCTAAGGGTATTATCCTATATGCATATGTTCTAAAGTTTCAAGTAAATGCAGTCTTTTCTTGCTCATGAGGTGTGATTGGGATTTGGAATTAGCCAATGAATCTATCAAGAAAGAAATAATGTGACTTTATAGATAATATTTCTATCATTTTATCTAGTAAATTAAGAGAGTAGTGATATTTTCATGTTTCATCATTGAATTTATGATAATTTATGAACACATTCCATTTCATCATTAAATTTGTAACCACATCTTTGTGTTAATTTTTGAAACAATTTATCCCACCCTTCTCAAGTTCCACTTGAATCTAACTAACCCATTCACAATAAAAAATTGGTTAGATAATACCATTATGAAGAATATTTGTGATATCTTCCCATACTACCAAATGTAAGAGTGGATTGAGTATTCTTTGGTGTTGTATGGTTTATTTAAATGATTATTATATATGGATTTAATGCATGAAAAGATCAGGATTGATGCCTGGTATATCATCTAGGCTCAAACCTAAAGCATTTTTGTTTCTCTCTAATAGTTAAACAAGTTTATAATCCTTTATATTAGTAAGTTCATCCAATATACAGAAAAAAGAAGAGTGATTATGGAAAAGGAAATCATACTTTAGTTGTAAAGGAAGGGGTTTTAGATCAGTTTCATCCTTTATTTGTGGTCTAGAAAAAATAGAAATATAGGAAGGGATTCCTATTGGTTTTTATTAATTTTCATCATTAATATCCAAGGTGTAAAAGTATATATTAGAGATTATATGGGATTCAAAATATTTTTCAAGATCCTTTAGATTTACAGAGTCTATAAATAAAAGGTCAACATCAACATCTCCATTTTTCACTTGGTTAATCATGGTGGAAATTTCAGATACTCCTCAATAATTTAAACATGAAGAACATGTTAGAACATGATTCAATCGACTCATGGATTTATAGATAGATAATGCAAGGTCATCCTCTAATAGGTATCGCATGACTTGAAAAATATTTAACTTCACCAGTTGGTCACCTTATTCTGTGGATAAGATGTTTGTATAGAAATAAATGTTAGTTATAGCTATCATGAGGAATGATATTCTAAGAATTAAGGGATATCAAGAAGAATATTTCTCTCTTTCAATGTCAAGTACAAATAAATATACTAGGGAGATAAGATTATTGACCCGAACTGGGAAATCCTTGATTATTCCCTCGGTACTTGCAGTTCCTTGATAGGATAACTGAATAAAAAAACTTATTGGGTGCAAGGTAACTTGACCATGGTTGGAGAAGATGTATTTGGGAATGATATTTATTAATTCTCCTAAGTCTAATAGTTCATCATAATATTATAAAATCCCTATCTAAAATGGAATCGTATAGGTCCCTGGATCTTTTCAGTTTATGGGAATGGATAGTTGGTTTGAAACATTTTCAATGATCCTAAGATTAATATTATGGGTAAAAAATTACATAAAATAATTTGTATAATTAGTTATTTTTTATGAAATATAATATGGGGATGTTTAATTCAATATTCCTATACATTTCATGCATTTTATAATCATACTTAATGGTAATCTTAGGCATAAAGATGTCTTGAAGAAAAGGAATTGGGTTCCTTAGATTAATGGGAAGAGGTGAGGGAGTGTCTTTATGTTCTTTTCTATAATTTTTGACTTTTTTCAGGATCTATATCTAAAGTGGATTTATACTATTCACTATGATTTATATATATATATATTCATTCCAAACCGAAGTGAAATTGCACTTACATTACCCTTGGGGTTTGGAAATGGTTGAGATGGTATTTGGGAAGAATTGTATTGTTGTTTATGACTTGGTTGGGATGAAATTTGACTGATTTGGTTTTAAATGTTTTTAAGGATAAAACTAGTGAAAGAGGAAATATCTTCTGCATCACTTTCCCATGGAGACTTAGAAGAAGATTCATGTCCTGCATTGGGATTTTCTTGATTTAGGATCTTGTAAAAGTACTTGTATTAGGTTAGGAATTGAGAATAATCACTAGGATAATGGAAATCATGAGGATCATGAGGAGGATTTCTCATTTTATATTGAGGAACGAAAGGATAAGGTTTTTGTATGTTACCCCCAACTGGATTATATTAGAATTGGTTTGGATTTTGTGGAGGAAAATGAGGGGGATGAGTGATGGGATTATCATACGTCAAGCATGGTCTATAGGTATAAGATAAGGGATTAGAGTGGAGTTTGATAGAGTTTCTAATAAACTAACATGATTATTGATGGTTGGTGTTTTTCTGAAGATATTCTATGTTAAGCACCATTGGACTAAAGGAATCTGATGGATCATATTTTATTTCTGGAAATGATTAGTTGGGTGAGCTATTGAACTAAAAATATCATAGTTTTTGATAGTTCCAGGTAAAAAAGATTATCAAGAAGATGAGGTTGGGGATTTGGAAGCGACACCTATTTGTCACAAAATTCTTATAAGTTCACTCATCCACTCGGACATCTTGTTGGTCTATATGTATTGATTTATTGGACTTTTTTGAAGTGATCATGTGCTCAAGTTTATAATTGTTGTGTGTTTACAGCCATGTTGATTATGATATCTCATGTTTCTATAGGTGTTTGGAAGAAAATACCACCACCACTTGTGGCCTCGATGATAATTTAATCCATATCCAATAACCCCTCATATGAAGTATTGGATCAAGATTTTGTTAGGGATTTTACGGAATGGGAATGTTTCCACCAAAATTTTTAATCTCTAGAACTACTCATGGAGTGATTCATTGGGGAATTGATAGATAACACTAATTTCCTTTTATATGTAAGTAGTTTGAGAAACATGGTTAAATTTATCTATAAATAGTCACTTTATGTCATTCCATGTGTTTATGAAACCAAGAAGGAGTTAATAGATTGATGACTTAGTGGATTTAGATAGGGAGAAAAGGAATACTCAAAGTTTGATTCATTATTCAAAAACCCCTTGAGGATTCATAGTAGAGAACATAACTTGGAACTCTTTATGGTGAAGATCTGGATTCTCACTGTCTATGATGTAGAAATGAGGTATAAGATTAATCAAACCAGATTTGATATCAAAAGATGCCTTAATGTTCAAATAATGAATACCTAGTGGTTGGTAATTCATATTAGGGGCAGAAATTTCATTAAGGGTTTATTCCTTGAGATTAGTTATATCAAGGTCAATTAAATGGGAAAATAATGCATCTTGAGTGAATTGATTATCCCTAATGTTCCTCCTAAGTCGGTGAAGGGTTATCTCAAATTTTTGGTTCTAATAAATCTGATGGATTATTTGGGAGGCTATTGATAATTTAGAAGAATTTTTGAAAGTATGAAGAAGGTGGTTTTTTCTTTATGTTTTATTTATTAATTAATTTTTTTCTTGATTTTTGGTTTATTTTTTTATTTTTTTTTTGTTTGTTTTTACAAAAAATTAAAAATTAATTATTATATATCACACCATCCTTGGAAAATATATCATTTTAATTATGGATGTTTGTCACATATTGAACATTAAAATTCCAAGTTCTCTACTATAATCTATGTGGCACCACTCCGGTTGAATCCTACATGATGGTACTATATTTTTTATTCAACTGTTTTTATTTTATATTTTGGGTGGGGTTTCTTAGAAAAATTCTTTACAGGTAAGGGTATCTGACCGATTTTTCTCGGACTCTTGATGTGGTGATTCTTATTCTAATAGTTACATTTTGAGAAAGGCGTGATTGTGGTTATTGAAGAGAACCCTAGATTCTTTCAAGACTGAATTAATGCCTCCAAGTATTCAATTATTTCCTAGCTAAGCTCAATGCAATATTCGTTGAAGGTTTAAGACCTAAGGAAATGTCTCTAAGAGGTCTGGGGATTTAGTGACTGGCAGATGGTTTCAATCGGTATGAATTTCTATCATTTTACTTTCTGCTCAAATGATCTGAAAATGAGGGCTTGGAGTTGTGGGTTTGTGAACCTCAAACCGGGGATTCTCAGGTTTCAAAACTGGGATCCCTGGTTCGATCCCTTTAATGCCAAAAATAAAATAGCTCAATCTTGGATCTGTATCAAAGGATTGAGTTGGGTATTCTGGAATCCGGGTATCCTTTGGGATGTTGCATTGGTAGTAGGAACTCCTATAAAACTTGATAAAGAGATTGGATCAGTTCGGTATGGACACTTTGCACGAATTCTAGTTGATTTTGACATGAATTTTCCCCTTGTTGAGACAGTTCTGTTGATTGCTGGTGATTTTAAGTTTGAGCTTGAGATTGAGTTTGAACATGTTTCTATTTTCTGCATAAATTGTTCAACTATAGTACATGTTAAATAAAATTTTAATAGAGGACTAAAATGTTCCAAATTTAGAAGGTATGGCCACCTTGTTGAAAGTTGTAAATTAAAATTTCTTTGCGTTCCTACTCCATCAACTGGGATGGAGGGAACCCATGATGGGAGGAAGTGTGTCACTAATGATTCAACTTTTCCTTTATCTACCACTGATGGTGTGAAGAGTTTATCACCATCCACCACCAAGGTAGATTTGGTACAAAATAGTTCATATCCTTCTAGGAAAGGGGGATTTGTTTCTTTTGAGGATGATTTAGACAGTAAGAAACTCACGGAAAAGACTATGATTGATCTTCAATGCAGGGGTGTGTTGCTTAATCCTGCAGGTGATGGCACATTCCACGTTTCTAGTATGCCTACAACTCAGCATGGAGAACCCTCTAAAAGGGGTGATATTTGTTCTATCAGTGCTGATAATGATCAGGAGTTGGATCATGCTGAGTTGCTGGAGGATTAATTCTTTGATAAAGGTAAGTTGGGTAATTTTCCTTCTAGTGGGAGAGGAACTAATGTTACTGATTTTTCTGATCATTCTGCTGCACAAAGGTGTGTGCAATGTTATAATGTCATGCAGGCTGCTTCTTCTCATGTTAAAACTCACACAGTAGGGGCCTTACAGGCCTCTGATTATCCTACTGCTAGACTCACAACAGATATTGTGTCATCTGGGCACATTGGGGATGGGAATGTAGGGCAAACATCCCATAATAATATAGAAACATCTCTTGAGGCCCCTGATGGGGATGTTACTATTTCTTCAGGTGAACCTGCTAACATTTTATCAACCTCTCTTGAGGCCTCTCATGTGCTAGAATCTACCCTTCCCTCTTTTGATGACAAGGCCATTCATGCCTTGTAAAATGGTGTTTCATCACTTTATTGTCATGTGACTATGTATGAATTTACTATCAAAAAGGCAGTAACTTCTAAAGATGGTGTTGCGACTGTGACTGCTAACATTGGTGCTATAGACTTATTTTACGGGTTGGACTCAATGAATTATCCTGATTTTGCTCTGCTATATATGGAGAGCTGTGAAAGTAAATATAAGGTCACCATGGAATGTCTAATTTCTAATACCTCTTCTTTGGTTGCACAAGCTTGTGTTGAGAAGGTTGGAAAACCCTGCACTGAGGAGCGTCTGGAAGATGCTTCTCAAGGCACTGCTAGAAATGATCATGATGTTATCCATGATGACACTTCGAATAATCTAGTAGATGGCCATCATGATGATCCTGACTTTGATGATTAAGTATCAGATGATCAAGATGATGCATTGAAGATTATGAATCAATGGAAAAGAGGCAGGAACCCAAGAGGACGTGTTGGTCATCGTGGAAGGGGTGGGAGAGGAGGAAGGAACAGAGGCTGATTATGTTTTGGATTAATTTGGCTTTCATTTCTTGTACCCTGAATCTTTATCCTTCTTGTATGCTTGCACTTTATTTTAATAATGTTTTTTGGATCATGGACTCATCTCCATGATTCCACTATTATGGTAAAACCATTACAAGGAATAAAATTCCTAAGGACTGATTAGTTTATTAGTTTTGAAAACCATATGACATACATGATACCAATATTACATTGGGAAAAGAAAATAAAAATATGATAAATAATAAAATGAAATAAATAGCATCCTTGAAACTCATTCAAATGAATATTATTCATAACCTATGGAAAGGGATAAAATAAGGTTGATAAAAATGCTCAGTAAGGGTAATTATAATAGAATAAATAATGAATCAATATGCATAATAATCATGGAATGGTAAATAACTAATAATACATTCCACAAAAATAACTGGACAAGGAATAATCAATATAAAAAGTTAAATAATAGAAACACATGTCATTTAATCAACAAATTGAGAATAAAATGCATCCATAGGTATGTCAAAGAAAAAATCTTAGGGATAATAATGATAATATAATTTTCAATAAAGTAAACTCTTAACAATATTTTATTATGTTTCCTTGGAACAAGATACAATTACCATCAATATTTATTCTCAAGATAGTTTAAATTATTCTGATTTGGTCAACTGATTCATCTCATGAGACTACTAACGCATCGTGGGGCTTGTATTAACCAGTCTAAAACCCATATGGATTTAATTAAATGGTTACATACCCATATCTTTCATTTCCAAATCATTCCTCATATATCAAATAATCGATTTAACTAATAAACAATGTGCCATATAAAATATCCATACTGAATGAATAATACATATTTATCAATAATTCCCCAGTTAATGAAATAATTGTCAGATTGAACATTATATATAAAAATGTTATATTGTTTAGGAAATAATAATATCTATTTCATGAGATTATAGTTATTTATGAGCAATAAAAATGATCATACTGAAGTGATTGTTCTGAGAGAAATTTATCAATCACAAAGGAAAGTGATATTGTAAAGATAACTTTTACGACTTGGTCATTTTCAAGTCAAAACCCATTGGATAAGATAATTCATAGTAAAAAAATAAATACCATGAATATTAAAGTATTAATGATATAATATATCCAAATGGGATTTATATACACCACAAAAAATAAGGAAGTGGTGGATATGACATTTATCTCACAGATGTAAAAAGTGAGATGAAAATTTATTACCTTGCATTTCCTTTTGTGTGAACAGACTTTAAACTCATGCATAATGGTTTTAATAATGTTAATAAATAATTACAGAACCAGAATCATATTTATCATATCATATATTGTCTTCTTATGATATCTTAATACCCATTTGATAACAATCTTTCATTATTTTTACTATTTCGGGTGTTAATTGCCTAATTTCTAGAGTATGTTTTGATTTGTTATTTGTTGTTCCTATTACTTATATCATGATATAATAATCTCAAAAATTTATAAAATAATTTAATTATAATATATATTAATTATATATGTATTTAAATTAGTCCATAATATTTGGATATAGGAAATCAAATACACCATTAATGAAGACGGTAGGTCAAATATATTCATAAACACTACTTTCATTTAATTATCATATTTAAAAGAATGAAAGGTAAATGATATATATGTATATTATAATTAAATTATCATATTTATGTCATATAATTTTTATATTTTTATAAAAACCATCCTTAATACATTCCTTATAAAGTTTGAACGTATCACATCACTTTGATGAGGCGATAGTCCACACATCCACAAATGATGTTTTCATATCCCTACAAAATGAAACGCATGAAGTTATGTGATATATAATAATTAAAGAAGTATTAATAAAAAATAAATATAATATA
The DNA here is from genome assembly GCA_963277665.1 of Viscum album. Classification (NCBI taxonomy): domain Eukaryota; kingdom Viridiplantae; phylum Streptophyta; class Magnoliopsida; order Santalales; family Viscaceae; genus Viscum; species Viscum album. The sequence goes on from OY728140.1 coordinate 1,610,453,645, forward strand.
AATCATATAAGAATATTGTGTCCATCATAATTCCCACCACAAGAGGTGGTAAAGAAAAAATTATACAATCATTGTTTCATGAGGTGGTAGTTCATCAAACACGAACGGTAAGTTCGTTACCCATTGGAAGGAATTGTGTGTAATTATAGGTAGTAACCTTAATTTAAAAAATATATGAATATTTAGGATATATATAGTTCAATATTTAATCATGTAATAATAAGATTTTAGTGGGTGGAGAATGAAAATAAAATAAAATAGCTTGAAGAAGGATGCCACCTCTTCATTGGGTAACTCCATTTGGTTTGCATCAAAGGGCTTCCTTTGATGGATTTATTCTGAAAGTGATAATTTTAGGATGAGGGGAGTGATTTTTGGAGATTATTTGAGCAGATATTTGGTGATCCAAATGTCTTGAAATTTGTGAATAATGGGGAGGGTTTAGTGCCTTTTTATAGTGGAGGACTGGTATTCTTGTAAATTTTTTTAAAAGGAATTCCACCCACATTTTTCCTAAATAATTTGGATCCAATAATGGAAATATTTTGTTATGTGGGAGGAGAGGTTCAAAATATGAACATTAAATCACTTTTTTAAAATTTTATATGTAATGTTTCTCCTTATGTTTAAGGTTTTGTCCCTTGTTCAGCTAAATTTCTTCTTAATTGCTATAATTAATTTTAATTACTTTCACTAATATTTTTTATCAAAAAGTAATTTGAAATTATTATAAATTATAAATTATTATCACTATAAATATAGAATAAATTTCTAAAAATTCTAATCACATAATTGGTATAAATTAATTTAAAATTAATCATGTAGATGGGATGATAATGCATGCATTTAAAGTAAAAACATTCAAATATTTGTAAAGTTTTTGTATCCAATAAAAATTTAAAATTGATTAAAATTACCTAAATTATATTAATATATGTAAAAATGATATAATTAAGATTTAAAACTAATAAAAAACTAAATTTATCTTTCTAAATAAATTAGATAAAATTCAGTTTTGAATTAATATTCAGTATTTTCACTATTCATCAAAAAATGAAACATCGCATAAAAGTGCCAAACAATTATCCAAAACTAATTTTTATGTTTTCTTTATAAAATAAAGTTTTTTTTGTATTAAATTCATAAAATTTTCAAAATTAATAATTAAATTTGGTGTACCATGAAAAGGAGGTAAATTGCCTTTATAAAAATGTAGTTTTTTTATACATAATATCGGGTTTGTTCTTCTCTTATAATTATAAAATCTATTTTATGAATGTAAAAAATATTTTATTGAATATAATATATATATATATAATTCATATCACTAAATAATTTGAATTAATTTAATTTATTAGGATGAAATTACTTTGTGAGTATAAAAATTGTTTTTTAGAAAACATTCCCTTTATATTCAATTTGTTCTTGTATTAATTTATATTTAATTTTTAACCAATAAATTCAATCCTATATTTTCATAATTTATTTAATAATATTCATAACCATCAATTTAATTTCTAGGTTGTATATTATTATATTAAATAATTATATTTTTAATAATATATTATTCGTCTTGCGTATTATGTAATCTATAGAGAAAAGTAAGTCTTGCATGTAATGCAAGATACCCTCGGTGTTTGGTGTAGAGAAAGCTAAACTTTATGTTTCATGTAACATAAGATTAACTTGTTGTTTTTTATAGTGAAATATAAGAATACAAATTAAATTTTTTTTCAAAAATAAAAATATTTTAAGGTCTTGGGGTGTTATATTCTTCCCCCTTAATTAAATTGTGTACTCATGATTTAAAATTAATCTAAGTAATCATGGGATTTATATTTGAAAATAAAATATTGCTAAAAAAGCAACATCACAAATAGGGTTAATAAAACATCATCATAATAATAGATAAAGAGAGGTAATATGGTCACATAATTAGGTTCCCTAATAGTAGAACATGGGTGCAAAATGGAAACATGGATACCGAATAAAAATCTAATAATCAAGTTCTGATGGAGGGGGATAGAGACATGTTCAGCTGAAAGTTAATGATCACAAAACCTTAAACCACTGTTATGAAAAAATTTGATGATATCATCATAAATTATTTTAATAGGACAACACTTTTGTTTCAAGACCATTTTTATTATAGTTTAGGAATCCAATCACACTCTGAGCATATAAGAAAAATACATTTCTAGAAACTTAATTTTTTTCCTTTGATTACGCCTTGAACTATTTTTACCTCATCTCTTAGCACAAGATTCTTCATATAGTGAAGTAATATATTAATCTATAAAACCTCATTAAAAGATCAACTTAAACCATTATATAAATGGTCAAATTTTCCTAATAGTTGTGATCCAACACTTTTATCAAAAAGGTCAATAAATTTATAATAGGAACTTATAATTAGACTTCATTCAACATGAAGTATCTCTTTAATCATCACATATTTAATATGTTAACCCCTTTATCATTTATTCTCTTGAAATATGTTAATATCTTGAATTACCATAAAAATTTATTAGAAACATGAATTATTCCTTATTCCTTAAGTAAAACACATGTTATTATATATACTCAATAAATCCAAAAGTGTTTGAAATCCATCAATGATAGCATAAACCAATTTTTTGAAAAAAATTTAATTAATTCCAAGGTATTAATAACTTATCTCAATCAATCATTTCTTTATTCATACAAAATTTTCTTAAAAATCATAATATATTAAGGCTTATCTTTCCCCCAACCATTTGTTTTCTAAAAGGTTTAACTTTCTACCAAATCACTTTTATTGGTACCACTGATCATATGATCATAAATCCTTGATGAAAGAGTATTGTAGTATAGTCCTTATACGTTCCATCATATTTATAACCCTTAAATCATCAAAAAAAACTTTTACAAAAACATTTAAGGATCCAAATGTGGGGGAAAATTAATCACTCTAGTTTAGTTGTATCAACAACATAAGTTTGACCTTGATCCCTTATATTATTCTATGGTGGATTCCATTAATGCTTGGGGAATTCATTTGAATAGTTCCCCATCAACATGTATTTTTAGCACATAATATATTTGTTTTTCATCATCCTTTTGCATTATTTTTTTGAGTGACCATTTTCTCTACACTTATAACAAACTCCCAATCCTTTCAAATATTTACTGGGGTGATTCGTTCCATAGTAATCACATGTGGGAAAATACTTCTTTCCCTTATTCCCTATATATGTTATTTTTTATTCCTTTATCTTATTCTATTTCTTAACTTTTAATCCATAATACATGGAGAAATCTCTCTTTGTCTTGATATCACATAAAACTATTTCATTGTATGAAGAAAAATTTTGAGACATCAGTTCCCTTTAGAGAATTTTCTTAAGACCCTAAAAGAAATGGCCAATTTTACACTCCATGTTATGTAAAACATCTGTAGAATACCTCACTAACCTTATAGTGTTAGATTTATAATCTATAATACTTTATTATTCCTTTTTATTTAAACTAAAAATATTTATCTTCATCTCATTTTCTTTCTCATGAGGGAATAATTTTCCAAATAATTTGTCTATAAAATCATTCCATTATATGGTTTCTATTTCCTATTCCTCCATAGTATTATATACCAACAAACACCATTAATCATCATCACCATTAATAAAATAAAATAAAAGTGTAACCTTCTACTTTTCACTGCATACCAATTCCATAAATAGCATCTCTAAAGAATTAATCCATTACTCAACAGCCATTGGATCAGTAGTCCCACTATATGATGGGGAAATCTATCACATAATGATATCCAACATTAGATAATATCATTTTGGAATAGGTTACTCCATCTTGGTAAGGTTATGTGTCATAACTTGATTAATCTTCCCTAATATATATAAAACATGATCAGTTCCAATACCATCTATATTGGATTTCTCATTGGGAAACCTCTACATTGTACATGACTATTGATACCATTCTTCATTATAGTCTTCATTTATAAACAATGACATATACTGAATTAGATCATAACATTATGGAAGATAATTTATATTCCAAAAAATAGTGCAATTCATGACATAAATTGAAAAATATATTTATATCTAATCTCATAATCATAAAAATGGTTTCCTTGGGGATATCATTACTTTAAAATACTTCATAATGGTTTGTAATGAAATTCTAATTATCTTTAGCATATCCCTAGATATTTTCAAACCAGGTGCATGGAAAGTACTGTTTTCGTGTACTAGTTTATGATCGAGGTAGGCCTGACATGCCTTTTCGGAGTTGTTACCCCTAGGTACATATGTGCTAGAACCATGTCCACTTATAATGACCAAATAAGGATGTATTACTAAGAATACCCACATAATCTATACCTTAAAAAAATTATAGTATGTTATTATTTACTTATCCTCAATGTATATCTTAGGGTTAGGTTCTCTAATATACGTTTTCAAAATCTAGTTTCCAAGGTTACTGCTAAACATTTTTTGCTACCAAATGTAACACCCTAACCCAAAAGCCTAGAGACAGTGCATTATTTTATTATATTTTCATGATTAAAAGTAATAAAATCCAAAAGAACTAATTTTTTACACATTTTTAAAAAATATATTACATATATGATACCTATATTATATTCATAAAATAAAATAAAAACATTTTACTTAAAAAATGAAATAAACAGCACCCTTGAAACTCATTCAGATGAATCTTATTTATAACCTGGGGAATAGAAACATAATAACGGTGATCTAAACTGCTTCATAACGGTAAGTAAAATAGAATAAATAATGAATAAATAATCATAATAATCATGTAATTGTAAATAAATAAGAACACATGCCACTCAATTAATTAGATAATACATAATCATTATGGAAACAAAAATAACAAAAACACAATCCATTTAATCAATAAATTGAGAATTAAATGCATCCATACATATGTCAATGAAAATATTTCATGGATAATAATAATAAATAAATTATCAACAAATTAAATTCTTAATTATGGGATTTCATGTTTCCCTGGAACATGATACATTTGCCTTCAATTTTTATTCTCAATATAGTTTAAACTATTCTGATATGTCCAATTGATTCATCTCATTAGACTACTGATGCATCATGAGGCTTGTATTAACCAATCCCCAAACCATATGGTTTTCATTAAATAGTAAAAAACTCATGTATTTAATGTCCAAATATTTCCATTATATATCGAATAATCGATGTAATTAATAAAGAATGTTCCTTTTCAAATATCTTTATTGAATGAATAATACATATTTATCAATAATTTTCCCAGTTAATCAAATAACTATCAAAGTGAACACCATATATAAAAATGGTATACATTTTATGAAATAATAATATCCATTTCATGAGATTATGGATATGTATTTATAAATAAAATGATAATAATTAATTGAATGTTTCAAGAGAAATTTAACAATCACAAAAGAAAGTGATATTGTAAATATAACTTTTGCCACTTTATAATTTTCAAGTAAAAACCCATTAGATAAGATAAGTAAAATTAAAACCATAAATATAATTAAAATAAAAGGTTTAATGGAAAAATATATCAAAAGGGTCAGTATATACACCACGCAAAATAAGTAATTTGTGGATAATACATTTATCTCATTATGTAAAAAGTTAGAAGAAAATTCATTACCTTACATTTCCTTTTGTGTGAATGGGATTTAACCTCCTATATAATGGTTTTAATAATTTTATTAACTTATTAAAGAAACATAATAAAATTTATAATATCAAATATTATATTATTATAGTATCTTATTACCCATTTGATTAAAATCTTTCATTATTTTCACTATTTCGGGTGTTAATTGCCAAATTTATCAAGTAAGTTTTGACTTGTTATTTATTGTCACTATTAATTAGATAATTATTTAATCATCTCCATAATGTAAAACATTATTTAATTATCATATATATTAATTATAAATTTATTTATAATAGTCTATAATATTTGTATATAGGAAATGAAATGCACCATTCATAGAGATGATAGGTCGTACGTACGCATAAACGCTGCTTCCATTTCATTGTCATATTTAAAATAATTAAAATTAAATGATATATATTTATATTATAACTAAATTATAATATTTGTTTCATAGATTTATCATATATATATTAAAACTATCCTTAATATATTCCATGTAAAGTGTGAACATATTGTATCACTTTGAGGAGGCGTTAGTCGATACATCCACAAACGATTTCATCGAATCCCCAAAAAAATAGAACACAAAAAGGTATGTGTTATATAAGAATTAATTAAGTATTAATAAAAAATAAATATCATAAAATAAATATCATATATATCATATGAAAATAGGTTTTCCATATTAATTTCTAACAAGAGAGGTGGTAAATCAAAAACAAATAATCATTATTTCATGAGGCGGTAGTTCTTTGTACATGAACGGTATGTTAGTTACCTGTCAGATGGATTTGTGTGTACTTTTATATAGAAAAAATAATATAAAAAACATATAATTATATTTATTATAATTATTTTATTATTTAATAATTTAATAATAATATTTTATTATGTGGATAACGAAAATTAAATAAGAGCTTGAGGAAGGATGATTCATCTTCTTTGGGTAACTCCTTTTGGATTGCACCAAAGCGGTTCCTTGGATAAATTTATGCCCAAATGGAGTATTATAGGGTTATGGGAGGGATTTTTAGAGCTTATTGGAGATGAATTTGGGCTATCCAAATGGATTTATAAGTGTGAATAAGGGGGATGGTTGCGTGCCTTTTTATAGTGGAGGAGGAGTGGCATGCTTGTAATTTTTTTAAATTGGAATTCCACCCGTGTTTTTCCCATGTAAAGTGGATAAAATAATGGAAAAAACAATTCCAAGGAATTATAGGTTATAAATATAAACATAAAATGGATTTTGGACAATCTTATAAGTCATTTTGGTCCTTAATGTCTTTGGTTTAGTCTCTTGTTAAGCTAAATTTCCTCTTAATCACTGTAAATAATTTTAATTAATTTCACTAATATTTTTGTTAAATAACTAAGTTGACATAATTATAAATTATAAATTATTATGATCCAAAATATGGAATAAATTTTTATGACTTAAAATCACATATGTTTCAGAAATTAATTTAAAATTAATCCTAAATATGGGAAGAGAATGCGGGTTTTTAAAGTAAAAATGATCAAACGTTTGCTAAGTTTTTATTTCCAATTTAAATGTTAAATTGATTCCAATTAACTAAATTGGATATATATATTAAAATTTTATCTAATTAAGATTTAAAACTATAAAAAAAATTAATTTATCCTTATAAATAAATTAGACGAAAAATCAATTTTGATTTAAAATTCAGTATTTTTCACTATTCCTCAAAAAATGAAACTTCATGAAAAAGAAAAAAAAAATTACTCTAACAAAAATTTTGTGTTTAAATTTCTAAAATAAAGTTTAATTTTCAATATTTAATTAATATTCAAAATTCATATTTAATGTATATTCACCTATAAAAGTCTGTATAATTGCCTTAATAAAAATATAGGTTTTTATACGTAATATTAGGTTTGTTCTTATCTTATGATTATCAAATAAATTGGATGAATATCAAAAAAAAATTATTGAATAATATATATATATTTATATATTACATTAATATCACTCACTAATTTTAGTTAATTTAATTTATTAGGATAAAATGAATGTGTGAACAAAAAAATAGTTTTTTATAAAAACATTACCTTTATATTAAATTTGTTCTAATATTCAATTCTAATGAATTTGTATGCAATGAATTCTGTTGAGTCAATAAGGTTTTCCTTATGAATTTTCCATTCCTTATTGTTTTTAAAATCACAAAAACCTTATAATTAAGAAAATATATATTTTACCTCTATAAGGAAAATATTTTTCTTTAAATAAATTTACCCTAACCGAGATTTTCTTATACATATCAATATTTCTCTTAAGTACAAAAACCAGATTCATACCCAAAACCCTGGAATCATATAATGTCAAGAATTGGAGTATTCTGTTTTTAGGATCCGAATTTTGGATGTGAACTGTAATAAAGTTCCACTCTGAATTCTGAATATGAACTGTAATAAAGTTCCACTCCGAATTCTGGATGTGAACTATAATGAAGTTCCAATCCTAATTCTAGATACAAACTTTCATGAGTTCATCTCTGAAATCTTATGAAGTTCGACTTCGAACTCTCATGAGTTCGACTCTGAACTCTTATGAAGTTCGACTCCGAACATTCATGAGTTCGACTCTGAACTCTTATGAAGTTCCAATCCGGACTTTCATGAGTTCGACTCCGAACTCTTATGAAGTTTGACTCCTAACTTTCATGAGTTCGACACCGAACTATTATGAAGTTCGAATCCGAACTTTCATGAGTTTGACTCTGAACTCTTATGTAGTTCGACTCTGAACTTTTACTAGTTCGACTTTGAACTCTGCAAGTTCATATTCTGAACTCTGGTGAAAACAGACTCTGAATTTCCTTAGAAATTCAGACTCTGGACTTCTACAGATTTTATTTTCTGAATTCCTATAGAACAGAATCCGAATATTTTTTAACATAGACTCTGAATTCAATTTTGGTTAGACTCCGAACTTTTATTTACTTACATTTTGAATTCTAGTTTTGCATATTCTTACACTTGTTTCATTATAAAACAATGTCGTGCTTTAAGTTACACATGTTTTGTTATAAAACGATGTCATCCATTGTATTTCTAATTAACCATTGGTTTAGTGACACATGTATAGGTCCCCCCAAAATTCAAGGAAAATATGACCGTTGGAGGAGGGAGCCGATCGTTCCAACCGAGCCTATAAATAGGAGCTCATTTGAAAGATCTCAATAACAAGTTTATCACTATAGAGAACACATGCTGTTAAGGTGATTTCTAGAGAGAGAATCTTTTCATGATTTGTACGTACTGAACTGATCGTTCAGATTGCTTCGTGTGACTCCGAATATTGGTGATTACATTCTAGGGCTTCCAGGGATAGGAAGACAGAGGTGTCGAATACCTTGAAATTCAAGGGCTTCCTTGCTGAGGAATACAGAGGTTCCAACTACCTTGAAGTTGAGGGCTTACGGGGATAGCAAGACAGAGACTCCGATCTTCATATCGAGGGCTTACCCTAGTGTGGGTAACAAAGACTTGCTTAAAATTATAAACCAAGATACCTTTATCCAAGGTTATTGGATACCATTATATTTGGGTCAAAAGACTTATATATTGTTACTTGTAGTTTTACTACTTGTTTTTCCGCTTAATTATGTATTGTAAGGAAAGTATAATCTACTTATATTTCCTTACACTTGTACTCTGATTAATTCAGATTCTATATGCTTTAAGGTAGAATCTCACTTTGTGAACTTTGATTAAGTTTCAATTTCCGGATCCATATTTTCGGAACCTATTTTTAGAATCACTTTCCAGATTCAAGCAAGTGCATAGAACTATAAGTTTATAACTTCATACCTTGTTCCAATTCTCCAGTTGGTGTTAGAGGTGTTATGAATTTGCTTAGTTTAAGTTTTTTAAACTTAGATCTTTCCTTGTTTAAGGAAAATTTTAAAGTGTACAATTCACCCCCCCCCCCTCTTGTATATTGAGCATCTACATCGTTATTTCGATCCTACAATTGGTATCAGAGGAGGTTAACTTAAACCATAAGGGTTTGGTACAATCTAAAGTAATCTCACGACTAGTTTCGAAATGAAATTTTCGGATTCATACGTTTCAGATTCATATTTTTCAGAATCATAGTTCGGATTCACATTTTTTCTTAGAGATACAATTTTTCTTTCTTAGAATATTTTCTCTCGTTTACAGACTTATACTTCTAACAAGTTTGTGTACCAAAGTTTTTCTTAAATATGGCAGGTTTAAATGTTGTATCCATCGACAACCTAAATCCTACAAGACCACCAATTTTTGATGGAAATGATTATGAGTATTGGAGAGATTGAATAAAGACATTCGTTATCAATACTGGAGTAGATAACATTGTTATGCTTACTAGAGGTTATAAAATTCCTGATAAGGAAGTGAGTTCTTTCACAAACTAAGAGAAGCATTATTATCAATTAAACTATAAGGTACTCAATAATCTACTATGTTCAATGACTAGGAACATATATAGTAGAATTTCTTCATGTGAAACAACTAACTATATATGGAAGAAACTTGAGGTTACACATTTTGGTTCATCCAAAGTGATTGAGACAAGAAGATATATGCTAAGAGCAGAGTATCATGGTTTCAAATTTCCATATAGAGAACCCATTTCCAAAGTTCAACAGAGGTTTATGACAATCGTAAACAGTCTATAGTCTATAGGAGAGAAAGGTCTGGATGATGAATCTCTTGTGGATAAGATTATTGATATTATGCCCAATGAGTGGGAATCAAATAGAATAGTTATTTATGAGAATAGGAAGGTCACTCAAATTTCCTTAGACGAGCTGTTTGGAACTCTTCTCCAACATGAAACAAGAATGAAGAGGGATGCTGACAACATCAAGAAGAAGAATGGAAATGGTACTGTTGCTTTTACCACAACTTCAAATCACATGAAAGCTAAGACTCCTGAGAGAGTAACTAGATCCATGTCTAAGAAGGTGGTTATTCAATCAGAATCTAGTGATAGTGAAGTCTCAGAGAATGAGTTAGCAAATATTACTTGAAGGATGAACAAGATAGCTGGCCAGATAAATTTCCAATCCAAGTATAAGAAAAAGGAAAGGAAAGATAGGAAAGATGGAGAAGTTACTTGTTATTAATGCAAGATATATGGACATATTAGACAGGATTTACCTTTGCTCAAAAAGAAAGAAAGAAAAGAGAGTCATTCTGAAAGGAACATAAATAAGTATTACAAATCCAAAGCTAAGAAAGTTCTGAAAGCTAATGACACATGGAGTTCCATTGGTGGTGAATCTTCAGATGAATCTTCTGATTGTGAATCTTCAGGACAGAAAAAACTTGGTCTTATAGCCAGATTACCTATTAATAATCATTGCTTCATGGATAAGGTACACAATTCTGAATTATTGACCAATGTTTCTTTAAATTCTAATGATAGTAAGTATTATAACTCTTCAGATTTAGAATCCTCTTCTGATGAATAAAATACTTCACCTACCTATGAAGAAGTTTCTAGGTTTTCTGAACTTCTTGAGATTAAGAATTCCAAACTCAATAAAAAACTTGATAAGGAAAACTCTAGGAATACTATTCTTACAAAATAAATATCAGATCTTTCTAAAGATCTTGATAGGAAAAATGCTGATTTTATAATTATTTCAAAAAATCTTGAGGAAGTGAATTCTGAGAAGAACAAACTTTCTAAAGAGTTAGAAAAAGTAATTTCTAAGAAAAGTGTTTTCGAGCCTAGCTCTAGTTCCAAATCTAACAATTTTTAAGATAAAAACTTGGTTATAAAACTCAAGTTCGAAATTTTTCCCTTAAAGAAGTGTTTATCAAAATTTACCCATGGTAAAGAAAATTTTGATAAAATGTATTCACAAATACGACCTTTAAGAAACAAATCTGGATTTGGTTATACCCATGCAAAACCAACTTTTAGTAACAACTACTTTGTTCCAAAAAGTGACCCATTTTGTACCAAGTGTCAATGTGGTGGTCACTGGGAAAAGAATTTCTCTTTAAATAAAACCCAATCTCTAGGTTTTCATAAATCTTATTTTTCTAAGAAAATATGGGTGCCTAAAATTTTTTTATCTGGAAATATCGGATCCAATGTAACGCCCCGACCCCAGTTACCCAGAGTCGGTGCATTATTACATAACATTGGCATGATCACAAGAAAGATCAAATCTTGAAAGACTGATTGGTTTAGTAGCCTTGGAAGCACTAGATATATTCATAAAGTCCTACATTACATCATAAAAATGAAAACTACAACAACATATTTTCTTCATAGACCACACTCATATCCCCACATACTATCCATGCAGGTCATTCATAAATTACTTCTTCACATCCTGGGAAAAATAAAACATAGAAAAGAGGTGAGCTCACATGCCCAGTAAGGATAACAATATAGCAGAAACATTCATAAATAAGAATAAAAATTTAATGCAATGTATAAATAAAACAAAAGCCTTATAAACTTGAACTTCAACATAGTATGGAAACAATAAAATGAAATAATGCCATTTACTTATTCACATGGATATTCTACTAATCGAATAATCACATGAAATATCAATAACCACTTTCATAATGATGGAATGCATAATTCCAGACTATCATAACCACATATCCAAGGCCTCGTGCCAAGACTACAAATAAGATTTTACCAAGGCCTTGTGCCAAGACACTAGTTTGTCTCATGAGACCTACCGATGCATCGAGGAGATATAGCAGGCTCCACCCATCACTTACTAAGTCAAATTCATTCCCATATGAAAAGGTTTAAACATAACATAAACATTCTTATTACAACTAGCATATGAAATGTCAACACTTTCTCTATAAACCATGAATGGTATAAAAATAACACATCCACAGTAAAACATATCAAAAACCCTTCAATACAATAAAAATGTTTTTTGTCATAATAAATCAACTTCAAATAATCCTAAAATCCATCAAAGGATGTTGACATAGGTGAAATCAAAACTATTTGAGAGAAATATCTCTTTTCTCGAAATCATTGAAAAGTCACACATTTTTAAAAGAAATTTTTGCATCAAAGTGTCCCATAACACTTTGAAACTTTTGAAAAGAAATATCATTTCAAAGAATTCATATTCATATAAATAAATCTTTAAAATCATTTTGAAAACATGGACATTAATTAAAAATATTTAGAAATATAAATCTTTAAAACATTTAAAATTATGATCTTGATAAAGAGTACCTTTCACAAATTCTTAAAATATTCATTTTGAAATCATTTAAAAGTCACATCATTATAAAATAAAACATTTACATTGAAAATATTCTTATAATCTTTTAATGGAAGCTTTGAAGATTTTATAATGGCGGTAAATAGCCGCACCCACCGTATAAGTTAAAAAAACATTATTACCTTAAATTTGTCGAAAGGTTAAAAGTGCCTTGTTTGGAAAATGACGGAAAGATTCCTTTAAAAACACATAAGGGTATAAATGACTTTAAACCATATTCTTTGTAAATAGTAAAAAAATTGAAATACATTTCGAAGAAAAATGGATGTGGATGATAAAGAAATCCCAGTAGATTATTACGTATAAACAACCTCAGATAATGAAGAGATTGCGAAATAAACCCTTACCTTGTAATTTTCCTTGGTTGAGGGTAGTTTAACCTCCTTTATAATGGTGAAATAATTGTTATTAAATGATACAAGAATCATATATATTAATATGATATCATATATGATCCTTTAACATTGCTTTGTTAATAATATCTTAGTATTATCGTCGTTTCGGGTGTTAACTTACTCGTTTTCTTTTATATGTTTTGTTACGTAAGCCATGTTTGTCATGGATAGGTTGTATATTATTTATATCCAGAATGATATCAAGTCCTTAAACATTATTTTTAAATCATCAAATGATAATTATACTTGAATGGATACGATGGAGAATGAATCTCATCGCGTTCATGGAGACGGTAGTCCGTACGTACGCACGAGCGACAATATCATTCTATTGATATTAAAATAATATATAATTGGATAGTATATCATATATACAGAATCATTATCATGTTATATTTATTATTTACATGAGTTACACATCATTATTATACCCATCCAAATAATAATATATTGAATAACAATTACACCACGACATGGAAACGGTAAGTCGTACGTACGCACGTATGGTGACATGTTATTTAAAGGGTGGATAGAATACTGAATATGGTTGTACCATATTTATAATAACATCACAGTATATATAAGATACTGGAGTTATTATTTTATAATGGTAATAACAAAGAAAGAATAAGTGGAAGAAGAAATGAATTTGAAAAAGGGTGGTGAAAACATTACCTCTTCTTCGGGTTCTTCCTTTTGATTTGATCAAAAGGGCTCCTTAGGTTGGCTTTATGATCAAACTAAGGCCTCTAGTTTGTAGTGAGGGAAGTTGAGAGAGTATTTGGGAAATGGTTAGGCGAACCAAAAGGCTATGAAGGTGTGAAGTAATGAGAAGGGGGAGTTCCCTTTTATAAGAGGGGTGAGGGGCACCTTTAAAAAAGCTAGAAATATTAATTTATAATAAATTCATATTCGGTTTCTAATGGATCCAAAGATTATTATTAAAAGGTCAAGGTGGGGATAGTTTGAAAACCATTCAACCAATAGAATTTATATAGGTTTGGGTTACTATATTAACCTTATCTTTTAGTTTTAACTCTTAGTTAATTAGTTTGACATTTACCTTGTCACTTTGTATTTTTATATTATATAGTTACTAAAAATTCTATATAAATCCAAGAGACCCCCAAGTGGTCCATTAATGATACCCCTATCAAGATATAAGTCTCTTGGCCGAACCATATATTTTTAAGAATTTAATATCAATTAATAATATAATATCTGTTTTAAAAACTCTTTTATGTCAATTTTGACACTATTCAATAGTTGATTTTTGTGAAACTCATAACAGAATGATTACTTCGAAAAAAGTTAATTAAATCAATCCTAACATGTAATATTAACCTATAAAATTATTTTAATTCATAAAAAGTCTCAAATTATATTTATTTGGGTATTTATAATATCAATTATTCTAATTATTTACTATTATGGTAATTACTGCATCATCATTGTGTCATAAATAAATTAAATTATTTAATGTCTAAAAATTAAAAATAAAATATCATTATGTAGGAAATATTATTAGCTTTCTAATGAATATTTAAAATCCAATTTATCTTATGTATAACCCTTTATTAAAAATGTTTCAGTAAATAAACTTTGATTTTAACTCTTTTAACTCTTCTTTGAATTAAATAATAATAAATGTCCTAATCTAATCCAAGTGGACCTGAATTATAATATTTTATTCCTAAGGTTGTTTTTGGTCGAGATACACTTATCCAATAGAATTAGGACATGTGTTAGTGTAATATTAATATCATTTTTACCCTTAATTACCCTATTTACTTTTAACCGTGGTAAATAAAAGTAAAAAGTTACTATTCACCAAAAAAATATTTTCATCTCATTGAACCATATTTTACTTCTTGATATTAACCGTGCCTCTCGGATTTTCGAAATATCAATCACAGAAGCGGTAAAATTAAATTTTATGAAAAATTCAGTTTTTTAACTACCACTTAGTAGTTTCACTATTCATCAAAAATTGAAGTTTTTCAGAACAATGCCAACATTTCACCCTAAGCTATAATTGATATTCCGAATTCAAAAATGATGTCTATTTTACAAAATTCCAAACATATAAGTTTCATTAATTAATTTTATAATTAATTCCCGCTATCACAACAAATAGCGTGTTTTTAAGAAACAATATATATCAAAAGATTGACACTTGTTTATGTCTGGTTTAATTGTAAAATTATGTACAATGACCAAAATTGTATTAAATGGTAAAAATATATTCTAAATATACTTTAAAACCACACAAATTCATAATTTATCAATATAAATTATTTCGATTAAAAAGTTGTTTTTAATTAAAATTTAGTAATTTTCCCTATTCATCAAAATATAAGTGTTATCCGAAAAGTTCCAAAATTTCACCCTAGGATAAATTCGATATTCCGAATCCAAAAATGAAGTCCATTTTGATAGATAAAATTTATAAAATTTCAAAAAGTAGGTATTACTATTCATTATAGCTAGTTTGATTGGTTGTGGTGTGTGTTAGAACTCGAAGTTGCGTACAACACACGCTACTGTATTATTCAAAGGAAAGCGTACTGTGGAAGCTTGGGATGTTTCATTTTAAATTTTTTTGATGTCCCCATTTAGCCAAAAAGTTTAAAATATTGTATTTAAGGGTTCACTATTAAAATTTGGTAAAAGTGCAATACTGAAAAAGAAGTTGTTCTTACATTATCTCTAAGAAACTCATAATATGGATTCTAAAATTATAAGGATTATATAAAGTTTAAAATTTAGTTAATATTATTCATAACCTATTTTTAACGGCTTGTTTGGTAAATAATGGTGCGCTTGAACTCGGTGTTGCGTGTAGTGCAAGTTATTGAATTATTTTGAATAAATAACACACTATGAAATCTTGGGGTGTTACATTCTCCCCTCCTTCAATAAATTGTGTCCTCGCAATTTGAAATTGTTCTTCAAAAATAAAAGGTTGAATATAGAAAATATCTTTCTGGGAAAACCCACATCGGAAATTGGGTTAATAAAATTTAGTCTTAATAAGAGGAAAAGAGAAATGAAAGGGTCACCACCAAATTATGATCTCTATTCGGAGAACATTGGTGGCAATTAGACACATATAATTGGAGGAAAAACGTAAATATTTATATGTAGTTATTGAGGTCATCAATAACAAACAAGTATAAAATTGAGGTCTTTAAATTCATCAATCTATGATGATTTGAAATACCATCCATTCAATAAAACATAAGGTATTAGGATAACACATTTTTGACATTTCAAAATATCTTAGTTGAAATCCCATATCCAAAAATGAATTAATGAGGCATCTATAAAGAGTGGAAAGTATGAAGATTACCAAAAATAACACATACTAGGGTTCCATGTAGGAAAATATGGATATGGAAGATAAATCTAACCATCAATTATCTGAAGGAGAGTGGTAGAGAACATGGCTATGAAAAGGCCAACAATCCCAAAGCCATAAATTAGTGATGATTTAAGGTACCATCTAGCACAACATTTTTGTTCTAAGTTCCTTTTCTTAATGTTGAGGAATTTATTTATGAGATTGGATAAGATCATAAGGAGATATACATACTTTATAATTAGAGTTTTATCCATTAATAAATTTCTACCACAAACTCATCTTTCACTCTAAAAGATAATAGAACATAAAAAAAAATTCTATTTATACTATTCATACAGGGTTCCAAAATAAATGAATTTATAATTCATCTACAAGATCTTTTAAAAAAACTACATTATTTAATCTAGGACATCTCGTGAGCCAGCAGTAGGTGATACACCCTTGTCGCCCTTAGGTTGTGGGTTCAAGTCTCGCGGCCTTGCCGGTCGCGATGGGTTGCCGCTCGACCTCTGGGTTGTCTTTTTATGGAAATCCAAAATTAATATCAAACTATAATTTATCCAAAATACTTCTGTCCAAACTCACAGTCCAACATTTATAAGGAAGGTAAACATAATGTAGATCATTTTTACCCCATAATAGCATATGAATACCTTCATCTTGTATTCTTTTAAAACACTGAAACATCCTGAATTACCATAATTCTTATTGATTACATTCATGCTCCCTTATTCCATATAGAATGCTGGATATACATCATCAATCAAAAATGTTTTAAACCCCAACAATGATGTAATATACAAATCATTAATCAGCTTCAAGGTAGTCAAGAATATCCAATATAATTTATCCAAATCAATCATATATTATTCTAAAATCACTACCTCGGTATCAGAACCATATTATGGTTTATCTTTCTCTCAACCTTATATTTTCCAAAAATTTAACCTGCTATTGAGTCACTTTTCTTTGTTCCACACAATCTCAAGTCCTTAATGAAATAGTACTGTAGTACAATCCTTATATAATCCATAATTAGTATAACAAGTACATTGTTGATACAACACTCAAATTACATAAACAACATAAGAACTCTAATCATTCCTCTTCATCTGTGGTAGTATCATAACTTGATTATTATCTAATAGCATCATTTGCGGCATAGTATGATGACTGGGACATAAGTTCGTGTAGTGTCCAAACTCCTTGCAAATGAAGCATTGTACATTTGAAACCATTTCCTTACCCTTGCAGTCACGTACTTTGTGCCCTTTTCCTCCACACTTATAACAGAATCCCATTCCTTTCAGGAAAGTTCCAGGGTGTTTCTTCCCATAGTTATCACATATGGGAAAATTCTTCTTTTCCCTCTTCCCTTTATCCATCTTTCTCTCCTCCATCCTTTTCTTCTCTTGCTTCCCTTCAAATCCATAGGACTCAGTAAACTCTTTACTTATCTTATAAACACATGATATTATTTCTTCATATGATGATAATACATGGGAGACTATTTATCTTATAAATTCTAGCTTAAGACCATGAAAGATATGATCCTTCTTTCTCTTTGGATCATGTGCATTTCTGGAGTTCTCATTCCTTCTACTGGGCGCCATTTCTAAACAATGGCATACACTAGATTAGTTTATGAATAACAATACCTAATCCCAAACTTGTAAAACACATAACATAAATTAAATAGTTTATGGATAAAATCCATAATCATAAAAAATGTTTTCTTTGAGTAAGTATATACTCATGAGCCCTTCATAATGGTTTGTAAATAAAATGAGAATTATCCTAAGAATATCCCCTAGGAGTGTTGTAACCAAGAGTGCAGCAAGGCCCATTGTCGTGCACCAATACCCGTTCGAGTCTAGCTTAAAGTGGTGTTTTCGGGTTTTACCCCTAGGTACATCTGTGTCAGAGCCGCCTCTACCTGCTCGTATCCAGACAGGGATATATTGCTCTGAAAACTCACAAAATCTCTAAAATACCAAAATTAGAAGAAGTTATTCTATACTAATCCTCAAAGTATATCTTAGGTCTATGTGATCTAATCAGAGTTTATCTAAATCTAGTTTCCAAGGTTATTACTAAACTTCCTCTGATACAAACTGTAACGCCCCGAACCCAGTTACTGAGAGTCGGTGCATTATTACATAACATTGGAATGATCACAAGAAAGATTAAATCT
The DNA here is from genome assembly GCA_963277665.1 of Viscum album. NCBI lineage: Eukaryota > Viridiplantae > Streptophyta > Magnoliopsida > Santalales > Viscaceae > Viscum > Viscum album. Next base: position 1,610,472,593 of record OY728140.1, read on the forward strand.
CGAAAGACTGATTGGTTTAGTATCCTTGTAAGCACTAGATATATTCATAAAGTCTTACATTACATCATAAAAATGAAAACTACAACAAAATATTTTCTTCATAGTCCACACTCATATCCCCACATACTATCCCTGCAGGTCATTCATAAATTACTTCTTCACATCCTGGGAAAAATAAAACATAGAAAAGGGGTGAGCTCACATGCCCAGTAAGGATAACAATATAGCGGAAACATTCATAAATAAGAATAAACATTTAAGGAAATGTATAACTAAAATAAAAGCCTTATAAACATGAACTTCAACATAGTATGGAAAAAATAAAATGAAATAATTCCATTTACTTATACACATGGATATTATACTAATCGAATAATCACATGAAATATCAATAACCACTTTCATAATTATGGAATGCATAATGTCAGACTATCATAACCACATAGCCAAGGCCTCGTGCCAAGACTACAAATAAGATTTTGCCAAGGCCTTGTGCCAAGACACTAGTTTGTCTCATGAGACCTACCGATGCATCGAGGATCTATAGCGGGCTCCACCCGTCACTTACTAAGTCAAATACATTCCCATATGAAAAGGCTTAAACATAACATAAACATTCGTATTAAAACTAGCATACGAAATGTCAACACTTTCTCCATAAACCATAAATGGTATAAAAATAACACATCCACAGTAAAACATATCACAAAACCTTCAATACAATAAAAATGTTTTGTGTCATAATAAATTAACTTCAAATAAGCCTAAAATCCATCAGAGGATGTTGACATAGGTGAAATCAAAACTATTTGAGAGAAATATCTCTTTTCTCGAAATCATTGAAAAGTCACACATTTTTAAAAGAGATTTTTGAATCAAAGTGTCCCATAAAACTTTGAAACATTTGAAAAGAAATATCATTTCAAAGACTTCATGTCTATATAAATAAATACTTAAAATCATTTTGAAAACATGGACATTAATTAAAAAGATTTAGAAAGATAAATCTTTAAAACATTTAAAATTATGATCTTGATAAAGAGTACCTTTCACAAATTCTTAAAATATTCATTTTGAAATCATTTAAAAGTAACATAATTATAAAATAAAACATTTACATTGAAAATATTCTTATAATCTTGTAAGGGAAGCTTTGAAGATTTTATAACGGCGGTAAATAGCCACACCTTCCGTATAAGTTAAAAAAAACATTCTTACCTTAAATTTGTCGAAAGGTTAAAAGTGCCTTGTTTGGAAAATGACGGAAAGATTACTTTAAAAACACATAAGGGTATAAATGACTTTAACCAATATTCTTTTTAAATAGTAAAAATGTTTTGAAATACATTTCTAAGAAAAATGGATGTGGATGATAAAGAAATCTCAGTAGATTATTACGTATAAACAACCTCGGATAATGAAGAGATTGCAAAATAAACCCTTACCTTGTACTTTTCCTTGGTTGAGGATAGTTTAACCTCCTGTATAATGGTGAAATAATTGTTATTAAACTATAAAAGAATCATATATATTAATATGATATCATATATGATCTTTTAACATTACTTTGTTAATAATATCTTAGTATTATCGTCGTTTCGGGTGTTAACTTACTCGTTTTCTTTTATATGTTTTGTTACATAAGCCATGTTTTTCATGGATAGGTTGTATCTAATTTATATCCATAATGATATCAAGTCCTAAAACATTATTTTTAAATCATCAAATGATAATTATACTTGAATGAATACGATGGAGAATGAATCTCATCGCGTTCGTGGAGACGGTAGTCCGTACGTACGCACGAGCGACAATATCATTCTTTTGATATTAAAATAATATATAATTGGATATTATATCATATATAAAGAATCATTATCATGTTATATTTATTATTTACATGAGTTAGACATCATTATTATACCCATCCAAATAATAATATATTGAATAACAATTACACCACGACATGGAGATGGTAAGCCGTACGTACGCACGTATGGTGACATGTTATTCAAAGGGTGGATAGAATAATGAATATGGTTGTACCATATTTATAATAACATCACAGTATATATAAGATACTGGAGTTATTATTTTATAATGGTAATAACAAAGAAAGAATAAGTGGAAGAAGAAATGAATTTGAAAAGGGTGGTGAAAACATTACCTCTTCTTCGGGTTCTTCCTTTTGATTTGATCAAAAGGGCTCCTTAGGTTGGCTTTCTGATCAAAATAAGGCCTCTAGTTTGTAGTGAGGGAAGTTTAGAGAGTATTTGGGAAGGGGTTAGCTGAACCAAAAGGCTATGAAGGTGTTAAGTAATGAGAAGTGGGAGTTCCCTTTTATAAGAGGGGTGAGGGGCACCTTTGGAAAAGCTAGAAATATTAATTTATAATAAATTCATATTCGTTTTATAATGGCTCTAAAGATGATTATTCAAAGGTCAAGGTGTATATAGGTCTAAAACCATTCAACCAATAGAATTTAGACAGGTTTGGGTTACTATATTAACCTTATCTTTTAGTTTTAACTCTTAGTTAATTAGTTTGACATTTACCATGTCACTTTGTATTTTTATATTATATAATTAATAAACTTTTTATATAAATCCAAGCGACCCCCAAGTGGTCCATTAATGATACCCCTATCATGATATAAGTCTCTTGGCCAAACCATAGATTTTTAAGAATTTAATATCAATTAATAATATAATATCTGTTTTAAAAACTCTTTTATGTCAATTTTGACACTATTCAATAGTTGATTTTTTTGAAACTCATAACAGAATGATTACTTCGACCAAAGTTAATTAAATCAATCCTAACATGTCATATTAACCTAGAAAGTTAGTTTAATTCATAAAAAGTCTCGAATTATATTTATTTGGGTATTTATAATATCAATTATTCTAATTGTTCACTATTATGGTAATTACTGCATCATCATTGTGTCATAAATAAATTAAATTATTTAATGTATAAAAATTACATATAAAATATAATTATGTAGGAAATATTATTAGATTTCTAATGTATATTTAAAATCGAATTTATCTTATGTATAACCCTTTATTTAAAATGTTTCAGTAAATAAACTTTGATTTTAACTCTTTTAACTCTTCTTTGAATTAAATAATAATAAATGTCCTAATCTAATCCAAGTGGACCTAAATGATAATATTTTCTTCCTAAGGTTCTTTTTGGTCGAGATATACTTGTCCAATAGAATTAGGACATGTGTTAGTGTAATATTAAAATCATTTTTACCCTTAATTACCCTATTTACTTTTAACCGTGGTAAATAAAAGTAAAAAGTTACTATTCACCCAAAAAAATAATTTCATCTCATTGAACCATATTTTACTTCTTGATATTAACCGTGTCTCTCGGATTTTCAAAATTTTAATCACAGAAGCGGTAAAATTAAGTTTTATGAAAAATTCAGTTTTTTAACTAACACTTAGTAGTTTCACTATTCATCAAAAATTGAAGTTTTTCAGAACAATGCCAAAATTTCACCCTAATCTATAATTGATATTCCTAATTCAAAAATGATGTCTATTTTAAAAAATTCCAAACATATAAGTTGCATTAATTAATTTTATAATTAATTCCCACTGTCACAACAAATAGCGTGTTTTTAAGAAACAATATATATCAAAAGATTGACACTTGTTTATGTCCGGTTTAATTGTAAAATTATGTAAAATGACCAAAATTGTATTAAATGGTAAAAATATATTCTAAATGCACTTTAAAACCACTCAAATTCAAAAAATTTCAATATAAATTATTTCGATTAAAAAGTTTTTTTTAATTAAAATTTAGTAATTTTCCCTATTCATCAAAATATAAGTGTTATCCGAAAAGTTCCAAAATTTCACCCTAGGATAAATTTGATATTCCGAATCCAAAAATGAATTCCATTTTGATAGATAAAATTTATAAAATTTCAACAAGTAAGTATTACTATTCATTACAGCTAGTTTAATTGGTTGTGGTGTGTGTTAGAACTCGAAGTTACGTACAACACACGCTACTGTATTATTCAAAGGAAAGCGTACCGTGGAAGCTTGGGATGTTTCATTTTAAATTTTTTTGATGTCCCCATTTAGTCAAAAAGTTTAAAATATTGTATTTAAAAAGGGTTCACTATTAAAAGTTGGTAAAAGTGCAATACTGAAAATGAATTTGTTCTTACATTATGTCTAAGAAACTTATAATATGGATTCTAAAATTATAAGGATTATATAAAGTTTAAAATTTAGTTAATATTATTCATAACCTCTTTTTAATGGCTTGTTTGGTAAATTATGGTGCGCTTGAACTCGGTGTTGCGTGTAGTACAAGTTATTGAATTATTTTGAAGAAATAACACACTATGAAATCTTGGGGTGTTACATTCTCCCCTCCTTCAATAAATTGTGTCCTCGCAATTTGAAATTGTTCTTCAAAAATAAAAGGTTGAATATAGAAAATATCTTTGTGGGAAAACCCACATCGGAAATTGGGTTAATAAAATTTAGTCTTAATAAGAGGAAAAGAGAAATGAAAGGGTCACCACCAAATTATGATCTCTATTCGGAGAACATTGGTGGCAATTAGACACATATAATTGGAGGAAAAACGTAAATATTTAAAGGTAGTTATTGAGGTCATCAATCACAAACAAGTGTAAAATTGAGGTCCTTAAATTCATCAATCTATGATGATTTGAAATACCATCGATTCAACAAAACATAAGGTATTAGGATAACACATTTTTGACGTTTCGAAATATCTTAGTTGAAATCCCATATTGAAAAATGAATTAATGAGGCCTCTATAAAGAGTGGAAAGTATGAAGATTACCGAAAATAAAACATACTAGGGTTCCATGTAGAAAAATATGGATATGGAAGAGAAATCTAACCATCAATTATCTGATGGAGAGTGTTAGAGAACATGGCTATGAAAAGGCCAACAATCCCAAAGCCATAAATTAGTGATGATTTAAGGTACCATCTAGGACAACATTTTTGTTCTAAGTTCCTTTTCTTAATGTTTAGGAATTTATTTATGATATTGGCTAAGATCATAAGGAGATATACTTACTTTATAATTAGTGTTTTATCCATTAATAAATTTCTACCAAAAACTGATCTTTCACTCTAAAAGATAATGGAACGTAAAAAAAAATTCTATTTATACTATTCATACAGGGTTCCAAAATAAATGAATTTATAATTCATCTACCATATCTTTTAAAAAAACTACATTATTTAATCCAGGACATCTCGTGGGCTAGTGGTAGGTGATACACCCTTGTCACCCTTCGGTTGCGGGTTCAAGTCTCGCGGCCTTGCCGGTCGCGACGGGTTGTCACTCGACCTCTGGGTTGTCTTTTTATGGCAATCCAAAATTAATCTCAAACTAGAATTTATCCAAAATACTTCTATCCAAACTCACAGTCCAACATTTATAATGAAGGCAAACATAATGTAGATCCTTTTTACCCCGTAATAGCATATGAATACCTTCATCATGTATTCTTTTAAAACACTGAAACATCCTGAATTACCATAATCCTTATTGATTACATTCATGCTCCCTTATTCCATATAGAATGCTAGATATACTTAATCAATCAAAAATGTTTTAAACCCCAACAATGATGGAATATACAAATCATTAATCAGCTTCAAGGTAGTCAAGAATATCCAATATAATTTATCCAAATCAATCATGTATTATTCTAAAATCACTACCTCGGTATCAGAACCATATTATGGTTTATCTTTCTCTCAACCTTATATTTTCCAAAAATTTAACCTGCTATTGAGTCACTTTTCATTGTTCCACACAATCTCAAGTTCTTAATGAAATAGTACTACAGTACAATCCTTATATAATCCATAATTAGTATAACAAGTAAATTGTTGATACAACACTCAAATTACATAATCAACATAAGAACTCTAATCATTCCTCTTCATCTGTGGTAGTATCATAACTTAATTATTATCCAATAGCATCATTTGCGACATAGTCTAATGACTGGGACATAGGTTTGCGTAGTGTCCAAACTCATTGAAAATGAAGCATTGTACATTTGAAACCATTTCCTTACCCTTGCAGTCACGTACTTTGTGCCCTTTTCCTCCACACTTATAACAAACTCTCATTCCTTTCAGGAAAGTTCCAGGGTGTTTCTTCCCACAGTTATCACATATGGGAAAAATATTCTTTTCCCTCTTCCCTTTATCCATCTTTCTCTCTTTCGTCCTTTTCTTCTATTTCTTCCCTTCAAAGCCATAGGACTCAGTAAACTCTTTACTTATCTTATCAACACATGATATTATTTCTTCATATGATGATAATACATGGGCGACTATTTCTCTTATAAATTCTGGCTTAAGACTATGAAATATATGATCCTTATTTCTCTTTGGATCATGTGCATTGCTGGAGTTCTCATTCCTTCTACTGGGCGCCATTTCTAAACAATGTCATACACTAGATTAGTTTATGAATAACAATACCTAATCCCAAACTTGTAAAACACATAACATAAATTAAATAGCTTATGGATATAATCCATAATCATAAAAAATGTTTTCTTTGAGTAAGTATATACTCATGAGCCCTTCATAATGGTTTGTAAATAAAATGAGAATTATCTTAAGCATATACCTCGGGAGTGTCGTAACCAAGATTGCAGCATGGCCCGTTGTCGTGCACCAGTTTCCGTTCGAGTCTAGCTCAAAGCGGTGTTTTCGGGTTTTACCCCTAGGTACATCTGTGCCAGAGCCGCCTCTACCTGCTCGTATCCAGACAGGGATGTATTACTCTGAAAACTCACAAAATCTCTACAATACCAAAATTCTAGGAAGTTCTTCTATAATAATCCTCAAAGTCTATCTTATAGTTATGTGCTCTAATCAGAGTTTATCTAAATCTAGTTTCCAAGGTTATTATTAAACTTCCTCTGATACCAACTGTAACGCCCCGACCCCAGTTACCTAGAGTCGGTGCATTATTACATAACATTGGCATGATCACAAGAAAGATCAAATCTCTAAAGACCGATTGGTTTAGTAGCCTTGTAAGCACTAGATATATTCATAAAGTCTTACATTACATCATTAAAATGAAACTACAACAACATATTTTCTTCATAGTCCACACTCATATCCCCACATACTATCCCTGAAAGTCATTCATAAATTACTTCTTCACATCCGGGGAAAAATAAAACATAGAAAAGGGGTGAGCTTACATGCCCAGTAAGGATAACAATATAGCAGAAACATTCATAAATAAGAATAAACATTTAAGGCAATGTATAACTAAAACAAAAGCCTTATAAACTTGAACGTCAACATAGTATGGAAAAAATAAAATGAAATAATGCCATTTACTTATTCACATAGATATTATACTAATCAAATAATCACATGAAATATCAATAACCACTTTCATAATGATGGAATGCATAATGCCAGACTATCATAACCACATAGCCAAGGCCTCGTGCCAAGACTACAAATAAGATTTTGCCAAGGCCTTGTGCCAAGACACTAGTTTGTCTCATGAGACCTACCGATGCATCGAGGAGCTATAGCGGGCTCCACCCGTCACTTACTAAGTCCAATACATTCCCATATTAAAAGGTTTAAACATAACATAACCATTCGTATTAAAACTAGCATATGAAATGTCAACACTTTCTCCATAAACCATGAATGGTATAAAAATAACACATCCACAGTAAAACATATCACAAAACATTCAATACAACACAAATGTTTTGTGTCATAATAAATCAACTTTAAATAAGCCTAAAATCCATCAAAGGATGTTTACATAGGTGAAATCAAAACTATTTGAGACAAATATCTCTTTTCTCGAAATCATTGAACAGTCACACATTTTTAAAAGAGATTTTTGAATCAAAGTGTCCCATACCACTTCGAACTTTTGAAAAGAAATATCATTTAAAAGAATTAATGTCCATATAAATAAATCATTAAAATCATTTTGAAATCATGGACATTAATTAAAAATATTTATAAAGATAAATCTTTAAAACATTTAAAATTATGATCTTGATAAAGTGTACCTTTCACAAATTCTTAAAATATTCATTTTGAAATCATTTAAAAGTCACATAATTATAAAATAAAACATTTACATTGAAAATATTCTTATAAACTTGTAAGGGAAGCTTCGAAGATTTTTTAACGGCGGTAAATAGCCACACCCACCGTATAAGTTAAAAAAACATTCTTACCTTAAATTTGTCGAAAACTTAAAAGTTCCTTGTTTGGAAAATGACAGAAAGATTCCTTTAAAAACACATAAGGGTATAAATGACTTTAACCCATATTCTTTGTAAATAGTAAAAATGTTTTGAAATACATTTCGAAGAAAAATGGATGTGGATGATAAAGAAATCCTAGTAGATTATTACGTATAAACAACCTCGGATAATGAAGAGATTGCAAAATAAACCCTTACCTTGTAATTTTCCTTGGTTAAGGGTAGTTTAACCTCCTGTATAATGGTGAAATATTTGTTATTAAATTATACAAGAATCATATATATTAATATGATATCATATATGATCTTTTAACATTGCTTTTTTAATAATATCTTAGTATTATCGTCGTTTCGGGTGTTAACTTACTCGTTTTCTTTTATATGTTTTGTTACGTAAGCCATGTTTTTCATGGATAGGTTGTATCTTATTTATATCCAGAATTATATCAAGTCCTAAAATATTATTTTTAAATCATCAAATGATAATTATACTTGAATGGATACGATGGAGAATGAATCTCATCGCGTTCGTGGAGACGGTAGTCCGTACGTACGCACGAGCGACAATATCATTCTTTTGATATTAAAATAATATATAATTGGATATTATATCATATATAAAGAATCATTATCATGTTATATTTATTATTTACATGATTTACACATCATTATTATACCCATCTAAATAATAATATATTGAATAACAATTACACCACGACATGGAGACGGTAAGCCGTACGTACGCACGTATGGTGACATGTTATTCAAAGGGTGGATAGAATACTGAATATGGTTGTACCATATTTATAATAACATCACAGTATATATAAGATACTGGATTTATTATTTTATAATGTTAATAAAAAATAAAGAATAAGTGTAAGAAGAAATGAATTTGAAAAAGGGTGGTGAAAACATTACCTCTTCTTCGGGTTCTTCCTTTTGATTTGACCAAAATAGCTCCTTAGGTTGGCTTTATGATCAAAATAAGGTCTCTAGTTTGTAGTGAGGGAAGTTTAGAGAGTATTTGGTCAGGGGTTAGCCGAACCAAAAGGCTATGAAGGTGTGAAGTAATGAGAAGGGGGAGTGCCCTTTTATAAGAGGGGTGAGGGGCACCTTTGGAAAAGCTAGAAATATTAATTTATAATAAATTCATATTTGGTTTATAATGGCTCCAAAGATGATTATTCAAAGTTCAAGGTAAGTATAGGTCTAAAACCATTCAACCAATAGAATTTATACAGGTTTGGGTTACTATATTAATCTTATATTTTAGTTTTAACTCTTAGTTAATTAGTTTGACATTTACCATGTCACTTTGTATTTTTATATTATATAGTTAATAAACTTTCTATATAAATACAAGAGACCCCCAAGTGGTCCATTAATGATACCCCTATTATGATATAAGTCTCTTGGCCGAACCTTAGATTTTTAATAATTTAATATCAATTAATAATATAATATCTTTTTTAAAAACTCTTTTATGTCAATTTTGACACTATTCAAAAGTTTATTTTTGTGAAACTTATAACAGAATTATTACTTCGACCAAAGTTGATTAAAGAAATACTAACATGTCATATTAAACTAAAAAATTAGTTTAATTCATAAAAAGTCTCGAATTATATTTATTTGGGTATTTATAATATCAATTATTCTAATTGTTCACTATTATGGTAATTACTGGATCATCATTGTTTCATAAATAAATTAAATTATTTAATGTCTAGAAATTAAAAATAAAATATCATTATGTAGGAAATATTATTATCTTTCTAATTAATATTTAAAATAGAATTTATCTTATGCATAACGCTTTATTAAAAATATTTCAGTAAATAAACTTTGATTTTAACTCTTTAAACTCTTCTTTGAATTAAATAATAATAAATGTCCTAATCTAATCCAAGTGGACCTAAATGATAATAATTTATTCCTAAGGTTTTTTTTGGTCGAGATACACTTTTAAAATAGAATTAGGACATGTGTTAGGGTAATATTAATTTTATTTTTACCCTTAATTACCCTATTTACTTTTAGCCGTGGTAAATAAAAGTAAAAAGTTACTATTCATCAAAAAAATATTTTCATCTCATTGAATTATATTTTACTTCTTGATATTAACCGTGTCTCTCTGATTTTCTAAATTTCAATCACTGAAGCGGTAAAATTATGTTTTATGAAAAAATTAGTTTTTTAACTACCACTTAGTAGTTTCACTATTCATCAAAAATTGACGTTTTTCAGAACAATGCCAAAATTTCACCCTAAGATATAATTGATATTCCGAATTCAAAAATGATGTCTATTTTAAAAAATTCCAAACATATAAGTTGCATTAATTAATTTTAAAATTAATTCCCACTGTCACAACAAATAGCGTGTTTTTAAGAAACAATATATATCAAAAGATTGACACTTGTTTATGTCCGGTTTAATTGTAAAATTATGTACAATGACCAAAATTGTATTAAATGGTAAAAATATATTCTAAATATACTTTAAAACCACTCAAATTCGTAATTTATCAATATAAATTATTTCGATTAAAAAAGTTGTTTTTAATTAAAATTTAGTAATTTTCACTATTCATCAAAATATAAGTGTTATCCGAAAAGTTCCAAAATTTTAACCTAGGATAAATTCGATATTCCGAATCCAAAAATTAAGTCCATTTTGAGAGATAAAATTTATAAAATTTCAAAAAGTAGGTATTACTATTCATAACAGCTAGTTTGATTGGTTGCGGTGTGTGTTAGAACTCGAAGTTGCGTACAACACACGCTACTGTATTATTCAAAAGAAAGCGTATTGTGGAAGCTTGGGATGTTTCATTTTAAATTTTTTTGATGTCTCCATTTAGTCAAAAATTTTAAAATATTGTATTTAAAAAGGGTTCACTATTAAAAGTTGGTAAAAGTGCAATACTGAAAATGAATTTGTTCTTACATTATGTCTAAGAAACTCATAATATGGATTCTAAAATTATAAGGATTATATAAAGTTTAAAATTTAGTTAATATTATTCATAACCGCTTTTTAACGGCTTGTTTGGTAAATCATGGTGCACTTGAACTTAGTGTTGCGTGTAGTGCAAGTTATTGAATTATTTTGAAGAAATAACACACTATGAAATCTTGGGGTGTTACATCCAAACAAGTTTGGATTCCGAAATTCTAACTCTTTTCTTGTTTTTAGGAAGATAAAGGAAGTATCAAAAACAATACATGATACATGGATAGTGGATGTTCCCAGAATATGTCTGGTAACAAAATCTATTTCGAAAAGATTATCAAGACGAAAGAAGGAAAGGTAACTTTTAGAGATAATGATCAGGGAGAAATTGTTGGTATAGGTAATATTGTTCTTCTTGGTAAAACTTTGATTTCAAACTTTTTATTTGTTAAGGGTCTTAAACAAAACCTCATTAGAATAATTCATTTATGTGATGAAGGATACCTTGTGAATTTTAGGAATGATAAATGCTTAGTTCACAATTCCAAGGAAGAATTTATTCTCTCAGCCAATAGGCAAGAGAATGTTTACACTATGAACTTAGAAGAACTCAAGATCCAAGACCTACCTTGCCTTAGTGAAATGGAAGATCATTCTTTGTTATGGTATAAAAGACTAGGTCACTGTAATCTTAGGAACTTATGTAAACTCTCTAAGAAGAAACGAGTTAAGGATATACCGGAGCTTAGATTCGATTCTTCTAAATTTTGTGATCCTTATCAATATGGAAAGCAACATAAATCTAGTTTTAAATCAATTGGTGAAGTCTCAATAACTGATGCATTACAGTTAGTGCACATGGATCTTTTTGGACCAACAGAAACTAGAAGCATTGGAGGCAAATACTATGTGTTTGTTCTAGTTGATGATTACACTAGATTTACATGGGTCTATTTTCTAGCAAATAAGTCTGAAGCTTTTATTTATTTCAAAAGTTTTAGAGACCAAGTTGAAAATGAGAAAAACCTTCCACTGAAAACTATTCATAGTGATCATGGAGGAGAATTTCAAAATTCTGATTTTGAAACTTTTTGTAGTAGAAAAGGCATTATGCACAAATTTTCATCACCTAGAACTCCTCAACAAAATGGTGTAGTTGAAAGAAGAAATAGAATTATTCAAGAGATAACTAGAACCATGTTGAGTGAGTATTCTATAGCTAGACACTTCTGGGTTAAAGCTGTAAGTACTTCTTGTTATACTATAAATCGAGTTTTGATTAGAATGTTTCTTAATAAAACTCGTTATGAGTTATGGAGTGGTAGAAAAATTAGACTTTCCTACTTCAAGGTTTTTGGTTGAAAGGTATTCATCCTGAATACTAAAGATAATCTACACAAATTTGCACTAAAATCTGATGAAAGAATTTTCTTAGGCTACTCCACAACTTCTAAGGCTTATAGAGTTTTCAATAAAAACCCTTGTATTGTTGAAGAAACAGTGCATGTAAAATTTGATGAATCTGATCCATTTATTTTTAAACCATCCCAACCTAAATCCTCAGATGTGTTTTCAAAAACTGATTATCAACCTTTGATAGAAGATCCTTCTAATAAGGAAAATGTTCAAGAAGATACTTCTGAAACATTTACCTCAGACTTTCTACCCTATGTTGATGAACAGGTTTTACAAAACCCAAACCAGGTATTCCTTAAGAATCATCCCAGTGATAGTATCATTGGTGATGTAAATCAACCTGTAAGGACCAGAAGTTCCTTGAGAAATGAAGTAGAACATCTAGCATTTCTTTCCCAATTGGAACCAAAAAGCACTGATGAAGCTTTAGGTGATGATGATTGGATTAAATCCATGCAAGATGAACTAAATGAATTTGAAAGGAATAAAGTCTGGACCTTGGTTGAAAGACCTAAGGGAAATTATGTTATTGGAGTAAAGTGGGTCTTCAGAAACAAGTGTGATAAAAATGGAGTCATTGTAAGAAATAAAGGTAGACTAGTTGCTAAAGGTTATAATCAACAAGAGGGAACATACTATGAAGAAACCTATGCTCCAGTATCTAGACTTGAATCTATTCGTATTTTACTTGCATTTGTAGCATTCTTCAATTTTAAACTTCTTAAAAAGGATGTGAATTGTGCTTTTATTAATGTTTATGTTCAAGAGGAAGTTTTTTTTGAACAACCTCCTGGATTTGAAGACACAAAATACCATGATCATGTTTTTAGACTTACCAAAGCTTTGTATGGCCTTAAACAAGCCCCACGAGCTTGGTATGATAGACTTACAGGATTTTGGATTCAAAATAACTATGTTAAGGGAAATGTAGATCCAACCCTTTTTATAAATAAAGATAATAAAAATGTTTTGATTGTCCAAATTTATGTTGATGACATCATATTTTGTTCAACTCATCAATATTTAACTGATTCCTTTGCAAGTCTAATGAAATCTGAGTTTGAAATGAGTATGATGGGTGAGTTAACTTTTTCCCCTGGTTTTCAAATTTCTCAAAAACCATAAGGAACCTATATATATCAATATAAGTATATTAATGATCTTTTAAAAAATTATGGATATGACAAAACTAAGAGTATAAGTACTCCCATCGGTACCACAAATTCTTTAGATCTTGATGAAGTTGGGAAACCAGTATATCAAACATCTTTTAGAGGTATGATAGGAATCCTACTATACTTGACTGCTAGTCAACTAGACTTGATGTTTTCAGTATGCTTATGTGCGAGATATCAATCCAATCCTAAGTAATCTCACTTAAAGGTAGTGAAAAGAATTTTTCGCTGCTTAAAGGGAACCATGGATCTAGGATTATTTTATACTTCTGGAAATGATTTTGTTTTAAAAATATTTTCGGATGCTGACTTTGGTGGATGTATAATGGATAGAAAGAGTACATCCGGAACTTGTCATTTCTTAGGAGATTCTTTAGTTTCTTGGTCATGCAAGAAGCAACACTCAGTAGCACTATCCACTGCTGAAGCAGAATATGTAGCAGCTAGAAGTTGTTGTGATCAAGTGTTGTGGATGCAACACACACTCACAGGCTATGGCTTGAGTTTTACAAAGACTCAAATTTTGTGTGATAACACAAGTGCCATTTCCCTTAGTAAAAACCCTTCACATCACTCTCGTGCAAAGCACGTAGATATTAGGCATCACTTTCTTAGGGATCACACACTTAAAGGAGATATCATTCTTCAATTTATCGGGATGCAAGATCAGCTTGCTGATATTTTCAATAAATCATTACCCTCTGATAGATTTGAATACATTAAATAGAAGTTAGTAATGATAATTGTAAGTTAATCCTTCTTCATTAACTTCTTGTTGAACAATTCTCATTATAGTAATAAACTCCTTCTCAAAGGGGGAGTACATTTACATGTTAGCTTAATCAATTTTTTTCCCCCGTTGACAGTTTTCTTTTCAAACTTATGTAACTAAATTTTTCTTAAAATTTTTTTGAAAAATTCTCGGAATGGATATTTTCGGAATGGAAATTTCGGAATGGAAATTCTCAAAATAGAGATTCTTGAAATAGAAATTTTCGGAACTGAAATTCTCGAAATAAAAACTTTCGGAATGGAAATTTTCAGAACTTAAATTTTCGTAATGAAAATTTATGGAACCGATGTTTCCGTGATGGATTTTTGTTCCTATAATTTTTGTAATGAATTTTCCGTAATGATAATTTTTCTAATGAACTTTCATAATGAGGTTTTTTTTGTAATGATTTTTTTCGTTTTTAAATTCATTTCATCAAGAAGAATATTACCAATTATGAACAATCTTCCTATCCAATCCGAAAGGTATGATTTCCTTAAATTTTTGTAATCATTTTTTTGCTTGCTGGTATTTTCTTGTGTTTTAAAATTATTCGGATTCAAGTTTCCTTAAATTTGAATGTTTTTCTTAAAACCTCAAAATATCGGAGTCAAGTTTTCCTTGCGAGAATGTTCTCAACCGTCATATCAGATCAAAATTTTTTTCAACCGTTAGATGGTTTTTGGAAGACCAAAGTTCACCTCCATCCCCTATATAAAGCGGACCCCAAGACTCATCCCATATCAGTTTTTCAAAGCTTTCACGTCTCAAAGCCCTGCTGCTCTTCTTAAGTCCGGTTCCGATCTTTGCAAAGTTGTTCTGAATCTTTCAAATATCTCAGTTCCAAATGTTTGTTGAAGCAACATCCCAAGATATGTTTACCTCAAAACCAATCTCAATGTTGTTAGTTTTCAGGGAAAGGTTATTTAATCTGTATTTCTATAAGTTTGATTCCCTTATATCAAAGAATATTAGATTGAATGGGTGGGAGGATGTTTTCTTAGCAAATTCAGATAAACAAGATCTAGTTTATACTGATTTGTTGTTTGAGTTCTATGAGTCTATTTCCTTCCAAAAGTAAGATGGCAGAGACTTCTTTTCATTAAAGTCTTATGGGAAGACTTACAAGTTATCTTACACCAAGTCTGCGAGCTTGGTTGGTTTATCCTATGAAGTGGAAGCTGAGTTTTTCTCACATAAGCTTCCAGATGTGCAAGGAAGTTTCAACAAAGTGAAGGCATTAAAATGTCTTGGACTTAAGGATGTTACGACTACTAAGATTTCTCATCTCACTCTAAAAAATATAATTCTATAGCTATGGGTACAAGGTTTTCTCGTACCAAGAAGGGGTGACAAGGTTAATCTGAAGAAAAGTGATATCTATGTCTTAGATTTCTTGGTAAATCTAAGAAAGATAAATTTGATGAGGCATGTTCTGATTAAGATCAAGAACATCAAGGAAGGAAACCTAAGAGCTCAGATAATCATGTTCCATGCCTTACTATCTAAGCAGATAGTTCGGTGTTTAGAATCCTTCAAGGTTTCATGCAAATCAAAAGTCTGGAAGTGTAAGATTATGCTGGTAAGTGATGATACTTTGAAGAGGATGAAGATGGGTTTTTCTAGTAAATCCGAATAATTATACCCTCTATCTATGGAATAGGTTGAGGCAGTTCAGAAAGATACACAGACTCCGGAACCATCTAAAAATGCAAGGAAGAAGAGAAATATTAAGTAAGTGGTTGTTGGTGAAGAAAATAACAAGTCTAAGGAAACTCAGTATGCTCCCCCCAAACCAAAGAAACAGAAAGATTATCCGGATGAAGTTGCTGCGAATTGGAGGGAAGACAAAGAGAAGAGGAAAGAAGGGGATCCACAATTTGGATTGGACCCTACTGAGGCTAAGGCCTTAAGAGAAAGAACTGCTGATCGGTTAGAGAATCAAGAGAAATAAAAGAAGATGAAAAAGAAGTTATCTAAAACTGAAGTAGTGAAATCTTTGCTAAAAGCTACAGAGTTAGCTTCTGAGCAGATTCTGGTTCCAGAAACCTTCTTTATTGAACCATTACCAGAGACTCCTGGTAAAAAGTACTTCACTCCGGAAAAATATAATGGTGAATAACTGGTTGTTGAAGAAGAAAAAATAGCTGGAGAAGAAGTATAGGAAGAGGTTGAAGAAGAAGAAGAAGAAGAAGAGGGAAGTGAATATTTGGATGCATTGATCAAGCAAGTAAAGGATTATCAAGATAATGCAGAATCCGCAAAGTTAGTTACTCTAGGAAAGGGAGTTGAGGAAGATAGTAAGGATGATGATAAGCAACAGCAAGAAGAAGAAAATGTTTTGTATGATGAGTAAGAATCCTAAGATAATGATTTTAAAGAGGAAGGAGTAGAAAAGGAGAAACTAGATTAAGATCAGATTATTCAAGTTTCTGAATCTGAGGAAGAATATCCTAATGAAGAACCCATTATGAAATCTGACAAAGGGAAGAAATTTCTGATGGACACACCAATAAAAGATATTATCAGGAAAAAAGAAGTTGGTGGTTCTTCTAAAATGAATTTGGTGCATATTGAGGAAGAGAAATATCCAAGAAAGTTATCTGATTCGGAGTCATCAGTTCATGGTCACGATTTTGTGGTTGAATCTCTGAAGAAGATGGTGGACACCATTCCAATTTTTCTAACTATAGATTCTAAATTCCAGATGCTGCAACAGAGTATAAATCAGAAATCGGATTCCTTAACCATGGTCATGGAAAAGTTTATAAAGATTGAGGCCGAAAATAAAATCTCTCTTATCAATTATGATGTACATAGAAATTATTGCAGCAAAATAACATTGTGGTCTAAGAAAGTTGAAGAATACTTGGCTGTGTATGATAATTTTCAGAATGAGGTGAAAGATGCATTTCACACCGAGGATAAAAAGATTAAGAATATTCAAGATGAGCTGATTGTTGAGAAGAGTTCTCGGAGTCAACAAGTGAAGGAACTGAATGATAATACTAACTCTCTTGCTCAAAATTTTATAAGCGATAGAAATCTTCGGATTGAGCTTGAGAAAATACTGGAAAAGAAAGATGAGTTAATAAAGATGCAAAAAGAAGCCATCGAGGCTCAGGAAGAAGATTTGAAAGCCCAAGAAGAAAAGAAAAAATCCTTGGAGAGGCAAGTTGAGGAAGACCAAAGAGACTTGAAGAAGCTCAAAACTTTGTTAAATAAGCTAATCCCAAAGGAAAAGGAAGACAAATAAATCCACTCCAATCTTTTTTTGTATTTGTCTTTCTTTGTAAAATTTTCTCAACTCTAATAAAAATTTGGTTGGTTGTATCTTGTTATATACTAATGTTTCAGGTACCATATTTTCTTTTCCATTCCCTTCAATTATTTTTGAAAATCACAAATGGGGAGAAGGAAGAAGAACTACTCCTAAGGGGTAGAAGGAAAAAAGAACCACTAAAAAGAGGAGAAAGAAAAATTTCAAATGAAGAATAAAGATTTCTAAGTAAAGATATCCTTAAAGTAAGGGGGAGTTGCTCACTACGAATTTTTTCATTCCCATGATAATGAAAACTCCACTCCAGAAATTCAGAATACAATCCTTAGAGTTTCAATGCCTAAGGGGGGATTAGTTTTATTCACTTTCATCCATAAACAAATAAATATAAGTTTTAATTTCAAAGTCTAATGAAATTTTTCAAAGTCCTTATATTCTCTTTCATAAGGATGTTTGTTCTTTCCAAAAAGGGGGAGATTTTTGAGTCAATAAGATTTTCCTTATGATTTTTCCATTCCTTCTTGTATTGAAAATCACAAACACCTTATACTTAAGCAAATATATATTTTACCTCCATAAAGAAAATTTTCTTCTTTAAGGAAATTTACCCTAACCTAGATTTTCTTATAAATATCAATATTTTTCTTAAGTACAAAAACCGGATTCATACCCAAAACCCCGAAATCATATAATGTCAAGAAATAGAGTATTCTGTTTTTAGGATCTGACTTCTGGATGTGAACTGTAATAAATTTCCACTCTGAATTCTGAATGTGAACTGTAAAAAAGTTCCACTCCGAATTCTGGATGTGAACTATAATGAAGTTCCACTCCGAATTCTGGATACAAACTTTCATCAGTTTGACTCCGAACTCTTATGAAGTTCGACTCCAAACTTTCATGAGTTTGACTCTGAACTCTTATGAAGTTTGACTCCAAACTTTCATGAGTTCGACTCCGAACTCTTATGAAGTTTGACTCCGAACTTTCATGAGTTTGACTCTAAACTCTTATTAAGTTCGACTCTGAACTTTCATGACTTTGACTCTGAACTCTTATGAATTTCGACTCCAAACATTCATGAGTTTGACTCTAAACTATTATGAAATTCAACACTGAACTTTCATGAGTTCGACTCCAAACTCTTATGTAGTTCGACTCCGAACTTTTACTAGTTCGACTTTGAACTCTGCATGTTCAGATTATGAACTCTGGTGAAACCAGACTCCGAATTTCCTTATAAATTCAGACTTCGGACTTCTACATATTTCAGGATCCGAATTCGTATAGAACAGAATGCGAACATTTTTTAACATAGACTCCAAATTCCATTTTGGTTAGACTTCGAACTTTTATTTACTTACATTCTGAATTCTAGTTTTGATTATGCATACACTTGTTTCATTATAAAACAATGTCGTGCTTTTAGTTACACATGTTTTTTTATAAAACTATGTCGTCCATTCTATTTCTAATTAACCGTTGGTTTAGTGAAATGTGTACAGGTCCCTCTGAAATTCAAGGAAAATATGACTGTTGGAGGAGGGATCCATTCATTCCAACCGATCCTATAAATAGGAGCTCATTTGAAAGAGCTCAATAACAAGTTGATCACTCTAGAGAACACACATTGTTAAGGTGATTTCTAGAGAGAGAAGATTTTCATGATTTTTGCATACTGAACTGCTCGTTCAGATTGCTTTGTGTGACTCTGAATGTTGGTGATTACATTCGAGGGCTTCCGAGGATAGGAAGAAAGAGGTGCTGAATACATTGAAGTTCGAGGGCTTCCTTGCTGAGGAAGACAGAGGTTCCAACTACCTTGAAGTTGAGGGCTTGTGGGGATAGCAAGACAGAGACTCTGATCTTCATATCGAGGTCTTACCCAGGTGTGGGAAAGACAGACTTGCTTGAAAGTATAAATCAAGGGACCTTTATCCAAGGTTTTTGGATACCCTTCTCTTTGGGTCAAAAGACTTATATCTTGTTACTTGTAGTTTTACTACTTGATTTTACACTGTATTGTGTATTGTAAGGAAAGTATAATCTACTTATATTTCCTTACACTTTTACTCTGATTAATTTAGATTCTATACGCTTTAAGGTAGAATCTCACTTTGTGAACTTTGATTAAGTTTCAATTTTCGGATACATATTTATGGAACCTATTTTCGGAATCACTTTCTAGATTCAAGCAAGTGGATAGAACTAGAAGTTTATAACTTCATACCTTTTTCCAATTCTCCAGTTGGTGTTAGAGGTGTTGTGAATTTTCTTAGTTTTACTTTGTTAAACTTAGATCTTTCCTTGTTTAAGGAAATTTTTAAAGTGTAAAATTAACCCCCCCCCCCTCTTGTATATTGAGCATATACATTGTTATTTCGATCCTACAAATTCAACCATATATTTTCATAAGTTTTTTGATCCTATTAATTACCATCAATTTAATGGAAAGGTTTTATCTTATTATATTAAATACTAATTTTTTTAATAATATATTATCGGTCTTGCGTATTATGCAATCTATAGAGGAAAGTAAGTATTTCATGTAAGACTAGATAACCATGGTGTTCTATGTAGATAGATATAAAATTTATGTTGCATGTAACATAATTTTAAATTGGTGTTTCATATAAAGCGATATAGGAACAAGAATTTAATTTATTCAAAAATGAAAATATTATAAGGTCTTTTGGTGATAAATAATACAAGACTTAAATAGGGTTCAAATATCAATAAATTATTTTTTATATAAGTTTATTTATTGTTCCAATAATCCATATAATCCACTTGTTAAAATAACAATGTCATTAATCTCGGAAATTTTATGTTTTAACATACACAATGTTAACCTAAAGAATATTTAATGACCAAAAGCTTTTAATTACTTGATGTCCCCAAATTATGACTCACCCCAATTAGAGATTTACTTAGATATTTAGATGGTTAGTAATATAGTTTATGATGTATATGGTGATTAGATAAAAATAAAAGAATATGAATGAAATAAGGAAAGACTTGTGTGCCGAACACACACATGAGTAGTGAATAAAGTTAAACACAGACTTTAGATTGAATGGTGGAGTGAAATAGAAAGGGTTTTCAAATTAATTTAAGCATTTAAAAAAAACTAAAATACATTAAAAAAATTATTCATGTGATATAATATTAAGATACTTTCATTAATATTTTAAAAAATTATAACTCAAACACTTATGAGATTACAAATAAAGGAGAACGCAAAAGAATATGAAAAATAATGAAGGGAGGAAAGGTCTATAAAGTGGAAACATGAGTTTCTAGGTACTCCAAGGACTTTATCAAATATTTGGTCATGCTAATGTATCTTTCTATGTTCTAAAATACCAACCTCCTATAAGGAAAAGAGAGGAGTGTATTTATTTACTAAGGTAGTGTATAGTTTACATTCCAAAATTTCCCCTTAAGTTGGATTGACCATTTTACATTATCGATACATAAATATTGAGAAATATTATTATTCAAATCTTTATATATGGATATTGAAATTACTCTCTCAAAATATGGTTTCCATTTTATGTTTTGAGTTATAGTTATGGATGCTTTACTAAACCATATTCTGTTGTCCAGAATCATCTTAAATTTTTACATAGCATAAATTTAAATTCATTTATAAATATAATTATTCCCTAAAATCTGAACCATTTATTCTTAAAATTTTCAAACATGTATATTTACTTTCTTACAATAAAATACATTCCAATTGGGAATTAATATTGGGACAAATGTTAATAATTGTGGTATACTTTCAAATCCCAACCCAAATTGTGGTCTAGAGTTTCATGCATCAATTGGGCCATTATTGGTTCAGTTGGGACTTAAAATTTTTAACCAAGAAGTATTTCTATATCCTTGAACATATTGTGGAGTTTCATAAAATTTTAGATTCTGTATTGAGTCTATAAATCCAATCAACTTGGCTAGTCTAGTTTTCATCAAAAATTTGTTTGGTATATTTCTGTGGCCCATATGGCCCGTCAAAGAGATGAATTGGGAAATTCTCCAATTTTATATTTTTTTATTAATTTTAATAATGAATTAAAAAATAATCACACAATTTGGATAAGTAGAGAAGGAGTTTTGATTAAAATAGTAAATTGACTCGATTCTAGGTTAATTTAAATAATGCTGAAATTTTATATTTACTATTAAAATATGGTATTTCACACCAATTATGAACTTTTACTTGAAAATAAGTTAAGGGGGTACATAAAAAGTTATGAATAAATTAATTAAATCTGTAACTAAGTGCCAAATTCATACTGCAATCCTTTTTAGAATCATGAGGTAAATTGAGAATCCCAATCCATACCAATTAACCTCAGAACTCCATATAGGTGCACAACCTCATACACAGAACATTTTTCCAAAACATCCTTCATACCCAACTCCTTAATCACAAGGAATTGAAATTTCTTTATCTATTAATACACTATTACCCAGAGATCATCACATCCTACCTGATATTGGGGTAATCCTATGATGAATTCCACTAATATGTTGTCCCATTTCCAATTAGGAACTTTCAATGGATGAAACAAACCACTAGGAACATTTTGTTTTTCCCATACAAACTATTTGAACATCCATTGAGCTAAAAACTCTTCCACTTCCTATTTTTTCTAATGCCACAAAAATAGTGTCTTCAAGCTAGATTACATCTTTTATACTCTAGGGTGTATAACTAAAGGTGAGATATGAAACTCTTGAAGTAATATATCTTGCACATAACCACTATAAAAAAAAATTACCCCTAAAAAAATATCCAATTCCATTCATCCTCTAACCATAATTATGGGTCATCACCATGGAAAACACATCCCCACATCACCTCCATCTTTAATTCTCCCCATTGAGACTTTCTCCCTACTACATCAAATAAGAGTAGACTTTCATCTGAGAAAAATAACCTACATCATCAATCACCCTTTCATCTTAGTGTAGGGATACCTACTCCTCCATCATCCACCAAGATCTTTTAACTCTTGGATAAAATCCTTCTATGACTTCTTTCTCTGTGCATCAGCCAAGACAATACCATTTCCTAATATATAGTATATCTATAAGTCATAATCCTCAAAAAAATCCCATCAACCTCTGTTATAACATATTCAGGTTACACTGAGAAAAGATATACCTCAATATCTTCATATTTGTGATGACCAATGAGAGTTTTACAATGAGGTAATTTCTCCAAAAATTCAGTAAAAATACTATTGATGCTAACTCTAGATCATGGGTAGTGTAGTTACACTCATGGGGGAATAATTTCCTATAACTATAAGAGATCACATCCTTTTACTACATCCCAATTCTTACCAAGCCTAGGTTGGAATCATTATATAACACCTCAAACATCACCCCTTCCTCTCAAAACTAGATCACAAAAGAACTAATAAATTTCTCTTTTGGGTAGTAAAACACTACCTGTCACAAATTAGTCCATATGAAATCATGGTTATTCTTGGTTAGGGATATTAGTGGGGGAATATCCATGAGAAATTAGATAATAACCTTTTTTAATATCCCATAATACTTAGGAAACTATAAAACTATACCACATTCATGGGTTATACCAAAGAAAAATTGCCTTGATTTTCAATGGGCCTATGGCCATGCCCTAATAGGACACCACATAATCAAGGAAATGTACCTCTTGATTCCAAAACATAAACTTAGAAAACATTATATATATCTATTGGCATATAAGGACTTGAATGACTACTCTAATATGATCAGCATACTACTCTTATGACTTCAACTAAATCAATATTTCATTGATGAACATGACTACATAATGGTCTAGGAACTTTGAAAAAGAGAGTTCATGATTCCCATGAACATAGCTGGTGTTTTAATAACAAAGAATGAGATTACTATGATCTTTAAGTAACCATAACTATACCCAAATATATTATTTGAGATATCATCATCCTTCACCCTCAATTGGTGATACCCAGATTGCAAATAAATCTTATAAGACAACATGCCCCTCTTAATATTCCAAAATGATCATTTATCCTTTATAAATGGTTATGATTCTTGATTGTCACCTAGTTCAACCTCCAGTATTCTCTCTATAAACTCAAACTTCCATATTTTTTCTTATATAATAACACTTTATCACCCAATGGAAACACACTAAGTAGGATGAAACCCTTATATATAAGATCATCTTTATGAATCCTTGACTCCCACAACTCTAAGGGGGAATCTAGTAAGTATCCATTGAAATTAGACAAGTGTCTAGATAAAAATATATATTGAACTCAAGATCACATCGAGGTGGTAATGTCACAACCTCCTAGGGAAATCATACGGAAATTCTATGAATACCATGAGAACTTCCACTATCCCAGTATCTTCTAATTTAACAGAAAACTCATCCATCAAAGAAAGAAGGGGCTTCATGAATCTACTAACCACATTTCAACCCCACTCACTAAGTAAAACTACACACTATTCATCCTCATCTAATAAAATAACCCTCCTCTAGAAGCATTGGTAACAGAACACATGGATAATAACCAATCAATATTGTGGATGACACAATAAGGTTATATCTATAGTAATAAAAGATACACACAAGACTAATGTTTCTCCATAATAAGTATACACCCCTTCACACATCAAAAAAACTACTATAACCTTCAATTAGAATGGTTAATACTAGGGGAAAAGTAATCCTTTATATGAATAACCCTAGAGAATGGACTAGAGTTAGTGTAATAATTGAGTGTGAATCTAATGAGTCAAATAAGTAATACATAAGGGTATGTGAAAAGCCAATTGTACCAATAATGATCTCTGGCCCCTCTAGTTCTAGAACCTCAAATGCATGAAACATCCCACAAATGGATCCCATTTCTCATTATTAACCACCACCTCCACAACCATTCTCAGTCTGAGGTCCCTGAAGAAGATGTTTATCCTAATGGAGAACTCCTTCTTCCCAATCTCCTCTTGGTGGAGTGTAATCCTAAAATCCCTACATATGAAATGGCTTCACTGGTAGCTACTATTAAGGCTGATTCTAGACCTGAATACGTCACCCTTAATGATATTTGAGAACCCGTTTGCATATATTCTAATGGTGGTCATCTACTCCATAGGTGAAACATGATAGCCCAAGGCCTCTATGAAAATTATAGATACAACTAGACCTATAAAGATAGAAAGGTAACTATTGATTTCAACTCCTCATGTATCAAAACCTCATAGGCCCTGAAACTTGAGATCTAGAACCAATAACTCTACTCCTCGAAGACCCCGGTTGGTTCCCCTCTTATGATAAACCTCCTCATGAATGTGTGCACTCGATATAATCATCCTACCTCTAAACCTCAAAATATGATGGGAATGTAAATGGAGTAACAACATATTGGATTTAAGGTCAGATTAATTCCTCAAGACCCTACGTATGGGAAACCTCATCAAGAAAAAGATCCTGAGTGAAATGCCAAATATTGTTGAACTTCATCACAAGATCCCAGACAGATATACTTCCTTACTGAAGATAGTCAAGCTCTAACCTCTTCATTGCCTTGATGGTCAATCATAGGGTCAAAAATCCATGAAATTTTTCCATTAACCATTTTACTCCTTCCACTCACCATGATATAACACCCACCACTGACGCATTACACCCATCATATGAATGAACCCCAACAAAAACTAGCACACTTTTAGGGCCTGGATCAAAATGAAGGAGATATATAAGTCTTAAAACCAGTGATCTATCTATAGATTAGATACTCTACCCTCATACTTATCCAAATACTAACAGTGGAATGTGTTCAATTTCCTATTCCAATGATCAGCCACATTAACCAGATCAACCCTCCAGTTTTCAAACAGGTCAGCATGTTGAACCTCACCAACCTAAACTACACGCAGATGATGTCCTTGAGACATAACTAAAATAAAATGGGGATTATATATTTCTATCAGTATGTAATTTTATTAAGATTTATTTAATTTATTTAAGCATTCCAAGAACGAGTGATTCAAATTTGAACATAGGAATCATAATATATATACCTCCCATAGGTCTTTGTCCTGCAAGATAAATCCTCTCACTAGGTTGTTTAGTAGGCTCGAAGTCCTTATGTCAGATCACGGGGGCCCCTAAAATCCTGCATCCTAGAAAATATTCCCTATCCTATGTCACTCATCATGATCAACTGACATTTTTTACCTACCAACTCATTTGATCCTTACTGTTCCTAACTCTGAACTCTATCTTATCCCTCAACCAAAAACTTTGATACCACTCTAGCAATACCCCCTCCCTCCAAAGGTACCCCTCCTAGGACAATAATGAATAAAGTGAGATGAGTACCCCTGAGTCCTACCTCCAGTATTCCTCGATTTGGTGGCTAACATTGAGTATATAAAATTATCACATATGATAGGAATTACTCTCTATAGTATAGGATTGGGAGGGAAAACCACTAAAATAACTCCATGAAATAATATAAAATAAAGTATCAAAAACCTTCCCACAATTAATGAATAATTTAAAAACATAAAAGAGTATACAAATAAATACCTAAAGTAAATTCCTAATGTAGTGACATAGCAACAACTCCATATTCCAAGCTAGCATGTCTACGATGGTCTATATATTTCTCTTGTAAAATTGAAAAATTATTTCTATTTAGATAAATAGGGAATACAAGTATACTCATTAATATAAAAATTAAAGCCACTTTTACAAATATGAAAAGAGAATACTAATGCACCTATGATAAAACAGCAGAACCAACATCACCTAAAAATTTAAACTAACTAATCCCAACCTCATTATGGCACCCTCAATAAATAATGTATCTAATTTTAATAACATAATTAGAATTGTATCAATAAAAGTGTACCTTTCCCCACTTTTCCACTAATTTTTTTCTCCCATGCCCTAATGTCATACATCCTGGAACTCCTATCTCTCTTGTATGGTAGCCTTTCCTGGAGATGCATGGGTCATCACATCATATCTTTCCTAGAGACACCTAGTTCATCACAACACAACTCACCAGAAGACACATGGGACATCACAACACATATTACCCAAAGACACATGGGTTATCAAACCACATCCCAACAACTTCTATAACTAGAATTGTAGGGTACAATGGTGAAAAAATATATTTCAATGAGGCTTTTTTTTACTTTATAACATCTATTTTTAACCCACATTTATTCAATATACATTATAAATAATATTTTTTAATATAGTTTTAATAAAATAGACATATAAAAATTGAATAAAATATAATTTAAGGGGTATTTCAACATTTTCTATTTATAAATAAACATTAAAAGTTAATTTCCATGCTTGTTTTACTATAAAAATGAGGTCGAAAATATTTCATGTAAATTTAAACACTGGTTTTTTGTTAAATATAATGTTGAAAGTCATATATTCTTTAATGAGGAAAAATTCAATTAATAGTTACAATGTCTATTTTTTGTAAAAAAATTGATGTTGAAAGTCCACCTAGAAAAAATATCTTAAGACTTTCAACATTGTTTTTTGGTAAAAAATAATTTTTAAAGTAAAATAATCTTGCTTCCATGTCAGTTAATTGAAAAAATGACATGGAAAGTTGAATTTAAAAAAAAATCCCCAAAATTATCGTAAAACCTGTAAAATGTAATAGAATATATTGAAGAGAAAAATCATATAATCTAGTGAAAAACCTGTAAAAGGAAGAAAATTGTAATAACTCAAACCAAAAAAAGATTTTATAAATTATAATTTTTTAAACTATAATAAAAAAGAAACATACATGATAATTTATAATTTAATCATACTTGGTTGTCCTTAAAGCATTCCTTGGAGAACATTAGGTTGATACAACTTTCCAAAGAATAAGTTTGGTGTCCCCGAATCATGAGTGAATCTCCAGGATATTCTTGGGAAATAATTTTCATTTGATTACCCAAATGAAAGATAAAAATAACACTTTACTTACAGATGTAGTAATGGATGGTTTTTAAGTATATTTTTATATATCTAGTAAACTAATTTTTAGTCAATACATACCAAAAGAGTAAATATATTTTTTTGTAATGTAACAAAATAAAATAGGGATTGAATAAAAAAATTAACATGTTAAATAATGATTATTCCTCTTGTATTTATTGTACTGCTACAAAAATCTACTAAGGAAACTACCATGATCTTAAAATTTCAATGATTTAACTTTATACATATTCATGAAATATTGATATAATTATTTTTAAAATTTTCAAACATAAAAAACAAAAATCAAAAACACCACTAGAGGATATGAAAACAAAATAACATCGTTTCTTAAAAATAGATAACAATATCAATGTTTAAGGGAAGAATGTACAAATTAATTTTTGATTGATATGTATCAAACAAATATAGAAAAGGTACTATCATTAATAATTTTTGTGAATAATAAATGATATATTAACCATGAAAACCTAACAAAAATGATTTGAGATTGTCTAATTTAAAAAATAACTTTTTTGAGCAAATGGGATTTCCAAGGCATGATTGGAATTATTTCAAAAAATTGCATACATTTCTTAAAATAATTAATATCCAGATGTTTCTACCATGATTTTATTTGGAAACAAAAATTATTATCAAGTTTTTTACATGAAATTGAATAATAAAAATACATCCACCCTTGTAATGTAGATAACATCGTTGTGATGAAGTGGTGTGTTATTATTTTTCCAAATTTCACCTAGTTTGATTTTTAAATATTCTACTCAAAAAATATATTGTTTTATCAAATAAATACAAGTAAATAATAGAAACATTATATAATCATCCAAGAAACCATGCACTCTTACACAACTAAAAAATGGAGAATAGTACATAGGCTGAAAAAATGTAATCTCAGTCCACTAAGAAGTACTATAGGGTAAACATGAAAGGAAATTAGTCTGAGAGATATAATTTTAAGTGTATAAGAAATAGATAAATGTAAAATATAGAAAATACAAATTTATAAATTATAGATAACACATAGCTATACAAAATTTTGTTTCAATGAAATTGGAAATTATAGTAAGTGTATAAATCCACCCTAATTTCATACAATCACTGGACTGCATTTTTCTTTATGCTCAAAAATATATCTATAGATGAATTTCATGAAGCCATATTTAATAAAAAAATGCTTAAAATTTATATGGTAGACCCATGTGAAGGCTGATACTCTTAACATTCATCCATGTCCCAAGTTGAGAAATAGTTCCCAAATAGTGAAATAACTAAGAAACATAAATGAGAAGTATGTAACCTTACATTTTTAATCAATTTCTAATAATTATATTTGGATAATGATGAGTTGATATATCTAGAGGAAATGTGATTAGTCTATGAGAGTCAATATATGATGATGTTTCATGAATGGGATCAATTAAAACTATAGAAAGGGTGGAATAACCTGAAATCAACTCAGATCTAAATTTGAAAATAATTCAGTATTTATACCTAATGAAAAAAAGTAATTCAACACCTCTAATATTGTCTAGTGAAATAACCAACAGTTTGTATCATCTCTAAATTACATAACATAACACTTGATTTTATATAGATAAATTTTTAATGGCCTTCCATATGTAAAAAATCTTAATTAGATCAAATATTTAAACTTTCATAGAATCAGGAATTTATTCATAAACAATATTAATGGAAATAATATAGAAATATAATTACATGAAACTTAAATATGTGGCTATGGTATGTTTTTTTTCCACCACATGAAACGTACTATATACCATTAGGACATTAATAGGAAAAATAAAATTAATAGTAAACAAATAAATCCAAATTATAGATAGATAAATAAAAATAAATACAAAAAAATATGAATCCAAACAAAGTATGGAATGTTTGGTTAGCAATTTTATGAATCCTATCAGAATATATCAAGAGAAGAATTTATTGACGTTAGAATAACTATGTTTTTCAACTTTCTATGTGTAAAATTATTATTTCTACATCTTCATTTCCTTTAGTTATGTAATCAAAATGAAATATCTAGCAACTGTAACTCATTGTTTTCAGATCACGACACTCGATGGCCCCTAAAATCACAATAATTAAATTATTCAAAAGATTCATCAAAAATATAATTAATAAGGATAAAATTTCAAAACACTATTGAGACAATATAAAAAATCATATACTAAGAAATATAAATTATTTTATCACCAAAATAATGTTAAAATGAAGTATCCTCTTATATTTTAAATAGAAAAAATTATGTAAACATAAAGAGTCAAATATGATATCATCTATATCTTGTATATCCAATTAATAAAATAAATTAAAACTATTATAATCTAAAAGGTTATTATTTTAGGGGATGTACAAATTGAAAAACTGTAGATCACAAAATAATATAGGAAATTTGAAACTGTGGAAAAACTAAATCAAAGGAACCATGAAGGTTCTAATATGAATTTTCTATGACATGGGATGAGTGATGTCATTTAATAATTGAAAATAATCTATAGATGGGTAGAATATTATTTATTATAATATCTCTATAGATCAAAGGAAAAAAGTAATGAAAATTAATGGTTAAAACCAAAAGATTGAGGATTAGCGAAAAATAAATAAACTTAATACAACATCACCTTATAATTCTATATAAATTGAAAATTTTACATTGTAAATGAAAGGAAATAATTTCAACATAACATTACCAAAAAATCATATATGAATCCATGAATTTGTATTGGAGGAGAAGGAACTCTGAGGGTAGAATTCTTACCAAGATGAAGCAGAAGATGAAATTTAGACACCGAGATGAAACATTTGAATATCTAAACTATAAACTTCAAGGTTGAAGTAATAAAAAGAACCTAAAATGAACTAAACTTTAAAATAATTCAATTCATTGGAAATATTAAAATTTTGTAGCATACAATTGCAATTTATTATGGTGGTTCTGGTTGGAAGAGATTATATCACGAAGATGGGTATGTTATTCATTTTCATATGCCTAAAACTCATTGAAAATATTCAATAAAAATGAATTTTATAAGATTTAAAAATAAACTATTTTGATATAAAAACTACAATGATTAATATAATTAACCTTATCAAATTCAGTCATCATCCTAGTTCTGATTATCTCGACAATAATCTTAAAAAAAAAGAATTGAATTCCACCCTTCCTTTTTTATGTTGACACTATGGTTAGGAATAATTATCTTCAGAAGAAAAACCAAAACATATATATAATACAAAACATATATTATATAATATAAAATATGTTTACTAATAATTTCACATAGTTGATTTTATTTGGATTATGTATTGACAATTTATCATTGTTAAACCTTTTCCATGACCTATATTTTCATATATCAATTATCAAAACACGTTTAAAAAATAATAATTAAGAATAAAAAATTATAAAAAAGATTAAAACTTTCTTTTTTACAATTTTCTAAAATATTTATATACTCCTGTAAATACACTAACTTAAATAAAATAACAAACCTATAAAATATTACAAAATATACCAACTAAAATCAAAACTAATTTGAATAAATACTAATTTCTTTAACTTTAATTAAAATATATGTACCTTAAGCATCTAAAACCTTTAAAAAACGAATATTAAAACTTTAAGAAAAAACGATTGTATAATTACCCGTTTTTTAAACATAAATTAAAACATGCATACTTGATAACTTAAAATTTAACCAAACATAAAAAAAAGTTTGAAAAAAAAATGAAAAAATTTATAAAATAATATAATTTACAAACTTTGATAAAAAATATTTTCTAATTATTAATATTTTTAATTTTAATTAAAAGAAACATACCATATAATTTAAATCATAATCATAATTAACAAATAGTTTTAAAATAAAATGAAAAGGGGGATAAGCTTATCATTCATATATGAATTGGCATCATTGAAAATCTACAATAACAATGAAAGTTATAAGATTAAAAATTATAATATTTTGATATAAAACATTAAATTGAAAATAAAATACAACATATTTATATATATATATGAAACCAAATATTATCTAATATAAAATATATTTACCATTACTTATACATATTTTATTGTATTTGAATTCTTTATTGATAAGTGATCTTTGTTAAACCTTTTATATGTCGTGCATTTTCATATATATCAACAAAAAAGACATGTATAAATAATAACAATTAAAAATTATGAACTTATAAAAAAGATCAAAACTTACTTATCTAACAAGTTTCTATATTTTTTATGAACACTACCTAATATAGATAGAACCCAATATAATGTCCATTCATTTGAATAAAATATACCTAACATCCAATGAACTCTAGAATATAAAAATTTCATAATTAATGAAATTATGATGAATATTTATTCATAATTATCTTAATGTTTTTACGCATTGGGGAATGGAAAAAACTAGCACCCAATATCTGTATTTGATAATTTATCACATATGTATGAAACTCTAATTGATGTATTCACATATTTCACATTAATTGAAATGTATTCTGGATCTATAAGTCCATAAACACTTTTGGAATATTTTTTAATAATAAAATAGTTTAGATACCTAGTGAAATAAGTAATACAATATAACACTTGAAATAATATTTATTTAAATAAATAGAAACTAAAACATAAATTTACTTACATTGAAAATAACTACAGTATAGGCACAATAATCTCATCAAAAATAACCAGATCCATGATATATTTTTTGAATATTATCAATGGATAGTCTATTCCCCATATATTATACATCATCTAAAATTCATAAATGTTATTCAAGGGAGAAGAAACATTGGATAAGATTTTTAGACCATCCAAAATCTCAGATGTATCAGGAGTTATTGGTTCCTAAACATTTTGTTTCTTTTTTACTAATTATTTTTTATTTTAGATACACTTATACAAATTAAATTTCCTAAAACCATATAAGTTGTTTTCAATCAAGTTTAAATAATTTTAAAAAAAATGAATACCTTGTATGTCAGATGCTAATGAATCATACAATGTACAAATATGGTAACCTTCTAAGTAGGAAATCGAAATAGATGAGTTATATCAACAATATATTATAATGATATTATTACCAGACCAAAATTCATATGATGGTGATGTATGTAATCCAATAAATTTGTATAGATCCATATTCTATTATACATACATGGGTATCTCCAATATACAACTCATAGTATAAGGTCAGGTCTAATTGAGGAGGAGGAGGATCTTAGTATGTAGGTTGGGTAGGCTGTATAGGTTGCACAGGCTTCTAAGGATACACAAGTTGTACAGGATGTGATTTTACTATCAATTTTTCAAAAATATCACGATTAGATGATTTAATTTTAATTCCCATGTAATTTTTTGGTCTTTTAACTCATCTTTTAAGGAATCAATTTATGGGTCTCTTTATTTGATACATTTATGGCCAAAAACATTCCGCATAGTTACAACTACCTCATATCCTCTTACCGAGATGGGGTGTTTCGGAGTTCCTAAGGTACTAAAAACGGATCCTCATCCTACCCTTAAGGATAAAATTACCTTGAATTTCTTTCTCTATAATACTGTATTAAAATGAAAAGTTAAAATGGTATAATAGTGTGTTAATTTAAGAAATAAAAAAAATTAGGGAAAAAATTAATTTCTATCAATCTTTTCATCTACTTACTTAGATTTCTATATAAGATATTTTTTTATTTTGTTACCTCTTGATATTTACCATTTTTTATGGTGATTGGGGAAGATGGAGGATAAAATTAGGACTCTTCTAAACCACTACAAGATTCAACTCTAAATGTATCAAACATTTCTATTATCATCTCCTCTAATAAATGATACCCTCCATGTTACACCCTAACATTGGATATTCCTTTATTTTATTATTTTCAAGATCCTTGATTTTTTTTCAAGGCTTGGGGTGAAAATCAGTTTAATTTTTTTAGTTTTTGGCTAAGAAATTGAATTTTTTTAGCTCAAAAGCAAGGGGAACACGGTTTGAGCGTCTTAAGGTAGACCGTGCATCATTGACCAGGTAACTATATGGCCTATGTGGGGAGTCTAGTAGTAAGGTTCACTAGTTGTACATGATTTGGTAAATCATGCAGCATCTATGTTGTTTTATTATGTAACTAGATATAGGAATTCATTGCGATCCATGCATTGTTTGGAAACTATGCAGATAGACCGTGTGGGGTGCCCCTCCTTTCCAGTAGCTTGTTCACAGTTACTGCATGGTTTTCCAAACTTTGTTGCCAAACCATATGAGTTTCCCAATTCATTAAAAAGTGGAAATTTCCTCTTTTTTACTCTATTATTTTACCCCAAAATCAGGTTTATCCTCTCTCCTCTGACCTAGTCACACTATGGGGCTTTTCCAAACCCCTCTCCTTTGCTCCCCAACCTCCAATGATTCCCCTTAAAGGCTCCTATGGTAATTCCCTTCAATTTCTAATTGATTTCTCCATTCCCTCTCCCTTAACTCTCATGTTATTGGGGTTTCCGTGTGGTTTTTCCCTCTTGGAAGAAACCTAAGTGTTATTGTTTGTGTGTGATTCGATTTTCCTTTAGATTTAGGGTTTGCAAATTATCTGTGGTGATTAGTTCTTCTTTTTTTGAGAGTTTTATTGCATTTTCACTTCCATGAGGTAGGTGTTTCCATCTGGTTCCTTTCAGATGCAATCTATTTGATTCTTGTGTGCTTCCAATTAATTTATTAATATTATTCATATACTTTTGGTGTATTATTTTAGTTTATTATGGTGATTTGGTGTTGGTAGAGTTTGTTAAAAATCGTCTTCAAAGTGATTCTTTAAATATTCATATGTATATATGCACTCAATGTTTTTGTTAAAATGTCAAGCATTATTTCAAAATGAAATTGTGTGTTTTGATACATATTTAGCTTTATTTATGTTATTATATCATTGTTAAGTTACAAATTGGATGTTGTTTTTGAAAATTGGTGACTTTTATGAGTGATTTTTACATGTGCATTGTTGTGTTGGTTTGATATCATGTGGAGTTACTATAAAGGTAGTCCTTGGGTGATTTCATAAAACACTTAACATGTTCCATTATATGTGGGAACTTACATGTGTTCCCATTATGTACATATGTATGGGTACAAAAATGATAATGGTGATGGATAAGTCCTTTTTAATAATAAAACCTGATTTTCAAAACACTTAACTATTCTTCCTCCTCCTTCTCCCAGTTCTCTTTTAGCTTACATGTTTTCATAAATGGTTCATGGTCTCAAAATGGTTTTGAAAGTGGAATTGAATGTGTCCTTTAAAACTTGGCCCATCTGGAATATTGGGACATGATTGGTCTCTAAATGGTTTGAAATCCCTTTTGGCATCATTAAATAGGTTGTCTATTTTCATCATGGATTTGAATAGAATTGAGCTTGAAGGGTAAAGGCTCATTTGACATTGTCTATTTTGAAAATAGCGTTTTATATAATCATGTCAATGTTTTTCAAATCCTTTTTAAGTGTATTAGAAATAGAATTAATATGAGGCCCGGTTGGAATGTTATAATGTTTTGGAAATAAGTTATGGTTTTGGAATCCAGAATTCCCAATTAGAAATATTGAATATTTTGTGAAATTATTTGATAGATAATGTCATATGAAGGCCTGTTTGGAACTCTTTTATGTCTTATTTCATGATGGTAACCCCTATGTAATATTTCCCTTCATGGGTTATCACGTAGGTGATTCCAATGTATGGGGTAGGCAACTACGGTGATTGTGGGTAAGGTGACTCATGCGTGCGAGGCCCTCCTACTTAATATAATATTACCATGGGTTTTAGGGGATTATTTTAGAGGGTTGAGTAACAGTTTCTTTTTAACCCCTATTAGATGGCTTGGTACCCCCTTTACCTGATTGGTCTTGGTGGGATGTTCCACTAGATTGGTCAATTTTGGGTAGCCAATTAGTTATAGACTATGGAGAAGCACCATATTCTAGTAGGTGAGTTCAACTCAAGTATGTCTAGGGATTGCTCTTGGAATGTTTATGAAATTTCCATGGTAACTATATATATCCTCATGTTTACATTTTATTTCACTTTTTGTTCTATTTATACTTCTTTTTTATTCCATGTATATATTTTTATACTTTTACTTTGATTTTGGTTTGGGATTTGGTTTCTAAAATGGTAATTCTTTTCGGGAAAACTGGTGACATGGTGTGTAGTATTTTAAAAAGGAAAGGAAATATTGTTTATTCCAATGATAAAAACATGTTTTCATACATGTATTTCAAAATAGTGTTAATGGAATACTACTGGGAATTGAAATGTATGGATTCTATGGTGGTTACCTACTGAGATTTTTATGCTCGCACCCTACTTATACCACTAGACATTGGTAGACCAGATCTAATTTGTAGGTGCTAGTTTCTAGATTGGTTTCCTTCCTTTGAATAAGTTTGGTATTGAGGTTGGTTGTAACAAAGAGGTCACATGAAGATCATGTAGTGTGTTTAGTCTCAGTTCAATATTTAGTTTTTGTTTTTTCAGCTATGGTTTTATCAAGGATCAGTTAGATATGTTTATAAAAGTTTAATTATTTTTGACTACCTGTGTATTTAGTTTTATTTATTTTGTTCTGGGTTATTCTTTGTGTTAAATATTTCCCATTGGTTTATTTTGATACCCAGAACTAGTTTCTAGCTAAAGGGAATAGTAATGCCCTTTGGGCCATTTCATGAACGGGTCTGATGTCGGATCTGATGGTACTCTAGTTTGGTTTGGGAAAAAATAGTATCAAAGTAGTCTATTTATTATTTGGGTTATCAGCTACCTGTATATTAAGATTTTTGGGATTTGAAAGGTAGGTAAGGGAAGAGTGTCGTGAAATATTTCTCATTATGATCCTCAAGTTGCTAGGGGTAGTATGAGATTTGTTCTGGTTTTTGGTTTCTTTTGGATTGGGGAATGACAATAGAAGCGAGTGAGTGTCATGTTGTGATCTCATATCGAGTAGTGACCCATGTGGAGTCCATGTTCATGGTTCAAGGTCCTATTAGTGTTGATGTTTATTGGGGGAATGACCTGCTACCATGTCACCAAGTTAGGAACAGATACTAGTTCCTCATTTCGGTAGTTTGGCATGAGTTATGTCTTTTTTTGGTTTCAATTGGTGCGACTGAGCCTTTAATTAAAACGGTTTTTGAAAAGGTAAATTATTTCTATCAAATGGTTTTAGATTAAAAAGGTGAAATGTTTCTCTAAATAGAATGTGGATTGATTTAATAATTTGGTAAATGTTTGGGTTTATTAAGGAACTGGTTTGTGTTACCCTTAGTATTCATTATGAAGGATCGCATATGTATAGGTATGTGTGGAATGTGCATGTGGTCATGTGAGCATGGATCA
Organism: Viscum album; assembly: GCA_963277665.1. NCBI lineage: Eukaryota > Viridiplantae > Streptophyta > Magnoliopsida > Santalales > Viscaceae > Viscum > Viscum album. The sequence continues at coordinate 1,610,509,927 of OY728140.1, forward strand.
TATAAATAGAAGTGGAATAAATTCATTTGTAATGGTTTAAAAAATTTATGGATGAGTTTTTGGAAAATGGGTTGTTTATTGGAAATGAGTTTTGGGTTTTAGAATATTCCCTTGGAAGAAGGATGTTTTGAAATTAAAATTGAAGTGGTGATTTTTGAAAAGAGTATTTTTGGTTTCTTTTGTATGTGTTCAGTTTGGGAGCCTGTTGTTTTTTCTTGAGATGTCTTTTTCAATTGTACTTTTTTGTGATTTTGGTTTTGAATTGGATTTATTTGTGTTATTTAGAGTATATCACCTGAAAAGATTCCTAAATCTTCTAGTGAGTCATGCCCAATTCCTAATTTTTATAAAGTATTGCCTATATGTTATGGTGACTGGGGTCTATTATAGGAAGTGGTGTGGATTGATGAAGTTGAGAGTGTATTCAGGTCATTGGGAAATACCAAAGCTACTAGAGTTAATGTTGTTCTTTGTTTTTTTTTTGAGGTTATAGCTTTGGATGAATGGGAGATATTCACCCTGTTATCATTGTATGTTTGGATGATGTCAGAAGTGTTTAAGTCCATATTTTTCTGATTGTTTATACTTGAGGAGGTGAAGATGAAGAAAATTGTAGTGCTCATGAGTATTCAACGAGGCCATTGGATGGTGAAGGATGATATTGAGAACTTCAAGGAGTTGGTTTCCATTTACCCATAGGTAGTTTCACAGGATCTATCAAATGCTTCTCTTTTTATTAGGGGTATTTGTCTAGAGATCAAGGAGAGAGTCCTATCCTTCAAGGATATTTATTTTGATAAGTTGTTGGATGGGGAGTTTTTAGCTAAGTTGGTTTCAAGATCATAGGTAGTTGTCAATCTCGTGTCCCATGATGATCGTAGTGGTTCCCCATATGGTGAGGATCATGTTCTGGAGGAACCTATCTTTGAGGCTCCTATTTCGTTGATTCTGAACTCTGATTCATCAGACCTTCTTCATATGTACCACTAGTGTGGCCGGTTCGTGAATTGAAAGCCATATTTTCGTAATCCATTAAAGATGTTCCATAATTGTGTCCATTTAGTTCATCTAGAAATTTTTTTTAGGAAACATCGTGTAAAGAAAAAAATTTGATCAGGGGGTTCTAATACTTGACTATGAGGAAGGAGATTCCTTGATCATCAGGGCTCTAGTCGTAGGCCTCGGAGTGAAACTCGTGAGTAGTTAAGGAATCATGAGGGGAGTAGAAATCATTGTCCCTGTTTTTGGTCTCTAGTGTTGGGATGGAGATGTTTGATGTTCATATCATAATTCTTACAACTATTGTGAGTTTTTCTTTTATTGTAAGAAGTTTGGTGGTTTTTTTATTTTGGATACTTGGGTGGTTATTTTCCTAAATTTGGCTCCACAAATCATTTGTTCTTATTTTTTTGAGATTGCTTTTTTTCACATTAGATGGCCCAGGATATAGTGGTTGGAGTTCCCTTTAGGTTCTATTGTGTTGAGGTTTTAAATATTGATTGTGTTATCCAAGTTCATGTCATAAGGAGAACCCTTTCATATTCTCCCATTATACCTCAAGTCATATTTTTCTCTATAATCAGTCGAGTGTGACTTGTGGATAGAAGGGCAACCCCAAGGTTTTTCTTTTCTTTTGGTTTTTATGGGGTATGGATTCTAATTTTGGTTATCTATCCACTGGGTGACTTTATGGGGGCAGAAAGTGTCTGTGGTGGGGAGAATTTTCAAACCCCGACCTTGGATATTTCTTTATTGTATTCTTTTCTTGATCTAGGATCTTTTTATCAAGGCTTGGGATGAGACCTGATTTCAATTTTTTAGTTTTTGGATGAGAAATTAAATTTTTTTTTCTTGATAAAAATGGGACACATGGTTTGATTATGGTTTTCGGATACCGTTTGGAATTTCCCAGGTAACCATGCAGCTTATGTGGGGTGTCTAATAGTGAGGTGCACGGGTTGCGCATGGTTTGGGAAACTGTATCCCAACCATGAAATTTGGTTCTGTAGCCAGACAAAAGCATTCAATATGGTTGGAACATATTATGGAAACTATGCAGCTAGCCCATGCGGGGTTCCCCTTCTTTCTAGTATCTCAAGCAGGGTTGTCACATGGTTTTTCAAACTATGCGACCGAACAATAGGAGTTTCCTAGTTCATTAAAAAGTGTAAATTAGCTCTTTTAACCTCCATTATTTTAACCTAAAATCAGGTTTATCCTCCCTCCCCCAACCTAACTGCACCAGGGGTCTTCTTCAAACCCCTCTCCCTTTTTTCTCCAACCTCTATTTATGCCCCTTGAAGGATCCTAATGTAATTACCTTTAGTTTTAAGTCTATTTCTCCCTTCCCTCTCCCTTCTCTCTGATGTTCATAGGGCTTCCTTATGGTTTTTCCCTCTTAGAAGAAGCCTAAGGGTAATGGTTTTTGTGTGATTCAATTTTCCTTTGTATATAGGGTGTGTGGATCATCTATAGGGATCAGTTATTCATTATCTAAGGGTTTTGTTTCATCTTCACCTCATTGATGTAGGTGTTTCCATCCATTCCCTTTCTTATGCAATCCAATTGATTTGTGTTTTCTTTAAATTAATTTATAAATATTATTATTATTTTTTTGATGAACTATTTTATTTTATTTTAGTGATTTTTTGTTGGTAGGATTTGTTAAAATGGTTTTTAATATAATAATTTAAATATTCCCATGTATATATGCACTCAAGGTATTTGTTAAAATGTCCAGAGTTCTTTCAAAAATTAAATTGTGTATTTTGAGAAGTGATTAGATTTATTTATTTTATGATATCATTATTAATTTGAAAATTGTTTTTTTTTTCTGGAAATTGATGACTTTTATGTGTAATGATTACATGTAAATTGTTGGGTTGGTTTGGAATCATGCGTAGTTCCTTTAAAGGTATGCCATGGGTGATTTCATAGAACACTTGAATTGTTCCATTAGATGTGGTCACATCCATGTTGTCCTAGTGTGCACACATGGATGGGAATACAAATTATAATGGTGATAGATAAGACCTTTTTAACAATAAAACCTGGTTTTCAAAACACTTAACCATTCTGCCTCCTCCTTCTCTCAATACTCTCTTCAAGCCTATATGTTTTCCTAAATGGTTCATGGTCTCAACATGGTTTTGAATGTGTATTCAAATTTTTCCATTAAAACATGACCCATTTATCATTTTGAGACATGATTGGTCTCTAAATGGTTCAAAATCATATTTTCCATCTTTAAATATGTTTTGTGTTTTCATCACATATTTTAATGGAATTGAGCATGAAGGGTAAAGTCCAGTTTGACATTGTCTATTTTGAAAATGGTTCTTTATAAAATCTTTGAAATGGTTTGGAAATGGTTGGTAAGTGTATTTTAAATAGACTCAACATAAGGCTCGGTTATAACTTTATAATGTTTTCAAAATAATTTTTGGCTTTGGAAGTGTGAATTCCTAAATGGAATAATTTAATGTTTTGAGAAATGATTTGAAATATCATGTGATATAATGTCCTGGTTGGAACTTGTGTATGTATTTTTACATTTTAGGCACCCCTATAGAGGATTTCCCTTCATGTTTTATCATGTAGGTGGTGTAAAAGTATGGGGTAGGCAAGTACGGTTATTGCAGGTAAGGTGGGGCACATGTGTGTGGGCCTCGTACTTACATAGTATACTATTACCATGGGTTTTCTGGGAATATTTTAGAGGGTTGAGTGAAGAATTCTCTTCAACCCTGATTAGACGGTTAGGTACCCCTTTACATGATAGGGTTTGGTGGGATGTTCCATTGTATAGGTCATTTTAGGAAATCCAGCCGGTTATAAACTATAGAGATGCACCATATGATGATTGGTGAGTCCAACTCGAGTATGCCATGGGATCGCCCTAGGGATATTTAAGAAATTCCCATGGTTATTATTTGTATATACTTGTTTACATTTTAATGCAATTAGTTTCCTTTTTATACTTCTTGTTTATTCCATACATAGCTTTGTGTAGTTTTACATGGATTTTGTTATGGGATTTGGTTTCTAAAATGGTATTCTTTTTTAGAAGAACTGGTGATGTGGTTTGTAGTGTTTAAAATAGGAAAATAATTGTTATTTATTAAAATGATAAAACACTATTTTCATACATGTATTTCAAACTAGTGTTAATTAACTATTTCCAAGAAAGGAAATATATAGAATCTATGGTGGTTTCTTACTAATATTTTTAATCTCACACCCTACTTGTTCAACTTGACGTTTATAGACCTGATCTATTTTACAGGTGCAGGTTTCTGGTTCAGTTGCTCACCTTTGGAGTAGGTTGATCTTGAGGTTGGTGGTGAGAGAGAGGTCACATGGATATCATGTAGTGTATTGGATCTTAGTCTTATATTTTGTTCATTTGTTCAATTGTGGTTGTATCTGGGATCAATTATATATATTTATCAAAGTTCAATTATTTTTTGAAATCTATATGTTCAGTTTTATTTTTTTTATCCTCATTATTCATTCGGATGAATCATTTCCATTTGATTATTTTTATTCCCAACACTAGTTTCCATCCCATGGGGGCCGAGAACGCCCTTCGAGCCTTCCCATGAACCGGATCGGATACTGGGTTAGATGGCACTATGTTCTGGTTAATGATGCTCTACATGATAATGTATGAGTCAATACATTCTAAAACTAGATTTTTTGAGGTTATCCCCTTGATTAATGTTATATAAAAATAAAATAATAATTAATTAGGTAATATACAATAAATTTTATAGTATAGAATAATAATCATACCATAAATTATTCATCAAGTCGGCTGGTGACAACTTTTATCCATTTATCAGCATCTAAAAACCCAAGGCTTGGGTTTTCGTTCTGTAACTTCCCAAAAAAATAATTTTTTGTCAATTTTTTTTTAAATCACTCTATCAAACTACCACTAAAGATATAAATCTTTTCTTAATTTTTTTTTATTTCATCAAAATTGAATGTTAGGTTTAATTGATAAATAAAATATTACTCATTTAAAATATATAATATTTAAAAAATGAGATGAAAATAAATTAATTGAGATGTCTTACTGTTATGGACTCCCACAACTTCTCTTTCTCTATATTTTTTATAGAATCCCGATTAGGATATAAAATGTTAATCCTGTAATGGCTCTACATTTCAATATAACAAGTAAACTACATTTCATTTGGACTGGTTAGGTAATTATTATAATAAAAATTAATACATACTCTTTATTCTCCATGAGAAATTTATAGTTTTGGTAAATGTGTAATATCATGCCTACCAACTATAGAAATCAATTTCTCTATAGAATAAGGATAAGACTACTCCGTAAGAGTCACATCAGTAGTCCTGTAATTAATTTTTTTAAATTAAACATTTACTTTCTTTAACTGATTATATTACTAAATATTTAATAATGTGAGAAAAATAAATATACCCTATTAAATGATCCTATACCCTTATTTCTTTCATTGAAATAGAAAAATGTAATGAAATTATATGTACTTGAATATTATTGGAAAATTAAATATTTAAAAACAATGATTACATAAATATGTAAGTGAAAAATAGTGTTTCATATGTGTAAGTTTCAAAAAAAGAATAAAGATATAAATATTATAAAACAAAAAATATGAAAGTTAAACTATTAAATATAAGCCTTAATTATAAAATGATAGAAACATTTATAAATTTAAATATAATAGTTACGAAAAAGTATTTTTATATGTGTAAATTAAACCAAAACATAATGATGTATGTCAGGTTTTTCAATCATAAAACATTTAACCATAACTGTTGAATATAAAACTCAACACAAATATCATATAAATAATGTATATATATATATATAATTAAACATCTAATAATTTTAAAAAATATAGTTTTTTAACATGTAAATTAAAAAAAAAGAAATATTATATAAATATTTACCTATATAATTAGGAGAGTAATTTAGTGTTTTACCATATACCTTCAGTATAATAATTTCACACAACATGGACTATGACTACATTATAGTCATTGTTTTCATCTAAAAATCACTCAATATATGAATAAGTCTCATAAAAAACCATAACATCGTTATCATCCTCAACCCCAAAATGAATTATTTTCCCTTGAAAAATGGCAGACCACTAATAATTTGATGGATCAATAACATAAAATATTTTCTTTTCATGGGTTCCCATGATAAATGGTTCCTCATTACAACTAAATATTTTCATATCAACTAGTGTAAACCCATAATCATCATGTTTCACACCACTATTACAATCAACCCAGTTACACTTAAACATTGTGAATGAAAATTTATTATAATAAATTTCCCATATATCCTCCAGAACTCCAAAATATATTATTGATACAGAAATTGGGTTTTTATCTTTTTCACTAAAAAAATGCAATGCTTTGGTGAAGACCATTACCCCACTATTTTGAACATTACTCTTTTCATTTTATTTTTTGGTAAAATGTGTAACCATTAATATAAAAATCAGGCCATGTGATCACATATGGTCCCCCTTCTAACCATTTGAATGTTTCTTATACAGATATATTATGATAACATTCTCTTTAAACTATGAAACAAATGTCTTTTTATTCTCAATCATTAACTAATTTACATTTCTTTTCAGATATTGTACATTTAATTCAGGAATATGTGATGATATATAAGGTTTAACCTCATATGTGTTGTTCAAAATGTAAAAATGGGCATGAATCACTTCATCATGTGGAATTAACATTACCTTTAAGCCTCAAATCCTTCTACCTTTACTATAAATTATCATATATTGAGATATAAGGAGACCAATATGCTCAAATTCATAAAAATAATCAATATAGAAGTCAATCACCTCTTTTAATACATATTTTTTAATAATAGAGTGTTATGGTCGATGAGTATTTTTAACATATCCCTTAAAAAATTTCATATATCCTTCAAAAGGACGCATCTAATATAAAAAAATAGGTCCATATGTTCTTATATCACACACCATATAAATCACCATATGACCCATTATATAAAAAACATACGGGGGAAATATATTTCTAGTTGATAAATTATATGAGACGATTCATTCTCCAACACATCTAACAAATTTAGATCAATTAAAATTTTATAAATATATTAAAAAAATTACGTAACATGATGGTAGTCTTTCTAAGAGGTTTTAGTAATATACCATGTAGTGAAACCAGAATCAGTTGTTACATCAATAAATGACAATCATAATATTTCTTACCTATTAATTTATAATCCTTCAATGGAACCAAATTTTCCACATTTTAAGAATATCTAGTTGGTATTTTAATACCATGAAGACATTGAAAAAAAATCCATCTTATCACTCTTATTTAATGTGTGACAAGTTGGATGTAAATATATTCAATTTATTAATAGTGAGAGCTAACTCCAAACGTATTCCCATGGATATCATGTATAATATACAATGAAATCCATATTTTATCTTTATTTTGATATCTAAGAAAGTTACAATCAGAAAATCATGTATCTTTTTCTCAACATTTATAAAATAATTTTTATGTTTTGTCTCTAAAAATATACAATAATGTAGTTTACAAAAGATAGAATGTTTCTTCTAGATAATTTTTTTATGACCAGAACTTCCTTTATTTCCCAATGTGAAATCAATATTTTTCACACTGTCATAATATTCTTCAATTTAAAATGTTGGTAGGGGTGATTATATTCTTATAAACCATTAAATTATTTTTTTCAATCTATGATGAGGATGATCAATTCTCAAAAAATATTTTATTTCCCATGTACATTTTCTTTCTTATATACTACAATTGATAATATGAATTCTATTATTTACAAATTGGACATTCTTTATATCCCTTAACACTATATCTAGGTATGTTTCGATATACTTGAAAGTAATTTATTGTGAAAATTATCATAGCATGAAAAATAAAATACTCTTTTATTTGAATTACAAAATGTAACACATTTCAGCCATCATTAATCAATGGTTAATGATACACATCATTATCATTTACTGACTTTTTTGTTCCATAAATCATCAAGCTCATCATAACATATTTTTTATTCAAACATATCTATGGGGGAAATTTGTAAACTACAATAACAATAGGCCATGAACTATGTTGTCAACTGAGTCTTTGATATGGATTCATTCAATATATGCACATTCCCATTCTAATATTTCAAACTTCACTTAAAACATCAGGAAATTATTTATAAAATTTCTTCCACAATAGTGAATTAGAAGGGTGACATAAGTTGCCATTAGATATGTTCTCATCTTCATGTCATATTAACCTTTTTGTATCAATTGAATTTGATAATAGATGTTTCAAATGAGGAATTATTGGAAGGTAAAAATTTATTTAGTAGTAGGCTTGATTCATGTACCTGATAATGAATTATAGTTGAATTATTGGAATTATTAAAAAAAATTATTGTAATTTACCAAATTTCTTTAGTATGAGGTTTGATTACAGTTACTGAGAATAAATCAGAATTGAATTTTTCATCCATCTTATAGCATGGTATCCCACATTTAAGAAATTTTGATAAATATTCATATTAATTCCAATAAAAAACTCATTAGGTAAATCATATATCTTTTTATATTAAAATACCATTGGGAATAATATTTTATTTGCCTTATAATTAGAATTTGGAAGCTCGTTTATATCTGTAAGCATCTCTTTTAAATGTTCAATAAACTCATAGAAACTTTTATCACTCCACACCTTTCATTATTTCATGCAAATTAATATCACAAATGTTGATAAAACTATAAATTTAGTGCAATCAGAGAATAATGGTTTCTCATAATCTCCATTCAATCATTCAATATTTGTTTTTTTCGATGGTTCCAACACCTACCTTATGAATTAATTCCTCAATACAATCTCATCTATCATTCTGAATACTTTTATAAAGATTAGATGTTGAATTTTAATTTCATTCACCATAACATATACAACATGTATAAATATGGATAATACCATATTAAATTAGATGGTCATTGATTTCATTTTAATTTAACTTTCACATATTCAAATACATCACTCATAGAAGGAAAATAAAATATTTTATTAAATATTTAGTATAGAAAATTCTAATAAATCATCAACACCTTTTTTATATTAATCAGTGATTCTTCATAAATTTATCCAATTATGGTCTATTAAATACCTAATATCACGATATAAAAAGATAATTATATTAAAATATATATAAATTTAAAAATGTATAAAAATAGATAAATTTTAAACATAAAAACATATAATAAAAATAATAAATTATTGATAACCATTTTATGATCAAAAAAATAATACATAATGATCAAAACATATTTTACATAATTTATCTTAAAAAATTAAAAAAAAATATACATAATCTATCTTAATAAATAAAAAATATCTTACAAACAATTATACATACTTTTTAAAACATAGAAAAAATATAATAACTAACAAAAAATTATCATAACAAACAATTAAAATAACAAATAACTAAGCATAATTTATCTCCTAAAAAGTATCATAACAAGCAATTAATCATAAAAAATAGCTTACAAATAATTATAAAAAATAGCTCTTGAATTCTAAACAATTATGAAAAATAATTTGAAAAATATTATAAAAAAATTACTCAAAAATAACTTACAAATAATTATCATAACAAATAATTATATGAATAAGTATTTGAACAATTATACAAACAATTATATAAAAATAACTTACAAAAAATTATATAAATAGGTATTCATAATATCTTACAAAATATTATTATAAAAAACAATTATCTTAACAAATAATTAAACATAAAAACATATCATAACTTAAAAACAATTATAATAATAAAATTACACATAATTTATTTTAAAAAATAAATAAACCTATAAATTGTGGAGTTCCATAATGAAAAATACCTCATTAATTATAATAAAGTCAATCTAGTTCCATGGAAACTAAGAGAATATTGCATTATTGAAGAAAAATTAGTGATCAAAAAAGAATTAAAAAATAAATAAATAATCCTAAAATCATAGTTTTAGGTCAACCATAATAGCTCGAGCATCATGAAATGAAAATGAGTGATGGAAGATTCAAGAGAAAGAACATGGAAAGTCAATGAAAATCAACTGTAATAGATAACCAAAGGATGTCAAGTGTCATCAAAGTCATTGGGATCCATCAACGGTTGAGAGTCGATCGAATATGGGGGTTTTGAGAAAAAAAAAACGAATAAGGATTTGGGTTTTTAGTATAATTATTAAAGGTATTTTAACATCAGTTTTCAGAAAAACGTCAAAGAGTTAGACCTTAACGTCAATTTTTTAAAACCAATTTAAAAAAGGTATTTTATATTACCTTTCACAAGTGGTTTCATTAAAATCTATGTTAGAAATATTTTTTAATACCTCTTAACATGATTTTTATGAAATACAACATTAAAATTAATTTCTAAGACATTTTAACATCTAATTATAAAAAATGATATGAAAATACCAACACCAAAGCCTATATTTATTCTAGTGGTATCTTGAAAATGAAGGACATTAACCTCATTCCCTCTTCCTACCATACATGACCCCCCCCCCCCCCAATATCCACCTCATCATCTCATCAAGCATCACCACTAACTCACTTTTGACTTCTATCCATCACATCCCAATCATATCAAACTCAACTAAAATAGAGAGCATAGAAGAGGGGGTAGATATCCATCCATCCCCACCATTGGTATATTGATAAAAATAACCCCCAAAAATTTTATTTTTCGTCACATGGTGCTCCATGTGGGTGGGCATATATATAAATCATTATGAATATTCAATGCATATATAATATCCGCACACACAATTCCAACCTATAGGTTCAAAACATAAGTACCATCTAACTCACAGTGTTACCATAAAGCCTCACAACCTCCATCACTTTCACTACCACCTCTAATACACAGCATCTAAAAACCAAACCACAACACATGCCACATTCTACCTTTATTTTTATATTGAGGAAAATTTCACATTTTTCCAATACCAACCATTTCATTTATCCAGCCCATTTATTTTATATTAAACAAAAACATCTTTAGAACACTTACCATTTTAATTCAATGGTTTATTATTCATTCCAAACCCCTTATATGTTTGATCATTATCATTTCATTCCACTACTACCTGAGAAACTTCCGAAATGTGTCACAACACAACAATCCATCCTCCTCATACCGACACACCCCAGATTGAAACCATTCCATATCAAAACCACTTCCTCCTCACAACTGTCACACATCACAACCACCTCTCGTCACAACCACCACACATCACAAACACTTCTCACATAACAACTACCACACACCAAAACCACTAATCATATAATATTTATCATTTTTATACTAAAACAAGGGTATTTTTGTCATATATGTTTTACTTTCCAAGGGAATTCTCACAAAAATCAGGATTTACCTGGGAAACTAATTTATTAGCTAGATATATGTTCACATAAAATTTCATTCATGGTGATATCAAATAGTCACATAATCAATGGTTCCATAAAAATTTCTATTCCATCAAAAATAAGGCCCCCAATAAACATAAATTTTAATGATGCATCAAGAATGTATAAACTCAACAAAAAACATAAAAATATATAAAACATGAGATTATTTTCCCTTACCCTTCAATTTCAATTAAAATAATTCATTATTTTCATTAGAGTAATCCATATCGTCTTCCTAAATGAATAAAAAATAATTATCCCTCCTGCACTTACAACTAAAAGAGAGAGAAAGGTTCCCTTACCTCAACTAAATATTTCTAAATCGATTCCCAAGGTTGTAATAAGAGGAAGATAATTTTTAAGAACTAAAATGGAGGAAATAACCTTGATCAACCTATAACACAACATCCCACATCATTCTGTTACTAAAGAATCACCAAAACCAATAATTCACCTAAAAGAAGCCTTCAATATATAAATAAAATCATGAAAATAGGGAGACGAAAATATTTAAACTATCCTAGAACCACCAAGGATTGATCTCCCAAATATTAGTTTGAAATACAAAGTAATTTCACAGAAATAACACAAAGTAACACACTAAGTTTGATTGGGAATCGAGAGAAAACATGGAAGAAATATATTGTTTGAGGGGTCTAGGGATTTTATAGTTAGTCTGAAAAAACATAAGACCATGGCACAACAGTACTCAATATAGTGTACAACTAATAAAAAATAGAAAGACCATGGTGTAAGGTAAGGGACCACACTATAGTGGGGATGGTCAAATACACATTTTAGTAACACAGTGAGGTCCACACCACAGATCCAAAAAAATAGGGGAAGACCATAGTGTGGGATGGAATCACCATGCCATATACCCCAACAACTGAGAGGGAGGCCACACCACAGGATATCACTATGGTGTAACTACCTCGAAATAGATAAAACCGCTAAACTATCCCCTTTAAGACTCTATGTTTCAGCCAGATGACTATGACACAACTATTCCAAATTTGGAAGAACCAATAAACTCCACCATGAGGCTCTACACCACAACCCCTATCTCCACACCACAGATATAAAAAAATGGAAGAATCACCAAAGATCGTCTTCTAATCCTCTATTATATAGCCAATATCTCTTAGCCAAATCCACTCCTCTACATGGTGCATCTCAAGTCTCCATATTAAAAAATATTTTTTAGTTGAATTTTTCATCCAAAACTGCCCCTTTTACCCTCCAACATCCTTAGAACCTCCTCCAGAAACCCCCACCACTAGAATTCCAACAAAGTAACAGGTTATAATTTTTATACCATTACAACCATGATTATCATCTTAAAGTTATTTACATTCAAATAAAATGATATTCTTCCTATTTAATTTTTATTCTCATCATCATTACATCATATTGATCATCGTTATGATAACCTTGGATGTTTTTTTATTACATACATTCTATTTTAGATTTAAATCTTTTATTTTCCTATTTAATTTCTAAATTTAATTCATCATTAATAATTCATCATCAAAATTTGAATATTATTTTTTCTAGAAATTAATCCCTATTATATTCTTATCAAAACCTTATTCTTCTGATTCTGTTTACATTATAATTTTTTTCCTACTAAACATCCCCAAGATATAAATTCTTGGATCATGTATACTTCAACCTAATTTTTCATATATTATTTATATTTTCATTAATTTTTATTATTATATATCCCTATAGAAGTTATAAATATAATTTTTTTTGATATACCCAATGTGGTTAATTTTCCTTCCAATATTTATTTTGTATATTGATTAATTGGATCATTTATCTTTCATTTATCAAAAATCCTACTTAATTTATAATCCCTGACTAAATTATTTTAATTACCATGTTTTTTAGGGCATCAATAGGTATTAGATAAGTGAAAAGTTTTGTAAATCTTATGTCCCAATTTGTAATGAAATTGGTAAGAGAAAGAGAAATGAAAATTATAGGACTTTGTCTCCTACTCCATAACCCCCTTCCCAAATCTCTTTGTACCATCTCACTTCTCTATGTCAGTTCCCCAAACTCCCCATGAATATAATTTTATCTATTATCCTCAGTGAATAGGGTAATCAGCTAGTGGTATACTTAGACAAGTTTCTATTCAACAAACTAGGTATCAATATCATTACTAATTTCTTCAAAAAAATCTATGTTTCCAATATATTAATTCATTTTTCCTTCATTAAATTCAATAATTTTGTTCACTCTTTTTTTCCTCTATTAAAATGGTGTTGATGAACATTTCCAATTAAGTTTTAAAAAGATAATGTTTAACTAATTATTTTTTCCCTTTATACAATTTTAAATATGCATTTCTATTAATTTTATTTTTATTTTATTTTTTTATTTTTTTATTTATTATATTTTGATTTATATCTAGCTAATTGTGTGATACATCCATTGAATTTTATCAGAATAAATTCACACAAGTTATTATTTTTATGGGTAAAGTTTTTGAAAAGGAATTTATTATTATAGCTTCTATGAAATCAAAGAAAATTAATTTGGATTAGTTTTTTAGTAAGCATGATACCCTGTTATATGTTCTGTGATTTATTTTATGTCCATGGTTCACTATAAATATAAATTTTAAATAACCTGTACTCAATTCTAATTAGGGGAGAATCTATTTGGCATCCCCAACATAATACTTGTCAAGATCAAGTGAAAAATTAAAATACTATTTTTCATGCCATTGATATCTTTTTATTTTTTTTATTTTATATTATTAGTGGACTGATGATCCTTTCTTATGATTTATCATAGATTATAATCCTCATTCCTTTTCTATTGCCTTGAATTTCATACTTTTTGAGAGATATTAATAGTCTTAGAGGTATGTTATTAATTTTTATTTCACTACTCTAATAGAATTTCATGGTTATTATGAAAGGGTATGTTCTTCAATGATAACACATTCATGGTCTTTCTATTATGATTCAACTATATTTTTATTTATTTTAAATGGTACAAATATTTTGTATCAATACAAATAAAAAATCATTCTAGGTATAAGTTTTTATCTCCAATCAACCTAATATATTTTAAGCCTCAAATGTAGTAATAGGTTTCACAATTATAAACTAAAAGAGTAAATAAAAAATTTCTATTATAAATTATATTTTATTTATTCATATCATATGATATATTATATTTTCATATTATTTCTTCATTTATTATTTTAATTTCTATTTCAAATTACTATGGATATATTTTATTTTTCTCAAAAGTTTTTACGTCTCATGAAAATTCATTTTCGGGGATACTAGTTTATATATATATATATATTGGGTTTGGGATAGAGAATATTATTTCATGATGTAAAATAAGTAAATTAATTTTTTTTAAAAATAAAAAAAATTATATTTTATTTTTTAATTTTTAAATTTAATGTGATCTTTTATTTATTTTATTTTTTGAATACGATGGTAAATCCCCCCCCCCCCGAATATAATTTTCACCACTCAAAAATACTATGAAAAATAGTTGACCTTTATGATATTTTTTGAAATATAAATAAATATTTATATTCTTTTTATGTGTGTAATGTTAATTACATATTTATATTATAAAATATATAAATATAAAAAATATTAATAGACATATAAATACATCATAGAGTAATACATATTTGTGATTTAGAAATGTACAAGAGACCATTATTAGTACTTTAAAAGAATTTATTATGTGATAAATAATATTGGTTGTTGGGTTTCATCACCATGGATAAATATTTCCTTTGTCTGCACTAGTTTTAGTGCTCAAAATGGTATATTTTATCAGTAAAGTTTTTAGCACTGAGAAAACTAACTTTTATCAACAATGGTGGTAAAAAGATAAATATATAATTTATCCACAATATAACTACTGTATATAGAATCCTTCCCCGTTATAATCTGATGCTACATGAAAGACACTCTCTAATAGTGTAGAAATAAACAAAATATGTTCAATTCAAATGTTATTATCCAATAAAAAATGTATTTTCTTCAAAAAAATTTATTAATAAAAATTTGAATTTATAATTATGTGTATATGTATGTGTAATTATAATTATATATTTATATTATAAAATTTAGAAATATAAATTATATAAATAGATATATAAATAAAAAATTAATTACAGTAGATTTGGTCTTTAAAATCATGAAAAAGGATCATTATTATGACATTAAAAACATTAATGATGTGAGTGATAATATAGGTCATTGGGTTTTATCATCACTGATAAAAGTTGATTTTATCAACACTAGTTTTAGCACTTATAAAATGTATATTTTATCAATGATAATTTTATCATTGATAAAAATAAATTTTATCAATTCTAGTGTTAACGTTGAAAAAGGTTTATGTTATAAATTATATAACAAGAATTGATAAAACTCGTCACTACCATAATGTGATGCTACATGAACAACACAATAAAATAGAATTAATTCAAAAAATATATATATAATTTAAATATTATCATACAGTAAACTGTATATATACATTAAATAATTTGAATACAAAAAAATTACAAACATATTTATAATTGTGTGTGTTATTATAATATCATGTTTATATTATAAAATATATAAATATAAATTATATTAATTCATCAAACATTACTGTATATTTGGGTTTTAAAAAAATTCAATAAATACTATTATTAGCACTTTAAAATAAATGACTATATAAGAGATAATATTGGCCATTGGGTATTTTCATCATTGATAAAAGTAGATTTTATCTCCACTAGTTTTAACACTCATAAAAAGTATATTTTATCCATGTTTTTTATAATAGTGATAAAACTTAGTTTTATTAGAAGTAGTGTTAATATTGATAAAAGTAGTTTTTTTACTAATATAAATAGTACTAATTAAAACCATCCATTTTAATATAGATTTATTATAACACCCCGATATTTTATAATTCTTTTCAAATAAATGTAATTTATTTTATTTCTTATTTACACGCAACATCAAGTTTTAAAAAATCAGGTTATACTATTATTATTTAAACATGACCATTATAACATAGCCGTTAAATTTGATGGTTTGAATAAAAATAACCAAATTTAAAAAATTAATTACAAATTTTTTATATAAATAAAATATATCTATAAAAAGGTAATTAATTTTTTATAAATATTATATATGATTCAAAAATACCTTTTAAAAAAATGATTTTTATTTCTTTCTATGAAAAAATAATAAAATTTTTGGACACTTTTATAAAATTTATTTGGAAAATATAATTGAATTTTTGGAATGAATATGTAAAAATTATCTTAGAGTAAATGTTTGAGAATTTCCTAAAAATAATACATTTTCGGTGAATAGTGAAAAAAACTTATTTTGATTAAAAATGACTTTTCATTTAAAGAATTTAAAAAGTAAGATCTTATTTAGAAATATTTTAAAAGTTAAATTATTTCAATTATAAATTTATCAATCTAATTTAGATCATTGGGATCAATTTCATATTGAATTACGATATTAACACTTTATATACTTATGAAACATTTCTCTTTGAAAAATTGTTTTTCTTTGCATATTTGGGTTTAATTTTTATTGAAATTTTCAACTTATGTGAATGAAATTTTGAAAAATGGATCACATATTTGGAATCAGAATAATTAAGATTATATAATAATTTGGAATTAATTTTTTGTCAAAATGAATAGTAAAAATAGAAGAAAAAAATGATTACCACAGTTATGGTTGAATGGGTTTATCTGCTTTTGGGACACTTTACCTCTGAAACTGACCAATGTAATCATTTAAGTTAAGAAAAAAAATACAAAATGTCACCCACTAGCTTTTAAATTTCAATTTTGTGTTCACGTATGGAAAAAATAAATATGTGAATGAATATTGATTGTTATTTTTGGAATAATTAAATTAATTTCATGAGGATAATTTTTTTAGTAATTATATAATTACTTTAAATTCTTAAGAAATTCCAACATAGTAATTATTTAATTAATAGAAAAATAAAATAAATGATACTAAAAATTTTTAAAAGTAATATAAATTGAATGAATCATTATATTACATGAATTTTTTTATATAAATATTAAATTATAAGCAGGTTTCAAAATGATACATTTGAATTACACCTTTTTTATGTTTTTAAAGTAATCTTAATTGAATAGTGTAAAATTGACAATAATGTTATTTTATAATAAATAATATTTTTTAAAATGATTTAAAATTACTAAAAATTATATCCTATGAAAATTAATTTTAATTTTTAAAAAAATATAAACCATAGTGCATTCATGGACCAATTTTCCTATAATAATATTTATATTGACCTCTAAATAGTAAAAACTGTGTTCCCATTATAAAGGGTAAAACAGGGTTTTGCGTATTTCATGTGCTTATGTTAAAATTAATTTTACTCCCACATTGTATTTTTATTTGATAAATTGGATTTAATATTTATAACCAGTGAGTAAAAATTATTTAATAAGGCTCATTTTATTTCTAGTATTAAATGATAACTTACCTCGATAAGAGGGATAGTTACCATAGTGAAAACTAAAATGGTAAAAGTAGGGAAACATAGAAGTTAAGTAATAACATGATTAAAATATATTTTTTTATATTAAGGATGTGTGTATCCACTATATAATCCCTCCACTAAATTATTTGTCAATTTTGGATTCATTTGGGTTGAGATTTACTCCCCATTATTGAATAGTTTTGAGTATTAAAAAAATGTTATTCCTTAATTATAAAATTTCACCTCCTCCCCTCACTTATTCAGGCATATCATGCCATATAGATTGCCTAAATACTACCAAAATACCTCCCCAACATCCTTATACATGTTATGGAGATTATTTTATTCTTAAAATAACAACCTTATGGTTCTTAATAAGATATCCAAAGGAAGTTTTTCTAGGTGAAGGTAATTGTCTTCAATAAACACTTTCTTATTAATTCTTATCTTACCACCTTCATTCATATTATATTAATTAAAATATAATAACAGTGTATAACATATACCGAGTTGTTATTACATTGATGGTATAACCTATATCCATCTCTACTTCCATCAAATGGGAAATAAAACCATTGATTGTGTGTACGATAGACTATCGCCTCACGAATTGATGTAATTCATTTTCTATCACAACCTCTCACGAAATAATATGATGATGTATTTAAAAAATTTATATGATATTTATAAAATAATTATACTTCTTTAATTACAATATCACACATACCTTCTTTCCTTCTATTCTATTGGAATATGATAATGTTTCTAGTGTGTACGGTGGTCTAATGCCTAGTAGAGCATTGTGATTCGTTCCTCACTTATGCTTTATATATAAAGTAATAAGGATGGTTTTAATGAAAATATTTCCTATATATTACATAAAAATTATTTTTAAAGGGTAATATATTATTTTCCTTTCATTTCATTCATCAATAACATGGAAACAGCTCTCATGTGTACATACGGTCTACCATCTCCATGAATGGTGTAATTCCTTTTCTATATATAAATTTTATGGATTAATATATATGATATTTATATCATGGTTAAAATTCTGGAGATGATGTAACCATGATAAAAATATAAGGATAAAAAATACCAAATCAAAACATGCATGAAAAACGAATCAGTTATTACCTAAAAATGATTTTAACAAGGAATTGTAAATAAATATGTAATAAAATGTCATAATTAAATCATATATGTTATGAAACATAAGATTATATTTATTTAATATTTTTATAATAAACTTATATATATATATATATATATATATTAATTGAGTTTCAAATGTGTATGAATGAATTCGATACTTAAGGTAATGTAATTTCATCTCAAATTGTCTTCTTTGGGACATATGATATATTTTGCGCTTATATTATTTTAGGAGGTTTATATAAATCCAAAATTACATTTTATATTATGAATTTTTCTATTTAAATGAAATTTAAATTTTCATTTAAATTTATTCTTTCATGGGTTTTGCGATTCAGAAGAAACCTAAGTTGTAAATGTTTTATGTTACAATCTCATTATTTATCAGGATTGTTTATTATTAAGTCTATGATTATGAAATAGTAGAATATTTCTCTCAAGAAACTCATTTAGTATATTATCCAATGGTTATTTCAGGAAAATACATGTTTGTGATTCATTTTGATCTCTTTATGTTCTCAATATTCCAAAATAATGATTTAAAATAAAAACAAATTTATTTCTCTCATTGGTCGAAAACCCTTTTTCTTCCATATAGATGTTTTATAAAAATGTTTTAGGAAAAAATTATAGATACTCTAAAATTATTTAAATAATTTTCTTACCCTTTATTACTTTTTTAAAAAATAAAACTAATATTCATTTTGTTTTCCAAACAAGGCATGTTTGGATTTTACCGAAAATGTGAACATAATATGTGTTTTAACATGTACGACATACAAATAATTTACCACCACCATTATCAATAAATTTTTTAAGTATTACTTTATATGCTTCAAATTTTATATTCAAAATAAAAGGATTTCCACAATATTTTATGAATTTATAGTTTTAAAAATATGATTTCCAATGAAATTTTATTTTCTACAATAAATGTTCCAAGTGATTTTATTTTCAAAATCATTTTCCATTTAAGATGGAATCCTTTGATGTTACTTAAGATTTATTAGGGATATGATTGAATTATTCCATATTTATTCTTTATCTAGACATTTTATGTATATTATAATAATATTTTTATGAAACTTATTCCTTTTCCATTGGTTGTTCTATGATGAAATGAAGAAATGCTTATGAAACTCATTTCTTTTCCATGGGTTATTCTATAAAGAAATGTTTTTGAAGATCATTTATTTTAAGAGTTTATAATATGATTAATGTTTTATGATCTTATAGAACAAAAATTTTTGGTTTATTTGAGGGATGGAACCTATATCTTATTCAAATCCATTGGGTAATGATTAATGTTATTTGAGATCAAAGGGTACATGTGAGGTTATACAAAGCCAGAAAGAGGGTACATCAATGGTTGTCCCAATCCTAAAAGAGGGTACATGTGAGATTCTACCATGATCCAAGTAGCAATATGAGTGGTTATCCCAATCCTAGCATGTTATGGATGTCTTGGTGGATATCCTTGACATACGATTTTCTATGCTTATGTGTATGACACAAGTCTATATATTATGTTAATGTTATGATCTTATAGCTCATGTCCGTTGATTCCAATATGATTCATGTCTTATAAACTGTCAATTTTTATTTTTTTCCTCATTTTTATGAATATATGACATGAAAGGTATGGTTTTTATATTTTATTTTCATGTTATCATACTCTTATGCTTATGTTATGTCAATATCTCCCTTATTTACCCTTACTGAGTATCTGGTATCACTTTTTATTGTGTTTCCTTTCCCCAATTTATAAATTATAGTATTAAGTATGATATATATAAGAATGGTTATAGTTATGAATAATTTAGTGGTGAATGATATAATTCCCTTATAAACCAGTTTTTTATGTTTCTAAGTTTCTAAAGACACTAAACCATCATAATAATTCAATGTGAATCTATACAATTTAATGAATATTCATCTAAAAAGATGTAATATCTATATATTAAATCCAAATTCACTATAGTTTCTATCGAATAAAAGTTTTTTTAACCATTCGATACTATGATGAGAAAACATTAGTGAGATACCAATGTATAATAATTTGTAATGAGTTGTGTCTAAGGATAAGTATAAGGATGAGTCAATGTATAGGAAAATGTCTTTGAATTTTTGTAAGGGATATAGAAAGTGGTTTCTAATGAATTACATCTCTATTTGGATACTACAGGTGGTTGTGGATCTGGAAAATAGGTACCTACAAGTAATAACACTGAAAAGAGGTTATTGATATGGACTTGATCATAACCTGGTTCATGAAAATGAGCCTTAATACACACCTAGTTTGACACTCCTAGTGGACATGCTTCAAAAATTCACAAACTCTTTATGAACCATCATGAAGGACATAAATAGATGATGACTATGAATGGACTTAGATAAACTTAAGGTGTCTGATGAAGCTAATATTTTCACATATTTTACAGTGTAATTAAACGTTTATGAGCCCACCATATTTTTATTTAATGAGTAATTGTTACATATTTAGGTTTTTTTGTTATCTTGAGCTTAAATGTAAAAATGGCCTAATTCTACAATTTTAACATATTTTTATCACTGGGGTATTTTGGTCATTTCTCCTAAAATATATTTCCATAATTTTTTATTAAATTTTTTTTAGTATAATTATTATATTTTCTTCATTTTTTTCTTCTGGACTAGGGGCTGAATCAATCATCTAGTGTCCTAAAAGAATCAATGAAGATGAAGCTTTTCCGGGCGGACTGTATGGACCCCACCTTTGTAACAGAACACAATTCGGAAAACACACCTCCAAATGAGTTTATTTCACTTATAGATATCATAGGACTCCTAGGTGCGTTCAAACATTTAATTTCTGGACGTTTGGAATCCAGTATGGTGTTTATGGAATGACATACTATTGAAGGAACCTTCCTGGAACCTACGTCCAGAAACAACAACCGCCAATAATAAATTCGTAACTCATTCTAGGAACGTCCAATGAAGATTAAATTGGTATGGTTAATGAAAAAAATTATGAACAAATTTTATGAATTTTCCATGTGTGAATTGGCTAATTAATGCGTCAAAGATGCAAAAAATTTGGGAGGGTGAAATCTACCTATAAAATGAGAGGAGCTCCTACCTCTCAAAGCATTTCATTCTTACCCAAAACCATTCTGGGAATGACTGAACTAGTGGGAACTGAGATGAGGATTCCATTATATAGAATAGGAGTTCCATTTATAATCTTTCCATGATGGGAAAAACTCCAAGCAGTGGTGGGTGGCGATGGTTTGAGGACATTTACCCCTTTTGAGTTTGTGATTTTTATAGTAAACTCTTTTAATTTAAATAATCCTAGAATTTGTTTGAATTATTGAATGAGGACTCTTCTATATTGTTTTCATTTTCTTATATTTTTTTCTATGAATATTTATCAACTTATGATTGTAAAATAGTTGTCTGGTTGTTTAAGCTTCTTTGGGTGAGGTCTCCCCATTGAGCACAACATGTTCAACTAGTTTCGATTACTCGTAGGTCTTTGGGAAATTGGATCACGTTCATGAGAAGATAAAATCCCATATTTGAGGTCTCTATATTGTTTTTGGTCAATATAGGTGTATAAATTGAGGCTTGATTTATACATTAGATAATTTAATTAAAAGAAAATTGTCAACAATGATAAAGGAAATGTCTGAAGATCAAAGCTTGTCCACTGCTGCCTTCTGTAGTTTGTTTTCTCAGTACAGTTTTCTTTGGATTTCTAATATCTAATGTAGATTTATTAATACAATATTAATTTATTAGTTAATTTCATTTCAATATACCCCCATATATATTATATAAGTTAGTTTTATATTAGTTAAATAATAATAATGACAATAGAAAATATAGTGTGTATAAGCGGCCACCTTGTGATCGACCCTAGGGTGTGCCACTATGGTACACTATTAGGAAAATAAGAATTTAATAGAATAGGGTAAAATGACTAAAATATCCTACCATAAATTTGGAACCGTTTCTGGGGATTCTAAGTGCTTACACATGCTTTTTTTCAAAAAAACCAAAAAAATCAAAAAAAAACAAAAAAACAGTTTTGTTTCATATCTTTCATTCTGTCAGCCAATATTAATTTTTATGGAAATTATTATAATTATTGGCCTAAATATAAATTTTATGGTGATCCAAGAAGGAAAGATACATTTAATATTCAAATTCTTGAAAATTCACATGAACTGGAGGAAAATTCCTTGATGATTCAAGAGAATTATAGAATGATAGAAAAAGCAAGCAAGATGATAACATCATTGGCTGCCCAAGTTGAAGAAGTTAAATTCTTATGGATGGGAAAAAACAAAGGAAAGTTAAGGATAATGATAATATTTTTCCACCATTATTTGAAGAAGAAATTGGAGATGTTGAAGAAATTCTCGAAGATCCAATTCCTTATCCAACAAATTAGTTCCCTACTACCTTTCTTGAGGAAAAGGATTTTGAAGCTGAAATTTCTGAGGGAGTTTTAATTTTTGAGAATTCATTTCATTAAAATTTCACTAATTATCAATTTCAATCTAATATCCCTTATTTTGACTTTATCGATTCAGCACCACTGTTGTAGGCTCTAGAAGAAGAAGGTGCTCATGTTGAAGAAAGAATGTAGGAGCATGCCGAGTAGTGCATTGGTGCAAATGAGGATGATGGAACTAAAGAAGAAATCCATGATGAGAAATTTTATGACCTATAACCAGATGAGAAGACACATCATCTTCTTATATTTTCAACACCATTGGACACCACTCCTCTAGATCAACTAATCAGGGAGCACCCATACTTTCTTTTCCCTCCCCCTCCACAGCTCAAATTCATTCCTTCATCTTTTCTAGGGGTTGGGGATATTTTTCTTTTATTTGGGGGTTCTCACTTCTGAAATACACTAATGGATGTCGGGAGAAATAATGTATGGTGGTTTTTAAGAAAGAAACCTCATCCACCTTTAGATTGGGGTTAACCCACTGTAACTACCAGACTAGGGGTAGTAAAAACCAAGAACCTGCTTGGGGGTCAAACTAAGAATTATCCCTCCCCATTCCCATTACTATTTATTTTTATTTATTTTTCTAAAGCATTTATTTATTTATTTCTTTGTAGGAAGAATTGGTAGTAGTTAGGAGATTAACAAAATAGTTTCACTGAAAAAATAAAGTTGGGTTGTTTCTTTTCTTCTCTTTAGTTTTTATGCCCTTATTTATATTTTGTCAAGATAAAATGAAGTATAGTGAAATTTAAGTGTGGGGGGATTGTCGACATGCTTAGTTCTTTTTGTGTGTTTTTTTCATATCCTTTTTAGGAACCTTGATATTTAATAAATATTCGTATCACTTTTCACATATTAATTGATTTTGAGAAAATTAAAATGATTTATGAAAAAAATGGATTTTAAATTATTATTGATGTAAAATGTTTTCCTTGAATTGTATTTTTAATCATTTTTATGATTTTGACCAATTTTTTAATTCCATTCCCATGAAACACTAACTCAAAATATTTTTCCCATCTAGTGAGGTATTCTAAACCAATTTTACATATTCTTTCTAATACCCACACTTTCTTGAGAGAAACTTCGATTTTGTGTGAGAATCATAATTTGTGATTTTTCTCTTTTGAAGCTTTGGATTTCATTTAATGTTTTTAATGTGATTGAGGTACTACTTTGGCTAGCCACATATTATCTTGAGACCTACCTTTACATCTATCCTTCGTTAACCCTTAGATTCCATGAATTTCCTTATAGGTTTAAGCCACATTACAAGATAATTTATCCTTATCTACCAATTATCTTGGTATTATTTCATGGATATTTCTAGTTTGAGTGTGGGGGAAGGGCCTTTCGTGTGAGTTCATTGGGATGTGTTTCATTGATAGGTGGTGTGAGGTGTGCATCAACATTTTGGGAAATATAGAATGAAATAATTGGGTATGAGTCATAATTTCATAATGCTTCATTTGTTTCATTCGGTTCTCTTTAAAAAAAAGTTGTGCCTTTCTCGAGCTTTGAAAAAAATGGAAAATAAAGTATTGCCTTTCTGGAGCATTACAAAAAAGAGAAAAATAAAAAAATGGGGATAACTTGGATGATATCATTATTTTTAATAATTTATTTTATCATGTTACATGCTATAAAAATTTTGGTGGTGTTTTGTTTTATATTCTCAAGGAGGATTGAGTGAGTAATGTTCTGTGTTTTCACTTTATTATTCATGCATTGTACTGAAGAGTCAAAACTCATCTTTCTACCCTTGAATTTTTAAATAATTTACCCACCAAACCAAAGCCACAGAGTCATGTGAACATGTAATGAAATCCTCATGATTGAATTCATTTTTTATGTTTCATGTTATGGATAAATGAGAATTTTCACAAGCCTATGGTGATACATGAACATTCTAAGTATGAGCATAACTCCATAATTAATTTCTCTTGAGTAAAGAGTGGCATAAAATTCAATGTGAGGTAGGTTGTAATTGGTCCATGGATGGATTTATAAGGATTGAAAAATTTCAAATGTATGGAATTAAAAGGAAAAGAAATTGTTTTTCATAGAAGATACATGATGAAATTATATTTTTGATAAGATCATGGATGTTTTCTCATTTTTGATTGTCGTGCGACTTTTGATTTGAATATACGATAATTTCTTAGGAGTGCAATGATTATGTGTGGGGGATTGATGAAGCTATTATTTTCATATGTTTTATACTGTAATTAAATGTTTATGAACCCACTATAGTGTTATTTAAACTGAAATTGTTACATATTAAGGTTTTTGTGTTATCTTGAGCTTAAATGTAAAAATGTCCAAATTCTGCAATTTTAATAGATTTTTATCACAAGGGTATTTTGGTAATTTATCATAAAATATATTTCCAAATTTTGTGATTAAAATTTTTTTAGAGTCATTTTTTTATTTTATTCATTTTTTTATCCCTTACTAGGGGCTGAATCGATCATCTAGTGTCCTAAACAAATCAATGAAGATAAAGCTTTTTTCGGGCAGACTGTGTGGACACCATCTTCGTAACAGAAAAAAAAATTATCCTATACACCTCCAAATGAGGTTCTTTCACTTTTGGATTTCATAGGACTCCAAGTATCATTCACACATTAATTTTAAGACGTTTTGAATCTTGTATGGTGTCCATGGAACGACATATTGTTGAAGGAATCTTCCTGGAACCTGCGTCCAGAAACAACAACCACCAATAATAAATTCATAACTCATTCTATGAGCGTCCAATAAATCTTAAATTTATAGGGTGAACATAAAACAAATTTATGAACAAATTTTAATGAAGGGGTCCACATGTGAATCATCCAATTAATGGGTGAAATATGCAACAAATTTAAGAGGGTGAAATCTGCCTATAAAAAGAGAGGAGATCCTACCTCTCAAAGAATTCCATTCCTTCCCAACACCATTCTGGGGAAGACTAGACTAGATGGAGCTGATTTTGGAATACCATTCTAGAGAATATTAGTTCCATTGATAATCATGCCACTATGGGAAAAACTCCATGCAATGCTGGGCGGTGACGGTTCGAGAACATTTATCCCTTTTGAGTTTTTGGTTTTTATTGTAAAATATTTTCATTTAAATAATCCTAGAATTTGTTTTCATGATTGAATGAGGTATCTTCTCTCTTGTTTTCATTTTCTTCTATTTTTTATGTGAATTTTTATCAACTTATGATTTTAAAATAGTTGTCTTATTGTTTAAGCTTCTGTAGTTTGTTTTCTCAGTTCGGTTTTCTTTGGATTTTAAATATCAAATGTATATTTATTAATACATTATTAATTTCTTATTTTATTTTATTCCAATCTACCCACATATATATTATATAAGTTAGTTATATATTAGTTAAATAATAATAGTGACAATAGAAAATATAGTGTGTATAAGCATCCTCCGTGTGATCGACCCTAGGCTATGCCACTACGGTACACTCTTAGGAAAATAAGAGTTTAATTGAATAGGTTAAAGTGACTGAAATACCCTACCATCAGTGTATTATATTTACTAGAATGTTTCATGGTTTATATATCTGATGAATTATCCTTCACAATTATGTGGGTTTCTCTTATGATTAATGTTACCCACATAATGTTTTTTTGTAGTTAATGGAGGGAAGCATAAGGTATATGGTTAATGTTTAATGTAATATATTATGTGTTAATGAGAAAAAAAAAGTGGGATGATTACTTGAGTTAAGGATATTATGATTATGCATAATCAATTATCATGATATATGATTAACAACTTGCACATAAACCAACTCTTAGACTTTCCAAAGAAGATAATGATATAGTTTATTATGAGTTTAAGAAGTGGGGACCATGTAAGAACCAATATTTAGTTTCCCATATGGGTAGAATGTGGGAAAAATAACTCTATGGAATGTCTTAAAGGAACAAGAAGTTGTTTTATATGTGGAGAATAAGGGCACAAAGTAAGAAATTTCCAAGTAAAAATGAAAATTTTAGTTAAAGGAATGGATGATAATAATGGTTTTTCTATGGAATAATCAATGGTGGAATGTTATAAATGTGGAAAGTATGTTAATTATACAAATAGATTTCCTATGAGGGAAGATCAAGAATCAGATCATCAAGATGGTACTAGTAATGTTTTTTTTATGATAAAGAGACTAAAAATGACATATAAAAGGAATGAGGTATTAAATAATAAGATTAGGAAGCCTAGTTAGTTTCTTAATAATACAGCAGATTGATTGAAGGGTTTATGCATTGGAATTTAAAAATTATTAAATATATAACGAATTTTTTGTAAAAAAAAATCATTAAGTATTTTTTGAGAATATTTTGAATGGTATTGATGAACTTGAAAAGTGATTTAATGGAAAGGTTATATTTTATGGAAAATATCTAATTAAAGGAAATATAAACCTTAATATTTTCATGATGTTGAGATAATAATGTTGTAAAAAAGTTATTATTGATATGGATAAAGTAAATTAGATATTACTAATTACCTTGGAATAGATTAATGGTTTGATGACAAAATGGTTTATGTTATCATTGATGGAGTTTATATAATTTTTTAATTTAATGAATTTATTCAATAATCTGTGGTTTTATTTATAGAATGAGTAATCATGTATGTCTTCATTGATAATTTATGGTAATTGGAGTTATTAACATGTTTTAAGAAAATATATAACCATGGTATTCACACATTTGGTATGTGAAAATTAAGAAATAATTTTTTTTATTTAGGGGATAATGTTAAGTTTAAATTTAGAGATCTTATTTATAAATTTCTGAATTTTGTAATGGTCTTATTTTTAACCATTTATGTAATGGTTTAAGTACAACATTGGATGAGGTTTTATAGATTAATTTATTATTTCACCATTTGAAGATTTATGAATATTTGATAACCATTACTAACAATTTTTTGTTTCAATTATAAATAAAGATATTAGTAATGGATTATTATTATTTTAAGGATCTTATGATTTGTTAGTTCTTAAAGCATAAAGAAAATCCATCTTCACTTTTTGAAAAGATAGATGAAACAGAAATTTATCAAAGCATAACCAAAAGATGAGATTTACCTTTTAAAATAGAAATAAATCAAGTATGTATTTTTTTATCATGTTCTTGATCATGATGGTAAAAATTCCCTCGACTTTAAGAAAAATATCTTAATAAAAAAAAATTCCTATTACTTTCATTTCTATTAAAGAAATTGTGTTTTCACCTATCAAATATTTATGTCATTGTGGTTGTTAACTTTATGCAATCCATGTTCTATATGACTGTAATTTACTATTTAGGTATTATATTTTTGTTCCATGTCCATATTTATAATTATCACCAATTTTCTCCTATTTGGGTACCTATTTATGTGAGGACTATTATAATTTTTTTCCCTTTTTCAAGAGAACCTTTTATTGACCATTTTTACAATGTGAGTTTTCTATAAAGGAATTCTCAAATGTTAAACAATTGATTATAAATATCCAGTTCAAATTGTGAGAATGAAATTTAATTAATGGGTGTATAATGTATCAACCTGAGATTTTATATTTTTTCAAATAAATAAAATTTATTCAATGGCTTGTGTTACATTCAACATTGAGTTTTAACTAATCATGATATATTATTATTATTTAAACATCAGTATTAAAATATAAAAATTATATTTGGTGGTATAAGTGTGAATAAACAAATATTTAAAACTATTTATGAACGTTTTATATAATTAAAATATATTTGAAAATAAGTACTTAATTTTTAGTGAAGTCTTTATATGCTTCAAAAATGCCTTTTTCTAAGAAAATATTTTTATTTCTTTATGTGAACCGAAAGTAAATGTTTTGAAACATTTTGAAATTTTATTTGAAATATAAATCCTTTTTGGAATCAAAATTTAAAAATTAAATTAGGGATAATTTTTTATAATTTTCTAAAAATATTAATTTTTTAGGTGAATAGTGAAAAATATTGTTTTTTATTAAAAAATGCTCATCCATTTAAAACATTTACAAAGTAAAATTTTGTTTAAAAATGTATAAAAGTATCATTAGATAAATTTTATATTTATTAATCTAATTTATATCATTTATATCAACTTTATATTGAATTTTTATATTAATACTTTATATTCTCATGAAAATTTCCTTTTGGGAATTTTTTTTTCATCGCATCTCTGGGTTTGATTTTAAATTAAATTTTTCAACTTATGTTAATTTAATTTTTAAAAATTTATTAAAACTTTTTAATCAGAATAATTAATATTATATAATAATTTCAACTTAATTTTTTTTCAAATTAATAGTAAAAATATTAATAAATAATTATTACGGTTAAGATTAAAACAGGTTAACTCGGGGATTAAAATAAAAGGATAAAGGTTAAAATGACCAAAAAACATTTATAATTACTATTTTATGTCCATATTTAGACCTTTATTAACTTATTCTCAATTTTTATGTGATTTTGGGATACTTTTCCTTGAAAGTGACCAATGTGATAATTTTAGTAAAGAAAAAAAGTCAAAATGTCATCCATTTGCTTTTATATTTCAATTATGTGTTCATATACGGAAAAAATTAAAATTTGTAAAAATAGTTAAGTTCCTTCTGAGAATAATTAAATTAATTTCATGGGGGAATTTTATTTTTATTTTTTAGTAATTATATAATTACTTTAAATTCTTAAGAAAATCCACCACAATAATTATTTAATTAGTAGAAAAATAAAATAAATGATACTAAATTTGTTAAAAGTAAAATAAATTGAATAAATTATTATATTACATAATTTTTTATATAAATATAACATTATAGAAAGTTTTTAAAATTATATATTCTAATTTCACCATTTTCGTCATTTTTTAAAATTCAAATTAAATGAAGAGTGTCAAAATTGAAATTAATGTTATTTTATAATAAATAATTTTTTATTATATAAATTAAAATTACTAAAAATAATGTAATATTATATGTAATTGGTATATGTTTAAAAATATCATCTATAACCCATTAATTGACCAGTGGTCCTTTAAAAATAATTATATTAACCCCTAAATAGAAAAAACTTTGTTACCCTGAAAAGGTGTAAAACGAGGTTTTGTGCATTTCATGCACTTGTGTTAAAATTTCTCTACACACATAGGATTTTTATTTTATAAATTTGATTTAATATTTATAACCATAGGTTAAAAAATATATTTTTATCTCTAATTTTTTTTATTTTTTCAATGATATATTAGCTAGATAAAAATACAAGTTAACATAGTGAAAATTGAAATGGTAAAAGTGAGGAAACATATAAGTTGAGTAAAAACATGTTTAAAACATTTTTTTTATGTGGTAGGGGTGTTTATAGAAACTATTATCCCTATAATACATTATTTATCAATTATGGAGGCATTTTTGTTGATAGTGAATCCCCATTATTGAATAGTTTTGTGTATTTACAAAAATGTCACTCCTCTTCAATTATAAAAGACCACCTTCTCCCCTAACTTATTCACACCTCATGAATTTTTTATCAAACAAACTATACCAAACTAATTCCCCAACATCATTATCCATGTTATAGGTATTCTTTTATACCTGAAATACCATCCCTAGTGTCCATAATAAGATATATAAAGGATGTTTTTCTAATCAAAGGTAACTATCTTCACTAAAATATTTTTTTTAATTCTTATCTTACCAAATTTAGTCATTTTGTATTAATTAAAATATAATATATTTGTTATATAATATATATTAATATTTTATTGTGTTGATGGTATAACCTATATCCATCTCCTTATCCATCAAATGTAAAACAAAACTGTCAATCATGTGTACAGTAGACTAGTGTCTTGAAAACTGATGTAAATCATTTTCAATCACCACATATTAGGGATTAATATAATTATGGATTAAATATATTTATATTATATTTATTAAAAAATAATTATTATTTAATCATAATACCACATATATCTTTTTACCTTCAATTACATGGGAATATGATAATGTCGCTCGTGTGTACGGTGGACTAACATCTAGCGAAGTGATGTGATTTTTTCGTCACCAATGCTTTCAATGGAAAGTAATAAGGACATTTTTAATAAAAATATGTGATATATATGATATAAAAATAATTCTTTAAGGTTAATATATTATTTACATTTAATTAATTTCATCCCCCAATAAAATAGAAACATTTTTCTTTTTTACATATGGAATATCGTCTCCATGAAAGGTATAATTCATTTTCTATGTCTAAATATTAGTAAATACTATAAATATATAAATAATTAATATATATGATATTTATATAATGGTTCAATTTTTTGAGATGATGGAACCATGATCAAAAATATATAAGGACTGAAAATACCAAACCAAAACAACAACAAAAAATATAGTAGTTATTACCAGAAATATGATTGTAACAATGAATTGTTAATATGTGGGTGATAAAGGGCCATTAGTAAATAATATATGTTTTGATAAATATTATTAATTTTATTTAATATATTTATAATAAATGTATATCTATTAAATATTAGGTTCAAACATGTGCGAAGTAATTCAATACATAAGGTAAGAAAATTTCATCTCAAATTGTCTTCTTTGGGACATATATTATGTTATAAACCTATATTATTTTATGAGGTGTATATACAACCTCAAATATATTTTATTTAATTTATTTATTTATTATAATAATATTTTAATGTTTAATTTAAATTTATTCTTTAATGTGGATTATGATCTATAAGATATCCAAGTAGTGAAAATTTTATGTTACACTTTCATTGTTTATGAGGATTATTTATTACTATGTTTTTGATGATGATATACTATGATATACCTCTCAAGAATTTCATTTATTTTCTTATACTCTAGTTATTTCCTAAAAATAAATCTTTTCCTTTCATTTTATTCTCTTTATGTACTCAATATACAAAAATATTTTTTAAAGTAAATCCGACTTTATTTCTCTCTTCAGTCGAAAACCCTTTTTATTCCATGTAAATATTTTTAGAAAATATTTTCAAAAAATATTTAATGTCTATATATGTTGTTTAGAAGTTATTTTTTTAACCTATTTTTACTTTAAAAAATTTTAAGAGTAATCTTCATCTCATTTTCCAATGAAAGCCCATTTGGATTTTATCGAAAATTTGAAAGGAATGTTTATTTTAATGTGAAAGACATGATCATAATTTTTAATTATCATAATCAATGAATGTTTTAATATTCAATTATATGTTTTAAATTTTATTTTAAAATAAAATTATTTACATAATAATTTATGAATTTCTAATTTTAAAAAGGGAATTTTTAATGAAATTTCATTTTCCTCAAGAAATGTTCCATGTGATTTTATTTTTAAAATAATTTTCCATGTAAGATAACATAATTTTATATTAAATAATATTTACTAGTTATATAATCTAATGGTCTCATCCTTATTCTCTCTCTGGATGGTTTATGTCAACAATGACAATATTTTTATGAAACATGTTCATTTTCCACTGGTTATGTAATGATGAAATAATAAAATGTTTATGAAACTCATTTCTTTTCCACGGGTTATACTATGATGAAATTTTTATGAAGACCATTTATTTTATTGGTTTATGATATGATGAATATTTTATGATCTTGTGGAAGACAAATTTATGGTTTACATGATGTGTGGGACCTATATCTCCCTTAAATGAATTGGATAATGATTAATGTTATATGATCTCAAATGGTACATGGGAGGTTATCCCATGCCCAAAAGAGGGTACACGGGAGGTTATATCATTCATGAAGGAGGTTATATGGGTGGTTATCTCAATACCAATATAGGTAAATGGATGGTTAACCCAAGCCTAACATGTTATGAATGTCTTGGTGGATATCCTTAACATAAGTTTTATATACTTATGTGCATTCCACAAATCTATATCCTATGTCAATGTTGTGATATCATGGATCATGTTATTTGATTAATTTATTATTAATGTCCTGTGAACTTATAAGATTTATTCCATGAATCTAGTTTATGATCTATGTCTTGCCGGTTATAGTTTTCAGATGTCATTATCATGTACTCATACCCTTATGCTGATGTTATGTTGATATATCCATTTTTTATCCTTACTGAGCATCTGAATTCACCCTTTATTATGTTTTCTTTCACTATGTTATGAAGAAAGGTATTAAGTATGAAATTTATAAGAAGGTTTCTAGTTATGAAGAATTTATAGGGTGATGATATAGCTCACTTTGAACTAGTTGTTTATGTTTCAATGTTTTTAAATACACTAAACCATTGCGATCCTCAAATTTGTATTTTTACAATATAATGAATATTAATATAAAAATATTTAATATATATTTATGAAATATTGGGTCTTTATGGGTAGGTTTTAGTGTGAATGACCTAAATAATAATAATTTTTTCCTTGTTTTATCAGTGATTTTTGAAGCACTCATAAAATCACCCTTTATCAACACTAAAAAGGACTAACAAATCTCCCGGTACTAACCCTAAAAGTCATTGATAAAAGTTATTTTTATAGTATTGATATTATGGAAATCAAACCTAAATAGATAGATCACTTTTTTATTCAATTTATGATTTAAAAATCAACTAATGTGAATGTGAAAAAATAAAAGAAAAACTTCTAAATTATTAAATTAGAAGAAAATACCATTGCATTTTTTTATGAAAAAAATATAATTTTTTTTAAATGGTGGGGTTGCTTTAAATTTCAATAGATACCACTAAACCCCCTTCATTTACAACATTTAGAAAATTTTATGTTTTTGTTCATTTTTAATCATATGATAAATTTATTAGATTTCATTTATTTATTTTTTTCCTTATTAAACCTGGTAATCAATTGGGTAACTAGTGTAAATTTATTATATATTTCATTTATTTATTGATTTTGTAACTCCCCCATTAAACATTTGATGAATTTCATAATTAGAGAGAAAATCAGACAAGTTATTCAATCCATAATTAATATATTTATATATATAATGGTGGTGTTGGACTCTTGAATGATGAGAAATTATGAAGTATAATTTATTTTCAAGAAAATAGAAGAATTTTATATTTTTAATTTTTAATTTTTTTTATTTAATGTGTATTTTATTTATTTTCAATTAATGAAAATTATTTGAAGTCATTTTTTAACTATAGGATATAATTTTTCACTATTAGAAATTATTGAAAAAAGTGGTTACCTTTATGATCATTTTTTAAAATATAAATAGATATTTATATTATGTATGTGTGTGTATGTAATTATTATTACATATTTATATTATAAAATATTAAAATATAATGTATATAAATATATGTGTGTGTGTATTGAAGGGAAATTTCACTTATATATATTAGAAATAAGTAAAAATAAGGGAATAGAAATATTCAGGGAAATCATAAACCCAAACCTGATAAAAACTATTCAATCACTATCTCACTAAATGATGATCAACCACATTCCTCTCTCTTAAAGTAAAGGAAACATAGTGTGGTGAATGCCTATAAAACAGATAAATCACTTTAAAAATTAGACCAAAATGTTGTCAATCATAAGTAGGGTTTGAAATGGTGTGAGCAGATATCTGATATTCATATTAAAAAATAATAACATGCCACCCCTCTTCCAAATAAAATTTTAAACCTGAAAGATTCACTACTACATAATCATGAATATTGATCAGTGACCTTTATCGGTGCTAAAAAATACAAAAAATGGGGTGGTTTTATCAATGAAAGATAAAACCATTTAAAAAGGGAATATTTATCATTTCTAAACAAATGTTCTAAAAAAATTACCACCTTTATCATCAATTTTTTTAGTACTGATAAATGTTATATTTTTCAGTGCTTTTATCTAGTACTGATAATAGTGAAATTTATCAACGTTTTTTTCAGCACTGATAAAAGGTAATCTTGCTGGAAAAAATTATTTATTGTAGAAAATCATATTTAATTTATATATATATATATTTATTTATTTATATTTATATATATATAGTTATATATTGATTAAATGTGATTTTTATAATACTAAATATTTATTTACACTTAATATGTCATATATTTAGTGAAAATCATTATTAAGTTAATTAAAAATTAATATTAATTTAAAATATTGACTAATTAATATTAATAGAATTTTAATAACATTTTTTTATGTCAATGTCATTTGTTTTTAAAATTTGAGGTATAAATCAATTAATAAATATTTAATTATAATTTAAAATATTAACTAAATATGTACTTACACTTAATATATCATATATTAATTTCACATATACATATACAAAATTAATTCAATTTTCTAAATACCAACATACAAAAATAATAAACCATTAATATTATCATTTTTTATTTTTATTTATGAATATTTAATATTTAATATATTATGTTTTTATTTAATAAATTTTATTAAATTTTTATATTTTTACTTAATATATACTATTTATTACTTTTTAATATATTTTTAATTTTTTAATTTTTTATTATTTATTTATTTAATAAAAATTTTAATATTTTTAAAATTTATTAATCTTAAATTTTTATTTGTTTAATATTTTTATAATTTTATTGTTTTAAATACTTATTTATTTAATAATTTTTTAATTTATTACATTTTAATATTTTTCTATATAATTATTCCTTAATATATTTAGTATTTTTAATGTAGAATTAAATTCATATTGATATATATGTATATATATATAATATTTTCTTAAATATGATTTATATATTACAAAACATGTATATACATTTAATAAGTTGTATATTTAGTGAAAAGGGGTTTAAAAATAATTAAAATTTTATATTAGTTAAAAATGTTGAGTAATTATTATCGAGTAATTGATGTTCAATAACATATCCTATAAACTTCATTTGTCTTTCCAAATTGACATATACTCAAAAGGTTCAAGAGACAGGTGGGATTGGTCCTAAAAATTTATTATAAAAATAGAGATAATAAAAAAAATAAGGATGGATAGGGTCAAACAAAGAGAAATCCCCCATCCATAAAATAAAACAAAAAAAAGGAGGGAAGTTGGACCATACCCATAATCATGATCATAGATTACATCAGTAGATTCTCACTCCGACTGGGAATTACTCTTATTAAATAGAACATAGTACTTATCCCTAAGTTTATGATGTTTCATATAGAGTTGTCTCGTAGAATGGTCATGACCTTGTGTTGCAGCACAATCATCATGACCACATCCTTTACCATAACATTTTGGATAATAATCTTGTTTCCAAGACATGGGTTTCTTCCATTCCCCTTCTATTTCATCCCTCCCCAATTTATTAGCATCCATAGATTTCATGTCAATTTTACTCATTTTACCTCTAAAAACAACATCACAATGCCCTTTAGACTAGGACCCGTGTATGACCACATCCACTAGATCTCATGGATCTGATCAGGGATAGCATACTCTAGATGATATCAGGCATCCTCTGCCCACACTGGTATCATCGGTGGAGATCCCTTGCCTACATATGATGTATGAACACCACCAGAATCCAA
The DNA here is from genome assembly GCA_963277665.1 of Viscum album. NCBI lineage: Eukaryota > Viridiplantae > Streptophyta > Magnoliopsida > Santalales > Viscaceae > Viscum > Viscum album. Next base: position 1,610,547,233 of record OY728140.1, read on the forward strand.
TAAGGGCACCTGAGCATTCTTCATAATTTCGAACTTCCCTAGGGATTCAGCATTAAATTTTTTCTTATAATTATGGCCCCGAGAAGCTATCATTTTCTTTTCTATCATTCACTGATCATTAGAATCTTGAATGGAATCTTCATTAAGGGATTTCTCACTCGTTGAAAATCCTCCATCCATATGCATTATCCCTTTACTAAATTGAGTAGTGTCTAAAATTGAGGCTTTGATGTCATCAGAAATATTAGTTTCGGACCAAATAGATTTTATGGCCATCTCTTTGTGTAATTTTATATTGAAACACGCACACACATAATATTTTGTTAATTTATTCAATTTTTAATATTCATTTTAGAATTTTATTTATTAGTATAATATATTTCATATATTATGTTTTTAATTAGTAACTTTTATTGATTTTTTATATTTTTATTTAATGTATACTATTTATTTTCATTTAAAATATATTTAATTTATTCATTTTTAATATTATTTATTTATTAATAATATTAATACTTTTTTTAATATTTTTGTAATTTATTAATTTTTAATTTTTATTCATATAATATTTTTCTACTTTTTATATCTTTAATATTTATTTATACATGATTATTCATTAACATTTAATGTTTTTAATATGTTTTTAATTTATATAATTAAAATGCATTCATGTTCATTTTAACATTTCTTTATTTTTAATTTGTTTTAGTAATCTATATAATTTATAAAACTTATTTATTTTTAATATTTTTGAAAACTATTGATTTTTTATTTATTAAATTACATTTTTTTTAAATTTATTCATTTAAATTTATTTAATAATATTTATTCACTAATAATTTTGATTTTTATAAATTTTTTATAATTTATTTATTTTTAATATCTATTCCTTTAATATTTCCTTAATTTATTCATTTTTAATATTTATTAATAAATATTCATTTTTAATATTTATTTATAAATATTCATTTATTAAAATTTAAATTTTTTAATATGGTTTTAATGTGGATAATTAATATTCATTCATTTTAATTTTAATATATATTCATTTTTTACATTTTAAAAAAATTATATAACTAACAAAAATTATTTATTTTTCAAATATTCTTGAAGTCTATTCATTTTTAATTGTTAAATTTCACTCATTACTGACACTTTTTCATTTAATATTATTTATTCATTAATAATATTAATTTTTTTTTAATTTTTTTAATAATTTATTCATTTTTAATATATATTCATTTAATATTTTAATAATTTATGTTAAATAGTTTTTATTGATGCTTAAGAATTTTCTAATAAAACCATGTTGGGTCTTTCAAAATTAACCCTAACAGAAACATCAATCACTCACATTGTTTAAGCTCTCATGGAACTCGACCTCTGTTGACGCTCCCCCACAAACTACTCTAATGAATAATCAATCCCAAAACCAAAGTTATGCAGTTCTTTGTACTTATTTTTAATTGATCTTATATTGTTTCATGATTTTTAATTCTTCTTCCCCTATAATTGATCTCTAAAACCCTAACTTTGAATCCCCCTTTTTAATAATATTTTTCATTGTGAGTTGATAAATTGTTTTCCTAGATCCAAGGGGTTTTCACTTTGGATCTTTGGGGTTCCCTATCATCTTTTTTTAATAAAGGGTTGTCCTTGACTTCAATATATTAGAATTTTCTTATGTGTGTTTATGTATATATGTATATATTAATAGATTTATAATAAAATTATATAAATTTCAAATAATCTATATATAAATACATATGTATTATATATATAAATAAATTTATTAAGGGTAATGTAATTAAACTAAATCATCTGAAAAATATTTATTATAATGATATGGCACTATTTCTTGATAAAATTATAATTTTCTATCCTTTTTTCATTAAAAATTTTGTTTTTATTTCTTCCTTGAGTATCCATAGTGAGTATGGATTTTTTGTTGGGAAAATAAAAAAAAATTCCTAGAATTATCAACAACTTTCCCCTTTGATTTTGAAGATTTTATACTTATTTAAAACATAAGTTTTATATATTTACAAACAACTATGTTTAGACACACACACATATACATAATTATTTATTTACACTCAAATTATGATACTTTGTTTTCATATCAATGTATATATACATTTTATGCACACTTTGTTTGTATTTATTTTTTTATAAAAAAATGATTATTGTGGAACCTAATGGGATGGATATGAATCGAAAATTTATGGATTCTAATCATATGAAAAGGAATATGAGGATGGAGTTAAAAATGTCATCATTTTTTCAATATAGCTTACATATAACCCTTATCGAATCCTTTGAATTAGTTTAAATTATTCCAATTCAAGAGTAATTATTCTAGAATAGTTGGGAGAGCATTTTACTTGTCATGAAATAGATATAAGATATAAATTATGAACTAAACACAAGAAAAGCTAAATATACATACTGAATGAGATGATACAATGAGTTATGGATCATTTAATATGAATGCTAGTGTAAATGATGATGGAGATCGTATGGAAGAAATGACATTGTAAATTGAAGATTGATTTCATTATTGTCCAAATCTATTTTAGAATTTAAATATTTTCTAAAAGAGACCATTTTATACAAGTTGTACTAAATATAAAACATTATCAGCTGAATTGAAGTCATATAATTTGAAAGCTATAAATGGATGGAATTACACCATATTTAGAAAAATACTTGGTCACCTGAACGATATTATAGAAAAATAAAATGATCTTTTTTATTGAACATATGATTCTAAAAGAATGATACATTCAATGGGTATGATATTTGAAATAATACATTCCTACCAAATGATTGTACATTATTTCATAAGGACCAACAATCACTCATAAAATTCCTTAAGTGTGGTGGGATTGATATAAGAAAGAGGAATCAAGTCCTTAGAATGTTTTATGGTTATTTAATATCATTAATATGTTTAGAATACTATATGGATGTGAGTAAACCACTATACAATTGAAATGTAATACAGATATAAGAATTGAAGATGAGAAACTATGTCACCCATCAGACTCTCCTCAGTGGAAAAAAAATTGATTATGAGTATCCAAATTTTGGAAAAGATCTAAGAAACCTCTTTCTTTCATTATATACAGATAGAATAAATCCTTTTGGTTTAAAAATTAGTACTCATACTACTTGTCCACTTATATTGGTAAATTATATCTTTTCACCATGGTTATGCATGAGTCAAAAATGCATTATTTTTCCTTTACTTATATCTAGACTAAAAAACCTGGTAATGATATCTATGTCTATTTGGATCCATTTATCAAATATCTAAAAATTTTGTTGCATACAGATGTTACATAGTATGATTTTCATATATTTGAAGATTTCACATTGAGATCCATATTCTATGATATGTTAAATGACTTTACTACATATGAGAATTTTTCAGGTTGTATCATTAAAGCAATATTGGGGTTCCAATTATTGAAGTTCGTACACTATCATTTAGCGTAGAAAATTCCTCAATGATTTTTTTAATTAATCAAATAAAATTACCTTTAAGAAATAAATACTGATTTTGGATGACATCATTCAATGGAAATATAAGGAAATGTTCAACACTATCTCCGCTAATGGGTGATCAAAAATTTTATAAATTAAAAGATATTAACACTATTTTTAATAAACCATTTTTTTGAAAAAACATAAAAATCATGTTGGAAAAACTGGTCAGTTTTCATTGAATTTCAATATTGGTATTTTTTGTATATCATACATTTTCTTGATGTTATTCACCTAGAAAAAATTCATGTGATAGTGTTATTAGCACATTATTAAATTCATCTCACAAAACAAAATATGATATTAAGTCTAGGTTGTACATGATTGATATGGGAATATGGGAAGATTTTGCATCAATAAAAGGTGGGAGAAAAAAATTCTTCCTCTAACAACTTTCACTCTATCTAGAAAAGAAAAATTTCAGTTTTGAAACTTCCTTAATTATTTAAAAGTCCCAGGAAGGTATTCATAAAATATCAATAATGTAGTGTTAATTATTAATTTAAAATTAAAGGGTTTAAAATCACATTATTATAATGTTTCAATACAATATTTAATGTTTATGCCTTTATGTTTCATTCTGTCTAAAAATTTATAACATATATTCAACATATTTTTCTTCTTATTCAAATCCATATGTAGTAAAGTTATAAACCTAGTGAAGATTTCATTCATGAATAATAAAATTTTAGTCAGATTATATGAATTTGAGATGTTATTACCACCATAATTATTTAATATAAAGTTCCATTTGATGGTTCCATTTATTAGATATATTCATCTATGTGTTCACGTGTGTTATAGATGGATTTTCCCCCATTGAAGGGAATATCGTGATTTTGAAAGAATATGTTAAGAATTGATGTCGGCTAGAAGGTTTCATTTCATAGAGATATATTGTTGAATAAACTCTTAAATTATGTACTGATTACCTATTCATTTTTTATATTATTGGTCTTCCAAAATCTCATCACAATATAATCCTTATGGATGAAGGGATTTACAGAAGAGATGTTTTTATAATTACCATTACAAATCTGGAGCAAGGTCACCTTTAAATTTTATGTAATTGTAAAGATGTTTCTCCTTACAATTAATCCCACAAATTAATTATTATATATTTTAATACATCTAGGGATGAAATATTTATATCAGACACATAAAAAAAAGTTTGTAGGATGGTTACAATATTATATTTATGTAGAGTTCTATATAAATCTGAATTAATTTTTCGAAGGTCTTCGATGGATATCCATAGGACCAAATGTATATTTATTGTAATTCAATTAGTATTTAATTAATGTTTATATATTCTCAAGAAATGAATAATAGTATCATGGTACGATTCGAAATAGTTGAGTTATTCATGTGGAAGAAGTGATGAATGTATCTAGTTCCAAGGATTAAATTCAAATTTATATAAATATTTATTACTTTGGAATCATTGAAAAAATATTTGAGTTGGATTATAAATAATTTCAAGCTCTTATTTTTAAATGAAAATGGGTTAACAATAGGAGTGTAATTAAATTTGATGAATTGGAATTCCTAAATTTAAATTTCAATGTGGAAGGGTATAAGGACAAATTGTTCATAATGGAATCACAGTTAGTGAAAGTATTTTATTTCACAAATACTATAAATATAAATTGGTCAATTGTTTTTTTTTTTGAAGACTAAAACAATTATAGGGTAAAATGAAAATTTAATTGATGATAACCCTTTCATTTTGAGATCATAACCATTTCATGGTGGTCGCATTATCAACATTGTCTTGTACATTATAGGGGACCACAAGGATGGTATTTAGATACTTGGTGGAGAATATAAATCCTATAAACCTTTAAAGAAAAAAAGAGAGAGTCTAATTAATAGGTTAAGTTATTTTTAAAGATACTATAGTTTTCCTCATAATATTATTTTCCCTCTGCTTTATTTACATAATCTAAATTAAATTTTTAACTACTCATACAAATAATTACTTATCAACATGATGATGTTACTAGTACCAAGGAAGAACAAACTATCAATGCAGAAACTGATGATTTATTATTTTATCAACATCATATGGATTTTAAAAAAATATTAGTATAGTATCAACATGTTAACTAAATATATTAAGATCCTAAGAAAATTTCTACAATTTGAGGTTGGATGGAATTAACACAACCAACCTATTCACACCCAAAATTTCAATGTTCTTTAGTTACATTAGGTTCATAACTCAAATTCATGTTCTAATTGATATTAGTACATGGAAAAATGTCATTATTACATTAAGTATAATCATTTGGGAAGATATTAGTGCCATTTTATGATATTATTTTTCCATTTTATTGAATAATTATATATTGAAACATTGTTTGAATTTCTATTATTCATTGTAGAGTTTATGTTTTTAGATGATTTCCTATAGAAATTTGTACTAATGGTCATTGGAGAAGCTCGTTGATCATTTTAGACACTATTGAAAAAGTGGAACCTCAAGGATACTAAGGAAAGAATAAACATCCCACCAAACAATATGTATACACATATTATAAACCAATAAGCATGAAAATATTTCATTAGTTTCCATGATGAGTAATCATTTCAGGTGCATTTTAATTTATATTATTGTATTTGAATTTATTTATTTTATTGACTTTGATTTAAAAATTTTAATTTATGAAGCAGTAAAGGAATGCTGAAAATAATAAGGGTGCATTAAAACCAATGTACACCTTCTATAAAGAAATTACGGGGTATGCTACACTTGAAAAGAAAATATTCTATATTTTAAATATATATCAAATGTTTTATTTGATATAAAACAAAATATGTTCCTTTTTTATATGTAGATTCATGAATTAGAATCCAAATCCACTTATATCCTACATTATGTGCTATGGAATGTGGGTTATGTGAGTAAAGAAGGAAAACTACTATATGAAAACACAAAAATAGTATGGGAATCAATTTTAAGTATTCCATAATAGTAATTTGGTATTTTTAATAATATTATAACATAAAATTTTATATTTATGTTCATATGTTTTTTATATGGTTTATACATAAGAATCTTCATCGACTATACCTAAATAAAAATACTTTCAATATCATTGAAGTGTCCAAAACCATATGGCCGCATTAAAGGGGTAAGTTTTAGAGTTTTCCATAATCATATATTGAAAATAAAATGTCATAAAAAGATACATATGATATAATTAAATATATGTATGAACAAATAGATGTTTTAAAATATATTATTGTCTAGTCTGGTTTAGTGGAATAGTATATGAAAAATGGCCAAAGTAAACCAATAGTATAAAATTGATCATTACATGAAGATCCACATAACCCCACTATATTTAAGGCTAGACATTCCACTAAACCACCTGCCTTGCCTAATGTAATGAATTTTTCAGAACTCTTTCTAGTAATTGTGAATCAAAAAACTAATTTTAACTTTATATTACTAAAATTATATAGTTTATATGATTTATATTAATGAAAATCCTGCCCATTATTACACATTAATACATGTTTTATTACTAAAATTTACACTTAATACAACACAAATGATCGATAAGTACAGTGTCTTTGAAAATTAGGTACATTACATAACAACTTATAGCATGGGATACATAACATTATTAAACACTTATTTGACATGATCATATAATTCCAATGAATATAAAACTAAATAGGATTCCCAGGGGAAAAAATAAGGGGTGAGATATAAATTCCAATAATGGAATAAAAAAGGCACAACATGAAAAATATACTACATGTTAGACAATAGAAATATAAATTGAGCATAAAAGGAACATGAATAATAAGGCATGATATAGCATGATAATCATAACATAGGAAATGTGGAAACAACTTAAGACACTACATCATAAACATATGTCAAGGATAAACCACCAAGAATTTATGGTGGAAAGTGTACCATAAAATAATCAGGTACACCCTTGTCCCAACATGATGTATCATGGTGATAAATATTACCCAATTCATTGGAGTGCTATCCGGGTGCACCCTTCACATTCATTTCATTCTCATGATTAAGTGTTCTGCATCGATCATAAAACATGTATACATTCATCATCATAATTTATTCCAGGATTAAGGAGTTTGGAATAAATATATTTAAATCCCTAATAAAAAAGTATATGTGAATGAATGTGAATTCCCTTGATAGTAAATAGGTATGGTATTCACTACAGTTTCACAACTTTTTTCCGAGGAAGATTATACTGAAATTTTGACAGCATAACGGTGTAATTTAAAAATTCATAAAAATGGGTTGATGAGGTATAAATAGTTATATAATCACATATAAATATATTTGGAAGTAATAGTAACATTTAAAATCATATCCCAACATTATAAATTTGTAAATATAAATCATAAGCTAATGAAGAAACATGAATAAAGAAAAGAATCCTTACAAAATTTCAGCATGGTAACAGCTGTACATAATATATCATGGTAGGATTAAAGAGAATCAAAGGAAAATATAATTATTTATAAATAAAATGTATTTTAATTGGAATATAAAATATCATATCTCTTCTTAATAAAATGAAAAGTAAAATACATAACATAAAAGGAGTTCCTGATAAAAGAGGAGAGTGGAAGATAATGTTCCCTTACATAATTTCGGCACAGTAACGGCTTAGGAAATGGTAAAAATGAGAGAGGATTAATGATATATAATTCAAATAAAAACCATTTGAAACGAATATAATATTAATAAATTAATTTAAATATAATCAATTGAAATTAAAAGGAATAATTCCAAAGGGAGTGATTAAATTTAAAGGAGAGGAGAGGAATCCATTACTTGATTGTGTGACTCTAAAGGCTTCGGAGGGGATTATTGAAATCTTGGGGTGCCTTGGTATAACTCTAGGGAGTGGATGGAACATTATGGACATGTTACAATGAGTTTTAGTGAATAAAAATTGTAACTTGGGTGGTTTTATATAGTAAAAGATAGGGGTTTCTTTATTATTTAGGTTTTGGACTTTGCATAACAAAATATCCAATAAAATAAACCATATCATTGTTTTTTCCCTTGGTTTCTACAAAAAAGTAAGTGGTTCTAATTATTTTATAACTTCATGGGTCTAAGATAATAAAATAATTCCCTTTTTAATGTGGAGGTGAGTCACACTATCAAAGAAATGATTTTAAAACCTTAAAATATAATAATAGTTTTGGAGGATTCATTAAAGATTTATAAAATAAATATAATAAACATAAAATTACATTATTTTAAAGGAAAAACATATATTTTCCCAATGATAAATTTTATAGTATTTATTACAACACTATTGTGCCATTATGATGTCATAAAACACATTGAATATTTATACGATATTTAATTTTTACTCAAAAATTCTACTGTCTCAGAAAATTATGAAAAATTTGATTTCGGATAATTTCAATGTCCTAATTCAAAATAAATATTCATTTTACCTAAATTATTTTCTAAATATGTTAATTTTCACTTTTAAAATAAAAACCCACACTTATTAAAAATTATGGCCTTTTGAAAATAATATTTTTTTGAACCCTTATAAAAATTACATTTGACATCCTAAAAATTGTATGGTCATTTATATTTGATAAAATTTATTTATTAAAAATATTATATTAATATATTTTTTATTTAAAAAACCATTAATTCATAAATTCATTAATTTAATTTTAAAATTAACCAAAAATAGAATTTTAAATTTATTGTATAAAAATAAGAAATCATTTAAAAAGTTGCAATAATGGTTGAAAATATAATCATTATTTTATAAAAAATATTTTACATATTACTATGTCTAGGTTCTTCATACATATCTATTTAATATATCAGTATATGCCCTAAGAGTTAGGTGTGTTATGGTGGGTCTTTCAGGGGGTCATTCGGCGAACATGGTTTGGGTCATGATCTCGATGAGCTTGAACTTCTCCAGTAAATAGTTTCAATCATTTTTAAGTTGTTGGATATCATCTTGTTCTTAGTCAGGGGAAATTCCTAGAAATTATATCTCCCTAGAAATCTCTAATAAATGGGCTTCATAGGGTATGATCCTACTCATTGATGTCATCACCTCCTTTATATGTGTCAAATGGATTTTTTGAATCCATATATTTATACTAGTCATGTGATCATTATTCAATATCTATATTATCAATAGTAATGATACTTAATGGTCATTGAAATACAATTGGATATAATAAAACAAAATTAGTGCATGTGTTTTCAAAAACCATATTATATAATAAGACATTTAATTAAATAAAAATAGTAATTTTATTTATAACATTTTAGGTCTTTCAATATTCACCCATTAGGAAATTTCACCCTCGAAATTTTATTTTCCCGCACTAAAATAAATGAGGGTAACTCTGCTTCATCACCTCCTTTGGTCCCACATTTCTTTTTCAACATTTTGGTTTCTCTACAACACTTTGACAAGGGGAATTGTCTTATTTTTTAGGACTTTTTCTCTACGATCTAAGATCTTCACTAGCTACTCCTCATAGTAAAGTTCATTATAAAATGGTAACACCTATGGGTTTAGTACATGTGAGGGGTATGATATGTACTTTCTCAATAGGGATACATTGAATACATCACATACTTGAGATAGGTTCAATGGTATTGCTAGATGATCGGCCACTACTCTAATATGATCAAGGATCTCAAAAGGGCTGATATACATTGGAATATAATTTTCCTTTTTCCCAAATCTCATCACTTTGTTCCATGGGGATATATGGAGGAATTCCATGTATCCCACATCAAATTCTACATCTCGTTGACAATTTTCCGCATAGCTATTTTAACTAATCTAAGCATCCTTGATGTGTTTCTGAATGGCCCTAACCATCTCAAATATTTTCTCACCCATTTAAGGACCTAAACGTTTTTTATCCCCAAATTCATCCTAACATTTCAGTGCTCTGTACCTATTTCCATAAAGGGATTCCTAAGGATCCAATTGGATGCTTGTGTGAAAACTGTTGTTGTAAGAGAACTCAACCAAAGAAATATATTAGTCCCATCTACCTTTGAAGTCATTAGTACATGCTCCCAACATTCCTTCCAGTATCCAAATAGTCTACTTAGATTAGCCATCTTTTTTAGGATGATAGGATATACTAAAATTCAGCTCAGTGTTTATAGCATGTTGGAGACTTTTCCATAACATAGAGGTGAATCTTGGATCTCGATCGGATACAATCTATAGTGGTAATCCATGAAACATTAACACTTCTCTGATGTATATTCGTGTCAGTTTATCAAATGATAAATCCTCTCAAATTATGATAAAGGGAGATACATTTTTTATATGATCCACAACAACTCATATAGTATTGTTTCCTTTGGATGTATTCAAAATTCTGATGACAAAGTCCATGGTGATGTTTTCACATTTCCACATTGCTATGGTTAATGGTTGCATCATCCCAATAGACTTCTTCCTTTCTTCATTCACTTGCTGATATACCAGGAATTTTGATGTATATTCGATGATCCCCTTCTTCATGTTGTCCCTCAAATAGTTCTCTTGGATATCTTGAAACATATTTTTGTTTCCAGGGTGAATAGATAAATTCAAATTATTTGAATCATCCAATAGTTCCTTCCTTAAATATAGATTTTATGGAACACATAGTCTTGAAAAAAAATCTCACAATTCCTTCTATAGTAACACTGAACTCTGAGGATTTCCTTTTTCTTATAGTTTCCTATTTCTTCTGAATTCACATGTCATATTTTTTAGAATCCTTTAACCTTTCCAAAATAGATGATTGAGAAATAATTTGTGAAATGATTGATGATTTTATTTTATTTATGATTTCTATTTCCATTCTCTTCAAATATAAGAACATAGAATCCTTCTAAATTCACATCAATGATAGAATTTTTGGGTCATTTACACTTAGAGAATCCACCACCATATTTACATTACCAAGATGGTAGTGGATTAATAATTCATAGTCATTGATGAGCACTAACAATATTCAATGGTTCATATTAATTTCATTCTTTGTGAATATGTATTTGGGGCTTTTTTAATCATTATATATCTCAAAATTCTCTCTATAGAGATAATGCCTCCATATTTCCAACCTAAAGATCACAACTGCCAACTCTAGATCATGTGTGGGATATTTTTTCTCATAAATTTACAATTGCCTTGAGGCGTAGGCATTGAATTTGTAATTTTACATCAACACACAGCCTAATCCCTTCTTCATGGCATCATTGAAAATTATGAAAAGTTCCCCACTTGTAGGTAGTTTGATCGTAGGGGTAGTGATAAGACTCCTTTTCAACTCCATGAAATTTTCTTCAAATTCCTCATTCCAATAAAACCTTACTCCATTATAAGTTATCTTGGTAAGAGGGTTTTACACTTGTGATAAATATCTCAAAAATTTGTGATAATATACAACTAACCCAAGGAAGATATGGATATCTTTCATGGTTTTTGGCCTCATCCATCCTTCAATTGGTTGTGTCTTTTAAGGATACATAGATATATCATTTCTTGTGATGATGTTCCCTATGAATAAGAATTACTTCAACTATAACTCACACTTGTTATTCTTTGCATAGAGCTTCTCCTTTCACAAGGTCTTTGGCATAGTGCTCAGATTCTCCTTATGATCCCCCTTAGTTTTAGAGTATATTAGAATATATTCTATAAATACTACCAAAAAAAATTCAAGGTAATCTCTCAAGACTATATTCATCATGTTTGTGAATATTTCTATATCATTAGTGAGTTCGAATGGAATTACTATGAACTCATAGTGCCCATACCTTATACAAAAAGTGTTCTTGGAGATATCCTCTTTATTCACTATAACTTGGTAATATATCATATGTAGATCCATCATGGATAATTATTGTACTCCACATACCTGATCAAACAAGTGAAAATTCCAGGGAAATAGATACATTTTCTTTATCATGATCTTATATAGCTAATGATAATCAATGTAAAGTCGCATTTACCCATCCTTCTTCTTAAATAAGAGGAATGATGCACCCCATGGTGAAGCACTGGGGTGTATAAAACCTTTATATAAATTTACTTGTAGTTATTTATTTATATCCACATGTTCTAAAACATCCATCCTATTTGAATTCTTGGATATTGGCAATTCCCTAGGTATAAGCTCGAATGAAAATTCAACCTCTCAACAAGGAGGAAGACCAAGAAATTCCCCGAGTAACATATCATCATATTTTCTCACAAAAGGCATGTCTAAAAGGATGGTCATTTCCGTAGACTCAATCATTTGAAAAATATACGCTTGATTATAGGGTCGTAATATCAATGCTTGAGATGATGGTTATAAAGAAGATTCATCCTCCTCCTTTCACTTGTATAAAATCATGTGTTGTTTTTTCATATGTAGAGTGATTTCCTTTTCATTACAGTTTATGTTGTATCTATATAGGTAAATCCAATCCATGCCAAGAATTTCATCAAATTACACCAAATGGATTATGAAAATGTTCTCCAGGATGTTTATCCCACAAATTTTGATAGGGGAGGAGTTATATAATTGGGATGAAAAAAAATTCCCATTTGTCATTTTCACTAATATCTAAACTTTCATGATTTTTGGTGGTGTTTGGATTGTTCTAATAAACATTCATGATATAAAGTTATTCATAGAACTAGAATAAAAAAGTAAATTTTCTATTCTTGAATGAATAACTTGTGTGCTTGTCACCACATCATTGTCGGGATTCACTTCAGTAGTAGTGATAGAAAAAGCTCTCCCTTTCTACCTTGAAGGTTGTTGGTTGCATCCAAAAATCCTATTCTTAGGGAATTTTCTTGAATACACTACTTTTTCTTTATAGCTGAAGAAATGAATAATGCGTTGAGGGATGACTAGAGAATTCCTTTACTCCATCTTAATAGCATGTTTCTTCACTTAGAAATTGCTAGCAAAGTTTCCTTCCTTTATGCACATAATGAATTTCCTTATTACATTTAGGAAATTTTAGGGGTTCTTCTTCCCACACCCTTAACAATTGGGATGTTGAAATTTCTTTTCAAAGTTATATCTCTCTATCAGACCACCAGAATTAAACTCCACTTTATGATTCTTATCTTCATGATACACTTGAGATTCATTGATCTCCATTTCAACTTTAAGGGAACATCGGAAAATTTCTTCACTGCTATCAAAGTCAAGGATTTACAAGGATTTTCATAAACTAGGTTTTATCCCACTGAAGAAGCATTCAACCATGAATTCAGGGCTAACGAAAAAATCAGAGGCATATCATGCAAGTATTGTGAATTTTTCCTTTTACTCCCCAATATATTCATCATATTTTTCTTGATTGAAAGAAAATCTCTTTCCATTTGAATACATAGAGTGTGAGTAAAAATATTTATCAAAAAAAAATTAATGGAATTCCTTCTACTCCATTGGTTCGATTCCTTCCTAAGGATTCGTATTCTTGATCAATGTACACCACTGATCATATTATCCCTCCATCTGATACACATCTAGAAGAGACTTCTCTTATTTGGAAAATTTAAGGAGAGATAAGATATTCTCAATGAAGTTGATTCATTGTTCTGTGAGTAAGGGATCAGATTATCTATTGAAAGTGGGAGGCATTTTCCACATAAATCTCTCAATTGTGAATTGTTCTCTCTTAGGGGGGGTTGGGAACTCCTCTTGATCTAGATTTCTATTTAGAACTTGATTTGTTTAGGGGATTATCGTGAGAAAAATTTTGATTCCCACTACCATTGGGTTGGGAATCTCCTTGGGGAAATTATCACACTTCCCTTCCCATCATTTGTTAACATGATTCTTCCAATTTTCAACCAATTAGATAAAATAAAAGGAAAATTAAGGATGAGTATCATAGTAAATAAAACACATAAAGTGGAATCCAATGACATTAAATAGATAACTTATAAATTACATCAATCTCCTTAACTTATGAGTTTCTTGGATTCAATATATGTTATCCATGATCTATTCCTAACATATATTCTTACAGAGATTTTTTCCTGTAATAATGGTTTATAATGAGCTTATGAATTTACCAAAGCATAACCCTAGGGAGTGTCAAAGTAGGTGTGTAGTAAGGCCCATTGTCATTTACCATATTACCCAATGTCGGGCTCATAAAATACAGTTGGAGTTGTTACTCCTAGATACATTTATACCAAAACCATAACCACTTTTAGTATCCTGAGAGGGATGTATTTTCTTGATAAACCACTTAATCTATAATGACCAAAAATTTAGGGATGTTTTATAATACTTAGTCTTATCCCTAAGGCTTTATCTAGAGTTTTATAATCCTAATCCCAAAAATAACTTAACTCTCCCTTTGATACCAACTATGAAACTGTACTCTTTTTTACACATTAATACATGTATTATTACATAAAATTACACTTAATACAACCCAAAAGATCGATAAGTCTAGTGTATTTGTTAATTAGGTACATTATATAACAACTTATAACATGGGATAAATAACATTATTTAACACTTCATTGACATGATCGTAAAATTTCAACGAACATAAAACTGTATGGGATACCCTGGGGAAAAACATAATAAAGGGGTGAGATATAAATCTTAGTAAGAGAATAAACACAGAAAAACATGAAGAAGATATTAACTGTTCAAAAATAGGCATATTAACAGATCATAAAATTAATATTATTAATAAGGCATGATATATCATTATAATCATAACATAGTAAATATGGTAACAACGTAAAACACTGCACCATAAACATAGTTCAAGGATAAACTACCAAGACTTCATGGTGGAAAATGTCCCATAAAGGAATCAGGTACACCATTATCCCAAAGATATGTATCATGATACTAAACATTACCCAATTCATTGGAGTGCTATCAGGGCGCACCCTTCATATTCATTTCATTCTCTTGCTTAAGTGTCCTACATTGATCATAAAACATGGGTTCATTCACCATAATAATTTATTCCACGAATAAGGAATTTGGAATACATATATTTAAATCCCAAATAAAAACTTATATGTGCATATATTTTAACACCCTTGATAGTAAATAGGTATGGTATTTACTACACAATTTTTTTGGTATGGAAGACTATGGTGGAATTTTGACAGCATAACGGCGTCACTTAAAGATTCATAAAAATTGGTTGGTGAGAGAGAAATGGGTATCTCATCACATTACATAAATTTGGTTTTAATGGTAAAATGTAAAATCATATCCCAACATTATAAATTTGGAAATATACGGCATATTGTAATTAAGAAATATGAATAGAGAAAATAATCCTTACAAAATTTAAACATGGTAATGGATGTACATAAGGGTTTATGAGAGGATTAATGAGAGTGAAATAAAGATATAATTATTTATACATAAAGTGGAAAGTAACGGGAATTTTTAATATCATTTACCATTATAATAAAATGAAAATTAAAATACATAACATAAAAGGAGTACTTGATAAAAGAGGAGAGTGGAAAATGAGGTTCCCTTACAGAATTTTAGCATAGTAACGGATTAGGAAATGATAATAATTAGAGAGGATAAATTATATATCGTTAAAATTATAACCATTTTACTATAAGGGGATATTAATAAATTAATTTCAATATAATCAATTTAAATTAAAATAACTAATTTCAAAGGAAGTGCTTGAAGTGAAATGAGAGGAGAGGAATACCTTACTTGAGTGGGTGACTCCAAAGGCTTGGGAGGGAATTATTGAAAGATTTGGGGTGCATTGGGAGTACCCTAGGGAGTGGAGTGTAGATTTTGGGTGTGCTCAAGAAGAAAAATGAGAGCTCGTTTAGGTTTATATAGGAAAATATGGGGGTTTTTTATTATTTAGGTTTTGGACTCGACATAAAAAAATATCCAATACCACAAACCAACCCATGTTTTTTTCCCATGGTTTCTATAAAAATTGGTTGGTTATCAATATTTTATAATTACAAGGACTAAATATAATAAAATAATTTCCTTTATTATGTGGAGGTGAGTCATACTCTCAATGAAATGATTTTAAAACCATAAAATATATTAATAGTTTTGGAGGATTCATAAATCTTTATAAAATAAATAAAGTGAACATAAAATTATATTATTTTACAGGTAAAACATATATTTGGTATATTATACCTTCTATATTATTTATTACATCATCATTGGACCATTATTATGTCATTAAACACACAATATATTTATATGGTATTTAATTTTTACCCGAAAATTGGGCAGTCTTAGAAAATTATGAAAACTTCATAGCTGGATAATTTCAACATCTTAATTCCAAAAATAATATTCATTTTATATAAATAATTTTTAAAATATGATAATTTTTACTTTTAAAATAAAAAACAACATTTATTGAAAATGATGGGTTTTTTACAATGACATGTTTTTTAACCCTTATAAAAATTACATTTGAGTTCATCAAGATTACATAATAATTTATATTTGATAAAAATTATTTAATAAAAATATTATATTGAAAATTTATTTATTTCAAAAATCCATTAATTCATAAATTCATTAATTTATTTTGAAAGTTAAACAAAAAAATAATTTGAGATTTATTTTATCAAAATAAAAAAATATTTTTCAAAGTAACAATAATTGGTTAAAAATATATTAATTATTTAATGAAAAATAGTGTAAAAATTTATATTTCAAGGGTATTGGTACATATCCATTTAATACACCATCATGCACTCTATGATTAAGGTGTGTGATGGTGGAGTTTTCATGAGGTCATTCAGCGAGCATGGTTTGGGTTGTGATCTCAATGATCTTGAACTTCTCCTATAAACGGTTTCTCTCATAAATAAGTTATTGGATCTCAAAATGGACTTGGTTTAGGGTAAATCATAGAAATTATATCTCCCCCAAAAATATTTGATAAAAGGGATTCATAGGGTATGATAATACCAGTTAATTCCATCACCTCATTTGTTTGTGTCAAATGGATTTTTTTAAAACCCTATATTTATACAAGTCATGTAATCATTATCCAATGGCTATATTATCAATGGTAATGATACTTAACATTAATTTATATCCAATTGTATATAATAAAACAAAATAATTGCATGTGATTTCTATAACCATATTGTATAATAATACATTTAATTGAATAAAAAGGGAGATTTTATTTATAATAGTTTGGGTCATTACGATATCTATCAGCACCCACTCATCGCCTTATTGTGAGGGGTATGAGGTAAAATATATAAGGAGACATTCTAAATAATAAAAAACTCACAAAAAATAAAATGATATTGGAGATTTAAGTGGACCATAATCCAAGTGCTAAGTTTTCTATTCCTCTTGATGATCTGGATGTTAACACAATCGATAATGCTATTGGAAAAATTTTTTCATACAAGTTTAGTCTTATAAGGATACATGGAAATAATGAGGTATGTATTTTACAATTTTTTTCAAATTTAAAAGATTAAATAATTGATGAAAAAATGTTGTAAATTATTATGTTATTATTGGTGGAAAAAATGATGATGGGAAAGAAGTTCAAATAAAAACAACCTAGTGGATCAACCATGAAATCAAAAGGGCCTTCTAAGAGTACCTTCACCCGACTAGTTACATATATAAATATATTAACATTTCATGTTCATGTTGATACAACATTAAATGATGAAAAATTTCCCTATATTGAATATGGAGAATAAATATTTGGAGTGGCCACAACATATGTGATTGGTCACAAGAGTATAAATAAAATTATCAAGTTTGAATAGTTGGGAGTCTCAGTTGTGAATTCATGCATAAGCTATATTTTTATAGTCTTTTTTTCCAAAAAAATGATCTATTATGTTCATTATAGTTAATAAAAATTTATATTTTCTACAGGTGTATATATTACTACTATATAAAGGGAAAACCATGTGAAATGAAATTTTGACTCATTAATCCTTCTATCATTTCTAAAGCAGAACATAATTTGAAACGGAAGAAATTTAAGAAAAAAATAAGATAAACTAATCATGGAGTTTGAAAAGAAAATAACATATGACATACTCTTCTTGATACCTATAATGCAAGGGTGAAACTCTACAATCTAATCATAAAAAATATATTTTTCTTTTTTCATCACTTCTTTGTTTTAGTTTTTTAATTAAGTACTTGTTACTAGTTACACTCAATTTGGATACCCTAAATGTTTAAATTTTTATCCAAATCATGTATTTTAAACATATAAACCACACATGATTTCCATTTTGAATTTGTAATACACCATAATAAACTTTTTTTAGATTAATTTCAAACTATGCATTTTAGTTCATTTTTTAATGATAATTTTTTTATGATAGGGTTATCTATAAATATATTCTAAATCATGGTATGAGTTTGGTGATTGAACACAAAAATCCAATGGATTTCTATAGTCATGACCCAACCCATTAAGTCATTTCTAGCTTGTGGTATGTTGATTGTTACACCCTGATCCTACCTGAAATAGGTCAAGGGATGTCAAGAAGTGTTGTGTAGGCATATCACACATATTAGAGGACTTAGCCTAATGTTTATCTACACCCAAACACATCTCCATACACGAGTATAATTTATAAAGTTAAAAAGTTCTAATGTATGCATAATATCTATATTCCATATTAGAGTATGACACATGTATGATAAAGTATAAAAGGTCCAAATACAAGCCCACCAAAATAGTAATAGTGTCTAACCTCCTAAAAAAGAGGGGAATTATTCCAAAAATAAACTCCTAGAACCAACTATGTTATTTCTTTCTCAAATATGTTCTATCTTCTCTTGGTCTACCAAGGACTCCATCGAAGGTCCTATCATCTACATAATAAAGGACATATGTAGGCATAGATCATGAAGGGTTGAGTGTGACATACCCAGTAGGACACCCTAAAATACCCAAACATAAATAATTAAGAGAGTATTCCTACAATCATCACAAATATATTTCAATCAGAATATGTGACACAAAAAATAATAACTTGGATATAATCAAGATAGACTCTAAGTCTCAACGTAAGGTCACAACCATATAACATTCATAGGATTATTATAAAGGATTAAAATTAACATTCTTCTATGATAACTAACTCTATGACTTTGATAACACTGATGGTGCTCATATGATAGTGCATTCATTTCAGGATTCCCCATAAAGTAGTATATGATGGAATATGACAGATTATGATAGACTGGTAGGGGATCTCACTTTGGGCCTATGGGGAATTCCTAAACCAAACCTGAATAAACTGCTAGGTAGGATATCAATTGTCCTAGTGCATAGGTCACATGATGTTAGACCCCACCTAGGGAAGAATAAATTATATATGATCACACCCTAAGCCACGCGAAGGGATACATAACTCTATTCTAGATGAATCCTATAGAGGGGATCACATCCTATGATTTGGATGTGATGCCTCATTATACCTTCATAGGGATGGTTCAAGAGGGAACACCCTATAGATATTAGTCTACGCTAAATTGAAAAGGGACTCAACCATCCTTGGGAGAAGTACACAACATCTATAGGGTATACATGATACTTTTTGGCAACCCCGTTTCTATATGTGTACTCCAGTCCGTGTAACACCCCGAGTTTTTATAACATTTTCTTTCAAATAAATTAATTTCATTTAATATCTTACATTTCACACTACACCATTTTAATCTTTCACTATATTCTCCAATGAGTTAATCATGTTCTACACACAAACACTTACTTGGCTTGCGTTACACGCAACACCGAGTTTTAACAAAACAACATTTTATTATTATAATTATTTGATGTAGTTGTAACATAGTCATTAAACATAGTAATATGAAATTTATTAACTAAATTTTAAATATTATTTATAATTTTTTTATATAAATAAAATATATTTATAAAAATCATAAATTTTTCAGTAAAATCTTTATAGGTTTGAAAATACTATTTTCCTAAAAGAAGTGTTTTTTATGTCCTTTTCTGAAAAATAATAAATTTAAATTTATAAACTTATAGAAATTAAAATTTTTAATATAAAATTAATTTTTTAATTCATAATTTCAAAATTATCTTAAGGTTAATATTTGTGATTTTTCTATAAAAAATCATTTTTTGATAAATAGTGAAAAATACTGAATTTTAATTCAAAACTACTTTTTTATATAATTTATTTATATAGTTAAATTATATTTTAATTTGGGTTAAAAGTATAATTACATCAATTATAAATAAATAAAACCAATATATGTAATTTTAACCAATTTCACACTGAAATTGGATATAAAAATATTTTTATCTTTTGAACCTTTTTACTCTAAAACACTCACTTTGTCATCCCATCTACAAGATTAATTTTAAATTAATTTATAAAAATACTATGATTTTAATTTAGAAAAATGGAATAAATATTTTTAATCATCATAATTTATATTTTCTAATTTGGTAAAATTATTTTTTTAACAAAAATATTAGTGATGGTGATTAAAATTTATTACAGTCATTAAGAGAAAAATTAGCTTAATGGAAGACTAAGCCCTAAACATAAGGCCCAAAATGACCTATAAAATTGTAAAAAAACCATTTATGGTCATATTTATACCATATAATCCCTTTTATATATTTTATACCATTATTGGTTCCACTATTCATGGGAAAAAACATGGGTGGAATTCCCTTTTAAAAAATTTACAAGAATGCTACACCTCTTCCACTATAAAAGGCACTCAACCCTCCCACTTATTCACATATATAAAGACATTTTTATCTGAAATAATATAACTAAATATCCTCAAAAAATCCCAAAAATCATATTATAATCCTCCCTTTGGGTATAAATTATCCAAGGAAGCCCTTCGGTGCAAACCAAAAGGGGTTTCTCAAAGAAGAGGTAACATCTTTCCTCAAGATCCTTTGTTTTATTTTCATTATTCACCCCCTAAAATATTATTATTCCATGATTATATAATAAATTAAGTATCCTAAATATACTTATATGTTTTTATTCTAAGGTTTTTACTTACACTTACACACACTTCCATCTAATGGGTAATGAACTTACCGTTTTTTTGTACGTAGGACTACCGCCTCACGAAACATTATTGTTCGTTTTTCATTTACCACCTCTTATGGTTTGAAATTATGATGGAAAGTAAGTTTTTATATAATATATGTGATATTTATTATTTATTTAATCTTATTTAATTATTATATAAATCATGCCTTCATGATTTCTATTTTTTTAAATATGATAACTTCATTTCCGTACGTGTGGACTACCGCATTTTCAAAGCGATGTAATTCGCTCACACTTTACATCGAATGTATTAAGGGTGGTTTTAATAAAATTATATGATATATATGAAATAATAATTCTTCTATAATGATAATATATATATATATCATTTACTTTCTATCTTTCAAAATGATAATTAAACGGGAACAGCGTTCATGCGTAAGTACGGCCTACCGTCTCCATGAACGATGTATTCCATTTCATATTTCAATATTTTATTCATTATTATAAATATTTATATACTGAATATAAATGATATTTATATCATGTTTTAAATTTTTTCAATATGTAAATCATTATCTAATAAAGAGGATCAAGAATAATAAGTCAAAACATATACGAAAAACAAAACAAATATTTCCCAAAGTGTAACATTAACATGGAATTATTAATAAGTGGGTAATATAAATCCATGTATTGTATTATATATAATAACATGGTTATGTGGTATATTTATAATAAAATTATATTTATTATACAGTACCTTCAAACAAGTACAAATAAATTTGATATATAAGGTAAGGGTTTTTTCGTCTAACTTTTATTTTCTCTGAAACACAATCCATGTTCACCTCATATTTATTATATGTGATGTGTATACTACCCTTATATTTATTATATGATTGTTATATTTAAATTTATGGCTTTTTATAAATCCATTTTATTATATTTCTCTCATGGGGTTTATGGTTCAAAATTTACCAAATCTGTAAACTAATTTTTTATCAATTTACCTTCTTTAAAACACCTATTTTATTATCCACCTATGATATTTTATGAGGTCTATATGCTATCATTGGAAATATTATGTCACGAAAATACTTATTTTAATGATATTTTAAGTTTAATTTCATTTCATTTTCTTACATGGTGAGTATGATTTGATGTTACCAAGTGTTAAGAGTCTATTGAATCAATCTCTTCATTTATTGAGATTGTTTATGATTATACTTCCATTAATTAAATATTATGATCCATATCTCAATAAATCTCATTAATTTTATTTTAATATGTTCATTCATGATATCTTAATGTATTGGTACCATTTTTAAACTCTTTTTTACTTAATATAATTAAGAAAATGTTTTTAAGAAAATTATATCTCATTTCTCTTTTCAGTGAGAAATATGTTTATTTCAAAAACCAATTTTTCAAAAAAAATGTTTTTAAATGATATTTAAATATAATTTTAAAGAAAAAAAGACTTAAATTTTTTTTATATTTTGTAAAATCTATTTTAAAATAAAAAAATTTTCAAAATTTTTTCAATTTTTATTAATATATGTTCAAATAAAAAGGCTTCCAAAAGGCTTTATGTTTTAAAATGAATTTTTAAAAGAAAATATACTTTCCTCAAGAAATGGTTTTATAGTATATTTTAAAATTATTTTCCATCTAAGATGACATCTTTTTATGTAATTCATGCATTTCTGGAAAAATGATCCAAAGGTTTCATTCATATTCTTCCTTTGAATGATTTATGTTTTTATGGCATGATGTATACAACGAACATTTCCCTTTCATGGGTTTTATGCTTATGAAACCCACTTCCTTTCATGGGTTATTCTTTGATGAAATTATTATGAAACCATTCTCGTTTACCATAGTTTATGGTATTATTACATGTTTGTGATACCCATTTCATTTCTTGGGTTATGATATGATTACTTATGATCTTATTGAACACATATGTATGATTTCATTATGAGATTGTTGGGACCTATATCTCCCACTAATGAATTTAGTAAAGATTTGTATCTCATGAGATAGAAATGGCTAGAATGGGGATTGAACATGGTTTATTAAAGGAAATTGTCTTCTAAGATGGTCTTGGGAGTGAATATTGACTTCTAATATGGTCATGGGTGTGAAACATGACTACCAAGATGGTATGGAGAGTGAACCCATACTACTAAGAAGGACTTTCCAGCAATGCCTTGACTACTATATAAATAATTTTATATACTTATGTGTATGCCACAATTACATTTCTTATTCCTATATTATGATTTTATGGATTATTATCTTGATTCAATTTTGATTCATTTCTTATGAACTTTTAATATTTATTTCATGATTCATATTTCTGGTCTTTATTATGTAGTGTTTGATCTTCAAATGTAATGATAATGTTCTTATAGCCTTATGCTCATGTTTATTCTTACATATCTCCTTTTTTTACCCTTAATGAGAATATAATCTCACCCCTTTTTATGTTTCCTTTCCCCAGGTTATGAAGATATGTATTATGTATTATATGTCTAACAAAGGTTCTAGTCATAGAAAACATAGTGGGAGATAATTTATCTAAATTATGTACCAGTGTTTATGTTTCCATGTTTCCAAAGGCACTAGAATAATATGGTCTTTGGGTGTCTTTTTGTGTAGTGTATTAATTATTCCAAAAAAATGATGCAATATTAATTTTTTAAATGTGAGGGTCATTGTATTTAGGAACAGAGAAAAATTTTAGTTAACCATTGGAAACTATGATGATAAATCCAAAGTGAGAACCCTAAGTACATGTCTAAGGATAAGTATAAGGATAAGGAAAAGTATAGTAAAATGTCCTAGAATTTTGGTAAAGGATAGATCAAGTGGTTTCATAGAAATAAATCCTCATTTGGATACTACAAGTGGATGTGGATCTGGAAAAGTTGTACTTAGGGGTAAAAAATTAAAAAATATGTGTCGAGCATGAATCAAGTGTAACTTGGTACATGACAACGGGCTATGTTTCACACCTGGTTTGAAACTCCCAGATGATATTCTTTAGAAATTAATAAACTCTTCCCAAAGCATCATGAAGTATTTAAATAATAGTTTTCTATGAATAGACCAGGATAAAACTAAGGATTCATAGAATAAATAAGGTGTCATAATTTAGACATCCTATATTTGGTTTTTCAAGATTATACAGTTTCCCATTATGATTATTATTTCTTAATATATGTTTCTTGGTTTGAGATAATGGATGGAACCTAAAGGAACCGTATCAATTATAAGTGTAAAATACAATGAAATGATTTTTATCTTGACAATCTGAATACTATGGGATATGGAATGAAAAATATCATTCCTTTCTGCACTCAACTTTCTCATGATATTAATCATGTTGGACTTCCAAATGAGTAAAAGAGGGAACAATATTATATTAAGTCCTTTACGAGGAATCATCCACCTTCATTCAATGGGTATTCTGATCCACATAATTTTTAAAAATGGATCATACCACTGAAAATATATTCTCCATTATCTAGTGTTTAGAAGATGATAAATTCATTCTGGCTGTTTATTGGATAGAAGGTAAAGTACACCAATGGTGGACTCTAATCAAGAATACGAGGCAGCATGATGAAATTAAATCTATGGAATGGGATGAGTTCAAGAACTTATTTTCCAATATATAATTTCTTTTTATTATTCATACAAAGATGGAAAAAGAGTTACTTGAGTTAAAGTAAAGGGACAGTGAATCCATAGGTACCTATGAGGCTAATTTCATAAGAATTTCAAGGTACGCTTCTTATATTATCATCCAACAAGAAAGTAAGGTTGACTAGTTCTTTAGTGTCATTAATCAAAGTCTCATAAGGGCGTTTTCCATAAGATGATTTCATAGATATAAATAGATTGTTTGTTGTTCAATCAAGGTTGAAATGGTGGTTGGAGTTATATATCAATCTCATGGTTTTGAAAAGGCTAATGAACATGGAGTTTAAAGGAAAATATAAAAACCATGAACAGAAAAGGATAAGATTTCCTTTATTCTCTATGTGTGGAAAAAATAATGGATGAAATTTTATTAAGGGGTATAATAAATTTTTTGAGTGCGTAAAGTAAGTTAATTTGGAATTTTTTTGCTGAAGTGATGGGAAGAAGTCCAATAACAATGTGAATAGAGAGAAAACTACATAGAATGAACCTCCCCCACTTCAGTTCTACAAGTGTAAGTAGAATGGTAATTCTGATAACCAGTTCAAAAAACTAAGGTTAGGTGATGATGATAGGATTTAGAAACCTCTTAAACCAAGGGAAAATGGTAAATAACTTGAAATCACTATATCAGATGAGTGGTGTGATAACCACATGGTGAAAGGTACACTTACAATCTACTCTAGAACTTCTAATGTCTTATTTTATTTTGGATCTACCCACTCTTTCATATCTAAATAATTTTCTAAGGGTATTAAGATTCCACCCAAAAAAATTAAATATGTAATTAGCAATTTAAACCCCTTATGGTATGATGATTGAAACTCAAGTCTATGATCCCTCTCCAGTTGATGTTTGTGGGAATGTACTTCCTGTATGTCTTGTCATTATTCATTTGGTTGAATTTGATTTCATCTTTGGTATGGATTTTCTTTCACTTTATAAATCCCACATCAATTGTTGAGGAAGGGAAGTTACATTTGATATTTCAAAAGAACCTATGATCATCTATCAATTAAATGATAAGTATGAACTTACTATAGAGATTATCTCATGTGTATGGGTCTTAATTTCCATTTAGAAGTTTTTTTTATCTCAAATGGTTGGTGGGAATCAACATTAATGATATACCTATTTTTTGGAGTTTTTGGATGTCTTTCTATAAGTGTTTCCTAGCCATCCACCAAAACGTGAAGTTGATTTCTCGGTAGAGCTCAGACCTGGTTCCACACCAATTTCAAATATTCCATATAGGATGGTCCCAATTGAGTTGTAGGAATTGAAGAAGAAACTCCAAGAAAATCTTGAAAAGGGATTCATTTTTTCAAGTGTGTCACCATGGGGTGCTCTTATTATTTTCATGAAAAATAAAGATGGATCAATGTGAATCTGCATGATTATTAGGAGTTGAAAAATACCATGATCAATAACAAGTATCCTTTTCCCTATATTGATGAACTGTTTGATCAATTATAAGGAGCTTAATCATTTTCCAAGATTGAACTTCATTCTGTATATCATCAATTTATAGTCAAGAAAGAGGATACACCCAATAAGGAATTCCATACAAGGTATGGACACTAGGAATATATAGTGATACCTTTCGATCTTAATAATTCCCATGATATCTTCATTGATTTTATGAATATATTCTTTATATATTACCTTAATTATTTTATGGTAGTCATTATATATGATATTATTATCTATTCAAACAGAAATGAGGAGTATGAATAAACCATGACAATTATACTGAACACCCTAAGGAAAGAGAAGATGTATGAAAAATTTACGAATTGAGAATTTTGGCTAAAAAAGGTTTCATTTTTTGTTCATATAATCTCAAGAGAGGGTATGGTAGTATATACATTAAATATGAAGGCTACTGAATGTTAGCATGGACCAACCATGGTTACTAATATATCGATTTTTCTTGGTTTAGATGGATATTATCAATAGTGTTTGAAGAATTTTTTTCATTGCTATATAATTTTTTGGCCAAGTTAACTCAGAAGGGTATCAAGTTCCTCTGTATAGATGAATGTGAGGAAAATTTCAAGTAACTTCAGAGAAGGTTAGTCAATGAACCTATGCATAAATTACCCTATAGTGAAGAAAGGTTTGTAATAAATAGTGATGCATCCAATAATGGATGGGGATGTGTTCTAATAAAGAATAACATTTTTATATCATATGCCTCACAAAAGTTGAATATTCACAAACAAAATTATCCAACTCATGATTTGGAGTTAGCTGGGGTAATTTTTGTGTTAAAGATATAGAGGGATTATCTTTATGGATAAAAATATGATATATATATATATATATATACTGATCATAAAAGTCTAAAATATATATTCACATGGAAGGAGTTGAACATTTTCTAGAGAAGATGGTTAGAGATGATAAAGAATTATGAATGCTTAATATATTACCACCATGGCAAAGCAAACAAGGTGGATTATTATTTGATCTTAAAGGATTATGAAATCTTATCCAGGTTGAAGATCGGAAAAGATCCAATATTTTTTGTATTTGAAAAGGTTTGATCTAGAAAACCTAAAGGAAGAGGAAAATTATTATCTTTATTAATTGAATGTTTAACCCTCTATCTAGGTGAATATTAAATAGGCATAAAAGAAAGATATAGAGATGAAAAATAAGGTTAGATATATTCCAGATTTTAACCTTGATTAGGATGGAATGATAAGATTCAGAAACCATGTATGTGTTCCTTTCATAACATATTTGAAGAAGGAGATGTTAGAGAAAGCTCATAGTTCTTCATTCTCAATTCATCTTGGAAGTATGAAGATGTATAGAGACTTGAAATAATACTTATGGTGGGATGGAATAAAGAGGGATATCATAGAGTTTGTATCTCAATTCTTAATATGCCAAAAAGTTAAGATATAAAGACAAAAGTCTAAGGTGATGGTTCATCCATTACCCATGCCATAATATAAACGGGAGAACATCACTATGGGATTTTTTTTTAGACTCTCCAAAATATCTAAATGGATTCATTCTATATGGGTCGTAGTTTATTACCTAACTAATTTGGAACACTTCATTTTTATTAGAGAATACTTATCTTTGGATCATCTGTCTAAGATATACATTAAATAAGTGGTAAGGTTTCACGTAGTACCACACTCTATTGTATATGATCATGATATGAGGTTTACCTCAATGTTATAGATAATTCTTTAGCAATCACTTGATATATAATTGAGTTTCATCACTACTTATCATCCTCATATGTATGGTTAATCTGAAAGAACAATTCAAAACCTAGAGTATATAGTGATATATTGTTAGTTGGATTTCAAGGGTAGTTGGGATTAACACCTTCCTCTAGTTGTGTTTTCATCCAATAATAGATTTTACTCAGACATTTAGATTGATCCTTATAAAGCCCTCTATGGGAAGAAATATAGAGCTCTAACATGTTGGGATGAATTTGGAGAAATAAAGCTATTAGGACTAAAGATAGGTAAATAAATGGAAAAGATAGTTAGAGACATTTATCATAATATCCAGGAAGCTCAAAGATAGAAAAAAAATACTTATCATCATTGACGTGATCATGAATTTGAATTCGGTGATAAGGTTTGTTATGAATATATCTATGGAATAAGGTTATGAAATTCAGAAAGAATGGGAAATTAATCCCTAGGTATAATTGTCCATTTGAAATTCTTGATCGTATCGAGATGATAGAATATCACTTGGAACTTCCTTAAAATACCTCTCAAGTCCATGATTTTTTTCATGTATCTCTACTAATGAAGTACATACCTGACCCTTCACATGTACTAAACTTATAGGTCATACTGTTGGAGCAGGATCGCTCTTATGAGGAACAACCATTGAAATTTTGGAACATACAGAGAAAGTTCTATGAAACAAGACTCCTCACCTGGTCAAAATTTTGTGGAGAAATAACTAGTTAGAGGAAGATATGTGTGAACTTGAGTATATGATGAGGCAGAATTATCCTCATTTTTCTGTATCATATTGATGAATTTAGAGGAATAAATTCATTTATGGGGGGTATAATGTAACACCCCAATTTTTTATAAACCTTTTTTCAAATAAATTAATTTTATTTAATGCGTTGTATTTAATTCTAAACTAAGTTAAGATTTTTTTATAAAATCCAATGATTTAATCTTTTACTACATGAAACACCAACTTGTCTTGCGTTACACACAACACTAAGTTTCAACAAAACAAAATTTTATTATTATAATTATTTAAATGAGATAGTTATAACCAATCCATTCAACTTAGTAATATGAATTTTAATAACTACTTTAAAAATATTATTAATAATGTTTTTATATAAATAAAAAAATATTTATAATAAGACATAAAAGTTTTAGTAAAGTCATTATATGTACGAATATACTATTTTCCTAAATAAACTGATTTTTTGTCCGTTTGTAAAAAAAATAAAATTAATTAAAGAAACTTTTAGAAAATGAATTTGATAAAATAAAATTCATTTTTAAATTTATAATTTCAAAATTATATTCAGGTGAATTTTTTTTATTTTTCTGAAAAACTTCATTTTCATATGAATACTGAAAAAATAATGAATTTTAATTAAAAATTGTTTTTTCATCTAATTTATTTATTTAGTTAAATTATATTTAAATTTTGTTTTAAAGTTTAATTATATCTATTTTATATAATTTAATCTAATTTAGGTCATTGGAACCAATTTCACATAGAAATTGTATATAAAATCATTTAAATATTTTGAACCTTTTTACTTTAAAACACTGCTTTGTCGTCTCGTCTGTGGAATTCAATTTAAATTAATTTCTGTCACTAATGTGATCGGAATTTGGAAAAATGGATTTCATATCTGGAATAAAAAAAATATAGTCTCTAATAAGGTAAACTTAGTTTTTCACCAAAAATATTAGTGAGGGAGATTAAATTTAATTACACCGATTAAGAGAAAATTTAGTTTAACAAAAGACTAATCCCTAAACTTAAGGACCAAAATGAACTAGAAACTTGTACAAAATCCATTTTATGAAAATATATCAACTATATGATCCATTTTCTCTATTTTGGACCATTATTTTAGCCACTTTTTATGTAAAAAACATGGTCGAAATTTGCTTTTCAAAACATTACAAAAATGCCACTCCTCCTCCACAATTAAAAGGCACTCACCCCTACCACTTTTTCACACATCTCAAGAACTTTTTATTAGAATAAATCTTCATAAATATCCAAAAAAAATCCTTAAATTCAACTTATAATCCTCCCTTTATTCAAAAATACATCCAAGTAATCCCTTTGGTTTATACCAAGAGGAGTTACAAAAAGAAGAGGGAACAACCTTCCTCAAGCTCCATCATTTTATTTTTATTCTCCACCCCCTAAACTCTTCTTATTCTATGAATATATAATAAAATAATTATCCTAAATATACTGAGATGTTTTTATTATGATTTTTAGACCTACTCTTAAAAAAACTTCTTTCTAATATGTAATGAACTTACCTTTCTTGTGTACGGTGAACTACCGCCTCATGAAATGATGTTGTTCGTTTCCCCTTTACCACCTATCATAGTTGGTAATTATGATGAAAAATATATTTTTATATTTTATATATGATATATATTAAATTTTTAATCTTATTTAATTATTATATAAAACATACCTTCATGATTTTCATTTTCTGTAAATATGATAACTTCGTTTGTGGACGTGTGGACTACCGCCTCCTCAAAGCGATGTAATTTGATCACACATTACATCAAACATATTAAGGATGGGTTTATTAAATTTATATGATATATATAAAATAATAATTGTAATTTAATTATAATATATATATATATATATATATATTTCATTTACTTTCTTTCTTTCTTTCAAAATTATAATTAAATGGAAACCGTGTTCATGTGTGCGTACGGCTTACCGTCTCCAAAAACGGTGTATTCTATTTCATATTTCAACAACTTATATATTATTATAAATATTTATTTAATAAATATATATTATATTTATATCTTTTTATACATTTTTTAAATTAGTAATTCATGATCTATGTAAGGGGATCAAGAATAATAACTCAAAACATATACAAAAAACAAAGAAGATATTCCCCAAAGTGTAACATTAACATGGAATTGTTAATACATGAGTAATATTAAGAAATATATTTTATTAAATTTTATAATTTGGTTATATGGTAGTTTTTAATAAACTCGTTTTTATTAAATTGTATGTTTTAATGAGTATAAATAAATTCAAAACATGAGGTAAGGGTTTTCCAGTCTCACTTTTATTTTCCATGAGACACAATCTATGTTCACCTTCTATTAATTATATGTGGTTTATATAATTTATATAATTCCCAGGGATTTATTATATGATTATTATACCTAAATTTATTTGTATTTACCTATCCATTTTATAATATTTCTTTCATGGTTTTATGGTTCAAAAGTTGGCATATTGGTAAAGTAATTTTGTCTCAATTTTCCTTCTTTGAGACACGTGATTTGTTATGCACGTATGTTTATTTATGAGGTGTATATAATTTAATTTGACATTTTATATCCTAAATATTTTAATTTTCATGATATTTTAAGCTTTATGTAATTTCATTTTCTTACATGGTTAGTACGATTCAAAGTTACCATCTGGTAAGAGCCTATTGAAACAATCTCATAATTTATCAGGATTATTTATTGTTATTCTTCAATTGATGAAATATTATGATACATATATCAATAAATCTAATAAATTTTCTTATCCTATGTAAATTCATGATATCTTCATGCATTGTTATCATTTTTCCATGATTTTTTACTTAATATAATTAAGAAAATATTTTTAAGAAAATCTGATCTCATTTCTCTTTTTGGTTATAAATCTATTAATTTCAAAAACCATGTTTTCAAAAATGTTTTTAAAAGATATTTAAAGATCATTTTCAAAGAAAAAAATATTTCAAAAATGTTTTACAAGTTTTAAAAGCTATATTCAAATTAAAAAAATTTCAACATTTTTTCATGTATCCTTAATATGTGTTCAAAGAAAAAGTTTTCAAAAATGATTTATTTTTTAAAAATAATTTTTTAAAGAAAGAAATAAATTTTCCTCAAGAAATTATTTTAAAGGATATTTCAAAATTATTTTACATATAATATGAAATTAATTGGTATTACTCTTGACTTTATAGGGAAATGATCCAAAGTTTCTATTCATATTCTTCCTCAGAATGGTTTATGTTTTTATGGAATAATGTTTATGAAGCTTGTTTCCCTTTCACTGGTTTTATACTTATGAAACCTGCTTCCTTTCATGTGTTATGCATTGATTAAATGATTATAAAACCTATTTCTTTTTCCACAGGTTATGATATGATTACATTTTTATGATACCCATTTCATTTCATGGGTTAGGATATGATTTTTTATGATCTTGTTGAACACATATGTATGATTTCAATATGAGATGGGTGGGACCTATATCACCCTCCAATGAATTAGGTAATGATTTATATCTCATGAGATAGAAATAGATGGAACTGGGGGTGAACTCAGTTCAGTAAAGGATTTTTCCTACTAATATGGTCTTGGGAGTGAACATTGATTACTAATATTTTCATTGAAGTGAACCATGACTATCAATATGGAATGGTGAGTGAACCCATACTACTAATATTGCCTTATAAGTGATGTCTTTACTACTATGGAAATCATTTTATATGCTTATGTGTCTTCCACAATTCCATGTCTTATTCCTATATTATGTTTTTATGGCTTATGACTTTGATTCCCTTAGGATTAATGTCTTATTAAATTCCAATATTTATTCCATGATTCATTTTTATGATCTATTCTATATAGGTTATGATCTTATAATGTCATGATTACATTCTCATACACTTATGCTCATGTTTATGCTTACATATCTTTGTTTTTACCCTTATTGGGAATATGATCTCACCCCTTTTTATGTTTCCTTTCCCCAGGTTATGAATATATTTATTGTTTATGATATGTATAAAAAGTTTTCTAGTAATGGAGAACCTAATGGGAGATAATGTAGAACACATATTTACCATTGTTTATGTTACCATATTTCCAAAGGCACTAGACAAATATGTTCTTTGGGTGTCTGTATGTATAATGTATTAAGTATTCCATAAAAAGAATGTAATGTGAATGTTTGAAAAGGTAGGGTCACTATAGTATGTTCCTCTAAACTACTTCTCATTTCCCTCTACTATGCTCATGCTTGTTTACCTAGTCATTTTTGTGTACTCTGGTTGTGTCCATGCTTGTGCACCAGGCCTTGCCCATATACTATGGCCATGCTTCTATACATGGAAATTCATATTCTTTCATACCTCAAGGGTAAACATTAGGTTGCTAGATAAAATTCAAATGGTGGGTATGGGGTATACATAGTGTGTGATATTAAATTTCCATGAAACCCTATCCTTTATAGTAAGGAGGCACATGGTGTTTGTTTATCCTACCTATATGTCATGTACTTCAGGATTTTCATGAAAATCCAAAAGTGCCATGTGTATTCCACCCACACCACTTATTCCTTTGATCTATCCATGA
The DNA here is from genome assembly GCA_963277665.1 of Viscum album. Lineage (NCBI taxonomy): Eukaryota > Viridiplantae > Streptophyta > Magnoliopsida > Santalales > Viscaceae > Viscum > Viscum album. The sequence goes on from OY728140.1 coordinate 1,610,581,164, forward strand.
AATCCACTAAGGAACTCAAATCTAGACTTGATCTAGCATGATCTATCAGTAGTTCATATATTTCATCCATCCAAATTCTCAATAGATGCCTCTCATCACACCGCACTTATGTATCTCCAAATCGTGGATGAAAAACACCATATATAAACCTTAATTACACATCATCGTTTCTTATCCATGATCATGATTTTAATATTGTAACCAAACTAGTGGAAATTATTTTTTTATCCAAAGATGAATTGTTCAATGATCATTTTCTAGTTAATTTTCGAACCAAAAGACAAATAGAATATTGATGATGATAGTACGAAGAACATGGGGAGAAAATCACAAAACACAAATATGAGGAACAAATCTTATCTATTTTTTGAGTTGGATTATATTCAGTAGTGAAGAAATTAGTCAATATAAGGGATAATCAAGGATTAATAAACAATATCAATTCATAATTATATGAAAATAAAAATGACATATTTATATCAAGGATTGACCCAAGAATCGGTTTTTTAGAAGCATGGATTCAATTTTTTCATGGGATAAAAAAATATTGGGATTAAACCAATGTAAATAAATTTATTACCTTGATTTTGTATCAATCAATGATAAATAATGGTTCAAAATTTTTGGTGTTGGTGAGAAACTTGAATGCCTTTGCAAAAAAATCATGGTTGCATGATCAATTGTCATTCCTAAAGAACTCTCCTCCAATAGCTCCTCTAAAATCCCTAGGTTTATGTGGATAAAATTTTTGCTTTTCCATAAGTATGATTACATATAGTAACAACTAGGTTTATTCTATTTAATAACAAACAAACAAATATATTTATTTATTTATGTATTTATTATTTTCCCATGACCACTCTTAAATTAAACACCCGACGTGCATAAAGGTTATGACATGCCTATAGTAAAACATGAATAAATAATTTAATGTAGGTATGAAACTTCACATATGAGACTCAATTCATGATTTATTCCATTATTTCATAAAACATGTGTGTGTGCGTGATATAATATTTTCAATATTCTTATTATATAAAAATTGAGGCTACCCAAACCCCAGAATCCCACGTTGACTCTATGATATGCCTCAAAAATATTTCATATATTATTATAATGCTTTAAAAGGAAAAAACTGAGTCATTACATTATCCCCACATCAATAATTTTCATCCTAAAAATAAAAAAAAAAACTATTTAAAAATATTAGGGTATTAAGCTCGCATCTGGTTCTCTCAATATTAGGTGCTCTTCTAAAGATTATCATACTTCATTCAGACACACACTAACATAATCATTCTCCCCTAAAGAATATTCTCATGCCAATCCTTGATCTCTACTAGGTACACTACAAAGGTAGAACTATCCTCGATGTCCATATCACCCCAGTCGATAACATGTGATGGGTCATGCACGTACCTCCTCAGCAATGACACGTGGAAGACAATATATAGCTGATATAGCTATAGTAGGTGGGATATGTGGTATATAACTTCATCAACCCTTTATATGATCTATAAAGGTATAATTAATCTTAGAGATAAATTTTCTCACCATACTAATATATGAAATCCTCACTGAGTTGAGACCTTCAGGAACAAATGACGTCCCCCATCAAACTCCAAAGGCTTCCATCATCGATCTTCATAAGACTTATGATGGTTTGGGGAATTCCACATATACTCCTAGATTATTTTCACCTTTTCTATAATTTCTCACAAAAACTCTAGGCCCATGTGTGTTGACACTCCTAGATAAGTCTATCATAGTGGTGACCTATAGTTTCTCCCATACAAAGCCTCGAATGGTGTCATACTAATGGTGGAGTTGTAACTATTTTTATATGAACACTCCACCTAGGTTAGGTGATCCTATCAACTATTGAAAATGTAAAACATAAAATCCCAAATCATTTTCTCAAGAACCAAAATGGTTCGTTTAGTCTATCCATCTCTATAGGGGTGAATATTCCTGTTAAGATGAAACTAAGTCCTAATGATCTCCTAAAATATTCTCAATAGTCATGAATCAAATCAAGAATTGTGGTTTTAAATTATCGTCTAGGTAACTCCATTAATCTAGACTATCTTCTATACTTAAGGAATCTCAATATCCCTACTGAAATCTATTCTTAAATGGGTAGAAAGTGGGCCAACTAGGAAATTATCTCTATGATCACCCTGATAACATCATGACTTCTAGATGATTATAGAAGACTTTTCATGAAGACTATAGAGATACCATTCTTCTTCTATTCTTTCACCTCAAGGGGTTGAGTCAAACCTTCTTGAATCTAGAACTCATCCTTCACCTGTTGATAAGTGAGACACTGAAAGATATACTCAACTACACATTTATTCATCCTTAGACACCAAAACTGATATAGAATGTCTTAGTATATATTTTCCTCCCCAGTATGTACCATGAATTGAAATATAATAAATTCCCTAAAAATATCCACTTTCAACATACTGGTACCATAGACTACCCTCAAAAAAGGATGATGTTCTCCCCACCTTCAAAAATTTCACCAGGAGTGCATATACAGGATATTTTAACATACAATTTCTCAACATACATATATCCAATATATTCCTCCCTAACATACTGAATAAGTTGTGGGGTAAAAACCATATAATGGAGGTAATATTTATCATCCTTTTCCACTGAGGAAAACTACAATGAGTCAAACTACTTTGATGCCTCACTCAACAAATTTAAACAATATCTCCTACTGAGAGATTCTTCTACCACATTATCCTTCCTATGAGTATATACTATCTAAAAGTTATAATCCTAGAGTAACTCTAACCATCGAATCTATCTCAATTTAATATATTTCTATTAGAATATATACTTGAGCATATTGTGGTCATAATAAACAACAAATCACTCACCCATAAGATAGTGTCTCCATATCTTCAGTGAAAAGACCACTGATTCAAACTCTACATCATGGGTAATGTAGTTCTAATCATAGGGTCTTAACTCTCGGGACCCATAGACAATCACCACCTACCATTACATCAGAACATAATCAATCCTAGTTCTAGAGGAATCACAAAACACCACAAACTCAACACCCTCCTCTAACATCTCAAGATTGGGGCATTCATCAACATGTACCACAAATTCTGAAAATCATATTGGTACCTCTCCATCCACACAAAAGTATTCCTTTTTTGGTTAAAATAATTCAAGGTTGTGAAATACTAGATAAATTAGTAAAAAATATCTGATATTATCATGCAAGCCCAAGTAAGATTCGTACATTGGACACACTCTTTAGTTCCTCCAAAATTAGTACTACCTCAACCTTTATTGGGTCCTTTTTTACACCCCCCCTATGAGAGGACATGTCCCAATAATTAGACCTTTAGAATAAAGAGTTAACACTTTGAGATCTAATATTAAATCTAAAACTCTCATAGTATGTTTAGGATTATCCTTGAATATCTCACATGCTCCTACTTTGATGCCAATTATACTAGGTTTTCATCAATAAATACATCCATGAAATGATCTAAAAATGGATGAAATGTCTGGTTCATGAGTCCCATGAACACTTCTAGGGTTATATTTATGTTAAAAGGAATCACCAGTTACTCATACCATCCATAACTACATCAAAATGTTGTCTTTATTATATCCTTATTCCAAACTCGGAGCTGGTGATAGTCTGACATGAGGACAATCTTCAAGAACAACCTCACCCATTTCAACTAGTAAAATAGGTCATAAATTCTATAAAGTGGATATCTATTATTTATAGTAACCTAGGTTAGGAAATGTTAATCCACACATAATCTTGATATCTCATATACTTTCTTGGAGAACAAAATTGGGGCTATCTAGAGAGATGCACTAGGTCTGACAATGCCCTTCCTCTATAAATACACTATCTAGACCTTCATCTCTAAAATCATGACAAGAGACATGAAATATGATGTAATAGATATTATGTAATTCCCTGGGTGTAATTCAATATAGAATTTTATCTCTCGATGTGGAGGTATGCCCTACATGTCCTCAACAATGATGTTATTATACTCCACCACCATTATAATAAGATGAAAATAATAGAATCTACAACTCCAAGGGTAATAATAGACAAATGAAGATTAATTGGATTTATCATCTTGTGTATGAGCTTATCCTTCTTATATTAGGTCTCATTCTTACCAAATAAGTAAACCCTTTTCTCATCAATGTGGATGCATTGTATCCTCCACTTGAATCAGTCGATCTACTCATGAATTGTGGAGTTCTATTCCATACCTAGATTGAATTTGTAAAGAATCACCATATAAAAAAATATCTCATAAGAATACCTTTACTCTAAGATTCTGGTCACACTATTGTCAGAAGTGTGTGTTCACATAATCCCTTCCAGTGAGAGCCTCCAAGTGAAAGGGTTGAGCCAATGGATCAACTAGAATCTCTAGATTGTAAACAATTAATGAGGTAAGGAAAGTGTGGATCACTCCTATTTCTATAAATATTATAGATAAATTAGAAATTACACAGATCGTACCTAGAATTATCCCTAGATCCTTTGTATTATAATACTCTAAAAATTGCAATTGACCTCATCCCTAAACCACTAGCTCCATGAGCCTATAATATACCACTGAGGTGTGGTAGTAGTAAAAGATGAAACCATCAACCACATTCTGATACTCTCCTAGATCCTCTATCTCCTACTCCACCTTGTGGGCCTCACTACACTAATTAATGCCTCTACATAGGTGGCCCATTTAATTTCTCCATGTCAGTCACATGGTGGTTCATAAAGTCATGTGCGAGATGTCCTCAGCCATCATAAGAGAAACATCACCTCTCCCTCAACTGAATAGAACCATCTAGTTAGACTAGAACTACAGACCCTCAGTCATGAGACTATCTATGTAATTTAAACACATTCCTAGAACACTGCGTCTAGTTTTGGCCACTAGCTATTGTATTATCCTCTCTAGAGTACCCATTTCCCTCAACAACCATCGGTAAAAACTCTTCTAAGAATATATCTTCCAATAAGGGTCCCTCAAGCACCCCAGTATAAGTAGAAATGAAAAGATATATCACACCATCTTATATTTCTTAGTGAAGGATGCACTCAAAGGTTTGTTCTTGGATGAATTCATCTCAAACTATATCTATGGAGTATAAAGAGATGTTATTAAATCTTTAAAAATACTCTTCCATAGTCATTCTACCCTATTGAAACTCTATAATCTCGTTGATACATACTTCACTAGATATAGATGGGTAGAAATCCTATCTAAATTGTCAATCTAAATAGGTCCAAGAGAGAGCTATATCATCCTATATTTGTGTCACTGGACTCCACCATCACTCTACATATCCATGGATAAGGCTCACATATAGGATCACTATCTGATGGAGTGGGGTCTAACAAGGATGAAAATTGACCCAACTACCTCTAGCGGGTCCTTAGATTCTTAAGGTCTGGCTCACCAAAAAAACCATAGTGATATCTATCTCTGAAAAATCATAAATTTTTATCATTATATGAACAACATATATTGGTACTGTAGGTGCAACCTACTTTAATAATTGGTGGAAAGACTAGAAAACCACCCAGAGGTATCACCTCCTACATAGGCCCCTTTACCGAAGCCTCATCATTGGGTGGATCATCATCATGATCCTATTGTGAAATCCTAGCTTTCTATCATCATGGTGGAATCCTAAAAAACTCAAGACGCACCATAATCAAAGAGTATATCTAGGATCTAACTCAAGTAGGAAATGGAAACCAAAACCCAATCCTATATGATGGATGTACCAATTTTTTTCCTTCAAGTTTTTCCAACATGTACAGAATTAACAATATGGTTATCCGAGTCCTAGTGAATGGAAATGTTGGTCGTTGCACTAAAACTAGATTCCCAGTCCTGAGATATGAACTCAAAACACATTAACACCATTTCTATAGTTTCAAAACCAACCTCACAGCTATAAAATCTTTAAAATTTATTCCAAATACAAACCTCCTTTGATACCACTCTGTCATGACCTAGAACACTAGGGGCCACTTAGCCTATGATATGCTGAGTGTCACACCCAAATCCCACCTCCAATATGCAAGGATATGGAGAAAAGCATCGAGTAGGCATATCATACATTTGAATGTCCTTATCCTAAAGTATATATTAACATGTACATAACACCATACACTAGTATAATGCAAAAAAATAAAAAACTTCAACTGTAATGAATTCATAACATCAATATCCTATATTAGAGTGTGACAGGAGTTTGGGAAGGCATAAAAGGGACAAATAAATGACAACTAAAATAGTAATAAATTTATACCTACTAAAAATTAGAGGAATATTATCAAAAATCAACTCCTATAACCAACCATGGTCATTTGAGACCAACTATGCTCTATATACACTCAGTTTAACTAGGAATCTAAAAAAAATAATGTCATATACCTAATAAAAAACACATTTGGGAAGATCCCATGTAATGGTGAGTATAACATACCCATTAGGATGCCCTAAAATCACTAAACATAAAGTATATAAAGATTATTCTGGTAATTATCACAAAGATATTTCAATAAGAATATGATACACTAAAAATAATAACTCTAAATATACTGAAGATAGACTCTCAGTCTTAAGTGACATCACAAACATAATTTTGTCCTACGATTATACTCAAGGATTCAAAGTAACACTCATCTAGGAGAACTCACTCTACAAGTTTGATGACACTGATGTTTCTCATCTGAGAGGTCATTCTCATTAGGCATCAACATGAAGTAGTATATTCTAAAACTCAGATGTTATTGATACACATATAGTGAATCTTACTAAGGTTTTGTAGTGGATTCCTAGACCTAACTGGAATAAACTAATATAAAGGGAATTTAATGCCTTGGTATATAGGTCACAAGATTCTTGACCCTACTAAGTGAAGAATAAATTATTGGAGATCACACACTAAGTCACACAAAGGGATACCTGAATCTATCTAATACTAGTCCCATAGTGGGGATCACATCCTATAATCAGGATGAAATGTCTCAATATACCCTCATAGGGATGGACCAAGGGGACACCCTGCAAAAACTAGTATACATTAAGGATAATGAGGGCTTCCATCCACCCTAGTAAAGGTGCATGATGTGTATAGGTTATACACAGTGTGTCATGGATACCCTAGGTATGCATGTTACTCCAACCCATGCCCATAAACTATAGACCATGTCCATGTATCCTAGTAGATCCTATGTACCTTTCTGTATCCAGGTACTCTTGATGTATTCATTCCCATGTACTAGGTCATTCCCATGAACTATGGTTGTGCTCATGTACCTGGACATTCTTGTTTCTGTGCACCTCATGGATACATGATGAACCACAAACTTTGGGTCAAATAGTATGTATGAGGTATACATATAATTTGATATTTAATTTCCATAAAACCCTTTCCTCTATAATAAGGAAGTCACATATTGTGTTCTTATCCTAACTACATGTTGTTTACTTTGGGATTTTCCTAAAATTCCAGAAAACTCATGTGTATTCCACTAGTGCCACTTCCTCCTTTAATTCAGCCATGAAATCAACTAAGGAACTCAAATATGGTGTTTACTAAGCCCAATCTAACATTGGTGGCTGGATTCCATCAATCCAATCACTCAATAAACACCTATCATCGCATTGTATTGTTGCATCACCAAACCATGAAGGAAGAACACATGATATGATCCTCCATCACCCATAATCATCATATGTCCATGATCTTGCCTTCAATCACATAAATGAACATAAATAAATGATTTTATCCACCAAAGATCAATTGTGGAATGATCACTTTATGGGTATTTTTCAAACCTCAACCAAATATAATACCTACTATAATCATATGAAGAACATGGGGAAAAAATAATAAAACACAAACATGATAAATGAACCTTTTAAATTTTTTCGGTTGGATTTAATTTTTTAGAAAAGAAATTAGTGAACATAATAGATAATAAAGTATTGATAAAAAATGAGTTCCTAATTCTAGGAAATTAAAAATAACACCCATGTAACAAAAACTGGCTCATGGATGAATTTTTTGGAAGGATTGATTAATGTTTTTCATGGGATAAACAAAATGGTGATTCAAACAATATAAAAAACAGTTTTCCTTGATTTTGGATTAATAAATTAAGATGAATGGCTCTAAATCATTGTCACTGGTGAGATCAATGAACTCCACTCCAAAAAAATATCACTACACCATGATCCATTGTCGTTCGTTAAGAACTATCCTCCAAAGGATCCTCTAAAATACAAACGGTTATGTAGTTAACCCTAGGAATTTTTTATACGTGGGATTAAATAGAGTAGAAACTAGGTCAAGACCATTAAATAGAAAATAAATAAATATGTTTATTTATTTATTTATTATTTGCCCATGAATACTGTTAAACTGAGAACCCAATAGACAAAAAGGTTATATCATGACTAGGGTAAAGCCTGAATCTAGGATTTAATGGTGGTATCATATTTCCCATCTGAGACTCCATTCAAGAGTTATTCAATTATTTCAAAAATAACATCATGTGCAATATATAAAATATTTAATATTTTTATTATATCAATATTGTGGATCCTTAGGCCTCATAATCCCCACTAACTCAAAGCCTATCCTTGAAAATATTCCTTAACATATTCTAAAGTTTTACAATGAAAAAAAACGTAATTAAATATATAAATAGAAACAGAATAAGGTATATGTATTAAGATGTTACTATCAAAAAATATTTCAAAAAACTTTACTTATTTAGTTCAATGTTTCTATTTGAAACAAAATAATGATAACAATTGTTAAAATTGCATTGGTAAATTTCTAAAAGATATATTATACCATAAAAAACCTAAATCCTCAAAAAATTATTTTTGAAGGTAATTAAAATTTAATTTAAAATAATTTTTTATCATTTTCTATCTATATTTTTTCAGGAATTATAATATTTCAGATAGTACACATACTAAAAATATGTATTATATTTTTATAGAGATGATTTGGTAGAGAATGTGGTGTTATCATGTTTTTTATCATCAAGTTGAAGTGATTAGCTATTATTTCTTTTAATCTACAGAGATCATGATGATTTGACCATGCATAAATATTATATATGATGTATCATGCAGTACTCCAAGTGTATGTTCACTATAAAAATTTCATTTGAGTCCAAAATAGAATTTACATGGCCAAAACCAAGAAAATGAGATTTTATGGTTTTGATAATTTAGTGAAATGATCCATAAATCAATTTTTACATATAGGAATCAAAAAAATATCAATTCAACACATAATGTGGTTAGTATGATTCAAAGTATGTGTTTTCACATTTAAAAGTAAAATTTTACTCTAAAACATGAAACACATAGACAAAATAGATCAAACAAACTCATATTATCTTGATAATTTAGTAAAATAGTCCATAATTCATTTTTTACATGTAGTAATTGACTGAATATAAATTTAAAAAATTATGAAATTAATAGGATTCTGTGGGAGGGTTTTCACATTAAGAAAGTTTCATTTTATATAAAAAAAGTATCACATAACCAAAATAGAGAAAATGAGCTCATATTATTATGACACTTTAGTAAAATGATCCATAATTCATTTTTGATGTGTAAAAATCCACCAAATTGAAATTAAATACATTATTTGGCTGATATGACTCAAAGTGCGGGTTTTCACATTCAAAAAAGTTTCATTTTACTCTAAATCACCTGTCACGTTGCCAAAACTAAGAAAATGATCTCATATTGTCTTGGAAATTTAGGATAATAATATATAATTAATTTTTGAAATGTAGTAATTATTTTAATGTCAATATGATACATAATATTTATTATAAAATTCAAAGTGCATTTTTTCACTATAAAAGTATCATTTTAGTTTAAACATGATTTATATAGACAAAACTGAGAAAATGAGATCATATTGTCTTGATATTTTATTAAAATGATCCATAATTAAATTTCAATGTGTAGGAATTGACCTCATGTCAATCTAACACACGATTCATCCGATATGAATTAATGTGTGTGATTTCATATTAAAAAGGTTCAATTTTAGTCTAAACCCAAATTGACATAGTCAAAACTGAGAAAACATACTCATATTATCTTGATACTTTAGTAAAATGATCCATTACACATTTTCTCTATGTTGGAATTAAACTCGCATCAACTTGATTCATTATATGGATGGTATGACTTAAATTTTATTTTTTCTCATTATAAAAGTGTCATTTTACTCTAAAACAAGTGTCACATAGACACAACTAAGAAAATGATCTTGGATTGTATTTATACTTTAAGAAAAAGTTCCATAATTCAAATTTTATGTGTATGAATCAACCACACATCAATCTGAAAAAGAATGCAGCTAATATGACTCAAAGTTCATGTTTTCACATTAAAAAATTCATTTTACTCTAAAACACATCTCAACAATCCAAATATGAGAAAATAAGCTTGTATTGTCTTTATAATTTATTAAAACAACTTGTAATTCATTTTTCATATATAGGAATTGACCACACATAAATATGACACACTATATAACTGGTAGGACTCCAAGCGCATGTTCAAAATAAAAAAATTCATTTTAGTCTAAAACATGATTCATATAGCCAAAAATAAGAAAATGAACTCTGATTATCTTGGTACTTTTGGAAAATTATCTACAATTAATTTTCAACATTTATAAATTGATTTCATGTCAATCCAACATATGACATGGTTAGTATGACTCAATATGCATGTTTTAAATATAAAAGTATCATTTTAGAATAAAAAGTGATTCATATAGCCAAAACTAAGAAAAAAATTCATATTTTCTTTATACTTTTGTAAAATGATCCATAATTCATTATTGATGTGTAGGTATCAACCGTACATCAATACAACACACGATGTTCCTGATATGAATTAAATTTCATGTTTTCACATTTAAAAAAAGTTTTATTTTACTCTAAAACATGTTTTATATAGAAAAAACTAAGAAAATGAGATCAGATTATCTTGATACTTAAACACAATGATCCATAATATATTTTAGAAATTTTTGAATTGACCACATGTCAATCTGACACATGAAGTGGCTGGTATGGCTCAAAGTGAATGTTGTCAATTATAGAATGAGTTTTGATTTCCCTTATATAACAGGATAACAATCCATGAATCATTTTTTATGTGCTTTAGTATAACTCAAATCAATCTGATACACAACATTTCCAATATATCTCAAAATTCTTGTTTTTTATATAAAAGTGTCAGCTTTTTCTAAAACATGATTCACATATCCAGAACTGATAAAATGAGATCAAATGAATGTCAATCTGACACATGATGTATAAAATATGAAAAAAAAAATTGTTTTCAATATAAGTGTCATTTTAGTCAAAAATCAAATTCACATAGCCAAAATCAAGAAATTGAGCTCGGATTGTCTTTGTACTTTAGCATAATGATCCATAATTCACTTATGACATGTAATAATTGAAAAACATCAATCTGACACCTGACATGGCTAATATTAATCAAAGTACTTTTTTCAATATAAAAGTTACATTTTATTCTAAAAATATATTAACATAGACAAAACTAAACATACAAGCTCATATTGTCTTGATGTTTAAGATTAATGATCCATATTCCATTTTTGACATGTAATAATTTATCGAACACAAATATAACAAATGATGTATATTATATGACTCAAATTGTGTGTTTTAATCTTATAAATGTGTCATTTTACACTAAAACACGTGTCACATAGCCAAAACTAAACAAATAAACTCATATTTCCTAGATACATTAAGAAAACAGTCCTAAAATTATCACCAAATTATGATATGTTTAATTATTTATTTTATCTAATGTCAGTTTGTTTATGGAAACATCATGTAGATTTAATTATTATTTTCTTAATCAACATGTTCCCTGATCTCTTTCAATTTTACACATCCTTTTTATAATGCTCAATTCCTTAATTGCATCATTTAGGTTTTCTTCTTGTTTTGATTAGATAAATAGTTTGACTTTTTTTACTTTTTAAATTATAGGATGAATACTTTTCTTAATCGAAATCTAAACATATCTATAATTTAAAAATGATTTTAAAGGTGCTTCATCCACCATCTCCCATTTTAAGGTTTATTCATATCTCTTTAACAACACTAATTTTTTTACCATTCATAAAAACTGATTCATGGATAATTTTTAAGTTGATTATTGAACAAGTATTTTTTTCCAGATATTTAAATGATTCTTAAATTAATATTTCTTTTTAAAAACTTCAAAAATACTTATTTCACTCATCACTTATGATGTAAAGCTTTTAAAAATAAGGTATATGTGATTTTTTTGTTTAAAAAATTACTTATGTTGGGTTTTAAACTTCCACATCTAGTTTATGTTATTATATATTTTTTCTATCTTAGAACTTACCAAATATCTAATGACCTTTGTTCTATATATGGTGTGATAATTATGTTTCCTTATGTCTTATTCTAATCATATTCTTTTTACTAAACTAAATAGAACATAGATTAATTATTGATTTTTTATCATGATTCCAATAATATTAAGGGAGTAAATTATAGTGGTGATATATTTTTTAGTTAAAAAAATTGTATGCAAAATGTTTTAGTGTTAAAAGGACTATTAATGAAAGGATTAAATAAAAAAAATTATATCATCAAGAAAATAATTGTAAATTTAATTAAGTTTAGTAATGTAAAAGTAATTTCATTAATGAATAATAGATTCATGTGGCTAAAGTGTTTAAGAGGATAAAAATTTATGAGGATAGTGAGAAAAAATTTAGTCTTGTGATTAGATCACAACTATATTTAATTATTGGTATTACTGGATATATTAATATAGAAATGAAATACTTTTTTGTGATTTGGTTTAAAGAAATTGTAAATGGAGAATTTTTACTAAGATGGTAAAATTGAAATTTTGGTTATATAAACACAAATAGAATCATCAAAAGTGGATTTTTTATGCCTTGATACTAAGTATTATCCTAAAAATGATATTTTAGTGGTTACAATAATCTGTTTGAAATAGAAATATGTTTTATTTGAATTTTTTGTGCTAAAATATTGATCCCCTTTCATAATATTGTTTATTTTATATATATATTCATTCAAAAGGGTTACAACATTAATCGCAAGTCCCCTTTCATAATTAAAATTTACACTAGCATTCTCCATACTATTTTGGGTACAAAAAGGATTATTTTTTCATTTTTGATATATGGGAATTGTAAAAATTTGGAATGCAACTATAGATAAAAAAGGTTTATTAACCTTCAAAAATAAGAATAAATTGTACTTGGTACAACCATAATTTATTGGAATCAAATTTATATATATTTTTAGGTATCCTAGTGTCTCTAGATAGTATCCTCTCTAACAAAAAACATTATTTAGATTCAAAATCCTTGATTATATTTCAATCAAGGTTGGTCTTTGTGAAAGTAATTTTAACATAGCTAGTATAAAAAATTTATTTAGAAATGGTAACATTTTTAATATGATATCACCACTCATTACTTATAAATATGATATCACCGCTAATTATTTATTATAATAAGTTTTTAAAATTAGTGTTCTTCAGCATTTTTTTAAAAAAAAGAACTTATAATTCTCATTATTTATGATAAAATGTTTGTAAAAATAAGTGATGTTTGTCTTTAGATAATATTCGGAATGATACTCTACCTAGTATTTTATATTTTTCCTATATTTTTCTACTTTGACCTATTAAATGTTCTATTTACTCTTGAAATATTATATAATCATGATATAATATGCTCTTCTAAGTTCTATCTAAATGTCAATTATTCTATTTTCTCCCCATAATGTGTGAAACTCTTTTATGTTATGCTAGTATGAGATTATTCTTCAAATTTATAGTTTAAATTATATTATATTATTTGTCTCAATATCATATGATTTATTTTTTTCCATCCTTTATGATATGGGAATTAAACATATCATATATTCTACTGAGAGGAATTAATTTATGTGGATTCATCATTAGATTTTAAAGGATGATGGTATATGGTGTAATTCATGGAAGAAAATCTTATATCTCTATATTTTAAAGTCAGTTTAAAGGTATTAATAAGAAAAAATGTCCATCATATTTCTAGCTAAGTAGTAGTTTTAATCTTGGTGAGTATAGTTGATTATTAGTTTATGTGGTTAGTTAGTAAATTAGGTGGTTATTGTGGAAAAACATTATATATATGTTGTGGTATATTACTATTAATAAACCACGTGTTTTAAAAGGGGAAATCCAATTGTATATATAAATAATTTTGTAGTTAATAAACCACATGGGAGGAGGTAGTGGTATTTATTCTCTATTAATGTTATTTAGGGTAACAAAAATGGGGAGATATATTGGTTTTTTCAAATATGGGCAAGAAATAATTAAAAATTATGCATTATGTTATCTTAAAGAGATTTCATTCTATTTAACTATTTATTCTTCTATATTATAAACTATAATCCAAAATTAATATACTATTTTTGAAAAAAAACTATACAAATTTATTATTTCACACATTGGAACCTATCAATTCTAGTCTTTATTTAAGATACAATCTTTTCATGGATAGGTGCAATTAGTATATATCTACTATAATGGAAATGTGTATGAACACTATAGAGGATACTTTGAAAAATGTGGAAGAAACGCATTCTTTACATGCAATATAATTTCAAAGTATGAATTACATGATTGAAGTTATTAATAAAGGATATCAGGTGATGTATAATGGACTTCAAAGTGTTTAGAATCATTTTAACCATAGAATATTGAAGGAAAAATAAGTTAGATAAGAAGAGATTTTTTTGCATACAAATCCATATCGAGAGGATCCAAAGAGGGTGAATTTAGTTATTAGCGGTAGAGAGAAGTTTTATCAGTTCCAAAATGGAGTCTGTTAGATAGAATTATGAGTGTATTTAATAGTTTTCCTGGGGTTTATTCATATTCTTGCATTTCTTATTAAGAATATTTTTTTAGTTTAAGAAACTTCATATAGTTTAAAACTCACTATTACATAGGTTTTTATTAGTGGTATGATTCGATATTGGTGTCTTTCACTCTATGAGTCCTATATCCACCTATGGTAGAATTAGTTTAATAAGGATTTATTTGACCACCACTAATACAATACTGGCCTTTATTAGTGCTAGAAATAGCCTTTATCACCTCTAGAAAAGTGTTGACTACATGAGTGAGGTTAAAATCTATGGTCTTTTATCAGTGCTAAAAAAATAATTGATAAATGGGTCCTTTATCGGCCCTAAAAATGATGATAAATGGGACCTTTATCATCACTTTTAAAATCAATGATAAATGTGTCCTTTATCATCGCTTTTAAAAGTATTGATAAAGGGCACCACTACAGTGTGGTGTAACAGCACACCATATCACCAGAAACATACCATATATCAACAAAAACAAGTCCCAATATAGGATTTAAATGAAATGAAATTTACAACACAAACACAAGAAAAAAACACTATATTACATACATTTCAAACATTTCATCATACAATTACATAAATACAAATTATTACATACATTCAAAAACATCAATGTTTCTTTTAATCCTGACCCGGATCATACTATTGTCAAAAAAACAACCCCTGCTCTAGATAAATAACACACCTATATATGAAAACAATTATTATATTAGTAATAATAAAAATAAATAAATTAACAGAAAGAGTTAATTTTACTTAAATTGATGTCAATTTTAAATAAAAATCTACACTTCGAGTCATACCGGCCACACCGTGTATTGGGTTGAAGTGTGGTTGATTCATATACATCAAAAATGACTTATGGATCATTTTCCTAATGTATTTAAACAATTTGAATGTGTTTTCTTGGTTTTGAGTAGGTCAATTGTCCTTTTTACTAAAATTGATGTCAATTTTGAATAAAATCACACACTTTGAGTCATATCGATCACACTGTGCATAGGATTGAGGTGTGGTTGATTCATGCATGTCTCAAATCACTTATGGATAATTTTCCTAAAGTATCATAACAATATGAATGTTTTTTTTTAGTAGGTTAGTATGTGTTTTTTTTTGTTTTAAATAAATACACACTTAGAGTCATACCGGTCACACCATGCATCAGATTGAGGTGTGGTTGATTCCAACACATTCTAAATCACTTATGGATTTTTATACTAAAGTATCAAAACATTATAAATTTGATTCTCAGTTTTGATTATGTAACTTGTCTTTTTTAATAAAATTTAATTTTAAACTTGAAACATGAACTTTGACTCATGTAGTTCACATCGTGTATCGGTTTGATGTGAGACAGATCCCTATATTTCACAAATGATTTATGAATCAATTAACCAAATTATCAAGAAACTCTTAGCACATTTTCTCGATTTTCAGTGAGTGAAACTTTTTAAAGTAAAATGTTTATTTTAAACTCATAAAGGACACATTGATTCAGTTGTCTTTTTTACAAAAATTAATTTCAATTTAAAATAGAAAGAAGTATTTTGAGTCATACCTATCACATTGTGTGTTTGATTGAGCTGTGGTTGATTCCTACACATCCTAAAGTCTCAAAACAATCATAATTGTAAATGTTACCATGATTTCCATTGACTTTCTTTGTCGAACTATCAATATTGTATGATCATCTTTGAACAAACCATATCAACTTGAAAAAAAGAATCCACCTCTATAAGAAAACAATTATTATGTAAGTAATACTAAAAAGATATAAATTAAACAAAAATATGAAACAATAAATTAATTCTATGGACAATTATTTTACTATGAAAACATCAAGATTACCTTTGTAATTGAGAATAGGTAGCATCATTAATATACCTACAAAGGTAGTGTAGGTAACTTGAAATAAAGTAAAAAATTCACCACTACAAGGGTGAAAAGTTTTTTGGGGTGAAAAAGAATGAAAGTTGGATAGATCACCCCAACTCGCATAAAATAATCCACCTGTATAAGAAAACAATTATTATGTGAGTAATACTAAAAATAAATAAATTAAACATAAATATAAAACACTAAATTAATCTTATAGACAATGATTTTACTATGAAAACATCAAAATTACCTCTATAATTGAGCAAAGGTAGTATCATTTCTCTTCTTGCAAAGGTAGTGAAGGTAACTTGAAATAAACTGATAAATGTACCATTATAGGTGTGAAATGGTTTTAAGGGAGAAGAAGCATGAATATTGGACAGAGAACCATACCTTGAATAAAATAATCCACTTGTATAAGAAAACATTTATTATATGAGTAATACTAAAAATAAATAAATTAAACATAAATATAAAACCATAAATTTATTTTATGCATAAATAATTTATTGTGAAAACATTAATATTACCTCTTTATTTAATCATAGGAAGTGTCTTTTCTCTTCCTACAAATCTGGGGTAGGTAACATGAAATAAAATGATAAATGAACAACTACATGGGTGAAAAGTTTTAAGGGAGAAGTATCATGATAGAAGGACATAGCACCCCAACTCGAACAAAATAATACACCTATATAAGAATACATTTATTGTGTGAGTAATACTAAAAAGAAATAAATTAAACATAAATATGAAATAATAATTTAATTCTAAGGATAATGATTCTACTTTGAAAACATCAAGATTACCTCTTTAATTAAGTAGAGGAAGCATCATTTCTCTTCCTAAAAAGGAAGTGGAGGTAACCTGAAAGAAAGTAATAAATAAACCATTGTAGGATTAAAAAGGTTGTAAGGGAGAAGAAGCATGAAATTTGGATAGAGTAACCCAACTCAAACAAAATAATCCACCTATAGAAGAAAACATTTATTATGTGATTAACACTAAAAAATAAATAAATTAAACAAAAATATGAAACAATACATTAATTCTATAGAAAATGATTTTACCATGAAAACATCAAGATAACCCATGTGATTGAGCATAGAAAGTGTCATTTCTATTCTTGAAAAGGCATCAAACATGGACAGAAATAATCTAATATAAATAAACTCCTCAATTAATAATGAAAATTATATCAACATTTCATTATATAATTTTTCGGTAAAATAGAGAAAGTATATCGTAACTTTACCTTTACATATTTACAAAGGGTTTCCTCCATTATAGTTTTTTCTTCCATCATGTACAGAATGAATTTTCTTCATGATTAGTCAAATATTTAATTTATATTATGTTAATTTAGTAGAGAACATATAATATTATGAGGAAAAACATAATATATTAAAAAACAATTTTACCTTCTCATTGAACACTATTTATTTTTTTAAAGGTTTCAAGGATTTGTTTCCTCTATTGGGAATCTAAATATCCTCTTTGTGGTCACCTATAATGTACAAGACATTGTTTATATTGTTATCCACATGAACTAACTGTGATTTCCTAATGAAAGGGTCATCCTTGATTGAATTTTCATCTGACTCAACATTTGTTTTTGTCTCCAATAGGAAAATCGACCAATTATTGTTTTTTTGATTAGAGACATAAAATACTTGCACTACATGTGATTCCATTGTGAATGAATCTTCTTTCTCACCTTCCACACTGAAATTCACCTTCACAAATCTCATTTCATCAACTTTCACTCCATTGATATTTCCAACCCATTTGCAATGGAAAAGCAACACTTGAAATTTTGTATAATCCAACTTGTATATATATTTGATAATGCCAAAATATGACATATTTTCATAAATTGGATTTCTATACTTAGAACCAGATATATTCATCACTTCATCCATAAGCATAACACCATTATTTTTCATCGTACTGAAGTTATCGTGTTTTTTTGTATAGAACGTATAACCATTGATTACAAAACCAGTGTAATATATAAGATTTTAATTTTGACCTATGGCTATCGATTAAAGTCATTAAAAAATTGAATTTATATTTTAATATAACTCATTATAAATTTGATCTCTAAATCATCCTATAAACTATTGATTATATGTATTTGATATCCATCCTTCAGCCCTTGATGGATTCAAATCATTAAGAATTTATTTTTGGGATTAAATGTATGGATCATAATCTTCAATATTATGTAATATATAAATATTTTATTTCTCCTACTCTGTAAAGGTAATTGTAACAACATCACTTCGGGAAATACCTTATCCTATATGGAATTCATTGTGATGAGACTTTGTGAGACTGATGCTTTCAACATATGATCGTTAATCAATACAAAAAACAATAGATTATTCAACAATATATCATTATGCAATACAACCTTCTGGACAAATTCGATTCATGACATACCCTTTCAAAATCATAATATAGAGTTTAATGGGGTACATCCATCTGTAATAGACAGGACCACATAGTTGAACCTATATGACTAATTGATCCATCAGGTGGACCATTATATCAAAGAATGGTGGTGGGAAAAACATCTCTAATCCCCATAATATGATTTCAATCTCCTTATTTAGGATGGGAAACTTCATCAGGTCTACAACTTTACTGCATATGGTACCAATCAAGAGTTGAATAAAATTTATAAAATGAGAAAATCAGGTGGCCTGCCTCACTAGTTTACAATAATCGGACCACAAATAATGACATCATCAAAGAAGAAATTAAAAACGAAACCAAAAAGACACAAAGAAAATTAGAAGCCCTGCCTCGCTAGGTTGATGAAAATCCAAAACCCTCTATGGAAACCCTAGCTTCAATCAAAGACCAAATGTTAGACGTGAAGTTTGAGAGGCAATCGAGTGGTGTGATTCGATGTTCGATTCACAAAGGAGGAGTGCTGGTAGTGGGTGGATTCTGTGGAAAGCTTCTGATATCATGACAGGTTCACAGATCATTAGGGTTTTTTAATTAGATCATTACACTTTTATCAGTGATTACAAATAAGCACTGAAAAAGAGTCCTCTTATCATTGCTTATTATTTAAGCGCTGATAAAAGGACTTGTGATCAGTGCTTTTTTAGCGCTGATAAAGGTAGGTCTTAATCAACGCTAAAAAAGAACTAACAAAATCAATATTTATCAACACTAAAATTATAGCACTGATAAATATTGATTTTATCAGTGCTCTTTTTAGCATTGATAAAGCCACATCTTTATTAGTGCGAAAAAGAACAAATAAATAAGCCTTTATCGGCGCTTATTAGTTAAGTGCATATAAAGAATATATAATTATAATTATAAATAAAAAAATTGTAAATGTTTATATATACTTAATAAATATATATAAATATAAATATAGAAAAAATATTCCTTTTTAAATATATTTATTATAACTTTATAATTATTTATGTATACTTATAGAATTATTTTTAAAAAATAATATTTATATCATTATATATATTTATATAATTATACAAATATTTATTTATTAAATATATATAAATATACTAAATATATTCATTACTTAAGTAAATATATTATAAGTTTAACAATTATTTAAATAAAGATAATTATTTATTTATAATTATATAAATATGTTTAAAAAATAATTATTTATTTATAATTATAAATATATAATTGCATAAATATAGTAAATATACATTTATAAATATTTTTGTGTATAAATATTTTTTTACAAGTATATTTTTAAAATTATTAATGAATATCAAATTTAAAGTGCATGCATATATTTTAAATATGAGTGAAATTGGATAAATTAGGAATAAGTACACTTTACCAATACTGAAAAAATGGATAAGTTTTATGTGTGTGCATTGTATATAAAAATGAATTAATTATGTATATGTGAAATCTATATAACACATATTTGATTTATATATGTTAAATTGAAAAATAAATGACATTCAATTATATGTTGAGTAGTACTATGTGCCCCTAGGGGTATAGCCTAGTGGTTACATCTTTGAGGGGTCTCATGGGAGGTCTCAGGATTGAGTCTTTCTGAGTACCTATAGGTGCAATAGTTTCTTTGTTTCTTTGTAATCCCCCTCCCCGAACTATTTCAATATGTCAAGTACTATGAATTTAATCAATATTTTTAATTCGTATTAATTTTTAATTATAAACTTTTATTTAATAAATATATGACTATTTAATGTAAAGAACATAAGTATTTTGTAATATATAAATCACATTTATGTACATTAATATATATCTATATATATAATATATATTAAATTTAATAATATTAATTATCATAATTATATAATTAATAAAATGTTTAATATTTAACAATGTATAATCAATTTATTCCTTTTTATAAATAATTATTTAATTAATAAAACTTTTAATATTTATTTTAAAAAATTCATTTTTTATTTTTTATTTATTTCATTATTTCATTTTATTTACTCGGGCATTTATTAGCACTAAAAAGCGCTGATTAAGGAAATATTTATCAGTGCTAAAAATAAAGTGTTGATAAAAGGTGCCTTTTATCAACACTAAAAATAAAGTACTGATAAAGGATACACTTTATTAGCACTAAAAATAAATCATTGATAAGATTTCCCTTTATCAGAACTACAAAAAAAGTGTTGATAAAAGGTTAAATTTATTAGCGCTTTCCTTAGAGATGATAAATATGCCATTTATCAGCATTTTTTTCTAGCACTGATAAATACTAGGGTTTTTAAATTTGGGTATTGTAGTAGTGTACTAAGGTATATAGTAGAAATTAAATCATCAAATATAGATAAAGAAACAAAAGAATAATAGAAGAGAAAAGGAATATACTTAAAAATTTAAAAGGTCCCCTCTCTATATTCTATACCTCATTTAATATTTATATATGATCAAGTTTTAAGAGTCCTAAGGATATAAGTTTTAGGATTTTTTATCCCAAGGAACTTTTGATAAATTTAAAATTTTTAATTGAGCTAATAAAATAGGAAAAAATTTGATTCATGAAGGAATTGTATAGCCATCCATATTGGAGTTGGTTTCCTGGAACCAACTACTTTGTACTTTGGATTGAATATATATTCAGATAAGTGAATATTAATATAAATACCTTATCATATATTGTTTTTTCTTATATATAAAATTTATGTGATAATGATCTAGAGTATCTGTCACATTGATAAGGTTATAGAAGTTCCTCGATATGATGTGAACCTTGAAATGATATGATGATATTCTTAAATTTAGTTTTATAGTTGTATAACATATTATGATAGGGAACAGAGTATATAGACCAACGAGTGTGTGTTATTGTAAGTGGATGAGGATTATTCTCATAAATTTATCATGTGTTTATCTCCAAGATGGGAGATTATGATAATAGACTTGCTGGTAGGAATTTTGAATGTTTTGGTGTCATTGGATATTCTTATCTGTGAGCTTGTGTAATGGTCCTTTGACTTTATGATTATCATTAATTCATGTCATGACTCGCACACTTAGATTTACTAACAAAATTCATCTTTCCATATGTTGGGATGATGTAGGGTATGTTATGTGTGTCATGAATGAAATGATATTTATTGATAATTTGAGGAAAATTTATTCCTTTACATCTTTATGGAAATTTATATCTCTACCCTTTTGTTGAAATATGACTATCTCATAAATTTCATATCCATGGTGTAAAAATGTATATTTTAGATAGTCAAAGAAAGTGGTATCAAGAATATATATTGATGACACATATTTTAAACCTGCTTGATGAGATATTGAGATAAAGGGATTATATTACATAATGATCATTTGTATGTGGTTTTCAATATTGTGACATTAAGTTCTTTCTCTTTGGTTCCTTGACCTGTTACTATAAAGTTTTCTTGGACTTTAGGCAATCACGCCTAATGCTAATAGGAAATAATCATATAGGGTCACACACTAAATGTTTTTTTTTGTCTAAATTAAATTCTATTTAAAGTTAATTAATGGAACAAATATTATTATCAAGACCGGGGAATAATTTTATTCATGTTTTATTGATCGCATAAATTAAATAAAAATTTATTCACTCGATTAAAAAAATATATATATATTTATTTTATTAAATATTTAGTAAATATTTATTTTCTTTTTTTTGGATAAAGATATTTATTTATTAATAAAAAAATTTATTTAGAATATCAATAAATACAATGGATTTCAAGTGGACTAGGACCATGTATGGTGTTAAATATTAATTTACAAGCCGGTAAAATAATATTTTTTTAATATTCAACTTAGCACATGATCCATAAAATAATATTATTATTATTATTATATTTCATGGGGTTTAATGAAGATTATAATATTATTTAAGGGTTGGTATGTAATTAAATAATATTTTAATTAAAACTTTAGGTTGATAAATAAATGGTTATGTCTATTGTGTAGGGGTAATTGAAAAATGAGAATAGAGAATTGTTGCGAACAATGAACTTCCCTCTCTCTCTCACTTGAATTACTGCTCTCTTCCCCTTAATAAAGAGAATACATTATTCAGGCTTGAAGGATATTTGAGTGATCAATGAAAACAATTCAATACATTTGATTCGTTGCGCGAGCACCCAAAAAACAATTCGCATTGTTTGGAGATAATATGAGTATGAGTGGACCACTACAAGAGAGATTCTAAATATAAATCCTTAGAGAGATAAAAATTCAGCCAAAAGGATTTTTCAAAGATCAAAAACATCATCGAATAAAGGATCCCAACATTAGGTAATCATCTCTTCTAGATCTAAATAAATTAATTATAAATTTAACGTGAAAGATCCTATATTGGGGTTTTGAACAACTCTAAATTAAATTATATTTTAATATAACGCCCATCAAAGGTAATTCTTCTATGCACAAATGATTCAAGTGTTATCAGAGTAGTAATGTTTCAAAATTATAATTATTTATTTCATTAGTGATCAATATGAAGTATTGTGGTTGAATTTTTCATTTCATATTATTTGTTCTTTAATATGATGTTAATTAACATATTTTTGATATCTTAATTTAGTTTTTCATGATTAAAAATTTCTTATGTCCAATAAAATATAAGGAATGATTAGAGATTCCATTGGGAAGAGTAGAGGAATATAATAGGATATCATGGAATTATGTGGTGTGTAGCCAAAGTACACATCATGTACCCAAATACACTGAACCTGGACCTATCATGGGATAAATGATGCACCAAGAAATAATTGCATGTGATGAATTTACTGCACACCACAAGTAGGTTGGGCCAACATGTCACATGGTATGTCGGAGTTCATGGCATGTAGATGGAATATACATCATGGAGTCTACACGTATTAGTGGTGAAATTATCACAACCCATGTGGTCATTATACATGATCAAAACTTCATGAGACTAAAAGCATGTTTCATTAATGGAGTACATGACGTGTATCCATCGTACATGTCATATAACATAATAATTATCACATATAAATTACATGTTGATATATTCAACAAGACAAGTAGACATATGGAATGTGATATACATGGAGTGTAGCAAGCTTGTACATGTTATATAGTTGTGAATTTGATGAACATGTCGAGTCCTTCGATGGGTTTCTTGAACACACAACAAGTAGAACAAACGGTGTGTAGCTGGTAGTACATGTCATGTTGTCTGACAGATTAATAAGTCTAAGCCCTAGGCGTGTAACTTGGGTACAAGGAAACCAATATACATAGCATGTAACTCATAATTACACATCATGTAGTCTCCCAATTAAGTGTGGAATTAAATTTATATTAAATTGATAATTTCAACTTTAAAAAATTATTTTATTGATTGGAACAGTTTGTGTTTGAAAATTTAATAATGGTTTTAAGGTATTTAAAATGATCAATTAATTTATTATAATAATACATAATAGTAGGTTCTATCATTTACTTGACATAAATAAATATATTATGGGTATCTCCAAATGAATTCATATGGTCATTAAGATGAAATGGTATTAATTAATTAATTAATGAAATCATGTTTATCTTAATAAAAAAATAATTAATAGAAATAAATGTTAACCAATTATACTTTTTCATACTCATTTCTTATATATAATCACTCATGAGAATGACCAAGACCTGTGTATGTGTTCAAATTATTTAATTTAATTTCTTGCATGAGTTTACAAGTATTAATTATTAAATTAAATTTGATGTTTTGTGAGTCATCCCTCCCTCCATTATTATGTAGGACCTGTGTTTCCATGGTTTCTTATGTAATTACCCTTAACTAATCCTTTAATTCCCCTCACCTAAATGTGAGTTATAAATACATGTCACAAATAGAGTATCCCAAGGAACATGGTGGTGATTCAAGATGGAACCCCGATGATGCCAACTCAGATGATAAATTGGTGGATATGTCGAATGTTTAAACTCATGAAAAGAACAACACAATCAGTTGTATCCCCTAGTTCAAAGGTTGATTTATTTTATGCTCAACAAATCAATCATTTAATAATCTCTTCATAAAGTAATTTATTTATTTATTTATTTATTTATTTATTTATTTATTTATTTCTATATGTGAATTATTTATTTTACGGATGTTAGACCATGATAACATAATTAAATAAATTAATGTGAAAATATTAAATTTATCTAAATGTATTATGCATAAATTTTTTATCCAACATCATTATTTAATTAAGTAAATCCCACATAATATTAAAAATTCATGTAAAGGATAAAAAAAGATAAAATAAATGTATAATAAATAAAATACCTCAACTAAATATTAAGTCATACATGGCCTTCCATTACATGATTTGGAAAAAAAACTAGTATAACTAAGTGTTTGATCAAGCCTTATTGGGACACTTAGTTTCTTAATAGGAGTTCTTAATATGGTTTGTGGTTGAAATAACCATTTTACATCAAGAGAAGTATCCCTTTATAAGCATGGTTCAATTTGGAGGCAAGTGTTGAGGAAATCCAAGTCAGGATTTCTAGATTGAGTAATCCATTCAATGGATTAATGAGCTGCAAATCCAAAGTTGGAAAAAGGCTTGCCTACCAAAATACCTTCAATTATCATCACCAACCTCGATTGGGGTTATGCAAAGGTCATATAGATCCTTGAAAATACAATATCTAAGAAATTATAAATAGTAAGTTCAATAGTGAGGGTTTTTGAGACTTGATAAAATAGAGGGAGATTTAATAAAAATTTAATTACTATTATTTCTCACATAATTTGTAATCAAGAAAATTACTAATAATCTATTTTAATTATTGTTTAAAATGGAAAATAAAACCACAAAAATAATGTGATCATTCCTTAAATTAGGGAATGACCTTGCAAATATATTTTTTTTATATGGTATAATAATTTATGAAATAAATTATTATCATAAAGTTTGTATTATGTTTTGGAATCCCAAACTCTTATTCTTCCACCCTAGTAGGTGAGAGAAGGTGAAAAGGATGCCTACTAGAGATATGTTTAGAATTATACTTATGTATGTTTTATTTTATTATCAAATGTGTCTAGAGAGTTAATGATACAATATAAATACATTGATTCTTACATCATAATATCACATCTAAATTATCTTGAGAAATATAAGGAAAGGATAGAAATAAATAATATTGTCAATGTACTATATCAGTTTAAACTAGAAGAAATTAATATAGTTATTGATCATAATATATTGATCAGTTCGTTAAAATAGGATTCCACTTGGATAAGTAATTATCTATTAATATTATCTTATTATCCTTACCACCAATATTATCTTTATTTTTCCAAGACAAGATAAAATAAATGGATAGACCTCTCAAGATAATTTTCTCTATACTTCACCAAGATGATAAGTAAGGTTGAAATCTGTTTCTCCACCCATTTTGGTGAAAAGTTTAAAAGATATGGATAAATATCCCTTGGATAATCTAAATCCAAAAGATCCTTGACAATAACCTTTAAAGATACATAATACCCAAAGGGAGAATAATAAACATGAGGCTATTTTATTATTATATTAAAATAATGTACATTGGAAAAGAAATTTAAATAAATTAAAGAAGAAAATATTTACATCAAATTCAGTTATATTCATCAATTTTATATTCTCCTATTTGTATTAAATAGAATATTCTTACAATATGCATATAACATCCCTTCTTTTTATTACACAGTTAAACATGATTTATTACATAAAATATTCACTTGATACAACATAGAAGATTGAGAGGTATAGTATATTTGGGGCTTAGTAACATTACATAATGAATTAAAACATTAAACACAACATATTTATTGAAAACTTCCTTTACATGACTACTATATTCCCACGTACTTAGCATTGCATGGGATAACCTGAGGACGTGAATAAAAAGGGTGAGCTATAAATCCCAGTAAGGGAGTAAAAAATCCATAACATGAAGAATAAAATGCATGTTAGGAAATAGGAATATCAATGGATCATAATAGAAACATGAACATAAGGTCATTATATAGCATGATTATCATAACATGGAAATGTGGAAACAAAACCTAACATGGTATTAGCATGATCCAAGGATCATTGAATATAGAGCATGAGAAAAACCTAATTGAACTTATATTATCATGATTAAACTCTCATTTCACTTGATGTATCATTATACTAATCTTTACCCAATTCATTGGATCACTATCAGGATGCACCCTTCTTAATCATTTAATTTCATGCATAAGTGTGCCACATGGATCGTATAACATAGATTCATTAAACATTGTCATATATTCCATGATAAAGGAATGTAGAATTCATAAATGAAACTCTATAATCAATAATTAAATGTTCATAAAGTTGAATACCCTTGATAGAGAAATGGTCATGGTATTCACTACACAATGACTTTGGCTTGGAAAATCGCGGTACAATTTTGGTAGTACAACGGCATGTTATAAGAACTCATAAAAATGGTTTATGATATAGAGATGTGTTTCTAATAATACATACATGAAATGTAAATTAATGGGGTCATATATATATATTTCCCAATATATGTAATGGAATTTATATTCTTAATACAAAATAATTGCTTGAATGTAAATGAGGAGAGAGAAATTCCTTACGGAATTTTGGCATGGTAACGGGTGTACATAGAAGGAATTAATGAGAAATAAAGGGGTATCCCATCATTAAAACATAATTATGGAAGTATGGGGTAGTTTTTAAATTATACCAAACATTTTTAATAGAAAATACAAATGTATAGCAACATAAAGAAACTTGGACAAAAATGAGAAAGGAAGAAATCCCTTACTTAGAAGTGTGATCCCAAATGCTTGGGAGAGGCTTGAGATAGGCTTATTGGGAGCTTGGGGTGCCTTGGAAGGATTCTAGAGAGAGTAGATCATATTTTGGTGTAGCTATAAATTTTTGAGTGAAGAGGAAGTGGTATCTTTTGTGGTTTTATATAGTAAAAGGGAGGGAATTCTTTATTATTTAGGTTTTGGCCACCACACATTAAACTAATAAAAACCACAAACCAACCCATGGTTTTGTCACGACCCCCTCCCACCAAAGATGCCCCTCCTGAGCTAGTAATGGTGAAAGGGAGATAATGACCCCCGAGTCCCGCCTCCAATAGGCCCCGGGTTGGTGACTAGCACCAAGGGTATGAGTTTTCACAAATATGGGAGGAATTACCCTTTTATTATTTTAAGATCGGGAAATAGGACAAGTCAACCACCAAAAGGGAAAAGAACAAGTGTATAGAAATAAACCCAAACCAAGCCCACATGCATGTTTAAACAATTTTATAACAAGGTACAAGTACAATAAAGCTCAAAGTACAATACCAAAAGAAAACAAGAGTACAGCAACTGCAACAACTCCAACTGTCTGACTAGTAGGGTCCTGCACGACCCTGGTAGTTCTCCTGGAAACCTGAAAGTAAACGTAGGGTGAGCATACAAGTATACTCAGTAAAGAAACCTAAAGCTCTCGTACACAAGTGGGGAGACATCCTAATGTCCCGTGAGAACAACATAAGAAACCTAGTAAGGAATTATATCCACCCAACCTCACCAGCCACACTCACCAAAAACACAATCTCAACAGGTAGTAGTATATAGGAACAAAAGTATTGGGTACCCCCACACCATTTCCCTTTAATTATCTTCTCTTCCTAACGGCGAACGTCCTGACTCTAACACACTCTCCCTGCCCGCACACACCTTGTAACACCCTGAGCTTCCACGATACGCTTCTCTTTCAATAATTTAATAGCTTGCATTGTACGCAAGTTCGAGATTCTAACACACCGCTACCAATCAAAGTAGCAGTTATGAATAGTAATACCCACTTTTTGAAATTATATAAATTTCATATTTCAAAATGGACTTCATTTTTGTATTCGTAATATCGAAATTATCCTAAGTTTAATTTTTTGTAATTTTCTGAGAACTTCCAATTTTTTATGAATAGTGAAAAATACTAAAAAACAACTTTTTTAATCAAAATAATTTATAGTGATAAATTATACTATTGAGTGGTTTTAAAGTGTAATTAGAATATATTTTTACCATTTTATCCAATGGTGGTCATTAGAATTAATTTCCCTTTGAAATTGGACATAAACAATTGTCAGTCTTTTGATATATATTGTTTCTTAAAAACACGCTATTTGTTGTGACAGTGGGAATTAATTATAAAATTAATTAATGAAACTTATATGTTTGGAATTTTGTAAAATAGACATAATTTTGGAATTCGGAATATCAATTATAGCTTAGGGTGAAATTTTGGCTTTGTTCTGAAAAACTTCAAATTTTGATGAATAGTGAAACCACTAAGTGGTGGTTAAAAAACCGATTTTTCATTTAAATGAAACATTAACACTTTTGTGATTTGATTTTAAAAAATCCGACATACATGGTTTTCATTAGGAAGTAAAATGTGGTTCAATGGGATTAAAATAATTTTTTGGTGAATAGTAACTTTTAAGTTTAATTAATCGCGATTAAAGGTAATTAGTGAAATTTAAGGTAAAAATGATATTATAAAAATATGAAAATACATTTACACTTGTCCTAACCCTATTGGATGAGTCATGGACGACCAAGAAAATCCATGGGTCAACTTGGGGACCCCATGGAGCCACTTTGGTAGGAAAATGACATTAAAAACTTTTTATTTAATGTTAAAATAAAAATGTCACAAACATGAGTTGTTTTACTAAACCAATTTTTAAATGGGGTTATACAAGTCATATTTTTTACTATAAATATTCATTAGAAATATAAAAAGATTTCATACATCATGATAATTTTTTTATAATTTTTAGACATTAAATAAATTAAATTTTTTATGACACCATGATGATGCAGCGATTACCTCATTAATTAACGATTTAAATAAAATGAAAAGATAATGTAAAATATAAGACTTAAACTTGTCAAAAACATATTGGATGGGTATATTTAGAACCCTTATCACCTCATCCTTGAAATATATAATTTTGGGACCTCTAAAATCTGAAAATTATCTCATAATAATGTAACATTTCATTGCTTTCCAAGAGTGCCCCTCCTCTCCTCTTATAAAAGGCCCCCACCACTACCCCCTTATTCACACCATAAAATCCTTTTGGCTCAACCAACCTCTGCCCAAATACTCTCCCAAATTTCCTCTATTACTCCTAGAAGCCTCACTTTGGGCAGAATGCTTCCCAAGAAATCCTTTGGCTCAAATCAAAAAAGAGTTACCCGATTTTAAGGTAATGTCTTCTCTTATGTTATTTTGTTCATTATTGCTTCTCCAACCCCTTAAAATCTTTTTATTCATTTCTTTTGTAACAACACCAGTATCCTCAATATACTAGGATGTTTTTAGAAGAAATATTCAATCTAAACTTACACACACTTACATCTAATGGTTAAAGAACATATTGTTTCTGTGGATGGCGAATTCCTGCCTCACGAAACGATGATTGTTCAACACTCATATAACACCTTAAAAGGTGTCCATTAAGATGTAACTATATTTATATATGATATATATTATATTTATATTTTTCTTATTCTTCTGTATTTCTCATTTATGTCATACCTTTATGATTTCCATTATGGGTAAACGCAATAATTTCATTTTAGGAAGTGCAGACTACCGCCCCCTCAAAGTGATTTTAATCGTTAATGCCATATGTGGGATGTATAAAGGATAGAGTAAATGGTATTATACATTATATTATACTGTAATTATAATATAACTTTATATAATTTTGATTTCATTCCATTAAATATGAAATAGAAATGAAAGTAGCATTCATGCGTACGTACGGCTTACCGTCTCCATGAACAGTGCATTTCATTTATTACCTCTAAATGTTACGTAATATTATGAATGAATGTATATAATGGATATATATGATATATATGATATCTAAATAATTAATATAATTCTGGAGATAATGAATATTTCACCACTAGAACAACTTGTAATTATAAGAAGAATATTGTTGACTCAAGTACCAAAGATCGACAAAACGAACGTTATTAACTTAAATGACTACATAATTTTTGTAACATTGTAATAAGTGATATAAAAGGGATAATGAACTATAAAAGGGTTCATAAGAAAGTAGATATTAACTCTAGTTTATTATTCAGGAGATTAAAGAACGGTCTAGTGAAGTCGGACACGAGGTAAGGGTTAATTCTACAATCTCTTCATTATCCATGGTTGTTTATATGTAGTTATCTACTGGAACCTCTTTATCATTCACATACATGTTTCTTAAAAATGTCTTTCAAAACATTTTTGCTATATATTAGACAATGTTTTAAAGACATTTATACCCTTATTTGACCTTATACCTTTTTGAAAGGAATCTTTCTGTCATTTTCAAAACAAATCAGAATAGATGAGTGGTAAGGGAACTTCTTAACCCAATTTCTATTCTTTGGGTTAATCTCCTACTTTCAAATTATTTCATGATATTATTATTTCCTATATTGTATTTGTACTTTCTTTATGTGTACTTATAGTGAATACACACAATAGATACATTTTATTTAAAAAAATGATCTTTGTAAGGGACTTCATCTCAATCTCCTTTCATTGAGGCATATTTTGTTTTATACACAACTTTAATTTATACGGGTGTATAAACCCCTTTGACTTTTACGTTTATTCAAAAGGAATCTTTTTATACGAAGCGTTTTTACTAAATGACAAAAGGAATGTTTTGTCTTACGTATGCGGCGACAATGACTTCTCCGCCGCCGTGACCATTATTTGAGTTTCGGCTTCCTCTACAAGCCATAACCTTTTTAAAATACCAAGTTTTAATTTTCTTTTATTTTGGTATTGAAAATGGTTTTGAAAGTGTTTTTATTATATCAATATGTTGTATTGATATCATGTGATTGAAATGTGGAAATGTTATGTTTCCTTTATGCATTTTTTATGTGATACGATTATGTTATGGTTTATGATATGTTTAAACCTGTTCATATGAGAAATGCATTGGACTTAATAGGTGACGGGTGGAGCCTGCTATAGCTCCTCGATGCATCGGTAGGTCTCAAGAGACAAACTAGTGTCTTGGCACGAGGCCTTGACAAAATCTTATTTGTAGTCTTGGAACGAGGCCTTGGCTACGTGGGTATGATAGTCTGGCATTATGCATTCCATCATTATGAAAGTGGTTATTGATATTGCATGTGATTATTCGACCAGTAGAATATCCATGTGAATAAGTAAATGGCATTATCTCATTTTACTTTTTCCATATTATGTTGAAGTTAAAGTTTAAAAGGCTTTTGTTTTAGTTATACATTGCCTTAAATGTTAATGTTTATTTATGAAAGCTTCCGCTATATTGTTATCCTTACTGAGCATCTGAGCTCACCCCTTCTAATGTTTTAATTTTTCCAGGATGTGAAGAAGTATATTATGAATGACATGAAGGGATAGTATGAGGGGATATGAAGACAAGATGTTGTTTTAGTTTTGTTTTACTTTATGATGTAATGTAACATTTATGAATGTGTCTAGTGTTTCCAAGGCTACTAAACTAAACGGTCTTTCGAGACTTGATCTTTTGTGATCATGCCAATGTTACGCAATAATGCACCGACTCTGGGTAACTAGGGTCAGGGCATTACACACCTGGGCCTCACAACCATGTATCCCTCCTACACACACCTGGGTCTCACAACCACGTATCCCGCCCTCACACACCTGGGCCTCATCCTGAAGATTCTTGGGAAACAGTAGAACCTGACCGAAGATTCTTGGGCTGAAACCACCCCAATCGAAACCTACCCGAAGAGTCTTAGGTGTAAGGTCTCCTCAATCCATCACAGCCTAGGGGAGAAGGAGTAGGAAGGAGCTAGTAACTAAGGGAAAAACACCCTCTACCATGAAATGGGAGTGTTCGGCACTAAGTTATCAACATGGGTGGGGTGCGAGAAAACACAAAAGATACAGATAGATATATGTATACCAAACACACAGTCCAAACTATGGCTTATAAACAGATAAAATGAGCACGTTCCTCAGCACTACTACTACGAAGCATGCATACAACAAACAACCCCAACCCCATTTAGGTTTTCACATTTTATAAGAATTAGTTTATTTTAGTTCCTTAAATACTGGGAAACTATCCACAACCAACCACATCGATCGTTCCTAAAACATATTCCTGCCATCCACAAATAAAGTTAGGAAAACACAAGAAACACAACCAAGTCCTTATTATCAACCAACCAACCCATTGATTATTAATATTGTTCCATTACCATGACCCACCATTCATTAACTCTTCCAATTTTTATTTATTATTCACAACCCATAGTCCGTTCACATTCCAACCCATCCCTGCAGCCCCGTTTCCAACCGCCATAACCACAACCGCACCGAACCCATACATCATTATCCCTTTAATACCATTTATCGCAACCCCGCTACCCATTACCAATATAACATTCACACTAACCCACAACCAATCCAACCATTGCCCCGCTGCTCACCCAATCCACAACAACCCACAAAACACCCCTATGTTCATTATTCTATTTTGTTCAACCGGGGTGATCACACAAGGGTTCTAGATTTTAAACAACCAACTTTACATGATTAACCAATTTCCACATTCCACAAAGTTTAATCCACAAAAAAGGTCTAGAAAGATAGGGCAACATTTAATTACGCAAGCAAAGGCCCCCAATGACAGTGATTTTCAGTAGGAATAAGCCTATTCAATTCACAAGATAATATCACAGGATATAAGATAAACATAATAACTTCCACATCCCCGTTCTTTAACCAGTTATTGTCTTTATTTAAGGGTTCAACTGGTTCTCATGAAAACAAGAGGATACCCGCCCCGCATGATGCACAAATTAGAGAGACGAAGGTAAGATCCCTACCTCAACATGTTTTGATCACAACGCTCCCCTGGATAAACTTTAGAAGATGTCTGTCGGCATCCGTCACTTCCGTTGAGTCCTAGAAAAACCTCCTTGGGTGGAAGTTGGAAAGGAAAGGCCGAAGGAAATACAACGGATCCAGGATCGGAAGTTCCGCCTCGTCGTTACGATCCCGTGGCCACTGACGGATCGTAAATCGGAGCTCAGACGAAGAAGTTATGGAAGAAAGAGCCTTCGAGTCTCTTGGGAGAACTCTGCTCAGAGGAATGGGGAGGAGAGGACTGAGTTGAAAAGGATGAGGGGACCCCTCCTTTTATAGGCGAGAAAAGAAAAAGTACACGGTGTGTACTTTATGATACACGGCGTGTACTCAGTTGTTTCACACGGTCTCCACGCGGCTTCCAACATGGCTTTGCGGCCGTTGACTGGTCAACACACGGTTTGAGGGTAACACATACACGGGGAAGGACTACACGGCGTGTAGTTTGGACACACGGCATGTACTCATTTATTGCACGCGGCAAGGACATGGCTCCAACACGGTACACGGTCATTGACTGGGAACGCGTACGCGGGGAAGGACTACACGGCGTGTAGTACTGGACACACGACGTGCACCCATTATTTCACACAGCAAGGACACGGCCTTCCACACGGGGCATACCCGGCAAGGTGGTACATGGCGTGTAGTTACACTACATGGCGTGTACTCATTTACTTCACACGGTGAGGACACGACCTACAACACGGGGTATACCCGGCAAGGGGGTACACGGCGTGTACTCAAACTACACGGCGTGTAGTTTCAAAATTATGGAAAGTGTGGGAAAAGTCCATTTTACCCCCAAGAACACTTCTTTACCTTCTTTTTGACAAAGGAATGGGCCGGAGAGGTCCGGGCCATTACATCAGATACCTCTTAAAATATTCTCGTCCTCGAGAATTCAAAAACCAACCCAGAGGAAACCCAACAAGATACCTCTTAAGGTTCTCGTTATAACAAGAACTCAACCAACAACCCTAATCATATGTGTCAGGAATTCCTTCTCCTATGTCGAGATATTATCCACTTTAGGCAGAACTTACTCGCCTACACGGGTTTAATCGTATCATCATTAATGTGTCTCAATTAAGAATTGGGTCTTCCCACTTTCATACATTATGATTTGCAGACTTACACTGCCCCTAACACCGCACAACCAACACACTGCCCGAACACGTGGTTTTGGGAAATTCCTTATCCTATGTTGAGATATTATCCGCTTTAGGCGGCACTGACTCACCCGCACGAATTCAATCGCATCTACATTAATGCATCTTGATTAAGGTTCAAGCTTTTCCCTTTCCCCACACATCCAGACATGTCACACATTACCAGGGAATAAGAAAACAAAAAGGTCTCACAACCGACATGCCAAGATTTTCATATATCAAAGGTACATAGTACAACATAAATACAAAGCTCAGAAGAACAAGGGAAAACACAAGTCAAAACAACTCTGGGTACTGAGTGTGCATCTAGGCCTCCCGCTCCCAAGTGCTCTCCTTGAGGCCGCCATGCCTCCACTACACACGAACCAACAGAATGGTTCATCCACGGATCACCTTCTCTTTACGATCCTCAATTCTGACTGGTCATTCCTCGAAGGTCGCGTCGTCTCCTATATTTAACTCTCCCCAGTCGATAACATGAGAGTCTCCATGAGAGTACCGACGAAGCTAGGAGACGTGGAATATGTCATGAACCTTCTCCAACTGAGGTGGCAGGGCCAGCTGATATGCCACCTCTCCGACTCTCCTCTGCACCTCAAAAGGTCCGATGAACCTAGGTGAGAGCTTGCTCCCTTTCCCAAACCTCTGTTGCCCCCGTCGAGGGGAAACCTTAAAGAACACATGATCTCCCACCTCTAACTCCAAGGGACTTCTCCGATGATCTGCATACGACTTCTGTCGGTCCTGAGCCGCTTTCATCCTCTCACGTACAATCTGGACTTTCTCTGTGATGCTCTTCACTACCTATGGCCCAAGAGAACCTGTCTCACCAACCTCTTCCCAGAAAATGGGTGAACGACATGTCCTTCCATACAAAGCCTCAAATGGTGTCATTCTAATAGTAGAGTGGAAGTTGTTTTTGTAGGCGCACTCTAATAAAGTCAAGTGTCGTACCCATGATCCTCTGAAATCCAGAACGCATGCTCGCAGCATGTCGTCCAACGTCTGGATAGTTTTCTCCGTCTGCCCATCGGTCTGGGGGTGGAAAGCAGTGCTAAGGCATGGCTGGGTTCCAAAAGCATGTTGTAACCCCCTCCAAACTCATGAGGTAAACCGAGTATCCTGATCTGAGACGATAGTCTTCGGGACTCCATGCAACCGCACAACCTCGTCTACATACCTCTGTGCTAAGGTACTCACTAGGCCTGACTCCTTAATTGCTAAGAAGTGAGCTGATTTTGTTAGTCGATCCACCACTACCCAGATAGCATCATAACCACCCTGAACTCTGGGTAGTCCTATGAGGAAGTCCATTGAGATGTCATCCCACTTCCACTCGAGGACATCTAAAGGATGAAACAAACCACTAGGAACACAGTGTTCACCCTTCACTTTTTGACACACTAGGAATTTAGCCACAAACTCCGCCACTTCCCGTTTCACCCCAGGCCACCAAAACTGTTCCCTCAGTCCTCGGTACATTTTCGAAACTCCTGTATGTACCTCCAAGGCTGAGCTATGGAACTCACGGAGAACTCCCTCATGCATTGTCTCCGGGACAAACAACCTTCCCTGGAAAATCATCTGATGTCGGTTGTCCTCTGACCATCCTTCTGGAGCGTTCCCCTGATCGACATGATCCCGCATCACTTCCGCCTCGGAGTCCCCCCACTGAGACTCTTCCACCTGCTACAACAAGGAGGACTACACCGACATATGAAACAAACATCCTCTAACACCTTCTTCCCTTGCATCTAAGTGCAAGGCAGCCAACTCTCCCATCTCCTTCCAAGCATCAGCGGATTCCCGAACCACTTCCTAATGTGAATTCCTACTCAGGTCATCAGCCACAACGTTTCCCTTACCTTCAGTGTAAGATATCTCAAATTCATAGTCTTGGAGAAAC
Source organism: Viscum album (assembly GCA_963277665.1). Taxonomy (NCBI): domain Eukaryota; kingdom Viridiplantae; phylum Streptophyta; class Magnoliopsida; order Santalales; family Viscaceae; genus Viscum; species Viscum album. The sequence goes on from OY728140.1 coordinate 1,610,618,673, forward strand.
TCAACCCATCTCCACTGACGCAGGTTCAGGTCACGCTGGGAGAAGATATAACACAGGCTCTTGTGATCCGAGAAGACCACAAAAGCGCTCCCCAAAGAGGTAATGTCACCACAACTTCAGTACAAACACTACTGTTGTATGCTCTAGGTCATGCGTGGCATAGTTACGCTCATGAGGGCATAACTGTCTAGACCCATAATAGATCACTCCCTTCTTCTGCATCATCATGCACCCCATACGAAGGCCATAAGCATCACAAAACACCTCATACATAAACCCTTCCTCTGGAAACCTGAGTACGGGAGCACTGACCAACTTCTCCTTCAGGTAGTCGAAAGCTTTCTGGCACTGCTCGCTACATAGGAAGACCTGGTTCTTCCTCGTCAAAGCTGTCAATGGAGCAGAAAATCGAGAGAAGTCTGAAACGAACCTCTGATAGTAACCTGCTAATCCCAGGAAACTATGAACTTCTACCATGCTCTTGGGTGCTGCCCAAGAAACAACTGCCTCCACCTTCAACGAGTCCACTGACACTCCATGCTGAGACACTACGTGCCCAAGGAAGTGTACTTCTTGTGTCAAGAACTTACACTTCGACAATTTCCCATAAATCTGGTGATGTCAAAGGACTTCCAAGACTTCCCTGAGATGATCAAAGTGCTCCTCCACTGATCTTGAGTTGATCAGGATGTCATCGATAAACACAACAACTAATCGGTCCAGAAACTCTTAGAAGACAACTTTCATAAGTCCCATAAACATGGCTGGTGCATTCCTAACTCCAAATGACATCACTACAAACTCGAAGTGCCCATACCTGCACCTGAAATCCATTTTTGAGATGTCACTGTCCTTTAACCTCAACTGATGATATCCTGATCGTAGATCAATCTTGGAAAACCAACATGCTCCCCTTATTTGGTCGAAACCTTCTCCCCTTATTTGGTCGAAGAGTTCGTCTATCCTTGGAAGGGGGTAATAGTTCTTGACCGTTACCTGGTTCAACCTTCAGTAGTCTATGCATAGCCTGAGACCACCATCTGCCTTTTTCACGAACAAAACTGGAGCACCCCATGGTGATACGCTGGGTCGAACAAAACCCTTCTCCATCAGATCATCAATCTGAATCTGAAACTCCCGCAACTCCGAAGGTGCCATCTGATAAGGGGCCATCGAAATCGGACAGGCACCAGGCTGTAATTCTATCCCAAACTCAATGTCACGTCGGGGGGGTAGAGTCACAACCTCCTCAGGAAAACATCGAGGAACTCCCCAACAACCTTCGGGACATCCATCATCTCTGTATCAGCTGGAACCACTGATAACCCGCCTAACAAGGAAAAAAGAGGCTCCACATGCCGGCTTCCTACCTGATAGCTCCTCTCGCCAACAAAAGATACGAGCTGCCCATCCACGCTGGAGAACATGACTATTCTCCGGAAGCAATCGATAACGGAACTAACAGAAAACAACCAGTCGATTCCTAAGATGACATCGTATGGATACATCTGTAACAGAAGAAGGTCCCCACTAGATCGATGTGGTCCCAACGTCAGCCCGCATCCCCGGAAAACACAAGATACGCTGTTCTAGACTCCAACTGGTGTACTCAGCACCAGTGGTATGGAAAGTCTCTCTACGTCTAGTCCCAAAGCATGGGAAAGACCAGGTGCAACAAAGGAGTGCAAAGCTCCCAAATCAAACAAAGCAGAAACAAGAGTGTTGAACAAACAAATCGTACCTCACACCACGTCTGGTCCTGCCGGAGCTGTCAACTCTACTGTGTGCAACTGTCCATGCCCAACTCCTCTACCTCTCTGATGTCGTCCACCTCCCCGACCATGCCCTAGTCGAGGTCCCTGAGGAGCACCCTGAGGTCGGCTTCCTCCCGCAAAGTCTGCCATCGGAGGAGCATGGTCCTGCTGCTGCTGGAAGGGCCTCGCTAGCAACTGGTGCTGCTGAGGTGGGCGCTGAACCTGCCCACCTCCACCGTACTGAGCTCGGGTAAGGCACCGACTTTGAACGTGCCCGAAACCTCCACAAGAGAAACACTTAGGTCCTGGGCTCATGAAAAAGGGACGAGGACCCGAAGATCTGAACTGGAACTACTGGGGCCTACTCCCCACTGGTCTGAACCTAGAAGGTCCTGTCGTAGGAGACCTGCTGCTGACTGCCTTCCCCTTTGACGAGCCCGGCTAGATCCCCTCTCGGGGTGCACCTCCCACCGATTGCATCCTCTCTACGACCTCTACCTTTTTCTGTATTACCAAGTACGTCGGAAGGGTGAAGGGGGTGACAGCATACTGGATCGAAGGATGAAGCGTCTCCTCTAAACATCTCGCTCAAGACTCCTCGTCCGGAAAGAGATCCGGAGCAAAGCGCAGGAGGTCCTTGAACTTGATCCCCAACTCTCGTACTGACATACTCCCCTGCTGAAGGGAGAGTAACTCCTGCCGCTTCTCATCCTTGATCACGGAAGAAAGTAATTCCTCTCATAATTCCTTCTCAAAGTCATCCCACGGAACCTCTTCCTCTATCCTCTCTCTGAGGTAGAGCATCCACCACTGTCGCGCCGCACCTCTCAACTGACTGACCGCTAGGGGAACCCAGTACTCCCTCGGATCACGGATCAAGGTAAAAGAAATCCCTAGCTCCTCAAGCCACCCATCTGTCTTCGTATCTGAAGTACTACCCTCATAATTCTTGAGGGTCTACCGCTGGAAAGAACAGAGAGTCTTCTGCCACTGGCTATCTTCCTCCTCTCGGTCAATCCTCAACTGATCGACCACTTGAATCTGCTGGGCCTCGGCCATCTGAGCCACACAGGGATGACGTCCAGGTGCCATAGTTGTATGGTAAACAAGATAGCCTAAGCCCAAGTAGTAAGGAAAAACTCAAGGTTTTATTTTTTATCATTTTATTTCAATTTCTTTCCCAGAACACCCAAATCAAGTAAAACACAATCATGATGATGCATGTACCTTCCCTAGGGTCTCTACCCTTCAATTAATGTAGTCTCACTTGGTCGTTCGGTAGGCTCAGAGTCCTTGAATCGGATCACGGGGGGGCCCTAAAATCCGGTGTCCTAGCCGGTCTTCCCTGGCCTATGTCACGTACCAAGATTAACTAACATTGTTTCCCTACCATCCCATGCAATCCTCGCTATGCCTAACTCCAGACTCGATCCTATCTCTCAACCATCACCTCTGATACCATTCTGTCATGACCCCCTCCCACCAAAGATGCCCCTTCTGAGCTGGCAATGGTGAAAGGGAGATAATGACCCCCCGAGTCCCGCCTCCAGTAGGCCCCGGGTTGGCGACTAGCACCAAGGGTATGAGTTTTCACAAATATGGGAGGCATTATCCTTTTATTATTTTAAGATCGGGAAATAGGACAAGTCAACCACCAAAAGGGAAAATAACAAGTGTATAGAAATAAACCCAAACCAAGCCCACATGCATGTTTAAACAATTTTATAATAAGGTACAAGTACAAGAAAGCTCAAAGTACAATACCAAAAGAAAACAAGAGTACAGAAACTGTAACAACTCCAACTGTCCCACTAGTAGGGTCCCGCACGGCCCTGGTAGTCCTCCTGGAAACCTGAAAGTAAACTTAGGGTGAGCATACAAGTATACTCAGTAGAGAAACCTAAATCTCTCGTGCAAAAGTGGGGAGACATCCTAATGTCCCGTGAGAACAGCATAAGAACCCTAGGAAGGAATTCTATCCACCCAACCTCACCATCCACAATCACTAAAAACACAATCACAACAGGTAGTAGTATATAGGAACAAGAGTATTAGGTACCCCGCACCATTTCCCTTTAATTAGCTGCTCTTCCTAATGGTGAACATCCTGATGTTGCCGCACTCTCCCCGCCCGCACACACTTAGGCCTCACAACCACGTATCCCGCCCGCACACACCTGGGCCTCATAACCACGTATCTCGCCCGCACACACCTGGGCCTCATCTCGATGATTCTTGGGAAATAGTAGAACCTGGTCGAAGAGTCTTGGGCTGAAACCACCCCAATCTAAACCTACCTGAAGAGTCTTAGGTGTAAGGTCGCCTCAAGCCATCACAGCCTAGGGGAGTAGGAGCAGGAAGGAGCTAGTAACTAAGGGAAAAACACCCTCTCCCATGAAATGGGAGTTTTCGGCACTAAGTTCTCAACATGGGTGGGGTGCGATAAAACACAAAAGATACAGATACATATATGTATACCAAACACACAGCCCAACCTATGGCTTCTAAACAGAGAAACTGAGCACGTGCCTCGGCACTGCTACTACGAAGCATGCATACAACATACAACCCCAACCCCATTTAGGTTTTCACGTTTCATCAGAATTAGTTTATTTTAGTTCCTTAACTACTGGGAAGCTATCCACAACCAACCACATCGATCGTTCGTAAAACATATTCCTGCCATCCACAAATCAAGTTAGGAAAACACAAGCAACACAACCAAGTACTTCTTATCAACCAACCAACCCATTGATTATTAATATTGTTCCATTACCATGACCCACCATTCATTAACTCTTCCACTTTTTATTTATTATTCACAACCCATAGTCCATTCACATTCCAACCGATCCCTGCAGCCCCGCTGCTAACCGCCATAACCACAACCACACCAAACTCGTACATCATTATCCCTTTAATACCATTTATCGCAGCCCCGCTGCCCGTTACCAACATAACATTCACACCAACCCACAACCAAGCCAACCGTAGCCCCACTGCTTACCTAATCCACAACAACCCAAAAACACCCACATGTTCATTATTCCGTTTTGTTCAACTGGGGTGATCACACAAGGGTTCCAGATTTTAAACAACCAACTTTACGTGATTAACCAATTTCCACATTCCACAAAGTTCCATCCACAAAAACTGTCTAGAAAGATATGGCAACATTTAATTGCACAAGTAAAGGCCCCCAACGACCGTGATTTTCAGTAGGCATAAGCTTATTCAATTCACAAGATAATATCACAGGATATAAGATGAACATAATAACTTCTTCATCCCCGTTCTTTAACCAGTTATTATTTTTATTTAATGGTTCAACTGGTTCTCATGAAAAAAAGAGGATACCCACCCCACATGATGCACAAATTAGAGAGACGAAGGTAAGATCCCTACCTCAACAGGTTCTAATCACAACGCTCCCCCGGATCAACTTTAGAAGACGTCTGTCGGCGTCCGTCACTTCCGTCCAATCCCGAAAAAACCTCCTCGGGTGGAAGTCGGAAAGGAAAGGCCGAAGGAAAGACAACAGATCCAATCTCGGAAATTTCGCCTCGTCGTTACGATCCTATGCCCACTGACGGATCATAAATTAGAGCTCAGACGAAGAATTTATGGAAGAAAGAGCCTTCGAGTCTCTTGGGAGAACTCTACTCAGAGGAATGGGGAGGAGAGGAGTGAGTTGAAAAGGAGGAGGGGACCCCTCCTTTTATAGGTGAGAAAATCAAAAGTACACAGTGTGTACTTTATGGTACACGGCGTGTACTCATTTGTTTCACACGGTCTCCGCGTGGCTTCCAACATGGCTCTGCGGCCGTTGACTGGTCAACACACGGTTTGAGGGTAACTCATATGCGGGGAAGGACTACACAGCGTGTAGTTTGGACACACATCGTGTACTCATTTATTGCACATGAATCCAACACAGTACACGGCTGTTGACTGGGAACGCGTACGCGGGGAAGGACTACACGGTGTGTAGTACTGGACACATGGCGTGCACCCATTATTTCACATAGCAAGGACACGGCCTTCCACACGGGGTATACCCGGCAAGGTGGTACACGGCGTGTACTCATTTACTTCACATGGCGAGGACACGGCCTGCAACACAGGTTATACCCGGCAAGGGGGTACATGGTGTGTACTCAAACTACATGGCGTGTAGTTTCAAAATTCTGTAAAGTGTGGGAAAAGTCTATTTTACCCTCCAAAACACTTCTTGACCTTCTTTTTGACAAAGGAATGGGCCGAGGAGGTCCGGGCCATTACAGTTTTTTACCATGGTTTTTTCAAAAGGGGAGGGGAAAACATTATTTTATAATGAAAATGGCCTAAATTCTTAAAATATTAGCCTTTCTTATGTAGAGGTGAGTCACACTCTCAAATAAATCTTTTAAAAATGACAAAATGTTTTATAAGTCTTAGAGGGTCCACTAAGGATTTTTAAAATAAATAAAACAAACCTAATATCACATTATTTTAATTTTAAAACATATATTGGCCGAAAATACCATTTATAGTATTTTATTAAATCACTATAGTGTCATTATGATGTCATAAAATACATTATATAATTAAATGGTATTTAATTTTTACCCAAAAAAATCGATTCTCATAAAGTTATGAAAAATTCACTGTAGGATAATTTTGAAATACTGATTCCAAAAATAATATTCATTTTATATAAATAGTTTTCTAACTATTTGATTTTTTACTTATAAAATAAAAACTGACATTTATATAAAATTCATGGGTTCTGACAAAAACGGCTTTCAAACCTTAATAAAAATTACAATTGTATTCCAAAAAATTATACGATAATTTATATTTAATAAAAGGTAATTTAGTAATAATATTTTAATAAAATATTATTTAATTCAAAAATCCATTAGTTCATCAAAATATATTTCTTAATTGAATATTAACTAAAAATATTATTTTAGCTTTAAAAACTATTTACAAAGTAACAATAATAAAATGAATGTATATTCTTTATTATATAAAAAATTAATACAAATTATAATAGTGCTAAGGTCTTGTTACATAACCCCGTATAATACCCGTGTAATACCTAAGGTTAAGTTGTGTGATGCTGATAAACTCTTGGGTTGGCTCGGATAACATCGCTCGAGTGGTAATCTCTATCAACTTCCACTTCTCACATAGTCAATTCCATTCGAGCTTAATGTGTTGAATCTCATCTTGGGATTGTTCAAGAGTGAAGCTCAATGATGCCAACTCATTTTTAATCTCTGACAAATGGGCTTCGTAAGGAGAAATTATACTAGATGAGGTCATCTCTTCCTTTGTTTGATTAAATTACATTTGTTAAAGCCCTATATTTATACAAATCATGTGATCACAATTCAACAGATATATTAGAAATGGTCATAATTATTAATGGTATTTTAAAATCCAAAAACATAAAACCAAATAAGTGAATATATTATATATCCATTTTACATAATAATACATTTAATTAGATCAATAGGAATTTCCATTAATGAAATTTTGGGTTGTTACAATGCATGTATTTATGTATAGGAAACAAACAAGAATAGAAAGGTTATAGAGTGAAAGAAAAATGATCTGAGAAAGGATGATTCTTACATCATCCAAGTGGAACTCACTATTTCTCATTTCCATATTTTATTTATTCAATTTTTCAATAAGTGTTACCAAAACATTTATCTCGTTGTTTGGCTAGAAACAACGAGACGTTATTTCATTTTTGGAATAATTTTTTTATGGTACTTTAATATTAAAATAATAGTTTAGTAACTCTTAGATCACATATATCCATTGAAATTAATTATGAATATAAAATATAAGAATCTTACCAGATTATGGAAAGGTAATTATTGATTAAATAAAAGTAAAAGTATTTGATCATTTTATACCCATAAAAGTGTTTTAGTCTCAATTGAGCTGAAATATTAGATATAAAAACAAATAACTTATCATGTTTTAGATAAATAATACTTTTTAGATAATGGTACATCACAAACATTTTTAGAGTTATTTAAATATAGCCACATGAACCAGTCTAAAATAAAGTTAACTTAGTATACTTCGTGAGATTCCTTTAAGAAATTTTAGAAATTCTTGGTGAATTAAATGAGTGCACTTGGAAAAGATTAAGGAATATTCATGATAACTTGTCATATATTATCTTATACAAGTAATCATCAATCATATATGTGGGGTAATGGTTATCCCTAAATAAATTTTCCTTATACACATCAATGTCAGGATAATATTAAAAGGAAGATCAATGATGAGTCTTATATATATTACAATTCTACCATTATTACTTCTAATACATATTTTGTAAATATAAGGGTAATAACTAACCATATGAAAAATATATTATCTGATGGATATCATATCAAATATGATATGATAAGAATAAATTAGAACACTACCATAAATTTTTGTTGAAACTCATTGCTTAAAAGTTGTCCTTAGCTACAAACGAACATCAAAACACTAAGGTTCATCTTAGTTAATGATACTATATCCACTAAGGATATTAACATATGATAAATATTGAATATATTTCCATAAAATAGGACTATTGATTTAAATATAGAGGGAGAAAACCTAACTTCTATGGGTTAAGGATCTAGATGCATATGGGTTGGCATAGGAATACTAGACTCCACTAAGCTCAGTGGGAGGAGTAGTTCTCAAGACATATTATGTATAGGAACTTATAACCAAATAGGTGTTTTATTTTCACCACAGTGGGTGATAAATATATTTTATTCATCTATAATAAATATTCATACAATTTAGTAGTAAATGATAGTATTATAAGGTTTAAAGGTATGTATAAAATCATGTAATGGAGTCCATGTATCAAAATATGTTGATTCTGTATTTTGAATGTTTATAAGAATTTATATTGCTGATGAGTATTAAAGATAAACATAACATGGATGGTACAAGATGGTACCAATAAAAATGATTGATTATTTCAAGGTCTGGTCTTTAAAAAGACCTATGATCCAATCATCATGACAAAAATACTTTTGAATTTTACTTTATCAAATAATATTTCTATGATCACCATTTTAAGCTATTGATTTTCAAGGCCACCTCATTTAGAGGAATCCTTATAGTGTATTTCTATATGACAATAATAAAGGGGACCCTATGGTATATTTCTACAGGTCATAGTTAAAATGGTTGGTGACATAAATAAATTCCTATAAGATATATAGATTATATAAATTCATTTATGAATAAATCATGTATTGTGATCATAGAATATTATTTTGGAAATGAATGAGTGACATGTGTCCCTAACTAGTTAGTAAGAGTGTTATAAGTTTTCAAGATAAATATGTTGATAACATAGGAAAAAATATTGTTGTGTCTTACCAGTTTTTTAAGACTAAGTAATGAAATCTATCTAAGTTTGACTTAAAGTAGAAACCATTTTCTGGGGACCAGGATCTAGAAAATGGATCTATAAGTTTTCTAAATCAAGTAATAGTACATATATTAACATAGTATTAAAAAATAAAAGTTGAAACGATTAAATAATAAATTTTTGATGTCATATAATCCTTCTGTTAGAAAATTAAAGGGAATAGAAAGAGATTGTGGAGATTAAAATAATTTCACAAGCTTATGTAATTGTAATTTATCTCATGTTCCATGATATGTACAGAAATTTGATATTACTAATGGATAAAGAATTGTAGGTGAATATCATATATATCTAATATTTATAGACTTCAAATTATAATTATCTAACAGTACTTGAAAATGTTACACTTAAATATTTCCTAATATTTGGATAAGTGGGAATGCTTATAATCAAGGGAATTGATCACTTGTATAAACATGGTTCAAATTTTTATAGTATCATAGAAAATTATAAATTAATACACAAAAATATTATTAAAACTAGTTACTTCTATATATATAATATCTGAGTATGTTGTGGCTTTTGATGCAACTTAAGAAGTGTATTTTGCATTATCTTGTTTTCATTTTGTGCTATACCAAAATAAAGAGATTTATCATTTTATTTTAGTCTTTGACTATAGATTTAGTCAGTATATCAGGGTTATGACATGGGAACAACAGGTGGATACTCAGTTATATCACCACTTGAGGTATTTTTTCAAGATTTTAATGTTGTAGTAAATAGATTCACCCCACAGACATGTGACTTTACAAACCCTTTCTATATAAATATATTAGGCCTATAAGATATAGCCATACCTAGTAGAGGAATTATTTTCATGTGAGGACTAACCAGTCGTTAGTAGTTTCTTCTAGTGAAAGTGGGAGTTTATTGGGATTGGTTACCTAGAACCAATGACTTTGTACTTTGTATTACATATATATCATATATTGTTTTTTCTTCTACATAACATTGATGTGATAATGTTCTAGAGTATTTTTATCATTAATAAGGTTATATCAGTTCCCCTTTGTGATGTGAAACCTGAAATTATATGATGATGTTCTTAAAAATATTTTTACGATTGGATAATTTATTATAATAGGGAACATAGTATATAAACCATAAGGTGAAATTTCTCTTAAGTGGATGAGGATTATTCTCATAAAGTTCACACATGGTAATCTCCAAGATTGGAGATTATCAGAACATACATGCCAGTAGGAATTCTACAAGTTTTAGTTTCATTGGATATTCTAATCTGTGAGCATGTGTAATGGCACTTAGACTTTATGATTATAATTATTACATGTCATGACTCATAAACTTGGATTTACTAACAAAAACCATCATTACATATGTTTGAGGGAAGTAGGGTATGTTGGGTGCATCAAAAATTAAATTTTATTAATGGATAATTCAAGGAAAGATTTTTCCCTTCCATATTTATGGAATTCCATATCTCAGACCTTTTATTGAAATATAATTTTTGTATAAATTTCATTTCCATTTTATAATGATGTTAATTTCATATAGTAAAATAAAGGCGTATCAAGAATATTGGTTGATGACATAGATGTGCAACTTTCTTGATGAGATGTTCAGATAAATGGATTATATTATACAGTGAGCATTCATAAATGGTTTTCAACATTTTGAAATTAAGTTATTTCTCCTAGGTTCCTTGACTAATTTCTAGATAATAATCTTAGACTTTATGAAATCCTGCCTAATTCCAACAAGAAATACTCCTAGAGGGTCACACACTAAGAATTTTCATTCATCTCAATTAAATACTATTTTAATTTAATTAATGGAATAAATATTATTCTCAAGATTTATGAATAATTTTATTAAAGTTTAATTTATCCAATAAACTAAATAAATATTTATTCATCAGATTGTGAATATAATATATTTATTTATTTTATTGGATATTTAAAAAAATATTTATTCACTAGTTTTTGGAAACAGATATTTATTTATGAGGGAAATATTTATTTAGGAATTCAATAAATGTTGAGTAGTTCAAGAAGACCAGGCCCATTTCTAGTGATAAATATTAATTTACAAGCTAGTAAAATAATATTCGTTATTGTAAAAGTTAGTGTGTGCCATAAAAAATATTATTATTATTATTATATGGAATGGAATTTCATAAATATTATAATATTATTTAAGGGATAGTATTCAATTAAATAATATTTTAACCTACACTATATCTCTATAAATAGATGATTATGTCTATTATGCAGGGTTAATCAACAATTAAAAATAGAGAATCGTTGTGAATAATGAACTTATCTCTCTCTGTCTCTCTCTCTCTCTCTCTCTCTCAAATTCTACCCATCTTCATCTCAAGTATGAGATGAACTCCTTCAATACTGAGGGATATCTGAGTGATCAAGAAAAAAAATGAAAATCATTTGATTTTTCATGCTAGCACTCGAAAATGGATTGGCACTACTTGGAAACCAAAGGAGCATATGTGGATCACCACTAGAGGGATTCAATACTTGAATCCTTACATTGAAAAAAAAACTAATATGAAATGGTTTTTGGAAGATCAAAAACATCGTCAAAGAAAGAATCCTAAGATGAGGTAATCATTTATTCTAGATCAAAATTAATTAATTATAAATTTAATATACATGATCCTCTATTGGGGTTTCTAGAAACTCTAAATTAAAATAAAGTTTAATATAATTCCCACCAAAGGTGTTTCCACTGTACACGGAACATTCAATACAATACTAGAATTATTAGTAAAATATTTTATTATAGATATATTTTATAGGTATCAAAAAATTATTTCTATGGTTTTGATTAATAAATAGAAATCAGCTAAGGATGAAAATGAAGGAAATATATTTAAAACTGAAAATTAGAGGGGTTATAGGGGAATTTTTATGGAGGATTTTAAAGATAGTGGTTTTAATGGATTGTGTTGATTTTTTAGACAAATGTTTACACCTAGAAATAATAATATATTCCCAAATCATAAGATATTCCCTAAAAAAGACATCAATTTTCTATTTTTTACTTTATTGAGCAACAAGAAGAGAATAATGGAAAGTATACTTCAAAGGAAGGTAAGTTTAATGAACTTGTGGATAAACCAACTTGGGGAAAAAGTGGTGTTTTGGGGGATGGAATTGTTAAATAAATATCCATAAAAGTTTTAACTATGGAATGATTTCTAGATATGTAATTCTAGTTGGTCATTGGTTTAGGTGGCTAGTTATTTCATTGGGTGGTTATTGTTAGAGGCTATTAGATAGTTTTGATTCTGAGTAAACCATGTGAAACATCAACATGTTTTTAATAAACCACCTATTTTAGAAAGGGAAAGGAAATTATAAATGTGTATTAGTTTTTTGTTAATAAACTGCAATGGGGAATCCATCAGTTTTTATTCTCTATAAATTTTGACTAGGGACGTAGAAATGGGGATATTTTTTGTTTTTCTTAAGAAGGGGATATAACAGTGGGCGAGGCTCCAAAGAGGAATCTCTGAGAGATTTTATTTTCTTTTATTTCTTCTTCCTATACTAATTATTATATGTTCAAAATTATAATATGTAATTTTGATTTAATTTTTTGATAAAACACTTCATATTATTTATTTCTTAATTTAGAATCTATTAGGAGGATCTTAACAACTAAAATTGTGGTAGCGAGGAATTAATCTTATATGTGGCTCTTATATCGTTGGTTTTCTATTTTAGCAAGCTATAGTGAAACATAATAATTGATCATGGTATTTTATTACAAGCAATAGACAATGAAAAATATTTTAATTTTATTATAGTGAATTTTTTAAGATTTAATTGTTATAAATTCTAGGGTTATTTCCTTTTTTTTATTAAATATTATATATGTATGTAATAAATCTTTTAAATATAATATATCATTTTTTAGTATTTTTTTATTTAATTTTATTATTTATGGATTGTGTATATTTTATGTTAAACATTATAATTAGTATTTATCATAAAATATATCATTTTAAAAAAACTATGTGTTTAAGACTGTGTACTGCAAAAAAATGATCATTTATTTTTGAAATATGAACCATTTTTGTGACCCTGGTGGTGGTTATGAAAGTGGTACTGAATACCCTCTTTTATGAACCAGCCTATCATGATAGTGTGGGTACCATCAAAAGTGTCACCGATTAACCAAAAGGGATTAAGTGGAAACTAAAAATGGTTTAAAATTCCTAATTTTCTACCATTAATCCTCTTATCCCAGACCTTTCATTCCCCAAAAATATAGTTAAATTAGGTTCTATCATAAAATCAAGTGATTTTTAGAATGATATTACGAGAAAAATCAATTTATTTTCTGGGAGAAGTCAGGTGGATTCCATTTTGTGGTCTCTAATAGATTAAATAATGACTTCCAAATAGTGGTCACTACACTCATTAAAAAAATAAAAAATAAAATCCCCTCATGATTCCTCCCATATAGAGACCCCTGCTCACCCATGCATGATTTCATGCATGCCTCCACATGATCCCCCCTTTACTCATTGTGTAATTCCCCATGTTCCCCTAGCCACTGTGACATGATTCCACCTTTAGGTGATTCCTTACCCTACCATTACCCTTTCTTAAATACCCCTAATCACCCACATGTGATTTATCCCTTACCATTTCATGATTACCCCTAATTGGATGTAATTATCTCCGTAAATTCCTTCCCCCAAAACTCATAGTATTTATTTTTTTGTATAAAATTATAATTTATTAGATCTCATGATTTAGTGTTTTTAAGTTTGGTTTTTCATTTATTAGTATGCATGGAAGTGTGTCATATGTAATTCAAAATCTAAAAAAACTACTTTTAAATTAAATGAGGTGTATTTTATTAATGATGATTAATTAATTGTGTTTGATTGGGATTAATATTTTGAATTTATTTTATGTGACCAATTGGAAATAATCTATGGGCATATAGAATGTTCACAATTTATAAGTTTTTCAATATAGTTCATAATTATCTGAATAGTCTGCCTATTTTTCTAGCTTTTTTTAATATTGGATACTTTCCTAAGATTAACTAAATCAATTTCAATATTGGTGTCACTAGAAAGATTCTTTATGTAGACTTTTCTTATGGAACCAGATTATATTATATAATAATTATATTAGAATATGTAATGGAAGTTCAAGAAATGAAATATCAGAAACTTTGTGTCATAGGTAGGCTGGATTAATATTCACCATATAAATTAAGGTTTGTATAGATAATTCCTTTGTAGGTCTCTTATTTAGTATTTAATTTAAAACAAAATATTTTTCAAGTCCAAGTTATTATGCTATGAATTTATTTTCTGAGACTTGAATAATTTCCTTAGTCTATCATTTTAGGATTTATGTAATTTTAAATACCTAATTCCTTTTTTTAATTAAAAATTTTATATTCATTCTCTTAACTAATATTTTCATTTTCATTACTTGTTTTCATTTTATTTTTTAAATTGTGCATTAATTTGGATACCATTCTATTAATCATTAATGATGGAATATTTGTGTATGTTATCTTGAAATAATTATTTCCTATATATTTTTTCTTATTTACCTTTTCTTATTTTTGAAGAAATTATTTTATTTTCTACTAATGTATGATGAAATCAAGATCCTAGAATAATTACATGTTAAAAAATTATATTCATGAATGATGTATACATTTTATATGTGCTATAAATTTGTTTCTTGGAATCCTTTGAGAAAATCCATTTTAAACTATATATTTTACTTTATAAAATCATATTTTATTGATTTTTTATTTTTTATAGAAAAAAGTACCATGAAACTATGAATATTAAAGAAGAGTTTCTAACAATAATGTGTTGAATAACATGTGAAAAAACTTGTTCATGAAAAATCAAAGAGAGATTAGTAATTTCTAATCAAAACATATTTTCATTCTATAATTTACATGACCCATTTCCTTTCAAATATTTATATAATTTATTTTTACATCACTGTTACAATTTTAGGCACAATAAAAAAACTAGGGGTATTATAGTAGGTCATGTTATCAAGGTAGGATGGCATACCAAAATTTATTTGATAATTAATTTATTATATGTTAGGGAGGAATTTTGATTTATTCTTGACTTTTAGATTTTTAATCATTAATATTTTTGAATTTAAATATTATTTATTTATACTATTAGTTTTGAGTGATAATGTATTCTTATTTATTTTATTAAAAAATAAACCTTCAATTTATTCAATTTTGATCTATGAATAATTCATATCCATCATAATTATAACATGTGTCTTGTATTAATGTATTCTCAAATATTTCTAATTTTATTCTCGATAATTGACTTTTTATATCATCAATTTTGAATATATTTTTCTTTCAATTAATTTCATGTTGTTTTCATTTACCTTTCACTCATAGATTTTTAAACTCAAAATTTCCCCCAATTATCCATTTATTTTGGGGATAGAAATAGTGACATTTTAAATTTAAATATATAAATTTTTAAAGAGTTATGGTTGGTTGTAATTAGTTCAGGTTAGGTGTAATTAGTTTATTTTTCCTTGAAAATTCATTGTTAATGTTATTTTCCTTTTCTATAATTATTACACAAGGGTTATCAGTACTTGGAGTGATAAATTTTTTTATTTTTATATATTTTAAAAAGAAATTCATCTTAACATTCATTTTATTTTTATCTACTCCATGAAGTGTATGTTTATTTACTGAATTCAAAATGAAATTCTTTCAATTATATTCTCTATAAAGGTAATTTCAACCCTAGTATTGTATAGATATTGCTCACTAGAATAATAAGTGTTGTATCATCTTGAAATCCATTATATCCATAGGTGTTTTATGGAATGTTTTGTTTATTTTTTCCATGAATAATTTACATTATATTTTATTTTATTTTTCATTTAATGATATTAAATTTAAAGGTTATAAATCATTATAAATTATAAAAAATTAAACAATTCTTATCAATTTATTTATACCTTTTCACAAGATATAATCTTTAGCCGATATATTTATGGATGTAAATTATTTACTTTACCTAGTTTCATGATTCTATATTTTTCATATTCCTTCGCCAAGGTTTTCTAAATTTTTCATTTTCACATTTATATATAAGGGATTTTATATTTCCATTTAATAGTATAGTTGGTATATTCAAGGCTATAAATCATTTTTTGTAAGTTTATGGTCAATTTGGTTCAATCTACTAGTTAGTTGATACCTTTAAAACATCATAAAACTCATTTCTAAAGTGTTTAGTTGATCTTTTTAAGTAATAATGGGATTTTTTTAGGTGTCTGTATTTCCAATATTCTACAATTTATTATATATATAGGGCATTGATGTGTGATGGATTTTTTCTTCACTTTATTATCAATATATGAAATATGAATTCTATTTATTTTGAATATATTCAATATAGAATATGTAATCTTTATTCTGAATATATGAAATATAAAATATGAAATTCTAATATATACAATATGACTCATGAATTTGGTATATATGAAATATGCAATAATCATTTTGTTGCATATATGTAGTATAAATATTTCCATTATAAATTTTTTTATAATATTAAATATAAATTTTTTTTATAAATATTTTATGATTTAAAATATTTAATATGCATTCTATTTTAAATATTCAATTGTTTGGCTTACAATATATTTATTTTGTTTTTAGTATGCATTATTTTTTGCATATTCAATATGAATTCTATTTATCAACAGCCATTTCTTTTCCCTGATCCCTAAATTTCCATCTACAATTCCTCTCCCTTCAAGAAATAGTTCTCCTCACCAATCAATATTCTCATTGAGTGGAATACACCGATTAGGTATTCTACCTGGGGTTGGATACTTACCCTTTCTCTTATATACAATTATTTTTCATTTTATTTTTCTAAGTGTTGAAAATTTTATTTTCAATTCTTAAAATTTCACAATTATTTTTTTTCATCGATTTATTATTGAGATTTAGTTTTATTAATTTTAATGAGATTTTTTTATATGTTTGGGATGTGAATACATGTTTACCCGATAAACACAAAAGAAAAAAGTTTGAGTAATGAAAAAATTGTGTGTTTTTTCCTATAAAAACATACCCAAACATGATCTTAAACTATTTTTAGGAACTACCTTTTTTTTATGAATTAATTCTTAATCATCTATGTACTTGTGCTATAATTTTTTGAATTTTTATGGTTTTTTGTTGTTTTTTATTGAATTCAATTCATGAAATTTAAGTAAAAACACTAAAAATGACCATGTATTAGTGATAAATAACAATAAAATATTTTTTAAATTATTTTTGACATTTCTATATTGGCAGTATGTCAATTCGACTTGTAGTGTGCTTGAAACAAGAGAAAAAGTAGTTTTAGAGATATAAAACTCTTTAAAAATGAACATCATGAGTTCAAAACTAAGAAGAAAACCTCATGTTGATATGAAATTATAGTAAAATGACTGATAATTTATTTTTGAAATGTAGGAACCAACATCACATCAATTCGAGTTGTGGTTGCTGAAAATGTCTAAAAATGCACTTTTACTATTTTAAAAATATAAAATATGTTTGTAATGGTAAAATACTAGTAAGTAATAAGGGATTTATTTTAACTCATATGTTAATGGAATTTGAATTATTTTTGATATGTTTATGTATACTACACATCAATCTAATGTGTGGTGTGCTCAAAATAACTAAATAAGTTGTTTTTAAAGATATCAATGTAAAAAATAACCATCTGGGGGGTCAAATCCAATCAAATAAACATAGATTTTTTTTCAAATAATAGATGTAAATACCCCATCCCTAATAGCATAGATTTGGTGTTTACTTTATTACGTTGGTACTATGTACAAGCGATCACATCCCAAATGACCGAATAGTTTAGTAGCTTTTGAGAACTAGATACGAACATAAGTATTACATTACAACATGAAATGAAATGTAGAATGGTAACTACATAGAAAACACCCCTATTCTATAAGATTATCCCTTAATTTTTATCATAATATACATCTTGGCATCCTATGGAAAAATAAAACATAAGAAACGGGTCAGCTTAGATGCTCAATAAGGGTAAGTATATAGCGGAATCTATTATAAATAAAGATAAATAATAAGTCAAGGTGAATTACTAAAAACACATGCCATTAAAACATAATATTGAGCATAATATGGCAGGAATAAAAGATGATCTAAAAATTTTATATCAATAATCACATGATAAGGAAACTTAACCATGGATAACTAATCTCATAATGAGGGAATACATAATACGAGACATCATAAACAGACTATCAATGCTTCGGCTAAGAAACCATACATAAGCGGGTAATACATCAACCAATACCCAACCTATTTTGTCTCATAAGACCTACCGATTCATTGAGGGGATATTGTAATGCCTCAAAATTCTAAATTAATAACATTGCATTCGATAAAATGTATGATAGAAAAAACCAAGAGCGTAAGGGAATATAATATCCCAAGACTTCCCAATATATTTACTATTTAAAATAAATTCAATATATCATATATCTTACAATTCATGTGATACTAAGTTAGATTTAGTCCCACGCAATAACGACTTTATTTGATATCTTGCGTTACACGCAAGACCGAGTTTTACCAAACAACAATATATTATTAAAATATTATTATTTAATATAATAAGATATAAACTAGTCATTAAATTGGTGGAAATGAATAGTATTAGTGAAATTATGAAATTTCTATATTATATATTTAATCAAATGTTTTCATATTCATCCAATAAATTTTATATGTATAAGATAATATCAAACCCAATTTTACACTAAAAACTTATATTTTTATAAAGATAGTTTTACTGCCTTTTAATAGTGCACCTAATTTAAATATGAATTTTAAAAATTTAATAAATTATATATTAAAATATAAATTCAATTTTTTTAATTGAATGATAAAAATTAGATTAGGGTTAATTTTTGGTATTTTTATGAGAATTTTCATGTTTTGATGAATAATGAAGAATACTGTTTTTTAATTGGAAACAAATTTTTTTCTAAATAATATATAGTGCTAAATTGTATTTTTGATTAGTTTTAAGGTATAATTAGATAAATTATATATAATTTAATATAATTTAGGTCATTATAATCAATTTTACATTTAATTTCAATATAAAAACATTTCAATCTTTTGAATGTTTTCACTTTAAAAACTCATTTTCTCATTCTATCAACGAGATTAATTTTTAATTAATTACTAAAAATTATCTATTTTGAACTTTTTAAAATGAATTCCATATTTTTAATTAGTGGGTATAAATTATTTAAATAGTTTACCTTTATTGTTAGACATTATGAATAGTAATATTTTAATTTTTATTAACACGGTTAAAGGTAAATCAAGTAATTGAGGGTAAAAATAATAGTATAAATTTAAGATAATTACCCTAAGACTTGTCCTAATTTTATTAGATGAGTTTTTTTTATCAAAATCATCATTTTTATGATTTTATTTCCTCTTGGAGCCACATGTAGGACTTTAATCCTTTAATAGTATTTTATTATAAGGAAAGTCCGATATGTCATACTCGTATTTTTGATAAGTGTTAAATTTTTTATATTTGGTTGTTCACAATATATCTTCAACTATAAAGCTTAATTTTAAATATTAGTCTTTTATATTCATCATAGTAATTTATTTTTCATTTTTTGGAAATTAATAATTACCTTAAAGGCATACACAATGATGATGCAGTAATTGCTTAGTTAATGGAAATATCAAATAAATGATATTAAAAATATTAAAATAAATACAATTTGAGATAATTAATATCGTACAAGAATTTTATAGATGAAATAGATGTATTAGGGATGTATTAAAGGTTTTGGTTCTAATTTATCTTTTGTAATGATATTTTTTTAAAATTTAAGAAATGAATAGTGTCAAAATTGACATTAAAGATATTTTAAAATAAATAATATTTTATTAAAGTATATAAAATTCATTAAAATATAAAAAAATTTCCAAATGATTAGGATAAGTTTTAAAATTTCATACATGACTCATTTATGGTTCATTTTTTATTTTATAGTAACTATATTAACCCTTAAAGAGTAAAAAGATTTGTTGTCATGGTAAGAGTAAAAGAGTTTAACTAAGGGTCAATGACAAAAGATAAGGGTAATAATGTAACCTAAACTTGTATAAAAGTTATTATATGAGATTATTTTTACCAATAATCATATTATATTCTAAATAAATCACATTATATCCATTTTTAATTGAAAATTAATTTATATTAATTTAATATTTTGAGAGTTTCCAAAAGTGCATCTTACCTCAATTATAAAACGGTACCTCCTCCCTCACTTCATCACACAACTTTTATCCTTATATCTCGTCCAAAACCAGACCAAGTAAGATACCAACTTCCCTAAACTCATCCTATAATCCTCTATTTTGGTATAAATCCAACCATTGAAGTCTTTTGGTATAAACTAAAAGGAGTTACTTGAAAACTAGGTAACATTCTTCAATGATCACTTTCATTTTATTTATTTCTCAAACCATTAAATTATTATTATTACATAATTATACAAAAAATAAGTATTTTAAATATAAGTATTTGTTTTTATTATAAGTTTTTAAACTACACTTTCACACACATCCATAAAATGGTATACACAGTCATCATTTGTGTGTACGGCGAACTACCGTCTCGCGAATCGATGTCATTCGTTCTTCTATTTACCACCTTTAAAGGTTGTAAATAATGATATATTTATAGTTTTTATATGATATATATTATATTTATAATATATTTATTATTTTATAATTCTAACAAAACCCATACCTTCATGATTTTCTTTTTGTGGGAATATGATAACTTCGTTTGTGGACGTGTGGACTACCGCCTCCTCAAAATGATGTCATTCGTTCACACTATACATGAAAAGTATTAAGGATGATTTAAATAAAAATATGTGACATATATGAAATAAATATGATACTATAATTATAATATACATCATTTATTTTTCATTCTTTTAATAGAGAAAATAAATGGAAGTAGCGTTCATGCATACGTACGACCTACCGTCTCCATGAACTGTGCATTTCATTTCCTATATACATATTTTATGGATTATTATAAATACATATATACAGAATATATATGATTTTTACATAATTTTTTTCATTTTGGATATGATTAAATCATGTTCTGATTAATTTGAACAACATGTAACAAGTCAAAAGATACTTGAAAAACTTGGCAATTAACACCCAAAATATTGAAAATAATGGAAGACTGTTAACAAATGGGTAATGAGATATTATAAGAAGTTAATATATGATATTATAAATATTATTTTGGTTCTTTTATATTTTAATAACATGTTTAAAACCATTATACATGAGGTTAATTTTCACCGAAAAGGAAACTCAAGGTAATGGATTTTTGTCTCACTTCTATTTCTGTGGGACACAATCCTTACACACTACTTGTTTATTTTGTGTGGTTTATACACATACCATGAATGTATTTTTTGTGTATTATTATGAATATTATGGTATTTTCATATAGATATAATTTTATTTCTTTCATGGGGAATACAATTATTCTGATTTTAAATTGGTAAGGGGTTATTTCACAATCTCATCGTTATTCGGGATTGTTTTTGTTTAAGTCTTCACTAGGGAATATTTCTATTCTATGTTAGTGTTTTCTAAAAATATTTTCAATTTTGTTTTATATTATCCAAATATATTTTAAAGTAATTTTTACTCCTTTTTTACTTCTTACAAAATTATTTATATGGAATCTTCATATTGTTTTCCAAAACAAGGTACCTTAGGACTTTTCTTATAAAATTAAAAGGAATGTTTTTTTAACTTATATGAAATGAATAGGATTTATTTCCATCATGACACCCTATTGTTTTGAGGCTTCCTTTACAAGTTTAAAAGTTTATTTTCAAATAAAATATTTTTTTTTATAAATTTGAGGCCTTTTAAATAAATGATTATAGTGTTATGAGATTTCATCTTAATTTACATTCCATTGAGACTTATTCCTTGTTATGCGACAATTCAATTTAATGTGGTGTATATACTGCCCCTTTGTCATTTAATATCATGATTCACTCATAAAACTTATACCATATTTATATATGGTGTTTATATTGACATTTATTTTATTATCTTGGGAAATATTAATAAATCCACATCCTTCATTCAATAAAGATATTTAATAATGCATGTTGTTTGTTAATTAAATTGATTACATTATATAAGGAATTATTTGGGCTAGAAATTATGGGTGGGGCCTGGAATTTATATATCACCTCAATTCATCAATAGGATCTCATAAGAAAAATTAGTTTCATATATTAAATAGGTTTATACCTATAGTTTTGAACTGTCATATGAAAGTTATTGACAGTAAAGGTTTTCATGTTCCTTAGACAAGACATCCAATAATTAAGCATTTCCTTCATTCAGAATTCAGCGATTATTATTATATATCCATGATATTTTTACTTTGACATTATCTATGGATTCATTTAAATCTCATCTTTTTTATTAAATGGCATGTGTTTCTATTAATTACCTTTACATATTGATTATTCCTTATACAGATATTTTAAGTCATGTGTTATCAATTTTTTACCTTTCCATATTGATTTATTCTTATTAATTCTTTATTTCATCCATTTTACTTACCCTTACTGAGAATTTGAGATCACCCTTATTTTTTTCCTTCCCTGGGAATCCAATAAGTTTACTAGAAAACATATGAAAGGATACACTAGATGAAATAAAGTTATCCTCGAAAGAAAATGATTGTGTTTTAATTAGTTTATTCATTTATAATACAAGAATAATTTATGAATTTGGTTTACCAACACTACTAAACTAATCAGTCTTTCGGGACACATTTCCTTGTAATAATGTCAATGTAATTGTAATAGACACCGGCTCAAGGATTACTGGAGTAGGGTCTCTACAGTTTTTATCAAGGGAAGTTTAGCAGCAACCTTGGGAACTATATTTAGGGAATTATAGATTATATAACATGTCCCTAATGTAGAATTTTAGGATAAGTATATAAAAACGTATTAAAGTTTCAATTAGATTGAGATTATGTGGTTTTTCTAGCAATACATCCATGTATGGATACTACAAGTGGATGTGGTTCTGTTATAGATAAACCTATGGGTAATAACTCTGAAAAGGTGTGTTGGGCCTAACTCAAGTGTAACCTGGTACATGACAACATGCCTTACTATGCACCTATTTTGACCCTCAAGAGGGATATTATTAGGATAATTCACATTTTTTTACAAACCATTATGAAGGATTTGAATATATTATGAAAATGAATAACCTAGGTTAAATATAAGGTGTATTATATTGAAAATAAGGTTCCATGATATTCTATAAATGATTATACATTTTTCTCACTATGACTATTGTTACTCACAGAATGTTTTTTGGTTTTAATCAATGGATGGAACCTGAAGGGTTCATGTTAACAATGAACATGATAGACAAGGTGGTGGAAATGAACAACCAAATGGGATGTCAATTGGAGTGAAATATATATTGTTCAGGACCAATCAGTTTTATTGAAATATGATTAAAAAATATACCTTAACCAACTCCTAAACTCACCAAGGAAGAGAAGGACGGAGTTTTCTGAGAGCTCCAGTTGTGCAGACCATGGAGAAAAGAATGATCAATTTTCATCATACAAGAAATGTGGAAGGAGACACCTAGGAAAGTGTCTCAATAGAAAATATAAATTATTTATGTGTGGAAAGAAGGGAATAAAGCAAATAATTGCAAAGGAAAAATGAAGATTATAATGGAAGGAAATAAAACTCATCCTAAGAATCTATTTAAAGTTCATTTCCATAAATTTGTGGAACTTGTGAATTACCCGAGTCAATGCACTCTTATATAGGATAAACTCTAAACCAAGGAAGGACCTATGTGGAAATAAATGGATGAAGTATTTACGTATTCAGATTATGTTGAAAATCATATTTAAATACATATTTCCTGATTAAACTTATTTCAAGAATTTTCATCAAATTTATTTTTTATGTTATATCAATATGGTTTATAAAATGGAAAACATTTATATTGGGTAATAACCCATCAAATCTAAAAAGTATAAGGGACATGAACCCATGACCAAAGGATGATAAGGTTTTTTTCCCTACCACTAACCTATGTAATTCCCTTGTTAAATTTTTATTGTTTTTAGTTAAACAAATTAAAAAATAAATATTAATAATAAACTGGTAGTATCACTTTTGAGCTTTAGAGATAAATTAATTAACCATATTACTTTTTTAAAATAGTTAGAGACAAATGTAAAGTCTTTTTTATGGATCTTTCAGTCCGTTAAAAGTAAATTTTAGTGCTTTATAAATAAAAATAAGTTCATTTTAAGATATCCATTTCATGGAGTAAGGGATGAATAAGAATTTGATTGAATCACAACCAAAAGATGATATTGTTCTTATAAAATTGAAACGAATCAGGTAAGTAAATTATTGGTCAATAATGGGATTCCTAAAAATTAGGAAAAGGATATTAAAATAAAAAAAAATTATCTTAATACCATCATTTTTGAACTGATGGTATTTTAAATGATCATAGATTTATGGCTTTGAGGCCCTAAACTATCCATTGATCATTCACTTGTTTGTGATCAATAACCTTAATCACTCCCTGTAATTATTTACATTTTTCCTCCAAGTCCATATTTTCACTTTCCACTAATTTTTTCCTATATATAAATCTAGTTATATGTTATTCCATGTGACCTTTAAACTTCACATGCTCTCTTATTAAGAGGATATTTTATAAAATCTTTTATGGTGTGGGTTTTTCAAAATTTTATTTTCAAAATATCAAAACCTAGATTACCGAGATCATGTTTAAATTGCAAGGATGAAATTTAAGAAAGGTGGTCAGAATGTAACAAACTAAAATTCTAAAGTAAGAACATTGTTTTTGATAGTATTTATGTCACACACCACCAAGAACATAATGGAATATAATATCCTGAGACTTTAAAATATATTTACTATTTAAAATAAATTAAATATGTGATATATATTTCAATTCATTTGATATTGAGTTAGCCTTAACTTCACATAATAACGTCTTTCTTTGATACCTTTCATTACATGCAAGACTGGGTTTTACTAAACAACAATATATTATTGAAATATTATTATTTAATACAATAATATATAACATAGCTGTTAAATTGGGGGGAATAAATAGTAGTAACCAAATTATGAAATTTCAATATTATATATTTAATCAAATGTTTTGATATTCATCCAATATATTTGAGAGGAATAAGATAATAACAAACCCAATTTTACATATAAAAACCTATAATTTTATAAAGGCAATTTTACTGCCTATTAATAGAGAACCTAATTTAAATCTAAGTTTTGACACTTTTATAAATTTTATATGAAAACATAAAATCCATTTTTGAAATATAAACATCAAAATTAGGTTAGGTTTAATTTTTTGTATTTTTCTAAGAAGTTTCATGTTTGGGTGAATAGTGAAAATACTAGATTTTAATTGAAATTATATTTTTTATCTAAATAAATTATAGTATTAAATTATATTTTTTATTGGTTTTAAGGTAATATTAGATCATTTATATATAATTTAATCTAATTTATGTCATTGGAATAAATTTCACAATGAATTTGGATATAAAAACATTTCATTCTTTTGAACGTTTTCACTTTAAAAACTTGTTTCCTCATTCCATCAAGGAGAATAATTTAAAATTAATATATACAAATTATATTTTTAAAATTTTTAAAAATGTATTCCATATTTTAAATAATTAGGTCTAAATTATGTAGATCGTTTCCTTTTATTTTTTGGACATTGTGAATAATAACTTTAGTAATTTTTATTAACGCGATAAAAGGTAAATTGAGTAATTAAGAGTATAAATAATATTATAAATACTATAAAATTACCCTAACACTTGTCATGATTTTATTTTAAGAGTTATTTTTTACCAAAATCGTCATTGGGATGATTTTATGACCACTTGGAGGAAATTGTATTACTTTAATACTTTTTTAGTATTTTATTCTAAGGAAAGTTCAATATGTCATACTCATGTTTTTAATAAGTATTAAATTTTTTATATGTGGTAATTCAGAAGATATATTCAACTAAAAATATTCATTTTAAAGATAAAATTATTATTTTAATCATGGTAATTTATTTTTAATTTTTAGGAAATAAATAATTACCTTAAAGGCTTACACAATGATGATGTGGCAATTGTTAAATAAATGGAAATAACAAATAAATTATATTAAAAATGTTATATTAAATATAATTTGAGAAAATAAATTTCATAAACAAGTTTCCTAGATTAACTATAAATATAAGGGATTTATTAAAGGTTTTATTTTGAATTTATCTTGTGTATTAATATTTTTTAAAAATTCAAGAAATGAATAGTGTGAAAATTGACATTAATGATATTTTAAAAAAAATATTTTATTAAATGATATAAAATTCATTAAAATATATTTATAATTCAAGAAATATTAATTTAAAAATTTATTTAATGAAAATAAATTTTCTTCTAAATCATTATATTAATTATAAAATTGTAAATAAACATTTACGTTTCACAAATTACCAACACTTAATTTATCATTTTTAAAACATTTATTTACATATTACATGATATAAATATATCATATTTTCATTTATGATATGCCTAAATATTCTTTATACTTTCATAGGTGAGTTTTATAAGGACCTCACATTAGACATTACATAATCTAGTAAATTCTTTTAGAATTTACATTCTTACATTCCCAAAGCTTTTTTCTATTTAGAGTTTTAGAAAATTTGTACATAATTCATACATATTAACCCACAAGAATACAAAGTGAGTACTACTAAAACAGTATCCATTTATTCCATAATACAAAATTTTTTAATAAAACATGTAATATTTTCATGAAAAATATTCACAACATTTAGCTTGGCTTCTTATTTTATCTTACCTATCCTCAAAACCCTGTGAAAAAAATTTTAAAAGATAAGATGAAAACCACAAGATTATTAAGGGACACAAAAGAAAGGAACTATTAGTCAATTAATTCTTTTAAATATATGAAATAATTTTCACAAAGACATACTTATCACCCATAAAGTATAATATACTTACTCTATGAAAACAAGAGATTTCCCTAAAACATAGAATACATAAATAAACTATTTGGGTAACTTAGGGAATTAATTACTTATGATTGTAACCCTCATAGCTACCATATGATTTCTAACCATCATGGCTACCTTAAAATGTAACCCTCATGGCTACCTTATGATGTAACACTCACGACAACCTTATGGGGTGACAATCACTATTACACTTGGAATAACAATTACAGGAAAATTCCAACAAAAACATACCCAAATCATTGGAGGTAGATATAGGTCGAACCTTCCACATAAAAAATTCCAAAGAAAAATAAAAAAAATCATAAACAATAATACTTTCATCATAAAAACATTCCTTTTAAATTTTTTAAAAATAGAAATTTAAAATAGGATTTTTTGAGAAAAGTCCCTTCCATTGGGTTCGTCTTACATCAAACATTTTCAAACCTCCTGTAAAATGATTTAAATAGTGTTATTAATATATTAAATAACTATATTAATATTTATAATACCTTATATTATCTTTTTATAACATATTTCTTCCCATTTATCAATAATATTTTGTTATTTTCATTGTTTCGGGTGCATTTATTTCATGGTTTCTATGGTTGGTTAACTATGGATTTTCTTGTCAAATTGAATAAAAAATCTATAATTAGAATAAAATGGTATTAATATGTTTCCATAAATTTTAATGATACTATATATCATTTTTTTTCTAATATAAGTATGTTTCATTAGATAAGATGTCAATGATTTAATTTATTTTGGCATTTTTTCCGACCATCACAAACTCATATCATTTTATTTAATATCATGTTTATCCATTGGTTACAGAAAATTATATAACTTATAATATGTATAATAAAATATTATTTAACCATAATTTTTTTTATGATTAGCCTTGAAGGTTCTATAAGAAAATAAAAACACATCATCCATGATGACGGTAAATCAACACATCACGGACAATGTTTTCATTTTTTTGAACAAGAGGAGGAGTGGATATGTTTTATGATGGATATTCCATGAACACAATAAAATTAATATATATTTAATATATTGAAGATATCATTTAACTTTTTACAGGGGATGTTAAGAGTGAATAATAAATGAAAATAAATTGAAAAGAAAATGAAAGTTGATTTTTAACCTCTTGAATTCTCCTCCTTGAGAACCTCCTTAAGGAACATGATTCTGACCTTTTGGTGAGACCATAAGATCTTGTATTAGTAAAAGAGTCTTGGTATAGTAATTGGAAATAAATTAAACATGCTAAAAAAATTTCAGGCATGAGGATAAGAGGTGGTGAGGAGTTGTATTTAGAGTGGAGGAGAGGCTGCCTTCTCATTATTTTATTCATTAGTTTACTATTTTGGATCAAGAATATGAATAGTTTGAGAATTATCACAAAATATAATAAAATAATTAAGGAGGATTCTAGTTAATGTTTCTTACATCATCGATGACTCAAGGAATAGTGTATTTAACTTATAATGTATATATACAGTAAATTACCATATTTCATTATTCATCAAAAATTCAACTATTTCAGAAAAATATCAAACATTCACCCTAACCATTTTTCAACTTGTAGAATTAAAAATTGAACTCCATTTTATGAAAATAATTTTCTTAATATGATAAATAAATTTTTAATTAATATCATCATTCATTCAAAAAATACCAATTTTAAAATTATAAATAATTTTTTAACACTTTGAAAAATTAATTCAGGTCTCATAAAATTATCTTATAATCATAAGAAAAAAATATTAATTTATGAATCTATTTTATGAATATAAATTTTCTTTTAATTCATTATATTAATTATGAAATTGTAAATAAAAATTTTTGTGTCGCAAAAATACCAACAATTAATTTATCATTTCCAAAACATTTATTTACTTATTCCATGATATAAATATATAATATTTTCACTTATAAGATATATTAATTTTTTTATACTCTCATAGTTTAGGTTACTATTCTATTTTTATATATTTCTTAATTAATATAAATACTACTTATTTCATTATACATTTATAATAAATTTAACTATTTAACTCTATAATGAAAACAAATTATTTTATAAGTACCAGGATTGTTACATTCTCCCCACCTTCTATAAATTGCATACTTTTAATTTTTATTAACTTATTAAACAAGTGAAGATACATTTCCCTCATAGAATTTTTATATTCTCATGATTCTTCTTCAACCATGTGGTTTCAACACAAAACCATAACATGGTGAATTAACTTATTCTATAATACTTTCTCTCTATGATCAAGAATATGAATAGACTTTTACTCATAATAAAGGCTCTCTTATAGATGAAATATTTCTTGGATCAAAACATTAGATGAATCTGAAACATACTTTCTTAACATTGAAACATGAAAAAAATTGTGTACCTAAAATAAACTCAGATGAAAAGCTACTCGGTAGGCAACTAGTCCAAATTTCTTCAAGATTTCATAAGGTCCAGTGAACTGTGGACATAGATTTCCTTTCTTACCAAAATGCATAACACTTTTCCAAGGTGAGATTATAAGAAAAATATGATCACTTGCCTCAAAAATAAAGTCTTTCCTCCCATTATCTTCATAAATTTTCTATCTTCTCTAAGCTATCCTCGTGTGTTTTTGGATCATCTTCACTTTCTCATCTACTTCCTCTACTAATTCTGGTCTCATCAATTTCCTTTCCCAAACATCATCCAAAAATGATAAAGTTTGACATCACATTCCATATAATTCCTCAAAATGTTCCATCTATATACTAGAATGAAAACTGTTATTATAAAAAAACCTAACTAAAAAATTATGTTGATCCAAAATTTCCTAGTAATCAATTGAACAAGCATGTAACATGTCTTCTAATAGCTGAATTTTTCACTTAGACTATCCATCATATTTAGGATTAAAGGTTATGATGAAATTTAATTCAATTCTCAATGACTTATAAAGGCCTTTCCAAAAGTTATAAGTGAAACTAAGATTTGAGTTAGATACAATAGATAAAGAAACTCCATGAAACATGACAATCTCTTTTAGGTACAGTTGAGAAATCTGATCAAGAGAAAGAGTGTCTTAAATATAGAGGAAGTGTTTAGATGCAGTCATCCAATCAATAATAACCCAAATCGCATTTTTACCTCAATGAGTCTTTGTTAGTACCACCATGAAGTCCATGGTTATATTTTCCCATTTCCATTATAGCACTGGAAAAGGAATAAGCATCTCCTTTAGTAGTTGTATCTTTGGTTTAACCTATTAACAAGTAAAACAATTCATTATAAAATTATCAATATCTCTTTTCATTCTATCTCACCTGTAATACTTCTGAAGTTATTTTTATATCTTAGTGCTACTAGGATGAACTAAAAATAGATAACTATGAGATTCACTTAACAATTATTTCTTCCTTTGGGAATCACAAGGCAAACATAATCTATTTCCAAATCTCAAGGAAAGATATTTATCAATATTAAATTCATGAAATTTACCTTTATTAACCAATTGTACCTTTTTCTATAACTCATTTTCTTCCTTCTGTTCTTTCTTAATTATTTATGAGAGAGATGACTACACTAACACCTGAAACAAAATATAGGAATTTCCTAAACCAACAAATTATGAGCCAAAATTCATCAAATAATTAATCAAGGGGTCATGTTCCAAACATAACATGGTTAATATAGCATGAATTTTTTGAATCAAGGCATCTAAAACTTTTTTTATTTTCTAGGATGGTAATTAATTATGCCATCATAATCCTTTATCAGTTCAATCCATCTTCTATGCCTCTCGTTCAATTCCATTTAAGTGAATATATACATCAAACTTTTATGGTCAGTATATATTTCACATTTGGCTCCATATAAATAATGTCTTCAAATTTGTAAATCAAAAACTATAGATTATAATTACATATCATGTGTGGGATAATTTAACTCATGTGGTTTTAGTTATCTTAAATCATAAGCAATTACTTGATCATTATGAATCATAATGCAACCAAGTACCTTCAATGAATCATCACTGTAGATGATAAACTCTCCATTTATGGAAGGTAGGGTCAAAACTTGAGAATTTACCAATAATCTTTTCAGTTCCTAAAAAATATCAAATTCTTATGTCCAAATAAATTTAACCACTTTTAATGTTAACTAAGTTAGTGGTCTTGCTAACTATGAAAATTTTTTAACAAATTGTTGGTAATAACCTTCTAATCCAAGGAAACTAAATATCTATGTAACATTTTTAGGTCTTGTACATTAATAAACTACTTTTTTTTTTTGCAGGATCAACCATTATTCCATAATTATTTACAATGATCCTAAGAAAATAAATTTTTTGCAACCAAAAATCAAATTTGATAAATTTTTTGTATAACTTCTTTTCTTTAAGAGTTTTTATAACAATCCTTAAATTTTTTTCATGATCCTCATACCTTTTTGAAAAGAAAAAAATATCATAAATAAAAACAACAATAAACTTATAAAAATATGCATGGAATATTTTATTCATAAGATCGATAAATATAGTAGAATAATTTTTCAATCCAAAGAGAATAACAACAAACTCATGATTCCTGTATCTAGTATGGAATGTAGTTTTTGGGATGTCATCCTCCTTCACCTTCAGCTGATAGTACCTAGATTTCAATTCAATATTTTAATAATATTGAGCTCCCTAGAGAAGATCAAAAAAGTCATTTATATGAGTCAATATATAATTATTCTTAATAGTAATGTTATTAAAATATCTATAATCAATGCAAAGTCTCATGGAACCATTTTTCTTTTTAACGAACAAAACAGGAGAAACCCATGGTGAAGTTCTAGGATGAATAAAACCTTTATCAAGAAACTCATGTAATTAATTTTTCAATTATATAAGTTCCACTTGAGCCAATAAAAAGGATATTTTGAAATTGTATTAGCCTAAGGAACCAATTCAATAGTAAATTAAACTTCTCTATTAGGTATAATACTAGGAAACTCATCATGAAAACATCCTGGTATTTGTTTACCACTAGAACATCATTTATCTTAATAGTTACCTTATTTTCAAAAATATGAGCAAGATAACATTCATTTACATATTTTAAAAGTTTCTTAACTTCCAGATATGTTATCAATGATATGAGTTCATTATTGTATAAAAACTAAAACTCCTTCTAAAAAAATTAGCTCTACAATCAATCTTAGAATGATAAAAAAGAATGCCAATCCATACCTAGAATAGCATCAAACTCCACCATGGGAAAAAACAAGGTTTGTAGGTACTTTATTTCTGAAGTAAATAATAGTAGGATTCTTATAATGCCTTTTTCCTTAATATTTCACCCTAGTATTTTTACCATAAGTTCTAATTTCATTTCTTGATGTGAAATTTTCAATTTACCAAAAACAATTATTAGAAATGAAAAAATGTGTAGACCTCGTATCAAACAAAACATTATAAAAATTTGAGTAAACAAACAAAGTACCTAATACCACTTAATTGGAAGGCACAACATCTTCTAATGTAATCACAAAGTATTTCACTACCCCTTTCTATTTATAATTTTTCTACTTTATATCATTCATATCTTTTTTGGGTAGGTATTTTCATAATTCCCTATCTCACCACATTTAAAACACTTTACAGTTTTCTTATCATAATTAAACTTCAGATCATTTTCATTATAATCTTGGTCCATATGTCTAAACTAATCACATAAGAAACACTTCTTGGATTTGTTAAGGCATTCCATGGGGTTCTTTTTTCCACACTTTCCAAAAAATGGAAACTGGACATTGTTACCTTCAGATTTATTTGATTGGTTCTTACCCATTCCTACCATATATAAGTTTTCTTTTTCTTGTTTTAAAAGTACACATGACCATTATAAAACTCTATTTCTACCCTCTCATCACAACAGACAAGTTTCTCATAACTTTTAAATTCATGGGAGGACAATTCCCTTTGTTGTCATTGCTTCAATCCTAAGTAAAAAATGATTGATTTTTTTATCAAGAAACTAAATAATATTTAGACCATACCTTTCCAATCGAGTTAATTTTTCTTCATAAATAGCCACTTAATATTCCTATTTTTGTTTCAATTAAAGGAATTGATTTTTCATCCTAAGTTGAACAACCTTGGGAAAATATTTTTCAAGGAATATATTCTTAAATTCATCCCATTCTAAGGCATCGATCTAATCATTATGACTGATATTCTTGACCATTAATCACCATTGGTCAACTTTACATTAAAAATGATAAATGGAAAGACAAAAATTTTGATTATCTAAACACTCCATGATATAGAATGTTTTTTAGGGGCTTTAATTCACCCTTCAGCCACCACCCGGTCATATAATCCACTGAAATTAGGAGGGTGTTTCCTCATAAAATGTTCCACTATCATTATGTTCCTTTTTAATAGCTATGGATGTTCTCTTGAATGGATTACACAACCATTTATATCATGTATCAGCTGATCCATTACTATCACAAACTGGTCAGTTCCAATTCCCACTATTCTAGGTTATGGATTTGGAAAGATATCATTCTCTCGATGTCTTACTACTTCATCTTCCCTTATTCTTCAATAGAAAATCATTCTGAAGATAAATATTTTAGATGAAGTAACATGTTAATCATTGAATTATATATCATTTCAACTTAAACATAAGGTAAAAATAATTTATGGCATTGTATTAACATCATCCTAACCCCTAAATTTATCTAAAATCTGCTCTAATATGACCTATAATGACCCATCCTTAAACATTACATAATATAGTAAATTATTTTAGAATACACTTTCTTACATCCCCAAATATCTTTTCAATTTTGAGTTTTAGAGAATTTGTATGTAATTCATACATATTATCCCACAAGCATGAAAAGTGGGTACTACTAAAACATTATCATTTTTTTCATAATACAATGTTTTTTAACAAAACATGAAATCTTTTCATGAAAAATATTCACAATATTCATCTTGGATTTTTATTTTCTCTTACACATCCTCAAAACCCTGTGAAAATCATTTTAAAACATGGGATGAGCACAAAAATCCTAGTAGGTGACATAAAATAAAGGAACCATTAGTCTATGAATGCATATAAACCTATGAAATCATTTTCGCAAAGACATACATATCACCCAGAAGTTTCATATACTTACTTTTTGGAAATAAGATATTTCCATAAAACATAGAAAACATAAATAAACTATTTAGGTAACTTAGGGAATTAATTTCTTATGATTGTAACCCTCATGGATACCATATGATTTTTAACACTCATAGATACCTTACAATGTAACCCTTATGGCTATCTTATGATGTAACACTCATAGATACCTTATGGTGTAACCATCGCAGTTACACTTGGAATAACCAATACGGTAAACTTCTAATATAAACATACCCAATTCATTTGAAGAAGATATAGGTCCCACCCTTCATCATAAAAAAATAACATTAATAAGAAAATAATCATAAAAAAATAATAATTTCATCATAATAACATTCCTTTTTAATTTTTAAAAAATAGATATTTAAAAGAGAATTTTTAAAGAAAAGTCTCTTACCTTTGATTCATCTTACTTCAAATGTGTTCAAAAGTCATGTATAAGGATATTAAAGAGTTTTATTAAATATATTAAAGAACTATATTCATATTTATAATACCTTGTATTATAATTTTATAACATCTTTCCACCCATTTATCAATAATATTTCGTTATTTTTATTGTTTAGGGTGTATTTATTTCAGGGTTTTCATGGTTAGTTAATTATTGATTTTCTTTTAAAATAGAAGAAAAACTAATAAAGTGGAATCAAATAGGTTTAATATGTTAAAATAATTTTAAATGATAGAATATATTATTTTTTTCTAATATGAGGATGTTTCATTAGATCAAATTCTAATGATTTAATTTCTTTTGGCGGTTTTTATGACCATCCCGAACTCATATCATTTTATTTAATATCATGTTTATACATTAGTTCCAGAAAATTATATAACTTATAATATGTATAATAAAATATTATTTAACCATAATAATGGTTTAACACCAACCTTTAAGGTGGTAAAAGAAAATAAAAATGCATCGTCCATGATGATGGTAAATCAACACATCATGGACAATGTTTTCATTTTTTTAGAATAAAAGAAGAAGAGGAGATGTTTTATGATAAATGTTCCATTAACATAATAACATTAAAGTATATTTAAGATAATGGAGTTATAATGTCACTTTTGATAGTGTATGTGAGGATATAGTAATAAAATAAAATAAATTGAAAAAGAAATAAAAGAAAATGAAAGAGGATTCTACCTCTTGAATTCTCTTCATTGAGATCCTCCTTAAGGAAACTTGATTTTGGAATTTTGGTGAGACTAGTAGGTCTTGGATGTGGGAAATAGGATTTTAATGGTAATTGAGAAGAAATTAATTAAGCTACAAGGCTTTGAGGTGTGATGAGAAGAGGTGGTGAGGAGTGTTATTTATTATGGAGGAGAGGGGTGTTTTCTCAGTATTTTATTCATTATTTTATTATTTTGGATCAATAATATGAATATTTTGAGAATTATAACTAAATATATTAAAATAATGAAGGATTATTCTATATTATGGTGGTTATATTATCGATGACTCAAGGAATATTTTATTTAATTTATAATGTATATATACCATAAATTACTCTTTTTCACTATTCATTAAAAATTCAACTATTTCAAAAAAAATCTCAAAAAATAACCCTAATAATTTTTTGACATATAGAATTAAAAAATGAAATCCATTTTAAGAAAATAATTTTATTAATATGAGAAAATTAATTTTTAATTTAAATCATCATTTATTTAAAAAATAACAATTTTAAAATTATAACTGATTTTATAACACTTAGAAAAATTAATTAAGGTCTCATAAAATTATATTTTAATCATAATAAAACAAAATATTAATTTATGAATCTATTTTATGAAGATAAATTTTCTTTTAATTCATTATAATAATTATAAAATTGTAAATAAAAAAATTACTTGTCACAAAAATACCAACACTTAATTTATCATTTTCAAACATTTACTTAATTATTCCATGATATAAATATATCATATTTTCACTTATAATATATATAAATTTTATTTATACTCTCATAATTAAGTTTACCATTCTATGTGTAGAGATTCCTTAATTTTTATAAATACCACTTATTTCATTATATGTTTATAATTAATTTAACTATTTAAATCCAGAATAAAAACAAGTTATTTTATAAGTACCTGGGTTGTTATAAGGTTATTATTCTAATGTCCATATTAGAATTCCAAATGGTCACATTACTATTTCAACATTCATTTTAATATTTAATAGTATATCATGGTTTTAAACTCGATGTTATGTGCAACATAAGTTATCAAATATATTAAATTTAAAAGAGACATACCATAAAATATTAGAGTGTTACAATAAGAAAATGACCAATTATTGTTTTTTGAAATATTGGAACTTATCCACACTAATATATGTTGTGGTTTTTTCGGGATTGAAAAAATGAACTTTTAGATTTTTAAATCTCTTAAACATGTGTGTAATAGTAAAAACTTGTAAAAAACAATGTATTGAAATTAAGTCATAGTAGAATGGTTTTTAAATTATTTGTGACATTTCTTAGAATACGGCACATCAATCCACCATATGTTGTGCTCATATTGAGTGAAAAATAAATTTTAAAGATATAAAAGTCTTTAAAAATGAATTTGGAAGGGTTAAAACAAATAAAATGTACCAAGATTACTATTAAATCAATGAAACACTACCAATTTTTGATTTCCCATATTTAATAAATTACACTTTATGAATCTGAGTTTTGGTTGGCTCTAGATAGCTAAAACAAATTAGTGTTTTAGAACTCCAAAACGTTCTTATAACATTCAAAAATAAAAAAACATTGCATGGATTGATGTGAAATCATATAAAAATGGTATTTAAATTTTTTTTATGTGTATGATTACATGTAACATTAATCCAGCATGTAGTGTGCTCAAAATAAGTGAAAATAAATTTGAAGATATTAAAGTCTTGAAAAACATGCATTGTGGAGTCAAAACCATGAAAACAACCTAATATTGCAATGAAATCATAAGAAAATGATAGGTGACTAATTTGGGTAATATAGAATCTGGTGTCATGTCGATCTAAGTTGTGGTTTTTTATAATGAAAAACTATACTTTTAGTATTTTAAAACTCTAAAACATGTATGTGATGGTCAAAACCTCAAAAATGACTATCAATTGACATAAAACTATATAAAAAAGGATATTTAGTTATTTTTTACTTATTTGAGAATATGTCACATTAATCTTACATGTGATGTGATTGGAATGATTGAAAATAGTTTTAAAGATATCAAATTTTTAAAAAATTCATGTCGGGGGTTCAAACTAAGAAAACGGCTTTAAATTATCATGAAATCATAGGAAAAAAATTAATTTTTTATTTTTTTAAATTTAAGAACTAACTCCACATCAATCTGAGTAGCAGCTTTCTTAGGATCTCTAAAAATTGTACTTTTAGTTTTTTTAAAACTCTAAAATGTGCATGTAAACCTTGAAAATTATTATGGATTGTTGTGAAATCATTAGAAAATAATCTCTACATTATTTTTGACATGTATGCATAAATGGAAAATCAATTTTACATGTGTTGTGCTTAGAATGAGTAAAAAGAAGTTTTAAATATATAAAATTATTGAAAAATGCATCATGAGGGGTTAAAAATAAGAAAATTACCTCGAATTATTATGAAATCATAATAAAATGGCTAGTGATTGATTTTTTATATGTAGAAATTGAAACCACATTAATAAAAAATTTATCATTCTTGTGATGGAAAAAATGAACTTTTAGTGTTTTAAAACTTTAAAACTTGTGTTTAATGGTAAAACCTTACAAAATGACCATAGATTGAGGTGAAAATATAGTAAAATGGTATTTGAATTATTTTTTAGATTTTTTATAAACTTTTATGTTAGTATAACCTATGGTGTGTTCAAAATGAGTAAATAATCCATTTTTAAAGATATCATATTCTTTAAAAACATGTTCTTGGGGCTAAAAACAAAGAAAAATACCAAATATTACCTTAAAATTATTGGAAAATTATTAATGATTTATTTTTGAAATATAATAGCTTATTTGACATCAATATTAGTTGTGGTTTTCTTGAGATGGCTAAAATTTCCTTTTAGTGTTTTGAAACTCTAAAAGAGTTGTGTAACAGTATAAACATAGAAAACAATCATGAATTGATGTTAAATCATAGGAAAATGATCTTTGAATTATTTTTAATGTGTATGAGTATAAATAACATCAATCTGATATGTGGTGTTCTAAAAATGAGGGGAAATAGTTTTAAAGATATTACTGTCTTGAAAAATGCACATTGGGGGGTCAAAACAAATCAAGATACCTTATATTTCCATAAAATCGTGGACTAATATCCAATAGTTAATTTTTGAATTCTAAGAACTGAATCTATATCAATCTGAGTTTTGGTTCTCTCAAAATGGACAAAAATGCACTTTTAGTGTTTTAAAACTCTAAAACATGGGTGTAATGGTCAAAACATATAAAATATTCATGGATTGATGTAAAATCATAGTAAAATAATCATTGAGTTATTTTTGAAATTTTAGTGAACATTTTTCAACAATATGATATGTGATGATATTGAAATGAGTGGAAAAAAATTAAAGATATCAAAGTCTTTAAAAACACACATATAGGGATCAAACCCATGAAAATGACCTTAGATTACAATGAAATTATATAACAATAACCAATGATTTATTTGGAAAATTCAATTACTAAATCCACATCAATATGTGTTGTGTGTTTCTTAGAATATCCAAAAAATGAACTTTTAGTTTTTTAAAACTATATAACATGTGTGTAATGGTCAAAACTAAGAAAACGATCATATATTTACACAAAAGAAAATTAAATGGTGTTTAGATTATTTATTTTATTTCATAAAAGATGAAACATCAATCCAATATTTGATGTTCTCAGAATTAGTGAAAAAGTAGTTTTAAAGATATTAGAGATTTGAAAAACACACATCGAGGGTCAAAACGAATCAAACAACAACATATTTCCATGAAAAAATATTCCAATGATAAATGATTTATTTTTTAAAAAAATTACTAACTCTGCATCAACTCTAGCTATGGTTTTCTCAATATTTCCAAAAAATACGCTTTTTGTGTTTTAAATCTCTAAAATGTGGGTGTAATGATCAAAACCTAGAAAATAATCACAAATCCATGTGAAAGAATAGTAAAATGGTCTTTGATTTTTTTATATTTTCAAGAAAATTGAACATCGATCTAAAGTTTACTTTGCATAGAATTAGTGGAAAAATAATTTTAATGATATCAAGGACTTTAAAAACATAGGGGTTAAAACCATGAAAATGACTACAAATTTCTATGAAATCATAGTAAAATGACTAATTATTTATCTTTGAAACTAGGTAACTAATTCCACATCAATATGAGTTTTGTTTTCTCAATATAGCCAAAAAAAGAACTCTTAGTGTTTTAGAACTTTAAAATGTGTGTGTAATGGTGAAAACATAGAAAATGATCACATGTTTCAAAGAAATAATGGGAAAATTATGTTTGAATTTTTTGTCACATTTTAGAGTATATAACATGTCAATTTTATGTGTGATGTGCTCCGAATGATTGATAATGTAGCTTTAAATATATCTAAGCCTTTAAAATGCTCTTTATGGTATCAAAACCAAGAAAATGACATTGGATTTTTGTCAAATAATAGGAAAACTACTGATTATTTATTTTTTAAATTTAGAAACTAACTCCACGTTAATACAGGTTATGATTTTCTAAATATATCTCAAAAAACTCACTTTTAGTGTTTTAAAACTCTAAAACATGTATCTATAGGTCAAAATCATAGAAAACACCCTCTGGATGATGTAGAGTCATTGGAAAAAATCACTGATATATTTGTGACATGTACGAGTAGAAATCATTTCAATCCAATATATATTATTCTTAGAATGATGGAATAGGTAGTTTTTAAAGATATAAAATTCTTTAAAAACATGAATCATGGGATCAAAACAAAGAAAACAACCTCAGATTACTATAAAATCACATGATAATGACTATAGATTAATTTTTGAAATGTAAGAACATACTTTATGTCAATCTGAGTTGTAGTTTTCTTAGGATGATTGAAAATACATATTTAATGATTTAAAAATGTGAATCATGTGTGTAATGGTACAAACCATATAAAAAGACCTCGAAATGACATGAAATCATAAGAAAATTATATGTGAATTATTTTTAATTCATAATATATAATTACATGTATTTATGACATATAATTTTCTTATGATTTCATTTCATTCCGAGGTCTTTTTATATGTGAATTATTTTTAATTCATAAGATATAATGACATGTATTTCTGACATATAATTTTCTTATGATTTCATGTCATTCTGAGGTCTTTTTATATGGTTTAAAAAGATAATAAGTTTAAAAAGATATCATATTCTTTAAAAACATGCATTGTGGGGTCAAAAAAAATAAAACAACCCTATATTATCATTAAATCTTAATATAAGGACTGTTTTTTATTTTTGAAATATAAGAGCTGACTCTATATCAATATGTGTAGCAATTTTATTGGGATGACCAACAACACATTTTCATTGTCTTAAAACTCTAAAATGAACATATAACAATCAAAACCTAGAAAATTAAAATTTATTAATGTTAAATCAAAAGAAAAATTCTTTTTAATTTTTTTTTTTTTTTGAAATGTTTGAATATACATCATATAAATTTGATGTGCGATGTGCTCGGAATGACTCAATAAAAAAATTTCAAGATATCAAATTATTTAAAAATATGAATCATAGGAACAAAACAAAGAAAACTACCTTAGGTAAATATGAAATCATACTAAAATACCCATATATTTATTTTTTTAATGTAAAAAATATCGCCACATCATCAGAGTTTCTATTTTCTCAAGATGACCAAAAACACATTTTTAGTGTTTTAATCATCTAAAATGTGTGTGTAATAGTCATGAGCATAGAAACGACCACAGAATGATGTGAAATCATTTGAAAAATGTAATTTAATTATTTTTTATGTGTATGAGTAAATGGAATTTCAATATAGTGTATATTATACACATAATTACTAAATAAGTAATTGTTGATGATATGAAATTCATTAAAAATGTATGTCGTTATGGTTCTGCGTACAGTAGAAGCACCTATTGGGTTTGGTACTAACTCAACTATTATTTGTTTTAATTAATAATACACACTCTATATGATGATAAACATCATTAAAGATGAATTTAATTGATGAAAATTGTCAAATATCACCAGAACCAAAGAGTGTATCTATCACATTAAAATTCTAATTAATTTAAAAACAATAATTACAATGGTCTTGAGATTATTTAATTAGAGAGATATTGATCATTTGAACCTCTATTCGGTTGCACCATCATTTCATCAAAGTATCCAAATAATAATCCATTTGATAGTGATCTATGTGTGATCATTTGATTACAAATCATTATTGATTTTACTTTAGGTGATAATGCAGTAATATTGATCATCTTGAGTCACTTATTTTGATCACTACACAATCCTTCAAGGATATAAGGATTAATATTTTTTTCTCTTGAGACTAGAGAGATAGGAGGGGGATTTTTTTCTCTAGGTTCATGAAATCATTATAGATAATTTTCTCTCTAAGTTTAAGAGAGTCTCTAGAGGAGATGTGTTGTTGACAACCACAACTAATCACAGTAAATGATAAAAATGACAAATTAAAGAGTTTGGTTAGAGAATAAATAATTTCACAAAGGCCCTTAATTGTTCTAATAATCCTTAGTTAACCCTACATATATTATTATTATTATTATTATTATCATCATCATTATTATTATTTCTATTTTATCAATGTATTTATGTCTCAATGATAAAATAAATATCATTCCTTAAATAAATAAATAGATATTTTTTTAAATGATATTTAATATCTCATTCTCACTAGACCTAATAACTCATTCTATGTTTTCTCATTATTATTTACCAAACCATGAATAATAAATATTATTTATTTGATAAATAAATAAATACTTATAGTATTCATGGTCTAGTGAATAAATATATGTTTTAATATACAAATCCCACATAAACATAATAGCAAAATATTTATGATTAGAAAATTATGAATAAGTATTATTTCTTAGTATAGAGATTAATATTTATCCTAATAATTAAATTCTAAGAGAATTTATTTGCAATCAATAAAAAAATTAAGTGTGTGACCGACTAAGATTCTTCTTCAATGACATTATAAAGTTTTTTGTAAAGTTTAATATCAACATCTAGTAACATATAAAGTCATACAAGATGATGAATTTAATGTTGCAACATCAATAAATGCATATGAATGCTCACTATATAATATAATCCCTTTTTCTTAATATTTCATCAAATAGGTTGCATACTCGTCTCATTAACCTATATACTTGATATATGCTTCTATAACTATATGAAATAAACCCATCCAATGCCATGGACATGGAATTTAATTTGAAAGGTCAATTTCAATTAAACTTCCAAGATATCAACTTCCATAAAAATGTAAGGGAAGAATCCTTCAATTAAACTTCCAAGATATCAACTTCCATAAAAATGTAAGGGAATAATTCTTCATTGAATTATTCATTAATAAAAAATCTCTCACGATGCACTCAACGTACCCAACTTCACCGTGAACATATATCATCATTATTTAAAAAAAATAAATCTATGTATGTGAATCATATTATGCATTAATAATAATAATAATAATAAATTCTAAGTATCATTACACAAGTTTTCAAATAGGAATATCCAACAGCATGCAAAATGTGGAATTCTTACTTGTGGGTTTGTCCTCATGATATTATATCTTAGAGATTACCAAGTGAGAACTTCAAGAGATGAATTCATATCCACTTATGAGTACTCACACCTAATAGTCTACATCATATGTGTATTATTAGATAACTCCATATGACTATAGGGAATATAGTTTAATAAAATCATCATAACATTTCAAGGTTCTCATCATATAGGGGAACTGATAATACCTTTTCAATGTGATTAATATTCCATGGCATTATCACATTAAATTTATGAAAAAGAAAAAACAATATATGATAAAGTATTTATTTATATTCAAGTCTATGTATTTATAGGTAAACTAAATTGAAAAGTACCTGGTTCTATGGAATCAACACCAAAAGTCTCCAACTTTCAATAGATCCAACAGCTAACTACTAGTTAGATCTCACATGTTAAACATGTTTATACTGAGTATGGATATAGGTGATGGGACTACCACATTTTCCAAAGAAAGGGTCTTTATTCCACCCAATCTTTATTGAAAATATTCTTACCATGACCTCACTATATTTTATAAAATATTTTAAGAAGTAATATACCCAAGTATAAAATTCT
The DNA here is from genome assembly GCA_963277665.1 of Viscum album. NCBI lineage: Eukaryota > Viridiplantae > Streptophyta > Magnoliopsida > Santalales > Viscaceae > Viscum > Viscum album. Next base: position 1,610,662,716 of record OY728140.1, read on the forward strand.
TGTACCCTTTTCAAATATATAAAATCTTAGATAATACCACAATAATGATTTATCATAATAATGATAATACTTTTAAAATTTTGGTATAACCAAAAATTGAAAAAATGATTACTAAACGAATTATTAATCTATATCATAATCCAAAATATACTTGGTTACTATAGATATAGAAACCATAGGTTGTAGTAATTTTTTCTTATTAATTATTTATCCCCACTATGATCTTTGATCATAAATTTTTCTAATGGCCTGAAGGCCTTATATTTTTTTTGTTTTATTTCTAAATAATTATCTTTTTAATTGGTTTTATATGGAACCATTACATGGCTCTAAATCCTAGTGGAACAAGGCCCTTATATAGCCCATAGTCCCAAAGCATAAGGCCATTACATGACCCGAAGGATAAAGCCCAATACCTCAAACTAAAGAATCCCTTTTATTTATCTTATACATCCATCGCCCCAGTTTTTAGTCATAAATTCACAATTTTGGTTATCCATCACTTCCTCACCTTCATGGGATCACTAACTGGTGTGTTTTAGCCACTTTGTAGAACCCCAACCTGTCTTTCCACTCGTATAATGCTCAGGGTCAATGTTCCACTAGACATTAAGTGTGCCTCCCTATACGCCAAGGATCCTAACTAGTAGAGAGGGTGTAAATATGTGATAGTCGGGAGAATATACCCTATGGTGATGATAATAGTAATGGTCTATATAAATATAAATTAGTGGAAAAAAGAACAATAGACAACTGGACAAGTAACCCACCCATAGAGGAATCACATATAATAGCATCAGTAATAATCAAAAACTCAAAAATAAACCTTTTGTACAAAAAAATCATAATATATGATTTATAACTAAGACTTAATACATATCAGGCCATACAAGAAAATAATCAAAAAGGGTCTCCAATGACCAACAACCAGTACATACATATAGTAAGCATGATAATAAAAAAAGTAGGATATAAAAGATAAACTCGAGCTGATATAAGAACCTCCAAGGTCCCTTTCCATATATCCCATGCTAATAGACCAATATAATCACTAAGGTCCAGCTCCTGAGCCAAAACATTTACTTGATCGCAGAAGCATAAAATCTACAAGTATCCCGAAGGGCCGATGTAGGATGTTTGTATAACCTCAGTAGGCCACCACCAACATGTTCATATCTTAAATTTGTGATAAAGCAGGTGTATACCAAATATAAATAAAAAAATAATCCTATATATATAATTTTATTTCCTTGTTCTCAACAGTCATAAGGAAGAAATCACCTGCTTTTTCCATCCTCAGTATAACTGTAGCAGAGAGTATCCTTAGCATAAATCCTAATGCATCCCTTGGTGAAAATAAACCCAATCGAACCCTCAAGTTCCACCTCCAAAGAATAATATGTCATTGATGAAAAATGACACCTCATATACAAATCAATAACCAATGTCCTAAAGGTATGCCCAAGAAAAAGTGCCTTCTCCCTTGGACCTTATCTCAAAATAATCCTTGTCAACATGAATCTCGACATTCTGAGGCACAGTGATGTCTATCCTCCAAAATAATAACATGTTCAGGTCAATAGCTGACATCCCAAAGAATGGAGATATCCATCCTCCCATATAATCCTCGCCAACGGCCTCAATATATGGTGAGAATGAACCCCAAAATGATGGTCTAAACACCATAAACTTATGGAACCTCACCATCCATGTGGAATTTATGGAAAGCACCTCCAACTATACTGGTGGTCAACACCACCTTAATCTTCATATAATAGTGGCCTTTACCCACATGAGTGGTCAACACCACTTTATCATCTGAGTCTTCTCTATGTGAACACGACTCGAAATGGTGTTTTGGTCAATCATGGTGAGAGTAAATAACTAACCATTGTACCTAAGATAAATCATCCCAGAACCTCATGACCATGTGATCATGTCACTCAATCTGATGGTCACCACTATCCAATATCACATAGGCCATGCCTACAACCTAATGACATCATTACCTTGATCTGATGACCATGTCTCCCAACCAATGATCAAAATCACTCAAAGTATTTGGGTCAAGCCCAACCTGGCGACCAATATCACCTCAAGTCAGGTGTTCATCACCATATCAATCCTTAGGTCACACCCATCATGTTATAATGGAACCATCACGAGTAATACATATAATTTAATTAAATTTAATAATAAAAACCACCCTGGCCTATTCTACCCAAGGTCTAAAGCCTCTAACCATTCATATACCATATGTAAACACGGAGGATAATTCCCATAGGAAACTCATAAGGTCAATTTTATTAATTAAAAGAAAACCATTTAATTTATAGGGTCTCCCTTAGACTACCCAATGGAAATATCAAGAATGCAACCCCAAAACACCTGAAATTTCATTGAGATAGATAATTAACACCTACCACATATTGGTTAATGCTCTCACATATGATCTCAGCATATAACTCAATCCAATTTAGAAGAAATTGGCATTTTAGACAAACTCCCTAAAAATAGAGTAAAATGGCTAGCATGGATTTAGTACACCATATAGAGATAGCAATTAAGAAAGAAAGAAAATGGAATGAATCACTCATTGATGTGGTTCCAATGCTTCTGACAGAAGATGGATAAGATCTCGGATGAGGTGTGTAGCTCAACACCTAAGGAGGAGGAGGAGAGGTCTCTCCATTATTGTGCATGCGGGTTGAGAAGAAAATAGGAGGAGTAAAGGATAAATAGGAGGGAGGTGAATGGTAATTTTTTCCATTTGATGAGGTTTATAGTAAGATCACATGTTTTGGCTAACCATGTGACACCCACTATCCAAAGGGACCACATCAAATTCTTTTCACGCACAGTTTTCCAAACCATGTATAAACCATACATAAACCTCAGCTAAAAACTACAGAACATCTATATAGATTTTCACCCCCTCCCACACGGTCTAAAAAACTATGCTCAGAGGCCAAGTAGGGCCACACGGTTTCTCTTGGGAGCCACATGGTTTGTCCCAACTATGTTCCCCAGTCTGTACACCCATCAATGTTTGGTATTTCATCATCTGACGCACCCAAAACCCACTCAAAACCATGATGCACTTTATGAGAATATAAATCCATCTAAAAATTCCTTTTTTTCTAGGAAACAATTGGAATTAAGTTCCAATAAACAAAAAAGAGTTTTCCAGCTGATGAAACTCCCAAAAAATCAAACGAGTTGAGGATTTAGACACACTGCAAAAACTAGGGATGTTACAATATCCCCACCATAACATAGCTCATCCCCGAGCTAAAAAACATTACCCATATATGGTACCAAACATACTCATGTAGATCAAAAAACCTGGTCTACCTCAGTCAAAAGGTCATATGTAAAATCTCTCAATGTGCTCCATACATAAGGAGTTACCTACCCTGGTCATTTCTCGGCCCAAAAATCAATATAAACTAATGGTCCACTGACCATCCATGGACTCAAAAGTACTCTCATGATGCATCATCACATATTCACCTCATTAGCTTCTCCCATCATACCCATTTCACATATTAATCTCATCAAGTACCACATCTCATCAAATATTTCCCCATGCCCATGTTTCACATCGTACCTATGAGGTCCTGCATCTCATCAGATGCCAAATATTATTCTCATTTCCCTACACCACACATAGAGCATGCATTGCACCAATGCCTATTTTCCAATACACCTCTAAGAAATATGCATCGTTTTGATGCCCAAATGGCAATGAACCTCAAAGAAACTAGCATCGTTTCTATTCCTAGATTCTAACGCACCTCAAGTAATCCCACATTGCATCGATGCCCAAATTCCAATGAACCAAAAATAAAATACTCATCTATCGATGCTAATAGTTAATATAGGTGCCAAGAACCTCATATATATATATATATATATATATCATGCATCTGAGTCAATTCCAACCTACTAACCAGCATCTGGTTAGTCCAAAACAAACATGTGCACCTTGTGCACCCAAAACCATACATGCCTAAAGAAAGTTTCATTCCAAAATAAAACACATGTTGACACCCATTGAGTACCTATAACCATCATTGGCTCACCATCCTACTCTGACCCTAGAAGCTCAATAGCATGCACCTATCCTGAAGCCCTACTACCTGAATCCTAGACTCCCTATGGTGTTGTACCATCCACTGGCCACTGACCCTGCTTCTAGGTCCCGCTATCTTTTCCACAGCCTCCGCGTGTAGCAAAATCCTGGTTATCATCTCCTGGTATCGCTCTCGATCCAACCTCATAACCCTAAGTCTTCCCTGGTCCCTAACTTTTGGGTATCCAATAATTCCTCCTATTTAATCTCTCAAGATGATTGACTCTCAGAACTCCTTAGGTTCCTGATCACACTGCGCCCACACATGACTCGGCTTCCTACACTAGTATCACACCATCGATGACCCACACCTCGATGGTCTACTCGAGTCTCTAGCATGAACACCCTACTGATACTCCTCTCGGCCTTGCTTCCTACTATCGAAAGCATCACTGCTAAAATATCCTGAATTTGTCCCCTATATCGAATAAGACTGGTCTGTAAAATTTACCTCGGCTATCAATTCATGATTTATAGCCTATGATAATGAGTCCAACCTGAATATATTTTCATTTAACCTAATCTCATGTAATAAACCATCCTAAAAATAACTCTCCCTCAAGGTGTCATCACCCACCATACTAGGTGTGAAACAAGACAGCTCTTTAAAGGTAACTATATAGTCCATCAAGGAAATTTATCCCTACATGAGGCTCAAGAACTTCTGAGCTCTCTCTACCCTCAGCATCTCTAAGAATAATTTCTTGAAGAACCTAGACTCAAATATTTGCATGATAGTCCCTCATGTATACCTATCTAAACATTCACATACCACCATTACTTTTTCAGTACTCTAGGTATTTACATAGTCAACATCACCCTGTACCCTTGGGGTGTCTCAAGATTATCAAATATGGTCTCTATAAACTCTATCCAATTCTCAGCAGCCTATGGTCCACACTCACCTTGAAATAATGTTGGGTGCTACAACTGAAACTTTTGAGTAAAATATACCATCAAAGGATCATATCCCTAAGATACCCTATCAAAACCCTAAATAAAACACACAAGGATCACCTTGAGCTTCTCACCAAGACACGGTCTAAAATATGTCAAATCCGGTAGTTTCTTTGACTACACTAGATCATATACCTGATCTTGTACCCACAGCTCATGCTCAGCCTAACCCTTCGGGGCCTCATGCCAACCCTCAGGGGTCTCAACCTATGAACACTCCTACGGAACCAAATCACCACCCGCCTAACGCTCCATCAGAATCAATCCTGGTGGGAACCCACTGAATACCAATAACATGGTCAAATAGACATAATATATATATATATATAATTCAGATAGTTAAAGTAGTAATAGGTAGTGCAACCTCACTAAATTTACTCTCCCCCATCGCAACTATGTCACACGACATTTGTCCTATTGGCCCCTTACCCACCCACATTAGATCTAGATATCACATGTAAATTTGACGTAGCTGATTAATATTTCACTAAACCTTATAATTAGGGAAAGAATGTTTAACTTCTTTGTTTACATTTTAAATAACTCACCCCATATGCCTCGGGACATGCCCATCCGGATGAACCATGTTGCATCAATCTGAAAACCATGTCGCCCAACCTGGTGATCAACATCACCCCATGTCATCATCTCTTCCCACTCCTATAAGAGACAATACCATACATTCATATATATCACATGTCATATCACATCACATACATATTTCATTAGAACCCCATGTCTAGGTTGGCTGAGTAAAATTCCACCAAAGAAGACTTAGAAAGAAAACATATTTTATCTTCCTTTGTTGACACTCTAAACAACCCAACCCCTCTTACCACAAACCAGGTTCCCAATGGAAATCACAAAAAAAAATTATCACAGGCACATATGCATATTCATAAAAAAACATATCTTCCTAACCATAAAGCATAACAATCACCACTTGACATATTGGGAAAAGGGTCCATATCACCTCACTTACCATACCAGGCTAAGTATACATATCATAACAGATAAAAATCACACCCAAGTGCACCAATAAAGGTTGAAATTATATCAACTGTAAAAAGATTAAAGTAGAACAGCAATTCCCACTTTTGGTGACTTGGTATGTCCCCCATAAATAGGGATGAAGGCACCCAAACATGAGTTCTATACCCAGTTATGATAATATCCTAATTTTCATTCTATCGTATAAAAAATATTAAGACCCAAAAGAGGTAAAATAAACTCCTTTCATACCATTTTTAGTTCCTTGACCCGTCTTTCCACCCAAACAGTGCTAAGGTTCAGTGTTTCACTAGGCCTTAAGCATGGATCCTCATACCCAAAAGGTTTATGACTAGAAGTGAGGGTGTAAAGAGGTGATATTGGGGATAATATACCCTCCAGTTATGATAATAATAATGGTCTATATAAAAATAAATAAGTTAAAGAAAGTCCAATAGACAACTAGACCAATAACCCACCCATGGTGGAAACACATACAACAGTGGTAGTAGTAATCAAAAACTCAAAAATAAACCATTTTAAAAAATAATCATCACAATATACCATTTATAACTAAATATTCATATAAATCAGGTTACACATGAAAATAATCAAAAAGGGTCGTATGTGGTTGACCTCTAGTATATACATATAATAAGAATGATGATAAAAAGGATATAAGGAAAATAAAAACTCCAGCTGATGTAAGAACCTCCAAGGTCCCTTTCTATACATCCCATGCTAACACCCCAACATGATCACTAAGGTCCATATCCTAATCTAGAACCTTTACCTGATCATAGAAGCATAAAACCTACATGCATCTCAAAGGGCCCATACGGTGTGAGAATAATCTCAGTAGGCCACCACTAATGTTTTCTTGTCTTACATCTATGAAAAATTAGGTGTATACTAAAAATAAATAAAAAAGAAAATCATATATATATATAACCTTCTTACTATGTTCTGAATATCCACAAGGAACCAATCACCTTCTTTGTCCATCGCTAGTATAACTATAGCGGAGAGGATCCTTAGCAAAAATCCCAAGGCATCCTCTAGTGAAAATAAACCTAGGTGAACCCTTGAGTCCCACCTCCAAAGGATAACCTAGCACCTCATTCCAATTGACACCTCATGTCCAAATCAATAAGAAACATCCCAAATGAATTCCCAAGAAAAAGTACCTGGTTCTATGAACCTCGTCTCATAATAATCCTTATCGTCACAAAGCCTAATGTCCATAGGTACAGTGATGTCTATCCTCCAAAATAATAACACCATCGGCTCAACTGTCAATGTCCCAAGGAATGGTGATATCCTTCATCCCACATAACCTCTACCAATAGAATCAATATATATCTATACACAACCCCTAAATGATAGTATCAACACCATTAAATGATGGATCCACACCATCCATGGGGATTTCTATGGAAAGAAAATCCAACTATACTGGTGTTCAACACCACCCTAAGCCGCATATAACAAAGGAATATACCCACATGAGTGGTCAAAGCCACCTCATTATATGATTCATATTTATGTGAACACGACACCAAATGATGTGTTGACCAATCATGGTGAGAGTTAATCACCAACTATTGTACCTAAGCCACATCAACCCGACACCTGGTTCCCCTACGACTGTGTCTCTAAATCTAATGGTCAATGCCATCCAATATCACACGGTCCATGCCCAGAACCTAAATACCTTATAGAATTAATCCAATGACCACATCTCCCAACTGATTATCAATATCACTCAAAGTATCTAGTTCAATCCCAACCTAATGACCAATGTCACCTAAATCCAGGTGGTCATCACCATCTCAATCCTCTGGTCGCAGCCATCACGTTCCCATGGAACCATCACAAGCAATATAAATAATTCAATTCAATGTAATAAGAGAAACCACCCCTTCATAATCTTTCCAAGGTTTTATTCCCCTCTTTAGGATTAAACCATTTGTAAATGTAGAGGATAAATCCTATAGGCTTCTCAAAAGGTTAATTTAATTAATTAAAATACAACCATTTAATTTATAAGGTCTTCCTCAGACAACCCAATGGAATGATAAATAATTCACCCTTTAAACACTTTAAATTTCATGGAGAAATATAAGTACCACCAAAAAATTTTGGTAGACGTTCACACATCTGATCTCAGCCTCTAACTTGAGCTGATTTGGCATTTTAGACATACACCAAAAAAATGGGTAAAATGGATTGCACGGATTTAGCACACCATATGGAGGTATAAAATAAGAAATGAATCATGATGAATGAATAAATCACCAACATGGTTCCAAGGAACTTAATGGTTAATATTTTGGAGCTCAGATGAGGTGTGTATCTCAACACCTATGGAGGAGGATGAGAGGGATCTCCTTTATTGTGAGCACAGGTGGAGAAAAAAAGAGGAGGGATAAAAGATAAATAGGAGGGAGGGAAATTTTAATTTTTCCTATATAATTATAATAACATTTTGATCTCACAAATTGGCTAACCATGGGCCAATTTTTCAACACCCACTATCCAAAGGGACCACCTCACACGGTTGTCCCGAACAGTTTTCCAAACCGTGTGCAAACTATGCGTGACTATCTGCTAAAAATAGTAGAATGGATATATAGTAATTCAACCCCTCCCATTATGTTTTTCAAACCATTACCATTGTCCATGGACGGCCACATAGATTTTCCTAGGAGCCACATGGTTTCTCCAAACCATTCACCCCAGTCATCACACCATTAAAAGTTTCAAATTTCAGCCTCTGACTCGCATAAAACCCACTCAAAACTCCAAGGCACTTTTCTAGAATCTAAAAAATATATAAAAAAGGACTTGGGTCAAAGAAAATCTCAAAAATAAGTTTTTATAAATAATAAATATTTTTCTAGGTCACCAAAACTCCCAAAAAATAAAATGAGTAAAGGATTTTATCCCACTCTAAAAACCTAGGATGTTACACGCTACATGATGAAACATTCATGTCCAACTAATCATATAGCCTCACCTTTCCCTTATATTTCTCCACCAATTAGAAACTATGTAAATACCTCGAACCTAGTATCCCAAAGTCGGTGGTTTCTTTATTACATTGGCATTATATATAAGGAATCATATCTCAAAGGACAGAATAGTTTAGTTTTTTTGGAAAATAGATAGATACTTCAAATTCGCATTACATTTTAAAACATAAAATACACAAAAAAAATTATTTTATAAAACCATTATTCCCTTTATCATATCCCTTCATATTAAACATAACATATATCTTGGAATCCTAGGAATTGAAACATAATAATGGGATGAGGTCAAATGCATAGTAAGGGTATGCGTATAGCATAACTATCATGAATAAATAATATTATTATATATAGAAAGGTAAATAACTGAAATACATGCCACTTAATAAATTACATGATTATAATATGACAGGGATGAATGATGATCAAATAATTCCATATAAATAATCGCATGTTCTTGAAACTTAACCATGGATATTATAACTAATCAAATAATCACGTAGAAAATCAATAACTAATCTCATAATAAGAAAATTAATAATTACATACATCATAACTATACTATAAAGGCCTCATTACAAGGAATATTATATAAATAGGCAAGGCCTTGGCCAAAAACCTAAGCTAGTTTGTCTCATGAGAACTACTAATGCATCAATAAGCTATAGTTGGCCCCTCTTATCACTTACTAAGTCCAATGCATTCCTCATATGAAAGGGGTGAAACATAATCAACATAAAAATTCATATTGGAAAAAAATAGAATATGAAATGTTAATACATTTCCAAATAAATAAACATAATCATAAACTATTCATAGTGACATGGATAATGGTATCAGAATAGAACATCCTAGTCAATTGATCATAAACTATCCAAATAAATAATTTGGATGGTATAATTACAATATATTTCCAATGGATCATGGGTTAAAATGTTGTTTGTTTTCATTGATGAATATAAATACCATAAAAATTGCATTAAAAATATTCCTGAGGAAAATATCCTTTTCATTTTTAAAATCACCTATTAAAACTAAAAGTTCACAAAAAATTTTGAAACTAATTTTATTTGAAAATAACACTGAAAATTTTTAAAATAATATTTAAAACATTTAGTATACATGATGGTGAGAAATTTTTTACATGTCGTATAAGTTAAAAAAAGATTCTTTTTCTATTTTTGGTAAAATCCAAACGGGCCTTGTTTGGAAAATGGAATAAATATTCCTTTCAAAACATTTTTTAAAAGTTAAAACATGGGTAAAAATGTATTTAATAAATAATATATTGAATTTTATAAATATTTTTTAGAACGTTTTTAGAAAACATGTATTTTGATGAAAAATGTTTTTTGACCAAAGAGAGAAATAAAGATGGATTTTATTAAAAACATTTTCTCAGTCATTTTAAGTACCAAAAAGAGGGAAAATGGGTAATATTACTTTAAAATTTTCATGAATAAATAGATAAGAATAGATTATATTAATTTTAAAATATAAAGATAAAATAATTCCCCCAAGATAGATTTAAACATAAATAATCATGAATAATGATGAGATGTGGAATAAAACCCTACCACTTTCATAACTTTTGAATCGTAAGACCAATGAATAAACATAACTTCAAATGAAACATTATAAAAATTAATAAAAATATAATCATGATATGACATATAAAAAGGTATTTTATATAGACTATGCAAATTAATAAATGGTGAATATTGCATATGTATCATAGAAGTAAAAGCGAGAGGAGAAACTCTTACCTTAGATCTGATTTCATTATTACATGTCCATAATTATTTTATATTAAATATATATTTATTATAAATATAATATATAACCATACTCATATATTTCATACCATATATAATTTACTTATAGTCTTTTATGGCCTGTTTATTAACAATTATTTGTTAAAATCACAATTTTGGATAATAATTTCTCTATTTTTCACATATGTTTTCATTCAGTAATTTCATTCCTTTTATATTGGTCAGGATTAAATAATATACATAATGTTAAATATGATAAAAATATAATATATATTCATTATATATGTATTTATAGTATTCTATAAAGTTTAGGGATAGAAAATGGATTATATAGTTCATGGAGACTGTAGGTCGTACATACGCATAAATGTTGTTCCAAATTTTTTCAATATATATAATTAAAGGGAAATAAATATTAAATAAATATTAAAAAACATTATTATGTCATATATATATATAATTTATATTAATAAAATAAATCCCCATTACCATCCATGTAAAAATAAAATGAAAAAAATTTCACATCACTACGTGGAGGCAGTAGTCCACACGTACGCATAAGCGACATTATTATTTTCCAACAGATTGGAAGGTAAGAAGTTAGATGTGGTATAGTATTTATATAAATTTTTTTTAGTTTATAAATATAACATATATTCATTAAATTTATCCTTACTACCTTCCATGTAAATAGTAAGAAAAAAATGAATCACATCGCTTCGTGAGGCAGTAGTCTGTCATACACACAAGTGACGTTATCATATACCCCATGGAATAGAAAGTAAAAAGTTATATGTGATATCGTAATTATTTAAGTATAATAATTTCATAAATATTATATAAATATTTTAAATATATCAATATATCCATCCTTTAAATGTGGTGATGGAAAACAAATTACATTGGTTCTCGAGGCGGTAGTTCGTCCTACAAACGATCGACGGTTCGATTTTCCATTTTATGGAATTAGGGATGGATATATGTTATTAAATTAAAATAATAATATATCATTATATATGGTATAATATTTTTATTATAATATCATATTTTAATATTATTTTAAGGATGTGGAAGAAGAAATAAAACAAATACGCATGTTTAAGAAATTGAACTCTTCTTCAGAGAACCTCTTTTGTTTTATAACTAAAGCCTTAATATAAAGCATTCCTAATCTAAATAATTCCTCTAATATGTGTGGAGGTAATTAAGTAATCTATTTGGGTATATATTGGATAAAACTAATGTTTTTGTAAGTGTTAATTGGTGAGGATATGGGGTGGCCTTTTATTAGTGGGGGAGAGGACACACATGGAATTTTTTAGAAGATAAAGTGATACCCACGTTTTTCTCATTAAAATGACCTAAAAATGATTTATTATCAAATATTAAAGGCTAAAAGGTCTAAATATATCCATAAAATGTGTTTTTTACAAATTTTATGTCATTTTTAACCTCTATCTTCCTAGTTGAACCCCCTGATAAACCTGTTTTCACCTTAATTGCAGTAATTAAGTTTTACTATTTTCACAATTAATTATGGTAAAAAAATAATTTGAAATTATAAGATAATATAAATTATTATTATTCCAAATATGGAATAAATTTTTCAAAAATCAATTTTCAAAAGTGGAAGAATTCAATTTAAAATTAAACCAGTAGACGCGTTGAAAAAACGGTTTTTCTAAAAAAACATTTTTAAAAGATAAAAATGTTTTTAGATAAAAATTTAAAATAAAATTGATTAAAATGAACTAAATTAGTTAAATTTTAATATAATTGAACTAATTTTTACATTAAACGAATTGAAAATATAATTTAACTTTGTAAATAATTTAAACAAAAGGGAATTTTTCAAATAAAAATCAGTATTTTTAACTATTCATTGAAAAATTGATTGTTTCATAAAATTATCAAAAAAAACTCAAAGATAATTTTGAATTTTAGATTTCATAAATTATGTTAAATTTTTAAAATCAATTTTATAAAATTGGTAAAAATAATTTTAAATTGTGTGCACAAAGTCCGACTAAACCGCCTTTTAGAAAAATACAATTTTTCAAAAAACATTTATTTTTATTTCAAATGGTTATTATTTTATTTATAATGAATATATAACCATTTAATTTATTAATTCATGTGTAAAACATAAAATATTTATAATCTATTTATTCTTATTCATGCCCTCCAACTTAAAAACAAGGTTATAACAGTCTTTTTTAAATAATAATATTAATAGTATTTCGCGGTTTGTTAAAAACTAGTGTTGCGTGTTATGAAAGCTGTCAAAAAAATTGAATTTATTAAAAAGAAATATATTGTAAAGTCTCTAGGTGTTATGTTATACCCCCTTAAATAAATTTTTCACTCACAGTTTAATATTGATCTTAGTAATCAAGTATTTTACATTTAAAAATAACTTTGTTGGAAACTCACACTGTAAAAAGGGTTAATAAAACATATCCTTGATAATATATAAAGGGAAGTGAAAATTTCAACTATAATTATATGTACTAGGTCTCCAAATAGGATAAAATTTGTGAAAAATGAAGTTATGGACATGGAATAAAATCATAAATAAATATGGAGAGTGATAGAGATCATTGATCACAAGAAAGTGAATGATATAAAAAAAATTAACAATCATAAATCCATAAATATGTAATGTAAATGAAGGTATTAGGATACCATTTTAATTTCAATATCATTTCCTAAAGTTTAGGGATCCTTTTACCATCTATACTTTGAAAATATGGAAATATACTTACTTTATATCTTTCTATTTCATAAGAACAATTTCATCCCTTGGTTGTTCTTTGATCAATTTCCACTTCATCTCTTACTACAAGAAATAAATATCCAAAAAGGAATTTTTTTTCTTAAAGTACTAAAATAAAATTTTAATGGATCATAAAATCCTTTAAATAATGATAATAAACTCCTCATATCTTCAATAAAAACAAAATGGATAGCATAATTTAACCAATATAATACATTAATATCTAAACATCAACAGTAAGAACTATAAGTTAAACTTAATCCATTTCATAAATATTTAACCTTAAGGCTAATCTAATATACATCTGACCAAATTCAAAGTCCAAAAATATAGAAGTAAGGTCACTGAATCAACATTATATTCTCTAGACTATATAAATTGTTTGTTAATGTAACAATCCAAATATGTAAATACCTTGATCACTATAAAACCATAATAAAAAATTCATACTTCCAAAAAATATTTTTCTCTTAATTCCATAAATAAAATCTCAAATTATCAAATTTATTCCATAATTCCAAAAATTCAGTAAACTCTAGAAAATATAACACAAAACATCAAATCCCTAATGAATTTTAAAGTCACCAATATTGTCCCATAAAAATATATTTATCATTATTATCTCAACATCAAACACATGTTATTGGTTATCTTCCCTCAATCATTTTCTTTACAAAAAGAACAAATTACCATTAAGTCACTTTTCTTTGTACCATTCAGCATGTGTCTTCAAATCATTATATAAAAATCATTATAGTGAAATAATTATATGATTTATGATTCTTATAATGAGAATATAATTGATAAAAAACTTCTACAATAAAATTCTTGAATCTAAAAACACAAGCACATTAATCATTCCATATCATTCTTAAACAATTAATTATGTTTTACCATATTATTCCTTAATACTTCCTTCCTTTATTATGTAATTGTTAGTCTCTTCATCATTAGTAGTATAACCATTCCTCTTGCAACCTTCCTAATTATCTTTACTACATTTCCCCATACCACATTGATTTTCATAATGCCAATAATTTACACATCTAAATCATTTAATTGTTGATGATACCCTAGGGAGACTATTATTATCATCCATTGAATTAACCTAAATTTTTAATTTTCCTCAGAAATTAATTTCTTTGTATCCTTCTTTTCCACAAAACTTCTTCCCATTCCTCTATGATATTTACTTGGGTGTTTTTTCCAACATTATTAACATATAAAAAAGTTAATATTCTTTCCCCCATGGTCTCCACCACCCGAGATCTTAGAGAACTCTATCCTCCACTTATTTGGTTAGTCTGATGGTTTTTTAATGTGAAAGTTGTTAATCATGTATCATGATATCTTATTTGTAATAATAAAAATATAATTCACTCCAGTCATCATACCATTTGGTTTCTCATTAACACATTGTCTATCACATTCAATGTTATCTCAATTCCTTCTAGTTCCCACCATTGACTAAAACCAAAAGGCATACTGTAAGAAAAAATAATCATAATGGGAAACCACATAATCATGAAAACAAATTATAGTATGTCTAAATTATAACACCTTATTTTCAATCAAATACACCTTAGGCTTAATCTTAGTCCATTCATGGTCATTATCTATTCAAATACTTTATAACGGTTTTTAAATAAAATCTGAATTAACCAAATAATATCCTAAAAGAGTGTTGTTAGGTCCACTAGCCAAGATACCCTAATAGGGGGCATGAATCAGGGCATGAAAAATTAAAACAATTGTCCCTTTTGATCTTTTTTTGTTGTTAGAAAAAATTCTCTTCTCTATCTTCTTCTCATTGTAGAGTATGAATAAATCTTAAAGCTTTCACAGGACATAGAAATTTTACTTGGTTCATCCTCACTGGGCTACTTCCAAGTAGAATACATAGGTGATTTGTTGATGTACCAAATCCACTATAAGAACACTGTTGTTTACAAGTTTGAAGTGGACTCTCAATACATCCTGGTTTACAACCATTCACAATTTGAGAACTCACTACTCTCTCAACTAAAGTGAGTTCATTGCTTCTTCATAAGATCAACTCACAACTAAATGACTTGTAGGTCCCTTAATTATCACAAATGAATGAATCTTCTTCTGTATGTAGATTATCTTTTGAAGTTCCACTTTCATTCACCAATGAATACCCCTTTACTATAGGTGTACTGGGAAATCTTCCAACTTTCGCGCAACCCTATAATGATTGGCGCACTTCTCCAAGCCTGGTGCTCAAGTGTCACTAAACCACTTGCACAAAACTCCCTTATTCAACTCAAAAATTGGTAGATTCACACTCTTTCATGCTCAAACCAATATTAGAATGCAACTATCAAATGGCGTGAAGCTTATGAATAACTTTATACTTGCATGCCCAAACCACCACTTGCATGCCCAAACCTACTTGCGCGATTGGAACTAGAATTTTCTCTAAGTGTTGAGCTTCATGTAAAATGAGGAGGGGTATCCCTCTATTTATAGGCATTTTGGGCACCTGGATCACTACATGTAGTTTTCCTCCTGGCGCCCAAATCAAGACGCCTAAGCCTTTGTCGCCCTAGTCCACTTGCACGCCCAAACCAAAATTTGGGAGCCCCTCTTTCCTTTTCCATATTTTGATGTTCTAATTTTGAAAAACATATAGAGCATAAATTTCAAAGCCTCTAAGAAACTGGTGCTCAATTCCCTTTTCCAAAAACAATTTTCTCCATTTGTCGATTTTGAGGCCCAAAAATTTGGCAAACACTAGAAATTGGCACCACCTTGTATCTAATCTTTTTATACCGCCTTCAGATCGTTCATTCCTTTGTTGAGGTTCTTCTGTCAATCATGGATTTTCAACAAGATCTCTTAAACTCAAAAACTCGCCATTTAAACCCCCTTTGTCAACAAATTGAACATTGTGGTCTTCTATTTCAACAAACACAACATGGAGTCCCTCTTTTTCAAAAAAAAATCACCTCAAAAATGATTCAAAGATACATTGAGGGATTTTTTCAAAAAAATTGTCAAACCAAGTGTGCATTAAGTCTCATTTTTTATTTACTACGTAATGCCCGGGTCAACACCAACATTCCTTTTCAAGAGTTATTACTTCTAGGCACATCTGTGTTGGAACCATGTCTACTTTTAGTATCTAAAAAGGGATGTATTGCTAGGAAAAACGACATAATTTCTTCCTTGCTAAAACTTTAGGATGTTATTATAAGATTATCCTCAATGTGAATCATAGTCTTATATTCTATAATATATATTTTCCTAAATATAGTTCCCAAGGTTTCCTCTAAACTTCCTCTAATAGAAACTGTAAATACCCAGACCCTAATAGCCCAGATTCAATTATTTATTTATTACATTAGCACTAGATACATGGAATCACATCCAAAAGGATCGAATAGTTTAGTATATTTATAAAACTAGATACATACCTGAAATTACCATTAAATTTTAAAAAATAAAATATAAAATGTGTTTTCTTTGATAACACCATTATTTCCTTTAGCATATCCCTTCATATCAATCATAACATAAATCATGGAATCCTAGGGAATAAAATATAATAAATGGGTTATATCAAATTCTTAGTAAGGGTATTTTTACATTGGAAGATATCATGGATAAATAATCATATTCAATATGTAAAGGTAAATAATTTAAACGCATTCCATTTAATGAATTTCTTGAGCATAATATGGCAGGAATAAATGATTATCAAATAATTCCAAATAGATAATCACATGAGCTTGAAACATAACCATTAATATTATAACTAATATAATAATAATATGTAACATAAATAACAAATCTTATAATTAGTAAATACATAATTGTGTACATCATAACCATACCATCAAGGCCTTGTTCCATGAAATCTTACATAAATGGGTAAGGCCTCAGCCCAAAACCCAAGCTAGTTTGTCTCATTGGACCTACCAATGCATTGAGTGGCTAGATCAATCCCCACCCATCACTTACTAAATCCAATTAATTCTTTATATAAAATTTGTGAAACACAATAAACATAAAAAAATTTATTGGAAAAACTAGCATACAAAAAGTCAATACTTTCCCTAATCAATTAACATAATCCTAAACCATTCATAGTATTGTGGTGAATGGTATTAAGATAGTACATCACTATCAACTGGTCATAAATGATATAGAGAAATAATTAGTTTTCTATTATTGTAGTATATTACTAATAGATCATAAGGTAAAATGAGGATTTTGTCATTGATGAATAAAATTACCATAAAAATTACTTTAAAAATATTCTTGAGGAAAATATCCTTTTCATTTAAAAATTACATTTTAAAAATAAAAGTTCACAAAACATTTTGGAAATAATTTTCTTTGAAAATAAAATTTTAAACATGTAAAATAATCTTTAAACATTGATTGGTCAATACATCAGTAAATTATGTACATGTCATATAGGTTAAAAATGATTCCTTTCACATTTTTTGTAAATGCCAAACGGACATTGTTTGGAAAAGGAAATGAAGATTCCATTCAAAAAATTATGAAAAAATTAAAACATGGGTAAAAATTTATTTAATAAATCATTTGGATAGTGTTAAAAAGATGAAAAAAAATTAAAAAACATGAATTTTGAAGAAAAATGAGTTTAGACCAAAGAGAGAAATAAAGTTGGATTTTCTTAAAAACATTTTCTCAATAATTTTAAGCACTAAAGAGAGAAAAAATCATACTATTACTTTAAAATTATCATTAATAACAATAGGAGAATAAAAATATTAACTTTAAGATATAAATTTCAAATTATTCCCCCAAGGGAGACTTAAACATAAACAATCCCAAATAATTATATTGTGAAATAAACCCTTACCACTTTTGTTACTTTTGAATCATAAGCCCCAAAAAATAAATAAAATCAAATGAAACTTTAAATAACAAGAATATAAATATATTCTTGATATAATATATCGACATGGGGGGTATATAAACCTCAAAATTTAATAAGTGGTGATTATGGCATATGTCTCACAGAAGTAAAAATGAGACGAGAAATCCTTAACTCAGATGTTATTTCCTTCGTACGTGATCATACCTCTTATATAAAAAATATAAATTTATTATACATATATTATAGAACCATAATCATATATTTCATATCATATATAATTTACTTATATTATTTTATAACCTTTTTATTAACAATTCTTTTTTAAAATCATTGTTTTGGGTGATAATTGCTTTTTTCATATATGTTTTGGTACAATAACTTCATTATAAGATCCTGGACTTCATGGAGGTGTGTTATAGTTTAAATTTTGGTTTTAATCCCATAAAATTTCCTAATTTAATGTTTACTGGGTGTATGAGGAAGCTTGGGGGTGTTTCGGGGGTTTAGGACATGAAATATAGGGAAATCAAGCCATCTTCTGCATGTTTCATGGTTGGCACATGGGTAGTGAAAATCATGCAAGGGGTGAGAAAAAATCATGAAACCATGGTTAGATTCATTCCACTCAGTTTGAACATGGTTTTTCCAAACTGTGTGGAATGCCCAGATAACCATGTGACTGTGACCCCTCTTGGACAAGGTCAGGCACACAGTTTTCCAAACTGTGCGGCCAAACCTTGCACCCCACTAAAAAGTGAAAAATTACCAAACTGACCCTTCAAGATTTTAAGTTCCTCAACAACTTTTAACCACATTTCTTCCTCCACCATCCCTAGTGACTAACCAAGACCCCAAAATCTTCTCAAGGTTTTATATCCTTTAATTCTAGGCTATTTTGAGTTTCGTTAGTTACGGATCGAAGCTTTGGGTAATTCTAACACTCCTCTTGCTTCTCTTTTTTGGATTAGGGATTGTGGTTTTTTTATTCTTATTATGAATCCCTAAAACACTATTTTTCCACTTTAACTTAGATTTGGGCTTCAAAGGGTACTTTAATTCGGATCTAAGGCTAAGGTTAAGGGTGCATTCATCATCAGATTCGAGTTAAGTGGTCTACAATTTATATCCCATAGTTTTATTGTTGATTTGTACATGTGTGGTTGTGATATTTCTTCCCTCTTGACGTACATTTGATGAATTTAGTAATATTTGGTAAAAGGGTTGGATAAATGACTAATTTAACCTCTTATGATCCTTTTGGGATGCATTGAGATTTAATAGACCATTTAGGTCCACCCATGTGGTGTGCCAATATTCCCGAACATGGAAAATTGTAAAGTTAAGAATAAAGTCCACTTATATTGAACTAGATACCATGATAAATGTGTTTAAATGTTTTTTAAAATTATAAATATACACTAATGGTAGTTGTGTCTATTTTTTGGAAATGGCATAAGGGATTGTTGGGAAAATGTGAAAAGGGGTTAAAAGGAATAATGTGAATGTGTAAAATGACTTATGAGTTGTAATTGAATTGCGTAAATGGGATAATTAAAGTAAATTGATGAATTATGTGAAATGGGTTAATGTATAGTAATTGATAAATATGATAAATGGTTTAATGTATGAATAGGGAAATGGTTTAAATTGATTATGCTTAGTAAATAGTAAATGTGTTAATGGGTTAAGGCTTGATGATGATTCATATGTTGATTGAAATGTGAATTGTAAATGGTATGTATATTGATTATAAATGGTTTGTGATATGGTATATGTGATAAATGGATAAATAATCTTGTTCACATGGCTTGATGGTGTGGGATAAAGGATTGAGGCTCCTCTCATGGGTCGTTTTAGACTAAGGCTCTAAATCCCACCCAAGAATGTACAGGTTAGGGAGTCAGATTGAGGCTCTAGGCCCCTAACGGTTGCATTGGATAAGACTACCTGGACTAAGGATCCAAGGTAAGTATGTTATTATTATTTATGAAATGTTTATTCCTAGTGAGACAGGGAACTTTACTTATTCCCTTATACATGATAATTGACCATATTAGGCCATTGTGTAAATGATGTAAATGCCTAACCCATAGAACATGTTATGAAAATGAATTTATTAATAAAGATGGTTTAAGTGATGAAAATTGAATTGATGATGGAAATGGTTAGAGTGGATATAATTAATCAATTTCACCAGAGTTGTCATGTTGTTTACCTTGTCATTTATTTCATACTTCCATGCATTATCTTTTTAGACTAGAGATTTTGTAAAAACCATTAGTGGTGGCCTACTAAGTTGTACTCACACCCTATTCAGGCTATCAGTTGGTACCAGAGTAGGTTTCATGGTTTCAGTTCAATACAAGGTTAAAAGGCCCTTTTCTAGGGAATTTAGTTGGTCTTGGGATGTGCATGGATGGGGATCCGGACTTGGAGGCAGGACCTATTTTGGGGATTTTTTTGTCCTTATTTTTTAGTTTTCTTCTCTTTTGGTGTGGTTATGGAATATTTATTTTTTGTTTGTGGTTTGTACCATGTTTTTAAAATGGTTATTAATACATTTTTTTGGTTTTTTTTTGTTTCCTTATTTTATATGTCATTTGTTGTGGATAAATCTAGTAAAGAGGGTATAGTGTCCCCACATGATCTATTATACCCTCACTGCTAGTTAAAAACCTTTGGCATATGGGGAGGCGCACTTGAGCTCTTATGGTGACCCGGCTCAAAGCACCGGTTTATTGGATTCTAAGTCGAGGATGTTACAAAGTGGTGTCAAAGGAGGTTCTTTTCTGTGGTCTTACTATCTATGATATTAGAAATGAGATTAGGATGTTTCGGACCTTTTAAATAATCTTGTGCGTGGGATTAGCTAACCCATGTACGTGGGAAAACCCAACTACCTAGGGTAGTAATTGTTGTTCTTGATATATGTTATTATAGTTGAATGATATTTCACCATTGGGTGATGCACTTGTTGTGTTATGTGACTATTTTATGAAATATTTCATGTAACCAGATTGGAAAGAGGTTGTACATTCATGTATTATTATAGGAACCTCAGGGTATAGGTTTCATGCATCATGATAGGCACACAAGGTATGGGTTTGTGGGACATAAGAAGTAGAATTCATTTTAATTTCTTGAGAATTTGAAGACAATGGTGTCTAATAAAGATGATGAAAATGGGTAAATAAAAATAATGATAACGTAAGGTTAAAGAATAGTGTTTAATGAAAAGTTGTAAATTGGTGAAATTTTGGCTTGGTAACTTGAGAAGAGGTGTAATGATATCATTTGGGATAGTTCATGTGTGATGGGTTGGTTGTGCTTATTGAAGAGATTTCCTGGTGAAATTATGGATGCTTTGTGTTATGTGATCTAAGGAGCATGTTTGGTAATATAGGAAAATGCTACCATGACATCATGTGTAGATTGGGAAACAAGAGGATGTCACTAATAATTATCCTCTAGAAGTGGAGCAATAAACCCCATTGAACCAAGGTAAAATAGGAGAGGATAAGTTCTATGTTAACTTCATTTGTTTTATACAAATGATGGAATGGTAACTAGGGAAGTTTGTTCCGAGTATGTTTGAGCTAACAAGGTAGTTTCAGCTACAACACCCTCTAACTTTTTCTAAAGAGGGTGGACTTGATGCATCCAAGTTCTGGATAGAGTCCCTACAGGAAATTCTTGATCACTTAGATACTCCTTTGGAGAAGATAGTAAAATTGGAAACTTATATGATTTGAGGTCTGAAAATATCTCATGGGATGTTTTGATTCATACCCAGCAGTTTGATGATATTATGTGGAAGTATTTCTTGGAAATGTTTCTAGAACATTTCTTTTTGGAGACCTTGATATCATAGAAGGATACATAATTTATGAGGTTGACCCAGGGGTCAATTTTAGTGATGGAATATGTTTCCCACTTCACTAACTTGAAATTATTCATTCCAGTATTGGTAGGTGATGAGTCATCCATGAAGAGACATTTTCAGGATGGTCTTAGACATGAGATCAATTTCAAAGTGAATGTATTCTTTTTAAAAAGGGTTATTGAGGTAGTGGATTAGGCCCTTATTTCAAAAGGGATCCTTAAGGAGGCGTCTTGTGTTGAATAGGAAGTTCTAGTTTGGTGATCCAGTGGTGCAGCTTCTGGTGGTAGGAAGCATCATTTCAAGGGTTTACACCAGGGAAGTGGGGGATAGAGTGGTCATAAGAGAGAACCATCCTCTCATAGTAGTGATCTAGTTTTCAGCTTTCAGAGTGGAAAGCCATGACAACTATGCAGTCAGTGTCCCTAACCACCAGTTGAGTGTTGAATATGTGACATAATGGGACATGTGTAGAGGTTTTGTAGGAACCATCGACAAGGGAGTAATGAGGGAGGCCTAAGGCTAGTGTGGAGTATAGGCATGGTGTCAGTTACCCCATACCAAGCAGGCAGTTAGAGCTCTACTAGCCGTACCGGTAGAGGTGGAGGGCATGGTACATTAGGGTGAGAGAATCCATATCAATAGGTTAGTTTAGAACTAGGAAATAAAATTGGGGCCCAGGGAATAGGGTTGGGTCATATTTATGCATTATAGTCTACACCAGGAGGTGTTGAGGTTGGACCATCAATTATTTTAGGTGTGATCCTTATAAATTCCATGCTTGCTAGTGATTTATTTGATACAGTTCCTTTGTATTATTTTATATCTTCTTAGTTCATGGTTATGTTGGGCCTAGTGGTGAAACATGTGTGTGGGGTTATGTTGATCGATACCGCATTAGGGGATCAAGCATAAAATATTCAGCAGTGTAAGGTTTGTGCTCTCGATATTGGTGAGCACCATTTTCTATGGGACTTTTATGTGCTAGAGATGTCAGTTTTTTATCAAATTTTGTCCATGTATTAACTTTTTTTGTATCAAACCCATATTGACTATTACCATCGTAAGGTAACATTCAAATCTCTTTAGGGAGGCATGTATTTCCATCATGTTGAATGGGATGTATACACAGCCTATGTAGGGCCATTTTGTTAATAGTTTGGTTAAATCACGACCCAAGTGGATTGTCTCATGGTTAATGATGGGGAAATAGGGCAGAATATTTTCCCTCATGTGTTGTATTAGTTTCAGGATGTGTTCCTTGAGGACATATTAGGTTAACCACCTAATAGGGATGTTGAGTTCATGATAGAGTTGTTTCCAAGAGCAGAACTAGTTTCCATTCCTCTATATATAATGGCACTGGAAGAACTCCAGGAACTTAAAATTTAGTTGGATGAATTGGTGAATAAAGGGTTTATTCATCCTAGTGTGTTTTATTTTGGATATCCTATGTTGTTTTCCAAGAAATCTTATGGATCATTATGACTATGTTTCAATTATGGGAAGTTTAATTAGATGATAGTTAGGAATGGATACCCTCTTCCTCAAATTGATGATGTCTTTGACCAACTGAGAGGTGCTTCATTGTCCTATAATATTAACTTGAGATTGAGTTATCATCAAATGAGTTTGAGACCTTCGGATGTATCATGGAATGACTTCAATAGTAGGTATGGGTTGTATGAGTTTTTTGTGATACTATTCGGGTTGAACAGTGCGTTAGTAGTGTTTATGGCTCTAAGGAACCAAATCTTTCACCCATACATGGAAAAGTTCATAGTTTTCTTTTTTGTGATATCATGGTGAACTCTAAGACTCATGACGATCATTCCAAACATATTTAAATCATCATGATTACACTAAGAGATCCTATTTTATATGCCAACCTATCCCAATGTCATTTTTGGATTATATGGTGCATTTATTGGGTCACGTCATCTCTGAGGAAGGTGTGTCAGTGGACCATAGGAAAGTGGAGGTGGTTGTGTCTTGGGAGTATCCTAAGAATGTTTTTTATGTCTTGATATTTTTGGGATTGTTTAGCTATTACAAAAGGTTAATTAAATACTTTTCCCATTTGTAATCACCACTTTTGGGATTGACCAAGAAGGGAAACATTTTTAAATGGTATGAAGCATGTGAGAATTATTTTTAATAGTTAAATAACTGGTTGATAACTGCACCGATTCTGATCTTACCTAATACAGATAAGAAGTATACCCTATTTTTTGATGTGTCTAGTGTTGGTCCTAGGTTGGTGTTGATGCAAGATGATTAGGTGGTTGCATATGGTTCACGACAGTTGAGGCCTCATGAATGAAATTACACTATTCATGATCTTGAATTAGTTGTAGTAGTTTAATTTTTAAATTGTTCACAGAATTACTTGTTGGGAGAACAGTTTATGGTGTACGCCAATCATAAAATCCTAAAATACATATTCTCTCAGCATGATTTGAATCTTCTTCAGCAAATATGGGTCAATTATATGTAATCCTTTTACTTTGAGCTGGTTTACACACTAGGAAATGGAAATGATGTTGTGAATTCTTTGAGTTGGAAGGATCAAAATCAGGTAGTTCAGGAATCTTGTTCAGAGTAGAGGATGATGGTGTTGTTCATCGAGATGCATTTGGAGGTGGAGGATGGTCAGTGGAAGATGACCATTGTATCCTTAGTAGTTGAGTCTGCATTTTTGAGCTGAATCAAGGAGAAACATCATGAATATTTAGAATGTTTGGAGTTGAGTAAAAGTTTTAAATGTGGGGAGACACCTTCTGGATAGGCTGTTGGAGATGATGGGGTCATTTATGTTCCCATTTTTGTCGTTGTGTTAATGTGTATGTGAGAACAGCTGATGCATGAGTTTCATACATCATAGTGGGAAGTAAATATTTATTTGAATAAAATGTATTGTGATCTTTATAGGCAGTATTTGTGTCTAGGGATGAATAATGAGGTTGTAGGTTTCATATTGTAATGCCTTACTTTCTAGCAGGTGAAGATTGAGCATCAGTGGTCAGGTGGTTTTTTAGAACCATTGCCCATTCCATAATGGAAGTGGGATGACGTGGTAATGTATTTTTTTATAGGTCTTTCAAGGATTCCTTGGATAAATGATGAGATCTAGGTATTTTTCGATCACTTGACTAAAGTGTCTCATTTCTTGACAATTTGAGAGACTTTCAATTTGGATTATTTGGTTGAGTAGAATGTTCAAGAGGTATTGAAACTGAACGGTGTTCCATAAACTATAGTTTCAAATAATTATACACATTTCAATTCATGCTTTTTATAGGGATTACATAAGGCACTTTGAACACATGTGTTTTTTAGTACGAATTTCCACCCACAAACGGAAAGGCAGTCAGAGCGTACTATCCAGGTTCTAGAGGATATGTTGAGGGCATGCGTCCTAAATTTCGGCGGATACTAGGAAAAGTACTTATCACTTATTTAATTTTATTACAATAAAAGATATTGTGATACGATTCAGATGGAACCAATTGAGGTTCTCTAAGGTAGGATGTGTAGATCACGGTTGTGTTGGATGGAAGTTAGGGAATCATAGTTGTTGGGAATGAGTCTCATGCAGGAGATGTCAGAACTAATTCAGTTGACTCAGAAATACATTGCTATAGCTAAAAGTTGGAAGATTCCGTATACATATTAGCATTGCTGACCTATTAAGTTTAGGGTGGGTGATCATGTGTTTCTTCAGATGTCTCTAAGGTTTCATCACTGTTGGATTTGGAAATTGGGTAAATTGGCACCTAGGTATATTGGGTCCTTTGAGGTTATGGATAGGATCGGACCGGTGGCATACCAATTGGATCTTCCAAAGTGGTATAGTGGTATTCATGTTGTGTTTCACATGTCACAACTTTGATATTATCACCCTAACCCATCCCATGTGATTGATGTTGAAGATTTTGAGCTTGAGGATTATGCGCCCTTTGAGGAACATCTGGTTTTTATTGTGGATTATATTGAGAAAGTCTTGTGGGGAAAGATTGTGCCTTTATTAGATTTTTTTAGTGGTATGGTAATTATCAAAAAGAAACTTAGGAGATAGAATTGTATATATGGACCCAATGGCCTGATATTTTTACTTTGGAAGTTCAGTGATGCTTGGAAATAGCGGCTCGAGGGTGATCCATTATAAGGTGGGGAGGTTGTAAGATCCCAGACTTTGTAGAGGTATGTTATTATTTAAATTTTGGGTTGAATACATTAAATTTGATTAATTAAATGGTTACCAAGTGTATAAAGAAGATCAAGGGTGTTCTGGGGTTTAGGACATGAAATAAAGAGAAATCAGGCCATCCAATGCATGTTTCACAGTTGGTGCATAGTTAGTGCAAACCATGCAAGGGGTGAGGCCAAACTGTGTAACCTTGGGTGGAGGAATTTTTCACGGTTGGTGTATGGTTTTTAAAAATATGTGGAATCCTCAGGTAACTGTGATACTTTTACCTTTCTTGGAAAAATTCATGCACATGGTGGGTGCAAGGTTTTCCAAGCCGTGTGGCCAAACCATGCACCCCATTAAAAAGTGAAAATTTACCAAATTTTCCCTTGTATTTTTAAGTTACTCACCTGATTTTCTACCCATTTATTCTTCCACCATACCTAGTGATGAACCAATACCCCCAAATATTCCCAAGGGTTGATATCCTTCAATTATAGGCTATTTGGAGTATCATTGGTTTTGGATCGAAGCTCCAGGTAATTCTAACGCTCCTCTTACTTCTCTTTTACAGATTAGGGATTTTGGTTTAATTATTCTTCTTCTAAAGCCATAAATCCCTATTATTCTGATGGAACATAGGTTGAGTATTCAAAGGGTTACTGAATTCTGGTCTAAGGCTAAGGTTAAGGGTGAATTCATTATCATATTAGATGTAGGTGATCTAAAATTTATATCCCATAGTTTTATTTTTGATTTGTTCATGTGTGGTTGTGATATTGATTCCCTCTTGATGTTCATTTGATTCCTTTAGTAAGATATGGTAAAATGGTTGGATAAATGATGAATTGAACCTCTCATTATCCCCATGGGATTCATTGATATTTAATAGACTGTTTAGGGTTACCCATGGGTTGTTCCAGTATTCCTGTACATAGAAAATTGTAATGTTAAGCCTAAAATCCACTTGTATTGAAATAGATACCATGATAAATGTGTTGAAATGTTAGATCAAATTATAAAGAGGAACTAATGGTAGTTTTTTCTAGTTATAGTAAATAGTATAAGGTGTTATTAAGAAAAATATGAAAAGGGGTTAAATGGAATAATGTGAATGTGTCTAGTGAATTATGAGTTGTAATTGAATTGTGTAAATGGGTGAATGTAAGTAAATTGATGAATTATGAGAAATGGATTAATGTATGTGAATTGATGAATATTATAAATGGATTATGGTATAAAAATGGAAATGGGTAAAATGGGTTATGCTAAGTAAGTGGTAAATGTTTAAATGGGTTAAGTTTTGATGATGATTCATATGTTGATTGAAAGGTGAATTTTAAATGTTATGTGTATTGATAGTAAATGGTTTGTGATATTCTATATGTGGTAAATAGATAAATAATCATTTGTACATAGCTTGGTGGTATGGGATAAATGATTGAGGCTCATCCCATGGTTCAGGTTGTACTAAGGCTATAAACCCCACACTAGAATGCAAGGGTTAGTGAGTCGGACTGAGGCTCTAGGCCCCTAATTGTTTCATTGGATGAGAGTAATTGGACTAAGGCTCCAAGGTAAGTGTGTTGTGATTAGTTATGAAATGTTTATCCCTAGTGAGATAGGTAACATGACTTATTCCCTTATTCATGATAATTGACCGGCTTAGGCTATTTGGTAAATGATGTAAATTCCTAACCCATGGAACATGTGATGAAAATTAATTTAGTAATGAAGATAATTTAAGTGATGAAAATGGAATTGATGATGGAAATTGTTAAAGTAAACATTTTTAATCAGTGGAACCTGATTTTTACTTTTTTACGATGAAATCTATTTCATACTTTCATGAAATATCTATTTAGACTAGATATTTTGTAGACACCATTGGTAGTGGCATACTAGGTTGTACTCACACCCTGCTCGGGCCACCATTGTGTACTCGAGTAGATTTCATGTTTGTAGGTCAGGACAAGGTAAAATGCCATATTCTTGGGAATTGAGTTAGGCTTGGGATGTGAATGGATGAGGATTTTTACTTGGAGTCAGGACCCATTTTTGGGATTTGGTTGTTGTCCTTATATTTAGGTTTTCTTCTCTCTTGGCACGGTTATCATGACATGTCATATTTATTGTTTGGTTGTGGTTTGTACCCTCTTTTGGAAATGATTAGTAATGCATGTTTCTAGTTTATTATTTGTCTTTTTCTTATTTCATATGTTATATATTGTATCTTACTCTGTTAAAGAGTGTATATTCTCCCCATATGATCTATTATACCCTCACCACTAGTTGGAAACATCTAGTGTGTGGGGAGGTGTGCTTGAGGTCATGTGGTAACCCAACTATGAGCATTGGTTTAGTGGATTCTGGGATGGGGATGTTACATTTAGTAATTTTATATTAATCATGGTTAAATAATATCCATAATATTAACCATGATATAAATATAATATATATTCATTATATATCTATTTATATTAATATATAAAAGTTATGCATAAAAAATGGATTACACCATTCATGGTGATGGTAGGTCATACATACGCATGAATGTTATTTCCATTTCTCTCAATGGATTGAGTAAAAGGAAAATAAATATTAATTCACCATTATAGAATCATTATTATGTCATATATAGAATTTATAATAATCAAATACATCCTTATTACTATCGATGTAAAAATAAAATTAGAAAAATTTCACATCGCTAAGTGGAGGCAGTAGTCCACACATACACACGAGCGAAGTTATTGTTTTCCCAAGGATTGGAAGGTAAGAATTTAGATGTGATATTATATTTTCAAAAGTTTTTTTAGGTTATAAATATCATATATATTCATTAACTTTACCCTTAATACTTTTAAGGAAAAATGTAAGTGAAAAATGAATCACATCACTTCACGAGGTGGTAGTCCACCGTACATAGGAGCGACAATATAATATCGCCCAAGGAATGGAAAGTAAGAAGGTATATGTGATATAATAATTTAAAAAGTACAATAATTTCATAAATATAATATACATATGTTAGATCCATCATTATATCTAGCCTTGAAAGACAATAGTCCTCTGTACACGTGATCAATAGTTTTGTTTTCCATTTGATGGAAGTGTTGATGAATACAGGTTATTCCATTAACATAATAACATATCATTATATGGGTGATAATGTTTTTATAATATTATAATATTTTAATATGATTTCATGTAGGTTTAATAATTAATAAATAAAAAATATGAACGTTTAATAATTTTACCTCTTCTTCGGAGATCCTTTTTAGTTTTATATATAAAGCCATAATAGGAGAGATTCTGAATCAAAATAAGGCCTCTATGATGTGTTTAGGTATTTAAGGAAGATATTTGTGTAGGTATTTTCTAAGACAAATTTTTTTTTAGGAGTGAAGATGGGAGGATAGGTGGTGGCCTTTCATAATTTGGAAGAGTACACACATGGAACTTTTGACAAGATAAAGTTATGAACATGTTTTTATCATGAAAAAAGACTCTAAAATGGGTCATTATCAAACCATATAGGTGATAAAGACTAAATATTTCCATCCAATGGGTTTTGGATAAATTTTAGGACATTTTTTACCCTTATATTCTTATTTTAACCCTAGGTAAACCCATTTTCACTTTAACCACTGCAATTAATTTTTATTATTTTCACTATTAATTATGTTCAAGAATTAAGTTGAACTTATTAGATAATATAAATTATTCTAATTATAAATATAGAATCTATTTTTTATGATTCAATTAATATGATTGGAAGAATTAAATTTAAAATTAAACCAGTAGACACATCGAAAAAATGGTTTTTCCAAAGAAAAACTTTCAAAAGATCAAAAAAAATTTTGTCAAAATTTAATATGAAATTAATTCCAATGACCTAAATTAGTTATATTTTAATATAATTGAAATAATTTTACTTTAAAAAAATTAAAATATAATTTAAATTTTTAAATAATTTAAATTAAAATGTAGTTTTCCAATAAAAAACATATTTTTTATTATATATCAAAAAATTAATATTTTCAGAAAGTTATCAAAAATTCACCAAAAGATAATGTTGACATGTAGATTTCAAAAATTATGTTTATTTTTTAAAATAAATTTTCTAAAATTGATAAAAATTAATTTTAAATTATGTACACAAAATGCAACTAAATCGCCTTTTAGAAAAATACGGCTTTTTAGAAAACATTTATTTTTAATTAAAATAGTTATTATTTAATTTCTAATAAATATATAACCATTTAATTTATTTATACATGTATAAAAAATATAATTTTCATACTTTATTTGGTCTTATTCGTACCTTCCAACTTAACAGCTAGGTTGTAATGGTCTTGTTTAAATAATAATATTAATAGTATATCGCGGTTTGTTAAAACTCATTATTGAGTGTTACGAAAGCAATAAAAGATATTGAATTTATTAAAAATAAATATATACTAAAGAGTTTGATCATTACAAACTTATCCATCATGAATATCTAGTCCACCATTTTCTGCCCTGAAGACCCAAGATACTTCCTAGAGTCCCTACCTTAGTGACCCATCAGCCCTGCATAGATAGCTTGAAAGCCCATTGGCTCAAAATCTCAGTTCTACAGACCAAAATCCCAATTCGGGTAAATAGTGTTGTTGTTATAGTAACCGCTACACTATTGCTACAGTAAATTCAGAAATACTCCTCTGCCCGAATTTGATCCTAGGTTTCATATAGGATTACAGGGTGTATTAACCACTTGGGCAACACCCAAACTGATAGATAATAAATGAGCTAAAGGAAAACTAGTTGTTATCCCTTTAAATACTTATATTTGAATTTATCCTATTACCTGGAACTTATCCAGATCTACTTTAACAAGTACTATTGAATAGTTCTAACTAAAAATATATGTAATTAAACGGGTTTTTTTTGATATTTTCACTCTATTCATAACATCAAATATCATTATATGTCATGGAATATTGGATTGATTCCTTGAACTTAATATGGTAAGATTCTATTCATTATCTTCTCTAGTTCCCACCCATATTATCATAAAAATATTTTATGCCATGATACTTAGTAAACAACTCGGTGTTTGAATTTTTCCATGGTTAAAATATGTACTATGACTAGATAAAGAACCCCCCAAATATCTATTTGTGTCAATATTATTCCCTAGACCTGATTTTTTATTCATTCATATTGAATAATTATTAGTCTTAGAAAGATGGTAATACTGACTATCTATTTACATATTTTATCAACATATCTATTATAACACCCCCGGTTTTGGGTAATTTACCCTTGTATCATGTATTTTCATGTTATGTTAGGCTTGGGTTAAGTTTTAGGAGTTTCTGGAAGGTTTTTAAGTTCTATGGAAGTTTTTATGAAGGTTTATAGTTTGAAAATGGTTAACAAAAACCATGTACTATCTCTATGAATACATGTAAGTTGATGTTGAGAGTTAGTGGGTAGGAGCATATTTAGATCATGGATTTTCCAAACCATGCACATTCCAATAGAAACCATGCATTTGGAAACAGAGGGAAAATACTAGTTAGTATACATTTTGTCAAAACATGTTATTAAACCATGAGAGGTGTTTGACTTGAGATAGTAGAATCACATGGTTGGCGCACATATTTCCAAACCCTTTGGCCTAACCATGTGACTACCTGGGTGATGTTCAGTAGCATGTCCACAGTTGGTTCATGGTTTCTTATACTGTGAAACATGCAGTTAATGACCTGAAAATGTTTTTTAATCCATATTAAGGACCTGAACCCCTTATTTTATCATATTCATCTAGGGTCTCAAACTCCTTTTATGCCCTTGGATTCCAAGACAATTCCCTTTGATCCCGAAGAAACTTTTAGATGAATTAAAGTGAGTTAGAGATCCAAAATAATTGGTAGGTTATTGTTATTCTTTATTCATCATAGATATAGTCTTCTCTTCTCTCTTAGATCCATAAATCTAATCAATTACAGATAGATCCATGTGATAATATTTAAATTCTGATGAGATCTTATTGGATCGATTGATGGGAATGTGTTGTGAGCCCAGATCTAGAATTTTTTAGTATATCTCTTCGCTTTTTACATATGATGAGAGGTAAGTGGATTCTCTCACATATATACAAATTATAAACCTAAATACTTAGTTTTATAAAAAATATTGGACTTTATGTGGTATCATTGTTTGATTTCATGAAGAAACCATTTTTGGTGTATGTTCTGAAATTATGGAAAATTGGATAGCTATTGGAAAACCCCCTTTTCTTTTAATTTGAAAATGATGATTTTAAAATAATGGAGTGCTTTTTATGCTTGAAAAATGTTTGATGAAATTCTTTAAAAGTAATATTTTTTTTGTGTGAACTGAATTGGTAGTAAATTTGGCATAATTGAGTTGGCATGTGTTCAAAGTGGACGAATTGTGGTTGTGAAGTGACACTATCAAAGTATGATGTATTATGGTCATGAAGTACCACTTTCAATGGTAACACTAAGATTTTGTGCAAGGATGGATGTGGGTGCGTGAAAATGGAAAGGGTTATGCCAAATATGAACGAATGGTAATGTTATTATTTATAGTTTTTCTCACATAGTTTCCATTTATGACTTATATAAACTTTTTAAATGTCTTATATTGTTTTATATAAATGTTTTAACATGTTATTATCCTAGTACAATGTGTTTTTATGTCTTTGGGGAATGCCTACTATGTTTATACTCACCCCCCTACTTGGAAACTTTGGTGTGTTTTCAAATTTCATATACTGAGATATAGGGAAGGGAAAGGTGTGTTATTTCTCTATTGATGTATATTAATATTATTGGCATGGTGGTTAGTGTTGAAGTTTGGATCTAGTTCGAGTGGTACTTGGTATCATGTCATGTTGATGTATTGGATTCTTGTTTTTATTTGGTTTTTTCAGTTGATGTTCATTGTTCCATTTCCACTTGATATCATTTTTCTATTGGTTTTATAATTGGGTTGTATATTTGATATTCATGCATTATATAGGAGTATTTTAGGTTTATATTTTATGTAGTCGTATTATTTTATCTCTAAAGTGAAAATAAACCCCCGATGTTTTCCTAATCCATTGGCATTTATTATCAGAATTTGGTGTATTGTGGATGTCACCTATAGTTAGTGGCACTCTGTCTCTTCTCAATCAAATGATTTTAGGGTGGGATGTTACAAATGGTATTAGTATTGTTCGCTCTATCTATCTCTTGGGATGGTAGTAAGGATATAGGAATTCCATAACTTGAAATGTATAGCTTAAAAAAGAAATAGCTAACATTTTTATGCAGAAATTCAAGTTGTTAGGGTTTTGGGTAAAAATGTGTGCTCAGAAACTTATATGTGTGTTTTCATCTCATCATAGTGGGTTTAGTTAATGAGTGTTGTATTTCATGCATTGATAGTGGGACTTCCTACTAGGACTTCATTATTCATTCTAACTTTGGTGACTTATCCAAGTGACAAAAATGGTTTCTTTTTGAAATAACTTTCTATTTTTTATAATTTTGGTGATTTTGAATTATATAAGACTTCATTTTATATGGAATGATGACTTAATAGAGTTTTATTCTAGTTATAGAGAATGTAACTGGGTAGAATTTTCTTGAATTAGCAAGAATAAGATGCTGAAAATGTAGGTACAACTAAACCATAGGTGAACCAGTAACTTTTCTAAAGAATCATTCAAGCTTTTCAATCCATTGATAGAGTAAATAAGAATGATTAACCCTGACATGTGGATCACCCCATATTGTTTTAGAAAGAAAATCCACCAATATTTTAAGGGTATTTTGAGCCTGACAACGAAGAGTTGTGGCTAAATCGAATGAAATGGATATTATAATTTTTGGGTACACTGGATGAGATAAAAGTAAATTCAAAAACTTATATTCTAAAAAATCTTTCATGGCAATGGTGGAATTTAGTTGTCTAAGTTAATGTTGACCAAAGAATTTCATGTCAGGATTTTAAATAACTTTTCAATAAATAATTTTATCCTCACACATTTAGGATTTTAAGAACAAACAATTTTCTTATCTTGAAGAATGAGAATATATATATAACAAGATATGTAATTAAGTTTATGAAATTAGTCTTCTTTGACCTGGAATTTGCTACTAGTGAGTCCTTGAAATCATGTATCTTCATGTTTAGGCTACTAATGGAAAATATCTTTAAGATATTTATTCTCTATGTTTTGGATTATACAAAAATAGTGCATAGAGAGATGACGGTGGAAAGAGATATTACTAGAAATCCAACTGGAGGGGGTATTTTTATCACCATCGGAATAGGTGGGAACTCAAACACTAGAAATAAGTAGAGGTAAACCTACTTCCAAGGTAGTGTGGAATCTTAGAATAAACCCACAAGATCAATTAATTTCCCTCCATGTCCACATATAAATCCTATTTGTTTACAATGTGGTTATACATCTCATAAGAATCATAACTGTATGGAACCACATTGAGCATGTCACAATTGTAATCAGACAGGACAACTCTAGCATTATTTTTATAGAACTCTAAATTCTGGTGTTAGAGATGCATATCATGTTTCTTAGACATACTATGCTTTGACAAGGTGATCCTATTAGAATAACTATCTTCCTCATAACAGAGGGATCCGATGAAATTATTAGAACACCATGACTCGTTAGGTTATGTAACCTCAGCAAGGAAGAAAGTATTAGGTAAGAGCTAGTAAATATCTTTATAGTGATGAAAAAATGATTACGAAAGATCAATTTGTTCCCTAAATGGTATAAGGTATGATTCTCATGAATTATATTCTCTTGAAAGCCATGTTTGATATGAGTGTATCCCACTCTATTATCATTTCTCATGTTTTTGATCATATGGGATTTCATATTAAGATGATGATTGCTATTTTAAAACTTAAAACACCTCTGGGAAAATGGGAGTGTCGATCCATTAAGTTTTCAATGTGTTCTATAACAATCAATGGGGTTGAAGTGGTTTGGGATATCTTTTCTCTTAAGATGGATATCTATGACCTCATTTTCAGAATGTATTAGTTGACATCCTTCAAGGCCTATATAAACTATTATCCCTATAAGGTTAGTATCACATATTATGATTTCATTAAGAATCTATTTAAAGGGGATTGGGATGTGAATGTAAGTATAAAGGGATCTTTTTTTCCAGTAGTTGGGAAAATATATTATCAGTTAGAATTAGTTACTTTGGAACCTATTAATGAAATCAGATAAATATATTTTCCAACCATCATTGATGAATTTACCAATGTATTTCATGATAATTTCCATAGGTTTCCACCCAAAAGGGAAGTCAAATTTATGATTGATCTCATAAAATATACCAGCCCTATTTCACTTCTGTATTATGGGATATACCTAACTAAATTAATGGAATTTAAATTCCAATTAGAATAGTTGGAAAGAAAAGGGTTTATTTGATCGAGTATGTCCCTATGGGAAACACTAGTACTTTTTGTAAAGAAGGAAGATATAACTATAAGGATTTATGTGTATTATCATAAGCTCAACCAAGTTCTGATAAATAATCAGTATCCTCTTCCACAAATCGATGATCTATTTGATCATATGAGGGGATCACAATGGTTCTCTAAAATTGACTTATGGTCAGGGTGTCGCCAACTATGAGCTCATAAGGAGGATATTCCAAAAACAACCTTCAGGTTCAGCTAAGGAAACTATGAATTCATGTTCATGCCATCTTTTCAAACATATGAACTAGAGGTGTTTATGGAATTGATGAATCAGATTGTTCAAATGTACCTTGATTCCCTTATAATGGTATTCATTGATTATATTATTGTGTATTCTAGGATTAAAGATGATCATGAATTACACTTGGATATAGTGTTGGGTATCATGTGGGAAAATCACCTATATTATATGCTTTCAAAATGTGGTAAAAGGATATAAAAGATAACTTTCCATGGACATGTTATTTTTGAAGGGGTAATTTCTATAGATCCTAAAAATATAGAAGATGTTATCTCTTAGAAACCACTGAATAATGTTTTCGAGATATGTAGTTTCCTTTTCTTAGCATGATAATAATAATACTTCGTTCTTTATTTATCACATGTTGAATCACAAATGAAATCTTTGAAAAGGAATGGAGTTCCATTCTAATGGAATGAAAAGTGACAGAAATATTTTCAAGCACTTAAGGTTCGGCTGACATCAACACATATCCTTATGTTGCTAGAATTCGGACAAGGGTATGTTGTCTATTTTGATGCATCAGGTTCTGGGATGGGTTTTTTCATCATTCAAGGGGAAAATTTTGTTGCTTATAACTCACAATAGTTAGAGTTTCATGAAATAAACTACCCAACACATGATTTGGAATTATAAGTATTAGTTCATTCCTTGAATACTTGGTATTATTTTATTTTTGGTGAGAAATTTATGGTTTTCATGGATCATAAGATATTAAAATATATTTTCTAGGGTTTGAATCTATGACAACACATATGGGTGAAATATATGTAGATGTTTGACTTCGACTTGATGTGTACACCAGGAAAAGGAAATTATGTAGTAGATACATTGATCGGGAAGTTGTATAATCAATTAGCTAAAGTGGATTCAGATCAATGGAATATAATGTTAGGTATAGCTAATATGCATCTAGATTGTGCCGAGAAAAATGATATTATGGTATTATTTTTTTGTTTCTCTTATTCCTGATTTGGTTGAGAAGGTTAAAAATGCTCAGAAATCTGATCATGAATGTTGAACCATGAGGTCCAAAATCAATTGTGGGAGACTATTGAGGGATGGAATCTATATGGACGAATTGTATTGTGTTTTAGAGATCTGATTGTGGTACCTTGAACCTATTATGAGCTGCTTCTTTCTACCTACCACCATTCAAGGTGGTCTATTCATCCTGGAATCTAGAAGATGTATAAATCTATGAGATCATAGTTTTGGTGGCCAGGAATTAAGAGGAATGTGATTAAGCTTTTCTTGAGATGCCTCACATGTCATTGGGTCAATGTCGAACATAAATTAAAATCCAGTAAGTTGCATTATTTATTGATTCCTATGTTGAAATGGGAGTATATAGCCATGGATTTTGACATACGTTTACCAAAAATGGTAAGGAAATGTGATTTCATCT
This sequence comes from Viscum album, assembly GCA_963277665.1. Classification (NCBI taxonomy): domain Eukaryota; kingdom Viridiplantae; phylum Streptophyta; class Magnoliopsida; order Santalales; family Viscaceae; genus Viscum; species Viscum album. The sequence goes on from OY728140.1 coordinate 1,610,700,518, forward strand.
GGGTAATTGTGGATTGGCTCTTGAAGTCCGATCATTTCATCCTTATTCATGATTCCAATATGGTGGAAGAATTGTCCAAACTCTACATTAAATAAGTTGTAAAGATGAATGGAACTCCAGTTTCAATTGTGTCTGAATGAGACCCCAAGTTTACATGTCAATTTTGGAAGTCCTTACAGTAATTCCCCGGAACCCAATTGACCATCAGTATAACTTATCATCCTCAAATGGTTGGAAAATATGAACGGATGATTCAGATAATGGAAGATATGATTAGATCTTGTGTGATGGATTTTGGATTCTCATTGGATGAGAATATAAGTGGATTTCTAATATAATAACAATTTTCAGACCTCAATACATATGGATCCTTTTAAAGCATTGTATAGTCATCCTTGTTGTTCTCCACTTTGTTGAGTGGAACTAGGTGAGACTTCACTTATCAATCCTAGACTTTTTTGAGAGATATTGGAGAAGATTCAAATGATCAGAAAGAGGATGGTGATGGTTCAGAGTCATTAGAAATCATATGTGGTTCATTACCAATTATTGTGCATAATGTGTTGCATCGGTTTTTTATTTAGCGGCGGTTTAAATCGTCGCTAGATATTTAGTGGTAGTTTTATTTATTTATTTTTTTTCATAATTAATTCATTTATTATTTATTATCATTATTATTTATTATTATTATTTATTATTTATTACTTATTACTTATTTATCCTATCATGCATGCATATGTCATGCATAAATTTTGCATATATATGTGATAGGAGAGATTCGAACCCCTTACCACTTGGTTATTCTATAAAGACTTTACCACTCCAACAAGCTCTTCTTATTGTGAGTAAACAGTATGTAATATATTTATATATATACAGATAAAAAAATGTTATTAAATAATAGTAAATAATAAATATATAATAAATGAGTAATAAATGAATAATTAATTAATAAATAATATAGTATAGGTACTTAGGGGTAAAATTACAACGAAACATAGAAATGCAATACACACACCCCGGTAGGGCAGGTCATAACCCCCCAAGGGATAACCCACCCATTTTTTATGGCCTGAAGGCCCTGCGGACATGGAGTCCATTAGTAAATAATTAAAATAAATAAATAATAAATAATAATAAATAATGAAAAAATGAATAATAAATATTAAATATTAAATAAAAAACAAATATTAAATAAATAATAAATACATAATAAATCATAATTAGATATTAAATAAATAATAAATAAATAAATAGTAATAATTAATAATTAACAATTAAATAATAAATAATAAATACATAATAAATACATAATAAATACATAAATATTAAATAAATAATAAATATTTAATAAATAAATAATAATTAAATATTAAATAAATAATCAATAATCAAAAATAAATAAATAATAAAAATAAATAACAAATTATAGTAAATTATAGTAAATAATATATAATAAATAATAAATAAATACTAAATAAATAGAAAATAATTAAATACTAAATAATAAGCAAATGATGAATATATGATAAATAAAATATTAATAAATTAAAAATAAATAAATATTAAATAAATAATAAATATGTAATAAATAAATAGATATAAATTAAATAATCAATAATCAATAAATAGTCAATAAATAATAAATAAATAATAAATTAAAAATTAAAAATAATGATTAATAAATAATAAATAACAGTAAATTATAAATAAATAATAAATAATAAATAATGACTATATAATAATTAAGCAATAAATAAATAAAAATAATATGTAATTAATAAATTATTGTTATATTAATAATAAATATTTAAACAATTAAAAAATAATAAATTATTAATTGAAAATAATAAATTAATAATGAAAAATAAGTCAATATAAAATAAATAATTACTAAATAAATTATAAATCGATATAATAAATAAATAATAAGTAGAAAATAAAAATAGATAAATAATAAATAATAAATAAATAATACATTAATAATAAATTATTAATAAAATCAACAGAATAATAAATAAGTAATAATAAATAATAAATATTATGCAATATTATATAATAAAAATTAAATAAAAATTTAACAATAAATTAATAATAAATCAATATATAATAAATAAGTAATGAATGAGTAAATAATAAATAATTAATGGAAAATTAAATAACTATCAAATAATAAATGGAAGTAAATATCTATAAATAAATATACATATAACTAAATTTACATAAATATATATAAACACACATTTGTGTTACAAAAATATATATGAACATGCGCGCGCACACACACACACATATATATATATGTAATTGTATATTAATATATATATATATATAAACACAAGTAAATATAAATATCTATATATATAGCCATATAACATATTAAAATATATATATATATATACATACATAAATATGTATAAATATTTACAAATATTTATAAATATAGACAAATATTCATAAATACACACACACATAGATATATATATATTCATGCATAGATACAACTATATATAATTTTAAATAAATAATGATAAATATATATATATATATATATATTATAAATAAATATACATAAATATATAGAAGTACATACAAATTTATATATATATGTAATAGATAATAAATCACCAAAAGAGGGAAAATCACAATAACTATAACAACATCATATCAATAGGAATATAAATCAATGGAATAAAATTATAAACAACCTAAAAGGAAAATGAAGACACTATGAAACAAAGATTAAATCTAATTGAATGTTCAAAAATCATGATATCTAAAAAAATCAATTTTAGAGGCCTTAGGGGACTCTTAAACTCAAAAAAATAGTTTCTAAGGTCCCCTCTGGACAACATGGAGTAGATCTCATCGCAGACTTCAATTTGATATATAGTAGATCCCAAACAGACACTATGATCAAAAGTTATGACTCTTTGAAGTTGATGTTCGATTTTCAGATTTTCTTAAAACTATAATAAATTTTATTCTATTAGTTATTACCAATTTATTATATAATGTGAATATATAATGTGATTAGTTATACCCCCCGCAGGCGGTTGGGGCGGATGGGGGGTTGGGGTATGGGGCGTAGGTTGTGGGGTCAAGTCTCAAGGCCTTCTTTGCAGCGTGTGTGTGTGAATAAAAACACCTTTATTATATAATGTGATTATAGTTCATTTTATAGGCTTTGATTTGACTAGTTGTGGGCTAAAATGGAAAACCAGATAAAAAGTTCTTGTCATTTGATAGTGAATTCTCATTTTCACCTAATACAATAATTAATTTATGTTTCAAATGACTATTAACTAATAATTTTATATAATTAATAATTAACACAATATAGTTAATTGAAATTATAAATAATAAAAAATAAATGAATATAAATAATAAATCATAATTGTTAATAATAAATCATAATTTAATATTTAATATTTAATATTTTGTGATGGTTTTTATAAAATACTGTTATTTCACAATGGATTTTATAATCTTCCCCTAAAAGTTAATTTTAAAAATAAAAAAATGAAACATAGAAATTAGCGGTGCTTTTTTAAAACCACTGAAAAAAAATAAAAATAATAAAAAGAACATTTTGTGGTAGTTTCACTAAAAGAAAAAAGGGGTTTCATTGTGATTTTTTAGTGGAGGTTTTGAAAAGTATTACTAAATATTCCAAAAAAAATCGCAATGGTTCTTAAAACTGCCGCTAAATGTATTTTTTATTTGTTTTTTAGCGGTGGTTTTTATTATTTATATTCATTTATTTTTTATTCTTTTGAATTTTAATTAACTATAAAGTTTGAATTATTAATTATTTATAATTATTAGTTAATAGTTATCTGAAACATAAATTAACTCTTGTATAAGTTGAAAATGAGAATTCAATATCAAACGAATATAACTTTTGATTGGGTTGTCCGTTTTAGCACCACAACCAGACAAATTGAAGCTTATAATATGAACTACAACCATATTAGACAATAATTTGGTAATTATTAATAGGATAAAATTTATTATAGTCTTAAGAAAATTTGAAAATCAAACTTCAACTTCAAATGGTCATAACTTTTGATCAGGATGTCTATTTGAGCTCTACCACATATCAAATCGAAGCCTATGAATAGATATATGTCATGGTTACTCAAGAAACCCTCGATCACATTTTTCATGGTAAAAAATGACTCATAAGGCCTCCAAGAATGAGTTTTTAGTTTAGATATCATGATTTTTAAGAATTTGATGAGATTTTATCTTTGTTTAAGAGTGTCTTCATTTTCTTTTTAGATCGTCTATGATTTTATTCAACTGATTTACATTCCTATTGATTTGATGGTTTTTCATTTATTGTGGGTTTCCCTCTTATGATAATTTATTATCTATTATATATATATATATATATGTATTTACTTCTTTACATTTATTTATATTTATCTATAATTTATATATATTTATCATTATTTATTTAAAATTATAAATAATTTTATCCATGCACAGATATTTATATTTATTTATTAATATTTGTCTATATTTATATACATTTGTAAATATTTATATGTATTTTTTGTATATATATGTTTTTATATATTATATGGCTATATATATATTTATTTATTTATATTTAGTTGAGTTTATATATATATATATATAAATATATTAATATAAAATTGTGAGAGATAGAGAGAGTGTGTGTGTGTGTTTATATATATTTATGTAACATAAATGTTTGTTTATGTATATTTATATAAATTTTGTTATATGTATATTTATTTATAGATATTTATTTACATTTATAATTTATTATTTATTATTTATTACTTTTTGGTTTATTATTTTTTCCATTTATTATTTATTATTTATTCATTTATCAGTTATTAATTTATTACTTATTTATTATATATTGATCTCCAATCTACGGGTAGTGGTGACCATGTTTCTTTTAAAGATGTTGTTTTAATGGCAAGGGTAACATGGTCAGCAGTGGAGGTTTTGCTCGAGTTCCTCTAAAAAGAAGGCTACGGAAGGATTATTCCAGTCTATCCAGAAATGTGTCTACCAGGTCATCATCCAAGGCATCCAAGATCCAACTCCCTCTAGAGAAGGAAAGGTCTAAGGTGAGGATTCTTTGGATCCTCAATCAAGGAAATTTAGAGTCGGAGTGAAAAATTGATGATGATGATTATGATTATGATTATGATTATGGAAATCATCCTTCTTTTCTTGATCTGTAGTTTTATGTCCTGATGAGGGGATGTCTCTTTGTATGACCATATCCACTTTCTTGCTTCTTTGTTATATTTATTTTCACTTTTAAGGCTACGGAAGGATTATTCCAGTCTATCCAGAAATGTGTCTACCAGGTCATCATCCAAGGCATCAAAGATCCAACTCCCTCTAGAGAAGGAAAGGTCTAAGGTGAGGATTCTTTGGATCCTCAATCAAGGAAATTTAGAGTCGGAGTGAAAAACTGCTGATGATGATGATGATTGTGATTATGATTATGGAAATCATCCTTCTTTTCTTGATCTGTAGTTTTATGTCCTGATGAGGGGATGTCTCTTTGTATGACCATATCCGCTTTCTTGCTTCTTTGTTATATTTATTTTCACTTTTAATAAATGTTAATAAGTTTTAGCTTCTGGCTAGACCTTTTTCGTATTATATATTGATTTATTATTAATTATTAATTTACAGTTAAATTATTATTTTATATTTATTTACTATTAATTATATATTATTACATAATATAATTATTTATTATTTATTATTTATTAATTTATACTATTAATTTATTATTTATTATTAATTTATTCTTTAATATTAATTTATTCTTCATTATTAATTTTTTATTATTTTTTTATTTATTTATTTATTTATTACATGTTTATCTACCTATTATTTATTGTTTATCTAATTTTTATTTACTATTTATTATATATTGATTTATATTTTATTTTTTTCTTATATATTTGATATTAATTTATTTTTCATTATTAAGTTATTATTTTTTGTTATTTATTTATTATTCTCTAATTATTTATATATTTATTATTAATTTATTATTAATTTCTAATTAACTTATTATTTACATATTATTTTTTATTTATTTATTGCCTATTTATTATCGTCATTATTTATTGATTATTTATTTATCATTTATTTATTATTTATTATTTATTATTTATTATCATTTATCATTTATTTATTTTTATTATTTATTTATTATTTATTTATTTATTTATTTATTTATATAATATTTATTATTTATTTATTTAATATTATTTATTTAATATTTCATATTTATATCATTTATTATTCATTTATTATATATTTATTATTATTATTTATTTATTATTTATTTATAATTTATTTATTTAATATTTTATATTTTATTATTTATTATTACATAAATATTATTGATTTTATAATTACTTAATATTTTTTTAATTTAATTATTATTTAATTATTAGTTATATATTTTTTATTTTTTATTTTTTTTATTTTTTTTTATTTTTTTATTATTCATTTAATATTTATTTATTATTTATTTATTATTTATTTATTATTTATTTATTATTTATTTATTATTTATTTATTATTTATTATTTATTTATTTATTAGTTATTTATTATTATTTATTATCATTTATTTATTATTATTATTATTATTGTTATTATTTATTTATTTATTTATTATTCATTTAATATTTAACTACTCTTTATTTATTACTTATTTATTATTTATTTAATAATTACTAATATTCTATTTATTATTTATCTATTATCTATTATCTATTATTTATTTTTTTTATTTTTTATTTATTATTTATTACTTCTTTATTATATATTCATTATTTATTTATTTATTTTATCAGTATATGTATAAGTATATTATATATTGTTTACTCACCACATGAATAGTTTGCTGGAGTGGTAAATTCTTTGGAGAATATCCAAGAGGTAAGGGGTTCGAAACTCTTCCGGCGTATATATATTTCTGATGTTGCATGGCATACATGACATGCATGGAATATGCATGCATGGTTGGATAAATAAATAAGAATAATTAATTAATTAATTATATAAATAAATAATAATACTAATAAATAAATAATAAATAAATAATAAATAAATAGTGAATAAATAAAAAATAAAAAAATAAAAATTGTCTTTGAATATTGAGCAGCGGTTTAAACCACCACATAAAATAAATTTATTCTAAATAAAAAAACTCCCACACAAAAACCATCGTGAAATGATTCCCGACATGCAAATACATGGAAATATTAGAAATCATCACACATCATTTAGCGGCGGTTTAAACCATTGCTAAATGGAAAACAACCATCGAGAAACACCATTTTTTGTAGTGTTTTAAGAACCATTGATAAAAAACTGACATGAAACCCCTTTTTTCTTATAGTACGCATCTAACCCTAGGAAATTATATAACTAGGTACTTATAGAACTAGGTTAGTGAATAAATAATTTCACATAGACCCTTAATTATTCTCATTATCTTTAGCCACTCTCATGTATAATAATAACATTATTATTATTTTCTTGATACGTCCAAGCCTCATAGATAAAATAAACATCATTCCTCAAATAAATTAGTTATTATTATTTAAATGTTATTTAATAAATCATCCCACTAGGCCCGATAACTCAGTCTGTGTTTCCTCCTCAATATTTACCAAACATTGAATAATAAATATTATTCTTTCAATATATAAATAAATATTTAAAATATTCATGATCATGTGAATAAATATTTATTGTAAGATTCAACTCATAAATAAATATGGTGACTAAATATGTGTGATCATAAAATCCTAAAAAATATTATTTCTCAGTTTGGAGAATAGTTTTTATTGCAATAATGAAGTTCAAATATAATTTAATAAAAATCAATAGAAATGCTAAGTGTGTGACCCTCTAAGCTTCTTCCTTCGTATCATTATGAAAGTTTACCTAAATTCCAATATCAGTGTCTAGCAACACATAAAAACACACTAGAATAATAAGTTAATTTGGCAAAGTAAAAAACCACATACGAATGCTCACTATGTAATATAATATATTTTTCTTGATATCTCATCAAGCAAGTTTCATACTCGTGTCATAAACCTATATATTTGATACATATTTTTTTAACTATCTGAAATGAATCCATCTGATACTATGGACATGGAATTTAATTTGACAGTTTAATTTCAATCAATGGGTCTAGATATCAACTTTTGTAAAGATGGAAGGGACAAATCCTTCCTCAACTTATTCATTAATAACACATCACTCATGATGCACCCAACATACCTAACTTCACTATGAACATATATCATCATGATTTGCAGAAATACATCTAAGTATATGACTCATGGTATACATTAATAATAATCTTAAATTCTAAATATCATTACACACATTTGAGGATAGGAATATACAATGACATAAAACATGTGGATTTCATACAGGTTGGTATATCCACATAATCTTATCTCTTGGAGATTACCAAGTGAAAACTTCATGAGATGATGTTTCATCCACTTAAGAGTATTCACACCTAATAGTTTGTATCATTTATGACCCATCAGATGACGACATACAACCATAGGACATATAGTTTAAGAATATCATTATAGCATTTCAACGTTCTCCTCATAGGAGAGAAAATATATAAACTTTTCAAGACAACATTTTTTTCCAGAAAATTATAACATTAAAGTTACATAGAAGAATATTTAATATGTGATAAGGTATTTATTAATATTAAAGTATATTAATGTACAGGTAATATAAAGAATAATGTAGTTAGTTCTAAGGAACAAACTTCAACACATTAGGGGGTCAAAACCAAGAAAACAACCTCAAAATGTTGTGAAATCATAGGATAGAAACTATAGATGTATTCTTGAATTATAGGAACTAACTCCATGTCAATCTGAGTTGCAGTTTACTTGGGATGACCAAAAACAAATTTTTACTGTTTTGAAACTCTAAAACATGCATGTAATGGTCAAAATCATAGAAAAAAACCTTAGGTGTAAGATCCCAGATCTTAGAAAGGTATGTTATCGTTTAAGTTTTGGTTTGAATCCCTGGTTTTTGTTAATTAAATGATTACCAAGTCCTTAAGGAGGATCAGTGGTGTTATGAGGGTTCGGGACACGAAAATAGAGAAAAAGGGGTTTTCTGGATAGGTTTCACAGTCTGCGCACGGTTAGTGATAACCATGCGGACAGCCTAAGAGACCATGCAGGATGTGGGTTTTTGGAAAGTGGTTTCTGCATGGTTTCTGCACGGTTTGGAAAACGGTATGGGTAAACCGTGTGGACCAGAAACTTTTAAAAAATTACAATTTTTCTACTCCAGGATTTTAATACCCAACTCGAGATTTCCTCCCATTTCTCCCCTCTTCACCCTAGGAACGAACCAAATCTCCCAAGAGCTCCAATAGATCGATCTCCCTCATTTATAAGGCATTTTTTCTGATGTTGGTTGCGGATCGAAGCTCCGGGTAAGTCTAATACCATCCTTGTTTCTCTTTTGAGTTTAGGGTTTGTATCTTATTCTCCTCTCTTTCTAAATATGTAAAACCATACTCTTTGGGTGAGATCTAGCCTGAAGCTTCAAGGGTTGGTTTAAGTGGGATCTAAGGGCTCGATTAAGAGTGTGTTCACTCACAGAATCAAAGTAGGTGGTCTACAAGTTATATCCCATGGTTTATTTGTGGATTTTTGCATGTGTGGTTTTGTTCATGGGTGTCTCTTGGTATGTTTTGATCACCCTTGGAATGTTTAGGTAAAATGGTTATTAAGAAGGTAAATGGAAACCCTCACGATCTTCATGGGATACGTCGAGGGTGATGAGACTAATCAAGGGCCACCCATGGGGTGTTCCAACTCTCCCAGACCTAGGTATTTGTAAAGAACAAGTGAGATTGTTTTGTAGTTATATAGAGCCTTCATAAACATGTTGATGTGTTTAATTATCTTGAAGTAGAAGCTAGGTGACACACCTAGGATTAGTAATAACCTAAGGGATATTGGGTTAACATTGAAATGATTAATGACTATAATGAAATGGATTATGATACTGGTAATGAATCCAAGTGAGTTAGGCATAATGAATGAAGCCTAGTGAGATAGGAACAATGAATTAATGATTAGTGAGATAAGCATTATAAAAGTGGAATCTGTCTAAGTGGATAAATAATGTGAAATGTGGTAAATGTGTAAATGGGTTATGGCATGGTATTAATTCTTATGTTATCGTTATGATTTATGTTTGCCTTAGGAAATGGTTGTGATATTGTGTAAATGGTTAATGGATACATATATGTATATCATGTGCACATGGCTTGGTAGAGTGGGGTATTGACTTGAGGTTCTATAGGTCGAGTTGGATTGAGGCTCTAAACTCCACCCCTAGTGTATGGGTTAGGGAAGAGGATTGAGGCTCTATTCCCCTAACATTTGCATCCACCCAGACTGAGGCTTCTAGGTGAGGATATGTTTTTCATTAGGAAGTTAGTCCTACTGAGATAGGATAACCATGTGTTTTTCCTCATGCATGTGATTGTGTACTTTGAGCCCGTGTAACTTGTTGTGTTTGATGAACCCATGTTAAATGTGTTGAAAATGTTAAGTAATGGGAAATGGGATGAAATGGTAAGTTATAGAAATTATGATAAATGTTGGAAATGGAACTAAATTGGCTAAGGGCACTTAATGTTTTCCTTGTCTTTTATTATTCATTTCCCTCTTTCATGCACAATTGTTTATACCAGATATTTTGTATACACTGTTGGTTGTGGCCTACTGAGTTGTACTCACACCCTACTCAAGCTACTATTGGGTACCTAAGCAGACTTCATGTTTGCTGGTTAGAAGAAGGGAAAAGGCCCTTACTAGGCAGTTGGGTTGGAACGAGTGTGTGTGGAGGAGGATCCAGGATTGATGTCAGGACCATTTTATGGATTTTGTAGTTTGTCTTCATTTTGGGTTTTGTTCACTTTTTCACTTGTATCATGACATGGCATATTTACTTTTTGACATGAATGTCCCCCATTTTGGGGAATGGTTGTTATGAATGCTCTTTTATTATTGATTATTATTCCACTATTTTGTTTATCTTCTCTTGTGGATTACTCTGATAAAAGGGAGTATAGTGTCCCCAATTAACTATTCAGACCCCCGCTACTATTTGGAAACCTTTGGCGTATGGGGAGGCACCCTTAAGGTCATGTAACCACTCAGATAGGAGCACCGATTTAGTGGATTCTGGGTCAGGGACATTACAAAGTGGTATCAGAGGAGGTCTTTCGTCTCCTTCTCTATAATCTTGTTATTTGGGATGGTATATGGGAGTTAGGATGTTACGGGCCTTGGTAATGAAATCATGTTTGGGAGTAGCTAACCCATGTATGAGGCAAAACCCAAGTCACTTGGGGTGGGAATGGTTGTTCTGGATTTTGTGACGTTATATTTGATGATATTTCACTATTGGGTGATGCACATGTTGTGTGAGGTGATGGTTTTATGATATTTGGCTTGTGGACTTAATGGAATGAGGTTTTTTATTCATGAATCATTGTACGCACCTAGAGAGATAGGTGACATGCATCATAGTAGGCACACACGGGTTGGGTGTGTGAGGCATGAAAGATAGAATGCACCTTGCATCTTGGTAATTAAAAAGGTAAAAATGCCATAAATGAAACAATGAAAGTGGGTGAAGATAAAAGAATGATAAGTGATAATTAATGAAATATGTGTAATTAAGGGTTTTTAATGAATTGAAAATGTTGTTTGTAACATGTTGTGTGAGCCCTGTAGTGGTTTATAGTTGTTTACCCCATGTGGACTATGGCCCACGGTAGGGATGGTCAGGGTGAGGTTTTCAAAATGTTAAGGTTTTTTGGGATGGTGTATGTATGGTGGGTTTTTGTGGCTAGTAAAGAGTCTTCTTGTTATGAAGTTGTGAAAGTTTTCTGTTATGTGTTCTAAACCTCGTGTTTGGTAATGTAGAGAAATTTCACAATGACATCAGGAGCCGATTGGGAAACAAGAGGATGTTGCTGAGAACACTCCTCTAGTATAGGAGTAAGAGAATTTGGTAATTCAAGAAATTAGAGAAGGGAAGTTCTAAGAGAATTTGGATCATTTTATGCAAATGATGGATCGGGACCCAGGGCAGGTTTCACCGAGTATGTTTGAGCTGACTAGAGAGTTTCAGTTATATCACCCTCCGACCTTTACCGGAGAGTGTGGGCTAGAGGCAGTAGAGTTATGGATAGAGTCTGTCCAAATGATACTTGATCATCTAAAGACTCATGTTGGGAAGTGAGTCAAGTTGGCTGCTTATATGTTGCGGGGCTAAGAAAAGTGTTGGTGGTAGATCCTGGATCAGACTAAGCAGGATGAGGGGATGTTGTGGAAATATTTCTAGGAAAAGTTTCTGGAGAATTTTTACCCAAATACTTTGAGGAAAGAGTGGGCTACAGAGTTCATGAGCCTGAGTCAGGGATCGATGTTGGTGATGGAGTATGTTGGACGCTTCACTGACCTGCGACGCTTTGTTCCAGCATTGGAGGGGGATGAGGCAGCAGTTATGAGGCATTTCCAGGATGGGATGAGACCCAAGATCAGGTCTGTGGTGAATATCTTTCACTTGAAGAAGTTTACAGAGGTAGTGGATCAAGCATTGATCTTAAAAGGGAACCTGAAGGGAGTTTCAGGTAGTGGGCCTGTCGTGCCAGCTGGGCAGACAAGTGGTGCAGCTTCCGAGGCCCGAAAGTATTTTTTTGGAAGTTTTCAGCGGGGCAGAAGTGTGCATGGTGGTCACAGGAGAGGGTCAACTTCTCAAGGTGGTGATAAGGTGTTCTAATATTAGTGTGGCTGGTTGGGGAACATGCGTGGATAGTATCCTCAACCTCTAGTTGATTGTTGGTTGTATGTTATATTGGGACACGTTCATAGGTTCTGAAGGAACCCTCAGTAGGTGAGAATGGATTTTGGTGTCAGGAAGATGCCAAGAGGAGGCAAGGGATTAATTGCTCCATATCAGGCAGGCAGTTGGAGCTCCATGGGCCGTACTAGTAGGGGTAGTGGACGTGGAACTCCGGGGCTGGATCACCCATGTCAGCAAGGTAGTGCAGTGTAGGGCACACAGGTTGGAGCCCAGGGTATAGGGTTAGGTCAGCTTTATGCAGTTTAGTCTTCACCTGGTGATGGTGAGGCTAGGCCATCGACTATTTGAGGTACGGTCCTTGTAGATTATATGCTTGCAAGTGCATTTTTTGACACTGTTTCCACACACTCTTTTATTTTTTCTCAGCTTATGGTAGCGTTGGGTTTGACTATGGAGAGTTTGTGTAGGGTGATGTCGATTGAAACTTCGTTGGGGGTGCGAAATAAAGATATCAGACAGTGTAAGGGATATTCTCTAGAAGTCAGTGGGTATCGTTTATTATGGGACTTTTTCATTCTCGAGTTGTCGAGATTTGACCTGATTTTGGGGATGTAATGGTTGGTATTTTATCGGGCGCACATAGACTGTTACCATCACAGGGTATCATTCCAGTCACTTGAGGGTAACTCTTATGTCCATCTCGGAGAGTGGGATGTTTGAGAAGGTTGTACGGGACCATTTTTTCAGTAGTTGGGTAAGCTCATGGCTCAAGTAGCTTGTCTTGTTCTTGATGATGAATAAGAGGAACAATTTATCTTCCCTCTAGTAGTGTATCAGTTTCATGATGAAGAATGGATGTTGAGTTCATGATTGGGTTGTTTTTTAGAGCGGATACAATTTCAATTCTATCTTACCGAATGGAACAGGAATAAATCTAGTAATTAAAGGTTCAGATTGAGGAGTTGGAGTGTAAGGGGTTCATATGTCCTAGTACGTCTCCTTGGGGATCTCGTGTGCTTTTTTTCAAAGAAGGTGGATGGGTCATTAAGGCTTTGTGTTGATTATCAAAAGTTAAATCTGATGATGGTGAAAAAAATGGTACCCTCTTCCTATAATTGATGACATGTTTGACCAGTTGAGGTGTGAATCAGTGTTTTATAAGATTGATCTGGTATCGGGTTATCACCAGTTGAGGGTGAGGCTTTCTGACGTACCGTTGACACCTTTTAAGAGTCAGTACGGGTTGTTTTATTTTGTGGTGATGTCTTTCGGCATGACCAAAGCACTGGCGGTGTATATGGATTTGATGAACTGAATCTTTCATCCTTATCTGGATCAGTTTTTGGTTGTCTTTGTTGAAGACATCTTGTTGTACTCAAAAACTCATGACGATCATGCCCAACATCTTGACATTGTTCTGAGTACACTAAGAGAGCATCAATTATACGCCAAGCTATCAAAGTGTCAGTTATGGATTAGAGAAGTGCATTTTCTAGGTCACATCATCTCTGAGGTAGGTTTGTTGGTGGGTCTAGAGAAAGTACATGCTATCGTGTCTTGGGAGCATCCAAATATTGTTTCAGATGTTCGTAGTTTTCTAGGTTTGGATGGGTATTACCAGAGGTTCATCCAAGATTTCTCCTGCTTGGTAGGACCATTATTGAGATTGACTAAGAATGGAATCATGTTTTTGTGGTCTGAGGATTGTGATATTTCCTTTCAAGAGTTGAAAAAGCGATTGACAACCACACCAATCTTGATCTTTCCTAATCCAGGTAAGAAGTATGTTCTATCTTGTGATGTGCCTGGTATCGGGCTTGGGGATATGTTGATGTAATATGAGCATGTTGTGGATTATGGGTCAAGGAAATTGAGACCCCATGAGCGGAATTATCCCACTCATGATCTTGAGTTGGCTGTAGTAGTGTATGTCTTAAAGTGCTGTAGGCGCTACTTGTTGGGGGAATGGTTCACAGTGTATACCGGTCACAAGAGTCTAAAGTATATGTTTTCTCAACATGATTTAAATCTTTAGCAGAAAATATGGGTTGAGTATCTCTAATATTTTGACTTTGAGATGGTATATACACTAGGGAAATGGAATGGTGTTTCTGATGCTTTGATCAGTAAGGCTTAGAACCAAGTGGTTTAGGAATCCAGCACCGAGTGGAAGGTGATGTCTTTGTTCACGGAGATGAACTTGGAGGTGTGGGATTAAAACGTTCAAGTGACTCTTGCTTCCATGGTGGTTTAGTTGATGCTTTTGAGTCAAGTTAGGGAATTTCATCTTGATGATCCTGAATGTTTGTCCATGAAGGATAGACTTAAAGGTGGGTATCCACCTTTTGGTTGGTTCGTCGGTGTAGATGGGGTTGTTTGTGATCATGGTCATGTGGTTGTGCTGGTATGCATGCAGTAAGAGTTGATGTCTGAGTTCCATGCATCAAAATGGGTAGTGAATCCTAGTTTGACCAAGATGTATCATGATCTCTGCATGCAGTTTTGCTGTTCAGGGATGAAAAAGGAAGTTTCGGGCTTTGTGGCACGGTGCCTTACCTGTGAGTAGGTGAAAGTTGAGCATCAACACCCAAGTGGTTTGTTACATCCATTTCCCATTTTGGAATGGAAGTGGGATGATGTGAAAATGTATTTTTTGGTGGGTCTTCCAAGGATGACTTGGAAGAATGATGCAATCTGGGTGGTTGTGGATCAGCTAATGAAAGTGTCTCATTTCATACCGATTTAGGAGACTTACACAGTTGACCCGTTGGGTGAGTTGTATGTTTGGTAAATAGTATGATTTCATGGTTTACTACAAACTATATTTTCATATCATGATCCTCGTTTCACAGCATGCTTCTAGCAAGGGTTGAAGAAGGTGTTGGGTACACAGGTGGTTTTGATAATGGATTTCCACCCATAGATGGATGGGTAGTCGGAGTGTACAATCCAAGTGTTGGAAGATATTTTGAGGGCTTGTGTGTTGGATTTTGGTGGTTCCTAGGATAAGCACCTGTCACTTGTTAAATTTTCCTAAAACAATAGTTTTTAGGCTACGGTTTAGATGGAACTGTTTGAGGCTCTCTATGGAAGGTCGTGTAGGTCTATGTTGTGTTGGTTGGAGGCCAGTGAATCAGAACTACTGGGACTGAGTCTCATGTAGGATACTTTAAAAAAAGTTGAGTTGATTCGGAAGCAGATGGAAATGGCTTAGAGTAGGAAGAATTTGTATTCGGATCTAAGGCGTAGACCTCTTTAGTTCTAGGTGGGTTATAGTGTGTTCCTTCGGGTGTCACCAAGGTTGGGTCACTGATGGATTCGGAAGCAGGGAAAGTTGGCGCCCATTTATGTGGGTTCGTTTGAGATTATGAAGAGGATTGGGCCAGTGGAATACTGATTGGACCTTCCATAGTGGTATAGTAGGATTCATGATGTGTTTCATGTTTTAGAGCTTCAACAATATCACCCTAACCCATCTCATGTTTTAGATGTTGCTAATGTTGATCTTGATGTTGATGCCTCATTTGAGGAGCATCTGGTTCATATCATGGATCGCAGTGAGAAAGTATTATGGGGAAAGGTTGTGCCATTATTGCAATTATTATGGCAGCATGGGAATGTTCAGGAATAAACATAGGAGTGGGAATCAGATATGTGGGCTTAGTGGACCGATCTCTTTTCCATGGAAGTGCAATGAAGCTTGGGAGCTCGGCCCAAGGACGAGCCGTTATATGGTAGGGAGGTTTTAAGATCTTGGATCTTGGAAAGGTATGTTCTCGTTTACTTTTTGGTTTGAATCACTTATTTTGGTTAGTTAAGAGCTTACTAAGTATTTAAGGAGGCTCGGGGGTGTTCTGAGGGTTCAGGACATTAAAAAATGGAGAAAAAGGGGTTTTCTATGAGGGTCACACGGTCTTTGCATGGTTAGTGCTAACCGTGTGGGAAGCCCATGAAACCGCGTAGGAGGTGGGTTTTTGTACAGTGGCCTATGAATAGTTTGTGCATGGTTTGGAAAACTGTGTGAGTAAACCGTGTGGTCCAGAAACTTTTAAAAAATTAAAAAATTTCCACTCCGGGATTTTAATACCTAACTCAGGATTTCCTCCCATTTCTCCCCTATTCACCCTAGGAATGAACCAAATCTCCCAAGAGCTCCAATAGATTGATATCCCTCGTTTCTAAGGAATTTTTGGCATCGTTGGTTGAGGATCGAAGCTCAGGGTAAGGATAATCTCATCCTTATTTCTCTTTTGAGTCTAGCATTTGTATCTTTTATTCCTCTCTTTCCAAAGCTCTAAAACCCTACTCTTTGTGTCATAACCCATCTCGGTGGGGCCCGCACCGTGAATCCCCAAGCCCGCCTCCAATAGGCCAGGGGCTGGTGACTAGCACTGAGTAGGCATATTACTAACATGGGAGGAATTAACTAAGTACTTGTACACACGCACACAACTCCAAGCCCACAAATGCTAAAATGTAAAAGAACTACTGAGGAACAGAACACATGCATATAACTGAACCCAACCAACATAGTATGAAGGAAAGTAAAGTACTGAAAAGTAAACTAAGACAAAATACAATCCCACCAAAAACAAGAGTCTGAAAACTAAAAATTCCAACATGTAAACACAAAGAGGTACTGGGACTGCTACTCATAGTCGTAGAAACACCTCGGACTATAGGGAACTCAGAAGGCTTGGTCCTATCCTGGTCCACCCTGGACTCTGTCAAAATGCTGCTTGTCTGCACAAGACACGACATGTGCGGGCAAAGCCCATGCAGGGGTGAGTATAACAATACTCAGTAGAGGACCCCGAAAACCACAAATAAATGCACAAAAGAAAGGCACAGTTAGTTCTACAAAAAATATGTTTACTGAACATATGATAGGAGAACATAATCCAGATATACTCAAAAATCAGACCCGTATTCTAGAGACAAGTCACACAACCGCATACCCACACTAGGGATCCATTTCAAAGATTCCACGAAGCACTCCTCCAGGAGAACTCACTCCATGATTCTAATAGCTCTGGTGACGTCCTTCTAAGAAGTACTGTATGTCGGGAAAAATCACGAGAGATAGATAAACTCATTCTAAGAGAACACACTCTTGAGTGGGGAAAGATTACGATATACAGATGAGGATCACTGTCAGGGCCTTGGAGGATATCGCGACTGATCTGGAATTCACCTACTAGGTATAGGATCAGCGCCCTATGGAAGTAGTCATGTCAATACCTGACTCTACCTAGGATCAAGAATGGATAGAGGATCACACTCTGAGCCTCTCGGAGGGATACCTGACTCTATCACGGAAAGTCCTACTGAAGGGATCATACTCCTATAGTAGGAAATGATACCTGACCTTCAGGGGAATGAGAAAAAGGTTCACTAACCCAAACGAAACATGTCCAAGATATGGTGGACAAGAAGTTCAAGCCTTGTACTGAAAAGTACACGACGTGTAGAAAAGTCACATGCCGTGCCTTCTGACCCAGGGTACTGCCCGTGTACTATGGCCCGTGTCGCAAGGCTGTTCGTAAAGGAAAGAAATCAATACACGGCGTGTAGTATAGATCCCACATCATGTCCAAGTAACTGGGGTTGACTCCATGTACGTGTCTGTGTACCTGTACATGGCTTTATCCCGTGTGTTCCATCCTGTGTAACAGGTACACGGGGTAACCCGTGCAGCCAGCCTGGTCTAGCCATTTGGTGTAGTACACGGTCGCGTACTTCATTCCGTGTCTGTGTATCACCCAATGATACATGTCGAGTCCTGCGTAAGGACCCACACGCAGTGTTCTTTAGGGAAGATGTTGTGTCATCGCTTTGCGCTTTGCAGAACCCTAGCCTCCGCTGAGTTGGTCCCACACGGCATGTTCTTTGGGGATACATGTTGTGTTCTTCGGAAATTTCAAGAAAACACAGTTCTTCATCGCCGCACCTTAGGGCTCCTCTAATCCTTGATCTAGTCATCCAATCTTCATGAAAATGAAGTTTTGAGGTCACCCGATCCTTATAAAGTCGATTCCGTCAGTCTCGGGCCTCCGATCGGCCCCAAAAACGTGTTTTGATCATCCGCATGAAGAACAGTCAAAGAACGCTAATTTTCGAACCATGTCGATTCATCTACCGTCATCACCATTTCACCTCCACTAGGTCTCCACAATGTCAGATCTCCAAATTGGGATCGTTTCATTGAAAAAAGGATTCACAAAGATCTATTGTTCATCTCCCCACGAAGAACGCGAAGAATGCATGAGAATAAAAAAGGGGAAAGAAATCCAAAAGAAAAGTGAGGAAAAAAACTCTGCCATCATTCGTCACGGAATTGATCCACTCCTGTTAGTATGATCAACAGAGAAGAATCAAAATAATTATCAAACAATTTTCACAAAATATAATTCCCAAAAGAAACGGAAAATAACACCCCCCCCCCTCGTAAGAATGCACGATTCGTGGATCAACATGTTCGTGGTTAATCCACGTTCATCATTTAAATCCAAAAATGGGGAAAGAGGAAACCAAATAACAAACCCTTACCTTGATCATCGACGAAGAGGGAGATCGGTCATCGGTCGGGATTTTATCTCGCTGTTCAACGATCCACGCATCGTCGTTCGTTGGCGTCTATCAAAACCCTCCAAGGTTGGCTCCTCTTCAAAGCTCTAGAGGATTCTAGGGAGTTATCCAGGGTTATGAGTCTAACCCTAGGCTCTTTATTATTTAAATAAAACAAGAGTTGTTTCATCATAGAAACATTTAAAATAAAATAAATTATTATTTTATTTTATTTTATTTATTCTAAAACTCCCAAAAACTAACTTTTTCCGCTGACCTGCGCAAGTTGAAGTTAGGCCCCGCCTAAGGTAAAGTCGCTGCTCTGAATTCAACGGTGCTCTCAGATTTCTGATCTGGGAACCCATTTAAAAGATATTCTACTTTTTCAGGAAAACCGTTTACACGTGTTGTTTAAAATTTTAATTTATTTCAAACATTTATTCCTGTCACTCCGAGCCTCGGAATCGCACGCCGTCAAAAGGTCTAGTCTTGAAATAATTCCATATAATATTTAAAAATAATACACAGAAAAATCTGAGACATTACATTCACCCCACATTGGGGATTTGCATCATTGAAAATCCAAAACAAGGCTACTTAAAAAGATGTGGGTACTGAGCCCAGATTTGAGCCTCCCGCTCCCACGTTCTCTCCTGAATATTCCCGTGATGCCACCGGATGCGCACCAAGGGAATCAATTTCCCACAGAGGATCCTCTCCTACCGATCCTCGATCTCCATCGGGTACTCCGCGAAGGTCGTTCCATCCTCAATGTCCAACTCGCCCCAGTCGATGGCGTGCGATGGGTCATGCACGTACCTCATCAGCTGCGACGCGTGGAAGACATCGTGTACCCGGTGAAACTACAGAGGTAGATCTAGGAGGTACGCCACCTCTCCAACTCTGCACATTATTTGAAAAGGTCTGATGAACCTCGAAGATAGCTTGTCTCCTCGGCCAAATCTCTGTAACCCTCGTCGAGGTGAGACCCGAAGAAAGGTGTGGTCTCCCTCCTCAAACTCCAGAGGTCTCCTTCGTTTTTCAGCATAAGACTTCTACCGGATCTATGCAGTCTTCATCCACTCCTGGATGATCTGAAACTTCTCGGTGGTATCTCACACCAACTCTGGACCCATGAGTGGTGACTCTCTGGGGGCGGTCCAGGAAAGCAGTGACTAGCAGGGTCTACTATACAAAGCCTTGAACGAAGCCATACCAATGGTGGAGTGGTAGCTATTATTATACACAAACTCCACCAGTGGTAGGTGGTCCTCACAACTACGAACAAATTTCAAGATACATTCCCACAACATATCCTCTAGAACCTGAATGGTTCTCTCTGTCTGACCATCGGTCTGGGGATGGAATGTCATGCTCATGCGTAGCTGAGTCCCAAAATCCTCCTGCAATCCCTTCCACAACCAGGATATGAAGTGTGCATCTCTATCCAAGACTATTGTCGAAGGGATGCCATGAAGCCAAACTATCTTCTGTACGTAGAGGCATCCCAAGCTCTCAACGGAACTCTGCTCCTTGATAGCTAGGAAGTGGTCTGACTTGGTAAGTCGACCAATGATAACCCAGATGGAATCATGACCTTTGGACATTAGTGGTAATCTTGTCATGAAGTCCATCGATATTCCATCCCACTTACACTCTGGAACTTCTAGGGGTGATCCAATCCCACTAGAACCTGGTGCTCAGCCTTCGCCTGCTGGAACGTAAGGCATCGAGAAACAAACTCTGCTATACCTTCTTCATGCATGACCACCAAAACTGTTGTCGGAGATCCTGATACATCTTCACCACTCCAGGATGTACCGCTAAGGGGGCGTATGAAACTCCCTCAGGACCTCTTCCTACAAATCCACTGGTACAATAGTGCGTCCTCTGAAGAGAAGTACATGCTTCCCACCTTGTGAATATTAATCAGGAGAATGTACTGCTGATAACTGGGCACGTAAAGCCTCACAGTCAACATCCCCAAGTCATGCCTCCCTCACTCACTGTAAGAGTGGAGGGGTGACAACCATAGACTGTAGGTAAGTTGTACCCTCTCTGTCCACGAAGGATAACTGTAACGTGGCTAACTGATTTGTCGCCTCACTTAACAGTTGCGAGCTCGACCTCCTGCTCAGATCATCTTCCACCTTGTTCCCCTTCCTAGGAGTATAAATGATCTCAAAATCATAGTCCTGGAGGAACTCTATCCATCTCCTCTACCTCAGATTCAGATCCTTCTGCAAGAAGATGTACTTGAGGCTCTTGTGGTCAAAGTAGACGATGAATCGCTCTCCCATAAGGTAGTGTTGCCACATCTTCAACACGAAGACTACCACTGCCAATTTGAGATTATGGGTCGCATAATTCTGTTCATGTGGCCTAATCTGGCATGAACTATAATCAATCACTTCATGTCTCTACATTAGGATGCAGCCAAGTCCAGTCCCCGATGTGTCATAGAAAACTACATACTCGACACCTTCCTCTAGTAATCTTAGGATCGGGGCGCTCATCAAACTCTTCCTCAACTTCTCAAAAGCCTACTATAACTTCTCTGTCCATATGAAGGGTTGCACCTTCCTGGTCAAGGCTTTCACCAGTGCTGATATTCAGGATAAATCAAGAATGAATCTTTGTTAATATCCTACCAACCCAAGGAAGCTCCGCACCACCATCATGCTCTGAGGTGGCTCCCATGCTAACACTCCATACACCTTATCTGGGTCCACAAATACACCGTCTGTTAAGATAACATGTCCTAGAAAGTGGACCTCCCGAATCCAGAACTGGCACTTCAAGAGCTTCCCATAAAGTTGGTGCTCTCGGAGTATGTCTAAAACCATCCGCAGGTGTCTCGTGTGCTCCTCCTCTGATGCCGACGATACAAGGATGTCGTTGATGAATACCACTACGAACCAGTCTAAGTACGGCTAGAAGATCTGGTTCATAAGTCCCATGAACACTATGGGGGCATTTGTTATGCCAAAAGGGATCACCAAGTACTCATAGTGACCGTAGTGGCATCTGAAATCCATCTTTTGTATATCATCATCCCGTACTCATAGCTAGTGATAACCTGATCGAAGGTCAATCTTCGAGAACCACTGTGCCCCTCTCAGCTAATTGAAGAGTTCGTTGATCCTCGGTAGTGGATACTTATTCTTCACCATCACCTGGTTCAGGAACAGGTAATCCACACACAACCTCAAACTTCCATCTGCCTTCTTGGAAAACAAGACTGGGGCCACTCAGGGTGAAATGTTGGGTCTTATGAAACCCTTACTCTACAAATATTACAATTGTACCCTCAACTCGCGAAGCTCTGTGGGAGACATCTGATATGCTGATGAGGAAATCGGTGTCGTCCCGGGGTGAAGGTCGATGCAGAAGTCAATCTCCTGGTGGGGACGTAGTCCTGGAACATCTTCAGGGAAGACGTCCTCGTAAACCGCCACCACTACTGGGAACTTGAAGCTCACAACATATACTACTCCGAGGGTAAGGATAGCCATCTCATGAGTGATCGACTGCACCCTCCTATGCATGAACCCATTCTGTACTGTCTGGGTCTTCTTTTCTTCGACAAAGAAAAACCTCGTCCCATCACTACGGACACACCGCACCCTTCTCCTAAAACAGTCAATCTGGGCATGGACTGAAGATAACCAATCTATACTGAGAATGACGTCGTAAGGCCTCAACGCTACCACCAAGAGGTTCCAACCAAAACTCTCTCCTCTAAGGGTAAGATCACACTATCTGCAAAGGTACGTGATCATCGAGTCTCCTCCTGTAGGTGTCTCCAAGCATAAGGATTGATTCAACGGCTCTATTGGAATCTCAAGGTTTCTCACAAGACATGTGGTTATGAAGTAATGATTGGAACATGTGTCTATAAGTATGGTAGCTAAGGTAGAGAAGACACAGATCATACCTCGGATCATCCCTGGAGCCTCAGGGTCATACGCCTCGACTTCATGCAGTTGTCCCTGCCCATGTCCCCCAGCTCCCTGAGCCTGGTGCGGACCTCCTGGGGGTGGTGGTGGAAGTAGATCGAAGCGTCTACCACCACTTGTATCTCTCCCTTATCCTCTTCCACGTACGCCGCCTGGCGGGTATGTCTGCTCTATTCTCTGCCTCAGCCTCAGTGGTCCATCCACTTCTTCCCCATCAGCAGCTTGGTGGGTCGGACAATATCTAGTGATATGTCCCCTATTGTTGCATGAGTAGAACCACCTATCCCTAGTCTAATTTGATCCATCCTGAGAGTCATGGACCATCAATCACCTGTCTTGGGTCCTCCTATGATGTCTCCCACATCCTGATCCTTGTTCCTGACGTCAGCTCCCTACTGCTGAGGTCTCCGCACCTGTCTGCCTGCTGTTAACTACCAGCGGCTGTCTCTGCTCCACCAAGAATCTCTCGATCACTAAGGCCCACTCGATCACTCCAGCATATGTTGAAATGCATAGAGGCACCACACTAGATTTCATGTCTCATCGTAGACCTATCTTGAAGATCCGAGCTATAAAGTACTGATCACTGACCATATCCATCGAGTACCTGGCGAGGTTGGTGAACCTCGATGAATAGTCAGCCACCGTCAAACTGCCTTGCTGGAGTTGAATAAGCTCCTGGATACACACTGCTCTCAGTGTAACCGGTGAGAAATCCTCCCTAAAGAGTCGCTCTATCTCTGTCTATGAAAGAGTCTCCTCGTTGTGAGTCTGTGCGGTCAGACTCCACCATCGTCCCGCTGGACCCTGAAGAAGGATCGCTCCTAGGATCACCATCTGGTTCACTGGTGTCCTCACTAGACAGAAAACTTTGGCCACTGCCTCAAGCCAGTCCTCAGCCGCCTTAGGGTCGGGCTTGCCTCAGAACCTGAGGGGTATCTATTTCTATAACTCATGGAGCGCGCTTAGACTGCGCCCCTTGTCGATCGGTACTACAGGTACCGCGGCCTTCTCCACTAGTGGTGGTATAGCAGGTGCACCACCTGGTGGAAACGCCTGGGGAACTGGTCCCTGAATCAAAGCCTCATCACTGAGGGGGTCATCCTCGTGATCGCACTGCTGAATCCTAGCGGGTATGCATCGCAGAGGCATCCTGTAAGGAAACAAGATATACCATGGTCAATGAGAATATCTGGATAGCTGACACAAGGACATGGAAAACACAACCCAATTCTATATGATGTATGTACCATTATTTTATTTCCCTGCAACTAGTGTTTTCATGTACCGAGTCGAAAATCCGGTTATCAGAGTCATGGTGTATAGATATGTCGGCCTCCTGCACCAACACTGGAGTCTCTAGCCTGAAAGTCGATCTTGAAACACTTAACATTGTTTCCCCAACCCAATCTCATTGACTCTTTGTACTAAGGTAGAACCAACCACATTTGATACCACTCTGTCATGACCTATCCCAGTGGGGCCCGTGCCGCAACTCCCCAAGACTGCCTCTAATAGGCTAGGGGCTGGTGACTAGCACTGAGTAGGGATATTACTAACATGGAAGGCATTGCCTAAGTACATGTACACACGCACACATCTCCAAACCCACAAATGATAAAATTTAAAAAGAACTAATGAGGAACAGAATGCATGCATACAACTGAACCCAACCAACAGAGTACGATGGAAAGTAAAGTACAGAAAAGTAAACTGGGCCAAAATACAATCTCACCAAAAACAAGAGTCTGAAAACTAAAAAGTCCAACCTGTAAACAAAAAGAGTTACTGGTACTGCTGCTCGTATTCATAGGAACACCTCGGCATGTAGGGAACTTAGAAGGCTCGGTCGTGTCCTGGTCCGCCCTAGACTCTTTCAAAAGGATGCTCGTCTTTACAAGACACAACATGTGAGGGTGAAGCCCATGCAAGGGTGAGTATAAAAATACTCAGTAGAGGACCCTAAAAACCACAAATCAATACACAAAATAAAGTCACAGTCAACTCTACACAGAATATGTTTATTGAACATATGATAGGAGAATATAATCTATATATACTCAAAACTCAGACCCGTAGTCTAGAGATAAGTCACGCAACTGCATACCCATGCTAGGGATCCATTTCAAAGATTCCATGAAGCACTCATTCGGGAGAACTCACTCCATGAGTCTAATTTCTATGATGAAGTCTTTATGATAAGTAATGTCTGTCGGGAAAAGTCGCGAGAGATAGATACATTCATTCCAGGAGAGCACACTCCTAAGTGGGGAAAGATCATGATACACAGATGAGGATCATTTCCAGGGACTTGGAAGATACCGTGACTCATCTGGAATTCACCTGATAGGTAGAGGATCGGCACCCTGTGGAAGTAGTCAAGTTAATACCTGACTCTACCTAGGGTCAAGAATGGGTAGAGGATCTTGCTCTGGGCCTCTCAGAGGGATACCTGACTCTATCGCAGAAAGTCTTGCTGAAGGGATCATACTCCTGTAGTAAGAAACGATACCTTACCTTCATGGGAACAAGAAAAATGGGAACTAACCCAAATGAAACATGTCCAAGATACGGTGGACAAGAAGGTAAATCCATGTACTGAAAAGTATACGACGTGTAGAAAAGTCACATGCCGTGTCTTCTGACCCCGGGTACTGCCCATGTACTACGGCCCATATCGCAAGGCTGGTCGTGTAGGAAAGAAATCAGTACAAGGAGTGTAGTACAGATCAAACACCATGTCCAATTAATTGGGGTCGACTCCATATACATGGTCGTGTGCCCGTACACGGCTTTATCTCATGTGCTACATCTCGTGTAACCGGTACACAAGGTAACCCGTGCAGCCGGCCTGGTATGTCCGTGTGGTGGAGTACACTGCCATGTACTCCATCTCGTGTCTGTGTATCACCCAGGGGTACATGTCGAGTCCTGCATAAGGACCCACACATTGTGTTCATTGGGGAACACATCGTGTCATTGCTTTTCACTTTTCAGAACCATATCTGCCATAGATCCGATCCCACATGGCGTGTTCTTTGGGGATACACGCCGTGTTCTTCGGAAATTTCCAGAAAACGCAGTTCTTCATCGTCGTGCCTCGGGGCTCCTCCAATCCTCGATCTAGTTTTCCGATCGTCACAAAACTGAAGGGTTGAGGTCACCCGATACTTATGAATCTGATTCCGTCAGTCTCGGGCCTTCGATCAGCCCCAAAAACGTGTTTTGATCATCCGCGTGAAGAACAGTCGAAGAACGCTAATTCCCAAACCGTGTCAATTCATCTGCCGCCATTATCGTCGCATCTCCTCTAGGTATCCATGATGTTGGATCTCTAATTTTGGATCGTTGCGTCAAAAAATGGATGTGCAACAATCCATTTTTCATCACCCCATGAAGAACGCAGAAAATGCACGAGAATATAAAAGGGGAAAGAAATCCAAAAGTAAAGCGAGGAATGAATCTCTGCCATCATTCATCACAGCGTTGATCCACTCCCATTAGTAGGATCAACAAATAAGAATCAAAATAATAATCTAACAATTATCACAAATTATAATTACCAAAAGAAACATAAAATAACACCCCCCCCCCACAAGAACGCACGATCTACAGATCAACATGTTCGTGGTTGATCTGCATTCATCTTTTAAATCCAAAAACAGGTAAAGAGGAAACGAAATAACAAACCTCTACCTTGATCATCGAAGAAGAGGGAGATCAGTCATCGGTCGGGATTTTATCTCACTGTGCAACGATCCACATGTCGTCGTTCGTCGGCGTCCATCAAAACCCTCCAAGGTTGGCTCCTCTCCAAAGCTCCAGAAGATTCTAGGGAGTTCTCCAGGGTTATGATTCTAACCCTAGGCTCCTGCTTATTTAAATAAAACAAGTTTCGTTGCATCATGGAAACATTTAAAATAAAATAATTTATTTTTATTTTTATTTTATTTCTTCTAAAACGCCCAAAAACTAACTTTTGCATCTGACCCGCGCCAGTCAAAGTTAGGCCCCGCCTAAGGTAAAGTCGATTCTCTGAACGCAAAGGTGCCCTCATATTTCTGATCTAGGCACCGGTTTATAAGATATTCCACTTTTTTAGGAAAACTTCTCACGTGCACTGTTTAAACTTTTAATTTATTTCAAACATTTATTCCAGGAACGTTGGGCCTCAAAATTGCATGCCATCAAAAGTTCTGGTCTCAAAATAATTCCTTATAATATTTAAAAATAATACACGGAAAAATCCGAGACATTACACTTTGGGTGAGATCTAGGTTGAAGTTGTAAGGGTCGGTTGAAGTGGGATCTAAGGGCTCTATTAAGAGTGTGTTCACCCACGAAATCGAGGTAGGTGGTCTACAAGTTATATCCCATGGTTTATTTGTGGACTTGTGCATTTGTGGTTTTGTTCTTGGGTGTCTCTTGGTATGTTTTGTTCACCCTTGGAATGTTTAGGTAAAATGGATATTAACAAGGTAAATGGAAACCCTCATGATCTCCATGGGATGCGTCGAGGGTGATGAGACTAATCTAGGGACACCCATGGTGTGTGCCAACTCTCTCAGACCTAGGAATTTGTAAAGAAAAAGTGAGATTGTTGTGTAGTTATGTAGAGCCTTAATAAACATGTCGATGTGTTTAATTGTATTGATGTAGAAGCTGTGTGATGAACCTAGGCTTAGTAATAACCTAAGGGATATTGGGTTAACATGGAAATGATTAAAGACCATAATGAAATGGATTATGATCTCGGTAATGAATCCTAGTGAGTTAGGCATAATGAACGAAGCCTCATGAGATAGGCACAATGAATGAATGCTTAGTGAGATAAGCATAATAATAGGGGAGTCGGGCTAAGTGGCTAAATGATGTGAAATGTGGTAAATGTGTTAATGGGTTATGGTATGGTATTAACTCTTTATGTTATCGTTATGATTTATGTTTTCCTTGGGAAATGGTTGTGATTTTTTTTTGAATGGTTAATGGATACATATATGTATATCATGTGCACATGGCTTGGTAGAGTGGGGTATTGAGTTGAGATTCTATGCCCATGGGTTGAGTTGGACTGAGGCTCTAAACTCCACCCCTAATGCATGAGTTAGGGAAGAGGACTGAGGCTTTGTTACCCTAACGGTTGCATCCACCTGGACTAAGGATTCGAGGTGAGGATATGGTTGTCATGAGGAAGTTAATCCTAGTGAGATAGGATAACCGCGTGTTTTTTCTCATACATTTGATTGTGTACTTTGATCTCGTGCAACTTGTTGTGTTTGATGAACCCATATTAAATGTGTTGGAAATGGTAAGTAATGTGAAATGGGATAAAATGGTAAGATATGGAAATGGTGATAAATGTTGGCAATGGACCTAAACTGGCTAAGGGAACTTAATGTTTTCCTTGTATTTTATTATTCATTTCCCTATTACATGCACAATTGTTTATACCAGATATTTCGTATACACCATTGGTGGTGGCCTACTAAGTTGTACTCACACCCTGCTCGGGCCACCATTGGGTACCCAAGAAGACTTCATGTTTGCAGGTTAGGAGAATGGAAAAGGTCCTTGCTAGGTAGTTGGGTTGGCACGGATGTGTGTAGAGGAGGACCTAGGCTTGGTTTTGGGACCATTTTGGGTATTTTGCAGTTTGTCTTCATTTTGGGTTTTGTTCACTTTTTCACTTGTAGCATGACATGGCATATTTACTGTTGGACATGGTTGTAGCCTATTTTGGGGAATGGTTGTTATGCATGCTCTTGTATTATTGATTATTATTACGCTATTTTTTTTATCTTCTGTTGTGGCTTACTCTGATAAAAGGGGATATAGTCTCCCCAATTGACTATTCAGACCCCCGCTGCTAGTTGGAAACCTTTAGCATACGAGGAGGTGCACTTAAGATCATGTAACCACCCAGCTCAGAGCACCGGTTTAGTGGATTCTGGGTCGGGGATGTTACATTAGGTTTTTTTGAAATCGTATGAAAATTTCCTTTGAAATATGTGTGATAAGTACAAGTAATCGACACATCAATCTGACATGTGGTGTGCTTGAAATTACTGAATAAATAGTTTTAAAAGATATTAAAGTCTTCAAAAATGTGAATCAGGGGGTCAAAACCTAGAAAATGAACATTGATTATCATGAAATCAAAGTACAATGATGGAAGATTAATTTTTTAAATATAATAAATAGCATCACTTCAATTAAAGTTTTGGTTTTCTTTGGATGAAAAAAACACATTTTTAGTTTTTTCAAACTCTAAAATGTGTGTGCAGTGATCAGAATCATAAAAAACAATCTTTTAATGATGTCAAATCATATAAAAATTATCTTTGAATTATTTGGGAGGTGTATGAGTGGACGACACGTCAATCCAACATATAGTGTGCTCGAAATGACTCAATAATCAGTTTTCAAAGATATCAAAGACTTTAAAAACATTTTCTATAAGGTCAAAACAAGAAAAAAAAACCCTTTATTGACATGAAATCATCAAAAAATTACTATAGATTTATTTATGTAATCTAGGAACTCGTTTCATGTCAATTTGAGTTGAAGTTTTCTTAGGATGACTAAAAATGCATTTTTAGTTTTTTAAAACTCTAAAATATGTGTTTGGTGATCAAAACCATAGAAAAAAAACTTCGAATGATGTGAAATCATAGAAAAATTATTTTTGAATTATCTTTTATGTGTATGAACAGACGACACATCAATCTAATCTGGGTTGTACTTGAAATAACTGAATAATCAGTTTGTATATATATGTATATAAAGAGATTTTTTGGAGTCGGTGGCCTAAAACCAACTAATTTTTACTTTATGATAAACTTGTAAATACATTATCACATATTGATTTTTCTTCTACATGAAAATTCATGTGATGATGTCCTAAGGATAGATTTTTCACTAAAGGGTCGTAGCGGATCCCTACTATGATGAGAACCCAGAAGTGCCATAACACTATTCTTGAATATATATTCTATGGCCAGATGATTTTATTTGAGGGACACAAATAATACAATCCATTAGGGGTGAGGAATCATAAAACATTAAGGCACCTTCTCATGGTATGCTCCCTTGGTAATATCCAGGAGGATATTATGAGAACGAGACCCGCCAGTATGAAATCCATATTTTATAGTGTCATTGAATGTTCCTATCTACAGACATGTGTATTGGTCCTTAGACTTTAAGATTATTATTAATGGGTGTTACAACTTGTGCACTTAGATGTATTAACAAAAACTGTGACAAAACATTGTTCTCAGTGAGGTAGGATATGTTGGGTGCATAAAGAGTAATATTGCATTAATAGATAATGAGAGAAAGGATTTGTCCCTTCTGTTCAATAACAGAAGTTGATATCTCAGGCCCTCTTATGGAATTAATATAGCGTAAATAAATCCATGACTATGGTGAGGAATGGGCAAGTTCAATTCCAGGAAGTCAAAGAAATAATAATCGAGCACATGGGTTGATGTCACTAGCATGCAACCTGCTTGATTCAAGATATCGAGACAAATATATTACATTACATGATAAGAATTCATAGGAGGTGGCACATCATTGTGGCATTAACTTATTTATTTATGGGTTCCTTGGCATGTTTCTAGATTCTAACCTTGGACATTAGGCAAGATCCGCCCAATGCCGATGAGAAAGAGGCCTAGAGGGTCACACACTAAGTGTGTCCAAGTATCTCAGTTAAATATTCATTTAACAATCTGAATAAAGATTATTCCCGGTTGTGGTTTAATAATTATTCAAGGATGCCTAGTTGCATTTATTTCGACACTATTTATTCGAGAGAATATATTGTGGGAAAAATAATGTATTTATTAGCGAGTAATGCAGTGATATTTATTTAAGAAATAAATATTCATTATTCAAGGTATAATAAATGTGGTGGAGGAAATAAAGAAAAAGGGGGAAAAAGTACACACCGTGTATATTAATATACACGCTTTGTAGTTTTTCTAGGGATTTGTGAGAAATAATATTATTTATTTAATTAAATAATATTAGTTTTAATTAACTGGGCACATGTCAAGTGATAATAATAATAGTCAAATGTTATTATTAGACATTGGGTATTACTAAGAATTAAATGAAATGAATAAATTCCTTTGGGTAATTAATTCATTTTATTATACTAAATAATAAAAATCCCAATTACATTATTCTCACTTTATATCTATCCACTCATTGTGGTTGTGCACAATGAATTTGGAAAAATCTCTCAATCCAATAAATAATTCATTTTCCTCCAAGAATGCTCTCAATTTACAGGAGAGATCCTCCTCCATTGGATCTAGGAGAGAACTTTGGAAGCATCTCTCAAGGCGATCAAAGACGGACATCACAAGTGAAGGTTCTTCAACGCTAGCACCTGAAGATCCCTTTGGGAAAGTCCAGAGATATGTGGATAATGTGTGGATCACCGCTAGAGGAAGCCTACACTTGGCTTCTATGACATAATGATAGATCACATTGGATCATGAGCAGAAGCATCAACAAAGAGAGAATTTTGTCAGGGTAATTCTTGTCTTTTAATTAAATTAATTATAACCAACATATGATGATCCTATATATGGTTTCGGGAATCCTCTCTTTGCATTCGTTCTTCATTCTATTCTGAAGATCTGACGTTTTATCATTGTGACAAATCTTGGATTGATCGTTGTTAAAGACAAAATTCAAGTTAGGTGCATCCTTCCACGTGCTTTCACTACATCCGAAACCTACAAGTGGTATCAGAGTTGTTATATCATTGATTATAATTATTTATTTTTTCACTGATGATTTACAAATTTAATAATTTAGTTGTTTCAATTCAATTTAATCATTATATAAATCTGAATCTCGAGATATATTCCTCCTCTTTTGTTTCTCGTTCACCTTACAGAAATGAATTTTTTCTTTTAATTTTGATTAAAATAAAATATAGGATCTCTTTTCGAGGTGTCAAAGTTTCATGGCCATACAACCCCATAACATATGGCATGTATTCAGTAGTATACATTGTGTAGTCAAGGTTCAATGTACCAGGACTGGTCCACCAAACCAAGTTGTTTGCTGGAGTTTATCTAAGTCTTAAATGACTCAGTGTGTTGACTAGGAATAGGTGGCACAGATTTTCCATATTACATGATGTGTGGCCCAAAGGACACGACGTTTAGTCCCTTCGAGTTAGGGTTGGATAGTGTACCCCATACTCGGCTTTCCCGGCTGGAGACTATGTAACACGGACACTACAAGGCATGTGGACCACTGGAAATTTCGTGTACTCTAAAGATTTCTAAAGTACATCTACATGCCATATCCCCAAGCATGTACTTTGGATGGATGGTGAATGATAGTACATGTTGTGTAGTCAGAACTACATGTCGTGTACTCATCCAAATTACGCAGATTTATTAAAATTTATTATTATATTATAAAAACCCTTAAGACGTGTACCATGGTTTGGGGGTAAAGATGAGTCACAACATGTGATATGTGTTTTATATATGTGTGTTTAATTTAACATCTACGTAATGTTCATTTATACTCATTGGGTAGTTATGAATGAGAATTTACTGAGTTTCCTCCAAGTTAAAAGTTAAATACAAAGATAATTTTAAATGAATTTATTTGTTTAAAATTATGATGGATGAAAATATCAAGGAAATTCGGAAAATTATTTTAAGATAAAAGAATTGATTAATTAAAGATAATTAATTGATCCGAGCATGATTTATCTTAAACAAAAATGATTAATGAATTGAATGCTAGTTTTATTTATGTGTAAATATCGTTGCATGCATGGATGATCATGAGCTAGACCAGGACCTTTTTATGTGGATGGTTTCGTTTAATTTATTTATTTAAATTAAATTTGTTGTTCTGCACGGCTTTTCCTCATTAATATGTATGGCCTGTTTGCCCAAGGTTTTTTCTGTAAAACCCCATTTTACCCCTCACCTATGTGTGAGATAAAATAATATGTAATAGATGGATCTCCCAAGATGGTGGAGGCAGTTCAAGTTAGGATCTGAGGTGAAACTAACCCAAGGAGATACAAAGGTGGACAACTGGAAAGTTGTAAACATAAACCCAAAAGGTTCAGGGTGTTTTCTCCCCTAGGTCTTGGGTTATTTTATCAACCACAAGATAAAATAACCAATAGAACAACCTCATTATCATGACATTTATTTTATTTCTGTCAGTTTCATGGTTTATTTATTGTGGGTGTGTTTTCATGATCACACATTTGATGAATTAATCAAGCATGCAAGATGGAACTAAAATAATATCGGCTTATGTGTAAATATTATCTTAGACATTGTTAATTACTAAGTATATCTCACTTAATATTAACAAGAATTTAATAAAGATAATAAAATAGAAATTTATTTATAAAGATAAAATCCCTCAAAGAAATAATAAGTCGATATAGCCTTCTGTAATCTTGGTTAGAATCGAACCATAGTTCAAAGTGCTTGACCAACCCTAGTTGGGGTGCTTTCAATTATTAGGGAATTATAGTTCAAGGTTTTGGGTTGACTTGACTTAGTTCACATCAATGGTTGACTTCCACAATAGGACTTGGTGCGACTAAAAGGTAAAGTTTAAGGAAATCCAAAATAAAAGGATTTAAGGATTGGGGAATCCACTCAGCGGATCAAGGACCTACGAGTTAATGTAGTTGGAATTTGAAATGCCTACCTAAAACCTTTAAAGTTGCTTGACCAACCCTAGTTGGGGTAATTCAAAGGGAAATATGGATCCTTTCCACTAGATTATTCAGGCAACAGAATATTCTAAAGTCAATGGTGAGAGCTATTGGATTTCAATAAAATATTGGGAGACTAATAAGTATTAATTTATTTATTTTTATAAATTTTATCATGAAAAAGTATTAAATATTTTCTCATATTAATTTTTAGAAACGGAAAAAAAATTACATCAAACATATCATTGTGAACCATAAGTGAGAAGGAAAACCTTCTCACCGACACCAATTTCCATGAGTGGTAGAGGCGTTGATGTGTCATCCTTCGCCACGAAAGGAAACTGTGTGTGCTGGAGGAGCCTATTTTAGTTGCACATGAAAATGAGGCTAGTGATAAGTAAATGTCTCTCTATTTGAAACATTTGGATGATTCCACATATGTCCAATGTTTCATGCTATCAGTCATGTCTAATGAGCTCTTGAAGCAACATGAAAACATGGATGCGTATAGCATGATGTCTCACCTTAAGGATATCTATTAAGAGAAGGAGGGAAAAGAGAGATGTGATATCTCAAACTCCTTGTTCAAAACTAGGCTTGGAGAGTTTGTTCCAGCTGGGCATCATGTATTCAAGCTTATTGGCTACATTGAACGCCTGTACATCTTAGGGATTAAGTTCCCAGATGAGTTGCGTACAGATCTCATCCTATCATCACTGCCCAAGACCTTGTATAGATTTATTTTCCACTAAAACATGATAAAAAATGAGAAGAGTCTATTGGAACTTATGACCTTAATTCGCCAGGTAGATAAGGACATAGGGAGTGACAAACCCACAATCCTTATGGTGAATAAGAAAATAAAGGAAAAGGAAAAGGGGGAAGGGATTTATAAATGGTCTAAAATCCCCAAGAAACATCCCTCCAAGAAGGGGAAGATCCATAGGTAGGGAAAGGAATGCGAGGCGGTGTTTTTTTCATGTGGAAAACCAGGCCACTGGAAGAGGAACTGCACCAAGAAGCATGGGGATGCTAAAGGTGTGTTCGTTATCAAGTGTAATCTTTCCATTTCTACACATTGAGTATTAGATACAGCTTTTGGGGCTCACATCTATATTCAAATGCATTAACCAAGTATATTTAGAAAGATTATCATAGGAGAGCTGGATCTTCAAGCTGCCAATGGTGCAAGGCTAGCTATGTTTTTTATTGGTGATTACCATCTCTCATTGCCAACTGGGATGCTTTTGGTTTTATATAACTATTATTATGTGCCTAGTGTTACCAAGAACATAATTTCTGTATCATGTTTAGATAAAAATGAATTTATTTTCAAGTTTGGAAATAAGGGTTGTTTCTTTTATAATAACAATGCATATTATGGTATGGAACATTTAAATAACGGTTTGTATGTATTAAATTGCGAAAACCAAGTGTTTGTAATTGATAATGAAACAAACTCACATGAATCATAAAACACTCAGTTGTGGCATCAATGTATTGGTCATGTAAACGAAAAGCGCTTGACAGAGCCCTTCCAAGATAGTTATTTAGACTCTACTTAGCTAAAACCACTTGATATATGTCATTCTTATTTACAAGGTAAAATTACCATGTTGTCTTTCGGTGGACATGGTGAAAGGGCCACAGAGCTTATAGGATTGGTGCACATAGATGTGTGTGAACCATTTCTAGTAGAATCTTGAGGTGGACATTCTTACTTTATTACTTTTACTGATGATTTGAATATATATGGATATATCTACTTAATAAGGTATAAGTTAGAGTCCTTGGAGAAATTTAAGGAATTCAATAATGAAGTAGATAATCATCTTTGTAAAAAATAAAGAATCTTATATCAGATTGAGGTAGAGAATATCTGAACCAAGAGTTCATCAACCTTTTACGGGAGTCTGGGATTCTATCTCAACTCACTCCTCCTTATACACTATAGTGGAATGGTGTTAGTGAAAGGAGGAACCACACCTTGTTAGACATGGTGAGGTCGATGATGAGTCATGCAAATATTTAATTATCATTTTGGGGATATTCATTACAAGCCGCAGCACACACATTAAACTGATTACCAACTAAGGTGGAAAATGGGATTCCCTTTGAGTTATGGAATGGAAAGAAAACCATTTGTCTCACACACATGTATGGGGATGCAAGGAATTTTTTAAGGTCTTCTCAGGAAACAAACTAGTACCCCAGGGCATGAGGTGTATCTTTACAGAATATCCAAAGGAAAAAAATGATATTACCTATATAACCCTTCAGACAAGAAAGTGAATGTCTCCAAACAATCCATCTTTATTAAGAGGGGGAACATCCTCAAAAAGGATAGTGGGAGAAAGATTGACTTCGATGCAGTTAATGCTCAAGATACACATGATTTGGTACAAGAACAAGGTCCATGGGTCCCCGTAGAAGATGTTTTAGAAACACATGTACTGCGTAGGAGATCAAGAGAGGTAAGGTAACCAGAGAGATTTGGTTTACTAGTCACTGAGGATGGTTAATCATTATTGTTGGACAATGATGAACCTATCTCTCACAAGGAAGACATAGAGAGATTAGAAGCTACAAGATTTCTAGAAACTATGAATTCTGAGGGGGATTCCATGTATCAGAACCAAGTATGGGTTCTGGTCAATGAGCCAATTGATGTAAATAATGTTGGATGAAAATGGGTATTCAAGAGAAATTTGAAAATGGAAGGTCAAGTTAGCACCTATAAAGCGAGGTTAGTGGCTAAAGGATTCAGATAGCGTCAGGGAATTGACTATGATAAAACATTATTGTTAGTTTCTATGTTTAAATCCATAAGAATCATACTTTCCATAACAGCTTACCATGACTATGAGATTTGGAAAATGGATGTAAAAACATCATTCCTTAACAAGAACCTTTAGGAAGATATCTATATGACATAACTAGAAGGGTTTTTGACACCAGGTAAATCCAAATGGGTTTGCAAGTTGCAGAAATCTATTTATGGATTAAAGCAAGAATCCAGGTCATGGAACATTCAATTTGATGAAGCCATAAAGGAATTTAGTTTAATTAAGAATGAATGTGATCAATGTGTTTATAAGTGGTTTAATGGGAATGTGGTCATTATCCTTGTAGTATATGTTAACGACATATTTCTTATTGGAAACGATATACCAATCTTATAGTCAATTAAGGACTTGTTGAAAAGGTGTTTCTCCATGAAGGACTTAGGTGAAGAAGCATACATTCTAGGGATCAAGATCATTCGTGATAGATCCAAGAGGTTTCTTGGAATAAGTTAGGGTACATACATTGACTAGATACTAAAGAGATTTAGTATGGAACAATCCAAGACGGGATTGGTTCTAGAGTCACATGGCCTGCATCTTTCTAAAAGAATGTACCCTCAGACACAACAGGAGAAAGGTAGGATGAGTATGATCCAATACACTTCATCTATAGGATCCATCATGTATTCCATGTTATGTACCAGGCTTGATGTTGCCTATGCACTGATCATGGTAGGTAGATATCAAGTAGACCTAGGAGAACATCATTGGACTACTGTTAAGACTATCCTTAAGTATTTGAGAAAAACTAAGGATATGTTCCTGGTGTACGGAGGAGACAAGGAGCTTGTCATCAGAGGGTATGTTGATGTTGGTTTTCAGACAGACCAGAATGATCTAAAGTCGCAATCAGGATATGTTTTTTGTATCAACAGAGGAGCTGTGAGCTGGAAGAGTTTAAAGCAGCCAATTGTCGCCGATTCTACAACGGAGTTCGAATATATAGCGGCTTCTGATACAACCAAGGAAGTCATCCGGATTCATAACTTTGTCAAGGAGCTTGATGTGGTGCCCAACAGTAAAGATTTTATCACATTGTATTGTGATAATACTACAGTGGTGGCTCTTGGAAAAGAACTAAGGTCACATCAATGAACAAAGCACATTCTCCAGAAGTATCACCTCTTGAGAGATTTCTATCAAATGAGTGAAGTTGCAGTGAGCAGAGTGTCCATGGAATAGAACGTGGAAAACCCCATGAATAGAGTCCGATCTCATCAAAAGCAGGAATATCATGTGACAGCTAGTGGGTTAAAGGTTGTTGGCAGTTAGCTCTAGTCCAAGAGGGAGTCTGTTGGAGTTAGTGGCCTAGAACCAACTACATTATACTTTATGATAAACTTGTAATTACCTTATCACATATTGATTGTTCTTCTACGTGACAATTCATATAATAATGTCCTAAGGATAGCTATTACACTAAAGGGTCATAGCGGATCCCTATTATGATGAGAACCTGAAAGTGCCATAACGCTATTCTTGAATATATGTTCTATGACCGAATGATGTTATTTGAGAGATAAAAATAATACAGGCCATTAGGGGTGAGGAATCATAAAACTGTGAGGCACCTTCTCATGGTGTGTACCCTTGGTAATATCTAGAAGGATATTATGAGAACCAGACCCGCCAGTAGGAAATCCACATTTCATAGTGTCGTTGGATGTTCTTATCTGAAGACCTGTGCATTGGTACTTAGATTTTAATATTATTATTAATGGGTGTTACAACTCACGCACTTACATGTATTGAAAAAAACTGTGACGAAACACTATTCTCAGTGAGGTAGGATATGTTTGGTGCATCACAAGTAATACTGCATTAATAGATAATGCGAGAAATGATTTTTCCCTTCTGTTCCATAATGGAAGTTGATATTTCAGGCCCTTTGATGGAATTGATATAACCTAAATAAATCTATGGCTATGGTGCGGAATGGGAAAGTTCAATTCCATGAATTCAAAGAAAGAATAATCGAGCACATGGGTTGATGACACTAGCATGCAACCCGCTTGATTCGAGATATCGAGACAAAGGGATTACATTACACGGTAAGCGTTCAAATGAGGTGACACGTCATTGCAGCATTAACTTTTTTCTCTATGGGTGTATTGGCGTGTTACTAGATGCTAACCTTAGATTTTAGGCAGGCTCCACCTAATGTCATTGAGAAAGAGGCTTAGAGGATCACACACTAAGTGTGTCCAATTATCTCAGTTAAATATTCATCTAACAAGATGAATAAAGATTATTCCTGATTGTGGTTTAATAATTATTCAAGGATGTCTGATCGCATTTATTTCGACACTAGTTATTCAAGGGAATATATTGTGGGAAGAATAATATATTTTTTAACGAGTAATGCAGTGATATTTATTTAAGATATAAATAGTCATTATTCAAGGTCTAATAAATGTGGTGGAGGAAATAAAGAAAAAGAAAAAACAAAAGTACACGTCGTGTATATTAATATATACACCGTGTAGTTTTTCGGGAGATTTGTGAGAAATAATATTATTTATTTAATTAAATAATATTAGGTGTAATGCACCGGGTGCATATCAAGTGATAATAATAATAGTTAAATGTTATTATTAGACATTGGGTATTACTAAGAATTAAATGAAATGAATAAATGTCTTTGGGTAATTAATTCGTTTTATTATTCTAAATAATATAAATCTCAATTACATTATTCTCATTTTATATCTTGTCATTCTTTGTGGTTGTGCACAACGGATCTGGAAAAAACTCTCAAGCCAAGAGAGAATTCATTTTCCACCAATAACACTCTTAAGTTATGAGAGAGATCGTCCTCCACTGGATCTAGGAGAGCACTTTGGAAGCGTCTCTCAAGGCGATCGAAGATGGACATCGCAAGCGAATGCTCTTCTGCGCTAGCACCAGGAGATCCATTCAGCGACGTCCAAAAATATGTGGAGCACGTGTGGATCACCACTAGAGAAGGCATACACTTGGATTCTACTACACAATGACGGATCACATTGGATCGTGACCGGAAGCATCAATGAAGAGAGAATTCCATCAAGGTAATTTTTGTCTTTTAATTAAATTAATTATAATCAACATATGATGATCATCTCTATAGTTTCAGGGCTTCCCTCTTTTCTTTAGTTCTTCGTTCTATTTCGAAGATCCGATGTTTTATCATCGTGACAGATCTCGAATTGATCGTTGTTAACGGCAAATGTCAAGTTGGGTACACCCTTTCACGTGCTTCTGCTGCGTTCGGAACCTATAGAGTCGGCCGAGGACATATGATTGTGCAAGACAAGTTTGTGAAATGTTTCCCATTTTGGCGAACATGTTAATATAAGAGTAAAATTAAAATTACAGTATCCAAACTTTTATACATTCAAACTAATTGAGTTTAGTTTTAATTTGTGTTCAATTGTTGTTTTTATTGTTATAACATGATGGGTATAAAATGAACATATGATAACATTAAAAAATGAGTTAGATTCCATCTTTTTTTCATGACTTTAAAATTAGGTATTCTAAAAAAGAACTTACCAATCATTGTGTATTTGAATTTATAAGCTATTGAGCATACCTCTTATTTGGAGGAGGCAATCATGTTCAGAGAAGGGAAGCAAAATGGTGCCATATCCTGAAATGGAAGGTGGAGGTTTCTAGTTGTCCTTAAGAGAGGTGCACAGAGAGGTGATGAGAAGCTAAAGATGCAAAATTAAAAAAGTTATGTTATAGAAATCATAAATCATTAACAGTAATGCTAAACAATAAAATGAAATTAAATCATTCCCCGCACCTTTAAGAACCCGTCTCCAAATTCAACAAAATGTAGAATCGGTGAATAGGAGAAGTGGGTTAACTGGAGAAGTAGAGAACCGGAGAAGCAAAGACGTGAGCGGAGAATCGACCGTGTGGGGAAGCCGGAGGCGAACGATGCAGGGAAGCGGGTTAACCAGAGAACCAGGGAGGTGAGTGGAGAATTGGCCATGCAAGGAAGCTGGTAACCACTGCAGATGGGAGGCGCGACAGTGGAGGAAGGGCGGGAACCGCTGCCAATGGGAGGCGCGACAGTGGAGTAAGATCGACTGCCGGTTGCCTCCCTGAAGATTGTTGCCCTAGCCCAGGGGCTTGCGGGGCTTGCCCTCGGGCCGGGCCAAAATATATATATATGAAAGTTTTTAAAAATGTGCATTGTATGGTCAAAACCAAGCAAACGTTCTCATATTGACAATAAATCAAAGGATTGTAACCCTAGATTGATTTGTAAAATGTTTGAACTGATGCGACGTCAATCTGTGTTGTGGTTTGATTGGAATGATTGAAAATGCATTTTTAGTATTTTAAAATTCTAAAACGTAAATGTAACGATCAAAATGCATAGCAAACGATCTTAGATTGACGTGAAATAATAGGACAATTATCTTTAATTGTTTATGACTTGTATGATCATACATGTCATTCCCACGTGAGGCGTGTTGGGAATGATTGAAAAAAAACAATTCTAGATTAAATAAATGATTAAAAGCAATACGTTGAAAAGAAAATCACCAGACTATTTGTTTATTCGTTTATTTTTTTTTATTTTTATATTACTGACATTTAATTTTAATTTATTTGATTTTCAGTTATGAGTTGATGGGTGTGAATCATGGAGAATGATTGGATGATGTTAGTTGTGACATTATTAAATTATTTGCGGTGTAAACATATAATGAATTTTCAAATTATGGGTCGCCCCTGGTCTTAAAATCCCCCAATTTCCTCCAAAGTGGTCGCGTACTTGTGATGGCCATGATTGTCGGCGTCCTGAGCGAGCTTCAGGCAGATAAGTCGGGAGTGCGGAGGCTGTTATCGAAGACCTCTTGGACGAGGACGAGGAGCTCTCGGCTCCCCCACACGTCGTGTTTTCAGCCCTGCGAATGCTCACGTGTGTTAAAAAGTCAGCTGTTGCATGGCCACGCGGGTGATAGATAAAGGCATTGCGTGCATGAAGTTTGGTGCATTGAAGATTTCACGACCCTTCAATAAAAACTTCATCTTTGCTGTTTTTTTAATCTTTTATTATAATTAGAATTCAGCTGTAATTTTGGATCTCCTTCATAAAATTTGATCGCGAGGGGTGGCAGGCAACCACACACCTGCCTTTCGTAACGACCGATTCATTAGGACCATCGATATTTATGAGAGAGAATCTCTTTTTCACCATTCATTGTCTCTCCTCCTTGATAAAATATTTCTCCCTCATCTCTTTGATTGTTCATCCAAGGATAAACAATGGGTCGGGTCAAGCTTCAGATCAAGAGGATAGAGAACAACACAAACCGGCAAGTCACATTTTCAAAACGGAGAAATGGATTGATTAAAAAGGCATATGAACTCTCCATCTTGTGTGATATCGACATTGCGCTCATCATGTTCTCTCCCTCAGGCCGCCTTAGCCAGTTTTCCGGGAAGAGACGGTCAGATTCAAAAACTCTATTTTTTATGTTATACCATAAGAATCAACTCATTTCTTGGTTATGAATTAAATTGTTTTGTTTTCTAGGATTGAAGATGTTCTTATGCATTATGTGAATCTTTTGGATCATGAAAGAGGAGGGTATGAACGTTCTTGATTCAATAATCATTTTCTACATGGTTTTGATACATAAATTTAACAATTTGATCTTTTTGTGTATTTTTGTTGTTGATCCAGAGCAATTCAAAATAGAGAGGTTAGTAATTTATTTACGAAAATCCATTAAATTTTCAACCATCTTTGACTGTTCTTCAATGATTAGAATGTGATGA
Organism: Viscum album; assembly: GCA_963277665.1. Classification (NCBI taxonomy): domain Eukaryota; kingdom Viridiplantae; phylum Streptophyta; class Magnoliopsida; order Santalales; family Viscaceae; genus Viscum; species Viscum album. Next base: position 1,610,743,311 of record OY728140.1, read on the forward strand.
ACACACTCATGAAACTCAAGATCGAACGTGATTTGTCCTTGCAACACAACAAGTAATCCCCCATTTGTAATAAATTTAATTATTTTGATCCATGTCAATGCCATATATTCCTTATAATATCATTTTTTTTTGGAACAGCCAAAACACAATCTCCTCCAATGTAGAGGTACCCCACCCATTGTAGTTTCCATGACATCCATGATGATGGGTCTCGTTTTGAATCATGTCATTGACTCAATTTTCAGGAGCTCCAACAAGAAATTAACCATTTACAGCACCAACTTAAACTCGCAGAGGAACAATTGAGGTCCGTTAATTTATATAATATAGTGGAAGATTGTGAATTTTATTGTTTTTATTGTTTAATTATGATGGATCGTTGATGATTAGGGCATTCGAGACGCATCCGTCAACAATGAAGACGATGGAGGAGGTTGAATCGTTCGAGAAAAACATTTCTGATATCTTAACTCATACCACACAAAGAAAGGTTCCACTTTTTCCCTTGTCTATACCATTAGAAGCATAGATAGAACCAAGATAAAGATATTTCCATCCAACAAAATCAATGCTAATTATTAAACGTTTCCAATATCCATGAAAATTTGAGGAGATAGATGAATAAAACCTATTGCTAATATCGCTCATTATATATTTTGTCCGGCTAATCATATCTTTTGTCCGCGTAGTATAGGCCTTAGAATAAGTGCTAACCTAGAACATAACATAGTAGTACAAGCACCTTGCCTTATTAAGGGTAAGACACTCCCTTTATTTATTTTCATGATCATTTTATATGGTTTGTTTATTATTAAGGTACTTAACATCAATTTGGCTTTTTTCCCTGAAGGGTGGAAGAACACATAGGTGTATTTTTTAAGGATATTTGTCTCCTTATTTTTATTTATGTGATTAATTTTTCTTATAAAAACAAATGCGCAGAAGATGTTAATGAGTGATCATGTTTACGACCCATCAAATTTTCAGGTAAAAAAAACATATGAGTTCATGATAAACGCATCAGTTTATGTACCTTTTCTTTAAAGACATTATTTTGCAGATATATTTCGATACCAAAGACACTATCCCAGGGTTTGATCCCCAAGCTTTCAACTGGTTATTGCAGAATGGAGATGACATATTCACATTGTAAAGATTTTTTTATTTCCTTTTCATTATAAATAAAACAAAATGAATTTATGTTATTTTTCAAGGGTGATATTTCATTTTTTATTTGATCGATTTTTGTTAGGGATCACCCTCCGTACGACCCCATGCAGAATGCCAATGGCTTACACGTGGGCTCGAAAGACCTTCCACCAAGTTGTGACATCAGCAATGCGTTCCACGATCAACCCCAAGAATGGCACCCTTCCTTTGTCGCCCCGGCCGAGCTCCTCCCCTCTTCCACCTTCACCCCCCAAGCCCTCCAATCTTCGATGCCCATTCCTAATCAAGAGGTTTTCACTTTCAAATATATGCATGTTCACTTTTTATTTATTTATTTTAAAATTTAATGCATGTAATTAATGTATTTTTATAATATATGAATTTCCGTTATTGTCCACAACAGTTTCATGAGATGGGGATGGTAACAAATGCGGATCCAACGACCATGATACAATCCATGGTGTCGCCATGTGAACAGGTGGATAGCCTGTCCAACTTCTCGACCAATGATGACAGTGCTTCCTATGATACAAAGTTGTCCCACATGACTTGATCATGACTGCAACATCCAAATTTATCTTTTTATTGTTGCTCTCCACCTAAATTATTGAAATCCATATGGGTGATGTTCAATTTTTTTTCTTATGATAAAATTTTAACAAATGTTAATTGTGTGGTTATTGTGGGGGATGTTCTGAATACGAGATAATTTTGTTCAAACGGCCAGCTCTTCATGAAATTAATATCATATGTACCAACATTTATAATATTTTTTAATAAGGATTTTAAAAATTAAATCTAACTCACATAAACTATTATAGAATCATGCTTATTGAGCGATACACTTTTACGAGTGCTAAAAAAAGACTGAGAGAAGATCATCTTTATCAATAATTTTTTTAGCGCTAATAAAGACCACCATTTATCGATGTTGTTTTAACGCTAATGAAAGATGACATTTATCAATGTTTTTTGTTAACATCGATAAAAGTCGACCTTTATCGGCACGTTTTTTTGCATTGATAAAGACAAACATTTATCGGTGTTTTTTTTATGATAAAGGGTGTCATTTATCAGCTCTCTTATGCATAACCGCAAAACATGGTTTTATCAGCACTAAAAAAGCCTTTATCAGCTCTAAAAAAGCGTTAATAATTGAGTCACTATTAGAAGGGGGTCCTTTTTATAAGCGATAAAAAATGTTGATAAAAGTCAATAAAAAAAATTTAAAAAAAATCTGCAGTTCGGAGGGGGGTGCCCCTTTTATCAGCCTCCCCTTTTAACAAGGCTAACCTCCACCCCTTTATCAGTGCTAGGCACCTACTCACCCCCGCTCGTGCCCCTTACCTTTGCTTGGTTTCGAACCTAAGACCTCATCCTCATGCACCCGCAACTCTATCACTCCCCTATATTGTTTTGTCTTTCATTTTATGATATATCTATGTATTAATATATATTTCATTACATTTTTTTATCCATATATTTATATATATATTTATATATAAAGTTATATATATATATTTATTTATTTAAATACACATAAAAATTGATTTTGTGTGTGCGTGTGTGTTTATAAATACATAAATATATATATTTATATATATGTGTGCATCTATAAATATAATTATACATATTTATATTTATTTACATATATTATATATTAATATTTATATACATATATTAGAATATGTAGATAAACATATACATGTTTGTCAGTACACACACAAATATATTTATATAAATATAAATATTATATATATACATTAATTGTATATGTATATAAATATTCATACATTTGTATTTTAAATAAAATGGGTATTGTTTTTTATTTAGATAAGATTAATATATTGAGAAATATAATTTATATGTAAATATGTTTATTTATTTATTCATAAAATTAATTTTTTATAGGTGAATATATAAAAAATACCTATATATTGTTATATATTTGATTATAAATAACAATACATTATGAAAAATGATAAAATTTTAAAACCATAATATCAATATGAATGTAAGCCCCGGAAATAAATTTAGTCTTCATAAAAAATGCAATAAGACCCTCTTAAACAAGGCTGAAATTACATCGAATTTTAAAAAAAATTAAGTATCCCGACTAGAAACTCAGTTTTAGAGGTTTTTTGTGCCTTTTTTGGCCTCAAACAATGTGGTACAGATATACTTGTGCCACTAAGGGTGTAGATCTTATCACGGACTTCGATTTCATATGTGGTAGAGCTCAAATAGACACTCGGATTAAAAGTTATGGTCATTTGAAATTTGAGTTACGTTTTCAACTTATTTTCGATCTTTTATTAATTTATTATTTTTTTTTATATTCAAAATTATTATTAAATGACTATTACTCGATAATAATTAGAAAATTATTAATTAAAAAATATTTTTAATTATTTGTAAGACATTTTCACTAATTATCTTATTTATTAAGTGTAAATGACTATTTAGCTTAATCTAAAACATATTTGAAAAATATATATTATGTTTATATCAATATAAATATATTTATATATTAATATATTATTTGTAATGAAATATAATTTTTTTGAAGTATACTTTTATCAGTGCTTGTAAAAAAATGCGGATAAGAGGGGGCCTATATCAACGCTTCTAAAAAAAGCGTTGATAAAGGGATTCCCTTTATCAGCGCTTTTTTAGCGTTATTAAAGGGTGATACTGCAAAAACCCGTTTTTGTGGTAGTGATCGTTGATAAAATAATATATATGTATATATATGTGTTTTCTTAAATACGATTTATATAATACTAAATATATATTTTAACTTAATATATAATATATTTACTGAAAAATTGTTTACAAAATAATTAATAATTAATATTAATTAACAATTTGCTAATTATGTAATAGACATTTAACAATTTCATGATAGAAAAAAAATTAATAAATTAATTAAGATTTTATGAAAAGTTGAAAAAAAATGTTTGAACTTCAAATGACCATAACATTCGATCTAGATGTTTGTTTGGGCTTCACGAGATGTAAAATCGAAGTTTGTGAAGAGATCTTCATCATTTGGATCATAGGTATCTCAGTCCCTATTTTTTCACGACAAAAGAAGGTTTTAAAGGCCTCTAAAACTGAGTTTTTTTGTTGAGATACCCTAATTTTTTAACATTCGATGAAATTTCAGTTTCGTTTAAAAGGGTCTTCTTATATTTTTTCGGTGTAAATAGAATTTATTCATCAAGGATACATTTATATGGATATTTTGGTATTGAAATTTTAATATTTTTTATATTGTAGTGTAATTTATAAATTAATATATATATATATATATATGTATATATACATATTTGTATACATTTACATATAAAAATTTAATTGTATAAAAAATATTTAAGCAATTTTACCTGTAAAATATATTTTTAAATCTATAAACCATTTGGAAATAATTATTTATTTTCCATTTTATTTAAAATAAAAATTTATCCATTTTATTTACCTTAAAAAACTAATGAATATAAATATAATGTTTATATATAAATATATATGTATGTGTGTATTAATAAATATATTAAAAAATTATTATATAAATAATTATATATGTATATTTTATAAATGTATTTAAAAATAATTAAATAATTATATTTAAAATTAAATGTAGTTAAAAATCTTTATATAAATATATAGAAATATATATATATATATATATATTTCATAAATATTTGAATAAATATAAGGATAAAAAAGTGTATGTAAATACATTTATAAAATATACTTTTATGATTAAAATAATTATATAAATATATATAAATATTTGAATATATATAAATATTTGAATAAATATAATGTATCTAAAAAAATATTTGAATACATAATGTATTTATTAAGTTATTATATATATATAAATCAAATTGGGTCATTAGATCAATAGGCTAATATATCATTAGGCCATTTGGTCATTACGGTGTTACACTAATATGCCATTAGGGCGTTAGGGTGACGTTTGCGCGTTTGTCCCCCCCCCCACACTCTAGACAGCCGCCCCACCCCTAGACCACCCCCACCCCCAGACATCCCCCCCTCACCCTGAACAGCCCCGGACACCCCCCCTCACCCTCGGACAGCCCCCCACCCCCCAGACAGCCCCCCCACCCCACGAGTTCGCGTGTCGTAAATGGCCAAAACATGCATTTAACGGTCAAATGCATACTGAACGACATCAGTATGACATGAAATCACACGGGAACGCCCTAATTATTACTGGTGAGGTGTACAAGGAGACAACACGTTATTCGGATGCAAGGTTTGCGCGGCACGGCTGAATATGTGTTTTTTAGGTGTTTGGCGCGCTTGAAAAGCGTTCGTGGGGTGGTCAAAATCGGCCGAAAGACCTCGGAATGCCATGAAATCAGACAACAACAAAGGGTGGGTGAATTGTGAAATTTTCGGTCAGAAGGCACGTTAATCGGAGGTGTCGTGTGACCGCGGTGACCGAAAACGCACTCCACGTGTCGTAAATGGCCAAAACATGCGTTTAATGGTCAAATGCATACCGAACGGCATCAACATGATATGAAATTACACGAGAACACCCTAATTATTACTAGTGAGGTGTATGAGAAGAAGACACGTCATTTGGACGCAAGGTTTGCATGGCACAGTTGAATATGTGTTTTTTAGGTGTTTGGCGCGCTTGAAAAGCGTCCGTGGGGTGGTCAAAACCGGACGAACGACCTTGGAATGCCATGAAATCGGATGAAAACAAAGGGTGGGTGAATTGTAAAATGTTCAGGCAGATGGAACGTCAAACAGAGGTGTTGTGTGACCGCGGTGACTGAAAACGCACTTCGCGTGTCGTAAATGGCCAAAACATGCGTTTAACGGTCAAATGCATACTGAACAACATCAGCATGACATGAAATCACACAAGAACACCCTAATTATTACTGTTGATGTGTATGAGGAGACGACACATCATTCGGATGCAAGGTTTGCGTGACACTGTTGAATATGTGTTTTTTAGGTGTTTGGCGCGCTTGAAAAGCGTCCGTGGGGTGGTCAAAACTGGCCAAACGACCTCGGAATACCATGAAATCGGACGAAAACAAAGGGTAGGTGAATTTTGAAATGGTTGGGCAGAAAATACGTCAATCAGAGGTGTTGTGTGACCACGGTGACCGAAAACGCACTTCGGGTGTCGTAAATGGCCAAAACATGCGTTTAACGGTCAAATGCATACCGAACGATATCGACATGACGTTAAATCACATGAGAGCACCCTAATTATTACTGGTGAGGTGTATGAGGAGACGACACATCATTCAGACACAAGTTTTGCATGGCACGGCTGAATATGTGTTTTTTAGGTGTTTGGCGCGCTTGAAAAGCGTTCATGGGGTGGTCAAAACTGGGCAAACAACCACGGAATGCCATGAAATCAGACGAAAAAAAAGGGTGGGTGAATTGTGAAATGGTCGGGTAGACGACACATCAATCGAAGGTGTCGTGTGACCGCGGTGACTGAAAACGCACTCCGCGTGTCGTAAATGGCCAAAACATGCGTTTAACGGTCAAATGCATACTGAACGACATTGGAATGATGTGAAATCACACGAGAAAACCCTAATTATTACCGGTGAGGTGTATGAGGAGATGAAACATCATTCGGATGCAAGGTTTGCATGACACGGCAGAATATGTGTTTTTTAGGTGTTTGGCGCGCTTGAAAAGCGTCCGTGGGGTGGTCAAAACCAGCCGAACGACCTCGGAATACCATGAAATCAGACAACAACAAAGGGTGGGTGAATTGTGAAATGGTTGGGCAGACAGAACGTCAATTGGAGGTGTCGTGTGACCGCGATGACCGAAAATGCACTCTGTGTGTCATAAATGTCCAAAACATGCGTTTAACGGTCAAATGCATACCAAACGACATCGACATGACGTGAAATCACACGAGAACAACCTAATTATTACTAGTGAGGTGTACGAGGAGATAACACATCATTCAGACGCAAGGTTTGCGTGGCATGGCTGAATATCTATTTCCATCGCTCTAGGGCAGGTGGGTTCTGAGTACCTATTGTAGGCCTTAAGTTTTTGTTATATATATATGAAATACATGGGAACCACTAGTCTCAATGTTATAACACTCCGGACAGCCCTTCCACCCCACCCCCCACCCCGGACAGCCCACCTCACCCCCGGACAGCCCCCCCTCACCCCTGAACAGCCCCCCCCACCCCGAACAACCCCCCCTCCAAGTGGGACTATATCTATTCTAATAGTTGGCCCTTTTCAATGTAACTCCCACCCTCAAACACTAAAATAAGGATGGATTCATTAACCTTACTTACCATAGGGATAAAAGTCAAGAGACTTACCTGAAACCAATAATGACAGCACAATAGAGATAGCATGACAGAGAGAGTGAAACCTCTAGAAACAACACTGCAAGAGTAAATCCCCTTATTTAGTAGCATTATACTTACCCTAAACCCATTTTTTCAATCATTACAGTTTTTGCTATGATTTCACCTATCCGGACACCCATTAATTTTGTTCCCACTCAGCTCGTGCTGAGAAGTGGTTCTGTGACCCACCTCATCAAGTCATTTTATTACCGCATTTGTTGATCACTCCTTCCCCATCAGACCATGGGACAAAGGGGATGATTATTCCTTCTTTCTATATTGGTGGAAGATAGGTAAAGGAGAGTGTTTTTGTATGCTTATAGGTCATCCAAACAGCCCCCCCCCCCCACCCCGGACACCCCCCCCCCCCTCGCCCTCACCCCGGACACCCCCCCTAACCCTCAGACAACCCTTCCACCCCTCGGACAGCCCACCTCACCCCTCTAACACCCCCCCCCTCACCCCGGACAGCCCCCCTCACCCCCGGACAGCTCTACCACCCCCCGGACAGCCCACCTCACCCCCAAACACCCCCCCCCCCCACCTCCCCGAACATCCCCCCCCCCCACCCCAGACAGCCCCACCCCCACCCCCCAGACACCCCCCCCCCCCTCCCTTACCCCAGACAACCCCCCCTCACCCCCCCGGATAGCCCCCCCTCACCCTCAGATAGCCCCCCTCACCCCGTACAGCCCCCCCACCTCCCAGACATCCCCCCCACCCCCCAGACACCCCCCCCACCCACCCCAACCTCGGATAGCCCTGCCACCCCCCGGATAGCCCCCTCACCCCCAGACAGCCCCCCCTAAAAAAATTTACATTTAAAGTCTAAAACAATATATAACATTAATTCAATAATAAATATAAAAGAAACACACCTCGTGAATATGACGCGTCATGCGCGGTCATGGCTGCTACCTCCATCCGGTGTGTCAGGGTCCTACAACAAATAAAAATTATAAAGATTTAATAATGAAAATAACATAAAGTAAATAAATAAATTTAGTATGAACCTGCATCGTATGATCTCCTGCACCAGTACCCGGACGCACATATTCTCGCAGTGTTTTAACCTCGGCGATCAATTGCGCATTTATCTCCTCGGAAGCACGCAATCGTGCCTCGAAATCTGAAAGATGTTGTGTCATCTGAGAAACAAAACGACCGACAACCTCAGTGCATGATACTGCAGAACAAGGAATTCCGGTTCCATAGGTCAAACTATATTCATGTCCGTCATGACCAATAATGCGATGGATGATCTCATCCCTCCGCATGGGAAGTTGTCACTGATACTCTGGAAGCTATTCTAACCCAGCTTCAAATTGTTCTTGTGCAATATTTAAATATATATACATATATATGTTTATATACAGATGCATGTAAGTGTTGGTAATGATCACAAGCACTTACTATAAGATCTGCAGCCTCAGGATCATTTCGATCACGAATCCTCATCCACACCGACATTTTATCAGTTAGTGCACCTTTCTCCCATAATTGTATACCAATAAAATATAATAGTATAACACAAAACCGTAATAAATAATAAAAAAATGAATAATACATACCTCATGTTGGATCTGAGACACACGACGAGTCTTGATCCTGTGAGGTGGTCCCTGCAATGCTTGATTCTCAAAATGGTGTGTTAACACCTCCTACATACAATTAATTCAAATTTCAAGAAAATATAATGTCACGCATTTTTGAAAATATATATACCAAAATAAATATACTAATCTTGATGGCCTCAGTAGATCAATATGAAACTAAGTCATGCCACTGAGACGGGAGAACACTTCTCGGGGCTTTTTCCAGAATGTCTGCGGCACCCATATTTGGTACCCCGGTCTCCCTCTTGACTTTGCCTTTATCTTGACTTTGCCTTTATAATATTTCCACATCTTACGACATTTTCTCATACACATAGGCTGAAACTCATTGGGGAACACTTTCAGATTATTTTATTTAATAAAAAAATCACACATGTTAGTATTTTTTTAAACCTAGGGAAGAAACTAAATTGGTCTTCTTACCTTAACTTTCCTCCAAATCCGATCTAATGTATTCTGAGGAATAGAAGTCCAATCAAGTGTGGACAATGGAAATTGATGTGGGTTGTGTATGATATGACCCAGCTGATGAATAAATGCAGGGGCAGTCAGTCCCACAGGATGAAATCTGTTGTCAAATGAAACATCAGAAATCATGTCGGAATTCCATGATAAAATCCCATGACCAAGGCCTCTCTTGCGAGAGAAATAAGCAGTCGAGTCTGATCCTGTTGAAAACAATTTTATACATAATGTGACATATGTGAATACATATATATATATATGTGTGTGTGTGTGTGTGTGTTTATAAATTACATAAAAAATCAGAAACAGTAACATTCAAACATACCTCGACCATGAGACGTAGATGGCTCAAATGGATGATGTGGATCTACTACCTATTCCCCTGACATGCATGCGATCGTACAAAACATTAATAAGGGTATCATCCACAATGTCAAAAAGATAAATTGGATTGTTTTTAAAAAAATAAAACTTGTACAATAGTCAATCAAACAATAAGGGATAGAATAATTAGTTGTAAATGGATTTTAAAAAATTAAAAAATTAACAAAATAGAAATAAAATTATGTAAAAAAAGGCTTTTATTTAGAGGAGGTGTTGTGGGGCTGTCCGGGGTGGGGTGGGTGTTCGGGGTGGGGGGGATGTCCAGGGTGGGGGGGACTGTCCGGGGTGGGGTGGGTGTCCGGGGGGGGGGGGGGGGTTGTCTAGGTGGGGGGGCTATCCAGTGTGGGGGGTTGTACGGGGGGTGGGGGGTTGTACGGGGGGTGGGGGTGGCTGTCTGGGGTGAGGGGGGGTTGTTCGGGGGTTGGGGGCTCTCCGGGGGGTTTTTCGGGGGTGGGGGGCTGTCTGGGGTGAGGGGGGTTGTCCGAGGGTCGGGGAGCTGTCCAGGGGTTGGGAGCTGTCTGGGGTGGGGGGTGTCTAGGGGTTGGGGGTGTCTAGGGGTTGGGGGGATGTCCGGGGGGGGATATCCGGGGGTGGGGGGCTGTCCGGGGTGGTGGGGAGTTGTCTGGGGTGGGTGAGCGGGGGTTGTCCGGGGTGGGGGGGTTCGGGGGGTGGGGGTTGTTTGGGGGTGAGGGGGGCTGTCTGGGGGTGGGGGTTGTCCGGGGTGGGGGGGTTGTCCGGGGTGGGGGGGGGCTATCCGGGGGTGAGGGGGGTTGTCTGGGGTGATGGGGGTGTCCAGGGGTGGGGCTGTCTGGGGTGGGGGGAGCTGTCTGGGGTGGGTGTGTGGGGGTTGTCTGGGGTGGGGGGGTTGTCCAGGGGGTGGGGGGCTATCTGAGGTGGGGGGGGATGTCCAGGGTAGGGGCTGTTTGGGGTGAGGGGGGGCTATTAGAGGTGAGGGGGGGCTGTCCGCGGGGTGGGGGGAGCTGTCCGGGGTGGGGGGGGTTGTCCAGGGTTTGGCGGGAAAACAATTATACACCTTTTATTAAACCTGAAAATCGACTGTTTCTCCTTCAACAGCCACTCTGACCCAATAAATATCTTCTTCACGTTGAAATACAATATGTTGATCAAGCTGTTGGGCAACAAAAGGATCAGTCTTGGGTTTATCTTGTTCAAACAGAAACACTCCTCGCCGGGACATTTTCACAACAACTTGCCAACTAGGATCCGAAGGCAAAGTAACGAAGAATACTTGTTCCGCTTGTGATGTCAAAATGAAAGGTTCATTATCAACTTGTTCATTTATATATAACATATAGTTAAAATTCACCATTGTAAACTGATATTGATTGACTTTACTTCCATGCACTGGATCAACCCAATTACACTTTAACAATATGTACTTAAACCCATGTGCATATAAAACTTCAGTGATATCTATCAATTGACCATAGTAATAACCAGAATCGACGAATGGACAATCACTACCACTGTTTTTTGTTGCTCATTTGTCATCAACATCTTTAATGTGAAATCTAAATCCATTAGAATCTATAGCTTTATAGCGACTAGCCATTATAGATGGACCCTCATCTAGTTAGATAAATTCTTCAGTTAGCGTGGGGTCACCTAACTCCCTTAGCTTATGAACCTACATAATTCACATAATTCAATAATGATTTTTGCAGAAAGAAATTATTATAATACTTCACTCATAATGAAAATCAATTTATACGTACAAAATCCTTGAACCAATCATGAAATGACGCATAATGGGATTGTTGAATTTGATAATTTGTTGCATGATACATCTCTTATTTTAGATCATTAATGTGTTTCCTACAAATGAACAATCTCGATGTTTAAATGAAAAACTTATTCAAAAAAAACATGTAAAAGTTAAATAATAAAATTGTAAAGACACTTACTTTATTAATGGTGCAACTGATGGAGTATTGAACAAGATGTATCGATGCGCTTGTATCCACTCGATGTTGTCCATATCAAATGTGGTTCCTTCTCCAACTAGACCATCATGAATCCGAGAGGTCTTATCCAATTTTGTTTCAACGTCCATAAGATATTATACACAAAAAGTAGTACACTCATCCATCAAATAACCATTGGATATTGATGCCTCCAGATGAGCTCTGTTTCATACAAATTGTTTCAATGTATTCAGATACCACTCAATAGGATACATCCACCTGAATTGCACTGGACCAGTAGTCATTACTTCATTAGTTAGGTGCACTGTCAATTGAATCATATCATCAAAAAATGAGGGGGGTATTTTTTCAAAGTGACAAAGCGTAAGTACAATTTGGTCCTACAAACTTTTTAAATCACTCATTTGTTGATTTCTTAAACAAAGCTGTCTAAAAAAATTTATCATCTCAATCAACGGTTGAAAAACATTGGAGAATAAACAATCACAAATTGCGATTGGAATCAACTGTTGAAGTATTATATAATTGTCATGACTTTTCAACCCTTGCAATGTCTTTCTCTTCAAATTCACACACTTTGAAATATTAGAAGAGTAACCATCAGGCACCTTGAGCATCTTCAAAATGGAAAGAAATATCTTTTTCTCCTTTGTAGTCATCGTATACTGTGTAGTAGGCATATATGCCTTGTTTCCCTCAGCTAACTATAAATGCAACTGTTTCCTTAAACCCATTTCTTCCAAATCACAATGTGAATTTACATGGTCCTTTGATTTTCCACTGACACCTAAAATGGTACACAATATATTATCACAAAGATTTTTTTCAATGTGCATGACATCCAAATTGTGCCTTAGCATGTTAGTTTTACAATAGGGGAGATTGTAAAAAATACTTTTCTTTTTCCAATTGTGACTGCGTTGTCTACCTTCACCACGAATATTACATAATGGATGAGCCACTAAATCCTGAAATTCATATACCATGCGGATGTTTTCTTCCTCAATCTGCGATAACATTTTGACTCCTGTAATGATCTTTGGTGTTGGGTTGAACTCTTTAGAATCATAAAATGTCACTCTGTCCTTTCTGAACCTGTGTTGAGGGGGGAGAAAACGTCTGTGACCCATGTATACCCATTTTTTGGAATGTTTAAGGCATATATATTTTTTAATTTTATTGCAACAAGGGCATGAAAATTCCCCTTTTGTACTCCAGCCTGATAAATTTTCATAAGCCAGTAAATCATTGATTGTCCACAATAAAGCATCCTGCAATTTGAACATTTCATTTGTTTCACAGTCATAAGTCATCACACCATCGACCCAAAATTCATTCAACTCATTAATCAATGGATGAAGGTAAACATCAATCTTATCCCCCAGACTTCTCAGTCCATCAATAAGAGTGGAAAGTAATGTAAATTGCTGCTTCATACAAAACCACTGAGGAAGATTATACAGAACCAACACCACGATCCATGTGCTATGAGTTTCACCAACCATAGACTTCAATGGATTGAAACCATCTGCTACCAACCCCAATCGGACATTATAAACATCTTTAGCAAAGTTGGGGTGTCTCTTATCGAAATCCTTCCATGCACGAGAGTCTGTCGGGTGGGTTAACATATCACTTTCTCAATTCCTTTCTGCATGCCATCTTATTAAATTAGAAAATTTAGATGAAATAAAAAATCTTTTCAACCTCAACTTTAGGGGAAAGTAACGCATTTGCTTTACGGCAATTGGTTTTCCCTGTTTCACAGTTTGACTTTGATGAGTCTGATTTCTCATGTTCTCTTTCCACCTGGAAGTGCCAAAGACCATACAAATATCCAAATGTGCAGTTTACTTTCTAAACAACATAAAATTTTTTGCACATAAATCTATTGTATCATATGTAAAACCTAAGTTCTCCGTCAACTTACGAGCATGGTAATACGACTTAGGAATCTTAGCGTTGATAGGAAGAACCTTTTTCAATAATTCCAACAGCATGTCGAACGATGTGTCTGACCACTGATTCAAAGTCTTCAAATGAAACAAATCCATGATAAATGAAAATTTATTGCAACCTGTACATCCAGGATATAATTCCATTTTTGCATCATCAAGTACTTCATAAAACCTTCTCGAATCATGATATGCACCAGAGCGCAGATTTATCTCACCGGTCTCAACGTTATGAATGTTAATTCCTTCAGGAGCCAACCCACGTACCATTTCAATAATCATTTTAGGCATTGGATCATTAATCCTCACATCAACATTCACCAGAACTGCGTATGCATTTTGACAACGAATATATTCTTCCCCATGATGAGTCCAACTCTTATAATTTTTCAAAAATCAAATCAAGAATAGGTGCTCTCTCACAGTATCTCGTGTGAATTGATATCTATTTTCACATTTTCTACATGGACAACTAATATAGTCACTTTTAAATCCTTGAGTGAACTCAATGAACTGCATAATGCCTTAGAAATATTCTCTAGACATTCGATTTGAAGATCAATCCAACTCTTATCCATAATAATATCTGTATAAAAAACATTTACAAAAATGTGGTCAAGCCTCAAACATTTTCTCATGGGATACACACACAGACTCAAGAATGATATAAATCAAATAATAACACAACTTAATATTAATCCAATCAACATATACATGGATTGTAAATTGTTTGTAACTTCCAACCTCAAGTAAAGTGTGATGTCTTCTTATACAAACACTGTTAATACACATTGTTTCATAATTCTTCATGCACACAAGTCCGTATACACATGAACTTCAATTTCCAAATTTCATATTCACACAAAATATTTATATAATCTTCATGCATGAAAACTTTTTGCTGTAAAATGCCCAAAATAAAAACTCTTAAATGGAAGTTAGGGCATACCTGATAGCGCTACAAATCTGGAAGGGAGGGGAGCCAGAGGTGGTGTTGTGAGAGAGAGGAGGGGCAGTGGAGGGGAGCCGGAGTCTGAGGTGGTGCGGAGAGGGAGAGGATGGGTGACGACGGGAGGCCGGAGGCGGTTACGTGGCATCGACGGTGACCGGTGATGGGCGGAGGCATTGCGACGAGGGAGAATAGAAGCTGGGGGTAGGGTTCGAGTATGAGAGGGGTTTGACCATGAGGTGGGTGAAGGTGGTCGCGAGGTGTTGGCGGTGCGGTGTCGGCGGTGACCGGTGACGAGCGGCGGTGGTGTGGCGAGGGAGAACAGGCACTGCAGGTAGGGTTTAGGCATGACGGGGGTTCAACCGCGAGGGTGGGGGAGGGTGGGGCAGAGGTGGAAGATGACGGTGGTGCGGGGAACAGTTCTGGCGGCGGTAGTCAGCGCTGCGGGGTACGGTTCCGGCGGCGTGAGGGGGTGGGAAAGTGGGGTTCAAGCGTGAGGGTGTGGGGGAGAGCAGGGAGGGTGGGGTGGGTGGTATGAGGGTGGACGACGGGTGTGAGGGCGGTAGTGGTCAGCGCGAGGGCGGCAGTGGTCGGCGCTGCGGGGTAGGGTTCTGGAGGCTGCGAGGGGTGGGGGGTGAGGTGTTTTTTTAAGCTTGGCGACCACCATTGACATCTGTCCGTGTCAGGGGACTCCAAAGCCCCCTTTTCTAGTAGTGCCCTCATCCTGTGGTCATCATCGGTTCCCTGCAGGCCTATGTCTTCATTGACAGTCTGTTGTCATCGTGCTCCCTGTGATTCATCGTCGCTAGTACCAGAATGCCATTGTAGCCATCAGGTCTCCATTTCTCGCACCATAAAGATGCTTCCATCGAGATACAATTCCTACCATGCTACATGATGTTGAAAAACCCGCCACCCCTTCCATCAGGATTGTCGGTCGGCTCCATCAAAAGATGCTGATAGTCGAAACTCCATCCTGTAACCCACCATGCTCCATCCCAAACTGATGGAGTCTCCCTGTTTATGGTTTTCATCGGCCAGAAAAATCATCCATCCCCACCGAAAGGCGGGGCAATCATCTGTAAATTAATTTCATTTATTTTAGGATCTTTAAAATCTATGTTTATCACATAGATAAACAGAATTCAAAATAAGATAAAACATACCTTGATCCATGGGATCTTCTTGATTTGAATCTCCTTTATTTTCTCCCACTTAAAGGATTTCTATCCTCTGCCTCTTTTTTCTTCCGCAGAAAAATTGATGGAACATACCGGAAATTGATTGAGTCTTAATTGGAAAGGACATGAACCTTTAAATAGGGATAAAGCAGTTATATGGGTGGTTACTTAGTTAACTGTCAAAGTCCATCAATTGACAGTTTTATCCCTTAATATCCCATTATAATAATATTAAATTAAAATCACGTGAGTTCTTCTAACATTCTCCCACTTAAATCATGTGATATTTATTTATGATATTCAATATTCAATTGGTCATTTATGCACATTTATATATATTCTATCATGTATACAACATTCATCATACTAAAGGATAATGTCCACATGAGTCATGGCGGTCGTATATTCTCTATTAATATACTCTCTTCCATGTACTACATTATGAACATTTTCCATATCATAATTAAAATGGGATATATATATATATATATATATAATTAAATCCAATGGCCCGAAGGCCTTCAAATTTTTTTATTATATGATAAGGCCCCCTTTTAAGGGATGAAGGGGGTGGAAACCCAATGACATCATGGACATAGGACAATCACATGCGAAGGAAGAAAGAGTAAAACCATGATAACATCACTGAACTGCTCCTCCCCAGTAATTGAACATGAAGAAGCTCTTCATCATTGCAAGGTAATTCGGCAATCAAGTGTCCTAAGTTAAAGCTCAGGCCCGATCCGATGGCTGGCGCCATACCCTCCCAAACAACCAAATCCAAAAAACACTGCAAAGATGAATTGCCAGCTCTAAAACCCCCTATGGAGTCAATTCATGAAGTCGAGTCAGGATCACAAACTTCCCACCTTAGCAAACCAAAACATTCAAGAAAACACCTACCACCATTCCAAATCAACCGATCAAAACCAAAAACAGGTCTAATTAATGATGTCAGCAATTCGGGGGAAGAAAACCAGCACTGCATAGGCAGGCTTCCCAGACACCAGACGATGCTGGGATGAAACCCTGCCACAAAACGAACCAGACCAGTCCTGAAGAGCCTGTCGCCACCACCAAACCCGCTCAAGAAGATCACTATAATCCACCCAAAGCACTTTAATAGACATAGACTGAGGATGCAACCCAACCGACCGCGGATGGCAGGAACTCGACCACACCGAGCCTCCAAGGAATGACCGAGCCCATGAACCCTCGATGAACCTCGACGCCGCAAATGAAAAATAACTGCACCCACCACCGCATAGAACACTTGAAGGAACTCCTGGAATCCACAGGGAAGGGAAATCAATACCTTACCACTAGGGAATGAAGAAGCATTACCAAGCCGAGAGAAGACCACCGAGGACGATCCATGAAACAACCCAACCCGAAGGCTACCATCGAGGACTTTTCATCGAACCAGGAAAGAAACAGAGAAATGACGACGGCTGGAGCTCCAGCAGGTATAGAACGAAGATGGAAAAGAAACCTCCATCGAGACACGATCTGAAGAGGAATCAGAACTGGAACTCGAATCCTCCATGTCACTGCAGGTAGAGGAGTCGCGCACCATGATCACGTCGTGAAGAATCGCTGAAGGAAGGATTCGCGGCCAACCTGGGAAGGGGAAGAGAATAGCGGCGATAGGGGAAACCCTAGCTCAGTTACTCCCCTTACGGGCTCATTTGTGAAAATATATATATATATAATTGGTCCAACAATAATGTCTTTATTAAAGAATGTTTCTGCTATCATTATTCAATCCAATCATGTATACTTATGTAAAAACAAGCAATATGATCAAAACATTTATAATTCCAAGTGTCAAATATAATAATCATAACATTCAATACATACAAAGAAACCTAATCAATGATAATTCCCATACTTTCAAATTTTTCAATAAATGTCTTGGGTGGAAACCCTTTCGTCAAAGGTTCAGCAATCATAATATTTGTGCTAATATGTTCAATTGACACCTTACGTTTTTTAACTTCCTCCTTAACTGCAAAGTACTTTAATTCCATGTGTTTAGCACCTTTGGAATATCGTTCATTCTTGGAAAAGAATACTGTTGTGGTATTTTCACAATAAATTTTCAAGGTCTTGGTGATACTGTCGACAATTTCAAGTCCTGAAATAAAGCTCTGCAACCACGTACCCTGAATTGTAGCTTCAAAGCATGCTACAAATTCAGCTTCCATGGTCGAAGCAGCAATAACTGATTTCTTTGCACTTTTCTGTGATATTGATCCTTCGGATAGAAGATACACATAACCAAAAGTGAACTTTCTTGTATCAACACAACTGGAAAAGTCTGAATCAGAGTATCCAATCACCTTAAGATCATTGGATCTTTTATAAGTAAGCATGTGATCCTTTGTTCCTTGCAAATATCGCAGAACTTTCTTTGCAGCTCTCCAATGATCGAGTCCAGGATTACTTTGGTATCTTCCCAATATAATGACTGCAAAGATAATATCTGGCCTTGTACATGTTTGAGCATACATCAAGCTTCCAATAATATATGCATAAGGAATTTTTTCCATCTATTTTCATTCCAAATCATTTTTAGGACATTGATTGAGATTAAATTTATCTCCTTTATGAATTGGAACTGGTGATGCTGAACATTTTTCCATACTAAAACTCTCTAAAATCTTAATGATGTATGACTTTTGAGATAATCCCAATATACCTTGAGTTATATTACTAAATATTTCTATTCCAATCACATACTAGTCTTCTCCCATGTCAGTCATTACAAAATTATTAGAGAGGAATTTCTCGGTCTCATATAATAGACCAAGATCATTTGTAGTAAGCAATATGTCATCAACATATAGAATCAAGAATATAAATTTACTCCCACTGATCTTCTTATATATACACCAATAAATGATGTTTTTCTTAAATCCAAATGATACAATGGTATCATTAAACCTAATATACCATTGTTGGGAAGCTTGTTTAAGTCCATATATTTAATTCTTTAATTTACATACCATGTGTTCCTTTACTTCAATGGAAAAACTCATTGGTTGATCCATGTATACATATTCCTCTAAGTTTCCATTTAGAATGGTTATTTTAACATCCATTTGATGTAACTCTAAATCATACTGAGCTACCAATGTCATAATAATTCTGAAAGAATATTTCTGAGAAACTGGTGAGAAGGTTTCCTTATAGTCTACACCATCCTTTTGAGTGAATCCTTTAGCAAAAACTCTAGCCTTGTAACATTCAAGGTTACCAAGAGAGTCATATTTGGTTTTGAAGACCCATTTACATTCAACTATCTTGCATCCTTCAAGAAATTCCATAAGGTCCCACACTTTATTTTGTTCCATGGAATTCAACTCACATTTCATGGCATCTAGCCATTTATCAGAATTATCACACTTTATGGCTTGAGAATATGAAACATGATCATTATTAATGCCAATATCATTTTCTATTTCATGAAGATATACCACATAGTCATCAGAAATAGCTGACCTTCTTTCCCTTTGGGATCTTCTTAACACTATTTCTTATGGTTCTTCAACCATTTATTCATTGCAAATTTGGGAAACATTCTGTTGTGGTTCTACTTAATTAATTTGTGATGCAATAATTTGAGGAACAACAACATGTGAAGTTGGAATACAAGAAAATGGAACTTGAATTCTAACTTCTTTAATTTCCACATTTTGTGGAACTTCACTCCCACTGGATTCACCATTCTCGATAAATCTAGCATTTCCAGTTTCAACAATTCTTATAATATGGTTAGGATAATAAAATCGATACCCCATTGAATTCTATGAATAACCAATGAAATTTCCACTGATTGTTCTTGCATCCAGTTTTCTTTGTTTTGGATTATATGATTTTATTTCTACTTGACAACCCCATACATGCAGGTGTCTTAAACTAGGTTTCCTACCAGTCCAAAGTTCAAAAGGAGTCTTTGGAACTGCGTTACTAGGAACCCTATTCAGTAAATACATGGTAGTTTTTAAAGAATACATACACAAAGATAAGGGTAAATAATAATTACTTAACATACTCCTAACCATATCCATTAATGTTCTACTATGCCTTTTCGCTACACCATTTTGTTGTGGTGTACCAGGCATAGTGTATTGTGCACATATGCCATGACTTTCTAGAAAATTTGAAAATGGACCAGGGTTTTGTCCACTTTCATCAAATTTTCCATAATATTCACCACCTCTATCAGACCTTATGACCTTCACCTTTTTTTCTAATTGCCTCTCAACTTCATTTACATAAATTTCCAAGGCATTTATTGCTTGAGATTTCTCATGTAATAAATAGACATATCCATAATGTGAAAAAATCATCAATAAAGGTGATAAAGTATTTTTCCTTACCGAAATAATTGACATCAAAAGGTCCACATATATCAGTATGTATGATCTCAAGGAGTTGAGTAATTCTTGTGGAACCTTTCTTTGTGTGTTTTTTTTGTTTTCCTTTAATACAATCCACACAAATGTTTAGGTCAGTAAAATCCAATTTTGGAAGAATTTCAAACTTAATCAATCTCTCCAATCTTTCTTTGGAAATATGACCTAAAATTTTATGCCATAAATAAGAAGACTTTTCATTTACTAAACTAAGTTTAGTACCATAATCTTGATGCAAGTTCATAAGTATTTCGATATACATATTATCAAGATTTAGTTTATATAAACCATCATACAATAAACCAGATCCAATCATGCGTGTATTCTTAAAAAAACAAAAATATTCATTCCCAAAATTAAAAAAGTATCCAGCAGCATCAAGTTTTGACAAAGAAACCAAATTCCTAGATATACTAGGTACATAAAAGGTTTCACATAATTCCAAAATATATCCATTATCAAGGATTAAACGATAAGTCCCGACAACTTCAACTGGAACCTTCACTCTATTCCCCATGAAGATAAACTTTTCAGTTGGGCTTGTGATTTGGGTTGAAAGGAATCCCTGCATTGTATTCGAAACATGAGTCGTACAACCAGAATCAATCCACCATGTATTATGTGGAACTTTAGCTAAGTTTGATTCATAACATGTATAAGAATTTTTCTTACCTTTCTTTTCAAACTAAGCCTTTCGTTCCAGAAAATCCTTTTGGAAATGTCCAAATTTCCCACAGAAATGGAATTTATATTTATTTGTGTTCTTCTGGTTCTTGGTAAAAAACTCATTAACCTTCAATGCTCCCTTTCCTTTTCCATGCTTCTATATTCCATGCTTTTTTCCTCCTTGATGATGCACATAATGGACAGATTGGATTCCTTGACTCTTTAAATGTGTTTCCTCTTGAACTAACATACTATGCAATTCATGCACATTCCATTTATCTTTCATGGTGTTGTAGTTCATTTGGAATGGTCCATACTCAAGCGGTAATGAGTTTAAGACAAACTATACAAGGAAACTTACATCCACTTACATTCTCAAATACTTAAGTCTTGTTGCAATATTTTTCACTTCAATGACATGCTCATGCATGGTACGAGAACCATCAAACTTTATGGTGGTCGATGTACTCATTAATGTTCCAGAAAGAGATTTGTCAGCAGTTTGAGATCGGTCTCCCATAGATTTCATAAATTCTTTAGTGCTTTCAGTTTTAGGGAGACCAGACTTGATGTTACTTGCTATGCTCATTCGCATGAACATCAAACTTAATCTGTTTGATCTTTCCCATGATTCATAATATACTTTATCATCATTGCTACTGTCATTCATTGTAGTAGCAGGTTTCTCTACTCGGAGTGCTAAATCAAGATCCAACACACGAAGGTGAAATTGGATTTGCTCACTCCAATCAGAGAAATTTAATCCATTAAATATTAGAAGAGATGATGTCTGTGAGTGAAATGATGATGAAAAGCTAACTTCAATAAATACATGTTTAAAATTAATGCTTTGAAATAATAATAATACATTGATTCAAACAAATTATTTAACATAAATGTGTATTAGTGTTCTCCTTTGGGTAAAACACTAATACACAAACATAATTGATACTAATTAAAATAACTTTATTTGGAAATATTATACACATCAATTAGATTTATTTATTATCTTTGAATATATAAATAAATCTCACAATGCATAATATATATTACCAACAATTATATTCATAAATTATAAGAATATGAAAATTTCCTTTGGGCAATTAATAAATATCTTATAATAATAAATTTTAATTACTCATAAGATATCATAATAGTATCAAATTTATGAGCAATCAATATATATCATTTTAACATAATTTTTTGAAGCAATTTTAGCTTTATGATTTGACCACTTTGATGATTAACAAATCTCATGAAATAATGTTTCAAATAAAAGTATCATAATCATAACATAGTTATAAATACAAATAAATTTTAATAAATGAAAATTCAAAATTTTGTTTACTCTTTCTTTAATTTGTTTTGGCATCAAATTTAAAACTCCAATAATTATTTCAAATAATGAAAAATCATTTTTTATAACAATATTGTTACGGTTTGAAAACCCATGACAAAAAGCTAATAAATAAATAAAATAATAATAACACGTCACCTTTAAAACCATTTATTAAATTTGGGAAACCTTATCCATTTTTTTAATCATTAAAAAAATTTTAAATATAAAATTTATTCTATTATCAAAGATAATAAATAACTAAAAGGGAAATTTCAAAATCTAAAATCAAGGAGAAGATGCAGAAAATTGAGATTCCCAAAAAAATAGGCACTTAATATTTGGGAAGAGAAAAACAAATGCACAGAGGATTCATAATTTAAATAATAATAATAATAATAATAATAATAATAATAATTGCACAACGATTATCAAACAACGAAACAACATTACAAAACAACCCATGACTGAAGAGAGAGGCTGCGTATTCTCATTTAATAATAATAATAATAATAAATTGCACACCATATTCGGGTTCAGAAAATTCCACCACACACTATTATTATTAATATTAATGACCATTTAAAATAAGATGAAAATAATTCAGATTTAACACAAAATATTTCTTTTAGAACGTAATCCAAATTTTCGATTCTTATTTTAACGCAACACATAATAAATTTATACATGGAAAAACACAGATTTCATAACCATCCTATGATACCACATGTAAATTAATTTCATTTATTTTAGGATCTTTAAAATATATGTTTATCACATAGATAAACAAAATTCAAAATAAGATAAAACATAACTTGATCCATGGGATCTTCTTGATTTGAATCTCCTTTATTTTCTCCCACTTAAAAGGATTTCTATCCTCTACCTCTTTTCTCTTCTACAGCAAAATTTATGGAACGTACCAGAAATTGATTGAGTCTTAATTGGAAAGGACAAGACCCTTTAAATAGGGATAAAGCATTTATATGGGTGTTTACTTAATTAAATGTCAAAGTCCATCAATTGACAGTTTTATCCCTTAATATCCTATTAAAATAATATTAAATTAAAATCACGTGAGTTATTCTAACATCATCATCATTGTTGTCGGCCACCATCACCATCGCAGTCACCCGCCACTGGGCCTTATCATCTCCTCCATCAAGATCCCATGCCATTGGCACTCGACACACCATCTACTACAACCACCATTGACCACCTCCACGATCCCACACCCGCAATGCTGCAAGTCTCTGGTGACTCACTCACCACCTGCCAATCACTGCCGCCAATACTCCAAGCACCCAGAATCCCTGATCCATCCCAACGTCCTGAGGTCGAGGTCGCATGTCGCTAGCCTGTGCTCGACCACCATCATTATCAGCAAAATCCAACCTCTACCCCCATCGTTGAGCGAGGAAAGTCCTTCTCTCACTTCGGATAGTCAACGATGAAGTAGCAACCACAGACCGATGCCTCGCAGCCCGCACTTCCAAGCATTTTCAAAGGCCCCTAGAGTGATAACCTCCTTGCTGATTACAAATCCAGACTCAATGATCCTCAATAAGTGCTCTAGCTATGAGATCAGATTCCATTTCATTACCATGAATCTCTCTTCCAGATTCAACCTGATGTCGGTTGAGGCCACAAAGTGAAAACATATCAAAGTGGCTAACAATATCATCTCCATAGATCTTCATTGAGTTTCTAAAACAAACCCAATGAGAAACTAGATAGCGAGGTTCTCTATATATTTATGTGTAATTATAATTACATATTTATAATTACATATATATTTGTGTGTAATTATAATTACATATTTAAATTATAAAATATAGAAATATAAAGTATAAATAGATACATAAATACATAAAACATTTAATTGGGCTTTAAAAGCCTGTAAAATTTAAATTATTAGCCCTTTAAAAGTAGTGATGATGCAAGCAATAATATCAAATTGACTTTTATCATAATTAGTTTTACGACTCATAAAAGGTATAATTGCACTTTTATCATAGATAAAACTAACTTTTATTGGTGCTAGTATTAACACTGATAAAATTAGCTTTTATCAATGCTATAACTAGCGTCGATAGAATCCTTCCCCATTTCAATGTGATGTTACACGGACAACATATTTCAAAAACATTGAAACAAATAAAATATGTTCAATTCAAAGATTATCATAACGTAAAAAATATATTTACATTGAACATTTGAATATAAAAAAAATACATACATATTTATTTGTTGATTTAGGCATGTATATGTTATGTTGCATTCAAATTGATACTTTATTTGATATATATATATATATATATAATGGGTGTGGGTGGTTTTATTTGGTATTGATGATCATTTTAGATCCAATCGCCCCTGTTCACTCTTGGTGCTCTTGTTTTTTGGGAGGAAATGGATCAGTTCTAGGATAAAAAACTTGGTTGTGACATAAATATTATAATAATCTCGAACAAAAAATGGAGGTTCTAAAATAATCACAGGAAATAAATTGACACTGCCACAAATCGTGCTTTATCCAGTGGTGGCTTTTATCAGCACTAAACTGTCACGACCCGCCTTCACCAAGATGAGGGAAGGGACAACAGATTTTCAAACCCTTCCTTCCTCAAGTTGAAGGAGAGATAATAACCCCCGAGACCTGCCTTCAATAGGCCCTAGAGTGGCGACTAGCACCAAGGGTATAGAATCACACGTAATATGGAAGGCATTACCCTTTTTATTTTGTAGGATCAAGAGATAAGATAGTAAATCCCAAACAACACCAAAACTCAAAGTAAAAGTAAAGAAAAAAAATCCATTCCCATATGCATGTTCCAATAATAAGTGCTACAAGTACAAGAAAACTCCAAGGGGGAGTACCAAAGAAAAGGAAAACAACAACAAAAACTATCCCAACGTCCGAACTATTACAGTCCTGCATGGTCCTCGAAGTCCTCCTGGAAACCTGAAAGCAGTTTTATATACATAGGGTGAGTATACAGGTATACTCAGTAAGAAAAAACAAAATCTCTCGTGCACAAGTGAGGAGACATTATAATGCCCCGTGAGAAAAAGAGATAACCCAAGCACCTAGTAAGGAAACTATCCACCCAAACCTCACCAAGGCACACTCCCCAAATAATGCAAGTCAAGTAAAGTAATAGTAATAACACATTGATGTTTGGGTACCCCGCACCACTTTCCCACTGGTTATTGAAGACATCCTATGCATCAGACCTTCCCTACTATTTTCACCGCAGCCCCACTACCATACCTCACCCACACACACCTGGGCTACCACAACCACACATCCCACCCACAAACACCTGGGCCACAACAACCACACATAACCACACCCACAAACACCTGATCCAGAACAACTACCACCATGCCCGAAGATACATGGGTCTCATCCTAAAGACACTTGGGAAATAACCTGCCCGCACACACCTAGGAAAAACCACCACAGCTACCCTTCCTGAAGAATCTTGGGCTATAATGGACCTCAAGCCATCACAGCCAACCTAAAGAGTCTTGGGCTACTCAGAAAAGGGAGCATAAAAGGAGATAATAACCATCCACTCATAGGAGTGTTGGGAAAAACACCCTCCCCCATGAAACGGGGGTGTTCGGCACAAAGTGCTCAACTTGGGTGGGGCGTGAATGAAAAAACATAAAAACTAAATTATACATATAGGTAAACAAGCACTCATCCCAACCTAGGTGTTCCAAAACCATCCCATACACAAACACCCTCATTACTATTCATTCATAAGAAGCAAAACACCCACAACCAAGCCACAAATCAATCCCAGAAAACAATTCCCCATTGAACCCATTCTTATTTTTATATTCAAGTGATTCCATTTAAATAATTATTCACTATCGGGCAACTAACAGGCATAGCCACAAGCCAAGTAAGGAAAAACAACCAAGAAACAAATTAAGCATTCACACTCGGTTCTCTTGTAAAGTCACAACAACAAAAAGGGATCCATGAGATCCCTCAAAGTACTGGAACTAAACCGAGCCCCAACATATAGCCCCACACAGCCTTAGATCCACAAACCAATAACTACACAATAGGGGATCCCACCCCCATCCACGTCACCACACAAGCATCAAGAAGAACAACCACACATGTTACCAAGACAGAGAAAGGGAGTTTTTCATATTCAAACATTCCATTTATTAAGTTACTTCCTCTCATTTGGTTAACCGGGGTGATCACATAAGGATTCTTGTTCGCTGGACATCCATTTAATCAACTGAGTTCACATGATTTACCAATTTCCATGTTACAGTTATTCAATCATCATAGAAGACGAGGGTTCATTAGTGTGAAAGGAAATACCAACAATGACCATGATTTTTAGTGGAAATAATCCCATACAATTCACAACATATAAGGAAGGGTAAAAGAGTACAGCATAATCATCAAACACACACCTTCATTATTTAAAAGTTTGTTTATTATCTTCATTAAGGTTTGGTTTCATCCACCCAAATAGAAAAATTAGCATACCCACCCCACATGATACACAATAATGATAGACGAATGAAGAAACCTATCTGGATGATCAACGATCGAAGTTTTTCTCCACGCGCCAAGAACTGGGGATGCGCGACTTGTAGGGGAGGAAATATGAGGACTCCAAGAGTGAGCAGGAAAGGCTCCAGCACCAGCGCACCACTAGCCTAGGTAAGGGGGACTCCAAACGTACCAAGGAAAGGAAATTAGACTAGCCAAGAAGAAGGAAGAATCCCCGTGCGATAAAAGGTAAGATCCTAGAGTTACGAGATATGAAATATTGAACAGCTTTAAAGGTGGATCGTGGTTTCACCACGCAGTTGGATGGTTACACACGATGGAATTAATTGTTATTTATTAATTCTCATTAGAGAGGTGTCCATAACATTTGTGCGTTAAAGTATTTCCTTTAATTAAATGAAAAGGCATAATAGGGGAAGAATTGGAAAGTACAGAAAAAGGGTGTGGCATTGAGGAAAAATCCACACGTTTAGGTAAGACAAGGGTCTCCTGGATCTTGGGGTATTTTTGATATCATTTATGGGCTTTTAATGGATTTTAAAGAGGTATTAAAACACTCTTACTTCAAAAGATACGTTGTGAGAGCGGGACTGGAAGAAGAAAAAAAGGTGGGACACCGTTTGATGAGACATCGTAAGCAGTGCCATGGTCACAGTGCCACTATGTTGGTGCAACCGTTACAGTGCCACTGTTTCGGTGTGTGACCGTGACGGTGCCACTATAATGGTGCGACCTTGATGGTGCCACCGTGACTGTGCCACCATAACGGTGCCACCAGTCTGATGAGACACTGTAAAGTAGTGCCACCATTTCGGTGTGTGAACATGACGGTGCCACCGTGACCAGTGCCACCATAACAGTGGAACCGTTTGGTGGAACCGGGTTTTTGAAAAAGTACTGGACCGGGGGGTCCAGGCCATTACATAAGATACCTCTCAAATAATTCTCGTCCTCGAGAATTCAAGGATAAACCCAAAGAAAAGAGAGGGGTCTAAACAACCACCTCGAAGATACCTCTCAGGAGTAGACCTCATCGACATCTAGGAACACCTCTTCCTCCAGTAACCATACAAAAATATAAAGGTCATACCATCCAGTCATATGGATTAGGGAGTCCCTTCCTCCAGGTCAAGATATTGTCTGCTTTGGGCGGCACTGACTCACCTGCACGGGTTTAATTGCATCCACCTTAATTCATCTCGCTTAGGGAGTAGGTCCTCCCCTCCCCACAGTCAGGACTCCTTACACACATCTAGATAATAAGGAAAACAGACCATCTCATAGTTAACAAGGTCAATCACTTCATCTCAAATAAGTACAAAAAAAAAATAGAATAAAACTCAAAACAGCTCTAGGTACTAGGCAAGCATCTGTGCCTCCTGTTCCCAGGTACTCTCCTCGAGGCCACCATGCCTCCACAACACATGAACCAAGGGAATGGTTCATCCACGGAGCACCTTCTTTTCACGATCCTCGATCCTCACTAGTCTTTCTACAAACGTCGCATCATCCTTGATATCCAGCTTTCCCCAGTCAAGGATGTGTGAATCATCGTGTAGGTACTGACGGAGCTGAGACACATGGAAGACATCGTACACCCTCAGTAGTGGTGGTGGTAGCGCTAACTGATAAGCCACTTCACCAACCCGCCACAACACCTCAAAAGGGTTCGAAGAACCTGGGAGAAAGATTACTCCCCCTACCGAACCTCTTTTGCCCATGCTGAGGGGAGACCTTCAATAACATGTGGTTCATGTGGTCCCTAACCTCGAACTCCAAGGGTCTCCTCCTATGATCAGCATACGACTTCTGTCGGTCCCGAGACGCCTTCATCCTCTCCCGTATAAGTTGAACCTTCTCCATCGTGCTCTGCACTACCTCTGGTCCAAGAACACCTGCTTCCTCGACCTCTTCCCAACACACGGGTGAGCGACACGACCTCCCATACAAGGCTTCAAAGAGAGCCTTGCCAATGGTAGAGTTATAGCTATTGTTTTAGGAAAACTCTACTAGAGGCAAGTGTCATACCCATGATCCCTCAAAGTCCAAAACACATGCCCTTAGCATATCCTTCAATTTCTAGATGGTGTGCTCTGTCTACCCATCTGTATGAGGGTGGAAAGCAGTGTTGAGGCATAGATGGGTGCCAAAAACATATTTCAATCCTTTCCAGATTCATGAGGTAAACCGTGTATCCCGATCGGAGACTATGGACCTCAGAATTCCATGCAACCGCACCACTCCATCCATGTACCTCTGTGCTAGGGCATCCACCGCACTCGACTCCTTAATTCACTAGTGCAGAAAACGTTATTTACATCACCATTTTTTACGTCGGTTATATATAACCGACGTGATAATCTGTGAAACGTGATTTTTTACGTCAGTTATTTTATAACCGACGTAACAAATGCGGTGAGTAGATTTTTAACGTTGGTTATTTTAATAACTGACGTTACAAATCAAGCGTGTTCGGTTTTTACGTCGGTTATAAATTAACCGACGTAAAAAACAAAAGTGCGGGGGGGTTTTACGTCGGTTATTTGATAACCGACGTAAAAAATGAGATATCTACGAGTTTTTTACGTCGTTTATCAAATAACCGATGTAAAAAACCAAAGCGCGAGGGTTTTTTACATCGGTTATTTGATAACCGACATAAAAAACTCATAGATAACTCGTTTTTTACATTGGTTATAAAATAACCGACGTAAAAAACGCGGCTTTTGAGGCCTTTTTGACGTCGGTTATTTTATAACCGACGTAACAAAACAACCCACAGAACATTTTTTACGTCGGATATACAATACCCGACATAAAAAACTGTGATTTTTGATGTCTTTTTTACGTCTGTTATAGAATAACCGACGTAAAAAACCAACACACCGATTTTTTTACGTCAGTTATTTTATAACCGACATAAAAAAAGCTGTATCTTATACATTTATAATGTCGGTTATTATAATAACCAACGTTATAAATGTAAAAAAAACAGTTTATAATGTCAATTATTAAATAACCGACATTATAAAACATTTAAAAAATTAACAAGCCCCGTGAATTGTCATTTACAATTTTTCGATCGACAGTCCGGCGGCTCGTCTCTCTCGCGCGGTAAACCCTAATCAACTCGTCGATCTCGCTGCGTTAAACTCATTTTTCCTTCATCGTTTATCATATTTACTCTCCTCGGATCTATCATCTCAACTCGCATCACTCAATTAAGTCTTCCACGAATTTGTTTCGTTCATTTTTTCCCCGGATAGTCTATATTTATGTTTTGCGATTTTTGTGTTTAAACTAGGTAAGATTCTTCGATTTCGAACCCTCTTACCTCTTTTTTCCATCATCATCTTATTTATCATCCCTAGATCTATTAGATCGACTCACAGTATTCATGTAATCCTCAACTACTTCTATTTAGTTTGTTTTTGTTTCGCGAATGCCCGACATTGATGGTAATTTTTGTTGTCATTGACAAATAATGATCTCATTCACCTATATTACTGCATAGAATGGTTATTGATTAAATGTACGAATTCAGAAATGATATTTCATGTGTTTTTGTTGCTTATGTTTATCCTCTTTTATATGAGAATATATTAGACATATAATGTAATGGCTGTTGACCTCTATGGTCCTTCGATGCATCGCTATGTCTCATGATTCCAAATAAAAATGGGTTGGGCTGAGGGCTTAGCCTAGTATTTTTTGAGGCCTTGGCCAAGGCCTCGAAAATATGTTTAAGATTTCTAGAATTATCCATTACCTCATTATGATATTAGTTATCGAGAAAACTTGTGATCATTTGACTAGTTGAATATCAATGGTTATTTTTAATTATCATACGATCATTTAAGTAGTCATATTTAATAATATTTAATTCCATCTATTTCATGCTGAAGTATATATTAAATTCATGTGTTTTTAGTTGTTCACCATGCCTAGTTTTTATATGTAAACCATTGTTTGGGGGGTTGTTCGGGGGGTGGGGGGTTGTCCAGAGGGTTGGGGGTGTCCAGGGGGGTGTCCAAGGGGGTGGGTGGGTGTGGG
The DNA here is from genome assembly GCA_963277665.1 of Viscum album. Taxonomy (NCBI): domain Eukaryota; kingdom Viridiplantae; phylum Streptophyta; class Magnoliopsida; order Santalales; family Viscaceae; genus Viscum; species Viscum album. The sequence continues at coordinate 1,610,774,400 of OY728140.1, forward strand.
GGGTTGTCCAAGGGGGTGGAGGCCTGTCCATAGGGTTTAGGGGGTTGTCCGGGGGGTGGGGGGCTGTCCAGAGGGTTGGGGGGTGTCCAGGGGGTGTCCAAGGGGGTCGGGGGTGGGGGTGGTGTCCAGGAGGGGTGGGGGTGCTGTCTGGAGGGGTGGGGTGCTGTCCAGGGGGGTGGGGGGCTGTCCAAAGGGTTGGTGGGTGTCCAGCGGGGTGTCCAAGGGGGTAGGGGGTGGGGGTGGTGTCCAGGAGGGGTGGGGTGTTGTCTAGAGGGGTGGGGGCTGTCCAGGGGGTTGGGGGGCTGTCCAGAGGGTTGTGGGGTGTCCAGGGGGGGTGTCCAAGGGGGTGGGTGGGTGTGGGGGTTGTCCAAGGGGGTGGGGGGATGTCTAGAGGGTTTGGGGAGTTGGCCGGGGGGTGGGGGCTGTCCAGAGGGTTGGGGGTGTCTAGGGGGGTGTCCAAGGGGGTGGGTGTGTGTGGGGGCACTGTCCAAGGGGGTGGGGGGCTATCCAGAAGGTTTTGGGGGTTGTCCGGGGGGTGGGGGCTGTCCAAAGGGTTGGGGGGTGTCCAGGGGGGTGTCCAAGGGGGTAGGGGGTGGGGGTGGTGTCCAGGAGGGGTGGGGGTGCTGTATAGAGGGGTGGGGATGTCTAGGGGGTGGGGGGCTGTCCAAAGGGTTGGGGGGTGTCTCGGGGGGGTGTCCAAGGGGGTGGGTGGGTGTGGGTGGCTGTCAACGGGGGTGGGGGCCTGTCCAGAGGGTTTTGGGGGTTCTCCGGGGGGTGGGGGGCTGTCCAGAGGGTTGGGGGTGTCCAGGGTGATTGACTACTGCATCGTGGTTTATGAGATTATGACATGATGATTATGCCATGATGATTGGATTTACATTGTGATTTTCTCCATCTGAATTTTTATTTTAAATATGATTTGATTCTCAGGTTTACTTCATTCTCTCCAATTTTCTATCAACCATGTAGGTTCCATGGTTTTATTTTATTCAATGGAATTTAAAACTATTATATCTAACTATATTTTGTTTTAATAATAATATTCAAGCATATTTTTTTAAATATGCATAGATTTGTTTTATATTTCAAAATTGTTTTACATTCAAATTATGATTTTTTTCATATAAACTTATATTTGTCTTATCTTAAAAATATATATATTTTTGATGTTTTTTATAGGTAATAATGAGTCAAAGTTGGATTACGGCACATCAAATGAGTAATGAATATGAGGAAGGTGTTGATGCCTTTTTGTAATTTTCTAAACGAAATGTTCCAAGTAGTGACATTTTTTTCTGTCCATGCCTGAAATGTTTGAATATGAAGAATTTGAAAATTAGAGAGATAAAAGATCATCTGATATATCATGGTTTTAATCTGAGTTACAGCCCTTGGATTTGGCATGGTGAAACTGGACGAAATGTCACTGATGATGATGATTCACAAGATGGTAACTCTGATGGAATTGAAGAAATGATTCGCGATATTGTAGTAGAACAAATTGAGATAGAACTGACAGTTGTGCGTCTATATGGTGATGTTGAAAAACCATTATATCCTGGTTGTAAAGATTTTATGGTTTTTTTGGCGGTGTTAAGATTGATTAACCTAAAGGAGAAACATGGGTGGAGTGACATAAGTTTTACAGAGCTGCTACAATTGATGAAAGACATTCTTCCAAAAGATAATGATCTTCCAGATTCACATTACAAGGCCAAGAAAATATTATGCCCGATGGGATTGGGATACAAGAAAATACATGCATGTCTGAATGACTGCATTATATATAGGAAGGAATATGAATTTCTGTCAGAGTGTCCTAAATGTGGGACATTACGGTATAAGGTGAAAGAAAAATCACAGGCAGATGTAGAGATTACAAAGCTCCCTTTAAAGGTATTTTGGTATCTTCCTATAATTCATCATTTCAAACGTTTATTTGCTAATTCACATGATGCAAAAAGGTTAAGATGGCATGCTGATGAGCGAGTATGTGATGGAAAAATACATCATCCAACTGATTGTCCACAATGGAAGAAAATTGATGCGCAGTATTCTACATTTGGAAATGAAATAAGAAATCTCAGATTAGGGTTGTGCACGGATGGAATGAATCCATACCGAACCCTCAGTAGCACACATAGTTCATGGCCTATTTTATTGGTAATTTACAACCTCTCTCCTGAAGTTTGTATGAAGCGCAAATATGTCATGTTGAGTATAATGATCTCTGGTCCAAAGCAACCCGACAATGATATTGATGTTTACTTGTCACCGTTGATTGATGATTTGAAACTGTTATGGGCAGATGGTATTAGGGTGTATGATTCTTATAAAATGGAATATTTTCAACTGCATGCAGTGCTTCTGTTCACTATAAATGACTTCCCAGCGTATAGAAATTTGTCTGTTTACAGTGTTAAAGGGCATAAAGCATGTCCAATTTGCGAACAACAGACGTCATATTGTCAATTGCATCATGGGAGGAAAAAAATGTACATGGTTCATTGAAAGTTTTTGCCTATGGATCACCCTTATAGAAGACTAAAAAAGGCATTAAATAGCTCACAAGAATTTGATACTGCTCCAAAACCTTTATCCCCGGATCTGTATTTTGAGAGGGTGAAAAACCTTGATGTGACGTTGGGAAAGATACAAAAATCTGGTAATGATAGACATATTTGGAAGAAAAGGTCAATATTTTTTGAGCTACCATATTGTAGGTATCAGGAAGTTAAACATAATATTGATGTCATGCACGTGGAGAATAATATATGTGATTGTTTGATTGGAACATTGTTAGATATTAAAGGAAATACTAAAGATGGGTTGAATTCATGATTAGACTTACTATCAATGGGAATACGTTTGGAGTTAGCTCCCACTCCTAAAGGAAGACGAACATTTCTTCCCTCGGTTTGTCATACATTATCGAAGAGGGAGAAAATTAGCTTTTGTTAGTGTCTTCATGATATCAAAGTGCCTCAAGGTTATTATTAAAATGTAAAAAAAATTGTCTCATTGAAGGACTTGAAGTTGATAGGTATGAAATCACATGATTTTCACGCCATGATGCAACAAATTCTACCAGTTGCATTGCATGGAATATTACCAATTCGTGTCAGAAAGACTATGATGAAGTTGTGTTATTTTTTCAATTCAATTTGTAACAAGGCGATTGATGTGAATGCTTTGAACATTTTGGAAAAGGATGCAATTTTTATACTTTGTCAATTGGAAATGTATTTTCCTCCAACTTTTTTTGATATAATGGTGCATTTAATGATTCATCTGGTTCGAGAAATAAAGCTTTGTGGACCTGTATATCTTTGTTGGATGTATCCTTTTGAAAGGTATATGAAAATATTAAAGGGGTATGTTAAAAATTCATATCGACCTGAAGCCTCCATTATTGAAAAGTATATTTCTGAGGAGGTAGTTGAGTTTTGTACAAGCTACTTGGATACAGCGCATCACATAGGTTTGCCTCCATCTCTCCATGAACGAGTTAATAATGAGGGAAAGGGGATTTGTGGCTTGAAATTCAAATCATTGTTAGCTGAACAGATGAAGAAGTTATAATCATACATCTTGAATAACATAGCTGATGCTCAACCGTATATCACATTACATATTAATGAGATGAAACAATGTCATCCAAAGAAGAAAGAAATGTGGATTTTGAATGAGCACAACAAAACTTTTTTTTCATGGATTAAAAAGACTTTTCTTGGTAGATCAGATGTATCAGAGACATTAAAATGGGTGGTCCATGTTTAAATGTGATAACATAGTCTGGTTATAACATTAATGGCTATACATTTCATATGAAAGCTTAGGACAATAGAAGTGAAGTTCAGAATAGTGGTGTATTGGTGTTTGCAGAAGAAATGCATTTTTCGAGTGCTAAGGACAAAAACCCAATTTCTGCATCAAGTGCATATTATGGAGTGATTGAAGACATATGGGAGGTTGATTACTTTAAAATTAAAGTTCCTATTTTTAACTGTAAATGGTTTATCGGTAACAACAGTGTCAGACACGATGAATTTGGAATGACACTTGTTAATCTGAATAGATTGGAAGACACAGTTGATTCTTTTATAATGGCAACACATGAAAAACAAATTTTATATGTAGTAGATCAATCAGATATGCAGTGGGTTGTTGTTTTACAAGGGAAAAAACAATATGTTGGTGTGGATGAAGTTGATGAAGATGCTGATTTATGTGAGATCCCTACTTCCATGGAAATATTAATAGAACATAATGATGAGCATGTTGAAGACATGGTTTGTGCCATAAGGAATGATCACAACGAAGGAATTTGGGAAAACAATCCATTTGTACATTCCTAAAATTACAGGTAACATATGTTTATTTCTTTTTTACATTTATTTTTTTTCATAAATGTTAGATGTTGTAAGTTTTTTATTTATTAAAACATGTTTTAAAACAAAATAAGTATAAGTTTTTGTTTTTTTTAAGTTTTTTTAGTTTACTTTATCATGTTTACCATTACATGAATTATATATCTATTATTTTTGTTCAGTGACAATTACTTTACCATGTTTACCAGGTTTACCATGTTTACCATCTTGACCATCTTTACCATCTTTACCATTGTTTAACATGCTTACCATATTACCATTGTTTAACATGCTTACCATATTACCAATGTTTACTATTACGTAACTTAGTACACTTTTCTATTTTCTGATTACAATAATATTAAAATATTTGAATTTGTATATTTTTGAACTAACGTTTGTTTTTTTGATTTGAAGGATAATGACAGATCATTCAGTTGATCAACCACATGATTCTGGAGATGATCATATTGGTCATACCTCTGGGGAGGAACATTCACATGCTCCTATTACGACAAAGAGTTCAAAGGTTGGTAAATGTGGGTGCACACGTTTACCAAAATTATCAGTTGCCCGTACGCAGGATCAGAGGATAGTCATTGAGTTTGATGATGATGATATTCCTAGAGGTCCAAATGCAAAAGATTTTAAGATTTTTGTAGCAACTCAGGCTAAGAGCAAAGTAAGCATTCTGTATGATGACTGGAGAAGTGTGGATAAAGCGATAATCTCTCAGTTATGGGCGACAATTTTGGTAAGATCTTTTGCTATTGTTTGAATATTATTTAAATGTTTCTAGTATATATAATATATTTAACCTCTTCTTTATCAGATGACATTTGATATTCCTGACACTGGAGGAGTCAGGAAGAAATGCTTATCGTTGGCTTCCAGGAGATGGAGGGATTTAAAATCAACCCTCTCATATGATTTCATTTATGGTCATAGGAGTCATGACAATCCATGTCTTATATATCCTTTTATAGATGAAGACACATGGAGACAGTTTTTTGAAAGTAGAAGAAAAGAGTCATTTTTGGTAAGGGCAGTGTAAACTTTTATAAGATTTCTTATATAAATGATCTTATTAACGTTTTGTTAATGATTTCTTATTCTTAATTTACAGCAAACAAGGAAAGCTCATCAGGATATCCAATCTAAAAATGTATACCCTCATAGTTTATCTCGGGGAGGGTATGCATTATTGGAAGAACAAATGATGGCGGAAAAATTTCAAAAACTAAGAGCTGAGTCTTCAAGCTCTGGAGAGGTGGCCCCTCCATCCCCTCCATCTAGACATGAAAAATGGAAGAGAGATAGGAAGGGAAAAAAGGGTAATATCTTTCGGATGAATCGAGAATCGTAGCTAAGAGGATTGTAAGATATATATTTTATTTATTTAAGTTAACCATTTTCTTCATATAATTTCAATCATTACAGAAATGTTCAATTAATTAATACAGGACTCTCTTGAGGAGAAGAGTTCATATGGGACATTTATAGCTACTGGGAGGGAAGATATTTTATCTGTAGCATTGGGAAGGCCCGAACATCCTGGTCGTGTAAGAGGATATCTGGTAGGTGTATTGGTAAGAAAAGTGTTGTCACGTTCTTCAACTTCAAACGTTGAGGGGGTTTATAAAAAAAATAGAATCCTTGGAGGCTGAAGTTCATAATATTAATGCGACGATGGAGGACAAGATTAGAGCGTCAGTGCAGTCTATGTTTGCAAACATGAAAAGACAATTTTAGACTGCAGCTCCCACTCCTCCACCTCCCCCTACAGACCCCATTATTTATCCTCCACCTCCTCCAGTAGCTCCCACTACCCCACCTCAGCCTGCTGACCCCATTTTTTATCCTACTCCTCCGCCGTAGCTTCCTACTTATTGCGAGTTGTATTTTAATGATTCTCAACATCATATAGTAGCATATGGGTTGGTGTATTGTATAGGAGATACAGTTCATTATCAACAATTAGAGGTAGAGAATCAGAGGGTCGTTGTACAGGATATTATAGATAGATCAGCTCGGGTACCATTGCCTACAGATGAGGTGACGACAGTTGGACATAGTATCGCCCATTTTTTAATTTGGCCATCCAGACTTCTTCGACTCATTACCATAGAGGTATGAATGTTATATCTTTTATTTTTTTTTATTGAAGTTGTTTTATCATTTGAAAACTAATATATTTTTCAATTTATTTTTACAGGAATACTTCAAAGGTAAATAAATACCGTATAGACAACAACAAAGACAAATGGCTATGACATCAGATACAAATTCTAGTAGTCTTGACAAATTGTCAAGATATTCAAATTTGTTGGTGGGTCATTATGAGTTTCCAATGGAAGCTCATGTTTGTAGACGTGAAATAAATGTGGGGATTATGAAAACTGATATCATGGATCTTGTTACTGGAGATAAGTTGGGAATAAACGTGGTGAAAATTTTTTCCATGTAAGTCTTAACACCTTTTCCCTGCGTTATATTTATTAAAAATGTATAATTATGTCTGTTTTGTATTAGGTATCTTTATAAAATTTGTGAGAGGAATGAGCTGACAGATGTATATGGATTCATGGACCCGCGATTGATTTCCCCTGAAGCATGTGCATTGGATGAGGAACAAAAAATGCTTTATATTGCTGAAAGACTTGAAAAGAATATAGTCACACAATGTTGGATGATTCCTTTTTGTGAGAGGTATGAAACACATCTCTCTCAAAGAGTTAATTATCTTTTAATATAAAAAATCAATAACATTAAATTTCCTTTTATCAGTGATCATTGGATGTAGGGGTTTTTTTCCCAAGGGAGAAAGCACTTTATTGGATATGCTCTGTCCATGATGATGTGCGGGAAAGTTTTAAGAATATATTGGAAAAGTAAGTTTCAATTTCACAATAGTTTTATATATTATAATGAATTTTAAATTTACTTCATTAGTATTATTTTCTAATAGGGTGTGGGCCTACTTTCGAAAAAACACAAAGAAAAGGAATGCAAAGATCAAATATGTAAATGAAAAGGTAAATATCCATTTATAATTTGTACTTTTTGATTTATTACATTAAAATAATATATTGAATTTACACTCATTCAAACAGAATTGTCATGAACAACAAGGCGTCATCGAATGCGGATATTATATGTTAAGATTTATGTATGAAATAATAACAACTGGGACAGTTGTGAATTTTTACCTGGTAAGATTTCCTCTTAAACTTTTCCATAATATTTCAATTTGATTTACTCATTATACACGTTAACTACTATCCTTTTCATTTGTAGCTTTTTGATGACCCTCAACCCTATAATGCTGAAGACATCAAACACTTACAAGTGGAGTGGTCAAATTATTTTACAGGTTTGATTAAATTTTAGTTGTTTGTAATGTAAAATGTAATTTTGAATATTGTCATTGTAATTGTGTATTTGGTAGTCGTTTAGGTTGGATTTAGTTTTTTTTGAAGTTGACAGTGTAAGTTTTTAATGTTATATATGTGAATGTTTAATTTTTCTCTACTTCTTGTTTTGGTCTACTTATGATGGTTTTTATGGTATGGATTCTGGTCTGGGGGGGAGGGGTTTCAAGGGTGTGGGGGTGTTTAGTGGTTTTGGGGGTGTCCAAGGGTCTGGGAGGGCTGTCCGGTGGGGTGGGGGGTATAAATGAGGGTGTGGGGGTTGTAGAGGGGTGTTTGGGGCTGTCCAGGGGGTTGGGGGGCAGTCCAGGGGTGTGGTGGGGGCTCTAATGGGGTGGGGGAGGGTTGTCCAGGGTGTGGGGGGTATACATGAGGGTGGGGGGGTTGTCCCGGGGTGTTTGGAGATGTCCAGGGGGTCGGGGGCAGTCCAGGGGTGTGGTGGGGGCTGTCAAGTGGGGTGAGGGGGTGCTATTCAGGAGGGTGGGGGTTGTAGAGGGGTGTTTGGGGCTGTCCAGGGGGTCGGGGGGTAGTCCAGGGGTGTGGTGGGGGCTCCAATGGGGTGGGGGCTGTCAAGTGGGGTGAGGGGGTGAGGGGGTGCTGTTCAGGAGGGTGGGGGCAGTCCAGGGGTGTGGTGGGGGGATCCAATGGGGTGGGGGAGGGCTGTCTAGGGTGTGGGGGGTATACATGAGGGTGGGGGGTGTCCCGGGGTGTTTGGAGCTGGCCAGGGGGTCGGGGGACAGTCTAGGGGTGTGGTGGGGGCTGTCAAGTGGGGTGAGGGGGTGAGGGGGTGCTGTTCAGGAGGGTGGGGGTTGTCGAGGAGTGTTTAGGGCTGTCCAGGGGGCCGGGGGGCAGTCCAGGGGTGTGGTGGGGGCTATCAAGTGGGGTTAGGGGGTGAGGGGGTGCTATTCAGGAGGGTGGGGGGTTGTTGAGGGGTGTTTAGGGATATCCAGGGGGTCGGGGGCAGTCCAGGGGTGTGGTGGGGGCTGTCAAGTGGGGTGAGGGGGTGAGGGGGTGCTGTTCAAGAGGGTGGGGGTTGTCAAGGGGTGTTTGGGGCTGTCCAGGGGGTCGGGGTAGTCTAGGGGTGTGGTGGGGGCTCCAATGGGGTGGGGGAGAGCTGTACAGGGGGTATACATGAGGGTGGGGGCTATCAAGTGGGGTAAGTTTTATATGTTATCAATGTAAATGCTTAAATTTGCTTTAGTTCATGTTTTGATCTCCTTCTGTTTTTGTGGTACGAATTATTGATTTTGTTTCTGGTTGATTTAGGGGGAGAGTAGAGGACTGCAGTTGATTTTTTTTTTTTAAAAATTATCTTTTGCGTCGTTTATTTTATAACCGATGTGATAAAGAAATCGAGAAGGGTTTATCACGTCGGTTTTTTTCATAACCGGCGTGATAAACACCTGTGTCATGGTTTATCACATCGGTTATGTAATAACCGACGTGATAAAGGACCTGGGAAATGATTTATCACATCAGTTAATCAATAACTGACGTGATAACCCCCCCACCCCCGGACTGGTTTAGCACGTCGGTTATTTAATAACTGACATGATAAACCATCGCCCAAAAGTTTATCATGTCGTTTATTAAATAACCAACGTGATAAACTCCCCCGTACGTGTTTATAACATCGGTTATTGTATAACCGACGTGATAAAGCCCCCCCCCCCCTCGGTTTATCACGGCGGTTATATAATAACCGATGTTATAACCCCCCCCCCCCCCCCCCGGGTTTTTTCACGTTGGTTATTAATTAACCGACGTGATAAACATCGCGATGTTATGTTTGTTACGTCGGTTTTTAAATAACCGACGTAAAAAACTTTATTTATAACGTCGTCCATATTAACTTCGGCTAAAAATCTACGTAAAAAATGAAAAATAACCGACATAAATAACGTTTTTTGCACTAGTGATTTCCACAAAGTGAGCTGATTTCGTGAGCCGGTCCACCACTACCCAGATAGCATCACACCCCCCTTGAACTCTGGGTAGTCCCATGACGAAATCCATCGAGATGTAGTCCCACTTCCACTCGGGGACATCTAAATGGTGTAACAGACCTCCTAGGATGTGGTGTTTTTCCTTCACCTACTGACACACGAGGCACTTTTCCACGAACTCTGCCACTGCCCGCTTCACCCTAGGCCACCAAAACTGACCCCTCAAGCCCCAGTACATCTTAGAAACTCTTGGGTGCACCGCTAGGGGTGAGTTGTGGAACTCACCAAGAACTCTCTTGTGCATTTCCACTAGGATGAAAAACTTCCCATCATCTGATTATGCCCGTCTTCCGACCATCCTCCCAGAGCATTGCCCTGGCTAACACGATCATGCATCACTTCAGCCTCTAAGTCCCCTCACTGAGACTCCTCCACCTGCTGCAATGGAGAGTATTTTACGGTAATTTGGAACAGACAGCCTCTGCCATCCTCCACCCTTGCATCCAAGTGTAGGGCAGCCAACTCCTTCATCACCTTCCAAGCATCTGCCGACTCTCAAACCACACCCTTATGGGACTTCCTGCTCAAGGCATCATCCACCACGTTCCCCTTTCCTGAGGTGTAGGAAATTTTTAATTCGCAGTCCTAAAGAAAATCCATCCACCTACACTGCCGTAAGTTCAAGTCCCACTGGAAAAAGATATACCTCAAGCTCTTATGATCCGTGAAGACCATGAAGTGCTCCCCGATGAGGTAATTCCACCACAATTTTAGTGAGAACATGACCGCTGCAAGCTCCATATCATGGGTGGCATAGTTACGCTCATGGGGACGTAACTTCCTAGACCCATAAGAGATCACCCCCTACTATTGCATCAGCACACACCCTAGTCCTTGGCCTGAAGCATCACAGAACACCTCAAACGAAACTCCTTTTTCTTGAAACCTCAACACTGGGGAACTAACCAGCTTCTCCTTCAGATAACTAAAGGCTACCTGGAATCGCTCACTCTATATAAAAGCTTGGTCTTTCTTGGTCAAGGCTATAAAAGGTGCTGCAACTCAGGAGAAGTTGGGAACGAACCTCTGGTAGTAACCTGCTAGACCCAGGAAACTAAAAACTTCTACCACATTCCTGGGTGTTGCCCAAGAAACAACCGTTTATACCTTTAACAGGTCCACTGCTATTCCCTTCTCGGACACCACGCGTCTAAGGAAGTGCACCTCTCGTGTCCAAAACTTTCACTTGGACAACTTCCCGTAGAGCTGGTGCTGTTAGAGGACCTATAAAACCCTCCTCAGATGCTCAGTGTGATCCTACTCTGATCTTGAGTAGATCGGGATTTCATCAATAAACACGACTACGAATCGGTCCAGATATTCCCAGAATATGGAGTTCATGATCCCCATGAACACTTCTGGTGTGTTTGTAATGCCGAATGACATGACCATGAACTCAAAGTGCCCATATCTGCACCTAAAGGTAGTCTTCGTGATGTTACCCTACTTCACCCTCAACTGGTGATATACTGACCGCAGTTCGATCTTGGAGAACCACCCTACCCCCTTTAACTGGTCAAAAAGGTCGTCTATCCTCAGGAGAGGGTAACAGTTCTTGACTGTTACCTGATTCAGTCTCCGGTAGTCTATGCATAGCCTGAGACCACCATCTACCTTCTTTGTGAACAAGACCGGAGCACCCCATGGTGAGGTTCTTGGTCAAACAAAACCCTTCTTCATCAGATCATCAATCTGAATTCGTAACTCCCATAACTTAGAAGGTGTCATCTGATAGGGATCCATTGAAATCTGATGGGAATCGGGTTGCAAGTCTATCCCAAACTCAACATCACTTTGAGGGGGTAGAGTCACCACCTCTTCAGGGAAGATGTCCATGAATTCACAGACGATCCCTGGGGCTTCCACCATCCCTAAGTCTACTGACTCCACTGACAGCTCGGCTGATAAGGAAAGAAGGGGCTCCACTCACCGGCTGCCCTCCTGGAAACCCCGCTCACCGACGAAAGTCAAATGTTGTTCGCTCATATCTGAAAACAAGATCCTTCTTTAGAATAAGTCGATAAAAGCACATATAGAGAACATACAGTTGATGCCTAGAATGACATCATACGGCTTTATCTACAGTAAAAGAAGATCCCCACTAGACTGATGTGGTCCCAACATCAGTCTACATCCTCGGCAAACACAATACAAGTTGGTCTGACCTCCGACTGGTATACTCAAAACCAAGGGTACGAAAAGTCTCTTTGCATATAGACCCAAATTATGGGCTAGACTAGGTGTAATAAATGAGTGTGAAGCTCCTAAATCAAACAAGATACATACAAGAGTACTAAACAAGATGATCGTACCTCAGACGACTTCTGGCCCTGTTGGAACTATTGCCTCTATGGCATGCAACTGCCCACGCCCAGCTCCACTTCCCCTCAACTGTCAGTCGACTCCCTGATAACGCCCTGGTCGAGTTCCATGAGGAGTGATCTGAGGTCGGCCACCTCCTGCAATGTCTACTTTCGGGGGAGTGGGAGCTCATTGTCCCTATTTCTACTGCTAAAAGGTTCTGGCTGGAAATTGATGTTGTTGAGGTGGGTGTTGAACCTACCCACCCCCACTATACTGCACTCGGTCCGAGCATTGATTACAAATGTGCCCATGGCTTCCACAAATGAAGCATCTTGGTCCTAGGCCCGAAAAGAAAGGGAGAGGGCTGGGAGATCGAAACTGGAATTGTTGGGGCCTACTTCCCACTGGCTGAAACCTGTAAGGGCCTGATGCTGGAGGCCTACTGCTAACAGCTTTCCCCTTTGACGGGCCCAACTAGATCCCCTCTCATGGAACACCTCCCAATGTGTGCATCCTCTCCACCACTTCAGCCTTCTTATGGACCTCCAAGTATGTCAATAGAGTAAAGGGAGTAAAAGCATACTGAAGAGAAGGCCGGGGTTCCTCCTCTAAGCGTCTCTCATGAGAATCCTCATCCAGAAAGAGGTATGGAGAAAAGAGAAGGAGATCCTTGAACTTGATCCTCAAATATCTCACTGACATACTCCCCTACTAAAGGGAGAGTAACTCCTGCCTCTTCTCAGCCTTCATCGTGGAAGAGAGGAATTTCGCCCAAAACTCCCTCTCGAAGTCAGTCCACAAAACCTCAGCCTCCCTCTTCTCCCCAAGGTAGAGCATCCACCACTAAAGTGCTGATCCCCGCATTTGGCTTACATCTAGAGTAACCCAGTACTCCATCGGAGCCCGGATCAATCTGAAAGCTATCACCAGCTCCTCAAGATAGGTCTCTATCTCCATGTCCGAGACGCTGCCCTCGTACTTCCCGAGGGTCTGTAACTGAAAGGCACGAAGCGTCTTTTACCATTGGTCATCCTCCTCCTCTCGATCATCCCTCTACTGATCAGCTAAATCATCCTCTTGGGCCTCAATCACCCACACTACTCGTGTTCGTCGTCTGGGTGCCATAGCTGTAAGATAAACAAGGAATGCCTAAGCCCGAGTAGTGTAGAAGATTTCTTTTAATTTTTATTAGACTTTTTATTCATTTTAAATCCCCAAAATACCCAAGACACACAAGAACACAAGTCATTATGATGTATGTACCATTCCTAGAGTCTCTACCCTACAATCAGTGTAGCCTCACTTGGTCGTTTGGTAGGCCCAGATTCCTTGCATTGGATCATGGGGGGCCTAAAATCCCGTGTCTCAGCTGGTCTTCCCAGGCCTATTTTATGTTCCAAGATTCCCTAACACTGTTTCCTTACCATCCCATGAAATCCTCACTATGCCTAACTCTGAAATCCATCCTATCTCTCAACCTCCGCCTCTGATACCATTCTGTCATGACCCGCCTTCATTAAGATGAGGGAAGGGACAACAGATTTCCAAACCCTACCTTCCTCAAGTTGTAGGAGAGATAATGACCCCCGAGACTCGCCTTTAATAGTCCTCTAAGTGGCCACTAGCACCAAGGGTATAGAATCACACGTAATATGGAAGGCATTACCCTTTTTATTTTGTAGGATCAGAAGATAAGACAGTAAATCCCAAACAACACCAAAACTCAAAGCAAAATTAAAGCCAAAACAATCCATTCCCATATGCATGTTCCAATAATAAGTGTTATAAGTACAAGAAAAATACAATGGGGAGTACCAAAGAAAAGGAAAACAGCAATAGAAATTGTCCCAATGTCCAAACTAGTACGACCCCACATGGTCCTCAAAGTCCTCCTGGAAACCTGAAAGCAGTTTTATATACGTAGGGTGAGTATACAGGTATACTCAGTAGGAAAAACCAAAATCTTTCATGCACAAGTGGGGAGGCAGTCTAATGCCCCGTGAGAAAAGGAGATAACCCAAGCACCTAGTAAGGAAACTATCCACCCAAACCTCACCAAGGCACACTCCCCAAATAACGCAAGTCAAGTAAAGTAATAGTAATAACACATCGATGTTTGGGTACCCCACACCACTTTCCCACTGGTTATTAAAGACATTATATGCATCAGACCTTCCCCACCATTTTCACCATAGTCCCACTTCCATACCCCACCCACATACACCTGGGCTACCACAACCACACATCTTGCCCGCAAACACCTGGGGAAAAAAACCACATGTAACTATGCCCGTAGAAACCTGGTCCAGAACAACTACCACCATGCCTGAAGACACATGGACCTCATCCCAAAGACACTTGAGAAAAAACCTACCCGCACACACCTAGGAAAAACCACCACAGCTACCCTACCTAAAGAATCTTGGGCTATAATGGACCTCAGGCCATTACAACCTGCCCAAAGAATATTGGACTACTCGGGAAAGGGAGTAGAAAAGGAGATAATAACCAGTCACTCATAGGAGTGTTGGGAAAAACACCCCCCCATGAAATGGGGGTGTTCGGCATAGAGTTCTCAACTTGGGTGGGGCGCGAATAAAAAAACATAAGAACTAACTTATACATATAGGTAAACAAGCACTCATCCCAACCAAGGGGTTCCAAAACCAACTCATACACAAACACCCTTGTCACTATTCATTCATAAGAAGCACAATAACCACAACCAAGTCACAACTCAGTCCCCGAAAACAATTCCTCATTGAACCCATTCTTATTTTCTTATTCAAGTGATTCCATTTAAATAATTCTTCATTACCGGGAAACTAACATGAATAGCCACAAGCCAAGGAAGGAAAAACAACCAAGCAACAAATTAAACATTCACACCCGATTATCTTGTAAAGTCACAACAACAGAAAGGGATCCGTGAGATCCCTCAAAGTATTGGAACCAAACCAAGCCTCAACATATGACCCCACACGGACTGAGATCCACAAACCAACAACTACACAATAGGAGATCTCGTCCCCATCCACATCACCCCACAAGCATCAAGCAGAACAACCACGCATGTTACCAAGACAGAGAAAGGGAGTTTTTCAAATTCAAACACACCATTTATTAAGTTCCTTCCTTCCGTTTAGTTAACCAGGGTGATCACATAAGGATTCTTGTTCGATGGAAATCCATTTAATCAACCGAGTTCACATGATTTACCAATTTCTATGTTATATCCATCCAATCATCACAGAAGATGAGGGTTCATTAGTGCACAAGGAAATACATGATGGAATTAATTATTATTTAATAATTCTCATTGTAGAGGTAGCCATAACATCTGTTTATTAAAGGATTTACTTTAATTAGATGAAAATGTGTAATAGGGGTGGAACTGTAAAGTATGGGAAAAGGGTGTGGCACTGAGGAAAATCCACACGTTTTGGTAAGACAAGGGTCACCCGACACTTGTTGGATTTTTGATATCATTTATGGGCTTTTAATGGCTTTGAAAGGGGTATTAAAACACTCTTGCGTCAAAAGATACGTTGTGGGAGTGGGACTGGAAGAAGAAACAAAGGTGGGACACAGTTTGGTGAGACATTGTAAGTGGTGTCATGGTCACGGTGCCACCATGATGGTGAGACCATTACGGTGCCACCGTCACGGTGCCACCATTTCAGTGTGCGACCGTGACAGTGCCACCGTAACAGTGCGACCATGACGGTGCCACCGTAACGGTGCCACCGGTCTGGTGAGACACCGTAAAGCGGTGTCATCGTTTCGGTGTGCAACCGTGACGGTGTCACCGTAACCAGTGCCACCGTAACAGTGAAACCGTTTGGTGGAACTGGGTTTTTGGAAAAGTACTACACCAGGGGGGTCCGGGCCATTACATAAACATAAAGTCGTGATAAAAGGATAACCTTTATTAGTGATAGATAAAATCATTGATAATGTTATAACTTTTATCAGTGCTAAAAAAGGTGCTGATAAAAACTTTTAATAAAAAATTGTTATTAATATATATATAATTATCATATTTATATTGAAAAATTAATGTTTATTTTTATACATTCATTACAAAATTCATGTATATAATTAATAGAAATATGATATGTTAATATATATATCTTAATAATATAAAAAATTATATAAATATATATGATTTATTGTTGATATGTGATATTTGAACTTATATATTTATATCAATGTTTATGTGCATATATGTGTATGCATTATGTTGCGTGTGTATGTTTTGTGTATGTGTATATATAGATGTTGTACATGTATACATTCATGTATGTGTATGTATATGTGCACATGTATGTGAGATGAAACACACACACACACACACACACAACACGTGTACATGTGTGTGGATGACATGTACTTATTTCATATTTGATATATATATTTTTTCATTTTTGATATAATATTTTTCGAGTTTATTCATTTTTTATACATATTTATATTTTACTAAGTATTATTCTTAATATGTTTTAATTTATACGATTAGTACTTATTCAATTTTATTTATTATGTTATAATATTTTTAAAATGTTTGAAATTTATATAATTATGTTATTTAAATGCATTTTTAATATTTCTTTTGTTTCTATACAGGTTTAAAATTCATATAGTTAATCATATATGAATTCATTTTTAAAATGGTTTTCTCTATTAAATTCTATGTATTTTTTTTTCTTATTTCTTTCACTTAATATTATTTATTCATTTTAAAAATTTATTGATTTTTATATTTTTTGGAATTTAATCATTTTGTAATATTTATTTATTTATACATATATTTAATAGAAGATGATTATTGAATGATCTTTTACTTTTGATGGTATTTTTTGTGAAACGTTTTTGACAGTGCAACCCCTCCTTGTGTAATTTCTTTTTATTAATAAATTTTTTGGGACCATGAGTTTTAATCCATGGTTCGCACCATTCCTAGTAAAATAATTATAAAATTGTAAGAAATATATTTAAATAATAAATATATTTATTATATTTATAATTATACATATTTATATATTAATATATATATATATATATATATATATATAAATATATATAATTATAGAAATATATATAATTATATAAATACATATAATTATATAAATACATATAATTATATAAATATATATATATATTAGGTACTTGGGGGTATAATTACATCGAACCCACCCACACCTCACACACAGGTCGGAAAGACACACCATAGCCACCCCCAAGGGGATAGTCCACCCATCAACCCCTATTTATTTATAAAGATGACCCGATGGCCCCGTGGGCATGAAGACCAATACATGATCCAGATACCTATTTTTTATTTTCTGAAGGCAACACGCCGAAAAGAACACATAGACCCCAAGATCTGGCCTGAAGGCCTAGTCAAAATAGTCATGACTCGTTGGATCCCACCACACGTTTTCATGTTGTCATCCCCATCAGCAGAGGCTTTCATGCCTTGATGTCAAACTTTCAGCTGGCCACATCTTCGGCCTACCCGTCACCATCAGAGGGATCACCGTAGCCAACACACATGCATCATCCCCACCAGACCCATCGTCACCCACGCACTTTCCTTGCACCTCGTCAGACCATTCGTGGTCCTGACCGCTTGCCCGCACGAATCCATCTGCACGCATCACATCTCCGCCAGACCTGTCGTTGCCCATGCTTTCATTATGCCTCACTGAACCAACCGAAATCTTGACTGCTTGGTCGCACAAATCCACCAGTAAAGTCATCACCCCACACAAATCCATCATTAAAGTCATCGCCTCATTGCCCTTCATCGAACCGCCCTTCCCTACGGAGTAAACCACCCTCAAATCCCCAAATTGGGGAAATCTAGATTTTGAACCTAGACTAGAAGTAATATTACAGGGTTTCCATACCACTTGGCCAACACCCCCAACAACTTATACAAATATATATAATTATATAAATATATTTATAATTGTGCACCAATAATTTTAAATATATTTATTTATAATTATAAATATAAATATAAATATATTTAAATAATGATAAAATTATAAAAAAAATATTTATTTTATATATATATATATATATATATATATATATTAGGTGCTTGGAGGTTCAAAACATTAAATACACACACAGGCTGAAAAGCCAGAACATATCCCCCTCAAGGGATATCCCACCCTTTAATCCTTATTTATTAATTATATGGCACGCAGGTCGAGTGGGCATGAAGCCCATTACATGGCCCAAAGGCTCATATCAGCGCCATGCCTACATCATACCACCTACATCACCAAGAATTGCACAATGCCTACTTTACCACCTGTCGACGTCATGCCTACGCCATCGCCTACCAGCGTCGTCATCTGCTTCACCACCTGCAGATGATGACACAGGCCGATGGTGGCATAGGCTTGACACAGGCAGGTGGTGACGCAGACATGACGCAAGGCCAGGTGACGTAGGCGGTATGATGCAAGCATGATCCTATTGTGGGCCTTTGGGCCATCTAATGGTCTTCATGCCCACTTTTCATGTGGGCCATGCATTGAATAAACAAGGTATATTAGGTGCTTGGGGGTACAAAACATTAAACGCACACACTACACATAGGTCAGAAAGGCTGGCCATATCTCCCAAAGGATAGCCCACCCATTAAGCTTTATTTATTTAGTACATGGACCATAGAACCATTAGAAATGAAGCACATTACATGGCCCAAAGGCCCCTAGAAGTGTCATACTTACATCATACTACTAACGTCACCAGGCCTTGTGTCATGCCTATGTCACTGCATGCCTGCGTCATCGTCTGCTTCACTGTCTGCATAGTACTTGTAATGGTACCTGCGCCCATCAGGGCTTGAACCCAGGACTTCCTGGATGTGGAGGCCAGTGGCTGAGTACCACTCAACCGAAACACTGGCCACTATTAATATATATATATATATATATATATATTTAAATATATATATATATAATTATATAAATATATTTAATTATATAAATATATATAATTATATAAATATATTTCATTATATAAATATATTTCATTATATAAATATATATAATCATATATATATTTTAAATATATTTAATTGTAATTATAATTATAAATTAATATATATATATATATATTTATTTAAATAACTATTAAATTGTAATAAATATATTTAAATAGTAAATATATTTATTATATTTATAACTGGATATATTTATATTTAATATATATATATAATTATATATATATATAATTATATATAAATACTTTTGATAGAGGAGATGCATTCGGGAGGGAAAATTTGGGTGGGAGGGGCAATTTTTTTTTTATGAAAATGGGTTCCCCATTTTCTTTATTAAGGAAATGGGGCACCCTAGCGCCACTTCAATTGGCGCTAATGGAAAAAAAACTCCATAGCACCACTTGAAGTGGCGTTAGGCAGAATTCGGCATACTATTCATCCGCACCACTTGAAGTGGCGCTGATCCGTTTTTGGGTAACTGATCAGTGCCACTTGAAGTGGTGCTGATCCCTTACCGTTACACGGATCAGCGCCACTTCAAGTGGTGCCGATCTCCCTCGCCCCCCTATAAAACCCCATCACCCCTCACCCCCTCCTCATTCATCCATCTGCTTTCCTTCCTCCTTCCCAAAACCTCCTCCCTTTCTCTCAATTTGGAGTACAAATTTCTGGTTGTTCAACCGCTGACGTTTCCGCAAATTTGAGGTAAGTTTTCATTTACATTTCTTTAATATTTTAAATTGTATATTTAATTGTTTAGTTAATGTAATTAGATTATAGAATTTGTTTATTGATTTATTTTTTTAGTTTATAGAATTATTTTAAAAAATAATAAATTGTAAGTAGTTAAATAATTAATTTAATTTGGTTAATTAAGTAAGCATAATTAGGTACCTAATTATGTATAATTAGTCAATTAGTTAATTCTAATTAGTCAATTAGTTAATTATAATTAGTCAATTAGTTAATTCTAATTAGTCAACTAGTTAATTCTAATTAGTCAACTAGTTAATTCTAATTAGTCAACTAGTTAATTCTAATTAGTCAATTAGTTAATTCTAATTAGTCAATTAGTTAATTCTAATTAGTCAATTAGATAATTATAATTAGTCAATTAGTTAATTCTAATTAGTCAATTAGTTAATTCTAATTAGTCAATTAGTTAATTCTAATTAGTCAATTAGTTAATTGTAAATAGTCAATTAGTTAATTATAAATAGTCACTTAGTTAATTATAAATAGTCACTTAGTTAATTATAATTAGTCACTTAGTTAATTATAATTAGTCACTTAGTTAATTATAATTAGTAGGTTAGTTAATTATAATTAGTAGGTTAGTTAATTATAATTAGTCAGTTAGTTAATTGTAATTAGTCAATTAGTTAATTGTAATTAGTCAATTAGTTAATTGTAATTAGTCAATTAGTTAATTGTAATTAATCAATTAGTTAATTGTAATTAGTCAATTAGTTAATTGTAATTAGTCAATTAGTTAATTGTAATTAGTCAATTAGTTAAATCTAATTAGTCAATTAGTTAAATCTAATTAGTCAATTAGTTAAATCTAATTAGTCAATTAGTTAAATCTAATTAGTCAATTAGTTAAATCTAATTAGTCAATTAGTTAAATATAATTAGTCAATTAGTTAAATCTAATTAGTCAATTAGTTAAATCTAATTAGTCAATTAATTAAATCCAATTAGTCAATTAATTAAATCCAATTAGTCAATTAATTAAATCCAATTAGTCAATTAATTAAATCCAATTAGTCAATTAATTAAATATAATTAGTCAATTAATTAAATCTAATTAGTCAATTAATTAAATCTAATTAGTCAATTAATTAAATCTAATTAGTCAATTAATTAAATCTAATTAGTCAATTAATTAAATCTAATTAGTCAATTAATTAAATCTTATTAGTAAATTGATTAAATATAATTAGTCAATTAATTAAATCTAATTAGTCAATTAATTAAATCTAATTAGTCAATTAATTAGCGAAGCAGTTACAGTAATTAGTGAAGTAGTTACAGTAATTAGTGAAGTAGTTGCAGTAATTAGCGAAGTAGTTACAATAATTAGCGAAGTAGTTACAATAATTAGCGAAGTATTTATATTATTAATTGTTTATATAATATATATTTGCATTACATTCTAAGTATGATAATGAATTTAGTTTGTCATCTACCTTGACCTTAGTTTTTAATTGTAATTATGAACTTGAATTTAGTAGTTGAATATATTTTTACATATTATGTGTTAGAGTTGTCATGAACTGAAATGCTTTCTTGAGTAAAGTATCCTCAGATAGAGGGGCTTTGGGTCAGACCACCTACTTTCCTGGAGGCTTTCCTTGTCTAGGAAAGTGGATGGGGTTGGTTATCTGTCACTCCAGGATTATTCATGTTGAGTTTTTCAAGTTTCACATAACTCTATACTTTTACATGACGTGTTCATGTACCTCATGCATATGATGTATGTGGATATGTATAAATATGTTTGACTTACTATTTTTGGGTAAATAACACAAACTTGTGGGTTTTGTAAAGAGAGTTACACATCAATATGGTTTGAACATATTGATTTGGTGGAGGGACTAAGATTCCAACATAAATTCTAGAAGCATGCAGACATAAATTGATTGTTTGATCATATGTGATTAATAACCAGGGTTTATTTTAGATAAAAAAGATGGCTTCTTATATTTATTACAACGGACAAATAATTGAGATAGAAAAAGGATGTAGTTATAGTATACAGCTAAAAGCTATTGTAATGCTTGGAGGTTGTAAAACTTTGAGAACTCTTCAAAGGAAAATTCATCAAAAGTTGAAACTGAGGAGAAACCAAGTGATATAATCTATCACATACAGGAATCTACAATATGTTGATAGGTTTTGACATGTGGCTTATCCAATAATTGATGATGAAGAATGGGAATACGTACTGTCATTGGTCAAGTTCCTACCTCCCAATCAAATGATGGAGTTGTATGTGACCATAGCTACAATGGAGGTTCCATCGACATTAGAACCTGGTTCATCACAATGTCATGAGACTATGGCATATGATCCTGTTAGAACACATCAAGAAGTTCCATCTGCAATGGTACCGTCATTTCCCTTAGTTACAATTTCAATGGATAGTCCCCCGCATACTGTAGATGTGTTGGTCGATGATTTTGAGGATGATGACAATTTAGAAGATGAAGAGGAAGTGCATGCATAAGAACAGTCAGTTCCCACTCATGTGAGGTTTAACCGACCATTGAACCATCCCCCACCATTGAGTTCATAGTCGACGGAAGGCATGAATTGCTTACCATAATTCGATTGGTCAGTTATTACTCCTACTTCAGAATTTCCAGGAATCATTGGGGGCACAGATCGAGTGACAAATGAAGGAGTTTTGTATATTGGAAGAGAGTTTGAGAGTAAAGATGTAATGAAAAATGTGATAAAACAATATCACATTTAAAAACATTACTCTTATGTTGTAGAAGTGTCAAAAAGATCTTATTATTTGATCCATTTTGAAAAATATGATTCGAACTGTCAAATGCATCTGCGAGCTATAATTGATAACACTTTTCATGGCTGGCGCATCGCAAGATTTACTCCACACACATTTGTGAACCCAAGCTTGTTACAGGAACACTCTTCATTAGATGTTTACTTTGTTTCATCGGTTATTATTGAAATGATTAGAGCATGTAAAGATGTTCCTATTGTTCTAGTGAAGGAGTGAATCAAACAACTTTTTGGGTATCAGATTTCTTATTGGAAGGCATGGGCAGAACGTCAAAAGGCTATTGTGAAAGTGTACGGTGATTGGGACGATTCTTATCAAGTTTTACCACAAATTTTGGAGCTTTTACGCCACAATAATCAAGTGATCTATCGTTTACATACTACTGAATATTTTAACCAATAAAACTAATTTGACCAGTCAATGGTTGTTTTTGATAGATTGTTTTGGAAATTTTTACCATGTGCGGCGGCTTTCAGGCATTGCAAGCAGTTTATACAAATAGATGGAACATTTCTGTATGGAAAGTATACAGGAAATTTATTGATTGCTGCCACACAAGATGGAAATCGATCCCCTCTACCTTTGGCATTTGCAATTGTGGATAAAGAGAACTTCTCATCATGGAGTTGGTTTCTGGCATGTCTTCGAGAGTTTGTTACGGGCGCGGAAGGGATTTGTCTTATCTCAGATCATCACCGTGCAATCAAGGAGGCAGTACAGTCTTAGGGACTTTCATGGAGAGAACCATATGCCCATCATCGATACTGTATTCGACACATTGCTAGCAATTTACAAAAGATATTCAAGAATGAGTCGATGAAGAAAGCAATCTTAAAAATTGGTATGAATATACTTTTTTCTATTAAAAAATCATTTCAAAGTTATGATCTTATCTGTTCATATTATTTCTTATATGATAGCATACGAGACTCAATAACAAAGAATGGAGGAGCGTCTTCAAGATATTCATAGAGTTAATTCGGAAGTTTATGATTACATGATGCAAATTCCAAAACAGAAATGGTCGTTGGCATATGATGATAGGAGGAGATATGGTCATATGATGACCAACATCGTAGAATGAATAAATGGAGTTTTCAAGGGTGTTCAAAAATTACCAATCACAGGTAAATATGAATATTTGATTATATGTTGCTCAGAAAAGAAAAATTATAATATACTATTAGTATAATGACTTAAATCTAAATTATAGGTTTGGTACAAGAGACCTTATATCGTAGTGTCAAGTATTTTTTGGAACGAGGAAAGAAAGTTGAAGAGGGCTTGAATAGAGGGATGCGCTATGTAAACCATTTCCAGCGCGATCTAGATGCATTTCTTCAGGAAGCTGCAACTTATCGTGTCACTGCATTTGATCATCCAGAGCAATGATTTGAGGTCACTGAGCCCAGTGATGTTGTGGCTTGTAGCAATGGTCATATCCAAGTTGTTTTATTGGAGAAGCATTACTGTGAATGTGGAAAGTTCCAAGCATTGAGATATCCTTGTGGCCATGTGATTGCAGCATGTGCTTATGTACATGTATCTTGGGAGCAGTTTGTTGATCCAGTTTATCGACTCGACAGTATCAACTCCTGTTACAATAATCCGTGGATGCCGATCAGAGAATATCAGAATTTTCAGCTCTCTGATGACACACCCACACTTCTACCAAACAACAGTATACTTCGCCCTAAAGGGAGGACAAATTCGACTCATATTCAGAATGAGATGGATTGGCCTAGTGAACAGGCACCTGGACGAAGGTGCAGCATATGCCGCCAAGAGGGTCATATGAAGACATGTTTCCCTAGATACATAGGGCAATCATCTAATGGTTAAAATGATTTTTTTACTCCATCAGTTACTGTAAACACATTGTATGTGTAATCAATATTTGTCCATCGATGAGTTTCGAAACCATTCATAGTTAATATATATCATCATCAATTTAATAAGTGGTTGTTGTTTTAGAAAAATAACAAGAAATTTTAAAATATATAAAATGTAAGATTGAGGATTTAACAGAATCTGAGAATCAGTTAGAGTGAATACTAGTGAAGAATAAATTGAGGATATAACAGAATCTGAGACTACTAGCCTAGAAAATGAAAAATAAAGAAATCAGGACAACAAGGTTCAACTAGAAAAGCATGATGAACCCACACCTAAAAAATACAAATATCCAAGGAAAATGAAGTGGGAATAGATAAAAAAAGGCAAGAACAAAGCTACATTTTAGGAGAAGGTGAGAAATCAACCTGTTTCAAACATTATTCCCCTCTCATCCTTTTCTTCAAAAGTGTTAAATAGATTGATGAACATAAATAATTGATATTCTTGAAAATGATTAAAACATTATGCCCCTCATTTTCAACCACGAGAATGGGTTTTCTCCACACAAAAAACATTGATTCATTCTGCAACATTGGCAATTCCCCTATTTAGTCGACTCAGTGAAGAACCAACTGTCATATATTCATTCGGAGGTCGTGAATATGTGACAGTTGGTTCTTTACTGGGTTGACTAAAGCTACGATGTAGAAGGAGGATGTTTTTTCATGTCAACTGCACATGGATCAAAGGTTTTTCCATATTCCTTCTTAACGATGTTGATTGAGCATATTGAGTTGGAAAACTCTCTATTTTAGGTTTCAGAGGCAAGGGTGCAGTGATTTCCAGGAAGAAAAATGTACTTAAAATATGTTCAAATGCTTTAGGAAAATGATCTGTGAGTCATTTGTGACATGTATGAACCAAAATATACAATGAAGAATATTTCCTATAATAACATCATCAGTATTCGATAGAAATAGTAGTTTGGAGAATCAATCTAAAACTTTATATATTGAATATATCATTAATTCCTTTAATAATTTTGGCCAATTATTGTGATGTTGACATCTTTCAAAATCCAATGTCATCATTGAATTTTGAAATCATTCAAAGTGAATATATCATCAACTTTATATGTTGAACGTATCATAAATTCCTTTATATATTGAACATATCCTAAATTACTTTATTTAACTCATTACACGCTTCTTTAATACATTACATGATAAATTTCATACCTTAAATGATAAATGTGATGATTAACATGAAATTAATGTTTTACTATTTGTACAATCAGATGGAGCAGACACTATTATCTGGTCAGGAGACGCATGTGTTGCGTCTTGTGTTGGCGCGACAACCTGTTCGACAGCTTGTTGTTCGGAGAGCACATCATTTTCATCACGATGTTCCACCGGCAACTATTTCTCCATACCTTAGACGTGCAAGATTTTATGGAGTCTCTGTGTGTGACTTCAAGACTATTGATCATCATTTGATTGCGGCATTGGTTGAGAGATGAAGGCCAGATACACACACTTTTCATCTCCCAGAGGAGGAGATGACCATTACTTTAGAGTACATCGCGTACATGATTGGTTTTCCCATCCATGGATAGGTAGTTACAGGTGACACTAGTGGCAACTGGGCTGCCATCATACAGAGACTATTAGGCATTGATGTCGTTGGCGTACGAGGTGTCCTTGTGGGTTCTCGATTGCACATTACATGGCTTGATGAGCATTTCGTTGTCATTCCTGATGACACAGACGATGAGACACTTATTAGGCACACATGTGCATATATTATGCGACTTCTCGGAGGCATGTTATGCATCGACTACTCCACCCTTTTGGTACACATGATGTACCTCCCATTACTTGAGGATCTTGATCAGATAGCTACATACAGTTGGGGATCCACTGTATTAGCACATCTTTATAGATCCCTTTGTACCAGTTGTCTAGAAGATGCATAGCAGATTGCAGGTTATATGGTTTTAGTACAGATGTGGGTTTGGGAGCATTTTTCACGCATCGCTCCTCGAGCTATCACACCACTTGCAGCAGAGCTATTTCAGGATTGTCCTCGGGGACAATGGTATGTTTACTTCATTACTTTAATTTATTTAGTACTTTTGTTTTTGTTATGTATAAAATTACTGTATATTACTCTTTTGTAACCAGGTGGAGTCAGTCTCAGAAGCATGCACACACACTGGGACATAGTGTACATAGCTTTCGACAGATATTCGATGCATTAGTGTCAGTTGATGTAAGTCAAGCAATAATTTTTTATAGAACAATATGTTTTGTTATCACTATTTTAAGTTATTTCAATGTAATCTTAATAACATTATCTTTCTAATATGTCACTTAATTTTTGAGTTTACATTTCAGGTTTCATGGACTCCATATACAGGTTATGTCTATGTGTCATTTCCACTGTACTGCACAGTTATGATTGGAGATCGTGCTGCAGTGGTGCCAATCATCCATTTCCATATCATTGAGTGGCACCAGCCAGACCGGGTTATGTGCCAGTTCGGTTATATACAACATATCTCGATGGCACCAGGACAGCCTGATGGGTTGCATTCTATTGTACTTACAGGTAGACAGTCTACGGACTGGCAGCGGGACGCGCGTGCCCGGTATGGTGTTTCTCGATATGGATATCCCACAGTACAGTATTAGTTATCTACCCAGGGGGATTATGTATACTGGTATCGACATCATACCATCATGAATCTTACACATCAGGGGATTGGAATTTAGAGGATGGTATGTTTAGTAAGGTATATTATATTTGTTTAACTCTTTTGTGCTATTAATTTTAATTTCATTTCATTTGCAGATAGACAGCATTGATCATCTTGCACATATCACACATCCTCAGGAGGAGTCATATATTAGACGGGATGTAGTTCATCGAGATGTGTTGGCTCTCTACGACGATCTCCAGATGATATGGGACAGTTGTTATGACGAGGAGCCACAGGAATATCCTAATCCATATCCTCCAGCTAGAGCTCCTGAGGGTGATGATGTCCTTGTTATGCCTGCTGATGACGATGCACTGCCACCACCGCCTCCAGCTTGGAGACGG
The DNA here is from genome assembly GCA_963277665.1 of Viscum album. Lineage (NCBI taxonomy): Eukaryota > Viridiplantae > Streptophyta > Magnoliopsida > Santalales > Viscaceae > Viscum > Viscum album. The sequence continues at coordinate 1,610,802,011 of OY728140.1, forward strand.
AGACGAGTACCTCAGGAGGGGTAGAGGCGGCGAGATAGACATCCGAGAGCGCCTCCTGTAGATGTGGAAGCTCCACATAGAGATGATCCTGCCCAGCTTATTGATGAGCTTGCACATGAGGGAGATGCTTATATACCACATCTGTCATCTCTGATGACTACTATGGACTACGAGCTGGATCAGGTGACACAGCTTGTGGAATCCCCCTCTCCTCCTGGGGAGTAATTCTTCAGTATGCCCTTTCTACCATTTTTAGGAGCCCCAGGACCATCTGGATCCACGCATGATTTTGGGCCATCATCCACGTATGATTTTGGGCTGTCATCCACATATGATTTCGGTCATCCCTCTACACAACATCATGAGGAGGCACCAGATGCACCAGAAGTGGAGGATACCACTACTAGGATACCAGAGCGACGCATATGTCGGACGCAGGGAGGACGTGAGATTCAGACGCCACATTGTGGTACCGGGGGGCATCGCCATTGGTTTATTCAGATGTCATGATTTATATGTTAAAAACCTTATTTATTTAGATAAATTATTGTTATTTAGAAAAATAATTAGAAAATAAAATATATAGTATATACAAAATAATTTAAACGAAACTTGAAACATTGATTAAACATATAATAAATACTCAAAGACAAAAATAATTTCATTAAAAATGAGGGGTTGTCCAAATTTAATGAAACTTAATTGAACAATTAAGCGGGATGTTGGATGTTGTGGTGGTGTTCCTCCAAAAACGAAGGGTGGCTTCAACCTTTCTTTATATCCAGTATAAATTTTGACATCCAATTCACTGCAAGAAAGGCCAAAAGGTCCAAACATGGTGTGTTTATGTGGACCTTCTGGCCTTTCTTTCAGTGAATTGGATGTCAAAATTTCATAAAATCCGTGTGACAAGGATGCCCTTAATGAAAGGTGGCTTCGGCCTTTCTTCATATCCAGTTTACATTTTATAGTCTTTCAAAGCCGCGTACTTGAAACATTTTTAAGTTTCAAGTAGGCAGTTTTGAAAGCTTATAAATTAATTTTGGTCATCATTTTTAATGAAATTATTTTTCTCTTTGAGTATTTCTTATATGTTTAATCAATGTTTCAAGTTTCATTTATATTGGTCTTATAGTTTACGTTTTATAGTCTTTCAAAGTCGCGTACTTGAAACATTTTTAAGTTTTAGGTTACTAGTTTTGAAAGCTTATAGATTATTTTTCTTCAACATTTTTTATTAAATTCCTTTTATTCTCAAATATTTTTTATATTTTTAATCAATGTTTCAAGTTTCATTTTTATTCGTGTTATAGTTTCTATTTTATAGTCTTTTAAATTCACATACATGAAACATTTGTAAGTTTCAATTGGTGGTTTTGAAAGCTTGTAAATTATTTTTCATCAACATTTTTTATGAAATTAATTTTGTTTTCAAATATTTATTATATGTTTAGTCAATGTTTAAAGTTTCATTTATATATGTGCTATAATTTATGTTTTATAGTCTTTCAAATTGACGTACATGAAACATTTGTAAGTTTCAAATATCTGGTTTTGAAAGATTATAAATTATTTTTCATTGACATTTTTCATTAAATTCATTTTGTTTTCAAATATTTATTATATGTTTAATAAATGCTTAAAGTTTCCTTTATATCGGTGTTATACTTTATCTATTATAGTCTTTCATAAACACGTATTTGAAACATTTTTAAGTTTCAAATAGGTGGTTTTAATTGCTTAAAAATTATTTTTCATCGACATTTTTTATTAAATTTATTTTTTTTTCAACTCTTTGTTATATATTTAAAATATAATTATTATAAATTATTATAATTATAAATAATTATATTTTTAAATTAATTATAATAGTAAATTAAATTATAATTTATTACAAATTAATATAATAATAAGTTATTATAATTGTAAATTAATTATAAATAATTAATTGTCATTAATTAAATTACAAATTATTTTTTATTAATATATGATTATTACAAATTATTATATCTTTATGTATAAATTATATATTTATTCTATTTATATTTATATAATAATAATAAATATATAACTATAATAAACATATAATTGTAATTATAAATATAATAAATATTTAATTATAACTCTAAATATAATAAATATATAATTAAAATAAATGATTATTATAGTCATATATTTATTATAATTACATATTTTTAATGTAAAAAATATATATAATGTATATATATAGAATTATATATTTTCATTATGTAATTATATATCTATATATATATATTACATATTTTGGTGTTTCTCAACCATATGTATGCCAACTGCTGCGCAGAGTTCATCTCTCTTAGAGCGAGGCACCCCTGCACTGAAGGAGATTTCTGATTTTTTGTGATTGATTGACTATCCAGACACCCTCTCGTACTAGTGGATCACTTGGCTGATCACCTGACATTCATTAATAGTTGCTCTAGAGAAGAGGAGGCAGTCGTCGACGAAAAAAAGGTGCGACACTGGTGGACTTACGTGGCAGACCTTTTCCCCATTAATAGTTTTAGCGGATACAGCCCTGGAAATAAGGTTAGAAAAGACATCAGCCACCAAGATAAAGAGAAAAGGGGAGAGGGGATCTCCCTGGAGCAGGCCGCGGGATGGAACGAATCCTCGAGTGAGCTCCCCATTGACCCGGATTCTGAAGGAGACGGTCGAGATGCATTGCATGACCATATCTGTCCACTTAGTGCAGAAACCCATTTTCAGCATCACTACTTTGAGGAAATGTCATTCCACTTTATCGTAAGCCTTGGTCATATCCAGTATCTAGGCCATGGTTCCTCTTTTCACGGTGGAGCGTGTTTTCATAGAGTGAAACACTTCATGGGCCACAATTGTGTTATCAGTGATCAGCCTCTTGTCCACGAAGGCACTCTGGTTTTCCGAGATAATATCAGACAACCACAGTCGCAGCCGATTTACAAGGATCTTAGAGAAGATCTTGTACAAGAAATTGCAGAGGCCGATAGGCCTAAAGTCAGGGACCGCCTGGGGCTTCTTAATTTTGGGAATGAGGATGAGGGCAGTTTCATTGATGGCGGAAATACTTGTTTTCTCGGCCCAGATATTCCTTATCATTTTGCAGATGTCGGGACCGATGATGTGCCAGTATTGCTTAAAGAATAGGGCATGGAACCCGTCCGGTCCCGAGGCCTTAGTGGGTGAATATGATTCATAGCCAGGCGTATCTCTTCATCCGACACATCTTTGGAAAGCTGCTGATTGATCTCATCGGTGATCACTGGTCTGATACATTCTTCCACTTCAGCCGAAATGAAAGGAGTTCCTGTATTGAAGAGGTTCTGGAAGTTACATGTCAAAGTTTTGTGAATTCCATTATATCTGTGTTTCCAATCCCAGGAGAAAGGGATTCTCATTTGTGGAAATTTTATCCAGGAAGGATGGTAGTTCCTCAGATGAGTAGCTAATTACCATAAATGAACGTGATAGACTTCTCATCTCTATTGATCGATCTTTTTTGTAGGAATGACTTGATCAGTGTCAATTCTGATTAATCGGTGGATTGATCCTTTAAAAAGGGAAAAAACCAATTAATGTGGATGATTTAAAACAAAAGTTTGGACGAATCTGGGGCTTCAATGAGTGGAAAATAATTTCGATTGGCAAGGGATATTTTTGTCTTATTTTTAAATATGAATTGCATCATTCTACTGCTTGGAGATTTACCTTCTATAATCTCAATCCAGGGGATTTCGGGATTTTTTCATGGGAACTCGATTTTAATCTTTATAATCAAAATCATACCAACATACAGATCTGGTTTCACTTTCATGGTCTCAGTCGGGTTATTTGGCGTCTGCGAATCTTAAATGATGTTGATTCTTGTATAGGGGAACCTCTAAATCTTGATGATAATACCATTATGGTAAAATATGGGTATTATTCAAGGGTTTTTCTTGATGTTGATCTTATGCATCCAAGTTCAAGCAACGCCACTCTGTTGGTTGATGGATTAAATATTGATGTTGATTTTTTATATGAATCCATTCCATCATTTTGTGATTTCTATAAAGTGGTTAGTCATCAAGTTTTAGGCTGCCAACATGTTATTAGAATACAAACTAATAAATTTGGTTCTACCAAGCATAAGGAAGCTGTGAATTTACAAAAGAAGAAATTGGGAACTGAGTTTTCTTCTAAGAATAAAGAAGATAATGTGGGTAAGGAGGTGACTCCCTCTAAAAGGCCTCCAAATCTTCTTAAAATGGATTTTACCATGGCCGGTAAGGAGTGGTACTCCCTAGATGGGGAGGAAAATGTTCATAGTGACAAGGAGGATCGGGGAATATCCAATGGAGGTGGTACTTCTGGGGATCTGATAGGTCCTGAATCCTCCATTAATTCTTTGATAGATATGGTTGCATGATTGGGTTATGATGTTTCTGTGAAGGAACTTTTGGTGTTGGGCAGTGCCTGATGGTTAATATAATTTTTAAAGGGTTGTGCAGAAAGAAGTGGATGAGGAACTGGTGCAAGAGAACTCCTTATACAGTAAAGGAAAGAGTAATATGGGGAAAAATACATTGCGCAAGGAATCTCCTATAATCAAAAAGGGGGATTATCCATAAGGATCTTGAAAAACTAAGACATAGCAGTAGGGGCGTCATCTAAAAAATCGTGGTCGAGGGCATGGTGGTGAGGTTGGTGGGCGTGATCGGTCTACCAAGTCTTCTTCTAAAGAGCTCACTCTGGAGTAGGTAAAACTCAGGGAAATGTACTTTGTACTCTTCAATCAGAATAATTCATAGTCATAATGGGAATATGCTGATGATGAGCATGGGGAAGATCATTTTTCTCATCATTTTTAGTTTTCTTTTGGATAAGGGTTATTCCTTTTTTTGAACCCATCCATTATCTCTTTCTTGTACCATCTTTTATTTTTAATAAATTTTAGTAGGAGGAGGTTCACCTGGCTCCTAGACCTTTCCAATAAATACTTTTTAAATATATTTATTTATAATTATAATTATAAATAAATAAATAAATATTTTTAACATAAAAGGCACAGGACTCGGGCGATCTTAGTCCTAAAATTTATTAAATCAAAAGTAAACAAGAAGTTCAGGCATTTCAAGGGGTTTTATAATAATGAGAGTGTATCTCACCCCTCATATTACCATCCACCAATGAATCAAAAAAATCAAGATCCCTAAAGGACCACATAATTCTTGTTTCCATGATTTATCTCTTTGATCAAGGGTCTACTCTTCACTAATGTTTCTAAGGTAGCGGTTGATGAAGCTAATCTAACTAATACTAAAAATGGGACCGTGGAAACCTCACCAATGATTTATGTGGTTAATATTCTAAAAGCTGCTATCTCCAGTAAAAATAAAAAACTATGGTCTTATATTGTTGTTTATGTAAGATCCCATATCTTCTTTTCAGGTATGGATCTTTATTTTGGGTTTTTTTGAGGAAAAATGAAGAAAGGGTAAATTTTCTAAGTACATGTTATGTACTCTTGAGTACATGTCGTGTACTCGGTTTCCACGTGTAGCAGTGTACTAGCCATGTAACGACCAAATACATGGCCGTGTGGATGACTTGGCAGACCACATAAAGCGGGATCTAGTTTAGGCTAGTACACATCGTGTACATTAAATGAACACGTTGTGTGCTTTTCTTTTTATTTGTTAAATCGGACCAGGGTCGCATCTCATCTCCAGAACACACTTCTTCTTCCCGTGTTTCATACGGGAGAGTGACATATGGCCAAAGATATTCGAGTTCCCCATGTTCCTCTATTTGAGCTCTGATTGAGATGTCGTCGGGTGCGTTGGATTCCCACCGGTGAGCTATCTCTTCCCTTAGAGTCTCTCTTCCTGATTTCTACTCTCTCTTGAGTTATTAAGGGTTGATCATTTTTACCCTTTTCATAGATCTACGTCATTTTAGGCCGATTGAAGGGCCAATGTTCAAGAGTATTCATCATACAATATCAAGGTAGGTGGTTTGTGCCTTTCTTTGATTGTCTTTGGATTATATATGCTAAAAGTGTTGAATACCCATGTTTAGGGTATTGCGTGTTTTGGAATTTAACCCTGTTTAATACCTGCTACATTTTGTTTGTTTGAGAAAGGGTTATTGATTATGAATAAGGGTTATTACCTTGGTTATAGATGTGTTTCCCATATTTGTTTGGTTATGGTTGTTGGGTCTAGAAAGCATGATAGGATGATTTGGTTTCCATGCCTAGTGTTGTTAGGATGGAGTTGTTGTTTATATAAGATGCATGTGTTTCGCATTATGAAATTATGACCAAGGGGAATTGACTATGGGAGCTTCCCAAGGCAGGGTATTTTAATTATGAATTGTTGTTATGAATGACCAGAGGTATTGACACTGAGAGCTGCAGTGAGGTCATTGACTAGTGGGGTTAGACTGTGAGAGCTATCCAGAGGTTCGTTATTAAATGAACATTGGACCATAGAGCATTGACTGTGAGAGCTACCATAGGGTCATTATAATTATTGTTGCTATGAAAAACAAGGGTTATTGACTGTGTGATCTACCCAGATGGTCATTTATAATTGATTTATGATATGTTTAACCAAAGGGGTTAGACTGTGAGAACTTTCCAAGAGGGTTACTTGTGAATGATTGATTGATTATAATGAGTCTTCCAAGACAAATCACAAGCTTGGACTCAGTCTAACCTATTTGTTAAATGGTTTTTTGAGACATTTGTTTTTCTATTTCATAGGGGATACAGATCTTAAGCTATATCTCAAGGAAACATTATTCAATGATTGAATATTTAATAATGTATATGAATGTAATTGGAAGTTGTATGATTGTTTACTTTTGAGTACTTCCTTGTTTATTTATTAAATTTTCATATTGTCTGCTATATGTATTCACTGATAGTTAGGCATAGATCTTTTGGTGGTTTCCTACTGGGATTCGTCTCATGCTCTGTTTGGGTCATGCTTTTGGACCCAAATAGATTATATGGTTGTAGGTATAGATAAGGGAAAATGCCCTTAATTATCAGGTACTTGATTGTTGTGGATCTAGAGAGCATGAGACCAAGTTGAGGCTTGCGATGCTATTGGAGTTTACTTACTTTTGTATACTTTGGTTTCAGTATTGTATTTCCAGCATTGTGACTTGTTTTTCTACTTTCCTAGAAACATGTTACATGCATCATTTATTCATGTATATATGATGCAGTTGTTTTATTACTACCAGTCTTCCGTTGTTTACTGTTATTGTATAGTATTACTACTTCTACTACTGTTTACTATTTGTTCCACTATGCCACTCTGCTAATGAGGGCATAGTTTCCCCACTATCACACCCAAGGACCTACCTGCTAGCCGGCATCCTCTGGTGTTCGGGGAAATGCGCTTGAGGCCATGCGACCAACTAGGTATGGGGCACCTTTGGGTGGCACCAGGATCTGGGATGTTACAAAGTGGTATCGGTTGAGTTTTTTTTATGATTTATCTTACTATTTGGAGCCTATAGATAGGGATATAAAGGAATGGGTAGTTGTTAATAAGATGTGCCTGAGAGTAGCAAACTTGTGTATAGGGAAAAGCCAAGTTTCCACAAATATTGAAATTTTTCTAGTTTTTCAATTATTATAGTTGATTTGATTTCACCGTTGGGTGATTCACTTGTATTGTTTTGTTATCATTGATATTATCAAGGTTCTATTTCTGTTACAACCTGATGAGATTAGGGTATGTCATCTCATGCATCATATATGAACCTGCTAGAGATCACATGTCATGCATTCTTGTCATGCCATTTAGTGTGCATTACTGATTTCATGCTATTTTCATAGATGTTATGATAGATATGCATGGTATTGTGATATATGTCGTGATAGAATACCTTCTATTTTGATAGGTCATTGGAAATTGTAAAGTTTCATTTGGATGAACGTCAAAATTTGGTCCCTGAGGTGTTATGGGCCCTCTTGGATTAGAATTTGGTGGATCATGTTTGAACTTTAATTGGATTTTGTCAAGTTATGATCTGAATAAGGATTCCAAACTTTGATTCGTGGGAGTATGGGCTCTCATAAGTCAGAACTTGTCATGCCTTGGAAAAAATTTAAGTTTTTAAGGGTTTCAGAGAAGTTTTGGAGGATTACTTTCTGGAAACCCAGACAACACAGCGTGTGGTGTTATGAACACACACCATGTGTTCTTCTGTTCTGGAAGAAACGACTTTTCTTAAGTACATGTTGTGTATTGTATATACACATTGTGTAGTCTTTAACCGTGTGACTGACTATGTGATCCAAGACATGGGGTTGGGAAACTTTGGTAGAACATGTCGTGTACTAGGAGTACACACCATTCCGTAAGGACCGTGTGTCTGGATGTGTGACTAACAACACAGGTGGATAAAACTTAGGTTATACACATTGTATCCTGTTCTTGCACGCTGTGTAGAGTCGATCGTGTCTCTGACCACGTGACCAACGACATGGGTCGATGGAACCTAACCGGTACATGTCGTGTCTATGGTGAACATGTCGTGTAGTGTTGTGCTGGAAGACCCCATGTGGTTTAGCTGTGTAGAAGTACTTGGGTAGGAGGGAAAATTTAAGTACACTCCATGTCTCGGGAGGAACACACCGTGTGTAAGGGTATTACACGACCAGGTTTGGAAGAGGTACACACCATGTTAAAAGCTTAAGGGAACACTCCATGTAGAGTTTATACACGTCGTGTAACTATGTTTTGTAAAGATTGAATGTTTTCCTTCTCTTATTCTATTATTTCACTTCTAAATTTCATCCCTTGAAAATATTGAACTGAGGTGTACACTTGACCTTGCCATGTCATGCCACTGAGACGTCCTCCAGTTGTACACCAGGTGAAGTGTGATGATCAGACACCAGAAAGGGTAGATCAGGGACTACCTACAGATACTCCCATTGTGCTCGTCTTGGAACCAACTGTTATGTCGAATGTTGGTGCTGATGCATAGTTCCACAAAGGCTTTATGAGGATGATGCAGACTTTCCAGGGAGTACCTCATCCTACCCCTTCTATGGAAGAGCTGACGCGGGTGTTCCAGTAGTAGCATCCTCCCACTTTTTTGGGGGATGGAGGACCACAGGCTGTGGAGTCATGGTTGGAGGCCATGGTTTCTATCCTTGAGCATCTGGAGATGCCTCCATAGAGGAGGGTGAAGCTTGCGACCTACATGTTACGTGATTCCTACAAGAGATGGTGGGATGTTATCTCACAGGCGGGACATCATCAGGATATGGATTGGGAAGAGTTTCAGAGGACCTTCTATGAATATTTCTACCCCGAGACATTGAGGTCCGATCGAGCCTGAGAGTTCATGAATTTGGAGAAGGGTGATCTTTCAATGATATAATACTCTTCTTGTTTCACAGAGCTTCAATATTTCGCACCTATTCTGGGAGGTGATGAGTTATCTTTGGATAGGTGGTTTGAGGATGGTCTTAGGTATGACATCCGATCGCAGGTGAATGTATTTAGGATAACTTCTATGACGGCTATAGTGAATCAGGCGCTGATTACCGAGCGCAATCTGAGGGAGTTGGGAGCTGCGAGCCAAGGCGGTTCAGTATCCAGAGCTGGTACTCCTTCATCAAATAGCAGGAAGCACTGTAGAGAGATTTCACATGATGTTTCTTCAGGTGGCCAGGTGGTATGCTACCAGTGTGGGAAGAGCGGTCACACAAGACCTCAGTGCCTAAGAGACCCAGTTGAGTGTCGTTCTTGTGGAAAGATGGTCCATCTTCAGTATTTTTTCTGGGTGTTCTCACCAGTAGCGAGTGATAGGGGTTCTGTTATGACTCCACGTTTAGGAGAAGGACCACCAGTTTCTCCTCAGTTAGGGAACTAAAGTTCGTTAGGTCATTCAGGTCAAGGAGGTGGTCGTGGTCGAGGTATCCATAAGATAGGTTTTCAGCGACAGTAGGGTGGATTGACTTAGGGTAGTCAGGCAGGGTCACAGGGTCATGGTGCAAGTTATAATTTTACAGTGGAGCAGACCTAGCAGGAGCATGATCCCATACCCTCTATGGTTATAGGTACGATTCTATTTTCCTCAGTTTTAGCTTATTCTATTTTTGATACAGGAGCTTCCCATAGTTTTATATTTGTTGTCATTTTGGAGATCCTTGGGCTTTGTATATTTACTTATGAGGATGTTATGATGCTATACACTCCATTGGGGATTAGGATGACTAGTGTACGTCATTTCAAGGAGTGCGCTCTTGAGGTTGGTGGGTGTCACTTCTTATGGGACCTCTATGTCTTAGATATAACAGGTTACAATTTCATTCTCAAAATGGACTGGTTAGTATCCTTTCAAGCCTTTTTTGACTGATATCACCATAGGGTGAGTTTCACCTCACCAGAGGGCGGGTCTTTTCTACATAAGGGAGAATGGGATGTCCAGGCAAGAAGAGCTGGACCCAAGTATCATGGGTTGGGAGGAATTACAGCCCAGATTTCTAGTTTATTTTTGGATGACCAGGGGACTTCACAGATGGAATTTCCTCTAGTTCTAGATCATTTCAGAGATGTATTTCTAGATGGATTTTCAGGTTTACCTCTAGATAGAGTTAGATTTCTCTATTGAACTCATTCCAGGAGCAGCACTAGTGTCCATTCCTTTTTATAGGATGGCTACACCTGAGTTACAGGAGCTCAAGAAGCAGTTAGAGGAGTTGCAGACAAAGGGTTTCATCTGACCCAATACTTTTACTTGGGGTTCACCTATATTTTTTATGAAGAATGTGGATGGTACCCTCAAACTTTATGTAGATTATTGGAAGCTGAACTAGTTGACGGTCAAGAACTGATATCCCTTGTCTAGGATTGATGATCTCTTTGATTAACTTTGAGGAGTGCAGGTGTTATCAAATATTGACTTGAGATTCGGTTATCATCATTTGTATGTTATACCATTATATATACCTCTTATAGCCTTTCATAGTAGGTATAGTCTATATAAGTATTTGGTTATGTCATTCGGTCTCAAGAACACACTGGAAGTTTTCATGGAATTGATGAATTGAGTGTTCCATCCTTACTTGGACTTTTTGTGGTAGTCTTTTTGGATGATATCTTGGTGTACTCTCGCACTCTACATGACCATGCCACCCATCTTGAGATCATTTTGAGTACACTGAGAGAGCATCAGTTATATGCTAAGCTCTTAAAATGCCACTTTTGGATGGACCAGATTCACTTCTTGGGTCATGTTATCTCATAGACAAGAGTATTAGTAGACCTAGAGTAAGTGAGAGCAGTGGTTTCCTGGTATCATTTGAATAACTTCTTTGAGGTACGAAGTTTTCTAGGGTTGGTTGGTTACTACATGTGATTTATATAGAAATTTCACACTTAGCAGTGCCACTGATGTTCTTGACTAAGAAGGGTGAGAAGTACTTGTGGACAGAATCTTACGATTCAACCTTTCAGGAACTAAAAGGGAGGTTGACATGAGCACCAATACTGATTTTTTTGAAGTTGGGCAAGAGTTATACCATTTACTGTGATCTGTCAGGTATCGGGCTGGGAGCAGTGTTTATGCAGGGGGAAGGAGTCATTGTGTACGGGTCCCAGTAGTTGAGGCCACATGAGAGGAATTACCCAATGCATGATCCCGAGTTAGCTACAATTGTGCATGCTTTGTGCTGTTGGAGACATTATCTTTTGGGAGAGCATTTTGTGGTATACACTGACCACAAAAGTCTCAAGTACATATTTACTTAGCATGATCTGAATTTGAGATAGTGATGGTGGGTTAAATACATTCTGTTTTTGACTTAGAGCTTGCCTACATGCCTAGGAAAGGCAACCTAGTAGCTGATGAGTTGAGCAGGATGACTTAGATACAGGCAGTTTAGGAGTCCAGTAGTTAGTGGCAACTTATGGCTCTGTTCTCTAAGATTCATTTGGAGGTTCATGATAGACAGGGACATGTGTTTCTTTCTTCTGTAGTTGTTGCCTCTACTCTACTAGATCGAGTGAGAATGGGGCATCTATCAGATTCTGAAGGCTTAGTCTTATGGGAGAGTGTGTCATTAGAGGGCCCTACTCCTAGGTGGACCATAGGCGATGATGACATCTTTCATTTCCATGGGCATGTATGGGCGTCAGCAAGCATATGTGAGGAGATCTTGTGCGATTTTCATTCCTCAGTTTGGGAAGTTCACCCTAGTGTCACGAATATGTATCGAGATCTACAACTTCAATATTAGAGGCCAGATATAAAGAGGTGTGTAACTAGTTTTGTTATAAGATGTTCCACCTATCAGTAGGTGAAGGTGGAGCATCAGCGACCGATAGAACTTTTACATAAGTTACCCATTTTCGAGTGGAAGTGGAATGATGTCGCGATGGATTTCATGATGGGTTTACTGAGGTCACCTTGAGGCAATGATGCAGTTTTGGTTATTGTCGACAGACTCACAAAGGTTGCATATTTCTTGCCGATCAAGGAAATCTTAAGTGTTGATGAGATTGGAAGGTTGTACATCCAAGAGATTGTACGTTTACATGGGGTTTCACACTCTATCAATCTCATACAGGGATTCCCATTTTACTTCTCATGTCTGGAAGGGACTACAGAGGGATTTGGGTACATAGGTACTTCTGAGTACATCTTACCATCCCCAAACAGATGGCTAGTCCGAGCGCACGATTCAGGTTTTGGAGTACATGCTTCGAGCATGCGTCCTAGATTTTAGGGGTTCTTGGGAGATACACATACCCCTAGTGGAGTTTTCCTACAATAGTAGTTTTTAGGTGACGATTCAGATAGAACCTTATGAGGCTTTGTACGGTAGGCCATGCCGATCACCCCTATGTTGGATGGAGGCAAGAGAGGCAGCGATGTTGGGAAATCATCTTGTCTAGGAGACCACTGAGAAGGTGGAGTTGATTCAGAAGAGGGTGGATACTATACACTCTCACCATAAATCTTATGCTAATCGACGGAGATGAACTCTAGAGTTCTAGGTTGGAGATCAGGTTTTCTTACATGTCACACCGAGGTTGGAACATGGGAGGATTATGAGACAAGGAATGCTTTCACCAAGATACATCGGTTCGTTTAAGGTTTTGGAGAGAGTTGGGCCGATTGCCTATCAGTTGTAGTTACCTCAGAGGTACCAGGCTATGCACGACGTCTTCCAAGTTTCTCAGCTGTGGCATTACTTTTCAGACCCGTCTCATGTTTTCCAACCCGAGGAGGCTGAGTTGGATATGGATGAATCCTTTAAGGAGTACCTATTAAGATTTTGGATCATAGAAAAAAGTTTCTTTGTGATAAGTTTGTTCCTCTAGTATGGGTGTTATGGCATCACGAGCGAGTGCATGGAGAAACTTGGGAGAGGGAGGCTGACATACAATCACAGTGTCTAGAGTGTTTTGAAGTTTCTTATTCACCACCCTTAGAAGGGAAATTCAGGGATGAATTGATTTAAGGGGGAAAGTTTTTAAGAACCCATATCTTCTTTTCATGTATGGATCTTTATTTTTGGTTGTTTTTGAGGAAAAAGGAAGAAAGGGGAAATTTTCTAAGTACACGTCGTGTACTCTTGAGTACACACCGTGTACTCAGTTGCCGCATGTTGCTATGTATTGGCCATGTAATGGCCGAATACATGGCTGTGTAGATGACCTAGAATACCACCTAAAGCAGGAGATGATTGAGGATGGTACACGGTGTGTAGATTAAATGAACACACCATGTACTTTTCTTTTTATTTTTTAAATCGGACTGGGGTCACGTCTCATCTCTAGAACACACTTCTTCTTCCTATGTTTCGTATAGGAGAGTGATGTATGACCGAAGATCTTCAAGATCCTCCTGTTCCTTCATCTGAGCTCTGATTGAGATGCCTTCGGGTGCGATGGATTCCCACTGGTGAGTTATCTCTTCCCCTAGAGTCTCTCTTCTTGATTTCTCCTCTCGCTTGAGTTATTGAGGGTTGATTATTTTTACCCTTTTTGTATATCTACATCAGTATAGGATGATTCAAGGGCTAAAATTCAAGAGTATTCATCGTACAACATCAAGGTAGGTAGTTTGTGTCTTTCTTTTATTGTATTTGGATTATATTTTCTAAAAGTGCAAAATACCCATGTTTAGGGTATTGCATGTTTTAAAATTTAACCATGTTTAATGCCTGATATGTTTTGTTTGTTTGATAAATGGTTATTGATTATGAATAAGGTTTATTACCTTGGTTATGGATGTGTTTCCCATGTTTGTTTGGTTATGGCCGTTGGGTCTAGGAAGCATATTAAGATACTTTGGTTTTCATGCCTAGTATTGTTAGGATGGAGTTGTTGTTTATATGAGGTGCATGTGTTTCGCATTATGAAAGTATGACCAAAGGGAATTGACTGTGAGAGCTTCCTGAGGTAGGGTATTTTAATTATGAATTTTTGTTATGAATGACTAGAGGTATTGAATTTGAGAGTTGTCATTGGTTCATTGACCATAGGGGTTATACTATAAGAGCTACCTGGAGGGTCATTATTAAATGAACATTGGACCATAAGTCATTGACTGTGAGAGATATCAGAGGGTCATTATAATTATTGTTGATATGCAGACCAAGGGGTATTGACCGTGTTAGATACCCTAGTGTTTTTTTGTAATTGATTGATGATATGTTGAACCAAATGGTTTAGACTGTGAGAAATTTCCCAGAGGGTTTCTTGTGAATAATTGATTGATTGTAACAAGTCTACCAAGCCAAAGCATAAGCTTGGACTCAGTCTTACTTGTTTGTTAGATGGCCTTTTGTGACATCTGTTTTTCTATTTCATAGGGGATACAGAGCTTAATCTAGATCTCTATAAAACATTATTCAATGATTGAATATTTAATAATGTAAATGAATGTGATTAGAAATTGTAGGATTGTTTACTTTTGAGTACTTCCTAGTTTATTTCTTTATTTTTCATATTACCTGCTATATATATTTGTTGATAGTTAGGCACCGATATTTTGGTGGTTGCTTACTAGGATTCATCTCATAGCCTGTTTGGGTCATGCTATTGGACCCAAATAGATTATATGGTTGCAGGTATAGATAAGGGAAAGCGCCCTTCATCATCGGGTACTTGATTGCGGTGGAGATGGAGAGCATGAGACCAAGATGAGGTTTGTGATGCTATTGGAGTTTACTTACTTTTCTATACTTTGGTTTCAGTATTGTATTTCTAGCATTGTGACTTGTTTTGATGCTTTCCTAGACACATGTGACATGCATCATTTATTCATATATATATACTGTAGTTGTTTTATTACTACCAATCTTCCACTATTTACTATTGTTGTATGCTATTACTACTTCTACTACTGTTTAATATTTGTTCCATTGTGTGACTCTACCAATGAGGGCATAGTTTCCCCACTATCACACACAAGGCCCTCGCTGCTAGTCGGCAGCCTCTAGCATTCAGGGAAATACGCTTGAGGCCATGTGACCAACTGAGTACAGGGCACCTTTGGGCGGCACCCAGATCCAGGATGTTACAGCTGAGGATAACATGGTTAAATAAGCCAAGAAAATGTAAGTCACTTTTCCTTGTGATAACAATGAACAAGGTGAATCAGAGGTTAGTAAAGGGAAAACTCCTTTGGATGAGAAAAATGCTAGCAAAAATGGCAATCAAGAGGAGGTGGATGAATAGATACTACATGAGCATGTGATTGCCTCAAGAATCTATAAAGGTAAGAAAATATTGGAATTTTATTACCCTATGAAGGTTAAAGGTAAGGGAATAACATCCTTACCTCAGACTGAGATTGATCAGATTTTCCCTTCCCCCAAGTAGGTCTTGGAAATCAAGAAGACTATTAAGGAAAATAATTCAGTAGATGAAGAAGGTTTAATTTTTGTACCAAATTGTATTAATTTGGATCATTTAAATGAAGTTCATGTGATGAATTCAAACTATTTTTAAGTGATTGAATCACAAAATTAGAATGCAGTGCAAATAAATAGAGCTTATTCTGGGGTTGATCCATGTCATGAACCAACTCGGGTCGCCCTGAACCGGTCACCCGAGCCGGTCCGCGACATGGCCCGAAGGGCATTCCCGATCCCCACGGGCTTGAAACTAGTGTCGGGCATCAAAATTTAATCATTGGGAACAATTTGGACCGTGAACAAAAGAAATACAGATAAATAAAAACTGATGTTAAAAATAAAACTAGCAGTGGAACGAAAGTAAAACCAAACATACCTCCACGTGAACTTTCAGGTCACCTCCCAATCAAAGGCCGACTTTTCTCCTATAATGAGAAACTCAGCCAAGGAAACCTGAGGAAAGGAAACCTGCAACTAAAAAGATAAATAGGCATGAGAATTAAAAATTCTCAGCAGGGTTGCTAAGGTAAACCACATAATCAGATGTCTCCTTTCCCGAACAATCCACCAACACAATTTTGAAATACAATTATAAAAGTAGGATTTTCACATTTGAAAATAAGCAACATGTTTTCCCTATTTAAAAACCCAACACATGATACATACAATTTTCCAAAATCATTTTTCATTTTATAAATAAAATCCAAAACAGAGTATATTAATGTTGTGCTAGAGTAAAACAAGTAAGAGTGCAAACTGAAAATAAACTAGTGCACGAAAAGTAAACAAGCAATAAAAGTAATCTAGTAACCATGGGTGATCCTAAACATCCCTAGAAGACCCCTTGATGTACTCAGTTTCTAAACCACATGTCGGAGTATGGTGAAGCTCCTAAGTCTATAACCAACTAGCCGCCCTGACTGACCAATCCAGTGGCAAATCCCGCCTAGCCTAACAACAAATCCAGGGGTACCAACCCGTCTAATCGGGGTTGATCAGCAATCGTCACTCGATCATCTAAAAGACGCCCAAGAACCCATGGTGGTTATAATAGTACCATGTAAGTAAGAAGGCCCTAGCATGCGTGACTCACCTCACTGAACTTGCCTTCCCCAAGGAGGCGGTTGGCCGGAGCGGTGTCTGGCCGAAGGCTGGAGCGGCGGTCCGCGGGTAGCCGGAGGGCAAGCAGGAGGTTGGGGCGGCGGTGCGGAGGGAGTTCGGAGAAGGTTGGTCGGTGCGCTGAGAACAGGAGGGCCGAGTGCAGAGGGAGTCCAGCGGAAGCTGGTCAGTGCACCGAGAAGAGGAGGGGCGAGTGTAGTGGGAGTTTGGTGGTGCGGAGGGTGTCCGGTGGTGCGGAGGGTGTCCCAGTGGTGCGGCGGTTAGGTACAAGGTGGAAGGTCGGCGGAGGCTGGCTGGCCGGGTTCAGTTGGGTGGAGAGTGGCGTGAGGGGCTGGCGGCGAGGAAGTAGTCGTGCGAGGGGAGGCCAAAAAGGGGGGAAGGGTCTGGTGTGCCGCGAGGGTAAGTGGGGGAGCATCGGGGAGATTATGGTTTGTGTGTTTTTTCATTCTATTATATTAACAATAATAATATTAGTAATATTAATAATATTAATAATAATAATAATACCATAATGATAATAATAATGATAAAACCAAAATAATAATAATAAAATTAACATAAAGGTAATATTAATAAAATTTATTAAAAATAAAAATAATAATTATAAAAATAATAATAATGAGAGTAATAATAATGCAAACAATAATAATATATAAAGAATAATAATATCACTAATAATTTTAATTTTCTTAATAATAATTGTAATAATAATAAAAAACAGCATAATATTATTATTATTATCAAACATTATTTTCTTTTAAAATTTAATCTGTTTATTTATCTTGTTCTGGAAATCGGGTCACTGCGCGCTCGTCGCACGGCTTAATAAACTGCGCGCAAGTTGCACGCCTCAACCCAGACCACCTGGGCATCCGCACAAACACCTGGGGTGATCATGCGGCTACCGCTCACCGTGCGGTGACCGCGCACGGGTCTGAAACCCGCTAAAAATATTAAATCACAAAAAAATTAATCTAGGACCCAGCCCAGACCTTGGCATGAAAACCCGAAGCCACATAATAATAAAATAAAAATTAATTTAAAAAGACGGGTGTGACAATTCTCCCCACCACAGACACTTTCTTCCCCCAGAAAGTCACACAACTGAATGATGGACCAAACAAGAATCCATGCCCAATTGAAACTGAAAGAAACCACAACACAAGAGAACAGGATAACACGAGAGGGTTCTCCCCACCACAAGAACTCAGCTAGTGCGGAAATTAAACACCCAAACATACCACCTCGGGAAGGGGGGTGACACGGGAACTCCCAACCAATCTCAACTAACTTCTATAGCACGAGCGAAACAATACATCTGTTGAGACTTGGAACTCTCAACCTAGACCAAAAAATCCCAACATTAGGAGAAAAACCTTCGAGAAGTACATAATCCCAAACAGTGAACCCAAGCTTAACCACTAGCCTTGACTCCTCCGCAGGCACTTACATCTCCAAACAAACATAGCTAAGCTGAGATCAACATATACAAGGGTCAAACATACTTTTAAGAAAAACACACGATTTAGAAAACCATAATCTGACAAACAAAACTATTGGATTACAACAGAACATGTCTATTATAACTCCACGATGAAGCAATGAACTTATAACGATGTCAAAACTTTAATATCAGAAAAAGAAAGGACGAAAAGACTTTAAATGTTCAACTACCAACACGGAACACAAAACTCGGGTCAAGGCTTCACACCCCTGGCAACTCTTGACTGTGCGCGAGCTTTACCCCAAGACATGTGGTTGTGGCTCTGATGGCTGAAGAATCTCCTGTCTCACAGTTAGGCACTGGAATTCCTCCGGTCACAACATCTTCTTCAGGAGACGCTTCCTGCAAAACTTCTCTAGATGACCCAGACACCCACAACAACAACACGTCTTCAGAGGGATGCGACATGACGGCTTCACATGCTCGAACCGGCCACACTGGTGGCACACCACTGAATGGTCTGACGAACTGGAAGCCAAAACCACTACAGAGGATTTTTTAGAAACATGTCCCTCTGGAACACCCTGCTCGCCAGATAGGGAACCTTCACGAGCAACTGGATTTGTTGGATTGTCAAGCACCTGCGTTTCAGAGACCAGCTCAGCTAAGAATGCCTCATCCACCAGCTTCTCGAAATGATAGTCCTTGGAAAAGAGGACATGCTCCTTGATCTCTGGATAAAGACCCCCGATGAGGAGAGAAGTCTTCATCAAATCTTGTGACACTACCTCTGAAGAAAAGGACACAAGTTCCATAAAATGGCCAACATGTGCCTTCACCATCCGTTGGCCTTGTTGAATACACATGAGCTCTTACCTTTTCTTTGTTTTCACCTCTTCAGGTAAAAACCATCGGACGAAGATGGATTTAAAGACATCCCACGTCATCTCAACTTGCAATGATGGCGGGGCGACCAACTCTCATTTGTTCAGAGCTGGACCTTCAAACAACCCCAAAATAGTACGCACTCTGATAGCTTTGGGAGTTCTCAATACCTTGAAGATGCATTCGACCTCTTCAAGCCATTATGTTGCTTCTAACAGACCCCGATCACCGTGAAGGACAGACAACGTCTTAGAAGGACCAAAATCTAGGCATGACTTATCGGAAACCTTGGTGACCTTTCTGGGTGGCATTTTCTGAACAACATATAAAACACAGAACCAAAACCAATATCAAGCCGAAGCAACATCATTGAAAGAACCATCATCCAAAAACAACCAGCTCAACAAAAGAATAAACAAATACAAACACAACCCAACATTCCTTTTTCAAAAAAACCCTTTTTATTTTAGATTTCAAAACCGCCTTATTTCTCAAGGACATTTTCCAAATACCAAAACCACTTTTCAAACCAATTTTAATTTCCAAAAATCATTTTCCCTTTTTTTTAATCACTTTAGAAAAACAAGGTCAAGCCTTTAATTCCAAGTGTACACCCCAGTAATCCCATGAACCGTTGCACATGTCTTCATCTGGTTTCATCCATATGCACCAACACGCACTTCCCATGCATTCCCTCACATGTGCAAATGTTCATAAAGAGTATCTGAGGTTGCACCCAAACCATATATGTACCACTTCCAAGCAACCACGGGATTTTTAGGCCAAGAGCTTTCAGTTTTAAAAAATCCCTTTCACAAATTTATAGCCATTTAAAAGAAATCATTCTCATTTCAAAACCCCTTTTTCATTTTCAAAAGTGCACTTACACCCACAATAACCCAGAAAACACACAACTTGCATCAAATTACCGAAGTGAGGGACTAGTAGTCATGCTTAACCTGGTGACATGGTAGTGGGTCATGCCCCAAGTAAGCGCCAACAACTAGGAGGAACTTAAACTGTGTACTCTGACTCCACATGGGAAACTACTCCATGTAAAATCATGACGTGACATCGACTTTCCTCTATTGTCATCCCTCAATCAAAAGAAAACCAGAACGAAACAAGGACTCAATTCTCGGACTACCCCAGGCGACTCGAGGTTCGGAACGGGCGAGGGTTCATGACGTCCTTCTCGTACCTACCTCTCAAGTCCCAACAGTCCTAATCTCTATCTACCGTATACCCCAAATAACAAGGGTCTCCTCTAATACCATTTTGTCACGAACCAACCCGGGTCGACCCTGAACCGGTCACCCGAGCTAGTCCGCGACGTGGCCCAAAGGGCGTTCCCGATCCCCACGGGCTAGCAACTAGTGTTAGGCATCAAAATGTAATCGTTGGAAACGATTTGGCCCATGAACAAAAGAAAGACAGATAAATAAAAACTGACGTTAAAAATAAAACTAGCAGTTGAATGAAAGTAAAACCGAACATACCTCCACGTGACCTTTTAGGTCACCTCCCAACCAAAGGTTGACCTTGCTCCTATAATGAGCAACTCAGCCAAGGAGACCTGAGCAAAGGAAACCTGCAACTGAAAAGATAAATAGGCATGAGCATTAAAAATGCTCAGTAGGGTTGCCAAGGTAAACCACAGAATCTGATGTCTCTTTTCCCGAAACAATCCACCAACACAAGTTTGAAATACAATTATAAAAGTAGGATTTTCACATTTGAAAATAAGCAACATGTTTTCCCTATTTAAAAACCCAACACACACTACATACCATTTTCCAAAATCATTTGTAATTTTATAAATAAAATCCAAAATAGAATATATTAATGTTGTGCTAGAGTAAAACAAGTAAGAGTGCAAACTGAAAATAAACTAGTGCAAGGAAAGTAAACAAGTAATGAAAGTAATCCAATAACCATGGGTGATCCTAAACATCCCTGAAGACCCCTGGACGTACTCGGTTTCGGAACCACCTGTCGGCGTATGGTGAAGCTCCTAAGTCTATAACCAACTGGCCGCCCTAACTGACCAATCTAGTGGCAAAGCCCGCCTGGCCTAACAACAAATCCAGGGGTACCAACCCGTCTAATCGAGGTTGATCAGCAACCGTCACTCGATCATCTAAAAGATGCCCAAGAACTCATTGTGTTTATAATAGTACTGTGTAAGTAGGAAGACCCTCGCACGCATGACTCACCTCACCGCACTTGCCTTCCCCAAACACGGACGCTTCATGTGCGTTCACCCATAAAGGGTTACCCTATATAGGAGCGCCCCATATACTTATATATATGCATACATGTCAAACACACAAAGTGCCAACCAGGGCGTCAAATCATTTGGTTATCAAAACCACTTTACTAAACACTTGAAGTTATAAATTGATCCTCTAGTTTTACATAATCAAATGTCTTTATGAAAACATTGCACAAGCTCTTCTAAAACAACCATAGACACCACTTTTGTATTTAAAAAGCCAAACGGACCCTTAAGTTCCAAAACGCACACCAAATCATTTTACCGCTACCAAACGAGCCTTTACCATTTTCAAACACATGTCAAAACACATTTCAAAACCACTCTAAGTAATCCTTCAAGCTTCAATGTTGACACACACCCCAAAACCTTCTTGAAAAACCAAACACACGTCGAAACACTTTTCCCCCATGATTTGAATTTCAAGCATCATTAAATAAATCAGTCATTCATTTGGTAAGACCTTTCAAAGGACAAAATAGAGGCTTGCATCTCAATTTCACCAACTCACAAGAGAACGCCATTTTATAAATCATTGCATAACCAAACCCTTTGAAAAACTACTCTTGCACCTTTTAAAACTTAACCCACACCACACACACAACCAAAAGCACTTTTCAAGACCAAAGGACCAAGACCTCAAGGAAAACACCTAAACTCACCCTTTGAAAATTTATAATGAACCAAACAATTAATTAAAAATATTCATGAACAGTCGAAACAATTCATAAAAAAATTAATTAACAGACCGAATAATTTATAAACAATTATACAGACAACTCAACCAGTTTACAAACACTTTTATAAACAAGTAACCAGTTTCTAACAATTTCCATAAACAGGCCCAACAAAGTATAAATGATTTCATAAACAAATCAATTATTTTGAAGATGTGCAAATCAAGTAAAAGAACCAATTAAAACACGCAAGCATTAAATGGATTTATTCGGAAAGGAAAAATGTGGATTCGCCTACCTCAAAGTTGAGCGCGGACGCAACGACACTCCAGCGGGAGGGGCAACAACGCCTCACGGATTAACCGCACACCTAAGCAAAGTGAAAAATGTATGTAGCACAACCGCGACGTTAGAGTTTCAACCAAAACAAATAAAAACACCACTGATGAAATGACGGAAAGATAAATAAATAAATTACTGAATGAATCAATAAGTAAATAAATAAATAGATAGATATACCGGCGGTGAGGAGTCTGCGCCAGGAGGGGCGGTGCAGGGGGTAGCGAGGGGGCGACCTGGTGAGGGCGAGGTCTGCTAAGGGGGTCGGGAGTAAAAGAGGGTGAGTGCGGTAGGGGCTGGAGGCACTGGATGAAGTCGGGGCCACTGAGCGAGGGTGTTGGATGAGGTCGACGGAGGTCAAGAGCGAGCCGGATGTAGGTGGAGGGGCGAGCTGGGTTCGAGGAGGCCTGTACGCAGGGCCGATGAAGGGGTTGGGATGCTGCTGGTCGGCGCAAGCCGGTGGCCGGGCTGGGTGAAACGCCGCGAGAGGAGGGCGAGAACCAGGAGGGGAGGCCGACGCGGGACCGAGGTCGGAGCTCCGGCAATGAGGCGGCTGGCCGGAGCGGTGTCTAGCCAGAGGCCGGAGCGGCGATCCGCGGGTAGCCGGAGGGCAAGCAGGAGGCCGGGGCGGCAGTGCGGAGGGAGTCCGCCGGAGGCTGGTCGGTGCGCCGAGAAGAGGAGGGGCGAGTGCAGAGGGAGTTCGGCGGTGCAGAGGGTGTTCGGCGGCGCAGAGGGTGTCCAGCGGTGCGGCGGGTCGGCGCAAGGTGGAAGGTCAGCGGAGGCCGGCTAGCCAGGTTTCAGCTGGGCGGAGAGCGGCGTGAGGGGCTGGCAGCGAGGAAGCAGCATCGCGAGGGGAGGCCAAAAAGGGGGGAGGGGGCCTGGTGCACCGCGAGAGTTGGGGGGAGGCGCTGGGTAGATTAGGGTTTGCGTTTTTTTTCATTTTATTATATTAACAATAATAATGTTAGTAATAATAATAATGATAATAATAATAATAATAATAATAATAATAATAATAATAATACCAGAATGATAATAATAATAATAATAATAATAATACCAAAATAATAATGATAAAATTAACATAAAGGTAATATTAATAAAATTTATTAACAATAAAAATAATAATTACAAAAATAATAATAATGAGAGTAATAATAATGCAAACAATAATAATATATAAAGAATAATAATATCATTAATAATTTTAATTTTCTTAATAATAATCATAATAATAATAAAAATAACAACATAATAATATTATTATTATCGAACATTCTTTTCTTTTAAAATTTAATCCGTTTATTTATCTTGTTCTGAAAACCGAGTCACTGCGCGCTCGTCGCACGACTTAATAAACCGCGCGCAAGTTGCGCACCTCAACCCAGACCACCTGGGCATCCGCACAAACACCCGGGGTGATCGCGCAGCTACCGCTCACCGTGCGGTGACCGCGCACGGGTTCGAAACCCGCTAAAAATATTAAACGACAAAAATTTTAATCTAGGACCCAGCCCAGACCTTGACACGATAACCCGAAGCTAAGAATTAATAAAATAAAAATTAATTTAAAAAGACGGATGTGACAATCCACCTCAGGTGGCTAGTCCTAAGGTGGATGTTGTTGCAGCCTTGACAGAAGATGCCCCACCAACAATGAAATCAAAACCTATTCTTTGCACTTAGGTGGAGACAGTAGAGGGGGAAAATGTGATTTCTAAATCTGCTTCTCCTGTAGGCAATTTAAACATTAATGTTGACTTTATTATGGATTTCAATAATAAGGAGCTCACCCCAATGGAGAAGTACAAATCTGAAGCGGAGGAAGATGAACCGGAAGGGACTTGGAAAAAAGTTAAATCATGGAAATGGGGTCTTCATCCAAAAAATCGAGGTAGAGGACATGACCAAGCTGATTGGGCTACTAAGAAGGAAGAAATGAAATATGAGGATCCTGACTCAAATGGCTCTGATATTGAAAGTCTTCTTCAATAAGCGGAAATAGTAGAAGAGCATTATTCCAACAGTCGTAGTTGCAGATGTGGCTAGGGAATTGATTGGAAATCCTTACGGGAAGAATAACACATGATTGGAATAAAGATTAGAAAAAACATGGTCTTTTACTATTTTTTGATGAGGTCAGTGATACCTTGTCTGACCCTATCCTTTCATTTATTTTATTTCTTGTTTCTTTTTTAATAAAATGGGCTTTGTCCCTACCCTTTTAAAAAAAAAATCCAATGTGGTTGGATCTTCTAGGGGACATTCCTTATACTTGAGGGATTCAAAGACCAATTCTGAATCATACTCAATCCATAAAGGATTCCAGTGATTGTTTGATGGAAAAAATCAAGGGCCATGACTTAGCTAATAAATATACATTTAAATAATTATAAAATTATAATAAATATATTTAAATAATAAATATATTTATTATATTTATAATTATATATATTTATATATTAATAAATATATAATTAAATCAATATATATAATTATATTAATATATATTATTATATTAATATATATTATTATTATATATATATATATAAATATATAAATTTATTTACAATTATATATATATTTTTTAGAAATATTTATTTCTAATTATAAATATAAATAAATAAAGATGGTTTCCTCCATTCATCTCCTTCGTGTGTCAGTTTGATCGCGGCTTCGGTTTCAAAGAACCACGAGTCCAGCCTTTGGGATCTTCAAATGGACAGCGGGTGGTCGTCTTCTTCCTCTATGTCGGTCTGTACTTCCTCCTCCTCTGGTCTTCATAGTGCGGCACCAGGTTCAGGTGTTCTGGATCTGGTTTCATTAGAAAAAGTCACAGAGGTCTTCTTGAAGCTCGAATCTTCTTCCTCGATGGTCGGAAGGGTCTCAGTGGTCGGCATCGGGTTTGGGGCTTCTTGATCCAGTTTCAGTGGAAAAATTCACAGATCTTCTTCAAGACCAGATCTGCTAGAATCTTTAGTGGTCGGCAGGGTTTCCGATCTACTGGCATCTAGGGTTGAAATCCCATTATATCTCTGTCTGATCTTTTGATGGCAGATCATTTTCTTCAAAAAGGGAACTTCAATTCCTACAAGAATACTGCGCTCAGATCAGGCCATTCGGTGAAGATTCAAGGTGTCTCAAAATCCCTTATTTCGCATCCCAATGGTGGTGGTGGTGGAAGATCTTCTTTCTCTCTACAACGATTCAGAGGTTGGAGCAATTCGTCATAAAGGTCGTGTTGCACATGTCAAAGCCGATGCTGAGGCAATTTCAGAACGGATTAAAATTGGTATGCACTCTCTAATTTCTAGAGTTATTCTAATGAAAGGATCCAAGCCATTGAAAATAGAGGATTTAGTTTTGCGTCTCTCTACAATTTTGGGAACCGTTAAGTGGAAATGTGTCTCAATGGGTCAGGGTTTTTTTCACATACTCTTCTCCTCTGATGATTTGATACTAAGGGAATGGGGGTCTTGTTTGGTCTCCCTTATCCAGGGTGTTGTTCACATATGCAAGTGGGACAGGAATTTCAACCCATTGGAGGTGAGTAACTCTTCTATACAAATTTGGGTCAAAGTCTTTGGGATTAATTGGATTTTGTGGCATCTAAATATCTTATATGATATTTCCCTTTCAATTGGTGTGTCGATCAAACTGGAAAAGGTTACAGAGATTGTTAGATATGGGAATTATGCCCGCATCCTGGTAGAGGTGGATCTTGGCTCCACTTTGGTTAACATAGTCTATCTCTCCACAGATTCTGATGAACTTTCTTTGAAAATTGAATATGAACAAATGCCTCTATTCTGTTCGGACTACGGGCTGATTGGTCATGAGTTATCAAACTGTAAAAGATATTTGTCTTGTGTTTTTTTCTCAGATTGTGGGCATGATGGTACTTCATGCAATAAGAGGAAGAGTTACAAGTTACAAAACATTGCCAAACAGCCTGAAAAAGTTTAGAAGAATGATGGGAAAATGGATCAGCATGCTTCAATAGGGAATTTCTAGTAAGGCGGCGATTCATCCAGGGATTCAAAGACCAAATAATTATGTGGGTCTTAATAGACTGAAAGCAATACCCACTTCTAATCCGTGTAAGAAGACACAACCATTTGACATCTCTAGCAAGATCTCGTCAGGTGGTGAGTGCTCACATCAAGAGGCTTCATTGATGGAAGGTTTTGTCGGGTTGGATAAGGGTAATTCTCCTGATTTGAATATGGATAATGTTGTGAAGTATTCCTCTTCTTCCATGGGTTCCAATAATTCATCCTAGTGTGCATGAACTGTTGAGAAATATGGAGAATGTATTATCCCTCTTTCAAAGGATGACACAAGAGAGCTGGAGCATGTTGATGTTGTTACTGAATCTGATGATTTGGAGAAACTTGAATATGATATTCAAGCTAAAGTGGATAGAGAATTGATCCAAGAACAATATTTGATTTCCTCTATGAGTAGGGGTAAAGCTAAGTTGGCATTGGCTTCCCCCCATCATGCTAAGAAGAACGCGGCGAGTATCACTACCTCTGATCCTGGATAGTCCCCTTCACAGAGCAGAGGTATGGTTTCTCCTACTTTGGAGCCCAGTATACAGGAAACACCAATTATTTACAGTTTCAATGATGTTGATGCCCCTTCTATAGACATTATGAATCTTAATGTTATGGAGAAGACCCTCATGGAGAAATACATTTCTGAATTGAAGAGGGAAGAGCCGACAAGGGCTTGGAAACATGTTAAGACCTGGAAGCGGGGTCAAAATCTAAAAAATAAAGGTCATGGACATGGCCGTGATGATTGGACTAGTGCATGAGGGCATGGAAGAAATGTCTCTACCATGTCTTCTTCCAAGGGTCTCACTCTAGAGCAGCAACAACTCAGAGAAAAGTACTCTATGCTCTTTAAACAAAGAAACTCACATTCATAGTGAGAAACTACTGATGATGATGATGACTCTAATCAAGATTATGGGAATAATAATGTTCTTGATTTGTAGTTTTCCATTTTGGATTTGGGCATGACTCGTTGTTTGACCCCATCCATCCTCTTCCCTTTGTCATTTATATTTTTCTAATAAATTTTGTTGGAGCGAGCTCACCTTTCTCCTGAACCTTTTTGAGTAAAAATAAGTAAATATAAATTTAAAAAATAATAAAATAATAATAAATATAATTAAATAATAAATATAATTATTATATTTATAATTATATATATTTATATATTAATAAATATATATATAAATATATTTATAATTATATATAATTATTTTTAAAATATATTTTTATATAAGAATATGGTGATGGTTTGGGAGTTTCTCTATCTAGAATCGAATGGGGATCATGATGTCTTTGATCAATCTTAGGTTTCCATGGCTTCTACAAGTTCCTCTTTGCTTTCTCACCCTATGGAAGGCTCTCATATTCCTTCCTCAGGTCCCGCTCTTCTTACCTCTATCCCAGGCGATGCGAGAAGGCCTTCATATGATCCGATTTCTAGGGATTCAGATGCAAAGAATGAGTTTCCCAACCCCTTTTCTTAGATCATGGCAAGAAGGAATGATTTGGATCCTTTTCTCTCTGAAAGTTGTGTCGAATGGTATTTCTCCAAATGCCTCAACAATTTTACTGGTTCAGGTTGCGGTGGAGGCCTCACTGTCGTAGAAAAGTTCAATATGGACGTTCCATTCATTATGGAACCTATCGTTGTTCCAGGGACTTCATGTGCTCCAGAGACTATCGTGAATACCAGATCTTTTGAGGGGTTCTAGAATGAACACAATCCTCCATCCAAGAAGATTACAAAGAAATGAGATACTACCTTTGTCGTATCCAACCATGGAATCATTTCCCATAAGATTCATGAATGTAAGCCCTCTATTATTGTGCATTTATCATTTCATTCTCAACAGAATAGATGGAACATCTTTGACCTTATAAAACATATTCTTGAAATTTGTGGTTTTGACTATTGGAGAATAACTACCCATGTCAAGGGGTTTTACCACATTGTCTTCCCAACATAGGCTATGAAGTCCAAATCATGGAGGGTATGATCTGGTTAATTTAAAGCTTGGATTCCTTAAAATCCAGGATTGAGATCTTTGCTTCATCCTACTATTTGTTAATAACTCAATCACTCAGATTTGAGTTAGTTTCAGAGGTCAAATTTAGTTCTTGTGGCATCCAAAATTCTTTTATTTGGAAATTAGAGTCCCTATAAAGATGGACAGGGAAGCTGAAAAGGATAGATATGGCCACTTTTCAAGGGTGTTTGTGGAGGTTGATCTCATCTCTACAATGATCAAAACTATATTGTTAACTATGACAAATTTCGGTTTGACTTTTTTATTGATTATGAAAATATGCTTGATTTTTGTTTAGGATGTCACAATATAGGTCACTTATATGCTAATTATAGAAAGAGGCTGGCCTATAGCCCTTGTGGGTTGAAAGGTCACAATTATTAAGGGTGTATGAGAGTGAAGGGCGGTGCTTCTCAACCCTTGAGAAACGATCAGACTCGTGTGTCTGATCACAAAGCTGCTGATTTGGGGCTGCAGATGGATCTCAGGAAGGGCTCTACCAGAGACTGTTGGCCTCTTAATGAGGCCTCTGATTTGGATTTAACCTCACGAGATTAGGACCATGCTGAACTAACTACTCAGGGATCAATGGCCACTGAGAATAATCGGGACTCAAATAGATACAATGAGGAGTCTTCTCAACCTAGTACTAGATTCAACTCTGTTGATGGTAATAAATCTCATACCTTATTCGGTAATGTGAATGAGGATCGCATAGCTTCTTAGAAGCCCCAGTCCTCTGATAGTGAGCCTGACCCAGGTGAGGCTGACCTTCATGAAGACCAATACCTTAAGTCTGGTAGCAGCAAAGGAAAAGCCAAGCAATCCTCCCTTTTCACTAAGGGAAAAGGAGTTGGCTTGCATGGGGATAAGGTAGGCCGTAGTAAAAATAATAGGGCTGAATCTTCCATCAAGGTGCACTAAGATCTTATGGTAACCCAAGCTATGGTGAGAACCCCTGCTCAGGTTTACATTCCAAATCATCTCATGTACCAACCTAGGGATAACATAACATCTTGTTCTCTTGCTGCTATGGATGGATATAGCCTACTAGTTATGCTGGAGAGGGCTGATCATGTACATCCTAGTGGGCCTGATGCCATCATAGGCATGGAAGCATCACATACTGCTCATATTATTAGTAGTGGTACTACTCCTAAGGGGTTAGAAGATCGAAGTAAGTCTATTATGGTGGTTACCCAAGAGAAGGATGATGAGAGTCTAAAAGATTTTTTCTACTGGTGCTGGTGATTCTGCTATCATAAATGTGTTCCTCATGACATCAAACATTGAGTTGGATGCTTCAGCTGTGAAGGAAAATAATGCCAATGAGTCTCCCTTGATCCAACCGAAGGTAAGGGAGATCTTACTTCGTTTGCTTGACATTTTTAATTGATCCAATAGTAGGGAGGTTTTACTTGAGGAATTTGGAAATGCTCATGGAATGACCAGAGTCAAAGGAAAATCCCCAAGCACTAAAACTATCAAGGCAAGGAGCAGTTCTGATCTGAAGATATTATCAGAGGGTTTAGGTCCGGATGGAGAATAAGACCGTCAACCTCTCGAGTATCCCATCCCATGGGATGACAATCTCAGTACACAAGATGATTTTTTCTCTCTCGTTTCCTAGGCAGCAGTCTGCTTTTCTTTATGATAGTGGTTTGTCACTATTTTTCACATGTCATCTCTATTTTTTACTTTTTGTTCGTTTATTTTCAATAAATTTCAGGATCATGGGCTATAATTCAATGTTCATTCTGTTTTTAGTATATTTATTTATAATTATAAATATAAATATATATATATATATTTAAATAATTATAAATCTATAATAAATATATTTATTATATTAATAATTATATATATTTACATACAAATAAATAAATATAAATAATTATATAAATATATACAATTATATAAATATATTTTTAATTATATACAAATATTTTTAAATATATTTATTTATAATTAAAATTATAAATAAATATATGTGTTTAAATAATTATAAAATTATAATAAATATATTTAATTAATAAATATTTTTGTGATATCTATATTTATATTTATAAATAAATATTTACAATTATTTTAATATATTTTTAATTATATAAATAATGGTATTAGGAGGATGGAGAAATGGGAGAAACTCCTGGAGCCTCTCTGGTGGCGATTGGCATACCCCAAATCATCCTTATAGCTTGAACCTATACTCTTATTCCATGAACCAGGTTTAGATTTGACAGGGTTTTCTATATTCAAAGAAGAATAAGGAGAATGCAAAAGGAGATTTAAAGAGATTCTCATCCTTCACCGGCTTTTCGAGTGGCTCTTTTGGCTCGGTCAGCAATGGTGATTCACAAAGAATTGTAAGGAAAGTCTCAATATCACATGTTTCTGCTTCGAATGAGGCTATTTCAGAAAGAATAGATCTTTGAAAACACTCGTTCATTGCTCAGATATTCTTTTCTAAAGGTATGAAACCCTGGAAAGTTATAGATCTAGTTTCTAGATTAGTGCACATATGGGGGTTTTCAGACATCAAATGCATATCATTAGGTCATGGTTTTTTCACCTTTTATCCCCTATAGATATGAAAGATTAAGCATAGAGTGGAGGCTCGGCTAATCTCGATCCGGGAATATTGAGACTCCATGAATGGAGTCAGAACCTCAATCTTAATGATTTCAAAGACACCCACGTGCAAGTATGGATTAAAATTCGTGGTTTTAATTGGGTTTTGTGGCATCCGAATTTTTTTTTTTGACATAACTTTGGCTAAAGGTATTCCGATTAGGCTGGACAATGCCACTAAATTGGTCACATTTGGTCACCATGAGTGAGTCCTAGTTGAAGTTGATTTAAGCTCTACCTTGATTGATAGAGTGGTACTCTCCACTCTGAATGATGAGATTAAACTCCGTATTGAATTTGAGAAAGTTCCTTTGTTTTGTGTTTCTTGTCAAGCCACTGAGCATGAAAGGTCTTCCTGCAGAAAAGATTTAATTTGTTCAAATTGGAATCTTAAAGGAAATGAGTCTCAGTTCTATCAAAGGAAGGTCAGTGCTGTTAATGCTGCTCTATCTAATATTCAACCTATAGAGGATAATATGTATGCCACTGCTCCTAAAGGTTTTTTCCACTGGTTTTAGTGAATTATATTAGCATAGTACCTTCTAAGGCTGACCAAGAGATGGATGCTGCCTACCCTTCAATGAAAAATGGATGTTTAGAGGTTATTAACCCGGCTGTGAATATGATGAATGCCTCTAATTCAAGATTGTTTACTCTGGAGATAATGAATGATACTAATGTAGGGCCTTCTAAGGATTTTGAAGTGCTGGATATTTTTCCTGTTGTATAGGTTAATACTTGGTCCCAATCAGGGTATGATTTAGCAGATGACCATTTGGATGTCAATGGAGTATCTTTTAAGGATTCCCTAGTTAGAAGCATTGATGAAGATCCCACTGATGATTTATCTGATGACAATCAAGATGTCATTGAATTAGAGGCAATGACTACTATTTACTAAAACTATCGGAAAGAGAATGGTTTGGTCTCTTCCAGAAACTGAAAAGGTAAGGCAAAGGTGGAAGCTGACTACTTCCATGAAGTATAAGACAAAGAAGATATCCCAGTATTTGGAGTAGTGTATGTCTGCTCCTAAAAAAAGAGATGAAAGGTCTTCAGACCTTACTAGGCAGGACTTTCCTATGGAACACTCCAAGGATACTTCAGGGATGTCTCAACCCCTTGATTTTACTATGATTTTTGCTACCCCCCATGGTTCCAGGCCCTAAGGGAGCACCTGTTGAAGACGGGAATATTTCTGGGAGTTGAAATAAACTCCTAAAAGAAGCAGTGTGTGTCAATGCTATGTTTTGTCTCGAAAGTAATGATGTGAAAACATCTGATGTGAAACCGATGTAAGCTATCCCTGCCTGCTGTGAAATATTTACTCCCACTGCCCCTATTTTGTAGCCAACCTTTAGTTGCGGTTTTGAAACATCTGCTAGGGTGCATGGAATTAATGCCAAGCTGAGAAATGTCCCATCCATTGCAACTTCTCCAGGATTTATGAATGATTCCCTACCTGCAACAACTGCCTCCTCACCCAAAATGGCGGATGGAAGACCCAGTCTAATCTTCAAAGAATTTCAATTAAAATCTATCTGGGTCTCTAATGAAACTGAACATGAAGTTGCTGTTTTGGATCCTGGTGTTTCTAAAAATTTCAAACTGCCTGGGGCATCTTTTGTCCCTTCTATTGGTGCCACACCTCAGAATCATAACCAAAAGTTCAGTAGAAAGGTAAGCACTCATAACTCCATTTAATTACTTGCTCCTACTAGCAGTGATGAAGATATAAAAGAAAATTTTGATTGAGATGGAGCTAAAGTCATGAAATATGTTGATGCAGGTCAAGACTTGAAGGATGGAAAGACACCCTCATGGTAGGGGTGGTCAAATCTCTCACCATAGTATGATCACTCTCTTTGGAGTGCACTGATGTCTTTTTATTTTACTCATCTTATTTTGTTCTTCCTCTTCCAGTTTGTTCTTCCTCTCTTCCACTGATTTTTATTTTTCAATAACAAGGTCCTTTGTGCCTCAACCTTTCAAAAAAAAAAAAAAAAAATTACATAATTTTTTTTTTATAATCACATATAATTATATATATTGAAACATGTGCATACCATGAGTTTTAGTCCATGGAACCCAAATTTTATCAAGGAAAAAGTAAAGTACATAGAAACAACAAAGGGGCACAATTGCTACACCCAAATATACCCAAATACGAAAGATTCCAATAAGAATCCCAAAAAGAGTGAGATACAAGGATCCTCAAAATGCACATACTAAAAGGCCCATAAAACCAACATGAATCCCATATTGGGAGCTAATCCAAAATCCCATTTCGGGATCCCAAGCAACCACTGTCTGCCTGCCTCCTGAGAAGACCCTTGCTCACTTGAAGTCCATATGTCATCATGCCACTGTCCATTAGACTCCACCCCAAGTGCATCACTATTCCATCAATATCACCACCCATGTGTCATCCATGAACCATCACTTCAAAGTCATACTTGATCAACCCATTGACATCCCATACCCCTAATGTCAGGAGTGGGCAGATACCATCACACCCGTAAGGTGGTGACTGCAAATAATTAGTAGACAATGTTTTTTTAGTGCACATATGGTAATTGTCTTCAAGTTCCAAGTATCCCTTCTACGCACAAGGATTAAAATCAAACAACTCTTCCCATTTTCTTCCACTACTAGGCAGAAGAACCATAATCATTTTAATATCTCCTGATTTGTTTGTAATTTTTATAGGAATTATGGAATGGTTTAAATTTAATTTGTATGATTTATTCTAATTATTTATATTTTTAGAACATGATAAAATTATTCTATGATACTTTTGACACTCGTACACATAATCTTTATTTATATGCTTTTTTTTTGTTTTACATTTTTTCTTAATAATTTTATCTTGTTATGATATTAATAAGTTTTTATATTTTTTAATATTTTTTTAACATTCTTATTATATATATATTTTATGGATACCTATTTGTTATATATTTTACACATGTGATATAGAATGAACACATGAGTAATGCACATGAATTATGGATGCATGATGAACTATCAGATATGAAAGAACTTAACGTTATGATATAACAAGAACATGTGTGGCGTAAATTACTTACATTCCATTAGAAGTTTATATTACATCCAACCCAAAACATATTACATTTCCACCAATGGAGTATGACTATGTTGACACAAGATATTTCATTACTCCAAAGGAAACATAGCTAACAAAATCAATCCAACCCAATGTGCATTGCGATGCTCGACTCTACTTTTTTTGAACTCCAACATGCTATACTACATGTTGAGTATTTAACAATGGTTTATCTTCTTGATATTTTTCTTCATTATCTAATAATTAATGGTACTTGAAGTCGTTTAATGGTTCTTGATGCAGGCTCAAAGAATTTTGTAATTCATAAAAATGATAGTTGATTTATACAGTGCTTTACTATGCTAAAGATTTTTTTAATTTCTTGTTAATGAAGGAATTAAATGAAGACTACAAAAACATAAATATAGATACATTATTTCATATCTTAATCTTGGTTTTTAAATGTTGTTCTTAAAAATGAGATTATCCAAATGGTATTTTCAAAAGTTAGTAGTCCTTTCAAATTACAATGCCTCAGTTAGTTTGTTTTACATTCATTCCATGTTTTTTTAAAAGGTGATTTAATTATTTAAATTCTTATTATGATGATTAATTTATGCCTCTTGGGTTGTTTAACATTTTTTACATTGATTTAAGAAATGTAATGTTTTAATGTGGCATATGGTGCTTAATGAATTGAATTTCTTATCATGGGTTATTGAAAGGCCCCATTGATAAAATGTGAACTGTCTAAAATGAAAATGGAACATGGGTACCCCATCTTGAGACTTATGGTTCATTTGATATAAATTTACGAGTTTCTTGAAGCATTGGGTTCTCAAGACCATGTGATTGGGCTCTATCAACATTTTCATCCAACACAAGATCAAATTTGGCTCATAAACGTCCTATCACTGAAACTCCACCTGACCTGTCACACACTAAGTGAAGAAATTAACAAACACCAACTCCCCCTCTTATTGATTCCAATTGATCACTGATTTTTTTGGATCTTGTCTATCTATTTAATCATATGATACATCATAGAACTAATCCTATGTGATTCCTCTATGTTTTTCAATAGATAAAAATTTAATTAAATTCTTTGTAACTTTATAAATATCACACATTCCTTTCCTTCAATGATTTCCACCACTACAAAAAAAATTGGAATACCCATCATTCGACTCTTATAATCTTAGAACATTGAATTCATGTAGTTTAATTGATCCTTTAAGAATAGACTTTTATGGGTTCCAAGCTCAGACTTTTTGTGTATTTATTTATTTTATTAAATGTTAATATTACTGAATCAAATAGGATGGATATAAATAAAAAATGGCTGGATTCCATTTCTACGACAAAAGAGTATGAGGATGAGGTGAAATAGTTCATCAAGTTTACAAAATATTATGTATATGACACTTATCAAATCCTTTGACCATGTTTATGATATTTTTATTCAAGATTAATTAGTTCATAAGAGTAGGAAAAAAAATTGATCTATTACAGAATATATCAAAGTTATAAATTTTAAACTAAACATGAGGAAAAATATAATGTAACTAGTGACTGGGATAAGACTGCGTTTTAAGGATCACATGACATGATTACAATTGCAGACAATGATGAAGACCATATCGAGGATGTGATTATAGGTGTGAACTATGTTGAAGACCGTATTGAGGAAATGATAATGATAGTTGAAGACGAACTTTGTGATTATCCAAAAAAATATATAAGATAAAGAGTTTTGAAAAGATTCCATTATATTCTGGTTGTACTAAATATTCATCATTGTCAGCCATAATGAAGCTATATAATCTAAAAGTTGGAAATGGATGGAGTGATTCCAGTTTTATTGAACTACTTTCTCTCTTAAATGATATAATCCTAGAAGATAACGTGCTTCCTTTCCAAACACATGACACTAAATGAATTCTACATTCAAAGGTTATAATCTCTCAAAGAATACATAGCTATCCAAATGAAAGTGTACTTTTTTCAAGGATCAAAAATCACTTAAAAAATGCCCAAAGTGAGACACTTATCAATATAATAAAGTTGAACCAGGTACTATGAAAGTTGTATCATGATTTCCAATCATTCAAAGGTTTAGAAGACTATATGGAAGTGTGAATACTAAAAGACAATTAATGTGGCACACCGATATGAGAAATAAAGATGAGAAACTTCATCACTCGATACTCTCCTTAGTGGAAGAGAATTGATCATACGTATCATGAACTTGTAAATGATCCGAGAAACCTTTTTCTTGTTTTATATATAAATGGAGTGAATCATTTTAGTATTCAAAGAAGCATTCATAGTACATGACTAATTATGTTGGTAAATTATGACTTTCATCATTATTATGCATGAAACGAAAATACATAATGTTATCTCTGCTTATATCCAGACCTAATAAATCGGGTAACGATATTGATATTTATTTGACTCCATTGATTGAAGATTTGATATTATTGTGGGATTCAAGTGTTACATTGTATAATTCTTAAAGAAATGAATATTTCACGTTGAGAGACATGTTTTATGGGACAATAAATGAAATTTTTTCTTATGGAAATTCTTCAAGATATATCATTAAAAGAACTCAAGGGTGTCCCATTTGTGAATAAGGTACACACTCAATTTGGTTGAAATATTCATCAGACTGTGTTTCTAGGACATCATAGATTTCCACCCAGATGACATAAGTATCAATCTTAGATGACATCATTCTATGGGAGTTCAGAAGAACATACGACACTATCTCCACTAACAAAATATCAACTACTTGAGAAATTAAATGATATAGACATTGGTTTTGATAAACCTTTTTTGAAAAACCATACAAAAACCATTTGAAAAAAGAGATCAATTTTTTTTTGAATTACCATATCAGAATTGTTTGTATGTCAGGAATTTTATTGATATTATGCATGTTGAAAAAAATGTATGTGATAGTGTTATTGGAACATTAGTAAATGTACTTGAAAAAACAAATGATGAAATTAAGGCTAGGTTAGACATGATTGACATGATAATATGGGAAGAGTTGACATTAGTGAAGAGTGATAAAAAACTTTTCTTTATCCAGCTACTTACACTCTTTCCAGGAAAGAGAGATATCAGTTTTCAACTTCTTAAATGATGAAAAGGTTATAGAGGGGTATTCATCAAATATCGAGAACATCATGTCAATGACAGATTTAAAGTTAAAGGGTGTGAAATCACATGACTATC
Source organism: Viscum album (assembly GCA_963277665.1). Classification (NCBI taxonomy): domain Eukaryota; kingdom Viridiplantae; phylum Streptophyta; class Magnoliopsida; order Santalales; family Viscaceae; genus Viscum; species Viscum album. Next base: position 1,610,839,692 of record OY728140.1, read on the forward strand.
ATATTTTGATGCAAGATACAATGCTTGTAGCTTTACATTTCATTTTTTCCAAGAATGTTTGTCATACATTAACCAAGCTATATGTATTTTTTAAATCTATATGCATCAAATTCATAGACAAAGTGATATTTCTAACCATGGAAAATGAAATTGTTGTCATATTATGTGAATTGGAGATCTTATTACTACCGATATTCTATGATATGATGATTCACTTTGTTGGGATCAATGTTTCATTTGATTCCCATAATATATCAATATGTGTTTGGTGAGTTTATATGAAGTGGAGATTCCTAGAGAATTATTATGGATTCATCTAATGGAATTGGATTTCACCCTAGGAAAATTATATTTACATTAAAATTTGATGATTGATTGTGCTGATCTTAAACGTCTAAGACACATGTTAAGGACACATTATTTACAACAATGTTTGGAAGATTAAATAAGGCCATGCAATATGAATTTCATATTGCATGAAGTTAAGAAGTGATTAAAATATTTTTATACAAAATAACCTTACATTTTTCATGAAGAATACATTTGAGAAGAGAATAAGAAAAGCGTTTGGTTGGAATTTTTGAGGAAGGATTTTATTATTGATATACATATAATTTTTAGAAGTATTTATTATTGGCCTCATATAAAAATTAAGGCTAACTAAGGGATCTACAAAGTCTAGCCCTATACTACACATAGGGGGACCCAAAAGTCAATACCCGTGGGAAGGCCTGCTATAGGAAGCCTCATAGGAGGTAGAGGTTGGTTCATAGGCAAGCAAAGACCTGTGTATAGGGCCCACAAAGTGCATACCTAAAGGCGCTCATTGATTGGGCTAATGGACCATAGGAGTTCCCATGGATTATGTAGTGTAGCATGACCTATGTGAGTGTGAGGTACAATGTATTGGGTGTCAACCCCAGTGTCAGCTCCAAGATGCAGCTGGACCACAATCACTTATAAAGAGAAGTGAGGCCACATTGAGATTTTGATGTGGGATAACCAGAGGCTGTTTACTGTTCATTTGCCCATTGAAATGTCAGAAATAACACTCAACACATGATTTGATGATTCAAGGCATCCAATTAAATCCCACACAATGCTTATTTAAAATAAGCAGAACATATTCAAAAAATGCCCACTGTATTCATACTTTGAATGATTTTTCTTCTATGTGTGAGCTTGAGAAGTTCAACCATATTTGATGACCAAACTGAGTGACTGTTATCATGCCATTTTGGTCATCTTGAATAATCGAATAGGTTTGAATAATCATGAAACTTCATTTTCATGAATAATATCAACATTGCCGGATGAAAAATGAAGTTAAAAAAGGTAGTTGGTCTGTTTTGAATTTATGGATATGTTTTATCTTATAAGATAATGTGTGGATCATGCAATTCTCATCGCATGCACGTGATGACTCCGTGAGGAGTAATGAAAAGACACCATGAAATTCGGTGTATGTTTCAGTTACACCAAAGACTTGGGTGTTTGAAGATGATCTGAGATACAAAATTATTCTCAGAACATTGAAGGATTATTCAACACAGCATAAAAACTGTATCTAGGTGGTGCAAGGAAGTGTGATCCTTTCCTATACCAGGAGAATACCATAGCAGATGGGAAGATTGCAATACTTTTAGAGATCTTCTATTTTTGATGAAACATTGCACAAGTGAACCCCACTTGTTTACAAAGAAAAAATATATCCATGAAGTATTAAGAATGTGTGAAGGAGGAAGCTGTGGGCATTCGAAAAGTGTTTAACACTCTTGAAGAAGTTTTGTGAAGAACTTGTTCCATGAAGCATTCTGTGGAGTGCGATACTCTTATATGCATACCCATTAGATTGTACGAATGAACATGATGCATTCTCAAGGAAGTGTCACATACATTGTAACTCATGAATAAGAAGAATAAATTGCACACATAAAAATATTACACCCATTTGGGTTAGCGTGCAAAAAGCAGAAGAATCCCAAACCCATTCAGGTCTGCATGATAAGAACTTTTGCGATGAGGCAATGCGTTTGAAGGAGCACTTGTGTGAAAGTGTTTTGAAATTAGAAGGTACATGTGAACATGCATGACACACATACATTGAACCTAAAATAATGAAACAGTGGACAATGTATGATCATACTATGTGTGTGTGAAGAAACAAAGAAGATAATGCAGTCACTTTCATGCATATATAAATGCACATGCATGTGATAAAATACCCAAATTAATATTTTTGGTTTCCATGCAATCCATGCATGAAGTGTGAATGAATTGAGTGTAGAATTCAAGAAGTAATACGAGGTTGTGTAACTATTTTTTTTTCGTAAAATAAAATAGAATATTGTGTGAACCACTTGAACACATCTTAGTGATATTGAGACTTCAACAAGAAGGAAAAAATCACCCTAAGCAAAGTTTCACTGAGAAAAATGATAAGATACATATGATCAGAATTATCAATAAAGGAAAAAAAACCCAACCAATGGTATTTGAAGGTACTTGAACAGGTACACAAGAAATTTATATCCTACAATAACATTGAGGAAGATCAAAGAATCATCATATAGCAGATCAATCCTTTGAATATAGGCGAAGTCTTTAGGTTGGTACTGGGAGTAGGTGAAGTCTTTTGGTTGGAGCCAGGAGGAGGAGTCTCTTGGTTGGAGTCAGACCAAGAAGTATTTTGCTTAGAGCCAAAAGAAAATAGAGTCTATTGGTTGGAGAAGAGAAATTATATTCACTTTTTCAATAGTGAAGAATCTGTAACTAGAGGGAATAACTGGTTGCAATATGTAATAAGATTTCTGCTGAACCTTGTAAATCCAATGTGATGCTCTCTATCCATTATTAAAACTACACATGTGGTGAGATTGAGAGATAATATTGAGTGGATCAAGAACCTTAAAAATTTCAAGTGGTTGGGTTGAAAAAAAAAATAATTTGTAAAAATAAACAACCAATTCACCCCTCCCCTCACAGTGGTCAATCTGGCATTGGGTTCTACAAGTGGCATCAAATAATTAGTTTCTATCAAAATGTCTAAGAATAATTTTTAGATATGGATAATCTTAATTCTATAAAAACTGATGTGTTTCAACATTTTATGGGAAGAATTATCATAGTTAGAAGAATAGGATGCTAACCTATCTCCTATCACTTGGCCTAAAAGTGAGAGATGCTGAAACAATGGGGTTTCTACCCATTGCTGATGATGCTTCCATGAAACAAGATGATAATAGAAATATGGAGTTATATGAAAAGGCTCAAAATTTCATCTTGATGTATATAATAGAAAATTTCTACACCAAGTTCATGGGTCTCCAGACTTCCAAGGAGATCTGGGATAAACCTAGAAGCAACTATGAAGGAAATGTCAAAGTCAAGGAAGTTAAACTAAAGTTCGGAGGAGTACGATTTAGGAAATTAAAATGAATGATGAAGAAAGTATTGAGGACTATTTCACCAAAGTAAATGAGATAGTCAACAACATTTTAGGATTTGGTGAGAAGATGGAAAACTCTATCATTGTTAAAAATATGATGATAAATTTTCCAGACCATTTTGATTCAAAAGTCTCATACTTGGAAGAAAGAGATTATTTATCAATTGATAAACTACAAAACATTCTCATAGCTTATGATATGAGGAAAATTCCATCTTTCAATAAGAAAAAAAAATTTAAATGGGCTTCGAAGCTATGAGAAAGGGAAAATTTAGAGAAGAAAAGGATGAAGAATATGAAGATTTAGACAATTATGAGGATAAAAATGACTTTAATCATGTTTTTTCCCTTATATCAAAAGAATTAAATAAGGAAAAATGAAAGGGAAATAATAAGAAAACACCTAAATACATAAATTGTGGTAACATTGGTCATTTTTACAAGAAGTTTCCAGTGAAGATGGTTGAAGAATAAGAATCATAATCATAATTAAATGATGAAAGGCCCCATAAACAGAAATGGGATAATAAGAATAAGAAACACTTCAATATCAAGAAGATAAATATTATGATCAAGCATAATAAATATTCATTATCAAGTAACTATTCATATACTAATGTTTATTTATTTTCCCATGTAAATGGAATAATTGATACATCAAGTAGTTGTGATAATGAAGAGGAAAGAACAAAAATTGAGTGGAAGATGAAATAACAATTAGATTTTTTCATGGAAAAGATTAAATATCTCAAGAAATAAATGAATAATATTGAAAAAGAAAATAATAATTTAACTGCTAAAAACAATAAGGAAGAAACAATTCCTATTGATGAAGAAAATAAAGATCCTATCAAAAAAGAAGCATCTTTTGTTAGTGAGATCATGATCCAAAAATTAAAAATTGATGAACAAGTTAAGATAATATGTGATCTTTAAGAGAAGTTGATTTTTAGATAAGAAGTGTTGTTTGAGACAAAATACATATGTTTCATGTAACACCCCAAGCTTCCACGGTACGTTTCCCTTCGAATAATGCAATAGCGTGTGTTGTACGCAATCTCGAGCTCTAACACACACCACAACTAATTAAGCTAGCCGTTGTGAATAGTAATACCTACTTTTTGAAATTTTATAAATTTTATTTATCAAAATAGACTTCATATTTGGATTCGGAATATCGAAATTAGCCTATGTTGAATTTTTGGTATTTTTCTGAGAACTTCTAATTTTTTTATGAATAGTGAAAAATACTTAAAAGCAACTTTTTAAATCAAAATAATTTTTAGTGAAAAATTATACTATTTAGTGGTTTTAAAGTATAATTAGAATATATTTTTACCATTTTATCCAATGGTGGTCATTAGAATTAATTTAACATTGAAATCGGACATAAACAATTGCCAATCTTTTGATATAAATTGTTTCTTAGAAACATGCCATTTTTTGTAACAGCGGGAATTAATTATAAAATTAATTAATGCAACTTATATGTTTGGAATTTTGTAAAATAGACATCATTTTTGAATTCAGAATATCAATTATAGCTTAGGGTGAAATTTTGGCTTTGTTCTGAAAAACTTCAATTTTTGATGAATAGTGAAACCACTAAGTGGTAGTTAAATAACTGATTTTTCATTTAAATGAAATATTACCACTTCTGTGATTTGATTTTCAAAAATCCGACATACATGGTTGTCATTAAGAAGTAAAATGTGGTTCAATGAGATTAAAATAAATTTTTGGTGAATAGTAACTTTTAAGTTCTTAATCGCGATTAGAGGTAATTAGTGTAGTTTAAGGTACAAATAATGTTTTAATAATATGAGATGAGCATGACACTTGTCCTACTCCTATTGGACGAGTCATGGCCAACCAAGACAACCCATGGGTCAACTTGGGGACCCCATGGAGCCACTTTAGTTAGAAAATGACATAAATACATTTTATTTAATGTTAAAGTAAAAAATGACACAAACATAAAATGTTTTACTAAAACAATTTTTACGTGGGGTTACACAAGTCCAAATTTTGATTATAAATATTCATTAGAAAGCTAAAAGGATTTCCTACATCATAGTAGTTTTTTTATAATTTTTAGACATTAAATAAATTAAATTATTTATGACATCATTATGATGCGGCGATGACCTCATTATTTAACGATTTAAATAAAATGAGAAGATAATGAAAAATCCAAGGCTTACACTTGTCCAAAGCCTATTGGATGAAGAGATTTCGAACCCTTATCACCTTAGCCACGAATTATATAAGTGTGGGAACTTTAGAATCCGAAAATCATTGTACAATAATGTAACATTTCAATCTTTCCAAAAGAGCCCCTCCTCTCCTCTTATAAAAGGCCCCCACCTCTACCACCTTATTCACACTTTCAAGCCTTTTGGTTCGTCCAACCTCTGCCCAAATACTCTCCAAACTTCTCTCCCTTCATCCTAGAAGCTTTACTTTAGTCATAAAGACATCCTAAGGAGTCCTTTTGATCAAATCAAAAGGAAGAACCCGAAGAAGAGGTAACATTTTCATCACCCTCTTTCATGTTTCTTTCTTCTTCCACTCCCTCTTTGTTTATTATTTAAATTCTAAAATTATAAATCCAGTATCTTCTATATACTGTGATGTTATTATAAATATGGAAAAACCATATTCAGTATTCTACCCATCATTTGAATGACATGTCACCATACTTGCGTACGTACGGCTTACCGTCTCCACGTCGTGGTGTAATTGTTATTCAATATATTATTATTTAGATGGGTATAATAATGATATGTAATTCATGTAAATAATAAATATAACATGATAATGATTCTGTATATATGATATACTATCCAATTATATATTATTTTAATATCAAAATAATGATATTGTCGCTCGTGCGTACGTACGGACTACCGTCTCCACGAACGCGATGAGATTCATTCTCCGTCGTATCCATTCAAGTATAATTATCATTTGATGATTTAAAAATAATGTTTAAGGACATGATATCATTCTGGTTATGAATAAGATACAACCTATCCATGAAAAACATGACTTACGTAACAAAACATATAAGAAAACGAGTAAGTTAACACCCGAAACAATGATAAATCTAAGATATTGTTAACAAAGCAATGTTAAAAGATCATATATGATATCATATGAATGTATATGATTCTTGTATAATTTAATAACAAATATTTCACCATTATACAGGAGGTTAACCTACCCCAACCAAGGAAAAGTACAAGGTAAGGGTTTACTTCACAACCTCTTCATTATCCAAGGTTGTTTATACATAATTATCTACTGGGACCTCGTTATCATCCACATCCATGTTTCTTCAAAATGTATTTCAAAACATTTTTATTATTGATAAGAATATGGGTTAAAGTCATTTATACCCTTTTTGACTTTTTATAAGAGGAATCTTTCCGTCGTTTTCAAAACAAGGTCCTTTTTAACCTTTTCGACAAAATTGAGGTAAGAATGTCTTTTTTAACTTATACGGTGGGTGCGGTTATTTTCCGCCGTTATAAAATCTTCAAAGCTTTCCTTACAATATTATAAGAATATTTTCAAGAAAATGTTTTGTTTTATATGGATCTTAAATAATTTCAAAAATAGAAAGAGATATTTCTCTAAAAAGTGTTTTGATTTCATCTATGTCAACATCCTTTGATGGATTTTACGCTTATTTGAAGTTGATTTATTATAATACAAAACTTCTATATTGTATTGAAGGTTTTGTGATATGTTTGACTGTGGATGTGCTATTTTATACCATTCATGGTTTATGGTGAAATTATTGACATTTCGTATGCTAGTTTTAATACGAATGTTTATGTTATGTTTAAACCTTTTCATATGGGAATGCATTGGACTTAATATGTGATGGGTGGAGCCCGCTATAGCTCCTCGATGCATCGGTAGGTCTCATGAGACAAACTAGTGTCTTGGCATGAGGCCTTGACAAAATCTTATTTGTGGTCTTGGCACGAGGCCTTGACTACGTGGTTATGATAGTCTGGCATTATGCATTCCAACATTATGAAAGTGGTTAGTGATTTTGCGTGTGATTATTCGATTAGTAGAATATCCATGTGAATGAGTAAATGGCATTATTTCATTTTACTTTTGCCATATTATGTTGATATTCAAGTTTAAAAGGCTTTTGTTTTAGTTATACATTGCCTTAAATGTTTATTCTTATTTATGAAAGTTTCCACTATATTGTTATCCTTACTGGGCATTTGAGGTCACCCCTTTTCCATGTTTTAATTTTCCCAGGAAGTGAAGAAGTAAATTATGAATGACCTGCAGGGATATCGTGAGGGGATAATAGTGTGGACTGTGGAGACATTATGTTGTTGTAGTAGTTTTTCATTTTATGAAGTAATGTAAAACTTATGAATATATCTGGTGTTTCCAAGGCTACTAAACCAATCGGTCTTTCGAGATTTGATCTTTCTTGTGATCATGCCAATGTTACGAACTAATGCACCGACTCTGGGTAAATAGGGTCAGGGCGTTACAGTTGGTATCAGAGGAAGTTTAGTACAAACCTTGGAAGCTAGATTTAGATAAACTCTGATTAGAGCACATAGACCTAAGATGAACTTTGAGGATTAGTATAGAAGAACTTCCTAGAATTTTGGTATTGTAGATATTTTGTGAGTTTTCCGAGCAATACATCCCTGTCTGGATACGAGCAGGTAGATGCGGCTCTGGCACAGATGTTCCTAGGGGTAAAACCCGAAAACACCGCTTTGAGCTAGACTCGAACGGGAACTGGTGCACGACAACGGGCCTTGCTGCACTCTTGGTTACGACACTCCCGGGGGATATGCTTAGGATAAATCTCATTTTCTTTACAAATCATTATGAAGGGATTATGAGTATATACTTCCTCAAAGAAAACATTTTTATGATTATGGATTATATCCATAAATAGTTCAATTTATGTTAAGTGTTTTATAAGTATGGGATTATGTATTTTGATTCATAAACTGATCTAGTTTATGCCATTGTTTAGAAATGGCGCCTAGTGGAAGAAATGTAAACCGTATCAATGCACGCACTCCATGTAGGGATTGCCCTCCTGCTCAAGATAATTATAGTGGGGCTGGTGATGCAACCGGTGCCGATCAGCTAATCACCATACTGGGACAACTTACTCAGGTTATGAATAATAACCTTACCCGTATGGAGCACCCTGATCCACAGCGTGGAGGATCAATGTTAGATCGATTCATGAGGCAACAACCACCAACGTTCAATGGGAGTACAAATCCTTTAGTAGACGAGCAATGGATAAATTCCCTAGAGAAAATATTTCAGGCTTTGGGGAGCAGTGAAAGGGAAAAAGTTATCATGGAAGTTTACCGCCTCACTGGAGATGCCGATCAATGGTGGTCACTAATTCAAAACACAAAGGAAGATGATGAATTAACAAACATGGAATGGCAGGAGTTCAAAGAGCTGTTCTTAGAAAAATACTTTCCTCGAGACCATCGACCGGATATGGAAATGCAATTTCTGAGTCTGAGGCAGAAGGAGGATGAGAATGTCGCAAAGTATGAGGCTAACTTTACAAGGTTAGCAAGGTATGCTGCAGATTACATACGTAACCCAAGAAGTAAGACTGATCGTTTCTTTGATGGGTTGAAACCATTTCTCCGTCGAGCTTTAGTATCACAAACCTTCTCTTCATACGAAGGTATTGTCTCGTGCGCTATCAAGACGGAAAAGGAATTCTCTAAGTCTTATGACTTTAAAGCAAAGCAAGAGAAGAAGAGACCTGCTGATCAATCTGGAAATGGAAATAAAGGGAAGAAGGGAAAGGTTGAATATCCATCTTGTGGTAAATGCGGGAAGAAACATCCTGGTACTTGCTTGAAGGGAATGGGAGTCTGTTACAAGTGTGGTGAAAAAGGCCACCAAGCTCATGATTGCAAGGGGAAGAAGGAAGCTACCAACGTTCGGTGCTACAATTGCAGGGAGATGGGGCATTATGCAAATGAATGTCCTAAGCGTCAGGATAACTTACCTCAGAAAAGGCCAAGGGATCAAGGCCAGGCTTATTCTATCACTACTGCTGAGGTAGAAGCTCTGAAAGATGTGGTGGCAGGTAATTTAATGGTTTCCTCAAGTTTAGCAAATGCATTATTTGATTCTGGATCATCGCATTGTTTCATATCTTCCCAGTTTGCTAAGAAAATTAGATATTTCCAATTTGATTTAACAAGGGAGTTGTCGGTCAAAACCCCTAAGGGAAGTATTATTGCAACAAAGTTTTGTCGATTAGTTCCCATTAGAGCACCTAAATGTTCTTTACCTGCTGATCTCATCGTCATACCCATGATTGAATTTGATATAATCCTCGGTATGGATTGGCTTTCGGACCACAATGCAAAAATTTATTGTAATAGGAAAGAGGTTACGATTCTTGATGATGATGATAAGGAACACCTTATCTTTAGAGCCGAATCGTCGCCACATAATTCTTATCTAGATCCACCCCCAGTAGCTCAACTAAATTCAATTATTGGGGAGGAGGAGAAGAAAATTACTGAGGGTGAGGAAAGGAATATTCAAATAGAGGATGTACCTATTGTGAGAGAATATGTTGATGTGTTTCCGGAAGATTTACCTGGACATCCTCCAGAACGAGAAGTTGAGTTTTCCATTGATTTAATTCCTGGATCAAGGCCCATATCGAAGACCCCTTATAGAATGGCCACTGTGGAATTAGTTGAACTAAAGAAACAACTAGAGGAATTGAGTAATAAGGGATTTATTCGCCCTAGTGTTTCTCCTTGGGGAGCCCCTGTTCTTTTTGTTAAGAAGAAATATGGATCTATGAGGTTGTGCGTTGACTATAGGGAGATCAATTCTATAACAATAAAGAACAAGTATCCCCTACCTCACATCAATGATTTATTTGACCAACTGCATGGAGCTCAATACTTTTCAAAGATTTACCTTCGGTCTGGATACCATCAGCTGTGTGTAAAGAAGGAAGACGTTCCAAAGACAGCATTTCGAACAAGGTACGGGCATTACGAGTTTACAGTAATGCCTTTTGGATTGACTAATGCACCCTCTGTTTTCATGGATCTAATGAATAGAGTTTTTAAGGAATATCTTGATGACTTTGTAGTGGTATTTATTGATGATATCTTGGTATACTCCAAAAGCCACGAAGATCATGAAAATCACTTACGCATTATCCTGAAGACTCTTAGAAGACATGAATTATATGGGAAATTTAGCAAGTGTGAATTCTGGCTTCATGAGATTTCTTTTCTTGGCCATATTGTCTCTAAGGATGGAATTTCCGTTGATCCTTCTAAAACCAAGGCAATCCAAGAATGGCCAGCACCGAAAAGTATAACTGAGGTATGCAGTTTTATTGGTTTAGCAGGTTATTATCGACGTTTCGTCCAGAATTTTGCCAGATTGGCTAACCCATTGACAAAGATCACACGTAAAGGGATTAAATTTGTCTGGAAAAAAGAGTGTGAAGAATGTTTTGAAGAACTAAAGAGAAGATTAGTCAATGCCCCTGTATTGACTCTACCATCGGGGAATGATGGGTTTGTTATTTATAGTGATGCATCAAAGAAAGGACTTGGTTGTGTCCTTATGAAGAATGATAAGGTCATTGCCTATGTATCACGACAGCTAAAAATTCATGAGCAAAACTATCCTACTCATGATCTTGAGTTAGCAGCTGTGATCTTTGCTTTAAAGATATGGAGACATTACCTCTATGGTGAAAAATGTGAGATTTATACTGATCACAAGAGTTTGAAGTATATTTTCACACAAAAAGAACTCAACATGAGGCAAAGGCGATGGCTTGAACTACTCAAGGATTATGATTGCACGATACATTACCACCCGGGGAAGGCAAACAAGGTGGAAGATGCTTTGAGTAGAAAAGACCATGGAGTTTTGAATGTGATGAGAATTAAAAGGGATCAAATTTTCTTGGATCTAGTGAAGATGGACATGGGAATAACTAGGGAAGGTGAAACATCAATGCTTTTTCAAATGGTTGCCAAACCATCATTACTAGAAAGGATTAAGAGTTCTTAGACCAATGATGAAGAATTTCAGAAGAAGATTAAAGATGTGAATGATGGAAGATTGAGGGACTTTGTGTATAAGGATGGAATTTTGAAATTCAGGAAGAGACTTTGTGTTCCCGATATAACTGATCTAAAAAGGGAATTGGTGGATGATGCTCATAGTTCCAATTTCTCTATACACCCTGGGAGCACCAAAATGTATAGAGATTTGAAGGAACATTTTTGGTGGGACAATATGAAGAGGGAGATTTCTGATTTTGTGTCGAGGTGTATGGTTTGTCAACAAGTGAAAGCTGGAAGGCAACATCCTGGTGGAGTATTACAACCTCTTCCCATACCTGAGTGGAAATGGAATAATATTACGATGGACTTTTTCATGGGACTACCAAAGACTCCTAGATGGAATGATGCAATATGGGTCATTGTTGATCGTCTTACTAAGTCAGCACATTTTCTGGATATACGGGAGGATCTACCACTTGAACGTCTAGCAAGATTATATATTAATGAAGTTGTAAGACTGCATGGAGTACCCCTATCGATTGTTTCTGATCGTGATCCTCATTTTACTTCAAGATTCTGGAAAAGTCTTCAAAAGGCCTTGGATACTGAACTTTGTTTGAGCACTGCCTATCACCCTCAAACAGATGGACAATCAGAACGGACTATTCAAACCTTAGAAGACATGTTGAGATCATGCTCTCTTGACTTTCAGGGTATGTGGGATCAATACTTACCACTGGTAGAATTTTCCTATAACAATAGCTTCCATTCAAGCATTCAGATGGCACCTTATGAAGCGTTATACGGAAAGAGATGTCGTACACCAACCTGTTGGGATGACGTTGGTGAAAGAAAACTTGTGGGACCAAAACTGGTGGAAGAAACAATGGAAAAGGTGAAGGTAATCCAAAACCACATCAAATCAGCTCAAAGTAGGCAGAAGAGCTATGCCGATAACAGAAGAAAGGTTTTGGAATTTCAGGTGGGAGATCATGTTTTCCTAAAGGTATCTCCATGGAAGGGAGTTATACGTTTTGGTAAGAAGGGTAAGTTGAGTCCCAGGTACATCGGACCTTTCGAAATTCTAGATCGTATTGGGGCTGTAGCTTATCGTTTGGCGATGCCGCCAAATCTCTCCAAAGTTCACGATGTTTTCCACGTATCTCTGTTGAGGAAATACATGCCTGACCCAACGCATGTACTCACCTATGAGGAATTAGAACTGGAACCCGATCTTTCCTATTGTGAAGAGCCCGTCAGGATTCTTGATGTGAGGGAGCAGGTGCTGAGAAACCGAACGACTCGTCTGGTAAAGGTTTTGTGGAGAAATCATAAAATGGAAGAGGCAACGTGGGAACCTGAGGAACTTATGATGAAGAACCACCCGAGTCTTTTTATGCAGTAATACCCTAGAAATTGCGAGGACGCAATTATTTGAAGGAGGGGAGAATGTAACACCCCAAGCTTCCACGGTACGTTTCCCTTCGAATAATGCAATAGCGTGTGTTGTACGCAACCTCGAGCTCTAACACACACCACAACTAATTAAGCTAGCCGTTGTGAATAGTAATACCTACTTTTTGAAATTTTATAAATTTTATTTATCAAAATAGACTTCATCTTTGGATTCGGAATATCGAAATTAGCCTATGTTGAATTTTTGGTATTTTTCTGAGAACTTCTAATTTTTTTATGAATAGTGAAAAATACTTAAAAACAACTTTTTAAATCAAAATAATTTTTAGTGAAAAATTATACTATTTAGTGGTTTTAAAGTATAATTAGAATATATTTTTACCATTTTATCCAATGGTGGTCATTAGAATTAATTTAACATTGAAATCGGACATAAACAATTGCCAATCTTTTGATATAAATTATTTCTTAGAAACACACCATTTTTTGTAACAGCGGGAATTAATTATAAAATTAATTAATGCAACTTATATGTTTGGAATTTTGTAAAATAGACATCATTTTTGAATTCAGAATATCAATTATATCTTAGGGTGAAATTTTGGCTTTGTTCTGAAAAACTTCAATTTTTGATGAATAGTGAAACCACTAAGTGGTAGTTAAATAACTGATTTTTCATTTAAATGAAATATTACCACTTCTGTGATTTGATTTTCAAAAATCTGACATACATGGTTGTCATTAAGAAGTAAAATGTGGTTCAATGAGATTAAAATAAATTTTTGGTGAATAGTAACTTTTAAGTTCTTAATCGCGATTAGAGGTAATTAGTGTAGTTTAAGGTACAAATAATGTTTTAATAATATGAGATGAGCATGAAACTTGTCCTACTCCTATTGGACGAGTCATGGCCGAACAAGACAACCCATGGGTCAACTTGGGGACCCCATGGAGCCACTTTAGTTAGAAAATGACATAAATACCTTTTATTTAATGTTAAAGTAAAAAATGACACAAACATAAAATGTTTTACTAAAACAATTTTTACGTGGGGTTACACAAGTCCAAATTTTGATTATAAATATTCATTAGAAAGCTAAAAGGATTTCCTACATCATAGTAGTTTTTTTTATAATTTTTAGACATTAAATAAATTAAATTATTTATGACATCATTATGATGCGGCGATGACCTCATTATTTAACGATTTAAATAAAATGAGAAGATAATGCAAAATCCAAGGCTTACACTTGTACAAAGCTTATTGGATGAAGAGATTTAGAACCCTTATCACCTTAGCCACGAATTATATAAGTGTGGGACCTTTAGAATCCGAAAAGCATTGTACAATAATGTAACATTTCAATCTTTCCAAAAGAGCCCCTCCTCTCCTCTTATAAAAGGCCCCCACCTCTACCACCTTATTCACACTTTCAAGCCTTTTGGTTCGGCCAAAATCTGCCCAAATACTCTCCCAACTTATCTCCCTTAATCCTAGAAGCTTTACTTTAGTCAGAAAGCCATCCTAAGGAGTCCTTTTGATCAAATCAAAAGGAAGAACCCGAAGAAGAGGTAACATTTTCATCACCCTCTTTCATGTTTCTTTCTTCTTCCACTCCCTCTTTGTTTATTATTTAAATTCTAAAATTATAACTCCAGTATCTTCTATATACTGTGATGTTATTATAAATATGGAAAAACCATATTCAGTATTCTACCCATCATTTTAATGACATGTCACCATACGTGCGTACGTACGGCTTACCGTCTCCACGTCGTGGTGTAATTGTTATTCAATATATTATTATTTAGATGGGTATAATAATGATATGTAATTCATGTAAATAATAAATATAACATGATAATGATTCTGTATATATGATATACTATCCAATTATATATTATTTTAATATCAAAATAATGATATTGTCGCTCGTGCGTACGTACGGACTACCGTCTCCACGAACGCGATGAGATTCATTCTCCGTCGTATCCATTCAAGTATAATTATCATTTGATGATTTAAAAATAATGTTTAAGGACATGATATCATTCTGGTTATGAATAAGATACAACCTATCCATGAAAAACATGACTTACGTAACAAAACATATAAGAAAACGAGTAAGTTAACACCCGAAACAACGATAAATCTAAGATATTGTTAACAAAGCAATGTTAAAAGATCATATATGATATCATATGAATGTATATGATTCTTGTATAATTTAATAACAACTATTTCACCATTATACAGGAGGTTAACCTACCCCAACCAAGGAAAAGTACAAGGTAAGGGTTTACTTCACAACCTCTTCATTATCCAAGGTTGTTTATACATAATTATCTACTGGGACCTCATTATCATCCACATCCATGTTTCTTCAAAATGTATTTCAAAACATTTTTATTATTGATAAGAATATGGGTTAAAGTCATTTATACCCTTTTTGACTTTTTATAAGAGGAATCTTTCCGTTGTTTTCAAAACAAGGTCCTTTTTAACCTTTTCGACAAAATTGAGGTAAGAATGTCTTTTTTAACTTATACGGCGGGTGCGGTTATTTTCCGCCGTTATAAAATCTTCAAATCTTTCCTTACAAGATTATAATAATATTTTCAAGAAAATGTTTTTTTTATATGGCTCTTAAATAATTTCAAAAATAGAAAGAGATATTTCTCTAAAAAGTGTTTTGATTTCATCTATGTCAACATCCTTTGATGGATTTTACGCTTATTTGAAGTTGATTTATTATAATACAAAACTTCTATATTGTATTGAAGGTTTTGTGATATGTTTGACTGTGGATGTTCTATTTTATACCATTCATGGTTTATGGTGAAATTATTGACATTTCGTATGCTAGTTTTAATACGAATGTTTATGTTATGTTTAAACCTTTTCATATGGGAATGCATTGGACTTAATATGTGACGGGTGGAGCCCGCTATAGCTCCTCGATGCATCGGTAGGTCTCATGAGACAAACTAGTGTCTTGGCATGAGGCCTTGACAAAATCTTATTTGTGGTCTTGGCACGAGGCCTTGACTACGTGGTTATGATAGTCTGGCATTATGCATTCCAACATTATGAAAGTGGTTAGTGATTTTGCGTGTGATTATTCGATTAGTAGAATATCCATGTGAATGAGTAAATGGCATTATTTCATTTTACTTTTTCCATATTATGTTGATGTTCAAGTTTAAAAGGCTTTTGTTTTAGTTATACATTGCCTTAAATGTTTATTCTTATTTATGAAAGTTTCCGCTATACTGTTATCCTTACTGGGCATTTGAGCTCACCCCTTTTCCATGTTTTAATTTTCCCAGGAAGTGAAGAAGTAAATTATGAATGACCTGCAGGGATATTGTGAGGGGATAATAGTGTGGACTGTGGAGACATTATGTTGTTGTAGTAGTTTTTCATTTTATGAAGTAATGTAAAACTTATGAATATATCTGGTTTTTCCAAGGCTACTAAACCAATCGGTCTTTCGAGATTTGATCTTTCTTGTGATCATGCCAATGTTACGAACTAATGCACCGACTCTGGGTAACTAGGGTCGGGGCGTTACAGTTGGTATCAGAGGAAGTTTAGTACAAACCTTGGAAGCTAGATTTAGATAAACTCTGATTAGAGCACATAGACCTAAGATGAACTTTGAGGATTAGTGTTGAAGAACTTCCTAGAATTTTGGTATTGTAGAGATTTTGTGAGTTTTCCGAGCAATACATCCCTGTCTGGATACGAGCAGGTAGAGGCGGCTCTGGCACAGATGTTCCTAGGGGTAAAGCCCGAAAACACCGCTTTGAGCTAGACTCGAACGGGAACTGGTGCACGATAACGGGCCTTGCTGCACTCTTGGTTACGACACTCCCGGGGGATATGCTTAGGATAACTCTCATTTTCTTTACAAATCATTATGAAGGGATTATGAGTATATACTTCCTCAAAGAAAACATTTTTATGATTATGGATTATATCCATAAATAGTTCAATTTATGTTAAGTGTTTTATAAGTATGGGATTATGTATTTTGATTCATAAACTGATCTAGTTTATGCCATTGTTTAGAAATGGCGCCTAGTGGAAGAAATGTAAACCGTATCAATGCACGCACTCCATGTAGGGATTGCCCTCCTGCTCAAGATAATTATAGTGGGGCTGGTGATGCAACCGGTGCCGATCAGCTAATCACCATACTGGGACAACTTACTTAGGTTATGAATAATAACCTTACCCGTATGGAGCACCCTGATCCACAGCGTGGAGGATCAATGTTAGATCGATTCATGAGGAAACAACCACCAATGTTCAATGGGAGTACAAATCCTTTAGTAGCCGAGCAATGGATAAATTCCCTAGAGAAAATATTTCAGGCTTTGGGGAGCAGTGAAAGGGAAAAAGTTATCATGGCAGTTTACCGCCTCACTGGAGATGCCGATCAATGGTGGTCACTAATTCAAAACACAAAGGAAGATGATGAATTAACAAACATGGAATGGCAGGAGTTCAAAGAGCTGTTCTTAGAAAAATACTTTCCTCGAGACCATCGACCGGATATGGAAAGGCAATTTCTGAGTCTGAGGCAGAAGGAGGATGAGAATGTCACAAAGTATGAGGCTAACTTTACAAGGTTAGCAAGGTATGCTGCAGATTACATACGTAACCCAAGAAGTAAGACTGATCGTTTCTTTGATGGGTTTAAACCATTTCTCCGTCGAGCTTTAGTATCACAAACCTTCTCTTCATATGAAGGTATTGTCTCGTGCGCTATCAAGACGGAAAAGGAATTCTCTAAGTCTTATGACTTTAAAGCAAAGCAAGAGAAGAAGAGACCTGCTGATCAATCTGGGAATGGAAATAAAGGGAAGAAGGGAAAGGTTGAATATCCATCTTGTGGTCAATGCGGGAAGAAACATCCTGGTACTTGCTTGAAGGGAATGGGAGTCTGTTACAAGTGTGGTGAAAAAGGCCACCAAGCTCATGATTGCAAGGGGAAGAAGGAAGCTACCAACGTTCGGTGCTACAATTGCAGGGAGATGGGGAATTATGCAAATGAATGTCCTAAGCGTGAGGATAACTTACCTCAGAAAAGGCCAAGGGATCAAGGCCAGGCTTATGCTATCACTACTGCTGAGGTAGAAGCTCCGAAAGATGTGGTGGCAGGTAATTTAATGGTTTCCTCAAGTTTAGCAAATGCATTATTTGATTCTGGATCATCGCATTGTTTCATATCTTCCCAGTTTGCTAAGAAAATTAGATATTTTCAATTTGATTTAACAAGGGAGTTGTCGGTCAAAACCCCTAAGGGAAGTATTATTGTAACAAAGTTTTGTCGATTAGTTCCCATTAGAGCACCTAAATGTTCTTTACCTGCTGATCTCATCGTCATACCCATGATTGAATTTGATATAATCCTCGGTATGGATTGGCTTTCGGACCATGATGCAAAAATTTATTGTAAGAGGAAAGAGGTTATGATTCTTGATGATGATGATAAGGAACACCTTATCTTTAGATCCGGATCGTCGCCACATAATTCTTATCTAGATCCACCCCCAGTAGCTCAACTAAATTCAATTATTGGGGAGGAAGAGAAGGAAATTACTGAGGGTGAGGAAAGGAATATTCAAATAGAGGATGTACCTATTGTGAGAGAATATGTTGATGTGTTTCCGGAAGATTTACCTGGACATCCTCCAGAACGAGAAGTTGAGTTTTCCATTGATTTAATTCCTGGATCAAGGCCCATATCGAAGACCCCTTATAGAATGACCACTGTGGAATTAGTTGAACTAAAGAAACAACTAGAGGAATTGAGTAATAAGGGATTTATTCGCCCTAGTGTTTCTCCTTGGGGAGCCCCTGTTCTTTTTGTTAAGAAGAAAGATGGATCTATGAGGTTGTGCATTGACTATAGGGAGATCAATTCTATAACAATAAAGAACAAGTATCCCCTACCTCACATCGATGATTTATTTGACCAACTGCATGGAGCTCAATACTTTTCAAAGATCTACCTTCGGTCTGGATACCATCAGCTGTGTGTAAAGAAGGAAGACGTTCCAAAGACAACATTTCGAACAAGGTACGAGCATTACGAGTTTACAGTAATGCCTTTTGGATTGACTAATGCACCCTCTGTTTTCATGGATCTAATGAATAGAGTTTTCAAGGAATATCTTGATGACTTTGTAGTGGTATTTATTGATGATATCTTGGTATACTCCAAAAGCCACGAAGATCATGAAAATCACTTACGCATTATCCTGAAGACTCTTAGAAGACATGAATTATATGGGAAATTTTGCAAGTGTGAATTCTGGCTTCATGAGATTTCTTTTCTTGGCCATATTGTCTCTAAGTATGGAATTTCCGTTGATCCTTCTAAAACCAAGGCAATCCAAGAATGTCCAGCACCGACAAGTATAACTGAGGTACGCAGTTTTATTGGTTTAGCAGGTTATTATCGACGTTTCGTCCAGAATTTTGCCAGATTGGCTAACCCATTGACAAAGCTCACACGTAAAGGGATTAAATTTGTCTGGAAAAAAGAGTGTGAAAAATGTTTTGAAGAACTAAAGAGAAGATTAGTCAATGCCCCTGTATTGACTCTACCATCGGGGAATGATGGGTTTGTTATTTATAGTGATGCATCAAAGAAAGGACTTGGTAGTGTCCTTATACAGAATGATAAGGTCATTGCCTATGCATCACGGCAGCTAAAAATTCATGAGCAAAACTATCCTACTCATGATCTTGAGTTAGCAGCTGTGATCTTTGCTTTAAAGATATGGAGACATTACCTCTATGGTGAAAAATGTGAGATTTATACTGATCACAAGAGTTTGAAGTATATTTTCACACAAAAAGAACTCAACATGAGGCAAAGGCGATGGCTTGAACTACTCAAGGATTATGATTGCACGATACATTACCACCCGGGGAAGGCAAACAAGGTGGCAGATGCTTTGAGTAGAAAAGACCATGGAGTTTTGAATGTGATGAGAATTGAAAGGGATCCAATTTTCTTGGATCTAGTGAAGATGGACATGGGAATAACTAGGGAAGGTGAAACATCAATGCTTTTTCAAATGGTTGCCAAACCATCATTACTAGAAAGGATTAAGAGTTCTCAGACCAATGATGAAGAATTTCAGAAGAAGATTAAAGATGTGAATGATGGAAGATTGAGGGACTTTGTGTATAAGGATGGAATTTTGAAATTCAGGAAGAGACTTTGTGTTCCCGATATAACTGATCTAAAAAGGGAATTGCTGGATGATGCTCATAGTTCCAATTTCTCTATACACCCTGGGAGCACCAAAATGTATAGAGATTTGAAGGAACATTTTTGGTGGGACAATATGAAGAGGGAGATTGCTGATTTTGTGTCGAGGTGTATGGTTTGTCAACAAGTGAAAGCTGGAAGGCAACATCCTGGTGGAGTATTACAACCTCTTCCCATACCTGAGTGGAAATGGGATAATATTACGATGGACTTTGTCATGGGACTACCAAAGACTCCTAGAAGTAATGATGCAATATGGGTCATTGTTGATCGTCTTACTAAGTCAGCACATTTTCTGGCTATACGGGAGGATCTACCACTTGAACGTCTAGCAAGATTATATATTAATGAAGTTGTAAGACTGTATGGAGTACCCCTATCGATTGTTTCTGATCGTGATCCTCATTTTACTTCAAGATTCTGGAAAAGTCTTCAAAAGGCCTTGGATACTGAACTTTGTTTGAGCACTGTCTATCACCCTCAAACAGATGGACAATCAGAACAGACTATTCAAACCTTAAAAGACATGTTGAGATCATGCTCTCTTGACTTTCAGGGTATATGGGATCAATACTTACCACTGGTAGAATTTTCCTATAAAAATAGCTTCCATTCAAGCATTCAGATGGAACCTTATGAAGCGTTATACGGAAAGAGATGTCGTACACCAACCTGTTGGGATGACATTGGTGAAAGAAAACTTGTGGGACCAGAACTAGTGGAAGAAACAATGGAAAAGGTGAAGGTAATCCAAAACCACATCAAATCAGCTCAAAGTAGGCAGAAGAGCTATGCTGATAACAGAAGAAAGGTTTTGGAATTTCAGGTGGGAGATCATGTTTTCCTAAAGGTATCTCCATGGAAGGGAGTTATACGTTTTGGTAAGAAGGGTAAGTTGAGTCCCAGGTACATCAGACCTTTCGAAATTCTAGATCGTATTGGGGCTGTAGCTTATCGTTTGGCGATGCCGCCAAATCTCTCCAAAGTTCACGATGTTTTCCACGTATCTCTGTTGAGGAAATACATGCCTGACCCAACGCATGTACTCACCTATGAGGAATTAGAACTGGAACCCGATCTTTCCTATTGTGAAGAGCCCGTCAGGATTCTTGATGTGAGGGAGCAGGTGCTGAGAAACCGAACGACTCGTCTGGTAAAGGTTTTGTGGAGAAATCATAAAATGGAAGAGGCAACGTGGGAACCTGAGGAACTTATGATGAAGAACCACCCGAGTCTTTTTATGCAGTAATACCCTAGAAATTGCGAGGATGCAATTATTTGAAGGAGGGGAGAATGTAACACCCCAAGCTTCCACGGTACGTTTCCCTTCCAATAATGCAATAGCATGTGTTGTACGCAACCTCGAGCTCTAACACACACCACAACTAATTAAGCTAGCCGTTGTGAATAGTAATACCTACTTTTTGAAATTTTATAAATTTTATTTATCAAAATAGACTTCATCTTTGGATTCGGAATATCGAAATTAGCCTATGTTGAATTTTTGGTATTTTTCTGAGAACTTCTAATTTTTTTATGAATAGTAAAAAATACTTAAAAACAACTTTTTAAATCAAAATAATTTTTAGTGAAAAATTATACTATTTAGTGGTTTTAAAGTATAATTAGAATATATTTTTACCATTTTATCCAATGGTGGTCATTAGAATTAATTTAACATTGAAATCGGACATAAACAATTGCCAATCTTTTGATATAAATTATTTCTTAGAAACACGCCATTTTTTGTAACAGCGGGAATTAATTATAAAATTTATTAATGCAACTTATATGTTTGGAATTTTGTAAAATAGACATCATTTTTGAATTCAGAATATCAATTATATCTTAGGGTGAAATTTTGGCTTTGTTATGAAAAACTTCAATTTTTGATGAATAGTGAAACCACTAAGTGGTAGTTAAATAACTGATTTTTCATTTAAATGAAATATTACCACTTCTGTGATTTGATTTTCAAAAATACGACATACATGGTTGTCATTAAGAAGTAAAATGTGGTTCAATGAGATTAAAATAAATTTTTTGTGAATAGTAACTTTTAAGTTCTTAATCGCGATTAGAGGTAATTAGTGTAGTTTAAGGTACAAATAATGTTTTAATAATATGAGATGAGCATGACACTTGTCCTACTCCTATTGGACGAGTCATGGCCGACCAATACAACCCATGGGTCAACTTGGGGACCCCATGGAGCCACTTTAGTTAGAAAATGACATAAATACCTTTTATTTAATGTTAAAGTAAAAAATGACACAAACATAAAATATTTTACTAAAACAATTTTTACGTGGGGTTACACAAGTCCAAATTTTGATTATAAATATTCATTAGAAAGCTAAAAGTATTTCCTACATCATAGTAGTTTTTTTATAATTTTTAGACATTAAATAAATTAAATTATTTATGACATCATTATGATGCGGCGATGACCTCATTATTTAACGATTTAAATAAAATGAGAAGATAATGCAAAATCCAAGGCTTACACTTGTCCAAAGCCTATTGGATGAAGAGATTTCGAACCCTTATCACCTTAGACATGAATTATATAAGTGTGGGACCTTTAGAATCCGAAAATCATTGTACAATAATGTAACATTTCAATCTTTCCAAAATAGCCCCTCCTCTCCTCTTATAAAAGGCCCCCACCTCTACCACCTTATTCACACTTGCAAGCCTTTTGGTTCGGCCAACCTCTGCCCAAATACTCTCCCAAATTCTCTCCCTTCATCCTAGAAGCTTTACTTTAGTCATAAAGCCATCCTAAGGAGTCCTTTTGATCAAATCAAAAGGAAGAACCCGAAGAAGAGGTAACATTTTCATCACCCTCTTTCATGTTTCTTTCTTCTTCCACTCCCTCTTTGTTTATTATTTAAATTCTAAAATTATAACTCCAGTATCTTATATATACTGTTATGTTATTATAAATATGGAAAAACCATATTCAGTATTCTACCCATCATTTGAATGACATGTCACCATACGTGCGTACGTACGGCTTACCGTCTCCACGTCGTGGTGTAATTGTTATTCAATATATTATTATTTAGATGGGTATAATAATGATATGTAATTCATGTAAATAATAAATATAACATGATAATGATTCTGTATATATGATATACTATCCAATTATATATTATTTTAATATCAAAATAATGATATTGTCGCTTGTGCGTACGTACGGACTACCGTCTCCACGAACGCGATGAGATTCATTCTCCGTCGTATCCATTCAAGTATAATTATCATTTGATGATTTAAAAATAATATTTAAGGACATGATATCATTCTGGTTATGAATAAGATACAACCTATCCATGAAAAACATGACTTACGTAACAAAACATATAAGAAAACGAGTAAGTTAACACCCGAAACAACGATAAATCTAAGATATTGTTAACAAAGCAATGTTAAAAGATCATATATTATATCATATGAATGTATATGATTCTTGTATAATTTAATAACAACTATTTCACCATTATACAGGAGGTTAACCTACCCCAACCAAGGAAAAGTACAAGGTAAGGGTTTACTTCACAACCTCTTCATTATCCAAGGTTGTTTATACATAATTATCTACTGGGACCTCGTTATCATCCACATCCATGTTTCTTCAAAATGTATATCAAAACATTTTTATTATTGATAAGAATATGGGTTAAATTCATTTATACCCCTTTTGACTTTTTATAAGAGGAATCTTTCCGTTGTTTTCAAAACAAGGTCCTTTTTAACCTTTTCGACAAAATTGAAGTAAGAATGTCTTTTTTAACTTATACGGCGGGTGCGGTTATTTTCCGCCGTTATAAAATCTTCAAAGCTTTCCTTACAAGATTATAAGAATATTTTCAAGAAAATGTTTTGTTTTATATGGCTCTTAAATAATTTCAAAAATAGAAAGAGATATTTCTCTAAAAAGTGTTTTGATTTCATCTATGTCAACATCCTTTGATGGATTTTACGCTTATTTGAAGTTGATTTATTATAATACAAAACTTCTATATTGTATTGAAGGTTTTGTGATATGTTTGACTGTGGATGTGCTATTTTATACCATTCATGGTTTATGGTGAAATTATTGACATTTCGTATGCTAGTTTTAATACGAATGTTTATGTTATGTTTAAACCTTTTCATATGGGAATGCATTGGACTTAATATGTGACGGGTGGAGCCCGCTATAGCTCCTCGATGCATCGGTAGGTCTCATGAGACAAACTAGTGTCTTGGAATGAGGCCTTGACAAAATCTTATCTGTGGTCTTGGCACGAGGCCTTGACTACGTGGTTATGATAGTCTGGCATTATGCATTCCAACATTATGAAAGTGGTTAGTGATTTTGCGTGTGATTATTCGATTAGTAGAATATCCATGTGAATGAGTAAATGGCATTATTTCATTTTACTTTTGCCATATTATGTTGATGTTCAAGTTTAAAAGGCTTTTATTTTAGTTATACATTGCCTTAAATGTTTATTCTTATTTATGAAAGTTTCCGCTATATTGTTATCCTTACTGGGCATTTGAGCTCACCCCTTTTCCATGTTTTAATTTTCCCAAGAAGTGAAGAAGTAAATTATGAATGACCTGCAGGGATATTGTGAGGGGATAATAGTGTGGACTGTGGAGACATTATGTTGTTGTAGAGGTTTTTCATTTTATGAAGTAATGTAAAACTTATGAATATATCTGGTGTTTCCAAGGCTACTAAACCAATCGGTCTTTCGAGATTTGATCTTTCTTGTGATCATGCCAATGTTACGAACTAATGCACCGACTCTGGGTAACTAGGGTCGGGGCGTTACATTTCATAGTTTATCATGAGTTGAATATGGCTAGATAATATTTCAATAAATCTATTTACATCAAGGGATAAACTCCTCATGCTTGAGATAAGAAAGGTAAAAGTGAACTTAATCATTTTGATGGATATATTACTTTTAATAGTGTAGGTGTGAAATCTAAAGTTTAGAATACGAGGGACAAGGAGAATGAGAGGAAATATTCCACATTTGTGGAAGATAAATTTTTTCCAATAAGTCCACAACCCCCAAGAAAAACCAAAAAACAACACAAATCATGATTTATCTGGAATAATCTTGGAGAATAATTTTTCAAATCATTTATTGGTGTTGTGGTAAGCATGGTCACAAAGCCTACTCTTTCTAGTTTAAAATTTCATTACTAGGAATGAGGTATTAATCAAGGGGGAGTTTCAATGAGCCTTAGAGGAAAAAATCTCAGAGAAAACAACATGTGAAAAGATCTTCACCACAACCATATAATTTATTTTCATATTCTAGTAGAATTTTTTGGTAGGTATAGTTTATAAGGTCATAAAGATGATGTATGAATGAAAAATTTGGAAGGAGAAGCTACCTATGCTAGGAAAGGGGATAGGTTCCAAAATAAAACCAATGAAAAGTCATGTAAATATTTTGATAAAATAGATAATGTCAAGAAAGAATGCCTAGTTATTTGGACACATCAATTGAAACTAGATAAACAATGGGAGGAAGATGAGAAACTTTATAAATCCAAAGAAAATAAAGTGGTATTAGAAAATGAGGTGGAAGTTTATGAGAAGTTATCAAAAATAAAAAATTTGAAGATCCAGAAAACTGAGGTTGAAACAGTTATTCAACACAAAGATGAAGTTCAAGAGAAGAAAGAAGATAATCAAACTGACGAGACTCAAAATAAAATAAAGATTACAAATAAACCTTCCCATAATGAGATTTTTAGAAAATAATGTCCAAGATTGAGAGGAATCTCTCATTATGAATGTTACTTTTGATAAACCAAGAGTTCACTTCTTATTTCCTATCATTTTATGTGTTTTGAGCTAACATGTAGAGAATTGAAAGAAAATTTTGAGGCTGTCACTACTGTACAACATAAAAATATTGTCCTTAATGGAGTCTACAAACTTCTATATAATGGAAGGAAAGAGTGAAACCCTTAGGGGGGGAATCTTGAGAATAATATGAAAATTCATTACATTTTAGTGAATCTACAAATTCTGAATATATTTCAAACCTGAAGTTTGTGGCATGACAATAAAACTTCCATCGTAACTTCTTAATTGTGTTTATCATATCAATTAAGGGGGAGTTCTTAGTTAATGACGAAATGATATAAAGGGGGATCTTTATCTTTTCACTTCAAATTTATGATGTGATTTTTAAAGTGTGTGCAAGGTTTAGAATTTCATTGATAAATATGATTATTTACAACCCATTTAATGAGAATTGAGACATTCTGAGAATGATTTCAAATGCATGGTTGTTTATGAACCACATTAAAAACCTTGGTCATATCTCTCTCATTTTAAATACCATTTTATCCCAAGTATACTTAGAGTTGATTAACTAAAGGCTCTTGCTAAGAGAACCATGTGATATATTCCCTTTCTCAGAAGTATTCAATAAATAATCATTTAAGAAAGGAGAACCTGTTTTTAATAAAAACCCCACTCACCCTTTGCATTTGAATTCCAATAATAGGAATAAAAGTTTGATCACACATATTAACTCTTGCAAAGTGTGAAAAATTGGTATTGAAAACAAAATACAATTGGGGAGATTGTTGGCCCAAATGTTTCATTTTTTTCAATAATATATCAATATGTGTTTGGTGAGTTTGGATGAAGTGGATATGTTTAGATAATAGTTATTGATTCATCTAATGGAATTATATGTCATTCTTGTAAAATTATATTTGAATTAAACTCAGATGATTGATTGTGCTGATCTTAATTGTATAAGACATGTTTTAAGAAGGACATACTATTTATAATAATGATTGTAAGATTAATAAAGGCCATGAAATATGAATTTCATATTGCATGAAGTGAAGAAGATATTAAAAAGTGGCCTTGAAAAATACACTTACATTTTTCATGAAGAATACATTTTAGAAAAGAAGAATAAATGAGTTTTGTTGGAATTTTTGGGGAAGGGTTTTTTATTATTTCTACATATATATTTTTTCTAAGTATTTGTTATGGGACTAATATAAAAATTAAGGCCAACCAAGTGAGCTACAAAGATTATCCCTCTACCACACATATGGGGATTCATGGCGTCAACTCTCATGGGAAGGCCTGCTATAGGTAGCCCCATAGTAGGATGTGGTGGGTGCATAGCCACACAATTTCCCATGTATAGGGCCTGCAGAGTGCACACCTGAAGGTGTACATATATTGGGATAGTGTCCCATAGGAGGGCCCATAAACAAACATAGTATGGTGTGGCCTGTGCATGTGTGAGGTGTAGTGTATCTAGGTGCTAACCTAGATGCCGGATCGAAGGTGTAGCTAGAACACAATCACTTATAAAGAAAAGTGATTCCACATTGATATTTCAATGTGGGACAACCAATGGATGGGTACTGTTCATCTGTCCATTAAAAATATGGAAATAACGCTAACCAAATGATCCAATGATCCAAGTCATCTGATTAAAACCCGCATAATGCTTATTCTAAATAATCTAGGCATATTCAAAAAATAACCACTGTATTCATCCTTAAAATGATGGTGCTTATACATGTGAGCTCAAGAAGTCCAACCATCTTAAATGACTGAACTGAGTGACTATGATCATGCCATTTTTCTATCTTGAAGAATCAAATAGGTTCAAATAATCATACAGCTTCATTTGCATGAATAAAATCAACTCCTCAGGACACAAAATGATGTTACAGAAGGTAGTTTGTTCATCCTCCATTTATGGATATGTTTGATCTTAGAAGATAATTTGAGGAGCATGAAATACTCATCGTGTTCACGTGAGGACTCAGTGAGGAGTAACATAGAGATTCCATGAAATTCATCGCACATTTTAGTTATCCCAAATGACTTGGGTATTTGAAGATGATCCAAGATACAACATTATTCTCAGATCATTGAAGGAGTCTTCAGAATATCATAAAAATTGGATCTAGGGGGTGTATGAAACTCTGATCCTTACCTATAAAAAGAGGAGTCCATAGCCGAAGGAAAGCTATCAATACATCGAGAGATCTTATATTTTCAAAGAAATAGAGCACAAGTGAACCCATATGGTTTTCAAAGGGGATATAGACCAGTGAAGAATTAATCTTGTAAAATGGAGGAATCTATGGGCCTTCGACAAGTGTTTAACACTCTCAAATAAGATTCATGAAGAACTTGTTCTGCCAAACATTCTGTGGAGCATGATACTCTTACACGTACACCTATTGGTTTTCATGAATGAACTTGATACATCCTCAAGGTAGTTTCAAAAACACTGTAACTCAAGAAAAATAATAAGAACTCACACACATAAAACTTTTACACCCTATAGGGTTAGTGTGCAAGAAGCATAAGAATCCCAAACCCATTTAGGTATGTATAAGAATAACTTGCGTGATGAGGTAATGTGTTTAAAGGATAACTTTCATGAATGTGTTTTGAAATTGGACAATGCATGTGCACATGAATGGCACACATACATTGAACCTAAACTAAATAAATTTTGGAAAATGTGTGTGCATACTAAGTGTGTGCAAAGAAACAAATAAGATAATTCGTGCACTTGCATGCATATATAATTTCACATTCATGTAAGAAAATACCTGAAACAAGATTTTCAAATGCCATGAAATCCATGCATGAAGTGTGAATGAACAATGTTCATAATTCAAAAAGAAGAGATTTGAGATTGTGAAAATATTATTCTTATAGAAAATAATACAGAATATCGTGTGAACCACTTGCATTAGTGAGGCAGGGACTTCAGAAAGAAGGAAGAATCAGCCTAAGCATAGTTGTATTGAGGTAGCTGATTAGTTACATGTGACCATAACTATTGAGTAAGGCCAATAGATCCAACTGGTGGTTTTTTAATGTTCTTGAATAGGTAAACAAGAAAGTCAGATCCTAGAATCTCATGAAGGAAGATCATAGAATCTTCATACCATGTATTAAGCCTTTGAAAAGAGGTAAAGTATTCTGATTGGTGATGAGAAAAGGTGAAGTATTATGGTTTTATCTAGGAGAAGAATTATCTTGGTTGGAACCATAGTAATAATTCATTTGGTTAGTTGAAAAAGAAAACGGGGTCTCTTGGTTGGAGATGGAGCAATTGTATTCACTAGTTTGATAAGAAAGACTCTATAAATGGGGGGAATAACTAGTTGCAGCAAGGAGTAGGATTTCTAAAGAACCTTATAAATCCTATGTGCTTATCTCTCCCTATTATTACAACTGAACATGAGGAGATATTGAGAGATAATATTTTTTGGATCTAGAAACTTAACAAGTTCAAGAGGTTGAATTTAAAATTAAAGGAATTCATAAAATGAAACCACCGATTCACCCCTCCCCTCTCAGTGGACAATCCATCCTTGGTCTATATACACTTGATAGTTCACCTGGTAAAAGAGATTTTACTACATGGTCCTTAACATTATAGATGGATGTGCCCTATTGAACTGTATATGAATATTTTTAAAGGTAATGCCAAAAATGGAAGTCAACCTAAAGTTTGTATTACAGAGTGATATGTTGTTGAATAAGTAGTTGAATTCTGTACCGAATACTTGTCTGATATGGAAATCACTGGTCTTCCAAAATATCATTGCACCAAGTTACTTGTGGGTAAATGAATTTCTAGAATAGATACTATTAGAATTACTATTACAGAGTAGGAGTAGGCCCACCTTTATGTTTTACATAATAGTTTTGAGGTTGCGCCATATGTTGAAACCCATAAAGAAATTCTTAGGCATTTGAATCCATCAAGGGATGAAGGATATATATTAAATAAAAATAATCAAAAATTTATAGGATGGTTTTGAGATAACATTTTTAAGGAGTCAAACTGAAAATCCAGATTCAATTTCAAAACAACTTTGATGTCTAGCTAGAGGAACAAGTGTGAATGTATTATCTTATAATGGTTATGTAATTAATGGTTATAAATTGTATACAAATTAACATGATGAATGAAGTACCATGAAAAATAGTGAATTTATATCTTTTTCTGAAGTGATGCATGTATCTGGTACCATGAAAAAAAAATCCAATTTATGAAAATATTCTATACTTTTGCATCATCAAACAAATAATGGAGTCAGGTTATAAAACATTCAAAGTGCATATTTTTCAATGCAAGTGGGTTGATAAAAATAGTGTAGTTAAAATATATGAATTGGGGTTTGTGAAAGTGGGTTTTAGTAAGGAAGGGTAAAAATATGAACCATTTATAATGGAATCACTAGAAGTAAAAGTATTTTATGTTTAAGATCCTGTAAACTGAAAGTGTTCAATTATTTGGTTATCGACCAAAACCACTGAAGGGTCATATGTTAATTCAACCAAGGAAGACCCTTTCATTAGGATGCCACAATCATTTCATAGTGGTACCAAAGTAAATGTCCCCCTTTATATCAGAGAATACCACAATGAAGGGATTTGGTTACTCGATAGAGTGATCAAATCCGTTCAAATTTTTTAAAAAGAGAGTTCAATAATCAGGTTATAAATATTTTTTGTAATATACATAGTGTTACCTCATATTATAATCTATTCACTGCTGTATTTACATAATCTAAATTAAATGGTCAACCACTTCTGTAGATAATGACTTATGCACATGCCAATTCTCCCAATCTTAAAGAACAACATATATTTACACATTCTAGTGATCCCAATATATAGGAAAAAAACCTTCTATACATGCCAATGATACCAATCCATAGGATTAACATATTGATGATGTTGAAGCTAAGGAAATGGTAGATAGTGAATAACCTATGTACTTGAAAAAGAAAGAGCATCGTAGCATGATGGTGTTAACAGAAATTAATAAGGTGAGAAATAACGACATCAATTTCGAGGTTGGAAGGAATGAATACAACTAGCCTGTTAACCCCAACAAGGCCATGTTTAGTAGTTACATTAGGCTCACCACTCAAATGATCATGCCGATTGATATAGATTTGTGGCACAATTTTTCTCCCACACTTGACTGGAAATTAAATTTTTATTTCAAAAGAACTTTTGAGGAAAAAGTGGGAAACCAGAGTGACATCAAAATTTTAAAATTCAACCATGACTCCATGGGACAAGTAAATCAAGACAAAATACAATCCAATTAAAGAGTAAGAAAAAGCCCCACCCTAGCAAAAAATTAGTACGATCACCATCCACCTTCCCATCGCTGCTCGACTAGTTGTCCCGTGCAAAGATACATGAGCATGGTACCGATGAAAAAATCCATACTCTCTAGAAAGGCTCATTGAGTATTTCAGAATTTTTTTACAAATTATTATCTCAAATATGCTGAAGGGAAAATAAACCTACACCTACCACATATGTATGAACACCTGATAAACCAACAAGTGTGGGATGTGTTTATTAGTCATCATGAGGAGATATATTTTCTGGTATATTATGACCGGTAAGACATTTCTTGTTAATATGTATATTAATCACTTTAATTAATAATTGTTAATTTATGAAGTAGAAATTGACTACTGAAAATAAGAAACATGCATAAAAACCAATGCACCCCTACCAAAAGGAAAGGATGGGGTACACTTCACTTGAAAAAAATGGTAAATATTTTAAATCTACTGTAATAATTTTATATGACATGAAGAAACAACATAATTATGTTCCTTTGTTTATATGTATATTTATGAATTTAAATACAAAGCCACTCCCATCCCACGTCATGTGTTATGGAAGGAGGCATATGTAAATTAATATGGGATACTAATAGATAAAAACACAAAAAAAGTGTGGGAAGCATGTGAGAGTATGACATAATAATAATTTTTTTATTTAAATCAGTATTAAATAATAATTTTTACTTATTTTCTTAAATTTTTTATCTCACTTAGACACAAGAATCATTATAAGTTGTATCCAATGAATAACTACTATCAGTGGTCTTTAAGCAAACAAAATAATATTTTCATGTCAGGTGTGTGGGGTTTGGGGTGTCACCCCGAACATATTTTGGGAAAATAAATGAATAGGGGGATAAAGATAAGATAATGGAAGAGTTACAATCATGATCAACAGCTCTATACTAAAAAATTAATTGGTAGTTAGAGTTTTTAAAAAATTTTATGGTAAGGAATCAAAGAGAAGAAAAAACACAAGAATAACCACTACATGAAGACCCTCACCCCCACCATCACTGAGGTGAGCCATTCCCCTAAAAGATCTATCTTATAAGAGGTACTAAATATTGTCATAACTATTTTTGTGAAATGTGAATCAGAAATACACTAACACCTTTCCAGTACTGATATTCTATAGGGTGAAAATGATTGTGATTTATATTTATCAACATCAACCCATCATCTTGTTGTGAGGTGTACTATGTATAATATACAATGATATATTCTATACAAAAAACAACATCCAATAGGTAATGTGAGAGTGGGAATTTATATAGCTCACGATGCAAGTGTCAAGCTACATGTTCCACTTGATGATGAAAATATTCATATGGTCGAGAAAGCTATTGTAAATTTTATAGAATAGTCATTAGATCTTGTAAAAATACATGTTGACAAGGAGTTATTCATTACCAATTTATTTTTCAAGAAAAGAATTTAATAATTAATGAAAAAAGGCCTAAACCGATGAATGTTAATAAACATGAATAAAGGTAAGTGGGTGAAACAGAAGGTCAAATTAAAATGATCCAAAGGATCAACCAAAAAATAGAAAATATATTCACAAATTACCTTCACCCCACCCATTTAACATCCACATTTACTAACAATAATGGTTCATGTAGATAAAATACTATAAATTAGTGATATGAACATAATTTATTTTTAATAACAGATGTATAGAGAGGCCATTAAAAACTATATAGGTCTTGAGAATGTAAATGAAATCCTCAAGCATTAATGGCTAGGAGTATTAGTCATAAATGTATATAAGAGGTGTGTTTTTAGGATTTGTTTATCCAATAGCTGATCTAATATGTTAATTATGACTAAATACTATTCATAATTTTTGTAGGCATATATGTCAATACTATTTGAAGGGAAAACCCTATGAACATAAATTTGGACCCATTAGTCCTCACATCACTTCTACAAAACTATTCTCATTAGAACCAAAATAGTATGAAGGAATAATGGAAAAAATGGCCACAATGTTTGAAAGAAAACTTATAGAAGATAAAATCTTCTTAATACCCATTATAATGGAGTAAAACTGAATAATTTAATCATATCAAATATATTTTTATTAATTTCATCAATTATTCATTTTTGTTTTTTAGGTAGAATTGGTTACTCATTACAGTCAATTTAGAAACTCCAAAGTTTTATTTTCCAGATTCAATGCATGAATATCCAACAAAATGACCACATGTGATGATGCTTATCAATTTTTACTACACTACATGCTAAATTTTACAAATAAACTACAATTTATATATTCTATATTATGTTTTAATGAAAATTCTATTATGATAGGGTGGTGTTTTAATATCATCAAAATCAGGGCATGAGGACAATCCCTGAGCAAGAAATCCTATCGAATTATATAAATAGAAATGTATTAGAGTATATATAATAACATTCCATTATAAAAATATATATCACAACAAATCACTTAATTTTATCAATGTTTCTACAGTTCCTAAAACAAACAAATGGAAAATATTGTGGTTATTATATTTGAAAAGTTATGAAAGATATCATTTTACATCAACAAACTAGCATCTCTGAAGTGGTATTTTTGATGATAATTATAATTTAATTTAAAATATATAATAATTCTTTGTTTATTTATATTTTTCTAGTATTATTAGGATTGTCAAAATTCCTCGTATTCACAAGAGGAAATAATTTTTTCTAGAAATTAATAGATATAAAACATGGTGTTAGATTGTATACATACATCATGAACAGGTGACTTCCTACTACTTATTTAGTGAATTTTCTCATAATTTTATCTAATTTTTTAGTTAATTTACTTATCATTTTTATCTTATACTTATTTTGTTATTTTTCATAGAGATTTTGAAGAAGGATGATACACTTATGATGAATGCATGTACTATGATTATCCACTCAATAAGGATGTTTTAATCATGATGATGCACTTTTATTTTTATTTTTCAATGCATTCAACATTACATGTTATCAAACAATAATATTGTTATATAACCTCAAATATTTAATGAATTAAAGAATAAAAAAACATGGTGTGATGTGTAGGAATCAACCACAACTCAATCCGATACACGGTATGACCAGTATGACTCGAATATTGTGTTATTAGTTTAAAATTGAATTTTTAGTTCAAAATACATATTACATACCCAAAATTGAGAAAAAACGTTTATATTATTTTGATACTTCATTAAAATGATTCATAAGTCATTTGTGACATGTAAGAATCAACCACAAATCAATCTAATACATGGTGTTCCTGGTATGACAGAGCTAATAACATGTTTGAAGTTGCTCATTCTTATATAGGAATTGTAATGTCCCGGTTCCGGGAGTCGCCCAGAGGTGCCCCATACCCGGTTGGTCACATGGCCTCAAGCGCATTTCCCCAAATGTCAGAGGCTGCTGACTAGCAGCGAGGGCCTTGGGTTTTATAGTGGGGAAACTATGCCCTCATTGGTAGAGTAACACTACAGAAGTAAAACAAATAGTAATAGTGGAAGCAATAAAAACATGCAATAGGTAAACATTGGAATATTGAAGAAATAAACAACTGGAGCACATATATATAATGATGCATGATACATATGTCTAGGAAAGAATCCAAACAAGTCACAATGCTAGAATATAGTAGTAAACCAAAGTACAAAATAAAATCAAGTAAACAACTCCACAGTATCGCAAGCCTCAGCTTGGTCCCATGCTCTCCATCTCTACAACAATCAAGTACCTTAAGTAGAAGGGAATTTTCCCTTATCTATACCTGAAGCAATATAATCTGTTTGGGCCCAAAAGCATGACCCAAACAGGGAGTGAGACAAATCCCAATAGGCAACCACCCAAATATTTGTGCCTAACAGTAAGTGAATATATATGGCAGGCAATAAACAAAATGAAGTAGTAAACAAGGAAGTACACATAGTAACAATCCTACAAATTCAATTGCATTCATTTTCATATGTCAAGTAAGTAGATAAACAAAAGCAGGTAACCCTCTGGGAAGTAATAATAGCCTAACCCCTTTGTTTTAACCAAAAAAATATAATAAACCCTATGAGAAGTACACAAAGTCTAACCCCTCTGGTTCAACTTTAGAAAAGACACTCTGAGGAAGCACTCACCATCAATTCCCCCTATGGTCTCGTATCAGTAACTAATAGGCACTCTGAGGAAGCACTCAATATCCAATTACCCCTATGGCCTGTATCGAGGAAACTACAGACACTCTAAGGGAGTACTTACATCCACCCCCCTATGATCTTGCAACGTAAAAGTAAACAGACACTTTGGAGAAGCCCTCAACGTCAATTCTTCCTATGGTCTACTACACCAGGTTCCCACAGACCTGTGTAAGTCAGTCGTGCACAAATGATACATGTAATACAAAGTAAACCACAAGAACTACTTGGCTAAACAATCTACATCATATCATAACATGTCAGATAATAATCACTCCATCCTAATAATACTAGGCATAGGAAACAAAGCAGCAGCCTAACAGGAAAAGCTAGAACAAACATTTAAAATAAGAAAACATGGGAAAAAAATCCATATCATGGAAAATTTAACCATATTTATAACAATTAACCTCTATCCAAACAAAAAAGACATATCAGGCAATAACAGGGCTAACGCCCTTAAACACACAATACCCCGAACAAGGGTATTGGGCACTTTTGCACATATAACTCAAGTACTAACTATAGAAAGGCACAAACCACCTACCTTGGCGTCGTGAGATCGATATACATGAGCCTCAGGACTTGAATCACCCTAGAACACCATACATCTACAAAAATGTTAAAAACATTAAACTGAGGATAACTCATGAGAGAGGATAAATCAGGAGATTAAGTTCAAGAAGAAAGGAGAACTCACTGATGCGATTCCAACGCAATCAACGACGGTCGATTCGGAGAACAGATGGCGAGTCGGGGGCTCAGAGAAGATCCGTGGCTGTACGAATGCTCTCAGACAAGACAAATGATGAAGAAGAACATTCTGCCAATTAGATGTGACCCCAGTCCGTTTAATGAAAAAAAAATAAAGTACATGACATGTTCTTTAAAATTACATGACGTGTACTCGCCTTTTCCAACCTCCACTTTAGGTGGTCTCCAGGTCACCGCACATGACCATGTACTCATCTGTTACACGGCCAGTACACGGTCACCCGCAGAAACTGGGTACATGACGTGTACTTAAAGTACACGACGTGCACTCCTGAAATTTTCAGAAACTCCTCTTTTCCTCAAAAACAACCAGAAAGCAAGATTCATACCTGAGAAGAAGATATGAGTTCTTAAAAACTTCCCCCATTAAATAAATTCATCTCCGAATTACCCTAGAAAGGTGGCGTAGAAGAAGAAACATTAAACAACTCCGGCCACTGTGATCGTACATCGGCCTCCCTCTCCCAAGGCTCATCCTATACTCGCCCGTGCTGCCGTAGCACTCATACCATAAGAATAGACTGACCATAGAGAACCTTCGCACTTTGATCAATAATCCAAATAGGATGCTCCTTGAAGGATGTGTCCACCTCTAACTCAACCTCCTCAGGTTGGAAAACATGAGACAGGTCTGATAAGTAACGTCGAAGCTGAGAAACATGGAAGATGTCATGCATATCCTGATACCTGTGAGGTAACTAAAACTGACAGGCAACCGACCCAACTCTCTCCAACACCTCAAACGGTCCGACGTACCTCAGCGAAAGCTTTCCCTGCCTTCTAATACTCCTGTGTCCCAACCTCAATGTGACACGTAGAAAAACCTGATTTCCGACCTCGAACTCCAAAGGTCGTCTCCATCGTTCTGCATAAGACTTATGTCATGACTGTGCAATAGCCATCCTCTTCCGAATCAACTCTATATTCTCTGTGGTCTCCTGAACAAGATGAGGTCCCATCATAGCTTCCTCTCCTGCCTCCAGCCAACATAAGGGTGATCGACATGATCTACCATACAAAGCCTCATAAGGTTCCATCTGAATAGTTTTTTGAAAACTATTATTGTAGGCAAACTCCACAAGAGGTATGTGATTCTCCCACGAACCTCCAAAATCTAGGATGCATGATCAAAGAATTCCCTCAAGCACCTGAATCGTACACTCAGACTGGTCATCTGTCTGGGGATGATAAGCTATACTTAGAATTACCTATGTACCCAAAGCCTTATGTAATCTCTGCCAGACCCAAGAAGTAAAACATGCATCTCTTTCTGACACAATAGAGTGTGGAACCCCATGTAAACGTACAATCTCTTGGATATAAAACCTCCCAATATCATCAACACTGAAGGTCTCCTTGATCGGAAATAAGTGAGCAACCTTCATGAGTCTGTCAATGATAACCCATACTGTATCATTCCCTCAAAGGGACCTCAGTAAACCCATCACGAAGTCCATCATGAAATCGTTCCATTTCTAGTTGGGAATGGGTAACTACTGCAAAAGAGATACTAGTTGCTGATGCTTTTCCTTCACCCACCGACAGGTGGAACACCTCATGACAAAAATAGCAACATCTCTTTTCATACCTGGCCACAAATACTGATAGTGCAGATCTCGATACATCTTGGTGACACCTGGATGAACTGCCCAAATTGAGGAATTAAAGTCCCGCATCAGCTTCTCACATATATCTACTGACACCCATACACGCCCATCAAAATGCAAGATCTCATCCTCGCCTATGGTCTATCCAGGAATGAGGTTATCTCCTGAAACACTCCCCCGTAGGACTAGGCCTTCTGAATATGATAGCCGCCTCATTCTCACTCGATCAAGTAGAGTAGAGGTAAAAACCACAGAAGAAAAAAAACATCTGTCCCTGACTATCGTGAACCTCCAAATGAATCTTAGAGAACAAATCCATAAGCTTCCACTCACTACTGGCCTCCTAAACTGACCGTTTTTGAGTCCTCATGCTTAACGCATCAGCCACTGCATTGCCCTTCCCAGGTGTGTAAGCAAGCTCGAACTCAAAGGACTGAAGTTACTCTACCCACCTTCGCTGTCTCAAATTTAGGTCACACTGCATGAAGATATACTTGAGACTTTTGTGGTTGGTGAAAACCACAAAATTCTCTCCCAACAGATAGTGTCTCCAACAGTGTAAAGCATGAAAAACATCAACCAACTCAAGATTGTGCGTCAGGTAGTTCCTCTCATGTGGCCTAAACTGCCAAGACCCATACGCAACAACCCCTTCTCCTTGTATAAGCATTGCTCCCAGCCAAATACCTAATTCATCATAGTAAATAGTATAGCTCTTGCCCAGATCTGGAAAAACTAGTATTGGTGCTGAATTCAACATCCCTTTCAGCTCCTGAAAGGATGACTCATAAGAATCTGACCACAAGTACTTTGCACCCTTCTTAGTCAGGCCCATCATTGGCACTACTAAGTGTGAGAAGTCCCGTATAAAATTCCTGTAGTAACCATCCATCCCTAGAAAACTTCGTACCTCAAATACATTCTTCAAATGCTCCCAAGAAACCACTTCTATCACTTTATCTGGGTCTAATGATACTCCTATCTCTGAGATAACATGACCCAAGAAGTAAATTTGGTCCATCCAAAAGTGACATTTTTAGAGCTTAGCATATAACTGATGCTCTCTCAGTGTACTCAAAAAGACCTTAAGTTGTGTGGCATGGTCGTGTCGAGTGTGAGAGTAAACCAAGATATCATCTACGAAGATCACCACGAAAGAATCCAAGTATGGATGGAACACCTGGTTCATCAGTTCCATGAAAACTGTAGGCGCATTCGTGAGACCAAACGACATAACCACATACTTGTATAGACCATACCTGCTCCGAAAGGCTGTAAGAGGTAAATCTGATGGTTTAATGCGCAATTGATGGTAACTAGATCTCAAGTAAATCTTTGAGAACACCCAAGATCCTTGAAGTTGATAAAAGAGATCATAAATAATCGATAAGGGATATCGGTTCTTAACCGTCAACTGGTTCAACTTACAATAATCTACACAAAGTCTGAGGGTACCGTCCGCCTTCTTCACAAACAGGACAGGCGAACCCCAAGGAGAAGTACTGGGTCGGATGAAACCCTTTGCCTACAACTCCTCCAAATACTTCTTGAGCTCCTACAACTATGGTGTATCCATCCTATAAGAAGATATAGACACTATTTCCGCTCCTGGAACAAGCTCAATAGAAAAGTACACCTCTCTCTTTGGAGGCAAACCTGAAAAGTCTTCTATAAAGACATCCCTGAAATGATACACCACTAGAGGAAAGTCTAAATGTGAAGTCCCCTGGTCATCCAGATATAGAATAACAATCTGGGCTATAAATCCTCCCAACCCATGATGCTCAGGTCCCGCTTTGCTCTCCTGGACATCCCATTCCCCCTTATGAAGAAACGATCCACCCTCTGGTGATGTGAAACTCACCCTACGACGATAGCAATCGACAACTACCTAGAAGGGAACTAACCAGTCCATTCTGAGAATGATATCATAGCCTATCATCTCTAGGACATAGAGGTCCCAAAAAAAGTGACACCCACCAACCTCTAGAGGGCACTCCATGCATTAACGTACACTAGCCGTTCTAGTCCCCAACAGAGTTTCTAACATCAAGATATTAGTAGAAGAAAAGATATAGAGCCCAAGGATCTCAACAATAGCGACAAATATAAAGCTATGGGAAGCCCCTGTATCAAAAAGCGCAGAAGATAAAACTGAGGCAACTAGGATCGTACCTCGAATTGTAGAGGGTCTGGGATCCTTCTTCTGCTGGGTCTGCTCCACTGCAAAAGTATGACCTGCACTGCGGCCCTACGACCCTGCCTGACCACCCTAAACTGATCCACCTTGTTTTCGATGAAAGCCTAGAGACAGGCTACCACGACCATGTCCTCCCCCTTGGCCTAAATGACCTAAAGAACTCTAGTTCCCTAACTGATGAGAAACTAGTGGTTCTGCTCCTGAACGTGGAGTCATAGCAGAACTCCCATCACTATATGCTGGTGAGAAAAACTGATAGAAATGCTGAAGATGGAGCATTTTTCTGCAAGATCAGCACTCCACTGGGTATCTCGGGCAATGTGGCCTCGTATGCCCGCTCTTCTCACACTGGTAGAACACCACCTGGCTACCAGAAGAAGTGTCCTACCTCCTCAGATCCCCGTGCATAGATTCCCTTCGGCACTTCCTGCTATCAGTAGGAGGGATACCAACTCCGGATGTCGAACCGCCCTGGATCACCACTCCAGAATCCCTAAGATTGCACTTTGTGATTAGATCCTAGTTGACTATAGAAGTGATGGAAGTCAACCTGAAGATGTTCACCTGATATCAGACGTCGTGCCTGAGACCATCCTCAAACTTCCTTGCCAGGAATAACTCATCACCGCCTGGAATAGGTATGAAGCAATAAAGCTCTGTAAAGCGAGAAGAATACTCCATAACAGAAAGAGTGCCTTGCTCCAGACTCATGAACTCTTAGGCTAGATCGGTCCTCAAATCCCACACCATAACCTACTAGCATCCCACCTGTGAGATCACATCCCACAATCTCTTGGAAGAGTCCCAAAGCATATAAGTAGAAAGCTTCAACCTCCTCTATGGAGGCATCTCTAGATGCATGAAGATAGAAAACATGACTTCTAGCCATGACTCTGCAACCTGAGGTCCTCCTTCCCCTATGAAGGTGGGAGGATGCTGCTGCTAGAAAACTTGCATCAACTCTACCATAGACGGGGTAGGATGCGGTAATCCGTGGAAGGTATACATAAACCTCATAAACCCCTCTTGGAACTGTGTGTCAGTACCTATTTCTGGAATAACAGCTGGTGCCAAGACTGGAACAACTGGAGGATCTGCTGGTAGTCCCTAATAAGCCATATCCAGTGTCTGATCACTTCCTTGTAACTGGCGGACAACTAGATGACGTCTCGGTGGCATTACTCTGCAAGGTCAAGTGCACACCTTAGATAAAGTTTAACAGGGACTGAAACTTAGAAGTGTAAGATGGTAATAAGAGAAATAAGGCATTCAAGTTTTTAAAAACATGGATACACATCATGTAAAATGCCTACACAACTTGTTCCCTTAAGCCTTCACATGGGCATGTACTTTTTCCAACCCAGGTCGTGTAACAACCCATACACACGGTGTGTACATGAATCCTATTTCCCTGCCCGAGTTCTTCTACATGGCTAGGCCACACGATTTCCATAGAACAAGACTACACAACATGTTAGTTCCAGACATGGCATGTAATAGATGAACTTCACCTACCCGTGTTGTTAGTTACATAACCGGTTACATGGCTAACTCTACATGACGTGTTTTTTTTCCAGACATGATGTGTACTAAGAATATTTCACCAACCCGTGTTGTTTTCTAAACGACCAGATACACAGGTTACACTATACAGCATGTTCAAGCTTGACATGGCATGTATAACTTAAGTTTTATCCATCTGTGTCATTAGTCACATGGGTGGATACATGGTCTACACAACACGGCGTGTACAATCATACAAGGAATGTTCCACCAAAGATTTCCCAACCCCGTGTCTCTACCCACATAGACAATGACATGGTTAGGGACTAAACGACGTTTACATACAGCATACGACATGTACTCAAGAAAAACAATTCCTTCCAGAATAGAAGGACACATGGCATGTATTTATTATTACATACCGTGTATTCTGGGTTTTTTTCAGACAGTAAGCCTTAGAAACTACTCCGGAACCCATAAAAACACTGAAATGAACATTAAAGTGCCAAATTCTGATCCGTGAGGGCCCATACCCCCCGCGAATCAAAGCTTGGCATCTTATACATGTCATACACAAGGAATAACAATATAATGATCCACCAATTTCCGATTCATGAGGGCCCATAACACCTCAAGAACCAAATTTTGGCATCCATTAAAACAAAACCTTACACAATCCAATACCTTATCAAATAGTAGGTATTCTATCAAGGAATATATCACAACAACACGTATATCTAACACAACTTCAATCATAACAACATACAATTGCTAATTCACCCTAAATGGCATGGCAAGAATACATGACATGTGATCTCTAGCAAGTGCCTATATGATGTATGAGATGGAATACCCTCATCTCATCAGGTTGTAATAGAAATAGAACCTTAATAATATCAATAGTAACAACACAAAACATGTGAATCAACCAACAGTGAAATCAAATCAACTATAAAATTGCAAAACTAGAAAAATTACAATAACCGAGGTAAATTGGATTTTCCCTGTACACGAGTTAGATATTCTCGAGCACAGTTTATTACCAACTACCTATTCTTTCCTATCCCTTGCTATAGGCTCCAAATAGTTAGTCAAGAGGAAAAAAATACCTCTAATACCACTTTGTAACGTCCCGATTTTGGGAGCCACCCAGAGGTGCCCCATACCCGGTTGGTCACATGGCCTCAAGTGCATTTCCCCAAACACCAGAGGCTCTTGACTAGCAGCGAGGGCCTTGGCTATGGTAGTGGGGAAACTATGAACTCATTGGCCGAGTAACACAATAGAAGTAAAACAAATAGAAATAGAGAAAGCAGTAAAATCATGCAATAAGTAAACAGTGGAAGATTGAAGAAATAAACAACTAGAGCACATATATATAATGATTCATGATACATATGTCTAGGAAAGTAGCCAAAAAAGTCACAATGCTATAATATAGTAGTAAAACAAAGTAAAAAAGAAAATCAAGTAAACAGATTTACAACATCAAAGCCTCAGCTTGGTCCCATGCTCCCTAGCTCCACAATAATCAAGTGCATGAAGTAGAAGGGTGTTTTACCTTATCTATACCTGTAGAAATATAATCTCTCTAGGCCCAAAATCATGACCCAAATAGTGTGTGAGACGAATCCCAGTAGGCAACCACCCAAATATCTATGCCTAACAGTCAGTGAATATATATGGTAGGCAATAAACAAAATGAAGCAGTAAACAAGGAAGTACACATAGTAACAATCCTACAAATTCATTTTCATTCATTTTCATATGTCAAGTAATTAGCTAAACAAAAGAAGGCAACCCTCTGGGAAGTAATCATAGCCTAACCCCTCTGGTTTAACCAACCAAACACAAGAAACCCTACAGGAAGTACACACAGTCTAATCCCTTTGGTTCA
The DNA here is from genome assembly GCA_963277665.1 of Viscum album. Classification (NCBI taxonomy): domain Eukaryota; kingdom Viridiplantae; phylum Streptophyta; class Magnoliopsida; order Santalales; family Viscaceae; genus Viscum; species Viscum album. Next base: position 1,610,883,314 of record OY728140.1, read on the forward strand.
GCTTTAAGAAAGAAACTCTGAGAAAGCACTCACCGTCAATTCCCCCTGTGGTCTCGTATCGGTAACTAATAGGCATTATAAGGAAGCACTCAACGTACAATTACCCCTATGCCCCATATCAAGGAAACTATAGACACTCTGAGAGAGCACTTACACCCATCCCCCCTATGGTCTCGCAACATAAAAGTAAACACACTCTGGATAAGCTCTCAACGTCAATTCTTCCTATGGTCCACTACACCAGGTTCCCACAACCTTATGTAAGTTAGTCGTTCACAAACGATACATGGTATCCAAAGTAAACCTCAAAAACTACTTGGATAAACAATCTACAACATATCATAGCATGTCAGATAATAATCACTCCATCCTACCAATACTAGGCATGGGAAACAAAGTAGCAACCTAACAGGAAAAGCTAGACCAAATGGTCAAAACAAGAAAACATGGGAAAAACATCCATAGCATGGAAAAGTTAACCCTATTCACAACAATTAACCTCTATCCAAACAAATAAGGAATAGTAGGTAATAACAGGGCTAACACCCATAAACACGCAATACCCAGAACAATGGTATTGGACACCTTTTCACATATAACTCAAGGAATAACTACAGAAAGGAACAAACCACCTACCTTGATGTCATGAGATTGATATACATGAGCCTTAGGCCTTGAATCCCCCTACAATGCTGTAAATCTACAAAAATGTTAAAAACGTTCAACCGATGATAAATCGTGAGAGAGGAGAAATCAGGAGATGAAGTTGAATAAGAAAGGAGAACTCACCGATGCGATTCCAATGCAATCGATGACGGTTGATTCGGAGAACATATGACAATTCAGGGGATTAGAGAAGATCCGAGGTCGTACGGATGCTCTTGGATGAGATGAATGAAGAAGAAGAATGTTATGCCAATTAGACGTGACCCCGATCCATTTAATGAAAAAAAGAAAGTACATGACATGTTCTTTAAAAGTACACAGTGTGTACTTTCCTTTTCCAGCCTCCACATTAGGCAGTCTCCAGCTCACCAGACATAGCCATGTACTTGACCGTTACACGGCCAGTTCACAATCACCCGCGGAAACCAGGTACATGACATGTACTTAATGTACACGACGTGTACTCATGAAATTTCCAAAAACTCCTCTTTTTCTCAAAAACAACCAGAAAGGAAGATTCATACATGAAAAGAAGATTTGGGTTATTACAGGAATCAAACACACATCAATAAACCACACATCAATATGATAAACAATGTTCTTAGCATGACTTGAAGTATATGTTTTTAGTATATAATTTACATTTTAGTTTAAAAAACAAACATAACACACTAAAAAATAAGAAAACACATTCAATATTTTTTGATACATTAGGATAATAATCCAAAACTAAATTGTGACATGTAGGAATCAACCTCACCTCAATACGATACATGGTTTTTTCAGTATGACTCAAAGTGCATATTTTTAGTTTAAACTTGACATTACTATTAAAAACACACACTAAATATGTAAAACTAATAAAAAAATTTGGATTGTGTTAATAATTAAGGAAAATGATCTATAAATCATATGTGACATGTAGGAATTAGCCAAACCTCCATCCGATACACGGTGTGCCCGATATGACTCAAAAGTGTCCGTTATCTGTTTATAATTGAAAATTTAGTTCAAAAAATGTTTCAATAACTGAAAACTAAGAAAATATTAATGTATTTTCTCAATAATTTAGGAAAAAAATTGATAATTAATTTTTTATGTGTAGGAATTAGTTTCATGTCAAACTAACACATGATGTGATTGGAATGATTCAAATTGCATGTTTTTGAAATTTTATTAAAAAAGACACACGACATAATAAAAACTGATAAAACACATTTGGATTGTTTTGATACTTTAGTAAAATGATCCTTATGTAATTTTTTATGTGTAGGAATCATCTACACAACAATTTGATGTAAAATGTGAACGGTATGACTCCATGTGTGTCCTTTTATTTAAAATTGAAATTTTATTTCAAAAAACACATCACATACTCAAAACCAAGAAAATGAATTTCTATTATTTTTATACTTTAGGAAAATGATCCATAAGTCATTTGTGATGTATAGGAATCCACCACACCTCAATTCGATACATGGTGTGATTGGCATGACTCAGAGTGCCTGTTATCAGTTAAAAATTGACAATTTAGTTCAAAACACATTTCACTCACTAAAAATTGAGTAAAAATGTTTAGATTATATTTATAATTTAGTAAAATTATTAATAAGTTATTTTGGACATATAGGAATCAATATCACATCAAACTGACACAAGATGTGACTGGTATGAATCAAAGTGTGTGTTTTCATTTCAAATTGAAATTTTAGTAAAAATGGCATGTGACATACTCAAAACTAAGAAAATGATTTTTTATTGTCTTGATAATTTAGTAAAATAATCCATAAGTCATTTTTGATGTGTCATAATTAGTCTCACATCAATCTGACACGTGATGTGACCGATATGACTCAAAGTGTTTGCTTTTATTTAAAGTTGACATTTTATTTAAAAACACTGGTAACATACTCAAAACTTATCAAACGCATTTTTATTGTTTTGATACTTTATTAACATTATCCATAATTTAGTTTTTATGTATAGGAATTATCTGCACCTTAATTTAAAACATGGTGTTCTTGGTATGGCTCAAAGTGCTAGTTATCAATTTAAAATTGAAAATTTAGTTGAAAACACATTTCACTGAATGAAAACCAATAAAGTGCACTCATATTGCATCAATACTTTAGTAAAATGATTCATAAGTCATTTTTTATGTGTATGAATTAGTCTCATGTGAAACCGACAAACAATGTGACCTATATGACTCAAAGTGTGTGTTTCTAATTTAAATTGGTAGTTTAGTAAAAAAGACATGTGACATACACAAAATATAGAAAAAGCATTCATATTACCTTGATACTTTAGTAAAATGATCTTTAAGTCATTTTTAATATGTAGGAATTATCTTCACATCAATTCGGCACCCAGTGTGATCAGTATGACTCAAAGTGTGTCCTTTTATTTAAAATCGACATTTTAGTTCCAAGTATATGTCACATAACCAAAACCAAGAAAATGAATTTATATTGTTTTAACACTAGTAAAATAACCCATAAGTAATTTTTGATGTGTATGAATCATACACACCTCAATTCGATACATGGTGTTTCTAGTATGACTCAAAGTATCTATTATCAATTTAAAATTGGCAATTTTGTTCAAAATATGCCACTCACTAAAAATTGAGGAAACATGCTTGGATTATCTTGAAACTTTCAAAAAAAAAAAAAAATTCATAAGTCATTTTTAACATGTAGGAATTATTCACACATCAAAACAACAGAGGATGTGACTGGTATGAATCAAAGTTCATGTTTTCATCCTATATTGACATTTTAGTAAAAATGACACAAAACATACTCAGAATTGAGATAATGCATTCAATTTTTTTTTGATATTTTATGAAAATGAACCTTAAAGTATTTTTTCACATGTAGGAATCAAAAAAACATAAATTTGATGCATGGTGTGACTGGTATGAATCCTAATGTGTCTTTTTATTTAAAAGTGATATTTTAGTTAAAAAATACCACATACTAAAAAATGGGAAAAAAATCAGATTGTTTTGTTAACTTAGGAAAATGACCCATAAGTCATTTTTGATGTGTAGGAATCATCCACACATCAATCTGATACATGATGTGCCCGACAAGACTCAAAGTGTCTGTTATTAATTTAAAATTGACAATTTATTTTGAAACATGTGTCACTTATTAAAAACCAAGGAAACACACTTAAATTTACTTGATATATTAGGAAAATGATTCATAAGTCATTTTTAATGTGTAAAAATCTGTATCATGTCAAACTGACACATGATGTGACCGTTATGACTCAAAGTGAATGCTTTCATTTTAAATTTACATTTTAGTAAAAAATACAAGTGGCATACTCAAAATTGAGAAAAACATTCAGATTGTCTTGATACTGTAGGATAATGATTCATAATTAATTTTTGATGTGTAGGAATTATATTCATAACAATCCGAAACATGGTGTGATCAGTATGACTCCAGGTTTTTATTTTTATTTAAAATTGACATTTTACTAATGTATTGTTTAATATTTATGTTTAATTTATTAATTTATAGTATTACTATCATAAGAATATTTTTCTTATACATGAGGGTAATTTTGATCAATTTGAGGTGGATTATTCTACAATTGATACCATGATTAGGATTCTTCGAGAGGGGGTCGGCTAATAAAGACAAGTAAACCATTTATATTTTTGAATGTTTGTGATAGAACTGCTAATGTAATTGTACAAAACAATGTTTTAAATGTGTATAATATAGTGTTTTTTCATGTATTTGTGATATGATTTTTATTTCAATTAAATTATAAATTTTCCACATATATGTGTATTTTTTATTGCAGTGTACTATAATTTTCTCATCACACTGCACTAGGCCAACCTTTATTAGCATTACTTTTAGCACTGATAAAGGACCCCCCTTTATCAGCACTTTTCTTGTGATAGTTAAGAGTCCCATTTTAACGGTGCTTAGATCAACTTAAATTTTTTAATACTGGTAAAAGATTTATCAATAAATTTTAAAATTCACTTCTATAGCAGTGGGAAACATAGATTCTAACATAAAAAAAAATCTAATGTGGAGGATTAAAAAACCACAGGGAAACTATAATAAAACCCACTAATAATTAGAGAGTAAAAAATCTAAATAAAATCCTGAAACTTGAATTATAATGATATTGTAGAAAACCTATGTGAAAAACCACACCCAATACACCTTCTCCTTTTCTATGATAATTTTATTGTAAAAAACATCACCCCTAAAAGATCAACACCCATACATGCATCATTATTGTGAAACCTCCAATAAACCATTACACAACCCAAATTTCCATTTCTTATTGCTGCCCACACCCAAACACTACCGCTGCCCAGGTATCTACACAATTCACTGCCTTCTTGCTCTCAAAAATTCTAAAAAGGAACTACACTTCCTCTTTTTTATAGGCCTATATAATCCCCACATAAAAAAATATAAGGCCACCCATTTTTAAAAAAAAATATAAAATATCATCATATGAGAAACCAAACAAATATTGAGATTCCTTTTTGATTTTTTTTTTAAAATATTATCTACATATATGAAAATATGACCATGATCTGAGCTGAACCTCACCAATCCACTAATTTAGTCTATTAGGGATATGAATTCCAACAAAATCAATGGATCGTAAACCAGTTGGTTTCCCACCAAACATCAACCTCTATAAAAAATATGATGATTCCCTTTTACATCACTGATAGAAACTTGAAATATCCCTCTACAAAAAATTAAAATACTAAAGTCTTTATCATATTCTTTTCTAAACTACCCCGATGAACAAGAATAAAATGAACAACACCTAGCTCCCCCATAATAGCGATTTCCATATAATCAGAAGTACCTACAAAAAGTAATTTCTCCCTATTATCAATATCATCTGAGTAGTTTGTAACTCTAAACACATCATATCGATATTTTATTTTAATTCCTTTTTCACTAGTGGAACTATCTAAAGAAAAGGAATGAGGTGTAATACCTAAAACACATGACCTGACCTCCTTCATCTTCCAAACATTCATCATCCTTGTTGATGGTACTTTACTCATACACAATGATCGCCTGTGCCACAAATTTGATGAATCCAACTTCAAAACTACATTAATAAATTCACTATACTCCTTTATATAATTATTTTAAAGCATTTCAACCATTCCACTTCACAAATATATCATCGATCCTCAAGACAATTCCCATCTTCCATTTCCAAATAGACTCTTGAACCCATCATTATCAAGAGTACACACAGATAAGAAATCATGGAGTATACCTAGAACATGTCACACATCCTTCAACATTTACGTACAATTTTCATTCATAGTGATAAAAATATCACCAAAACCAATGGAACCAGTTGAATCTCCACTGCCCATATTCAATATACTAAAGTCACATTCTTCCTATGAAGAAAATAATTCTCTCATCAGCGTAATATAATATGAAGCTACTGAATCAATCATCCATTCATTATACAGATATGATCCATGACAATCAATGCTGATTGAAATTAAATCATCCTCACCCTTATAAGACTTATGTTGGTAACATTAGAATTATTTTCATGCCTCTTCCACTATTATTTAAGATTCTTCTTCCAAGATTTACAAAACCTCTACACATGACTCTCCTTACCACAATAGAAGCACTTGACTTTTCCTTTTTCCTTTGATCAACCTCTTTGATTACCACATCCATTTTTCATAGCAATAGTTGAACTATTTCCTGATGATTCACCATCATTAGTATTTCATCGAGTCTTTTTCATTAACAATGATGAAATCATATCATCCAACTTCATAGTGTCTTTCTCGAACAAAAATATGGTGATGTGATTAACATACTAATCTTGTAATGAACCCAATAGAAGTAAGGATTTGTATCATACTATTTAAATAGGTAACATATTAACTTTATCATCGATCTTGACCACCACTGAAGACAAATACATAAGATGTTTGATGAAATCATTCAAATGGCCATCTAAATATCCATCCTATGTCATTCACAAATTATGTAATAATTTTTTCAGATATAAATGATTTGTGAGGGATTTTGATTTACACATGCTTTAAAATTTTCCCAGATCTCCTATGGATATATTAGATTTATTACCTCCCATAGAGTATTATTGGTGAAATACAATGGAATTGTTTTTGTCGATTACTCTTTCATATCCTACCAATCACCATTGGTCATCTTCTCCTGTTTCCCTTATTTTTTCTTCATTGCCTTCATTTTCTTCACATGAACCAAAATATTTTTTACTCATTTCTACCATAGACTAAAATCATTTTTCCTTTTAAATTTTTTGATGTGTGTAAAAATCCCTTGGCATGAATTAACTATATCCCATATGCAAGAAACACATATAACATTCCATTGATACCGATTTTTGGGAAGGAAAGAGATCGGTCTCGGGATACAAACTTGATTGTGACAAAAATATTGTGAGAATATCCAATGAAAACTAAATCGCACAAATAATAGTAGAAAATAAATTGAGATGTATATTTTAACATGGAAAACCCTCTAATGTGGTGGATTAAAAAACCATAGGGAAACTCCACGAAAATCCATTAATAATCAAAGAGTAAAAAATCCAAGTAATAGCCCAAAACTTGAATTACTATGAGAGCATAGAAAACCAGTGTGAAAACCACACCCCAATACACCTCCACCTTTACTCTAATAATCATATCATGAAAAAAATCACCCCTCGGAGATCAAAACCCAAATATACGAGATCATTGTGCCACCTCCAATAAGACATTGCACAACCCAATTTTCTGCTGCTCACTACTACCCACACACAATCACCACTACCACCAACATATTTACAAAAATCACTACCTTCTTTCTCTCATATATGATGAAGTGGAACTGCAATTCCCCATTTTCATAGGCCTATATAAGCCCCATGTAAAAAAATATAAGGCCACTCAATTTTCAAAAAAGAGATAAAATCTTATCATGTGAGAAACCCAAAAAAATATCGGTCTTCCTTTTTCAAAATTTTAAAAAAGATATTATCTTCATATTTGAAAAGATTCCATGATCCGGGATGAACCTCATCACTTGTTGCTGATGTTTTTTTACCTCTCATAGAATGGGATCGACCCTCGTTGAACTTTTGTGGCCTCTCACATGATTATATATGTCCCATAAAGCTATTCCACATTCGTTTATTCAAACTATCCTTTTGATTTGGTCCATCCATGCAAATTTCATGTTGTATTTGCACCTTCTCCATCTTCTACCTCATATACCCATCATTGTTTCTCTCAAAAATTATTTTATCTCATTATGTATAGTTACTTCATTCATATTTGGTTCTTATTGAGATATTTTGACAAGATAAATCCTATTTATTAGTGATATATCAAGGAAGAAGATGGGAAATTGGGGTTTCTCAGGCTTGCTTCTCACTTTGATCCCTGGCGTACCGACCTCCTGCAACTGGTCACTACTAGGAAAAGGAATTTATAGACTTCCAAAAGATATCTCTAAAGGGCTATAGTCACTAATCTGAAACTAAAAAATGGTGACCTCTTTTGACCTCTCATTATTGTTGATAGGATTTTCCATGTGGAAATCATTATAGGCTAGTCTCAAGGAATCTATAGCGACCACCATCTGTCAGTCGCCATAGGGAGAACAATGATGACCTGTAGTGACCACCAAATGGTGGCCCCTATAGGTGCCTTGGGAATGAACTATAGCGACCTCTAAATAGCAGCCTCTATAGGCTGGCTAGATGATACCTATAACAACCTGCTTTTGGTGACTTATATTTTTAATTTTTTAAATAAATAATATTATAACTATAAAATCATAAAAATACCCACGACTCTAACATTAATTAAATTTTTCAAAAATATATAATTTCATAAACTCATAAATAAAATCAAATATTAATTTTTAATTCTTCACATACATCCTCACATATAAATTTAAATCAAATAAATTAAAAATAAAATTTAGGATAGTAAATAAAAAACACCAAAAAACTAATAATTGAAATCCAATAGAACATTTCAATTATAACTTAGTACAATAAATGGTGCAATGTCATTTTTTTTTCAATATTTACCAGTCTTAAATAATTTTTTTAAAATAAAACTACTTATTTGGTCCATCTGAGCACATCCCACATCCGATTGGCATGTCTTATACTTACTACTACACAATAGGCCTTTAACAGTGCTAAAATTGGCCTTTATCAATGAAAAAAAAATCACTGACTACTGAAGCATGATTAAAAGACCAAGGTCTATATCAGTGTTAGAAAATCATTGATAAATGAGTCTTTTATCACTATTAACAAAGTGATAATAAAGGTCCTCATTTACCAACACCTTTATGTATCACTGATAAAGGGACCCCTTATGAGTGCTTTTATAAGTGCTCATAAAGGGGGATATTGTAGTGTGAAGATAAATTTACAGCACACTGCAACACCAAAAACAAAAGATCACAGGTAAAAATATAGATTAAAAATGAAATAAAATTTAAAACAAAAATACAAGAAAAAAGCACTATATTATTGACATTTCAAACATTAATTTATACAATTACATGAGTAAGTACAAATTATCACAAAAATTCAAAAAAATTAATGTTTCGTTGTATTTGGCCCATGCCCCCCACTCATGCTATTACCGAACAAACCACCCCAGCTCAAGAAAAATAATGCACCTATATAAGAAAGAAATTATCATTTTTGTAATAATATAATGAAATAAATAAAATAGAATGTGTTAATTTTAAACTTAACTTTGAGTCATACCAGGAACAATGTGTATTATATTGAGTTGTGGTTGATTCTTGCATGTCACACCATTTATTGTTTTTATTCAAGGATTGTCTCTATAAAAATTAACTAATTAAGTATAAGATAAAAATGATAAGTAAAATAATTAAGTAATATCAGATAGAATGATGAGAAAACAATCTAGGATCATTTTCTTGGTTTTGGCGATGTGATGTGCATTTTAAACTAAAATAAAACTTATATATTGAAAACATGTACTTGGAGTCATACGAGTCACACAATGCATTGGATTGAGGTGTAGATGATTCATACACATCATAAATAACTTATGGATCATTTTCCTAATCTATAAAAATAATAAAAATGTGGTTGGCCAGTTTTGAGTATTCCACTTGTGTTTTTTTTACTAAAATGTCATTTTAAAATGAAAAAACATAATTTGATTCATACTGGTCACACTGTATGTTAGTTTTACATGAGAATGTTTCCTACACATAAAAAATGACTTATGAATCATTGTCTCAAATTATCAAGATATTCCCAGTGCGTTTTCTTGATTTTTAGAGAGTGACACTCTTTGTACTAAAATGACAAATTTAAACTGATAATAGACATTGTGAGTCATATCAGGCACATCATGTATCAGATTTTGGTGAGTTTACTTATTACCTATAAAAAACGACTTATGGATCATTATCTCAAATTATCAAAGTAATCTGAATGCATTTTCTAGGTTTTTAGTATGTTAATTTTTCTTTTTACTAAAATTAATGCCAATTTAAAATAAAAAGACACATTTGGAGTCATACTTATTACACAGTGCATCATATTGAGGTGTGAATGATTCCTACACATCAAAAATTACTTATGGATAATTTTTATAAAGTATCAAAACAATAATAACGTGTTTTCTTATTTTTGAGTATGTCACTTATGTTTTCTACTAAAATGTCATTTTAAACTAGAAACATGAACTTTGAGTCATACTAGTAACATCATGTGTCATTTTAATATGATAATTATTTCTACTTTTCAAAAATTATTTATGAATCATTTCCCTAAATTATAAAGACAATAAGAGTTCTTTTTCTCAGTTTTCACTGAGTGACACTTTTTTTAACTAAAATATCAATTTTAAACTGATAACAGTCACTTTGAGTCATACTTGGAACATAGTGTATTGGATTGAGGTGTGTCTAATTAATACACATAAAAAATTATGCATGAATCATTTTACTAAAGTATAAAAATAATTTGAAATCTCTTGGATAGTTTTGAGTATGTCAGTTGTCTTTTTTACTAAAATTAATGTCAATTTTAAATAGAAAGAAACACTTAGAGTCATACCGATTACATTGTGTGTCATAATGATGTGAAGATGATTCCTAAATGCCAAAAATGACATATAGATTTTTTTTATAAGGTATCATAACAACCCAAATGTGTTAGATTGGTCTTGAGTATGTCACTTGTGTTTTTTACTAAAATGTATTTTTAAACTAGAAACATGCACTTTGAGTATTTCTGGTCACATATTGTGCTAGGTTGAATTGAAACAAAACCTACAAATAAAGAATTTATTATGAATCATTGTAAAAATTATCAAGACAATCTGAGTGTGTTTACTTTATTTTTTACTGAGTGAAACTTTTTGAACAAAAATGTGAATTTTAAAATGATAACAAACACTTTGAGTCATACCAGGCACATAGTGTATTATATTGAGGTGTGGATAATTTCTACACATCAAAAATAACTTATGAATCATTTTACTAAATTATAAAAACATTCTGAATGTTTTTATTGGGTTTTGAGTATGTAACTCGTCCTTTTTACTAAAATTAATGTCAATTTTAAATTAAAAGACACACTTGAAGTCATATATATCACAACGTGAATCAAATTGAAGTGTGTGTGATTCATACACATAAAAAAAAACTTATGAATATTTTTCATAAAGCATCAAAATAATAAGAATGTGTTTTCTCAGTTTTGAGTACGTCACTTGTGTTTTTTACTAAAATGTCATTTTATACTTGAAACATGAACTTTGAGTGATACCAGTCACATCGTGTGTCAATTTTATACAAGACTAATTATTTAATGTAACAAATGACTTATGAATCATATTCATAAATTATCAATATAATCAGAGCATATTTTCCTAGTTTTCAGTGAGGGACACTTTTTGAACTAAAATGTAAATTTTAAACTGATAACAAAAATTTTGAGTCATATCGGGAACATCATGTATCAGATTGAGGTGAGACAAATTCCTACATTTCAGAAATGACATTTGGATATTTTTCCTAAAATATCAAAACAATATGAATGTGTTTTTTTTTATTTTGAGTTTTTCAATTTCCTTTTTAACTTAAATTAATTTCAATTTTAAATAAAAAGACACACTTGGAGTTATAATGGTAACAATATATGTCATATTGAGATGCATATAATTCCTACACATCAAAAATTAATTATGAATCATTTTAATAAAGTATCAAAATAATCCTAATGTGTTTTCTCAATTTTGATTGTCACTTGTGCTTTTTTATTAAAATATCATTTTAAATTAGAAACACACACTTTGAATAATAATGGTCACATCGTGTGTTTGTTTGATATGATACTGATTCCTACACCTCAAAAATGACTTATGAATCATTTTACTAAATTATTAATACAATTCGAGGATTTTTTCTTGGTTTTCTTTGAGTGACACTTTTTGAACTAAAATTTCAATTTTAAAATGATAATAGAAACTTTGAGTCATAATGAGAACATTGTGTATTGGATTGAGGTGTGGATGATTACTAAATATTTCAAATGAATTATGGATCATTTTTATAATGTATCAAAACATCCTGAATGTGTTTTCTCGGGTTTTGAGTATGTTACTTGTCATTTTAACTAAAATTAATGTCAATTTTAAATAAAAATACACACTAGGAGTCATATAAGTCACAACATGTATTATATTTATGTGTTTATTATTCCTACACATAAAAAATTACTTATGTATCATTTTACAACACTATCAAAACAATCCTAAAATGTTTTCTCAGTTTTGAGTCTGTCACTTATGTTTTTTTTACTAAAATGTCATTTCAAATTGGAAACACATACTTTTAGTGATAACAGCCACATCATGTCTCAGTTTGACATGAGACTAATTAATACACATAATAAATGAATTATGAATAATTTTCCTAAATTATGAATACAATCCAAGAACATTTTCTTGGTTTTAATCAAGTGATACTTTTTGAACTAAAATGTAAATTTTAAACTGACAACAGATACATTGAGTCATAGCAGACACATCATGTATCAGATTGAGGTGGAAATAATTCTTACATGTGAAAAATGACTTATATATAATTTTTATAAAGTATAAAAATAATAGGGATGTGATTCATCAGTTTTGAGTATGTCACTTTCCTTTTTTACTATAATTAATGCCAATTTTAAATAAAAAGACACATTTGGAGTCATACCAGTCACACCATGTGTCAGAATGAGGTGAGGACTATTCATACACATCAAAAATGAATTACAGATTATTTTAAAAAATTATAAAAACAATCTGAATGCATTTTCTTAATTTTGAGTATGTCAATTGTCTTTTTTTACTAAAATGTCATTTTAAACTGGAAACACACACTTGGAGTCATACCAGTCACATCGTGTGTTATTTTAACATGAGACTAATTTATACACATAAAAAATGACTTATAAATCATTTTACTAAATTATCAAGACAATCCAAGTGATTATTTTGGTTTTCAATGAGTGAAACTTTTTGAACTGAAATGTCAATTTTAAACTCATAACGAACACTTTGATTCATACTGGGAATATTGTGTATCGAATTGAGGTGAAAATAATTTATAAACATCATAAATGACTTATTTATTGATTTTCTAAATTATAAAAGAAATATGAATTTGTTTTCTTAGTTTTGAGTATGTCAGTTTTCTTTTTTACTAAAATTAATGTCAATTTTAAATAAAAAAACACAATTAGAGTCATATCGGTCACACCATGCATCGTATTGAGGTGAGGATGACTGATACACATATAAAATTTTTTATGGATCATTTTCCTGATGTATTAAAAGAATAAGAATATTTTTTCTTGGTTTTGAGAATGTCACTTTTGTTTGTTACTAAAATGTCATTTTAAACTAGAAACAAGAACTTTGAGTCTTACCAGTCACATTGTGTGTCAGTTTGACATGAGAATGATTCCTACAAATAAAAAATGAATTATGAATCATTTTTAAAAATTATCAGGACAATATGAGTTCATTTTATTGGTTTTCAGTGATTGGAACACATTTTGAACTAAAATATCAATTTTACACTAATAATGAATACTTTGAGTCATATCAGGAACACCGTGTATCAAATTGAGGTGAGGATGATTCATACCTCTCAAAAATGACATATGGATAGTTGTTATAAAGTATCAAAACAACATGAATGTTTTTTATTAGTTTCGAGCATTTCAGTTGTCTTTTTTACAAAAATTAATGTTAATTTTAAATAAAAAGACACATTTGGATCCATATCAGCCACACCATGTGTCATATTGAGGTGAAAATGATTCCTACATGTCATAAACAATTTATGGATCATTTTAATAATGTATAAAAACAATATGAATTCATTTTATTAGTTTTGAGTATGTTAGTTGTCTCTTTTACTTAAATTAATGTCAATTTTAAATAAAAAGACACACTTAGAGTCATACAGGCCACACTATGCATTAGATTGAGGTGAGGATGATTCCTAAACATCCAAAATTACTTTTGGATTGTTTTACTAATTTATCAAAAAAAATATTAATGCATTTTCTTGGTTTTTAGTATATGATGTTCGTTTGGAACTAAAATGTAAATTATTAACTAAAAACATACAGTCTGAGTCATACTGAGCACAATATGTATCAAATTAAGGTATGTCTAATTGGGTATGTGATATTTGTTTTGCTTTAAAATATCTGAAAAATATCTATAAAAGAGATAACATGTTCCATTCTAATGGAAGAGGAAACCTAATGCTGATTCAAACACTTCACACTTTAGGTGGCATGAGGTTTCCTATTCCATCAGAAAGGAACAAGTTCTTGAGCCAGTTACTCATTATAATTATCTAAGTTGTAGCCTAGAAGTCCAATATCTCTTGAACATGATAATATTTGAATAAAACACCCCAACTTGAGCAGAATAATCCATCTGTATAAGGATTTTTTATACTAGTAATACTATAAAGAAATAAATTAAACATAAATATGAAAAAATGTATTCCTAGTCCCATTATTTTAAACTATGATTCCAAACTATAACATTTTATATTCACCCACTATGGATAAATATGAGATATTTTAGAAGCTCAATCCTAATAACATAATATATCTAACCACTTTACAATAACATAACATTCACGTATTACAAAAAATTACCATGAAAACTTTTATCCTTTTGGGTTGGTGTAAAAATCATATATAAATAATTTCCTTCTTATTTTCTTCAAAAAACTAGCATAAAACATTATATATTATTGAATTATACTAAAAATTACTTTAACCTTTTATTTATTCCTCAAAAACATTAACCACTAGTGTAAACCTATTAGAGTTCATTGATTGAACTAAAATAAATAATTACATTTGAGTTTTTAAAGAAAATAATAAAATATATCTTTCCCTTTCATTATCATAGAGAGTACTAGCTCTATGATAACCCATTTAACTTCTTCAATGGAAAAAACTTTAGTGTGACCCATTATGTATTTTCAAAAGGCGATAAACTCCATTATAGATTCTTTAACCCCTTTTTATAGTATTAATAATTAGTATGGACCTTTATATCTTCTAAATGAAACAAAAATCTATAAAATCCATTAAGCATTCCTCAATTTTTCTATAGATAAATATATCATTTTCAATATTCTGGGTGGTGATAAATTCTAACATAATATCATCATTATTTTTTCATCAAAATGGGAACATACCTATTCTCATGTAGTTTTTATTGATAATGATGATGAGTTTTTTATTAATGAGCTTGTGAACATGGATAATTTTACCTAATGAATGTTCAAAATCATATTAATGATGAACTAGTGGACACATTTTTTGATAGTGAGTTGATGAAAAAGTAATTATATGCATAATAAGGATAGGTTAACCACCTCTACTCATGTAATGATTGCGAGATTCTATGTGATATAATGGTGGGATGATTTAATTTCACATCACATGCATTCAAAAGAATTATTCTTATTCAATACATTTCAGAAATGTAAACATGATGTTGTACTTATATGGATTTCACAAGAATTTGTGATATTATATCACACATCTAATTGATGATTGAATAGCCAAAATAATTCCACCACCCACCCAAGTGAAATCACTGTATTATTATTTTATTCTATGATTTACCATCACCCATGATGGAACCCTAGAGATGGAATCAATATAATTTTATTCTAAAATTGATAAAGAAATTAACTTAAAAAGTAGATAAAATGATGTGAAAATTAACTAAATAATTAGTAGGAAGTCACCTCTTCATGATGTTTGTATACATTTTGACACCATGTTTTCTTCTCATTTCAAAACAAATTGATTTACTCCATTATAAATCCCCTTGAGAAACAAATAAAAAATAATATATAAGCATTTTTATACTAATAATTCACACCAAAAATATATTTCTAAGGTCATAGATCATACTAGATAAAAAACATAGCAGGTAATCACCTAAATTTGTTGTCGGAGAACATTCCGACGCCATATAGTCTTCCTACTCATCTCTAAAAAAATTTACTTCTTCTTTTAATTATGAAGGTTGTTAGAAATCTTAATAGTACTATGAAAATATAGATGAACAAATGATTAAGAAATATTTTTAATGAAATTGTAATTCCCTTTAGAAATTACATGTTTGGTGATGCTGGTATTTTTATGGTTTATGATCTCTCTCACAAATTTGAAAAAATAGTATCCCCAATCATTTTCAATATCTTACTTTAGAAATTGAATAAACATTGACCAAAATAAGTAAATTATTTTGATAGTTAAATCTTTCTATATATACCTTAATCTGTTTTCATTTGAATTAATCCACAATATTTTTTATGTTTAGTCGCCGACTTCATGCCTTGAATTAGTCTACATTTAGAAACTACCCTATCATAAAAAAATTATTGTTAAAACACAAACTAAAATGTATAATTTGAAGTTTATCTATAAAATTTTTATTGCAGTGTATTAAAAATTCACAATACACATCACGTGGGTTCAGTTTGTTGGATATCTATGCATTGGATCCAAAAAATAAATATTTGGGGTATCCAGAATGAGTGCGATCAACATCCAGTGCTTCCTAAAAAAACAAACAAGTAATGAAAAAAATAAAAATATATTTTATGTGATTAGATTGTAGATTTTCCCCCTAAAATGTAGGCATCAAAAAGAATAAATATTATTTAATTTTTTTTATAAAACTCATTATATAGCTTATCTTTCTTATTTTTAATTTATTACTTTTCTAAATAAGTTTTTTCTGTAGAAATGATGCTAGGATTAATGAATCCAAATCATGATTTTCATGGTTTTCCCTTTATATAATAGTAATATAAATTCATTTAGAAAATATGAATAGTTATTAACTTTAATGAACATATGAGGTCACTATTTGGATAAAATTATTATGAAAATTTAACTTATGAATGTATTCACAACTGAGACTCCCATCTATTCAAAATTAAGAATCTCATTTATACTCTCAAGACCAGCTATGTCTATAATGAAAGTTACAAATATTTATTCTTCATATGGAGTTTAAGAGAAATTTTTATCTTTAAATGTGGCCATTGCATGAATTTATAATTATAATAAATGTTTATGTGGAATTTTTGGAGAGAAGGTACACCTGAAATGTCCTTTTGATTTTATGGTTGATTCACTATATTATCTTGATTCAACCTTCCATTTTCCTACCAATTTATCCATCTATAATACCATAACTCACTTCAGTATTTTTTTCATCAAGTGTTATAGGTTTTCATAAGAAAAAATTTGTTAAAGACATACCTCATGTATCTTTATAAGATTATAATTGCATGCTATGAATGTTCCAATAACATCATTGACCGTTGTAATATCCGAATCTTCAAGTGGAAAAGGAAACTTCACAGTCGTATCTTGAACTAACTTAATCCTTACTCTCATGTGATATTTTTGGAGTTATTTATTTTTTATCTTGTCTACTAAGATATTATAAACCACACCCCTCACAATAATGTGATGCATGGGAATTGACAAATAAAAATGAAATATAACATTATCCTACCTAATTTTAGTTACATAAAGTTATCGAAAGTTGTTTGATTCACATTTAGAAGAAAGAGTAATGAAAAAATTGATTACCTTGGGTAAGGTATGAGGTTTAGGGGGATGAATTTCCTTAAAGATATAATGTTTATTTGGTTCTTCATGTGCAGATCTCTATTCCACCGCCAGTTCTCTTTGATCCTTTCTCATATGTTGGTCTTCCAAACCAGACCAGACAATAACATCTTGAAAAGAGTCTATTTGTTCCTAAAATACTTTAATCATATTATATGTATCTTATTGTGGGTTTATCTTCTCAAAATATGTGTGAGGAAACACTCCAAAACCTACTCCTCTAATGCAACCATATTGTTTCGACCGCTTCAAAGCTACTTAAAGTAGTTTTTCTTCTAGTATGATCACCACCAATTCTTATTTCTAAAACATATAAAAAAATATAAACATAAATTGATATTTTTATGTAATACTTTTATAAATCATAATTAATTACTATTATTTCATAATTACACATATTTCCCATACTACTTTTGTGTTTTCATAAACTAGTTTACCCTCCTTATTTATGAGAGCCTCCTTCCATAACACATGATGTGGATGGAAGTGGATTCATATTTTGATTCATAAATATGAATATAAAAAAGAAACATATGTTGTTTTATCTCACATAAAAATTTTATTATTGATTTAAAATATATACAAATTTATTCTATAACGAAGCGTTACTCATCCTTTCTTTGAGATAAGGGTACATTGGTTTTGATGAACATTCTTTAATTTTAACACTCTTTTTATATTTAAAAAATTAAATTTTTTGAATCAAATTGGATAGAATAAATAATTTAAAATAATATATTATCGACTAAAATGAACGTAAAATGTTTTCTCATCGCAATTAATGATGAAATAATTCCATGTTTCCTTCTTTATAATGCGTACATAACTAACAGGTGGTTGAGGCTTTACTTTCACCATAACATCCCTAATATGTAACTTGGTAAGAAGAGTTTGGAAGACTCTAATGGATTTTAAAATAGTAATTAAGACATATTTAATATGAAAATATTATAAAATAAACTCACTCTATAAGGGGTAATGAAAATTAAATCAATGTTCCATTAGATTTTTTTTGTAAAATAGAGAAAGAATATTATAACATTACCTTTATATCTTCCCAAAGGGATTCCTTCATTTCAGGTTGGACGTGGTGCCAAAAATCTATATCAATAAGTACATTAATCCTGATTGTGACTCCAACATAACTAATGAACATTGACTTGTTGGGGTTAATAGTTTCTCCATTTTGATTCCAACCAACCTAAAATTTTATACCCTTACTTCTTACCATGATAATTTTATTCAACAATATGATTCTGTGTCATTCTTTTTTTTCATCAACATGCTATTGATCCCCTAATAATTCTATAGTTTTAGAATCAATAGTTTGTTCTTCCCTGGGATTGGTAATATAATCATGTGAAAAATAAATTATCTTCATGAGTAGTTAGACATTCAATTTAGATTATGTTAATATAGAAGAGAAAATATAATTTTACAAGGAAAATCATATTATATTAAAAAACACTTTAAACTTATCATTAAACTATCTTTATTTTTTTTAAAGGTTGAAGGGATTTAGATCCTCTATCAAGAACCCAAATGCCCTCTTTGTGGTCACCTCTAACATACAAGTCATTTTTTACATTAGGAACACCATGAAACGATTGTGATATCCTAATGAAAAGGTCATCCTTCATCGAATTTTCATCCGACCCTATAGTTTTTTAGTCACTAGTAGTAAAATTGACCAATTATTGTTTTTCTATACACGATACATAAAATAATTGCACTACTTGTGATTTAATTATGAATGGCTCATACTTTTCCCCTTCCACACTGAAATCCACTTTCATAAAGCCTATTTCATCAACTTTTATTACACTCCTATTGTCAACCAATTTGAAATGGAAAATTATCACTTGAAATGTTGAATAATCCAACTCATATATTTTTTCAATGATACTAAAATATGGAATATTTTCATAAATTGGATTTCTATCCTTAGAACCAGATATGTGTATCAATTCATCCAAAAGCATAACTCCACTATTTTTCATTATACTGCAGTCATCATGTTCTTTTTTATAGAACGTATAACCATTTATTAAAAAATAGTATGAGATATAACATTTTAATTTAGTCCCCTGGATATCCATAAAAGTTGTTTGGCAATTGAATTCAAATTTTTATATAAGTCCTTATAAATTTGATCTCAGAACCATCCTATAAACTTTTGATTATATGTATTTGATATCCATCCTTCAACCCTTGATGGATTAAAATATATAAGAATTTATTTGTGGGATTAAATGTATGGATCAACATATTCACTATTATGTAAAATGAAAAGGTATTCTTGCTACTTCTATATGATTGTAATTGTAACAACATCTCTTCTGAAAATACCTTCACCCATATGGAATCCGCTATGATGAGACTTTGGGAGATTTATGCTATCAACATTTGATAGGTAATCGGTATAGAATCCAACATATTCTTTGAAAATATATCATTATGTGATACAAAATTTTAACTAACTTCAATTCCTGAAATACCCTTTCAAAATCTTCATATACCATTCAATGGGTTACATCTATATGTAATGAATAGGACTAAATAGTTGAACCTCTCTAACCATGTGAACCATTAGGTGGACCACTATATCAAAGAATTATTTTGGGAATAACATCTCTAATTCACATATTAAGACTACAACATCCTTATTCATGATTGGAAACTTCACCGAGTCTATAAATTTACTACATATGGCTTTGAAAAAGAAGTAGAGTCTGGTTAATGTTTGATATAAATTTTATGGAATAATTCAAGATAAATCAATGGGAATAAAATCTTTCATCCCAACATGATAGTAGCGTGATTTTAGTATATCTAACTTCAAATTATTCATTGAAATGAAATACTTTATATTTGATGAATATACCTATGGAACTTTTACATAATTAAGAAAACTGAAAAATTGTAATTTTTCATGTATGGATAGAGAATAAGATTCTAGAGGAAGAAAAGTATACCCTTTACCCTTTTTCGGTTCCAAATATTCCCTTATCCCAATGTAAATCATGTCCAACCTAGCATTGATTCCATATTTTATTTTTCTAGGAACATTTAGTAACGTTCCAATAACACTATCAAATACATTTTTTTTTCAACATGGAAGACATCAAGAAAATTTTTGGCACAAAAAAATCCCAATATAGTAAATAAAAGCAAATTGATCTCTTTTCGCAACCTAATTTTGTAAGGTTTTTTGAAAATGGTTTACTGAAAACAGTGGCAATTTCTTTTACTTCATCAAATAGTTGATCATCCATTAGTGAAGACGGTGTTGTACCTTGTTCCGTATTCCCATATAATGTTGTTATCTAGGATATACATTTATTTAATCAAGGTAAAAATTTCCAATGTCATAAACATATAGTCTTTGAGAAATTTTTCAACCAAACCGAGTGTGTGCATTCTTCACAGATGGGACATTCCAACATTCCTTTAATGATTTAGCCAGAAAAATTTTTATAAGAAGGAAAGTCATCTATCGTCTCATATAACATGGACCTCAATGTGAATTATTCACTTATATGAGTATTATAAATTGTAACACCTATATACCACATCAATTTCAGATCTTTGATCAATAGATCCAAATAGACATCAATATCATTACTAGGTTGCTTTGTTTCAGATAGATGCAGAGAAAACCTAATGTAATTATGATTCATTAAAAACCATTACAACAAGTTATAATTTACCAACATGATGGGTAATATACTTTGAGCACTACTATGTACACAAAAAGGATTTATTCCATCTATAGATAATGCAAGATGAATTTTTCTGGGATAATTTATAGATTATAGATACTTGTAATTAGTTTTCTTCCACTAAGGAGGATCTACTATATGATGTAGGTTCCTATCCTTAATTCTTGAATCTACATTCCATGTCAATTTCATTTTAGTTTCTTAACATTTTATATAGTATCATAAATGTTGGAATGATAAGAAAGTAACATACAACTTTAAAAGGACTTGATTCATTTTTATTGAATCGATTTATACCACACTTAGGGAATTATATGTGTGATTCATGGTCCTTGGGAAACAATATTCAATTATTTAGAAAAAAATTTCCTTTTTTAGAAATCATTCCCATTGAACGTATAATTCTTTTGGTATCATATATTCAACATGTAAGTTCATTTTATTTTTATAGCATATCATTTAGGATACCAAGTAGTTCTGTAAAGTTGGTGTCTCTCCATCCACTGCCAGCTTTCAAATTATATAACTTCAATACAGCTGACAAAGTTGTGTATTTAGTACAACCAGTATACAATGGTATCTTAGTATATCTATTTAACTTCTTAAACAACTTTTTACAATCATGAAGGTCATATTTAATTTCTATTGTCATTTATTCCATGTAATCTCCATCATCATTTTCAATGGTATTCATATCAAATGTACAATAAACCATACTATTATCCTAATTAGTGTGCACATTCAGTTTTTCCCTATATTTAGTCCAACATTTATAGATCTGGTCTATTCCAAGAAAAATAAAATGTTCTTCTAACTCTTCCAGACTAATTTTTCTTGAATAAAAACAATATGGAAAAAGGATTTGAGAAGGGTCGTATGCATCCTCTATTGTAAACATGATGAACTCTTTAACTCAATATTCGTACTATTTTTTCATATGATTAGAATTTATACATTTTTGATTTATATCCATCCTATTAGGTTCATAAATTATTCATTTTTTACAATAAATAAATACTCATAAGATATTCATTATAAATGGTGAAAGTTATTAATAATTATAATAAGGGGAACCCAAAATTTTATTATTTAAAATAATTTTAATATTATTTGAAGGAAATGGGTAATTAGATTTAAGAAATTAATTAATCCACTATGGTAGGTTTTATCCTATGAATTCATCCAAAATGATCACTGGTACCCAGTAAGGGATGACTACTGCTCAGAGTAGTTCAATAAACATAGGTGTGTGTCCAGAAGAGATGGAGGATGAGTATCAAGAAAAAAAATGAAATAATAACTATTTGATAGATGCATATTTTGAGGACTATAGTTTTATTTTTAAATATAATTGTTCTCTGGCTGGGAGTTAGAGAAGAACCAAACAACATTTGTTAGTTTGTTGCCTAAAATTGAAAAGTTTCTTAAGAACACAATGGTTTGATAGATGAGATAATCATAAAATAATGTTCATAGTGCCCTTACTCTTTTATACCACTTTCACCATTCCAAATGGGTTGAGATACATGATCAAATTGGAAAGAGTATAAAATAACCACTATCCATTGAATAGAAAAATTATTTCCCCAAGACTAAAATATTCCCTCCTAGGGTAAAAAGATAAATGATTTCCTAGTCTCACTTATTTCTATCACTATGGCGAGGCTCTTAGTTGGTATAAAAGGAATAAAACATAGAAATAATATTCCATAGAATTAATGAAATAATAAGTGGTTGAATTCTAAAGTAATTGGGTTTAGGGAAAGATATTAATGGATAATAAATTAATGATATTATGAGTATGAATGTTTTCCAAATTCCATATTGAAACCAACCACTTTACAAAACACTTTGAAAGAGACCAAAACTTTTTAAATTACCACATATTAATTTAAAACTTAAAATATCATCCCAAAACAACTTTTAAAATTTATAAGGTTGTTTTTTTAATTTTTGAAACCCCACTTGAAATCATTTTTTTTAAATTACACATTAAAATCAACCAATTTTTTTAATACACTTAATGGGATACGAACCCCATTTTTTATAAAAAAAATTTAGCATCAAGTGACAAATTTTATAATCATATTCAAAAACCATTAAAAATAAGTTAAAAATTTAAAAATATTTCTATGGAATGATATACACTTTGAAATGTTTAGAACTTTATAGGTTCACTTTGAAATAACTTCATGAGTTTCAAAACACTGGATCCATTTTAGTTCATTTTAATGGAGAAACTCATTTTTTCATTTCAAAACACACTTTATCATTTAAAACCAAGTTTCCTTTTTAAAAATAGAAATTTAAAATATGCATGTACATAGAAATGCTAAGTAGGCCACCACCTAGTCTAAAACAAAGAATCATTATTAAAAATTTCACAAAAATTTTACAAGTTGACATGAATAATTTTTTTTAAATAAAACTGTAGAAAATTAACAATTTAAATCCTAACATGATTTTCCTGGATTACCCGCTAAAATATCAAGGTTCCCATGGGATTATTTTAAAATTAAATCAAGGTGTTATTAATTTATCAATAACCAATTTCATAAAATACCACACAAGAAGCCACAAATCCAAGATTTCACATACCATATAATTTATTCAAGAATCAAAATCAAGAAGTTTTTACAAATATTCATGAAATGGAAAACTATTTTCCAAAAGTTCATGAGGTGTTATAATGAGTCCATCTGTGATATCAAACTTAGGTTTGATTTGAATTTATCTAAGTGTGAGTTGAATTGGAGGTTCTATAGTACCTAGGTTGAGAGAACAATAGTGGATTTGTTTTTTGGAAAGGAACTAATGATGAAGTTACACCATGTTTTGAGTTTATACACTATTGTGGGTGTTTAGAAGATCATGGGATGATTTTAGTTGTTTTAGAATTGTGATAGATCAATGATATAATGCTTCTACAGGTGTAACTGATCATTTTCAGTGAAAATTTAACTAGAGGAGGACTGAATAATGTTTTTTCATGAGATGGGGTGTGGTGAGATTGAAACCAAATTTCCCATATTGTTCAAATTATATATTTATGCTTGGTTTATTGTGTAAAGTCTGTTAAATTTTTTTACTTGTTTTAAAATTATTTAATATTTTAAATTAATGTTTGGAATTGTGTTCTTTAATTATTTACATTATTTCATTTTAATAAGTTCATTATTAGAAATTATATAAGCTCAAAATCATTTTAATATCCATAAAGGAATGTAGCTATCATATGTCTGGTCCAGAGAATTGGATCAACCTAGATTGGAAACCACTATTTGGTCTAGATGTGGTTTACAGTCTAGATGGATTATGTGAAACTATAAAAGTGGGAAACATATCAAAATATTGGTCTTAATTTTCTATATTCCAATTATATTGGGATTATTACCTTGAAATCTATTAGTATGGATCATGCAAGGGAATGATATATTATTTAATAAACAACCTAATATCTTTGCTAACAAATTACCTAGGTTTTGATTTAGAAATTTATTAATGAAATCATAATTTTTCTACAATCTAGATATAATTATTTTTATGTATCACCATATAAGTGTATGATCATTTTTGTTATCTAAATTTCCACTAATTTAATTTCAAAAAGAATTTCTTTAATTTGATGAAACTTATTATTCTGATAATCTTCACCATTAATAGATCTTGAATTCTACCTAATTTCACCATGCTGAATCCAAGGACTCTAACATGGATTAAAACCATAAAAAATTAAATGATCTTTAATTTATCTATGTTTGAAATATGTCATATGAAAAAATTTCAACCAAAGATAGAAAAATAGGTCATTTTTGTAACATTTTGTATTGAAAATTATAAAAAATCACTAACATCTTCTTCATATTCTCCACTTGTTCATAGTGTTGTAATACAACTATGATTTAGTATCACCTATAATAAATTTCAAGTATTAATATATTTTTTTTGAAAAATTAAATTCAAATTTACCTTTATAAATAAAAATAAAATAAAATAAATGAAAAATATTTCAAAAATAAAATAAAGGTAACAAATTTAAAAATTTATTTCACCAGAGACTTATTAAATTGTAATCTATTAAAAAAAATTCCAAAAAAAATCATAACATTTATTTTAAAAGGCTGACCAAAAATAAAAAGCAAATTTTATTTATTTTAATTATATAATTAGGTAATTATTATTTTGAAAATATATAAATAATATATATTATAAAATAACATTAGGAATAATATATTATCTATGAAAATAATATCAATAGTGATAAATATATAAAAATAAGAATACGATTAATACATCACAATGAAAATGAAAATGTCACGTCATATAGTAAATATGAAGTGATATATACTATGAACATGATTAAATGGGGAGATAATTTGATTCTATTTTTTTTCCTAACTATACTCAAAATAAATTTTATTCTTATTCTCCTTATCATATCACTTTAGAATGATCAATATTAGTGAACTCTATGACTAGAGATGATGTAGAAAGTAACATTAGGGAAGTGATGATGTTTTTTGATGAAGTAGTTATAGTACCTAATGATGGTTTAGTTGAAAAATTACCAGAGGAATTGTATATGTGTATATATATATTAAACTATATAATAGAAAATAAACAGGGGATAACTCTAAAAAACACTTATATTATTCTTGTTTTATTCAAATTGAATTATAAACTAACATCCCCTATACAGAAATTATACAATCAACATAATAAAAACTTTCCTAGGATGATCATTTAAATATATATCATCAATACTGCATATTTAAACTCCATAACCCATTTTACCTTCAAAACACCAAGTCAAAATGCAAGAAAACAACATTCATTAATCATACAAACAATAATTTATTAAATTAAACATACCTTAAATGATATAAAAATACTAATAAGAAAATTAAACATACTTTAACTGTCGTGAAAAAAAATTATAAGATCTACAAGACACCCATTCATCAAAAAATAATTCCTCAAATATAACATAAGTTAAATAATCACTCAAGAAAATTGAAGATACCTTATTTGTCCTGTTACTCATTAAATAATCATTCAGTCAAAGATAACACCTATTAAACATACCTTATAAAACCATTTATAAGTAAATCAACATGATTTATAACACCCATTCGTTAAATAATCATATAAGAAAACCAAAAAGCCCAAAACAAAAAATTATCAAATAAAACTGAGCTTGGATGTGTGAAAAAATATTAACTATGATTGAAAACCATGGATAACTATAAAAAATAATAAGTGGTAGAGGATGAAGAAAAATGAGAATTTGATGATGATGGTGGTTATGGTGACCATGATAGTGCTAATAATGGAAAGAGCTATGAGGAAGGTGGTGATAAGAACTGAATCAATGGAGAAGAATGAGAGAGAACAATCATGACTAGAGTCGTGGGAGAAGATAAATATGATTCTTCATGGTTGAAAACACCACAATAACTCAAAACACGGAACCCAAATATGCAATAAATGAGCGAGGTGGAGGAGAAAATAAAATACCTTTGATTCAAGTCATGATTCACCTGAGAGATATAAGAAGAGGAGCACCAACAACAGGGGACTTCTGTGAAATCATGAGTATCACGACTGAATCGGTCACAGTTAGGGTTCTTTTAAATAGGTCAGGTAGAGTTATATTTGTACTTCTAAAATAACACTGATAAAGATACCTTTTATCTATGCTAAATTAATAAGCGTTGATAAAACACACCTTTTATTAGTGTTCTTTTAGTGCTGATAAAGCTCTATATCTATAAGCTCTAAATAGACACTGATAAAAGACATATTTATCAGTGATAAAACTTTAACACTAATAAAGGATTTATAATTATAATTTTTAATTAATTTTAAATATATTTAAAAAGATTTTATATGTTTATAAATGTATTTATATCATTATATATATTTATATAATTATATATATTAAATATATTCATTATTTAAATATATTTATTATAATTTCTATAATTATTTAAATATATGATTATTTATTAATAATTATATAAATATTTTTTAAGACAATTATTTTTTATTTATAATTATAAACATACAATTTTATAAATATAGTAAATATATATTTATAGATATATTTATAAATTAATATATTTGAAAATATATTTATATTTATTTATTTATAATTATAAATAAATTTATATAATTATATATATTTAGAAAATAAATATAAATATAAATATAGTAAATATATTCATTATTGAAATATATTTATTATAATTTTATAATTATAAATATA
Source organism: Viscum album (assembly GCA_963277665.1). NCBI lineage: Eukaryota > Viridiplantae > Streptophyta > Magnoliopsida > Santalales > Viscaceae > Viscum > Viscum album. Next base: position 1,610,911,244 of record OY728140.1, read on the forward strand.
TTTATGTCATTATATATATTTATATAATTATATATATTTAATAAATATTTATAAATATAAATATAAATATAGTAAATATAACCATTATTTAAATATTTTTATTATAATTTCATAATTATTTAAATATATAATTTTATATTTATAATTATATAAATTCTTAAAAAAAATAACATTTATAAATTTATATCATTATATATATTTATACAATTATATATATATATATATATATATATTTAATAAATATATATAAATACAAATATAAATATAAATATAAATACAAATATAAATACAAATATAAATATAAATATGAATATGAATATAAATATAAATATAAATATAAATATAAATATAAATATAAATATAAATATAAATATAAATATAAATATAAATATAAATATAGTAAATATATTCATTGTTTAAATAAATTTATTACAATTTTACAATTTTTTAAATATATATAATTATTTATTTATAATTTTATATTTTTTTAGAAAATAATATTTATTTATTTATATTTATATATTAGCTGTATTGGCGGTACAATTATAATCAAACATACACACCACACACCCTAAGAGCATAACCTAGTCCATATCCCCCTATAGGGATAGTCCAAACTATACCCAAGTCATTATTTATATTATTATATGTTATATATAAAGGTAGAAGTATGCTACCCCAACCTATCACCCCCTGCCATCGGGTAGGGGAACTGCCTCAATGCCAGCATCGGATGATGCTGGCCACACCTGTAGAGATCCAACCACCATCCCATCACAAAACTGCATCCCAACACCGCTTAGGGATCTACCAACCAAACATACTTCACCCCCACCATCGGGTGGGGCAACCACCTTACGCCATTCCTTCCAGGATCACAACATCACCCCACACGCCGACATCTGTCCGGCTGAACCCACCCTATCAGGCAAGTCTCACCACACAATACCATAGGCAACCATCATCATGTGATGCCTACACAACCACATTGTAAGGCTCAGACCTCCCCCCACCGAAGAATCATCAGTCATGTGCACACCATCGGAGGCAACCGTCCCACACAACTTCATAGGGGCACCGTCTGCTGTGATTTTTTCTCTGTGAAGTCCACTAGCCACCACCTGGCCATCCTTCATCGTTGAGGCGAGGATCTGCAATGCTTGTGAGAGTCACAAGCCACAACACAATGTTGGTGTCAACCAACCACCACAACAGAGCCCCAAAAAATAGGGCCAAATAATATGCAGTTGGGAATTGAAACCTAATCGCTCGGATGCACAACAGAGGTGCTGAACCACTCAGTCAGATCTCATGTGTAGATTATTTATTTATAATTATAAATATATAAATTTATAAATATAGTAAATATAAATTTATAAATATATTTATTTTTAAATATTTATTTAAAAATATATTTTTAATATTATTAGTGAACATATAATCTTAAATGTATGAATTTTAAAATTGAGTGAAATTGAATAATTAAAAATTAGCACACTTTAAAAATATTGAAAAAATAGATAATTTTTATTAATTAAATATAAATTATTAAAAATATATATATATATATTGAAATAAATATGAATACATATTGAAAATAATAAAACATAGTAAATAAATGTATATAAATAAATATTAGAAAATGATTAAATTCCAAAAAATAAAAAATAAAAAATAAAAATATTAAAAGTAAATAAATAATACATAACTATAATAATATTAAAAATAAATATATAAAATTTACTGATTAGAAAAATAATATATTAAATGTATCATGTTATAATGAAATTCTAAAATGAACACTAAAATTTGAATAAATTACATAAATATTTGGCATATGTGTTTCTATATAAGATTTCATTAATTACGTAAATATTTGTGTGTGTGCGTTGTATATAAAAATGCATCAATCATGTATATATATGTATGAAATCAATGTAAAACATGTTTGATATATGTTAAATTGAAAAATCAAACAAATTTCAATTATGCCCATTACTTGATGCAATTAGTCTGTATTTTTAATTAATATAAAATTTTAATTATAAACCATTCTTCATTAAATATATTACTTATTTAATGTAAGCATAAATATTTTGTTTTATATAAATCATATTTTTGAAAATATTATATATATTGATATATATATAGATAATAATATATTTCTATATTAAATGTATTAATGAATAATTATGTATAAAAACCATTAAAAATGAATAAGACATTAATATGTTTTTAATTATTAAACTTTATTCATTTTATATATTTATATTTAATATATATTATTTATTACTATTTATAATATATATATATATATATATATATATATATATATTAAAATTATACATTTTTATAAATAATTGTTTCATTAAAATGTTTCTTAATAATTTTGTAATTTATTCAATTTTAATTTTTTTGTTTAATTATTTAAATTTATAGGTTACCCAATAACATGTTTTGGAGGGATGTAGGTTTTTTAGGATCTCTGTGATGATGAAAATAGCATCTAGGGATTCCGTTGATCATGCTTTTTCCTTATTTTCTTAGCTCTTCTCTTCTGCCAGAGAAACCCCCATAGTGAGCAAGCTCAGTTTTAAGGATTGAAATGAAGAATGTGGAATCTTTGGTTCCGAATCATAGATCGAGTGTCCACAAAGATATGAAATCAGATGTCATAAAGAGGTATTTGAAACCTTTCAAGGATTATTTCACTTGAAGAATCCTTCACAAGGGATCCTCAGCTCACATTGAAGTAAATCCAGAAGCATTCTCTAAAATATTGGAAATGGAAAAAAATTACCCGATTGCATGACTTGTCACCCCCAAAGGTGAGGTGCCTTGGAAGCTGGAAGACTTAGTTCACCAAATATTTATTATCTAGGGCTTCTCAGATTTATGTAGCATCTCTATCAATATAGGTTTCTTCTATAGTCTATTCACTTCAGATTAGTCCAAGATTCAGGCATGAAGCACTGGATTGTTGTTCTTAAAGCCATGTCAATTGAATCTCCATGAATAGTCCCTAGAATTTAATGTCTCAAGGTAAAGGTATTATTTCTCCTAGGTTTGGATTCATCTTTATGGACTCAACTAGGTCCTGTGGCACCTAAATATTTTGAATGGCATTACAACAACAATTAGAACCCCAATCCGACTTGTCAGAGAAACTGAGCAGGTGCGGTTTTGGCATTTCACCAGGATTATTGTAGAGATTGATCTTAGTTGTACCATAATTGAATAAGTAACTCTTTTTACCCCTACTAATGAAATTCAAATTGATGTTGAATATGAGAAAAAACTTTTATGTAATGTCTGTATGAATGTTGGTCATATGGTGGATACATGTTGAAGTAATGCTTCATGTAGGAGGTGTTGGATGAAAGGGAATACTTCTAATAAATTTTACCAGAATGTAAAGGGGAAGGCTGCTCTTTCTACAAGGCCTCTACCTCAAGTATATGATGCGCCTGGGAGGTCTAAGAGATTCGATGGGGTTGGTGTACTTGAGAAACTTAATTAACAGAAGTTTGATTTGAAGGATAAGGAGTCGATGCCTTAAGAGATTCCCCCAATTGGAGAGAGAAATAGAGCTTCTAAATCATGGGATGATCTCACCAAGGTGGATGCACCAATGGAGCAGGAAAAAACTGATGGATTGATATTCTCTTAATAGATAGGTTCTTAGTCTGAATTAGCTATGGATCTTATGAATTATGTTTCTCTTAGGGATTCTATTATTGGTAATGTGGAGGATAAAGAGAAGGCTACCTCCCTTTATAATCATGATGAGGGTGAAAGTGAGGTGTATGCCATAGTTGATCAACACTTATGTCTTGAAAAAAAATGTTCAACACTAAGAGCCATAGGGGTAATCAAGAAACTATGTTTTCTTAGGGTATGGGTTCCAAATTTAGGAAATACTCCACCTATGAAAGGTTGGAGCTTCCAAGCTCTGAAATTGTTTTAGAGATGCCTAAAAAAAGCAGTACTCTTGATGGAAAAGGTAAGAAAACCTTAGTGGATGAAGAAGGATTCCTACTGGTTATGCCCTTGAAACCTAAATCACATGATTCCCAATCTCATGTGGATGTTCCATATAGTTTGATCCATTTAAAAGATGATTATAAAGGATGTGAGTCTCTTGGTTTCTCTTTTGCAGGTTGAGCACCCAATTGGCAGGAGAGATGATGACGCTGGGAATGTGGAGTGGTCATACCCACCCTATTTCAATAATCTAATGAAGAACACTTATGTATCATTTGGGAAGGCCTCAAATGAGGAATTATAGAGTGTATTGGAAAGAAACCAAAACATTATACCCCTAGAGGATCAGGAAGGGGAAATTCCCATTATAGGCATTAAGAAGGAAGCATGCGAGTGGTACTTCTCTCAACTTGAAGGAAGATTTTCATTAATGGAATTAAAGGTATTTGAGTTATTATATAGCATTGAAGAAGTTTTTATCCATTAATTTTGAATATGGACTCAAATCGAATCTAAATATGGAATTCCAGGATTTATCTTGGAAATTTAGGATATGAATAATTCTGAAATGCTCACCCGAATCAACATCGGATGAAGAATGTGCAGCCCCTCAAAGGGACAAGACATGGAAGTGAGGACATCACCCAAAAAGAAGAGGATGATATCCTAGGAACCTAGGGTCTCAAAATACTTGAACGATTTTCTCATTTTGTTTGTTTTTTTGTGGGAATGGTATGTTGTATTGGATTGCTTCCCTCTTGCCTTTATTTATTTTTTATTTTTTTTAAATTTTGGGGTCATGGGCTTGGTGTTTCCAAGCACATAACTGAGGTATTTGAGTATTACAATTTATTCAATATATATATATATTAAATATATACTATTTATTAATATTTATAATATATATATATGTATATTAAATTTATTCATTTTTATCAATAATTATTTAATTTAAAAAATATTTAATATTTTTCTTAATTTAATAATTTTTAATTATAATTTGTTTAATTATTTAATTTTACATATATATATATATATAATATACAATTTATTAATATTTATAATATATATATGTATATTGAATTTATTCATTTTTGTCAATAATTATTTAATTAATAAATTTTTTAATATATATATATATATTTAATTTAGTCATGTTTATTTTTAATCTGTTGAATTATTTAATTATATTCAGGACCTTTATCAGTACTAAAAAAGTTTTGATAAAGGCGACCCTTTATCAGTGCTAAAAATAATGCACTGATAAATGGGTTCCCTTTATCATCACTAAAAATAAAGTGCCGATAAAGGGAAAATCTTATCAGTGATAAAAAAATTCCTAATAAAGGTTATCCTTTATTAGTGCTAAGAAAAGAGATGATAAAGGGTAACTTTTATCTACACTCATTTTTAGCTCTGATAAAAGGTACCCTCTATCTATTCTGATAAGGTCCAACACTGTTAAAGGTCTATTTTTTAGTAGTGAGTCATACATGTTAGAAACAATAAAAATATTATTGTATTATGATTCCATGTCATTCATAGGTCATTTCCTCAGGTTTTGACTGTTACATGAATGTTTTAGTTTTTTAAAGCACTTAAAGTGATTTTTTGGTCATATCATGCAAATGACAAGTCTGATTGACATGTGATCAGATCTAACATTTCAGAAATCACTATGTAGTTGTTTTCAAATGATTTCATGAAAATCATAGGTCGTTTTCTAGGTTTTGATCCCCTGAAGTATGTTTTTCGTGGTCGCTAAACCTTTAAAAACTGCTTATTTGGTCCATTCAAGCACACCCTAACTCTTATTGATGTGTCATATGATTTTACATGTCAAAAATAATACAAAGAATATTTTCCTATGATTTCATGTCATTCATAGGTTGTTTTCTTAGTTTTGACCCATAGAAACACATTTTTTAAAGTTATAAAACCATTAAAAACATCATATCCAGTCCATCTGAGCACACCACATGTATGATTTACATGTAATATGCTCATAAACATAATGGATAATAAAAATATGATTATATTATGACTTTATTCCATTCATAGGTTGTTTTCTATGGTTTTAACCATTTAATGCACGTCTTAAAAAAAATAAAAGTGTGTTTCTATTCACCTTAATAAAATGACACATCTGATTGTAACACCACATGCTACAAGATTTTAAAAATCACTCTATGGTTATTATAATATTATTTCATCATAATCATAGGCTGTTTTCTTTGTTTTGACCCTATGACACATGATTTTAAAGGTTGTTAAGCTATAAAAAAATTATATATTCGGTCCATCTGAGCACAACACATGTCCAAAAGATGTTCCTTGTACTTATACACATAAAAAATAATACAAACATGATTTTCCTATGCGTTTACATCATTAATTGGTTGTTGTTGTGGTGTTGACCGTCACACACATGTTTTAGTGTTTTTAAAACCCTAAAATCTTTTTTTCGATCATCTTGAGAAAATGACATGTTCTGGTTGACATGAAATCAAATATAACATTTCAAAAATCACTCTATGGTTATTTTAATATTATTTTATGACATTCATAGGTCGTTTTATTAGTTTGGACCCTATGAAACACATTTTTAAAGGATGCTAGACCATTTAGAACTATTTATTTGGTCCTTCTAAGCACACTACACATCCTATTGACATAATTTCCACTCTTACAAATAAAAAATAATATAAATATTATTTTCCTATGAATTCACATCATTTAGAGGATGTTTTCTTGGTTTTGACCCCCTGATGCATATTTTTAAAGCCACCAGATCATTAAAAACTGTTAAATATGGTCTATTCAAGAACATCACACGTCTGATTGATTTTACCTCTACCAATACACATAAAAATAATAAAAATATCATTTTAATATGATTTAAAATCATTTGGAACTCCTTTTCTCTGGGATTGACTATTACATGCACATTTTAGTGTTTTTAAAACACTAAAAGTGTGTTTTTGGTCATCATAAGAAAATGAAATGTCTGATAAATGGGTTGTTAGATTAATTTTTTTATAAATCAAACTATAGTTATTGTTTAATAATTTCATGAAAATCGGAGGACATTTTTTGGGTTTTGACATTTCTCAACACATGTTTTTACAGGCCACCAAGCCTTTAAAAACTACTTATTTGGTTAGTTTGAGCACACTACATGTCTGATTGATGTGAAATATACTCATAAATGTAAAAAATAATACAAATAATATTTTCCTATGATTTCATTCTATTCAGAGGTCGTTTGCGCCATTTTTGACCATTACAAGCATGTTTTAGTGTTTTTAAATAACAAAAAGTGTGTTTCCAATAGAACTGAGAAAATGAAACACACGATTGACATGTTATATACTCCATAAATTCAAAAATAACTCTAAATTTGTTTTAAAATGATTTTATAATAATCATAAGACATTTTATTAGTTTTGATTCCCCAAACACACGTTTTTAAAGGCATCCAAACCATTAAAAACTGCTTATTCAGTTTAACCAGTCACACCACACATCTGAATGGCATGCTATCTCCTGATACAAATAAAAAAACTAAAACAATTTTCCTATGATTTCATGTCATTCACAGGTTATTTAATAGGGTTTTTACCATCACACACATTTTTTTAAAACACTTAAAGTTCCTTTCTGGCCATCTTGAGAAAAAAAAACACCTAATTGTCATTATATTAGATTTAAAATTATAAAAATCACTCTATGGTTGTTTTTATATGATTTTATATTATTCATATTTAATTTTCTAGGTTTTTACTCCCCCAAAACATGTTTTTAAAGGTCACCAAACCATTAAAAACTGCTTATTTGGTCCATCTGAGAACACCACATGTTTGATTGACATGTCATATCCTCATACACATAAAAAATAATATAAGGATGATTTTAATATGATTTCATGCCATTCAGAAGTTTTTATGTGTTTTTGAATATCACACACATGTTTTAGTGTTTTTAAAACACTAAAAGTTCATTTTTGGTCACCCAAAGAAAACAACACTTCTGATTGGCATTCATCATCATCATGAATTTTTTTTTATTCAAAGGAGAGAAAATACACACAAAGGCCCCAAGGAGCAGGCTGGGATAGACAAGACTTTGGGGGTCTAAAGTAGTGAAGACCAAGGGCGTCTTCCTTACAAATAATCTTACCAGCCAGTTGAAGACTATGAATGTCATGAAAAAATAAGCACTCTAAGTCAGGAAAGTCACATGCTTCTAGGTAATCTGCTGACCTATTTCCCTCTCGCCTGGTATGGGAGGACTTAGTGCCATTTTCTCTGATTCAGGTTCCATATACACAAACATTTTAAAAAAATCTCTATATGTTTTTTATAGTATTTTAGGATAATTGAAGGTATTTTTTTTGACCCCCAGAAACATATTTTTAATGGCCAACAAACCACTAAAAATATCTTATTTGGTCTATCTAAGAATAACATACATCCAATTAACTTTCCATATACTCATAAACTTCAGAAATAATAAAAATACTATTTTTATATGATTTAAAATCACTTAGAGGTTTTTTAATATTATTTTGATCATTACACACACATTTATATATTTTTTAATATAATAAATGTGTGTTTTCGGTCATTCCAAACAAAATAAATGTCTTATTAACATTATATTTAATTAAAAAGTTAAAAAATCACTTTATGGTGGGTTTTCATATGATTTTACGATAATTATAGGTCTTTTCCTTAGTTCGTACCTCTTGATTCACATTTTTAATGGTTTCCAAACCATTAAAAATTGCTTATTCATTTCGTCTGAGCACATATCACATATGATTGATGTGTTTTATACTAATATATGTCATAAATAATAAAAATAAATTTTTTCTATGATTTATCATCATTGGGAAGTCATTTTCTATAGTTGTGACCATCACACACACATTTTAGTGTTTTTAAAACACTAAAAGTGTGTTTCCGATCATCCTATGAAAATGAAATGTCCAAATGACATGTATTCAAATCCAACATTTAAAAAATAACTATATGGTTTTTTTCTTATAATTTTATAGAAATAATAGGTCCTTTTATTGGTTTTAACCCCATAATTCACATTTCTAAAGGCCAAAAAATAGTTAAAATCTATTTATTTGGTTTTCCCATGAAGACCATACATTTGATTGATGTGATATACAATTATACTCTTAAAAAATAATATAAAGACAAACTTTATATGATTTTATTCCATTCAAATATTATTTTCTTTGGTTTCTACTATTACACACATGTTTTAGGGATTTCAAAACCCTTGAAGTGCATTTTTGGAAATATCAAGAAAACAACATGTCTGATTGATATGCTGTCTACTCCAACATTTCCAAAATTAATCTATGGTTGTTTTTATTTTATTTTATAGAAAATTAGGATCATCTATTGATTTTTGATTGTGAAACTATAATACAAGACACATTTTTATTCTTTTTTATAATAATTTATAAATATAAAACACATTTAAATTATTTATCTAAAATGAAATGTTAAATATAAAAATGGTAATATAAAATACCTAATGAATTAATTCCATCCTGATTCAAATCCCACAATAAGTCATGACATTGTAAAAAACTATTATTTTCTCATGGGTTCACACCAGATGGAATGGTCATGAAAAAAATAACTAGCATTGTTTTTTACAGGAATAATAACATGCATATATGTAGAAAGGTAATAAATAAGTTATTATTAAAATGTATCTATGATCATAAAATGATAGCTTGATTAAAAATTTAAAATTACTGGTTGAAATTAATTATGATAACATAAAAAATAGATATGAGTTTTTAATTATCTGTCAAACTTTCATACAGTTCTTAAATTATATAAAATTCATATGAATTTATTATTCTTTATTTTAGAATTAAAATCACTATTATTATATTTTATTCATGCCAAAAATGTAGAGACCCAAATCTTGACATACATAGACATTACATTACTTTTGCGAAGTACTTAATATATAAAAAAAACAGACACCCAAAGACCGTATTAGTTTAGTGTCTTTGGAAAATCGAAACATAATCTTCTAATCATGGTGAAAGATCATCAACATCTCCCATAAGGATCTTACCCTTTTGTTTTCTTACCTAAAACCTTTCTTTATATCTTGGGGAAAAGAAAACATATAAAGGGTGATATCAAATTCTCAGTAAGGGTAATCATGGAGAAAATAAAACAAACCATATACATTTGAACTTAAAAACATGAACATAAAGTTTAAACATCAACATCTTGAGTTGTGAAATAAATCTTGGAAGTACGTAAGGCATAGATTGTAAAGGAACATAAATCATGATAAAATAGCATGGGAATAAAACATGTAATTTTAGAAAACCATTAAACACATGATATGATTTCCATAGTAGCCAAGGCATTGCTGCCAAGACCATCATAGTGGACAAAGTCCATTATTGAACCGGGTTTACCAGCCGTTCCAGCCCTGTATTACTAAAACAGATTTTACTTTCCATTCCAGCCATGTCTATCTCATGAGATATAAATCATTACCCAATGCATTGGAGGGAGATATAGGTCCCACCCATCTCATAATTAAATCATTCTTATGTGTTCCACAAAATAAACATAAATCATTCATCATAACCCAAAGAATAAAATGGGTTTCATAAACATCATCCCATCATAACATAATCCATATAAAACAAATGGATATCATTTCATAATAAGAAAAATCAAAGCATGTAAATAATAGATACATTATACTTTAAACATAAACATACTAAATAATGTCATCTTATATGGAAAATAGTTTTGATAAAACACTTGAAACAAATTCATGAGGAAAATATCCTTTCTTCTTCAAAATCATTTTCTTTTCCCAAAATGACATTAAATTTTAAAAGAAAATGATTTTGTTGAAAATAATCATAAAATATTGTATAGGAATATTTATTAAAATAAGGCATTATGAAACCGTAAAAATCTGTTCATGCTGTATAAGTTAAAAAAGCATTCTTCTCCTACTTTTTCCGGAAAAGTCAAAAAGTACCTTGTATGGTAAAAAAAAAGATTCCTTCCATACCATTTGGTAAAAGTAAAAAAAGGGTGAAAATGACTTTAAACATACATGGAAGAATAGTAAAGAATTTATGAAAACATTTAGAGAAAACATGGATATGGATTATAAACATAACCCTAGTAAATACTTACGAATAAACAATCCCAGATAAGAACGAGATTAGAATAATTATCCCTTACCTTAGGTCCAATTTCTTTCATATGTGTTTGAGACTTCGTTATAGTGGGTTTAAACATATTATTAACTTGTTACAGAAAAATAATAATATTTATGATATCATATATGATTCACTACTTTATATTACCTGTTAATTTGTCAGTTCCATGTTAAAGTAGTGTTTTGAGTAAAATCATTTCATTTATCATACATGTTTTGACTTGTAATTATTCATATGATTACTTATATCATGATTAAATATTTCCAGAATTTAAAAAATTATTTATATATAATATATATTCATCATATAAATATATATAATATATCGATAAATGGAATGAAATACACTGTTGATGGAGACGGTAGGCCGTACGTACGCATGAACGCTGTTCTCCTTTCCTTATTGACTTGAATGGAAGTAAGTAGATGATATATATATATATATAAATAAATCTAGTAGCATTATTCTGTAATATATATCATTATTATTCATTACATATACTATATAATCATTCTTGAATGGTGAACATGGAGAATGAATCTCATCGCGTCGTGGAGACGGTAATCCGTACATACGCATGAGCGATGATATCGTTCCCATAATTATTGAATGGAATTGGAGTGGATGATATAATATATTAGAATTATTATGATGTTATAATAATCATATATAGTTATTATTTCCACCATTATACCCATCCAAGTAAGGTGGTGGTGGAAAAACAGATTACACCACGGTGTGGAGACGGTAAGCCGTACGTACACACGCGTGGTGTTTTTGTTTTTTGTAGGATGGATAGAAGGTGAAATAGGGTTGTTTCATATTTATAATAACATATCAGTATATTAGTGATACTAATGTTATTAATTTATAATGAAACAACTAAATAAGAGTAAGTAGAAGAAGAAAGAAACATGAAAGAATCGGTAGAAGAGATTACCTCTTCCTCGACGTGCCTCTTTTAAACTTATTCTTAGGGCACTAGAGTTGGTCTTTTGAGAAGAACAGAACCTCTATAATATAACTAGAGAGGTTGGTAAGAGTAATTGGTAGTGTTTGACTGAGATTGAAGGCTTAAAAAGGAGTGAAGAGAAGAGGGAGGAGGTTCCCTTTTATAAGAGAGGAAGGGGCACTTTTGGAAACCTCAAAATATTAATTTATAATAAACTCAAACCCCACTTAAGAACCTCCAAAAATGAATCAACTTAGAATATGAGATGATATAGGGTTTTAATATCATAAACCAATAAAATTTAGACATGTTTTTATTCTATTTTAAACCTTATCATTTTGATTTATCTTTATTTAATCTATTTAATTTTATTTGTGGTAATAATATTCTAAATTTTAAATGGTTATAAATACTTACTTATGTGTTGTGAATTTCCCATAATTGAATACTTTATGAAATTTTAGACCATATAAATTTCATTTTTTAATTTTTAAATATTTTTGTGATTTTTAAACAATTTAATAATATGTTATTTTTATAAAATATCAATAGTGTCAATTTTGACACTATTTGTTTATTTGAATTTAAATAAAATCCATACAAAAGACATGTTCGAACCAAAATATTTAATATAACTATAACATGTCATATGTATATATAAAATTATTGGAGCACATTAATTAGTTCATATAATATTTATTTTAATATTTTTAAAACCATTTATTTGATATTTCTCTTAATAAAATAATTTCTACAGCTTTTTTGTATAATTATTTAATATACATATTTTTGAATAAAAATTAAAAATAAAATACTATGATGAAGATAAATCTAATAGATTTCATAAGAATAATTTTAGTCGAATTTATCTTCTAAAACACCCAACCTTTAAAATGATATGTTTATTAAATTATGAAGGTGACAACTTTGACATCATTTAAAATAAAATAATATAAATGTCATAATATATTTTATAAGGATCCAAATGGTCCATAGGTCGACCCTTGGATGCTTAGAGTATATATATATTCGACCAAAAAGTTTTGGTCACGTTTCTGGTCCTTTTGATGGGTATTATTATTTTAATAAAAACTATATTATTGATTTTTCACTAAATAAATAATTTCTGCATCATTAATGTATAAGCAATTAAGATAACTATATATATCTAAAAAAATAAAAATAAATTACCATAATAAATAAAAATATTTTATATTTAAAATGAGTATCTATAATCGAATTTATATTCTATATAACCTTATATTAAAAATAATTTAATTATTAAAGTTTGAGTGAGACATATTTCACTTTCCTTTAAATAAAATAAATTAAAGGTCTTATTCACATACAAGTGGGTTGAAAAAGATACCATTTCGACCCAAGTATATTTTAGGATGAAATATAATCATCCAATTATATTAATACAAGTGTTAGGAAAATTTTATAATATTATGTTTACACTTAATTACCTGATTTACCTTTAACTGTTGTAAATAAAATTTACAGTAGTTACTATTCATAATTCCTAAAAATAAAAAGTATCCTATTAACATAATTTGGACCTAATTATTCCAAATATGGAATAAATTTTTCCAAATTAAAAACACAGAAGTTACAGTATTTAATTTAAAATTAATCCTGCTGTTGAGAAAACAAGTTTTAAAAGTTAAAACATTGCAAAAGATTGAAATGAATTTACCTATGAATTCAATGTTAAATTAATGATAATGACATAAATTATATTAAATGGTAAAAATATATTCTATTTATACTTTAAAACCATTCAATAATATATTTTAACTATATAAATTATTTTGATGAAAAAAGTTGTTTTCAATTAAAATTTAGCGTATTTTTACTATTCATCAAAATAAGAAACTTATCAGAAAAATATCAAAAATATATCCAAAGTAAATTTTTATATCCTGATTCCAATGAAGAGGTTTAATTTTTCAAATTGAACTTATAAACATGTCAAAAACTTGATTTAATGTGGGTACGCCATCAAAAAGCGACAAAAATACATTTTTTGAAAAGTACTTATTTTACCTGAAAATTTATTTTGTTCTCATAACATGTTCTAGAATATGTTTAAGATGAATGATAATGTTATAAAAATAAAAATATGGTTTATACTATTCATAACGGCTAGTTCATAATAATATATCGTTGTTTAGTGAAACTCAGTATTGCGTACACCACACGATATTGCGGAAGGTCTCTCTTGTATGCAACACAAGCCAAAAATAGTGTTTGTATATACTACAAGCTAATATGGTGTTGCGTATAGCACAATATAATCTAGGTGTAGCGTAAAACACAAGACATCAAATAAATTAAAAAGAATATTTCTTATAAAATCCCAGGGTGTTACATTCTACCCCCCTTAAAATGAATTTTTCCCTCGAAATTCTTCGGGGTTATAATGGTTTAATACATTAAAGTTTCTTTCATAGAAACCCACATCATAAAAAGGAATACTAAAACTTAATTTTAAAAAGTAAAGTAAGAAACGTAACCTTTACCCAAATTAACTCATCATTGGGTTTCCACATAGGAGAATATAGGTGAAAATATGGATATGGAAGAGAAATCTAACCATCAACTTCTGATGAAGAGTGGTAGAGGACATGGCTATGTAAAATTCAACAATCACAAAGCCATAAATTTGTGATGATATAAGATATCATCTGATTCATCTGATATGAGGGCACTAGGACAACATTTTTGGTTTTTAAGATCATTTCCCTAATGTTGAAGAATTTTTGAATTAAAAGAAATACTTACTTGATTTTGGTTCAATCTCACCGTTAATCATGACTTGAACAATTTACACTTCATCTCTTTAAAAAATGAAGTTGAATTTTTAATTCGTAAAGTGTTAGTAGTTCATGAGATAGAATGATAGGTCATTCAATCTGTCTCAAACATAAGGTTAGCAAAAGTTATTAAATATACATAAGTCCATTTATGGTGAGATTAATCATATATGGTTTCAAAAATGGACTTATACTTCATCTATCATACCACTTAATAAAATAAAACTAGTTTTTACTAACCAGGGAAGTCCTGCAGGCTAGTGGTATGCAATAAAGGCCTGTTGCACTTCGGTTGTGGGTTCAATTCCCGCATCCTTGTCCGACGTGACGGGTTGTCGCCCGTCCTGCAGGTTGTCTTTTTTCTAAAACTACACTATTATAACATTACAAAAATACTATCAAAAAAAGATTCTAGCCTTAAACAATACTATCTGATGTCCAACATAATCCATTCCAATCTTTAGGCTTATCCAAAATACTTCTGTCCAATCTTATAGTATAAAGAAAAATATTACTAGAGAGGTCATATAACAAGCATGTCAATACAATCATTTATCCCCCATATATCCTAAGATATATCTTATTGATAGCATTCCAAAAATGTGAATACCTTAATAATGTATTCTCTTGAAACATGAATTACCATAGAACCTTAGTGATAACATGAATGCTGTCAAAAGGTAACTCTTTCCACATACCAAAATCCCAAAAATTCTATATACTCAAACCATGGTATCACTTTGTCCTTATATCAGTCACGATCTCATTAATACTATTAAACATATTATTTTATCTTTATCCCTTCATTATGCGCATATCATCTACTTTCCAAAAAACATTTCAATCACTTTTCATGGTTACCGGTACCATTCAATATATACTTTCAAATACTCAATGAAAAACAATAGTGTAACAATCCTTAGATTTTTCTTTATTCCATAGTACCATACATTATTCTTGATAAACATGCAATCATTCCACTACCTTCTTAAACCATTAACTGAGCTTCATCATTTTATTCCTCAACACTTCTTTCATCTCATATATCATCTGTAGTCTCTTCATCATCATCAACATAAATACTACCCATATGACCATGCTGATTCTATTCATGAGATTTTCCCTTAGGGAATTGGTTTGTATAATTCCCATAAATTCCACATTTAAAACATTTAACCTTTGTTGATGTCTTAGAAATACCATTATCCTTGTCCATTGTGTTAACTGAACCTTTTCCTTTGAAATTACTAGCTTTGTGTCCTTCTTTTCCACACCCAAAGCATCTTCCAGTTCCTTTGAAACATTATACTTGACGCCTCTTTCCACATGATTTACATGAGGTAAATTGAACTTTCTTTCGTCTAGGATCATCATGAAACTCCATCTTTCTCTTATTAGCCGAGTCGGGAAACTTACCAAAGTTGATATTATTGATCATATTATGAGATTTCTAATTAGGAATAATAACAATGTTTCGCCTTACAAATCTCATTTAATTTGGTTGCTTAGGAAGAATATCATTCCATTGTCCATCATATTCTCTATTAACATGAATCTTCCTATTTCCAACCATTTTCTAAAACCCAAAAAGAATAGTGTGAGAGGCAAAATCATACTAGGAAAACAACAAAATCAAGGGGTATTACTTTCAATCTCTAAAATATTAGGTTTAATCCTAGGTTATTCATGATCATTACCATAATTCTAGTATTGTAACATATACTTTATACTTAACCTTATGGACTTACCTAGACATACATTAGAAATATCTCTAGGAATCTCACTAAAGTTTTCACATCCTAGTTTCCAAAGGTTAACTAAAACTTTTCTCTAATACCAACTGTAGAGACCCAAATATTGATGTACATAGACATTACATTACTTTTGAGGAATACTCAATACATAAAAAAAATAGACACCCAAATATCATATTAGTTTAGTGTCTTTGGAAACTCGGAACATAATCTTCTAATCATGGTAAAAGATCATCAACATCTCCCATAAAGATCTTCCCCTTTTTTTTTCTTACCTAAAACCTTTCTTTATATCCTGGGGAAAATAAAACATATAAAGGGTGAGATCAAATTCTCAGTAAGGGTAATAATGGAGAAAATAAAACAAACCATATACATTTGAACTTAAAAACATGAACATAAAGTTTAAACATCAACATCTTGAGTTGTGAAATAAATATTGGCAGTACGTAAGGAATAGATCATAAAGGAACATAAATCATGATAAAATAGAATGAGAATAAAACTTGTAATTGTGGAAAACCATTAAACACATGATATGATTTCCATAGTAGCCAAGGCATTGCTTCTAAGACCATCATAGTGGACAAAGTCTATTACTGAATCAGGTTTACCAGTCGTTCTAACCCTGTATTACTGAACCAGATTTTACTTGTCGTTCCAGCCTTGTCTATCTCATGAGATATAAATCATTAACCAATTCATTGGAGGGAGATATAGGTCCCAACCATCTCATAATGAAATCATTCTTATGTGTGACACAAAATAAACATAAACCATTCATCATAACCCAAAGAATAAAATGGGTTTCATAAACATCATCCCATCATAACATAATCAATATAAAACAAATGGATATCATTTCATCATAAGAAAAATCAAATCCTGTAAATAATAAATACATTATACTTGAAACATAAATATACTAAATAATTTCATCTTAGATGGAAAATAGTTTTGATAAAACACTTGAAATGAATTCTTGAGGAAAATATCATTTCTTCTTCAAAATCATTTTCTTTTCTCAAAATGCTATTCAATTTAAAAAAAAAGGATTTTGTTGAAAATAATCATGAAATTTTGTACAGGAAGCTTCATGAAAATAAGGAATTATGAAACCGTAAAAATCCATTCATTCCTTATAAGTTAAAAAAACATTCTTCTCGTACTTTTGTCAGAAAAGTCAAAAAGTACCTCGTATAGTAAACGAAAGAAAGATTCCTTCCATACCATGTGTTAAAAGTAAAAAAGGGTGAAAATTAATTTAAAAATACATGTAATAATCGTAAACATTTTATAAAAACATTTATAGAAAACATGGATATGGATTATAAACATAACCCCAATAAATACTTACGAATAAACAATCCCAGATAAGAATGAGATTGGAATAATTATCCCTTACCTTAGTTCTAATTTCTTTCGTATGTGTCTGAGAATTCTATATAGTGGGTTTAAACATATTATTAACTTGTTACATAACCATAATAATATTTATGATATCATATATGATTCACGACTTTATATTACCCGTTCATTTGTCAATTCCATGTTAAAGCAGTGTTTTGGGTAAAATCATTTCATTTATGGTACGTGTTTTGACTTGTAATTATTCATATGATTACTTAGATCATGATTACATATTTCCAGAATGTAAAACATGATTTATATATAATATATATTCAGCATATAAATATATATAAGAGATCGATAAATGGAATGAAATACACCGTTCATGGAGACGGTAGGCCGTACGTACGCATGAACGTTGTTCTCCTTTCCTTATTGACTTGAATGGAAGTAAGTAGATGAAACACACACATATATACATACATAAATCCAGTAGCATTATTCTGTCATATATCTAATTATTATTCATTATATATACTTTATAATCATTCTTGAATGGTGAACATGGAGAATGAATCTCATCGCGTCGTGGAGACGGTAATCTGTACGTATGCACGAGCGATGATATCGTTCCCATAATTATTGAATAGAATTGGAGTGGATGATATAATATCTTATAATCATTATGATGTTATAATAATAATATATAGTTATTATTTCCACTGTTATACCCATCCAAGTAAGGTGGTGGTGGAAACTTCCTCTTAGGGCACTAGAGTAGTCTTTTGAGAAGACCAGAACCTCTATAATATAATTATAGAGGTTTGGAAGTGGAATTTTTAGGGTTTTTCCGAGATTTAAGGCTTAAAATGGTGTGAAGAGAAGAGGGAGGAGGTTCCATTTTATAAGAGAGGAGAGATGCACTTTTGGAAACCTCAAAATATTAATTTATAATAAACTCAAACCCCACTTAAAAACCTCCAAAAATGACTCAAATTAAAATATGAGATGATATGGGGTTGTAATATCATCAACCAATAAAATATATATTTGTTTTGATTCTATTTTAAACCTTATCATTTTGATTTATCCTTATTTAATCTATTTAATTTTATTTGTGGTAATAATATTCTAAATTTTAAATGATTATAAATACTTACTTATGTGTTTTTAATTTCACATAATTGGATAATTTATTACATTTTAGACCATATAAATTTCAATTTTTAATTTTTAAATATTTTTGTAGTTTTTAAACAATTTAATAATATGTTATTTTTATAAAATATCAATAGTGTCAATTTTGACACTATTTGTTTATTTGAATTTAAATAAAATCCACATAGAAGATATGTTTGAAAAAAAATATTTAATAGATTCCAAACATGTAATATGTATCTATAAAATTCGTTTAGGACATTAATTAGTTCATATAATATTTATTTTAATATTTTTAAAACCATTTATTTGATATTTATTTTAATAAAATAATTACTACAACATTTTTGTATAATTATTTAATATACATATTTATTGCATAAAAATTAAAAATAAAATACTATGATGAAGATAAATCTGATATATTTCATAAGAATAATTTTAGTCGAATTTATCTTCTAAAACACCCAACCTTTAAAATGATATGTTTATTAAATTATGAAGGTGACAACTTTGACATCATTTAAAAATAAAATAATATAAATGCCATAATCTGTTTTATAAGGCTCTAAATGGTCCACAGGTCGACCCTTGGATGATTAGGGTATAGATATACTCTACCAAAAAGGTTTGGTCACGTTTTTGGGCCTTTTTATGGGTATTATTATTTTAATAATAACTATATTATTGATTTTTCACTAATTAAATAATTTCTACATCATTAATGTATAAGAAATTAAGGTAATTATATATTTCTTAAAAAATAAAAATAAATTACCATAATAAAGAAAAATATTTTAGATTTAAAATTAGTATTTATAATCAAATTTATATTCTATATAAACTTATATTAAAAATAATTTAATTATTAAAGTTTGAGTGAGACATATTTCACTTTCTTTTAAATAAAATAAATTAAAGGTCTTAATCACAAAAAAGTGGGTTCCAAAAGATACCATTTCGACCCAAGTATATTTTAGGAAGAAATATAATCATCCAATTATATTAATACAAGTGTTAGGGAAATTTTATAATATTATTTTTACACTTAATTACCTGATTTACCTTTAACTGTTGTAAATAAAATTTACCGTAGTTAATATTCATAATGCCTAAAAATAAAAAGTAGCCTATTAACATAATTTGGACCTAATGATTCCAAATATGGAATCCATTTTTCCAAATTAAAAACACATAAGTTTCAGTATTTAATTTAAAATTAATCCCACTGTTGAGAAAAGGGGGTTTTAAAAGTTAAAACATTGCAAAAGATTGAAATGATTTTTCCTATGAATTCAATGTAAAATTAATGATAATGAAATAAATTATATTAAATGGTAAAAATATATTCTATTTATACTTTAGAACCATTCAATAATATATTTTAACCATATAAATTATTTTTATAAAAAAAGTTGTTTTCAATTAAATTATTTTTACTATTCGTCAAAATAAGAAACTTATCAGAAAAATATCAAAAATTTATCCAAAGTAAATTTTTATATTATGATTCCAAGTAAGAGGTTTATTTTGTCAAATTGAACTTATAAACATTTCAAAAACTAGATTTAATGTGGGTGCACCATCAAAAGGAGAAAAAACTAAATTTAAAAAAATACTTATTTTACCCGAAAAATTTATTTTGTTCTCATACCATGTTCTAGAATATGTGTAAGATGAATGATAATGTTATAAAATTAAAAATGTGGTTAATACTATTCATAATGACTAGTTCATAATAATATATCATTGTTTAGTGAAACTCGGTATTGCGTACAACACACGCTATTGCGGAAGGTCGCTCTTGTGTGCAACACAAGCCAAGAATAGTGTTTGCATATACTACAAGCTAATACGGTGTTGCGTATAGTGAAAGATAATCTTGGTGTAGCGTACAACACAAGACATCAAAGAAATTAAAAAGAATATTTCAAATAAAATCTTAGGGTGTTACAAAAAATGATGTTAAAAATGTTTTTTTATCTTGGAATATAGATACTTGGTTGTGAAGAAGAAATATATCATTCATGTTCTAGATTTCATCAAGTTTGGTTTAATGTTATTATATCCCATCAAATGATAATTTTATCGAATAAATTCAGGGAAATAATACCAACCATTCATAACCATACAAAAATCCATACACCTCATGAAAATTAATAAATGATATTTACCACATAGGTTTAATAAAGGTTACCCCAATCCTTCAAAAAAATACTCTAGAAGACACATAAAATAAAATTTCAGCAAAGATAAGTATAAATTTATTGTTTAAAATAAATAAATCTTGCTATAAAGTTTACAAAACATACTTATAAAACATAAATAATGCATACAAAAAACAAAATTTGTTTCAATACAGTTAACCATTACAGTATAGGTAAAAATACACCGCAATTTCTTCCAATACCTAGACTTCATTAAGGTACAATCTTGTAAATATATTTATAGATAAATTTCATGAAGCTAGTATTAATAAAAAACCTAAGTAAAAATTAAAAGTTAGACTCGAGTGAAGGAAAATTACTTTTACCAATAATCAAAGTCCTAAGTTAATAGATAGTTCCCAAATAGTGGAATAACCAAGAAAAATAACATTAGTAGTACATTACCTTAAATATGTAATAATCTTCCAAATGAAAAAATGGTGAGGGTAGTAGGTTGACCATGATACAAGACATAGGAGGAGTGGTGATCGGTCCATCAGGGTTGATAGATAATGGCAGTCCATGGATGTGACCAATCAAAAATTAGTATATGATTACCAAAAATACAATGACCTTAGTGAAAATCTTAATAATATAAATAATGATATAATGATCATGATAAATAAAAATTGGAAAAAATCAAGCACTGAAATAAAAAACTTATATTGCAATATTTCCATTGAAAACCTAAATAATCTTACTTTAGAAAATTTTTATTCTAAAAGAATTTACCTATGGAATTGGAAATCTATAGTCATTATAATGTCCTCTAGGTGTCTATAAATTCCATGTTCTTGACCTTCATTAATATTTGTGCAAAAACATTCTATTTTTTACGAAACATAACAAAATTCTTGGAATATTTGAAATGAAAATTCCAATACTAGCTCAAATAATTCCAATACTAAAATACATAATAAGTATAAATATTCATTTTTTACACCCATTAAAACATAAATGAAGTGAAATTATGTTTTCAAAGTGGATATTTTTTTATTGTTTTTGTGTTTCTATTTGTGTGAAAGGTAATGAAAACTTAGGTAACAAACCACCAGAAATGTATCAACCCGAGTAGTCAAATCTACACGAGTCATTACCCAACATTTTTTATGATATTATTCATATAATTATTGACAATAATTATATAAATGATCATATTAATATAAAAAATAGATATTTTTGAATTAATAATGAATGTTATAAAGTAAAAAAGTAAATATTAATAGAAATAGAAACCACATTTTTCTTGAAGATGTTTCAAAAGGAGAAAAACCAGTAATGTATACATTAGAAGTTGAATATTTATAAAAATGAAGATGTTATAGGGAAAAATTAGCATGGAAAGTTTATGTCCTTCATGTGATCCACTATTTATAATAATGAATATGTAGGTTCTAGGTGTAGTGGAAGCATGTTAATGGCATTACCAACTCAACTTTTAGTCTTAATTTATGTGTAATATTTGCAACACCTAACAAAAACATCATGTCCAATGAAAACCATAGATTAATTTACTATATTAAAATATAAAAACTAATGGAGGAGGATATTCACATGAAATTTATAATTAATTTATGAGCAGATATAGGATGAAATTCACTTGTAATTATATCTTCATTGACAATTTGGTTGATTAGATTGCATCATACCATCATTTCATTACAAGATCCAAGTGTAGAATCTCTTTAGTAGCAATCCACACATTCACCATAATCATTAAACATAACTATATTTATATATGTTGTAAAGACCAATCCTAATTGCTTGTGTTTTTCATGGTTGATCGCAACAAAATTCTTCTTAAGTAGGAATAACTCTTTATGTTCACTCAAAATATTGATAGAGGAGGAAGAGAATGCATTCTATATCTATTAATCTCTCTCTAGGGATTAATATAATATCTCTTTATTTTTTTCATGATTAGAGTGAATATGGAAAGTGTTATAAACAAGTATTTATTATGGTAGGTTTTGGGTTGAAAAATCATACAAAATCCCCTTTACAAATTTATAATTCTTAATTGATCCCATGGACATTAATGATAATAATATTATTAATCACTTGAATTTTCAATAATTTAAGAATACTAATAAATATATTTTATACCATTTATAATCAGACCAGTAATCTTGATCCACTTTCCCTCATCAACGTTTAATGATCCTTAAATAATGAGTTACTTATTTAATAAATAAACACCATTTCATTATTCATCGATAAATATAATAAATATAATATTTTACAAAACTTGAAAATAAATAATAATAATTATTTAACTCACTTATTATTTTGAATAACTTGTGATTATATCATAATGATCAACCAATACTAAATAAATATTATTTATTATAACTTATTTAATTCAATACTTAAATTTAACTGCAATTGTAGATAGACTTAGTGTGTGACCCACTAGGCCTCTTTCATAGTGGTATTAGACATAACTGCCTAAATTATAATGTTAACATCTTGCAACATGTGAAGGAACCCATTGAGAAATAAGTTAACATCGTAATGATATACAGATTCTTACGAACTCTTTCCATGTAATATAATCCCTTCATTGTGATATTTAAAATCAAGAAATTTGTATACCAATGTTATCAACCAATATGCTCAATTTCTCTTTCATTGAATTTTTGGAAATCAACTCTCCCACCAAACACCATGGACATGGTTTTATGTAGAAATTTCCATTACCATCAAAAGGTAAAATATATCATCATCTATCAAGGGATATAATGTATGAATCTTTTCTCACATTATCTATTAATGCAATATCACTCATGACACACCCAAAATATCTCACCTCACTATGAGAACATGTCATGAAAATTTTCATCAATACATAAAGGCATGATAGTCATAATATCCATTAATGATAATCCTAAATTGTAAGGATCAATACATATGCCCACAAATAGGAACATCCAATGATACATGAAATGTGGATTTCCTATTGACGGTTCTATTCTCATAACCACCTATCTTAAAGATTACCAAGGGTGAGCACCATGAGATGGTGTCTCAATTTCATAGGAGACTTTTAACCTGAATAGAATGTAAAATCTATGTCCTATTAGACAATACCATTTGGATATAGAACTATATTCAAGAATACTGTTGTGACATTTCTATGTTATCAATATATTAGGAAAATACTATAACCTTTTAGTGAAACATATATTCTTAAGACATTATCACATAAAAATTTCATGAAAAGGAATAATAACGTTGTGATAAGAAACTTCTTTAATAATGAAAACATGTAATAAAGTACAAAGAAAGTTGGTTCTAGTGTACATACTCCAATATACCCCCACTTTAACTAGAGCTAATTGATAACAACTTTTATTCCTCTAGATATCACATGATAATCATGCCTCTATTGAGGTAAAGCCTTTATCATGGGGTCCACTACATTTTCTTCCATGGTTACTCTTGTCACTACAACATCACTTTTTTTTAGAAAAATCCATTAGGAGAAAAAACTTATGATGTATGTTCTTTATCCTTTGGTGTGACCTTGTATCTTTAGAGAGATCCACCATTGTAGTGTTATCATAATAAACTGTGATAGGGAATTGAATTCTAGGTAAAAAATCAAGATCTTGAAAAAATTTCAAATCCAAAATGCTTGCTTACCTGCATAAAAAGCCACAATATACTTGGAATCTATTATATAATCGGTGAAAACTATATGATTTGAACTTCTCCAGCTCACAACTCCTCCGTTAAGACAAAATACATGTCATAACTATGAATTTATATGATTATGATCTATTGAAAAGCTATCATATATATAACCCATGATTATTATCTCTTCATCTCCTCCATATGACCAAAACATCTCCTTAGTTTGCCTCAGATACTTATAGATAGACTTAACAGTAGTCCAATTCTATTCACCTAGATATACTTGATATATTCCTTTTATGCTTAAATAATAGGAAACATCATGGCTTGTACATAACATATCTTACATGATAGATCCTATCATATAAGTGCATGAGATCTTACTCATTATCAGTCTTTCCACTTATGTCCAAGGACACATTTCCTTAGAAATATATATACCATGCAACACTATAACCAATACCCTCTTAGATTGTTACATACTGAACCTCATTAGTATATGGTCTATGTATGGAATTTGAGTTATCCCAAGAAACCTCCTGAATTTATTACACATGATGCTGAACCCTAGAATATAAGATACTACACCTAAGTCCTTCATTAAGAGGAACTTTATCAACCATTCCATAACCTCTTACAAGGATGGTATATTTTTCCCTACTAGTAATATGTCATCAACATATACTTCTATGAAAAAAACTGCACTCCCACTAAACCTCTTGTAAACATATAGTTCACATTTAGTATTAATGAAATAAAATTATTTTTTGGCTTCATCAAACCAAATGTTCCATGACTTGGATTCTTTCATTAATCCATAAATTTATCTATGTAACTTTCATACCTTTTTTGAATTTCCTTGAGTCACAAAAACTTGTGGTTGTGTCAAATACACATCCTCTTGAAGGTTATTATTAATGAATGTATTTTTGACATCCATTTAACAAATATCATAGTCATGGAAAGTTGTTATGGAAAAAAATTATGATGGATTTAAAAATGGAAACTAGAGAAAAGGTTTTATCATAGTCAGTGCCTTGATGTTTTTTAAACCCTTCAGCCACAAGCTTTGATTTATAGGTATTTAATTTTCCTTTTATGTATAGTTTTATATTGAATACCCACTTACACCCAAAAGTTTTTTCATCAACCAAAGGATTGATCAGAACCTATGTTTAGTTTTGATACATGTAATCTATCCTAGAATTCATTGATTCCTTCCATCTTCTAGCTTTTGAGATCCATGCTTCCTCATTGCAGGAGAGTGGATCATTAGTGTCAACTAGTAATTAGTCACTATCATTAATGATTACAAAACCATATCTCCCTTTTTATCTTACCTCTCAAGTTATTTTATATAGTCCTTGTGTTTTAGGAAAAACTTATTCCATGGGGGCCTATGGAAAAAATTCCTATACCACCTATCATGTATCTTGAGTTGTCACGACCCATCCCCCGGGGCCCGTTCCATGACTACCCCAAGCCCGCCTTCCATAGGCCAGGGGCTGGCGACTAGCACCAAAGGCGTAATTCCCTAAAACTAAAAAGGAATTGCCTTTATGACCTATAAACGCACACATCTAGATACAAAACACTAGGTAAGCTATATAACAAAAGAGTGCTGAAAATTAAAGGGGTCAGAAATACAAGCCCAACTGTAAAGTACAAGGAACTGGAAGTACAAGTGTTCCCCTCTAGAATTGGGGATGATCTCATTGATTTAAGATTAAAACATTCCAAGCGGTATCTAACGGGTTTGTTCATAGAATCAGAAACATCCAATGATTCTATATCCATTTGAACCTACTTTCCAAAGGTAGGCGCTCATTAGTTATGGACTGATGAGGCTTAGGAATTTGCATTGGTCGAGAGGATGGGAGGTCAGACTCATCACACCTTTTTTAGGGGAATTATTGTCTACTATAGGACTCTCTTTATAGATTTAATTTATGTTTGTGAATCCTTATTACATTTCCAAGTTTAAATGAGATTTCCTTTAGATATGACAATCAATGATTGATATGTAGGAAATTTAGAGAATCTTTTATATGTATTCGAGGTTATTCATCGATAGAGAATCATCTATATTTGTTAGAGATTCTTAGTCAATGGTATCCTTTGATACATAAAAGTCTCTTGGTCATTATGATGACCATACTGGTTTTAAAGACACCCAGTGGGGCACTTGAAGTTTATTGTCATTCAGAAGGGCATTGATTATTTCAGAGTTGGGATCGTACCCGCAGATGGGATACCACATATCCTTTGTTTTGGAAAAGGAATCAGAACCCATGTAGTTCGAGTAAGGGAATATGATGTTTATGATTTATGGCTCAAAGAAAGATGTCATAATTACTTTTACACTCTAAGCTCACGTGAGTCATGATCGGTGTGAGAAACAAGAGGTATTGGTAAAACCAGACAGTCATGCCATGAAAGATGCAATCATAAGAAATGATGTGGGGCCTATGTATGTATAACTGCCCAAATAGATGAAGATTAGGATTTACTTCAGGGAAAAAATCCAGGAACAGGGTCCATAAAGGTATATGTACTTTATGGAGATTTGGATACTCTAATTTGAGGCTTACTCCTGAAAAGGAGGCCCAAATTAGAAGGGGACTTATGATTGGGTTTTACTCCTGAGAAGGAGATCGAGATCAAAAGTAAATTAGGATTGGTTAAGAGAAAATTAAGGGACTTGGGGCTTACTCCTAAGGAGGATGACCATATTTGAGACTAGGGCTTACTCTTGAAAAGGAGGCCCAGGTTAATGAGGACTTGGGGCTTACTACTAAGGAGGATGCCCAAATTTGAGAATTTTAAGATTGGGTCTTACTCCTGAAAAGGATGCCCAGATTAGGGGACTTGGGGCTTACTCCTAAGGAGGATGCCCATAATTGAGAATTAAGACTGGGGCTTATTCCTGAAAATGAGGCCCAGGCTAAGGGGTTCTATCATCTTTAAAGGATGAGGTTGAATGAATGAAATCTCAATCTTTAGTGACAAAAAGATGTGTAAATCACTAGGTTTTGAGAAATGTTCCACAAAGTTCCTTTTAGATAAGGAATCCAAATCAAGAAATCATTCCATAAATGGATTTTAAGAGTGTCTTGAAGACTGAATCTTGAATAGGAGAGGTGGAACTACATAAGAGGGGTTAAATGGGAAAGAAAGGCACCCAAAAGGTAGGGGCGCGCAAGTCCTGGTAGGCGTGCAAGTACTGCGTGGGCGCGCAAGTCCTGGTCGTGCAGGTATACCTACGCGACACATGGGTACTTGCGCGTTTGTAAACCAGAATGGTAATACTTGGGAGACCCTTGACCAATGCCTTTAGAATTATCCTGAGGTACTTCCAGAAGAGAGGCACGCAAGTTTTGGTGAGGAAGTAGGGCGGCGCGCAAGTATGTTCATTTCCCTTAAGGGTAAAACACCTTATGCACGCAAGTGTTAGTGAATTCTAACACTTAGACCTTACTCCTCTTGTTTAGACCTTCCATTCTAGGTAAATAATTACCTTAGTAGTGTTCAGAAGACCTGAAGAAGAGACTTGGGCGTTTAGAGCTCTAAATTTGAATTCTGGAAAAATTCCTCTCCAAAATGGGGGGCCCACCGGGGGTATTTATAGGATGGAGAAGACCCCGGGTAGTTATAGTTAGGGTGTGAAAGTTTTGGTGAGGAATTAGGGCGGCATGAAAGTATGTTCATTTCTCTTAAGGGTAAAACACCTTAGGCGTGCAAGTGTTAGTGAATTCTAACACTTAGACCTTACTCCTCTTGTTTAGACCTTCCATTATAGGTAAAGAATTACCTTAGAAGTGTTCAGAAGACCGGAATAAGAGACTTGGGAATTCAGATCTCTAAATATGAATTCTGAAAAAATTCCTCCCCAAAATGGGGGGCCCACCGAGGGTATTTATAGGCTGGAAAAGACCCCGGCCAGTTATCACTTAGGGCATGCAAGTTTTGGTGAGGAAGTAGGGCGGCGCACAAGTATGTTCATTTCCCTTAAGGGTAAAAAACCTTAGGCGCGCAATTGTTAGTTAATTCTAACACTTAGACCTTAATCCTCTTATTTAGACCTTCCATTCTAGGTAAAGAATTACCTTAGAAGTGTTCGGAAGACCTGAAGAAGAGACTTGGGCATTCAGAGATCTAAATCTGAATTCTGGAAAAATTCCTCCCTGAAATGGGGGGCCCACATGGTCTATTTATAGGCTGGAGAAGACCCCAGGTGGTTATCATTTAGGGCGCGCAAGTCACTTGCGTGACCATTAGGCAGCGTGCAAGTATACTTGCGCGACAGTGAGGTAACTTGCGCGACCCTTGTGCATTTGAAGCCTTGTTCATGCCTTTGTCAATTTTTGATGTTTTCTTCAAAGGCTGAATCAATTTGGACTTAAGGTATTTCCCTTTCCATTCTTTTAGACAATGTGATGAAAAGGAGAATCAACAAAAGCCCCTCCTCAGAGTTGGATCTGGAAGAATAAGGATGTGACTCTGAGGAAAAGAAGAAAACCAAAGGGAAAGAGGCGTGCAGGTGCGAGTCGCGCAGCTGTCATCACGTAGGTGTGCGTCGCGTAGGGCTAGAGCACACTGGATGGAGCGCGCAGGTATCGGCGTGCAAGGGTGCGGTCTGGCCTGTAAATATGTGGTCATTTTCCACGCATAGATCTGATTTCCGGATTCTCGAGCTCTCACCGCGCAGGTCACCTTCACCGTGCAAGTTACTCGTTTTCTGCTGTTTATTCACTGTTGCACTGCTGTCAAGGTAATATGACTTGCACAGTGATACTTGCGCACCAAAAACTTGCATGACACATTAACACTTGCGCGGAAAATCCATACTTGCGCGCCAAGTTTATACTTGCGCGCCTTAATGCCTTTTCCATTTTTCTGAAATTCCTTCACAAATTTTATGAAAAATCAACTTACTTAAAAGTTAATTTATTCAACTTTTGTACAAAATCAATGGATCTTAGAACCGGAATAGCTAATGAACTGGCTAGCAAGCGGATTGATGATATGATGAACATCATTGACCATGATTATTATACCTTCAAAAGTATCACTCTTCCAGATTTGGCTAAGTATTTGAAGAAATATCATTGCGACTTCCCCCAAAGAATTTATTTGCCTTTGTAAGGCTATGGTCATCTACGAGAAGTTACTATTCTAGAAGCAAAGAACTATCTCCAATTTTCATGGTTTCAAAATTATAATAACTTTGATTCAGCAAATATCTCAGGTGGAGGAGTATTTCTAAGTGCTGGAACAGTGAAGAAGGCCCACATGATGCATCATAGCCCTTGTATGCCAGATCTAAAACCTCATACGCCTGAGCTTCAACCACATTGTCATCCTTCAATCTTCCGAAATGCTCAGATGGATCAATCCAAAGGCTAGAAGAAAATTTGGGACTTCTGTCCTGGGGGAGGTGTGAAGTCAACTTGGATATGGGCATACGGGGTGCGCCAAACCTATGCAAAGTTTTTCGAGGATCTGAAAGGAGTGGCGATATACGAATCTGTTTGGGTTGGGAAAACATGTTTTTATAGACATGATAACTTTTTGCTAGAGATAATCAGCCACTGGAGCCCATAAACTAATTATTTCCATCTGACTCATGGAGAAGTAGGCATCAGTCTGTGGGATGTCCACAAAATCTCAGGGGCTCCAATTTTGGGCGACATGTATGATGAATTCATTCCTCCCAAGGTGACTTGTAATGATTCAGAGAAGACTCCTACTTTAGATCGGGAATTATTTAAGATCTTCCACATGCTCAAGAGTTCAGAGACCTCATTAAATCATTCTAGAAAGGATATTCATCTGGAGGAGTGGATGAATATATTTCTTATTGATAAGAAAGAGAAGGAACCAAAGGAGAAGGAGCTGAAGGAGAAGAGATCCAAGAAAAATAAATCCAAGGATAAGAGGCCCAAACATCCTACCACCTACCCAAAACCTGAGAAGAGGGGTGCTCCTAGTACATTCTGGACAACTCTAGAAGCAGGAGAGTTTGAGAAGTGGGGATATGAGGTGAATCAAAGGATCCCAAAGAAGACTCGTCTGGCGGGATTCTTGTCAATGTGGTTCAGCGTTTATCTCTTGCCAGTCAGGGATTCAAAGGGAGGCGTCAGGCCAGGGACCTTCGTCATTATGGAAAAGTTGGCTGAGGGAAAAATGGTTGGGTTGGCTTCCCCCATTTTAGCAAATATTCATAGGAGTTTACTTCATGTATTCATGGATAAATCTCCTTTAAGAATAGTGGGACCATTCCAAGTTTTATGGGGATGGATTGCCACTCACTTTAGAACTTACAATGTACAGAATGGATTACAAATTCCTGGAAGTTCTTTCAGGCCGTCAGTGCAAGAATTCTCTGGAGCTGATCCATTAGATGTTAATGCCTATGACATGAAAGTGAGGCTGAGCATGTTTAAGGAATTCAACTTCTTTCCTTATGGAAATCCGCCAACCAGGCAGTTTTTTGATGATGGAACAACCCATTTGGATTTGAGGGCATACATGCTAGCTTGCAGAGATGGTGTGCTAGTTGCCAGGATTGACGGAGAAATTATATGTGAGGCCTATGATCCATAAATATTTGCACGTCAATTTAAGTGTCTGCAACAGATTTTTGTATCTCCCCAAGTACATGTCAGGTTAGAGCAACATCTGATGGTTACTCGACAACTATGGCTGCTGACGTCAAGGGAGAAGACTGGGGAGGTATTTGATTTAACAGTCGAAAAAGTGGCACATAACTTGACTACATATTATGATGAGAACTGGATAACATCATACCCAAAAGGGGTACTGAATTACCCAGTTTATCAGGTGGGGAAAAGGAAGAGGACTGTAGAGAAAGAAACCCTCCCTCATGAAGGTGATGCTTCCCCACCTGAAGCTGATTCGTCAGACTCCTCCTCTAGGACTGATTTACCGGATTCCCATGATGGGGATGATGAGGCACAATAAGTGGAAAAGCAGCCTCGTGCCCGATATAATCCTCCGGTTAGAATCAAGAGACCTACTCCATCAACTCCTAGTGAGTTACTTCATTGTGGTAACTTAATCACTACTAATTTATAAAGTAATAAGTCTTATTTTCTTATTCTCTATCTATAGTTTCAGGAGATGGGAAGAAATTGAAGTCAAAGATTGTATGACCTTCCTCGCAGCCTTCATATCTAAGACCAGAGGCTGTCCAGTTATGGCAGAGTTTATACTGTGGTACTGAGACCGCCTGGCTAGATTTTCGTGAGGGCCTACACCTTCCTGGAATAGGGAATATTCTGGCTTCTACAAATATCCAATACGAGGATAACCCCAATGAAGTGCAGGCTTACATCAGAGAGCTGGAAATGCTCATATATGCCATTGATGAGTCCGTTCCTGTCACCAAGCGGGTAAAGGAAATGATTGATCGTGGCACCGCTGAGGGGACTGATGAGGAGTGGCACGATTATGTGGCTCCTGAAGATGTAAGTTTTCTTTCCTTATTTGCTTTGCAACTTGATTCCAGTCGAATATTTGTTACTTAAGGAAGTTATTTTATTTATCTTTCAGCTTGAAAATAAAGGAATTGAGGTTCCTTCGCCACAGTATAGCCCTGGTGGTACTGCCATTGGGGTTGCTGCTGAATCTCCTCGTGAACCAGGAGAGATAACTCCTGGCCAGTAGGCCATGAATGAGAATCTGGCAACGAATTTTCATTCTCCGATCTAGGTGCCAATAAGGGAGACTGCCGATACTCCCAAAAAACCAAATAAGCAAAGGCAATGAAGGAGGAAGTCCACAGCTAAACGCTTCATTAGCAGCGGTAAATCCTTCGGGTAATCATGAGTCTTAAACCATGAAAAGATTGCTCATTTTCCTTGGGATTGCAGGGGCTTCTTCAATTTCCCCTCTGAGGGAAAGGACTGATCCTCCTTTGAGGACCATGGAGGGTGCTATGGAACAAACGCAAATTCAAGATGACTTGGCTGCTTTTGAAAAAGAGCCAACATCTATTCCCAGTACTGCTCCTGTTGCTGCTACAAGTAGAGAAGAACCTGCACCCGAATCATTGGCGGCCACAACAACTGAATCTGCCATCCTTCCTTAAGAAGTTTTCCAGGGTCAAGGGCCGCAGAATGAGGGTCTCTAAGGGGATACATCAAATGCTCCCACTGGTGAGACTAACCAGGATTCTGAAATATCATTGGATGAAATGATGGATCGTGTCATGTCTTTTGAAGAATTTTATGATAATTCTAAGTTATCATATGATTTAGAAGACCTTGGGCGTGAGTGTTATCCTTCGCCCAGTAAATTTTCTTATAATTTACAATTTTAATCATGATTGAAAATAATATGCAGTTCCGTCCATAGAAGCTGCTGAACTGCCAATGCCTGAAGAGGGTGTGGACATTGATGTCAACCCTACCATTGCTGAAACATTAGATCAAGTGAAGTTAAATCCAATAAACTCTCCTGAGAACTATCTTGAAGATCCTGTTAAAACTGGGAAAGATGGGGAGGAGTCTACTCAAGCTCCTGATCTACTGTTAGGTAATGATTGGACTGAGTTTTCAAGATAGACAACTGACTTCCATTGTTCTATGAAACTAACCATACTTTTAATTGATCAAACAGAGCTATCAACTTCAATGGTTAGAACCGGAGGTGAGGTCTCAACTTCCGCCCAAACAGTATTAGAAGGTGAAGCAACCAGGGTCAGGGGGGAAGAATCATAACATGGCACTTCCTTAAGTTCATTAATCCCAAATTACATGCCCCCTATGATGATGATGTTGAATCAGACCCAGAGGTTCTTAAGGTGCTTAGCTTTTCATGACGCAAGGAATGGAACAATATACAGAAAATCATATCCGAGGTTCCTTTAGAAGAGCTATCATTGAAGATCCCTCGATTGTCATCCCAGTTCATCATGCTAGGACTTGGCGGTTTTGGATACCAAGAGATCCATACCGTGGTGAAACAATTCATCTTCAGGAGAGAGCAGGAGCAAAAGTGTCGTGAAGATCTGACCAGGGTGAAACTGTCAGTCAACATCGGAAAATTTGAGGCTGCGGTATCCCGAGCTGAGGCTGACTATGCTGCCAAGATGAAGGAGCCAAAGCATAAGATCAAATAAAAAGTCATCCAGAAGACGCACCTTCAGCAATAGTTAGATGCTATTACTGGGGAACTTGAACAACTCAATAATTCACTGGAGAGAGTTCAAACGAATGGTATGAAGACCATTGTGGATGCCAATAAAGCACTCCATCAGGCTGAAAAGAGTGAAGTTGGTTGGTTGCATGAGCTTCAATTGGCTGCTGATGAAGCTCGGGATGCGGTTCATCAAGTGAAGACTTATGTCGATAGCCTTTTGTAATTTCCTGAAAAAGAGAAGAGACTCCAATATGTGGATGTCCTTCTAATTCTTTTGCATCAATGGAGAGAATGCTTTCATATTCAATCACTTGTGCATATATTTTACTGCTACCTGATTTAAATTTTACCTAAGACAATGGGCCTAGTAAGCATAGTTTGATTTTTACTAGG
Organism: Viscum album; assembly: GCA_963277665.1. Classification (NCBI taxonomy): domain Eukaryota; kingdom Viridiplantae; phylum Streptophyta; class Magnoliopsida; order Santalales; family Viscaceae; genus Viscum; species Viscum album. Next base: position 1,610,945,899 of record OY728140.1, read on the forward strand.
ATTATTATAAATAATCCTACAAACTTTGAATATTTTAATTGCTCAATATTACCTAAATCATACAAAATATATGTTTAGTGAACTGGAACTTGACTTTTATTTAGAGTTCCTTTGTCTTTTGTGGGTAGTTTAAAGTCATGCACGTCGGACATAAAGAGGATAATGTTGAAGGTCAAAAAATATTTGACTGAATGAATTAGAATTGACTCAATTCCTTGACAATTCATATGAAAACATATTACCATACTCAATTATGAGTGAAAATATGTAAACTATGACTTAAGAATATTTGAATCTGAGGAATGATATGAAAAATATCTAAAAGGCATTAGAATAAGTAGTTCCCAAGAATGAAGTTACCATTATTTAACAAACCTGTTAGGGGGTTGAATTATGCAGGGCCACCTGAAAGCATTGGCTGCATAGTCAAATAAATAGAATCTTTTGGCTGATAGGTCTGTTATATAGACTACTTATGCAAGGCCACCTAAGGGCATGTGCTGCATAGTTAGGAAAAAGAACTCTCAGAAATTTACTTTCCTAGTGCTAAAGGCCAGTGAAAGTTTATGTAGATTCAAATTTTCCAAAGTATAGAGTTTGCTGTATGGAAAGAGGCACTTGAATATGGAGAAGATATTTCCAAACAAGATTATTGAAGAACTGGATGGATATCACTCCTACGAAGGTCTGACCTAAACGTAGGGAAGGAGAACATAAACCATAGACTTGAATACTTTCAGATCATGAAAAAGGATATGGGACAAGTATGTTAAGGATGGATATTTTTGCAAATCCCTACATATTGTCATTAAGACAAATAAGGACAAAAGAGGATTTCCTCCTAAGAATGAAGTTACCACTATTTAACTAACCCGTTAGGGGGTTGAATTATGTAGGGCCACCTAAGGACATTGGCTGCATAGTCAAATAATAGTATCTTTTGGACGACAGGTCCATTATGTAGACTGTTTATGCAAGGCCTCCTAAGGGCACGTGCTGCATGGTCAGACAAAAGAACTCTCATAAGTTTGACATTTTTGTGACTAGAATTCAAGAAAAGGGTTATGAAGATCTGAAAATATTTAAGTTTAGGATTATGACTCATAAAGATGGGTTTTGTCCAATGTATGCAAAGATACATAGATCAATGCTAACCATAATCATGTTGTGGCTGGGTCCTGAGTTGGACTTCACTATGTATCCCATAAGGATGGGAATCAAGCCATATGTAGTTCTTGAACTATAGTTTAACATCATGCAGGAAAAAAGGATTTGAGATCTTAGTTTAGGGTCATAGAGATTGAACCATTATAATAAATACACAATGTGTGTTTTCATGGGGACTTTTCAGCTAAGGGACTGAAAGTGGAATTTGTGGTTAGGCCCAAAGACTTGGGGCTGGATTCGAGGGACACTTGAACGTTCCTACTTCTCCCATAAGGATAGGAATCAAGCCCACGTAGTTCTATAAATACCCTCTGTACAGATTTGGTTCATACATGTGAAGGGTGAAAGGGGACTTTAGTGCAATGATGGTTTAAGACAAGATAAAAGGTTTGGGCATTTCTATGTATGCACGTAGTCTTTGGAATAAAACATGATTGAAAATCAATATAAATAATGATTCCCTATCAAGTGAGGGTATCAAAGAATATTGTAGTTTATTTTCATACTGGAAAAAAGTGTTGTATAGTTTAATGTTGTATAACAAGGATGAAAGTAAACCAATGTAAAGAAATTGATTCTAGAGGCGGTTTCACGAATCAACATCGTATGAGATGGAGGTGAACCGATGTGAAGAGATTGGTTTTGGGCTTGAACCTTGGGAGGTTGCCTACGTACCCAGCCTAGAAAGCAAGGATCAAAGTCCGCGTAGTTCAATTTAAATAATGAATTAATGATCAAGTTGTTCTAGGGGACAACAACCTAAAAAAAGGTGTTGGGACTTACACATGGTTAGTAGCCCAGAGAGAGTGTTATGGTTGAAGTTTTCTCTAAGCTCATGTGATTCATACTCGGTGTGAGAAACAAGAGGTAGTAACAACCCTAATGATACACAATTTAATGTCATATAGGACATATAAAGGGACTATGCAGTTTAAAGTCTTGCAGTTAGGATTATTGGTGCTGCACAGTTTAATGTCATGTAGTAGGGACAAAGTACAGTTTAATTTCATGTAGGATGTATTTAAGGACTTTCTGTACAGTTTATCATCATGTAGTTAGGACGATGGGGACAATACAGTTTAATGTCATGTTGGACAAAAGGGGGACTGTGCAGTTTAATGTCATGCAGTGAAGACAAAAGAGTATACCATTTAACGTCATTTTGGACGTATTAGGAACTTTTTCATAGTTTAACGTCATCTTGGACGAAAAAGGGACGATATAGTTTAACATCATGTTGGAAAAAAGTGCCAATAGTTTAAGGTCGTATGCATGGACCGTTGGTTATTCAGTTTAACGTCTTGCCAGACATAAGAGACTTCTGTATAGTTTCGCATCATGTAGTTAGGACGTCACAGTTTAACGTCGTGTGGGACAAAAGGATACAAATAGTTTAAGGTCATATGTATGGACCGTGGATGGTGCAGTTTAACGTCTTTCTGGACGTAAGGGACTTGAAAATAGTTTAGAGTCATATGCTGGACCGTGGTGCAGTTTAAGGTCATACTGGATCGAGGTGCAGTTTAAGGTCATACTGGACCGAGGTGATGAATTTTGTGTTCATACATAATATTTCTTCAGAAATATGGCATTGGTTGGAGTAGTGATGAGTTCTCTATCCATTGAGATTAATGAATAAGCTCCATTGGAGTAGACCTTATGTATTGAGTAAGGTCCTTCCCATTTTGGCTCAAGCTTGGGAGGTTTCTTTCCTGGTATCATTGGAGTTCTGAGAACTAATACCAATTCTTCCTAAGTGAATGAACGAAGACAAACTTTTTTGTTGAAAGCTCATGCTATTCGATTATGATAGACTTCCAGGTGGTGCAAAGTGCACAATCTTTTCTCATCTAACCGTTCCAATTCATTCAATCGCTTTTGAGATTGCTCATCTGTAGATGTCTGATCACAAATGGATACTCTGAGTGAGGGTAGTTGAACTTCAATGGGCAAGACGGCTTCCATTCCATATACTAGGGAATATGGAGTTGACCACATTGTAGTGCAGGTGGTGGTCCGATAAGCCCATAAATCAAGAAAGAGTTTATCAGGCCATGACTTCTTATCTTTATCCACCATCTTTTGCAGTATATTTGACAGAGTCTTGTTGAAGGATTCTATATGGCCATTGGCTGCTGCATGATACCAAGATGAATGGTTGGATTTGATATTGTATTCTTGATACAAATTATTCACCTCGGATGAACAGAAGTTGGTGCCATTTTCCGTCAATATGGTATGAGGGACACCAAATTTGGTAATGATGTTAGACTTAATGAAGCTAACAATGAATTTAGAACTGAATTCCTTGAGAGGTACTGACTCTACCCATTTGGAGAAGAAATTAGTAGCAGTAAGAATATACTTAAACTGCTTGGCCGTAGCTGAAGGGTAAGGTCCCACCACATCCATTCCCCATGTGGAAAATGGCCACGAGTATTTAGCTGTATGAAACAACTCTGGAGGTTGATGAATGAAGTTGGCATGTAATTGGCATGAATGACACTTATTTGTGAAATTAACACAATCTTGTATCATTGAAGGCCAAAAGTATCCAAGCCTTCAAATCTAATCAGACTGTCTATGTCCAGACTGGTGGGCACCACAGATTCCTGCATGCACTTCTTTCATGACAGACATTGTCTCTTCACTATCAATGCATCTGAAGAGAACTCCATCAAAACCATGTTTGTAGAGAATTTTCTCTAAGTGATCTGGGCTATCATAAAGAGTAAAATTGACCACATGTTGCCGTATTTGTTCTTTCTTGGCTCTATCAGGTGGAAGTGTTCCATTTTGAAGGTATTCCCTGATAGGTGACATCCATCCTGTAGTATGACCATACAGTTTAGGAATGGGACCAATTTCATTAATTTCCTATATTCTGATTCAAACATAAGGTGAAATTTCATGACGGTGGGCAATAATGATGGTTGTCTCATCCCGATTTGGATCTTCCAGAGCTGTGGCTATATTATCCAGTGCATCAACTTGAGCATTTTGTGATCGTGGGACATAAGAAAATGTCGGTTCTGAAGGGAATTCCACCATTAACTCTCTGACGTAATCATACAAAGGTATTAGTTATTCTTTTATGATGGCATAATACCCATTGACTTGTTTGATTACCAGGTCTGAATCACCTTTCACCTTTAAATGATTCAATTGTGATTTAAGCGCCAATTCCAAGCCTGCGATGAGAGCTTGGTATTCTGCTTCATTATTGGTACTACTTTCCCATAATAAGAAGGAATAAGGTAACATTTCCTTTTCTGGAGAAATGACCACAATTCCTAAGCCAACTTTGTTGAATTTAGGATTTTCCATTTTCCTCCTTGTTGGACTTCTGGAAGCACCATCAAAGTACATTTCCCATGTCTGAGGACTATCCTGAATAGAGAAGACTTCCTCATCAAGGAGTTCAATATATGAAGATGTGTCTTCCACTGAAGGGTGTTTAGCCAGGAAATCAACCATATCTTGGCCCTTTATTGCCTTTTGAGACACATACTGAATGTCAAATTGCTGCAAAATAACTGCCCACCTTGCTAGACGTCCTGTAAGCATTGGACGACTAAGGATGAATTTGAGCGGGTTATTGCAAGATACCAATTGGACCTCGTGATGTTGCAGGTAGTGTCTCAACTTCTGAACTGCAAAGATTAATTCCAGGCAACACTTCTCAATACTTGAATACCGGGTTTCTGCTTCAAGCATAGTCCAACTAAGGTAGTAGAGGCTGTTTTCATTCCCAACATCATTCTTATGAGCAAGAAAGGAACCCAATGATCACTCTAAGGCTGTCACATAAAGGATAAGCAGCCTTACTTCAACAAGTGGCATAAGTACCAGTGGACTCAAGAGATACTTCTTGAGAATATCAAATGCTTCTTGACATTCTTCAGTCTACTGGTAAGTGACTCCCTTCTTCATCAATTTGGTGAAGGGTAAACTTTTTCCTGCTAAATTAGTGATGAAACACCGAATATAGGATAAGTATCCTTGAAGTCCTCTTAATTATTTCAAATTTCTAGGAGGTAACATACCAAGTATTGACTTTTTCTTCTCAGGATCGACTTCAATACCACGATGGCGTACAACAAATCCAAGAAATTTTCCTGAGGTTACCCCAAAAGCACATTTTAAGGGGTTCATCTTCAAATTATGTTGTCAAAGATTGTGGAATATGACTTCCAAATTAGCTAAGTGATTAGAAAGTTGTTTGGATTTGACCACCAAATCATCCACATAACATTCAACAAACTTCCCTAAAAAGGGTTTGAAGATACGATGCATGACACGCTGATATGTTGCGCCTGCATTCTTTAAGCCAAAGGGAATTACCCGGTAGCAAAACACACCTTGAGGGGCCCTGAAGGATGTAGATTCCTCATCTTTTGGAGCCATTCGAATTTGATTATATCCAGAATATCCATCCATGAAGGAAAGTGCTTCATAGCCAGCTGTTGCATCAATTAAAAGTTCTGTAATCAGAACTGGGAAATTATCCTTGGGACAATGCCAATTAAGATCTTTGAAATCGATGAAAACTCTAATTTGTCCGTTCTTCTTCTTTAAAGGGACAATATTAGCCAACCACTTGGGATATTGAAATTCTCCGATGAAGTTATATTTGATAAGATTATCCACTTCAGATTCAATTTTGGAAGCATAAGTTGGGTGTGTTCTTCTCGCGGATTTCTTAAATCCTCGATGTTCTTCTGGTAAACCCAAATGATGAGTAGCCACATCAGGATCAAGCCTGGGAATTTATATATAGTTCCAAGCAAATATATCTCTATTTTTCTTTAGAAAGGAAATATACATCTCTTTTTCTTCAAGAGTCATGGCCGCACTGATTAAAGTGGGGCATGGATCTTCTTTTGTACCCAGATTTATTTCTCTAAGTTCATCCACGGTGGTAGAGATATCCTCTTCAAATGCTGGAGGAGAATCTTTGAGATCTTCCTCTTATTCTTCATCATGTGTTATTTCTTCCGTTTCTACTTTTATAGCAGATAATGAAGCAAAATTTCCATGATCAGAAGAGATGTTAAAATTTGAACATCTTGAAGAAGAGGCTTCCATTTCTGACCCAATTGATGATGAAGGGTCTTCCTTGGGAAATAAAGAGAAGATTATGGATTGAGAATCGACATCACTGTTCACCTCTGATGTCGCTATCACTTCTTCTGGCCTGGTTGGTGAATTATAGACTTGCTGGATTTCAGCAGATGAAACGAAGACATCTCCATTTGATCTTTCATCATTTCCTGGTGGGTTACCAGTTTCTCCCATGTTGTCTGGTTACATTGCCATAATTGAAATTATGGATCTTTCCATAAGAGTATTTTGATTTGGGTCTACCCTGTCAATTTGACTGATAGACAACACATAATCTGTACTCACATGCGCAAATGGATTTACTGGAATCTTTTCCAAACCATATGGAGAATTAACTTTGGTAATCTCCCTGGTTGTGGATTTATCCTTTCCCTTCATGTGATAGAATTCCACCTCAATGTATTGAGACTCACATGTCTTGAACGGGGCCTTATCACCATACAATGTCCCAAATTGACCATCAAAACAATATTTGAGACATTGACGGTATGATGAAGGGATAGCCGCATGTTGATGTAACCAGGGTCTTCCAAGCAAGATGTTGAAAGCTGATTCTTGATCAACAACCATGAAATCTGAATTGGATACAAGATCTCCAAACTGAGTTTTGAGTGTAACTTTACCCAGTGGTTCTTGTTCATTTTTATCATATCCTTGTAACGTCATGGTAGAAGGAGATAAATCAGATTCTGTGAGGCCCAATCAATGAAATGTACGAATGGGCCTGAGGTTGACTCCTGAACCATTATCAATGAAAGCTCTTCGGATGTTTACACCATTGAAATTGACAGATAAGTACAAAGGTCTAATATTCCTATGCACGACATCATCTTCATCTTCATCAGTGAAAGATATCACTACATTTCATTCCGCAGGATTATTCTCTACGTGATATACTTCAGCTGTAACAATTTCAGTTTTAAACTCCTGAGGACTTGACAAAGCCTCAATGAGTGCCTCCCAAAGATCCTTTGACAGATTTAAAGCATCCAGAATTGATAACTTGGCCGGTACTTGGGACAGGTGTTTCAATACATCATAATTTTGATCCAGAGGTCTACGTTTCCCAATAGAAACATGTGGTTTAGCAGGTGCCTTGGAAGCAGATGCTTTAGAAGTTGATGCATCTTGTATCGGGATAAGAGTTGGAAATATTCTTGGTTTTGGAAGATTAGACCAATTAGATCCATTTACTTGCTGAGAGGAAGAAGATGGAACCTTCAACCGGTCTTCCAGAATAACTGTGCCAGGATTGAATTTACTATTGGTGGAAGAACTTTCTTGTTCTTGTTGAGCTCGCTGAAGGGCTCTGCCACGAGTTTCTGCTGCGTACACAGTTCTAGCAGGGGTAGAATTGGAATAGTGGATTCTGAAAGATCCACATCTTCCCATGTATCCTGAGCCTCTAGAAATTCCTATGATTCCTCTATTTGATATAGGGAATTTGGGCTCATCATAATCGAAACTGCAATTGGCATACATATCTGTTAATTGAATTATATTAACAGAACCGAAAATCAATTCTTCATCCAATGAAGACTCTACCTAACTATCCAATTTAGGCTGTGCCGTTTGATGGGGTGGTTCCCGTTGCTTCGAAGTAGATGGCATGAAATCTGCTAGAGTCAAAGTCAGCTTAGGATTTGATACATACTCATCTTCTTCTGATTGTTCCTCTTTCTTGTAATTGTGCTGTTTCTTTGAGGATTTTCCCTCTACTGAAGAGGGTTTTACTGCGGCATTCATGGCAGAAGGCACAATTGTTTTCTTCAATTGTGTTCTCAAAATAGCATGAGTTCGGTTGATCGTCTTTCTGACCATCCAATCATCATATTTCTACGCATTTTTTCTTTTGACTTCTTGCCACTCACCTTCCTCCTCTGTAACTGTAGCAGTAACATATGCTACCTGAGCTAAAGAACCTTTCATTTTGACTTGTCCTGGGTCGACCATATTTTGCAGGAGGTCTTTGAAGACAAAACACTCCTGGATGGGATGCCCCAACATTTTATGAAATGGGAAATAATCAGGACGGTCTTCATCTCCTTTCTTGTTTGGCCTCTTGGGCATTGACAATTGAACCAAATTATTTTCCAGAGCCGAAATGAAATAACCAGGAACTTGTTCATTTCAGAAAGAGTATGTTTTGCTCTTCAGATCCTCAAATTGTTTTCATCTTTGATCTCTTTGATCGTCTTGACGAAAAAGCCTCTACTTTTGGAACTCAGGAGGTGGATCCCTTCGAGAAGATGAAGGTTTTGAAGTAGAAGCAGGTACAGGTGCTTGCTTAAGAACAACTGTAGCAGTCTCTGCTTTACCCATTCTCCTTCCTGGAGCTGATGGAATTACACGAGATTTAGCCTTAGTCTGTATAAGAGAATCTTCAATCTGTTGAGTGATTGAAGTAAGGTCTCAAAACCCTCCTGTGTATTTCACAGGGATCAGTGGTGTGCGTAATTCATCATGCAGATTTGCCACAAATATTGGCAACAATTCTTCCTGAGGGAGTGCTAATCTCAAGGAATATGTTAATCCCTTCCATCGATCAATGAAATCAGAGACCCTTTAATTATCCATTTTCTTACAGTTTTTAAGATAAAAAACTATTGTCTTTGGCAAACTTGAGCTGAATTGAAGAAGAAATCATTGACGGAGATCTTCCCATTCGATAATTGATCGGGATTGCAAGCTTGTGTACCAGACAAAGGCTGGTCCTTGTAAGGTTCACATGAAGCATCTGAGTTTCACTTCTTCTTGCTGATCCGGAGTTCCCATCATAGGATCGAAACAAGACACGTAATGCGTCAAATTCTATTCAGGGTCACCTGATCCATTAAAAATAGGGAATACAGGGTTCCCAAAACTTGATGGGGGAGAGATTGAATCTACCCATTCAGGGTAATCTCTCTTTTCTGGTTGAACCTGTGCATGCTTTCCTTCCATAGTTTCCAACCGAGCTGTTAATGACTCAATGGTAGTTATTAACTTTTGAGAAACATCTGGTTGAGCTTGGACCTGAACAGGTGCACTGACTAGAGCTTGGATAGGTATGGCAGCTGGTACTGCAACTGATGGAAACACTGCCAATTGTTGTTGCACTTGACCCATAGGATTAGACCTTTGAGGGTGTACTTATAGAGGATAATATTCTTGATCTATCTCAGTAGCTGCAAAAAACTCCCTTGACTGGCTGGCTCCAACACATTTAGGAGTAAGACTACCCTGAAGTAGTTCTACGTTCAACCTCCTTAATTCCTTTATTTCTTCCTCCTTTTGCGCAAATCTTTTCTCTAGTGAGAGCGACTGGACTTCTCTAGAAGAATGATATGTAACCTGATTCTTTACCTTTCCTTTTTTGATCCCTTTCAGAGAGGGGGAAGTGGGTTATTTGGAGGAACACCCAGATTTTGGGTAAACCTTTGATTTCGTGTACGCACACCTTCTTCATTTGTGTCTGTGCGTACAACTTCCTGAACAGGAACCTCTTCATCTGATCCCTCTGAGTGAGCCTAATTTGGTGGATCAACAACAACAGCATTGATGACATTGATTGATTCATAATGCATCACATCCCTTCTATCAACATTTCTATGATATTGTCTCCTTCCATGTCTTTGATGAGACATTGCCTTTTGTTGTTTTGATCCCTCAGGAACTTCTTGATGAACTGTAATTTGGAGAGAATCTACTGATAATTTGGCTCTTCATTCCTCTTTTGGATTCTTCCCCAATCGAGAAAAGACCAAATTTCTCTGAGGAGGGGGTTGATGATTTGAAAAAGTCCCCAGTCCGGTGGACTGGGGCTGTTCCTGCTATCTTTGCTCAACTCCTCAAATCCTATTTGTTGATTCTGAGGGTTGGTTTAAAAGAGTCCCCAGTCTGGCGAGCTGGGGTGGCTCTTGACATGTTATGTCTAAGACTTTCTTAAAAGCTCTCCTGATCTTGCAGACCTTGGTCCGAAAATTAGCTGGATGCATCAATCGACATCCACTTTTATCACCTGGTTCAAAAGACCGTTGGATGATTTCTGACACTTCTGTCACTTGGTGATGTTCTTGCTCCAAATGAGAGGCCTGTTCAATATTCTCATTTGCTTGATGAAGGAGTAATTCAACAACTTGTTCTCTGTATTCTTGATTTTGAGAGGAACTAGTTGAAGCCTGTTCTTGGGAAAGATTTTGATTACAAACAAATCTAGGTATCTGTGGACGGACATGGGCAATAACATTGCATGAGACCATTTTCGGAGGGCTTTGTTGACTGGAGAGAACCGTGAAATGAAGTGCTCCATGAACACCCCATCCTCTGACATGAATACTAGATGGGGCATTGCAAATTAACTGGCGCAACTTTCTTAGTGAGCCAAGGCATGAATGCTGAAGGGCTCTCTGCTGCTTTTCAGCCTTCAGATATCGAGAGACTGATAGAGATGCCAAGTTAATTTGGCGTTGTAATCATTCTATTATCTTAACATGATTTTCATATTCATCATAAGATAATACTTTATTTTTCAACTGACAAAGAGTTTTCCATATGTTGAGACGAATATCATGAATTCCATTTTCCGTCAACATTTCTGGAATGTCATACTGAGAGTCAGCCAGAGGCCAAAACATGACTAGCACTTCACCTTTCGCCAGTTTTTTTCTCATGTTCAACATTTCCTCTTTATCATTTGATGAAGATTCTTCTACCTGTTTTGACCAGAGCTGGTGCTTCCTTGTTGATTCATTGGATTCAACAGGATTGGTATAGAAACAATATATTAAACTAGAAGATTCATGACTTAGGGGTGGTTCGGAGAATGACCTACACCCTGGGCTATCTTCCGATTGAGAAAGTATTTCACCAGCCAGTGATGAAACATCAGACATGACTGGTTTCACATTTGAAAGTGCCTCAAGATAAGAGGGCTTTCTCGACACTACATTGTCCACTGGAGAATTTTATGGGCAATGTGCATCACTACTGAAGAGAGGAATTTCGCAGCTAAATTCATCATCATGGGGAGGACCACCATGGTGGGTTACATCAAAAGATGAGATCTCTTGCTCCTTGGTATTCTGGCCACACAGAGGCTTCCTGTAACTCGCATCTGAAGATGAAACTTCGAGATCGACCGAATTTTCATGAAGCAATCCTTCATGAGGAAATGTCTGTTGAAGACCTTCGGAATTAATGTTTCCACTATTGGGAAATGAGGGAGTAGAATCTTGAATTTCAACAGATAACTGTCTGAGGGCTTCATGAACTCTAGCATCGAGCAAGGCCTTGTTACAGATTGGATCTTGATCTCTTGACTGTGCTGGGCGGGTATTTTTCTTAGACACCTTCTTACTCGCCTTGGAAACCACTTGTTGACGAAAGTGGCGGCTCTGAGCAGGTGTATGTGCCTGATCAGGAGAGATGGCCAGGTTAGGCTGACGATCTCCACTCAAATCAGGTGTATGTGCCTGACTTGGTTGTCCGTATGATATGGGGGAGTATTCACCACAACCCTCTTGGACTAGAACAGATGTGTGTGTCTGTTCCGGAGTGAACTGTTGATGTGTCACTCCACTGGTAGGGATAGATTTATGTGTCTTTCCCTGAGATGCCACTGAAGCTGTTATAATATCCTGACAGACATCTAGGATTTGAGCAAGAATTTGCTTCTGCTCTTTCACCATTGATAGAATATTCTTGGTGACTTCAGTTGCCGGAACGGGGATATATGTCCATTCCGTGCTTGGAGTAGGTGTATGTGCCTTCTCCTGTCCTCCTTTTCCTGTCAGTGAATCCTGACAGTACTCAAGTGTTGGGGAAGAGAGTTGAGTTTGCCTCCTGTTTGTCGTCGGAGCTTTCCGACTGACTTCTCTGAATGCTACCAAGCGAGACTGTTGGTAGGATTGATCAATACTAGCAGGTGTATGTGCCTGCTGATTGCACTTCGCCGAACGTGGTTGACGAGATCCATCATATGTAGTCAAACGAGCCTGCTGACTAGCTGGTGATGTATAAACAGGTGTATGTTCATGCCTATAGTACTCTGCCAAAATTTCCTGGCAGGATTGGCGTGATGCTGCCAGACGAGTCTGTTGGACAACAGAATTAAAACGGGCAGGTGTGTGTGCCTACTCGTTGCTTTCCACCAAGTTAGGTTGGTGGACTTCTCTAGAGACGTCAGAGATGAGAACCTGCTCACTATTAACCAGACTTCACCTCTAGCAATTCGGCTTGCCTGCTCAGGTTTGAGGAACCTGCACCGAACGCCTGGAGTCGGTACCCTCATCATGTTGATGGTGCACTGCTGCACGAGTCTGGCAGTGATTGTTGGTGGGAGCCCTCAGGAAGGACCCCTTTTTTCTTGAATTAAGGCCCTGAGGGACCTGCTCATTCACCTCCTCAGAATAAAGGAGCGAATGGTGATTGTGTTCCGGGGATAACGACCCGAAACGGTTGTAGACGGTGGTTAGCACTGCCTACTTCTTGATCACTGGTCGTCACTGTCCGGATGACCAGGGTGAGTTATTCACTTGGAGGTCTTGTCGGGCAGCCTCCAGAGTTAGAATGGTACCGTGTTGACGGTACTCCTTAACCAGCGCGTTTGATACCCAACGTTGAAGACACTGAGTAGGTGATATAATCCTCAGAGCAGACGATGATCCAGTAGGAGTAGTAGTAGTGTTATTCACAGCAACAGTATTCACAGGTGTGAACTTGAGAGCAACCATTTCTTAGAATGCATAAAATCTTGTAAAAGAGTTCCTGTTTGGTATAACATACGTAATCAAGATAAATTCAGCCACTACATCTTTTGGATGAGCACATATGTCAATGATTGTTTTTGTTGGCCCTATCATTGAGTTTTAAATAGGGGCCTAACAAATAAGCAAAACATCATTTTAACTTGGTTAAGGATTCACATCGGGTTCACCATTTTTTGTTCCCCTCTGTAATTGGGGATGATCTCATTGATTTAAGATTCAAAAATTCCAAGTGGTTTCTAATGGGTTTGTTCATAGAATTGGAAACATCCAATGATTCCATATCCATTTGAACCTACTTTCCAAAGGTAGGCGCTCATTAGTTGTGGACTGATGAGGCTTAGGAATTTGCGTTGGTCGAGAGGATGGGAGGTCGGACTCATCACACCTTTTTGAGGGGAATTATTGTCTACTCCGAGACTCTCTTTATAGATTTAAGTTATGTTCGTGAATCCTTATTACATTACCATGTATAAAATGAGCTTTTCTTTAGATATGACAATCAATGATTGATATTTAGGAAATTTAGAGAATCTTTTATATGTATTCTAGGTTCTTCATCGATAGAGAATCATCTGTATTTGTTAGAGATTCTTAGTCAATGGAATCATTTGATACCTAAAAGTCTCTTGGTCATTATGATGACCATATTGGTTTTAAATCCACTCAGTGAGGCACTTTAAGTTTATTGTCATTCAGAAGGACATTGATTATTTCAGATTTGGGATCGTACCCACAGATGGGCTACCTACGTATCCTTTGTTTTGGAAAAGGAATCAGAACCCACGTAGTTCAAGTAAGGGAATATGATGTTTATGATTTATGGCTCAAAGAAAGATTTCATAATTACTTTTACACTCTAAGCTCACGTGAGTCATGTTCGGTGTGAGAAACAAGAGGTATTGGTAAAACCAGACAGTCGTGCCATGAAAGATGCAATCATAAGAAATGATGTAGGGCTTATATATGTATGACTTCCCAAATAGATGAAGATTAGGATTTACTTCAGGGAAGAAATCTAGGAACATGGTCCATAAAGGTATATGTACTTTATGGAGATTTGGATACTCTAATTTGGGGCTTACTCCTGAAAAGGAGGCCCAAATTAGGAGGGGACTTATGATTGGGTTTTACTCCTGAGAAGGAGATCCAGATCAAAAGTAAATTAGGACTGGTTAAGAGAAAATTAAGGGACTTGGGGCTTACTCCTAAGGAGGATGCCCATATTTGAGACCGGGGCTTACTACTGAAAAGGAGGCCCAGGTTAATGAGGACTTGGGGCTTACTCCTAAGGAGGATGCCCAGATTTGGTAATTTTAATATTGGGGCTTACTCCTGAAAAGGATGCCCAGATTAGGGGACTTGGGGATTACTCCTAATGAGGATGCCCAGAATTGAGAATTAAGACTGGGGATTATTCCTAAAAAGGAGGCCCAGGCTAAGAGGTTCTCTCATCTTTAAAGGATGAGGTTGAATGAATGAAATCTCAATCTTTAGTGACAAAAAGATGTGTAAATCACTAGGTTTTGAGAAATGTTCCATGGAGTTCCTTTCAGATAAGGAATCCAAATCAAGAAATCATGCCATAAATGGCTTTGAAGAGTGTCTTGAAGACTGAATATTGAATAGGAGAGGTGTAACAGAATAAGAGGGGTTAAATGGGCAAGAAAGGCACCCAAAAAGGCAGGGGCACGCAAGTCCTGGTAGGCGCGCAAGTACTGCGTGGGTGCACAAGTCCTGGTTATGTAGGTATACCTGCGCGACACATGGGTACTTGCGCGTTTGTAAACCAGCATGGTAATAGTTGGGTGATCCTTAACCAATGCCTTTATAATTATCCTGAGGTACTTCCAGAAGAGAGGCGCACAAGTTTTGGTGAGGAAGTAGGGCGGTGCGCAAGTATGTTCATTTCCCTTAAGGGTAAAACACCTTAAACGCGCAAGTGTTAGTGAATTCTAACACTTAGACCTTACTCCTCTTGTTTAGACCTTCCATTCTAGGTAAAGAATTACCTTATAAGTGTTCAGAAGACCTGAAGAAGATACTTGGGTGTTCAGAGCTCTAAATATGAATTCTGGAAAAATTCCTCCCTGAAATGGGGGGCCCACCGGGGGTATTTATAGGCTGGAGAGGACCCCGGGCAGTTATCACTCAGGGCGCGCAAGTTTTGGTGAGGACGTAGGGTGGCACGCAAGTATGTTCATTTCCCTTAAGGGTAAAACACCTTAGGCGCACAAGTGTTAGTGAATTCTAACACTTAGACCTTACTCCTGTTGTTTAGACCTTCCATTCTAGGTAAAGAATTACCTTAGAATTGTTCGGAAGACCTGAAGAAGAGACTTGGGCATTCAGAGCTCTAAATCTGATTTCTGGAAAAATTCCTCCCTGAAATGGGGGCCCCACAAGGTCTATTTATAGGCTGGAGAAGACCTCGGGCGGTTATCATTTAGGGCGTTCAAGTCACTTGCACGACCATTAGGCGGCGCGCAAGTATACTTGCACGATAGTGAGGTAACTTGTGCGTCCCTTGTGCATATGAATCCTTGTTCATGCCTTTGTCAATTTTTGATGTTTTCTTCAAAGTCTGAATCAATTTGGACTTAAGGTATTTCCCTTTCCATTATTTTAGACAATGTGATGAAAAGGAGCATCAACAATAAGTACAAATGAAGAAAGGAAAAATAGCTGTTGGGTTGTCCTCCAGAATTCCCACCTAAAGAGTAGGTATAGATAGCCTCCTCAGTACTCCACGTCCATCAGTCTCCTCCATGTACCAACTCGTCATAAGGTCCACCTTCAGGTACCATCCAGTCCTGATACTCTCAGCCTTGATCAGCGTTGTCTGTCGTCTGCATCCAACACAACGAGGTGCAGGCATACACCGTGCAGGGTTGAGTATAAATATACTCAGTAGGGACTCCGAGACCCTCAAGGTCTCACAAAATCCAACAAGGATAAACCACAAAGTATAAAATCAACAGATAACCCCACTTAGGTATATACCCATACATATACCTAAGTTATCAAGTGATCAATCTCAATCATGATGTAAACACAAAAGTTACTGACTCATCTCACACAGGTATACAACTTATGTAGAGAGATAGAGATGATTATATGTAGCCACTGAATCATCTTCTCTATCGAACCCATGTAGGATCCTGGTATAGTAATCAGAGCTGTCGAACCCACGTAGGATCCTGGAACAGTAGTCAGAGATTTCAAACCCATGTAGGATCCTGGAACAGTAGTCAGAGCTATTGAACCCATGTAGGATCCTAAAATAGTAGTCAGAGCTATCGAACCCATGTAGGATCCTGGAACAGTAGTCAGAGAGCAGCCATCCACAGGGTTCCTGCACAAAGAACGCTTGATTCCGGGAGGGTCTGCTCCTCAAGCCAAGTGTCGATACATAAACTTCCACAAAGTCCCACAAAGAAGCATCACAAAGGTCCACCTTGTCATAGGGGTCTCAACGCAACTAACGGCGCGTCAATCGGACGCCTGGTCTGTGAGTTATTAGCCTTTTAGTCCCGGGGGCCTCATTGGATTCGTGCTCAATCCAACCTGACCGTATCTCAACTATACCCAAAAATCCAGTGGGGTATACACAAAGGGACCGTTGCACTCCAGGAATACCATCACCACTGACAGTTCATCAAACGAACATCCGGTACCAAAGATATGGCCAAAAGAAAGTAAATGGTAGGTAGTAGGTCCGAGTCTGGTCCGACTTAGTCTCATCCAACCTGGTTCGGGTTCGGCCCGACTTGACCCGTTGGGTTCGGCCCGACCCACTGGGCCTGGCCCAGCAGGCTGCGAGGGCCGCAAGTAGCGTGAGGGTGCGGACCGATCATGAGGGCGCAGACCGGTTGTGGGTCAGTGTAAAGGCGGTTCAGCCCGGAGGCTCCGCGAGGGGTGCGGGAGGCCGGATAGGCCAGGCACGCGTGGGGCGCCACTCGACGGCTCGACTGAGGAGGTCGTGGTCGGTTTGTCCAGCACCGCGAGGGGCGCGAATCGGACAGCTCGGCCCGGATGGCCGAGGCCGGTTCAGCCAGCGACGGCGTGGGGCACACAGGGCATGCATAGTGCGCAGAGGCCGGAGGCCGGTGTGGCTCAGGCCAGTACCATGTGGCCAGGGTGCCGTGAGGGGAGCCGCGGGCCGGCACAGTTCAGGCCGGCATGATCGGCGTGGTTCGGCCGTGGCGAGGCGGGCTGACGGGGCCGAGAAGCGCGGGCGGCCGGGAGGGCACCATGGTTTGGCTCGGGGTGGTGGAGCCAGTTCGGCCGGCGGACAGGGTGGCCAGGACCGGTTCGGCTAGTGGATGGCGCAGACAGTGGGCGTCGCGGGTCACAGAGGCCGCGGGTAGCATGACTGTTGCCTGCGTCGCATTCGTTGTCTCGTCACCATGCTGAAGAACATCACAAACAGGAACGACGGAGGATTCAGGCCATGTTGGTTTGGCTCGCACCCTCCACATTTAGGGTGGTAGAAAGTGGACCAATTATTCCTTTAATTCTTCCCTTCTAAGACAAAGAATTATTGTGGATGATTTAATGTGACAACTGGTTCCCGGTGACAGTACAACCACCCCGCCTTAACATGGCCATTGGGTTTAGGCCCGCCAGGTAGCACCAGTTTCCCCGCAAACACATGGTCCCCACCCAAGGGTCCACCCACATGCCTGAATGGGTCATCTGACAATGACAGTCCCCACAGGCCAACACATGTCCTTTCCAGTGTGCTTTGTCCTCACTCACACACACCCTGAGAAACTTCTCAGAAGGTCACCCATCCTGATCACTACTCCAGGCCAAGAATTCTTAACTATGGAGTTCTAATCAGACATGCTCCCAAAAAATGAAGGTGAACCTTGTTGACATGAGTCATATCATTTAGTCATTTAACCCTTTGTCATTCTGGGGTGTTACAATCACCTCGTTTTGGGCCACACATCTCAACCCAGGTAGTGCGCTACACTTAAGGCTGGGTACCACATCTGATACTAAATGTGACAACTGGTTCCCAGTGACAACACAACCACCCCACCTAACATGGTCGTTGGGTTTTGGCCCTCCAGGTACTACCAGTTTCCCCACAAACACGTGGTCCCCACCCAAGGGTCCACCCACATGCCTAAACGGGTTATCTGACAATGAAAATCCCCACATGCCAACACATGTCCTTTCCAGTGTGCTTTTTCCTCACTCACAAACCCCCTTGAAACTCCCCATTAATGGGGGAGAAACCCTCAATTTTTCTATTAAGTGTAGGGGAGCCTCTTCAAATTCCCTAACACTTAATGTGCCGAATCCTTCTCAATTAATTAATACACCCATTTTGAATTTTATTCCAAAAATTAAATAATAGATTAACTTAATCTATTATTTTGGTTGGCATTTTTCTTTTGGTGGAAATTGGGAGAAGAGAGAGAGCTTAGGGAGAAAAGCTCTCGCCAACGAAGAACGAAGAATGCGTTCTTCCAATAAAGAATGCCTTCGAATAAGAAGAACGATCTCCTTCAACCTTCATCCACAAACTCCTACCGACATGGGGACTACCATTAGTCAGATGGCCTGTTCAGGCACGTGGGTGGGCCCTATGGTGGGGACCACGTGTCTGCAGGGCAACTGGTGGTACCTAGCAGGCCAGGACCCGATGACCATATTAAGGTGGGGTGGCTGTACTCTCACCGGGACCCATTTGTTATATGAGTATCAAATAAATCAAATTCAATATTTATCCCACTATTATCCTTGAGGGTGTACTCCCTTTTAAGAAATATGAATTTTCTTACAACAATTACTTTCTTATATGAAGGATTGTATAGATTTTATCTCCTTGTTATTTAGGATACCTTATAAAGATACACTTCATGCCTTGGGGTGCTAGTTTGTTTCTTAAAATAGCATTAAAAATTTCATCACAACCCCATGCACAAACATGTGATAAAAAAGGTTTATTTTAACTCCATAACTCTAAGGGAATACCTTTTTCCACTTTGTTTGGTACTCAGTTAAGTAAGTATGATGTTGTCTATAATGCATAACCCAAAAATGATAATGGAAGGCTTTCTTGACTCATCATTATCATCACCATGTCCATTAGTGTACAATTAATCCTTTCACTAACATAATTCTACAATGGTGTATAAGGTAGAGTGAGTTGATATAAAATCCCATACTCCTATAAAAAGTCTAGAATGTCTTGGTTAATATATTCACCACCTCGATCTGATTGAAGTTTCTTTATCTTATTACCAACATGATTCTCAAATTCATTCTTGAACTTTTTGATATTATCAAAGGATTTATAATTATACCTTATCAAGTAAATATAACCATACCTACACAGGTCATCGGTAAAAGTAAAAAATTATGATAATCCAACTCTATTTTATACTTGAAAAGGTCCACACACATTAGCATGTACCAATTCTAGAAGCTCCATGGACCTTTACCCTTGACCACTGAATGGAAATTTGGCCATATTTTCTTATAAAGAATCATGATATATTTCCAGTGTAATAAGATCAAAAGATTCTAAATAACCATCTTGATAGATCTTTTTCAAATGCTTCTCATTTACATGACTAAGACGGTGATGCCACAACTGGGTGTAATATGAGTCACACATATTTGTTTTGTTATTTATTTTCAGTAATTGATCTTCATTATTCAATACATAAAGACCTTTATTTATCTATTATATACCATAGCATATTATATCTCCATAAAATTAGTAACCCTTATCTACCAAACTGAAAATAACTTCATGTATATCTAAGAAATAAATAGAAATGATGTTTTTGGTAACACTAGAAACATAATAAAAATTATTTTAAACCAAAACCAATCATATTAGAAACATGAGATGGTAGACTCCAATGGCTAGAAGATCTATCCTTGCTCTATTGGAAGCCCACAGATCCACCTCACCTCTTTCAACCTTCTAAAATCTAATTGGTTTCTATATTTAGACACAAATTTGAGCACCACATACAGTATCTAATACCCAACTTATAGACATTCAATGATTAAATTCAATAACAAATGCACTTGAATATTTCCATTTCTTATTTTTCCGGGAATAGTTAATCTTACAATGGCCCTTCTTACCATATAAAAAATATGAAACATCTTATTCATTTCCTTTATTATGGATATTATTTTTCTTGGAAAGATGGTTCTATGGAGCTTTAGACTTGGATTGAATATTAATCCCCTATACCTTGTTCATCCTCTTCTTATTAACCACAAGGATTGTGGTTTTTTCATAACCCTTCATTTTTCAACTTGGATAATAAGAGTAATAAGTTTTGAAAGTGTCTTCTTGCTATTTCTTATATTATAATTCACAATAAAATTAGATAATTTTTTAGTTAGTGAGGAAAAATTGAGATAAGTGCACTGGTTATCTGGGATAATAAACTCAAATATGTCATGAAACTTAATATAGTTAATCATAATAACTACATGTGGCTCAATTGGAACTGAATCTCCAAGATTTCATGTGAATAGTTCATTAGAGATCTCACATCTCTCTAATCTCACCTTGTCTTGATAGAGACCCCAAAGGTGAGAAATGACGTTATATGAATCTATATCCTCATATTTCATTAATGAATCATTGTAGATAGAGGATAACACGAAAAAATGGACATAAATTATATTATCCACAAGATTTATATATAGAGACACTTCTTCCTCACTAGCCTCTTTGGAAAGAGACTCAGAAAGTGGGGTTTCTAGCATGTACAATTTCCATTCATGGAATAGTGTAATGCGTAAGTGCCTATACCATTCCTAGAAATTTGTGATGGTGAAAATGTTATAATTATCTAGTATATATCATAGATATATTTTTGAATTCATTTAATTTTATATTTCAATAAATTAGTAGTATATAATTAGTACTTTCTTGATTAAAAAACAGATTTATAAATTTAAATTAAATTAAATTCCATTAATCGACCACTATTTTGCAAAAAATTAATATCCCAAACCATTAGTTTCTAAGTATCTTTTCTCTTAGATATTATAGTGGAAAATATCCATACCCCTCTTCTAATAACCAATACTTGGGTCTAAAGTTTTATTTAAAGGGTTTTAGTTAGGAGTAACTTTCCATCTACATTAACTCATATTTACTTGATCTATTGAGTGGAATCCCAATCCTAAAATACTAGTTATAGATTTTATTAACCATTTTATCTTAGTTTCACTAAGTTATGCCAGGGGTTTCAACCATTGATGTGAACTAAGTTAATTTTACATGAAACAAAAAGCTAAAATTTCCTTGATAATTGAAAGAAATCCAACTTGGGTTGGTCAAGAACTTTGAAGTATGATGTCATTTATAACTAAATTAGTGGAAGGTTTTATCAACCTAATATTTTAGTTGATATATTTTTCATTCTTTATGCATAAACCCTGTTTTATCTTTACCACATTCCTTGTTAATATTATGTGGATTTTACTTAGGCGATTAACCTTGTGTGATAAAATATATGAACAATACAATTATATTTTATTACATATTCTATGATTGTTAATTAATTTATTAGTTAATCCCACAACATTTAAAAACATACATAATTAACCATGCAACATATATAAATAAAATACAAGTGTCATGATCCTGAGATTCTATAATGGCTAGTTTATCTAGGGGAGGATAAGCTAACCCTTGAACCTAGGGGAAAATACCTTATAACATATCTTATTTAGTGTTGTAGCATTCCAACTTGGATCATATGTATTAGATTGATTGGATTTAACCTAATTTTGAGACTTGTACCACCTCCTCTCACATGGGTACTCCATCTGAACAGAATCTTTCACTTACACATAGGTGAGGGGATCCAATGGATTAGATAAAGTGGGTTTACATAAAATAAATTGAGAGAATATAGGCCCTTACATAATAAGGATGAGGGGATGAAACAAATTATATCAATTTTAATTTAACCATAATAAATTGAAAGAAAACAATCACATACAAGGGAAGGTCTAATCTTATGATCATCTAAAAATCATACAAAGAGAATATATTTACAATATAGTTTTCAATTAATTCAATTAATTATACAATTAATATAAATCACCATGAATCAATCCAATTAATTCAATTTATCTTAATTATATAAAAAAATTCCTTAACTCACCATCATCAATAATCTTAAACAAAATTAATTTCATTTAAAATTAATGAAGTACATGAATGTACTTAGAGGCAACTGGTGTGTTCATTAAATTTTTTTATTATATAAATTGATTTAATATATAATTATCAATCCCAATCCATGGAGTGTACTCTAAAATGAATGACATGAAAAAAAATGTGAATATATTTAATTACATATTTAATTATTCTCTCTGTGAAAGATTTAGAAAACTAAATATAGTAGACTACATGGTATGTAATATTATACACGGTGTGTACTAAATTATTCTTGTGTCCTCAACAAATTCCTAGGGACTTTCCATGTTACTCTCTATAGACTAGTTCGAGTTACATAGCATGAAGTCCAATTTACATAGGGTGTGACATCAGAGTTTCATGCCATGCCAATACTTTTAATGTGTATCTAATATAAAAAATATTGGGACACCCCATGTTCTCAAAAATGAGAAACCGAGTACTACACATCATTTATAGTCAAGAAATGTGCCATTATTTTTATATCTACATGCTGATCCACTTTTTTAAATCTTAAAACCAGTTACCTCAGATCTATCCGACTTTATCATGAGATAAAAAAATGAAAACTCTAGTACATGGATTTTATTTAGAAAGTACATGATGTGTACTTTGATTTTTTCTAGGAATAAGCTTTGGTACTTCCATATAGTGTTCTTGGAATGAATATTTGTTTTTAAACCTTAACCATTTTATGGTTATGTTAGTGAGAATGAAGAAATGAAGGCATGATGATTTTTAGATATTAAAACAGATTTATATAAGTAAAATAAAACACACTCACATGGACACAATCATTGAATAATAAATAATTTTAAATTAGAAATTTGACCCCTTTGATACCACTTTTAGGTTCTGAGTGTAGAAAATCATGTCAATGTCATGAAAAACTTAATTTTTTTGTGTTAATCTATGTGTAATTGATCCCACACATGAAAAATATGTCATGTCTGATGAAAACCATATAATACTTGACTATATTAAAACATGGGAACCAAAAGAGGAGGATATTCACATATAATTTCTAAATAATTTATGAGTAGATATAAAATTACCTTCACTTGTAATTATCTATTCACTGATGACCCAATTGACTAGATCTTGTCATGCGGTCATTTGACTGCAAGATCAAAGTGTAGAATCCCTCTAGTGGTAATCCATATGTGAAACACACTCTATGAACATTATCATAGAATTTTTAGGTGCTAGTACGCCTAATCCTAATTACTTGTGTTGTTCATGGTTTATTGCAACATAATTTTTCTTAAGGTAGAAGAAATATTTATGTTCTCTCAATGGATTAAGATAAGAGGAAGAGATAGTTTACTCTATATCTCTATATTTCTCTCTAGGTTTTGAGAGAGTCTCTCTATATCCATTGTGCATAAACAGAGTGAATATAAAAAGTGTTATAATTATATATTTATTATATAAGGTTTCGGGTTGGAAAATTGAACACAAGACCCTTTCTAACTTTATAATTCTTAATTGACACCATTTCTATTAATAATAATAATATTATTAATCACTTGACATGTGAAAAAATTTAAGAATATAAATAAATATCTTTTATCCCATTTCCAAATCCTTATTTGATGTTTACTGATCCTTGAATAATGAATATTTATTTAATAAATAAAAATCATTTAATTATTCAATAATAAATATAATAAATATTATATTTTACAAACATTGTGAATAAATATTTATTAATATTTAACTCACTTATTCTTTCAAATAACTTGTAATTAAATCCCAATGGTTAACCAATACTGAATAAATATTATTTATTATTACTTTTTAAAATCAATACTTGATTTTAACTAATATTGTATATTCACATAGTGCGTGATCCCTAGGAATATTTCTCAGTGTAATTAGGCATAACCACCAAAATTCAAAGGTTAGTTTCTAGAAATTTTCCAAGGTACCCATAGAGAAAGAAGTTAATGTTACAATGATATCAAAATTCTAATGAATGATTACCATGTAATATAATCCCAATATCATGATTTCTAAAATCAAGAAATTTTCATGCTGATGTTATCAACATATATGCTCTATGTTTCTTTCTTCATCTTTAAAAAAATGAACTTTCCCACTGAAAGCCTAAGATATCAACCTCTACCAAGGGATAGAATGGATAAATCCTTTCTTTCATTATCCATTACTGAAATATCACTCATGAAAAACCCAACATAACCTACCTCACTGTGAGCATATATAGTAATGGTTTTCATCAATACATCAAATAATGTGAGTCTGGATATTCATTAATGATAATATTAATGTCTAAGGATCAATACATATATCTATATATAGGATCATACAATGTCACATAAAATTTGGATTTATTATTTGTAGGTCTCTTTTCATAACTTCATATATTGAAGATTACCAAGGGTGTAAAACATGAGAATGTGTCTTAATTTCTTATTATATTCCTACCTTTAATACCCTATATCATATGTGTCATATTATAAAATATCATTTGGCTATTGAACTATATTAAATAATATTGTTATGGAACCTTCAAATTCTCATTATAGCGGGGAACTTATATAACCTTTCAGTGTGACATATATTATTAGAACATTATCACATATAGATGTCATGAAAAGGAATAATCATTATGTGATAAAAAACATCATTAATAATGAAAAAATGCAATAAATTACTATGAAAGTCGGTTCTAAGGCACCAACTCTAACAGAATATAAGAACAATAAAACCAAATTAAAGTTTTTATGAGAATGACCATACATAAGAGATGTTTATAAACCTAATAGAGTGGAGTATTTTTTATAAGGGCACCATATTTTCAAACTTCAAGATAAAATACAAGAATTCGATGGAACCATATCCAGAGTACATAACTTAGATTATGGCTATAAATAACTTCATATATTAGAAATATAATAGAATTATAAATGAGTGGGGTTGTTAAAAATGATTGGGGTTGACATTCCTTTTTTTGAACCAACCCCACTCATTTATAATTCTATTATATTTCTAATCTATGAAGTTATTTATATCCATAATCTAAGTTAAATCTTAAATAGAACATAAATAATTTTTTATAAGAACATAAAATAAAAGAGACCTTTTTGGGAAAATAGTTTAGATATAGAAAATTAGTTTTATGGTTAATGTATAAGTTTTAAAAATGATAACTTTTTTCATAGATATGAATTTATGCGAATTTCAAATTCCTAGAAAAATAATAATCTTTAAAATTGTCATGAAAATGGAATAGGTAGTTTAAAATAAAAAATTAAGATGAACTACATATCTGAAAGATAGAAAAATTTAATATATTGATATATTAATAATATATATCAAAGTAATACGTAGTTACAAACATAAAAATATAAGAATAAAATATAGATAAAATTAATACTATAAACTTATAATAGAAAAAGATTAAAAATATGATAAGAAAATCTACAAAACAATATTTATACCCTTAAAAAATATTTCATAAGATAAGCCATTGAAAATTGAAATAGTAATACATATATTTAAATTTCATACCAAGGGATCTAAATTTTTGAATTGAGTAAATATTTAATAGTTCAATAATAATGATTCTATGGATGAAGTTTCTTTCATAAATCCTATATTGTTACTTCTAAGAAATTTTTATATTTTTATAAAAAACACAGAACCAAAATTTTCTTTTGATAGTAGAAAAATCTAATCTTCTTACTGTAATTGATTTTTAACATTGAGATATTATTGGGTTTTTAGAGGTATTGGATCAATGGAAATTATATTTTATATTAAATCTTGAAATTTAATTACTAAGGATTTTTTTTGAATTTATTATTTCTTGGTAGTTTTTTAATTGAAATTATATTTTCTTACATTGAGATATCCAGTGGGAAGCTCATGGTATTATATTCAGAGGAAAATTTATTTACACATGCTGATGAACTGAGTTCCAATTTACTGACATTATTTTTAAAATCATAATTTCCTTGATAAATTTTTCTTATGACCTTAGTTCCAGTAGCCAAGAAAAATATTTCTATAATAACATGGACACTAATAAGTTCAATAACATGATCTGTTTTAATGTCAATAACACTTTATATCCAAAAAAATAAATGTAGGAAGTAATACAAAAGGAATAAATTAAATAACTATTATGATAAAATGATATCCAATACTCTATTGAAACAATATACCAATCATGTCCATAAAACTCTAAATGATATTATCATAGTGAAAATACTAAAAGAATCAATTTTTTAGAAATTTAAATCAAAGAAACTATATAATTACTAATAGGAAAAAATAATATTAGTCATACATTATTTTTCAAATATATACACAACTATAATATCAAAAAATGCTTGTTTCAAGGGAAGTAAAAATTAAACAATTAAAGAAAAAATAATAATTTGGAAAATTTAAAACTATGGAAAAATATTTATGGGAGTGTATGAATCCAGTATGACTCACCTATGAAATAGATGTAGGGTATGAATGAGGTTGAGTGATGATACTCAATGATCAAATAACCATATATATTTGATCTGAAAATTCTTGATTCTAAGATCATGATGTATCAGAAAGATACATAAAAAAGGATAAATTCTAGGTCTTAAACCCAGAAAAAGGAATTTATATATGGGATAAAAACATAAAATCAATAATGGATCATCATATAAATAAAACCTACATAACTATAACAAACAATATAGCAGTGGGAAAGGAGGGTACTATGCTATATAAAGAATTAATTTTGAAATAATAACCCCAAAACATACAAATGATAGAATAGATATTTTGGATTATAATTAAAGAAAAAGTCATAATTTATCAAAAAAAATTTACACTATAAACCAAGAGATGCAATGGGAAATAAGTTAAATAATATAAGAGATAAATTTATGATACCATCCAGGGTTTAAAAAATGATATGATTTTAGTGATAATATTTATATCAGTTAGGAAACCTGGTTGATGTGGAGTAATGAAATTTTATAATGTGGGTAAAGAAATAAAATGAGGTAAATAAATTAGGGAAATTGGGAAAATAAAGATGAATGAACTAGAGTATTTTTTTTCACTTGAAATCAAATTCACAGATGAAAATAGATGAATAATGATAAGAGAATAATGAAAGAAAGAAATAATATTATATGAATAATCGATGGAGGAGATCCCGTTTAGAAATATTGATCAATTTATAATCATAGTGAACCCTTTTAACTATTCTAAAAGAAATAATGAATGAAAAAAAAGAAAATGAAATTAGGGTTTTGAGTTTGGAGTCCCTATAACATGGAAAACAAAATGGATGCCCACCAGTGATAAACAAAGGTTAGAGGTCTATAGATGTGGAGGTGAATAATATGATGTGGAGGTGAGTAAGTATAGAAGATGATAAAGAGGAAGGGACAAAGTGACCATTATATAGGGACTCATAGGCTGATAGATAGGGATCCATGAATGAGAATCCATAGTATATAAGTCATATAAGTGGTAGGGTGGATATAGATGGGATAATTAATGGATCAGGGAATGAGGGTAGGGAAAGAGGGCATGTGAGTTGATATTGGGGAGGTATAATGGGGAATGAGATATCATGGAGGTGGGAAATGTTTGGAGGGAAAATGGGAGAGGAGAGAATTCCATGTGGAATAAAATTCCTTAAAAAATAGTATATATATAGATTATATATATTTAATGTTTATAAACCAAAATTATTTTTAATTATATATAATTTCATAATCTATATCCAACTACTAAACATAATGTAATTATACTTCTATAGTAAAAAACATTTTTTATTTAAATATTTAACTAATATATAAAATCAATATAAATTTAACAATGCCAAATGTAACACCTAATTTAAATAATAATAAAAATATTAAAAATTATACCATTAGATATTGTTAATTTATTGAAAATAAAATAATGAATAATCCATTTCAACTAATTAAGATCAACCAAATTTAAAAGTAAACCAACACATATATTTATTTTTTCATTTCATGTTCAATTTATAAAACTCTTATATATACTTTAAAAACTATATAAAAGTAAAAATAATGAATTCCAATACTTTAAAAATACTAAATCAACAATTACCCAACCAAAAAAATGAACCAATCGATAAAAAAAAATCAAGAAGGTATTAAGTTTATACATCAAAAATAGGAGACTACCTAGAGAGGACGTGTCTATAGCAGAGAATTTGGGACCTAGATAGGATTCATGGGGGATGGGAGTTAAAGGAATACTTTCATTATTGTATGTGGTGAGGAGGGGGTAAGGACGCTCAAATAAATAAGGGAGGGTATGGGAAAGTTCAGTGAAATATAAGGGAGGGAACATGGAATCTTGGTATAATATAGAGAGGGTTGGCTCGACCAAGCAGGGAGGGATAGGGGATCAAAGGAGGGGGGATATACTAGAGTTGGTGTTCTAAAACCAAATATTTATACTTTGGATAACATATATATTAAAATAATTAAATATTAATTAAAAAAAGTTATTATATATCATTTATAGTTCAATATGAATTTATTATAATGATGTCATAGAATATCTATTATACTAAAAATGTCATAGTAGTTCCCCACTATGATGAGAACCTTGAAATGCTATGATGATATTCTTAAACCTAGTTATATGGTTAGATAACATTTTATGACGGGGAACATAGTATGTTGTCTATTAGGTGAGAGTACTTGGTAGTAGATGAGACTTATTCTCATAAAGTTTTCACTTGGTAATCTTTTGGATGAGTGATTATGAGAACATACCCACCAATAGGAATTCCACATGTTTATGTGTCATCATATATTTCTATCTAGGAGTGTGAGTAATGGTACTTATAATTTAATATTATTATTAATGCATTTCATGACTCAAACACATAGATTTAATCATGACACCATATATTTGTGTGAAGTAGGGTACATTGGGTGTATTTCAAATGACATGTTATAAATGAATAAGATAAGGAAGGATTTTTCCCTTCTATATTTATATATGTTGATATCTCAGACCTTTGATTGAATTATAACTTTTTTAATAAATTCCATGGCCATGAAGTAATGATAAGTTTATTTAAGATAGTCAAAGAAATACATATCAAGAATATAGGTTGATGACATGGGAGTGAAACCTACTTGATGAGATACCATTTCCAAGGAATTATATTACACAGTGATTACTCATATTTGGTTATCAACATCATGAAATTAACTTATTTCTTTTGGGATCCTTGATCTATATCTAAATAGTAATCTTAAACTTTAAAAAATCCCACCAAATGCCAATGAGAAAGAAGCTTAAAGTGTCACAAAATAAGTGTTTCCATTGATCTCAATTAAATTATATTTGAATTTAATTTTTGTAATAGAAATAATTTTAAATAATGAGAAATTATTTTATTCAATATTTACTAATCAAGTAAATTAAATAAACATTTACTTGTAAAGTAATTATTTATTTCAGGTATATCTAACTATTATTTATTTAAAAAATATTGAGAAGCATCAGCATACCAATATTGTGTTTGGTGATAAATATTAATTTGTAATATTGTAAAATTTTATTTATCATTGTTCTAGTTAAAAAATTACACATGTAAATAATAATAATAATAACATTACATAAAATGAGGTTATATAAGGTTCAATACATTATTTAAGGGTTATTGTGCAATTAAATTATATTTTATCCTTAACCCTTTCTCTATAAATATATGATTATGTATTTTGTGTTGGTATTTATTGAAATTGATAATCTTTGTGAATAATGAAATCTAGATCTCTCTCTGAAGATCAAACAATGATCCAGAGATTCTCCTCCCCCCTCCACCATCTCAAGAATAAGATTTCAAAGATGATTCTTCCAGCTTGAAGTAACTATAATAATGATCAAGATGAAAACTATAAGATGATCAATCAAACATACTATCACCTAATAATCCATTGATTTTTTTTGGATATCATAATAGAATGTTTGGATCATGACTAGAGGGATTCTACACATGGATCCGGTAAAAGAGATGATGGATGACTGAAAAACCTTTTAGAAGATCAAAATCTCCATTGAAGAAATATATCAAGAACCTGGTATTATTTATTCTTATCTATTTAAATTAATTATAAATTTAACTATAAAATATATTCTCTTGTTTCATATGACTTTCTTATTTAATATTATTTGGAAAAATTTCATTGGTCATAAGGTTTATGTCTTGTAAAATATGTGAAAGATTCATAAAATTTGATAATTATTGAGTTAGGATTAGCCTCGATAATCAATTCCTCTCTACTCAAAAACATCAATTAGTATCAAAGGGATCATTTTTAAATTTATAATTATTTATTTTTAAATTTATTATTTCATATTTAAAAGTTAAATTTCATTTCATGCTTTTAATTCATTCTTGACCCGTCATCAAAATCTATTCTTTATCCTCTTTATTTCCCACTCACATAATAAAAACTGGTTAATAATTAATAAAGAACACATATGAATAACTCTTATAGAGGTAACAATAATTATGGTGAGATAACATAGGGCTATACTATGTGTACTCATTTTTCACATGCTGTGTATCCTTATTCATTGAACTGGGGCACCCATGTGGACTCCAAGTCATTGTGTAATGATTATACACCATGTGAATTAAATATACCACATGTTGTCCAGATAGGGTGGAATATGGTTTTTATAGAGTATAATACTTATATATTTCTAACACGCAATGTATTCCTTGTGTTTTCAGGGCAGAAACCATAGGGTCAAGATGCATGGAGTAATTAATACAACACGAGTATTTAATAAATGACTTGTATAGGCTAGAAACCATGTAACTTGATGTACACACCATGTATCTACACAAAGTGAACCTTATAAATGTCTTCAAGAAGTACACATTGAGTCCCTAGGCTTGTATTATAGATATAAAATGAAGAAAATCACACATCGTGTGGCTAACTTGCATGTGATGCGCCCGAGGTCACATATATGACTTAGTTTGAGCCTTGATTTTTCTATTTTAATATTTAGGAAGTTTATAAGGGTATGAGGTAAAAAAATTCATTTTTGGATAAAAAAAGAACATGGTTTGGGTGCACTATTAGTACTAATAGTGTGGTGACCATAACGTATGATTCTATGTGGTCCTAGTGGCACTTTGCACAGTTTGAGCACGATTATCCAAATCATACAGCTCACCAAGAAGACTATGTGAGTGTTTGGTTGATTTTATCAGTGTGTAACATGGATTAAGTACTATTTTTCCCAAATAGTGTATCTCATCTCTAGGAAACTATTCACATTTTTTTATCAAGAGACATAGGCTAAACATAGTTAG
Source organism: Viscum album (assembly GCA_963277665.1). Classification (NCBI taxonomy): domain Eukaryota; kingdom Viridiplantae; phylum Streptophyta; class Magnoliopsida; order Santalales; family Viscaceae; genus Viscum; species Viscum album. The sequence continues at coordinate 1,610,977,490 of OY728140.1, forward strand.
CGCATTGTTTTTCTAACTGTGTTCCCTGATCCAAACCTTTAAAATGTTAAAATTTTACTCATTTTCCTTGGTCTTTTTTATATCTAATCACCTACTAGGATAAATTTGGATCTAATTAAAACTTCTAAAATTATATAGATACTTATTCCCTTGGATTCTTAGTGGATTTACATTTTTCTTTATGGATCTATTTAATGTATGTTATGTTTTGAATTCAGTTTTCTTCCCTCTTCTTAGATCCTTGTTGGATATCTTCTCCCCTTGTCTCATTGGAAACTTATTGGGATATGGAGTCTAGATCTAAAGGGTTTTATGGAGATTTTATATTGTTTATTATGGATATAGTCTTTTAGGGACCTTATCTAATTGTTCCTGATATCTATTTTCAAAGGATACTAGTTTTACACTATTGGAAAGGTATGTGTATCTATATTAAGGTTCCAAAACATGAATTACTTTATGTTATTATAAATTCATTTAGTTTGTTTCATAAAAATGATTTATTTGAAAACAAAGTTGATTTATTTCAAGATATTCATGTTTTAAATGGGTTTCTATTTAAAAACATATTTGTGAACACTATGTGTTTGATGATATGACTTAAAGGTAGTTTTGAATTAAAATTGGATTTTCAAGTATGGAACTGGTAATGATTCACTGTGATTTTTTTATAAATAGTGAGCATGGTTTTAATTTTTTTTAGGAAATAATAGAACATTTGGATCCTTGGGTGTATTGGGAAATAAAAATTTCACTTTAGTGAGTTTAGTACCACTAAATGTTTGGTATCAATAGACAGTGATAGGAATCAATATCAGTTAGATTCATGAGATTATAGGTTTAGTGTTTTATTTATGTGTCCATGTATGTTTTCCCATAGGATATATCCTGATATTCTTCTTTTTCATTTATTATTTTTTATACATGATGGTATATTTAATGGTTGATTTCTCACTTAGTTAATTTATTGTTTATCCATGGTTGGTTTTTCTTATACATTCATGATTTCTTTCATTCACATTTCTTATTCCTTATTTGTGTTCATATGAAATTATTTTACGAAAACCAAAGTATATTTTAAGAAATTTTCCTCTTTTAATATTTTTTATAAACTAGTTTTGTTTTAAAATCTAGAGTTAACATTTTCATGGTATTAGAATTTGTTTATATTCTTTGGTGAAATCCTATTGGGATTTGTGGTTATACTCAAAATTTTATTTTTGGTGTTTGTAGATGTGGATTTTTGGAACTTAGGTAAATATAAGGAAATTGTGTATCTTGTTTGTTTCTCTTTCCTTCCATCACCTTTATAGCGATATGGATTGGTGGTAACAGGTGGTAACAGGTGGTCACATGAAGACTCAACCTATGGCTTCTATGGTTTTTATTATAGGTTTATCCCTTTAGGATTGATGTTGTATGTCTCATAGATATGTAATATTTCTTCCTTGTTGTACTCTATTATTTTATCAAATTTTTGATATACATAATACTTTTTTTTTTCATTTTTTTCCACACCAGGTGGTAGACCTTCTAAGATGACATGTTAAGTCGACCAGAGTTGGTTAGTTACAAAATCGTGTTAGAGGGAATACCCAGTGAGAATGGTTATGGCACTACCTGGGTTTGGTTCAGTTTATTTGGAAGATAATATTTAGGAATATCAAAATTTTATTATTAAGTGCTAGAGGTTTGATGACTGGATCACATCCATGTATGAATTTGAGTTACCATGGGTGATTTGATATATTTTTTCCAATTTTGAGACATGTTTTTGATTACTTTGTTTCACCTCCTCATTTGGTGGAAATTATAGAATCCAAATCACCCTAAAATATATGAGAGGCTCCATAATAACATAATAAATAAACTCAATGATGATAAAAATTGATCTAGTTTATAATATTTATTATCCAATCCATGCTAATAATAAGGTTTAAGGTATCAAGATTGAGGATAAGGAAATCCCATACCACCTTAAAGTCAGTTATCATCATTTGACACAAGAGACATAAAAAAATATTTTGAAAAACTTTCCCAAAGGTGTATAAAGATTCAAAAAGTATGAAATATCATATTTAGATGTATGAGTAGACAAAGATAGATATTCAAGTTCTTGAAGATATGCTTCATACAAGAGTTCTTGATTTTGGTGGTTCTTGGGAAAAATATCTTCCCTTAGTTAAATATTCCTTTAATAATAGTTATAAGGATTTGATTAATATGGATCCATTTAAAGTGTTTTATGGGTGTATATATTGATATCCCATATGCTGGAAAAATTTGAGAGAGTGGTACTTGGTTGGGATGAGTCTTATTTAGGAGATGATGCAAAGGGTTCAGTTGATCCAGAAGATATTGTTCATGGAAGAGAGTCTTAAAAAAGTCTATGTTGGCCATCATTGTCAGTCACTATAGTTTGAGGTTAATGATGAGGTTTTCACTAAGTTTCAACTCACATGGGAAACTATTGGTTGGGTAAGCAGGGTAAGTTGGCACAAAGGTTTGTTGTCCCCTTTGATATAGTAAATCATATTAGAAAGGTGGATTATCGATTGAACTTTATATCATGCTTGATATTGTTTCATGATGTGTTTCATGTTCCCTAGTTGAGGAGGTATCAACCAGAACCTTCCCATGTGATCGAATGAGATGATACTAATTTGGATCTCGATACAACCATGGTTGAGTAACCGGTTTAAATTTTAGATTGTGGTTGAGTAAACAGTTCCCCTATCTATAATCTTAATAAATTTCTAGGGATAATAAAATTTTATAGTGGGAAAAATTGTGAAACCATACAGGTCACAATATGCCTTAGTTCGAACTTTGGTTTTCTCTTGTGAGGTTCTAGAATTTTTTGAGGTCCAAAGGTTAAAAAATTGAATTTTTATAGAAAAAATGCTAGGAACATTGTTTGGGAACATGTTTAGTACATACTATGTGGTATGAATCTATGAGGTTATATTGGTTATTTTCCTGTTTTGATCATGGTTATCCAAACCATGCGGCTTTCCAAGAAGACTTTGTGGGTGCCTGGGTGGTCATCAAGTGGTGTCACTTGGATTGATTATGGTTTTACCAAACTCTGCATCTCATATCTAAGAAATTGTTCTCCTCATTTTTCAAGAGATGGAGGCCACACATGGTTTTTACATAGTTTTTCTAATTGTGTGGCTAGACCATGCACCCTGATCTAAACCTTTAAAAATATAGAATTTACCTCTTTGACCTTTTTCATTTTTATATCTAATCAACTCCTAATATCCAATTAGATAAAACTAAACATTCCTAAGTTCTCTATAGGATTATTACCTTGTATTCTTTGTGGTTTTACATCATTCATTACATATCTCTTTAAGGTATGTTCCATTTTTGATCCAATTTTCTTACCTATTCTCAGATCCTTGCTAGATATCTTCTCCTCTTGTCTTGTTGGATCCCGTCTGGGTTGTGGATGCTAGATATAAGGGGTTTGATAGAAATTTTATGTTGTTTATTATGGATCTAGTCTTGTGAGGACCCAATCTACTCGTTCCTGATATTAATTTTTGAAGGTGATTAGTTTTCGTTGGTTGGTTAGGTAAGTGTCACTATATAGTTTTTAAAATAGAAGAATAACTAAATTTTCTTGTAAATTCATTTGGTTTGTTTTATAAAAGTTATTTATTTGATATAAAGTGGATTTTTTCAAGTGAATAATATTTTTAAAGAGGGTTTTCTCTAAAAATATATTTTTGGACACTATGTGTTCAATGAAATTCTATAAGGGACCTTTTTAATTAAAAAAGGATGTTCAATTATGGAAGTGATAATGATTTAGTATGAAAATAATTTATAAATAGTGATAATGTTTTTAATATGGTTTTTGGAAATATTAGCACATTGGGACCCTTAGGTGTGTAATACCACTATAAGTTTGATATTGACAGACTATGATAAAACTCAATATTGATTGGATTCACATGATGCATGACATAGTGTTTTATTTATTTTTCTAATTATCTATTCCCATCGGATAGATCCCAATATTTTGGTTTTTCATTTATGATTTTTTTTACACATAACGATATATTTCATGGTTCATTGTTTACTTGTTTATCTTATGGTTTATACAGGGTTGTTTTTTCTTATACTTTCATGCATTCTTTCCTAAAATTTTCATAATTATTGTATGTGTTAGTATGAAAGTATTTTATGAAAACCAAAATATTATTTAATAAATGTCCATCCTTTAATAATAAATTATACATAGGTTTTATTTTAAAAACTGGAGCTAATGTTATTAGAATATTAGACTTTTTATAGATTATTTGGAAAAATCCTACTGGGATTTGTGCTCATACCATATTTTTTCCTCTTTGAATTTATAGATGTGGTTTTTTAGGAATCAAGTAAAGGTAAGGGAATTATGTAGATTTCCAGATTATCTTAGTTGTAGCTACCTTTATAGTGATATTGATTGGTGGTGGCAGATGGTCACATGGATACTCGACCCATGGCTTGTTTGTTTTTTCATTTAGGTTTATCCCTTTGGGATTGAAGTGGTATGTCTCATGGATATGTACTATTTCTTATATGATGTACTCTGTTGGTTTATCTCTATTTGGTTATATAAGAGACTTGTTTTTTTTTTCATTTTTTTACCTCACCATGTGGCAGACCATCTAAAATGATGTTTTAGGTCGACCTGGGTTAGTCCACTATATTTCACACGTCATGTACTTTAACTTTTTACATAGAAATATTAAATTTAAATAATTAATCCATTAAAACTCATCAAAATGTTTTCCACATCTCATTAATTTGATAGTATACTCTAGTCATTAGGTTTAATAATAACATTAAATGCTTAATTAATTCAATGTAATATTTTAAACTATGAATCTTATATGGTCATTTCATACTAAAGACACAATACATTAAATTATATAGGTAAAAAATATTCATATGTTCTCTGTGCCATTAATTTTAATGTGCATACTATGAGATTAAAAAACACCCCTTATGTCGTAGGAGTGCATTGTATACAACAAGAACAACATTGAATAGTTTGTACATGTACTTGTTGTGTTTCTTCCTAGTAAAATGTTGTGTGAAAATTTTATTAATTTTGAATAAAATAAAATAATTTACTTTATTTAAAATTATATTGGATTATAATTTTAGGATGATTGAATGAAATAAGATAAAATGAATTAATTGATTAATAAGACCCTTTATCAGATTAATTCGAGCATGTTTTTATCTTATCTAAGACCGAATTGAAATGAATGCTAGCTAGATGTTTTAAATACATAGTCATTTCATGTGTATAAACAATCATGATATTTGAACAGACCTATATATGGATTGGTTTTATTTAATTTAAATTTATTTTATGGAATTATAATTATTTATTATTAAATTAAATATGATGGCCTATATGTCATCCCTCCCTCCTTTATTATGTAGGATATATTTTTCAAAGGTTTTTTATGTAGTTCCCATTAACCAATCATTTAGTTTCCCTCAACTACATGTGAGTTATAAAACATATGCAATAAAAGTAGCTTCTAAAGGTTCATGGAAGAAGTTAAAGATGGAATTGAGTTAGAACAAACCCAAAAAATATATAGGTGAATAGGTGGAATGCTTTAACTCATTCCAATGTAGAGACCTAGTTTTTTCCTTACAAGACTTTGAAATATATATATATATATATTTATATATTTACAGAGCTATGCACTAAGATGAAATGTGATTCTGGTGCCCAGTGTGCCTGGAATTAATTATATAAAAATATTAAATATTTTATATTATGCACACATAGTTAATAAAAAAATGAGATAACTATTAAAAGAGTGTTAAAATCAGAAATCAAAGACCACAGTTGAGTCTGGAACATGTCATTTACCCTAGTAATGACTTAAAATAGAACAACATAGAGTGTTCAGACATCTCGCAAGTTGGTGGTACGTTCAGGGGATAAATTAATTAATAAATTTAATTAATTGATTTATTTAACCTAACTAAAACATCTCTAAGTATAGTTCCATAGTAATTCTCCAAAGTTTAGCCTCAAAATCATGGTATATGCTGAGAGATTCTCCTTACTCCTTCTATTGGAGAATCACATTGAAAAATGACAAAACTCCAGATCGGAGCATATCAGAATGCAAAAAATGCAATGACATAATTCAACTGTTGGTGAGGGAATTTTTCAATGATGAATGACCCAATCTATAGGTAGACTATTTTTGGATTACACCCTTATTGATTAAATTGTTTGAGAATATTGAATCCATTCTCATATGTACACCAATTATAGCCTGAGCATACACCCGTGTATCGATTAAATTTTTATTTAAATTTTTTCTTACCTGAATATACTTATTATATATTTTTGGCCAAGAAAACTTGGACAATGTTGGTTAAAATTTTTTTCTTGTTCCTTCCCAACTCAGTTTCCTCATATTCTTCTCCAGTTATACCCTATTGTCCCAGTTTGATGTTTTTTGTCAATTCTGAGAATTAGAGGTCCCCTGGAATCATGAAAGATTCAAAAATAGGGAAAAATACATGAATTAGGCATATATATAGAATTATTTCAGGTTGTGGTGGATCATTTGGAAGATTGATAGTCAAATCCATGGAGGTGGAAGGATCGATGACATATGGGTTGAGCGATGAACCCATGATGATAAAAAAAACTAATTTTTAGCCATTAGATGATACAAATAATAGATCCGTCCTAGATTCAATGATTAAGGATAGATAAAAGGTCAAAATAGAAGTCCAAGATTAGATTTTGTGCATAGATCACAGATATGGAAAGTTGTAAAAAACCTGACTACACAATGTGTACCGTGAGGAACACATGGTGTGTAGCCCCATGGATTTAGTGACTAGGGTTTTAGAAAATGCTAAGGATAGAATGATGTGTATACCTCCTACATGCTATATACCTCATCCCCAGATGGACAAGCCATGTGGTGAAGCACATGGGAAGGACCCCGTGTGAGATTACATATCCAGGAATATGGCCGTTTATCTAAGTACACAAACACTGGTTAAAGTAAACAGACATGAGGTAAAGTACACAGACACAGAGAGGATACATGGGTATGACCAATCACATGTGTGGGACCCTTGGTGACATGGTCACACCATTTATATCCCCCACACACCATGTACCTCGAGGGACACAGTCAGGTGAAGGAGTATGACCCACATCATGTGAGTCCCATCAGACACCATGCACCCCTTGGTTCCTTTTGAGAAAACCTCAAGCTTCTGTATCTCCTTTGTTTGGACTCAGATTTTGGACCATGAGTATCCTATCTTGAGTTTTTTTCATGTATAATGTGATGGTTCCCTCATATGTTTCTTTTGAGATACAATGTGAATTTTTTCTTGAATGATGCTTTTTTAGGTGATGCTTGATGATGGTAGTGATCACACAGGATCACTAGTGTAATTATAAGTGAAACCCTCCAATTGAGTTGGGAATGGGTCCTCAAAAAATTTTAGAGTGGAACCCTCTAGATGGGCTAGGCATGGGTCCTCTACCGACTCCTAGAGTGGAACCCTAATGTTAGCACATAGCACGGGTCCTCTACAGATTCCCAAGTGGAACCCTCCAGTCAAGCTAGGCATGGGTCTTCATTCATGACTAGAGTGGAACAATTTTTTCAGCACATGGAATGAGTCCTATATAGACTTCTTGAGTGAAAATGTAACACCCCGAGATTTTATGAAAAATATTCTTTTAATTTCATTAATGTCTTGTGTTTTATTCTACACCAAGATTACCTTGCGCTATACGCAACACCGTATTAGCTTGTAGTATACGCAACACTATTCTTGGATCGTGTTACACACAATTTTGATAATAGTTATTCTACGCAACAATGAGTATATATATATATATATATATATTCAATGTATAAATGAAATATGGTTGGATTCTGTTATACGAAACAACGAAGTATTCTTTCACAACACACAACCCTGATTTGGCTTGCATTACACGCAATCACGACCTTCCTCGATAGCGTGTGTTGTACGCAATACCGGGTTTTACTAAACAACGATATATTATTATAATATTGTTATGAACTAGCCGTTATGAATAGTGTTAACTAAATTTTGAATTTTATAACATTATTATTCATCTTACACATTTCTAGAACATGGTATAAGAACAAAATAAAATTTTCGGGTAAAATAAGTATTTTTCAAAAAATGCAGTTTTGCCGCCTTTTGATAGCGCACCCACTTTAAATCTAGTTTTTGACATGTTTATAAGTTAAATTTGACAAAATAAAATTCTTCTTTGGAATCAAGAAATAAAAATTTACTTTGGATAAATTTTTCATATTATTCTGGTAACTTTCACATTTTAATGAATAGTAAAAACACGCTATATTTTAATTAAAAACAACTTTTTTATCGTAATATATTATGTGGTTAAATTATAATATTGAACTGTTTTAAGGTATAAATAGAATATATTTTTACCATTTAATATAATTTATGTCATTATCATTTATTTTACCTTGAATTTGTAGGTTAAATCAATTCAATCTTTTGCAATGTTTTAAACAAAAACCCGTTTTCATTCGAGAACGAGATTAATTTTAATTTAATTTCTGAAGCTTCTGTGTATTGAATTTGAAAAAATGGATTCCATATTTTTAATCAGTGAGTCCAAATTATGTTAATAGGCTACTTTTTTATTTTTGGGAATTATGAATAGTAACTACGGTAAATTTTATTTACCATAGTTAAAGGTAAATCAGGTAATTAAGGGTAAATATAATATTTTAAAATTACCTTAACAAATGTAAAAATCCTATTGGATGACTAAAAGTAGACCCATATCACCTAAGGTTCATATTAGATTCATTTAATTAAATTTTGTCAATAAAAATAATTTAATTATTATTAAAACCAAAGAATGTGACAACATGTCACTTTTTTAAATCTTATAAGTATAATAATTTTAATCTAGTGATAAACTTCATGAAACTTCGAACATGAATAGTCTCCAGAATCTAATACAATTATCTACATCATAGGAATTTATTTAGAATTTTTAGGGATTAAATAATTATCATTTATTATGACACAAAGATGATGCAGTAATTGTCTTTGTAATGAAATATTGACATAATTGATGTTATAAATGCCTAAATAAAAGTAATTTGAGACTTTTTATGACTTAAACTAATTTTATAGGTTAATATTACATGTTATTGTTGATTTAAGTAAGTTTTTTTGAACTTATCATTCTGTTATTAATTTCATAAAAATCATGTACCAAATAGTGTCAAAATTGACATAAATTAGTTTTTAAAAAAAATATTATATTATTAATTGTAATTTTATTCATAAAAATCTAAGGTTCGGCCAAATGACTTATATAAGATTATATATATTAATAATAAACAACTTGGGGTTCTTTTGGCTTGATATAGTAATTTTATTAACCATATAGTGTAAGAAAACAAAAAGACACGGTAAAAGTTAAATTATTTAACTTAGAGTTAAATCTAATTGATAAGGTTAAAATAATAACCTAAACTTGTCTAAATCCTATTTGATGAGAGTATTTCTACCCATCCCCACTTTATCTTATAAATAAGACCCTTTTCAACCATTATAAACCGAATTTGACCTTAATATAAAATAATATTTTGAGATTTTCCTAAGGTGCCCCTCTCCTCCCTTATAAAAGGGCACCTCCTCTCTCTCTTCCTCACACAACTTTGAGCCTTCAAGCTCGGCCAAACCCTGAAAAATTCTCTTCTACACTTCCCTAGAAACATCCTAGAGGTTATGGTCTTCCTCAAAGACCAAATTTAGTGCCCTAAGAGGAGGTCTCAAAGAGGCGCTTCAAAGAAGAGGTAATTTCCGTTACCGATTCTTTCACCTTTATTTCTTCTTCCACTTCTTCTTCTTAGGTTGTTTCATTCTGAAGTAATAACATAAGTATCACTCATATACGAATATGTTATTATAAGTATTAAACAATCCTATTTCACCATCTATCCATCCTACGGAAAATGAAATCACCGCACGTGCGTACGTACGGAATACCGTCTCCACGCCGTGGTGAAATCTATTTTCCGCCACCACCTTAATTGGATGGGTATAATGGTGTAATGAGTAACTATATATGATTATTATAAAGTGATATTGATACTTAAATAGTATACATACACTTCAACACAATTCCACGACCATGGGAACGATATCATCGCTCGTGCGTACGTACGGACTACCATCTCCACGACGCGATGAGATTCATTATCCATGTTAACCATTCCAAAATGATTATAAAGTATATATAATGAATAATAATGAAATATATGACATGTTAAATCTACTGGATTTATGTATATATATATGTCATCTACTTACTTCCATTCAAGATAATAAGGAAAGGAAAACAGCGTTCATGCGTACGTACGGACTACCGTCTCCATGAACGGTGTGTTTCATTTCATTTATCTATCTATTATATAGATATATATATACTAAATATATATGATATATAAATCATATTTTATATTCTGGAAGTAAGTAAATCATGATATAAGTAATAATAATGTCAAGAACAACAAGTCCAAACACCTACGATAAATGAAACGATTTTACCCAAAACGCTTCTTTAACATGGAATTTACAAAAGAACGGGTAATATAAAGTCATAAGTGAAACATATATGATATAATAACAATGAGTATGATTCTGGAATAAGTCAATGACATTATTTAAATCATTATACAGGAGGTTCGGACACCTACGAAGAAAATCGGACCTAAGGTAAGGGAAATATCACAATCTCATTTTTATCCGAGATTGTTTATACTTTGGCATTTACTGGGGTGTATTTTATCATCCAAATCCATGTTTACTCAATATGTAATATTATTTCCATCCACCTACAATTTTTTGTATTCAATTTTACCCTTTGGTGAGTTTTTAGTAAAAGATCTGAAAGGAATCTTTTGTCGTTTTTTCATACAAGGTACTTTTTGACTTTTCTGACAAAAGTACGAGAATAATGTTTTCTTTTAACTTATACGGAATGAATGGATTTTTAAAACATTATTTCCAAGAATCTTCCTTTACAAGTTTTCAAGTTTATTTTTAGTCAAATTATTTTAGTTTAAAATTGTATGACATGTTAAGAAAGGAATTTTTTTTTGAAGTAGAAAGGATATTTTCCTCAAGAATGGAGTTCAAGTGTTTTATCAAAATTATTTTACATATAAGATAATATAGGGTTCTGTTTCAATCCCTATTATTACATGGATTTGATTATGTTGTGATGTAAATATTTTTATGAATTCCTTTATCTTATATGAATTTTTTTATGATGTCATGTTGTTTAAGAAATCCATTTTTATTACATGGGTTATGAAATGATATATGATTTATGATTTTGTGGCACACATAAGAATGGTATAATTATGAGATTGGTGGGACCTATATATCCCTCCAATGTATTGGGTAAAGATTTTATATATCATGAGATAGACATGGCTGGAATGGTAGGTTATACCGGTTCAGTGAAACATGACTGAAACGAGGGTGACTCTGTTCAGAAAGGGACTTTGTCCACTAAGATAGTCTTGGAAATGAGTCTTGACTAACAAGAAATGATTCTCTATGATTATGTGTGTATGCCAAAAAGTTTCATGTTTTATGTTATGATTATTGGGAATTCATTTCACTACTAAGATTTATCCCATGTTATGAAATTATGCTCTCTTTTGCAGGTTAAGATTTCCAAAATGTTATGTTCTTATGAATATGATGTGATTGATATTTCTTTTGTTTACCCTTACTGAGCATTTGAGCTCACCCTTTTATGTTTTCTTTTCCCCAGGATATAAAGAAAGGTTTTAGGTAAAAAAAAGGGAAGATCTTTATGGGAGATGTTGAAGATCTTTCACCATGATTAGAAGATTATATTCCGAGTTTCCAAAGACACTAAACTATTACGATCCTTGTGTGTGTGTTTTTGTTATGTACTAAGTATTCCGCAAAAGTAATGTAATGTCCATGTACATCAAGCTTCGGGTCTCTACAGTTGGTATCAGAGGAAAGGTTTAGTCATCCTTTGGAAACTAGGATGCGAAAATGTTAGTGAGATCCCTAGAGATATTTCTAAGGTATGTCTAGGGATGTCCCTAAGGATAAGTATAGGTATAGGATATAGTCCTAGAACTATGGTAACGATATTAGAATTTAACCTAAGATGTTAGATATTGAAGTTACTCCCCCTTTATTATGATTTTTTCCTCTAACACTATTCTTTTTGGGTTTTAGAAAATGCCTGGAAACAAGATGATTCACGATAATGGAGGATATTATGGACAATGGAATGATATTCTTCATGAGAAACCAAATGAAATGGGATTTGGAAGTCCAAGAATAATTATTATTCCGAATCAGAAATCTCATAATATGATCAATAAAGTAAAATTTGGTAAGTTTCCTGACTCGGCTAATAAGAGAAAGATGGAGTTTCATGATGATCATAGAGGAAAGAAAGTTCAATTTCCCCTATGTAAATCATGTGGGAAGAGGAATCAAGGAGAATGTTTCAAAGGAACTGGAAGATGCTTTGGGTGTGGAAAAGAAGGACACAAAGCCAGTAAATGCAAAGGAAAAAGTTCAGTTAACACCAGGGATGAAGATAATGGTATTGCTACGACATCAACAATGGTTAAATGTTTTAAATGTGTAATGTACGGGCATTATGCAAACCAATGCCCTAAGGGAAAGTCTCATGAAGAGAATCAGTATGGTCGTATGGGTAGTATTTATGTTGATGATGATGAAGAGACTACAAATGATATGTGATATGAAAGAATTGTTGAAGCTCGGTCAATGGTTTAAGAATGTAGTGTAATGATTACATGTTTATCATGTGTAATGTTGGTACTATGGAATAAAGAGATATCTAAGGATTGTTATACTATTGTCTTTCCTTGAGTTTTGAAAGTTTATGATTAATGGTACTAGTATCCATGAAAGGTTATTCAGATATTTTTTGGAATGTAGATGATATACGCATAATGAAGGGATAAGGAGAAAATTAAATGTTTGATAGTATTCATGATCTCATGATTGATATAAAGACTAAGTGATATCATGGTTTGAGTATATAGAATTTTGAGGATTTTGGTATGTGGAAAGAGTTAACTTTTAACAGCACTCATGTTTTCAATAAGGTTCAATGGGTATTCAAGAGAGTACAAGATTAAGGCCTTTGAATGTTTGGAATGTGACCAACAAGATATATCTTATGATATATGGGGATCAACGATGGTATTAAATCTCTGAGAGTGGACTGCAGTATTATGGATAAGCCTAAAGATTGGAATGGATTATGTTGGACATAAGTTAGTATTTTTTGCCTTTTGATATTGTTGATGGGATGTTATAGTAATATAGTTTTAGAAAAAGGACAACCTGCAGGACGGGTGACAGCCCATCGCATCGGACAAGGCTGTGGGAATCGAACCCACAACCGAAGTGCGACTGGTCTTTATCACCTACCACTGGCCTACAGGAAGTCCCTGTTTAGTAGAAACTAGTTTTATTATATTACGCAGTATGATATATGAAGTATAAGTCCATTTTAGGAACCCTATATGATGAATCTCACTATAGATGGACTTATGTATTTTTTGATAACTTTTCTAACCTTTTGTTTGAGATAGATGGAATGACCCATCATTCTATCACATGATCTACTAACACATCATTAATGACAAATTCAACTTCATTTCTTTAAGAGATGAAGTGGAAATTATCCAAAGAACGACAAACGGTGAGACTATACCAAAATCACGAAAGTATTTCTTCTAATTCCAATTTCATCAACTTTAGGGAAACGATCTTGAAAACCAAATTTTTTTTCCTAGTGCTCTTATATCTGATGAATCAGATGGTACCTTAGATCATCACAAATTTATGGCTTTGTGATTGCTGGCTTTTCCATAGCCATGTTCTCTACCACTCTCCATCAGAACATGATGGTTAGATTTCTCCTCCATATCCATATTTTCACCTATTTGGAAACCCAATGATTAGTTTATTTGGGTAACCGTTACGTTTCATACTTTCATTTTTAAAGATTGGTGTTTGTATTCCTTTTTACGATGTGGGTTTCTATTAAAGAAACTTTTGAATAGTAAACCATTTATAACCCCAACGAATTTCGAGGGAGAAATTCATTTTAAGGGGGGTAGAATGTAACACCCCGAGATTTTATGAAAAATATTCTTTTAATTTCATTAATTTCTTGTGTTGTATTCTACACCAAGATTACCTTGCGCTATACACAACACCGTATTAGCTTGTAGTATATGCAACACTATTCTTGGATCGTATTACACACAATTTTGATAATAGTTATTCTACGCAACAATGAGTATATATAAATATATATATATATATATTCAATGTATAAATGAAATATGGTTGGATTATGTTATATGAAACAATGAAGGATTCTTTCACAACACGCAACCCTGACTTGGCTTGCATTACACGCAATCATGACCTTCCTCGATAGCGTGTGTTGTACGCAATACCGGGTTTTACTAAACAACGATATATTATTATAATATTGTTATGAACTAGCCGTTATGAATAGTGTTAACTAAAATTTGAATTTTATAACATTATTATTCATCTTACACATTTCTAGAACATGGTATAAGAACAAAATAAATTTTTCGGGTAAAATAAGTATTTTTTAAAAAATGCAGTTTTGCCGCCTTTTGATGGCGCACCCACTTTAAATCTAGTTTTGACATGTTTATAAGTTCAATTTTACAAAATAAAATTCTTCATTGGAATCAAGAAATAAAAATTTACTTTGGATAAATTTTTCATATTATTCTGGTAACTTTCACATTTTAATGAATAGTAAAAACACGCTATATTTTAATTAAAAACAACTTTTTCATCGTAATATCTTATGTGGTTAAATTATAATATTGAATGGTTTTAAGGTATAAATAGAATATATTTTTACCATTTAATATAATGTATGTCATTAGCATTGATTTTACCTTGAATTCGTAGGTTAAATCAATTCAATCTTTTGCAATGTTTTAAACAAAAACCCGTTTTCATTTGACAACGAGATTAATTTTAATTTAATTTCTACAACTTCTGTGTATTGAATTTGAAAAAATGGATTCCATATTTGGAATCAGTGGGTCCAAATTATGTTAATAGGATACTTTTTATTTTTGGGAATTATGAATAGTAACTACGGTAAATTTTATTTACCATAGTTAAAGGTAAATCGTGTAATTAAGGGTAAATATAATATTTTAAAATTACTCTAACAAATGTCAAAATCCTATTGGATGACTAAAAGTCGACCCATATCACCTAAGGGTCAGATTATATTCATTTAATTAAATTTTTTCAATAAAAATAATTTAATTATTATTAAAACCAAAGAATGTGACAACATGTCACTTTCTTAAATCTTATAAGTATAATAATTTTAATCTAGTGATAAACTTCATGAAACTTCAAACATGAATAGTCTCCAGAAATCTAATACAATTATCTACATCATAGTAATTTATTTATAATTTTTATGGATTAAATAATTATCATTTATTATGACACAAAGATGATGCAGTAATTGTCTTATTAATGAAATATTGACATAATTGATGTTATAAATGCCCAAATAAATGTAATTTGAGACTTTTTATGACTTAAACTAATTTTATAGGTTAATATTACATGTTATTGTTTATTTAAGTAACATTTTTTGAACTTATCATTCTGTTATGAATTTCATAAAAATCATGTACCAAATAGTGTCAAAATTGACATAAATTAGTTTTTAAAACAAATATTATATTATTAATTGTTATTTTATTCCTAAAAATCTAAGGTTCAGCCAAATGACTTAGATAAGATTATGTATATTAATAATAAACAACTTGTGGTTCGTTTGGATTGATATAGTAATTTTATTAACCATATAGTGTAAGAAAACAAAAAGACACGGTAAAAGTTAAATTATTTAACTTAGAGTTAAATCTAATTGATAAGGTTAAAATAATAACCTAAAATTGTATAAATCCTATTGGATGAGAGGATTTCTACCCATCCCCACTTTAACTTATAAATAAGACCCTTTGGAACCATTATAAACCGAATTTGACCTTAATATAAAATAATATTTTGTGATTTTTCTAAGGTGCCCCTCTCCTCCCTTATAAAAGGGCACCTCCTCCCTCTCTTCCTCACACAACTTTGAGCCCTCAAGCTCGGCCAAACCCTGAAAAATTCTCTTATCCACTTCCCTAGAAACATCCTAGAGGTTATGGTATTCCTCAAAGACCAAATTTAGTTCCCTAAGAGGAGGTCTCAAAGAGACGCTTCAAAGAAGAGGTAATTTCCGTTACCGATTCTTTCACCTTTATTTCTTCTTCCACTTCTTCTTCTTAGGTTGTTTCATTATGAAGTAATAACATCAGTATCACTCATATAATTATATTTTATTATAAGTATGAAACAATCCTATTTCACCATCTATCCATCCTACGGAAAACGAAATCACCGCGCGTGCGTACGAACGGAATACCGTCTCCACGCCGTGGTGAAATCTATTTTCCGCCACCACCTTAATTGGATGGGTATAATGGTGTAATGAGTTACTATATATGATTATTATAAAGTGATATTGATACTTAAATAGTATACATACACTTAAACACAATTCCACGACCATGGGAACGATATCATCGCTCGTGCGTACGTACGGACTACCGTCTCCACGACGCGATGAGATTCATTATCCATGTTAACCATTCCAGAATGATTATAAAGTATATATAATGAATAATAATGAAATATATGACATGGTAAATATACTGGATTTATTTATATATATATGTAATCTACTTACTTCCATTCAAGACAATAAGGAAAGGAAAACAGCGTTCATGCGTACGTACGGACTACCGTCTCCATGAACGGTGTGTTTCATTTCATTTATCTATATATTATATAGATATATATATACTAAATATATATGATATATAAATCATATTTTATATTCTGGAAGTAAGTAAATCATGATATAAGTAATAATAATGTCAAGAACAATAAGTCCAAACACCTACGATAAATGAAATGATTTTACCCAAAACGCTTCTTTAACATGGAATTTAAAAAAGAACGGGTAATATAAAGTCATAAGTGAACCATATATGATATCATAACAATGAGTATGATTCTAGAATAAGTCAATGACATTATTTAAATCATTATACATGAGGTTCGGACACCTACGAAGAAAATCGGACTTAAGGTAAGGGAAATATCACAATCTCATTTTTATCTGAGATTGTTTATACTTTGGCATTTACTGGGGTGTATTTTATCATCCAAATCCATGTTTCCTCAATATTTAATATTATTTCCATCCACCTACAATTTTTTATATTCAATTTTACCCTTCGGTGAGTTTTTAGTAAAAGATCTGAAAGGAATCTTTTGTCGTTTTTTCGTACGAGGTACTTTTTGACTTTTCCGACAAAAGTACGAGAAGAATGTTTTCTTTTAACTTATACGGCATGAATGGATTTTTAAAACATTATTTCCAAGAAGCTTCCTTTACAAGTTTTCAAGTTTATTTTTAATCAAATTCTTTTAGTTTAAAATTGTATGACATGTTAAGAAAGGAAATTTTTTTTTGAAGTAGAAAGGATATTTTCCTCAAGAATGGAGTTCAAGTGTTTTATCAAAATTATTTTACATCTAAGATAATATAGGGTTCTGTTTCAATACCTATTATTACATGGATTTGATTATGTTGTGATGGACATGTTTTTATGAATTCCTTTATCTTATATGAATTGTTTTATGATGTCATGTTGTTTAAGAAATCCATTTTTATTACATGGGTTATGCAATGATGTATGATTTATGATTTTGTGGAACACATAAGAATGGTATCATTATGAGATGGGTGGGACCTATATCTCCCTCCAATTCATTGGGTAAAGATTTTATATCTCATGAGATAGACATGGCTGGAACGGTAGGTTATACCGGTTCAGTGAAACAGGAATGAAACGAGGGTGACTCGGTTCAGAAAGGGACTTTTTCCACTAAGATAGTCTTGGCAATGAGTCTTGACTAAAAAGAAATGATTCTCTATGATTATGTGTGTATTCCACAAAGTTTCATGTTTTATGTTATGATTATTGGGATTTCATTTCACTACTAAGATTTATCCAATGTTATGAAATTATGCTCTCTTTTGCAGGTTAAGATTTCCAAAATGTTATGTTCTTATGAATATGATGTGATTGATATTTCTTTTGTTTACCATTACTGAGCATTTGAGCTCACCCTTTTATGTTTTCTTTTCCCCAGGATATAAAGAAAGGTTTTAGGTAAAAAAAGGGAAGATCTTTATGGGAGATGTTGAAGATCTTTCACCATGATTAGAAGATTATATTCCGAGTTTCCAAAGACACTAAACTATTACGATCCTTGTGTGTGTGTTTTTGTTATGTACTAAGTATTCCGCAAAAGTAATGTAATGTCCATGTTCGTCAAGCTTCGGGTCTCTATAGAAAATCTCTAGTCGAGCTAGGCATGGGTCCTTGAAGACTTCTACAGTGGAACCCACCAACTTGGCTGGGAATGGGTCCTCTACCATTGGAATGGAACACTCATACTAGGAAGGGAGTGGGTCCTCCATCGAAAATATGATTGGAAGAATCTTATTGTAGCAGGGAATGGGTCCTATACCTATATATTTTGGACCCACGACTATGCGGCATAGTAACGAGGCATGGATTGACATGGAAGGTTACTTATGGGAAGATGTGTGAGATGCTGAGCATCATTGATGGACTTTTGGAACTATTGGAGACTCTTATTACAAGGATGAACTATGATATATAGATCCCCTTTAAATCTTATCTAGGTTTCTTTTAACTAAGCATATATATACCCATCTGTATCCATAATTTTGGATTTGGTTACTCTCCTACCATGGGCTATAAAGACGCTTGGGTTATGACACTAGATTTTTATGTTTATCTTCTCTTTATCAGATGATTCAACTCTCATACTATAGGTGGGAAAGACTCAACATGTAGTTCATATACCCTCTATGTTAAGCCCCTTGTTTTTGGATGAAGTTACTCTCTCTTGGTTTGGGTTGATATGTTATCTTTCACTGTATCTTTCATCTTGTGTACTATCTACTGTTATTCTTTTCTGGTTATATCTCATAATTCTCCCCCTTCATATTTGGGGCATCCTATTGGGTATGTATATACTCACCCCTACATGGTATGTTCCCACACATGTCATGTATTATGAAGATGAAGGATAGGTCGATAGTGACTTCAGAGGATATTTGGGATACCTGGGTGCTATGAACCACGTACGATAGTCGTAGCTTGGAGACCAAGATCTAGGACCCCTCAACACTTAATCTTCCATTTTTTTAGGTTGGGACATATTTCTAGTTGGGGTTTTATTTTTCCTCTTTACTTTTCAGTTGACACTATCATACTCCAGTACACCCTTGATGTCTTGCATGCTTGGTTTTCTTTATAGATGGTTTATCTTTTTATTATTATTCTTCTACACTTCTACATTGAGATGGTCAGGTGTGTGCATACTGGTACTTAGGGAAAGGAATCCCATTTATGATATTCCTTTCAATGCTTGTCATCACCCCTAGATGATGGAGGGGGGCTTGGGGTATTTTTGGATTGAGCCCCATCATGGGTCGGGTCATGAAATATTAGTATCAGAGTAGTTAACTACTTGGGATGTTGTCAAGATTAGTCTCCTTATGAGGATATGTTTGGGATTAGGGGAACAATGTTAGAGTGTCTTAAGTGTAACTCTTAGGCTAGAGAATCCAATGATGATGGTGCATGCGACTGATGTATCCATTCACTAGGACCTTGATTATTTTCTTGTAGACTCGGTATACCAAAACATAAGTTATGGGGATCAATGGTACAATAATCATATTGGATCGAGTCTTTGACTTATCTCCCCATTGTTGATATATATATATATATATATGTTCATTTGACTATGGTATGTGTTGAAAAATTTTAGGATTCCTTTGTGATGATAGCCAACCAGGATACCAATTCCAGATCATGATGAAGGTCTGAAGAGGGATAAGGCCTGAGTTTATGGTCCATCCCATGAGCTTCTTCCTCCAGGTGGGATGGTAGCAACACCTCTACCTATAAGCAGTAGATCATCCTAGAAGAGTAGGATGAGGATGTACATAGGCTTTGCACGCTCTGTAAATTTCAGTGCTAGAGGCTGTTGAGGTTCCACAATGAGCTAGATCCTCAAGAATAATAGGATTGTATAGAGTCACTATACTACATATTCAGGATCACTCAGACCCTGATGGATTAGGTGGTTGCATTGGAAGATATCATTTTCTATGGATTACCTGGGCGCTGGTGGATCCTTGTTACATAGATGCATGATGAGTCGACACTCTCTTGACCCGAATTCTAGTGACTGTTCCATGATGAGTACTACCCCTCATTATCGCACTCAATTCAGATTTAGAAGCTTATGTAGATACAAAAGGGAGGGATGATGGTGGCCGAGTATGCAATAAGGTTTACAAACCTTACCCAAAACTCCCTTGGCATGATCTATGATGGCTAATTCCGATCACAGAAGTTTGAATAGGGAATCTGTTGAGAGATATTTTCCAGTGTGGTACCCTTGTGCATACCCACCTATGCCGGGGTGTTGGAGTAGTCACTAGTGAAAAATAGATTTCTATTAGAGAGATTTTAGGGAGCTAGATCTGGTAGTGGGAATCATAGAGCTGAGTCATTTGCAATAACTAATAGGCGCTAGTTGGTGGGATCTCAGTGTAGGAGATCGTTTCATGATCAAACTCAGGTACGTGGTCATGTGGTAAAAGGACAAAACATATCACCGGGGTATCCTAGAGAGGTTCAGTGCTATGATTGTGATGGATGAGGTCACGTAGCATGTGACTTCTTGATCAAATGTGTTGAGGAGTACAAGCAGTTTGCTGAAAGACCACCACAGAAGAGGCATCACCATGATCAATGATCTCCCAGGAGAGGTTAGGGTGGTACCTATGGAGACATAGTTAGAAGAGGTGCATGTGGTGCTATGGGTGGTGGTCTACGATAGGATATCCTTCCACCACCACCCCCCAGGTGGCCCACATCAGGCTCAGAGAGCTGGTGGTTGGGGCTGCAGACAGATACATGCTTTAGTGGCTTATAAATCCATAGCACACAAGATTATTAAAGGTATGATTTGTGTTTATTATACTATTTCATTAGAATTATAAGACATAGGTTCCATTAATTACTTTATATTCATACTCCTTGTGCGAGAGCTGGATCTCCCAATTGAGGTGCTAGCCTAGTAGCTTTGTCTTGAGGTTCCTACAGGGAGCAATTCTTCTATGCCTTTTATCTACTAGTGGTGAAAGATATAACTTGGTAGAGAGAGGTTCATGTGGGACATTTTTGTCATTAAAATGGAAACCTGTGATGTAATCTTGGTTATGGATTGGTTGTCCATGGTTTGAGCCCAGATTGAATGTCTCCACATACAATTCATATGCCTATGCACTGATGGGATTAGATTATCCTTTTTTGGTGAGAGAGATCTCATGGTAAGGAAAGAGGTTTTTGTGAGAAGGAGGACTCATCCCATCACCCATTAGTTAGTGATTATATCCCTTGGGGTAACGGGATCTTCAGGCATCTAGATTCCATCTATTTTGGAGGATTATATGGATGTCTTCCCTGTGGACATTCCGGGACTACCTTCAAGGTAGGATATATATTTTTTCATTTACATGAATTCTGGGACCACTCTGATATCCTTTATGGAATATTGGATGGCCCCTACCAAGCTCTAGGAGCTGTAGTTATAGTTGTAGGACCTTCTAGAAAAGGGTTTTATTAGGCTCAGTTTTCCCCCTAGGTTGCTCTAGTGTTTCTCATGAAAAAGGAGGATGGGATATTGTGGATTTTCATAGATTATCATCACCCGAACTAGTAAAAAATAAATAAAAAGTACCCCTTTCCTAGGATTGATGATCTATTTGACTAGTTGAAAGGCGCAAGATGTTTTTCAAAGATTGGTATTAGGGCCAGCTACCACTAGTTGAGGGTTTATGAGGTTGATATTACAAAGATGACATTATGATGTCGCTATGGACACTATGTGTTCCTTGTGATTCCCTTTGGTGTGATGAATTCCTATGCCATGTTTATGGATTTGATGAACCAAGTTTTATAGTTGTTCTTGGACTAGTTTGTGGTCATCTTCATGAATTAAATACTCATCTACTCTACATGAGAGGAGGAGAATGAAAAGAAATTGAGGATGGTTCTAGATTTTCTTTGAGAGAACCAGATTTATGGGAAACTATAAATGTTCTAGTTATGGATTCATATGGTTCATTTTATGGTGCATATAATTTCTGAGCATGGTTTACCTGTGGAACCAACGAATTTTGATGCAATGATCTATTAGGATCCATCCAAGAGAATGTAAGAGGTGCTGAGATTTCATGGTTTGGTGGGGTACTATTGGAGGTTTGTGGTATCATTATCCATAATTATATCCCATTTGACCATGCTGACATGAAAAGGGAATCCATTTACCTAGTCTGAACAGTGCTAGAGGGCCTTTGAGGAGTTGAGGATGAGGATGACTAATGATCTTTTGTTGAGACTACCAGAGGAAGGAGAGGATTTCGTAGTGTATTGTGATGTCTCAAGAGATGGGATTGGCTACGTGTTGATGTATTAACATGCAGTTATCACATACAGGTTGAGGTATTTGAGACACCATTATAAGAACTAAATGAATCATGACCTAGAGCCAGTAGTGGTAGTCTATGCCTTGAGGATGTGGATCCACTACCTTATGGGAGAGTGCTTTGTGATTTACTCAAACCATCAAAGTCTCAGGTACGTATTCACACAAAGATACTTGAACCTAATATAGTAGCACTAGTTTAGGTTCCTACAGAACTATCACTTCAAGATAGTTTATACTCTAGGGAATGGAAAAGAAGTAGAAGATTCCCTTAGAAGTAAGTACCAAGATCTCTTGGTGCAGGATGACTCCAAGTAGTTGGATTCCCTATAACTGACCCTAGTAGAGAAGGAGGGTATAAATTTTCTTCAGTAGATGGTATTTACTCCCCCACTTATGGAGCAAGTGAGAGATTCCCAGTTGGGATAAATCAACTATGAGGTCTCACATGAACATATATCCATAGGCGATTCACCAGATGGATATTCTAAATTAGTGAATCACATCAACTTTTTCTAGGGATGAATAGTGGTTCCAGTCACAATACGGGAGGAGGTGATGTGAGAGTTACACAAATATCCCCTAGATATACATCTCGGTGTAGGTAATATGTAGAGATACCTTCATTGGTAGTTTTTGTGGTCTGACATGAGAAGGAACATATCTAATTTTGTCTCCCAGTTCCTCACTTATGAGAAAGTGAAGGCTGAGAAAAAAGTTATAAAAGGTTTGTTCTAGACCCTTGAGATCCTCGAATAGAAGTGGGATAAAATATCCATGGACTTTGTGATAGGGATTCAATTCATAAAAAATGTCCATGATGCCATCTAGGTGATAATTGACCAGCTCATGAAGTCACCGCACTTCCTTTCTTTTAGGGAGTAGAGTTTGGTGGAGAGTTTGGGGAAGATGTACATACGAGAGATCATTATCCTTCTTGGGGTGCCCTTGATGAAAGTATCCAATCATGACATGTGATTTACATCACGATTGTGGAGATTCCTACATGGGGAATTTGAGACCCAAATGAGGAAGAGCACAACCTTTCATCCTCAGAATGATGGACAAAATGAGAACACTATCCTAGTGTTGGAGGATATACTGAGGGATTGCATATTAGACTTTGACTGGAGCTAGTAGGATCATTTTCCCTTAGTAGAGTTTTCATAGAACAACAAGTACAACTCTACCATCAACATTGAAACTTTTGAGGCCCTGTATAGGAGACACTGCATGCCACCCTTATGCTGGATAGAGATTGGTGAGACATATCTCGTGGGACCATAGTTGGTGCAGTTTATGATGAAAATGGTCCAGGTCATCCATGAGTGGATGATAACTTCCCAAAGTAGACATAAATCATACATAGATCATCATCATAGGCCTTTGGAGTTTAATCAGGGATACCAAATTTTCTTGAATGTCCCCCTACGATTAGGATTATGGAGGTTTAGATGGTGAGGTAAGTTATCCCCAAGGTTCATCTAGCCATTCAATAACATGCTGAGGGTTGGAAAGGTTTCTTATCATCTCTCCCTACCCCCATAAATGGAATGGGTGCACAATTTCTTCCACATGTCGTATTTGAGGAGATATGTTGCATGAACCTACATAAGTCATCAACTGGGGAGAGCTAGACATCAAGGATGGGGAAAACATTGTGAAGAACCCAGTGGTAATAGAATATCAAGAGGAGAGGACCATACATGGATGAACCATCTCCTTTATTCGCATGTTATGGAAGTATAGAAAAGTGTAGAAGAGCTTCTAGGAGTGAGAGAGCTAGATGTGGGATATGTATCTTGAGTTTTTTTATTTAGTTTTTCTTTTAAAGGAATAATATATTGAAGGAGGTAATGATGTAGAGAACTAGTTTTTTCCTTCTAAGATTTTGAAATATTTATATATATATATCCATAGTTAGAAGCTGAGACGATGTGCGATTCTCTGGCCCGATGTTTTTGAAAGTAATTTTATTAAAAAATTAATTATATTTTATATTATGCACATGAAGTTATTAAATAAAATAATATAACTCTTAAAAGGGAGATGGGATCAAAAATCCAAAACCATAGTTTATTCCAGAATGTGTTGTGTACCCTAAGCATGATGTAAAATAGGTCGGCGCAGGGCGTTTGAACATATCTCATGTTGATAGTACATTTAGTGGTTAAATTAATTAATTAATTTAATTAATCAATTTATCTGACCTAACTGAAACATATATAAGTATAATTTGAAGGATATTTTACCAGGGTTAGCCTCATTATCCTGGGATCTTCTGAGATCTTCTCATCCCCCTTCCATTTGTGAATCACATCAGATGATGATGAAACTTTGGATCATAGCAGATCATGTCACTAAAAATGAAACAACTTATTTAAATAATTTGGAAACACATTATTTGATGAATAATGATCCAATATATAGGTATTACTCATAAATATATGTTTTACACACTTGTTGATTAAATTGTTTGAGTAGATCAAATACTTTCTTAGATTTTCACCAATTGTGGCATGAGCATGCACCCGTGTATCAATAAAATAATTTATTTCAATGTTTTCTAACTTGAATATACCCATTATTGATAGTTGAACAAGAAAACTTGTCCAATGCTGGTTAATTTTTTTCTTGTTCCCCCCCTCAATTTCATCGCGTTCTTCACCATTTAGTCCTCGCACTACTGATTCGATGTTGTTGGGTGGTACAGATCCTGATCAGACCCCCATAATTTTGAATAATTCTTGAGAGAGGGATGAATATATGAATAAGGAACATATATGGATCAATTGTGAGTTTTTGGGGATTGTTTGGATGATCAGTAGTCAGATCCATGGAGGTGGAAGGATCAACGATGTATAGGTTGAGTGATGAAACCACAAGGATCAGAAAAATTGATTTATGACCACCGAATGGCTAGAAATGATAGATCTGACCCAAATACAATGATTATGGGTTTAAATGAGGCTAAAATCTAAGGAAAATATCAGATTTATTATGTGGATCATAGATTTGGAAAACTTTGAAAAACTCAACTGCATGCTGTGTACCGTGATAAACACACAGTGTGTAGCCCCTTGGATACAACAATTAGAGTTTTGGGAAATTTTATGGATGAATCAATGTGTATACCTCCCACATGTTGTGTAACTCATCCCTGTGTGGATAAGAAGTGTGGAGAAGAACATATGTGGGACCCTGTATGAGAGTACATGGCTAGGAACATGACTTTGTACTAAAGTATACAAACACATGGTAAAGTGAACAGACTTGGGGTAATGTACATGAGCATGGGGTGGATACATGGGCACAAACAAGAACAAGGAAGGGACCCTGGTTGACATGGGAATTCCAAGTATATACCCCACACACTATGTAATACTACACTGTTGGTGAGCTATGTACCTCCCAGTACATGATCAGGTTAAGGAGTGGGACCACATACCGTCTGAGTCACCTAACACATAGTGCACCCCTTGTTTCCTTTTGAGGTAACTTCAATAATACACATATCCTTCATTTGGAGTCATATTTTGGACCATGATTAGCCTATCATAACTATTTTTTCATGAAAAACACAATGTTACCCTCAGTTGTGGATTTTGAGAAATGATGTAAAATGTTACAGGCACGGTGCTTGGTTTGGAGAGGCTCAACAATGGTAGTGATCATGCAGGATTTCTAGTGGAATTCCGAGTGGAACACTCTAATTGAGTTGTTCAGGAGTCCTCTATGAATTTTATAGGGGAAAACCTAGCTGGGATGGGCATGGTTCCTCTATCGACTCCAAGTATGGAACCCTCCTATCAACATAGGGTATGGGTCCTCTATAGACTTCCGGAGTGGAACCCTCCAGCCGAGGTAGGAATGGGTCCTTAATAACTATAGTGGAACCATCCTATAATCACTAGGAATGGTTCCTTTACATAATTAATGATTGGAACCCTCTAGTCGAGTAAGGCCTAGGTCCTTGATGAATTCTAGAGTGGAACCCTCCAGCTGGGCTAGGCATGTGTCCTCTACCATCAGATTAGAACCCTCCAGTTGAGAAGGGTATGAGTCCTCCATCAACTATGTGAGTGGAACCATTATGTTGTACCAGGTAATGGGTCCTATACCTAGATATTGTGTCCCCTCTACTATGCGAGATAGTGACAAGGCATGGCTTGACTTCGGTGGTTACTTTTGGGAAGATATGTGAGATGCTGGGCATCATTGTGGGACGTTTGGAACTGTTAATGACTCTTCTTCCTAAGATAAAGTATAAGATGGATATTCCCTTCCTATATCATTTGGGTTTTTTTACTGAGTGTATATATACCCATATATATCCATACCTTTGGATTCGGTTACTCTCTTTCCATGGGTTGTGAAGAAGCACAAGGTTTTCCATGTGCTTTCCATATTTAGATTATCATGTTTGAATGAGTCTAATATCCTACTATCGTTGGAAATTCTTGATTTTTAGTTCATCTAAACACCATTTTGAGCCCCTAGTGTTTTGATGAGGTTACTCTCTCTTGGTTTGGGTTGATATATTCCCTTTTCATTGTATCTTGAATCCTGTTTACTATCCACTATCTTTCTTTTATGATTGTATCTCTTACTGTGCCCACTTAATATTTTGGCGTGTCCTACTAAGTATTTATATACTCACAATTATATAGGATTTTATTGTATGTGTCATATCTTATGAATATTAAAGAATGGTCGATGATGACTTCATAAGATCTTATGGAAACCTGGGTGCTATGGACCATGTATGGTGGTCGTAGCTTGGAGATCCAGAGTTGGGATCTCTCAGTAGTTTACATTTATAGTATTTTTAGGTTGGGACATATTTCTGTTGGGGAATGTATTTAGTCCCTTTACATTTTATTTTTCACTATCGTACTCTTGCACACCATATAGGTTTTTCATGCTTGGTTTACTTTATAGCTACTGTATCTTTTTGTTATTATTCATCTGCCCTTCTATATTAAGATGACCAAGTGTTTTCATACCGGTACTTAGGAAATGACCTCCCATTTAGGATATTCTTATAGGCACTCATTTCCACCCATGGACTATAGAGGCAGGTTTGGGGTAGTTGTGGCTCGATACTTGGCTTGGGTCAGGTCATGACCCCAATACTAGAAAAAGGAGTTGTCCCCAAGGGTCATATGTTGATTTATTTTCTACTCAAGTTATTATGGATTTTATTTGATTTTTTAACCAATTTAAATCAATATAAGTATCCATCACTAAACTTTATGTAACTTGGAGGAAAGTGTTGATGAAATGCGAGCAAGGATTTATTTATTGGGGAGTCCAATCAATGGATCATGGAGTCAGAAGCCCATAGTTGGAAAAGATATTTCTACCTAAATATCTTTGAGTAATTTACCAAATTATTTATTGGGTTATGAGAAATTATATATGGATCCTTACCACTATAATTTCTTAGAACCTAGACATTCCAAGTCTTATGGTGAATGTTTTTGGGGCTTGATAAAATAGTGAGAGAATTAATAAAATTTAAAAAATATTATTATATCTCACATAATTATATTCTAGTGAAGTATTAATAATAAATTCTATTATTATATAATAATGAAAATTTCATCAACCACTTTATCTATGTCATAATTTTTTGATAAATATCATCTCCTTATTAGAAATAACTTCCATGAATGGTTCATATGCTTATAGGTAGTGTTGTTCCATGAATGAAAGTATTAAATGCTTGGATCCTAACTACCTGATCCACATTCTAATGTGGTGAGTAATGAGGAGTTCATTTTCTATGACAAACACATGAGCAATGAAGTTGACGTTTAGTGTTTTATTCTTTCATCCATGTCCAATGAACTCAGGAATTTACAGGAAGACATGGATTCCTTTAGCATGATCCAACATCTCCACAGTCTTTACATGGAGAGAGTAAGATATGAATAGTTGAAGATATCAAGGGGATCATTTAGAGAAAACTTGAGAAGTTTCACTGGGTGGGACTCATATAGTCAAACTAATTGGATATATTAATCACCTAGAGTTTTTAGGTTTTAAGATACCTGAATAATTGTGCATTGATCTGATTATTTCATCTCTCCCTTAGAGCATATACAGTTTTGTTGTCAATTTAAATGTGAAAAACATATATAAGTCTCTCCCATATCTTCTCACTCTACTTCTCTAAGTTTACTAGGACATAAATCTTAAAAAAGACTTATTTACTTATGATGAATAAATTAAAAGGTATGGTGAAGAGATCTAAGTCAAGGGAAAAGAAAGGGGACATGATGCTATCTATTTTTTCATGCGGTAAGAAGGACCACTAGAAGAAAAATTTCACCTAATAAAATAAGTAAGGGAATGATTTAGGTTCATTTTCAATTGAGTAAAATTTATCTATTTCTAAAAATAGGGTATTAGATACAACATTTTTTTCTCACATATGTATTAAAATATAGGAACCAAGTAGATTCTGGAAAATTTACTGTAGTAAGGTAGATTTACAAGTAGTCAACAAATCCATACATATTGTTTTAGATAATAGGTACTAGAATCTCAAATTTCTAATGAAAATGATATTGTTTTAAAATATTTTTATTATATTAATTTATTAAAAAAACATTATATCTGTATCCAAACTTGACACAAATGGATTTATTTTTAAATTTGGGAATAAATGTTTCTTATTTTATAAAGAAAGCACATGTTATGATAATGAATATTTAAATATTTTTTTATTTTTAATATTACACAAACTAGGTAATGGTAATTGACAATGAAACTACTTCACATGACGTATACTGCACCTAACTATGGAATCACTATAAAGGTCATGTAAATGAAAATAATTTGACCAAATTACACCGAGATGGACATTTGAATTCATTTGAACTAAAAACACTTGGTTTATGTCACACATGTTTCCAAGGAAAAATGGATAAAGACCCATTTATTGTAAATAATGAAAGGGATAAATATCTTCTTCAATTAGTTCATACCAATGTGTGTAGACCATTTCTAGTTGAAGAAATTTGTGGGTACTCATACTTCATAACTTTGACTGATGAATTTAGTAGATATGGATATATTTACATAATGCGTTATAAGTTAGATTCCTGTTTTAGATTCAAATAATATAATAATGAAGTTGATAACTAGCTTGGTAAGAATATTAAAAATCTCATCAGACCATGGTCGAGAACATCTTAATAAAGTATTTATTGATTTTTTATAGGATTTTTTGTATTTTATCCCAAACCACTTATCCTAATACACCATAATGGAATAGTGTAAGATAAAGGAGGTATCACACCCTATTGGACATGGTGAGATCAATGATGAGTCATGTAAATATTCAATTATCCTTTTGGGGGTAAATGTTATAAACAAAAATAAAAATAATAAACCCGATTCCAACTAAATTAGAAGAAGTATTTCCATGCCAATTACAGAGTGGAAATAAACTGATGTTACTATACTTATATGTGTAGATATATGAATTTTTTTAAGGTCTCTTTGGGAAACAAACTTTCACCCCATGGAAAAAAGTGTACCTTTATAAGATATCATAAGGAAACAAGGAAAAATTACCTATTTGACCCCTCATAAAAAAGGTAATTATGGAAAGAAAAAACATATGTTTTTGGGAGGGATCAAATATCTCAATGAGATAGTGAGAGAACAATAGACTTTGATGGAGTTTAGATTCAAGTCACACAAGAGTCGGAACAAGAATAGATTCCACAAGGCCCTATTGAAGAATAAATTATAAAGACATAAGTACTACATAAGAGTATAAGAAAATTAGAGAACCTAAAATATATGGTTTTTTAGTCACCAAGGATGGTGACTCATTATTACTTGATATTCATGATCCTGTAACCTATAATTATGCAGTAAGTGGCATAGAATATTCCAATTTTCAAGAAGTAACGAATTCTAAAGTGGATTACATATACTAGAAATAAGTTTAGATTTTTTTAGATCCTCCAGTGGATGTCAAAACCATTGATTCTAAATTAAAATTTAATAAGAAACTAGACCAGTATGGGTAATTAAGTACTTACAAGGCATGAATGGTTGCAAAAGGGTTTAAAAAATGCTAAGGAATAGAGTAATATGAATCATTTTCACTTGTTTCTATACTAGAATACCTAAGGATTATACTTTCTATAATATCTTACCATGACTATGAGGTTTGGTAGATTAATGTTAAAATATCCTTACTTAGTGAGAACCTTCAGGAATATTCCTATATGAAACAACCTGAAGAGATTGTGACTCCAAAGGATTCCAACAAGCTATGAAAGTTATAGAGATCCATTTATGGATTAAAGAAAGTATCCAGGTCATCGAACACTCGGTTTGATAAATCCATAACTAAGTTTTATTATATAAATAAAAAATATGAGGCTTGTGACTATACATGGTTTAGAGGGAGTGCGATCATTTTCTTAATAGTTTATATTGATGAGATTCTAAATATTGAAAATGAAATAACAATATTACAGTCTGTTAAATCCTAGTTGAACACAAGTGTCTCCATGAAGGAATTAGGCGAAGAAACATATATTCTTGGAATCAAGATCCATCTTGATAGATCCAATAGAATTCTCAGTCTGAGTCAAAGTACACATACTATCAATAAAATGAATAGATTTAGTATGAAAAAAATTCAATAGGGGATTATTTATAGTGTCACATGGAATTCATATTTCCTAGAAAATGTGTCCTCAAACACTAGAGGAATAAAAGATGATGGAAATCATTCCATATGAATCCGTGATTGGTTTAGTCGTGTATTCTATGAAATGTACTAGGATATATGTTGCATATACCTTAAGTGTCATAAAAATATATCTATATAATCTAGGTGAAAACCACTATATGGAAGTCAAGAATATCCTTATGTGTCTAAGTTGAACTAAGGATATGTTACAGGTCTATGGAGGAGATAAAGAGATAGTCATTAGAGGATATGCCGATTCTAGTTTCCAAATAGATAAAGATGAACCTAAATCATAGTCAGGATACATATTCATAATTAATGTAGGTGTTGTGAGATTAATGAGCTCAGAGAAGGTATGGTCAATGATTCTATATCATATTTTGAATATATTTTAGCTTATGAGGTAACTAAATAAGCAGTTTGGATAGAAAATTCATCAAAGATAATGATGTTATTCCTAGTAGTACAGAAACTATGACACTCTGTTGTGATAATACTATGTGGTGGCTCTTGAAAAGGAGTCATGGTCACATTAGCAGATGAACTATATACTTTTGAAATATCATCTCTTGAGGGATTTTTCTTAGAGAGGTAAAGTTACAGTGAGTAGAGTCTCCATGGAAGACAATGTGGTAGACCCATTAAATAAATTCTTCACTTAATAGAAACATGTTCATCTTGTGAGGTCTAAAGGATTTAAATTAATTAGTAGTTATATCTAGTCTAAGTGGGAGGATATTGGAGTTAGTTTTCTAGAACCAACTATTTGTACTTTAGATTATATGTATATTAAAAGAAGTAAATATTTATTAAAACATATTATTACATATCATTCATAGTTATGTGTGACTCTAATGTAATAATATCCATGAATATCCATAACTTTCAAAAGGTCATTGAAATTCCCTTATATGATGATAACCTTGAAATTCCATGATGATATTGTTAAACCCAGTTCCAAGGTTGGTTAACATTCTACGATGGGGAATATAGTATCTTGAGTGTCAGGTGTGAGTAATAATAAGTAGATGAGACTTATTCACATGCACTTTTCACATAATAATCTATAATATGAGATATTATAATAACAATCATACTAGTAATAATTCCGCTTTTTTATGTGTCATTACATATTCCTATCCACGAGTGTGTGTATTAGCCCTTAGAATTTAATATTATTATTTCATGTAATGACTCGCATTCTTATACTTACTAACCAAAATTGTGATTTTATATGTTTTTAAGAAGTAGGGAATATTGGGTGCTTCATGAATGAAAGGTTATTAATGAATAAGTTGAGGAAGGATTTATTACTTCCATATTTATTTAAGCTGATATCTCAACCATTTGATTGAAATAGAACGTCAATAATAAATTCCATAGACATAGTGTAATGGAGAGTTTATTTTATATAGTTAAAGAACGATGTATCATGCATATAGGTTGATGAAATGGGTGTGAAATCTTTTTCATGAGATATCATAATAAAAAAATTATATTACATAGTGACCACTCATATGTGGTAGTCGATGTTGCAACATAAACTTATTTTTATTGGGTTCCTTGACCCGTTTCTAGATAGTAATCTTGGACTTTAGGAAATCCTGACCAATGCCAATGAGAAATAATCCTATAGGTCCACACACTAATTTTTTCCAATAATATGAATTAAATTCCATTTGTTTTTAATTTTTGGAATAAATATTATCCTCAAGACTGTGTAATAATTTTATTCAGGATTTATCGATCACATAAATTAAATAAATAGTTATTCACATGGTAATTATAAATTATGTGGATATATAATATTTATTTATTTAATATATATTTAGGAGTAATAGTGAACCAAGATCATGTCTGATGTGTAATATTACTTGTTAATCTAGTAAAATAATATTTATCTATGATCTAGTTAGAACACACCATAAAAATAATAATATTCTTACATGAAATTGGGTCAAATATGGTTTAATATATTATTTAAGGGATGTTTTGAAATTAAATAATATTTTAAATGTAACCCTATCTCTATAAATATATTATTATGTATTTTTGTGTGGAGATTGATCAAAATTGAGGGTCATTGTGTGCAATGAAATCTTGATCTCTCTCTCAAGATTGAAGAATGCTCAATGGATTCTCCTTCCTCCTCCATAATCTCAAGAATGAGATTACATGGATGATTCTTCAGGCCTAAAGGAATCATCATAATGAACAAAATGAACACTTCAAGATGATCAATCCACCATGTTAGCACCCAAAACTGATTTACATTGTTTAAAGATCATATGAGCACATGTGGTTCACTAATAGAGGTATTATACACTTGGATCTTACAAAAGTAATGATGGTTGACCAAAAATTATTTCACATGATCAACATATTCATTTAATAAAGATCTCAAGACTGAGGTATTATTTATTCTAATCTATTTAAATTAATTATAAATTTAATGTGAAAAGATATTCTCTTGTTTTCAGTGACCATATTTTTCAATATTATTTAGAAAAAATTTATTGGTCATGATATATACATATTGTAAAGTTTAAAAATGATTCATTGAATACGGTGATTATTGAGTTAGGATCAGAGCTGATAAGTGCTTCCATTTTACCCAAAACCATCATTATAGATAGCGGGGAGTTAAAAGGGGGAATAAGAGGATGAGGACTTGGTAAAAGGGGGGGGGGATGATTGGGGATAGGGTATGAATGGGAAAGGGCATGGTGGGATGGGGTATAAATGATATGGGGGCCCCATACAACCTGGTAGGTTGGATCAATGACATAAAGGGGGGGGGGGGTTGATGTGGGAGGAGAAGAAATGGGTAAACACATGAGTAGAAAAGAGTGTGGGTGTGGGGGGGGGGCGAGGTGAAAATATAGTGACTAACATTTTGTGTTATCTAATACCATCAATAGTGAATTCCAAATAGTGGTCAACCGAATATACCCTCTAAGAATATACAAATTTATTATGGTGGAGAGGCCTAGTTATTAGGTGACATATGATGAAACTCCATATCAGAGGCTTCAAATTTGGATACTTTAATCATAACTAAGTTTCTATCTAGAAAATTGATTTTTTAAGTGAATCCTTTCTTTTTTTCAAGACATGTTTTCTAATATATCCTTTTCGTGTGCATGTGTGTATTTTTTAGGAGTGGATGATACTGACTAATCATGATGGGGCTCATCGCTGCCATCATTTTCAATAAGCTTGGACTCCTTAGATTGATTTTATGGTCTATATTATTTGGTTTTTGAGTATGTATTTATTTCATTCTTTTTGGATTAATAAATTATTTCTTGGGTGGTGTTATCTCCATTCATGTAACATCAACATGATCCAAAACACGTTATATATTGGTGTTATTTATTTATTTATTTTTATTTATGTTTTCATAATCCATAAGAGCAATAATATTTTTTCAAATTTAATCAAATATTTTTTAAATAATACAAATTATTCTTTTTATTCATAAGAATCTAATAAAAATCAGTGTTTCCTCCTACTATTAGTAGAAAATTCAGTGGTTCCTTTAAAGGGAAATAAAAGTGAAATTAGACTCATATTGGAAATAGTTGTAGTGGTCCTCAATAATAAACTTTCTCTAGATCTACTATAGTTTCTAGTATAGTCCCACTGACTTGTTTCCAGTGTGGCATGATTGTTCACTTGAAGAGTGCTTCCATAGAGGCACCAAATATTTTTATCTCATGCATACATTCATGCAATTTATATAGGGTTTTCCATGTTTTTACTACCCCACAAAGTGGCACTTGCTCGTTAGTATTGAGATAAACTATGGTGTAGTCAAATTATTTAATAATAATGGGGTTCTAGCCATATACACCAGTAATTAAGAAACTTCACATAGTGGATTAATCTCCAGTGTGAACTGATGTGTGTCCAGTGATAATGAGAGGTACCATTTCTATTTCTTCATTTTAGTTACATATTTATTTTATAATGGTGGAATTAATTTTTCATATCAACTTTTAATATGGTCTAGTTTGATCTTCCAATGGTGATAATGCTTTATGTGATGTATATTGCAAAACCTTTTGGGACAAAGAAAGAGTAGGGTCTCTGATTACCATCTTCTTCATTTTATGTATCAGTGTTTGATCTCTTTTGGGACTTTTTGGTTCTTGAAATAAATTCCATGGTTGTTATTTTCAAATGAGATGATTTTCTACTAAAAAGTATCATATTGAATTTTATCATTGATGGGTTTACTTTACTTCCCATGATTGAGAGTTCTATGTTTTCTAAAGAGATTGTGACATGAGGCCTGGTCAAGAAGTAACTCCCCTTCTTGAGCTGGGTAAGATGATATTACTATATGCCATTTTACCAGGGTAAGAACTTTCTTCTGGTGAACTACATATAGTAGTTGTTGAGTTCCTATTTTTTTTTTCATTATACTTTTTTGATCTACCACCTAAGAAGGAGGTAGATTTCTCAATCAATCAATAATAGGTACATAACCAGTATCCATTCTATCTTATCATATGGAACTATATGAACTAAAATAATTAAAGATTCAGTTAGATGAATTTATTTCCAAAGTATTCATTCGACCTAATGTGACTCCTTAGAAGACTCTGGTGCATTTCACTAATAAGGCCTATGAAACCCTTCGCATGTGTGTTTATTAATGGAAGATCAATCAAGTTACAGTCAATAAAAATTACCCATTTCTCTGTATTGATGATTTATTTTATCATCTAAAAGTAGAGATGTTATTATACAAGATTTATCTTTAGTCTAGTTACCAGAAGATCAGGATCAAGGACTCTAATATCCCAAAAACTATTTTCAGAAGAAGGTATGGATACTATGAGTATCCTATTATTCCATTCATTCTAACCAATGCTCCTACTATGTTTATAGTGATGATGAATATAATTATATACTGATATATTGACTATTTGGTTATGGAATTCATAGATTAAATCTTGGTTTATTAAAAAATCAAGGAGGATTGTGTGGTTCATTTTAGAGTAGTTTTAGGCATATTTAGGAATCAATAACATTATGCTAAGTTTTTAAAGTGAAAATTTTGGATTCAATAGGTGAAGTTCTAAGGGAATTTAGTCTTAGAAAATGGTATATCTATTTATCCTAAAAAGGTGATAAATATCTTTTCATGGGAGGAACTGTGGTGTGTATTATAGATTATGAGATTCTTGGGATTAATAGGGTATTATATCTAGTTTGTGAAATAATTCTCCAAGATGGACTATCTTTTAACCAATCACTCTTGGAATGGATATAATTTTGTTTTAGATTAAAAATTTAAAACTCCCTTCGATGAGTTAAATAATAGTTTGAATTTGAATCCACTTCCAACTATTCCAGAGTTTGGCAGTGCAATGTGTTCGTTTATAATAATTTAGGTTTGGGTATGTTCTGTGTTCTCATGAAGGGTGTTCATGTGGTGGATTTTAGTTTTTTTTCAAAATCATACATATGAATTTAACTCTCCCACACATGATCTATAACTCATAGCTATGATATACACCCTTAAAAGTTGGTGGTGCTACCATTTTTGGGGAATGGTTAACTATTTAATCTGATAAAACAACTTGAATTATATCTTTTCACATAAATATTTGAATCTTCTACATGGGTGATGGGTGGAGTACCTAAAATATTCTTAATTTGATATTTACTAATCCCACTAAAAGGGGAATGTTGTTGCTAATGATATTAGTAGGAAGTTTCCATTTTGGACTGTGAAGGAGTTGTCAGAAGAGTAGAAACTTATGGAAATATTTGCTTGCATATGTTTGGAAGTCTAGGAGGATGAGACTAGGTTTGTTCTATCAATTTTAAATTTGAAATAATATATTATTTATAGGATCATCTAGGAGTAGTATCTTGATGACGAGTTTTGAGATATCAAGAATTGTTTTTTGGTGGGGATACTTTTAGTGAATGGTCTCTATCTCCATAGGAAATTGTTTTCTTCAAGAACCACTATATAATTCCATCACATATGAGAAAGGATATAATAGGGGATTTTCATCATTCCTAGTGTGTGGTTTACCCAAGAATGAATAATATTATTAATGATATGAGTAATAAAATTTTCTATCTAGGTATGAAACAAGACATCAATGATTTTGTTTCCCATTATTATACCTATCATCAAATCAACCATGAACATTAGAATCTTTTTGGTTTCCTTCAACCCCTCTCAGTGTAGGCCTAAAAATGGGATGATATATCGATGGAATTAATTGTTGGGTTTATATTCACTCCCTAAGGAAATAATGAAATTTTGGTTATGATTGATAGATTGACCCAAGAAGCTCACTTTATTCTTATTCATGATACTACAAAAATTTAGTATTTAAAAAATTTATATATGCATGAAATTTTCTAGTTTCACTGAGTTCTATATACCATTTTTTATAATAGGGATATTCAGTTTACATCTCAGTTTTGGAGAGGCCTTCCAAGTGTTGTCGGGAAACTAGTTCAAGTTGAGCACAACATTCCACCCTCATATGGATGGTCAGATACAACAAGTTATATATATTCTTGAATACATAATTAATGCTTGAGTACTTGAATTTATTGGAGTGTGGTATTTCCATTTTGGGTGGGTTGAGTTTTCCTAAAATAATATCTAATAATAATCCATTAAAATGGTAACCTTTTAGGACTTATATTTCTAGAATTGTAGACCTCAAATCTATTAGCCGTAAGTTGGTGAGGCTTCCCTAGTGGGAATTATCTTAGTATTGTGAAGATCCAAATGATTCTTTAGAGGTTTGTAATGGATCAGAGTAGGTGTAAATATTATATGGACTACTCTTGATATCCTTTAGAGTTCTTGGTTAGTGACTAGGTGTTGTTGATATTCTCTCCTTGATTGGGTCATTGATGACTCATAATACAAGGGAAGGTAGAAAAAAGATAGGTGAGACCTTTTAAGGTTTCAGATTGTATTGGGAAGGTGAAAAATCATTTTAAATTTCATCCACATATGGATTAAATCCATAAAGTGTTTCATATGTAATAAATAAAGAAGTATCTTTTAGGCTCATCTCATGTTTTGAATTGGGAAAACCTTAATGTGAAACCATATATGATAGCGAATGAGAAATCAGTTCAAATAGTTGATCCTCAAGTGAAGATACTATGAAATAGGTTTGTTCCTCTAGTCTGAGTTCTTTGGTAGCATGGTTTGGATACTCATGATATGTGGGATTATGAGGTGGTGATGAGAGATTAATAAAATTATATCATTTTGTACTAGTCTCTTAATGAGTATTTCTAGGGGAATAAAGCATTATGGCGGAGAGAATTGTAATATCCCAACTCCCGCCTTCATGTATAATGCATTTTTTTCTTTTCTCTTATTTATTTTAATGTTTATTAATGGTTATTTCTTCTTATTTATAATATTATAAGGGTTGGGGTTCATTTTTGTCTCTTGTTTGAGAGGCTGGTGGCTGTTCGAACATTTTATATAAGTGTGGACATGGGTTTGTAGCTAGAAAATCTATAAATAGTCTTCCATATTTCTAGTGAGACCCATTGGATATCCATTGGTATGATGGTAGTGTAGAGTTACTATAGAAAATATAACAAAAAGCTGGTGGGGTTTCAAGTGGTGTAGGAATTCTTCCTGACAGTAAGGGATTTCTAGTGGGATCTAGCAACTAGTTGGTGGTACCGACCTGGGCGAGTAAGTTATGGGAGTATCATAATTTTTCTTCCTAAAACCCATGTTTTATTTCTTTAATATCACACTTAGAACCTCATTCTACCTACTCAACCTTAAAGGCTATATTAATGTGATTTATTCCCTTACAAACATGAATCTTCGTAGATTAAAGTTATAATTAAAGCATTAAATCTCTTCCGGAAAGTGTAACCTCAATTCGATTATGAATTCAACTTTCCTCATGTATCTGTTGAGTCAATAAGGTTCTCTTATTACTTCTAAATTCCTTATGGTTTTATGTTTTTAAAATCACAAACACTTTTTCTTAAGTTCCGAATTTTCCATTCCATTTTACTTATAGTTTTTTCATTCCATTATACTTACAGAATTATCATTATACTGACCTACAGAATTATCATTCTGTTATACTTATATAATTCTCATTCCGTCATACTTAATGATTTTCATCATGATATATTTGTCATTATATTTTACTTACATCTTTAACAGAATGGTGTACTTAAGACTTCTATGTATTGATTTACTTAATCCTAAGTGATACTATTTTTATGATACTGATACCGGTAAAAATGTTATGATGTTTTTATGAAACCGATACTAGTATAAATGTCATGCTGTTTTTATGATACCAATACTGGTACAAATTTTATACCATTTTTATGATACCGGTACCCAAAAATAGTGATACTTTTTTCTCAATACGATTTTTATTCTTAAGAATCTGTTTTCTTGGTAATGTTAGAGCTGTTTAATGTATCATTCCAATATCATAGGTTTCTAAGTTTTCTTATACTTAAAATTTACCTTAAACCCAACATTGATTTTTTTACATGAAACAGTGTCATATAATCTGTTAGAAACTAACTGTTGTCTATTTGACATGTGTCTAGGTCCCTCCGAAATTTAAGAAAAATATGGCCGTTGGAGTGAAGCTGACCGTTGAGAAGTTTTTCCTCTAAATACAAGTTCATTTTAATGAGAAAATAACTTCTTGGAAAAACTATGATGATAGAGTGAACTTAGATGATGAAAAATGAATAGAAAATCGATCAAATATTATGAAGTGATTTGTAGAGAGAGAGGCTCTTACAACTCTTAGTACTTTGTGCGTATGTCGTGAACAACTTTTTTGGGCGTGAACAACTTGTTCAGACTTTCTTCATGTAGAATCCGATCGTGCTGATCATGGTCTTTTGGGTTTAGAAGATAAAGGTTTCAATTTACTTCTAAATCAAGGGCTTGTGGGGATAACAAGATAGATACTGATCTTTGGATTGAGGGCTTACTTGGGTTTGGGTAATACATACTTTCTTGAAAGTATAAACCAAGAAACAATTATACAAGGTTGTTGGATACCCTTATCTTTGGGTTAAAATAATGTTATTGTTACTTGTTTTCTATTTCAAGTTGTTTTTATTCTGCTGCTATTTTAACTTTGTTAAAGTTAGAAAGTATAACTTTATTATACTTCCTAATTCCGTAACTCTGATTATATTAATGATTATATACGCTCTAAGGTAGAATCTTTCTTTTAATAAAATATTTCTTATGTTTTTATTTTAAGATTTTAAAGTTTAAGAAAAGGTTTCTTTAAGAGGTTTTGTGAATGGTTTTTTAACTTTGTTAAACTAAGTTTTCTTAATTTTAAAAGCTAACCTTAAGAAATAGTTTTTCTTAAGATTAAGAAACTTTCTTTAAGAAAGTTCTATATCAGCTTTAAAGGCTCCAAAATAATTTTTAAAGTATAAAATTCACCCCCTCTTAGATTTGATCATCTCATTATACATATTCAATCCTACAATTGGTATCAGAGCGAGTTTATTTTTAAGAAGAAATGTTTATATAAGGGGATATATTTCCTTAAGAAAGAAAACCAGATGCTAAAGTTCAAGAATACGATCATTGGGAAACATAACCTAAGAGGGAGTTAGTCATATTAATCCTAAATCTCATTCAAAGAGGGAGATATGTTTTTTGTACTTGTTTATCAAAGTCAATATATTATTCCTTATTAAATTTGTTTGATATTTCCAAAAATGGGGAGATTGTTGATTCAATAAGGTTATCTTATGACTTCTCCATTCTTTAAGGTTTTATGTTTTGAAAATCACAAACACTTTTTCTTAAGTTTTGAATTTTCCATTCCATTTTAATTATAGTTTTTTCATTCCATTATAATTACAGAATTATCATTACATTGACCTACATAATTATCATTCTGTTATACTTAGATAATTCTCATTCCGTTATACTTACTAATTTTTTATCATGATATATTTGTCATTATGTTTTACTTACATCTTTAACAGAATGGTGTACTTAATATTTCAATGTATTGATTTAATTAAGCCTAAGTGATACCATTTTTATGATTCCGATACCGGTACAAATGTCATGCAGTTTTTATGATATTGATAACGGTACAAATGTCATGCTGTTTTTATGATACCGATACTGGTACAAATTTCATACCGTTTTTATGATACCGGTACCCAAAAATAGTGATACCGTTTTTCTCAATCCGATTTTTATTCTTTGGAATCTATTTTCTTGGTAATGTTATAGTTTTTTAATGTATCATTCCAATATTATTAGATTCTAAGTTTTCTTATACTTAACATTTACCTTAAACTTAACATTAGTTATTTTACATGAAATAATGTCGTACAATCTGTTACAAACTAACCATTGTCTGTTTGACACGTGTCCATGTCCCTCCGAAATTTAAGGAAAATATGACCATTGGAGTGGAGCCAATGGTTGAGAAGTTTTTTCTATAAATACAAGTTCCTTTGAATAAGAAAATAACTTCGTGAGAAAACTACGATGATAGAGTGAACTTAGATGATGAACAATGAATAGAAAAGTGATCAAAGATTGTGAAGTGATTTCTAGAGAGAGAGGCTCTTAAAACTATCAATGCTTTGTGAAGATGTCATGAAAAAATTATTCAGGTGTGAAATTTTTTTTAGACTTGCTTCGTGAAGACTCCGATCGTGCTGATCATGGGATTCTGGGTTTGAAATATAGAGGTTCCAATTTCCTTCTAAATCAAGGGCTTGCAGGGATAAAAAGATAGATATCAATATTCGGATTGAGGGCATACCTAGGTTTGGGTAAGACAGACTTTCTTGAAAGTATAAACCAAGAAACCTTTATCCAAGTTTGTTGGATACCC
This sequence comes from Viscum album, assembly GCA_963277665.1. Lineage (NCBI taxonomy): Eukaryota > Viridiplantae > Streptophyta > Magnoliopsida > Santalales > Viscaceae > Viscum > Viscum album. Next base: position 1,611,019,973 of record OY728140.1, read on the forward strand.
TTATGTTTGGATTAGAAGAATATTATTGTAACTTGTTTTCTATTTCAAGTTGTTTTTATTCCACTTCTATTTTAACTTTGTTAAAGTTAGAAAGTTTAAATTTCTTATACTTCCTAATTCTATTAATTTTATTATATTAAATATTCTATATGATCTAAGGTAGAATCTTTCTTTTAAGAAAATATTTCTTAAGTTTTTATCTTAAGATTGTAAAATTTAAGAAAAGGTTTCTTTAAGAGGTTTTCTAAATGGTTGTTTAACTTTGTTAAACTAAGTTTTCTTAAAGTTAAAATATAACATTAAGAAATAGTTTTCCTTAAGATTAAGAAACTTTCTTTAAGAATGTTCTATATAATCTTTAAAGGTTCCAAAGGAATTTTTAAAGTATACAATTCACCCCTCTTGTATTTGAGAATCTCATTATACATATTCGATCCTACAATATCTCCATTTTTGAGGGATGTGGATACTTGTGCTATTGATGAATTTAGATCTTAATATTTGAATTTTGTTTCTAGTATTTCCTCTTGGTTGTTTCTATTCCTTCATCCCCCTCTTATTTTGGACCCCTTGTTGGGTGTTTGATGATACCATGAGTTGAGGTAGGTTGTTTTGTAATGTTTTCCCTATAAATTGAAACAATATTTTCTTATTTTATTTGAAATGGATTTCTAATCGATTAAAAAACATTAAATTTAAGATCTAAGAAAATTTTTCTAATGCAATAGCATGCATTGAAACCATTTTGGGGATGTATTTTGAAATAAAATTTTGATTTAATGAAATTTTTTAATTGAAATGGGTGATTTGAGAATTATTTTGAAGATAATTTTGAGAATTTAAGTAAAAAAATATTCAATATAATTTAAATGAAATGATTTTTTGAAAGGATTTTTTTAATAAAAATCATTAGATGATGATTTTTTAAATGAAATTAAATGTTTGAAACATGATTTGGGGATTATTGAATGATGATTGATGAAACTTATTTGAGATGAATAATTTCTCCCTTGATTGAATTCTTTGATTCATATGGGTTCCAAGGTAGTTTGGTGGGTAGTACTTGAAAAGAATGCGAGGCATGTATTAACTCTACCTAGCCATGGATTGATGATGAAAACTCAACTAAATTTTTATAAGGGTAGGGGGCTCATTTGTTGGGGTGGGCTCATATTCCCCATATGATTGAGATCCAAGGAAGCTTAAACACATGTAGTTCCATTTCACTAAGATGTGTATGGATCCTTAAAAAATGAACTAACTAACCTCAGGGATTGTAATAACAGTTATATGATTGAAAATGAATTGTAAATTGTAATTCTTATAAAATGAATTATTCATTACTATTTGATGAAATACTAAATCATTCCCATTGATTGAAATTCTTATTCATGACAATTTTATATATTCCATTGAAATTATTGGAAAAATATGTTTTACTGTAAATTGTGAAAATATTAATATTCCATGTTTTATTTAAAATTGAGAATATATGGTTTATTTGATATGGAATTATTATGAAATATCATAGAGGGATCATACTGGGATAGTGTTTCTCATAGACTATATATTCCTTTGGACATATATAGACTTTAATTTTCCTGGTCTATTAAAATTGAAACCACCACTTGAAGGCAGTTGGAGCTCTTGATAGAGAGACCTTGGGAGTTGGTGGTGACAAGAATCCGTGTGATCTATCTATTACGAGGAGATTAAGTTTGTGATGTCATCATTGTATTATGAGATGTTTTGGATTGTTGTTTTAGGTTGGTTTTGTACATTTATTATTGGGGTACTTTTCCCTTGTTGAATATTTTGGCATACAGACTATTTACGGTTTCTTATCTTCTACCTAGTTAATGATTGGTTATTCTTTTCTAGAAATCATTCCCATTTATCATTTTTTATACCAAGGCACTTGTGTTCAGTTTGTGAGGATCAAGAATACCTTTTGGGGCATGTCAATAATGATTCATGTACTAGTTTACTTGTTTATCTTGGATGTTTTATGATGGTGGGGGTGGGTGGGTGGGTGGGTTATATAAGTATAAAATAATAATAATTTTTATAGTTTTACAATATTTTTTTAGAGTTGATAAACACATCAATTTTGAGGGATTAAAATCATTGATAATAGTGATCAATTTTATCAGTTCTAAAAAGTACTGATAAAGGATGCATTTATCAGCACTAAAAAAATGTGGATAAAGGGGCCCTTTGTTAGAATTTTTTATCACTGATAAATGGTAACTCTATTAGTGATTTTTTAGAAATAATAAAAGTAACCATAAATATCATATTTTATCACATCAATGCTTTTATAGGGCTAACAATGCCCATAATGAATACTGATAATGGTAATTTCTACAGAAGGGATATTATGAACTTATGAATCCAATGAGTAGACTCACATTTTTTATTTAATTTTTAAAATTAATTTTTTTTAACTAAAGTGAAGATAAAAATTAAAAGTGTAATATCTAAATTATTAAATGAGAATAAAATAAAATTACATATATTATAAAACAATATTATGATTTTTTGGAATGGTGGTGCTATTTTAAATTTAATGAGAGCCCACCAAAACTCATATATTTACAAAATTCAGAAAAATTTATGATATTATACATTTTCATTTATAAAATAAATTTATTGAATTTATATATTTATTTTTCTACATTAAAACTAGGAAGAAATTGGGTAATTGGTGTAAATTTAATATATATTTCATTTATTTATTTTTTATAACTATCCCTTTTTACCTTACATGAATTGAATAATTTGAGAGAAAAAGATAAAATTCATTCCATACACAATTAATATAAATACTCTATAGTGGGGATAGAGTAGACTCTTGAATAGTGGAAAATAATTAATTTTTTTAAAAGTGAAAGAATTTTAATTTTTTTATAGTTTAATGTGATCTTTTATTAATTATCAATCAATCAATGTTACAAGAACTCGTTTTTTTAATTATAGATATAAACTTTCACTACTAAAAATTAATGAAAAAATCATCGACCACTATGATCAATTTTTAAAATATAAATATATATTTATATTATGTATGTCTGTGTATATAATTATAATTAAACATTTATATTGTAAAATATTAAAGTTTAAATATATAAATATATATATTAATATGTAACATAACAAACTTTTCTTTTAGGTACATTATTTGGTTCATGTTGTTTTTTAAGAATTGTTGGAGGTGATTTGAAACTTTCTTAGTTTTTAAATGTTCTTGAGAACCCCCTTTTTGTTTTAATTTATAAGTACGTTAAGTGAAAATTAAATATTTTTCAATATTATTTTTACTCTTATGAAGAGAAAGGGGTCTATATAAGGGTAAATATATTCTACTTATATGCATATTGGTTTCTTGGTGTTACATAATGGTAGCCCTAAATTTTTAATGGTTACATAAGTGTAAACCATCCAACGTGTAAGGGTATAAAAAATTTTAGTTGATGCATAAGGGTATGATCTTGTTTTCAAAGGATGCATAAGGTAAATATCTCACTGTGTAAGGGTAGAATATATTGTGCATTAGAGTAACTCTAAATTTCTAAAGGATGGTTTAAGGTAATTTAGAGCGACATAAGGGTAGGTATGGGCATGTGACCTATGTAAGGGTAAAGATACTTACCCTCAGATAGAAAAAATGAGTTGTGTAAGGGTAAAAACTTGTTTCCCTTATGTATAAACATTATTAGTATACATGCGTTTTTTCTAGATTTCTGTTTCTTCTTCCCCATCATGCCTCTTCAACCCTTTTGGATAATTTTAAAAGCATGAAATCACAAGAATTTAATTATTATGATTATTTAATGGTTTTAAATTCCATTTTAAAATAATTTCAAAATTTCACATTCAAGATTAAATTAAAAAATAAAATTAAATGGATATTTTAATTTTGGTTTTTAATGGTGTGAACTGGAACAAATTTTTTATTTTTAAAAATACTTTAATCTTTAGTGACCTCTAATTTTAATATCATATTGAGGAAAGTTTAGGGTTTCCATATATAAAATGATGAATAGTAAGGTGTTAGAGGTTTTTTTCCCTTGATCTCTATTAATTTAAATTCTCTTATTACCATAGTTTTGTCTTCCTCACTGGTTGGTGGATCCTGTATGGGTGTAGTTGACCTTGATTTTGAGGTTTGTGTCCCAATCATCTCCCTTTAAAATTGAATCTATGATTTCTTGTACTTTCATCTTTAGTTTTCAATATCTTTGATTTTTTACACTTTTATTTAGTATCTAGTTCAATTATTGATGAATTATTGAGTTTTTTTTATAAAAGTAGAAAAGGGGAATTTTATATTAATTTATGTGAAACCAATTATAAAGGTATATACTCTTTTTTTGAGAATTGAATATACTAATTGTATTTTGATAAATTTCTTGAGTTATTTATGGTGACTATTTCCATAATAAATAAAAAAATTTTATTTTCTAATTTTGGGTGCTTTGACCCTTTTTGAAATTATTCTCTGAATGTTAGAGATTATTAAAGTGCTATGATTTATAAATGGTTTTATAAATGGCCTTGAAATACTTTGAAAGTCTTATTACATTGAGTGGAATGTACAAAGGATTATTTGGAGCTTTAAATGATATCTTGGAAAATAGAAAACCCATAGGATGTTTCCCTTTTTATGTAATGGAAATGATAGATTCTTGAATGAATGAAATTAAATTTTCCTTTTAAGGGTGATGAATTGAATTGAATTGATATTCATGATAAAGGGGAATGTTCCTATGTGTCATTCAGAGGTGTGAGAAATATTTATGATTTATTTTTTAAATGTGATGATATTATCTTCTTTTTGTATGGAATTACCTTTTAAATGATTACCTATATTTAAATGTCATGAGAAGACTTGGGTTTATATTTGCGAGGTCTAGGTATACATGTTCAATTATTTAGTATTATTCTCTGACTAGTGGACTTAGGTGGAACTTAGGCTAACCTAAATAGTTTTACCTCTATTAGGATAAGATAGGGTAAGATCGGGTGTTTGGGTGAGGTCAATTGATGTGTTGATTGATTTATAGCATGTAGAATTGTTTCATCAATGACCATGTTGATTATATTCTAGGATATTTCTTTTTAACACCTTTGGTTACTATGAAAATTATTTATGAATATTTTTGAAGGTATTATAATTTGGAAAATGATTACATGATATTTTGTTTTCTTTAATGTTCCTTTAAACTAAAAAAATCCATTTGAAAAGGAAATTTATGAATGTTTTTATATGATAATATGTATTATATTTTCATTTGGAAAGGGGATTGGTTTTGTGAAAAATGGGGATCTTCATGGAAAATGTTGACAATAATTTTATTAAAATAAATCATAGAAATCCTATTTTGTATCCTTATTTTCAAATCTATATGATATAAATTCTCTTTTAATGTGTCACAATTTAGGTTAGTGAGTGGTGAAATACTGATATTTTAGATAAAAAATATTTATTATAGGTTTAATAGGTTTCTCAGTGTAGTGATTATTACTATATATTTGGGTTTAGTATTTGATGGAGGTGTATGTGGTATTGCATTAGTTTTACAAAGAGATGTTGATTGTTCAATATTTTTTAGTTTACTATTAGTTGTATTGGACATTGACCTTGTTATTTTGTCATTTTTTTCTTTAAATTTTGGATATCTCTATATGTTTGGATTTTATTTATGATTTAAAACTATTTATATTTGAGGTTGTTTAGTGGAATCATTACCATATCATACTTTCTGATGCCCAAGTACTTGTCACCATCCAATGGGGATCACGAATTCTCTTTGAACAAGTGGAAAATCAATTTAGATGTAGGTTTATATGGTATCCTAGGTTGGTTATTTACAAATGTAATCAAATGAGGGGTTTTCCTAGTTGTTATGGCATGTACAATAGTTTGGAGGTAGGACTATTAGAATTCAAGCAGTCGGTAATGGGAGAGTTTTTGATCACCACCCACATGAGACAATATTGGGGTTACTTGGGTTGTTTGGGATGATTATATATCTAGTTTTAGTGAATTCCTTAGAAATATTTTATAACTTTTATTTTTTTAGTTCTTATATGTGGCATTGTGAGTTCATGAATTATTTTGAGAAGCATGGGATTCAGGGGAAATTAAGATGGGCTCATGCTACCATGCATAGTTTAGAAAACAATGTGTAAAATATTAAATTAAGGACATTTTCTATTTTTTGTTCTATCATATGAGACTTGGATTTCAATGTTTATTTATATGGGTTTGTTATAATTCCTTTTAGATTATCCCCTATTAATATTTAATTGACATTTTTTTTGATCAAGATTCTATTAGAATGGCTAGTTTTTCATCTCCTGACTTAGGGAACTATCTCCTTCCTCTCATACCTCAATGTGAGGATTATATCCATTGGTTTCAAAGCTAGAATCCTCCTCATTTATTTGAAAAAATGGGATTCTTAGGAAGTAGTGATATGGATAAAGATTATTTCTAAGATCTTCAACCAACATAAACATCTAGAATCTCTCAAGGTTAAGTTTGTGACCTTCTTGTCTGAGAGTACGAGTTGGAAATGGTGGATGTTTGTTACTTAGGATAAGCCACAGAAGGACCATTATTGGGGTTTCAAGGAAAATTTAACATAGTATATTTTTCTTTATTTAGTAAAGGTATTGAAGGTTATTGAATTTTATGGTCTCCAATATGGAGATAAACTAGTGTTGGTGTACACTCACTATTTTATAGATTTAGTGTCATATCCACCTCATCTGGATATAAATAACTCTCCAATGGTGTGGTGATTCTTGGAAGGTCTTCATACAGATTTTTTGTAGGCTATATTCCTTATCATCCTAGAATCTTAGAGTTCATTGATATTGTTTTCTTTCAATATTTAAGAATATTTGACAAGATCACCAAATACATTAGTTATTTCTCATATTCCTAGGTGAAGTGGAGGAAGGTTTATCAAGGGACAAAGGAAGAATACCAAGTTAGACCCCTCAGGTAGTGGCATAAAATTTCCAATGTGTTTGTTCTCACCAAATTCATCTAGAAAGAAGCACTTAGTTTTATTGCAATATGGAAATAAAGGTCATAGAAGCATAATTGTAAGAAGCCTCCCAAATATTATAGTGCTTGTGGTAGTTTTTATTATATGATGAGAATATACTGAGTTTTCTTTACATCTTGACACTATCAGGAATTTTTATCTTCTTTAGATACTATAGTGTAGCCATAATTTTCATGAAAATAGGGCTCTAACAATAGGCCTCAGAGTGAATACTTTCATGTAGTGGCTGATCTGCTGATGGAAGTTGATATTGGTACAACTTATGATCTCATTGTCAGAGTAAAGACCATTTTTGTTTCCTTTTATGTAGTTCTTTTCCTCTTGTGGACCTTGTTTTATCAGGATTTTCTCTTCTAGTTTTCCTATTTTCTCTATGGTGATGTTTTCTGTTATTTATTTTTTATAGTTTTATTATAATTTAGTGATGTAAGAATAAGGTTTTATGGAATTCATGTTTACTCATGCTTGTTTGAATTCACTATTTTGAAGAGATTGGTTGATAAATTTGAATAAAAGGAATATTTAATATGGTTGGTTGATCAAAAATATTGAATTGACCATTTTGAAAGGTTCCCCTTTCTCTTCAGTGAGAATTAATTTTTTGTAAGATCTTATGAACATATATTTGATATGTGAGTTTTCCACGATCATGAATATTTCTCTCTAGGATATAGCCAAATAAGGACATACATTTATCTCTTTGTGTAATCATATTGTGAGTTATTATTTGGTTAGTCTTAGGTTCTTTAGAGGTGATCCATATGTACTCTTGTTCTTACATGCTCCTTTGAATATTACTAGTAGGATGTTGGTTATTTTGGAAATTCATGTGACTCAGTGATTGTTTCTATTTTTCTCACTCACATTAACATGATCCTAATGTTGATTCAGTTGTTATTTTTTCTTGATGAAAACAGTATAGATTCTGTAAGTATTAAGGTGACCATGAGGTAGTTATGATAATGATCTAAGGTTTGGATTGGAATTACCAGGAGGTGATGTTTTGAGAATATGGTCCTAGGTTTCCCTCACTTGACTTTAGGAGAAAATATATTTTCCTTTATGAGGTATGTTTCTATTAATTATTTGAGGTTTTTTCTTTATTTTTTAATTTTAGTTTCTTTGTAAATTTCCTCTATATATTTTCTCTTCCTCACATAAAACAGTTCATTGGTTTTTATTAGAAGAATCATTTTATGAAGTGAAAAATTGTAGATGTCATTTGTTAATATCAGTCTCTTCAATGGTTTTATTTGAATACTTTCTCACTTCCATCTATGAGAGTTGAACATTTTGATCCATTTTTATGTTTCAGGTTTGATGGTGCATCTAGGGTTATCTTATCTCTATAATGTTGATTGACTAATGTCCTAGAAGCTTTCTGGGGGTAGAAATTCTTATGGTGGAAAAAGTTATAACATCCTGACCTTTTCTTTCAGGTATATTCTTTTGTTCATATTGTTTTATTTCGGCTTCAGATTTTTTGGAGGTGATTTTAAATTTTCTTAGTTGTTAAATTTTCGTGAGAACCCCCTTTTGGTTTTAATTTATAAGTTATTTAAGTGGAAGTAAAATAATTTTCCAATTTATTTTTACCATTTTGTTGAGAATGGGGTCTATGTAAGCGTAAATACCTTATGCCCACACACATACTAGTTTCTCATTATTGTATAAAGATAACCCTAAAATTTTAAGTTTTAGGTAAGCACAGACCAGTTTCCTCATAATTTTATGAATAAATTCCAGTCAATGTTCATGGGTAAACTCATGTTTTAAAAGGAATCACAAGATTAAAACCTCATTGTGTAATGGTAGTCTAGCCTATGCATAAGAGTAACTATTAATTTTTAGAGGATTCATAAGGGCAATGAAAAGTTTCGAAAGTGTAGGTTTAGTTGTGTGACCTACATAAGGGTGAAGCTCCTTACCCTCACACAACAACAATGTGTTACATAAGGGTAAATCTATGCGACCTTTATATAAATCCCTTTTTGGAATGAAGGTGTTTTACCTAAAATTCAATTTCTTATTTCCTGAAATTATTATGTTAAGTTTTATGATGATTTCAAAATATTGAAATAATGGGAATTTAATTCGTAGGATTTGTTAAAGGTTGTAACTTAAGTTTTAAAGGATTTTAAACCTTCCACATTGATGGTTCAATTAAAATATAAAATTAAATTGTAACTTTAATTAAGTATTTTTTAATGCTGTGAACTAGAACAACTTTGGTATTTTTTAAAATATCTTAACCTATTCTTCCCTCTATTTTTATATCCTCCTGAGGGGAGTTTTGGTTTTCTATCTTTTTTGTGATAAAAAAAAGTTTGTTAGATGTGGTCTTTCCTTGATTGTTGTGAAAAAACCTTCTCTTATTATTATAGGTTCCTATTTCTCACTGGTTTGTGGATCCTCTGTGGATTTTGTTGATCCTAATTACAAGGTAGGTTTCCCAATCATCTCTATTAATAATTGAATATATGATTGCTTGTTCTTTTATCTTAAGTTTTAAATGGATTCAATTGTTTATTATTATATGAAGTATCTATATCAATGATTGTTGATTTCTTTTTCTTTTTAATAAAATTAGTAAAAGGGGATTTTGACATTAATTGATTTGAAATTGGTTATAAAGAAATATACTCTTGTTTTTGGGAACAGATATTCCTGTTTGGTTTTTGATAAATTCATTGAGTTTTTTTTATGATGATGATTTCAAAAAATAAATATAAAAGTGTGGTTTTACAATGGTTGGGTTATTTGAAACTTTTTGAAATTATTTTTTGAATGTTAGTGTTTATTAAAGTGATATGACTTATAAATGGTTTTATAATTATCCTTGAAATTATTTGAAAGTCTCGGTTTACTGAGTGGAATGTAGAATAATTGTTTGGAACATTAAATGTTTTCTTGAAAACTAGAAAACCCATCAAAAATTCCCCTTTTTATATAATGGAAATTATGGATTATTGAATGAATAAAATGAAATTTTCCTTTTAAGGATGATGAATTAAATTGAAATTCAATTGAATTTAATTAATATTCTTTATAAAGGGGAATGTTCCTATATAGAATTCGAAGTTGAGTGAAATATTAATGATCTGTTTTGAAAATGTGATGATATTATATTATTTATGGTACACTATTACCATTGAAATTATCACCTCCATTTGAATTTAATTAGAAGACCTCGGTTACTATGTATGAAGTCTAGATATACATGTACACTCTGATCGGTGGCCTGATGTGGGACTTAGGTTAACATAAGGTATTTCCCCTTGGTTAGGCCATGATATGGTATGCCTAGGTGTTTGGGAATGGTAAATTGATGTGTTGATTTATTTCCATCACACATTCTTATTTCATCGATAACCATATTGACTCTGTTAGATACTATTTCCTTTTATAACCTTTGGTTTCTATCATGATTTGTTTTGGATATTTTACAAGGTATGATTGTTTGGAAAATAATGGAAGGATATCCTATTCTATTTGATGTTCTTTTAATATAAAAAATTCGTTTAAATTTTTCCATTTATTAAAGTTTTGATATGAGAAATTAAATTGTGGTTTCATTTGGAAAGTTTCCTGGCTTTTTAAAATATAGGTGTTTTAAGGAAAATGTTGATACTTGTTTTATTGAAACAAAACTTGGAAAACCTATTTTTTATCATTTTTTTCAATCCTAAAAGATACATATTCTCTTTTAACATGTTATGATTTGGGTTAGAGAGTGGAAATATTTTGGGATTCTAGATCATGTATATATATTATAGATTTCAAAAGTTTCTTGAAATCATGGATATTCATATATCTTTGGGTTTGAAATTTGTTAAAGGTGTGTGTGGAATTATCTCAATTGCACATGGAGATGTTGGTTGTTTGGTATCTTTTCCATTTTTTGGTTAAATAATCCATCATCCATGTTATATAGTCAGTTATATCTTATACTTCTATATATATCAGTTTGTTTTGATTTTATTTCCACTATTTGTCTTTTTATGTTTGTGTTTTTTGGGTGAAATCATTCACATCCAATTATTTCTAATTCCCAGGTGTTTTTTCTAGCCCATGGGGATTGGAAAATCCATTTGGGAAAATGTATAAATTATTTTGGTGTCATTTTAGATGGTATCCTAGGTCATTTAGTTATAAAATAAATTAGATATTATTGAAAATCCAAGCTTTAAAATCATGTAAAGAGGCCATTATGAGAACTTTAAAAGAACTAATGATGAAAACAATACTATTAGTCATTGGGTTTTATCAAAACTAATAAATTTTCTTTTATATCCATTAGTATTAGCACTTATAAAATTTATATTTTATTAGTTATAATTTTAAAACTGACAAAACTAAATTTTATCAGTGCTAGTGTTAATATAGATAAAAGTATTTGTTATTAATTCAATAACAAGTAATGATAAAATCCTTCCTTTCTAAAATGTGGTTCTACCTAAAAAATACACAAAAAACCTAGAAACCAACAAAATATGTGCAATTCAAATATTATATTACAATAAACAATACGTTTACATTGAAAAATTTGAATACAAAAAATGTACATACTTATTTTTAATTATGTATGCATTTTTATAATTATAATTAAAAATTTATATTATACAATATTGAAATATACTTTATATAAATTGATATATAAGTACATCAAATATTATAATATATATTTTATGGAATAGTACACAAAAGACCATTATTAGTGTTGTAAAATCACTAATGATACAAGTGATAATATAGTTTGTTGGGTATTACCAGCAATAGTTTTAAAAATCATCAAAGATATACTTTATCAGTTCTACTTATATCAATAATAAAACTAACTTTTATCCATGCTATGGTGAACACTGAAAAAATAATATTTTATCAATTCTATAACTAGAACTGATTAAATCCTTCCCTGTAATAATGTGAATCTATATGAACACCACAATATAATATCCTTGAAACAAAGAAAATATGTGCAATTCAACTATTATAATACAATAAACAATTTATTTACATTGAACAGTTTTATTACAAAAAAATTAAATACTTTTTTATAATTATACAAATGTGTGTGTGATTATAATTACATATTTATATTATAAAATATATAAATATATAAATATAGAAATATTGAATATATAAATATATATAATTATATCAAGAATTAATACATATTTAGGCTTTAAAATCATGAAATATGACTATTATTCACACTTTAAAATCATTTATAATTGGAGAGATAATATATGTCTTTGGGTTTTATCATCACTAATAAAAGTATCTTTTGTCAGCACTAGATTTAACACTCATAAATGGCATATTTTATTAGCGCTAGTGTTAACATTGAAAAAATTTACTTATATCAATGTTATAACTAGAACTGATAAAATCCTTTCCTTTTGTAATGTGTTGCTACATGAACAATACACTGTAAGTGGCTTGAAATAAACAATATTTTTGAAATTCAAATATATATTTACATTAAACAAATTGAATACAAAAAAAATTTAAGCTGAAAAATTCCAATACAATAAAATTACATTAATGTGTAAACATTTAAAATTTCAAATTAACTCAAAAACAATCCCACTTATAAGAGGCTTCTCTATGGATCAACCCAACCTTTAGTAAAAGAGGCACTATAATATTTACTTTATTTTATTAATTCTATAAATAAATATAGAAATAATAAATAAAATGGAAAATATAAATTATAAAACATAACATATAATAAAAAAGGATAATATAATACATAAATAAAACATATTGAAAAATTATATGAGTCTCTTAGCATGTTTATTTGGTTTTGATGATGAAACAAACATTTTGAAGAAACTTCTAGTTTCAAATTGAAATCATGAACTTTTAGTAATACCAAAAACAATAAATGTTGAATTGATATGAGATTAATTTCATTATGTCACAAATGAATAAATTATAAATTTATTAAAGTATCAAAACAATCCACACATGTTTTCTTAGTTTTGAGTATGCAATGTTCATTTTGAACTAAAATACCACTTTTACACTTAAAAAACATAGTTTTAGTCAAACCAGAAACACCATATATTAAATTAATATGAAGTTAATTCCTAAACATAAAAAATTAATAAACAATTATTTTCTTAAATTATCACAAAAATATGAGTGTATAAACTTTATTTTTAGTACGTGACATAAAATATGAACTAAAATGTAACTTTTAATGTGAAAACGTTCACTTCCAGTTATAATGGCCACACAACATGTCATAATGCTATATAACTCATTCTTTCATGTATTAAACAAACAACCAATAATTTCTATAATATATCAAAACAATTAAAGAATTTTTACTTAGTTTTGAGTATGTTTCACACATTTTGAATTGAAAATTTACTTTTAAATTGAAAACACATAGTTTTTGTCATATCGAACAAAACAATTTTTAGATGACATAAGTTTAATTCTAACACATCAAAAATAGAATCACCAGCCAATATTATAAATTTTTCAGAAAATACAAGTATGCTTTATCAGTTTTTACTATGTGACACTTGTTTTGAACTAAAATGTCACTTTTAAATTAAAAACATGCCCTTTCAGTCTAAATACCCAAGCCATGTACTTTATTGATGTACGATTAACTAGAAAACATCACAAATGAATAACCAATAATTTTAAAAAATTATCTTAAAAGACCAATAGTTTTTTCTTTGTTTTAAGTATGTAACTTGTATTTTGATCTAAAATGTCACTTTTAAATTAAAATCACACACTTTTAGTTAAATAATCCAAACCAAGGGGAAGATTGACATGAAATTAATTATTAAATGTAAATATTTAATAAATAAACATTTTTAAAATGTTTCCTGATAATATGAGAAATTCTTCTTGGTTTTGAGTATGTGATATGTGTTTTGAACTAAAATATCAATTTTTCAATTGAGAACACAAAAATTTAGTCATACCTACCAAACTATATACAAGAATGAAGTGTTGTTATTTCTTACATGTCACAAATTAATAGTCGATCATTGTTTAAAATTATCAATAAAATTTAAGCATGATTTCTTAGTTTTGATTTTATGAAACACATTTTAAACTAAAATTTCATTTTTGAATAAAAAATCACTTTAAATCATATCACTCAAAACACATATTAGATTTATGTTATGTTAATTCCTACATATAAAAAATGAATCATCGATAATTTTCCTAAAATATCATGAAATTCAAATAATGTTTGTTCTATTTGGACTATGAGATGAATGCTTTGAACTAAAATGTCACTTTTAAATTGAAAACACACACTTTTAATCAAATATAAAAAACATGTGTTTAATTGACATGACATTATTCCATGCATGTCAAAAATGTATAACTAATATTTTTTTCTAAACTATCATTAAAATATTAGCAATTTTTCTAGATTTTGAGTACATATAAAAAATTTTGGGCATAAATGTCACTTTCAAACATAAACCACACACTTTTAGTCAAAATATAATGACCGTGTGTCAAATTGAATTGAGTTTATTTCCTATACTTCTCAAGTGAATAAGAGATCATTATTTTTAAATACCACTACTATTAAAGCATGGTTGTTCAATTTTGAGTATGTGAAAACTATTTTGAACTAAATTTTAACTTTTAAACTAAAAATATAATTTTAATCAAATAGAAATTGTTAATAAAACTATCTAAATGAATAATAGATAAATTACCTCTTCATGATCTAGGTGAAATAAAATTAAGTTGATAATATATGACATCATTATAATGTTTGTGAACCTTCTGAAATCATGTAAGCTTTATACTCATTTCGAAACAAATATATTTTATATTTTGAATATGTGGAATTTTGAAAATTTTCATAGTATTGAAAAATATAATTAAGAAAAATTTTAGTAAATATTTTAAATTAAATTGTTAAAACCTTTGGAAATACCACTTTGGGGATGCTATTTTATGAATAAAATATGTTATATTTTATAAATTTATAATTATAATTACAATAATAGATGTGATTAATTTGTTTCAGACAGCGAATAAATAATTATAAATACAAGTAATTTGTTTTTATAGTGAAATATTCTTATATATTACCTAATACTTATAAAATTATAAAAATAAATAGGTTTCTTATGTGCATTGATTTTCCTCAAACCATGTGTTTGATGATAAATAAACACCACCCTATCATAAAAAGATTCATGTTAGAACATAATATAAAATATATAATTTGAAACTTATTTTTAATATATTTATTGTATTGTATTAAAAATTCATATGGGATATATTTTTTGGTTTATTTTTTTGTATACCCATGCATTGAATCCAAAAATTTTATTTTTAGAGCATATAAATTATTCACAATGGGTATCGAGTGAGTCCTAAAAAATTAAAATGAAATAAGTAATAAAAAAATTTGAATTTTTTTTTGATATGATTAGAGTGTATAGTTTTACCCATAAATTATAGTTATTAATTAGAGCCTATTTTTTTTATTTTCAAACACTTTGGATACTTGGTGTTCTCTTTCTAAAATTTCAAATCTAGCCATTTATGTTTTTTTGATAAAAGTGATGTGAGGTCTAATGAATCAGAATTGTTTTTTGAATGGTTTTCCATTTATATAGGTTTGATATATACCTCTGTAGTAAATATTAATAGTGTTAAAATATAATAAAAATAGTATAACAATTATTTAAAAAATTAATTATGAAAATGTACCTTATGGATACATTCAAAATCGAGGATTCCAACATTTTCTCTTTAGATTTAATATAGAAAATATCAATTTTTTGAAATTCTACATCTATATGATTTATATGTAAATTTATTAAAACTAGATCAATCGTTTTCTATGAATGATCTATATCATAATCCAATAAATGCACAAGTTTCATGTTGTAGGCTATAATTGAGGCATATTATAAGGGGAATAAATATGCATATTTTATATATTATTGTAACACCCCAATTTTTTGAATTTATTTTTTCTTTAAATAATATATTTTATTGTACCTTGTATACACAAAACCAAATTTGAATGAATGATAATATACCATATAGATATTATTATTTAATTATGATTATTATGAGCTAGCCATTAGTTTGGAGGGTATGAATTGAGGTAACCATATTATGAAATATGTGTATAATTTTTTTCCTTAATAAAATTAATTATCAATCATACATTGATTATCAATTGGTTATAAATGAAGACAAAATATTTTTAAGGTAAGAGATATTTTTTTAATAAAACTATTTTTATTTTCCCAATGTAATTTTGACTTTATAGATTAAATTAGTAACTATTAATAACTAATCCTAAAGTATGAGTATATTATATATCCAATAAAATTAATTAACATTTATTTAATTTTTTTATTATGAAAGGAATGAGAATAAATTAATTTTATGCTTCAAAAATAAATTTTCTTCAAAAATGGTTTTATTTCATTTTTTGTATGAATATTATAATTAATTTATAAAAATTTTAGAAATTATATTCTAAAAATGGAAATATTTTTTAAAATTATAATTTCATAAGAGGCTTATAATGAATTTTTGGTATTTTTTATTATTGAGTTAATAATAAAAAATAATTATTTTTGAGAAACTATAAATTATTTTTGACTGGGTTTTAAAGTAAACTAAGATCTATTTTATTAAATAAAATCTAAATAATTCTATAGTAATCAACATTATATTTTATTTTGGTATAAGTTATTTTTTTTTCTCAAAATCTCCATTTTCTAAAAACTATTTTTCATTGAGTTTTTCAAAATTATATTGAAATAAATTTCTTCTAAATATAGAAATTTTCTCTTGAAAAATGGATTTAATATTTGTAATTTTGAGGTTGAAATTTATTGATGAGATCATTATCATTTTTGTTCATTATGAATAGCAACATTGGTAAAAATATTGTCTCCATGGTAAAAGGGTAAAAATGGTTAATTAAGTTTAACAGTAAGTGATAAGGTCACCAAATTTTATCCATATTCTTATTGGATGATAGTATTTATTCCTTTATCACTATATTTTTTAATTTTAAATTTTAAGTGACATTTTCCTTCAATTATGACCATTATATTATTTTAAGTAAAGAATATTACAAAATATCACTCTCTTTCTTCTAATATCTCTAAAATGTTTTACTTGGGATAAAAAGAAGATATGAACATCTATAAATGGTTATTTTAAATATTAATAAATTATTTTTAGGATAGTATTTTTTTTTATTTTTTTGTGATTATATAACTACATTAAACGCTTATGCAATGCCAACAAAGTGCTCTTGAAAGTAGTAAATAATCAATGTAAATGATTTTAATAATAAGAAAATTAATATATTATAAATTAATTGTGGTATTCAAAGAATTTTGTAGAAAATTATAAAGTACAATTAACTTTTAATGTGTTTATATTCTAATTACATTGCTGTATTAATGTATTTAAAGTCAAATTAAATGAATAGTCCTAAGAATGAATTTAATGATATTTTATGATAAACAATAATCTATTAAACGATTTAAAATAGAAAAATTTAAAATAGTAAAATTGATATATTACGTGGTCTAAAATTTCATCCATGGACCATATTTGAGCCACTTTACACCCTAGAAGTAAATTTATAACCATGAAAGTGTGAAAAATTTGTTACAACAATTAAAGTTAAAAAGGGTTAATGAGGGGGTTAAACTGAAATATAAGGTTTAAAATGGAACATAAACTTGTATAAATTTAATTTATTGTAGTTATTTAAATATTATAGTATAATAAATTTTAAATTATGGGCATTTTTACCACTTTACATTTTTATGACATTTATTTTATTATAACGTTCTTAATATTTATTGTTGTGTCACTCGCTTCACTTACAAAAGCGAACCCCCTATCCTTACTTCCTCATAAATTTTGAGAAATTATCTTGAAAAAATTTACCATAATACCTACCAACTATCCTCATCATGACCCATTGGTTTAGGTCTCACCAAAATACCATCCTAAAAAATCAGATGGTGTATCCATACGTGGGTTTCCAAAGCAGAGGTGTAACTCTTAACCAAGTTCTTTCATTTTATTTATTCTTATACCACCTTAAATTCTATCCTAACTATGATGATATAATAACATCAGTATATCAAATATACTAAAATTGTATTATGGTTATTTAATAACCCTTTATCATATCCTTTTCCATCCTTTGGGAAATTAAAACAATGCCCGTGCGTATGTGTGGACCACCACCACAGAGCGATGTGATTTTTTTCATCACCACCTCACAAGGATTGTTATTATTATGGATTTAATAAAAATATATTATATTAATTAAATAATCATGAATCCATAAATATATGATATTAATTACATTCTTACTCTTCCATCCATTAGAAAACAATAACATCACTCATGCGTACTTCTGGAATACCACCTCCATGAAGCAATGTGATTCATTTTTCATGTATTCCATTCATGGATGATTGAAAAATTTTATTTAAATTATAAAAATTATAATTACGACTTTATTAATATTAAGGGGATCATGTTATAATGACTCCATTGACCTTGGTCATCACATAGATTTTGTTTTGGGAATGATGAGCCGAACGCCCTCAAAATGTTCAACATAAAATTAATTGATTTAGTAACTATATAAGACATGGTATTAAATGAAATAAAAGATATAATTATAAGATAATATACCTATTTTTTTTATTATTTAAGTAAATAATGAATCTAAATTGATTATATATGATTTCAAGAATGTACGTGGTGTGTTGGGGGATGAGGTAAGGGATTTCTCATCTTAATCTCTTTTCAATAAGATTTATGCCATTTCCACACATGTTTTCTTTTGTGTAGTATATTAACTGACTTATGGATTTATTTTATCATTCATTTACTGAATGTTTTATAAATCAATTTAATGTTTTATTCGTTAACATCCGTTTGTTTCAAAAGTTTTGGAAGCTGTATGAGATTTTTCTTTAAAACCATGTTTTAAAGTATTCCTTTAATTTTTTTTAATTTATGTCAATGTTCTTGAAAGTGTTCCATTAATGTTATTATTTATACTTAAAATGATGTTAAATTTAATTTTCAAATACTTTTTAAATTATCTAAAATATATTTAAAATTAATTTTTTTAGAATTTTCTATATGGGTCACTTTTGACATTTTTACCAAATTATAAAAATAATGTTTTTAACACATATGACATGAGTAGAAATTACTATCTTTATGTAAATTATTACCCTTAAATTTTTCATAGATTTAAAAGTTAAATTAAATTCCCATTTTTTAGAGGAATATTTAATTATAAAGTGTTTTCAAAAGAAAGAGATATTTATCCCCATTTTTATATGGGAATTAAATGTTCCTTGCATATGGTATAAAATGATTTTTTTAATGTTTTTATGTTGAAAAAGTGCAGGATTATAAATTTTTTATTAATGATATGTCAATTTATCATTATATATTATGACATGTGAGATCTATATAGCTCATGAATTTTGGTGATCCTGATATATCTCTCCAATGTATTGGGTAATGATTTAGTCTTCGAAGGAAAAAACGAGGGATTTAAATGAGATAGTTACTCCTATGTAATTAATAGAATTTAATTATATTTTAAATGGGTTAAAAAAGAGTTAAAATGGGTTATGAATATGATTCTCTAAGATTCTTATTTTTTTATTTCTAAAGGTTTAAATGGAAATATTTTTATTTTATAAGGTAAGAAATGTTTGTAAACCTTTTAAGGTGAAATATATTTTTTCAATGAAATGTTTACATGATTCTTTCATGGTTTTACTATACTTTATAATGAGTTTTAACATTTTTCTTTAAGAAAAGATTTCTTTCCTCACATGGATATGTTTTATTTATGAGCTCAAAGTTTTATTATGAGAATGGTAAACATCATTATGGATTTTCATGTTTTTCACTTGAAAAATGGGATTCCTTTATTTCTATATCCCTTAGTAAGTTTTTTTTCTCATACCATGATTTAAAATGTTCTTAAAAGGATCTAAGGTTGTGTAGAAATTATATGAAGGTCTATATTTTCTATCACTATAAGAAAATCACTGAATTATAGAGGTTTAAGTAGCCTCTGTATGGTTCTATGATGGTTTCATAAAACCGCCGCTAAAACTGGTGTCAGTATTTAAAATGCAGAAATTTCTTTAATTTAGCGGCTATTTATTCCATTTATAATCGGCTTCTGGTAAGTAATGCAGAAAAAAATATTTATCATAGATTTTATTTTCTTTAGAGGTGTTTTTTAGTAGAAAAATATAGTGAGGCTTTAGCAGTGGTTAAAACCACTAATAAATAATTTACTTTTTTTTTACAGCAAAAACATAACTAATACCAATAAAACTGCCACTAAAAAATATACAATATTTAGAAACGGTTTAAACCACTGCTATATATTTATTTAAAAATAAAATCTGGATATAGATTATGTATCTTGAGTACCCTAAAAAAACATATACGAAGAACATATAATCGAATATGTGACACATCAAATATAATTATAACTAAATATGTCAAGAGAAACTATATTTCATATTTTAAAACCACACCATACCTCTAATACAAGGAAAACAAAAAAAAGGTAAAACCACTATTAAATACATATTTGGCTTAAAATTTTAGTTCATGAAAATGTTAGGTGAATACTCTCTATCACACATGATACACGAAGAAACTCTCTCTTTATATATTTTTCTGAAACATTAAAAACACCACTAATCACTGTTCAATGATGAACACTGCTCGTCACCCTCTCCATCTTCACCTCTAATTCTTACTACTAGCACCTATAAGACAATTATATTTAAAATTAAATAATGTTTTATATTTATATTTAAATTGAATACCAATAAATGTTTGTGAACTAAATGATTTTGAAATTTTTTGATTTACCTACTCACCACTAGTAGGGACCCCATAAGAATCAAATGGGATAACTATCTTTAGTCTGGTCAGATTCCATACATATGAAATTTTCATATTTTTCTCGGTAGTATCATTGTATCCATATTTTATAAAAAAATAGTTAGTAATATAAAAAAGAGAAATAAATTTATTCATATTAAAATTTTTACCTATAACAGTCACTCTCCAATATCCCCATAAAGAATTAAGAGTGGCACCTTGCTCCATTAATGTAGAGGCTACTGAATGGGAATGTTACAATTGAGATACTGATGGGACACTAATGAAGGGTGTGAGAGATAGTGCAGGGGGGAAAGAAGATGGTGTCTTAGATGCTGTAGAGAGGGAGATATATGGATCATCATCTACTGGTGTGGTCGATGGAAAATCGACTGAGAGTCGACAAGAAGTTTACCACTTCCTCCTTGGAATTACTATCATTTTATCAAATAAAATTATGTTTAGAACATATATTTTAAAAAATTCATGCAGAAAAAATAGAAATGATAACAGATGCACGATACTAACAAACAAAATATACATAACAATGATAATGAATGACTACATAAATGACATAAGTGGTTGATAAATGAATAGATAACTGCACATGCAATCATTTTCTAATTTAATCATGTTGTTTTCCTACTCCATCATTACTTAATCTAATTCATCCACCCTTTCAAGACTAATATTTTCAATATCATGATGGACCAATAATTAATCTTTTTTGTGGATTTGATTCAATGTTAGAGGTTAAATCTTCCACTTCATCACCCAAATCATACAAATATTTGTGTTTTATGTGAGAAACTACACTTCACACTTAATCCATGAAATATTTCACATAATATACCATTTTTGATTGTGATGATAAGATATAAATATCATGTAGTTCACAGTCACCAACATCCATCAAGAGATAAAAGTTCACACAAGTAAATTACAAGGAATCTCTTTTAACACCCCTGATAATATCCACCCAATTGGATTTGAATAAAATAACTAAAGAATCCCAGTGGTAGTTTAATTATATAATATCAATAAACTTTCCATAGTATCCCACTTTATCAAATGTAAATATTCCACTATTCAACATTTTTAAACCCTCTTCCCGATCGACTGTATGGAATCTAAATCCATTCATGTTGTAAGCATCAAACTTTATATCTTGTTTTAGAGGACCTTAAGAAAGAAAATTAAAATATTATAACAACTCCGCTAAAGTTTTAGTATTCATGGTCTGAAAAAATTAATATACATTATTGTATTTACAAAATATATGTATCAACCTAATATCTGTATTGATTGTAACATTTATAAACTTACACATTGTGAAAACCATTCTGCAAGCTCATTATTAAAAACTTTTGTTATATCTTTCACATTTCATGTTTTCCCTCTCATTCATCACTTTGTTTGTATCCTAAACTCTTCAATAAATGGATCTAAAATTTCATTATTTTTCATCACATATCTACGTGCCTGTAATAATTACATTTTTTTAGTGTAACATTTGATCTCATCCCAACTAATAGGCCAATATCATGATTTTTTTTGATTTCCCATGTATTTTAGATTGAGTTGATGTGTCATCCACATGTCCAAATCAATTTAATCTTATCTCAATATCATCCAAGTATCTAGAACAAAAGGTAAGACACACTAATTACAAATATCCTTTATAAATAGTGCCTTTTGGTTGAGCTTTATTTTTCATGTATGATTTCAAATGCCCAAGATATCTAAGAAATAAAATAGAAAACATAATTATATATTTAATGAAGTGTAAATACTTATTTATTGAAAGGAAAAACATATAAATAAATTACATCTCAATTGGATATATCCATCGATAATGTACGAGGCCTCCTAATTTATCTTCCTCGACCAAATTCACAGTTAAATTCATTGTGATAGTAAAAAAATATAGAGGAAATATCATCTCCATTGCACAAAGTGTCAATACAAATATCTCCTAAAGGTTTTCAAGCTAAAATGGATGTAGAGTTTTCTCATATAGTTTTATGAAAAATGTTAATAATTAGAGTACAATAGTAGTAAATGTTTCAGGTAATAATGCATGCAATGCCAATGGTAGTAACTGCTGTAAAAAAATACGTGAATCGTGGATTTTCAATAAATGTAACCTATAATGATTTAATTCAAAAAAACTTGAGATATTACTTAAATACCCATCAGATATCTTCACATGTTTTAAAATTCAAAGGAATGTATCTTTATCCCTATTTTTCATTGCAAAAATTACCGGAGCATACTTTCCATTCTCGTATGGACAAAGATCATGATTTATGTCCATTGTTTGCAAGTATTTCTGAGCATAGAGATTATCATTCAACTTTCCAAGATCATTAAGTATTGTGAAGATAAAATTCTCACAAACATTCTTTTCAATATACATCACATCAAGATTATTCTACAAAAAATTAAATTCCCAATATGGATGTTTGAAGAATATACTTTGTTTCTTCCACTGTTGCATTTCAATTTCACTTGACGATGCACTTCAAACTAATTTCCCACTATCATTCAAATTATGCACCTTCCCAAATTCTATTTGAAAATTTTCAAGTTGTGCCAATATTTAAGAACCTGTTAACAACTTTGGAGGTGTTCTACGGTTAATGAAACCATAAAATTTTACTTGTTTATTCGAAATATATGAGATTCATCGAGAAATATTTGATGACACAAGAAGCACCATTGTATACTATGATATAGCCGTTCAGGCTCAAAATCAATGTTACAAAAAAGATAATCCAAACCCATGTAAGTTTTTTAACCAGCTAAATTCCCAAGTCTAGGAAAGTCACTAATTGTCCACATTAGAGCATCTTGCATTTTGAACATTGTTCTAGAAGATGCATCATATGTCTCAACACCGATGCTCTATAACTATTGTAATTATTCAATTAAAGGCTGAAAGTATACATCAATATCATTTCTCAGTATTTTGTTTCTAGGAATAATCATCAAAATGATAAAATATGTTTTTTGCATACACATCCACAGTGGTAGATTGTAAGGGATCAAAACAACCCGCCAAATGCTATAACTGGTACTCAAAGTCCAAATGGGTTGAATCCATAAACAACCAATCCCAATCAAACATTCCTAGGATTAGAAGAGAAATTTTTATGTAATGAATCAAATGTATTACATGATTGTGAATCTCTTGGATGTCGCATTAACCAATCATTGTTTTTTGTATAGAATGCGACTTCATGTGTCTGGAGGTTTTCAATGACATGAATAATCTTTGCAATCGAGGATTTAAAGGAAAGTAACATAAGAAATTTGCAGGTCTATTTCTTTTTTTTTTTCATGTTAGTATATTGATTTAGGCTTCCAACATCACCCATTTACTACCATCTAGAAGAGGAACATTTTTTTTCAATCCTATCTATTTGAATCCTCACCCCAATAAGCATACAATCATTAGGACACACATGTATTTTTGTATAATTCAGACCAAGCTTGTTAACAACCCTTTTTATATCATAAAAATACTCATGGATATTTTCTTAAGGAAATAAATTACTCAAAAATTACAATATCATGGACATCTCCTTATTTATAATTCCACATAGGCATTTGATATGGTACGACTTCAGTAGAAAAGAATGTATTGAATATTTTAAACATATACTATACCACTCTTGGTTTCCATCATCAAATAAACCATAAAACACATCTATCTACTCAATGAAGTTTTCTCTTATATTAGTCTCTACATAATCAAGAGGAGGATCCAATGATATGTTACAATCTTGATCTGGTTATTCTATAGTCTCAAAAACATCACTTGTCACATTGGTTTTTGTAACACCCTCAACTGGTTGTTATGATATGTTTTCATGTTGATGTTGGTGTCTTATAATGCCGAATTCATAATTTATAAGGTTTTTCATTTAATTATCCATTGTAAATGAAGTTGGGAGATCATTCTGTGGATTGACATCAGTTCTCAACCTTTCTGTAAAGTTTAATTCTCTGTAAAAAATCCAACACAAATATTTAGTAGGGAATTGCTTCAATATCACATGTTTATAAACTTCATATCTCCCAAAAAATATTCTAAATTTACATTTAGGACATGGATATATAATTCTCCCATCAACTAATTGATTGGAAATTGTAAAATATAAAAAATCCTATAAACACTTAGCATACTGAGGTGTGTTCCTCGGTAATGTGATTCAGCTTTTACCCATATATATCACAATGTGCATACACATTATTAAAAAAAATTAAAACAAATAAATATTACTAAATAGGAAAATATATTCATATATACTAGTTGAAGAAATATGAATATGCTAATTATGGTTTTCCTATATAAATACATATAGTAAATAATGAAGCATTTTAAAAAGGATAATTAAAATCCATAAATTATAGCTATGAGGAAAATTATGTGTAAAAGAGTTAAATTTTTTCATTTACAAACCATTAAGAGACCCAAGAGGAAAAATTCATGCTGAAATACATTTTTAATAAAAATATTATTTTAAGAAATCATTGAAAAAAACATCATAATCTAATGTCAATATTTTATTAGAGGACTAGCATGATAGAAACATTGAAAATTATGTTAATAATGATCATGAATTCATGAGACATGGTAATGAGGCATTTAGCTGAGAAATAAACCACTCTAAAAATGGTGACACGAGTTCATGAAATCACAGTAATTATAATAATATTCATAACTATAATGAGGTACCAGGTACCACCAACATAATGTTCCTTAGACAAAGTGAAATAAAAATGTTTGACTACATCCATTTCTCACTTGATACTTAAAGAAATTGAAACTATTTCACAAAGATATATTCAAACAATACAAAACTAAACTTTCATAATTGTGGAGGATCAATGATGAATGACTAATTACATATATTATTATTGGGTATAATTATTAGGTAAAACCAATTTCTCTCCTCTACAATACATTTAAATATACAGAACCACATAACCCATAAGAGTTGAGATTACTCATCCAAACCCCACTTCTTCTTAGATAAAAATTTATGGAAACTAAATAACATAATAATACTAATAATCTACAGTTAATAAATAATATACTTTATTAGGAAAATAAATTTTTTCATCAACGTCATACAAACTTGCTTTTATATGTGATCAGAATCAATATAGTGTACTTTTCAACCATGATTGACCTTTCTATTAAGGATTTATGTCAAAACCCATCATCTATCGAAAGAGGTGTACATATATATATATATACATATCAATATGTGTGTGTGTCTATAATAATCCTAGATAATAGACTTCATCTTACCATGTAATGTAATTTTTTGAATAGCATTTTTATGTACTTTGCCCCATCTTCTCATAATAAGGAAATATATATTTATTGTCCTTACTTAGGAGGCCTCATAATTTTATATAAGATAAAATATTTATGTATAACAAATATATATCAATAATCTTATACATATATGTAATCCTTTATCTATTGAAGGTCATGCCTTATCAGAGGGAGGAATTTGATATACATATAGATATACCTCTATGTGTATCCAGTAGACAAGTTTCAAGTTTAAACCTATAAGATAATTCCCAAATGTTTCATATAATATACCTAACAAAATTAAGGTTATACATGTGAAATTTAAAACAAGGAAACCTAAAGTAATAATAATGAAATCAATTAATGATAGAGAAACACAAAGTGTTCCATATTTAAACTCTAAACATTATCTTCATCATAACCATAGACATGATTCATATCAAAACAATAAACATGAACTATATTAAATGATTTTACATGTTTAATATAAAAAAAATATTATTATAATTTATTCATATAAAAAACATGCTCTAGAAGAAAACATAATTAATCTTCTCACTCTACACTGTCATAATACTACAATAGCATGATTGAAACTAATATTTTTTATAATCATTTATAATAATTTTGGATTTTCATAAATAAAATATAATAATGCAGTAGTCAATCATACAAATATCATTCCAAATAATACACAGATTATGGAACACTCAATTCTTAAGACAAAACCAAAATATTTCATATAGGGAAATAGTCTAGGTATATGTAATAGTTTCAAACACTGTATGGAAGATTTGAACACAGAATTAGGTAGAGCTCACTAGTAATATTACTCAAAATAATATGGGAAATAAATAGGCTAATAATGTAAAGTATGTGTTTCTAAATGATCAATTAACACCACTAGGTTAATAGAAGGTCCTTCTTTAATGTCAATCATTATTAAAAGATTTAAAACTGGTACTTGATTTAATTTATTTCTTTATTTTCAAGGAGAAATGAACTTCTTATTAAGTAAACATGTAATAATTTGATTAAAAAATAAACACACATGGCTAAAGATTATGGTTTGGAAACCCACATCATTAAACACCATTTTATTGAAACTATTATAACACATATGTATTGAAAAATTCTTTATAATAGATAAGTTAAAATAGAAAGTGTTGTGTGCCTTCAAAAATTAATCTTGAATATTAATTTCTTGGAGTAAGAGATGAGATATAAGTGAAAATTTATAAAATCATAACCAAAGTATGGAATTGGTCTTATAAAATATAAATAAATCAAATAAGTATAATTTCTCATGTTCTCTATCTTGATAGTAAAAAAATCCCTCAACTCTAGAAAAAGGATCTTAAAATAAAAATGTTATCCTTTTACTTTCATTTTTGATGAATTAATGGTATTTTTTATCCATTAATGATTTATTTTTTAGTCATTAATTTTCTCATGATTATCATCTCTATCACTTTATATAATTCGTTGGAAATTATTTTTCTCCTCTATTTCAACACTTTGACTTCCTGCTAATGTTTTCTTAAAATGGGAATCTGATTTTGTTTTATTCTTAATTACTTTCATATTTACCTTCTCCTATTTTCAAAAAAATGTTTTATTATCCATTTTTTATTTGGGTTTTCAATAATGGTATTTTTAAATATTAAGAAGTTTTATCCATTCATTATTGTACATTTTATTTCACATCTTGGAATTAATTCATTAAATGTTTTGAACCCTTTTTTCATATTACATGAGATAAAATTATGAGGATGAAATTTTTGTAGTAGTGGGGTGGTGGTAGAATGTAGCACACCAATATTTTAGAATTTATTTTTTCTTTAAATAATATATTCGATAGTGTATGGTATATATAAAACTCATATTAAATTAACCACGATATACTACAGAAATCTGATCAATTAATTATGATCATTATGATCTCATTATTGGTTTAGTGGTTATGAATAATAATAACCATATTTTGATATATATATAGAAATTTTCCTTAATAAAATTATAATAAATAATATATTTATTATAAATTTGTTAGAAATGAAGATAAAATATTTTAAAAGTATAATATATATCATTTATAAAACTATTTTTATTTATATAATATAATTTTGTCTTAATAGATTAAATTAATAATAATTGATGAATAATCCTAATGAAATGAGTATATTATATATCCAATAAATTTAATCAATATTAATTTTACTATGGTTATTAGGAATTAAATGAGAATAAATTCATATTATTATTCAAAAATATATTTTCTTCAAAATGATTTTTTGGATTTTCTATATGGATACTGTAATTAATTTCTTCCAATTATAGAAATTTTTGTAAAATGGAAATATTTTTTGAAATCAGTATGTCATAATAGTGTTAGGTTTTATTATATGTATTTTTTAGAAAATATTTATTTTGGAGTGAATAATGAAAAATGCCATTTTTTGCAAAACTATTATTTCTTTTCTTTAAATACTGTAATTTAAAATTCACATTATATTTTGAATTTTGTCCTATTTTAATTTAATAATAATTTTATTAAACATAATCTAAATAATTCCATTGTAATTGAAATTATATTTTATTATGGTATAAGTTCATTTTTATGATTAAAAAACAATTTTCTAAAAGTTATTTTTCATTGAATTTTTTACAAATATATTAAATTCAATTTCAGTCACTTATACAAATTGAATTTTTAAAAATTGATTTCATATTTATAATTATGAGGTTCATATTTAGTAATGATTTCATCATCATTTTTTTCTTTATGAATAATAACATTGGTAAAAATATTGTCCCCAAGGTAAAAGAGTAAAATAGGATAATTAAGGTTAAAAACAGGTGATAAGTTCACAAAATATTATCTTAATTCTTATTATATGAGTTTATTTATGTAATTATAACCTTAGTTTTTAATTTAAGTATTTATTAAGTGACAGTTTCCTTTGATTATGACCTTTATATTATTTTAAGTAAAGGATAATTACAAAATGTCACTCTCTTTCATTAAATATCTCTAAAATATTTTCTTAGGTCTAAAAAGAAGTTATGGATGGTTATATATTGTTATTTCAAATATTAATACATTATTTTAAATAAATTATTTTTTTTAATTTATATGGATAATATAATTACCTTAAATTCTTGACCAACATTGATATAGTGCTTTTGCAAGTAGTAGAAAAATCAAGATCAATGTTTTTAAAAACAATAAAATTAATTTGTTTTTGATTAATTATGAAAATAAATGAATTTAAAAGGTAATAATAAATTTATTATAATTAAATTTCTTTATTGATGTCTTCGAAGTCAAATTAAATGAATAGTCAAAAAAATGACCTTCATGATATTTTCTAAAAAACATCTTATTAGTTCAATTAAAAATAAAAAAAGACTTAAAGATGATAATTAGAATGTTAAATGGTTTAAATTTTAATAAATGGACCATTTTTTATCCGATTTCCATGTTATTAGTAAATTTATAACCCTTAAGGAGTGAAACATGTATGACTAGAATTATGGTTAAAAAGGGTTAACGACGGGGTTAAACCAAAATACAGGGCTCAAAATGAAACTTAAACATGTATACATTTTATTTTTAGAGGTTATTTAGACCTTATAATTTCTTATATTCTAATTTATTTCCATTTTAGGAGACATTACACGATTATGATATTTATTATATTTTAAAGTTCTTAATATTTACAATTGTGCCACTCTCCACACTTATAAATGGTTACCACCTCTCCTATCTTCATCACACCATTTAATCCAATTATATCAACTAAGGTATACTCAAAAACATTCCAAACTATACTTACCAGGACCTAGAGGTTTTTTTATCACCAAAACATCATCCTAAAAGGCTTAATGTGTAGCCAAATGAGAGTTTCCAAATAAGTGGTATAACTCTTAACAAGTTATTTAATTTTATTTATTCTCACACCTCATTAAATTGTATCCTAACCATGATTATATAATAAAATCATTATGTTACATATATTTAAATGTTATTATTATTATGGAAAAACCTTTACCATCTATTTTTCATCTTATGTGAAATGAAAACATCGTTTGTGTGTTTGTGTAGACCTCCACCACCATGAAGTTTTATCTTAATATAATAAGGATGATTATTATGATAGATTTAATCAATTATATATAAAAATATATGATATTAATTACATAGTTATGATTCAACAAATATAATGTATTAATTACCTTCTTACCCTTCCACTCATTAAAAAATTATAACGTCACTCGATCATATATATGGGATACCACCTCCATAAATCGGTGTGATTCATTTTTCATATACCCATATCATATATGATTATAAATTTGTATTTAATGTATAAAAATAAAAATTATTTAATGATTCATATTCTATATATGATGGTATATTGACAAATTTGTAATTGGTTAGTCTACTGAAGTTTTTTTGGGGATTATGGATGGAACATCCTCAAAATGCTCGACATGAACTTAATTAATTTAGTAATTATTTAAGACATGGTAATAAATGAAATAAAATAAATCATGATAAGATAAAAAACAAAAAAAAAGATTTTTAATCAAGTTATTAATTAATATAATTTCATTATAATTGAATTAATGAACGTACATGGTGAGTCAAGAGATGAAGTTAATGATTTCTCATCAAAATTTCCTTTCATGGAGACTTATTAATTTTCAAAACATATTTTATTTTTTGTGGTTTATGAAATTTATTATAGATGTATTTTCTAAATAATTAAATAAAAAAATTGTCTGAAAAATACATTTTAGGTTCTCTTCTTCAATGTATTTTTTTTGTAAAAGTTTTGGAAGCTGAAAGGGACTTTTTTTTTAAAACCATGTTTTGAATTTTTTTTATTCAAAATTTTTTCATCCATGTACATGTTCGTTAATATATATGAAGATTTTTTTATTTATATTAAAAATGATATTAAATTTATTTTTCATCAAAATTTGAATTTTAGTACAAATCAATTTTATTATTTTTTATCAAAGCGAAAAAGAATGGTTTGTAATCATGTGCAATATGAGTGTAAATTCACACTATCATGTCCTTTATTTGTTATAAATACAAATCTTCAAGTTTTGATGGTTAATTAAAGTAAATTAAATTACTTGTTTTTAGGAATAATTAATTTTAAATTTTTATAAAAGGAACAAGATATTTATCCCTATTTTAATGTGAAAATAGAAAGTGTTTTACTTATGGGTTCCAATAAGTTTTCCAAATCTTTTATAGTGGAAAAGTGAAATATTATATTTTTTTTTATTCATGATAAAACAATTTAGAATTATATATTATGATGGGTGATCTTGATATATATCATCATGATGGGTGAGAAGATATCTCTCTCCATTTTATTTAATAATTGTTTAGTTTTTAAAGCTGAAAAATGAGGGTGATAACCATGGTGGTTGCTCATATGGAACTAACTGGTATTCAATTATTTTTGGATGGGTCTAAACATGAGTGAATTTTTTTTTTAAAAAATGATTCTATTAGATACCTATTTTATTATCTCAAAAGGTTTGTGTGAAAATATTTTGAATTCATAAGGTAAATAAAGTTTATGAAATTTTAAATGTGAATGTTTTGTTTTTAAAGAAATGTTTTTTATTCTTTCAAGGTGTTATTATTATTTATAATGAGTTTTAATGTTTTTCTTTGATAAAAGTTTGATTTTATCAGGTTGATATGTTTAATTTCTATTAAAAAGATTTTATTATGAAAAGGTTATCATTATCATGGCTTCTCATGTTTTTCACTAAAATAACAAGATCCAATTATTTTGATATCCCTTTATGATATTATTTTCATTATCCCATTTTTTTAAATTTCTTTTTCAATATCTATGGATGTGTAGAAACTATTTTAAGGTTAATATTTCCACTATGGTGACTTTTATTAAAATATAAATAAGTTTTTTGAATAAATTAGGAATTTAAATATAAGAATATTGTTTTGTGAAAAAAATGGAAACTGTGTTTTACTGTTACCTATGTAATGTAATGTTTTTTTGATTCTATAAAACTCTAAACCTAAAAGATCCACTAAATTTAATTTTCATGACCCACCTTATTTAGGATGAGGGAAGGGATATCAAGATGCCAAGGCCTTCCTTCCTCAGGATGAAGAAGAGATAATGACCCCTGAGTCCTGCATCTAATAGGCCCTAGGGTGTTCACTAACACCAAGGGTAGGTAAACATTCATACAATATGGGAGGCATTACATTTTTTAAGGAAAATAAGATCTTGAGATAAGATGATAAATACAAAACAACTCCAAACAACTTTATAGGAAAATAAACTGAAAAACAAACCTATGAATATTTAAAAAAACTGTTATAAAGTATAATAAAGCCCAACTATAGTACCAAAAATATGTCTAAACAACAACACAATAACTATCCTGATGCAAGAGCTAGTAAGGTCAAGCACAGTTCTCAAAGTCCTCTTGGAAACCAGAATTTTTTTTTATATACTTAGGGTGAGAATAAAAGTATACTCAGTATGAAAACCCAAATCACTCATGTAAAAGTGGGGGAAACATACTAATGTCCCAGTGAGAAAGAGTAGAACCTATAAAGCACATAACAAGGAACACTAACCACCCCAAACTCACCAAGGCACACTCACAAAATATCACAAGTCGATTAAGGTAATAATAAAATAACATAACTGATAGGGTACCCTGCACCACTTCCAATTAGTTAACTTCTCATCCCTGATGGAGAACATCACGACGTTACCACTTTTCCACAAGCCCCACTATTACAACCTGATCACACACACCTGGGTCACAAACTACATCCCATCTTACCCATGAACACCTGGACCACAACCATCATACGTCTCACCCATAAAACACCTAGGACTCATCCCAAAGACACATGGGAAAGAAACCACCTCTCACACAACCAGTACCATAAATATGGTAATAAAACTCAATACATTACAAACTACTCGAAGAGTCTTGGGAGAAGGGGGAGCAGGGGAGCCAATAACCAACCATCAATCCTCCCAATGAGATGTGGAAAAAAACACCCTCCCCCATAATAATGGGGGTGATCATTATGTAGTTCTCAACAAAGGTGGGGTGAATATAGATATCACAAGGAACAACATGTTTATACATATAGGTAAACAAACACTCATCCCAACCTATGGGTTCCCAAACAAACAACTAGCCCACAAAAAACTTCCCTTGATACTACCCCTACATGAAAACCCACAAAAATAGCCACAAAAAAAAACATAAATTACCCCTTTCATTTAATCACTTATCATTATTCATTAATAATTTCACTTATTTCATTCCAGTACTACCTAGACAACTAACAACCACATCCATAACCAACACATTCTGTAGCACAACCTGATTTTAGTCCAACTGTACAACACTGTTCCACTACCATAACCCGACCCAGATGTAGTTCCACTGCTCTACAAGTTCATCCATTCCACAATCAATAAATATATCAACCTAAGATTTCATCACACCTCCTACAACACCTCATACACAAATACCACTAAAACCACCACTAAAACCACAACCCTGCTTCATACACATACCACACCCTACTTAGGGAGACAACCCCTCTTTCCATCACTATACCCACAACCATGTTAACAACAACATCACATTACAAACCACACAGGGCACAACTCCAACAAAACCCCACACTACACACAACCACACCAACAATCCAAGTGTATTAAAATTTGATCAACACTATTCTTTAATCCCACTTTCATA
Source organism: Viscum album (assembly GCA_963277665.1). Taxonomy (NCBI): domain Eukaryota; kingdom Viridiplantae; phylum Streptophyta; class Magnoliopsida; order Santalales; family Viscaceae; genus Viscum; species Viscum album. Next base: position 1,611,054,125 of record OY728140.1, read on the forward strand.
AATTTAGGGGTGATAAAATAACATGTTCAATCCTAGGCCATCCATTTTATTTAACTATATTTACATGGTTAATCATATTTCATGTTTAAAGTCAACTCAACATAGGGTCAAAAATAAGTAGAAAGCATCATGGGTGCGTAATCAAAGACCAACAACAACCATAATATTCAAAGGGATACAACCTATAAAATTTTCATTACATACCAAAGATAATAGATAAAAACAAGTGATCATCATCATCTTCCCTGTCACTATTTATGACTATAGTAATAAGAAAATTATATCATAACACCCTTAATAATTGGTTTCAACTATGATCAAGAGGCAACATGAGTAAACCCACACCACATGATACAGAAACAAAGGAGAGATGAAGGAAATACCTAATTGGGACAATAGGTGACCAACAATCCTTTCTTGTTCCAAAATAGGGGGCTGCACGAGCAAGAGACTCCAAAGGAAAACTGAATAGGATGGTTCAATATAGGCACATGAATCCTTGGGAAGAAAGGTTCTGGGTGCTCTTAGAGAAATTAGAAATACACAGGGAAGAGAAGATCTCTGATTAGAATATCTGGATCCTACATTAATGGAAGAGAGATACTTTCAAAGTACTTAAAATTCAGATCGTGGTTTGATCATGTAGCTTGGGCGTTTTGAGGTCCCGGGGGTGTTAAGATATTAGATATATAATAATTATCCTCAGAGATGGTGGAAACAGATTCATAAATGATTAAACATGATAGGAAACTCCTTTAACATCAAAGTGTGGTAGAACTGGAAAATTGGAAACTACTCACTGTTGGGTGAGTCACTATCACGATATACCAATGATGAGTCACCATTCGGTGAGTCACCATTTTGTGAGACACCATTCATTGAGACACTATTTGGTGAGTAACCATTCAGTGAGTCACCATTTGGTGGGTCACTATTTGGTGTGCTACCATTCGATGGGATACTATTCGGTGGGATACTGTTCAGTGAGTCACCATTCGGTGAGGCACCATTCGGGGCACTACCGTTAAAAAACTGAAAACTGAAAACTGAAAAACTCTTGGAACATGACACAGTGACCTCCAAGAACACTGTAAATACTCTATTTTCACAAAGTAATGGACCATATAAGATCAGAACATTACATAATATACCTCTCAAAATATTATCACCCTTGAGAATTTAAACCCAAACCCAAAAGAAAGAGGGGTCTGAACAACCACCCCATAAGATACCTCTCAAGGATAGAACACCTTGTGTTGTTTAAAAGCTTAAGTGAAACCTCATCATCCAATAACACCTCCCACATCATATACTACCCCAAAAAACCACATAAACACTAAAGGTTACACTTTTCGAACACATGGATCAGGGAATTCCTTCCTCCATGTCAGGATACTATCCATTTTAGGTGGCACTGACTCGTCCACATGGGTTCAATAACATCCAAATTAATGCGTCTTGATTAGGGATGAGGTTCTCCCCTTCCCACATATCAGGATTTTATTTCATACATTATAGGATAGGGAAAATGAATCATCTTATAGCAAACAAGGTTCAAGAATTACATCATAAAGAAAAACACAAAAGAAAACTCAAAATAGCTCTGGATATTGGGAACACATATATATCTCTCGATCCCAAGTACTATCCTTGAGGAAACCATACATACACAACACACAGACCAAGTGAATGGTCCATCCATGAAGCACATTCTCCTAATGATCATGGATCTCTACTGGTCATTCCAAAAATGTTGCATCATCCTCAATATCCAATTGTCCCTAGTTAATAATGTGAGAGTCAACATGTAGATACCAATGAAGCTGGGAGACGTGGAAGACTTAGTGGACCCTATCCAACTACAGTGGTAGTTCTTGTTAATATTCCACCTCACCAACTCATCCCAACACCTCAAAAGGTCTGATGAACCTGGGAGAGAGCTTGCTCCCCTACCAAACCTCTACTACCCACGTCAAGGGGAGACCTTCAAGAACACGTAGTCTCCAACATTAAATTCCCAGAACCTAATACTATGATTGGAATACAACTTCTACTTGTCTTGTGGTGCCTTCGTCCTCTCACTCACGAGCTGAAACTTCTCTATCATGATCTGTACTACTTGTGGAAGAAAAATAACAGTCTCACTAACCCCCGTCCAACATAAGGGTGAACGAAACAACCTCCCGTGCAAAGCTTCAAATGGTGACATTTTAATGGTAGTGTGATAGATATTATTGTAAGAAAAATATACCAATGTAAAATGTTGTAACCATGATCCTATGAAGTCTAGAACACATGCCTATTGCATATCCTCCAACATCTGGATGGTCCGCTTTGTCTGCCCATCCATATGGGTGTGGAAAGAAATGCTAAGGTGTAACTGAGTTCCAAAGCATGCTGTAATTCCCTCCAAACCCATGAGGGAATCCATGCATCCCGATATGAGATGATGGATCTTAGAAACCCATGTATCTACACCACATAATCCACATACTTCCTTACCAAGGCATCCACTACGCTCGACTCCTTGATCACTAATAATTGAGTTGATTTTGTCCACTGATCCACCACTAACTATATAACATCATAGCCTCCCTAAGCCTTGGGTATCCCTATTCTGAAATCCATCAAGATTTTATCCTACTTCCAATCGGGGAAATTTAAGGACTATAACAAACTACCTGGAATACGGTGCTCAACCTTCATATACTGGCACACTAGGAACTTTTCCACAAACTCTACCACTACCCGCTTTACCCCGGGATACCAAAATTTTTCCCTCAAGGATCAGTAAATCTTGGAAACTCTTGGGTGTAATTCCAGTGGTGATATATGGAAGTCATGGAGAACTCCCTCACACATCGCCACTAGGAAAAATATCTTCCCAAGGAACAACATCTGATTCTGACCATCCTACGACCATCCCACCAGATCATCACCCTGTCAAAGAGATCACACATCACCTCAGCCTCTAAGTCTCCCCACTGAGACTCTTCCACCTATAACATCAGATAAGACCATACATTTATATAGGATAGAGAACCTCTACCACTATCCACTCCTGCATCCAGGTGCAAGGCAACCAAATCCACCATCACCTCCCAAGCATCTGCAAATTCACAAACAACTTCCCTCTGAAACTTCCTACTCAAGGAATCATCCACAACATTCCTCTCTACTGAGGTGTAAGAGACATCAAAGTAATATTATTAGAGAAACTTCATCCACATCTACTTCCACAAGTTCAGATCCTACTGGGAGAAGATATACCTCAAGTACTTATGATCCATGAAAACCATAATGCACTCCCCAATGAGGTAGTGTCACCACAACTTCAGGGAAAACATGACTATTGAAAGATTCAGATCGTGGGTTGCATAGTTTCGTTTGTGGGGATGCAACTTCATAGACCCATAAGAGATCACTCCTTACTACTAAATCAGTACACATACCAAACCTAAATGAGAATCATCATAGAACACCTAAAACAACACCCCTTCCTCTAGAAACCTGAGCACTGTAGAACTAACCAAATTCCCCTTGAGATAGATGAAGGCTTTCAAAAACTACTCGCTCCACACAAAGACACGATCTTTCCTAGTTAAGGCTGTCAATGGGGATGGAACTGAGGAGAATTCGGGTATGAATCTTTAGTAATATCCTGTAATACCAGGAAATCCACAAACCTTCACCACACTCTTGGGTTCTTCTAAATAAATAACTGCCTCGACCTTCAATGGATCCACTACTATTACCTACTGAGACAACACATGTCCAACAAAGTGAACCTCTCATATATAGAACTTAAAATTGGAAAACATCCCATATATATGGTTGCATCAAAGAACCTCTAAGAGAGTCCTGAGATACTCAGCATGCTCCTCCTCTGAATTCGTGTATATCAAGATATCATCAATGAACTTAATGAAAAACTGGTCTAGGAATTCCTGGAACAAAGAGTTCATGATCCCCATTAACATGGCTGGTGCATTCGTAACACTGAATTTCATTACAAAAAAATTGAAGTGCTCATCACTGCACCTGAAAGTGGTCTTTGGGATATGAACCTCCTTCACCCATAACTAGTGATACCCAGAGCACAAATCAATCTTAGAGAACCAACCTTCTCCCCTTAGCTGGTAAAAAAGATTGTCTATCCTCAGGAGAGGGTATCAATTCTTGAACATCACCTAATTCAGTCTCTGATAGTCTATGCACAGTCTCAGACCACAATCTTCTTTCTTTGCAAAAAATACCGAAGCACTCCATGGTGACACACTCAGTTGGATAAATCCCTTCTTCATCAGATCATCAATATGAATCCGCAACTCCCACAAATCAGAAGGCTTCATCCATTAAGGAGCCATCAAAATCAGATGAGCACCAAGTTGTAAGTCTATCCCAAACTCAAAATCACATCAAGGGGGTAGAGTCACAACCTACTCTAATAAAACATCCAAAAACTCTAAGACAACTCCTAGAACCTCCACCATATTAACATCCATCGATCCCACTGATAGATTGGCCCACAAATAAAGAAGAGGCTTCACACACCGACTGCCCACCTAAAAACTCTGCTCACCAGAGAAAGCTACACGCTGGCCATCCACGTCAGAAAGAATGAATCTCATCAAAAAATACTTGAAAATGACATGAATGAAAAACAACCAGTCCATTGCAAGGATGATATCGTATGGCTGTATGTGTTGTAGAAAGAGATCCCCACTAGGCCAATGTGTCCCCAACATCAGTCTACATTCCCAGAAAATGTCAACCAAGTTGGTCTAACCTTGGAATGGCATGATCAACACCAGGGAAAAAGAAAGTCTCTCTATGTATAGTCACAAAGCATGGTCCAAACCAGGTGCAATGAAGGAGTGCGAATCTCTTAAAACAAACAAAGCACAAGCAAGAGTACTAAACAAACTGATCGTACTTCAATTGATCTTTGGACCTATTAGAACTACTACATTTGTAGTGTGTAACTACCCAAGTCCAGATTCTCTACCAATCGACTATTGGATGCCTCCCTGATACTACCTCATCCTTTAAGTATGTCAGTAGGGTGAAGGGAGTAACTGCATATTGAAGAGAAGGATTAAGGGCCTCCTCTAAGCATCTCACCCGAGTCTCCTCATTTGGAAAATGATTTGGATCAAAACACATGAGACCCTTGAACTTGATCCCTAGTTCCATCACCAACATACCCCCCAATAGAGGGAGAGTAATTCCTGCTGCTTCTCGACCTTCATCATCTAAGAAAGGAAGTCCGCCCAGAACTCCTTCTCAAAGGTAGCCCACAAAACATCAGTCTCCTTCCTCTCCTAGAGGTAAATCATCCACAACTAATGTGTTGATACCCTAGTCTGGATAACTTTTAGAGGAACCCAATACTCCATCAGAGCTCGGATCAAGGTGAAGGTGATCACCATCTCCTCAAGACAACTCTCTGTCTCTATATCTAAAACACCACCTTCGTACTTCCCCAGAGTCTATCATTAGAAAGATCGAAGGGTATTCTGCCATTGATCATCCTATTAATCTTGATCAACCCTATATCAGTTGACTAGGTCATCCTGCTAAGCCTCTACTGCTCGTACCACACACAGATGACGTCTGGGATCCATAGTAGAAAGGAAAACAGGGAACTACTAAGCCTGGGTAGTATGGAATTTCATATATGATTAATTTTATATATTTATTTATTTTAAATTACAAAAAATGTGCAAGAAAAACAATAAAAAAATTAATTATGATGCATGAACCTTTCTTAGGGTCTCTATACTACAATCAGTATAGCCTCACTTGGTTGTTCGATAAGATTATATTCCTTACATCAGATCTTGGGGGGGGGGGCTAAAATCCCGTGTCCTAGCCGATCTTCCCTAGCCTATGTCACACACTAAGATCCCCTAACAATATTTCTTGATCATCCCATGTGGTTATCCTTATGCCCAACTCCAAAATCCATCCTATCTGTACACCATCACATTTGATACCATTCTATCAAGACCCACCTTCTTAAGGATGAGGGAAGGGATAACAAGATTCTAAAAAATTCCTTACTCAAGATGAAGGAGAGATAATAACCCCTAAGTCCCAAATCCAATAGGCCCCAGGGTGGCGACTAGAACCGAGGGTAGGTTAAAATTCACATAATATGGGCGACATTACCCTTTTTTTAAGGAAAACAAGATTGGGAGATAAGATGGGAAATCCCAAACAACTCTTAACAACTTTATAGGAAAAGAAACAGAAACACAAAACCATGAATGTTTTAAACAAAACTATTATAAATTATAATGAAACCCAAGTATAGTACCAAAAATAAGGCTAAGTAGAAATTCAACCACTATCCAGATGCCCAAGCTAGTAAGGTCCAACACGGTCCTCAAAGTCCTCCAGGAAATCTGAAAATAGTTTTTTTATATAAGTAGGGTGAGAATACATGTGTACTTAGTAGAAAAACCCAAATCAATTGTGAAAAAGTGGGGGAAGCATACTAATGTACCTATGAGAAAATAACAGAACCTAAACAACACCTAACAAGGAACACAAACCACCCCAGCCACACTAAGGCACACTCACCAAATATCGTAAGTTGAGTAAGGTAATAATATAAGCACATCAATGATAGGGAACCCCCACCACTTCCCACTGGTTAACTGCTTATCCCTAACACCAAACATCCTGGTTCTATCACTCTTCTACAGTCCCCAATATCATAACCTGACCACACACACCTGGTCCATAAACCATATCCCATCCTTCCCATAGACACCTGGGCCACAACCACCACACATCTCGCTCGAAAACACCTGTGACTCATCCTGAAGACACCTAGGAAACAAACCACCTCTCAAAAAACTAGAACCATATATCTGGTAATAAAAAAACCCATTATAGCCTGCCCAAAGATTCTTGGATGATAAATGACTAGAAGAGGGAGTAGGGGAGCCAATAACCATCCATATATCCTCCCACTAGGATGTTATAAAAAACACCCTCCCACATAAAAATGGGGGTGTTCATCACGCAGTGATCAACATGGGTGGGTGTGTATAGAAATCACAAAGAACTAAAAGTTTATACATGTAGGAAAACAAACACTATGCCCAACCTATGGGTTCCCAAACAAACAAATATCCCACACAAAACTACCTTTACTGCTACACCTACATGCACAACCACACAAACAGCTACAAGAAAAACATAAACCCACCCCTTTAATTTAACAACTTATCATTATTCATTAATAAGTTCACTTATTTCATTCCATTAATACCTAGAAAACTACCAACCACAACCATACCCAACACATTCAGCAGCACCACCCGATTGTAGTCCCACTGCACAACACTGTTCCACAACCATAACACAACCCAGATGCGGCCCCACTACTCTACAAGTTCATCCATTCCAAAATCAATCAATCTATAAAACTGATATTCCATCACACCTCCTGTACCACATCATACGAAAATCCCACAACAACCTCCACCAAAACCACAACCCTGCTGCATACACATACCACACCTTACTCAAGGAACTAACCCCTCTATCCACCCATGTACCCATAACCATGCTACCAATAATAAAACCTTACAAACCACACAAGGAATAATCCCAAAAGAAGACCACACAGAACACATCCACACCAACTAACCAAGTTTATTCAAAATTTATCGACATTATTCATTAATTCTACTTTAAAAAATTCAGGGTGATCACACAACATGTTGAATCATGGGGCATCTATTTTATTTAACCAGATGTACTTTGTTAATCAGATTTCATTTTATAGTCATCTCAATAGAGGGTAAACAATAAGTATAAAGCATCATGGATGCTCAAGAAAAGACCACCAATGACTATTATTTTCAAAGGGATATAACCCATGCAATTTTCTTTACAGACCAAAGATAACAGATAAAAAAAGTGATCATCATCATCTTCCCTATCCCCATTTATGATTATGGTAACAAGTATATTATATCCTAACACCCTTAATAATTGGTTTTAACTATGATCAAGAGGTAACATGAGTATACCCACCTCACATGATACTCAAGAAAAGGAGAGAATAAGGAAATCCTTACTTGGAACAACAAGTGACCATATATCCTTTCTTATGCCAAAACATGGGTACATGAGAAGGAGACTCTAAGAAAAAACTGAACAAGATGGTACAACATAGGCTCACGACTCCTGGGGAAGAAAGGTTCTAGGCGCACCTAGAGAAAATAGAAACACATTAATATTAGAAGATCTTGGCTTAGAAGAGATGGATCCTATATCAACAGAAGGGAGATAGTTTCAAAGTACTTAAAATTAGGATTGTGGTTTGACCGTGCATCTTGGACATTTCGATATCTAGGGGGTGTTATGATTTTAAGGATATAATAATTCTCCTATGAGATGGTGGAAATGGCATTAGAAATGCTTAAAAATGGTCAGTAATTTATTTAACATCAAAGAGAGGAGGAACTAGAAAATTAGAAACTACTCACCATTGGGTGAGTCATCATCATGAGATACAGGTGATGAGTCACCATTTGGTGAGCCACCGTTTGGTGGGTCACCTTTTGGTGAGTCATCATTTAGTGAGCTATCGTTCAGTGAGACACTATTCTGTGAGTCACTGTTCGGTGAGATACTGCTCGGTGTGTCACCGTTCGGTGATCCACCATTCAATGTGCTACCGTTGGAAAACTAAAGACTAGAAAAATATTATAACATGCCACAATGACCTCCAAGAACACTGCAAATACTCTAGTTTCAAAAAGTAATTAAATAGAGAGGTCTGTAACATTTCATTAATAAAGTGAAACCTTTATTATAAAAAACATAATTATGGGTTGTTTATGTTTTGGGGAATTATAAATATGATTTACCTATGATATGGGATATCAAGAGAATAGAAAATACCATATATTCTATATGATTTACTTAATATGTGAATCACAAAGATAATTTATTTATGAAATTATAAAAATTTTATAAGCATTGAACCAATTCAATGTTTATCAAACACCAATGGGAATATGTTTTGAGTAAAGAATGTCAGCTGCCAAGTGTCAGAAGCTAGTGGATTACCTGATTCATTTAATTAAGGTCCTATATATAAGTATGTGATTCTCTTATTGTTGGTAGGTATTATTCAGTCTTATGATATCCAAGGTTATCTTCTATCTTGGTTATATATTTTTATTCATTGAATAAGGTGATAAAAAATATCTTGGAGTTAAAAATATCATCTCATAGGATATGAGTATTCTAGTAATCGGTGTACTATAAGTAGAGGTGAGATTCCTTTGACAATCGCTCGGTGGTATCTATAAAATTAACTCCATAATGATATATAATGATGTATATCACTATGATAATGGTATCTCTTATTATTATTATATTTAACATTTCCTATTGATTCAATTGTGATAGATAGAGCATCAAAATAGGTTAATTTCGGTAGTTTAATCATGTAATAATGTTATAAAAACCATTAGTGGTATTATAACCATGATCATCATTGAATAAATATGTTTATATAATGATATTTTATAAAACATCCATATCATAAGAAATTTCAGGCGATATCATAGTGTGACTTAAAAAATGGATGAATATCAACCATTGGATCACTCTGCCTGACATTATGATATAGGATATCATAATGTGAAATTATTTTTTTGTTTAAAAAATAGTATGAATGGGTTTGTATCCTTGGTAATAATAAAAAAATTCCCATGGTTTTTCTCTATGCTGTAATCTATGATATGTGATACTATAGGATATGACTAAAATATCATGTTTTGTGCAACATTGTGTTGTAGAGACAAAATAGAATATATCATCAAATATTATAATCTTCCCAAGATAACACTTATATTAAGAGTAAAAAACATACCAAAAATTTTGATAGATAAAGGTCCTTATCTATCATAAATTACAATATAATCCAAAAAAAATTAAAAAATATATCATATTTTGGCTAAATTCTTATGTTTTATAAAATTATTGTAAAAAATATGTGTTAGGTATTATAAATTGAATTATTTTATGCCTAAAATTAAATAAGAAATGTTCATATTAATATCACATGTTAATTATATAAATAATTTTATTTATTTATTTATTCCTTTTTAATATTTATGTATATAATGTGTTTATATAATGTGAGTGTTATATATACTTAAATTTAAATGAAAAATTCGTTATTATAAACTTTTCATTCCATTATAGGAATGAAAACATAAGTTATAGTTTTAATCAATAACAAATTTGGTTTTTTCTTATAGTTATTAGGACAAAATTAGAGGTTTAATATAGTTTATACTTATTAGGTGTTATAGTTATAATGAAATTAGAATCTCACGTGTGTAAAGTATCTTTAGTTAGAGGGACTTTGGGTCAGACTTCCCACTCTCCTGATAGTTTATTTCTTATCTAGAAAAGTTTTTATAGTCTATTTTTCGCTTCAGATTACTCATGTAGGGATTTTTAATTTCATATTATTTTAAACATTTACATGAAAATAGTTTCATGTACCTTATGAATATGATAAATTTTTATATCTGTAAATATATATATATATATTTTTGTGTGAGTACCAAAAATAAGAAAATATTTAAAGAGTTACACATTAATATGGTTTGAGATTATTAATTTTTATAGATCAAATAGGGAATCCAAAAAAAATTATTCGAGGCATGGATACATAAATTAATAGAGATTGGGATAATAATTATTTCATGTGATGAAATAGTTATGGATTTAATATGCATGTGATGAATATTAAATTGGAGAGACTAAAATAAAACTCCTTAAAAACTAAGAGTTAGATTCCCTTTAATGAAATCCCATGAAGAAACCCAGAACATTCAACCGAGTAGTTTTTTGATAAACATAGGTTCTCATGTATTATTTTGAGTAAGGCATGGGGGAGATAGATAACCCTAAGAGTTAGTTAATGAAACCCCATTGTTATATTTGGGTAATACATAACTGGGAAACCCTATGGGATATAATAATAGAAGAATATATTTGAGTTTATCTATTTGATGGATTTGTAGAAAAGGTTTCCCACTTAACTATCTAAGAGTCATATATGGGATGAACACTAAAGTGAACTCAAAACATAATGAAATATGGATCTTGGATCACTAAAGGTAACAATATATAGATTCATCATTTTTGTGGGAATACTTTCAATAAAATTACTTGGTGAAAAGACATAAAACAATATACTCACCCATAAATATGTATTCTTTGTAGATTTTAGAATACATCATGATTATCATTTTGAGATCTATTATAGGTTTGACTTATAAAAAAAATAATATATTGGTATCTCATGTTGAGAAGTATTATCAGGGATAATCATTTTGGAAATTTTAATGTTAATGTTATAGAAATAAATTTCACTAAATCTGACTCATGGGTGTAAGATATAAGGTGTGGATCAAACATTTGTACTGATAAAAAAACTTAGTGATAAGATAAAATTGAATAAAGGTGAAATATATCTACATGTAGGCCATAGATAATGAGTTTATTAATTGAAAGTTAACACTTATGATCCATGTATATCTAGAGGATTAGTTTTAGATTTAGAAAATTAGTATTATATTCCTTCCATAAATATAAATTTCAGTTCAGTATCTTGTTAGAATAAGATGATATTTTCATTCATTATTAAAAAATAGTTGGTCTATATATATGAATGAAACGTTTTATGTAATTGGGAATATAGTAAATGGTTATACATTATGGATATATATTATCCTATATATAACATTAAAAATAATAAGTTTATGGTTATCTCTAACCCAACATACATTTAGAAAGGTTTCTATATTTCTATAAACAAGAAACAAATTCAAAGTCTATATAGAGATGGATTGCTGGAATGATTCAATAATAAATCATTTTATACATGTTAATCTTGATTATTAGTCAAAATTTTCAAATAAATTTTTAGTGTAAAAGATAAAATGTATAGTAGAATGTTTTATCTTATACATAGTGATGTATGTGGACTAATGAGTACTATAAAAAGTGGTGGTTATAGGTACTTCACAACCCTTAATGATGAGTTTAGTCAGTATAGTTATGTGTATCTGATGAGACAAAAGTTTAAATCATTTTAAAAGTTAAAATAGTTTTAGAAGAAAGTATAAAATTAGGTGGGGAAAAGTATTAAGATTCTCTTATCAGACCAGGACAGTGAATACTCAAGCTAGTAATTCACTGATCATCTAATAGATTGTGGAATTTTATCCCTAAATCACTCTTACCAGAATATCACAGTGGAATGGTGCATTTGAGTGGAGTAATTGTACCCTATTAGATATGGTTCGATTGATGATGATTTAGTATGACCTTCTAATAACATTTTGGGTATATTATTTGGAAACTATTATATTCTTTCTCATTCAGATTATATCTAAATAATTTATAAATACACCATTTGATATATGAGTTAGGAAATGTCTAAATTAATCCTTTATAAGGATTTGGGGTTGTGAATCATACATATGGAGTTTGGATTCTGATAAACATGACCTTAAATTAGAAATGTTCATATTTATTGGTTATCCCAAGGAGAATATGGTATCTTATTTCTATAGTCATACTAAATAATAAATGTTTATGTCTAAATACTATGTTTTCCTTTAAAGGAAACACTTGAATCAAGAATTAAATGAGGGTAAAGTTGATCTTTGAGAAATTAAAAACTAACAAATATGAATTGTTTCTAAGATGGAAGTTAATCTAATTCCTCAAATATTTGTAGAATAAGAAAAAAATTTGGTTACATAAGGACCTTAATGGTATCACAAGATTCATCAGGATCCTAAACGATATGAATATATAATAGAAAATGATGATGAAGTATTTTTCATAGATAATTAACCAACTACCTATTGAGATTCCATAAAGATTTATGATTCCAAGAAACGGTTAAATACTATGAAATTCTAGATAAAATTTATATACACTAACCACGTTTTGAACTTTGTGGATGAATATGAATGAGTGAAATACATAGTGGGTAAGTGGGTTTTCCAAAAAAAAATAACAAGGATAGTATAGTTTCAATCTATAAATATCTCATGGTGGAAAAGGGTTAAAAAAATTTATGGTATTGACTATGAAGAAAAATTTTCTCTAGTTGTGATGAAAATTACATTAGGAGATTAATTCCCATAACATCTCATTATGATTATGAGATATATAAAATGGATGTCAATACAAATTTCCTTAACCTAAAATTAGTTACAAATATGAAAATGATATAGTCTCAAGATTTTAAAGTTCTAAATGAATCTATTAGTGTTTTCTATGTTACAATGGTCTATTTATGGATTGAAAAAAGATTCTCATTGTTGGAACGTCTGATTTGATAATTTGATCAAAGATTTTGGTTTTATAAAACTTGTGAATTATTATTTTGTATACAAGAGGATTAGTAGGAGTGTTTTGATATTTCCAATATTGTATTTAGATGACATAATCTTATCAAAAATATTTTCCTAATATTATATTTTAAAAATATATAGTTGGGAAAATGATTCTTGATGAAATACATATTGGAGTTAGTTTCATAGAACTAACTAATTTGTAATTTAGATTGACTATATATTCATATATTTTAATATTAATACCTTATCAAATATTGGTTGTTCTTATTACTAAAATTCACATCATAGTTTCTTAGAATATATTTCATATTTAAAAGTTCATATGCAGTTTCCTACTATGATGATTACCTTGATATGAAATAGAGAAATTATTAAACTTAGTTCTATAGTTAGATAACATTCTATCATGGGACACATATTATGTTGACTATCAAGTGCGAGTACTCATATGTGGATATTACTTCATATTAATAAGTTCACACTTGGTAATATTCAATCTAGGAGATTATGAGAAAAAACATACTTGTAGAAATTTAATAGGTTTACATTTCATCATATATTCTTATATATGAGCATGTGTAATTTTCCTTAGACTTTAATTTTATTATTAATTCATGTCATGACTCACAAACTTAGATTTATTTCAATAGATAATGAATAGATATATCATTAAAAAGTTTGGTATGTTGGGTGTGTCACAAATGATATTTTATTAATGAATATGTCGATGAAGGATTTGTCCCTTCTATATTTACAGAAGTTGATATCTCAAAAATTTGATTAAAATAGAACTGTTGCATTAAAATCCCTAGACATAGTGTAATGGTGATTTAATTTCAGATAGTGAAAGAAAGATATAACAAGCATATTGGTTGATGAAATGGGTATACAAATTTCTTGATTAGATATTAAGACAAAGGGATTATATTGCATAGTAATCATTCATATGTGGTTTTCATTATTGTAATATATCTTCTTCCTTTGTGGGTGCCTCGACTCGTTGCTAGATAGTAATATTGGACTTTAGGTAAGCTTGTCTAATGCCACTAAGGGAGAAGCTTATAGGTTCATACACAAAATTTTTCCTTTTTTTCCTCTCTTAAATATTGTTTATATTAGTTGGAATAAATTTTAATCTCCAGATCAAGAAGTAATATTTATTCATGATTAAATGATCGCACATATTAAATAAATATCTATTCTCAAGGTAATTATCGAATTACTTGAAATTTATTTTATTAATTTATCTATTGTAATTTATAAGGTAATAAATAATTATTTATTTATAAATAATTTATTTCATTATGAAAATATTAAAATAAATATTTTTTAACTAGATTGTGAATATAATATTTATTTATTTTTTGAGTGTATATATTTATCTTTTTTTATTTTCAAGGTGATAAATAATTATTCATTACAAAATTATTTAATTACATGAATATTAAAATAAATATTTTATTTCTTAGAACATGAATATAATTTTTATTTGTGATATGTAAATAAATATTTTTAAAACATAATAAATGTTAAAAAGGATGAGCAAATCCAGTTATTGGTATGATAAGAAGTATTTATTTACCAGACTGTAAATAATATTTACCATTTTTGGGTTAGCACACACCACATAATAACATAATAATAATATTACCTTATATGGAATTTGGTTCTTTTTGGGTTTAACATATTATTAAGTACCTATGTTCTATTAATTAATATGAAACCCTGATCCTAGGACTATAAATGGACAATTATAAGAATTATATGATGTTGGTCATTGTACAAATAATTATCATCCTAAGATAATTATCTTTCAATTATAATGACTATAGGGTTTTCTTTTAATCTCAAGAGATTCCCTCTTCCTCATTCCCTCCTCTCAAGTAGGAGATATGAAGATACAATCCTTCTAAACCAAATGTATCATGGTAGCAATCAAGGTAGAGATGAAAAATTATTGGTACCACCTATCAAGCACACAAAGTACTATAAATTATGTTATGAGATAAAAGAAGCACATATGAATCACCAATATATGGGATCTACTTTGGGTCCTAATTATCACAATTAAAATATTATTAAATGGCCTTCAGAAAATCAACACCTATATTGAAGAAAGAAATTAAATATAAGGTATTTTTTCATGGTATTAATTTAATTATAAATTATCATTAAAAAGATACTCGATTTTGATTTGAGAATTTTTTTTCAATATTATTTGGAAATTTTTTTATTGGACATGGAATTTTTCATCATGTATGTTGTGAATGATCCATTGAATCCAAAAAAAGACAATTTGGCTATTGGCCTAATAGGCACTTCCACAACATACAGAACCATCAAGTGGTATTAGTGGGGATGCATTAAATTTATAATTATTTATTAATTTTTGATCCTTTACATATTTTAAATTTCGTTTTCATTTCAATAACTTCATTATTTAAATTTTATTGTCAAGATATCTTATTCTCCTCTTAGTTTCTTTCTCACATATATCATATCAATTAATAAAATACAAGGAACATATAAGGAACTATATGGAGGTGGAACATGGTTTATATGGTTACACAACATGTATCTCACCAACACATAGTGTAACGCCACATGATGTTATATTTTTTCAGTTAACGAACATGAAGTGATTAATTAAATAAAATGAAATATTATTAATTTACATGTAGTGAATTTAATATACATTTAGTGTAATTAATGTACAAAAAATGTAAATAATTTGTATACAGTATAATTAATTAACTTATTGATTAATTAATTAACATATAGTGTAATTAATTCATACATCATGTAGTTAATTCACATACTGCACAATTAATTCACATGTGGGATAATTAATACACATGAGCTGTGATTAATACACATGCGGTGTAATTAATTTACATTCAATGTAATTAATTTACATACCATGTAATTTATTCACATACAGTTTAATTAAATCTACATGACATAATTAATTCATACCCATTTACATATAAAAAAACCAAACCAGGATATACACCACATAAATAAATTTACATAGAAAAATTAAAAATTAAATTATTACTCTTAATACCTCATCATTATGTGTTCAGTGTGTCATTTATTGACTCATAAATGCCATATGGCAAGGTTTATATGATATTAAATAATTAATTAATTATTTATTTAGAATTTAAAACTATAAGTCATGTATAGTTTTTAAAAACTATATACTCTACATATATTAAATTAATATACATAGTGTAATTTTCATGTGTCTCATGTGTCATTTGTTGGCAGTACCCGCTATGAAATTATGTCACTTGTAATATTTGTGATATATCATGTGAGTTCACTTTATAAAATAAGGACCATGAAGAGTAGTTTCAGAAAGTTATATTTTATGTTTAATCAATGTAAAAGTAGAGTAATTAATTAAATTTTAAATAAAATAAAATAATTTAATTTATTTAAATTTAAAATGGATGGATATATCTAGGAAATTTTTAATGGAGATTAAGATAAAATTAAATAATTGATTAATAGAAATAATTAACCTGATTAATTAACACATATTTTATCTTAATAAAAATGAATCAAAATGAATGCTATCTATTGATTTTAATTAAATATTCACTACCCTAGTGGATGATCATGATCTTAGACCGAACTTTGTATGTATATGGATTATTTTAGGTTAATTTCTACATGTGTTCATGGAACTATTTTATTAAATTAAATTAATGTCATGTGAGTCATCCCTCCCTCATTATTTATGGTCATGCAGCCCAAGGTTTATTTTATGTAAATCCCCTTTCTGGTTCCCTTCACATGTGAGTGAAGGTAATTCATTGTTAGGATGTAGCTCCAAGACATGTAGAGTTGGTTAAATATGGAGTTGAGGAGAAACCAAATCAAAGAGATACATAGGTTTGTGGTGGAATACTGAAAACCTGAGCTCAAACTGACTCAAGGATTATTCCCCTAAGTTCTATGGTTTTTTTATTGTCAAATAAATAAATAAACCACTAATTAATTGAGTCTCATGATCATGCCAAAATTTACTAATTTTATTTCTGTTTTATGCATGATTTATTTTATGGATGCAAGGCTGAGATCAAATAAATTAATGAATTAATATGTATTGATGGAATTAAAATAAAACGATTATATATAAAAAGATCATGTTTAATAACCTAAGTAAAATACCCTTAACATTAACACAGAGTCTAAATGGATAAAATAATAAAGTTCAAGGAAAATAAAAAATCCCCTCATGTTAATATTAAGTCATTATGCCTTCCATTATCAGAATTGAGACAAACCATAGTTAATGTGTCAGTTCAAGCCATAGTCAGGGGAACTTTTAATTATTAAAGAGTATGAAATATGGTGATGGGTCAACTTAACCAAACTTGTATTGAATTTAATGGCTGTATTATGTTTAATAAAAATTGGGAGGAATGTATTGAGGAAATCCAAGTCAATATTTTAGGATTAGGGAGTCCACTCAATAGAATAAGGAAATGTAACACTATATTTGGAAAGAAGACCTACCTAAAATTCTTATTATTACTCTCATGTACATGGTCTAGATCATAAGGAGGGAAATATTTTCCCTTACCAGTAGAATATATTTTTTATAGAACATTCCAAGTTCAATGGTAAAGTTTTATGAGACTTGATAAACTAATGGGAGAATTAATAAAATGATTAAAATTATTTATTCTCACAAATTTTGTAATCATGAAAAGTATTTATATATAAATTTTAATTATTTTAAAAATAGAAAGTGAAACCACAAAAAAACTATGATCATTCATTAAATTTGGGCATGTCCTCAAATTCATAAATTTATCAGAGTAACATAGATGTTTTACATTGCTTTAATATAAAAGAATATCTTTTATATCTTGGAATTACCTAAACCAAGTCTATTTTTAACAAAGTGGAGGTGAAAAAGGATATATTTAAAAGATATATAGAGGGGTATTCCTTCATGATATCATATTTTATATATATTCAAAAAAAACATAGGCTTAAAGATAAAAGATATTCTACCCACACTATTTTTGTATAAACTAGAAAGGGGGTTCAGGGATTGTAATCCTATCTTATGTATTGAATTGAATTGTTTAAATTTATTCTTCTATTGGGATAAGATATTATCTATGAATTTAATTTTATCATCCTTGTCACTAAGTTTCTTCTTATTCATCCGCGATAAGAGGAATAGTATAGAGAATTTTCTTTTAAATCCTTTTGTCTACACTTTACCTAGATAAATAAGGTTTAGTAGAAAATTATTTCCTCACCCATTATAGTGAGAAAAATGAATGAAAAGGTTGGAAATAACATGTAATTTTAATGCCATTGGTGTCCTTATAATGTCTCTCAAAGAGATAAATGATTTAGAGGGAGGAAAATGAAAAGATGTATATTTACTTCTCAAATAGAAAGAAATTATAATTGGAATAATTTCAATAAATTAAAGTTGAAGAGGTTATAAACTTCTATAAAATTCATCATCGAATATAATATTTTTTTGGACTTATGAGGAATTAAATAAAATATTTTTTATATATATTCTCATTTGATAATTAATAAGGTTCAATAATATTATAATAAGTAGGGTGAATTATCCTAGAGGCTGAGAAAGGGTGATTCATATGGCAGTAGTGAGAATTCATAACTTCTAAACTTCAAGAATTGATTGATTTGAGTTTATAATGAGAGTTAGAAAAACATTTATCTCATTTTATAGTAATATAAAATGATAAATTATTTCCCATTTGGATTAAATGTTGTTATGGTACATTATACTAAACTAATGGTTCAGTAACTCTTGAATGTAATGACCCTAATCCTATTATCCCAGAGTCGATGATTACTTTATTACATTGAAACTAGATACAAGGTATCACATAAAAAAGGATAAAATAGTTTAAAATTCTTGGTAAATAAGATACAGACTTGAATTTATCATATATTTAAAAACATAATATTCACAAAGTGTTTTAATCAAGACCTCCATTATTATTCATAGAGTATCCCTATATATCAATTAAAAAAAATTTCTTGGTATCAAACGGAAAATAAATAATTAGAAATGGGTGAGGTCATATGCTCATCAAGAGTAAGAATACAACAGATTTTATCATGAATAAATAAGCATATCTATATGTCAAGGTAAATAACATAAAAAATGAAATTTAATCAACTAACTGGGCATAATATTGAAAAAAATAAACAATGATTAAATAAATCCATATAAATAATCACATGATCTCGAAACTTATCCATGTATATTACAACTACTCGAATAATCACATAGACATAAATACTGATCTCATAATAAGGGAATGCATAATTCTAGAAATATAAAACATACTAACAATGTAGTTTAAATTTCTAGGTAAAAACCAATCTAATTTGGAAACTCATTTTCTCATGAGAATTGTTGATGCATTACAGGGCTATCTATTACTGGGACCCACCCATCACTTAATAAGTCCAATGAATTCCTCAGATAAAAGGGTTGAAACATAATCAACACAATAATTTTCATTGAAAAATAGCATACAAAATTTTAATAATTATCCCAATAATGTAAACATAATAATAAACCATCTAGAGTAATATGATGAATGGTAATAAAATTGTAGATCCTTAGTCAAAATGATCATAAACCATCCAAATAAATAATAAGGATAATATCAATAAAACTTATCTCAATTGAATCATAAGTAAAATAAATAGTTTATGTCATTGATGAATATAAATACAATAAAAATGTCATTCAAACATATTTGAGGAAAATAACATATTCACTTTAAAAATATATTTTTTAAAAAAGTTCATGAAATATTTTAAAAATAAATTTATTTAAAAATAAAATCTATAACATATAAAATAATCCTTAAAAAATTTATTGGTCATGATGGTGAAAAATTATGTTCATTCCATACAAGTTAAAACAAGATTCCTTTCATATTTTCGGTAAAAAAATAAGCATTATTTGAAAAATGACATGAAGATTACTTTAAAAAAATTTCACAAAAAAATAAAAATTGGGGTAAAAATGTAATTATTAAATTAATTTTATAATTTTAAAAATATTTTTGAAGACATTTTTAGAAAACTTGGATTTGGAAGAAAAAACATTTTTGACTGAAAAGAGAAATAATGTTGCATTTTCTTAAAAACAATTTCTCAATCATTTTATGTACTAAAAAGTGGAAATATGGTACTATTACTTGATAAGTTCATGAAAAAACATATTATAATGTAAATATATTGGTTTTATGATATAAATACAAAATAATTTCCTAAAGGGAGACTTAAATAAAAAACCTCGAATAATGATGACACTATGAAATAAACCCTTAACAATTTGGTAAATTTTGAATCATAATCTCCTTGAAAGAACTAAAATAAAATAAAAATTTAAATAACATGAATAAAATTTGATTCATGATATAAATATAAAAAAGGGGCATTATATACACTACACAAAGGAATAAGTGGTGAATATATCATATGCTCACGAAAGTAAAAGTTAGACGAGAAACCATTTCTGTAGGTTTAATGTCCATCATATGTGTCCAAAAATCCTGTATAATAATTATAAGTTTATTATAAATATATTATGTAACCATAATAATATATATAATACCATATATAATTTACTTATAGTCTTTTATGACTTATTTATTTAAAATTCTTTGATAAAGTCCTTGTTTCGGGTAACATTTGCTTCATTTTTCATGTTTGTTTTAGTTTGGTAATTTTGGACCATGTAATTTAATCATGGTTACATAATATCCAGAATTTTAACAATGATATAAATATCATATATATTCATTTTATATGTATTTAGTGTACTTTACAAATTTTATAGATAGAAAATGGATTACACCATTTTTGTAGATAGTAGGCCGTACATGGGCATGAACGCTGTTTCTATTTTACATGATGGATGGAATGAAAAGGAAATAAATATTAATTAATATTTTCATAAAAATTATTTTTTAATATATATCATTTATTTTATTCAATACATCCTTATTACTATCCATGTAAAAATAAAATGACAAAAAGTTCACTTCGCTACATGGAGGAGGTAGTCTACACGTACGCACGATCGAAATTATTTTATAATGGATTAGAAGGTAAGAAGTTATATGAGATATTAAATTATAAAATTTATGGTTATATCATAAATATCATATATATATTAATTAAATTTAATCTTACTACCTTTCATATAAAGCATAAGTGAAAAACGAATTACATCGCTTCATGAGGCGGTAGTTTGCCGCACTCACGAGCGTCGTTATTACATCCCCCAAGGAACGGAAAGTAAGAATAAACATGTGATATAATAATAAAATAAGTATAATAATGTCACAAATATCATATAAACATGTTAAATCTATCATTACATCCATCCTTAAAAGGTGGCGATGGAAAACGAATTACATCAGTTTGCGAGGCGGTGTTCTTCAAAAACATGATCAATGGTTTTGTTTCCCATTTGATAGGATTGGAGATGTATTTGAGTTATTAAATTGACATAATATCATATTAGTATATAGGATAAAACTCTCTTTTATATTATCAGTTTTTAATATGTTTTTAAAGTGGTGGAAGAAGAAATAAAACAAATATGCATGTTTAAGAATTTTACCTCTTCTTTAGAGAGTCTATTTAGGTTTATACCAAAAGCCTTACTAGGAAAGATTGATAAGAAAAATAAGACCTCTATTATGTTAGTAGAGAAGTACTTAATGTATTTGGGTAGTTATTTTCATAACAAAATGGTTTTGGATGTGTGAATATGGGAAGATAGTTGGTGGCCTTTTATAAGTGGGGGTGAGGACACACAAGGAATATTTAAAAAGATAAAGTGATACAAATTTTTTTATCATTATAAA
The DNA here is from genome assembly GCA_963277665.1 of Viscum album. Taxonomy (NCBI): domain Eukaryota; kingdom Viridiplantae; phylum Streptophyta; class Magnoliopsida; order Santalales; family Viscaceae; genus Viscum; species Viscum album. The sequence goes on from OY728140.1 coordinate 1,611,076,458, forward strand.
AAATAAAAAATGGTCAATTATATATATTTATAGGTTATGTGGTCTAAATATTTCCATTCAATTATTTTTACAAGTTTTAGGTCATTTTAGCTCTTATTTTCTTAGTTTAACCCCAGGTAAACCCATTTTTATCATAACCATGTTAATTAATCTTTTACTCTTTCCACTATTAATTATGAAAAAAATTATATAAAACTTATTATATAATATAAATAATTATTATTCCAATTATGGAATCCATTTTTCTAAATTAAATTCACATAACTAGCCGAATTCAATTTAGAATTAAACCAGAAAACTGATGTAAAAGCCGTTTTCCCAAGAGAAAATTCTCATAAGTATAGAATGTTTCATTATAAATTTCAATATTAAATTGATTAAAATGAAATAAATTAGTAAAATTATAAAATAACTGAACCAATTCTACTTTAAAAAAATTTTATAATATAATTTATCTTTATAAAAAATTTAATTGAAAAGGCGGTTTTCAATAAAAATTAGTATTTTTCAATGTTCATAAAAAAATTAGTATTTTTAGAAAAATACAAAAAAATAAAAAAAGATAATTTTGGAATGTATATTTAAAGAATGAAGTTTATTTTTTTAAATTAACATTATAAAATTTTTAATAATGAATTTTAAATTATGTGCGTAAAGTGTGAATAAACCTCCTTTTAGAAAAATAATGTTTTTCAAAAATAATTTATTATTATTTCAAATGATTCTTATATTATTTATAATCAATAGATAACTATTTAATTTTTTATACATGTGTAAAAAATATAATTTTCATAATTTATTTAGTCATTTTCATACCCTCCAACTTAATAACTAGGTTATAATATTTTTTTATTATAATGTTTTAATAGAGTATCAAGTTTCGTTTAAACCCATAATTGCATGCCTTGGAAACTATCTAAGATATTTAATTTTAAGAAATATATCATAAATTATTTAGTCATTATATTCTCTTATATTCTTAGTTTTTCATGTTAAACATGCTATCAAACATAATGCTCCTCTTTTAAAATATCAGGGTGTTACATTCTACCCCCTTAAATAAATTGCATCCTCATAATTTAATCATGATGCCAATAATTAAGGGTTTCAGATTTGATAATACCTTTTTTGGAAACCCACATAAAAAAGGGGTTAATAAAATCTCATTTTGATTATAGATAAAGGGAAATATGATAGTCAACCAAAATAACACATTATTTGGTTTCCAAGTAGGTGAAAAATGGTGAAAAATGAATGCATGGATATAAAAGAGAATACCAAAACATGTGGATTAATAGAGAGTGATAGATAACATGATCATTAGAAAGTTAAATACCACAAAACCATAAATCCATGATGAGTTAAAATACCACTGATTCAATAAAAAGGAAAGTAATAGGGATTTGTTTCTCAAGATATTTTTCCTAAAGTCTAGGGATTATGTTACCATTATGATATAGAACAAAAAAATATAATTACAATTTCATCATTTGGATGTGATTCAATCAATTCCCACTTCATCTCTTACTCCAAGAAATTAACATCCAATAGGATTTTTTTATTCCTCAAGCACTAACATTAACATTTAATATATCATTAAGTCAATAAAATAATGAAAAGTGATTACTCCCTTTTATAGATATTTTACAAGACCAAAATGGTTAGAAAAGGTAATCCAATATCACTAAAAGTACAAATTAATCCATTCCATAAATAGTTAATGTTAAGGCTCATCCAAAATATGTCTAACCAAATTCAAAGTCCAAAAATTTATAAGGGAGGTCACTAAATCCAAATTATATTCCCCATAAAATATAATGTGACTCTTAATGTCCCATTCAAAATATGTGAATAGATTGATCACCATAACCCCTTAATGAAAACATTCATTCCTTCAAATATAAAATTTCAGGTCGTTAAATATATTCCATAAATCCAAACATGAATTAAAATCCAGAAAATATAACCAAAATGATCAAATCACTAACCAATTTCAAGGTCAAAAATAATATCCTATTAATATATCTTTATAATTATTATCTCAATATAGAGAATATATTAATGGTTATCTTTCATTAATATTGTGTTCCAAAAAGATCAACTTTCCATGAAATCACTTTTCCTATTCCTTGGTACTATTCAACATATTCTCCCAATTCCTTATAGAAAAAGTACTATAGTAAAATCCATATAAATTTTATAATTATTTTAACTATAACTTCATTAAAAATAATACTCTAAATTAATTATTTAATTCAAATATAAGAACACTAATCATTCCACTTCATCTATCATCATCATCATTATGTAAATTTTTATTCATGGAAAATAGAAGTACAAGAAGAAAGTGCTATCATGATTGGCTGGGAACACATGAGCCTAGGAGGGTCTAAAATAATGAAGACCTAGGGAATACCCTTTAATTATGTTGACCCTCAATGGATGCAAGCTTCTAAAATTATTAAAAAATAAGTTCTCAGGGATAGAAAAATCAAGCGATGCCAGGTAGTCCGCTACTTTGTTACCCTTCCACTAGGTATGGGTTACATTAGTATTATCACCAAGGATGCCAAATTTTTTTTTGATGATATAAAAAATTGACCTGGGGATCACACCAAGACCATGTATGGAATTTTGTAAAATCATTTAATTTTTTTTTCAGCTTTCGTGATATCCATATGTCATTTTTTGCACACACGATGCCCCATACGCATGGCCAACGCCTCCACCTGATGAGTTATTCTATTGCCAAGATGAATTGTGAAGGCCATAAAAACTGGCTCAGTGCTATCACACACCACTCCCCCACCACATATAACATCAGAGATACATGAGCCATCAGAATTTAATTTCAAACCCCTAGCTGTAGGGGTCCAGCAGATCCAGTTTCCTGAGGGGCACCCACTACCTGGATGAAATCCATGGGAACCTGTAGTGACCATCTACAAGGATGGGGAATCCCTCTAGTTGTTCAATAGCTGTACCATATAAAGAAGAAAATATTTAGTTTTGATAATAATAGAGCGGCCTGAAGACACCACCCCTTTATGAACGTGCTAGTTCCTCTCCAGCCACAAACACCAAAGGCATGCTTGAAGAATTACAGTGCGAGACATCCTCTCCAGAACCTCCTATCCTAAGCCATTATACCATTAGACCAGAAATTGATGATAATCCATAGTTGAATATGATATATTAGTAAATTCCTCTAAGTAATTCTACACCTCGCAAGCCCACTCACTTTTAAAGAAAAGGTGGCTCGAGCTTTCCTCGTTATAACTTATGTAGTAAACACATATGGAGGTAATGACAACACCGCAACGCTTAACATTATCACCACTAGGGATAAACTTGTTCCTAATTCTCTAGGTGAGAAAATTAAATTTAGTTGGAATATTCTTGACCCAAGGATAATCGTCCCATGCATCTTCTGGTTCCTGTGCGATTGGAGTCCTGTAGTAGTCCTTTTACAAGAAAGAACCAGAGGAGGATGGAGTGAAGACACACTGGTCCGGGTCAGAATTCAGATCGATGAGGTAAAACTGTTCCTACTGGTCACTACTAATAACCACTTCGATAAAGTCTAGATTCTAGATAACTTTCCTATAGGAAATTCCAGTGGCTGGACAACTTGGGTAGCTGATGATCGCTCTACTCCAATTATGATTCCGGAACAAGATATGTCCTCTCCAAATAATCTAGCAGAAATGAGGACTAATGAAGTTCACCATGGGACCAATATCCTAAAAAAGGGTAGATCCATGAACATATATTAACACCCAAACCCCCAAAAAAGTTTCATTCATGGTGAACCCCCATAGGGTACGGTGTTCTAAAACATCCCATTCTAATTTTTCATGCATGCAGTGAATGGTGTCCTCCAGGCTATGAGAATTATACCCACCTTCATTAACCAACCATGCCATCCTACTCCAAGAAACCTAGTGCCTTTTGACCTCTAATATTAGATCCCAAATGAAGTTTTCCCAGACTCTGTCAATGTTTTTATCACACCTTTTTGGACTTTGATGGCCGAGAGGGCATGAATCGGGGTGGAAAGTAGCACGATGTTCACCAGCATTATCCTACCTCCAAATGATAAGCACTTTTTTTTCTAGTTAATAACCCGATCCATGATGCTGATTATGAGGGGGTTAAAGTCTCAAATTTAAAGTCTTCTTGAATAATGAGGGCCCCCAAATAATCCATGGGGAAATCTCCTCTCTGCATATCCAAGATTTGGCTCATAGAAGAGACATTATTAGAGGGGAATCATATGGAGATGTAAAAATACTATTGTTCTTATTAATAACCTATTCACTATAGTGAAAATAATCTTCCAAAATCCTATTTAATCCCCTAAACAATTGGCTCTTAGAATTCATAAAAATGATGGTATTGTCCGTGAACATGAGGTGGGACACTGATGGGGATCTCATATTTCAATGGTACAGGAGGATATCACCATTATTGAGTCCTCTATTAATAAGGAGACTAAGAACACCCAAGAAAATAATAAATATACTTGGGGAGATCAGGTCCCCTTGACTTAAACCTTGGGTTTCCTTGATGAAACCATAATTTTTTCCATTGAAAGTTATCACCAACCATGATGAACTAAATCAACGAAATATAATGTCAATATTCCAAGGAGAAAGAACCATCTCTTTCAGCACTTTGTTAATGAAACACCATTCAACATGGTCATAAGACTTGTTCATATCAAGTTTTATGACCAAATTCAACCCATGAATTTTGTAGTTTATATACCTAATCATTTCCTAGGCTAAAGTAATTTCCCCCTAGATGTACCACCCCTTGACTAAGCCATGTAGCTCCAAGGAAATCCATTGGGGGAGGTGGAGATAAAGACATTAATTGATGATGGTGGAAATGATTTTTTAGGGGACATTTCACATGATCATAGGATGGAAATGGAGGATTTAAGTGGGTCTCTTGATCTTGGGGATCAACATAATAGAAGTGGCGCATGCAACATGAGGTAAGTTTCCACACCAAAAGAAGTTTTGAACACCCACAATTAAATCATCTTTAAAAATCTCTCATGATGATCTATAAAAGGTTCTAGGGAAGACATCTGAACCTTCTGCGGTATTAAGATTTAGATTCATCATGGTAGCTTGAATCTCTCTCTCTTGAGGAATAGGACCAAGACCCTCCTTATACAGGATAGAAAAGTAATGTGGAATCATATAAAAAAGGTCCATAATTTCCCCTAGGTAACCATTATGTTGTTGGGTATTGGGACTAACAAGGACTTCTATGAATTGGGAGTTTTCCAGAGCACCCACAACAACTTGGTCATCTATTAAGGTACGATATTCTAGTATAATGTTCAATTTAAATAGTATTGTCCTCCCCTTAATGAAAGCATGAAAATATACATTATTATTGTCTCCCTATTTCAGTCACTTAATCCTCATATTCTCCAAGGATAGGTGATCCTATTTTAGGATCATGTCCGATAGCCTCTCCTTATTAGCTAGGATCTCAAACACCTGATCATCCCAATCAACCTCAAGACTCCATTATATCCCATCAAACTCTTGGGAGATGGCCTCAAAATCTCTATCTAGAAGTGGGAGGTCTTTGGACCACATTTGAAGATGAATATTAATACTCTTCAATTTATTATGAAAAGTGATCCACATGTAACCTTAGGGGGAAGCATTCCAGATATCTTTAACCAAATCATGAAAATTCAAAATATCTTCCTAGTGTCGATAGTATTTAAACCGACCCTAGTGGTCATGTCTAAAAGAAAAGGTAAGTAGGAGTGGGGAGTGGTCTGATATTCCATGCACCAAGTGAAGAACCTGAGTGTTTTCGTACATGGAGATGGATTTCAAGTTATCCAAACGCCTATCCAAGTAACTCCATGACCTGGAGTGACCCCTTTGATTATTGCACCATGTGAACCCATCACCAAAATATCCAAGATCCAAGAGACCTTTGCCCACCATAAATTGGGAGAATTCAAGGCTGGATCATCTTGTGAAAGGGCCTCTCCCCTTAATTTAATCAGGGTCAACACCAACATTTAAATCTCTCCCAAATATCCACATAATATTTCTAGGATCAAATACATTGAGGTCATTCCACAGGGTCTCATGCTGCTGGGGGTCACAACTTCCATATATAAATAATGAAAAGAAGTTATAATTACCAAGAGTCACTTTAACTATGATGAATTGGTTCCCTGAGTCTACCAGATCAACCATAACAATCCTACGCTAGAAGATCCAAATATTCCATTTGGATGGTTCATCATACATGAAGAAAGGAATTTTGAGAGTCTTGGAGAAATCACCAATCTTGGTCAGGTGCTGCTTGTGTTCAAGAATGGACACCATAGAAACATTATGATTGTTAACCACCGAGTTCAAGAAATAAATTTTAATCCAGGATCCAATGCTGCAGGATTTCCATATGAGGATAGGAATCATTGGGAAAAGAGCATTCTGGGACTGGCTTCAAAACTTGTAGCCTTCTCAAAGTGGTAGGACAACCTCACCTTTAATTTACTGGATTGTGATCTTGTACAAACACCATTCATCTTGGTCCTGGGATCGATTGAGGATGGATGTGTCCTAATTAAGTGTTTCTATCCTTTTCCTCATACCTAGGGAAGATTTAGACCACTTCCTCGAGCCTTCTAAACCCCTAGAATGGTATTCCACTTCCAACACAATAAGGGAGATTGAGGGGGGAGAATACGGGGACCTATCTAGTGGGTCATCCAAAGACACAGAAGTCACCTCAAGATGGACCTCTTCCCTATTAGAAGCATGTTAAGACATGATTAAATGCTGAGGAGGAAATGACATCAGGCCGGGGGGATGGGGAATAATCCTTTGGATAAAATCTATGTTAAGACCACCAGATGGGAACAAGAAGGTAGGTGGGATAGGTGAGAACTCACTAGCCAGGACCTTGGGCATCAACCTCAAAACATAGGGAACTATGGACCAATTGACATTAGAAATTACTTCAAGCACCAGATTTTAATGATTAACAATAGTATGAAGTGGGGGAGGGGCCAAAAGAATCTCTCTAGAAACCTACTGAACCATTGTTCTACCTCCTTGAGGATCCCCATTGGAAGTAGCTGACAGTGGGCCTCTAACCCATCGGGTCTGGGAGTGAATAAAATGCACACTCTGGCTACGATATCAGAAGACCTACAAGGAGTGGCCCTGAAGAAGATAATGCGAGCAGAAATGCAGAAAAACTGGATAATAAATGTTTTGGTTCCAGCAAAAGGAATCCTACACCTAGAGAGTTAGGTTGACCGACACCACATGAGAGAGATCCAATGGCAAATAGATCTGAGCCACCAAGGAATCTGTATATCTCCTGGTCCAGACATCTAAGTAGAGAAAACCACAAAGGGAGTCCCATATCACTTTGAGGAAACCTTTGTTCTAGAAGGGTAGTGGAAGATAGGGGTGGTTGATCTAAACCACTATTGCTAGGTTCTCTTTACCATTATGAAAATCCAAGGACCACCTTGACAAACTGAAGCTCCAAAAGCACACAGATTAGGGGGCAAAGCACCGAGCCTGTATGAAATCCTCCTTTGACCCCATGATAAGGAAGAAAGAGAAACGAGGGACCAAGGATAACTGAACTTGAAGGTGAAGACCCCAAGATCCAACAACGTGCTTTAAAACCAAAATCTATGGATTAAAATCCCCAAAGAGAGATACCAACGTCCATTTCAAGCAATCTTAAGCCTCCTCAAAATCAAACGCTGAAACATCCAAAAAGATATGAGAGACTTCACACGACTCTTGCAGCACCTCGAAGGAGACCATTGGGAGACAAGGCTACAAGGGGTAGGAGGCCGTGCCACAAATAGAATCTTTGAATGATAGGATAGGGACCACACAGGGGGAGATAAGAACCATGAGAAGAATACGGGACAAAGGGATCCTGGGGGGCAAGGCGATGGGATCCGACGTGGGGACAGAGGGTATCACCATGAGGGGGGGGGGGGGGGGGGATATCGAAGATCCAGAGGCCCCAAGATGGAGTAAGAGGGATCCGCTGGCCAGAGGGAGGAGGAGGACCCAAGAACGAAGGTCGTCGGCACCCAAGGGGGAGACAGAGGCCAGGTGGTAGAGGGTGAAATGGTTGAAAAGGAAGAGGAAGACAATGGCGCATTTGGCATGTTCTCCATTTTTCCTGACATGAACCCAATAAATATCCCACTTCGTCTATAGTATTAGAATTTTATTTTCCATGATCCATTAGCTTCTTATGTGATATATTGCCTTCATGCTTGGGGAATTCATTTTCATAGTTCCCCATATCCATACACTTGAAAAATTGAAAATTTTAAACTTATTTCTTGACCTTAAAATCAAAATAATTTTATCCTTTCTCTCCACACTTGTAGAAAAATCCTATTACCTTCAAGAAAGTACCAGAGTGTTTCTTTCCACAATATTCACATGGTAAAAAATCCTTATTTCCCTTATTTCCTTTTTCTATATTTTTCTCTATCTTAATCTTCTTCTCTTTCTTACATTCATAATTATAATTATTTCTCTATCTTTATACCATATGATACTATGTCCTTGTATAATGAGAATGTTTGGGAGACTAGTTACCTTTGAAGAATTGGATTAATCTCATTAAATAAATGGTTAATATTTCTATTTGTATTAAGTATATAGTTAATAACATGACTTTTTAACCGTGTAATTTTGGATTAATACATAGTAACATTTTCATCTTCCTTTCCTCTTATATTCTGGAATTTTATCTCGATATCTACTCGTTTCTTACGAGGAATGTAATTATCCAAGAAGTGTACCTTAAAATCCTTCCATTATATGTTTTCTATTTCTTCTTAATCTTTAGTATTTTGAATTAATGAACACCATTTATCTACATACCCTGAGTGACGATAAAATACCATGACAACTTTATCCCTTATATTACTTCCCAAAGAGAGAAATAACTTCTCTAAGGAACTTATCCATTTCACATCCACAAATGGTTTTGTATTCCCATTGAATTATGGGGGTTGTTAATGCATGGAGATGTTTAACATTGTTATTATGTGTGGTGGATCTATAGTTTTATCCAAATGAGAAATATTATTTCCCATAACCAGATCCCTCTATCCCAATAAGGTTATAATTTATTTATTTCCAACTGTTTCTCCAACTCCAGTTTCATTATATTTCCTAGGAAGGGAATCCCTAAATGGGGTATGAGCATTTATAAAATTCCCCTTCCATCCACTATGTGTCATTTTTAAATAATATATTACACTAAATTAGGTCATAAAATTATGAAACATAATTTATAGTCCCAATACTAGTGAAATTATAACATAAATTGAAAAATTTATGCACAGCTAATCTCATAATCATAATCATGGTTTTATTAGGAATTTTTTCAAATAATAAAAATATTTTCAAACCATTTACAATGGTTTGTAAAGGAAATGTGAATTATCCTAATCATATCCCATCGAAGTGTCAAACTAAGTGCATAGTAAGGCCCATTTTCATGTACCACGTAATGCTCAAGTCAATCCTGATGTGCTTTTTTTAGTGTTATTACCCCTAAGTACATTTTTACCAGAACCATGTACACTTGTAGTATCCAGAAAGAGATTTATTTCTAGAAAAAACCATATAATCTTTACCTTAACAAAACCTTAGAATGCTATTATATACTTATCATAAATTTTTATAATATGGTTATATTACCTAATCTATGTTTTCCTCAATTTAGTTCCTAAGGTTTATATTAAAATTTCTCTGATACCAACTACAAAGACCTTGACCCCAGTATACATGAATAAATGGTTAAATTATTACATTAGCACTAGATATAGAGTATAAAAAACCGAAGGACCTAATAATTTAATATTATTTGTAAATTAGATACATACATGAATTTATGTACATTTGAGAAAACCAAATACAAAATGAGTTTTCATTGAAAATTAAATTATTCCTCATATAATATCCTTATAATTAATCAAAAATCACTTTATAGTATCCTAAGAAAATTAAAACATAAGAAAGGGGTGAGATCAGATGATGAGTAAGGATAAGAATGCAATATAATCTATCATTAATAGAAAAGAATAATCAATATGAAAATTTAAATAACTGAAACACATTCTTTTTAATCAATAAACCTAATATAATGTGAAAGAAATAAATGATGAGTAAATAAATCCATATAAATAATTTCATGAGCTTGACACATATCCATATATATTATAACTAGCAAAATAATCAGATAGAAATCGGTAATTTATATAATAATGAGTGAATGAATAATGTCAAAAATCTAAAACATAATATCAAGACATTCCATAATATAGTTTAATTTTTTGATTATAAACTCGTCTTTTTTTTCCAAATGATTTGTTTTTAGAGACCTCTCGATGCATCGGGGGGTTATCTTTAAATGAGACCCACCCATCACTTTTTAATTCCAATAAATTACTCATATTAAAGGGGTAAAAAATAATCAATATAAAAATTCATATAATAAGACTAACATACAAAATTTTAATACTTACCCCAATATATTAAACATAACCATAAAAAAATCCAGAGTAATATGGTGAATGGTAATAAAATTATAAATCCTTAGTAAAATTGATCATTGACCATCCAAATTAAGAATAATGATGATATAAATAAGACATATCCCATATATATTATAAGTACAATAAATTTTTGATGTCATTGATGAATAAGAATGCCATAAAAATATCATTAAAAATAATTTTGAGGAAAATAACCTTTTCACTTTGAAAATATTTTTTAAAAACAATTACATTTTTTTTGGAAAACAAATTTAATTGAAAACAACATTGTTAAATTTATGAAATTATCTTTAAAAAATTTAGTTGTCATAATGGTGTAAAATTCTGTTCATTCTGTACATGTTAACAAAATATTCCTTTCACATTTTTTAAAAATCTAAATGGGCATTGTTTGGAAAATGAAATGAAGATTCATTACAATTTTTTTTTAAAAAAAATAAAACATGGGTAAAAATTTATTTAATAAATATTTTTTATAAGGTCAAAAAATATTTTTAAAACATTTTTAGAAACACATGGATTTGGAATATAGAAATTTTTTTACCAAAAAGATAAATAATATTACCTTTTCTTAAAAACATTTTCGGATTCATATTAAGTACCAATGAGTATAAAATGGTAATATTACCTGAAAAATTCATGAATAATTAATGTATATAGGAAATATATTTTCTTTATCATATAAATACAAAATAACTCTCCCAAGGGAGACTCAAACAAAAACAATCCTGAATAATGAATATATTGTGAAATAAACCATTACCACTTGGGTAAATTTTGAATCATAATCTCCATGAAAGAAGTAACTTGATATGAAACATTAAATAACATGAATAGAAATATATTCATGACATAACATATCATAATGGGTAGTATATACCCCACAAAAATGAATAGGTGGTGAATATGGTGTATGTATCACAAAAGTAAAAGTGAGATGAGAAACCCTTACCTAATGTTTGACTTCCTTTATATGTGTCCTAAACTCATGTATAATAAATATATATTTATTATAAATATATTATATAACCATATTCAAATATATAATTCCATATATGGTTTACTTATAGTCTTTTATCTCATATTTATTAACAATTCATTATTAAAATTACTATTTTGGTTAATAATTGCTTTGTTTTTCGTTTATGTTTTTTTTTCTGATAATTTTGTCACTTTTAATTTGATGATGCTTAAATCATCCAAATAATTTTAACCCTGTTATAAATTTCATATATATATATATTTAGAGTAATCTATTAATGTTTGATATAGAAAATGAATTACACCATTCAAGGAGATAATATGCCATACGTATGCTTGAACGCTATTTCAATTTTTCTAAAAAGGTAGAACAAAAGGAGAATAAATATTATTTAATATTTAGAAAATAATTTATATGTCATATATAGAATTTATATTGATCAAATATATCACTAAACCATCCATTAAAAAAATGAAAATCCTTTCACATTGCTACATGGAGGTGATAGTCCACACGTATGCACGAGAAATGTTATTATTTTCTAATGGATTGGAAGGTAAGAAGTTATATGTGATTTAATATTTAAAAATTTATTTTCAGATCACAAATATCACATATATTCACTAACTTTAACCTTAGTACCTTTCATGTAAATCATAAATGAAAAATGAATAACATCACTTGGCTAGGAGATAGTCTGTCGTACACACGAGCGATGTTAACACACCCCCATAGAATGTAAAGTAAGAAGGTATATGTGATATAATAATTAAATAAGTATCATAGTGTCATAAATATTATATATATATATATATATGTGTGTGTGTGTGTGTTAAATCCATCATTATATCCATCCATGAAAGTTGGTGATGGTAAACAAATTCCATCGGTTTACAAGGTGGCAGTCTACCATACACACGATCGATGATTTCATTTTCCATTTGATGGAATTAAAGATAGATATAGTTTATTAAATTAACCTAGTAAAATTTAGTATATAGGATATACCTAGTTTTATTTTATTAACATATTTCAAGAAGTTTTTAAGGTGGTGGTTTTGTAATAGTGGGTGCCCTAGACCCAACTAAATAATACCTTTTGATTACCATTTCATGTATACAGTAAGATATTCATGATGTAAGCATAACATTATTGTGTTGAAATTTATTCATCCACTATTTAATAGAAATTTCCATATATTATGTTTAATGTCAAAAGGATATTGTAGTTCCCATGATATAATGAGAACCCCAAGATACTACATAATTAATCATAAATATATTTCCTATGGTCTAGATACATCATAATGAGTAGAAACAATATATTGATTTCTATTAGGTTCTTAGGGAACATAATCATTAAGAATTATTCTCACGAAGTTCATAAATAGTGATATCTAGTAGGCGGGATCATAAGGACAGACTTCCCAACAAGAACACCACATGTTTCAGGTTTCATTGGGTTTTCCTATCTATAGAAATGTGTATTATTCTCCTAACTTGATATCATTACTAACATTTTCTATTTGATCATGTACTTTGATGTAAGAAAAAATCCATAATAATGAATTTGCGGTGAGGTATCTTGTGTTGGGTTCATCATTGGTGGTATGAAACTGGTTTAATGGTCAAGATATAATTTATCGCTTTTGAGTTGAGGATGTAATATCTCAGGCCTAGTCAATCAAGATGGTAGTACCTTCATAAATCCATTTCCATGGTATTCAAAGGTAAATATTTACTTTTATATCAAAACATAATAAATCAATAAAGGACTATGAAACTAGTATGTGTCTTTCTTTATGAGATATCCAATGAAAAAGAGATTATATTATATAGTATATATTTGTAGGATGGTTTTCATTGATATAATTATTCCTTATCTCTTTAGGGGCCTTGATGGGTTTCTATACTCCACTTAGGTTTAGTGAATACAATTCACTACTATCGAGATAAGGTCCTAGAGGGTCACACACAATAGCGTATTCAAAAATCCACCATATTCTATTGAATAGGTATATAGGACATGGTGGGAAGCACTATGGGGTATAAGAGTTGTCCAAGTTTTATTGATCGCTGATAAATAAATAAATTCATTATTATTATAGTATATAATAATTGGGTCTAATTTATTCAAATTATTTACAAATGTGAAGTAAATACAATGATTAATATTAAACAAATGAATATTATTTAATATTGAATGTTTGTTTAATATTAGCGAGAATTATGAGTCGAGTAAATGACTTGGTTTTATCATGTAATATATTTTAATATATATTAAAATTATGTGATAAAATATTAATAATATTTATGGTTTAGTAAGCTCATCATATTTATTTATTTATTTCTTATTTAGTGGAGAGTAAATATATGGGATCTGGGGAACCCTTTATATACATTTGAGTATCCACTATATATAGCAGAAGAGAATATCATTAAAGGGAATATTTATTAGTTAGTAATTTATAGGTTCTCTATCCTCCTAATATAGATAGAGATAAATTATATAAAAGGGTAAATGATCCAAGAATTCCTTCACATATCAGAATAAGGGGATAGTGGTGTTCGTCTTGATGATGAACATATCGTTCGAGGTCCACGTTAGCACCCATAATTTGACCAATGATGTTTAATAAAATCCTTGAATCATGTGTAGATGATCTATATGTATTTAACCTTAGATAATTCATTCAATGGTCTCTAGTGACGTGTGACATATGAACTCAATTAGATTCGGAATGAGGTTCTTATTCAATTTTATTTTTTGTAATTTAAATAATACATGCGAGATCCTTAGAATTTACCAGGGACAGATCATAGGAGACAAAAGGTTTGATCACTTCAGTGATGAATTTTTTTAAATCCCCACCCCATCGACTTCCACTGAATTCTTGGATATGGACAGGTGGAAGAATAAATAAAATAAATATGCATGTTTAAGAATTATACCTCTTTTTTGAAGAGCGTCTTTAGGTTTATACATAAATACTACTTAGAAGTGATTAATAACCAAAATAATTCCTCTAGGATGTGGGGAGAGAAGTAAGTAAAGAATTTGGGTAGTTATTGAACCATCCTATTAGTTTTGGAACTGTGAAAAGTGGAGGAGAGGGGGTAGAATTTTATAAGTAGGGGAGAGGACACATAAGGAATTCTTGGAAAGATAAACTGACACCCATGTTTTTATCATTCCAAAAGCCTAAAAAATGGGTAATTATAAAAACATAGAGTCTATAATGTACAAATATGTCCATCTAATTGGTATTTTACAAGTTTTAGTTCCTTTTAACACTTATTTTCTTAGTTTAACCCACGGTAAACCTATTTTTACCTTAACAACTGTAATTAATTTTTTTTATTATATTCACTATTAATTATGGTCAAAAATTAAATTTACCCTTTTAGGTAATATAAAATATAATAATTCCAATCCTGTAATCCATTTTTTCAAATTTAATTCAAAAATGTGGTAGAATGAAATTTAAAATTAATCCACCGATGCTACGAAAGAGTGGTTTTCCAAAGAGAAAATTCTCATAAGTATGTAATGTTTTAGTATGAAAATTTAATATAAAATTAATTCCAATGGATTTAATTAGTTAAAAAATAATATAATTGATCTGTTTTTACTTTAAAACAAATTTAAAATATAATAAAACTTCCAAAATAAATTAAATTAAAAGGGATTCTTTTAATAAAAATTAGCATTTTTCATTATTCATCAAAAAATTAATTTTTTCAGAAAGATACCTAAAATTCTCCTAAAGATAATTTGGAAATTTAGATTTTAAAAAATAAGTTTATTGTTTTAAATTAATTTTCTAAGATTGGTGAAAATTAATTTTAAATTAACTGCGCAAATTGAAAATCAACCACCTTCTAAAAAAATTTATTTTTTCAGAAAAAATTTCTTTTTCTTTCAAATGAGTCATATTTTATTTCCAATTAATAGATAAAAATTGAATTTATTTTAACCATATAGGTATCATAATATAGTTATTCCTGTTAAATCCATCCAACATAAGAGTTGGGTTATAATGTTTATGTTTTTTAATAATATTTTAATATATTATCATGTTTCATTTAAACCCGATGTTTCATGAATTAAAAACTATAAAATAAACTGAATTTAAAAAAATATATCACAAATTATCTGGATATTAAATTATATTCTAATCTTAGTTTTTTGTGTTATACATTCTATCTAACATAATGATCCTATTTTAAAATATTGGGGTGTTACAATGAATCACTGATATCCATTACAATGGATGATGAATATAAAATATAAGACTCTTACCCAATTGTAGAAAAAAAATTATTTGTTAAATAAAACTAAATGTATTTTAATTTTTGATACCCCTAATTTGTTTTGTTAGGACCAAGTTGATGATGATTGTGGTTATTTTCAAGTGCTTTGTTTTGTTTCCAAGGAAGTTTAATAAGAAAGGAAATTCACCTCACTTTATATTTATTTAAATTTGGTCAGGCCATTATATTTGGAGAATCAGACATACAATGTTTGAAAAGGTCTATCATACTTAGGTGATACAGGAAGAAAATGCTCATCAAATTCATTCTGGATCTGGAGTGAGAAATCGATCATATTAAGGAAGAATCTTAATAGAAGTAATTGGTCATAGGATTCACTTTGAATCTGGTTGATGAATAGTTGGAGTCAGTATGATCGAAGTCTTCATGACTATAATAAATCAAATGTTACGATGCTTTGAAGATATTAGAGTTATTATAAATCATAAGTAAGTTTTGAAACTTATGAAGAAAGATTGATGGAAGAAATAATAAGTGAAAGAGATGATGAGGATTGTATTTAGATTGATCAGACCTGGATGGAAATAAAGAAGGATGCTAGAGATTGTATTCATATTGATTTGATCTATATGGAAAGAAATAAAGGTACTGGAGATTATATTCACCCCAATCATATTTAGGGAAATTGAATTTTGAATAATCAGATTTAGTCTCAGAAGAAAAGATGATTGTTGATGAAATAAAGGGAAGTTATAACACTTTCCTTGAAAAATATATCAATTCTAAATCTAACCCTCAATATGTTCAAATTCATGAAAGAATTCATGATACAATATGAATATTGTGAAGGAATTAAGTTTATGGGAAAAGAGAATGAAATTGACAAGTGGTATCATATTCAGAAGAAAAAGAATATATTGATCAAACTCAGGATGTAATCTTACTCATAAGAGGAATTTCTTGAGATAGATGAATGAAATTAATAGAAAATAATGAGATAAAAATGTAGTCAACCATTTGAAATAGTTTGAATTACTTTTTTTATCAATCAAGTGAGTCTATAGAAAGAAGATGTGTATTTCAAGAGGATCAAGAAAAGATATGAAGAAATGAGATGAATGTGCTGCCAAGGGGGAGATTAAATTTCAAAATATTGTTTATTTTAATTTGTACAAAGTATTTTATTTATCAATAAGAATAGAGAAACAAAATCAGATTCAGAAATAAGATCCAAACTGGTGATTGAAAGAAAAGTACAAGGAAGAGTTGAAGTTGATAAAAGATTCAATAAGGATCGTGAATATTTGATAAGAGTCGATGAAGTCAATATTCACTTGAATATAAATGGAAATCAAGATTTTTTTTTATTTTTTAGTGATAATGTTTTTCAGATTCCCACCAAAATCATCCATGGGTCACCTATAAAATGGGAGAAGTATATTGTACTTTTTAGCTGACTAACCCAAATGTACTATTCATAGAAGAGCGAGAAGCTCCAAGTTTCTAGGGAGATAAAGAAGTTTTCATATTTATCCTTTTTGAAGAAGTTTTGATGAAGAGAAGTGAAAGAGATGAGAAAATATCAAAACATTACTCAGCTGTCCATCATATCCAGTAATCATGGTATTCACATGTCTATCATAATTGGCTTATCGTCATATTTGGATGGTCATCAGATCTAGATAGATAATCTGATCTGGGATTTCTATATTTGAATTTCTAGACTGGGGAATAAGGAATTCTAAATTGTCTTTATCATATTCTGACAAAGTTATATCCATCAGACTAGGTGATCACATTGTCGCGTGCATCAAATTAGTTGTTTAGTTTTAACTAGAATTTTTGTAGTATAGCAGCAACCCTAGGCCATCTCTCGATAGAGACTTAGACAATTAATTATAAAATGTGGTCCTGATTATGAATTTAAAAAAGGAAAATGGGGGTTTTATAATACTTGGGTTTGATGATTAAATATGATAATTGAAAATGAAAGCAATAAAACAAAGTAGATGTAAACAAGATTAATTAAACGTGATCAACCTGGGGTACTCTCATGATGATCATCCTTAATAGATTTATGAGATAGAGTTATGATATTTTAGTCCCTAGTTTTTAACACTTATAAGCATAATTTTACTGAGTTTATACTAGGATCCCTCCTTGGGTTCAGTCGAAAACGTACAATGATTCACCAGACACCGCTGATGATTGGGTGATTTGTGTTCGACTTCATAACCGAAACTCACCAAGGAAACACATGAATAAATTGATTTACTATCCAAGTTTTCATTTTATTTCTTTGTGATACCATGACATAAATGTACATGGTCTTGATAGTGCTTATGTGCATTCAATTGACCAATATGAACCACACAAACACCGCAATTGAATGATGGAAGAAAAAGGGATGAACGGTGTGTAAAACATCACATGAAAGGGTACCCCCAAACATGATCATTTGAGTTTGAGTATAACATAACAGTATATAACTCAATTAAATAAAAATAGAGTATGAATAAAAACAACATACAAACCTGAAATTAAAAATACCATTCAAATATTACAACATTAAGCTCATGATTTACAACATGTTACTACCCGGGTGATCACAAGGTGTTTAGAAACCCATGGGAGGGGAGGAAGAATAATTTGTTGAAGTAAAACTTCCTATAGCCTCCATAACTTCCAATATTGTTGGGAGGAATCATTTGGGATTCCAAAAGGGCAGCACCTTTCCTCTGGTTCAAACTCCCAAATGGGGTGCCCAAGGTGCCAATTTATAGGAAAAGTGGGAAGTGGTTTTTGGCACCCTGATTTCACTAATCCTCTTGGTCCATAGTTTTTTCAAGTTATAATGTCTTAAATCACTTTGGATAAAACTAAATAGTTGTTTTATGACACCTTTTATACCTCTATGTCAAATTTGGCAGCCATATATGGAATATAATAATAGATATTTCCAAAATACAGAGGTAAAGTTTTGACCCCGTGAAGATCCACTTTATTGAATAGATCAGTTTGTATGGGCCTCTTAATAAACGATTTGAGCTTCGGTTACTCCATATGAAATGTAGATAATTAAATTTTGGACCATTCCACAACGTTTCAGCCCATTTGAATGCACGGTTTAGTAGCAGAATGCGTTTTATTCCACTGGTGTGCTTGGATCATGTGTGGATTGATCCATTTTTCTTGGACTTCATCATAGGTCCTCTAAATCACCTCCACCTATAATATAATTATCAAAACAAGCAACATTCCACTTTTTAATAGTATTAAAAAAAATAATTGAATCAAACATGGAGTGAAATTTGTTATTATACGTGTGATTTTCAATACAAAACCAGTTTAATACATTGTTATAAGGTTGAAATAAAATAGTGAATCGTGGTACGATCACTATGAAATCATATTTATAGAATCAGATTTGAAAACTTTGAGTGGGCTGATCAGAATGGGAAAATGGATTGATTTCTATATCAAATTCCTTGAATTTATTTACATCTTCTAGGTAAGAAATTGATGATTTTTTGTGAAACTAATACACTTGTGTAATTTTAAAAAATCATAGGTAACATGAGTTGTTACACAGACATTGTTTTACCCTATTTGTGCTAAGAGGGTTCACACACACTATTATATTGTTTTCCTAGTTATACATGAGTGAAAGGGTATACCCTACTCATTATATTCCACATAATAGGATTTTTTCTAAGGGATTGCGTTTTATTGGATCATTTCCAAACATTACCAAGTACATAGCTATTATTATTGAATAATGAAGCTTGTAAAAACTTGAATTCCTATGGATGTGTGTTTGAATTATTTTTAGTAGAGAAATTAATATTTAATAGGAGGATAACGATTTTTCAATTGAATAAAAACATAAAAAAGCATCACTGATTCACCCCTCCCACTTTTAGTGAAACAACTATCATGATTGGGCACTTTCAACTGGTATCAGAGCCAAGTTCCCTTCACTTATTCTTTGCTGATGGAGAATTTGAATTGTGTGAATTGTAAAATTATTCTTGTTTTTAATGGAAAGAATTATCATATCTAGAAAGATAAAATGTTACCTTATCTTATGTATATTAGATATGATGTTGTTGAAGATAAAATAGATGGGTTTCCCCTAATGATTTTAAATATCCTCTTAAATCTGTTGATAAGAAGAATTTGAAGAATGATAAAAGGGAAAAAAATTCTATATTATCATCATTTTCTGAATGTGAATTCCTAAGGGTGAAAGTTTTTTCCAAATCCAAAGGTATGTGGGATAAATTTAAAAACATATATGAAGGTAATAAAAAAGTGAAGAAGGAAAAACTTCAAATATGAAGATTGAATTATGAAGACTTTAAGATGGGTGAGTAATAATATGTTGGGGAATTCTTTACCTGGGTAAATTAAATTGTTAGTACTATCAAATGTATTGGTGAAAAGTTGGATGATTCTACAGTTGTTGAAAATATTTTGAGAATCATTCTGGACTAGTTTGATGAAAAAATTTCTTCATTGGAAGACAAATATCCTAAAACATCATCTCTTGATGACTTGAATATGACTCTCATCACTTATAAAATGATAAGGGATAAATCTATATAATAAAAAATTATAGAGAAATATCTTTTAATGCTACAAAGAATGAAAATTCAAAGTATATTATCATTAAAGATAAATTTTGGGATTATAATTCTAAAAATGAGGTATGTAAAAATCTTGATGAAATTTTATCCTCATTTTATAAAAATGTGAAATGAGGTATAGGTAAGTACAAAGGGAAAATTAAATTTAAATTATTTGAATGTGGAGCCATTAAAAACATTGTAGTTAATTGTACTCAAGGAATAAAATAATAGGATAGTGTTTAAGAAGAAATAAAAACAAGAAGTCCATGGAAGAAACAATAAGATAAAGGGAAATTTTAATCCATAGGGAAAGAAATAAAATTATTCAAATCCAAAAGAATAAGATTCATGTCTAAAGGTGATGAAGAAGAAGTCAGAAATGTTGAATCTAAAAAATCTATTGAATATGGTGTTGAAAATACATTTATTTCAATAGTGAATGATGAAGAGTTCAGAAGCAGTAGTTCTGAAGAAGAATAAACCCAAATTGAATATCATTAGGAAGAATAATTTAAGGAATGTATAAGTAAGTTTATAATTCTTGAAAATCAAAACAAAAAGTTGGAAGATAAATGTTCCTCAATAGGAAACCAAGAATGTTTTGCTGATGAGGGAGAAAGGCTGGTAAACGAAATTGATTATTTGAAGAAATCTATTGAGGAAGAAAAGAATTTAATGAGTATCTGGAAGTGAAGTTGAAGGCAAAAAAGAAGATATGGAACTTATACAAAAAAATATTTCAAAAGATGAACGGAGAAATAAAATTTTGAAAAACTATATATCTAAAGTTGGTGAATATTCATGAAAAGAGAAACCAAATATGGATCAACAAAATATATCTTCAAATGATGAGAAGAAAGATGAAATTGTTTATGAAAAGAAGAAATTTGGGAATGTTATGTATGTGGGAAAGACCAAAAAATTTGGGAATTCATAAGTCTTAAAGAACCCTAAATCAAAAAATGCTTCTAAACAATATGAATCTAGAAAAGTTTCAAATGATTCTAGTTCTAATAAAAATAAAATAAAAGGATGACTTTGATTTATAAAATAAAGGATGGTGGCTCAAAAAATAAAGAGAATAAGCTAACTAAGAAACATATTCAGAATTCTAGCCAGTATGGAAGTTTTAAAGGAAAATATATTTGTTATGGATATTTTTAGTATTGTGGTGGATTTTTAAATATGTAAAACATGTGTTGGTTTAACAAAAAACAATACTGTCATTCCATTGGTTATGAAAGACAAAGGAAGAGAGGGAGTCAGTTCCCTCAAAAGAATAAGTCTAAGAAGGTTGTTTTGAAGAAACCTGAGAAAGGTGGAGTAAGAATGGAAAATATGTTCCAACCTTTGGAAACCATATGTGAAATATGTGAACACACTAGACACCTTGAAAAATTATTTCTTGTTTTGTTACCGGCACATCAAAAGATTCATAATAATTATCAGAAGACAATGGTGAAGAAAGAGAAGGAAGAATAAAAATCTCTTGTTGTTGAAACCACATTGAAATCTCTAAAAGGAGAACGACCTTGGATTATTGATTTTGGGTGTTCTTATCATATGATAAGAGATTTTAAATTTTTGAAGAATGTGAAATATTTTAAATAAGGAACAATGAAATTTGTAAATTATGAATCCTTGAAAATCTAAGGCATTGGATCATCCATCATGGGGAAAGAAAATATGAAATATAAGAAAATTTTTTATGTTTATGGGTTGAAACAAAACATTATAAGTGCTTCACAATTTTTTTAGGGTAACAAAGTTAACTTCATAAAATATGGGGTTTTTTGTGTGGAAAGCGACAAAGAATAAAATATTATTACAAGAGGCCAATGTACAAAAGGAAATTTGTTTCAGATTGGTGTAATACAAATCTCTTGTTATATTAGCATGGTGGAAGAGAATCAATTGTGGAATAAAAGACTCAGAAACATGTGTCAAAGAAAATGATAAAATTGACAAAGTGAGACAGTGTTCGAGACATTCTTGATTTACCAATAAGAAGAGATTAGTGTTTCACTATTTGTTAGAATGTAAAGATTACATATTCTATGCATAAGAAGGTTTATATCTATTCAAGACAACCCCTAGAGAGGATTCATTATGATATTTGTGGGCCAATGAGTGAAAAATAAAAAATGAATATAGGTACTTCATAAACTTCATTGATTATTTTAATCACATTAATTGTGTTATGTATATGAAACATAAGACATATTCTTTACAAATGTTTAAAAGTTTTAGAGGGAAAGATGACACAGAATGTGAGTATTCAGTAAAGAAGTTGAGAACAAATAATGATGGTTGATACATAAGCAAAGAATTAAAATTTTATATTGAGAAGCATGAAATTATTCACGAGTACAGTTCCCCATACACTCCTTAACAAAATGGGGTTGTTCAAAGAAACAATATAAGTTTAGTTGAAATGGTAAGAACCATGTTACGTGAACATGGTCTTTCTCATTACTTTTAGAGGCAATCCATATGTGCTGTTGTTTATATTCAAAACCAATGTTTCTATATACCTAATTTAAATATGAATCACTATCAATTGTTTTGTGAAAAATATCTATGTTTTAAGCACTTAAGATTTTTTGAGAGTCCATTTATTATAAAAAAGAAATGTGTAAATTTTGGAAGGTTTGAGAAGAAATGTGAAGATGGAATCTTTCTTGGTTATGCTCAAGAAGGAAGAGGATATAAATGTTTCAAAAAATAAATGGGAAGAATTTTTGATTTTGTTGATGTGAAAGTTATTTAATGATCATAGGAAGAAAAACATACTCAGGCAGGCAAAGAAGTTGAGCAAGTTGAAGAAATTTTTTTTGATAAGGATATCGACAATTGTAATCCTACTCAAGAAGAAGTGTAACACACCGATAGTTTGTTTAATAATAAAATTAAGTGTTTTAATTAATAATAATACCGATAAATAATTATAATTTATATATTTCAAATTAATATATATTCTAAAAAAACTAATACTATTTTACAGTATTATTTTTGTGTAAGAGAATATGTTAATATGAATATATATATTTGGTTATTTTTAAAAAAATTAATTTTTATCAATAAATTATTTAATTAAATATAATATATATATCGAATATTATAATTACATTGATAAATAATAAATTATGTTACAAATATATTCACTATTAATATGACACCCTAAGATTTTATGGTATATTTCTTTATAAATAATTTCAATTCATTAGATAGATTATATACACAATATACAAATTTTTTTTATAGTTATAACCTAGCCATGAAACATAATTTTTACACTTTTGTGATTTGAATTTTGAAAAAACAGACATATACCATTATGATTAGTAAGTTTTTTAGAGTCTAAGAGGATCAACTTAATTTTTTGGTGAATAATAACTTGAACCTTATGAATAGTAAAGTGCCCTTATGAATAGTAATATTACCCTTATGAATAGTAACATGATCTTTATGAATATTAACCCCACCCATGAAAGTATAAATAAAATTTAGGCACCTTATAAATGAGAGTGAATGTTTTACAAATAAATAATTAAGTGTTGGTATTTTTGTGAGTAATAAATATTTATTTATGATTTTAAATTAATAAATTTATTTAAAATAAAATTTATTTTCATAAAATGTATTCTTAAATAAATATATTTTTTTCACTATGATTTTAGGATAATTTTATGTGACCTTAGTCAATTTTTGAAAGTATTATAAAATCAGTTTTAAAATTAAAAACTATATTTTTCAAGTAAATAATGATATTAATTAAAAAATAAATTTCAAATATTTATAAATTTATTTTGGTAAAATGGAGTATATTTTTGAATTATTAATGTCGAAAAAATTTTAGGGTGAATTTTTTGTATTTTTTTGAAATACTTGATTTTTTTGTGAATAGTGAAATTTGATAATTTACGAAATATGATAAATAAATGAGTTTCTGCATCATGATTGAGTCACGGATGATGTAAATGGCCATTGGTTAGAAAAAAAATGCACTTATTACTATTTTTAGTCACAATAATCAATAATATTTAGAGTCTTGATCCAAAATAATAAAATAATGATTAAAATAATGGAAAACCCTCCTCTCCTCCATTATAAAACCACCCCTCCCTCCCTCTTCTCTTCACTCTTATAAGGCTTGATGCTTCTCAAATGTCTTCCCAAATACTTTTCCCTAGTCCCTCACCACCTCCAAGATCCCTTTTTCTCACCAAAACTTCAAAACCCCTTCTATTAAGGAGGTTTTCAAGGAGGATATTTCAAGAGGTAAACCCTCTCCCTTTTTATTTTAATTCCATTTTCAATTTGTTTTATATTATTAAATTATACTCAACTCATATTTAAAAATGATCATGATAAAAAAATTATAATCTATATACTGGAATTATATCATGTTAATGGAGGAGAAATCATCAATATCCTTACTCTCTCTCTCTCTTTTATTTACAAAACGAGATCATCGTTCGGGAGGTGCCAATTTAAAACCTTCGTTCTTAATTCTATCCTTAAAGTCTATTCATGCAACCATTTTTATGGTTGAAACAGATTATAAATTATTTAATATATCTTATTTAATTATTCTTGAATCATAATTTTTACATAATACTAAATAATATAACATAAATAGTTCATTATGATCGAAAAACCACCGTAAAAATCTAAACGATTAACACTAAATGATTTATCTAATGATTCATCATAATACCTTGTAACCAAATGATATATATAAAAAATTAAAATTAATTATATTCATTAATAATATATAAATTCAATCTTGAATAATTATATCCTTTACACATGAACTTCCATACTTATAATCAAGGGAAACAATCATGAATATCAAGAAATGAATGCTCTGAAATGACTAAATTCAATATTATAACTTATCAAAAATCCATAAATGAACATAATAAAATTATTATAAATTATATATATTTCTAATAGGTTCTGAATTAAATTATTAATGGTTATAATTTCATATTATAGGACCTTAAGGTCAAGGGAAGAACACATTTTGACATAAGGTAAGGGTTTTCTCATATCACTTCCATTTTTGTGAGATATTCCATATTCATCACTATTTTTATGTATGGTGTATGTATACTACCCATCGATGTATCATATCATGAATTTATTTATTTTCATGGAATTAAATGTATAATTTTAGGATTATTAATTTTTGGGCATATGATTCGATTGATTACAAAGTGGTAAGGGGTTCCACCCAAACCATCATTTTTTCCATCAGGTTATTCCTTCACTATCCTTACCCAAATGTAATGACTATTTATTTTTTGTGTACATATTCTATATTATTTTTTATGTTCCAAAATCATATATTCATATCATTTCATATTTCATTTATGGGGATTATATGTATTAAAATAGTTCACTTCTTAATTCTTTCCGATAAACAGGCCCGATTCAAGGGAACTTCTCAGATTTATACTCATTTTCATGTTCAATATTTAATATATTTTAAGACATCATTATATTTATAAAATAAAAAGTTTTATCAGGAAAAAACTATCATGTTTTATTTATGGGTTTATGAAAAAAACATTCCATTCTTCTTTAAAATATCTTTAATATTTTCCTTAAACCACACTAAAATGATTTATTTCTAAAGCTTTATTAAAAACTATTTTTACATGATTTCACTTCAATGGGAAAAAATTTATGCCTCAAATATAATTTCAATGTTTTCCCTTTTCTTTTCTGGGATAAAAATGTTTACAATCTTATTTTATGAAAAATAAAAATGGTTTTTGAAATAACTTTTCTTTCCAAAATAAAAGGGTTTTTCTTATCTCACTTTTAATTCTATAAGATTTAGAACTTGTTCACCACTTATTCATTGAATGTTGTGTATCTAATTACATTTTATATATAAAATCATGAGTCTTATTATTCTTATGATATCATATGGAATTAATAATTAAATTTTTCAAAGTGGTATGAGAAACTTTGTAATTTTTAACGATCATTTTCCTTAATAGTTTATCAATGATTTAATTAGAGTATTTTCATATATGATTATGATTAAAATATTTCAAAGTGGTATGGGGAAATTTGATATAAAATATCATTTATTATATATATGAGGAATGTATCATACTTAGTATGTAATAAATGAGGCCCACTATCGCCCCTTGAAATATCGGTAGGTCTCAAGAGACAAAACAGAATTGGGTTTTGACTAAGGTCTTACCCTATTATTTTCATATGTCTTAGATGAGGCCTTAAAGACATGTTTATGATGTCCGACATATGCGTTACCTCATTATGATTTTAGTAATAGATAAATCATGTAATTATTTGAATAGTATAATATCTATGAAAAGTTTCATGTGATTATTTATATGGAATTATTCATTAAGTTTTTATTCATGACATATTATGCTCAAGATTATGTTTTAGTGGCATGATTTATTGAATTTTAATTATTTTTATGATATCCTCTAATATTTCACTTATCCTTACTGAGAATATAATCTAACCCCTTTCTCATGTTTCCTTTCCCAAAGTTATGAAGGAGAAAACTTTGAATAAATTTTCAAGGATGTAGTTTATTTCATATTGTATCATGTTTTATTTTCTTTTTCCAATGTATTATAGGTATCATGACTGTAATATAGTCTTCCAGGACTGATAAACTAATCATTCCTTTGGGATTTGATTCTTAGTAATCATTTTAATGTATTAAAATAATGCACAGGCTCTGGGATTTTGGGGTTGGCGAGTTATAAGAAGAATCAGACTGAGATATTTCCAATGATGAGGAAGATACTCAAAAATTTCATCCTAGGCTAAGGAAGAAAGTGAAATCTCAGAATATAATTGGTGATAAACATTAAAAGGTTCAAATAAGAATAAAAAAAATTCTATTACAAATACTTATTTTTATTCAAAAGTGGAGTTGAATGATTGAAAAAAAGATTTTGAGTATTCAGAATGGGTTCAGACCATGAATGAAGAGTTTGATCAAATTGAAAAGAACGATACATGGGAAATTTGACCCAATCTAAAAAACAAAAAACATTATTGCCACAAGGTGGGTTTCCAGAATAAGAATAATAGAGAAGGTTAAGAGATAAGAAATAAAGAAATATTGGTATGAAAAGGGTATTCACAAATTGAAGGTATTAATTTTGATGAGACCTTTTCTCTGATGGAAATATTAGAAACAATCATAATTTTTCTTGCTATTGCTTCACAAAAATGTTACAATATATTTCAAATGGATGTAAAATCCATATTCCTAAATAGTGATCTTGAAGATAAATTTTTTATTGAACAACCTTTTGGATTTGTTTTAGGAAAAAATGAAACCTATATATGTAGATTGACAAAGGACATGTATGGGATAAAAAAATCTCTGAGGGAATGGTATTCCAAATTGGATTTTTTCTTAAAGAAGATGAGGTTCAAGAAAGGAAGATTTGATAGAAATATTTATATCAGAGAAAGTAAAGAGTATTCCCTCATTATAATTGTTTATGTTGATGAAATTATCTTTTCTTAGAATGATGAAATAAGTTATGAATGATTTGATAAAGAGTTGAAAAAGGTATTCAAAATGTTCATGATGGGGGAAATAAAATACTTTCTTTGGTTACAAATTTTTTATAAGTAGAAATAAATTTTTCTTTCTCAAGAAAAGTATTTAAATGAACTTCTCAAGTGGTTCAACATAGAAAACTCAAAACTGGTTTTCACACCGATTGCAATGTGAACCAAGATGAGTAAAGATAGAGAAAGAAATTAAGTGGATTAGGAAGCTGATTGGAAGTTTTTTATATTTGACTACCTCAAGACCCGACATTGTTTATGAAATTAACTTATGTGAAAGATTTTAGAGTTCTCTAAAATAATCACATTTACTTGATGGAAAAAATATCCTCAGATACATAAAAGGAACAATAGAATTTTGAATTAGGTATAGAAACTCAGATTGTATTGAATTGTTTGGGTATTCAGATGCTGATTGGGTAGGAAATACTGATGATAGAGGATCCACATCTGGTGGAGTATTCTTTCTAGGAACGAATTGTGTTAGTTAGAATTCAAAGAAATATAATTCAGTAACTCTCATTATGACTAAATCTAAGTATATTGCTAGCACTCAAGCCACTACTCAACTTATGTGGATGAAAACTCAATTAGAAGATTTTATTATTGAAGTGAAGTTACCATTAATCTTGGGTTATGATTATCAAAGTACAACTAATCTCACAAGAAATATGGTTCAACCTTATTTTTCAAAACATATTGATATAAAATATCATTTCATCAAAGGGAATGTGGAGAAAAATGAATTTAAGTTGCAATATGTTCCAACATCTGAACAAGTTGCTGACATTTTTACAAAACCTTTACTAAAGGAATTATTTTCTAAATTTAGGTTGAACATGGGTGTATAACCTATTTCTCATCAAGGTTGAGGTATATGTTTCTTTCCCATCTCTCATTATACCTTTGGATTGTATTTTCAAGGGAGAGAATAATTGTATAGTTTCATAAATAGATCCTTTTGTATGCATTGAAAAGTGGGAGTTATGGGTAATATTCGAATTTAACATTTTATTTTGAGTGAACTATTATAACTATTTATTGAAGTGTTTCTATGAAATAATTTTTTTGTATTCCAAGAATATTGAAGAAGAGCTGAAGAAGGTTTTCATAATCACTAATTTTGAATGACATGGTTTTGCTGTCAATGATTTTTTTCCTACAATGGGTTAGCTCATGTATGCTTAGAATTATTGATAAGTGATCCATTTCTTGAGGATAAAAAGTTCAGTGACTTATGAATTTTTTTTAAAAAAAATATAAAGGGGGATATTTTTGGGACAAAGCTGATAATGGCAGTGATTATTTTCAAGTGTTGTCTTTTGTTTTCAATGAAGTTTAAGTAGAATGGAAATTCACCTCACTTTGTATTTGGGGAAATTCATTCTGGACATTGTATTTGGAGAATCAGACTTAAAATGTTTGAAAAGGTCCATCGTATTCAAGTGATGCAGGAAGAATCGGATCATCAGATTCATTTTTAATATAGAGTGAGAAATTAATAGTATTAAGGAAGAATCTTGTTGGAAGTAAATGGCCATCAGATTCACTCTTAATCCTGTTGATGAAGAATCCAAGTCTGAATGACCAGAGTCTTGATAACTATGATAGATGAAATGTGTTGATGCTTTTCTGATCTTGGAGTTCTCATAAATCATAAGAAAGTTGTGAAACTTATGATTCAAGATTGATGGAAGAAATAATAATTGAAATAGATACTCCTGATAATATTCATATTGATTGGATATGGATGGAAAGAAATAAGGGTGCTTGAGATTATATTCAGATTGATCAGATCTGGATGGAAAGAAAGAATGGTGCTAGAGATCGTATTAATCCTAGTTGTATTCATGTAAATTGTATTCTAAATAATTAGATTCAAGTTAAGAATGAAATATGAGTGTTGATGAAATAAAGGGAAGTTACAATAATTTACTTAGAAAATATGACGATGCTAAATCTGATCCTCAATATGTAAAAATTCATGAAATATGTCATGATATAAGATGGATATTGTGAAAGAATGATGTTGATGAGAAATGAGAAAAAAGTTGACAAGTGGTATCGTATTCATAAGAAAACAAAGCTGCTTATTAGACCTGAGATGGAATCATATTCAAAAGAGGAATTGAATAATACCAATGAATGAAATAAAGATCAAAGAATGTGATAAAAAATGTAGTCAACCATTTAAAAGAGGTTGAGTTACTTTATTTATCGATCAAGTGGGTCAAGAGAAAGAAGATGTGTATTATAAGAGGATCAAGAAAAGAGATAAAAAAGAGACGAATATGCTGTCAATGGGGAGCTTAAATTTCAAAATATTTTTTCTTTCAATTGGTATAGAGTATCGTATTCATCAATCTAAATAGAGAAAAAATCATATTCTGAAATTGGATTCAAACTAGCGATTGAAAGGAATGTCAAGGGAAGAGATGATGTTGACAGAATATTCAAGTAGGGTTGAGAATATTTGAGAAGAGTTGACGAAGTCAAGATTCACCCAAAAATTTAGGGATATTTAAATTTTGGTGAATTTATTTGAGTGATAATGTTTTTAGGATTTCCACTAGAACCATCCATGGGTCACATTTAAAAGGGGAGAAGTAAATTATACTTTTTAGAATATTGACATGGATGAACTATTCATAGAAGAGAGTGAATCTATGAATTTCTAGGGACAGAAATAAGTTTTCATATCGAGCCTTTGTTGATGAAGTTTTGATAAAGATAAGTGAAATAGAAGAGACAAGATCTTAACATTACTTTTATTTCTATTGTATCTAGTAATCATCATATTTAGTTGTCTATCATATTCGACTTATCATCGTATTCATATGGGCATCTGATCTAGCTAGATAATTAGATCTGGTATTTCCATATTGGGTTTTTAGATTGAGGAAAAAGGAATTATGAATTTTCTTGATCATATTCTGACAAAGTTATATCCACTAGAGTAGGAAATCAGATTTGAAGAATCAAATTTGAAAAATCAAAGTGCGACGATAAAACTGGGAAATTGGATTGATTTATATATCCAAGTCCTATATGTTCTTACAATTTTTTGGGTAAGAAATTGAAGTTTTTTTGTGAAAAGAATACATTTATGTAATTTTAAATAAGCACAAGTAATGTGAGTTGTTTCACAAACATTATTTTACCCTATTTGTGATAAGAGAATGTACACAAAATATTTGATTATTTTCATAGTGCTACATGAGTGAAATTTTATACCCTACTCATTTTATTCCACATAAAAGGGTTTTTTCTAGTGGATTGTGTGGTATTGGATCATTTCCAAACCATACCAAGGACGTAACTATTTTTATTGAATAGTGAACCACATAAATACTTGTAATCCCATGGATGTGTGTTTGAATTGTTTTCCGCAAGGATATAAATCTTTAATAGTAGGTGAAGGTTGTTTTCATTGAATAAAAACATAAAATAAAAAAGTACCCCTGATTCACCCTCCCCCTCTCAATGATACAACTATCATGATTGGGAACTTTCAGTTTTAGTCTCTATTAATCTAAGATGTTAGGTATAGTTACAAAATAATTATCATGTTATAGATAAATAAACATTTATAAATAGAGGTAAACTACAAAAATTTTAGATTTAGTTCAATAAGGCCATGTGAACTATTCTAAAGTTAGAAGAAAATTCATATAACTCATGAAATCACTATATTTGTTTTAAATTATCAGGGAAGTAAATGGGTGGACTTAATAAAGATAAAGGAATATTTGAGATGTATTATCAAAGAACATATTATCAATGTAATCATTGGTCATACATGAGGATTAAAATTATTCCAAAAAATATATTTCCTTATATATATATATATATATCAATATATTGATTTTAGTAAATGGAAGATTAACGATGAGCCTTATATATATTTCAAATCTTCCATAATTTCATCCAAGTAATGTTTTGGTAAATATAAGTGCAATAACTACCCATATGGAACTTATGTTTACTAATGGATATTATATCAATTATGATAAAATAAGAATCTATCAGGACAAAAACCTAAGTGTTTATTGAATTTTTTTATTAAAATATGGTTTTATCTACAAACAAAAATCAAAACACTTAGTTCATCTCAATTGATAATCATATATCCACTAAGGATATTGATGTTTAGTCAAGGATGGCTATGTTTCCATAGAGAGAACCTTTGTATTTATGGATAATGGAAGAAGACTTAACTTATATGTGTTAAGGATCTAGATACACATGAGTTAAAATAATAATGTTGGGATCCACTAAGTTCAATGGGAGGAGTTATTCTGAAGGCACATACTGTAAGGATTTCATAACCAAAGAGGTGGTTAATGTTCACTATGGTGGATGATACATATATTATTCCTTTTAGGAAGTAGTAAATGGAAAAATTATAAGGTTTAAAAGTATATATTAATTCATGTAATGGATTCCATGTATCTAGATTAGGTGAATCCACATTTTGAATGTTTTTAATAGTTGATACTTTGGGTGAGTATTAAATAGAAACTTAATACGGATGGTACAAGACAATACTAATAAAACATGATTGATCATTAAAAGGTTTAGTCTATAATGAGTCATATACACCAATATTCATTTATAAGATCCTTTTTAATTATAATTGTCAAATCATACATCTATGATCATTATATCAGGATATTGATTGTCAAAACCACATCATTTGGAGGAACCCTTATGAAATATGTCAATATGATGTGACCAAAAGGAGACCCTATAATATAAGTTTGTAAAGAATAACTAGAAATGGTTAGTAAACTTAATAAATGTTAATAAGATATAAAAATTAAATAAATTCTTTTATGGATAAATCATTCACAGTTATCATAGAATATTCATTTGAAAATTGAAGAGTGTGATATGTATCTAATAGTTTAGTATATGTGATATAAGTTTTCAAGATAGATTTATTGATAACATATGAAAAAATAAATTTTATTTCTTCCAGTTTGTTAAGACTGAGGAATGAATTTCTATAATAATAATGAAATGTAGCATCCATATTATAGGGAATAAGATCTACAAAAATATATCACTTCGTTTAACAATAACACCTTCATTTCAATGCTAATTACGATTGCATATCTAAACATAATATACTACTAAATGTATACATATACTCATGACATTAGTGTTACCACTTGGTTATAAAGATTAAATAGGTGTTTCATCACACTATAAAAATCACATTTACTATGGATAATATAGAAAGGCCAGCTTCCCCTTCATGCTCAGCTGAAAAAAATTCAGTTGCAGCTAGATTATGGTTTTCATATTTTTTTGAATGACAATGAATGTATAAAGCACTTTTTCATCATATATGGGTTTGTATTTAAACTATGGAAATATATACAGTTTCTCTTTGGAATTGAGATATGCCAATAAAACTAGGTGTTGGACCAACTAAAGACCAACACCTAGATGAAACATAGTGAGAAGGTGCATAACCTCATTTATGGAGTACTATCCATAGTTTCACATGGAAGTCTAGAAATGATGCTACATTTGAGAATCTAACCATCTCTTTGAACATCAACATTACTTCCATACACAATGATGTTCATGCAACCTCCAATATTAAAACATGTTCAATGTTAAACGATTCCTATGATTTAATTATAATATGAATTCTTGGTGTGAATAGAAAGTTTAAAAAACCACATGTGCTGAAATATATTTGATGGACCCCCAAACCTATTATAGATAAAGGTCAATGTTGAGTCATTTTATTAAGTTATCCTAACCCACCAGGATAAGGAAGTGTTTTTCTCACCCATCCGGGCTTTGTGAAGGGGTTATTTTACCATTTCATTGGAAATTGATGTTCTTATGAGGTGGAAATATGGTTAATGTTAAAGGAAATATAATTTTTTTCCTATATGGATGCTAACTCTTATGGATCGAATCAGACTCAACAGTGGATGTGGCTTCTTTGAAGAATATGTCAAGAAGTGTTGTATGGAAAATTATACCTTCTCAGATTAAATTATAAAATATCTATTAAGACCTTATTTTGAATTAAACACATGCATATAGGGAAGAAAATAAGTTGGAAGAGAATTTTTTGAAAAGGGAGATTGTGTAAATGAGATAAATGCGGTCTTTTGTGATCCCACAATTTTGGGAACAACTTGTGGAATCAAATATGAAAGATAAAACCCAAAACCTTATTTGTAAAAATTCTTTGAAATAATATGATTTTAAGTTTTATTATATATTTAGAGGACCATTCATTCTTGGTCATGAATTATTTTTGATATATATTAACAAAGTATTGAAAAATAAAAGTTTATGTAATTCCAGACCAAATTTTTGTTTTAATATAATCCTTAAAGAAGAATATGTATGGGAATATAAAGGGATTTTTAAGATTTAATGAATTTCACAAGATGAAGTGATAAGAATTTATATCATATGTCATGATATGTATTGAAATTTGATATTTATGATGCATGATTTATAGTATGTTAATTTCAAATAGATACAATATAACTACACTGACTAGTAGTCAGGACTATCTGATAGTACTTGACATTGTAGAATTGGATGACTTCTTAGTGTTCGAAGAAATGGGATTATTAGTGATCAAGTGAATTGAACCCTTGTCTTAATTTATATCAATTTAATATAGTATCACAGTAAGGATAAAGTAATATGAAATAAAATATTATAACATCCAATGGTTTCTATGTGAACAATATCTGAGTATGTTATGAATTCTGATGTAACTTATGAAGAATTTTAGTAAACACCAATTACTATTTTCTTGTTATAGAAAAATCATGTGTTTTATCATTATTATGATATGATTTGACTATGAACATAATAAAAAATTCATAATTATGATAATGGAACAGGAGTTGGATACTCTATAATATCACTACATGAAGGATTTTCTCAAGGTGGTGATGTTGGAGTACACAAAGTTTCCACACTGTCATGTGGATATACCAACCATGGACATAGATATATGGTAGTACTAGTATCTATATCTATACTTATTAGAATCATCTTTTAAATGTGTGAAATAACTTATCATTAGTAGTTGAATGTAGGGAAAGTGGGAGTCTGTTGGAGTTAGTTTCCTAGAACCAATAAATCTTTACTTTAGATTTCTGGTAAATTCATGGATTTTAACATCAATATATTATCATAAGTTAATAATTATTCTATGTAATATTAATGTGATAATGTTATAGAATATCTATCACAGTTAAAGGTTCATATTTGGATCTCTACTATGATTATAACCTTGATATGTAATGATGATATTCTTAAACTTAGTTCTATGGTTGGATAACATTCTATTGGGGGACACACAGTATGTTGATTGTCAGATGTGGGTACTCGTATGTCATTGAGACTTTATCCTATAAAGTGCACTTTATAATCTTCAGGATGGGAGATTATGTGAATAGACTTATTAGTATGCATTAAACATGTTTATGTGTTATCAGATATTCCTATATATAAGTGTGTGTAATGGTTCTTAGACATGAAGATTATTATTAATTCTTGTCTTGGATCATGAAATTATATGTATTTCTATAAATCAAGATGAGAAAGTTCATAGAGAAGTTCGGTATGTTGGGTATGACATGAATGATATACAAATAATGATTAAGTCAAGGAAGTATTTGTCCCTTTCCTCTTCATGGAAGTTAATATCTCAACCCTTTGATTGAAATGGAACTGTGACATTAAATTTCATTTCCATGGTGTAATGATGAGTTTATTTGAAATAGTCAATGAAATATATATCAAGAGTATTGGTTGATGACATGGGTATGCAACATGTTTGATGAGATATCATGACAAATTGATTATATTACACAGTGATATTTCATATGAGGTTATTGTCATTATGACATACCTTCTTCCACTATGGGTTCCTTGACCTATTTCTAGATAGTAATCGAGTACTTTAGGAAATCCCACCTAATGCCACTAATGAAAAACCATAAAGGGTCACACAAAAAGTGTTTATATTGATCTCAGTTAAATATTATTTATAACTATTGGAAGAAATATTAGTCTTCATACAAATAAGTAATATTTTTTATGATTAATTGATTATAAATATTAAATAAATACTTATTCTCAAGGTAATTATTTAATTATATGAATTTATAATATTTATTTATCTCTAATAATTTTTAATGTAATAAATATTTATTTGATTATTTGAATATTAAAATGAAAATTTATTCACCTAGTTATAAATATATTACTTATTTATTTATTAAATATATATATTTAAATTTTTTTATTTGCAAGGTGATAAATAATTATTTATTAATAAATTATTTATTTATTTATGTGAATCGTGAAATAAATATTTTACTCACTATACCATGAATATAATATTTATTTATAATATATAAATAAATATTTTTGGAATTAAATATATGTAAGGGAGGGTGAGTAGAAAAAGTTATTGGTTTGATGATAAATATTTATTTACTACACTATAAATAATATTTCCCATTGTGTGGGTTAGGACACTATAGAATAAAATAATAATAATAATATTTTACCTGATATTGAGTTCCTTTTGGGTTTAAAATATTATAAGTGTAATTTTTTAATTTAATTAATATGAATACCTAACCCTAGGTATATAAATGGAATGTTTTTAGAACTTCGAGATGTTGGTCATTATTCAAAAAATTCTCTTAGGAAAGTTTCTCTAAACTAAGAATGAATATTGGGTTTTCTTTTATCTACTCTAATTTTTATTTTATTCATTGAAGGAAAATGGGGAACAAGGTCAGGTGGGAATAAAGTAGTGAAATAAGTGGAAATCGACCTTAATAATTTCATAAAAATAATAGAAAGACAGACAAGGATAGAAGAAATATTGCATTCACCAACAAAAAACCCAAAAAATTGAGAAATTAGTTTCTTGATTCCCCTCATTCTAGGTATGGAAAAGAGCAGTATGATCTTTGATAATATATTTAAACCTATATATATGCTAATCAATGGACCGAGGAACAACCATGCATCCACGTAGAGAGTTTAAGATGACTATAGATTCCATTTCTATTTATTCCAAGTCAATTTTCTTCTCAATACAGAATTCCATCCCACTACGTATAACACAAGCCTCTGAGATAGAAGCGTACCCTATCCATAAATTACATTCAATCCATGGATAATGGGACCCTAAGGGTTATGGATTATACCACCACCTCTCATAAGGTCTGGGGATAAGGACCCGTCTACATTCAGCTTAAAGACAGATGCGAGAGGAGCTCATCACACCTAGTGACCTTGTGAAGATACTTTCTATCTAGGTGGGGGTGTACCATGATGAGATAGAATTTTCTTGAGGGATTGGGAGTTCTACGAATGATAGATAAGGGACACTAATTCAGCCACTAGACACCTAACTCTGATGTCCAAGAGGCGATTCGACCAGTCGACCCCCTCATGATGGGCATTAAGAGATTTTATCATCCTCCCCCCCCCTATCAAGCTAGAGAGATCAAGGGATGATCCTTCTTGACTGAAGGGATCATTTTTTGTGATCAAGGAAGTGATATAAGATTACTTTTATTTCCATTTTATAACTTGGAGTACCATATAAAATGGTCTAATATTAATGTAGAACATGCAAATAGATACTATAGGGGATATAATTTTTATCCTCATTATCTAAAAAATAATATAGCTGAACATCCTTTGAACGATCAATACCCACATCAAAGAAAGAATTCAAGACTGAGGTATTTCTTCATGCTATAAAATTAATTATAAATTAATAAAAATAAGATCCTCTCTTTGGGTTCTAGAATATTTTTTTAAAATTCCTCACAAACTTTTATATTGGTCATGTTGTTCATAATCATGTACATTGAAAATAATCCATTGAACCCAAAAAATATGAGTTGGTCATAAGCATAATAAGAGTTTCCACTGCATCTAGAACCATCAAGAAATTGGTGAATTATCCTACATACATAGTATGAAGATCTAAAATTATTGATCTAAGATGTTACTTTGACTAAGTAAAAACATATATATTTGTAAAGTACTAAAGTTATTATTTATGAAGAACTCTAAGAAGGGGGAATTTTTGGTGTTACATGGATTTTTGAAAAGATTAAAATTTTTTATGATGAGTTAGAATGGATAGAGATAATTCCTTATAAATCCACTATAATATATATCATGTATGTCATGTTATGTAATCTACTTGATGTCACATATACATTAAGAATAACAAGTCATACAAATCCAAATATTATGAGAGGCACTGAATTATATTCAAGAATATACATATGTTTATAAAAATAAGTAAGGATATTTTCTTGGTATTTTATTTGAATATGATATTATAGTAAGGGGTTACAATGATTCCAAATTATAATAAAAAAATGACGACATGAGGTTCCAATATAATTATTTTTCACCAAAATTCTAGAGTATCCATTTAAAATATTTTTAAACAAACCATTTTAGGAGACTCAATAATAGAATTAGATTATATCACTATATTAGATAATATCAAGGAAGATATTTATATCAATAATTTAATTTCTAAACTTGAGGTGATTCCTATCATTAAGGGAGGAGTTAATCGTTACTTTTACAACAATTGAGCAATTTATTTGGGAAAGGAACTGTAACCTCACAAAATGTCTGAACATGCCTTTTAAAAATACTATCTGATCAGTTATATTGTTAAGAGAGGTAATGTAAAGAACTTTTAGGTGGATAAATGTAAAAATGTAATGGATCATTTAGAAAAACCATTATTTTAGTAAAAAAATGAGTGTCATTTCAAATCTCATGGAATTACATGAGAAAATATGCATATTGGTTGTAAAATGTATTATAGTTTTATAATAATGGTGATATCCATTTAGATTAAATTCACATGGGATTCATTTATATTACATAAATAGTGGATTTATAATAACTAATCAATGTATGAATTAGAGTAGTCTATAATTTATGATCATCACAATGTATTATGTGTTGAGTTAAATATTTCTGTATGAATTTTCTATTTATTTTTTTAGAAATAAAAAAATCTTTCTAAAATAACTTGATTAATAACTCTTTATGTCCAAAGTATTTTAGATTTTTTTTGTAGAAATCATATACTTTTACCATACTTTGAAATAGTTCTAAATTATTTGAAGACTTAAACTAACTTTATTCATTAATATTATCGTATTAAGTATTAAACCGATAATAATCAGATCCACCTTTATCAAATCAGATTTTAGATTTTTTTTCTTAATTTCATAATGAAAATATTCTTTACAATCAGACTTCATATCATAACTGATAAAAATAAAATTCATACTAATAAAATTTATCATAATAAAATTATATAATAAATTCCATTAGATTGACTAAAGATTAAATTTTGAATATGAAAAAAATATTTTCTATTATATTGGAATATGTTTTACACGGTGATGGTATATTATAAAATGATATTGAATATTTTGTTATGATATAGTCATTGATGTACCAGCTGTCCAATTCTTTGCAAAGAAATCAGAGAAAATATGAATGTTAGAGAAAATATTACCATTGGAAGGATTTCTTATAAATACCTGGTCATTTTAAGAGTTTGAATTAGATGATTACTTTCTCGATATCAACATTTATAAAGCCTACAAAGTGTGAATATCTTGTTCTTAGTCTCTTGTATTTATTTATAGATATTCATTCTTAAGGAAACCTAGTCAGGTTATCTCCTTAATAAATAGTTTTGTAATTTCTTTATGCATTCTAATTGTGTGAATATGATCAAGGGATTCCATGGTCAGTAAGACCGAGATACCGATCACCATATTGATCGAGGGACTGTAGTGATAGCAAGAAAAAATACAATCCATAATATCAATGGCTACTGAGGATAGGGATACAGAGAAGATGATCATCGTATTGAGGGATTGAGGGGATAATGAGATAGACCGATATTTATATTTATGGATTACCTTGGTAAGGGAATGACTTTCTTTCCTATAAGTATAAAACAAGGGACCTTTATACTAGGTTATTGGATACCATACTCTTTGGGTTAAAAGAATTTTAATTTTATTTTTACATATTTTATTACATGTTTTTTATTTCCCCTTCATATAATAGAAAGTGATACTTTTGTATTAATCTTTCTATTTTGTATTTTTTTATCGTAATTGATCTGATTAAGATAAAACTATTTTACTCTATATTACTCGGTGAATACAATATTATTATGATATATCATAATAATCATGATTATGATATTATTTTTTATACTCTAATTAAATAATTTTTATTTGTGAATATGATTAAACTCTAATTATGTGACCACTGCTTTCGGATTATGATTCTATACACTGTTAGGGTAGAATAAATTTCTCATTATGACTGGTGAAATTACATATCCGAATGTACTTTATTATGATATTTTATAATTGGATCCAAGGGCCAATTTCAATTATCATTTAAATACTTAAGAGGTTTTGTGAATACAATTTGTTTAACCTTGTTAAACAAAGTCTATTTTAAGGTTAAAAATGAATTATTTTAAACCTAAAATTCACCCCTATTGTATTTAGTCCATATATAATACATTCTTTTGATCCTAATTAGTAAACTTCATATATACTGATAATTTTTTTTATTAGAGAAGGTTTCCACTGCTCAAATACTTGATACCTTTTCTTTTTTACTACTACATGTTTTTTAGACTTTGTTATAAAAATTTTGTTTATAAATACTTGTTACACTAATGTGTATCATGGAGAATAATTTTTTTTTATCTATTTTAAAATATGGAGGGATTAAATTTTGGATACATTGATAATATCAATCCTAATAGACACCAACCATTAACAATAATGACTATGAATTTTGGAGGGATATAATGAAGAATTTTTTAATCAATAATGGAGTTTATAATTTTATTATGATCACTAGTGATTATAAGATTCTTTTCAAGGAAGTTACAACTTTTATAAACCAGGAAAAGAAAGAGTATCAATTGAATTACAAGGTTATAAACACTTTATTGTGTTTTATGACTAGGAGTATCTATAGTTAGATTTTTTTGTGAAGCTACTAATAGTATCTAGAAAAATTTAGATATTACACATTTTGGAACATCAAAGGTTGTTGAAACTATAAGAGTAATTCTTAGATCTGACTATCAAGAATTTTAATTTCCTTTTGGTGAACCTATTAAAAACATATAAAAATGGTTTATGAAAATAGTAAATAGTATACAATCCATGGGAGAGAAAGTATTAAGAGATGAATTAATTTTTGAAAATATAATTGATTATCATTACCAATGAGTGGGAATCTAAGAGAATAGATATTGATGAATTAAAGAAGATAAAAAATGTCACTCTTGATGATTTATTTAGAACCCTTTTATAGTATAAGGGTAGGATTAAAGGAGATTCTTAGAAAAAAATGAAGAAAAATAGAGGAGTTTATTTTACTACTAATTGAAATATAATAAAATCTCAGACTCTTGAAAAAGTGGTTAAGCCTTCTAAAAATAATAATGTTATTGACCAATCTGATTCAAGTGATTTAGAATATTCTAAGAATGAATTTTCTAATCTTGATCGAAGGATGAACAAAATAGTTGGGAAGAAAGACTTTCAGAACTATTAAAATAAATATAAAAAGAAAAATACTGAAAATAATGATTCCAAAGTTACTTTTTATGAGTGTGAGAAAGCTTGACATATCAGACCTGATTATACCAAGTTTAAAAGAAAAGATATGAAATAGAGACATTCTGATAGGAATTAGAGAATGTTTTATAATTGAAAGAACAATAACATTCTTAAAGAAAATTATTAATGGAGTGCTATTAGTGGGTATTATTTGGATGACTCTTCTAATCAAGAATGTTATGGATAGAGGAAAATATGTATTATTTCCAAAATTCAAAATGAAAATATTTTTATAATGGATATGGTATGCACTTTTGAGAATCTTTACAATTTATATTTAAGTGAAAATTATCCAGTTTTTGATAATGGGAATGATTCTAAATTTTAGGATAAAGAATCTTCCTACGTAGAGGAAAATATTTACTTTCTTATGAAGAAGTATACTGATATGAAAAAATCCTTTAAAATGAATATTTTAGTGTTTATGAAAAACTTGATAAAGAAAAATCAAGTATAAATGTTTTGAAAAAGGAATTATCATACCTATCTAAAGATCTTGATAAAGCTATTTTAAAAAAAAGGCACTATTTCTATTTTTTTTTAAAAAGTTGTTTATGAAAATAACAGTTTTCACACTACTTTTGAGAAACTGAATTCTGAATCTATTAGTCAAGAGGATAATAATTTAGTTGTTAAACAAAAGTCTGAAATTTATTATCTAAGAAAACTTTTGTCAAACTTTACTTCTGGAAAGGAAGGATTTGATAAATTGTGTAAACAAATCCATACTCATGGTAGTAGATCTGGAATAGGGTATTCTAATAGAAAACCCATTTTCAATAACAACTACTTTATTCTAAAGAGTGTACCATTTTGATCAAAATTTCAATGTAGTGCTTACTGGAATAAAAATTATTCCATTAATAAATTTAAATCCTTAGAGTTACACAAATCCAATTTTTTAAAATAAATGCGGATTCATAAAATTTAGTTTTCTAACATTTACAGACCAAAGATTGTTTTGGTTCAGAAAGTTTATTTTGTTTTGTTTTTATAAAAACAAAGGAATTACAAACAACAAGAATACATGGTACATGGATAATGGTTGTTCCCGAAATATAAATAGAAATAATGTTTTTTAAGTATTATTAATATTAAAGGTGGAAACGTTACCTTAATATATAATTCTCAAGGATATATTATCGGTATAAGTATCATTATTCTTCTTGGTAAATATTTAATTTAAAATGTTTAGATTTTTAAAGGACTTAGTGTACATCCTAGGTAAATAGAGAATATGACATTTTAATATTTGTTAATATTTTTTAATTAAATATTAATTTTACTTTAAATGGGATTCTATGTCTGATAGTGTACTCAATACACAACAATGAGTTTCTTTGAAATCTTATGTTTCACACAAATTTGAGTTATACCAAAAAAATAATATAATAATATTATTAATTTAAATGGAAGTTAATGAATAGCTATTTTATTCATAGAAATGATCAAAACTAACTAAAATATGATTATATATGTTTGTTAAATATATTTACATTTATCCAATAAATTTTAGAGGCTTAAAATGAGAATGGATCTAATTTTAAGCATCAAATATTCTAATATTCTTTAAAAGGCTATTTTACCACCTTTTGACGGAGAACCCTTTTTAAATCTAGTTTATTGTAACCTTTATAAGTTATATTTGAAAAAATAAAATTCCTCTTTATAATCGGGATATCAAAATTTACTTTGGATGGTATTTTAGTATTTTCTGATAAAGTTCATTTTTAATGAATAGTGCAAAATACTGAATTTTAATTCAAAACTGCTTTTTAATATAATTTATTTATATGGTTAGATTATCTATTTAATTGGTTTTAAAGTGTAATTATATTATATTTCTACCACTTAATAAAATTTTAGTCATTACAAATAATTTTATTTTGAAATTGGACATAAAAAAGGTCAATCTTTTGATAGGTATTATTTCTTAAAAACACGTTTTTTGGTTTTGACAACAAGAATTAATTTTAAATTAAATTTATACCACTTATGTGTTTTGAATTTGAAAAAGTGGATTCCATATTTAGAATCAGGAGGTCCAAATTATGTAAATAGGTAACCTTTATTTTTAGACATTATAAATATTTACTTCAGTAAATATTTTATTTACCATGGTTAAAGGGTAAACCTGATAAATAAAGGTGAAAAAAATATTATAATAATATTAAATTATCCTTAAACATATCCTAACCCTATTGGATGAAGTATTTCTGACCAAGGGAATCATTGGATCGATTTATGGACCCCATGGATCCATTTGGGAGTTATAATGACACTTTATATTAATTAATTTAATGTAAAGACAAAGGTAACATAAACATATATCGTTTAGTAAAACAATTTTTATATTGGGTTATATAAGTAACCCCTTAAAATATAAATATTAATTTTAAATTTAAAAATATTTCCTACATCATGGTATTTTATTTATAATTTTTATATTTTAGATAAATAAATTTAATTATGACACAATGGTGATTTAGTAATTGCTTCATTAATAAAGGATTCAAATAAATGATATTATAATTATTAAAGTAAATTTATTTTTATACTCTTTATGACATCCAAGATTTTTAGAGATTATAATGACTTGTTATCTTTGAATTAATGATGTTTTTTTAAAATAATAAAGTTATTATAGATTTTTTGAAAGTCATGATATGAATACTTTATAAATTGACATAAATGGGGTTTTAAAACAATTAAAATTTTATTAAATGTTAAAAAAATAAAAAAATATAATATTTGTCCAACTAATATATATTATGTTAAAAATGTCATTAATGATCCATTTTGTGTAGCTTGGAGTTTTATAGTAAATTTATTAACCTTATAGTATGAATATGGTAAAAGTTAAATAAGTTAACAAACGGTTAAATAAAAATTATAAGGATTAAAAAAATATCCAAAACCTGTAAAATTATTATTGGATGATTTTTTTCGACTTATATGAACCTTATATTGGACTTAAATAAGTTTTTGACCTTTTTAAACCGAAATTAATTTTATAATAAAATAATACATTCAAACTCTCCTAAAGAGCCCCCTCCTCCCCCTTATAAAAATCTATCACCTCTAACCATTAATCACACCTCTCAAGCCCCATTGTATCATCAAAAATCTTCCCAAATAAGCTCTAAGGATCCATATATTCTTCCT
Source organism: Viscum album (assembly GCA_963277665.1). NCBI lineage: Eukaryota > Viridiplantae > Streptophyta > Magnoliopsida > Santalales > Viscaceae > Viscum > Viscum album. The sequence goes on from OY728140.1 coordinate 1,611,121,436, forward strand.
ATAATCCTTAACCTAAGAATACAGAACTTAAAGAATGCATTTTGGTTCAATCCAAAGGAATTTACCCGATTTAAAGGTAACGTCTTCTCTCAAGGTCTTTTGTTTTATTTTTCTTCTCCAAACCCTAAATTCTCTTTCTACAATTATTTTATAAAAAAACCAATATATTAAATATACTAGGTTTTTGTTATGATAAGTATTCGAACTAAACTTACACACACCTCCATCTAATGTATACAAACATAGTGTTTCTGTGGACGATGAACTACTACATCACGAAACGATGATTGTTTAATATTCTTCTACCACCTCTCATGGTGGCCATTATGATGGAACTTTTATTATATATGATATATATGATATTATATTTTATCTATATTCTTCTTTAATTACCATTTAAAACATACCTTTATACTTTTCATGTTGTATAAATACGATAATTTCATTTGAGGAAGTGCGGACTACCACCCCCACAAAGTGATATGACTCATTCAATCCATACATGGAATGTATACATGATTGAATTAATGAACTTATATAACATATATAAAATATGATATTATAATGGAATTATAATATACCTATGTATCATAAATTTTTCATTTCTTTAAAAATGAAAAAGAAATTAAAGAACCGTTCATGTGTACGTCTGGCTTACCGTCTCTATGAACGGTGCATTTCATTTTATATGTTCAAATGTTATAGAATATTATAAATACATATATTTTGTATATATATATGATATATAAATCATGAATATAATTTTGGATATAATGTAATTTTGACCACATAGACAAATTTTAATTATAATAAGTTCATTTTTAACTCAAATTCCAAACAATGACAAAATGTCCGATATGAACTCAAATTATTAAAAAATTGTTTTTTCAAGGAAATAAGTGATATAAAAGGAATAATAAACTTGAAAAAGGTTCTGAATCAAGTAGAAATTAACTTAAGATTATTATTCAGGAATAAAAAGGAACAAATGAGTATAGTCAGACACGAGGTAAGGGAACTTCTTTGCCCAATTTCCATTATTTGAGTTGAACTTATACTTCTTGATTATGTCATGATATAAATATGTGTGAATGACCTATGATATTTTTACACTTAATACCCAATTATATTGGGTGTATTTATATTTTTTCACACATAAATATTTCATTGATTTATCCTTTATTTAATGATATGATCTTTGTTAGGGAACTTCTTCACCCAATTTCCATTATTTGGGTTGAACTTATACTTCTTGATTATATAATGATATAGATATGTTTGAATGACCTATGATTGTTTTAAACTTAATATAAACTTATATTGGGTGTATTTATATTTGTCACACATAACCAGGCAAGTCCAGCCAGAAGCAAAGATTCTGACCATTTATTAAAAGAAAGAAAAAGTACAATAGAGCAGCGGATGGGGTCAAACAATTGAAATGCCCTAAACCACAAAGAAAAGGTCTAGAGATCATAAAATGAAATATCATTTACATAATCAAAATCACTGGCATTCTCCCACTCAGATTGAGACTTATCTCGATTGAAGATTTTCAAGATATCTGTATCCACTTTCCTTGACACCTTAGACGATGATATGGTAGACACGATTCTATGAACATTAGAATAATCCTTACGCGGTATCCTTTTAGAGGGAAGACCTTCACTATCAGTAGTCTTTAAATTTCCACTTAAGATTTCATCCTTGTAAGAGGCATGACCACCACTGCTTGAGACCCTAATCGGGGTTCTGACATTCCCCTGTTCATCTTCAGAAATGTTTCCTCATTCCTCAGGTAATTAAGATACCTGAAAATACTTCTGTATTTCTTGCTGACAATCAACATGTTTTTTCACATCACTCTGATTATAGACATCAACCTAGAAAGTATCAGGGGTCACCAATTCTGGGGTCCGCACATGGATGTCCTGAACTAGAGTAACCTCTTTAACCAAATCAGGCCGAGTATTAGAAGGGCCACTATGAGACTCCTTCAGAGATACATCAATCAAAAACCCTTTTCCAGGATCAGGAGCTAGCTTGTTAAGTGAATCACTATCATAAGCAATAGACTTTGGAAATGTTGAATCCTTCAGGTTGGACTTCTTATGACCGAGGGCTATTGAATGACCTCTCACACCACATTTTTTACAAGAAACATTCTTCCGACATAACTCTAAAGAGTGTCCAATTGTTATATTTGTCACACATAATCATGTTATTTATTTATCCTTAATTTAATGGTAAGATCTTTGTAAGGGAACCTTTCACCCTCCTCTTTTAGTCAAAGACTTCTTTTTTGATATGTCTTTTAATTTAATTTTTCTTATGTTAGGATATGTTCTTATATATACTTTTTTCCATACATTTTATGTCCAAGTTATGAGATATCATTTTCTATCTTATCAACTCATTTTTTTAAATTTTAAAGTGACGCCGTTAGGTTGCAAAATTTTTGTAAGGGACTATGTTTCAATCTCCTTTCATTTGAGGCATATCTTGATATTGTGAACCTTTATTATCATATAGAGTGTATATACTACCCATTGAAATTTTATACCATGAATTTCTATATTCTCATGATATTTATAGTTTTCTTTGATGTTATTCAAGAGTTTCTAAAGTGTTAAATGATTCTTTAACTAAAACATCATTTTAAATGTTTTAAAGATTTAATCTTCTAAATCCTTCTTTTTCATGTCCATGTTTTAGAAATGATTTTAAGGATTTATTTACATGGACATAAGTATTTTAAAGTGTAAATTCCTTTCAAAAGTTTCAAAGTGTTATGGGATACTTTGATTCAAACCACTTCTTTTTGATTGTTTTTAATGAATTGATTATGTCAATATCTTGAACTGATATCTTCTGAATGCAATGTGGAAATGTTATCTTTTATTTACGCTTTTTTTATGTTTTATGAATATGTCATAGTTCTTTGGAATTTATTAAATATATGGGTGGTTCCATGATAAACCTAGGGTGGGTGAGCCTGAGATAGCTCTCCAATGCATTGGGTAACGTGACATAGGTAAACGTTAATGTTTATCCTAAGATATTTAGGGAATATACTACGATGGGTATTCCAAATGTAACTCCCTACATAGCTGTGAAAGCTATAACATATGTATATTATGTATTCCATAAGTTACCTTTATGATTTATTATTTTTATGTGTTATTCATAAATCTTTTGATTTCATGAAGTATGTTATGATTGAAAAGCATGGTTTCATTGATTTGTATTTATTGATGGGTTAATGTTTCCTTTCCTTATTTTATAACCCCTAATGAGATTTTTATGCTCATCCCAAGTTTTGAATTTTTTTTCAAAGGACTTCAAGATGAATAGGGTCAATGATGGGATCAAGGAAAAGTCATGCTGTCTAAAACATGGAACTAGACATGTTTCTTTTTTAGAGATTTTATTTTATGAAAAAAATGGAAACTGATTAGAAGTGTCTTCTTTTTAATTTTTGAGATGTAATGTAATAGTTATAGCCTAATTCTATAAAGATATAAACATTAAAATATTCTCATTGTGAATTCTTGACTTAACTAAAGATTATGTAATGTTTATGGACGAGTCCTTATAGTTTGTATCAAAGGTCGGTTTAGATAAATTTAGATTTTAGGGTGTTATTTAAGAAAAAGTGAAATAATCATAATGGTTATCATTTTAGAAAGAGTCTGTAACACCCCGAAGTTTTCAAACCTCTTAAATGAAAATTCGTCATTTTGTGCTTTTGAAGTCTCTCTCTAAAACAATAAGAATGTAAAATATAAAAACACGTAACTTTTATTTAATGAACTCAACGCTGAAGGGTCTTACATTTTTCGGGCTACAAGAAAAGCTCACTAACCAAATATTCCAACCAAGAACCCGATTACAATAATGGGAAGACTGCTTAAAACTACTAAGATCCCGAGAATGCGGTAGGGGTTTTGAACATCCATCATAAGAAACATAAGGATTGCTGAAGCCACCGTGACCGTGCTCAACACCAAGGGGATCACACGAACCATCTTCCTTTTTCTCCTTCGGTCACTTGGGGTAAGGGACACCCGAGACCAAACCTTTCTTTTTATAAGCACCCTAATATGACCGTTGAACCCCGAACGGCTATATTTTCGACCGTTGGTTTATTTTGACTGTTGGGTCTCCTTATCCTCTATATTGACCGTTGGAAATATGATGATTTACCCCAAAAAGGATCGGTATGATAAGTGTGTTTTTTTTGCTTTGATATTTCAAAATGACATCAATGTTAATTTAGTTAATTTACCTCTTGTTTTCCCAAAAATGATGATTTTATTTTACGTTTCAAAACAAATTTTTTTTTAATATTATTGTTTTTCTACCACTATGCATATCAATTTGAACAATAACTTTTATTTTATAGTTATATTAAACCTGACGGATTTATATTTTATGAGTTATATATGTTGCATCAAATTAGATATATTATTTCTTTTATAATTTTGACCTTTGTTAACTATTTTGGAAACTACGGTTTCTTATATTCACGTATTTCGTAATTATATCAACACACTTTGATTAAATATAGTTATGTTTAAAAATAATCCTTAATTGAGAATATTAAGTTTATTAACGAACAAAGGAAATTATAATATATACATATACATATATATATATATATATTTTCATGTTAGCACAATTATCTTAAGTTACCATACTTTATAAAATTATGTTTTCTTCACTATAAAATAAAAATATATTACTTTGAAAATTTGGGTTAAATAATATTTTTGTTAACATGTAAATTTGAATTTAGATAAGTATCATTAATTATTAAATTATATGTTTTGATAGAAAGAAATAGAGAAAAATGAAAATATAACTTATGTTTAAAATAAGGGTTTAATAGTTTAATTTATAGGGGTATTTATAACCCTTGACTTAGGATAATATTAGTTTATTGATAAGGTTGAATTATTGATTTTTATAATAAGTTTAATAAAACAATAAAATAATCAAGTATAATATGTAATACGTTAAAAAGAAAAAACGAAACCGCTAGTTTTTTTTAAAAAACCCCGCATCGACGGCAGGCCGTTCGATCTCTCCCTCTTTCAATCTGGGCCGTCCATCGTTTTCGCGTCTCTCTCTCCCCCGCAGCTCCTTCTTCTTCGCATGCGCACCAAACCAGGGGGTAAGGCTTTGTTCTCTCCGCCTGGGTCGACCGTAGCCACATGATTCCTCTGCCCGAGCCGTCAACGGTCACCCGCTCTCTTTTTCTTCCACGAAGTCGGCGCCGCCCCCTTTATTTCCTGGTCTCGGTTCCATCGTCGCCTCTCCTCGCCCAAAGACTTCCCCTTCTTCTTCTTCATTTTTTTTAAGACTCCCTGTTGCACCGAAGGACCGGCTCCCTCTTCGGCTTCTGGACCTCGTTGCTGCCTCGTTCTCTCCTCCTCCTCATCGTTTAGGTAAGGGTCAAGCCATGTTGTGTTTATTTTTTTTATCTTCGGTATTTATATCTATATAGATGTTTATATATAAAAATATATGTATATACATCTTTTTCATACACATAGGCTTGATTTTGAGGAATGTTCTAGTCCGCTTCAGTTTGGAGTTCCAAAACCAGGGCCATTACAGCGAAGGGAAATCCCTTTGCTTCTTTCCATTCACTTCGATGGTTATATGTACGTATATATGGTTTATATATATATATATATATATGTATAATTCCATAAACCATATCTTTTTGTAATCCATTTTTTTTCTTATAAGGAATATTCTGAAATTGATAACTGGTTCTTTCCTTTATATAAGAAAAAGGATATTAACGTTATACTTGTTTTAGATTCAGGTAGACTATATATATATATATTATTTTGGTATGTATATGTGTACCTAAATGTATATAAATAACTTTGAATGCATACACCTATTTTTCATAATATATGATGAATGAGTATGATTAATATGTTTTAATACTTTTGGTATAACGTGATGAGTTACTAAAATTATATATGCCCTTTAAAACTATTAATCCAAGGGAGATGCCAAGACTATTTATATATATGGTTATATATATATATATGGTGAAGTTTTAGGATTGGTTTAATGTCAAAATGACTTTTCTAGCTTGAAAATATTCATTTATCAGTGTTTTGACAATTCGTGCACTTTTTGTAAAAATGTGCGGCATGAACCCCCCTTAAGAATTTATATGTTTCCAAGTGAATGTGTTTTCAAAATTTCAGTTTCCAAAACCTTTTTTTTTATTTAATTATTATCAGGACTTGGTTATATATATATATAATTATAGACACATAAGTTTCTAATAATTTTAATTGATGCTAAGCCAACATGTGTATCGCACCGGTGGACCGGCTTAACCTGAAAATTTAAGTACCCTCAATGAAACTTATACTTGTAAAGAATGTGTTTTGCATGTTTAAAGATATGAACTATGAATTTATGGTTTTATTTAATGAACATGATGAAATTTTACATGACAATCCGCTATGTTTAGTATTCCAGTTATTTTTTTTCATGTGCAAGATTAAGTTGATTTAGTTTATTTGCATCAATGTTTAATCTGAAGCCAATAGCCTAGTTCTTTTTACATCTACGTTATGATCCCCTTCAAGTCATGAATATGTATGTAAAAAGGAGTTTTGATTATGAATGTATGTAACCCCATGAATGAATGACCATGTCAAGATATGTGAGGGATGTATAGGAATTAAATGTTTATGGACGGGTGCTCCCGGAATTATACAGCGCTCCAATGCACTGGGTAAAGCAAGAGTCTCATGAGACGTTATGTGAAACGGTCTTGGTGAATAGCCTTGGCTCGTGCTATCATGTGCAACGGTCTTGGCGAATAGCCTTGGCTCGTGCTATCATGTGCAACGGTCTTGGCGAATAGCCTTGGATCGTGCTAAAGTTATGTTTTAAGGTCATGACGCGAGGTCTTGACAAAGTCCAGTATTATGCATCCCCTCTGCATGTAATGATAAAGGTTAACCAGGGGTTAGTTCAACTAACAGGACAACCCCTAGTTGAAAACTCCCAAGATCATGAAAATGTACTTTATGCAACAAGAACTGTGTTCATATGGTAAACTGTTAGATGATCTGCATTTTACTCATGATCCATGATATGCATGTCTTCACTGTTTAGTCATAGAATTCTTTTAGAAGTAAAGTAACTTTGTTTTTAGCATTATTCATTATTTATTCTTCTTATATTGAGAACTCTGATCATGTTTATATTTAAGCTCATTTCAAGTACGTGCTTCTTTGTGCAAGTGGTTTTCAAAGAAAAAATGGATCTCATGTTTTAAGAAAAGATAATGTTTTAGTTTTATCAAAGTGTTTTATTTTCTTCAAAAAGGTCTTATTGGAGAAAGGATTTTCTTAAAATGTTTTTTTAAAACCCCTTACTGGGCATTTTTTCTCACCCTACATTTTGTTTAAAATTTTTCAGGCATTGAACGTACTGTTGATGTTTATCAGAGCAGCTGGTTTCCCAGAACCGTGAACCTCGCGATCTTCTGTAGTCATGGGACATGATATAATTTTTGTAAATGTTGTAATGAGATGCTAAGCATATCATGTCTCATGAGGCACCCTGGGTATCAGGGTCTCTACAGAGTCATAGTTATTTTAGATAAATAAAATGAGGATAAGATAACAAGAATAAGTATATATTAGTGTTTACCCTACTCATAAGATAGTATATATTGATTTTACTAAAATACTGACACTGGCCTTTTTGGTTTTAGGAAATGGATTGATCTAGTAGGAACCAACATAACAATTTATGTGAAGGAAACTGTGATGGCTTTCTTAATGAGAAACTGAATTAAATGAGAGATGCAATGAGAAATATTGTGGTTAAAATATGTTATAGTTATTTTTGAGGAATTTATCTTATTTTTGGGAATGTTATAAAATTATACGGATTTAGAAAAAGGACAACTCACAGGAAGGGTGACAACCTGTCGCATCGGGCAAGGCTGTGAGAATCGAATCCACAACTGAAGGGAGACAAAGGCGCATTGCCTACCACTGGCCTACGTGAAGTCCCTGGTTAGTATGACTTATTATTTTTAGTTAAATAATTTTATAGATCAAGAATAACTTGATTTTGAGAACTTTTGTTTTATCAAAGGTATATCCTTAGCATCGGAAAATGATTTGGTGATTAAATGATAAAGGTTATTTTGGAATACATTCTCTCTTTTAGGAACACTATATGTTTAAAGAAAATAGAATACTATGGGATCTCATTTGTGGAGTAATGGTTGAAATTTTATTTTGAAAGAATATATGATTTTATTGTTGACATATGGCGATTTGAGTTATTTATGGAAATTATTAACCTATCATAGAGAATATGTTATTAGGTTAATTACACTTCAGTATGAGACTTTAAGAGTAGTTGATGTTTTTGGAGATAAATGTTAAGATTTACGGTGAAAGGCTATGAGATTAAATTCTTCTGAGTTTTGGGTTTCAATTTTAGTTTGGATCATATTGAAGTGTTTTAAGTACAATTGTGTATTGAACAGTGTTTTTTGAACTTTGGGTACTGATAGTTGAATTTTGGAGACTAAGAGTATTATTTATTTTTATAAAGGATTTTTCTTTTTTGGGATTATATGATATTGTACTAACAATTTTGGTTTTGGTTAATTTATAAAGACATGGGAAATATATAGGTCATATTTTATGGATTATGTGATACTCTATAAATTGATTCTAGAACTTTTTATGTGACCAAGTAAGTATTAATACTCATCGTTTGTAGAAAAGAAGAGTTTGTGGTAGGAATTTAGTAAAGGATGAAAGTATACATGACAAGTAAGTATGTTTCATTATGTTTTTGGTTAATCTCATAAATAAATTCCTCAAATTTATGAAAAGTAACTTTAAACAATTTTTTTTTCTATTAACATTTAATAATGGGAAATCAAAGACCATTTAACCCATCACAAGTTTATGGTTTTTAGATTGTTATCTTTCTCTTGATCATGTTTTCTATCACTCTACACCAGAACTTGATGGTTAATTTCTCTTCCATATCCATGTTTTCCTACATGGAATCCTAGTATGTGTTTTCTCAGGTGACCTTTTTAATTATCTTTATTTATTTTAAAGTGATATTTTTATTGACTCTTTTCTGATGTGAGAATTTTAATGAAGTTTATGAGCCCAATTTTAAAATAGCGAGGACGCAATTCCCAAGAGTGGGGAAGGATGTAACATCCCAGGTAAATAAAGAATATGAACATTTCATATTTATTATTATTTATTAATTAAATATTAATTTTAATTTAAAGGGGATTCTATGTTTGATAGCACACTCGACACGTAATAACAGGTTTCTTTGAAATCTTATATTGCACACAACTTTGAGTTATACCGAAAAAATAATATAATAATATTATTAATTTAAATGGTAGTTAATGCCTAGCCGTTGTATTAGTAGGAATGAACAGAAATAACTAAAATATTATTATTCATGTTTGTTAAATGTATTTACATTTATCCAATAAATTTTAGAGGCTTAAAATGATAATGAATCCAATTTTAATCATGAAATACTCTAATATTTTTTAAAAGGTCATTTTACCGCCTTTTAATAGAGAACCCTTATTAAATATATTTTTGTCACTTTTATATGTTCTATTTGACAAAATAAAATTCTTATTTAGAATCAGGACATCAAAATTTACTTTGAATGAAATTTTGGTATTTTCTGATAAAGTTCATTTTTTAATGAATAGTGCAAAATACTGCATTTTATTCAAAATTTATTTTTAATCAAATTTATTTATATGGTTATATTATCTATTTAATTGGTTTTAAAGTGAAATTAGATTACATTTTTACCATTTAATTCAATTTTGGTCATTATAAATAATTTCACTTTGAAATTGGACATAAACAAAGGTCAATCTTTTGATAGATATTATTTCTTAAAAACATGTTTTTTGGTTTTGACAACGAGAATAAATTTTAAATTAATTTCTTCTACTTTTGTATTTTGAATTTGAAAAAATTGATTCCATATTTGGAATCAGGAGGTACCAATTGTTTAAATAGGTAACTTTTATTTTTAGACATTATGAATATTTACTTCAGTAAATATTTTATTTATCATGGTTAAAGGGTAAATATGGTAAATAAGGGTGAAAAATAATATTATAATAATATTAAATTTCCCTCAAACTTTCCTAACACTATTTTATGAGGTATTTAGGACCAAGGGAATCCTTGGGTCAATTTTGGGACGCCATGGAGCCACGTGGGAGTGATAATGACACTTTATATTAATTAATTTAAAGTAAAGACAAAAGTAACATAAACATATATCTTTTAGTAAAACAATTTTTATTTGGGTTTATATAAGTAATAAATTCGACTATAAATATTAATTTGAAATATAAAAAGATTTCATACATCATGGTATTTTATTTATAATTTTTAGATATTAAATATGTAAATTTAATTATGATACAATGGTGATGCAGTAATTGCTTCATTAATAAATGATTCAAATAAATGATATTATAATTATTAAAGTAAATTTATTTTGAAACTTTTTATGCCATTAAATTTTTTTATAGATAATAATGACTTTTTATCTTTTAATTAATTAAGTCTTTTCGAAATAATCAAGTTATTATTGATTTTTTAAAAGTCATGATATGAATAGTTTATAAATTGGCATAAATGAGTTTTTAAAACAATTAATATTTTATTAAATGTTAAAATAATCCTAAAAATCTAATATTCAGAAAACTGACATATATAATGTTAAAAATGTCATTAATGATTCATTTTTTATCTCTTGGCATTTTATTGTAAATATATTAACCTTATAGTATGAATATGGTAAAAGTTAAATAAGTTAACAAAAGGTTAAATAAAAATGATATGGACTAAATAAATATCCAGAACCTGTAAAATTATTATTTGATGATTTAATTTAAAATTATATGCAACTTATATATGAATTAAATAAGTTCATTACATTTTGAAACCGAAATTTATTTTAAAATAAAATAATACTTTCAAACTTTTTAAAAAAGCCCCTCCTTCCCCTTATAAAAAGCCATCACCTCTAACCCTTACTCACACCTCTCAAGCCCCATTGGATCATACAAACTCTTCCCAAATAAGATCTCAAGATCCATATATTCCTCCTAGAACACTTACGTTAGGCATAAAGAACTTCAAGAAATCATTTTGGTTCAAACCAAAGGAAGTTACCCGATTTAAAGGTAACGTCTTCTCTCAAGTTCTTTTATTTTATTTTCCTTCTCTAACCCACTAAAATATCTTTATACCATTATTTTATAACAACAACAGTATCTTAAATATACTAAGTATTTTTTTTAGTATAATTTGAAATATTCTTACACACACCTCCATCTAATGGATATGAACATACTGTTTCTGTGGACGGCGAACTACTACCTCACGATATGATGATTGTTCAATATTCTTCTACCACCTATCATGGTGGAAATTATGATGGAAATTTTATTATATATTATATATATTTTATTTTATTTCATATATATAATTCTGTAATTATTATTTATAATAAACCTTTATACTTTTCATGTTGTATAAATACAGTAATTTCATTTGAGGAAGTGCGGACTACCGCCCCCTCAAAGTGATATGACTCGTTCATACCATACATGGAAAGTATAAATTATGGTGTTAATGAACTTATGTAATGTATATAAAATATTATATTATACTAGAATTATAATAGACCTATTAATTATTAAGTTTTCATTTCTTCAAAAATTAAAAAAGAAATGAAAGAAGCATTCATGCGTACGTACGACTTACCGTCTCCATGAATGGTACATTTCATTTCTTAAGTCCAAATGTTATGGACTATTATAAATACATATATAATGGATATATATGATATATATATGATATCTAAATCATGAATATCATTCTATATATAATGTAATTTTGACCACATGGACAAATTCTAATTATAACAAGTTCATTTTTAACTCAAATTCCAAACATCGACAAAATGTACGATATGAACTCGAATAATTAAAAAATTGTTATATAATTATAATAAGTGATATAAAATGAATAATAAACTTGAAAAATTTAATAAATTAAGTATAAATTAACTTAATTTTGTTATTCAGGAAAAACAAGGAACAAACAAGTCAAGTCGGACACGAGGTAAGGGAATATCTTCACCCAATTTCCATTCTTTGGGCTGAACTTCTACTTCTTGATTATGTTATGCAATAAATATGTGTCAATGAACAGATTGTTTTACACTTAATATACACTTATATTGGGTGTATTTATATTTTTCACACATAATTATGTTACTGATTTATATTTTATTGAATGATATGATCTTTTTAAGGGAACTTCTTCACCCAATTTTCATTCTTTGGGTTGAACTTCTACTTCTTGATTATGTCATGATATATATATATATGTGAATGACCTATGATTATCTTAAAATTAATATATACTTATATTGGGTTTATTTATATTTTTAATAAACAATTATGTTATTGATTTACCCTTAATTTAATGATAGGATCTTTGTAAGGGAACCTTTCACCCTCCTCTTTTAGTCAAAGAATTCTTTTTTGATATGTCTTTTAATTTCTTTTTTCTTATGTTGGGATATGTTCTTATATATCCTTTTTTCTATACATTTTATATCCATGTGATGAGATATACTTTTCTATCTCATCAAATCATTTTTTTTAATTTTAATGTGATGCCGTTAGGCTGCCAAATTTTCGTAAGGAACTATGTCTCAATCTACTTTCATTTGTGGCATATCCTGATCTTGTGCACCTTTATTATAATATAGTGTGTATATAATGACCTTTTACATTTTATATCATGAATTTATATATTCTCATGATATTTATAGTTTTCTTTGATGTTATTCAATAGTTTCTAAAGTGGTACTGGATTCTTTAACTAAAACATCATTTTAAATGTTTTAACGATTTAATCTTATAAATCCTTATCTTTCGTGTCCATGTTTTAGAAATTATTTTAAGGATTTATTTATATGGACATGAGTGTATTAATTTTTAAATTACTTTCAAATGTTTCAGTGTATTATGGGACACTTTGATTCAAAACTCTTCTTTTTTAATGTTTTAAATGAATTGATTATGTCATTATCTTAAAATAATATCTTGTGAATTCAATGTAGAAATGTTATCTTTCCTTTATGATTTTTTATGTGTTATGAATATTTTATAGTTCTTGGGAGTTGATTACATATATAGGTGGTTCCATGATAAACCTAGGGTGGGTGATCCAGAGATAGCTCTCTAATGCATTGAGTAATGTGATAGAGGTAAACGTTAATGTTTCTCCTAAGAGATTTAGGGAATATACTATGATGGGTATTTCAAATGTAAATCAATATGTAGCCATGAAAGCTAAAATGTAAGTATGTTATGTATTCCATAATTTAACTTTATGATTTATGATTTCTGTGTGTTATTTATAAATCTTATGATTTCATGAGGTATGTTATGATTGAAAAGTATGGTTTCATTGATTTGTATTTATTGATGGTTTAATGTTTCCTTTCATTATTTTATAACCCTTACTGAGGTTTTTATGATCATCCCAAGTTTTTAAATGTTTTTCAAAAGAATTAAAGATGAATAACATCAAGGATGGGATCAAGGAAAAGTCATGCTATCTAAATATGGAACTAGACATGTTTCTTTTTTTTGAGTTTTTATTTTATGAAAAAAATTGAAACTGAGTATAAGTGTCTACTTTTTAATTTTTGAAATGTAATGTAATAGTTATTGCATAATTCTCTAAATCTCTAAACTTGAAAAGATTCTCAATGTAGATTCTTGACTTAAATGAAGATTCTATAATGTTTAAGGCCACACCCTTATACTTAATCACAACCTTATAAGAATAAGTCAATTTTGGGATGAAGGTTACCTTGTGAATTTTAGGAATGTTAAATGTGTAGTAAAAAATTATAAGATGATTTTATTCTTTCTACCCATCATCATGAGATTTTATACACACTAAACATAGAAGACATTAGGTTCCAAGACTTACCTTGACTTAGTGTAATGAAAGATCAATCATTGTTATGGCATAGAAGGTTAGGATACTATAACATTATAAACTTATGTAAGTTGAATAAGAAAAGGATTGTTAAGGATTTACTAGAGATAAGGTTTGATTCTTCAAAATTACGTGACCCTTGTCAATACATTAAGAAACATAAGTCAAACTTTAAATTAATTAGTGAAGTACCATCTTCTGATGCTTTGTAGTTTTTTCACATGGATTCATTCGGTCCAAAAAAAGATAAGTAATGGTGCAAAATTCGATGTATATGTCTTGGTTTATGATTACACTAGATATTCATTAGTTTATTTTCTAGAAAATAAATCTGAAGGCTTTTGTTATTTCAAAACATTTTTAGTCAAAGTTAAAAATGTGAAAAACCTTTATTTGATAAAAATTCATAGTGATCATGGTGGATAATTTGTAAATTATGATTTTGAATATTTTTGTAGTAAAAAATGGATTACACATAAATTTTCAGCTCCTAGAACACCCCAAATTTTTTTTTTGTTGAAAGAAGAAATCATATTCTTTAAGAAATGACAAGAACCATATTGATTGAATACTCAATTTTAAAACACTTTTTGGATGAAGCGGTTAGTAATGATTATTATTCTATAAATAAAGTTTCAATTCACCCTTTTATTAATACAACTTTTTATGAATTGTGGATAGGAAAAAATCCAAAAAAATTATTACTTCAGGTTATTTGGATGAAAAGTATTCATCTTGAATATGGATGATAACTTACACAAATTCACACCCAAATCCGATGAAGGAATTTTTTTAGGTTTTTACACTACTTCTAAGGCATATAGAGTTTTTAATAAAATTTCTTGTACTATTGAGGAAATAATACATGTTAAATTTGATGAAACTGATCCTTTATTTTTTTAAAAAAATGAACCAACATCCTCGTATGTGTTTTCAAAAACTGATTTTCAACATTTGTTAAAAAATTATTCATATTAGGAAAATTCTCAAGAAATAGTTTCTAAAGTATTTAACAAAGAATAATTTCTACCACATGTTGATGAATTATTTTTACGAAACCCAAGTTATTTGTTTCTATGTAATCATCCTAGTGACAATATCATTAGTGATGTTGATCAACTTGTTAGGACTAGGTATTCTTTAAGGAATGAAATAGAACTTCTTACTCTTGTTTCCCAATTTGAACCTAAAATCCATGATGAGGTGTTAGGTGATAAGTATTTTATTAAGGCTTTTAAAGATGAGATAAATGAATTCAAAAGGAATAATGTATATACCCTGGTTGAACGACCTAAATAAACTTCCATAATTAGAGTAAAATGGGTTTTCAAAAAAAAAGGGATGACAATGGCATAATCATTATAAATAATGAAAGGATTTTTGAAAAATGTTATAATCAAGAAGAAGGAATAGAATATGAATAAACCTATACACTTGTATCCAGAGTTTAATCTATTCATATTCTACTAGACTTTATAAAATTCTTTAATTTCAACCTTTTTCAAATAGATGTGAAGTGTTCTTAATTTAATGGATATATATAAGAGGAAGTTTTTGTTGAATAAAAACATGGTTTTGAAGATACAAAACATCCTTAATATGTTTTTAATCTTACCAAAGATTTATACAAAATTAGACAAGACCTTAGAGCCTGGTATGATATATTAACATGATTTCTGTTACGAAACAATTATGTTTAGGGAACCACATATCCTACTATTTTTATAAATAATTTTAAAAAAACATTATGATTTTTCAAATCTATGCTGGTGACATTATATTAATATCAATTAAAAAATAATTAATATATATCTTTTCCGATCTTATGAAATTTGAGTTTAAAATGAGTATGATGGGTGATTTTACATTTATTCTTGTTTTCAAATTTCTCAAAACCTAAAAGGTACTTATATATCTCAAAATAAGTATATCAAAGATATTATTATAATTTTTGGGTATGATAATACTAAAATTATTATTACTCCCATCACTACCTCAAATACACTTTATTTGGATGAAGTTGGACAACTAGTTAATCAATTTTTTTTATAGGTATGATATGAAGTTTACTATATTTAACATCAGGTAAACTAGACTTAATGTTTTATATATGATTATATACAAGATATCAATCAAATCTTATGGAATCCCATGTAGAAGCTTCAAAATAAGGTTTTCTTTATCTAAATAGACTAGGGATTTATAAGTATTATTTTCTTCTGGAAATGGTTTTGAATTAGAATGTTTTTCGAATGTGGACTTCAGTGGTTTTTGAATGGATATAAAAAGTATATCTTTAAATTTTCATTTCTTAGAAGATTCATTATTTTCTTAGTCTAGTAAGAAACAAAAAATAATATCACTTTCCACTACTGAAGATGAATATGTGGTAGTTGGAAGTTGTTGTACTCAAGTGTTTTGGATACAACACACACTCACTGATTATGGCATGATATTTACAAAAACTAATATACAATGTGATAACACCAGTGAAATTTGTTTAAGTAAAAACCCTACACACCACTATCATGCTAAACTCATATATATTAGACATCACTTACTTAGGGATCACACACTTAAATTAGTTAATATTTCACAATTCAATTGAATTCAAGAATAACTCGCTGATATTTTTACAAAACCATTACTTTTTGATAGATTTGAATACATTAAATAGAATCTACCCATGATTAATTTTAAGTATTAATTCATATCTACTTCTTATTTTACACATCTTTTTACATTAAGTTACTACTCTTCATAGGGGGAGTATATATGATTTTGGTGTTTCAAAATTTTTAGTTTTTCAAAATTTTGGTTTTCCTAAAAATTTAATCATATTTAGTTTCCCAAATTCATATTTCCTTTTCTTTTTTTGAATTATTTTTTCTTTAGTGAATCATCAGATTCAGAAAAAGTTAAATTTTTTCCAGATTCATATTTTCAAATTTTTGTATATATAAAATTCATCGTAATGAATTTATTGAATCAGGTTTCATTTTTACTTCTAAAAACTATTTTATTTTTTACTTAAAAACCTTTTCATTTAGTTTTAATATTAAAACTATTTTATTTAATATTTATCGTTACTTAAATAGTTTTGAAAATTCAAGAATAACATTTTTCCAATATCGATGAAACTTCCCAACTCCGAAAGGTATTATTATTATCATTTAAATTTTATAGTACTTAATTACATTAATTATATTTGCTGTTGTTTTTTAATAAATTTGTTTTAATCGTATATGATAAAAACCTTAAGAATTTAAATTTTATCAAATTTTATTTGGATATTCAAATCCATTAGATAAAGTGGTTTTAATATTTATCATTAAATTTGAACCATCACACTCCGTCACCTATATAAATGGGACCCCCTATGTGTCTAAAATATGTTGTTTTAAGATTTCTACCTCAAGGTGATACCATGTTTATGTCTTATAGTCTGAAAAGATCTTCAGGACTGATCTCTCACTATCAATTCACAATACGATGGAACCTATGAAGGATTACAATAAATGGGTTGTTTTCTAAGAAATTTTTGTAGCAAAGGTTCTTATAAAAAGTTTGATTTGTCTCTAAAGAGGATAATATATTTCCATGATCGATATTCATTATGTTTTTAATAGAAAAATATAGATTAGGATTTTTTTTATAAGGATTTGGTTATATATTTTTATTACTCCATAATGTTTTTTTGAAGAATATGGAAAAGAGATTTTTCTTTTCGAATCTATAATAAAAGTTACAAGATGAAATATAGGGAAGCCATAGGTTTATTTGTAGTTTCATCACAAGTAGATTATTTTATTCCATAACATAAACTATATGATTCCAAAGGTACATTTAACAAATAATGAGCCAAAAATTATTTGTTTAAAAATTACTTATATGATGAACCAAAAATGGTTACTCATCTAATTTTGGATCTTTGAGTAATTTCCCTTTGGATGCAAGGGTTTCTATCCTTGAGAAAGAGAGATAGAGATAATTTTAAAGTATCGAATATCTTCATTTTGGATTAATTGGTTAACATTAGTAAGATCAATTTGAATAAAAATTATTTTAAAAATCATTAATATAAAATGAAATTTAATAATGTATAGGATGATAATGTTTCTAAATTTGTTAAAAAGTTGATTCAAGAAAGTATAAAACATTTCAACATTGTAAACAAATATGATGATATCAGAGAAAAGATGGTTTTTATCAGTGATGGAAAAATGAAATGTATGAAGTATTTCTTTGATACGAAATCAAATAAGTTTGTAAAGTACACCTAGGATTATGAATTGGAAGAAAAACCATCTTCAAAATCAATGAAATCCGAGAAGATTGAGAAAAAAAAGAAAGGCTGATTCTCTTCCCCTAACAAAAGAAAAGAAACAAAAGAAAGTCATGGATGACATAGCTAAATAATAGAGAAGGAAAAAGGCATAGAGGAAATTTTTAGATCCTAAATTCAGCCTAGACCCTACTGATGGGATAACTATAAAAATACTTGGAGCCAATAACCAAGAAAAAGAACCAAAAGAGAAGAAGCCTTAGAAGAAACTCCATGGTGTTAATTTAGTTGATTCATTAATGAATGGAGTAGAGGTTGCTTCAAAAAATTTTTTTATACCAAATCCAGATGCCAAATTGTACTTCCAAGAAACAATAATTTTCCATGTTGATGTTCCCTCTATCGTAGATAATGGAAAGGCTATTCTGGTGGATAAAGAATTTGTTCCAAATGGTAAATCCAATTCAAGATCAATAGAAAACTCCACGAAAATTTTAAAAAAATAAATATAATATGGTGATGAAGAAATTTATTTTCTTGGAAAATAAAATGAATGTATTGAAGAAGATTGTGTATTCAATGAAATAGAAGATTATAAAGAATAAAAAGATGAAGGAAGTGAATTATATGAAGATGAGGATGTTGAGATTGGTGAGAATGAAGGTCAAGGTAATGAAAGTAAAACTGCTAAAGAATAAAAAGAAGAATATGAAGAGTAATAAAATAAAAATTCTTATAAATAATATCACATATCCTATAAGATTTACTTAAGGACTTAACAGGCTTCCGCAAAAGAATTTTCTTCCCTAGGAAATCAAAAAGAAAAATCCTTATGTCCATAGAAAAAAGACTCCATCAATTCAGAAAGTCAAATCGTCATCTAAGAATAATAAAAAAGTGAACAAAAAGAAACAAATAAGGTAATAAAGGTATTGATATTGATGCTAAAAAAATTAATGTCTTCTATGGAAAGTATATTAAACAAATAATTTAGAAATCAATGTCAAAGAAGGAAAAAGGGAACAATTTTCAAGATGAAATCAAAACTAGTCTCATCATACCTCCTAAAGATCATGAAGAAGATAAATTAGAATAATCTAGAAAAAAACTATTCATAAAGAGTATATTTTATTGTCTAGACATTTAAAAGGGTTGAGGGAACACTTCCTTATTTTCAAAATCTAGAGTCTTAGTGTCAAATGCTTCAGGATTGTCTCAATCAAAAATTGGATTTGACAAACATGTTGATAGAGAAAGTGTTCAAACTAGAAGATGTGTTAGAAGTATTTCAATATTTTTATCAAATTTATAGAAAATAATATCGTCAAATGACTAAGTGGTATCAACATTACAATACTAATCTCAAGAATTTTGAAAATAATTTTAAAGATATAAGGAATGTCTGGAAATAATTGGTAGACAATTTCCGCTAGTTAAAAAAGGATGTTATAGATGGAGTAAAGTCTGTTCAGTTTTTTAATGATCAAACTGAAAATCATACTAAAACTGTAAATGTGTTTAATAGAAATAGGATTTATTATTTAGGATTAGATAAGGAGACTCAAAAACCATAATGAGGAAGTTAGTACCCTAAAAAAAGAGTTTTCCCAAATACTTCAAAACCAAGAAGAAAGGATTTAGATTCAACTTGAAAAGTTTCATACTCAGGAGGAAGGGTTATAGGATCTAGAAAAGATAAATAGGTATAAGTAAGTGTTAATTTTGAATTTGGAAGAAGATAATAAGGAGTTCAATAAATTGAAGACAATTATGAGATCTACGTAAAATAAACAATAAAGTTATTTTCACATTGAAATCTTGTTATAATTTTATTTTGATTTTTTTCTTTGATGAAATGAATTAAATGTTCTTCTCATTAAAATTCAATTGTTTGAATGTTTTCCTAATTCTGATTGTTTTAATATTCTTTCATAATTTTTGTGAAATGATTAGATAATTCATTATTTCTATTTAAATTATTTTTTTCTCTAACCCTTTTAAGGTCTTAAAGGAATTTTCCCAATTCCTTTTTGAAAATCACAAAGGGGAAGAATTTTATAGAAACATGGAGATGATTTTAGTAAGGGGAGAAATATATTTAAAGAAGAGAATGCAATACTTAGGAAGAGTTTCTATACTAAGGGGGAATTAGTCATTTTCAACAATGTATTCATAAGATTTATAAACTCTGGGGGAGATAAGTTTCTATTGATCAATTCTGAATACAATGTACCTAAAAGATAATGGACTTAATTTTTTCATGTTATTTATTATTTATGTCTTGTGGTTTTTGCTTTCCAAAAAGGGAGATATTGTTGAGTCAAAAGCTTCCTTATGACTTTTACATTCCTTTTGTTTCAGAAATCACAAACTCTTTCTTAAATAACATTATTACCAACTATTTATGTCCAAATTATTTTTATAATTTTTTTAGAAAACATATATTTTTACCATACATTGAAATAGTTCTAAAGTATTCGATGACTCAAACAAACTTTATTAATTATGATTATCATATTAAGCATGAAACCTATAATAATCAGATCCACCTTTATCTAATCATATTGAAGAATTTTTTTCTTAACTTTTTAATAACAATAGTATTCATAATTAGACTTGATATCAGAACTGATAAAAATCTGATTCACATCAATAAAATTTATCTTAATTAAATTCTATAAGAAAATCCATCAGATTGACTAATGTTTAAATTCTAAATACAAAAAAATATTTTCTATCGCATTGGAATATTTTTTATACTATGATTTTATATTATAAAACAACATCAGACATTATACTATGATATAGTAATTGAAGTGACAACTTCCCATGTCATTGCAACAAACTCAGAGAAAATATAACCATAGGTAAAAATATGAACGTTGGAAGGATTTACTATAAAAACCTTGTGATTTGAAGAGTTTGAAGTAAAAGATTCCATTTTAACTCTCAAAATTTTTATATCCTACAAAGCATAAACAAATTGTTCTTAGTTTCTTGTATTTCTTTAGAGAGAGTCTTTCTTAAGAAAACCTTGTCAGGTTATCTCCTTAAGAAATTGATTTTTAATTTATGTGTGCATTCAGATTATGTGAATACTATCAAAGGATTATGAGGTTAGAAAGATATAGATATTGATCATCGTATTGATCAAGGTATTGTGGGGATAAAAATATAAAATCTGATCCATCAGATTGAGGGATGCTAATGATAGGTAGACAAATAATCCGATCCCGCATCATGGGATTGCAGGGATAGTGAGACATACCGATCTTCATATCAAGGGATGAACCTGGTAAGTGAAAGACATAATTTCATGTATTTATAAAACTAAAGACATTTATCCTTGGTTATTAGATACCCTACTCCTTGGTTTAAAATAATTTTATTCTTTTGTATCTATCATTTTATTACAAGTATTTTATTTCTGCTACATATAATAGAAAGTGATACTTTTATATTCATCTTTTTATTTTGTATTTTATTTATCATAATTTATATAATTATGATAAATTTTGTTTAATCTGTATTACTTAGTGAATATAATATTACTCTAATATATCGTAATCATCGTAATCATGATGATTATGATATTATTGTGTATACTCTAATTAAATCAGTTTCTTATGTGAATACGATTAAACTCTGATTACATTACCACTGTTTTCTGATTACAATTCTATATGATGTTAATATAGAATCAATTTCTCATTACACCTAGTAGAAAATAATATTGGAATCTACATAATTATGATATTTTTTATCGGATCCAAGGGGTAAGTCCAATTATCATTTAAATATACTTAATAGGATTTGTGAATATGATTTTTTAACCTTGTTAAAAAAGTCCATTTTATGGTTAGAAATCAAATTTTTTAAAACCTACAATTTAACCCCTCTTGTATTTTGTCAACCTTGAATACATTATTTCAACCCTGATCAATATACATCATATATACTGATACAACATTAGGTGTTTTGATGATATATTAAGATTATCCTGAGTAGAATATTGTATATAATACAAATATTTGTATGTGATAAAAATTGTAGACTCATGAGATAAAGTATACCACAAGAAATCTAATACGATACTTGGTATATATTGGGGTGTATTCTTATTATGAATCCCTAATATGTGTGGTTAGTAATATACCTATCATAAGAACCTTCATACGTTTTGAAATTTCTTATAAAATCCTTGAGTCTTAACTAATCATGGGGTAGTTGGTTATGCCATCAATCATGTTTCTAGTAGTAGATTAACCAAGGGGTGATTTATCTACTTTTGTAAAAATAAAACAAATCAAAACCTCTGATTGAATTAGAGTTGTAACACCCCAGAATGATAAAGGGTTAAATGACTAAATGATATGACTCATGTCAACAAGGTGCACCTTCCTTTTCAGGAGCCTGTCTGATTAGAACTCCACAGTTAAGCGTGCTTGGCTTAGAGTAGTGATCAGGATGGGTGACCTCCTGGGAAGTTTCTCAGGGTGTGTGTGAGTGAGGACAAATCACACTGGAAAGGACATGTGTTGGCCTGTGGGGACTATCATATTAGTCAGATGACCCGTTCAGGCATGTGGGTGGACCCTAGGGTGGGACCCACGTGTCTGCGGGGCAACTGGTGGTACCTGGTGGGCCAGGACCCGACGGCCATGTTATGGCGGGGTGGTTGTGCTGTCACCGGGGCCCGGTTGTCACATTTGGTATCAGAGGAGGAACCCAGCCTTAAGTGCGCGGTGCACTGCCTGGGTTGAGATGTAGGGCCCACAACGAGGGCGTTGTGCTCTAAAGGGGGGGGGGGGGGTGATTGTAACACTGCAGAATGATAAAGGGTTAAATGACTAAATGATATGACTCATGTCAACAAGGTGCACCTTCCTTTTCAGGAGCCTGTCTGATTAGAACTCCACAGTTAAGCGTGCTTGGCATGGAGTAGTGATCAGGATGTGGGTGGACCCTAGGGTGGGCCCCACGTGTCTGCGGGGCAACTGGTGGTACCTGGTGGGCCAGGACCCGACGACCATGTTAAGGCGGGGTGGCTGTGCTGTCACCGGGGCCCAGTTGTCACAAGAGTGATGAAATTTATAGCCATTCCTAGTTGAGTAACATGTGATGTGCTAAACTACTTAAATGAACTCCATGAGATGTATTCATTAAAATGGGCTAGTTTACTCTATATAATCATGAATTTATGAGATGTACTATAATATATTGATAGGTTTAATTTATAGTGATTAATCAATGTCTTGGGTAAAGGGATGATATAGTTATATATTGATGGTTCCAAGCATAGTGGAAGTTCATATTAAGGTAAATCCCAACTAAACAAATATCATATTTGATGGATCATTCTCATATTGTAAAATATGTGAAATTTCATGAAAAACTATTTTTTCTCAAAAAAATATTGACAATAATTATACCAGAACCAAGAGAAAATATTTTCATATTAAATTTATATTTGATTTAATTAAATAACAAGAATATTACCTTGTTCTTGATATCTTTATTCATAGTAGATGTTGATAATTTGAACCTAATTTCATAAATCCCTCATTTCTCTTGTAGGATCCAACTATAGAATCCCTTTATCAGGGATCCACATGTGATCCTATGATCTCTAAATGACACTGATGAATCATTGGGTTATAGCATGGTTGATTGATCTTTTTTTATTATTCATCTTGATCACTTCACGTTTATTCAGTTTTGAAGAAATTCATTTGATCTTATCATTCTTGAGAGGATATTATAATAAAGTGGATAATTCTAGTGAGAAATCTGTTGTGCATAAATATTATATATTAACCTCTCTTAGAATGCATTAGTGATCTATTTATAAACTTACATCCATGGTTCATAATTTAATTAATTTACCAAGTGACCTTAACAAAATATTAACTCCATGTATGACCCATTAAATATATTAAAATAAAAATAATAGTTTTATTCCACATTTTCTCTAACTAGACCAATGATAAATATTATTTTATCAAATTTCAAATTAATATATATCACCAGATACAATCATGGTATTCTCATCCTCTATGGAATTTATCAAATACCCAAATAAATATTCAATTAATAGTTTGTAAATAAATATTTATTAAATATTCAATAAATAAAAAATATAATATATTTGTGTAATTTAATAATTACATTTCGAATAAATATTTATTCAATTTATATGATTATTAATCAAAAATAAAATTATTCCTCAATCTTGAGAATGATTTTTATTACAATAATTAAATACAAATAGAATTCAATTAATATCAATATAAACCTTTAATGTGTGATATTATAGGCTTCTTTCTCATTGAAATTAGGGTGGTTTACTTGAAGTCGAAGATTACTACATATATATAGATCAAGATACAAAAGAGAAATAATTTAATTTTGAAACATCTAAAACTATATATCAACACTTGTTATGTAATATAATCCTTTTTCACAATATGTCATCATATAGGTTTTACACCAATTTCATCAAACTATTTTCTTGATAATTGATTATTTGAATACATTAAATAAATGAATCATTACACCTTGTCCATGTAATTTAATTTAGTAATTCCATTTCAATCAAAGAGATGATTTATCAACTTCAAAAAATATGAAAGGGGAAAACCCTTTCTCGAATTATGCATTTACAAATTTTCATTCGTAATGCACTCGACGTAGCCTACTTTATGAATGGATAGTTTAGGATCATAATTGATGGAAAAAATGACAGGGTGGGGGGGGGGGGGGGTGAATAGCCCTTTTAAATATTAACTAAAAAATTAATCATATATTATTAATTAATGAAACTTTAGTGAGTGTTGTGTTCAATATCTATAGTGAATTTGAAAAAAAGAAAAATGGATACATAGATTTTACAGAGATTCTAATAAAAAATATTCAAGTCCACTAATGAAACTTCTATAATCCATGAGAATATTGGTACCCACTATGAAACTAACTTTTATTGGTGTGAAAAACTTATGCAGGCTCTTCCTTTTACTAATACCTAAAGGCACAACCCAATATTTTTACAAGAGTCTTTAATGTAGTCTGTGACTTAATTTTTTTTCAAGAGTCACAACCCAGAAATTCCTTTTGAGTTGTGGAATAACCAAGATAAACATGCCTTAATATGATTGAGAAAATCATAAAACAAACATGAATAATTATATAAAGATAAAGAAAAAATAGTATAAAGAAAATAAATACAATAAAACCCAATAAAAATATATGATGATGAGGGAGATGAAGTTAAATGATCTTGATAACTTTAGAAGAATAGTATGGTACATATAACCTCATTTCATGATCTTAGAAAATATATAAAATTCATAGAGGTTCTTTATCAAATAAGAAACAATAAAGTGTTTCCCCACAAAGTTGTAAAAGTTATATCAAATAATCTAAATGGAGTTTTTTTAATCCCTTTATCATGTAACAATAGAATAATATTGATTCATTAAAAAAATATATTCTTAGAGCATCTAAATAACAAATTACTTTATGATGCAAGTTAGCACATAGAAAAATATAAATTCATCACTAACATTTTTTTCGGAAAAAACACATTGAATCTAAAAAAAGTTTTATGTCTTTTTATTTATGCATTCAGTAATAATATAAAACTTCCAGCATGATCATTATAAAAAACAATTTTAATTTTTTAATGAATAATTAAAATAAAATAAATGAGCTTATAGTTTAATAAAATATTAAAATCCCAAAAAAATAGAGTATCATTTACTGTATGTGTCTAATATAATGCATGTGTGCAATATATAAATAATATATGTTTAGAATTTTTTTAAACAATATGAAAATAAATTATTAGAAAAATTTAATAAAAATTTAATTAAAATATTTATTTCAATTATAGTAATTAAAAATATTAATCATTATATTATTAAAAAATATTAGAACAAATGGTAGATAAAAGATATACTTTGTGTAGAATAGTGTTTTCACCATTAACAACCTATTGTTGCACTAATATAACATTGTATGAGAGGAGTGATCGACCTTTGTGACCTACCATGAATGAAAAATCCACCATGATTTATAGAATAAACACAATTATACTATTTTTTACCAGAAGATTAATCTACTTAATTGAAGGATATCCATCGTTGCTAGAAAGATATGTTCACTATAAGAAAGGGTAGGTGATTCTACCTTTGGTTCATAGAATAGAGGAGCTACCATTTTTTATGGTATTTTTATATACCACTAAATATGGTGATCTAGTCTCTATCATTGTGGTTGGTGCTACAACCACTGTGAGGAAATGACGAATCTACTGTCCTCAATAGGTAGACACTAATTTTATTAGTCACCTACCATTACTGAAGGAGTGGTTGACCATTTTGAATACCGCTTGATGGAGGTTGGTGGTGATTATAATCCCCATGACCTACTATTTTCCTAAAGTGGCAATTCCATTATTAAAAGGAATTATATTTACATTATAAACTCCATACCATCAAACAGAGATTCAAATTCGACCATGAGAAGTGCCATTGTTCAGCGTGCACTGCTGCCATGAAAGAGTAGGGGAGCTACCATCAGTTCATTTTGAAGCAATGAAATCTCGATATGAAATTGTTATTTGAAATATAAACATACATGCATGGATTTGGTTTGATTGGCCATATCTCTATCCATTGGAAATATGAGTAGAGTTGGTTGGTTAACCTACTGAAGATCAACTGGAGGACATGCGTAAATAATTTGAAGGATGAGAATTAAAGATGAATCCATTCAAATAGGAAAAGTGAAAGATCTAGTGGATAATAGAGATCATTTGGATCAAATGAATTAGGTAATTTATGTAACTTAAAATAAAAGTAATAGTATAGAACTTGGTTAGGATACACTATGTTTTCTCCTGTTATAGAAACTCTTCAAGAAATATAAATTATTTCCCACTGTTGGTACAAGCCGACACAGAGGTTGGAACCTAGAACACTTACAAAAACAAAAAATGGGGCAGGTGGTCCTACTCTCCCCCCACGTTCCATTATGTGTACCTATCATGTGAACATATACACATACCACTTACCACCGTGGATGGTCCAATTAGGATGGCTCTCCCATAGGGTTAACCATCGATACCCTATGTGGTTAAAGGGCTGGCCCTTTGGGCTACCCATGGTTAGGTAATTTTTTACAAAGATTCAACAAATAAAAAACTTAATAAAAAATTAAAATTGAAAAAAATTCACAAAATTTATTTAAATAAATGATTAAAATAGAAAATGTAATATTAAAATTATAAATAATCATTAAAAATTTCAAAAAATTAACACATGTAAATATAAAATAAATGATTACTTTTCTTAAAAAATAAATTTAATGAATGTGTTGAAATATTAATTTATCAAAACTAAACTCGTATAGTATTTATAAACAATTTAAAACTCTAAAAATCTACACATTTTTGTAAATTAATTTTTTTTATCATTTTTAAAACATAAAACTATTAAAAAAATTATCCCATATTTTGAATTTTAGGAAAAATTATATTAAAATTAAATCTTTAAAAAATTATCCCTTTAAAATTATATCAACTTCTTAGAATAATTAGATTAATATTCCTTCATAAAAATTTACATTTAGATATAATACAAATGTAAACACAAAATATAGTAGTTTTATCAAAATAATAATTATACTAAAAAATGTTAATCTTCATTCATACCTAGTTAAAACTTTACTTTTTAAAATTTTCAAAATCTATAGATTTAGTGAAAATTTTTACTAATTTTTTATTGGGAAAAAGTTCTAAAAAAATTAAACTTTATTTACATGATCCCTTAGAATATGAAATATAACATCTATGTGTTTTATTCTAGAGTGTTTTCAATGGCCTTTCGAAATTAAAATTTTACTAGAATTATCATAGAGGATTATAAATATATCAAAAATAATATTAATATAACAATATGTTTATTTTATCCAAATTAATTGTGAACAACAACTAGAATAATCTATATACTTAGCTTAAGTTGTGGAAATTTCTACTAATATTTGTTTCAAATAACTCAATGAAATTAAAATTGTACCTAAAAAATGACATATACCTATTGTTTTTTTCCAGTCAAACATATAACCTCCAAAGTTATAATTAGAGTAATATAATAAAAAAATGAAATAAAAAAATTATGATTTAAATTAATTAAACCAGTGCATAGAGTTCATTTAATATATAAAATTACTCTCTTGACTAATTTTTGGTGTGAATGAAATATAACATATAAATAGGATGAAAACATTATGTTTGGTCTACATGATGTATAATACAATAAAATTCCTACCATTCCTCTATAAAATTTAATATCAACACACTTTCCATATTCATCCAAATCAAATTTGGAATTAATATTCATTTTCTTCATAGGCTTACTAGAATCAAGACCAAACCTATTAACATATTCTCTAGAATACTTAGCATGATTTTAATAAAATTTCATATTTTATTTGATTAATTTTTAACCAGGAAAAATTAAATTAATTATTCCATTAAGATCATATCAAATTCACTTGTAATTTGTTTAGAAAAATCATTACACAGTGAGTCATTTATTGATATAAATATTATATCATCAACATAAATATTTATAAATTGTATTTCATTTAAAAATATCTATATAAACATGGTTGGATCAAAATTTATTTAAAAAAATAAGGTATTATTAAAAAAATGAGTTATTCTTTCATACCAAGCTTTAGGATCATTCATAAGACCATAAAATGATTTATTATGTTTAAAACATGATTTTGAAATTTTTAATTTTCAAATCCTGGCAGTCATTTAACAAAAACTTCCTAAAAAAATATTCCAGTTAAAAATTTTATTTTTACACCCATTTGAAATATTTTTATATTTTGAAAATAAGAAAGTATAAAAACATTATAGTTGCTTCTATCCTAGGAACAAAAGAAAAATAATCTTCATAGTCAATTCCCACTTCTTGGGAATTACCTTGAGCAACTACTCTTGCTTTATTTTTAAATATGTTTCCAGATTCATCTAATTTATTATGAATAATACATTTAGTTCATATTATTGGTTAATCTCTTAGAAGATAAACCAAATTACACACTTTATTCCTTTGAAATTTATTTAATTCATCATACATATCATTTATTCAATTTTAATCAATTAAACCATCTTCAACGTTAGTAACAAAAGATGAATTTTCAAAGAAAAGTAAAACATATTTTTTAGTTCGCATATATATTCTATATTTTGAATTAATTTTTCAATGGGATTATCATTAATATTATCAATTATATAGGATCATTTTGATAAGATATATTATTCCAATCAACTAATGAATTCTCATTTTCTTAGTCATTATCTTCACCAAAATTAAATTCCCTAAATACCTCATTATGTTTGTTTGAATCCAAATTATTATTATTATTGATATTTTCATTAATGTTAACATGTATATAATCTTAAAAAACCAGATATATCTTATTAAATACTATATTTAATCCTTTACAGTATTGGAATATTTTAAAAATATTCCACAATCACTTTTACAATCAATTTTTTCTAAATTATCTTTTGTATTTAAGATAAATATTTTTCAACCACATACCATAAAATATCCATATTTAGGTTTAAACACTTCAAAAAATTCATAATGGGTCTTATTTAAAAATGTTCTAATAGATACTCTATTTAAAACATGAAAATCTATATTTATATCTTCTACCCAAGAAATATCTAGGCCCATTAAAATCTATAACTATTGATCTATCCATTTTTTTATAGGTATATTCTTTCATTCAACTACACCTTTTTATTGTGTTTTCCTAGGGATAGATAAATAATATTTTCATATATTTTTTTTCAGAACATTTATCAAATTATAAATTAAAAAATTCAACCACTCTATCACTTTTGATAATGATGATTGATAAATTCTTGAAGTATTGAATAAGATTACAGAAATCACATAGTTTAGTTAAAGATTCATTTTTATGAGATGATGAATAAGTCTAATTAAATATAGTATAATCATATACTATTACAAATACATATTTATTACCACTAAAACTAATAGGTTTTATTGGTCTAAATAAGTCATGATGTAATAGTTCTAAGAATATCGTAGTACTAACATCATTTATAAATTTAAATATTTATTTTGGAAGCTTATCCATTAGGAATCACCCACAAAGTATTACTTGTTTTTAACATGGGTTTTTTCATAACCTATTCATGCTTTGATAGTTTGTGAAAAAGTCATAATTTTTCATGCCCAAGCCTCCAATTCCACAAAATTTCATTTACTTTTGAAATATTTAAACACTGAACCTTTTGTTTAGTTAGATCACATAAATCAATAGTATACGCATTATAATTTCTATTTATAGAAAATAATTTTGATTTATTTTTCAGAACCATACATTTATTATTTTCAAAAATAAAATTCAATCCATCATCAAAAAGATATGATATAATTTTACCTTGTGTTTTAAACCATCTACAATTAATACTTTTCAAATAATAATAGTTTTATAAAAACTTACTTCACCAATACTGTTAATATGAACTTTAGAGTTGTCTCCAAATTTGATTAGGCCACCACCACGTGAATTCAAGGATATAAATTTTTAAATATCACTTATCAGGTTCATGGAGCAACCACTTTCTAAATACCAAGTATATTGGATACATCTAATAAATATTTCCTATATTTAAACAATCAAACAAATTTTTTTGGTACCCATACTGACTTGGGTCCAACATGATTTGTATCAAAAAATTTTAGAACCTAAATTGATTTAAAACATTTATTAGTGGGCTATTTAGAAAAAAATATCTAGGAATATCTGACTTAGTATGCCCAAATAACTATATAATTTTTATTGAAAATTCATTGGCATAATTCCCTTTCATTCTATATTTAAAACATGTTACACAAAAAATAAATCCTTTAGAATTTAAAAAGGTTAGTTTTATTCAACCTTGGTGATAAACTATGATATGAAAAACCTTTATTATTGGCATTTAATTTAATCAATGACATCATTTTATCATATAGTTATTTATATTGATCAAATGTAGATACACTCTCTTTAATGTTTTTGGATTCCTTTTTGAAATTCTTTTTCCCTTTTTGAATAGTATCTAAATTAGTATAAAAATTCACATTAGATCCAAAAACTATGTTTGTTAATTTATTATTTTATTTTTTAATTTTATTAAATTCATTATAAACATTAGTTAAATCTTATAGAAAAAATTAAATCTTGTTTATTGATCTTTATCATTCACTTTCAAAATGTTTTTAATTCTATCATTGTGATATTTTAGTTTTAACATATAATAATCATAATTCTATTTAGAATTTATATTCTGGGAAGAAATAATATTCCAACTATTTCAATCTCTTATGAGTGTTTCATTCTTTCTAATCAACCTTTTAATTTTAATTTTTAAATCTGTGTATTTTTCAGTTATCAAGACTCCATTATTCCTTAATTCCGCATTTTCTTTAAGTAGTTATTTGACATAATAATTAAATGAATTAGAATAATAACAGGAATTATAATTAGTTTCCTTTTAATATATATAATTATGACCTAAATTTTATGAATTAATTAATTCAGTGAAAAGTGAATCAATTACCTCACATTATATACCCATTAGAGAAAGGTTTTTTGTCTCCTGTTCGCTTCTTAAATCACTACTTTAGTCAAAACTGTAAGAGAAGTTACAATATCCAAAAAAAAGATTTATTTTATTTTCCCCTTCTATCATTTTTTTATTTGGATGTTTGAGTCTCATGAATTCATTCATAATGTGACCTTTATTCTTGTAATAATAACATGTTAATTCCAAAACATCATTACTATTATTATAATTACCTTTATTATAATCCTTTTTGATATTTCTTCTAAACTTACACTTACCACCTTTATTTTCATGAGCTTGAAAAAATTATTTGTAAATAGATCCATCTTTTTTTAACTTTCCTAGAAATCAGATTCAACATTTTTAGTGATTTCTATAATATTAGACTTAAATGAGATACCTTTTTTTGTTTGTATAATCCTCATCATAAATGTTTTTGAAATCTAACTCATACTTCCGCAAAGATCATATTAGTTCATATAATGTATTCTCTTTAAAATTATTGTTATCATCAATAGATTCCTTATTTTTATTCCATATTTTTTATAGGGCTATTTGTAATCTTTCAACTTGAGCTTTGTTGTCTAGTACTTCTCTAAGAGCACTCATACCATTTGTAATACCTGTAAACTGATGGAATATCTGGTTCACTAAATCATCATATCCCATCTTAAAGTACTATTATTCTTCTTAGAGCAATACTAATGTGGCTATTTTGATATTTTTACTACCATATCGAGTCACTTGAAGTATTCTCCATATATCATCGGCCGTATTACAAGTGAAAAAATGTCTATAAACACTTCTACTTATATCATAATACAAAATATTTTTAACATTATAACTAAAAAAATATTTTACCAAGTTTTTAACTATAAGTGTTTCTAGATCAAATTTGGGTAGTTAATTTGGATTCTCCATGATACCACAATGATCCACACTTAACTATTTTAAGAAATCTTTCACTCATTAATTCCAGTAGCTGTAGTCACTTCCATCGAAGAATGGGTTTTTTTTGGAATTCATCCATCATTGGCATTAACAGATGGCATACTATAGAACAAAACATTTATTCCTTAGACTATTAGTCTTAGATGATCAGGTTAGCACAAATTTAATAATAAACAATATAATTATATCCAAAATGATTAAAATAAAAAATATTAACTATCAGAGAAATAGTGTAATTAGCTTTTCTCTGACACTAATTATTGGATCATAATTAATGGTAAACATGACTAGAGATCGGTGAATTATAGTTTTGAAAATTTATTAAAAAATCAGTTAGAGTGTATTAATTAAATAAACCTTATTAATTGATGTGTTAAATATTTTTCATGCATTGTAAATGAAAGAAATATTAAAACTAATAGTTTATAGTGGTTCAGATATCCAAGATCCTAGTTCACTCCTCATCCTTGTCTACTTCATGAAAAATATTGGTACCCACTATGACACTGACTTTTAAAGGTGTGAGAATCTACTATAGACTATTCCCATTACAAACACCAATAAGGAAAACCCCTAATTTTTATAGGAGTCTTTAACCTAGGTAGTGAATTGAATTTTTTTAGGACTCACAACCTAGGAATTACTTTTCAGCGATGGAATAATCAACAAAAATAGATTTGATTTTGATTGGTAAAATAAAAATCCATACATAGAAAATTAAAAATATGTAAATAAAAAATAATATAAAGAAAAATAAAATAAAATGAAACCTAGTAGAATGATATAATGATGAATATGAGGATGTTTTATAATCATAATAAACTTAGAAGAATAGGATAGTAAAGATGACATCACTTCATGATCTCAATAAGTAAATAGAAGTCACAAAGTTTCTCGATTGAATAAGAAGAAAGAAATTGTATCACTAGTAAGTAGTAAAATTTGTATTTAATAATATGAATGATGTTTTTTAATCCATTTATCATGTTCCCAAGGAATAATATCACTTAATTAAAACAAATATCTTCTCATAGAGTTAAAATAGCCAATAATTGCTTGCGAAAAGCTAGTGTATAACAAAATATAATGTTACCATTAACTTTGTTTGAAAAAATGGTGGTGAATATAAAATAAGTTTCTCACACTTTAATTTCTACATGAAATATAAATTTATAACTTCCCACATGATCATTATAAAAAAATATATAATACAAATTTATAAAACTGATATAATAAATTAAATATGATGGATGTTTAATGAAATATTAATAACTCAAAAAATAGAGTCTCTTATAATGTATGTGTGAAATATACTACATGTATGAAATATATAGACAATATATGTTCAGAATTAATTTCACACAGAATGTAAATATATATTTTTTATAAAAAAGTTAATTAAAATATTTTTTTCAATTAAAATAATTAAAAATTATAAGAATTATATTTTTAGAAAATTTATTAACTAATGGTAGGAAAAATAAATACCTAATGGTAGAATAGTGTTGTTACCACTGACATGATATCATTGCACTGATCTACCATCACATGAGTGGAACGGTCAACCGTTATGATCTAACATGGAATAAAGTTACACCATGATAAAGTGATTTACCGTTTGTGTAGAATAAAAGAACTTCTATTATTGTATAGAGGAATATTATTTTACCACATTGAGGTAGATCCATCATTGTTGGTGAGATACTATAACTATAATGAACTGTAATTGATTTTATCATTGGTTTATAGAATACAGGAGCTACCATTTATTTGTGGCAGACTAATTTTCCTATGAATATGGTGATATACCATTGTAGGGAAACTATACCTGCTACCGTGGTCAATGCTAGAGCCAATGTATGGATCTGGTGAAGTCATCGTTATGAAGAGTTAAGATCTATCATTATTGGAGACCTACCATTACTAAAGTAGGATTGGTAGACCGTTGCAGCTACCACCTGATGAAGGCTAGCGATGATTCCATTCCAAATGAACTACCATTTTCATGAAGTGGTACTTCTATTATTACAAGGAATTTTCATTCTATTATAAACATCCGACCATCATATGAAGATCCTAATTCAACTATGATTTGTGTCACTGTCCAGTGTGAAATACTACCATGAAGGATTAGGGGAGCTATCATAGGTATTTTTGAAGAGACAACATCTTGAGACGAAACTGTTCTTTGAAAGATCATCATGCATGCAAGATGAATTTTCATGAATATATTTGGTTTGATCAACCTTGTCTCAATCTGTTGGAAAGATGTGTGGGAATGGCCAGTTAACCCACTAAAGATCACCTGGAGTACATTCATAAAATTGTTGAAGGATGAGAGGTTGATGATGATTCTCTTAAAATAAGTGAATCACAAGATCCATCAGATGACTAAGATATTCTTGATAGAATGGCCCAGGTAATGTCTGAAACATTAATGTGTAGTAAGAGTGTAGTGCTCAGACATAGTCCCATATCTGTTTCTACCAAGGTAAATGTGATTCCAAAGATATCAAATAGTTCCCATAGTTAGTTTGATTCAGAACCATGGTCAACACTCTGAACACTTACACTGATAAAAAAATTGGGTAGTCTGACCCACTCAACCCCTATACACCACCATAATCATATGTCAGAGGGACCTATAAATGGCCCACTTACAACCATGGATGGTATAATTAGGATCTCTCTCCCATGGGGTTGACCACTAGTCCCCTATGTGGTTGAAGGACTATTAATTTAGTCAAGCCAGGGTCAACTATTTTTTTTCTAAGGGACAAAAAATAAAAATATTATGAATAAAAAATATATATAATAAATGTACTTAATGTATTTAATGAAATGATTAACATAAAAAATGTAAAATTACAATTATAAAGTATCATTAAAATTTTCAAAACTTAATACATTTAGATATAAAATAAATGATTATTTTTAAATAATTTTCAATTTAATAAATGTGATGAAATAATAATTTATCAAAAAAATATCTTAAAGTATAAACAAAAAGGTTTAAACTCTAACATATATGGAATCACAGTTTTGTTCAGAAAATCTAAGTGCGGAATTTATGATATGAATTAGTATTAATCTTAAAGTCTAAGGACTATTATACTCACATGTAGAAAGGAATATTTGATGACACATAAACATGAAGAGTTCCTACTAATGGGTGGGTTATCACAATATCCCTTTTTATAGATTACTAACTATGAAATTACTGGTACAAAGTCTCATCTACTTATGAGTACTCACAATTGATAGTCAACATACTATATTCCCTATCAAAGAATGTTATCTGAACATATAACTATTTTTAAGAATATAGTCATGGCATTTCAAGGTTCTCATCATAGTAGGGGATTGTTATTATCTTTTCAGTGTGATAGATACTCTAAGGAATTATTATATTAAAGTTTTGTAGACCTTTGATCAGTATGTAATTATATGTTTAATTAATATTCACTTCTTTTAATATTCTTATTATTTAAAGTATAAACATTTGGTTCTAGAACACCCAAACTAAAATACTACCACTTGGACTAGATCCAATTACTAATGAATTTCCATCCACACAACCAAGTACAAAGTTAATATTTTTACTAATTTAGGTATTTTTTCAAGTGGTCAAACACATTATCTTTAGCAGAGAGTTTTCTCACTTAAACATTACCTATATAAGAAAAATCACTCAAGATATGATAATTCCAAAATATATGATTCATCCACCAATGTTACCTTGAATCCTTTGTAAGAGCCACTCCTATTGAGAATAGTTAGTTTCATGACTGAGGACGGCATCAACCATCTCTTCAGAGGAGAGAGAATGGTAAAGAAAGGTGAAAAGAGCTTGTTGGCACAAATGGTGGGAACGATCTCTTACTAACTAGCAGTGTTGAATTTGGAATCAATGGAAGAGATTGAGGAAAATAGTTTTCCAGCTGTTGTGGATCAATTTCCAAATGTCTTTCCCAATAACTTCTCAGGGTTACCTCCTTTAAGGGAAATGGAGTTTATGATTGATCTCCTTCTGGGGACTAGTCCTATTTCCCTTCCATCTTATAGGATGGAACCAATAGAGTTACAGAAATTGAAAGTGCAGTTAGAGGAGTTTGAAAGCAAGGGTTTCATTTAACCAAGTACTTATCCATGGGAAGCACCAGTGTTGTTTGTGAATAAGGTAGATGGAACTCTTTGGATGTGTGCTGATTATCATAAGATTAACCAAGTTACGATAAAGAATAGATATCCACTTCCACACATTGATGATCTGTTCGATCAGTTAAGGGGAGCTAAATGGTTCTCCAAGATTTAATTGCGATTAGGATATCACCAATTCCAAGTTCAGAAGGAGGATATTCTAAAGATAGCTTTTAGAAGCAGATATAGCCACTATAAATATTTAGTCATGCCTTTTGTTCTAACGAATACACCAGTGGTCTTCATGGCTATGATGAATCAGATATTTTAGCGATATCTAGATTCTTTTTCTATGGTGTTTGTGGATGATATCTTGGTGTATTAAAAGACAAGGGCTGATCATGAGGAGCACCTAGAAACAATGTTACAAATCTCAAGAGATCATCGTTTGTATTCAAATTTTCAAAGTGTGATTTTTGGATACAGGAAGTACGTTTCCCTGGCCATGTAATTTATGAGAAAAGAATTTCTGTTGATCCTGAAAAGATAGAAGCTGTTATCTCTTGGAAAGCACCAAAGAATGTGTCTGAGATATGAAAATTTCTTGGTATAGCTGGTTACTACCGACGCTTTGTGCATGATTTCTCATGACTAGCCTCACCAATGACACCTCTGACTAAGAATAATGATCTCTTCCAATGGATGGAAGAATTTCAAAAATCCTTTCAGGAACTAAAGGTTCATCTTACATAGGCACTCATCTTGATCTTTCCTAAATCAGTACAGGGGTATATGGTGTATTATGATGCTTCATGATCGGGGTTGGGTTGTGTTCTCATGCAAAGAGATCATGTGGTTGCTTATGGTTCAAGGCAGTTGAGGGTGCATGAGAAAAATTTACCAACACATGATTTGGAGTTAGCTGCAGTCGTCCTTGCTTTGAAAACATATACATTATCTCTTTGGTGAGAAATTTACTCTGTTTATAGATCAAAAAACCTTGAAACACATTTTCTCACAGCGAGATTTGAATATTAGGAAAAGGAGATAGATGGAGTATCTCAAGATGTTTGACTTTGACTTGATATACACATCAGGAAAAGTGAATTCGGTGGTGGATGAATTGAGTAGAAAGTCATATGCTCAGTTGGTGAAAGAATCTTTAGATGAATGGAAGTTGATATCGGTATTAGCTGAAATTCATGTGGAATATGAAAAATGAGGTGATTTTGCAGTTTTCTTTTCAGCTACGCTTGTTCCTGAATTGGTAAAGATGATTAAAGAAGCCCAAACATCTGATGCAGAATGTCTGGTTGTAAGTTCAAAACTAAATGGTGGGGAGACCATTGATGGCTAGAAACTTGATGGGGGTTCAGTTTTGTGTTTTAGAGATCAGATTATTGTACATATGGTTTGTCAGGAATAACTCTTTCATGCTTACCACCATTCAAGATGGGCTGTACATCTAGGTACAAAGAAGATTTATAAGGTGTTGAAGGCGTAGTTTTGGTGGAGCAGTATGAAAAGGAAGGTGGTTGAGTTTGTCTCGTGGTGCTTAACTTATCAGAAGGTTAAAGCAGAGAATTAGAGACCAGTTGGCATGTTACAATCTTTACCTATCCCAGTGTAGAAATGGGATCATATAGAAATGGATTTTGTTACAGGTCTTCCAAGAATGGTTCAGAAACATGATTCCATTTGTGTGATAGTGGATTGTTTAACCAAGTCCGCCCATTTCATACCTATTCGTTAATCTCATACAGTGGAAGGTCATTCAAAAATATATATCTGAGAAGTGGTAAAAAGGCATGGTGTACCAGTGTCTATAGTCTCAGATAGAGATCCGAGGTTCACATCTCATTTCTGGAAATCATTACAGCAAGCCCTTGGGACTCAGTTGACTATAAGCACGACATATCATCCTCAGACAAATGGGAAATCCAAGCGGATGATACAAAAATTGGAAGACATGTTGTGGGCTTGTGTAATGGATTTTGGTGGCTCATGGGAGGAGCATATACCCTTAGTGGAGTTCTCATATAATAATAGCTATCAAGCCTCAATAAGCATGGAAAAATTTGAAGCATTGTATCAGCATCCTTGTCGTTCTCCACTATGCTGGGTGGAAACTGGTGAAACTTCACTAGTTGGGCTGAGCCTTGTCCAAGAAACAATGGAGAAGATTCAGATGATTAGAAAGAGGATGTAGACAACTCAGATTTGTCAGAAATATTATGCAGATCACCATTAAAGACCATTGTCATTCGTTGTGGGTGATCATGTCTTCTTGAGGATCTCTCCAAGGCTTGGACATCATTGTTTCGGAAAGTAGGGAAAGTTATCTCATAGATACATTGACCCTTTTGAGATACTGGAACAAGTTGGAGAGGTGGAATATTAGTTGGAATTACCACCACATTTTAGTTCGGTGCATAATGTTTTCCATGTATCGTAGTTGAAAAAGTATCAGCCTGATCCTGAACATGTGATCAGATGAGATCATGTTGACCTAGAACCGGATGCTTTGTTGATACATATCTTGAGATGGGTTGTGGATAGGCAAGAAAAAGTATTTCATGGAAAAATCATCGGTCTAGTTCATGTTTTATGGCAGCATGGTCAGATTCAAGAAGAGACTTGGGAACGTGAGAAGGAAATGAAAGAGCAGTGGCCAGAACTCTTTTAGTTGGGTGAAGGTTTTCTACTTTCCAAGGATGGAAAGAACAATGGTGGGGAGAATTTAGTACCCCTGGTTTCTGCTATGTAACCCTTTCTTGATGCTTTTAATGGTTATAAAGTTAAGGGTAACATATGGGAGAGTCGGGAGAAATTGGAATGAAGTTTTAAGGAAAAATAGGAAGTCGCACGGGAGGTGCACAATTTGTCTAAACCGTGTATCCAAACCGTGCATAGTTGGTCTTGGAGGCATTAGCTTCCACATGGGTGGCACACATTTTGTCTAACCATGCAGCCAAACCATGCGAGAAGGGTGGCCGAGGCAGTAGATAATGCACAGTTAGCACACAGTTTGTCAAACCGTGCGAACTAACAATGCATCCATTTAAATGAGATCCTATAAAAGTAGATATCAATCGTTTTTGCCTCTAAACGCCTCGTTTAAGCTCCTAAGTGGCCCTAACTCAGATTTTTTCTTCTCCTAATGTCAAAGAGGGTTTTCCCATCATTATGGAGGCAATCTAAAGGCTTCTCATGGCGAATCAAAGTTGGATTCTTGAGGTATGTGATCGTTCTTCTTCTTTCCTGATCGATTTCTTAGATCTACTTAGATCTACTTCTCCTCTTCTCTCAGTTTCTTAGATTTATGCCAGTTATGGGTAGATATATGTAACACCCGAGACTTTTATGTTATATAAATTGTCAAAGGAATCTTTTTCTACACAACACTTGCTTGGCTTGCTTTACACGCAATCGCGACCTTCCTCGATAGCTTGCGTCGTACGCAATACCGAGTTTCACTAAACAACATTATGCTATTAAAACTAGCCGTTATGAATAGTAATAACCACTTTTTGGAATTTTATAAATTTTATTTTTCAAAATGGACTTCATTTTTGGACTCAGAATATCGAAATTAGCCTAGGGTGAAATTTTGGTATTTTTCTGAAAACTTTCAATTTTTGATGAATAGTGAAACCACTAAGTGGTAGGTTAAAAACTGAATTTTGCATAAAACATAATTTTACCGCTTCTGTGATTGGAATTTCGAAAATCTGAGAGACACGGTTAATATCAAGGACTAAAATGTGGTTCAATGAGATGAAAATAATTTTTTGGTGAATAGTAACTTTTTACTTTTTTTACCGCGGTTAATAGTAAATAGGGTAACTAAGGGTAAATATGATATTAATATTACCCTAACACATGTCCTAATTCTATTGGACAAGTGTAATTCGACCAAAAACAAACTTAGGAATAAAATATGACCATTTAGGACCACTTGGATTAGAATAGGACATTTATTATTAATTTATTTAAAGAAGGGTTAAAATAGTTAAAATCAAAGTTTAATAAGTAAATCATTTTTAATATGGGGTTATACATAAGATAAATTCGATTGTAAATATTCATTAGAAAGATAAAACGATTTCCTACATGATGGTATTTTATTTGTAATTTTTAGACATCAAATAATTTAATTTATTTATGACACAAAGATGATGCAATAATTATCTTATTAATGAAATATTGACAAAATTGATAATATAAATACCAAAATAAATGTAATTTGAGACTTTTTATGAATTACACTAATTTTCTAGGTTACTATGATATATTATTGTTGATTTAATCAACTTGGTTCGAACATATAATTCTGTTATGACTTTCACAAAAATCATATATCAAATAGTGTCAAAATTGACACAAAAATAGTTTTTAAATCAAATATTATATTATTAATTGTTATTTTATTCCTAAAAATCTAAGGTTCGGACAAATGACTTAGATAAGGATATATATATTAATAATAAACAATTTGGGGTTCTTTTGGCATGTTATAGTAAGTGTATTAACCATATAGTGAAAGAAAACAAAAAGACACGGTAAAAGTTAAATTAATTAACTTAGAGTTAAATCTAATTGATAAGGTTAAAATAATACCCTAAACTTGTCTAAATCCTATTGGTTGATAGGATTTCGACCCATCCCCACTTTAGCTTCGAAATAAGACCCTTTGGAACCATTATAAACCGATTTTGACTTTAATATAAAATAATATTTTGAGATATTCCTAAAGTGCCCCTCTCCTCCCTTATAAAAGGGCACCTCCTCCCCCTCCTCCTCACACCAATTTGAGCACTCAAGCTCGGCCAACCCCTGCCATTTTCTCCTCTCCACTTCCCTAGAATAATCCTAGAGGTCCTGGTCTTCTCCAAAGACCAATCTTAGTTCCTTAAGTGGAGGATTCAAAGAGGCGTTCCAAAGAAGAGGTAATATCCATTACCGATCTTTTCAATTTCTTTCTTCTTCAACTTCTTCTTCTTTAGTTGTTTCATGATAAAGTAATAACATAAGTATTAATTACATACTGATATGTTATTATAAATATGAAACAACCCTAATTCACCTTCTATCCATCCTACGGAAAAATGAAATCACCGCGCGTGCGTACGAACGAAATACCGTCTCCACGCCGTGGTGTAATCTATTTTCCACCATCACCTTACAAGGATGGGTATAATGGTGTAATGAGTAACTATATATGATTATTATTAAGTAATATTGATACTGAAATAATATATATATATACTCCAATACAATTTCACGATCATAGGAACGATATCATCACTCGTGCGTACGTACGGAATACCGTCTCCACGATGTGATGCGATTCGTTCTACATGATCTTCATTTCATAATGATTATATAAATGAATTGAATGAATGAATATGGTATATACTACACTAATACCATTCTAGAAATGAATTATCTATAACCTAAAGATAAGAATAAGAATTTATTCAACAAAACACGCATAAGAACAAAAAGTTATAAAGACCCGAGTAACAAGTAACAATGAAATATTACTAACAAGAAGTTAATAATCTCATATCAATATGTATGATTCTGGAATAAGTCAATAACTTTATTTAAACCATTATACAGGAGCTTCGGACACGAACAAAGCAAATTGGACCTAAGGTAAGGGAAATATCACAATCTCATTTTTATCCGAGATTGTTTATTCGTAAGTATTTACTGGGGTGTATTTTATCATCCACATCCATGTTCCCTCAATATGTAATATTGTTTCCATCCACTTGAAATAGTTTAAATCCAATTTTACCCTTAGGTGAGTTTTTAGTAAAGAATATGAAAGGAATCTTTTGTCGTTTTTCCGTACGAGGTACTTTTTGACCTTTCCGACAAAAGTACGAAGAATGTTTTTTTTAACTTATACGGCATGAATGGATTTTTAAAACATTACTTCAAAGAAGCTTCCTTTACAAGTTTTCAAGTTTATTTTTAATCAACTTCTTTTATTTTAAA
This sequence comes from Viscum album, assembly GCA_963277665.1. Lineage (NCBI taxonomy): Eukaryota > Viridiplantae > Streptophyta > Magnoliopsida > Santalales > Viscaceae > Viscum > Viscum album. The sequence continues at coordinate 1,611,164,598 of OY728140.1, forward strand.
GTTGTATGACATGTTATGAAAGGAAAAATGTTTTTGAAGAAGAAAGGATATTTTCCTCAAGAATTCAATTCAAGTGTTTTATCAAAATTATTTTCCATCTAAGATAATAAAGGGTTCTGTTTCTATCCATATTTTTACATTGGTTTGACTATGTTGTGATGGAATTATGTTTATGAATTCCTTTATCTTATATGAATTGATTTATGATGTCATGATGTTTCAAGAATCCCATTTTTGTTATATGTGTTATGCGATGATGTATGTTTTATGATTATGTGGCACACATAAGAAAGGATTCATTATAAGATGGGTGGGACCTATATCTCCCTCCAATGCATTGGGTAATGATTTTATATCTCATGAGATAGACATGGCTGGAACGGAAGGTTATTTCGGTTCAGTGATACAGGACTGAAACGAGGAGTGAACTCGGTTCAGAAAGGGACTTTGTCCACTAAGATAGTCTTGGCAATGAGTCATGACTAACAAGAAATGATTTCCATGATTATGTGTGCATGCCACAAAGTTTCAAGTTTTATGTTATGATTATGGGGATCTCATTTTCACTTATATGATTTATTCCATGTTAAGATATTATGATCTCTTTTGCAGGTTTTGATAAAGATATGATATGATTTTTATTTCCTTTATTTGCCCTTGCTGAGCATTTGAGCTCACCCTTTTATGTTTTCTTTTCCCCAGGTCAGGAAGATGGATATTAAGTAGAATATGCTAAAAGGGACCCTAGATATGATGTAATAAATGGGAGACACTGTAGAAGATTTATGAACCAGTTGTTTATGTTTCCCAGTTTCTAAAGACACTATACCTATACGGTCCTTTGTGGTTTTGTCATATGTTGTAATAAGTGTGCTTCAATTTTGAAGTATTAACAATGTATGTAAAGTGTGGGTTGTTATAGTTGGTATCAAAGGGAGGTTATAGTCAACCTTTGGAAACTAGGATGTGAAAGCCTTAGTAAGAACCCTAAGGATAAGTCTAAGCATAGAACACAATCTTAGTGTTTTAGAAATGGCCTTGAATAACCTAGGATAAGACCTTAAGCATGAAAATTTTATTCCTGAATTATGTGGTTTCCTATTATAATTAGTGTTTCTCACACTATTCTTCTTGGTTTTAGTCAATGGCTGGAACCCGAAGGAACCGTGTTAATGCGGAATGCGATGGGCAATGCAATGATTGTCCCCCTGAGCAACCAAACGATATGGGAGCTGGAATGCAAAATCTTGTAGCCATGCTCACACAACTTTCTCAAGCTATGAATCATGCAGGATTTCCAAACGAGCAAAGGAGGGAGCAACATTCTGTTGAATCCTTCATGAGGCAGCGTCCACCTTCTTTCAGCGGGTCTACTGATCCATTAGTTGCTGAACAATGGATTAGTACTACTGAAAAGATATTTTCAGTTCTTCAATGTTCTGAACATGATAAAGTCATCCTAGTAGTGTACCGTTTGGAAGGAGATGCTGATCAATGGTGGAATCTTGTTAAGAATACGAGGCAAAGGGATGAAATTGAGTCTATGGAATGGGACGAGTTCAAGAACTTATTTTTCAATAAGTACTTCCCTCGTATTCTCCGAACAAAGATGGAGAAAGAGTTTCTTGAACTGAAGCAAAGGGATGATGAATCTGTTGGTACCTATGAAGCAAATTTTACAAGACTTGCAAGGTACGCTTCTGGTATTATTATCCAACCTGAGAGTAAGATCGATCGATTCTTTAGTGGCTTAAAACCAAGTCTTCGAAGGGCGTTAGCCATAAGGGACTTCAATAGCTACGAAGAAATCGTTCGATGTGCTCTCAAAGTCGAGATGGAGATTGGAGTAACCCATCAGTCACATGGGTTTGATAAGAAGAGGAAGATGGAATTCAAAGAAAAATCTAAAGAGCACACGGAAAAGAAGATGAACTTCCCCTTATGCTCAAAGTGTGGAAAGAAACATGGAGGGAGTTGTCTTAAAGGGACAAGTAAATGTTTTAAATGTGGAAAGGAAGGTCATCGGGCATTTGAATGCCGTGATAATGGGAAGAAGATGTCTAATGATGCAAACAAAGGAAGGGATACACAGAATGAACCTGCTACACTTCAATGTTTCAAGTGCAAGGAGATGGGGCATTATGCCAATCAATGCCCAAATCCAAGGGTTGATGATGATGGTCGACGTCAAAAAACTCTTAAGGCTAAAGACAAAGGAAAGTCACATGCAATTTCTATCAGCGAGGTGGAGTACGATAACGATGTGGTGAAAGGTACACTTACCATCCACTCTAAAGTAGCAAATGTTTTACTTGATTCTGGATCCACCCACTCTTTTATTTCTGAAAAATTTTCTAAGGGTATCACCGTATTACCTCAACAATTAGATGTTGAGTTAGCCGTGACAACACCTAATGGCACATCAATCGCATCAGAAGTTTATAATTCTTCTCCGATCGAAGTTTGTGGGAAAGTGCTTCCTGCAAATCTTGTGATCCTTCCTTTAGTGGAATTTGATGTGATTCTTGGCATGGATTGGCTTTCTCTACATGGAGCTCATATCAATTGCCAAAGAAGGGAAGTCACATTTCATATTCCAGATCAATCTACGATCGTATACCAATGCAAGGATGAACATAACCTTCCAGTGGAAATTTCTTCCATCTTATGGGTATTGATTCCACTAAATGAAGGTTATTTATCTCAAATGGTTGGTGAGAAACTCACGATTAAGAATATGCCCATTGTACGGGAGTTTGATGATGTCTTTCCGGAGGAATTGCCGGGTCTTCCACCAAATCGTGAAGTTGAGTTTTCAATAGAACTCGTACCGGGTGCTTTGCCTATTTCAAAGACACCTTATAGAATGGCCCCAATTGAGTTGCAGGAATTGAAGAAGCAACTCCAAGAGAATCTTGATAAGGGATTCATACGCCCTAGTGCGTCACCTTGGGGAGCACCTGTTCTATTTGTTAAGAAGAAAGATGGATCAATGAGACTCTGCATTGATTATCGAGAACTTAACAAGATCACTATCAAGAACAAATATCCTCTCCCACGCATTGATGACTTATTTGACCAACTACGCGGAGCTCAATACTTTTCCAAGATTGATCTTCATTCAGGGTATCATCAATTAAGGGTCAAAAGGGAGGATATACCAAAGACGGCTTTCCGTACAAGGTATGGACACTATGAATTTATAGTGATGCCATTTGGTCTTACTAATGCCCCTGCTATCTTCATGGATCTAATGAATAGAGTCTTTAGAGACTATCTTGATCAATTTGTGGTAGTCTTTATAGACGATATTCTTGTCTATTCAAAGAGCAAGGAATAACATGAAGATCACTTGAGAATTATATTGAAGACCCTGAGAAAGGAGAAGATTTATGCCAAATTTACCAAGTGTGAATTTTGGCTTCAAAAAGTTGCATTTTTGGGTCATATAATCACAAAAGAGGGGATATCTGTGGATCCAGCAAAAACAGAGGTTATCGAAAGATGGTCAAGACCAACAACAGTAACTGAGATCCGAAGTTTTCTTGGTTTGGCTGGTTATTATCGACGTTTTGTAAAAGATTTTTCACGATTATCTAATCCACTCACCAAGTTGACTCGGAAAGGAGTTAAGTTTGTCTGGACAGAGGAATGTGAAGAGAATTTCAAGGAGTTGAAAAGAAGGTTATCCAGTGCACCTGTGCTCACACTGCCTTGTAGTGGAGAAAGGTTTGTGATCTACAGTGATGCATCCAAGAAGGGATTGGGGTGTGTTCTTATGCAAAATGATATGGTGATAGCTTATGCCTCACGACAGTTGAAAATCCATGAGCAAAATTACCCAACACATGATTTGGAGTTGGCTGCGGTAATCTTTGCATTAAAGATTTGGAGGCATTACCTTTATGGTGAAAGGTGTGATATTTATACTGATCATAAAAGTTTAAAGTATATTTTCACACAAAAGGAGTTGAATATGCGTCAAAGAAGATGGTTGGAGCTGATTAAGGATTATGACTGCTCAATCCATTACCACCCTGGGAAAGCAAACAAGGTGGCAGATGCATTAAGTCGACAAGACCATGCTAGTTTATCCATGATGAGGATCACAAAAGATCCAATATTTATGGATTTACAAAGGATGGATCTTGGAATTATAATGGAAGGGGAAAAATCTTATCTTTCTCAAATTAATGTTCAACCATCTATACATGTGAAGATTAAAGAGGCACAGAAAGAAGATGTCGAGTTACAAAAGAAGGTGAGAAATGTTCCTGAATTCAACCTTGATTGTGATGGGATAATAAAGTTCAGGAATCGGGTTTGTGTTCCTCCCATCCCCGAATTAAAGAAGGAGCTGCTGGATGAGGCTCATAGTTCTTCATTCTCTATTCATCCTGGAAGCACGAAGATGTATAGGGACCTGAAAGAGTACTTCTGGTGGGATGTCATGAAAAGAGATGTTGCTGAATATGTCTCTCGATGCTTGGTTTGTCAACAAGTTAAAGCTGAGAGACAGAAGTCTAAGGGGATGTTACAACCATTACCCATACCCGAATGGAAATGGGAAAACATCACTATGGACTTTGTCACAGGACTTCCTAAAACATCCAAAGGCAATAATGCTATCTGGGTCATAGTTGATCGTCTTACAAAGTCTGCACACTTCATTCCTATTAGAGAGGATTTCTCTCTAGATCAGCTTGCCAGGATATATGTAAAGGAAGTGGTAAGATTACATGGAGTACCACTTTCTATTATATCTGATCGGGATCCGAGATTTACCTCGAAGTTCTGGCGAAGTCTTCAGCATACTCTGGATACAGAGTTGAGTTTCAGCACTGCTTATCATCCCCAGACAGATGGTCAGTCTGAGAGAACAATTCAAACCCTAGAAGATATGTTGAGAGCTTGCTCTATGGATTTCAAAGGAGGTTGGGATCAACACCTACCTTTGGTGGAATTTTCTTATAATAATAGCTTTCACTCCAGTATTCAAATGGCTCCTTATGAAGCTCTCTATGGAAAGAAATGCAGGACTCCAACTTGCTGGGATGAAGTTGGGGAAAGAAAGCTATTAGGACCTGATCTCGTTGATGAAATGGCAGAAAAGGTCAGATCTATTCAACAACACATAAGAGCAGCTTAGAGTCGACAGAAAAGCTATGCCGACAACCGAAGAAAAGACCTAGAGTTTGAAGTAGGCGATAAAGTGTTCTTACGAATATCTCCCTGGAAGAGGGTTATGAGATTTGGAAAGAAGGGGAAGTTGAGCCCTAGATATATCGGTCCTTTTGAAATACTGGATCGTGTTGGGAAGGTAGCTTACCGATTGGCGCTTCCACCGAATCTCTCTCAAGTTCACGATGTGTTCCATGTATCTCTCCTGAGAAAGTACATACCAGATCCTTCACATGTACTCAGCTCAGAAGTTGTACCGCTGGAGCAAGATCTTTCTTATTAAGAACAACCGATAGAGATTCTGGATCGTAGCGAAAAAGTCCTACGAAACAAGACCACTCGCTTGGTGAAAGTTTTATGGAGGAACCACCAACTTGAAGAAGCTACATGGGAGCTTGAGGATATGATGAGGGAGAAGTATCCTCATCTTTTTGTTGCAAAGTGACGAATTTTGAGGGCGAAATTCTTTTTAAGGGGGGTAGAATGTAACACCCGAGACTTTTATGTTATATAAATCGTCAAAGGAATCTTTTTCTACACAACACTTGCTTGGCTTGCTTTACACGCAATCGCGACCTTCCTCGATAGCTTGCGTCATACGCAATACCGAGTTTCACTAAACAACATTATGCTATTAAAACTAGCCGTTATGAATAGTAATAACCATTTTTTGGAATTTTATAAATTTTATTTTTCAAAATGGACTTCATTTTTGGACTCAGAATATCGAAATTAGCCTAGGGTGAAATTTTGGTATTTTTCTGAAAACTTTCAATTTTTGATGAATAGTGAAACCACTAAGTGGTAGGTTAAAAACTGAATTTTGCATAAAACTTAATTTTACCGCTTCTGTGATTGGAATTTCGAAAATCCGAGAGACACGGTTAATATCAAGGACTAAAATGTGGTTCAATGAGATGAAAATAATTTTTTGGTGAATAGTAACTTTTTACTTTTTTTACCGCGGTTAATAGTAAATAGGGTAACTAAGGGTAAATATGATATTAATATTACCCTAACACATGTCCTAATTCTATTGGACAAGTGTAATTCGACCAAAAACAAACTTAGGAATAAAATATGACCATTTAGGCCCACTTGGATTAGAATAGGACATTTATTATTAATTTATTTAAAGAAGGGTTAAAATAGTTAAAATCAAAGTTTAATAAGTAAATCATTTTTAATATGGTGTTATACATAAGATAAATTCGATTGTAAATATTCATTAGAAAGCTAAAAAGATTTCCTACATGATGGTATTTTATTTGTAATTTTTAGACATCAAATAATTTAATTTATTTATGACACAAAGATGATGCAGTAATTATCTTATTAATGAAATATTGACAAAATTGATAATATAAATACCAAAATAAATGTAATTTGAGACTTTTTATGAATTACACTAATTTTATAGGTTACTATGATATATTATTGTTGATTTAATCAACTTGGTTCGAACATATAATTCTGTTATGACTTTCACAAAAATCATATATCAAATAGTGTCAAAATTGACACAAAAATAGTTTTTAAATCAAATATTATATTATTAATTGTTATTTTATTCCTAAAAATCTAAGGTTCGGCCAAATGACTTAGATAAGGATATATATATTAATAATAAACAATTTGGGGTTCGTTTGGCATGTTATAGTAAGTGTATTAACCATATAGTGAAAGAAAACAAAAAGACACGGTAAAAGTTAAATTAATTAACTTAGAGTTAAATCTAATTGATAAGGTTAAAATAATACCCTAAACTTGTCTAAATCCTATTTGTTGATAGTATTGCGACCCATCCCCACTTTAGCTTCGAAATAAGACCCTTTGGAACCATTATAAACCGATTTTGACTTTAATATAAAATAATATTTTGAGATATTCCTAAAGTGCCCCTCTCCTCCCTTATAAAAGGGCACCTCCTCCCCCTCCTCCTCACACCAATTTGAGCACTCAAGCTCGGCCAACCCCTGCCATTTTCTCCTCTCCACTTCCCTAGAATAATCCTAGAGGTCCTGGTCTTCTCCAAAGACCAATCTTAGTTACTTAAGTGGAGGATTCAAAGAGGCGTTCCAAAGAAGAGGTAATATCCATTACCGATCTTTTCAATTTCTTTCTTCTTCAACTTCTTATTCTTTAGTTGTTTCATGATAAAGTAATAACATCAGTATTACTTACATACTGATATGTTATTATAAATATGAAACAACCCTAATTCACCTTCTATCCATCCTACGGAAAAATGAAATCACCGCGCGTGCGTACGAACGGAATACCGTCTCCACGCCGTGGTGTAATCTATTTTCCACCATCACCTTAAAAGGATGGGTATAATGGTGTAATGAGTAACTATATATGATTATTATTAAGTAATATTGATACTGAAATAATATATATATATACTCCAATACAATTCCATGATCATAGGAACGATATCATCACTCGTGCGTACGTACGGAATACCGTCTCCACGATGTGATGCGATTCGTTCTACATGATCTTCATTTCATAATGATTATATAAATGAATTGAATGAATGAATATGGTATATACTACACTAATACCATTCTGGAAATGAATTATCTATAACCTAAAGATAAGAATAAGAATTTATTCAACAAAACACGCATAAGAACAAAAAGTTATAAAGACCCGAGTAACAAGTAACAATGAAATATTACTAACAAGAAGTTAATAATCTCATATCAATATGTATGATTCTGGAATAAGTCAATAACTTTATTTAAACCATTATACAGGAGCTTCGGACATGAACAAAGCAAATTGGACCTAAGGTAAGGGAAATATCACAATCTCATTTTTATCCGAGATTGTTTATTCGTAAGTATTTACTGGGGTGTATTTTATCATCCACATCCATGTTCCCTCAATATGTAATATTGTTTCCATCCACTTGAAATAGTTTAAATCCAATTTTACCCTTAGGTGAGTTTTTAGTAAAGAATATGAAAGGAATCTTTTGTCGTTTTTCCGTACGAGGTACTTTTTGACCTTTCCGACAAAAGTACGAAGAATGTTTTTTTTAACTTATACGGCATGAATGGATTTTTAAAACATTACTTCAAAGAAGCTTCCTTTACAAGTTTTCAAGTTTATTTTTAATCAACTTCTTTTATTTTAAAGTTGTATGACATGTTATGAAAGGAAAAATGTTTTTGAAGAAGAAAGGATATTTTCCTCAAGAATTCAATTCAAGTGTTTTATCAAAATTATTTTCCATCTAAGATAATAAAGGGTTCTGTTTCTATCCATATTTTTACATTGGTTTGACTATGTTGTGATGGAATTATGTTTATGAATTCCTTTATCTTATATGAATTGATTTATGATGTCATGATGTTTCAAGAATCCCATTTTTGTTATTTGTGTTATGCGATGATGTATGTTTTATGATTATGTGGCACACATAAGAAAGGATTCATTATAAGATGGGTGGGACCTATATCTCCCTCCAATGCATTGGGTAATGATTTTATATCTCATGAGATAGACATGGCTGGAACGGAAGGTTATTTCGGTTCAGTGATACAGGACTGAAACGAGGAGTGAACTCGGTTCAGAAAGGGACTTTGTCCACTAAGATAGTCTTGACAATGAGTCATGACTAACAAGAAATGATTTCCATGATTATGTGTGCATGCCACAAAGTTTCAAGTTTTATGTTATGATTATGGGGATCTCATTTTCACTTCTATGATTTATTCCATGTTAAGATATTATGATCTCTTTTGCAGGTTTTGATAAAGATATGATATGATTTTTATTTCCTTTATTTGCCCTTGCTGAGCATTTGAGCTCACCCTTTTATGTTTTCTTTTCCCCAGGTCAGGAAGATGGATATTAAGTAGAATATGCTAAAAGGGACCCTAGATATGATGTAATAAATGGGAGACACTGTAGAAGATTTATGAACCAGTTGTTTATGTTTCCCAGTTTCTAAAGACACTATACCTATACGGTCCTTTGTGGTTTTGTCATATGTTGTAATAAGTGTGCTTCAATTTTGAAGTATTAGCAATGTATGTAAAGTGTGGGTTGTTATAATATATGTCTGTGGATTCCAAATATGATGATATTTGGTCTTGATCTTGCTAGGAGAAGAGATCTAAGACGGGTTTTTGGAGAATCAACCTGGGTTTATTGAGCGTTCTTCGACCGTGGTGGTTTTCGCCAAAACCATTAAGGTAGGTGGCATCAATCTCGACTCCTCTTATTAGAATTTTTTGGCTTAGTTTCAAATTGGTTTGTTTGAATGGATTTATTGTTAAAATCATGGAATAAATCCTCTTTAGTGATGATTTATGGTTTTGATGATATTGCGAAATCTTTGTGAATTGTTGTGCAAAGTGATTTGGCTTCTTGAATTTAAAATGTTGATTTTAAATTATGGATTTTCTGAAATCTTAAATGGTTTGATGAAAAATGGATTTTCAATAAAAAGGGAATTTTATTGAAATGGTTTGAGATTGAAATGACTTTGATGGAATTGGTTTTCAATAAAAAGGCATTTTTATTGAAATGGTTTGAATTGGTTGAACACACATGGTAGTTGACATGATGGCTGTGTGTGTTGAAGTGTATGTGGGATGAATAAGGGTTAAGGGTATCCCCCATCAGTGTTGGGATGGATAAGGGTTAGGGTCTCCCCCGTTAAACATTCATATTGAATTAGGGACAGATAAGGGTTAGGGGTCTCCCCCATCAATGTTGGGATGGATACAGGTTAGATATCTCCCCTATCAAGCATTCATGTGCATTTGGGTTGGATAAGGGTAATAAGTCTCCCCCATCATGGTTGAGATGGATAAGGGTTGAGGATTCTCCCCTCTACCAGGTAGCATGAATGGTTGGTTTCATGAGTTTGTTGAATGGTTGGGTATGCCAAAAAGGAATGTTTATTAAATGGTTATAAATCTTGTTTGGTTATTTTTCTGGAAAATAACTTGCTGGAAAATTGGTTTTTAATTGCTCTTGGAATGACTTTGGTTTTGAATGGTTTCGAAACTTGTTTATATTTAGTTATAAACTGATTTTGAGAAAATGTTTTATATAAACTGTTTTTATTTAAATGTTGCTAACTCTTCTATCCTAGTGGCATGGGTAGGAAAGTTATTAGAGAAACCTACTGAGTTTTATACTCACCCCGGCTTTGGCACGTTGGTGCTTTTGCAGATGTCGTACTCCAGGATATAGGTAAAGGTAATGCATCTTATTTCTAATGGATTGTGGTGATTCTTGGGAGATGTTTTGGAGCTTGGAGCTTGTGAAGCATGGAGTTGTAGTATCTTTTTAGAGTCTTGAATTGTTCATCTGTTGTGTAATTTGATGCTTATTTTGGTCTTCCGCTGTTGTGTACTTTGATGCGGTTTGATATAAATGAAGTTGTTTGTTGGTATTTAATTTGTTCATGCATCATATGGTGAATGTTTGGTTATGATTAGTTGGTTTATGGGTTTTTGTCTTAAAGGGTAAATCATCCCCCACTTGTACTTGAAACCCTTCGGCATTTATTGCTAGCCTTTGGCGCCTTGGGGATGTCGCTTAAGGCCTAGTAATGACTCGTGGTACTCTCAAGCCAATGAGAATTGGCAGGTCATTATAGATGGGATATATATTATTTATATCCAGAATGATATTAAGTCTTAAAAAATTATTTTTAATCATCAAATGAAAATTAGCCTTGAATGGATACGATGGGGAATGAATCTCATCGCGTTCATGGAGGCGGTAATCCATACGTACGCACGAGCAACAATATCATTATTTTGATATTAAAATAATATATAATTGGTTGGTATATCATATATACAGAATCATTATCATGTTATATTTATCATTTAAATCAATTATACATCATTATCATACCCATCTAAATAATAATGTATTGAATAACAACTACACCACGACGTAGAGACAGTAAGTCATACGTACACACGTATGGTGACATGTCATTCAAAGGATGGATAGAATAATGAATATGGTTGTACCATATTTATAATAACATCACAGTATATAGAAGATACTTGAGTTATTATTTTATAATGGAAACAACAAAGAAAGAGGAAGTGGAAGAAGAAAAGAACTTGAAAGAGGTGATGAAATATTTACCTCTTATTCAGGTTATTCCTTTTGATTTGATCAAAAGGGATTCTTAGGTTGGCTTTATGACTAAAGTAAGGCCTCTAGGATTAATAGAGGATAGTTTAGAGGATATTTGGGTAGGTTTTGTCCTAGAAAAATTGCTTTCAAGGTGTGTATTTGAGATAAGGGGAAGTTCCCTTTTATAAGAGGGGTGAGGGGCACCTTAGAAAATGATTGAAATATTATTTTATAATAAAATAATTTTCGGTTTCTAATGGATCCAAAATGATTTATTTAGAGAATAATGTGGTTATGGTTCTAAAACCACTCAACCAATAGTTTTTAGATAGTTTTGGGTCACTATATTAACCTTATCTTATAGATTTAACTCTTAGTTAATTAGTTTGACATTTACCATGTCTCGTTGTATTTTTATATTATATGGTTAATAAACTTACTATAAACTTCTAAGAGAACCTCAAGTAGTTCATTAATGACATAAATAATATTATTTAAGACCTTTGGCCAAACCTTAGATTTTTAGGAATAGAATATCAATTAATAATATAAAATATTTTTAAAAAACTCTTTTATGTCAATTTTGACACTATTTTCTATTTTGTTTTTGTTAGATTACTAACAGCATTATTAATTCTAAAAATATTAGTTTAATAAATAATAACATGTCAAATTAACCTAGAAATTTCTTATATGGCATCAAAACTTTCAAATTATATTTATTTTAACATCTATAATACCATTTATTTGTTTCTTTCATTAATAAGGAAAATACTGCATCATCATTGTGTCATAAATAAATTTACTTTTTCAATGTCCAAAAATAATAAATAAAATACCATTATGCAGGGAATATTTTTAGATTTCTAATGAATATTTATATTCTAAGAGATAACATATATAACCCTATGTAAAAATAGTTTTACTAAAGGATATATGCTTATGTCATTTTTGTATTTACTTTACCCTAATTAATATAAAGTGTCATTATCACTTACAAGTGGCTCCATGGGGTCCCAAAATAGACCTAAGGATGCCCAAGGTCAGACATGTATCATACAATAGGGTTAGAACACATGTTAGTGTAATTTAATATTATTATAATATTATTTTTTTACCCTTATTTACTAGATTTACTCTTTAACCATGGTAAATAAAATATTTACCGAAGTAATTATTCAAAATGTCTAAAAATAAAAGTTATCTATTAACACAATTTATACCTCCTGATTTTAAATATGGAATCTATTTTTATAAATTCAAAACACATAAGTGTCAAAAATTAATTTAAAATTAATTCCCACTTTCAAAACAAAAAGCGTGTTTTTAAGAAATAATAACAATCAAAAGATTGTCACTTGCCTATGTCCAGTTTAAATGTGAAATTATGTCCAATGACCAAAATTGGATTAAATGGTAAAAATTTAATCTAATTATACTTAAAAACCACTCAATAGTATAATTTATCACTATAAATTATTTTGATTAAAAAAGTTGTTTTTAATTAAAATTTAGTATTTTTCACTATTCCTCAAAAACTGAATGTTTTCAGAAAAATACCAAAAATTCACCCTAAGATAATTTAAATATTCAAAACCTAAAAATGAAGTCCATTTTTAAAGATAAAATTGATAAAATTTTAAAAAGTGGGTATTACTATTCATAACGGCTAGTTTGATTGGTCGCGATGTGTTAGAATCTCAAAGTTGCGTACAACGCAAGCTATTGCATTATTCAAAGAGAAACGTACCGTGGAAGCTTGGGGTGTTACACTGGATGAACAAATTGGTGATGTAAGTGGAGGGGTAGATTCAAAATACAAATAGTCCACCTCCTTGGGCTATAAATACATCCCCTCCTCTCCCTACAAGAGGTTGGAAATTCAAAATAGAGGAGGATCAATTGGCACAAACAAGGATCTACAAAAATCCTAGAAGGACATGCCAAACTCAAGTTTTTACTTGAGAGACCCTTCCTCCTCTCTTTGATTTCATTTACTTTTGTCTTTTTCTTTATTTGTAATATTGTAAGTGTTGTTTTTGTAATTGTCTTTTAATGACAGTTTCTTCCTCATATTCGCTTTTAATAATACACCATATATTCTTAAATATTAATTCTCCTAAAATAGTTCAAATCAATTTAAAACCCATTCCCTTCTTTTTCTTCCTCATTCAATCAAAAGTCCATTTTTAATTCGCATCATTTTTCGTGTGTGTGTGTTAGACGCACAATTATTTTATTAGTTCATTATTTTTATTCTATTTTTAACACATCAACATAAAAATTATAACTAGATTATTAACCACCAAAATGGATAAGTAAATCTATCATTGGGGCAATTCATAATTTGGGGATATTAAGTGATTGAGAGCCTTCACTAAATGAATATTATTTAAATTAATATTGTGTATGTTGAACTTAATATGTCATGGATTAATGACATGTTTTGTTTAGAATGTGGATTAAATGGATTATTGGAACCACAAAAACACTACCATAAACAAGTAATGATAATTTTTTAAACCCTATATTAGGTTACGACTTGAATTAAATCTTTAACAATTGGGAATTCAGATCAAAGTCATCTTGTGAAGTGGGTATTAATTTAATGAAATATAAAGAAAATCTCAAGGATATCATTATCTTAAATATCCAATAATAAACTCACCCCAATCTTTATAAATTTGTTAAATCATATATCATCCAATAATAAATTTCATTTAATCTCTCCAAACAACCCCCCAAAATCAAAATACAATCAACTAAAAACAATTGACTATTAAAAAGTATCATCGCCGAGGATTCAACCCGAGTGCTGCAACACACATTAGCAGAGAACCAGAATCTTGAATGGTCGATAGGTGACAATAAGCCATGCTTTCAAATGGCACAGTTTCCAGGGGTGGTTTAATTAAGTAGTCGTTAGTTTCTGGTTATTGTAAAAAAAAACAAAATTAAAAAAAAATTGAAAAAAAACACAAAGAAAAACCTATATTCTCATAAAAATCATAAACATAAAATGAACACAAAGAAAAACCCATATTACCCTTTATTCCAAAATCTCTTTGAATGCCCCGTAGTGTCCCAAATAATCCCTTGGATTTTTTTGGCCCAAAAATTGAGTGAACACTTTGCCAACTTAGGAGGAACATTAAGGATAATCAAATCATTAAAGAACCAGTCTGTGTACAACCAATTGAATTAGATATGGATAATACTAGGGAACAAACCCTTAAAGAACTTGCTACCCCTAATATGAATTACCAACCCCTTAGTATTCAAAATCCAAACATAGAGGCTGACCTAAAACAAAAATCAGGTTTGATTAATCTTCTTCCTCATTTCCACAAGCTAGCCATTGAGGATCCACATCTTCATCTTAAAGAGTTCCAAGTGGTGTGCTCTACCCTGAAGCCTCAAGGGATTTCTAAAGAATAAATCAAACTAAGAGAATTAACTTTCTCTCTAGCTGAAACTTCTGTGTTATGTCTTTACTACCTCCCTCCTAGTTCCATAACCAATGTAATGACATGAAAAAACTCTTCTTTGAGAAATTATTTCTTGCTTCTCGTACTGCTTCTATCTGAAAAGAAAATAGTGGTATCTATCAATTCCCAAATTAATCACTCCATTAATAATGATATAGGTTCAAAAAGGTTGTTGGAACCTACCCAAAACACAAAATCTCTAAGAAAACCTTTATTTAGTACTTTGATGATGGGTTATTGTCTATGGAGAGAACCCTCATTGATTCCACAAGTGGTAGATATTTTTTTGATAAAACTCCTACAGCTACAAGAGATATCATAAGCAACATGGCTGAAAACACACAAAAATTCCATACTTGAGCACATTATCAAGTAAAAAACACTTAATATAATCAATCGATAGAGCCGAATAAGGTGACAGAGTGGATGAGTGAACTTACAGGTCTTGTGCGACAACTAGTTGTGACTTTCAAATCCCCAACCTCATCTTCTCCAAAATCTTTGTTCCCTAGACCTATCAAGAACTGTGGAATATGTATCTCCCCATATCATTAAAATAACACATGTCCACAACTTCAAAAGGATCCATATGATTCATCCATACCAATAGAGCTCAATGCAGCATATGCCCAGAGGAACACCAACCCTTAAAAATCAGGTCAGCTCATTAGAAACTTCAACCAACCCCACTCTGAGCCCTTATCTTCAACCTTCAACCAAGGATTGAGGTATTGTAATCCCATTTCTCATACCCCTCAATTCCTTCCTCAAAACCCAAACCAATTACAATATGGTCAAAGTGTTGTTAACTTCCAACAACCTTACCCTTTTGTTCCTAAACCTCAAAGAACCAATCATCCTTTTCTTCCTTCTATATTCCACTATCCTTGTGAGCCTTACCAATTACCAAACCAATACAATTGCTTTCCCAAGAACCAAAATCAAGGTAATACCAATCCAGGACAAGCCTCTTCTTCCAAGAAAATGAGGGAAAGTTTAGTGGAAGATCTTTCCTCCTTCACCCATTCTAGCCTCAAAAAAATTGAAACCCAAATTGGTTAACTTGCATCCTACCTTAGCCATCAACAATAATCAAATTCTACCCAACTTTTAGCTCAACCATTATCTAACCCCAAGGGTAATATAAGTGCAATTTAACTTAGATCAGGAATGAAAATTTCTATGCCTCATGACGAGTCCTCCAACTCCCCTTTAAATATTTACTTAGAAAATGAAAAGAAAAAGAAACTTGAAAAGAGATTTAAATCCATTCCCTCACCTCCTTCCATTCCAAATAGGAGTGGAATTACTTTTCCTCAGGCAATTTCTATTCTAAAGAATTCCTTTGAACCCAATCATGAAATGCTCGATATGTTTAGATGTGTTGAAGTCAAGATTCCACTCTTATATACCATAAAAAGAATCCCAAAGTATGCCAAGTTTCTTAATGAATTTTGCACCCATAAGAGGGAACTTAGGAAATTCGAAAATGTTTCCACCCAGTAATCTATTCCCATAATTTTCAATGATATAGGGACCTTTACAGTTCCATGAAAAATTAGAAGTTCCAACTTCGATGATTCACTCATAGAACTTAGATTATCAATTAATGTCATGCCCAAATCCATCTTCTCTAACCTTGGTCTCGATACCTTACATCCAATAGGTGTTTTCATTCAATTAATCGATAGAAGCACTACTAGTTATGAAGGTATAATCAAGGATTTCCTTGTTCGTTTGAATGATCTTATCTTCCCAACTGATTTCTATGTCCTTGACATGGAAGGTGAGACGAACTGTTCTTGATCTCCCCTAATTCTAGGAAGCCCATTCCTAATGATAGTGAGAACCAAGATTTATGTCCATTCAGGCATCTTGTCCAAGAATTTGGTGACCAAATGGTCAATTTAAACATTTTCCAATCCATGCGATACCGATCTGAGGATCACACTTCATTCTCAATCCCTGCTTCTGAGGAAACTTTTGAGTGTCAATTGAACCACATTCCATCATGTTCATCATGTTCTAACGAGATAAGTTCTTTTGAAACCTACACCATAATTAACCAAGTTATAACTGGTGATTTTGATGTGGACCTTCCATTCATAGAATCCATCAATCTAGAGGTTATTGAAAACTCCATTGAATACCACATCAACTATGATCTCTACTGCTCCACCTTGGAAAATATTAATGAGAATGAATCTAAAGCAATGAAAGTCCCTTCCTCCATTCCTGAGTTTTCTAACCCAAAAATGAAAGATGAGACTGATTTGAAACCTCTTCCTGAACACCTAAAATATGCATTCCTTTTCCATGATCACTCTTATCCTATCATTATCTCGACTTCACTTACTGAAACTGAGGAGTCCAAACTTGTTCAGGTGTTAGAGTAAAACAAAAAGGCCTTAGTTTGGACCCTAGATGACATACCATGAATTCACCTTACTCTATTGATGCACCACATCCATCTTGAGGAGTCATCCAAACTAATCAGACAACCATAAATAAGACTCAATCCACTCATACTTGAGGTAGTTAGGTAAGATATCACCAAACTTCTTCAAGATGATATTATCTACATAATTTCTGATAGTGAATGGGTTAGTCCAATTCAAGTAGTACCTAACAAGGGTGGGATAACTGTTTTCACAAATGAACATGGTGAGTTAGTCACAACTCGAGTGAAGAAAAAATGGCATGTTTTCATTTATTACAAAAAATTGAATGTTGAAACATGAAAAGATCACTACCCTATTATATTCCTTGATCATATTCTAGAATGATTAGCTGGAAATTCACACTACTGATTTATTAATGGATACACCGGCTAATTCCAAATCCAAATCACACCCCATGACCAAGGAAAGACTACTTTCACTTGTCCCTTTGGAAAATATGCATATAGGAGAATTCCGTTTGGCCTTTGCAATGATCTTGAAACATTCTAGAGGTGTATGCTGTGTATATTTTCTGAATTAATTGAACACCTCATGGAAGTCTTCATGGATGAATTTACCATTTATGGTGATTCATTTGAATCATTCTTGCATTCACTCTCATTAGTACTTAAAAAGTGTGTTAAGTGCAACCATGTGATAAATTTTGAAAAATGTCACTTCATGGTTGCAAATGGGATTGTTCTAGGTTACATAGTTTCACAAGAGGGTATTGAAGTTGATCCTACCAAAACATAAGTGATCCAATCACTTCCAGAACCCACATCTATTCGAGACATCCGTTCCTTCCTAGGTCATGCTGATTTTTATCGTCGAATTATCTATAAATTCAGTAGGATTTACCTCCGACCAGCTCAGTTTCTCCAAAATGATGTCACTTTCCACTTTTATGAGGTTTATGAGAGATCCTTCGTTGAACTCAAAATTGATCTTACATCTGCCCTGATAATCCAACCCCTAGATTAGTCCATACCCTTTGAGTTGATGTGTGATTCTTCTAATAGATCTGTTGGGGATGTTCTTGTAAAAATAAGAGAAAAGATTCCTCATTTGTTCTATTATGCCTCAAAAACATTGGATGAATCTCAATATCACTACAATGTGACTGAAAAGGAACTTTAAAAGTGGTTTTTTCCTTAGATAAATTCTGACCCTATCTTTTAGGTTCCAAAATCATCATCTTCATAGACTATTCTGCTATAAAGTTCTTACCCAAGAAAAGTGACTCAAAATCGAGGATAATAAGATTGATCCTAATGATCCCAGAGTTTAACCTTGAAATCAAAGATAGAATAGGAAAAGAAAACTCTATGGTTGATCACTTTAGTAGAATTCCTAATTCTTCTCATTCAGAAATAATTGATCTTGAATTCCCCACTAAGCACCTTTCACCTCTCACTCCAAAGTCACCATGGTATTCAAAAGTTGTAAATTACTTGGTTTATGGTGTTTTTATTTAAAATTATTCAAAATAACAAAAAATAAAGTTGAAAAGTGATTCAAAACACTATTTTGGGAAGATAATAAACATTTTAAAATTGTCGCTGACATGGTAATCAGAAAAAGTGTTGATGAAAATGAACATTCTTCCATCTTAGAATTCTTTCACTCAATTCCTAGTAGTGGCCACTTTGAACCACAAAGGACCTCCTGAAAGGTCATAGACTCTAGATTATTTTGGCCTTCAATCTTCAAGGACTCATAAGAGTTCTATTTTTTTAAAGACCAAAACATAATTTATTGAAAAAAAAAGGATTACAAAAGACGGAAGGATGGGATTTTTTTACAATCTCTATCAAACAAGTATAATAAGTCATCACGCAGCATGTCTAGCCAAGTAATGCTCTAATGAACTCCTTTGTTAGCAAGAGCATCTGCAACAGAATTCACTTTACAGTAGGCATGGGTAGCTATGTAATCAATCCCATGGAGCGAGTTCAGACAATTCATCCAAAGAGTGGTGAGCGGCCAAGAAAGATGAATTATGCCATTCTAGATGGCATGAATGATAGTAGTAGAGTCACTTTCAATCCATAGCTTTCTCCAACCTCTTTGAAGTGAAAAATCGACTGCATGGATGACACCTAACATTTCAGCCTCCAGAGATGAAGAATGAACACATCCAGTATAGAAGCAACCCTGACACTGTCCAGCTGAGTCTCTGAAGATGGAACCACCACTGGCAGGACCTAGATTGCCTTTAGAAGCACCATCAACATTCAATTTGATCCATCCCGACATCGGTGATTGTCGGAATACTTCAAAATGACGTTTGGTCTTTGGGAAAATTCCAAGCACACGGAGATGGAGAAGGATCTCAAAGTCGCCAACCGAGTTGTTGCAACAGTCTTTTTGAATTGAAGCAGCTTCATGAATCGCAATAAGAATCTGATATTTGCCTGCATTGAGACTGAATGAATGTTTATTATGAATAAGATCATTTCTAACGTACCAAATCTCATGCAAGAGTTCCGCCACTTCCGCAAGAAAAAGATTTTTAACCTGCAGAGAGTCTTCATATCTAATGAATTTTTTAAAAACAAAAAAATAGAGTTAGATAGGGGCCATATGCAATTAAATAAATTAAGAACATAATTCCATAAGGCAGAGGCCATCTCACATGAGAAAAAGAGATGATCAACATCCTCCCTGTGTTGGTTACACAAGTGACATTTAGAGCATAGTTGAATGTTAAAAGTTTGCAAATAGGCTTCAGTAGGAAATCTATTACGAGAAATGCGCCAAATGAGGGTGAGCCTAGAGGGTTTGATCCAAGGTTTGTTAAATTGACTCACCCATTTAAAATTAGATTCATTTACAGAAACGTTATGCTTATAGAAGTTTTTAGAGTCTAGGATTCCATTAAGAGCAGGTTCCCAAAGAAAGGAAGTCACCATTAAAAGAAAAATGGTGATTATTAATAATCTGCGCAATATAGTCAGGGAGGACATGTCTATGAAAATGTAAGACATCCTTTATGGAATGACTAGTATCTTCCGGAATGATATTAGATGACAACAAAGATATTAAGGGGTTACCACACCAATTTTCACACCAAAAATTGATGGAAGAGTCAGAACTAACCATCCATCTAGAATTTTCCACGATCTTGTGATATGAATCCCTAATAGAAGGCCATATCGAAGAGTTGATGTAATTAAGATTCCCATTTAGAAGATTAGCGTGGAATATATGTTTTAGGAATTCGGAAGCTTTGGAAGTACAATTAATAATACGCTAAGTAAGACAAGCCTGAAGAGCATTATTGAACAGCTTTAAATTTTTTATACCAATGCCACCTTTGTCAAGAGGTTTACAACATGATTTCCAAGGGATAGTGACAAGTTTACTTTCAAGAATTTTATGAGATATTTGAAACAATTAATCATGTCCCACTTGCCAAAAGTTTGGAACAATTTCAAAGAGAAATGAAATTCCCCAAAAGACTTTAGAATTCTATGAGATATTTGATGTTTGGGGCATTGATTTCATGGGACCATTCTCCAAATCCAATGGATTCTCATACATTCTTATTGCGGTTGATTATGTTTCTAGGTGGGTTAATGACAAACCCACTAGAAAGGATGATTCACATACTGTTAGTGAGTTCCAAAAAACCCACATCTTCCACTGATTTGGCACTCCCCATGCCTTGATTAGTGACTTAGGAACCCATTTTTGTAATAGAACCATGGAATATCTTTTGAAAAAGAATGGGGTTGTACATAAAACTTAAACTACATATCACCCCAAAAAAATGGCATGGATGAAATTTCTAATAGAGAAGTGAAAAGAGTGCTTGAGAGAATTTAAAAAACCACCAGAAAAGGCTGGCCTGAAAGACTTGGTGAATGACTTTTGGCTTATCTAACTAACTGCCAATAAAAAAACCATTGGGATGTATCCTTTTAGGATAGTTTTTGGTAAATCATGTCATTGTCTAGTTGAAATCCAACATAAGTCATTCTGGGCTGTGAAAACATATAATTTTGATTTTAAAAAATATGGTGAATAAAGATTGTTTCAATTTGATGAACTTGAGGATATTCGACTTGATTTTTATGAGAATTATAATCTCTACAATGAAAAATCCAAGGCAATCAATGACCAACACATCCTAAGAAAGTTATTTCATGAAGTTAAAAATGTAATTCTCTTCAATTATTGATTTTTAATTCACCTAGGTAAGCTTAATTCTCATTGGGAATATCCTTTTATTGTTTCTCATGTTTACCCATTTGGTGCAGTGAAATTCCAAGACACATCTTTAAAAAGGACATTCAAAGTTAATGGACATCGATTAAATAGTAGAATGATTGGATGTACAATCCTTTAACAACATAAACATCCACCAGATCTAAAAATTCTATGATAAACACACCACTGGATGAAGACAATGACCCACCAAATCTAAACCAGGGGAACCTATTTTTCTTTAACTCTCTATCTCTCTTCCTCTCTCTTCCTCTTTCTTCTTTTTCCTCTCTCTTTAATTTTTTACTAATTTATTCATCAAAACATTTCTTTTTCTCTTTCTCTTTTGTGTGTGTGTGTATTTTAAAAACACTAAAAAAAACTAAAAACTAAATAAAAAATATAAAAAAACCAAAAGAGTCATACTTACTAACCATTCACTTTTGAAAAATTTCCCTACCATTTGGGGGGGGGGTCAAAAACATGTTTTCATCTAATGGTTTTTGAATTTTCATCATAATTTTGGATAAATAATCTTATATCAAACCCCCAAAAAAATTTGAATGCTCAATTGTTGATTTGAAAAATGATTTTCCCTAACCAAGAGGAACAACATTATCTTTCATGCCATCAACACCTATGGCCATATTTTAAACATGTGTGTTTTCACCCCTGATTGTGAGTCTTGAGTTTGTGGAACTTTGAGCTGAATTTCCTACTTTTGTGTGAATTAATATGATAGTGTCATTTTATGAACCTCATGAGAATCAAAATATAAAAATATCCTATCATTACACTTACATTAATCATACTTTTGAAATCCCCTAGGATCCTAAGAAAAAAATTTCTTTGATATCCACATTATAATCCTAATACCTTATCCCACCCAATATCTGCATGGATTTACATTGCATTATTTATTGAAATTTAAGTGTGTGGGGAATGAATTTAATTTTTGGTTTCCCTTCTATTGATTTTCAATGTGTTATTATATGATTGAGGGAAAGAATCCATTTTAGTGTGGGGGAGAGGTTGTCATTCAATGATTCTTGGTTAATGTCTTTTCATTTATGTAATTTTGTAAATGTTATTGACAAGTGTTAAAAAAAAGATAAAAAAATTAAAAAAAAGAGAAAAAAATGGTTTGTGTCTTAGGTGGGTCAAAAATTAATCTTCCTAAACCTTTGATCTTATTATAACTATTACAATTAGTGTTGTGAGGATATCAAACATGGGTTGGGATATGAGTGTGAGATCTATTTCAAGTTCAAATTTTGAAAAAATGCAAAAAAATAAAAATAAAAAAATCACTAATGTCATTGGGAGAAGTTTTTTTATAAAATATTCCATATTCTCATTCCCTTCAAAATTTCTTCCAATTTTGTGTCTTGATTCATACAATTTTTCCCCTATAAATATGTGTTTCCATTTTTTCCATGTTTTATTTAAAAAATATTGTGCATTGATTTTTCCTTGTTGGTGTTTTACCCCTCTTTCTACTCTTTTGAATACTAAATTCATACTATCCCATAGCCATAGAAAACCCCCTTCAAAAGGAATCTTGATTATTGTGCACTTTTGGATTGGGAATGGAATCTGAGATCTCTTTCAAACTCTATGATTTTCAATTTTTTTGGGTGAATGAGTGGACCTCCAGAAATAATTTTTTATCATCTTAAGAGAAGTAAGTTTCTAGTACCCACATTTTCCCTTTCTAAATTTGAGCATAAAAAAGAGTTGTTCTTGGAACATTTTTTTGTTACAATTTGTGGTGGAATTTAATATGGATGAGTGAAATAGTCTAAACCTCCCCTAAGTGGGGAAAACAAAATTTTAATATTTTTTAGTGAGTGAAAATGATTTTGTAATGTTTTTTATATTTATTGCACATGAGGACATGCACAAAACTAAGTTTGTGGGAGTTGATGTTATTAACTTATTCGGAACTTTTTATTTACTCTATTTACTTATTTTCATTGAAAAGTGCATAATTGGTGTGAAATACTCATGTTTTAATATTAAATGTAATTTTTGAGAATTATTTGAATTAATCAAATTGAGTCAGTTTAATATTTTAATTATAACTCTACCCCTACTTATCCAAATTTCATGATTCATGTTCTTTAGGATTCCTTATTCAAATTAAAACATTTCATTATAAGGGACCTTTGGACAAATCGTTCATTTGGAGGGAAATATGGTACACACAAGAAGACCCAAAGCCGACCACGATGATTGAGTTACTAGTCTAAATCCTGAAGTCCAAATTTTATGAAAATAAAACATATTGTAGGATCGAAATAGTGATGTAGATGCTCAATTTACAAGAGGGGAGGGGGGGGGGGGTGAATTGTACACTCTTAAAAATTCCTTTGGAACCTTTAAAGTTTGTTAAGAATAACTATGTTTTCCTTAAGAAAAGGAAAAGGATAAGTTTAACAAAGTTAAACTTACCAAATTCACAACACCTCTAACACCAAACAAAACTTGAAAAGCGATTCCAAGAGTAGGTTCTGGAAATATGGTTCTAGAAATAGAACCTTAACAAAAGATTACAATCTGAGATTCTACCTTAAAGCGTATAGAATCAAAATGAAACAGAGTACAAATAAGGAAGTATAAGAAAGTTAGAATTTCCTTACAATACAATATGAAACAGAATATAAACAAGTAGAAGTACTACAAGTAACAAGATATGAGTCTTTTAACCCAAAGAGAAGGGTATCCAACAACCTTGGATAAAAGGTCACTTGATTTATACTTTCAAGCAAGTATGTCTTACCCACACCAGGGTAAGCCCTCGATACAAAGATCGGAGTCTCTGTCTTGCTATCCCCGCAAGCCCTCAACTTCAAGGTAGTTGGAAACCTCTGTCTTCCTCAGCAAGGAAGCCCTTGAACTTTAAGGTAGTCGGCACCTCTGTCTTCCTATCCCTGGAATCCCTTGAATGTAATCACCAACATTCGGAGTCACACGAAGCTTTGAGAGTTAATAAGAGCCTCTCTCTCTAGAAATCACTTCAAGCATGTAATCACATGAGTCGAAGATCTGTTAGCCTTTCCGCCTCGAGCTCTTTCAAATGAGCTCCTATTTATAGGTAAGGTCGACCTCCTTCCCAACGGTCATATTTTCCTTAAATATTGGAGGGACCTATACACGTTTCACTTAGACAATGGTTAGTTTGTAACAAAATAGACGACATCATTTTATAAGAAAACAAGTGAAACAGAATGTACGACATTGTTTTAAAATCTAACTCAAAAGATTCGGAATGAAAAATTCGGAGTAAAGGTTCAGAGATTAAGGAAAATAATAAAGAGTAGACAAAATATAAATACATAAGTGAAATGAATGTTCGGAGTGAAGATTCGAAGTCTGAAAAAATTCAGAGTGTATAAAACAAAGATGATCAGATTCTATTTAATAGATGAATTCGGAATGAGAATTCGGAATGAGAATTTGTCATCGGAATTCGTAATGATAATTCTTTATCAGAATTTGTAATGAGATTTCTTCATCAGAATTTGTAATGAGAATTCCTCATCAGAATTCGTAATGGGAATTACTCATCATAATTCGTAGTGATAATTCCTCATTAGAATTCTTAATGAGAATTCGTCATCAGAATTCGTAATGAGATTTCTTCATCAGAATTCGTAATGATAATTCCTCATCAGAATTCGTAATGGGAATTACTCATCATAATTCGTAGTGAGAATTCCTCATTAGAATTCGTAATGAGAATTCATCATCAGAATTCATAATGATAATTAATCAATAGAATTCGTATTGAGAATTCGTTATCGAACTTCATAAGAATTCATATCCTGAATCTGGATTAAAACTGTATCTGGAATTCGGAATGAAACTTTTTCACAGTTCTCATTCTGTATTTCGGAGTGAAACTTTATCACAGTTCTTATCCAGAATTCAGATCCTAAAACAGAATACTTCATATCAAATTTTCAAGTAATTCCGAGAAAATAGAAATGAATCTGAATCTTATACTTAAGAAAAATCTAGATGAAAATATGATAAGGATAGTTTTTCTTATAAAAGCAATTTTCCTTATAAAAGTAATTTTCCTTAAGAAAGCAATTTTCCTTATAAAAGAAATTTTCTTAAAGATAAGGTGTTTGTGATTTTCAAAACAAGAAGGAATGGAGAAGTCATAAAGAAAACCTTATTGACTCAACAATCTACCCCTTTTTGGAAAGCACAAACATCCTTACAAAAAAAGAAACTCTAAGAAGAAAGACAAACATTAAGGCTTATCTCCCTTGGCTTTAAGAAAATTGATGAATACGACTAACTCCCCCTTAGGCTTTGAAACACTAAGGATCGTACTCTAGATATCCGGAGGGACATTTCATTAGGAAAAAGAAAGTCTTCTTTAAAGAAAAACTCCCCCTTAGATAGACTCATATTAGAGTTCTTTTTCCTTTAAGGATCTTTTCCTTCTCCCCTTTAGATAAACTCTCATTGGAGTTCTTCTTTTTCTTAAGGATCTTTTCCTTCTCCCCTTTGTGATTTTCAAAAAGAAATCGAGGGAATGGAAAAAAAATAACAAAGTACCTGAAAATTAGTAATAACAACAAAAGAAACGAGAGGCACAATTTTCATTAGGTTTGAAATCTCGGCAACAAAGAAAATTAGATACAACAAAAAGATCGGATTTAGTTATTTCAGATCTTTTTCCTTCGACATGATCCCCTTAAGAATAGTCTTGATCTTCTTCAGGTCTTTATGATCTTCTTCATCTTGCTTCTCTAAGACCACTATTCTTGCACTTTGAGCTTTAATTCTTTCTTCCTGGGCTTGAAGCTTTTCTTCCTAATCTTTGATCTTTTCTTCCTGAGCCTTCAACTTCTCTTCAAACTCAATTCGATGATCTCTTTAAAATTTCCAGTTCTGAGAAACAGAATTCAACTTCCCATTCAGATCTCTGACTTGTTGAATCCGGAAGTTCTTTTCATCTGTCAGCTTCTCTTCAAAGGAAGAAGTTAGCTCATTTATCTTTCTGTCCTCAGTCTCAAAAGCGTCTTTAACATTGTCTAGAAATTTGTCAAACAACCTCATATCTTCTACAGTCTTCTTCGACTAGTTTGTCATCCTTTTGCAAGATTTTCTATGAGCTTCGTAGCCAAAAAAAAAGTTTTGAACTGAGCCTAAATCTCAACGCACTTGTCCATAACCATAGACACAGAGTCTGTTTTCTGATTCAAAGCATGTTGGAGCATCTGGCATCTTGAATAAATACTTTAGAAGGTCGGAATGGTTCCCACCAACTTCTTCAAAGACTGAACAACAAAGTCATGCCCCAACGAAGATGACTCCGAATCCGAAACTTTTCTTGTAGAATTTTCTTCTTCAACAAGGTCAAGCTTTCTCTTTGAAGAACTACCAACTTCTTTTCATTTCACCACTACTGAACTTGGAGTATCAGGAAGAATTTTCTTTCCCTTGTCTTTTTCCGGAATAGAATCCTGTTCCAGAGTTTTCTTCTCACTATCAGAAACTTGAACAACATTATTTTCCTCATCAGCAACTTCCTGAACACCAACCCCTACATTTTCCATCTGAGCAATATCATGTAAAAGTTGTTCTTATTCTCCATGATAAGTAACTTCTTCTTCTCCTTTCTCTTCTTCCATTGCTGGATTAACTAGCTTCGAAGGTTCAGCTTCTGATGTTCAGAGCGATAAGTGTTCCGAAGGTGTCCCCTTGTAATCATCTACTTGTTTCAACACATCTCCGGTTTCACCACTTCCTTCAGAAACATCTTCTTCTTGTTCTACTTGCTCAAATTTCTCAACAGGCTTAGCCACTGCCTCTTCTGGAGCAACAAACTCTCTTCCTGGAGTCTCAAGTAGAGATTCCAATGAAAAAGATCTCGAAACAGGAATATTTGCAGAAACCATCTCATTGAATTTCAGCAAAGCCTGAGCTACCTCAGCCTCATACATATTCTTCTTGAGATTCTTTTTGTTTACTTGTTTTTATAGTTCATCCGAAGTTCTCTCCTTCAAGGCCTTAGCCTCCGTAGGGTCCAAGCCGAACTGAGGCTCCCCTTGCACTCTTTTCTCTTTCATCTCCCTCCATTTAGCAACTACCTCATCTGGGTAAGCTTTCTTCTTCTTTGGTTTTGGAGGTGCGGAATGGACTTCCTTAGACTTGGGATTCTATGCTTCTACTTCCACTTCTTTCAACTTTCTCTTCCTTACTGGATTAGAGGATTCCGGATCAGTAACTTTCGGAACTGCTTCTCCTTGAGCAGGTAGATCAATAAACTATCCAGACTCCTTGTCAAAGGCTATATACATTCTCTTAAGAGTACCATCGCTGACCAGAATAATCTTGCAAACTCTTGGATTAGATTTGAAAGACTCCTTGAAAGAATCAAGGCATTGAACTATCAACTTGGAGAGGATTGTTGGATACATAATAATCTGAGCTCTCAGATTTCCTTTCTTCAAATTCTCAAGAGTGATAAGAATGTGCTTCATCAAGTTAAATTTCCTCAGATTTATCAGAAAATCTAGGATGTAGATCTCACTCTTCTTCAAGCTGTCTTTGTCACCCTTCCTTGGTATGATAAGACCTTGTACCCATAACTCCAGAATCCGGAAATTTGTAGATAAACTAGCAATCTTCAGAGCCTTGTCATCAGCCAGTCTGAGAGTTTCTAAGGCTTTTTCCTTGTCGAAGCTACCCTTAGAATCCGGCAACACATGAGAAATAAACTCGGCTTCACCTTCATTATTTAGCCCTACCAAGCTGGCTGCCTTGGCATATGAAAGTTTATAAGTCTTACCATAAGACTTAAAAGACAACTTCTCCCTTCCATCTTCCTTATGAAAAGAAACTGTTTCATAGAATTCGATAAGAAAATCTGAATACACTTCATCTTGGTTCCTGGGTTTTGACACCGCAACATCTTCCCAACCATTAAGCTTGATATTCTTGGAAATAAGAGAATCATACTTGTTGAAGAAATATGGATGAACCAGCCTCTCTCTGTATACTAACCACTTCGAAATCGGCTTAGAAGAAGACATTTCTTGAGAATCTACTTCCAAAGAAATTCGGATTTGAAGACCTATGAGGAGTTCGGAATGGAGAAAGATGAAGTTCAGAATGTCCTTAAAACAGAGAGGCAGAGCTTTGGGACGCGAGAGATTGAAAACCGATGTGGGACAACTATTTGGGTCCCCTTTATATAGGTAATGAAACGACGGTTCAACTTCCTCAGTTGATCGAACGGTTGTGATAAGCTGAGATTAGATCTGACGGTTGAAAATGAATTCTCAAGAAAACTTGAATCTAATCTTTTTGAGGTTTTTATTAAAATAAAAGAATTAAGAAAACTATAATCCGAAAACATAATACAAGAAAATTCCCGCAAGTAAAGTATGACTACAAAAACTTGAGTAAGGAAATCATACCTTTTGGATTGGCTTAGGAGGATTATTCATAATTGGTAAATTTTTTTTTTAAAAAAACTTTACTACAAAATAGTTTGCAAAACCCATTTCAAAAAATAAACTTAGTATGGAAAACTCAGTACGAAAAACAAACTTAATAAGGAAAAACTTAGTACGAAAGTTTCATTTAAAAAAAAACTCATTATGAAGGATTCGGTACGAAAATCCCGTTATGAAAATACGAGTACGAAATTTTCCATTCCGGAAGGTTTTTTAAAATGAAAATTTCTATTTTAGAAGTTTTCTTATATGAAAATATACATTCTAGAAAATTGTAGTTCCGGAAGTTCCATTCCGGAAATCTTCGTTCCGAAAAATATGAAAACAAATTTTTGAAAAACTTTGTTATTCTATCAAACAAATGTACTCCCCCTATAAAAAGGAGTGTATTTCTGTAAGGAGACTTTTTCAACAGAAAGTTAATTAAGGAGGATTACCTTATGGTTATCATTCCTAAATTCTGTTTAATATATTCAAATCTATCAGAAGACAAAGAGTTTGTAAAAATATCACCAAGTTGATCTTGCGTTCCAATAAACTGAAGAATAATATCTCCTTTAAGTGTGTGATCCCTAAGAAAGTGATGCCTAATATCTATGTGTTTTGCACGGGAGTGATGTGTAGGGTTCTTACTAATGGAAATGGCACTTGTGTTATCACACAAAATTTGAGTTTTAGTAAAACTCAAGCCATAGTCTGTGAGTGTGTGTTGTATCCACAACACTTGAGCACAACAACTTCCAGCTGCTACATATTTAGCTTCAGCAGTGGAAAGTGATACATAATGTTTCTTCTTGCAAGACCAAGAAACTAACGAATCTCTTACGAAATGACAAGTCCAGATGTACACTTTCTATCCATTCTACATCCACCAAAGTCAGCATCAGAAAAGCTGTTTAGAACAAAATCATTTTCAGAAGTATAAAATAATCCTAGATCCATGGTTCCCTTAAGGTAGCGAAAAATTCTTTTTACCGCCTTTAAGTGAAATTCCTTAGGATTGGATTGATATCTTGCACATAAGCATACTGAAAACATTAAGTCTGGTCGACTAGCTGTTAAGTATAGTAGACTTCCTATCATACCTCTAAAAGATGTTTGATCTACTGGTTTCCCAGCTTTATCAAGATCTAAAGAGTTTGAGGTACCAATGGGAGTACTTATACTCTTAGTGTTGTCATAACCATATTTTTAAGAAGATATTTAATATAATTATGTTGAGATATGTAGTTTCCTTCTGGTTTTTGAGAAATTTGAAATCCAAGGAAAAATGTTAACTCACCCATCATACTCATTTCAAACTCAGATTTCATTAGAATAGCAAAAGAGTCAGTCAAAGATTACTGAGTTGAACCAAATATAATGTCATCAACATAAATTTGAACAATCAAGACATTTTTCTTATATTTATTTATAAAAAGGGTTGGATCTGCATTTCCCTTAACATAGTTATTTTGAAGCAAAAAACCAGTAAGTCTATCATACCATGCTCATGGGACTTGTTTAAGACCATACAAAGCATTGGTAAGTCTAAAAACATGATCCGGATGTTTTGTATCTTCAAAGCCTGGAGTTTGTTCAACAAAAACTTCCTCTTGAACATAACCATTAAGAAAAGAACATTTCACATCCATTTGAAAAAGTTTGAAATTAAAGAATGCTGCAAAAGAAAGTAGAATACAGATAGATTCAAGTCTAGCTACTGGAGCATAGGTTTCTTCATAGTCTATTCCCTCTTGCTGATTATAGCCTTTAGCAAGAAGTCTATCTTTATTTCTAACAATGACTCCATTTTCATTACATTTATTTCTGAAGACCCATTTTACTCCAATAACAGAAGTTTCCTTAGGTCTTTCAACCAAGGTCCAGACTTTATTCCTTTCGAATTCATTTAGTTCATCTTGCATTGCTTTGATCCAATCATCATCACCTAGAGCTTCATCAGTGCTTTTTGGTTCTAATTGGGAAAGAAATGCTAGATGTTCTACTTCATTTCTTAAGGAACTTCTAGTCCTTATAGGTTGATTTACATCACCAATGATACTATCACTGGGATGATTCTTAAGAAACACCTGATTTGGGTTTTGTAAAACCTGTTCATCAACATAGGGTAGAAAATCTTCTGGGGTAAATGCTTCAGAAGTATCTTCTAGAACATTATCCTTATCAGAAGGTTCTTCTATCAAAGGTTGATAATCAGTTTTTGAAAACACATATGAAGATGTAGGCTGGGATGGTTTGAAAACAAAAGGATTCGACTCATCAAATTTTACATGTACTGTTTCCTCAACAGTGCAAGTATTTTTATTAAAAACTCTATAAGCCTTATAGGTTGTGGAATAGCCTAATAAAGTCCCTTCATTAGATTTTGGTGCGAATTTATGTAAGTTATCTTTAGTATTCAAAATGAATACTTTGCAACCAAAAACTTTGAAGTAAGATAGTCTTGGTTTTCTACTATTCCATAACTCATAAGGAGTTTTATTAAGAAAAGGTCTAATCAAAACTCGATTTATAGTATAGCAAGCAGTACTTACAGCTTCAGCCTAGAAATGTCTAGCTATAGAATATTCACTCAACATGGTTCTATTTATTTATTGAATAATTCTATTTCTTCTTTCAACTACACCATTCTGTTGAGGAGTTCTAGGTGCTGAAAAATTGTGAGTAATACCTTTCTTACTACAAAAAGTTTCAAAATCAGAATTTTGAAATTCTCCTCCATGATCACTATGAATAGTTTTCAATTGAAGGTTTTTCTCATTTTTAACTTGATCTCTAAAACTTTTGAAATAAAAAAAGATTCATATTTCTTTGCTAGAAAATAGACCCAAGTAAATCTAGTGTAATCATCAACTAGAACAAACACATAGTATTTTCCTCGAATACTTCCAGTTTGTGTTGGACCAAACAGATCCATGTGCACTAACTGTAATGAATCAGTTGTTGAGACTTCACCAATTGACTTAAAACTAGATTTATGTTGCTTTCCATATTGACAAGGATCACATACTTTAGAAGAATCAAATCTAAGCTCCGGTAGATCCTTAACTAGTTTCTTCTTAGAGAGTTTACATAGGTTTCTAAGATTAGAGTGTCCTAGTCTTCTATCCCATAACAGGAATGATCTTCCATTGCACTTAGGCAAGGTAAATCTTGACTCCTGAGGTCTTCTAGGTTCAAAGTGTAGACATTCTCTTGCCTATTGGCTGAGAGAATAAAATCTTCCTTGGAGTTGTGAACTAAACACTTATCATTCTTAAAATTCACAAGGTAACCTTCATCACATAACTGACTTATGCTAA
This sequence comes from Viscum album, assembly GCA_963277665.1. Classification (NCBI taxonomy): domain Eukaryota; kingdom Viridiplantae; phylum Streptophyta; class Magnoliopsida; order Santalales; family Viscaceae; genus Viscum; species Viscum album. The sequence continues at coordinate 1,611,196,835 of OY728140.1, forward strand.
TGAGGTTGTGCTTAAGACCCTTAACAAAAAGAACATTTGAAATCAAGGTTTTACCAAGAAGAACAATATTACCAATACCAACAATCTCTCCCTTAGCATTATCTCCGAAAGTTACCTTTCCTCCTTTCGTTTTGATAATCTTTTCAAAATAGATTTTGTTACCAGTCATGTGCCGGGAACATCCACTATCCATGTACCATGTGTTATTGCTGGTACTCTCTTTGTTTTCCTGAAATCAATAAGAAAATCAAATTTTCAGATTCCAAACTTGTTTGGATCCGAGATTTCCTGATAATAAAATTTTAGGTACCCACATCTTCTTAGTGAAATAAGCTTTGTGAAAACCTAAGGATTGGGTTTTGTTTAAGGAACAAATCTTTGCCCAGTGACCACCACATTGACATTTATTACAAAATGGGGAACTTTGAGGAACAAAATAATTGTTACTAAAAATTGGTTTTGCACGGGTATAACCAAATCCAGATTTATTTCTTAAAGGGCGTATTTGGGAATACATCTTATCAAAATTTTCCTTACCATGGGTAAAGTTTGATAAACACTTCTTTAAGGAAAAAATTTCGGACTTGAGTTTTACAACCAAGTTTTTATCCTCAAAATCATTAGTTTTTGAACTAGAGTTAGGCTCGAAAACATTTTTCTTAGAAATTACTTTTTCTAATTCTTTAGAAAGTTTGTTCTTCTCAGAACTTACTTCCTCAAGATTTTTTGAAATACTTTCAAAATCAGAATTTTTCCTATCAAGATCTTTAGAAAGATCCGATATCTCTTTCGTAAGAATAAAATTCCGAGAGTTTTCCGTATCAAGTTTCTTATTGAGTTTGGAATTCTCAATATCAAGAAGTTCAAAAAACCTAGAGACTTCTTCATAAGTAGGTAAAATATTTTCTTCATTAGAAGAAGATTCTTCATCAGAAGAGTTATAATACTTACAATCATTAGAATTTAAAAAAACATTGGTCAATGATTCAGCATTTAGTACCTTAGCCATAAAACAATGATTATCAATAGGTAATCTGGATATAAGACCAAGATTCTTCTTTCCTGTAGATTCATAATTAGAAGATTCATCTAAAGAGTCACCACCAATGGTACTCCAGGTGTCATTAGCTTTCAGAACTTTCTTAGCTTTGGCTTTATAATACTTCTTTCTATTCCTGTCTGAATGCCTTTCTTTCCTTTCTTTCTTTTTGAGCATAGGGAAACCTGGTCTTATATATCTAGCTCTCTTACATTCATAACAAGTAACTTCTCCATCTTTATTATCTTTCCTGTCCTTTTTCTTATACTTAGATTGGAAATTTCTCTGTCCAGCTATCTTGTTCATTCTTAGAGCAAGATTTTCTAGTTCATTTTCAGAGACTTCACTCTCACTTGATTCGGATTGGAAAATAACTTTCTTAGACTTGGATCTAGTTACTCTCTCAGGAGTCTTAGCTTTCATCTAATTTGAGGTTGTTGTAAAAGCAACAATACCATTTCCATTCTTCTTCTTGATGTTGTCAGCATATCTCTTCATTCTTGTTTCATGTTGTAGAAGAGTTCCAAATAGCTCATCAAGAGTAATTTGAGTAACCTTCCTGTTCTCATCTATAGCTGTTCTCTTGGACTACCACTCATTGGGAATAATATCAATTATCTTATCTACAAGAGCTTCATCATCTAGACCTTTCTCTCCCATAGACTGTAGACTGTTGACTATAGTCATAAATCTCTGTTGAAATTTACAGATAGGTTCTCCATAAGGAAAATTGAAGCCATGATATTCTGCTCTAAGCATAGCTCTTCTAGTCTCAATCACCTTAGAAGTTCCAAAGTGTGTAACCTCTAACTTCTTCCAGATATAGTTAGCTACTTCACAAGAAGAAATTTGGATATATATATTCCTAGTCATTGAACACAGTAAAGTATTGCGTACCTTATAATTGAGTTGATATTCTTGCTTTTCCTGGTTAGTAAAAGTTCTAACTTCCTTGTCAGGAATTTTATAATCACCAGAAAGCATAACAAAGTTATCCACTCCATTATTGATAAAAAAAGTCTTCATGCTATCTCTCCAGTACTCATAATCATTACCATCAAAGATTGGTGGTCTTGTAGGATTCAAATTATCAATTGAACCAACATTAATTCCTGCCATACTAGAAACCTTGGATACACAAACATATTAGTAACAAGAAAGTTCAAAATGAGAAAGTTCGGAATGAGAAATGTGAGCAAGAAAAACTTATTCGTAAGTATAAGTATTTCAGAGACCTTGCTCTGATACCAATTGCAGGATCAAAATAGTGATGTAGATGCTCAATTTACAAGAGGGGGGGTAAATTGTACACTCTTAAAAATTCCTTTGGAACCTTTAAAGTTAGTTAAGAATAACTATGTTTTCCTTAAGAAAAGGAAAAGGCTAAGTTTAACAAAGTTAAACTTACCAAATTCAAAACACCTCTAACACCAAACAAAACTTGAAAAGAGATTCTGAGAGTAGGTTCCGGAAATATGGTTCCGAAAATAGAACCTTAACAAAAGATTACAATCTGAGATTCTACCTTAAAGCATATAGAATCTAAATGAAACAGAGTACAAATAAGGAAGTATAAGAAAGTTATAATTTCCTTAAAATACAATATGCAGTGGAATATAAACAATTAGTAGTACTACAAGTAACAAGATATGAGTCTTTTAACCCAAAGAGAAGGGTATCCAACAACCTTGGATAAAAGGTCCCTTGATTTATACTTTCAAGCAAGTCTGTCTTACCCACACCAGGGTAAACCCTCAATACGAAGATTGGAGTCTCTGTCTTTCTATCCCTGCAAGCCCTCAACTTCAAGGTAGTTCGCAACCTCTGTCTTCCTCAGCAAGGAAGCCCTAGAACTTTAAGGTAGTCGGCACCTCTGTCTTCCTATCCCCGGAATCCCTCGAATGTAATCACCAACATTCAGAGTCGCATGAAGATTTGAGAGTTAATAAGAGCCTCTCTCTCTAGAAATAACTTCAAGCATGTAATCACATGAGTCGAAGATCTTTCGGCCTTTCCGCCTCGAGCTCTTTCAAATGAGATCCTATTTATAGGTAAGGTCGGCCTCCTTCCCAAAGGTTATATTTTCCTTAAAGATCGGAGGGACCTGTACACGTGTCACTTAGACAACGGTTAGTTTGTAACAAAATAGATGACATCGTTTTATAAGAAAACATGTGAAACAGAATGTACGACATCGTTTTAAAATCTATCTCAAAAGATTCGGAATGAAAAATTTGGAGTGAAGGTTCGGAGTTTAAGGAAAATAATAAATAGTAGACAAAATATAAAGACATAAGTGAAATGAAAGTTCGGAGTGAAGATTCGGAGTCTGAACAAATTCAGAGTGTATAAAACAAAGATGATCAGATTCTGTTTAATAGATGAATTTGGAATGAGAATTCAGAATGAGAATTTGTCATCGGAATTCGTAATGAGAATTCTTTATCAGAATTCTTAATGAGATTTCTTCATCAGAATTCGTAATGAGAATTCCTCATCAGAATTCGTAATGGGAATTACTCATCATAATTCGTAGTGAGAATTACTCATTAGAATTCGTAATGAGAATTCTTCATCAGAATTCGTAATGAGATTTCTTCATCAGAATTCGTAATGAGAATTCCTCATCATAATTCGTAATGGGAATTACTCATCATAATTTGTAGTGAGAATTCCTCATTAGAATTCGTAATGAGAATTCGTCATCAGAATTCGTAATGAGAATTAATCATTAGAATTTGTATTGAGAATTCGTTATCGAACTTCATAAGAATTCATATACTAAATCTGGATTAAAACTGTATCCGGAATTCGGAATGAAACTTTTTCACAGTTCTCATTCTGTATTTCGGAGTGAAACTTTATCACAGTTCTTATCCAGAATTCGGATCCTAAAACAGAATACTTCATATCAAAGTTTCAAGTAATTCCGAGAAAATAGAAATGAATCCTAATCTTATACTTAAGAAAAATATAGATGAAAATATTATAAGGATAGTTTTTCTTATAAAAGCGATTTTCCTTATAAAAGCAATTTTCCTTAAGAAAGCAATTTTCCTTATAAAAGAAATTTTATTAAAGATAAGGTGTTTGTGATTTTCAAAACAAGAAGGAATGGAAAAGTCATAAGGAAAACCTTATTGACTCAACAAATATGTTATTTATTATATAAAATAATCATGGATAAGAATTTGAAGGTCCAAATTCAAGAAAAATGAGCCCAACTAATGGTTTGATTTCTAGGGAACCATTTTATCTGGGAATTAAAATAAAAACACTATTCATGACTTTTCTCCTGATATACTAATCAAATCAAGCTGGTATTTTTCAGTGTAAAATATAAGATATGGGAGGAAAACTTGTGAGAAGAAATTATATTTATTTAAGCGAATATTCCTATTCAAAAATCAATTCACATTTCAGCCTTAGAAAAAATGTTTATAAAAATGGACAGGTGAAAATGTTTTAGTAAAATAGCCACATAGTTGGCTCCAAAGGTCCATTAACTTCAAAATTTTGTGAGAGGATAACAAAAATAAATATATACAACTTTTATTAAGATAATATCTCGATAGTTAGCTTTCAGGATGGCCAAATTGGCGATGCATGTGGAGGGGAAGATTTGTAATGCAAACCATCCACCTCTTTGGGGTATAAATACATCCCCCCTCCTATCCTTACAAGAGGTTGGAAATTCAGAATAGAGTAGGATCAATTGTCATGAACAAAGCTCTACCAAAATCCTAGAATAACATTAAAAACTCATGTTTTCACTTGAGATACCCTTCCTCCTCTCTTTGATTTCATTTACTTTTGTGTTTTTCTTCATTTGTAATCTTGTAAGTGTTGTTTTTATAATTTTATTTCATGCAAGTTTCTTCTTAATATTATATTTTAATCATCCAACCTATATTATTAAATATTAATTCTCTTAAAATATTTTAAATCAATTTGAAACCCATTCCCTTATTTTACTTCCCCATTCAATTGAAAGTCCATTTTTAGTTCTCTTCACTGTTCGTGTGTGTGTGTTCAACGCACAATTATTTTTTTGTCTTGTTATTTTTATTCTATTTTTAACCCATCACCATAAAAATTATAACCTGATTATTAAGAACCCAAATGGACGAGTAAATCTATCATTGGGGTGATTCATAATTTGGGTATATTAAGTGATTGAGAGCCTTCACAAAATGAATTTTATTTAAATTAATATTGTCTATGTTGAAGTTAATATGTCATGGATTAATGACATGTTCTATTTAGTATTTGGATTTCATGGATTATTGGAACCAAAAATACACTACCATAAATAAGTAATTATAATGATTAGAACCCTAAGTTATGTTACATCATTGATTAAAGTTTTAACACTTGGGAATTCCAATCAAAGTCATCTTGTGAAGTTAGTATTAATTTAATGAAATATAAAGAAATGCACAAGGATATCATAAGATTAAATCCCCAATAATGAATTCACCCCAATATTTATCAATTTTTTAAATCAAACATCATCCATTAATGAATTTAATTTAATCTATGCAAACAAACCCCCCCAAATCAAAACACAATCAACTAAAAACAATAAACTATTAAAAAGTATCATCACTGAGGATTCAACCCAAGTGCTGCTATACACATTAGCAGAGAACTAGAACCTTGAATGGTTGATAGGAAACAATCGGCCATGCTTTCAGTTCTTAAGAGAACAAGTGACGATTCACTAAGATCTTCCTTCATTGAAATTTCATAGCCCAATGAAATCTCATCTGAAATGATCTCTCAATCATCATTTGAGTGTAATGTTTTCTATTAATAGAAAAGATAACACTAACATTTTACAATTTTTGGTACTTTAGTTAGTGTTTAAGAGTTTAATTATTCAATATCATCAACTCTCAGTCCTTGTAATAGGGATAATTCAATCTCATTTTGAATAGAAGTAATATTTCTAAACTAAAATTTCATTGAAATAACTGACTTAATCAAAGTAAAATATATTTAAAAATTACAATACATTGTAGTCTGAATCCCAAATAAATTTAATTACTGATATTTGAAAAAATTGAGATCCAAAAAATGAGTGGAATAAAAGGAGAAACTTCTATGGTGAGATCACCTCCTTCAATATCCAGCTCAAGATCACATTCTTATCCTAGATCAATCATCTTCTCTCTATTATGTGCTCTGATGATGAATTTTTTATGGATCATACTTTTACAACCAAAAATAAAATCTAGAATAAAATATCTAGTAATCACTAACTCATATCCCGATTTCCCAAGTAGAAACGTCTGTTTAGTTTGTCTATTATGTTTCTTTTAACATATATGTGAAAATAATTTTCTCTCTCAATATCCTATTAGTTTCAAACTTGAATCTAGCTCTTTTACAATTTAGTAGGATTATATAATCACTCCCAACTAAGTTTAATTCTCATAGACCACAACAATGAATTCCATGAACTTCTCATATCTCATGATTGGTCATATAAATACTTTCTTCAACTGAATTAATCACATATTGATGGATTCAAGTTTGTGAATTCTAGGATTTATGAAAATATAACTTTAAATCCATCCTAACCTTGATGCTAATTGAAAATTACTTTAACATAAATGTCATTGATATCCTACTAAAAAATTTCATTGATGAAACTTAATGAGACTTCTCATATTCAGAATGTTTTATTTTAATCAATAAAACCATGATAAAAATACTACATCAATTCATGTGTGGGTCAGATTAGATTATTAGTAAGGGGCCCCTTAGTTCTGTGTGGTGAAGAATTGGGAATCCTAACTCACTCGGTAGCATATTCAAATAGGAATTTTGATGAACACCCTTCATGAAGCAATCTTAAACCTCACAACACATGGATTGGGGGTGATCAGGTTTCACGATCTTCAATAAAACAATAGAAAATACATATATCTAGTAAGAAAAATCTCTAGCACCTTAATCATTGGTTTGATATTCATAAAAAAAGGTTTCATTGACTTCTCCAATCAGTCACCCTATTTCTCATAGACTATTATATTTGTATGAATCAATCTGAATTTTTCCTAAACCAGATTGTGATCTAGGATTTAAACTCTAGCTTTAATACTCCTTGATTAAATGCCTTCAACCCAGCTTTTCCACCACTGATCTGGTCAATTCTGGTTTTGTGTCTTCATTGGGTTATCAACAGTGACATTGGTTTCATCATGCTATAAGATTAGATGATTCTTATTCTCTAATATATTCAAACCAAAATCACCTTTTGGGTTTGATCCGTTCTTCCATACTCTGATTAGATCATTTTTCACACCATTTTGACACAATAACCATCTTCAGTTATATTCAAAAACTTCATTGACTATCACAATTTTAAATCTGAATCTCAACCTCTATGTTTAAATTATTAAATATTCATCAACTGAGTTTAATCAGGATAAGGTTTTAATAATTAGAGAACACATCATTAGGGGTGTCTTGGTAAAATAACTTCAATAAACCAAAGGTCATCATCTTCAGTCTTATAATCACATTCATGGTTTGTTTCTCCTCATGCAGTCAATTAAAAATATGCTTGTGATTTTTATACCACCCATGAAGATGTGCTAACTTTCCATATGTGTGGTCACCTAATTGAACATGCTTCATCTTTTGGTAACTTAAATTGTAGGTGGAGTAGCTTCATCCCCAGTTATAGTAAGTCCGGTTTTTTTGTTAAACACACAGTCTCTTATCTTACATACCATCATTTTTCAGTAGTTTAAGTGGCATATAGCCACTCAAAATGACTTCATATGATCAGTTCTCTTCCTAAATCATGATTAATTAAAGTGATCATGCATGTTAAATGGTGAAACTATAGTTTATGACTTGATATAGGTTGACCCTTTTCCTTTAGGGAATTACAATGACCACACCTGAAACATAAATACAAACAAATATTAAATTAAAATCAAAATAAAAAAACAAATACAAAAATTTAATTAAAATAAAAAAACAAATCAATTAATTATTTATAAATAAATAAATAAAATTAATACAAAAATTAAGCTAAAACATTTAACATTTTTTTTAGAATCAATAAAAAAATGAAATAAATAAACAAAATAAGTAATTTCAGCAAATAATTTGACCTTATAAACAAGAATAAAATTCATGTTTACAATAAATTACTCAATAATCTATAAATTAAAAGGAAATACAAAATTGACCAATTAAATACATATTGTAGCAAAAAATTAAGATTTTTAATAATTCAATACCAAATTAGAAATAACACTAAATTAATCAATTAAAATCTCTATTATGATAATAAAACATAATTAATTAAAATAATGATATGTAAAAATATATAAATTCAAGGCCACATCAAGAACCATTCCCATGTTTTCACTGAAAGAGAACCTTGAATATATCAAACCATTGGTGTATAAATATTTTCTAATATAAACCATAGAGATTCTAGAGAATGGTATAAGAATCCATGTCTTTATGTGACTTCATGAGTTCATTAGACATGGATGAAAGCATTAAACACTAAACATCAACCACATTGCTCAAATGTTTATTATAGATAGTGAAATTCTCATCACTCAAAACCTTTGTAGGAGGATCAGAAATTGAGGATTCTAGCATGTGGAACTTCCATTCATAGAAAAATACCACCCATAGGTGTATGAAACATTCCTAGAAATTACATTCATTTAAGATATGAAATTTCTCTAAAATTTACTATAGAGATAATGTAGTGAATGATCTTGTAATTACTCTAAAACATTAAAAAAGAAGATTATTATTATATCACTTTATTATAATTAATTTGAGAAAGAATAATTAATTTTCTTTAAAAAGTGGACCTTTTTTTAATAATAAAATGATGTTGTGAACCTGAATTAAAAAAAATTAATTTAATTTCATTAAGTTTGCTACTATTCGATAAAGTCCCAGTAGCCCTCACCATTAGACATAGAATGTCATGTTGCTTGAAAATTATAGTGTAAATGATCCATATACCCCTTCTCATAACCCAAGTATGGGATTGGACAATTATCCGATGGTATTTAGATTTGAAGGTCTTTTCCATCCATGGGATTGATACTCCTTGGTCTATTGAGTGGACTCCCCAATCCATAAAACCTTAGTTGTATTTCCTTAACACTTGCCTCCAAGTTACATCAAGTTTATCATAGGGTAAATCTTTTGATATGAATTGGTTATGTAAACCCAAATCCTTCAAAATAACCCTAGGATAAATGTTAATCTCTTATTGTGGGTTGGTCAAACATGTAGTTCTATGGGTCTCATTTCTAATCATGTAATTTAATTTTTAGTATGACTTAATATTATTTTGAGATATTTTATTTATTATTGTAATTTTTTTTATTTTATCCTTTAAATATATTTTTAATATAAAATGTATTTCACTTTAGTTATAAATCATATTATGATTAAACATTTACGCATAAAAAATTTATTTTAATTCCATCCTTTCATTTTTGACCATATATTTATATGATCATTGTATTGTACCCATAAAATAAATAATGTATTAGAAAAAAAAATAAAAAAATAAAAAAATAAAAGAAATGATCCTGATATTTATCTTATGGTTAATTTATTGAGCTATAAATAAAACAATCCATGACCCTAGAGACAAACTCTTATTCCATTCTTGGCATGAGTTGCAACATCCCACATATCAACCCATGTATATGTTGTTTTGGTTTCATATTGGTTCAATAATAAGTCTCCAATGTCTTGAATCTATCTTGAACAGACTCCATATACCTTAAAAAAATCCTTTTATTGCATATGTTTTATGACTCATACATAGGTGAGGGGAAAGAAAGGATTGGCATATGAGAATTATATAAAAAACCTTGGACATGTAGGGCCTACTTAATAAAAGAGGAAGGGATGAAGTGTATTCCATGGATTTTTAATTAAATAATATTAATTGTATAACCATGAAATAAATTAAATTAAATAAAACCAAGACACACATAGGCCTCATTATTCTCATGATCATTCATACACATGAAATAACTACACATTTAAAAAAACTAGTTAGTATTCATTTCAATTCATTATTTAATAAAGTAAAATGCGCATGAACTAATATAATTAATTATCTTATTAAAAAATTAATTAATTTCATCCTATTTCATCCAATCATCCTAAAATTACAATCTTATATAATTTTAAATAAAATAAATAATTTTAATTTTATTTAAAACTCAATATAATAGTACAAAACTTTGTTCTTGGAAGATACTCAATGATTACCTATCCAAACTATTCATTATGGTTTTAATTATAAACAATGCACTCATATGACATATTGTGTACATGGAATGTGTCAAAAGTTCATGAAATTTTCTTCTAATTTAGTTCCACATGAAATTCATGAATATCATGTAGCATGAATAATTTAATGTCTCGAGTATATATTTTACAATAACCATATATGATTCATAGTTTAATATATTACAAAGAATTTATTAATCATTTAATATAATATAAAACAAAAAGGTCTGCATGTACTATTAACTTAATGACCCATGGAACCTTGGTTGATGAGGTTTAATGGAGTAATAAATTAAATTTAATATTTCAATGTAAATAGGAAAAGTACAAGGTGTGTGAAATATATCCTCAAAGCATGTACTTTTTTTATTAGATATATATAGTACATGCCTTAGGACTCAAAATATAATTATCATAGAAATTATAAATGTTGTATAAGGGTAATACATGATGTGTACATCACGTTACAAGGATTCTAATCTATATGCATCATGTATTAAATACACATAGTGTATTAATTATCGAACATGGTTTGAACCCATGTTTTATTTATTGAAAACACATGGACTCCATGGAGTGCCATCATTCTACATGGTGTATAATTTGGAAAATATGTCTTTTTCACTAACTGGTCAACATGTAGTGAATTTATTGAATAAATTCTATACCAATTACATGAGGACCTGGAATCCACATAGACGCCCTTATACAATAAAAAAGGATACACAACATGTAATAAAGTAGTACATGCTATGTAGTCTTGTATTATCCAACAATAATTTATGGAACCTTCACATGGGTTCTTCAGATGTGATCATAGTTTAATTTTCAAACGATATTGGTAATATAATTGAGAAATTATGGGGAGGAAGAAGATATTTAAACAATAGATCAACAATTAATTAAAATATGAAATTAATTTTAACTTTTATATTTTGAATGATCAATAATCTAATAATAAATATGAAATTTTAATATAACCCCTATAATACTACTTGATAGTACAAGGTGAAGTGAAAGTGCTTATCAGGGTCAAACCTAAATTAGAAAATTTCAGATTTGATAGATCATTCACATATTATACCAAAATTTAATTTCATGGCCAAAGGAATTTTTCCAAGAGAATATTGAAAAGAAATATGCCCAAACTAAGAGGAGATATTTTCATGTTAAATTTATAATTAATTTAATTGAATTAGATGAAATATTACGTCTTTCCTAAGATTTACATTCATAGTACATGTTGATCATTTGAAACCTTTTTGGATAATCCATCATTTTACTTCTACAATCCAAGTGTATAATCCATCTAGCGGTGATCCACATTTTCTTCTATGAAATATTATAATGCATTTAATTAAATCAGAATAAATATTACCTCATTCTTAAGATCTATATTCAAAGTACATATTGATCATTTTAAAACCTTTTGGGTAATCCATCATATCACTTCAAGGATTTAAGTGTATAATCCATCTAGATATGATCCACATGCCCTTCTATGATCTCTAAATGAAATCGATAAATCTTTAGGTGTCAACGAGGTCGATCGATTGTGTTTCCCTATTCATCTTGAGGGATCCATATTTATTCTATCTTGATGAAATTATCTTGATCTTATAATTATTGAGAGTATTTTAAAAGAAAGATAAGGACTCTAGAGAGAAATATGTTATGAAAAACGATTCTCAATTAACATATCTTAGAATATATTAGTGTAATATTTATAGAAATGGGGTTAGGGTTTGTAATTTAATTAATTTCACTTGTTCCCTAAATAACATGTTAAACCCATTTCTGAACACATACTATGTATTAAAATAACAATATATTTTTAATTCCATGGTATGTGATAACTAACACAACTATAAATATAATTTTATCAGCTTGAAAATTAATATTTATCATCAAACATAATATTAGTTAGCTCGTCATCCTTGGAATTTATAAAATACCTAAATAAATATTTTATTAAAAATATATTCATAAAACAAATATTCATTTCATAGTCTGGTGACGAAATATTTATTAAATATTTAATAAATTAATAAATATTATATATCCACATTATTCAAGAACTACCATGTGAATAAATACTTTTTTAATTTATTCCATCATTAATCCTGAGTAAAATTATTCATTGGTCTTAAGAATAATATTCATATAAATAATAAAATTATAATACAATTTAATTTTGATCAACATAAACACTTTGTGAGTAACCCTATAGGATTCATTCTCATTGGAATTATGTGTTATTTCCTAATTTTCAAGATTACTCTCTAGTAATGAGTCCAGTAACCCAATAGAAAGATGTTAATTTCATAATGGTGACAACCACATAAAAGTTCTCACTATGTAATAAAATCTCTTTATCACTATATCTCATCAAGAAGGTTGCAAATCCATGTCGTCAACTCATATGCTTGATATATAGTTCATTGAATATCTAAAATAAAATCATCATTACACTATGGAAATAGAATTTAATATCATAGTTATATTTGAATTAAAGTTCCATGAAATAAAATTCTATAAATATAGATGGGATAGATACTTATTCGACTTATTTATTAATAACATGTCATCCATAATGCACCCAATGTACCATACTTCTGACCAACATAAGTCATCATAGTTTTTATCCACAAATCCAAGTGTGCGATTCATGAACTGAATTAATTATAATATTTAAGTCTAAGTACTATTATATACACTCAAAGACGGGAATATATGAAGACACATAAAATTGTGGAGTTCCTATAGGCTACTATGTTCTCAAAATCTCCCATCTAGTAGATTACTAAGTATGAACTTCATGAGATGAAATCCCATATTATTACGAGTACTCGCACCTAATTTTCAATATACTATATTCCCTATCATAGAATATTTTCCAACTATAAAATAATGTTTTTGAATATCATAATGTAATCTCAATGATATCATCATAGCGGGGAACATTAATCCCTTTTTAATGACGTAAATACTTTAAGACCTTATTTTTTTGAATTTATATAGATCAATCATTTGTATGCAATACTATGTTTAATAAATACACACTTCATTAAATATACATGTAATAAAAAGAACCAAAAGTTGATTCTAAAACATAAAATCCAATATAAATATGATCTACATGAAACATATTTTTGTGTACATCTTAATATCGAGATATAAACTTGTTTGGTCGAAATCAAACCAGACACCTTTATAGATTTAGTAGCACTAGAATTTTACTATAAACCTATCACTGCTTACATATTGATATTATGATTTAATATTTATTATAAATTCTACAAAGGATTATAGTGTAACACAATTTATACTTAAAATAAGGATTAAATTTTTGACCATGCGTTTGTTCCAAAATTAAGAGAGTTTGATAAACAATATCCAAATGAGTTTGTATTGATTTAAAAAGAGTTATGATGTTTCTCTATTATGTTTTATGGGATTTTAGTGTAAGTGGGAGATTTTTGGAAAAACAGTAAAATAAGATAAATTATATTCTATAATATATATATATATATATATATATATATTATAATAAAATACATGCATGAGATGCATGTCACATGATATGATTGAGAACTATAATAAGGGGCATGGATATGCCACTTTTGTATGATATAACAATCCTAAGATATGGGATATCGAGTGAATATACTTTGATTTTTCATCTATTCAATTTCCTTTATCTGTGAATAATTGTTATGATTAGTTTATATAATTTTATACATGTTATAGTCTTTGAAATGATCAATGATTATCAAACACCAATGGGAATTCATTTTGAGTGACATAAGTAAAGTTGAAAATCAAACTCCTTTATTGAATGCAGGGTGTCTATAAAAGGATTTCTTCATTTTATTAGTTGTAGGTATGATTTAGTATTATGATTTGTGAATCTATCTTCATATTTGGTTCTCTATTTTTTTTATTAAAGATGGTTCATGCACACCCTATGGAGTTCATAGGATCGTGTAATAGCATACAATGATTTCAGTGGATAATGTTCTACTTATATAGGTTAGTGTCCTTAGGCTAACCCCATAAAATAAATTACATCATGATCAATAGAGATGAATCTAATTATGATAAAGGTCTGTCAAATTATTCTTATGTTAATAATTTTATATTGATTTTATGGAGATATATCAGACATCCAAAAAGTTTATTTTTCTACTTTGATCAAGTGATGATCTTACCAAACCATCTCATGTTATTATAATAACTGTGGTAGTGAAATTGGTTGAGTAAAGGAACCCTAAATAGGTAAATTATAATATATTTTTTAATCCATTATATTATCATCTATTTATTTATAAGATTATATATCCATGATATAAATGTTTTAATAGTTATTATGGTTTGGTAAATACCAAGATCATCAAGGGGAATAGGTAGCGTAGTGCTCATCTCATAATCTATAGGAATCCCTACTATCCCATTATATTTTGGAATTTGTTTATTATCTAGGATATCATGTAAAATATTTTTCATTATACATATCATAACAAGGTGATGAGTTGATGTTGATACATATAAATCACAATAAATTTTACCCTATATAATTTTAGTACCATAAAGGTATTATTAGTTGTATTATTCACATTTAATTCCAAATATTATGAAAAATTTAATTTCTTAAGGTAAAGGGTATCCTTTTAGGAGAATGGATAGCCTTAAAACTAGAGGTGTGTAGATATTCACAATGTGGTTGCTGATATATTGATTCTTCTTATTGAACCCTTTGAAGAATCTAGTTTATCACATCGACCCACTGATTAACTTTTTCTAGTAGATTATTTATCTATCAATATATTGTTTTAATTTTTAACTTATTTATTCCTGTGTCTTTTATTTCTCAAATTATTCTCATGTTTACACTCCAAAATCTACACCTCTAACGCGGTTATATTGTTCAATATGCTTCAAGGACACAAAAACTACTTGTTATTTGGGTATAGTAAATGAAATTTATTATGTCCAAACTAGATAAAAATATATTAAAATGTGTATCCAATATTATATAATACTCTTTTAAAGTGGAACTAATTTATATTATGTGATACTTAAAAAATATTCTCATACTTTCTACATGTTTTCAACTACCATTTCCCCCTTTTTCATTACATGATCCTCCTTCGATAGCACATGATATGGGATGTAAGTTACTTTATATTCCAATTAATTAATATAAATATAAAAAATGAAAAAATTCTATTATTTTTTATCACATAATAGTTTTTTACAATTAAAAAAACATGATATTTTTTGTTCAAGTAAAACCTACACCATATTTTCTTTAATGTAGCAGTATGATAGTTTCAATGCTCATTTTTGTATTTCAAAATCCTTCTTAGTTTCATAAATTAACAATTTTTAATCGAAGTGATAAATATAAAATGTAAAATAACATAAAATAAATTAAAAATCACCTTTAATGCTTCCTCCTCCTGATGACCAATGGAAGCATACCAGGTTTCTTGGTTTATAATGATTGTGTAAATAACTGGAGATTGGGGTTGTACATTACACTTAGCATTCCTAATATGATTTTTTTAATAAGTGTTTGAAATTTTCTTTGAAAATTTTCATAAATCATTAGTATGAATATAACGAATCATAACTTAAACAAACCTTAATTAAAATATTTATAACAAGTTTTTTAACTTTCTTACATTTTGAGGATCATATCAGTTTAAAGTTTTAGTGAATTAGAAAAAATCTATTATATATAAAAACATCATAAATAAATTTTTACCTTTACATTCAATATCAATTTTGTCCAGAAAAATAAGATTCTTAAATTTAAACTCGTTTTACATTCAAAACTCATTCACTTCTTTAAAGACGAAACCCCATAGACAAAATATAGACTACAATATAGTTCTTACTCATCCTTAGGCCCCATGAAAAACATTTGAAAACTTAGGATGAATATATAAATATTAGTAGGGGATAAAAAAGAATGAAAATAATTTTTCTATTTTGAAAACAATTAAATCTAATAAGAAAATTTTCCCTTTTAACATAATAAACATTGAGTTCAAGTATTCAATTTCTTAGTCTTGAAATAAGATTATCTGAAAAAATATTTTCATAAATATTTTAATAATAAATATTAAATAAAAAATTGTAATCATGAGTGTTTCTTGTAGGACATGAGAACTCATGAAAACAATTTTCTTAAAAAACATACATTTTACCCTTAAACGGATTATAAAATTTCCTTTAAACATAAGCTCACAAGATTACCATAAGAAAACAAAAGAATTCAATGAATATTTTTTGAAAAATAAAAAATAGGTATATTACATGGGACATAATCTACATATCACTCATACAATAAATTTTAAAGAAATTATTATAAATGGAATTACCTTCTTATTTAATTTCAGTAAATATTTATCAGAGAACACATTCACTATCCCATGAATTATAGAGATATATCGAGCTTACCCATCATCATGAAAAATGAAAAAGGATTATAAAATATACTAACCACATAAAATATTTAATTTCCATCATAAAATCTCATGAATTATTCTATTTACACATATGTAGAAGCACTTCTGGGATTTATGTAAAAATAATGATGAAAATCATTTTTTCTATAAAATCTCATAACAAAAATTCCCCCAATGAATGTGAAATAATTTTTTTCAAAACTATTAATAATTTAAATAATAAATATTATTTAAAAATATCATCCATGATGGTGTCAAATTATTCCAATGACTTATATATTAAAATAACATTCCTTCCACACTTTTGTAAGAATATCAAATTAAAATGTTTGCAAAACATTAAAAAGACTTATTTTAAAACCATTATAAAGAAAGTAAAACATGGTTTAAAAATAATTTCAATATAAATTTTAGTATATTTATAACATACTTGGAAACATTTAATGAACATATATATAGAGTAAAAGTAAATGAAATTTTTTAAAACATTTAAAATAAGAAGTTAAAGAAAAATATTTTACATCGAGTCTGAATCACCAAGTGCATGATTTAATTATAATATAATAAGATAATATTAGCTATTTACTTATTTAATAAAATTTTTAAGGTGTAATACCTTATTATTACCCATTTTATTTTATTTATTATCTTGACTTATACACTTATTTAATGAGTTAATTTCATGTCAGATGTTTTGAGGATGTTCATTTCATAATTACAAAACAACTTCTATGGGTTGAACATGGTCAACAGGGTTTATTGTTCCACATTATAAACAATATTAATTATAAAATAATTATAATTTTTATATATTAAATATATTTTTAGAACCATTAATGAAAGGAAGACATGAGAAATGAATCACATTGATTCGTGGAGGTGGTAGTACACACATATGTTCATAAAAAATTATTAATTTCAAACAGCTGGAATGGTAAATTTGTAAGTAATATATTATATTTATAGAATTTTATTTATTTAATGATTATAATATATATTAATTAGATACATTATAACAACCATCCTTTTGAGGTGGTGATGAAAAACCAAACACATCACTTCATGGATGTGGTAGTCCACATACATTCCTGAGCGATGTTTTGATTTACCATAGGATGGAAAAGGAGATGAAAAGGGTTTTTTTCATCAAAAAATGAAATTTAATTATATTTTATGATACTTATTTCATCATATGTATTAGGTTATGTTATAGTTTTAGGAACTGTAAGAATAAATAAACATGAAAATAACCGATTAAGTGTTACACCGCTTCTTTTGAAAACCTCCTTTGAATTACACCTTAATACTTATAGGATGGTATTTTGTTAATAAAAGGACCTCCAAGAAATGTTGAGGGATGTTTTTAAGTTATTTTTTAGGTATAGGTTTATTTTAAAAGTCTATAATTATGTCAATTATATAAGTTAGTTTGTGACCTTTTATAAGTATGAGGAGTGGAACTCTTGTAAATTTTCAAAGTTTTAAAATAATATAAAGTCACAGGCATGGGAAATTAGCCCTAAATCTATCCCAATTTGAATAATTGATTAAAAGGGTATAAATAATATAATCCAATAGGATTTAAGACGATATTTTATCATCATAACACTAATTTTTAACCTCAAATAACTGATTTTACACTTTACTGTGGTGAAAACATTTTACCATGGTTACTATTCAATATAAAACAAATGAAATTTAACTCATTTATTAATTATATCCTCCTAATTCAAAATATTATATCTTTTTTTAAATATTAAATTTTTATAAGTTTTATAAACTAATTTTAATATAACCATTCAAAATGAAATGAAAAATAATTATTTTTTGAAAAATATATTTTTAAGTTTAAAAAATAATTTATACCAAAATAAAGTATATTGTTTTTTCTATGGAATTAATTGGATTATTTAAGTAAAATTAAAATAAATTTACTTTAAAAACAATCCATAATATAAATTACTTTGCAAATATTTGAAAAAATGACATTTTTTATAAAAATATGGGTTTTCCCTATTCATCCAAATGTCATTATTTTCGGAAAAATAAAATAATTGAACCTGTATATATATTTGATATGATAATATAAAAAAATAATTAAATTTTAAAAAATTAAATGTTTAAAATTTATCAATTTAAACATTAAATAAAACTATATAATAAATGGAAAACACTTTAGTTTGATTGAAACTATATCTTTTTTTCAGTTTAGGAAATCATATATTTTTTTATAATGACCATGGATCTATAAAATATAATTATTAATATTAATGATATATTATATTTATTTATTATTAAAATTAACTAGTTTTTCACATTATTACCTCCAAAAAAAAAATTTATCCTAATAATTTTATTAATCTCTTATATAGGTAGGGATATTTTTAGATCAAAGCATTTTAGGTTCCCATTTTGCTTACTAAATCTTGTGGTTCTTAAGAAAACATGAACAAAGAGAGATACCTTATTATACAACATATTATCTTCAAGATCTAGAATATACACGGGATTTTGCAAATAAAAAATATTCTCTTTTAACTATGCCACCTCAAGGCTCAAAAAATGTGATGTATTAGGTATACATTAGCTTAACAATGAAACATTAAATACATCATGAACATGAGAAAAACATAGAGGAAAAGATACTTGGTAAGAAACTGATCCAATATTCTCTAAAATTTCATATATCCCAATAAAACATGGTATTATTATTCGCCTTTTACCAAAGCACATAACACATTTTCAAGAAGATATTTTAAGAATAACATGATAATCTACCTAAAATGAAAGACCTTTACTAATATTATCTGTATAAATCATATATATACTCTAGGATGTACTCATGCACTATTGAATCATCTTTAACTTCTCAAATATTTCATATACCAGTTCTCGACCCAATAAATTTATTTAATTTTCTTCATTCCAACATACTAGAGTCCGATACTACTTTCCAAATAATACCTCAAAAGGTTCCATTTGTATACTAGAATAAAAACTATAATTATTTGAAAATTCCACCAAAGAGATATGTTGTTCCTAATAATCTTTATAATTTAATGACAAATATTGAAAAATATCCAAAATTATAAATATTTCTCTCTAACTATCCATCATATTATGAATTAAAAGTTGTAAAGAAATTTAATTTAGTACCCATTGTATTTTGAAACCCTTTGAAAAATTAGAAGTAAATATAGGATCACAATCAGATAAAATAGAAACAAGGACTCCATGTAATATCACTATCTGTTTAAGGTAGATTCTGGAGTACTGATTCAAATACACACTATCTCAAATATTATGAAAATTCATAGATTTAGTTAATAAATAAATAATAATCAAAATGATATTATTACCTAAATATGCCGTTAGTAATCCCACCATGAAATCAATAGATATATTCTCCCATTTCCATTTAGGCATCGGAAAAGTCTGAAGCACCCCCTTTGGTATTTGAGACTCATATTTAACCTCTTGGAAATTAAAATATTTTATTATAAAAGTAGTGATATAATTATTCATTACCTCCCATAAATAATACTACATAATGTCTCTTTACATCTTATTACTTCCAAGATAAGAAAAAATGAAGATGTTTGAGCTTTACTCAATAATTACTTCTTTAATAGGGTATCAATTATCACACAAACCTCTTTCCAAATATCATAATAGTTTTTTTCAATGTCAAATTCTGGAAACTATCCCTTATTAACCAACATTACTCTTCTTTGAAAACATTAATCTTCCTTTTGAGAATGCTTAATTCTATCTCATAATGATGACTGTATTGATACCTAATGAATAATAAGAGGTTTCTATATGCACAATTTCTATCCCAACATTCATTAAATCATTGACCAAAATATATTGTTCTAAAAATAACACAACTAATGATGCATTAACTTTTTAGATAAATGTATTGAATACCTTGTTTTAATTACTTGGAATATAGTGAATCATTTAATCTAAAATATTTTTCCATTCTTGAAATCTTATTTATGTCATGTTCATATATTTTTGAGTGTTTATATAATTTAAACATTTATTTTCAGTATATACTTTCTATTTTACCCCATATAAAATATGTCTCAAGATTTTTAAATAAAAAACTACTACAACCACTTCATGGTCATGCATAGTTTAATTATGTTATTTTATTTTCAATTGGCATAATGCATATGGAATTACCTAATCATCTTTAATTATGAAACAATAATATCATTTCATAGAAACATCACTATATATAATAAAATTACATTTTCTAGATAGTAAGGCTAACACTAGACCATTAACCAATATTCTTTTCAATTCCTAAAAACATTTATCATATTACTTTACCTAGATGAGTTTAAATCTTTTCTGATTAACCTTATTTAGTGGGAAAGATAACTCAGTAAATTTTTCAATAAACCATTAGTTTTAACCCATTAATACAAGAAAACATTGAATCTTAATGACATTTAAATGACTTGGAAACTCTTCCACCACCTTAGTTTTAGAAGGCTCAATAATTATTCCTTA
This sequence comes from Viscum album, assembly GCA_963277665.1. NCBI lineage: Eukaryota > Viridiplantae > Streptophyta > Magnoliopsida > Santalales > Viscaceae > Viscum > Viscum album. The sequence continues at coordinate 1,611,218,180 of OY728140.1, forward strand.
TTTAGAATAATATTTCCAAAAAAGTAAATCAGTTGCAATAAAAATTAATTAATTTTTAATTATCCATAAACATTAATTTATTTTAATGTCTTTAGAATAATCCTTATATATTTATCATATTCCTCAATTTTTTTTTTGAATAAACTAGAATTAAATTAATAAAAACTACAAATTTTTTCCAAATACTAATTAAAAATAGTATTAATAACATAAAAGAGTACATGAGGTGCAATAATCACCTTAAAATGAATAACGACAAACCATAATTCTCATACCTAGTATGAAATGTTGTCTTCAAAATATATTCCTTCTACACTTTCATATGAATATATCCAAACCCATGATCAATATTTGAAAAATATTTTTCTCCCAAAATTAGATCAAAACATTCATCTATATGATGAAATGGATAATTTATCTTAACTATAATGTTATTAATATCTCTATAATCAAAGAAAATCCCCATTTAACCATCCTTATTTTTAACAAACAAAACATATTCACCATGTGGATAGAAACTGGGATGAATAAAACCATTTTGAAGAAAGTATTGTAATTAAGTGTTTAATTCTAATAAATCAAATACAGGAATTAAATAATAGAGTTTTGAAATTATATTTTCCTCTAGAACTAAGTAAATAGTTAATTAAACATCCCAATAAAGAATAAAATTACACTAATCATCTGGAAATAAATACCATATTCATTTACTATTAGAACACAAATAATATAAATAAATTCCCTTTCTTTGAAAATATGAGAAAGATAACATTCATTAATGTATTTATTCATTTTATCATGATCTTAATGTTATTATAGGTTTGAACTCATCCTTTTGTAAAAATTATAACTCACTTTGAAGATTAAATATAACTTAATTAGCTCTATAATCAATATTTTAATGATAAACTGAAATCCAATTAATAATTATGAAAAAATAAAACTCAACTATATGAAAGTTATAATATTTTTTGTTACAAAAATCCATAGATAATATTATAATTATTTTATATTAATTTTTTCATTAATCCTTCCACCAAAAGTTTTTACTAAAATATATTTCTCTTTTTATTGAGGAAATATTTCCATTTTATATGTAAACTCGCTAGAAATAAATGAATCTTGTAGAAACTGAATAAAACAGAAATTTGGAATAATCTGAGTAAACAAGTAATATACCAATCATCACTTTATTTGATGGTAATTCATTTTTGGGGGTATTTTAAAATGAGTATTCTAAACACTTCTACTTATGTTCTTTATGATTCCCATCATTCATGATTTTCTTTAGACACACATCCACATAGTATCCCATCTCATTGAATTGAGAACATCTCACTAAATATTTATCATATTTGGTCTAACCATTAACATGGTTATTTTATTTGAAGTTATGACCTATGAATCCCAACATACCAAATTGATAACACATTCTATATTTGATAAGAAACTCCCCATGATACTTCTTTCCACACCGATTAGAATAGGTAAATTTATACCACTTACCTTCATATTTCTTAGAAGAATTTTTTCCTATTGATTTTCACTAGGACCACTTCTTATATTTGTTATTTTAAATGTCATAAAACACCATCTTAAAATTATAAAGACTTCATAGAAAATCCTAAAATATTTTAAATTCATGAGATGAAAAGATATTAACATACTCAGTTTCATTCATGATTAAAACCTGTCAAATTTACTCTCATGGTCTAGAATAAAATTTGGTGCATACAAAGACAATCTAGTAAAATTTGATTTATAGGAGGCAATATATTAATTCTCCTTTTATTTAATTTTAAAAATTCCTTTCCATACTAAGAATAAAAATATTAAAAAAATAATTCTTAAGGAAAAAATTTTCCACGCCATGGAATCAATATAAAAATTATCCTTAGTATTTTTAATCACAGACCACCAATTATTAGATTCAACATAAAAATGTCAAAAGGAAAGAATTACCTTTTAATGATTAAAAAGAAAGAAATACTTCAATAAAATTTACCTAGAATTGATTTACCCTTCAAATATAATTGAATATGAGGTTTTACCAAATATAGTGTGCTATTTAAAGAAATTATCCACTATAGAAATGCTTTTTTGAAAAGATTTCAATTTCAATTTAGCATGGGTATCAATATTAATAGCCTATGTCAACTAAGTTAACACTGCTGTAAAATATTTTGATCCAATTAAAACCATTCTAGAATATTGTTTTAAAAGTATATTATCCTCTTGATTTCTTTCCACTTTATTCAACTTGTTTCCCTCTATAGAAAACCATTTTGAAATTGACACAAATTAAATGAAACAACCTGAATACCCTGAATATTTTATCATGATAATATAAATTATAGATTTAAATACCTAAAATATATTTCTTAACAATATCCTAATGTATAATATTATCTAAACATTTCTTATGATACTAACTGTAAAGACCATTAACAAAAACAACCTACAATTACAAGATATATGAAAAGGGTTTCACTTTCTTAAATTCTTAGGATTATTTCAGTTTAGTGTTTTATATAATTATGAAAAACTATCACATATCAAAACCTTGAAATAATGGGGGACTTCCACTAAATATTTTTTTTTATAAAAATAGGATTCTTAAATAAAAACTAATATTTCATTCAAAACTCATTCACTTCATCAAATATACATCCCAAAAAAAGAAATATAGAGATTATTTTATTTTATATTCCAACTGATGTCCCGTAAAAATAATTTGAAAACTTAGGATGAGAAAAAAGGAACATAAGGGAATAAAAAAAAGAAAGAAACCTATTATTTCATTATGAAAATATTAAAATCCCATAAGTTTTTTCACCTTTTTTACATAATAAAATTTGTGTTCAAATATTTATTTTATAACTCATGAAATAAGATTAATTTCCCAAAATATTTTATTAAAATACCTCTTAATAAATATTAACTGAAAATGAAAATCTTGTGTTTTTTTGTAAATAATAAGAGCTCATGAATGTTTTTTCTTGAAAAACATAAATTTTACCCTTAATGGGTGCATAAATTTACATTTAAACTTATGTGAATTAGATTACCATATTAAATCAAAAGGCATATAGGAAAAATAATAATCAAGAATATAATAGTTATATATGTACCATGGGATGTCATCTTAATATCACTATTACAGACAATTTTACAAAAACTTTTACAAATGGAAGAAACAACATAGTCTATTCCAATATATAAACAATGAAGAAAAAAATCAATACCCAACGCATTGAGGAGATATATTAAGATCACATGTTACCATGAATAATGTTCAAGGGTTATAAAATATATAGAAACATATATTATTCCAATTACATCATAATATATCTCAAATTATTTTGTTTAAAACATATATAGAATCACTTTCGGGTTTCATGTAAAAATAAGTATTAAAATACATTTTATTTAGAAGTTATAAAAATGAAAATTTACCAAATCAATGATAAAAAATATTTTCACGAAACAAATATAAAATATTTTAGAGTAATATTATTAAATAATAATGTTCATTATTATTAGAAATTATTATCATGATGTATATTTGAGAAAATACTTCTTTCACACTTTAGTAGAAATGTGAAAAAAACATGTTTGTAAAACTCAAAAAATACTATTTTAAAACCTTCATAAAGAAAGCCTAACATTTTTTAAAATTAATTTGAATAGAAATTTTACTATATTAATAACATACAAGATTTTATTTTGAAAAAAATGGATTTTGATGAAAAATATAAGAGAAAATTTAAATCATTTAAAATAATGTTTTAATTAAACATCTCTTACCTCAACTCTGACTTACCTCATAAGTAATTTAAACCCTATCTAATAAAAATATGATTATTATTTACCTAATTGATAACCTTTTTTTGATGTATTACCATATTATCAAAATTTTTATTTTATTTAGTATCATTCCTTTTATAGTTATTAAATTAGTTTTTTTCATGTTAAATGTTTTGTGGACATTCAGTTCATAATGAAAAAAATTTGTTGGGTTGATATTGTCAAAGAGTTTATTGTTAAATAATATTAAGATTAATAATCATAGAATAAATGTAATTTTTAAATAATAAATATGATATTATAAAAATTCATTAAATACAATAAATAAAAATGAATCACATCACTCTGTGGAGGTGGTAGTCCACACTTATAAATGAGGGTCATTGTTATTTTACAATGAATAAAAGGATAAGATATTATGTAATATATTATAATTCAATAATAAAAATTATGTCATGAATATAATATATATCCATAAAATCTATTATAATAACCATCCCAGTGAATTTGTGATAAAAAATAAAATGCATTGCTTCGTGGATGTGGTAGTCCACACACACACATGAGAAATGTTTTCATTCACCATAAGATGGAAAGGTTATTAAAAATGTTTATTCCATAAAAATAATAAAATTTTATTATATATAATTTAAATATTTTATAATTCCATCATGTTTATAGTATATTTTAATTATTTGGAATAATAAATAAATGTTATAACACTCGGTTAAGAGTTACACCTCTTCTTTGGAAAAACTCATTTGGTTGACCCCTTAATCATAATAGGTTGGTATTTTTGTTAGAAAATACCTCTAGGAAATGGGGATATATTTTATATGTTATTTTTGTTGGTTTTGGTCTAGTTAAAAGGGAAAAAATATATAGATATGAGAGGATAGGAGATGCCATTTTCTAAGTGAGGGGAGTGAGACTTGTAATAATTCAATGTTTTAAAAGATTGAAAATGATTATTCATGGGTATTCATCTATAAATATATAAAATTTTAATATATGATGGTAATTATAGATATAATATTATAAAATAAGATATACAATCACTTTTTATGACCTTATCACTTAGTTTTATCCTTAATCAACCAAATTTACACATTATAGTGGTGATAACTCTTTACCTTAAATATTATTCAATATAAAAAAATAAAATCAAAATCATTTATAATTATTGAAATATTGATTCAAAATATTAAATTAAATTTTTTATGATTCAAAATTTCAAATTAGAGGAAATTAATTTTAATATAATCATCCAAAACGTGATGAAAAAATGTTTTTTTTGAAAAATATGTTATAAACATAAAAATGAATTTATTCCAAAATAAAATATAATATGGATTCATAAGAAATTTATTGTATTATTATTATTAAATGTTTAGTAATTTTACTTTAAAATAAATATAAAATAGAATTTTAATTTCAAATAATTTAAAATAAAGATAGTTTTTCTAAAAATTGGTATTTTCCACTATTGACCATAATTCAATATTTTCTTAAATATATAAAAAATTCACCCTAATATATATTTTATTTCATAATATAATAAATGAAGTAAATTTTATATAATTTAATTTAAATTTTTTTGAAATTCTACTTTTAAATAAAAACATATAACACATGTAAAACACTTTAGTTAGAATAAAAATGTTTTTTATTTTAAAATTGATATAAATTATTTCAATGAAAGTGAATATGTAAAATCTAGTCATGAATATTAACAAGACATTAAATGTATTTATTATTAAAATTAATTTTTTTTTCAAAATTAATTTCATTAGATCGTCTAATAATATAAATACACTACATGGGAAAATTAATAGTTAATTTACATTTTATTACTAATATTTTTTTTCTGGTAAAATAGGGATATTTTATTACAATTTTACAAAAATATCTTTTAAAATAATTTCTTTCAATATCAAAACAACATTTTTCTATGTATATATATCAATCAACACATGCATTCAAGTACTAAACCCAATGTAACTAATGAAAATGATATCGTTGTTGTTGTAAGGTTGTCCACAAGAATTCCATTTAATCTCATATTTTTGTCCTCTACATTTTTCTTAAATAATTTTTACTAAAACCGTTATAATACAATACAACTATAATTTTTAAACCTTATCTATTTTTCTTACTTTATCACCATCTATTAATTTCTCACCTCCAAAATGTTGTTTACCTTCTAGAATTTTCTCAATTTTAACATCACCACTATATTGTTCATAGATACTAGTAACATCATTAGGTGTAAAACCCATTATCTATATAATGTTTTAAATAGTGTATGACACTATATTAATTTGAAAAACTAGATTTTATATTTCCTTGAATGAGTGTATGCCACTAGAAAAATAAAATTGTATCTTTCAACCTTCACTGAAACCAAATCTTCCCTTATACCCATATAATTAATTTACTTCCTAGTCTTAATGCCATATTTTTTTACCTGGTGAATTTAGTAATTTCCCAATAACACTATCACACAAATTTTTTCTATATACTTGATATCATGAAAATTTATAACATATAAACAATTATAATATAGTAATTCAAATAAAACTGATTTATTTTTCCGTCTTATTTTTATAATTATTTTCAAAATGGGTTTACTAAAAATGGTGACAATACAATTTAATTTCTCAAAATATTCATCAAGAATTAATACACAATGATTTTTAGCTTCTCTTAAATTCACATTGAATGATTTTTTCCAAGATTGGTATTTATATCATCTGGGTAAAAATTTATGATTTTCTAAAACAATATCTTTAAGATTTATCCTAACTATGTATGCACCTTGTTCACAAATGTGACACCCAAAAATTTATTTAATTATATATTCAAAAAAATCTGATAAATAGTAAGGTAATTTATAATCCTGAAAAAGGAAACTCTCAATGTGAAATTTTCAATTATAAAAGAATTATACAACACAAAACCAAATACCATAACAATTTTCATATCCTTGATCAATAATTCCAAATAAACATCCATATCATTGAATTTTTTAGTTATGATATTAATAAATAAAAAATAGTGTACTTGAACTTCATGCATAATCACAGTAGAAAGTTATACATTATCAACCTAACCAGACACATTCTATAATTTCTACATTACATGAAAAAAGGATTCAATCCATCACTAGATAATATAAGATGACTATTTCTCATCTCATTTGAAAATTTAGAATACCCATTAATAATTTTATTCCACTAAGGAGAGTATTCTGGGTGATGAAGTTTCCCATATTGAATTATTGTATCGTCATTCCATTTTCATTGACTCATAGTTTCCCCACTTCTATATAGAAATATAATCCTTCAAATGATTATAAAGTACCATATAAAATTTTTAGGACTTGATTCATCTTTCTTATATCAAGACAAACTACAGACATGGAATCATTTAGGTTCTTCATAGTCCTTATAAAATAATATAATGTTATTTTTAAAGGAATTTATTCTTTCAAAAGTCTTACCCATTGAATATAACATTCATTTAGAATAATCTATTTGACAAGGAAGATAATTATCTTCTGTAAACATATCATTCAAGAGAGAAAGAAGTTCTATAAATTTCATGTCACTTTATTTAATAAAAAAATTAAAATTACATAGCTTTAGTATGATTGACAATGTTTTATATTTTTTATAACCGGTATACTGTTGGATATTTTCATAGATCTTTAACTTATCAATCATATTTAGATAGTCATGAATGTTATCTTAAAAATTTCATTTTCATTTCCTGAATATTATACATTTCATTGTTTATAGTTTTCCTTATATCAAATAATCCATAACCCACATTGTTAACATAGTAAATAGATATATTTAGTTCATACTCATGTTTATTCTAACATTTATAACTTCGATCTATTCTATGAATAATCAAGTTTTTTCCAAATCATTTAGACAATCTTATCATGAATAACAAAAATATAAATTCTAAAAAATAATTTGAGAATGGTTATTTCCATGATCTATTCAAACTTAATGAGCTCTATAACACCAATCATACACTCATTCATTATAAATTTTTAATACATCAGTTTTTGAATTATATTATTCATATTTGATTCAATGGTATTTATATTTAACAAGAAAAATAAATTTACAAAAGGCATGTATATAATTTTTCATTTTTTAAATGAATAAATAATATGATTTATATCCTAAAAAATATAATTATATGTTATAATATATAAATATATATATTGTATATAAATGAATTGATATAAATTCTATGCTTTATATTAAATTTATAAATATATGATGTTTATATCTATTTAATAAAATTATAACCATAATAAAATTTAATAATTATATTTAAAAGAAAATACACATTTAAATTCAAACATAGTATATGTTTTCTATTAAATAAAAATCATTTTAAATCATGATAAATATTTTATGAAGGATTATTTATGTTTCTAAAATAAATTATCATGAGTTTAAACACATAATATGTATTCAATTATTTTTAAAATAAAATGCGTTCTTCTATTCAATTATGATAAATTTCACATGTTTCATGATAAAATAATTTAAAGAAAAAATAATCTATGATTAAAAAGTAACATTTCATAATTTAAAACTCAAATTATTTCAAAAAAATGGTTTATCTAAAATGGGTGATATCCAACATCACTTGTAAACAATCTATATGACCCAACATGAATACCTACCCTATAAAGAATCATTGGAATAAAATATTAGGGTATAACCATATAAATCCCCCAAAAATGGGAGCTTATATAATCCCAACCTAGATTTCGTAAATTAGGGGAAGAAACATAGTAAGGATTAAAATATTCAATTAAATCATGAGATAATTTTATGAACATATAGAATTCTTTAATATACATATCTAATTAAATATATAATTTTCATTTAGGTTCTCTCAATTATGGATTAGAAAAAGAAGAAGTCCCTCTCTACCTAATCAATGATGGATTGAAAAATTAATTATAAAAAGTATTTCCAATCATAATGGATTTATGATTATTACTCATTAAAAAAATATTATTTGAATTTTGATATATATTATGAACTTGATATTTATTTTTGAATAGAAATTATAACTCAAAAAATCCCTTGCATCACTTCTAATTATTACTTGATTGAAACTGTACACATCAATTTTATCCATTTGGATACTTCCCCATAATTTCATAAAATATAGAAATTTATTAAAATATAATAAAATATAAAATATAATATAATTATTCTATTCGATATTATTTTTTCCCAATGAGATATAATTTCAAACTTGGAATTTTAATTTTTATTTATATCGATTATCTCTAAATAATATTTGGTCAAAAAGAATTTGACCACTAATACTGGTTAATACCAAGTCATCTCTATAGGGATAAGTGATTGATTCATTAATTCACCAATGTGTGTTGTGTGTTAAACAATAGTCAAAGAGGTGTGTTGTGTGTATTATCATGCAAGAATTTTATCTTTTCAGGTGTTTTTATTTTATATGTTTTTACAAGTGTATGGTGGATATATTTAGTGAGAGGAAATTAGAAATCTAGTCCATGATGTTTTGATTCAATTTAAGATATGTGCGAAATTTAGGCTAGTGACTATTCTTATATTGCATGAAATTTTAATTAACCAATTCAAAAGAATTATTAAAATCATCAATTATTTAAATACTACTATCATGGTACCCTATAGACTTAATCATAAATCTAAGAGTCCCCATAATTATTCCTATGAAGAAGTATCTCTGAGGATATGTTGGTTAGCCTTAAAGAGAAATTAGAGTTCCAAAATACATTACTTAGTTTTTGAGGAAACATACAGTCTTGAGGTGCTATTGTGTGGTCTTGAAATTATGATAGAGATATGGATTAAATTTTAAAATCTTAATAATACATTGAGGCTCAAGAATGTGTTGGGATAAAATTAGGATATAGTGGCCAACACCATGGAATTAGTAAACCTTGAAATTTTTTGTCACTTCAGGTACCATTGATGGATGTTGAAATGTTCTATATCGTTGGGAATGTAATGAGATGGATTGAGATAGAATTGGGCCTATAGATGGAATATGAAATGCGTTGAAATTATATTGTCATCAGGAATTTCTATAGATTATCTATTAGATCAGAAGAGTTTATAATGGATATAAGAGGGGGTGAATTATAGTTTGAAAAATTTTAACTATGAAAAAAATAAATCTTTAGTTATAAAAGATCAAAAAAATAATAATTTGATGATCAGAGTAAAAAAATCGAATTATTAATTTTCTGATATATCAACATAATTTATCTTTCCCTTAGATAGTATGAAAAAAGTAATTTTATAAAGATTAGTATAAACATAATTTCTAAAGAATATGCACAACAGAAAGTTAAACTTATATAAACAGGAAATAAAAATATTATAATGGTAAGAATGACTTAAAAGAATAATAAAAGAATATAATCTTTAACCTTAAGAGTTAAGGAAGTTAGAAACCCTGACATAAAGTATCCATAGTTTTAGTACCTACTATAATGGACTATCTTTTCTGACCAGTAAATCCCTCAATATTATGATCAATACAGCTCTATATTCTAATCCCCTGTAAGATATCTATATGATTCTAGATCGTTTTCTTTCTTAAATAAGAAATATGTCAGTCTGATGGATCATTTTACATCTTCCTATGATTAGAAGCCCCCGATCCTATGGATCAGACTCACCATATTCTTATACCAAGAATCCCTCAATTAGTACCACAATCAGACAAAAAAATACAAAATAAAATTTTTCTAAGGAATTTATAATCCTCACCCTAATTAAATAGAACGAAAACTCTATAATAAATTAAAAATTCTAGATAATGATATGTTCAATCATTGATTTTTTTTATTATTTGAGTTGATAATTCATGAGCTTCCATCTCTTCAAATGACCTCATATTTATTGGAAATGATCCAATGGTCATATTTTTGAGTTGGTTGTAATGAACTCAGACAACTTTCACTTTAATAGCTAAAAATAATATGAATATTCAACATGACAGCTATGAATTTCATTAAATGAAATTATTTTGTTTAGAACCACTATAGTTCTATTTTGGATTTCTTCCGATAGAAAAAAATCTATATACCTTGATTATAAATTTTGGGTTTTTTGATGGACTTCTTTAATTTTTTTCAATCCAATAAACTAAATAAAGTTCAATTAGATGTATAATTTCTAAATTTAATCTGATTGTTCTAATTTTTGTCAGTAAAACACACAATATATAATTTTAATTACTGATCATAACAATATTTATTTTGATGGAACAAATGCTAATTCTATCTAATGGATGATATTGAATAATAAATATCTATATTTGTTTTATATTAGAATTATTTCTTTGTTAATTATAAAATAATGATTTCTATAAACAATTCTAAAACACTTATGAAATATAATGTTTGTAAAATAGTGTTTTAAGATAGTTTTTGTGATTTATAAAACAAAGGAAAGGAAAAGTAAAAAGTAAAAATTCCGAATCAATATTCTACCCCTTTTCAAAAACCAAAATATAAAACACTTTAAATGAAAAGTAATAACTTTTATATACTTAAAAACATTTTAATATTTAATAAATTCAAATACATACTTTATATTTTAACTCCCCCTAAGTTTAAAAATCCTTTATTATCCAATATAAAGTAACAATTCTTTATATTATCCCCTTTGTAAACATATTATTTAGATAGATTATAAACCTTAATGAAATAATTTTAAAACTTCTCCCAAATAATTCTCAAGAAATTATACCTGATTTTAGAACTCCCCCCTTAAACATATCTCATTAAAACTTCTCCCTCTTTGAAATTTTCAAAAAGAATAGAGAAATAAATGCAGTTTCCAGAAAATATAAAAAACTAATGAAATAAGAAACAACTGTATGTGGAATAACTAATAATCCAAGATATAAAAGAAATAATACACATATAAAATTATGGGAAGACATTCTGACATAAATAATTTGGATAAAAATTCATTCACATTTATCATTCATTTAAAATGTTTCAAAAAATTACATAAAGATTTCAAATGAAAAAGTTCATTGTTTCCTTAGAAACTTTTTCATGACCATAATTATCTTCTTAAATTCCTCATGATCCTTCTGAGCTTCTATGACTGTTGACTCAAGATTCACAATATCTTATTCCATTACTTTTTGATTCTAGACTTCTAACTTAAACATTTAAAATTCCTCACTGTTTTATTATTCTCTTCGGTTATGAGGAACAACTCATCTTCACATTTTTGGAATCTTCCATTCTTATACTCAAAGTTGTGAACCTTTTATTTCATATTTTTTTTACTAATTCATTAAAATCATTAGTCTTGTTTCAGATATCTTTAAAAAATGTAACTCTATGTGAAAAATTAGTAGAAAATATATCAAAGGATTCAACCATTTAAAGATACTTTTTCTTAACTTATATAAACTGATATTTATATTCCTTGAGATCAATATCAAATTGTTTTGACCATTTCACCATATAACTGTAATATTAACTTTTTCCTTGGGTGTTTTTATGGAAGGATTTTAAGTCTTCCTAAATTTTAACAACTAATTCTGTCCAAACATTCAATGAATTTAATTTTTCATATAGGCTATTCTGAATTAGTTGACACCATACCTCTATGTTTGGAAGATTAAATATTGAATCACTTAACTCTTTCAAGGCTTAGAAAATATAATAAAAAAAACTATCTAATATACTATTTATTTAAAGTCAGATGACTCTAATTATAGCTAAGGATCTTGGGGAATACTTGGTCTGATATTTGTCTTATTTAATTCTTTATGTTTTTCTTTCTTTTAAACTTTCATAATATATACACCATTATCAAATTAAACCATGTATAAAATTTTTGTGTGATGTTTTTGATCTTATTACTCTTCTTTTGAATATGAATTTTCTTCCTATTTTGATGATGAATTTACATCTTATGATTCTTCTAAGTTGAGATCTTTATCCGACTAGGAAGGTAATGGAGTTGAAGATGATAATGGCTCAAATTTTTTATTTTTCCTTGAATATTCCTCAGTCTCAGTTTGATCTTACTTATCTTATTATTCTTCATAATCTTTTTTTCCTTCTTTCTTTTCTTATTTTACTTATTCTTTCAAATATATTTCTAACTATCATGTAAATATAAGTACTCCTTTTCCATTATTCTTAACAAAATTTAGTGTTTCCTTCTCAACAACTTTTGGAACTTATACTAGGAATGATTCATTAGAAATTTATTTCATTTTACCCTTATCTATAACCATTGGAACTATTTAATGAACAAATGATGTTTCTATAAATTCTATAGTGCCATCCAGAAATTTTTTTTCAGTATAAGCTAAAAGCACTAATGAAAAAGGTGAAACTGATAAGACTAGATTCCGTGAATATGTTCCCATATCCTTCATCAAAACGTATACCATTGTTTTCTATTGGAATATCTTCTGTTATTTCCTTTTTCTTTTTTTCTTTCCTTCAACCGATATTTAGTATGAATATTTAAAGCTGATGAACATTCCTTATCAATCCCAAATAATGGATCTCCAAGTTTCTTTTGAGCCTTAGGATCCATGAGTTTAATTAAATTATCATCTATCTTATTCTTAAATTTCTATTTATTTTTTAGTAGAGGTGATTATTATACTATTTTTTTCTTTAACAAATTCCTTCTCTTTAATAGGTCATGTATCCGATTCAGTTCTTTTTTACTCTATCAACAATCTTCTCTAACTTTTTATCAAAAAAAAAATAAATTTCATTATCCACATGGTTTATTCGGTGATTAAGGAAATATTTTCCATCATGGGATAAGTATGATTCTTAATGTTAAATAATTATATACAATTTACTAATAGCTTAATTATAAAACATGGAAGCATGAGAATATAAGATTTCATTAACGTTTTCTTTGTAGAATCAATTGTAATGAAAACCAAATTCACCATGTCAATTTTCCTCATATTCATCAAGAAATCTTAAAAAAAGATATATTATACAATGTGGGTATCCTAGTCACTATTTCTTGAGATGATATATTCTTATATCCATAGTGTGATGACTCTTGCATCTTGTGTTAGGTGAAATACCTTTCTGGATTTTTCCAAAGAAGTAAATAAAGATGCCTCATCCTTAAACTTAAGAAACTTTATAGCTTATCATGTAACTTCTGAGATGAATGATATTATTCATCCTCAAAAGGTAGAACCACTAATTCCTATACTTATTGGTGTGAAAGATTATAATTTTCAGAAAACATAATAAAATGCACTTCTTTCTTATCAACTTATAATAGAAACCCAATTAAGGAATTAAATTATTTTACAATTTTAGGATAATTTAAGTAGAACTACTTATTTAGTTTTTCAAACCAAATTGTTTCCCATCCATGGAAAATAAAAATCTTCTTAAGAAACTAATTACATTTTTCAGACCAATATATTTCAATCAAACTTTCCCTGATGACTTCTTTTTTCATTAAATCTTCAGTATTTTCCATTGTACTCAAGTTTGTACCAGTGATTAGATAAATTTAAAAACATTAGAGTGAGCACTAAAAGTGATGGTGAGAGTTGGGGTCGAAAACTTTTAACAAATTATATTGAATATCTTTATATTATCCGATAATTAAGATTTAATTGATGAATGTTTCAAAACTTTTAACAAATTATAGGCACATGAGGTGATGGTTTATATTCCAAAACTTTTAAAAAATTATATTGAATATCTTTATATTATCTGATAATTAAGATTTAATTGATGAATGTTTCTAAAATTAATTTTGAACTCTTAATGTTTTTTAGAAATAAATTTCATTTAAGTGAGTATCAATATGATTATAAAATTTTTACATTTGATAGAATTTTTTTTTATAAAACTTAAATAATATGTAACAAAAAAGGATAAACTTAAGTATTTAATAAGTGAAAAAATGAAAATAATAAAATCTTTCAGTATAAAATTTTTTCATCACTTCAATTAACCTATTATTATAGGTTTTTATTGAAAAATGATTGGGATAAAGTTTATAAAAAATGTATTTTCTGGAAAATTTAATAACAATTTTTGAATCTAGAAAATTTTTCGTTCATACATAAATTTTATAATAGAATAAATTTCCAAAAAATATTCTTAAAAATATTTTATATCTGGAAATTTTTATAGAAATTATTGATTCTAGAAATTTATTAAAAAAATTAACCATACAAAAATAAATATGAAATCTAAAACTTTTTAGAAAATTTAAAATTTTATGAAAAAGGTATTTAGAAAAAAATATGAAAAAATGGGTTTAGGGAACTAAAAACATATATACTCCCCCTTTGAGATGGATTTTATAAATTCTAGGAGATTAGAAAACAATAATAATATATGAATAATCACTTGATATTGATCATTAATAGATTTTGATTTATGTAGTCAAAAATATATGAACAACAGGGTTTAGTAAAAATATCAGCAAATTGTTATTGTATTCGTATTAATTATAAAATAATATCTTGTTTTTGTGTGTAATCCCGAAGGAAATGGTGTATTATATATATGTGCATAGAATGTGAGTGATGTCTCAGATTTTTTACTTAATAAAATAAAACTTGTGTTATTAAACAATATTTTAGTTTTAGTAAACCTCATTCCATATTAAGTGATTTTGTATTGCATCCAAAACACTTGAGTATAACAACATCCAGTTCCCACATATTTGACATAAAAAGTTGAAAGTGCTATGGAGAGTGTTTTATTAAAAGTAAAAGAAACTAATTATTCTCCTAATAAATAAAATTTTCTAGAATTAATTTTTCTATCCATTCTACGTCCACCATAGTCAGCATCCAAAAATTGTTTTAGTTCAAAATCATTTCCAGGGGAGTAAAATAATCCTAAATCCATAGTTCCGTTAAGGTAATAGAAAATTCATTTTATAGATTTGGTAAGGGACTATTTTATATTGAATTAATATTTAGCACATAAGAATACTAAAAAAATTGAATCTGTATGACTAGATATTAAGTAATGTAAACTAACAATCATTCTTCTAAAAGTATTTTGATCAACCTTTTTTCTAGGTTCATCAAGATCGAAATTATTTGAGGTTCTGATAAGAGTACTAATACATTTAGTGTTTTCATACATGCATTTCTTAAGTAAATATTTTATTTTAATTATATTGGGATATAAAACTTCCTTTTGGTTTTTGTGATATTTGAAAACCTAGAATGTATGTTACCTCACCCATCATAATCATTTCAAAATTATATTTCATAAGATCTATAAAAGAATTTGTTAAATATTTTTGAATTAAACAAAATATAATTTCATCAATATTGATTTTTTGCAATCATAATATTTTAATTACTTTCTTTTATAAAAATATTTAGATATGTATCTCCCTTAAAAAAATTGTATTGAAATAAAAATCCATTTAACCAATCATACCATGCTCTAGGAGATTTTTTAATCCCCTAAGGAGATTTTTATGTTAATAAATACGTTTTGTATGTTTTTTATTTTCAAAAACATGTGGTTGTTCTACATAATCTTCCTATGAACATATCCATTAAAGAAATTACACTTTACATAAATTTTAAATAGATTTAAACTTAAGAATACTATATAGGTTGGAAGTCTTCTAATAACATCAAGTATTGATACTAGATAATAGTTTTATTCATATTCTATTTTCTCTAGTTGAATATAACCCTTATCAATAGTTCTGGATTTATTTCTAACTATTATACCATTTTATTCTAATTTATTCTAAACAACCCATTTTACTCCAATTATAGAAGTATATGCAGGATATTCAAATAAATTTTAGACTTGGTTCTCTTTAAAACTCATTGAGTTCATATTGCATGGATTTTATCCAATCCTCATCACCTAAAACCTCATCATGATTCTATTGTTCGAACTGGGTTAAAATTTCTATATGTTTTCATTTCATTTTTTCAATAACTTCTAGTCCTAAATTATTGATTTACATATCCAATTATAATATCAATAGGATTATTACTAAGAAACAAATGATTTATTGGGTTTTAAAAGTGTTCTCTTTAAAAATATGTTGAAAATATTAATCAAGAATTAATTTAGAAACATATTCTTGAGTTTTTTTTCTCATGAGAAGTTCTTTCCAATATAAGAAGAAAATCAGTTTTGTAAAAAACATTTGAAGATATTGGTTGGGGTTTTTTGAAAACAAAAGGATCTGTTTCATCAAAATTCACATGCACTATTTCTTAAATAGTAATTTTATTTTTATTAAAAACTCAATAAGCTTTACTTGTTTTGGAATGAGTTAAATATATTCCTTCTTTTGATTTTGGATAAAATTTATGAATATTATCTTTATTATTCAAGATGAATAATTTTCATAAAAAACATTAAATTAGGAAAATTTGGTTTTTTTCTAGTCCATAACAAAAAAAGTGGTTTTATTAATAAATTTTTTTAAATAAAATAAAATTTATAGTATATAAGGTAGTACTAACCACTTAAGTTTAAATTTTTTCAGTAACTAAGTATTCATTCAGCATGGATCTTATAATATTTTAAAGAAGTATATTTATTCTTTTTGACCAAACCATTTTTTTGTGGAGTTCTAAGTGCCTAAAAGTTATTTATAATACCTTTTTTCTATAAAAATTTTAAAAATTAGAATTTAAAAATTCTCCACCATGATCACTATGAATAGTTAGCAACAAGAAGTATTTTTAATTTTTAAGTCTGGCAAAAAAAATTTCAAAATAACTAAAGGCTTTAGATTTACATTATAGAAAATAGACCCTTGTATATCTAGTGTATTCATTTACTAGAAAATTTACATAGTATTTTCCACCAATACATCCAGATTGTGTAGGACCAAATAATTCCATGTGCATTGACTATAAACCATCAGATGTTAAGACCTTTCTAATAGATTTAAAAACCAACTTATGTTTCTTACCAAATTGATAAGGATCATAAACATTTAAAGTATTAAAAATACTTTCTGGAGGATCCGTAAAAATTACTTTCTTCATCAACTTAGCTAAAGTTGTAAGGTTAAAGTATCCTATCATTCTATTCCATAACCTGGATTGATCCTTTACATCATTAAGGCAAGGTATATTTGTGCTCCTTAGGTCTTATAAGATTAAATTCTAAACATTATTATAATAATTGGTAGAAAGAATAAATTCATATTTTGAACTACGCACAATAAAGTTTTCATTCATGAATTTCACAAGAAATACAACATCACATAATTGGATTATAATTATAAATTTGTGTGTAAGTCCTATGACAAATAAAGCATTTTCAATTAAAACTTTTCCAAGAAGAACAATATTACCTATACCGATGATCTCTCCTTGAGCATTATCTCAGAATGTAACATTGACACCTATCATCTTTATAATCTTCTTAAAGAATTATTTGTTTCTAAACATATTCATAGAGAAACCACTTTACATGTAACAATTTTTTTTATTTCTTGTAATTTATTTATTTTCTAGAAAACAAAGATATGAGTTTTTCTAAACCCAATCCTTTTCGGTCTGGTATTATCAGAAAATAAAATTTTAGGTAACCACATTTTTCCAACACTAATACTTTGAGAAAAGCTCATTTCCTATGAGAAATATTCTTTTTCAATGGATCACTTTTTGGAAAAAAATAGTTATTACAAAAAATAGGTTTTTGGTTATTAAAATCCATTATGGTAATATCAGTACAAGGATAATGTTTTTATACATTTTATCAATGTTTTCATTACCAGTGGTAAAATTATATAAAATTCCTTTCAAGATTGGAATCTCAGACCTTAGTTTTATAACTAACATATTATCCTCTATAGTATAATTTTTCAAACTATGTTTTTCAAAATAAGTTTGTGAACTATTTTTTTCGTAAATAATTTTCTCGTGGTATTTAGAAATATTTTACATATAAAAATTACTTTTATCAATATATTTAGAAAGATATGATATTTCAGTAGTTAATATCGTTATCCTTTAATTTTTATTTACATTTTATCCTCGAGAAAATTTAGGGTTTTTATAAAATTTATAAATTTTATTTTCTATATGTTTAGAAAACCTAGATACCTCTTTAAAACTAGGTAATTTATTATCCTCTTTAAGTGAATAATATTCTTCATTTGAAGATTCTGAATTATTATCATTTTTATATTCATGGTAATTTCTATTTAAAGTAATGTTTTTAATGGATTAAGTAGTTTGTACCTTAACTATAAGATATTTTTTTACCATTGGTATTTTTATAATTAATCCAATGATCCTTTGTCTATAACATTAATTATATGAAGAATTTTCAGAAGAAATGTCTTCTCCACTTTCACTCCAAGTGTCAGAAGATTTTAAACACCTCTTTCATTTATTCTTATAGTACTTTTTTGCATTTCTATCTGAATTTATCTCTTTATATTCTTTCCTTTTTTATCTTATGACAATTCGATCAAATTTGACCTATCATCTTACATTAATAACATATAACTTCATTAGGTTTTTTCTTTTAATTAGTATCTGGATGAATTTTCTTACATCTATATTGAAAAATATCTCTTTCCCATAATCTTAATAATAAATATAGAAATATTTTCTAATTCATTATCAAACTTTGTTTTTGAATAACTACTGTTACACTAAAGAATACATTTGTTCTTTCTAAAATATTCCAAAATTTTTCAGCTTACTAAGATTTAGTATGAAAATAATGTCATTTCAAAAGA
The DNA here is from genome assembly GCA_963277665.1 of Viscum album. NCBI lineage: Eukaryota > Viridiplantae > Streptophyta > Magnoliopsida > Santalales > Viscaceae > Viscum > Viscum album. The sequence goes on from OY728140.1 coordinate 1,611,237,769, forward strand.
AACTCCTCTATTTTTTTCAGCATCCCCTTTTAATCTTCATTAGTATTACATGATGATACCAATAAGATCATATAGATTAAGATTTTCTAATTTCTTATATCATCCAATGTAACAACCCAAGAGTTCATAGTATGTTATCTCATTTATGTAATTCAATAACTTACGCTGCACACAACACCGAGTTTGAGTGCACCACATCTTACCAAACTAGCCGTTCAAAAAGAGGTTATGAATAATATTAACTTAATTTTTAATCTTATATACCATATATAATTTTAACACCCATATTATGTGTTTCTTAGACATAATATGAGAATAAATACATTTTTTCAAATAAAAGAAGTATTTTTCAAAAAATGCAATTTTACCACCTTTTAATGGAGAACCCTTTTGAAAACCAATAATTGACACTTTTATAAATTCAATTTAATGAAATTAAATTCTTCTTTAGAATAAGGACATAAAAATTTAGTTTGTAATTTTTTTTGGTACTTTTCTGATAACTTTCATATTTTAATGAATATTGAAAAATACTAAATTTTAATTGAAAACTACATTTTTAATAAAAACAATTTATAGTGATAAATTATGAATTTGAATGGTTTGTAAGTATAAATAGATTATATTTTTATCATTTAATAAAATGTAGGTCATTATAAGTAATTTCACATTTAAATTTGATATAAACACATGTCAATCATTTGATAGTTTTTACTTTTAGAAAACCCGCTTTTTTGGTTTTGACAACATGAATTAATTTTAAATTTATTAATGAAACTTATATGTTTTGAATTTTGTAAAATAGAATCATTTTTTTTATTGGGAATATAAAAATTATCTTATGGTGAATTTTTGGTATTTTTCTGAAAACATCCAATTTTGATGAATAGTGAAAAACACTGCGTTATTGCTTAAAACCGACTTTTTATTTAAATAATTATATATTTTCTAAAATTTATTTTAATTAAAAATAGATATATAGTACCTATATAAGTTCATTGTAATTCATTGGAGTCATTTTATAAAAAAATTTGATGTATAAATTTTTATTGAACGTTTTACCGTCTTTTACCAACCTTTTAGGAGCATTTGCAAATTTGCATAAAATATAATTTTACTACTTCTCTGAGTTGAATTTCAAAAATCCAAGACACACGGTTGATATCAGTATGTAAAATTTGGTTCAATAAGATGAAAATAATTTTGTTGAATAGTAACTTTTGAATTTTATTTACCGCAGTTAAAAGTAAATAGGGTAATTAAAGGTAAAAATGATATTATAATTACCCTAACACACGTCCTAATTCTATTGGATAAGTGTATTTAGACCAAATTCAACCTTAGGAATAAAATATGATCCTCTTTGGTCCACTTGTATTAGATTAAGACATTTACTATTATTTTATTTAAAGAAGAGTTAAAAATGTTAAATTCAATGTTTAATAACTAAACCATTTTTAATATAGGGTTATACAAAAGATAAATTTGACTATAAATATTCATTAGAAAGATAAATAGATTTAATAAATAATTATATTTTATTTATAATTTCTATACATTAGATAATTAAATTTATTTATGACACATTGATGATGCAACAATTACTTTATTAATGAAAGAATCAAATAAATGGTATTATAAGTATTAAAATAAATATAATTTCAAAGTTTTTATGACATACACGAATTTTTTAGGTGAATATGACATGTTAGGATTGATTCAATGTATATTTTTGGAAGTAATCAAGTTGCGACGACTTCACAAAAACCAAATACTAAATAGTGTCAAAATTGAAATAAATGAGTTTTTTAAAAAATATTATATTATTAAATTATATAATATTCCTAAAAATATAATGTTCTGCCAAAGGGCTTAAATAATATTATATATTTCATTAATGAACCACTTCAGGTTCTCTTAAAATTTTATAGTAAGTTTATTAACCATATATTTTAAGAATACAAGAAGACACGGTAAATGTTAAACTATTTAACTAAGAGTTAAATCTAAAAAATAAGGTTAATATGGTGACATAAACCTATCTAAAACCAATATGTTGTGTGTTTTTAGACCCATAACCACATTATACTATAAATAAATAATTTTGGATCCATTAGAAACCGCAAATTATTTTATTATAAAATAATATTTCAAGCTTTTCCTAAAGTGAACCTCACCTCTCTTATAAAAGGGTACTTCCCCTTCTCTCAAAATCACACCTCCAAAGCCATTTGTCTTGGAAACACCCTTCCCAAATATCTTCCCAACTTCCATAAAATCAACCTAGAGTCCTTACTTTCATGATAAATCCAACCTAAGGATCCCTTTTGATCAACTCAAAAGGAAACACCTGTAGAAGAGGTAATAATTTCACCACCGTCTTTCAAGTTCTTTTCTTCTTCCACTTCCTCTTTATTTGTTGTTTCCATACCAAAATATTAAATCCAGTACCTCCTATATACTGTGATGTTATTATAAATATGGTACAACCATATTCGTTATTATATCCATCCTATAAATGAAAAAGTCCCCATACGTGTGTATGTACGGCGTACCGTCTCCATGTCGTGGTGTAGTTTGTTATTCAAACACTTCATTATTGGGATGGGTATAATAATTAGTATAACTAATGTAAATAATAAATATAACAAGTTAATTATTTTTTATATATAATATACCATCCAATAATATATGATTTCACCATTAATATAATGATATTGTTGCTCGTACGTACGTACGGATTACCGTCTCCACGACGCGATGAGATTAATTTCCACATTCACCATTCAACGATGATTATAAAAATATATATTATTAATAATTTTTTAATACATGACATAATAATGCTACTTAATATATATATATATATATGTATGCAATTACATATATCTTATTCACTTACTTTCATTCAATACGATATGAAAGCGGAAACAACGTTTATGCATACATATGACCTATCATCTCCATAAACGGTGTTTTATATTTAACATATCTATCTATTATACATATTTATATTATATATATATATATATGATATATAAATAATTTGTTATAATTTTGAAGTATTTAAATCATGATCTAATGATACGATCAAGAATAACAAGTTAAAACACGCACGATAAAGAAAGCGATTATTACCGGAAATGTTAATTTAACATGGAAATAATTATTAAATGGGTAGTATAAAGTCATAAATGAATCATATATGATATAATAAATATAAATATGGTTCTTTTATAATTTAATCATATACTATGGTCATTATATAAAAGGTTAAACGTACCATCAACCAAAGGAAAGTGCAAGGTAAGTGTTAATTTCACAATCTTTTTATTATCTGAGGTTGTTTTTATGTAAGTATTTACCGAGACATAATTATTATCCATGTAAATGTTTCATAAAAGTGTCTCCAAAGTGATTTTTTTAAGGTAATTTTTACTAAAACATCATTTTAAATGTTTTAAAGATTTATTCTTCTAAACCTTTATCATTAATGTCCATGTTTTTAAAATAGTTTGAAGGATTTATTTATATAGACATGAATGTTTTAAAATGTTAATTCCTTTCAAAAGTTTCAAAGTGGTATGAGACACATTGATTCAAAACTATCCTTTAAATTTCTTCCTTTATAAATTATGTGACTTTTAAATGATTTCATGAAAAAATTATATTTATCTCAAAGATTTTTACTGATCATTTTCAACTATGTCAACATCCTTTATCGGATATTATTCTTGATCGAGGTTGATTTATTATGATACAATTATTCTATATTATATTAAAGGTTTTGTGATATATTTTACTATGGATGTGTATTTTTATACCATTAATGGTTTAGGGTTAGGGTGTTGACATTTTGTATTCTAGTTTTAATACGAATGTTTATGTTATGTTTCAACCTTTTCATATGAGGAATGTATTGGACTTTGTATGTGACAGGTAGATCCCTTTATAGATCCTCAGTGCATCGGTAGGTCTCATGAGATAATTAGTCATGGAATTGGCTGAGGCCTTTCTCAATTTTGATATATGGTTTTGGCCGAGGCCTTAATCATTTTTAGACGTCTTGACCGAGGCCTTGAAAAAATGTTTCAGAATGTCCCGCATTATACATTCTATCATTATGAAAATGTTATTGATGGTTCATATGGTCATTAGACTAGTATAATACCCATGACTATGTTTTATTATGGAATTATTACTCCTCTCATATTCATTCCATATAGTGTTTATGTTTATTATTTGTAAAGGAATGTATTTTAAATTATTCACCATGCCTAATGTTTATGTTATCTTCTGCTGTATTTCTTACCCTTACTGAGCGTTTGAGATCACCCCTTTGTTATGTTTTATTTTCCTAGGATTCCAAGAAGTTTATTATGATTGATAAGTAGGGTTAATTTAGGGGATTAATGGCATTATCAAAGAATCATTTATGTTGAGTTTTATTTTCTAAGGTGTAATGTAACGTTCATGTATGGAATATATTTTCCAAAACTGCTAAACTGATCAGTCTTTCGGGACATGATTCCTTGTAATAATGCCAATTTATTAAAATAATGCACCGACTTTGGGTAACTAGGGTCATGGTGTGATAGTTGGCATTAGAGGAATTTCATAAAAAACCATGAAAATATATTTAGATAAACTATAATTAGAGAACATTACCCTCAGATAGACTTTGAGGACTAGTATAGAAGAACTTCCTAGAATTTTGGTAATTTAGAGATTTTGTGTATTTTCTAGGCAATACATCCTTGTCTACATACGGGCAGGTAAAGACGGATCTGGCACAAATATACCTAGGAGTGAAATTTATGAAAAGGAGTTACGGGTTTGACCTAGGGTATCCTGGTACACGACAACATACCTTACTGCACTCTTGGTTATGACACTCCTGGGGGATATGCTTAGAATAATTCACATTTTCATTACAGACCATTATGAAGGATTTAAGAGTAAATACTTTTCAATGAAAACATTTTTATGATTATGAATTATATGAATAAACTTTTCAATTTACGTTAGGTATTCTAAAAGTTTGGAATTATGCATTGGGATTCATAAACTAACGTAGTGTATGCAATTTTTTAGAAATGGTTCCCAGTAGAAGGAATGAGAACTCCAGTAATATGCGTGATCCAATGAGTAAAAAGGATAGTATCTTCCATGGTATTAAGCTAACATTTAAAAGGGAAATATTCTCCCATATATTCTCATCATATGAAGAAATAGTATCGTGTGATAATAAAATAAGTAAATAATTCTCTGAGTCCTATGGCTTTGAAGGGAAGTAAGAGAAGAAAAGGATGGTAGAGAGAAAGATGGATAAAGGGAAGAGGGGAAAGAAAGATTTTCCCATATGTGATAACTATAGAAATAATCACCTTGGTAAATTCTTGAAGGGAATGAGAGTTTTTTATAAGTGTGGAGAAAAAGGACACCAAGTATATGATTTCAAGGGTAAGAAAAAGGTTTCAAATGTACAATGCTTTATCTGCAAGGAGTTGGGACACTACGCGAATCAGTGTCTAAATCATCAGAGGATGCCCCAAATGATGCTATTGGATAATAATAATGTTATGATACTACAAAAGATGAAGAGGAATGACTAGTGTTATTATATTGTTATTAAAGAATTATTTCATTTGAGTGTTTTATCAATGATGTACTGGTTATAAGAATTATGGAAATAAATAAGGATTGTACTGTCGTACTATTTCATTAAGAATTTGAGATTGTATGGTACTAAGTAAAGTGACATAGTCATTGGGTAGACTTTTTCGGAAAATACAAGGTTGAAGGAAAGTTAAACCATAATATAGTCCTAATACCGAGGTAGTGATTTTGGAATAAGAGATGGTTAATTTGGATAAATTATATTGGATATTCTTTACTACCTTGGAAATGATTAATGGTTTGTTTATTACATCATTGTTGGAATATTCAAAATTTTTAGATATAAGGAATATATATAGTATTCTATAATGAATAAGGGAGCTCGAATATAATCAATAATGTTTTATGGTAATTCAGGGTGTTACCATGTTTTAAAAGAATAAATGATGAAGGTATTCATATATTATTACGTGGAAAAAGTGATCTTCATTTTGTTTACCTGCCTTAGAAATTTTGGACTGTGAGTTTGGAAAAAAGTATTTTGGATAAGTATAAAGGTTAGAATGGATTAAGTTTGAAGTTGGATACTATTATTAATGTTAAATCATTTCTTAAGATTTTTTTGGATTGTTATAAAAAGAACAATCTGGAGGTCAGGAGACAACCCGTCGCGTCCGACAAGGGCATGAGACTTGAACCCCCAACCAAAGGGTGATAAGGGTGCATCACCTACCACTGGCCTACGTGATTTCCTGGTTTGTGTAATTTAGTTTTTTTAAATAGTCTAAAAAATCAATTATAAATTAATTATTTTTGGAACCCTATATTATTAGGATAAATTGAATACTTTTGAATTCTATTATCTTTTGGAGTGAAAGGTGAGTTTGTGGTAAGAATTAGTTGAAGGATGAAACTGTACTTATCAAGTATATTTTTTTTCTTCCTATTCTATGAATAAATTAATTCTAAAACTTTAGGGAAGGGATATTAAAACCAAAAATGTGTTATCCTAATACCTTATGTTTTGTTGAACCGATGATATTTTAAATCACCATAGATTGATGAATTTGAGGACCTCAATTTTACACTTATTTGTGATTGATGACCTCAATCACTCATTATAAATATTTACATTTTTACTCCAATTATGTGTCTCTAATTTCCACCAATTATCTCCTAATAGAGATCATAATTTGGTGGTGACTTTTTCATTTCCCTTTCCCTCTTATTAAGACTAAATTTTATTAACCCAATTTCTAATGTGGGTTTTCCACAAAGGTATTTTTATATTTTTAACAATTTATTTTCGAAGAAAAATTTCAAATTGAAAGGAAACAATTTATTGAAGTATGGGAGAATGTAACGCCCTGACACCAGTTACCCAGAGTCGGTGCATTATTACATAACATTGGCATGATCACAAGAAAGATAAAATCTCGAAAGACCGATTGGTTTAGTAGCCTTGGAAACACTAGATATATTCATAGGTTTTACATTACATCATAAAATGAAAAACTACTACAACAACATAATGTCTCCATAATCCACACTCATATCCCCACATAATATCCCTGCAGGTCATTCATAAATTACTTCTTCACTTCCTGGGAAAAATAAAACATATAAAAGGGGTGAGCTCAAATGCCCAGTAAGGATAACAAAATAGCGGAAACATTCATAAATAAGAATAAACTTTTAAGGTAATGTATAACTAAAACAAAAGCCTTTCAAACATGAACTTTCAACATGGTATGGCATAAATAAAATGAAATAATGCCATTTACTTATTCACATGGATATTCTACTAATCGAATAATCACATGCAAAAATCAATAACCACTTTCATAATGTTGGAATGCATAATGCCAGACTATCATAACCACATAGCCAAGGCCTCGTGCCAAGACTACAAATAAGATTTTGTCAAGGCCTTGTGCCAAGACACTAGTTTGTCTCATGAGACCTACCGATGCATCGAGGAGCTATAGCGGGCTCCACCCGTCACTTATTAAGTCCAATGCATTCCCATATGAAAAGGTTTAAACATAACATAAACATTCATATTAAAACTAGCATACGAAATGTCAATAATTTCACCATAAACTATTAATGGTATAAAAATAGAACATCCATAGTCAAACATATCACAAAACCTTCAATACAATATAGAAGTTTTGTATCATAATAAATCAACTTCAAATAATCTTAAAATCCATCAAAGGATGTTGACGTAGATGAAATCAAAATTCTTTTTAAAGAAATATCTCCTTTTATTTTGAAATAATTTAAGATCCATATAAAATAAAACATTTTCTTTGAAAATATTCTTATAAGCTTGTAAGGAAAGCTTTGAAGATTTTATAACGGCGTAAAATAACTGCACCCGCCGTATAAGTTAAAAAAAACATTCTTACCTCAATTCTGTCGAAAAGGTTAAAAAGGACCTTGTTTTGAAAACGACGGAAAGATTCCTTTATAAACCTCTTATAAAAAGTCAAACAAGGGTATAAATGACTTTAACCCATATTCTTGTAAATAGTAAAAATGTTTTGAAATACATTTTTAAGAAACATGGATGTGGATGATAAAGATATCCCAGTAGATTATTACGTATAAACAACCTTGGATAATGAAGAGGTTGTAAAGTAAACCCTTACCTTGTACTTTTCCTTGGTTGGGGTAGGTTAACCTCCTGTATAATGGTGAAATAGTTGTTATTAAATTATACAAGAATCATATATATTATTATGATATCATATATGATCTTTTAACATTGATTTGTTAATAATATCTTAGAATTATCGTCGTTTCGGGAGTTAACTTACTCATTTTATTTTATATGTTTTGTTACATAAGCCATGGTTGTTGTATATTATTCATATCCAGAATGATATCCAGTCCTTAAGAATCATTTTTAAATCATCAAATGATAATTATACTTGAATGGATACAATGGAGAATGAATCTCATCGCGTTCGTGGAGACGGTAGTCCGTACGTACGCACGAACGACAATATCATTCTTTTGATATTAAAATAATATATAAATGAATGGTATATCATATATACAGAATCATTAACATGTTATATTTATTATTTACATGAGTTACACATCATTATTATACCCATCCAAATAATATTATATTGAATAACAATTACACCACGACGTGGAGACGGTAAGCCGTACGTACGCACGTATGGTGACATGTTATTCAAAGGGTGGATAGAATACTGAATATGGTTGTACCATATTTATAATAACATCACAGTATATGTGAGATACTGGAGTTATTATTTTATAATGGTAAGAACAAAGGAAGAAGAAGTGGAAGAAGAAATGAACTTGGAGAAGGGTGGTGAAATCATTACCTCTTCTCCGGGTTCTTCCTTTTGAATTGATCAAAAGGGCTCCTTAGGTTGGCTTTCTGATCAAACTAATGCCTCTAGGTTGTAGTGAGGGATGTTGGGAGAGTATTTGGGCAGAGTTTGGCCGAACCAAAAGGATTTTAAGGTGTGAAGAAATGAGAAGGAGGAGTGCCCTTTTATAAGAGGGGTGAGGGGCACCTTTGGAAAAGCTAGAAATATTAATTTATAATAAATTCATATTCGGTTTCTAAAGGCTCCAAAGTTGATTATTCAAAGGTTAAGGTGGGGATAGGTCGAAAAACACTCAACCAATAGAATTTAGACAGGTTTGGGTACTTATATTAACCTTATCTTTAAGTATTAACTCTAAGTTAATTAGTTTCACTTTTACAATGTCTCTTTGTATTTTTATATAATATGGTTAATAAACTTACTATATACATCCAAGAGACCCCCAAGTGGTACATTAATGATGAACCTATCATGATATAAGTTACTTGGCCGAACCTTAGATTTTTAGGAATTTAATATCAATTAATAATATAATATTTGTTTAAGAACTCTTTTATGTCAATTTTGACACTATTCAATAGTTGATTTTTTTGAAACTCATAACAGATTGATTACTTCGAAAAAAGTCAATTAAATCAATCCTAATATATCATATTATCCTAGAAAATTAGTTTAGTTCATTAAAAGTTTCATATTATATTTATTTGGGTATTTATAATATCAATTATTTTAATTTTTCACTATTATAGTAATTACAGCATCATCATTGTGTCATAAATAAAATAAATTATTTAATGTCTAAAAATTATAAATAAAATATCATTATGTAGGAAATATTTTTAGATTTATAATTAATATTTATAATCTAAAATCCAACATATATAACCCTATGTAACAATTGTTTTTCTAAAAGATATATGCTTGTGTCATTTTTGTATTCATTTTAACTTAATTAAAATAAAGTGTCATTATCACTTACAAGTGGATCCATGGGGTCCCAAAATAGACCCAAAGATTCCCATGGTCGACCATGTATCAACCAATAGGGTTAAGACACGTTTTAGGGTAATTTAGTATTATTATAATATTATTTTGTTAACCCTTATTTACCGGATTTACCCTTAACCATGGTAAATAAAATATTTACCGCAGTAATTATTCAAAATGTCTAAAAATAAAAGTTACCTATTTACACAATTTGAAAATCCTGATTCCAAATATGGAATCCATTTTCCTAAATTCAAAACACAGAAGTGGCAGAAATTAATTTAAAATTAATTCCCGCTGTCAAAACAAAAAGCGTGTTTTTAAGAGATAATAACTATCAAAAGATTGACACTCGTTTATGTTCGGTTTAATTGTAAAATTATGTCCAATGACCAACATTATATTAAATGGTAAAAATATATTCTAAATATACTTTAAAACCACTCAAATTCATAATTTATCACTATTAATTATTTTGATTAAAAAAGTTGTTTTTAATTAAAACTTAGTAATTTTCACTATTCATCAAAATATGAAAGTTATCCGAAATGTACCAAAATTTAACCTTAGGCTAAATTCGATATTCCGAATCCAAAAATGAAGTCCATTTTCAAATATAAAATATATATAATTTCAAAAAGTAGGTATTACTATTCATAACGGCTAGTTTGATTAGTTATGGTGTGTTAGAACTTGGTGTTGCGTACAACACACGCTATCACATTATTCAAAGAGAAGCGTACCGTAGAAGCTTGGGGTGTTACATTCTCCCCTCCTTCAAATAATTGCGTCCTCGCAATTTCTAGGGTATTACTGCATAAAAAGACTCGGGTGGTTCTTCATCATAAGTTCCTCGGGTTCCCACGTTGCCTCTTCCATCTTATGGTTTCTCCACAAAACTTTTACCAGATGCGTCATCCGGTTTCTCAGCACTTGTTCTCTCGTATCAAGAATCTTGACGGGCTCTTCGCAATAAGACAGATCGGGTTCCAGTTCTAATTCCTTATAGGTGAGTACATGCGTCGGATCAGGCATGTATTTCCTCAATAGAGATACGTGGAACACATCGTGAACTTTGGAGAGACTTGGCGGCATTTCCAATCGGTAAGCTACAACCCCAATTCGTTCTAGAATTTCGAAAGGTCCGATGTACCTGGGACTCAATTTACCTTTCTTACCAAAATGTATGACTCCCTTCCACGGAGATACCTTCAGAAAAACATGATCACCGACTTGAAATTCCAAATCCTTCCTTCGATTATCGGCATAGCTCTTCTGCCTACTTTGAGCTGCTTTGATGTGATTTTGGATTACTTTCACCTTTTCCACCGTTTCCTCCACCAGTTATGGGCCTACAAGTTTTCTTTCACCAATGTCATACCAACAGGTTGGTGTACGACATCTCTTTCCATATGACGCTTCATATGGTTCCATCTGAATACTCGAATGGAAGCTATTGTTATAGGAAAATTCTACCAAAGGTAAATATTGATCCCACATACCCTGAAAGTCAAGTGAGCAAGATCTCAACATGTCTTCTAAGGTTTGAATAGTCCATTCTGATTGTCCGTCTGTCTGAGGGTGGTAAGCAGTGCTCAAATGAAGTTCAGTATCTAGGGATTTCTGAAGACCTTTCCAGAATCTTGAAGTAAAACGGGGATCACGATCAGAAACAATCGATAGGGGTACTCCATGAAGTCTCACAACTTCATTAATATATAGTCTTTCTAGACGTTCCAGGGGTAGATCTTCTCTTATAGCAAGAAAATGTGCTGTCTTGGTAAGACGATCAACAATAACCCATATTGCATCATTCCTTCTAGGAGTCTTTGGTAGCCCCATGACAAAGTCCATCGTAACATTGTCCCATTTCCACTCCGGTATGGGACGAGGTTGCATGACTCCTCCAGGTTGTTGCCTTCCAGCTTTCACTTGTTGACAAACCATACATCTTGACACAAAATCAGCAATCTCCCTCTTCATGTTGTCCCACCAAAAATGTTCCTTCAAATCTCTATACATTTTGGTGCTCCCAGGGTGTATAGAGAAATTGGAACTATGAGCATCATCCAGCAATTCCCTTTTTAGATCAGGTATATTGGGAACACAAAGTCTCTTCCCGAATTTCAAAATTCCATCTTCATACACAAAGTCTCTCAATCTCCCATCATTCACAGCTTTAATCTTCTTTTGGAATTCTTCATCATCGGTCTGAGAACTCTTAATCCTTTCTAGTAAAGATGGTTTGGCAACCATTTGAAAAAGCATTGATGTTTCACCTTCCCTGGTTATTCCCATGTCCATCTTCACTAGATCCATAAAAATTGGATCCCTTTCAATTCTCATATTGTTCAAAACTCCATGGTCTTTTGTACTCAAAGCATCTGCCACCTTGTTTGCTTTCCCCGGGTGGTAGTGTATCGTACAATCATAATCCTTGAGTAATTAAAGCCATCTCCTTTGCCTCATGTTGAGTTCTTTTTGTGAGAAAATATACTTCAAACTCTTGTGATCAGTATAAATCTCACATTTTTCACCATAGAGGTAGTGCCTCCATATCTTCAAAGCAAAGATCACTGCTGCTAACTCGAGATCATGAGTAGGATAGTTTTGTTCATGAATTTTCAACTGTCGTGATGCATAGGCAATAACTCTATCATTCTGCATAAGGACACAGCCAAGTCCTTTCTTCGATGCATCACTATAAATAACGAACCCATCATTCCCCGATGGTAGAGTCAATATAGGAGCATTGACTAATCTTCTCTTCAGTTCTTCGAAACATTCTTCACACTCTTTTGTCCAAACAAATTTAACCCCTTTACGTGTGAGCTTCGTTAATGGGTTAGCCAATCGGGCAAAATTCTGGACGAAACGTCGATAATAACCTGCCAAACCAATAAAACTACGTACCTCAGTTATACTCGTAGGTACTGGCCATTCTTGGATTGCCTTGGTCTTAGAAGGATCAACAGAGATTCCATCTTTAGAGACAATATGGCCAAGAAAAGAAATCTCCTGAAGCCAGAATTCACACTTGCTAAACTTCCCATATAATTCATGCCTCCTCAGAGTCTTCAAGATAATGCACAAGTGATTTTCATGATCTTCGTAGGTTTTGGAGTATACCAAGATATAATCAATAAATACCACCACAAATTCATCGAGATACTCCTTGAAAACTCTATTCATTAGATCCATGAATACAGAGGGTGCATTAGTCAATCCAAACGGCATTACAGTAAACTCGTAATGCCCGTACCTGGTTCGAAATGCTGTTTTCGGAATGTCTTCCTTCTTCACACACAACTGATGGTATCCAGATCGAAGGTCAATCTTTGAAAAGTATTGAGCTCCATGCAGTTAGTCAAATAAATCATCAATACGAGGTAGGGGATACTTGTTCTTTATCGTTATAGCATTGATCTCCCTATAGTCGATACATAACCTCATAGATCCATCTTTCTTTTTAACAAAAAGAACAGGGGCTCCCCATGGAGAAACACTAGGGCGAATAAATCCCTTATTACTCAATTCCTCTAGTTGTTTCTTTAGTTCGACTAACTCTACAGTGGCCATTCTATAAGGGGTCTTCGATATAGGCCTTGATCCAGGAATCAAATCAATAGAAAACTCAACTTCTCGTTCTGGAGGATGTCCAGGTAAATCTTCCGGAAATACATCTACAAATTCTTTCACAACAGGTACATCCTCTATTTGAACATTCCTTTCCTCACCGACAGTTATTTCATTCTCTTCCTCCCCAATAATTGAATTAAGTTGAGCTACTGGGGGTGGATCTAAATAAGAATTAGGTGGTGACGATTCTGCTCTAAAAATAAGGTGCTCCTTATCATTATCATCAAGAATCGTAACCTCTTTCTTCTTACAATAAATCTTCGCATCATAGTCCGAAATCCAGTCCATACCGAGGATTATATCAAACTCAATCATAGGTATGACGATGAAATCAGCAGATAAAGAAAATTTATATGCTCTAATGGGGACTGATTCACAAAACTTTGTTGCAACGATACTTCCCTTAGGAGTTTAAACTGACAACTCCCTTATTAAATCAAATTGGAAATATCTAATTTTCTTAGAAAACTGGGAAGATATGAAACAATGCGATGATCCAGAATCAAATAATGCATTTTCTAAACTTGAGGAAACCATTAAATTACCTGCCACCACGTCTTTCGGAGCTTCTACCTCAGCAGTAGTGATAGCATAAGCCTGGCCTTGATCCCTTGGCCTTTTTTGAGGTAAGTTCTCCTGACGCTTAGGGAATGCATTTGCATAATGCCCCATCTCCTTGCAATTGTAGCACTGAACGTTGGTAGCTTCCTTCTTCCCCTTGCAATCATGAGCTTGGTGGGCTTTTTCACCACACTTGTAACAGACTCCCATTCCCTTCAAGCAAGTACCGGGGTGTTTCTTCCCACATTTACCACATGATGGATATTCAACCTTTCCTTTCTTCCCCTTATTTCCATTCCCAGATTGATCAGCAGGTCTCTTCTTCTCTTGCTTGGCTTTAAAGTCATAAGACTTAGAGAATTCCTTTTCGGTCTTGATAGCACATGAGACAATGTCTTCGTACGATGAAAAGGATTGTGAGACTAATGCTCAACGGAGAAATGGTTTTAACCTATCAAAGAAACGATCAATCTTACTTATTGGGTTGCGAATATAATCTCCAGCATACCTCGCTAACCTTGTAAAGTTAGCCTCATACTTTGTGACATTCTCATCCTCCTTTTGTCTCAGACTCAGAAATTGTCTTTCCATATCTGCTCGATGGTCGCGAGGGAAGTATTTTTCTAAAAACAGATCTTTGAACTCCCTCCATTCCATATTTGATACTTCATCATCTTCCTTCATGTTCTGAATCAATGACCACCATTGATCAGCATCTCCAGTGAGGCGGTAAACTGCCATGATAACTTTTTCCCTTTCACTGCTCCCCAAAGCCTGAAATATTTTCTCTAGGGAAAATATCCATTGCTCAGCTACTAAGGGATTTGTATTCCCATTGAACGTTGGTGGTTGTTGCCTCATGAATCGATCTAACATTGATCCTCCACGCTGCGGATCAGGGTGCTCCATACGGGTAAGGTTATTATTCATAACCTGAGTAAGTTGTCCCAGTATGGTGATTAGCTGATCAGCACCAGTTGCATCACCAGCCCCACTATAATTATCTTGAGCAGGAGGGAAATCCCTACATGGAGTGCGTGCATTGATACGGTTTCCATTTCTTCCACTAGGCGCCATTTCTAAACAATGGCATAAACTAGATCAGTTTATGAATCAAAATACATAATCCCATACTTATAAAACACTTAACATAAATTGAAATATTTATGGATATAATCCATAATCATAAGAATGTTTTCTTTGAGGAAGTATATACTCATAATCCCTTCAAAATGATTTGTAAAGAAAATGAGAGTTATCCTAAGCATATCCCCCGGGAGTGTCGTAACCAAGAGTGCAGCAAGGCCCGTTGTCGTGCACCAGTTCCCGTTCGAGTCTAGCTCAAAGCGGTGTTTTCGGGTTTTACCCCTAGGTACATCTGTGCCAGAGCCGCCTCTACCTGCTCGTATCCAGACATGGATGTATTGCTTGGAAAACTCACAAAATCTCTACAATACCAAAATTCTAGGAAGTTCTTCTATACTAATCCTCAAAGTTCATCTTAGGTCTACGTGCTCTAATCAGAGTTTATCTAAATATAGCTTCCAAGGTTTGTACTAAACTTCCTCTGATACCAACTGTAACGCCCCGACCCCAGTTACCCAGAGTCGGTGCATTATTACATAACATTATCATGATCACAAGAAAGATAAAATCTCGAAAGACCGATTGGTTTAGTAGCCTTGGAAACACTAGATATATTCATAGGTTTTACATTACATCATAAAATGAAAAACTACTACAACAACATAATGTCTCCATAATCCACACTCATATCCCCACATAATATCCCTGCAGGTCATTCATAAATTACTTCTTCACTTCCTGGGAAAAATAAAACATATAAAAGGGGTGAGCTCAAATGCCCAGTAAGGATAACAAAATAGCGGAAACTTTCATAAATAAGAATAAACTTTTAAGGCAATGTATAACTAAAACAAAAGCCTTTCAAACATGAACTTTCAACATGGTATGGCATAAATAAAATGAAATAATTCCATTTACTTATTCACATGGATATTCTACTAATCGAATAATCACATGCAAAAATCAATAACCACTTTCATAATGTTGGAATGCATAATGCCAGACTATCATAACCACATAGCCAAGGCCTCGTGCCAAGACTACAAATAAGATTTTGTCAAGGCCTTGTGCCAAGACACTAGTTTGTCTCATGAGACCTACCGATGCATCGAGGATCTATAGCGGGCTCCACCCGTCACTTATTAAGTCCAATGCATTCCCATATGAAAAGGTTTAAACATAACATAAACATTCGTATTAAAACTAGCATACGAAATGTCAATAATTTACCATAAACTATGAATGGTATAAAAATAGCACATCCATAGTCAAACATATCAAAAAACCTTCAATACAATATAGAAGTTTTGTATCATAATAAATCAACTTCAAATAATCTTAAAATCCATCAAAGGATGTTGACGTAGATGAAATCAAAATTCTTTTTAAAAAAATATCTCCTTTTATTTTGAAATCATTTAAGATCCATATAAAATAAAACATTTTCTTTGAAAATATTCTTATAAGCTTGTAAGGAAAGCTTTGAAGATTTTATAACGGCGTAAAATAACTGCACCCGCCGTATAAGTTAAAAAAAACATTCTTACCTCAATTCTGTCGAAAAGGTTAAAAAGGACCTTGTTTTGAAAACGACGGAAAGATTCCTTTATAAAAATCTTATAAAAAGTCAAACAAGGGTATAAATGACTTTAACCCATATTCTTGTAAATAGTAAAAATGTTTTGAAATACATTTTTAAGAAACATGGATGTGGATGATAAAGATATCCCAGTAGATTATTACGTATAAACAACCTTGGATAATGAAGAGGTTGTAAAGTAAACCCTTACCTTGTAATTTTCCTTGGTTGGGGTAGGTTAACCTCCTGTATAATGGTGAAATAGTTGTTATTAAATTATACAAGAATCATATATATTAATATGATATCATATATGATCTTTTAACATTGATTTGTTAATAATATCTTAGAATTATCGTCGTTTCGGGAGTTAACTTACTCATTTTCTTTTATATGTTTTGTTACATAAGCCATGGTTGTTGTATCTTATTCATATCCAGAATGATATCCAGTCCTTAAACATCATTTTTAAATCATCAAATGATAATTATACTTGAATGGATACGATGGAGAATGAATCTCATCACGTTCGTGGAGACGGTAGTCCGTACGTACGCACGAGCGACAATATCATTCTTTTGATATTAAAATAATATATAAATGAATGGTATATCATATATACAGAATCATTAACATGTTATATTTATTATTTACATGAGTTACACATCATTATTATACCCATCCAAATAATATTATATTGAATAACAACTACACCACGACGTGGAGACGGTAAGCCGTACGTACGCACGTATGGTGACATGGTATTCAAAGGGTGGATAGAATACTGAACATGGTTGTACCATATTTATAATAACATCACAGTATATGTGAGATACTGGAGTTATTATTTTAGAATGGTAAGAACAAAGGAAGAAGAAGTGGAAGAAGAAATGAACTTGGAGAAGGGTGGTGAAATCATTACCTCTTCTTCGGGTTCTTCCTTTTGATTTGATCAAAAGGGCTCGTTAAATTGGCTTTCTGATCAAAATAAGGCCTCTAGGTTGTAGTGAGGGATGTTGGGAGAGTATTTGGGCAGAGTTTGGCCGAACCAAAAGGCTTTTAAGGTGTGAAGAAATGAGAAGGAGGAGTGCCCTTTTATAAGAGGGGTGAGGGGCACCTTTGGAAAAGCTAGAAATATTAATTTATAATAAATTAATATTCGGTTTATAAAGGCTCCAAAGTTGATTATTCAAAGGTTAAGGTGGGGATAGGTCGAAAACCACTCAACCAATAGAATTTATACAGGTTTGGGTACTTATATTAACCTTATCTTTAAGTATTAACTCTAAGTTAATTAGTTTCACTTTTACAATGTCTCTTTGTATTTTTATATAATATGGTTAATAAACGTACTATATAAATCCAAGCGACCCCCAAGTGGTACATTAATGATGAAACTATCATGATATAAGTCTCTTGGCCGAACCTTAGATTTTTAGGAATTTAATATCAATTAATAATATAATATTTGTTTAAGAACTCTTTTATGTCAATTTTGACACTATTCAATAGTTGATTTTTTTGAAACTCATAACAGATTGATTACTTCGAACAAAGTCAATTAAATCAATCCTAATATATCATATTATCCTAGAAAATTAGTTTAATTCATTAAAAGTTTCATATTATATTTATTTGGGTATTTATAATATCAATTATTTTAATTTTTCACTATTATAGTAATTACTGCATCATCATTGTGTCATAAATAAAATATATTATTTAATGTCTAAAAATTATAAATAAAATATCATTATGTAGGAAATCTTTTTAGATTTCTAATGAATATTTATAATCTAAAATCCAACATATATAACCCTATGTAACAATTGTTTTTCTAAAAGATATATGATTGTGTCATTTTTGTATTCATTTTAACTTAATTAAAATAAAGTGTCATTATCACTTACAAGTGGATCCATGGGGTCCCAAAATAGACCCAAAGATTCCCATGGTCGACCATGTATCAACCAATAGGGTTAATACACGTTTTAGGGTAATTTAGTATTATTATAATATTATTTTTTTAACCCTTATTTACCGGATTTACCCTTAACCATGGTAAATAAAATATTTACCGCAGTAATTATTCAAAATGTCTAAAAATAAAAGTTACATATTTACACAATTTGAACATCCTGATTCCAAATATGGAATCCATTTTCCTAAATTCAAAACACAGAAGTGGCAGAAATTAATTTAAAATTAATTCCCGCTGTCAAAACAAAAAGCGTGTTTTTAAGAGATAATAACTATCAAAAGATTGACACTCGTTTATGTTCGGTTTAATTGTAAAATTATGTCCAATGACCAACATTATATTAAATGGTAAAAATATATTCTAAATATACTTTAAAACCACTAAAATTCATAATTTATCACTATTAATTATTTTGATTAAAAAAGTTGTTTTTAATTAAAACTTAGTAATTTTCACTATTCATCAAAATATGAAAGTTATCCGAAATGTACCAAAATTTCACCTTAGGCTAAATTCGATATTCCGAATCCAAAAATGAAGTCCATTTTCAAATATAAAATATATATAATTTCAAAAAGTAGGTATTACTATTCATAACAGCTAGTTTGATTAGTTATGGTGTGTTAGAACTTGGTGTTGCGTACAACACACGCTATCACATTATTCAATGAGAAGCGTACCGTAGAAGCTTGGGGTGTTACAGAGAATGTATAACCCCAAGATTTCATAGTACGTTATCTCATTAAAGTAATTCAATAACTTACGCTACACGCAACACTGAGTTGGAGCGCGCCACAACTTACCAAACTAGACGTTCAAAAAGAGGTTATGAATAATATTAACTAAATTTTTAATCTTATTTACACTATACAATCTTAACACCCATATTATTTGTTTCTTAGACATAATATGAGAACAAATTCATTTTTTTCAGATAAAAGAAGTATTTTTCAAAAAAACGAAAATTTACCACCTATTAATGGAGAACCCTTTTTGAAACCAATATTTGACTCTTTTATATGTTAAATTTAATGAAATTAAATTCTTCTTTATAATCGGGACATAAAAATTTACTTTGGATAAATTTTTGGCACTTTTCTAATAACTTTCATATTTTGAGGAATAGTAAAAAATACTAAATTTTAATTGAATTTTTCTAATCAAAATAATTTATAGGGATACATTATGAATTTGATTGGTTTGTAAGTATAATTAGATTATATTTTTATCATTTAATACAATCTAGGTCATTATAAGTAATTTCACATTTAAATTTTACATAAACACATGTTAATCTTTTGATAGTTTTTACTTTTAAAATACGCACATTATTGGTTTTGACAACAATAATTAATTTGAAATTAATTACCACAACTTATATGTTTTGAATTAGGTAAAATATAATTCATTTTTGAATTCAGAATATAAAAATTAACTTAAGTTGATTTTTTGGTATTTTTCTGAAAACATCCAATTTTTTGATGAATAGTGAAAAACACTACGTTATTGTTTAAAACTGACTTTTTATTTAAATAATTATTTATTTTATTTAAATTTATTTTAAGTCAAAATATATGTATAGTACTTATATCATTTCAATGTAATTCATTGGGGTCATTTTATAAAAATATTAGATGTATAATTTTTTAATGAACTTTTTACAGTCTTTTACCTACCTTCAAGGAGCATTTGCAAATTTTTATATAACTTAATTTTACCAATTCTATTAGTTAAATTTCCAAAATCCAAGACATACGGTTGAAATCAGTAAGTAAAATATGGTTTAATAAGATGAAAATATTTTTTGGTGAATAGTAACTTTTGACTTCTATTTACCACGGTTAAAAGTAAATAGTGTCATTAAGGGTAAAAATGATATTATAATTACCCTAAAACATGTCCTAATTGTATTGGATAAGTTAAATTCGTCCAAAAAAACTTTAGGAATAAAATATGATCATCCTTGGTACACTTGGATTACATTAGGACATTTATTATTTTTTTATTTAAAGAAGAATTAAAAGTGTTAAATTCAATGTTTAATAACTAAAATTTTTTTAATATAGGGTTATACATAAGATAAATTCGACTATAAATATTCATTAGAAATATAAAGATATTTCCTACATCATGGTATTTTATTTATAATTTTTAGACATTAAATAATTAAATTTAATTATGACACATTGATGATGCAACAATTACCTTATTAATGAAGGAATACAATAAATGGTATTATAAATATTAAAATAAATATAATTACATAGTTTTTATGACATCCAAGAAATTTATAGGTTAATATGACATCTTATTATTGATTCAATGTATCGTGTTCGAAGTAATCACATTGTGATGACTTTCACGAAAACAAAATACTAAATAGTGGAAAAATTGACATAAATGAGTTTTTAAAACAAATATTATATTAATAAATTATATAATTTTACTAAAAATATAAGGTATGGAAAAAGGGCTTAAATAAAATTATATATTTCATTAATGAACCACTTGGGGTTCTCATGGAATTTTAGAGTATGTTTATTAACCATATAGTGTAAGAATACCAGAAGACACGGTAAAAGTTAAACTATTTAACTAAGAGTTAAATCTAAAAGATAAGGTTTATATGGTAACCTATTGGTTGAGTGGTTTTTGACCCATAACCTCCTTATCCTATGAATAAATCTTTTTGGAGCCATTAAAAACACAAAATTATTTTATTATAAAATAATATTTCAAGCTTTTCCTAAAGTGACCCTCACCTCTCTTATAAAAGGCACTTCCCCTTCTCTCAAAATCACACCTCCAAATCCATTTGGCTCGGTTAAACCCAATAAAAATATACTCACAACTTCCCTCAAATCAACATAGATTCCTTACATTGATCATAAATCCATCATAAGGTTCCCTTTTGATCTACTCAAAAGGAAACACCTGAAGAAGAGGTAATAATTTCACCACCCTCTTTCAAGTTCTTTTCTTCTTCCACTTCCTCTTTATTTGTTGTTTCCATACCAAAATAATAACTCCAGTAACTATTACATACTATGATGATATTATAAATATGGTAAAACCATATTCATTATTCTATCCATCCTATAAATGACAAAGTCAATATATGTGCATACGTACGACTTACCGTCTCCACATCGTGGTGTAATTTGTTATTCAAACACTTGATTATTGGGATGGGTATAATAATGAGTATAACTGATGAAGTAAAAAATATAACATGTGAATTATTATGTATATATTATATACCATCCAATTACATACTATTTCACCATCAATATAATGATATTGTTTCTATTCTGTATGTATGGATTGCCGTCTCCACGATGCGATGAGATTCATTTCCACATTCACCATTAAACTATGATTATATAAATATATATTATTAATAAGTATGTAATATATGACATAATAATTATACTTAATATATATATATATATATGTATGTAGGTACTTACATATATCTTATTCACTTACTTCCATTCAATACGATATGAAAACAGAAACAACATTTATGCGTACGTACGGCCTACCGTCTCCTTAAACGGTGTTTTCCTTTTCATATATCTATTTATTATACATATCTATATATTATATATATATGATATATAAATCATGTGTTATATTCTGGAAGTATTTAAATCATTATCTAAATGATATGATTATGAATAACAAGTCAAAACACGTATGATAAAGAAAGTGATTATTACCTGAAATGTTAATTTAACATGGAAATAATTATTAAATGTGTAGTATAAAGTCATAAATTAATCATTTATGAAATAATAAATATGAATATGGTTATGGTATAATTTAATAACATACTCTGGTCATTATATAGGAGGTTAAACGTACCCTCGACCAAAGGAAAGTGCAAGGTAAGGGGTAATTTCACAATCTTTTTATTACCCGAGGTTGTTTTTACGCAAGTATCTACTGGGAAATATTTATTATACATGTCCATGTTTCATAAAAGAGTTTTTAAAAGGATTATTTTTAAGGTAATTTTTACTAAACCATCATTTTAAATGTTTTAAATATTTATTCTTCTAAACCTTTCTCATTAATGTCTATATTTTCAAAATGATTTTAGGGATTTATTTATATGGACATGAATGTCTTAAAATGTTAACTCCTTTCAGAAATTTCAAATTTGTATGGGAAACTTTGATTCAAAACTATCTTGTAAATGACTTCCTTTCTAAATTATGTGTCTTTCAAATGATTTCATGAAAAAGGGATATTTCTCTCAAAGATTTTTACTGATCATTTTCAACTATGTCAACATCCTTTACAGGATATTATTCTCGATCAAGGATGATTTATTATGATACAAATATTCTATATTTAATATAAGGATTTGTGATATATTTTACTATGGATGTGTTATTTTTATACCTTTCATGGTTTAGAGTTAAAGTATTGACATTTCGTATGCTAGTTTTAATATGAATGTTTATGTAATGTTTCAACCTTTTCATACGAGGAATGTATTTGACTTTGTAAGTGGCAGTTGGAGCCTATTATAGCTCCTCGGTGCATCGGTACATCTCATGAGAAAATTAGATGTGGAATTGGCTGAGGTATTTCCCAATTTTGATATATGGTTTTGGCCGAGGCCTTAATCATTTTTAGACGTCTTGGCCGAGGGCTTGAAAAAATGTTTCAGAATGTCCCGCATTATACATTCCCTCATTATAAACATATTATTGATTGTTCATGTGGTTATTAAACTATTAGAATATCCATGATTATGTTTTATTATGGTATTATTTACTCCTTTCAAATTCATTCCATAAAGTGTTCATGTTTATTATTTGTAAAGGCATGTGTTTTAAATTATTCACCATGACTAATATTTATGTCATCTTCCACTGCATTGCTTACCCTTACTGAGTGTTTGAGGTCACCCCTTTCTTATGTTTTATTTTCCTAGGATTCCAAGAAGTGTATTATGATTGATAAGTAGGGTTAAGATAGGGGATTAATGGAGTTCTCAAAGGATTTTTTTTGTTTGGTTTTATTTTCTGAGGTGTAATGTAACATTCATGTATGTAATGTATTTTCCAAGACTGCTAAACTAATCAGTCTTTAAATACTTGTTTCCTTGTAATCATGAAAATGTATTAAAATAATGCACTGAATCTGGGTAACTGGGGTCGGGGCATTACGTCCAAGGCAGTCATTTTGGATTCCCATTCATCTAGAATTATCTAAATTATTTTCTAAAATAAAATATTATCATTAACAATATTATCTCCATGAGATTGTAAACTATTTATAATAGTTATAAACCTTTTATGAAAATTAGAAACTATCTCTTCAGGTAGAAAATCAAAGGCTTGATAATTATCACAATGCAAATCTCTTCTTATTTCAATAACATTAGAAGTTACAGATTGTGTTACATCCAAATTCTTCTAAATAATATTTGTATCTTTACATAAATAAACCTTACTATATATATTTTGATTTATTGAATATAAAAGAGTGTTACATACTCTATAATTCAAATGCTATTTCAAATTTTCTTGATTTTTAAAGGATATAAAATCCTTATTAATCGTATTTTAATTTCTAGTAATCACCACAAAAATATCTAAAATAGTATTAATAAAAAAGTCTTCATCAAATCTCTCCAATATTCATAATTTGATCCCTAAAATATAGGTGGTCTACTCATATTTATATTTTCAAGTGTTCCAACATTTAACCTTTCCATTTTATCAAAAATAAAAACTCTTCTCTAAAAAAATGTTAGTGTAACAAGGTTTATAAATAATTTGTTTATAAAACAACTTAATAACTAAAAGTTAATAAATAATGCAAAAAGTCAGTATGTGAATAAGTATAACTTATCCTGATACCAATTTTCAAACCGTAAGAGTTTACGATGGCTAATAGAGGGGGGGGGGTGTGAATTTTAGTTTATAAAAATAATATAAGAGAAAAAAAATTCCTATTTACTTATAAATGATTGGAAAAGAATATAATCCTATGGTTAGAGTAAAAAATTAGAATTAATAATTGTTCGATATATCAAAGTACTTTTTCAATATCTCAGATAGTCCGATAAAAGTATTATTATAAAGATAAGGATAAACTTAATTTATAAAGTATATGCACAATAGAATGTAATAATTTTATAGACAAGAAATAAAAATATATTATAATTGTGAGATTGACTTAAAAGTTTAATAAAATATTTTAATCTTTAACAATAAGATGTAATAAATTTAGAAAACCTAACTTATGGTATCCATAGTTTTAGTACCTACTATAATGGTCTATCTTTCCTCACCAGGCAATCCCTCAATATAATTATAGGTAGGGATATTTCTACTAATTCATTAGACTCCCTAGATATTATGATCAATATCTATCTTTATTAAATAATAAATTCCTCGATTTGATGTATCAATCTCTATATTCCTTGCCTCGTAAGGCCTTGATCTAATAGATTGGATTCACTATATTCCAATCTATGGAATCACATAATAAGTACCATGAACAGATAATAAATACAAAATAAAATTGTTCTAATTAATTTAAAATCCTCACTCAGATTCCATATAACTTTAACTCTCTAAGAAATTAAAAAGTGTAGAGAATAAGAATTTCACGTAGAGTAAAAAATTAAATGATTTTAGTTGTTAATGAATTGGCTCCAAGCTCTTCAAATTTCCTCCTATTTATAGGCCATTCTCTAATGGTCATATTTTAGAGTTGGTTGTAACAACCTTGGAAAAATTGTACATTGATAGATCATATTGATCTGGATCTTCAACTTGATAGCTAAGAATTTAATTTTATAATGTTATTTTGTATAGAAACATTATAATTCTATTTTGGATTCTGTCTGATAGAAATAAATCTATATAATCTGATTATAAACTTTGGATAGTTTGACAAACTTTTTTTTTTGTTTTTAAATATGTTAAATTGAATAATAGTCCATCTTATATATTGGTACTAAATTCAGTATGATGGTCATGAATTTTTTTAGTCTGATAGACAGGAAAAACTTCTAACAACTGATCATAACAACAATTGATACATTAAACTAGACACTCCTTCAGTTTAATAGATCAAATTGAATAATAAAAGTATTTATTTTTTTTATGTTATAATTATTTATTCAATTGGTATAATAGAATGTTTTCTACAAAAACATTCCAAAACACATGTGAAATATTAAGAAAGAAAAATAGTGTTTTAAGAGAGTGTTATTTTCAATACTAAGGAATGGAAAATTAGAATTTAAAAGGTTTGTCTCAATAATATACTATTCTTACAATTCCATTCCAACTTAATCTCTCCTTTATACCTAAAATAAAAATTAATTCAATTCTAGTGCTTCACATTACTAGCCTCTAAATAAAATTTCCAAGAGTGCTCATATTTTCATGGTTTTATTGTTTAAAATGTATTAAATTTAATTATTATTAGAGAAAGTATAATAACTGTTAAATTAAATATTTTTACTCAAATTAGAACAAAATTAAACAAAAAATATACAAAATATTTTAATTAATAATGAAAAAATTAATCTAACCACATTCCTCCACATTTTAGCCTTACTTATACTCAAGTAATTTCTCTTAAAAAATATCTCACTAAAAATTAATATAGCCATAAGTTTAAGTACCAAACATTTAATTTTATGTGAAAACGACTTATTTGGGACTAAATGTATAACACAAGACACATTTTTAGTTTCACCTTACTCAATACTAACATCACTCTACACAATTTCAAATAACCAATGATTCATCACTATACACCTTTTAGTTAATCCAATTGTCCACTTTTTCACATAAGATCAAAATTCACCTTACCCTTTATCAATCCAAATAACATAGAACATTTTTTTTCTAATTTTTTATCCATGTGATTTTCAATAGAGTTATTCATTGAGTATTACCCACTTGGAACAAAATATCCCTTATAATAGGAATGCATGAGACTGATTATATTATCCATGGAATGAAAATATGGTATGTGAAACAAAATCTTAGGTAGTCAATTAATTTTATTTGAAGGATTTTGATTTTTCACTGACACACCCTTATACTAGTCCTTTTCAAGAAAATATAGTTTGAATACCATTTTATCACACCAATTCAAGTCTAATGAATTACTTAGTTGTTTTTAGGGTGAACCATTGATGTGTTACTCTTTTTTTATAAAAAATCACTCAATATCATTTTCATCAAGAAAGTGTACATGAAAAATTTTTATGCACCTATTTATTATTATTCTAACCCTTAATTTCCATGTTATTTTTTAATAGAATCAATATCTTCAAGGTGATTTTTTCTCTTAGAGTAATTGTGGATAAATTTAACTCATTTATATTCAATTTAGATTACAAAACACCCTTCCACATTTCTCACTCCCCTAATAATTTATTCTTAATGTGTAAAAAATTAATACCTAAGTATTGAGATTAAAATTAGATTTTAATCAATTAAACCTTTCATAATGGACATAATTTTAAGGGAATGTTGAAAACTACCCTTGTATTTAATATTCTTACATGAGTATCAAGTGTGTGTTATTTGATCACTAAAATTTTATCTACCCAATTTTTCCATTTATCTCTGATAAAAATACAATACATTTTAGTGTTTTAGAGTTGGAGTTGTTTACTAAATGAAATTAAAAATTTTAAAAATAAAAAAAAGAAAAAAATGTATTAAAGCATGGGTTGTCTCCCAAAAATATCTTATTTTTTAGTATTTTATAGACAATTCTCATCCAAGATCATTTTAGATCAGAAGGAAATTTTATCTTCCCTGGTGGGAACCAAGGAGGTTCCCCTTCCATATATTTCATTTGGTTTTATAGTGTTTCAAACTCTTTTATATGCTCCTTTAATCAATTTTCTTAAATATTCATTTTATTAATAAATCCTTTCTTTCTTTTAATCCCCTTTTTTTACTAAAACATAAAATTTCATAAAATTAGTGAATAAATATGAGAATTTTTATCTTTGCTAGTTTTTTATTTCACCCCTATAATAATATTCATTAACCTTAATATTTTCCATCACTTTTGTATTAAATTTCAACACTATAACTTCTAATTCTTAGGGTTTTATTTTCCAAAACTGAATAACTATTTATACGTAATTTATGGTTGGAATTATTTTTTAATGTTTTAAATTATCCCCTTGAGTCACTTCCAAAAATCATTGAGATGCTGGATATAGTTTCCCAAATTATTCTAACACATTTTTGAAAATTACAATTTATTCCAAATTCATTTCAACTTTTTTATGTTATTTATACTCTTAAAATTCACCATTTTTCGTGTGATTCAGATATGATTTATCCACATATTTTATCTCATTTTATTTTAAAATGAAAACTTGAATCAATACTTAAAATTAATTGGAATTTTCTACTTTGACATCCCATGATAATATTATTATAAACAACTATCTTGTACTTCTTATTTAGTATAAACAAGCTATTTTTTTGAATTTTAGTGATATTTTATTCATAAATATACTAATTGTTCAATAATTTAGGGACATAAATTTCATATTCCACTCTTTAATTGGTGTTTATGTCTATAAAAAATTCTATTAAGATGGTTTAATTTGGGAAATTGATCCACTTTTTGATTTTACACAATATTTTTTATAGCCGAGTTTGAAAATTACAACTTTTTTTTCTACCAAAATCAGTACCATTAATTCATATTTTTTCATGAAACCTCCCCACTTACTCCTTTTGATTTATGTCACTTTAGTTACTCAAATTTGGGTGTTTTTAATTTATAAACACTGTAACTTACACATGATTTCTATATTTCCCTCCATTATTTTCCCACTGAATCTCTAAAATTTTATATGATTTTTGTTCTAAAACATCCCCATGTTTTTATGTTTTATACCCAATTTAGATTGCCTACACATGAAAATAAAACCTTCAAGGACTAATTTATTTAAATATCTACTTACTAGAAATAGGATTTCCCCCTCAAATTATGATTTTAAATTCCATTCAAACCTTGATCCTATGGGATTGAAAATGTTCACTCTTCCATAGTTGATTTCCCAATTTTAACATGTATTTTATTTAAATTTTAATGGTGAAATTTGTATTATATTTATATAATTTAATCATTATCTTGAGTTATCTCCGAGATATTCATATAAATAATACTGCTTCCTATTGTTTATTTTTTTATTATAATCAAACCATTCAATTGTTTTAAATGATGAGAAATATAAAATTATACATTCTTTTGGGTAGTGGTGTCTAGAATTATAGCCTTCATACCTATTGTGTAATTTTCATGTGTGTTCATATCTAACCCATTTAATCTATAATTTATCTCCTAAAAAAATTCATTTACAATATAACCTCTAGTATCCATATCAATAGATTTTTTCAAACATTTTAGATTCGATCATAAAATATTATCATGATAATTGTGTTATGGGGATGGTTGGTTGGGAAATGTTAGTAGAATATTTTTTTATATCTTTGAATCTTTATGTAGTTTCTCTCATTTTTTCATTTATAAATAGTAATTCCCTACCTTATTTCTTTAGTTTTCACTTTTGGGAAATGCCTCCTTAACAATAAATCTTGTAAATCCCCTACACGTCAAATGAATATTCACCCTATTTTATTAAAAATTTCCCTACATCCAATCTCAAGAAATATGAAAAAAACCTCAATATAAGTTAACCCTTTATTAATCCATTTAAAGGGAATTGATTCACTATTTTAACTAATTCAATGATAAATGTGTATCCATAATCATAATGTACACCATTGAAAGACGGTGGAGACACTATTTGATATTATTTGAGAATATAATCCCTTCACATGGTTTAATCTACATCACTTGGTGTATTTAAAAATCCATAAATATTATTTATAAATGATTCCAAGACCACTTGGAAGGGTGATATTACTATTTTATATAGTTTTTATCCCACCAATAAAGATGATTTTCTATATTTCCCACAATTTAAAGTGGTCCCAAGTATGTCCCTTGATTGTTTCTTCAAAATTATAAATTTATAATTCCAAATGTGATGATAAAGATCTAGTTAATGTCTCAAATTTCACAATAAAATCATAATTCCAGCAATAAAAAAATAATTTTTAAAATTCTTTATTGAAAATTATATGCACTTTTGAGTGTGATTTTATATTTTTATCTAAAAATTGAATATAAATCAATGATAAAACCGCACCTATCCTCTAAAATGGTGCTAATATATTTTTTTATAAAATTTGAATAGAAATAATGGTTATTAATGAGTCATATCCACATGGATAGGTTGTCGATTCATTAATCCACTTAGGTGTGGTGGGTGGGAAACAATAGTGAATGAGGTGTGTTGTGTTTATGAGTAGAAAAATTTAGTTGCTTTTGGGTTTTTTCAATTTTATATGTGTGTATGAGTTTAGGATGAATATATTAAGTGGGAAACAATAAGCAATCCCATCCAAGGAGTTTTGATTCAATTTTTGATGTGTGAATGATTTAGGTTTTTTATCATTCTAATATTTCATTATAATTGGATTTGAAAATAAAAATGCAATATAAATATCACATATTCCTAAAAATAAGCTATCATGGTATCCAATGTACTTACTAACAAAGCTAAGTGTATCTATAAGGTTTCTCCCATCCTTTATGATCATTAATATTTTTCCATTTTCTATGATTAAGTTACCACCACACACATTGAACTCTCAATTATTAAGATGTTATTATAATTCCATTTATATGTAGCTCGTGAACGAATTATAATTACTCCTACCCCTAATATAACTTAATAAAAGTCTAATACAATGAAGAGTATAAATAATAAATATATTAATAATGATAAATCATGTTTTCAATTGGCAGGGAACACAAAATAAATTCACAGACACTTCATCCCCCACAATATTCTTAACCTAGCATGCTATAAAATAAATATATTGGATAACCATTATGGAGTGCTGGAGCATTAGAATTTTTTAGTTGGGGTTCATGAAACATTGCTATATGAACCATATTTTATAAATATTGAGAATACATATGATATTAATAATGTATTAGGACATATTGAAGATTTATTTTCCCATGAAATGGGGTATTAATTTGAGGTGTCATTTATAGTGGTTGACATGTTGTTGGGGCTAGGAAATACATTAAGCTAGCTTGGGAGAGTACTGGACCTCTAGATGATGTAGGAAAAAGGTTGAATTATTTGGAGAAACTTGTTCATAAAATTCCATACTATCCAAGTCTCCCTTTTTGTACCTTAAAAAATTAACAATTCCATTTCAGTTCCTCACATTTACAGCCTAAAAAATTTCCAATAATGTGTACATTTAAAAAATTTACTAAATTTAATTCTTATATAAAAATAATTAAAATTAAAAAATAAAATATATTTATTTGAAATAAAATGAGAACTAAAAAATTATATAAATAATATTTTAGAGAAACATTAAAAAATTAGGATAAACAAATATCTCACACATGCCATTTATACTGTACTTACCATGCATTCCAAAACTCACACATGTGATCCATTTTTGTGTAAATTTAAAAATAACTCATTTAGTAAGAAAAATATATATATTTATCATTTTTATTTAGTTTTAAGTGAAAATTAATAGTAACAAATATATATAATGTAATTTATAGTCCATATAGACCTAAACGGATTAACTCAAAACATTATTCAATAATTATTATCCTAATCAAGTAACATTACCTTTGATTAATTATTTAATTTATCATTAAAAATTTGGTCACATAGTTTAAATTTATTCTAGACTATTAGAATTTGAAAAATGGTACATCACTCCATGAAAACTAAAATTAACAATGTTTGTCATAAACTAGACCAGATAAACCACCTCAATGGTATCTGAATCAGTCCTAACAGACCCAAAAGGGTGTTCGTGATCCCCACAGGTTAGAGACCAGTGCTTGGGAATAATGTACAATCAAGATGGAATTATTTTAGAAAAATAAAAATTCATCCACAAAAATTAGTGGATAAGAAACAATATATAGTTCATATAAAAAATACTTCATAAGAGAATGATAATATAAAAAATAGGTACATATAAAACAATTGTACAAAAAATAAAGGCATCACCTCAAACCATCAAATACAACATCATAATATCTCAATGTAACATGTGGACCACATGATCCACCAATAATGGTATATAACTTATCATCCCTTCCTTTATATTTTCCAAAGTCTTAGTGGATCCGAGAGGTAGTTTTAAGGTGTTCTAGAGGCTTGGAGAGGTGTTTTTTTCTTATAAAGGGTCACTATGACCTAGTGGTGGGAGGATGAAGGCCATATGGGAACCAAGGTCATTTAAAATCTATTATTGGCTGACCATGTTGTGTATGGTTCACCATAGTAAGAAACATGAATTTTTAATCCATTTCACTAGTTTGTTTTCGCTATAATGTCTTCATATTTGATACAGAAATAATGAAAAATGGATATCGGGGGAACAGAACCATGATGCATCTCATGTTCAAAATGGCCTTCCTAGAAATGTAATTTCACAGAATTTAGGATACCATGGAAAGGGAAAAACTTCTTAGATGTGGGAAACATGCGTTGATATAAACCATTTAGGTATACAGTGCTCAAGAAAACCCATGACCATTGGTAGGACATGGTGGTATTCAAGAATTACTCAAAATAATTAGAACAACTAACTTCTTCCTTATATCTTAACCAATTTGAAATGGTAAAATTAATACACCTTAATGTGGGTTCTCAAATATAGTTTTAGGTAAATTTTTATTCTATTAATTGATATATGGCACAACTTTGACCGATCCTTCCTTTTCATAATGCGTCAAAATAACTAGGGGATTAGTTGATAGATCTCCCATATTGGAGATCCACTAACATAATTTTTTACTGGGTAGTATTTTTCTTACCCCTTTGGACATTCTTTGTCAACCTCGTGAGTTTCTAACCATTCATTCATGGAAAATAAAATACATTTAGTTCTAGGTACACTCCCATATTATCCTTTTCCTATTTATCTTAGCTTCTTATTTTCTAGGAAGAGATCAATAATGGGAGGACCTATTTTGGGTTTTTGACCATGTTTGATTATGGTTTTTGGGATTTATGTTCTGGATAGTATCTTATCATATTTTCGTGGTTCTTTTGGTGGTGGTTGATCTCAACCATCCGTTCTTATAAAGAAAACATTGAACATTAAATCGAGGTTAGGGATTCATTACATATCATATTGTTTTAATTTCAACCATAGAGTTATCATGGTTCATATCTTTGGTATATAGTTGAATTTTCATTAATAAAGATTAAACAAGATTAAATAAAGAACATTGGTTTTCATTCCAATGATTTCATGTGTTTCCATTATGATAACAATTTTCCATTTTTTTCTAAATATTGTACTATCCATGTTTATGATTAGTTTTTAATGTTTTTATATGATATGGTTTATCATACTTGATATAATGAAAATGGTGAAATAATGTAATATAGGTAATGTTTATTGGATAAAGAGTTAAATGGGGTTGTTAAAAAAACATGTTATTAAAATTTTAAGGAAATCAATGTTATTATCCATGTTATTTGAATTAAAACTATTATTTCTTATGATAATGGATTTTACTAAAGAACATGAAGTTGAAAATATTTTTTATTGAAATTAAAAATATGCATTCTTATTGAAAATGTCCTTCTTTATAGATGGATGAAACTGGAAGTTATGCTTGAAATAATATTTTTAATAATTATTAGTTTTTAATAGTTGATTCCTTATTTGTTTTGTGCTTATAACTTATAATGAATAAATTGGTTAATCTAAGATGGTAATAAACCTTTTTTTGATAATGATATATGTTTGGGGAATATTTATCTTCTTTGCATATGAATGCTGAATGCCTTGGTTTTTAGGCACTAGATACATTATTGACTATTTTTTATTTTCCTTGGTTATTTGTGTGATTCCACTAGATGAAATCCTTTATACGCTACATGATATGATCCTAGAATTGTTAATGATACATAGGAATATAGGCCCATGTTTGTGGAATCTTTTGGCACTAGTTATGGTAGAATGGATGCATGGTGATATTTATATTGGTGTTTGGGATTAAACCATGATTGATGAAGTGGGAGGAAGCAGGTAATGCCAATGGATATTGTTCTTGAAGCTAGGATTATTTTCTATTGATAAATATTTTTAAGGGATATATGGATGGGTTGATTGCTTATGAATTTATTTCTCCACTACTTGTGGTATATGGTTTTTATTATTATATGTATCTTTTTTTATTGTATCATAGAACAATTCTGAGAGAACCAGGAAAAATATATTGATAAAAAATAATTAATGTTTTAACCCAAGGGTTTGATTTCATGTTTGAATTCTAATGATGCTAGTATTGAGAAAATATGAGATATTTTTGTTTATGCTTGGAGGGAATGATAACGAGTTGATGATCATGTTAAAGTTATGTTTAATGGTTAATGGTAAGAATTAAGGTAATGTGAAATGTTTAATGGAAATAAATTGTTGATATCCTTATTGAATACTTTTATGTGTATAAGATATATAGACTTTAGAGGTGGAAGTAGGGTGCTCAAGAGACGATAGTTGTAGTTGATCCTAAGACATGGTCAAGTCCAATAGAAAGGTTGTAAGCTATATTATATCATGTATGTTATGTTATTTAATATTCTAACCCAACCATTTCTATACAGATACTGACACCCATTATACTCTGGAAGGGTGTTTTCCCTAAAGTCCTAGTTAGCGAGGAATGGATGGAAGACTACTCCCTATTTCCCAACTCTCTTCCCTTATTAGTATTATGTGATATAACGCATGGTGGTTCCCTTTCCCATTTATATTTTTATAGGATTTTAATGACTTTTTGTTATTTTACATACATGTATCTCTGGATATAGAATCTTATGTATTATTATATGTATGTCGTGTATGGGATGTGATGGCCTGAGCTAATACTTGACATACGTGATTTAGTGGGTCTTGGAACCAATTCAGATACTATATAGATATGTTTCTTGGTATGATTATATGATATGATTTATGAGGTGCATGGTATATGATGATTAGATGATGTGATGCATAGATTCATGATATGATAACGTACCCTAGGCGTCTTTCGGATAGCTTAATTTTATAGAGAGATAACTCAAGAAATGTGACATTGGGGTAGAATGGAAAACATGGGGGAAAGTTATAGTATGGTACCTAATTTTGATATTATATTATATGATCTCTTATATGTGATACATAGTGATAGATATATCATGAGGCTTTAAACTTAATATATTGAATTAGGTGAAGATTTATCTTCACTTTTTATTCACTGTGATTTAGTAGGACTTAATTTTATTTGGAATTAGAGGCTCCAGGGAAGATCATACTGAGTATACATGTTATAATCATGCTATGAATATATAAACTATTTTTCAAGACCATATAAGATGGTTAGTTATCATCTTGGACTTTACTAGCTAATTTATTTGTTTTAAGAGTTTTTTTTGGGATCCAAATTTACTACCAATGATTTTCCTTTCTGTACATGTATTTTTCTTTGTATTTGTTTCAGTTTGAACCACATTTCATGCATGTTTTGAGTATATCTCTTTAATTTTTATGAGTATTAGTTTTATGGTGGTTTTATCTTAACTTTATTTCCTCATATTCTCTTTAGAGTGAAATACCTCCCATTTGTGTGTTTGATAAACCATCAATTCTTATCGCTAACCCATAGTCTATTAGAGGCATGATTTCAATTTAATTATCTCCATTCCATAATTTTCATCTTAGGAGGGGTAACTTTATGGGGATGGGTCATGAAAGCGTGGTATCACAGGTTTCGTTTCAGGTATTGAATTGAGTTTGGATGTTGGCATAGGCAAGGATTGCATGAGTTGGTAATGAAATAGTGTCATCTGAGTTTGGTATGTGATATAAATATGGGATACTAGTTAAGACATGGTTATTTAGGGCTAGCCATTTTCCAATGAAAAAACATTAATTTTATTAAGCCTACTAAGAGAAGTGATTATGGTAACATGGTAGAGACCGTGGAAAGAATCATGTATCATTATTATTTTCTCATGTGTTTGAATCGGTATACCTTGGTATTAGGTTAAAAATATTCAATTAATTAATTTAATATATTATATATTATCGGTTTTGGAGTCCTTAAATGGTTATTCATTTTTAGGTACGGTTATGGGTCAATATCATCATCAAAATTGCACCAGATATGTTCAGTAGGACATTCTAGTTGATCATTGTAGATTAGAGGTCAATAATAATGACCCTTATAGAAGGAAACTAGATATTTTAATTTCTAGAGTATATAGAAGTATGAGGTCTCTATTGAAAACTTAGTGGAAAAATATTGGTCAAAGGAGGTAGAGATAACTATAGGTTCAATCCATGCTCAAAAGTATCACTTGGTTTTATTGTAGGTGGATATACTCTATAGGGAAGCCAAGATGAGGTGGGTTTTCTTCGGAAGGGATTAAAGGGATCTAACTACCTCATGCGATATGTTTTGAGGCTAGTTTTGAGTAGATTTTATTTCTTTGACCTTGAAGGAAGCCGGTCTCTAGGAAATGCTTAGACTTCAATAGGGGAACTCCAACATGCACCAGTTCAGGATCAATTTCATGAACCTTTTATGATATTCTTTAAACCCATTTACAGATGAAGATTCTAGGGTGAGATGTTTTATAAAGGACTCGTGTTGAGAGATCTAGCACCATATTACCACATTTATATTGAAGACATATCTTGATGTACTTGTGAGAGTAAAAGTTATTGAGATGAAACTATCTAGAATTTTTTTGTCATGATAGGGGATTCATTAGGATTCTTCACATAGTAGAGCTACGGTTCAGGGTTCCCAATTTATTACACATAAGATATTTTAGAGAGCTAAGGCATTGGTATCATCGCTCATTATTTTTTTCTTCAGTAGTGGTAGGTCTCAAACTCTTACCAAGGTATCAGATTCTTTTTTTTTCATATGGAGGACATGGTCATCAATGAAGAAGGCTCCTGAACATTCTGGATAAAAACATGCATAATGTATTCGACTTTATGTTTTTCCATTGATATAGTTTTTTCCAAAGTAGAAGTAGTAGTGTGCTCTTTCTTTGAATAATTATAGGTGATATAGGGATGGTTTAAGAAATCCCCATGATGGTCCTTATCCCTAGATAATAGAGTGTGTCTAAAGAGCTTATCATCATCAATGTTAGAGATGCTGTAGAACTTGTCATGGAAAATTTTATACTTTAGAGTTGATAGGTCCAGGAGAGACAAATATTTTTCAAGGAACCCTTCATTGGTTTTCTACATGGGTGTATGATTTTTTTGATTTATGACCTAAAAAATCCTTTATATAACCCTCCCTAGTACATTCTTTGGTACCTGAGGTGGAGAGGCTTTTAATTACCCTGGAATTGACTATGAAATTTATAGGTCAAGCATATATATATATGACGTTTATAGGTACTATGAGATAATTATAGAACCAAACCTCTTTTGAGGAGACTTACTATGTTTACAGATATAACCATACAACATCATCCTCTGCTAATTTTATCCATATTCAATGCAAGATATCATATATTTCTTTCATTGGTATATTATATTCTATGATACTAATAGATAATTTTCTATGTTTATTAGGGAGTGATTACCTCATATGAGTCAGAGTCATGTTCTACCCTTATATTCCTTAATGGGCAAGTTGATGGTGAGATCGTTAGTGTTTCATTTGATGGTATTTCCTAGGGTTTTAGAAAAATAACTTGATGTATTTCCAAAGGAAGATGTTGTGTTACCCCCTCAATGGGATATCAAGTTTTCAATAGATCTACTGTCAGGTGTTTCCCTGATCTAGATGTTTCCATGTAGAATAGAGCCTATAAATTTGTTATAGCTATGAGTATAGATCAATGATATTATATAGTGATATATTTTTTAGCTAATTATGTCACCCTAGGGTTGAAAAAAATGTTTTGAGAGTTACTAGATCATTTCTATTGGTTATGTATTGTCTCAACAATACTCTATAAATATTATTTATTTTGATTCTCATAAATACCCTTGTTTGTTTACTAATATTTTTAATTTATGTATTTTTTAGGAATATATATATATATATCATTAATATATGTATCTTTCTTTCAGGATACAATTGTACGATACATGTTCTAGAAACACTATTCAGACCCTAGATTCGATGGAATGAACATATGGATTATCATTCCTATGATAAATAGTAAACATATGGTTTAAAAAAACCATGTTTGAATAAATTTATGGAATATCAATATAATGTTGAATTCTTTAAACACTATTCATACCCTATATTTGTAGAACGAACATATGGTTAACCAACCCTACATTTGGAATCAACCTTACACTAGAAGGATGAATGTATGGATTCTAATACAATTATTACTTTTGATACCTATGTTAATTTTAGATAAAAGTATTTCAAAGGAACCCTATGCTATGCAAAGGATCCTTTTGCTACATAGTTCAACCTATGTTTGTCTATTCAAAAAATTAAGATTTATATATGTGATTTTATCCAAGATTTATGTAACATTATTGACAGAAATAAAAGATAAATTGAATGATATTCTATGACCAATTCAAAGTCTTATTATGATCGATTCAAATATCATAATCAACAAAGAAAATCAATCCTATTATTAAGGGAAGTTGTGACTCTACTGGTCATATTGAATTTGAATATATATTATTTATTAAGATTAGTTCTTGGTTCTGCTCAATCGAAATAAATTATATCTATTTATATAAATGAAGTATTCTAGAAATATATGATACATTACATACATGCGAGATAATAATACAAAATTTATTTTATTAATATCTACAAAACTAATGAAAATAATGATCGACTCTACTATTTTATGAAGAGACCCTGCTTTGAAGATATACTTTTTGACCTCATACTGTTGTTATACTAATGCTACTTGTTTTTTTATTCATTCGTGAAGCTCATTTGAAACAATGAATTATTCGAACCTATTTATTCTTGAAGATTATTATCAATGAAGAATATTCATCTACTATCATTTGTTACTACTGTAATTGTGATGTTTGAAACTGAACCATCAATAAATCAAATGATTTTGATTTATTAGTGTTTCAACTACTTGTACTCAGTTGTGGGTCACATGTCAGCTTCTTGAACTAAGATGTGGATAATTGGTTCCTTATAAAAGAACAATAAGGTTCTATTTTTACTTGTTGTAATGGTTTCAACTTCCTGTACTCAGTTATGGATTTAATGGTCTTGTCATAAGAGGTCCTTTTCAAGTGAAAATCACCAATCTCCTAGTGAGAGCGTTGATGGAGTGGACTAGGGGATTTTTTCCCCGAACCGCTATAAAAATTTATGTCTTATTTTTTATCAGATGCACAATTTCATAAAGAATATAATGTTTCATATTTTCATTAATCACAAAGAAAATTCAAAATCTAGAATTTATAAATATTATCAAAAAGGCACAATTCACCCCCACCTTGTGTATCTTTTTATTATTTCAACCTAACAATTGGTATCAGAGGGAAGTTTTTTGATAATGCAGATAAAGAACTAGAAATATTATAAGAAGAAGGTTTATACAGAACATACGTCAATGGATGATCTAAAAGAATTTAGGTCTATGATTTGTGCTTTATATTTAAATGGTGACAACTATGGATGCTAGAAATCACACACGGTCATCTACATGAGGAATCTAGTTTTCAATTTTTAATCTAATATCAATACCCCTTATGAAATTTTTGAGAAGTCATAGACTTGGGATACTATAACAGAAGGTGAATATGAAATCAACTCAATGAAAATGAATT
The DNA here is from genome assembly GCA_963277665.1 of Viscum album. Taxonomy (NCBI): domain Eukaryota; kingdom Viridiplantae; phylum Streptophyta; class Magnoliopsida; order Santalales; family Viscaceae; genus Viscum; species Viscum album. The sequence continues at coordinate 1,611,277,540 of OY728140.1, forward strand.
CTATCATTTATGAACTTTGACATGATGAATTCAATCATGTATTACAATTCCCTACTTCCTATTAAATGTGGAAGACAATAGATTTCACATATTAAGGAACATATAACATCATAAAGATGATGTATGATACTATAAAACTAAAGTTTTACACTTTTAGAATGATTGATAGTGAACAAATCACACAAATTAATTGATATTTAATAGATATTGTCAACAATTTTATTGCCCTGGTAAATCCCATCAGACATTAAGATCAAGCTCTAAAAGTACTTAATGTACTTCTCTATAAATTTAATGTAATATCTACAGATATTTGACAATCATCACCTATTAAGAATTTTACTAGTAAAGAGTTAATCAGAACATTGAAGATGTATGAAGAATTAATGAAAACTGAAGTGGAATATCCCAATATTCTAAAAAGGTAAAATACACCCTTTAAGGTGAAATCTGTTAAACATAAAAGAAAATCCAAATAGAATGTCAAAATAGACAAACATTTTGATTCCTCAAACTCTAAAATGGAACTGGATCAGCCATCCAGAAAGTTTATAAAATTTTATAGGAAGAAATTATTATTGATAAAATCCTTTAATAAGGGTGAAAGAGAAACTATATAATTAATATTCTATGAAAACAAAAAATTATGTCACATAAAACCTTATTTCCCACAATTAAATGATGAAAGAAGAGGAATGTAGAATAAATATCAATAGAAAACTAATTATGATAATAAATAGAAATGATCTATAAAAGCTACAAAGAGTGTGTATGAATAATATAGTATCACATTGAAACATGATTCAAAAAAGAACCCCAAAAACTAAAAACAAATATGTTATTTATGGAAAAGGAGAAGGAGAGGTACAAACCTATTACTCTTCTACTTCTGACTCTAATAGTAGTTAAAATATTAAAATAGATTCTTACTAATCAATTCTATAATAAAAATATGATTCTTTAATAAAGAAACATAAATCATTAAAATATATTAAAAATTATATTTTAGGTGAAAGAGACACAATTCAAAAAATCATAAATAATTAATTAAAATTTTTAATTTATGTACATCAAATTGTATTTTTCATGAAAAAATGATAAAAGAATAATAGGATGAAGTATAATCTAATAAAAGTGCTTCTAGTATTTTATCTAAAGTATAAAAGGATATTAATGAGATTATGAGAAATAATTTTATTAAACAAGAAAATTTTGGAATAGGAACAAAAGGTAAAACTCAATATTATACAAGAATTATTTTATGCCCAATTCAAAAAATAATACCTACTTTTATTGTCAAATAAAAGGTTATTACACTAACAAATATTATTTAATAAATCCCAAAATAAGTGGTATTAAAAAGGCTTTGATTTATAAAAACATGTTTGAATCTAGTAATATAATTTCTGAAAAAATAAGGCTGAATATGATTTCTTGATCTCTTCTTACTGAGACAGTTGGACCAAAGAAAATATGGGTACCAAAACCCATATATGTTTAAATGTTTTTCCAGGTAAAATACCAAAGGAACAAAAATTCTATATGGTATATGTATAGTTTCTATTCTTGACATATGATTGGATGCTCCACCAATTTCCATACATTTTCTCAAATGTATGGAGGTCTAGTTACTTTTAGATACAACATAAAAGGAATGATTTTTGGAGTTGGAACTATTATAGATCTAAATTCAATCTCAATAAACAAAGTACTATATGTATAAGGGATAAAGTAAAGCATGATAAGTATTTTGAAACTTTTTGATGATGAATTTTATGTTGATTTCTTTAGAAATTATAGTTCTATATTCAAAGATAAAAAAAATAAAATTTGATGACCTATAACTGAAGGTGTTTATAATTTTGATCTAAATACCTTGTGCAAAAAGAATCTAAATTGTTTAATTACTAAGAAAAATGAGTCATGGATATGGAATATGAGACTTAGACATTGTAATATATATTCTTTACATAAATTATCTAAGAAGTAGTTATCTTTTTAAACTATCTTAAATTTAAAAATGATAGATACTCTGATACATGCCAAATCGGAAAACAACATTTATCTTATTTCAAATCTATTAAAAAAATTTCTACATATAAACCATTAGAACATATCTAAATTATTTTTAGACCATATAGGGTATAAAGTATGTATTTTAAGTTATTTGTTTATATTTTAGTTGATGATTTTTAAGACATACTTGGGTTTATTTTCTAAAACTCAAAAGTGAAGTATTCAGCATTTTTGAATTATTTTGCAAAATTTTTCAAAATGAAAAATATTTTAAAATAATTTCATTGATATGTGATCATGCTGGATAATTCTAGAACCAATGATTTAATTCATTTTTCTAAAATATAGGTATTAAGAAAACATTCTCTATATCAAGAACACCTTAAAAAATGTAATTATAATAATAATAAATATAACTATTCAAGAAATGGAAATGACTATGATAAATAAATAAATAATTCCTACATATTTCTCAAAAGAAGCTGTAATCACAACTTTATATATAATTAATAGTGTTTTCATAAGACCCCGGATTAAAAATAAACAATATGTACATTGGAATAATATTATGCCTAATGTAAAGTACTTTAATGTATTTGGATGTAAGATGTATATCTTGAATATTAAGGATAACCTTGGAAAATTCAATCCAAAATCTGATAAAGGAATATTTTTAGGATATTATGCCACTTCTAAAGCCTAATGAGTGTTTAATAAAAAGTCAAGGATTGTTTAAGAATTAGTTCATTTGATGTTTGATTAAACAAACCCTCTCACTAAATATGAAGATCAAACATATGAAATCACTAAATCTTTAGGCAACATGAGATTTTATTCACCTAAGACTGATTTTTAAAATAAAATTAATAAAATTCTTTCCTATTTAGAAGAATATGAAACTGTATAACCTGAATGTGTCTTACATAGATAGTATATAACCTTAAAGTACCATCCATTAGAAAATATTATAGGAAACCTAGAAATAGGAGTTAGAATAATAAGGAGTGTAGGAAACATAGTCAAATTCCATACCTTTTAACTTAGTTATAACGTAAGACTATTGAAGAATATTTAGAAGATAATAGTTGGTTGGTATCCATGAAAGAAAAATTAAACCAATTATGTAGAATTTTTTTTTGGGAATTAGTAGAAAGATAATCCAATTATCGATTACTAAGAACCAAATTGGTCTTTAGAAATAATTATGATGTTTAAGGGATCATTACAAGATACAAAGCAAGATTAGTAGATAGAGTATATAATTAGTAGGAAAGAATATATTATGATGAAACATTTAAAACTGTAGCTATATTAGATTCCATTATAATCCTTTTAGCTTATGCATCTCATTTGAATTTTAAATTATATCAAATGGATGTTAAATATTTCTTTTTTAAAAGGTATATTTAATAGAGAAAGTTTATGTTGAACAACCATCATGTTTTGAAAACCCTTATAAACCGAATTCTATTTTCAAACTTACTAATGCTCTCTATGGCCTTAAACAAGCTCCAAGATCATGGTATGAAATATTAAGATCCTTTTTGTTCGAAAATGGATTTTCTATGGGATTAGTGGATCCTAATATTTTTAAGAAAACAATTTTTTCTAATATTTTTTAGTAAACATTTATGTTTATGATCTTAAATTTTGGTTTAACAAATGAAAATATATGTAATTATTTTTCAAATCTATTGCAGAAATAATTTTAAATGAAGATGATGGGATAATTGAATTTCGTTTTGGGAATTAAAATCTACCAAAAAGTAATGGATATTTTTTAAATCAAAATGAAAATTATTAATAATTTATTTAAAATGTTTGGTCTAGAAAATAGTAAGACTTTTACAACTCCTATGTGCACCAATATAAAACTTGATTTAGATAAAGTTGGAAAACCAATTGAAAATATGTTATGTAGAGGTATGATTGGTAGTTTATTGTATCTTACTGCTAGTAAATCAGTAATAATGTTTTCTGTATGTTTATGTTTTATATTTCAATAAAATACAAATTAGTAATGTCTTACTAATGTTAAAATAATTTTTAGATATTCAAAATAAACTATTTTTCAAAATATAATTTACCCCAAAAAATATGATTTTAATTTAATTTCATATTTAGATGCTAAATTTGGAGGATGTTGACTAGATAAAGAAAGCATTTTAGGAACCCATCCCTGTTTAGAAAAATTATTAGTATAATGGTTGAGTAAGAAACATCACTCAGTTTTCCTATCAATAGCCGAGGTAAAATATATATCTGCTGAAAGTGTTTGTGCAGAAGTTTTGTAGATGATACATAATTTACTGGATTTTTGACTAAATTTTAATAATATTCCTATTTTATGTGATAATAAAAATTGAAAATATTTTAAAAAAATTATAAGACATTCTAGGACCGAGAAAATTTTTATGAGACATCATTTTCTAAGAGATCACATTATTAAAAAGAATATATCTTTAGAATTTTTAAATACTGAACTTCAATTAGATGATATTAGTACTAAACCACTTCCCACTGAAATTTTTTATTTTATTAAGGAGTAGTTAGAATTATTTAATTTTAAATAAATGTTTATTATTTTATTTTATTTTATTTATCTTTTAATAATATTTATTTAGAAATTGTTTGTTTATTTATTTAAGATTTTTTTTTTCATATTTTATTTTTATATAGTGACTTTTAAAAATTAAATTTTTTAATGATTAAACCACATCACTAGCATGAAAAAACATAACTAAACGGTCATAATTATCCCACTCTCCTTCATACTCTCTTGAATCTTCTTATTACAAAGAATCTATCTTCTTAGTTATTTGAAAACAATATACTTCGAACCTTTAATCCTAAAAACTTTTACAATAGAACCATTACGCCTAATTGAAGAGGATGATCTTAGTGAGCCTATTCTCCAACATATGATTTATCAAAAAACTATTAATGGAAAGGTAATCTATTTAACTAGATAAATAGAACAAATTTGTTGTTAAAGAATGAAATCATATTTTAGGGATGGGAATAACTATTTGGATATAGTAAATCACCATTTTTTTTATCTTTATGTTAAATAATTTTATCAAAATTTTTCATTCAGTTTTTTATTTGATGAATATTATATCGTGTATGATATTTATCCTAAAGAATTTTCTATCTCTTCGTTGAAAATTGATAAGATGCTAGTCTGTGCCCATGAGGGGGGATATAATTTTGATTTAATAAATATAGGATGCAAAATATTTAGAATATAGGATATAATGTATTTATTTTTATGAACTTCATTTGTTGAGAAGATGATGACTAAAGTCCCACATCCTGATCCAAAGGTCTTGAAAAATTTTATTCCATTGGAAATTGTGCCAGAAAATATGGAGTTTGAAAATTTTTTGTATCTTGATATGTATGTTTTGTTTTTGTTGATGAACCATACCAAGATGAATTTTATTAGGTATATGTTGAGGTATATGAATATTTTCAATTCTAAAGAAGCCAGAATTAGTTTTTTTACCAGTGGAAGGATTATTTCACTTTTTTATTCATATTATGAAAATACCAGACACCAATTTAGGAAAGATATTTCATCATAGAAATATTTTAAATGATGGAACTGTGAGGAAGATAGGATATTTTTGGAGGAACTCTGGAAATATTCTGTTTCTTATTGGTATGTTGGAACAAGATAGTATAATGGAAACTACTCAGGGGGAGTAGAGAATGTTACCATCAATGTGTTCTATTAGATCAAGTCTAGAAGAATATGCTGAATCCAGAGTTGAAAGTATTTGAAAAAGAAGAATAATTTTAGGAAACATTTATACAGATGTGAAAGTTTATAGAGAAGGATATGAAGGACAAATTGAAGATGGATTGGTTGAGAATTTTGAGCAAGAGGCTTATAGGTAAAATGAATAGAGGGAAGTAGTCAATTTTTCAAGTGGATCCATCCATACTAATCTTTCATTGGTTGTTTCTAATTTAGTATATATACAAGTATCTACATTAAGATAAGGAACAAAATCTCAAGAAATTACTAATTTTGAGAGGGAGAGAGAGAGAGACAAAGTTGGCTATAGTGGAGGCATGAATTCCTAGAAGAGTTATTTTTACAGAGACTTTTGACTCTTATGCCAATGATTTGGACCAAAACTCTAATTAATTGAATCAATGGAACTTTTATTTTCAACAAGATTTGGAAGTTGAAAAAAATAAAGTCAAAGATTTAAGAAGTTATACTATTCCTAGAGAAGAGTTTGAAGATATTTAAACTAAATTTATGAATATTCAAGAAACTTTTGTTTTTATTGGAGACATTGAAGATTTTATCATAACTTCAATTATAGATATCATAATATTAATGGATGAATCTGTGAATAAATATGATTTTGACGAGTTGAAGAAAATATTGGGAAGAGAGTTTCAGTCCATTTGAACAAGTCATGAAGAATCATCCTCTACACAAACAAATTCACCAGATTTGATCAGAATATTTTAATATATTACTCATGTGTTATCTAATTTCAATGAAATACTGCACACTATTCAGTGTGAAAGTACTCATTTGAATATTCTTTTTGAGAATCAAAGAAATCTGACAATTCAACTGACCACTAATGATTATTACTTAGGGCCAGTTATTCATCAGGTGAGAGGTAATCTAATTGATTTCATCCAGTCTAAAGAATCATTTAAAGATTTTGTCAAAATAGATTTGGTTGAGAGCTTAATTATTGACCAAGATTTTAGGAAGATGCTCCATTAGTGGACATGAATTTTCAACAATCATTTTTTGAGCTTGTTGGTGATAGGAAATGATGTCTATGGTGTTGTCTATTCTAGTCTTCATCATGATGCATCCTCTTCCACTAAAGAAGAATAATAAAAATCCACCCCATCTGACCCAATCCCAACCATTTATAAGAATTTATTATGCTAATTTTTGGATTTTAATATATTTTTAAAACATTTTATTTTCACTTCAATTTACTTTACGTTATCTATAACTCTGAGTTTTATATAGTTTTATTGTTTTATTATTCATTTCCAATTTTACACTGCTAGAACACTTGTCTTATTTTTCTAACCAGTACACTATAACATTCATTGATTGTTTTGTACTAAATTTTATGCGTTTTAATCCTCTTTTTACTTTCTTATTAATATCACAAAAGGGGGAGAAAATTGGGTAAACAGAAACATTCACAATTTTTAAGTATTTATATATCATTAGTGAAATAATACTATGAAATCAAAATAATACTGTGAAAAATTAGTTTTTAAAACTAAAAGTATTTCATTTTTTAAAAAATTAGTACTGTTTACAATTCCTATATTTTTGGTAAATTATGTTATGGGTTTTGTGACCATCAAAAAAGGGGAAAATTGTTAGGAAAATAATTTCTAAACAATACTTTATACATTTTATTGATTTTTATTCTCACAAATACCTTTGTTTGTTTACTAATAAATTCATTTTAAATATTTTTTTCGGAATATATGTATATCAGGAATATATCTCTCTTTTTTTCAGAATAAAATGATATTGGACATCTTATAGTGACACTGTTCAAGCACTACGTTCAGTGAAATGAATGTATGGATTATCATCCTTATGATGAATAGTAAATTTATGGTTCAACAACCCTAAATTTGAATAAACACATGGAATATCAATCTGACGTGGATGTATATAAACATTGTTCATACCCTATGTTTGGAGAAAGAACGTATTGTTAATCTTCCCTACATTTGGAATCAACCTTACACTAAAAGGATGAACGTATGGATTCTAATAAAAATATTTGGTTGATACCTATATTATTATTAAATAAATTTATTACAAAGGAACCCTACTCTATGCAAAGGAACCACACGCTACGTAATTTAACGCTATGTTTTTTATTCAATAAAGGGAGATTTAAATTTTCATTTTTATCTGATATTTCTGCAATGATCTTGATATAAATAAAAGATAGATTGAATGATATTATATGACCAATTAAAAGGCTCATTATGATAATTTTAAAGAAGTATATTCAATGGATAAAATCACTCCTATTCTTAAGGGAATTTCTGACTCCCTTGGTCAAATCGAATTTGAATATCTATGATATATTATGAAACATTCTAAGACATTATCAACAAAAAAATTCTATCTATTTATATGACTGAATTATTCTAGAAATATATGATATGATAAATATATTATATAAATACAATTTTTATTTTGTGAATATCTATAGAACTAATGAAAATAATGATCGACTCTATTGTCTTCTGAGGAAGCTACACTTTTAAGATATTATTTTCAACCTCATACTATTGTGAGACTACTACAACATGTTTGTAGATATTCCTTCCTAAAGATCATTTGCAATAAGGAATTATTCAATGATATTACTTTATAAATATTCTTATCAAAGAAGAATATCCATCGACAGTAAGTTGTTAATGCTGTAACTATAAAATTTCAAGCTGAATCATCAACAAATCAAACTATTTTGATTTTTGGAGTTTAAAATTATAGTATATAGTTATGGGTTAAGTGTCAACTTATTAAAATTATATGTGGAAAATTGGTTGCCTATAAAAGAACCATAATGCTCTATTTGGCCTTTTTGTGAAGGTTTCAGCTACCTATACTCAGTTTTAGATTTAAAGGTCTTTTGTTAAGATGACCATTCTATTGAAAATCACCAATATCATAGAGAGAGAATTGGTGTAGTTAAATAGGGGATATTTGTGCCTCGAAACACTATAAAAATTGACGTGTTCTTCTTTTTTGTTTATTATCTACTCAATTACATACAGTTTAGAACACTGCATATTTTCATTAATCACAAAGAAATGTCAAAAGCCAGAATCTGTAAAAATTACTGAAATGACACAATATACCCACTCTTATGTATCGTTGTATTATTCCAACCTACCATCTAGTTTAAGAGGGGATATTTTTTATAAAAATGATAAATATCTAGAAAGCTTAAAATAATAAGGTCTATACTAAATAGTTGTCAATGGATGGTCCAAAAAAGGTATGTCTATGATTTGTGCTCCATATTTTAATGGTGAAAACTATGGATGCTAGAAATAATGCATTATCATCTAGAAGAAGAATCTAGGATTCAATGTTTATTCAAAGATCATTAGTCCTTATTAAATTAATGATAAGGAAGAGACTAGGGATGTTATAATTGAAGTTGAATATGACATCAACTCAAATGTAGTGAATATTATCATCTGTGGACATGGACATGATTAATTCAATCGAGTATCACAATGCTCTACTACCTATGAAATGTAAGAGACAATATCAGTCACATATAAAGGAACATAAAAAAATAGAAGGATGAGGTATTATACTATAAAACTAAGGTTTTAAACCTTTAGAATGATCAATGGTGAAGTCATAACACAAATGAATAGAAGGTTAACAGTGATTGTCAATAATATTTCTGTCATGACCCCCTTCGCACAATGTATACTCCTCCTGGTCCGGTAATGTGAGAAGGGAGATAATGAACCCCGAGCCCTTCCTTCAGTAGGCCCCGGGTTGGCGACTAGCACTGAGGGTATTGTAATCACACAAATGGGAGGCATTACCCTTAAGAGAACACATGCTGAAGAGAGAGATAAGATAGACACCAACCAAATCTAAATCAGAAATGAAATATAAAAGAAAACCCAAGTGCACATTTGTAATGTCATGAAAAAGTACTACAACTGGAAGGGGAAAACAGCAAGTACCCAAAAGAAAGTAAAAAAAGCAGCAACCACAATCCAGAACAACTCCTGCAACCCCAAGCTAGTAGAAACCAGGTTGATCTCTAACCTGCTCTAAGTGACCTGAAAAATAGTTTATATATACATAGGGTGAGTATAACAGTATACTAAGTAGGATCCTCCCCGAAGCCTCTTGTGGAAAATTAAAGAAATCATGCTAAATCACAATGAACAACATTTGAAACGAAATCGTCACCTAAACATGTATACCCTCACCATGGATACTGTCACCAAGAAAGGCATACAAGAATATATCATATAATAAAGAATATCAAGGGTAACCTGCTACTACTTCCCCAATGTTTTTCTGCTTTTCCCCAACATCACACATCCTGAGCATCTCTCTCCAAAAAGGCCTGCCCGTAGACACGAGGGAGAAGCACCACAACACGCACCTCGTGAAACAAAACCACCACGTCTATGTAAGCAAATTAACCAGGTAGTTTCTATGAGCCACCATAGCTCACATAATGTGTATCATACATCTGGTATTATAACACAATCCATTACAACCCATACACCAAGTAAGGACCATCAAGACATCACAACCTATACATGTTACACTTATAGTAGTCCACATAAAACTATATCCTGAATATATGTGTGTGAATAAAAATAATCCATTACAACCCTCTACACACATATATGGGGAAAACTAACCAATGTGCCTTCCAGCACAAGTAACTACCAAGAGAAGAGTGTGGGGCCAAAGGGGGTACTCAGCCATTTATCCTCCCATCGGAATGTTAGGGAAAACACCCCCAGGGCTCAGAATCCCCAGGGTGTTAGTTGACCTTACTGATAGGGTGGTTTAGCGTATAGAAACAGAAAAAGTAAATAATATACTATATCTCACAACAACACTATGGGCATAAAATAGTATTTGACTCAACTACAACTAACATATCTCGGACTCTGGGCTGCGACTTCTAAGACTAGGTATCCTATAAGCACACAAACATTTAAATATATTTAATACATTATTTAATTCCATTTTTAATAGTTTCACTTTACGTTAATTAATTCTTTAATCATTAATTAACCGTGAAAAATTCCACATTATATTTCATTAGCATCACACCCAAAGTCCACTATCCCTTTAAAATTACAACCTCATCATTATGTTCTAGCAAACTCCAACCCCATGAGTTAACTCCATTTATTCAAATACTCAATAAAGAATTACTTTCCCATATTCCCATGAATTCTAGAAAAGAATTCTGTGCTACTAAACACAAGGGGGCTCAACACGGTGATTATATGTACTACTCTTAGAGTATTTTCCGCCTATATCAAGAGCGTAGACCCATCCTCCCTTAAGAATCTAAACATAGAAAGAACGTGGCATACCCCGCGCGTCTTCGCCTCTTTCTGAAGAAGGGTAAGAAAGACCAGCTGGTTTGAGTAGTGGGGTAAAGTAAAGTAGATAATCAACCAATAAGAATCAGCAAGCATGCAACAATCACATCCATCTCATTCCATCATCGCTGGTGTCCTCCCCGACACCCACATGCATAAACCGATTCATCTCGCCACTCTAGGCATCATCTGCTACCACAAACAAAAGTATCCATGCCCCCACATATCACAAAAACCATCCAGGATCACATCACAACACAAGCATCTCGAAAAAAAACATCACATCAATTGGGCTCTTGAACCTTTAACAATCAAGAGGGTAACTCAGAACCCTTCATGGAATTATCAAACAATCAGTTCTGTAATCCATCTTGAATTAAAAGATTTATTATTCATAGGTTCCAAAATTTGGGAAGCCTAATCAGAAAGCTATCAAAAATAATTAAACATGCTTACTGCACCAATTTGATTAACATCAAATTAAAACAAGAAGAACCAAATTCATTTATATTCCTCTTTATCCATATCCAACAGTTATCAATTAATTATGGTTTATGTTCTTTACCAATTTTCATCAAGAACAAACTACAAAATGAAGCAAGCATGGACATCACACTATCTAGAAAACAAGGGGCAATAACATACGACCGATATCAATTTTTTTATCCGATTAAAATATTTATTATTTCAATTCCATTATGGTCCAGTGGGATAAAACATTCTAACAATATAGTTGCATGTAAAAGAAATGATAAGTAATAAATTCGCTACCTCAAACATTTCTTGACATTCTTTATCCACCCAACGAGTTACAATCCTTTTCTCTCATCAACTGCATCCAACCGAGGATTCCATGGTACGACCGCACCAACCGAAACCCAAGAAAACCCCATTAGAAGCATAGAGATTACATTCTATAATATAGAAAGGAGAAATAGGAGAAGATGAACCCCAAACGAACGATGATAAAATATACCTTATATCGAAGATTGATCGATATAGCTTGGTTGCATCAAAATAGAGCAGAACCAATCCTAAGAGGGAAAGTTTGATTGTAAAACTTCTATGAAAAGGAATGAGATGATTGAGCATCTCACACCCGAGAACAAGGAGAAAGAATTAGGGAGGAAGATATCCCGTCCCTTTAGAATATTTAACTGAGCGACGGTTTAAGATACTCTTAATTTCCCATTAAAAGAGGATCGCATTAAACCATGTAGTTTGACTAAGTAAAAACATCCCAAGCCATATGAATAATTAATTTAGGAGTTATGGCCCTTGAATTGGCCTTAAAGTACTTTAAAAAACAATTTAAATTAATTTTACGTCAAAGGAAAATGCTAAAGGGGCGAAACTTGTGGGAAGCTCGAAACACTGTTCAAGAACTCGAAATTTGGAAATGGAAAGAAGAGGTGACAGTTAGAAGGTCATGATGCTGGAAACACTGTTCACAAACTATAAATTTGGAAAAGGAAAGAAGAGGTGGTAGTTAGAAGGTCACCGTTATGGAATCACTATTCACAAACTCGATTTTTTGCAAAGGAAATAAGAGGTGACAGCTAGAAGGTCACAGTTCTAGAAACACTGTTCACAAACACAAAATTTGGAAAAGGAAAGAAGAGGAGAAAGTTAGAAGGTCACAGTTCTGGAAACACTGTTCACAAACTCGAAATTTGGAAAAGGAAAGAAGAGGTGACAGTTAGAAGGTCACCATTCTCGAAAAACTGTTCACAAACTTGAAAATTGGCAAAGGAAATAAGAGGTGATAGTTAGAAGGTCACTATTCTTGAAATACTGTTCACAAACTTGAAATTTGTAAAAGGAAAGAAGATGTGGCAGTTAGAGGTTACCGATAAAGGTTACCGTTAGAGGTTACCGATAGAGCTGTTCACCGATGGAACTGTTCACAGATTTGAAAATTTGGAAAAGGTAAGAGAGGTTATCATTAGAGGTTACCGATAAAACTATTCACCGATGGAACTGTTCACCGAATTGGAAATTTGGAAAAGTGTTGGGGATAAGTCACCTTGACCTCCCAGAACACATCAAACACCATATTTTCATAAAGGAATGGACCAAAGTGGTTCGAGCCATTACATTAGATACCTCTCAAAACATTTTCGTCCCTATGAATTCAAAACCCACTTAAAGTGTAAATGAAATGGGGTCTGAACAAACACCCTTCGAGATACCTCTCAAAAGAGATCTAGCCACAAAAACGATAAAGGGAGCTATCTCATAAACATGAAAGGTTCATAACCACATAAACTATATCGATACATGAAAATATTTAAACATCAAACAACTATGGGTAATGAGAACGTATCTCTGACTCACATTCCCAGGTACTCTCCTCCATGCCACCGTGTCGCCATAAGACACGAACCAAGGGGATAAAATTCCCGCACAACACTTTCTCCTTGCGGTCTTGGATCTCCAAAGGTCGCTCCTCAAAGGTTTCATCATCATCAACATTGATCTCTCCCCAATCGATGATGTGAGAGTCATCATGAAGATAATGAAAAAGCTGTGATACATGGAAAACATCATATATCCAACTCATCTATGGGGGAAGTTCAACTCGATACGCTACAGCTCCAACACGAGCTAACACCTCAGAAGTCCCAAAAAACCGTGGAGAAAGCTTACTCCCACGACCAAACCTTCACTGCCCATGATAGGGAGTCACCTTAAGAAACACGTGGCCCCCAACATAAAACTCTAAGGGCCTCCTCCTTTGATCAACATATGATTTATGAAGATCTTGCACTGTCTTCATCCTCTCATGAATCACCTAAACCATCTCTGTTGTATTCTGCACTAGTTCCGGTCCGATAATTGTTGAATCTCCGACCCCAGTCCAGTACAATAGATAATGGAAAGGTCAGCCATACGAGGATTCAAATGGTTCCATAGCAATGGTGGAGTGAAAACTATTATTGTAAGCATACTCCACTAGGGGTAAGTTCTTCATCCACGAACCTCCAAAATCAATAACATAATAGCATAACATGTCTTCAAGAGTCTGGATGGGTTGCTATGTCTGACCATCCGTTTGAGGATGAAAAGTAGTGATAAGGTAAAGTTGAGAATTGAAATCATGTTGGAGAAATCTCCAAACCCTAGAGGTAAAATAAGGATCTCAATCAGAAATTATCATCCTTGGGACTCCATAAAGTCTCACCACCTCTTCTAGATACTGCCTCGATAAAACTTCCACTGTGATCGACTCCTTGGTCACTATGAAGTGGGCCGATTTTGTTAAACAATCCACTACCACCCAAATAACATCATGTCCTCCCAGAGCTCGAGGTAAACCAGTAACAAAGTCCATTGAGATGTCCTCCCACTTCCATGGAGGAATATCTAATGGCTGGAGAAGACCACCAGGAACACGGTGTTTGGCCTTCACCTTATTCTAGACCAAACATCGAGACACAAACTCTACAACTGCATGCTTCATCCCCGGCCAACAAAACTGGCTCCTCAAGGCTTGATACATCTTTGTAATGCTAGGATACACTGTTAAAGGTGAACTATGGAAGTCTCTGAGAACCGTCTAGTGCATTGTCAAAGGAACAAAAAGCCTACCATGATACAACACTTGGTGTCGTTCATCCATAGTCCAACCATCTGGTGCCTCACAACAAACAACTCGGTCTCTCCAGACCTCCACCTCAAGATCTTCCAACTGGGTTCCAACTTCTACATCAGGGTTGACTGTACTGTCATCTGAAAAAGACAAACTCTACCCCCAACTTCTCCCATATCAAGATGTAATGCTGACACCTCTTCCATTACTCTCCAGGAATCACCGAATTCATGTACAACATCACTATGTGACTATTGAATTAGTGCATCAGCTACAATATTCACCTTTCCAGGTGCATATGATATCTCGAAGTAATATTCATGTAAGAACTCCATCCACCAATGTTGTTGTAAGTTCAAGTCACATTGGGAGAAAACATGCCTCAAACTCTTATGATATGTGAAAACCACAAAGTGCTCACCAACAAGGTAATGTCTCCACAACATCAGAGAAAACACCACAACCGCCATCTAAAGATCATGGGTGGTATAGTTACGTTCATGGGGACACAACTACTGAGACCCATAAGAAAGAATGGACCTCTACTGCATGAGAACACAGCCTAACCCCAGATGCGAAGCATCCTAGAAAAAATCAAACTGAACTCCCTTAGCTGGAAGACAAAGAACTGGAGCACTTACTAACTTCTCCTTTAGTTAATCGAAAGCTTCCTAACACTGATCACTCCATATGAATGCCTGATCCTTCTTGGTCAAAGCTGTCAAATGATTCCCAACTCATGAGAAATTGGCTACGAACCTCATGTAGTAGCCTGCGAGACCAAGGAAACTTCGCACCTCTGGCACAATCTTGGGGGCTTCCCAAGACACAAATGCTTCTATCTTCGACGTATCCACAACTACTCCTTGTTGTGACACAAAATTCCCCAATAAATAGGTTTCTTGAGCCCAAAACTCACACTTAGACAACTTCCCAAATAGCTGATGTTGATGAAGAACTCCCAAAACGGCTTGTAGATGCTCTATATGATCCTACTCAGATGTGGAGTACACAAGTATGTCGTCAATGAAAACTACCATGAGCTTGTCTAGGAACTCATGGAACACATCATTCATAAATCCCACGAATACTTCTGGTGTATTCGTCACGCCAAATGGAATTACAACAAACTCATGATGCCTATGATGACAACAGAATGCAGTATTCGGGATATCCTTATCCTTCACATGCATATTATGATATCCTGACCGCAAGTCGGTCTTTGAGAACCAACTTTCACCCTTCAGTGGATCGAATAAATCATAAATCTACAGAAGAGGATAGAGATTCTTTATTGTCACTTTGTTTTTGTGATGAAAATCGACACACAACCGCAAACTGCCATCAACCTTCTTCATGAACAAAACTGGTGCACCCCACAACGACACACTTGGACGAACAAAACCACACTATTAAAGACCATCAATCTGTATACATAGATCTCGTAACTCATAAGGTGATATCTTAAATGGATACATAAAGATAGGAGATGATCCGGGTTGTAGCTCGATCCCAAACTCGATCTCTCATTGAGGGGGTAATGCTACAACCTCTTTCAGAAAGACATCAGGGAACTCATCTACGACACTAAGAAATGCCAACTACTGAACCTATGAAGAACTCAACATCATCTCATCCATCATGGATGATAAGTATGGAACACACCTATGACCCATCCGAGGATCTCTCTCACCAAAAAATACCACTGGCTCTCCATCCACACCAATGAAAACGAAATTCTTCATGAAGAAATCCATGATAGCCTGCACCGAATACAACCAATCCTTGACGAGGATGACATCATATGGTTGTATTCATAAACATAGGAAATATCCCCAAGAGCAGTGTTTCCCCAACACTATATCACAGTCCTTGCATACTTCAAATAAGTCAGATCGACCTCTAATTGGCGTAGTCAACGCCAAGGTCACTAGAAGCCTCTCTACCTCAAGTCCCAAATCATGGACAAGGGGAGGTGATATAAAGGAGCGTGTCACTCCTGAATCAAACAAGGCATACACCAAGGTTGAAAACAAGCAAAAGGTACCTCAAACGACGTCTGGCTCACTGAGAGCTGGTAATGCTAGAGCATGAAGCTGACCATGACCTCGTCCACTACCTCTCTGACCCTGATGACGACGACCACCATGGATGAGATCTGCTCTCTGAGGATGGGGAGCCTCATGGGGATGTCCTCTGTCTGCCTCATCTACCCTCTACTGATCTAAAGCCGGTGAAACCTACTACTGTTGTTGCCTAAGCTAAAACTGCCTCAACGGAGGAACCTAGAGCGTAGTACCTGGTGCACGATGACTTCTCTGAAATGTTGGGCACTCTCGCTACTGATGACAATGACCACCACAAGAAAACCAAGTGCCTAATCTCTTGGAATAGGCCCGAGGGTTGCTGCCTCTCAAGAAACGAGATATGAAGGGCTGAGACCTACCCCCGGCTGAATGGAAACTCTTATGCCCTGAAAACTTGGAACCCCATACCACAACTCTTCTTCGTGAGGAATCATGACGATTCCCCTCTTGTGATAATCCGGTCCTGGAAAAATTCCTCTCAATAACCTATGACCTTGCCAGCACCTCAAGATATGTCTTCAACATAAATGGGGTAACCTGGCACTGAATCTATGAATGTAAAGCCTCCTCTAAATGTCTCACCCTGGCCTCCTCATCTGGAAACAGGTCTGAAGTATATCGTAAAAGGTTCCTGAAATGTATTCCAAACTCTCGAACATTGGAGATCCCTTATCGAAGGGTAAGAAGCTCCTAACGACTGGATGCCTTCACGGTCGAAGAAAGAAACTCCACTCAAAAATTCTATCGAAACTCCTCCCATGAGATCGCTAACTCCTCGTGATCCCCGAGGAACAAGAACCACCACTACCTTGCTGCTCCATGGAGCATCGTCACAACCAAGGACACACAGTGCTATTTCCAAGCACAGATCAAACTGAAGCTGATCTCTACCTCCTATAAACAGTCTTCAATGAATGCATCTAAAACAGAGCCTCATACTTCTATAGACTATGGAACTGAAACTCTCGGAGTGTCTCCCTCCAAGTGTCATCATCGTCAACCTCTACCCTTGCAACGAACTGCTAGAGTAGCCTGCTTGACATTTTCTGCACAAACCTGATGAGGACGTCAACTTGGAGCCATACCTGTAAAATAACAAACTATTAGAGTTCCTAAAACTGGAATATCGAAGACTCAAAATTAATTAATTAATTGTTTTCTTTCATTGATTTTAGGTTAACCTATCCCAAGGTCTACCCATTAAAGCACAGGCACAAAGAATAATGATGCATGATCCTTTCCTAGGTCTCTACCCTGTAACTAGTATCACCTTTTTTAATAGACATTGTAAACTTAAAGTTCTATACATCAAATCATAGGGGGCCCTAAATGCCTATGTCTCAGCTAGTCTCCAGTGTTTACATCACTTTCTAAACATGAATGACACTGTTTCCCTACCAACCCATGCAACCTCACCTTTGCCTAACTCCAAACTCCATCATATACCTCAACTAGACCTCTGATACCACTCTGTCATGACCCCCTCCCCACAATGTGTACCCCTCCTGGGCCGGCAATGTGAGAAGGGAGATAATGACCCCCGAGTCCCGCCTCCAGTAGGCCCCGGGTTGGCGACTAGCACTGAGGGTGTAATAATCACACAAATGGGAGGCACTACCCTCTAAGAGAACACATGATAAAGAGGGAGATAATATAGACACCAACCAAGTCCAACTTAGAACTGAAATATAAAAGAAAACCCAAGTACACATATGTAATGTCATACAAAAGTACTACAACTAGAAGGGGAAAACCGCAAGTACCCAAAATAAAGTAAAAACACCAGAAACCATAAGCTCGAACAGCTCCCGCAACCCCAAGCTAGTAGAAACCAGCTTGATCTATAACCTACTCTAAGTGACCTGAAAAATAGTTTATATATACATAGGGTGAGTATAATAGTATACTCAGTAGGATCCTCCCCGATGCTTCTCATGCAAAAGTAAAGAAATCATGCTAAAGCACAGTGAACAACAAGTGAAACTAACTCATCTCCTAAAAAGGTATACTAAGTTCCCAGCCTCACCATGGATACTCTCACCAAGTAACACATACAAGAATATATCATATAATAAAGAATATCAAGGGTACCCCGCTACTACTTCCCCACTGGTTTGCCACTTTGCCTCAATGTCGCATGTCCTGAGCATATCTCTCCAAAAAGGATTGCCCGCAGACACCTGGGTGAAGCACCACACTATGCACCTCGTGCAAAAAAACCACCACGTCCACGTAATCAAAGTAACCAAGTAGTTTCTTGGAGCCACCATAGCTCACATAATGTGTATCATACATCAAGTATTATACCTCAAGCCATTACTGCCCATACACTGAGTAAGGATCCTCAAGACATGATAGCCTATACACGTTACACTTATAGTAGTCCATAGAAAACTATATCCAGAATATATGTGTGTGAATAACCACAAGCCATTACATCCCTCTACACACATATATGGGGAAGACTAACCAATGTGGCTGCCAGCACAAGTAACTACCAAGAGAAGAGTACGGGGCCAAAGGGGGTAGTTGGCCATTCATCCTCCCATCAGAATGTTTGGGAAAAAACCCCAAGGGCTCAAAATCCCCAAGGTGTCAATTTAACTTACTGATAGGGTGGAGTAGCATATAGAAACACAAAAAGTATAGATTATACTATATCTCACAACCACACCTTGGGAATAACCTAGTCTTATACTCAACTGCAGCTAACGTCTCTCGGACTTTGGGATGCCACTTCTAAGACTAGGTATCCAATAAGCACACAACCATTTAAAGAGTATTAATACATTATTTCATCCCCTTTTTAATAGTTTAACTTTACATTAATTAATTATTTAAACATTAATTAACCATGAACAATTCCACATTAAATTTCATTAGCATCACACCCAAAGTCCACTGTCCCTTCTAAATTACAACCTCATCATTATGTTCCAACAAACTCCAACCCCATGGGGTAACACCATTTATTCAAATATTTATTATATAATTACTTTCCCATATTCTCAAGCATTCTAGAAAAGAATTTTATGCTAATAAACACAAGGCGGCTCAACATAGTGAGTAGATGTACTACCCGTTGACTATTTTCCACCTATAGAAAGAGTGTATACCCATACTACCTTGAGAAGATAAACATGGAAAGCACATGGAATACCTTGCACATCTTCACCTCTTTCGGAAGAAGGGTAAGTAAGACCAGCTTCCTTGAGAAGTTGGGTAAAGTAATGAAGATAATCAACCAATAAGAATCAACAAGCATCCAACAATCACATACATCTCATTCCATCATCCCTAGTGCCCTCCCTGACACCCACATGCATAAACCGATGCATCTCGCCACTCTAGGCATCATCTGCTACCCTAAACAAAAGTCTCAATGCCCCCACATATCACAACAACCATCCAAGATCACTTCACAACACAAGCAGCAGGAAAACAAACATCACATCTATTGGGCTCCTGGCCCTTTAACAATCAAGATGGTAATTCAGAACCCTTCAAGGAATTATCAAACAACCAGTTATTTAATCCATCTTGAATTAACAAATTTATTTTTCATAGGTTCCCAAATTCGGAAAGCCTAACCAGTAAGCTATCACAAATAATTAAACATGCTTACTGCACCAATTTGAATAACATAAAATTAAAACAAGAAGATCTAGATTCATTTATATGCCTCTTTACGCATTTCAATTTGTTATCAATTAATTCTGGTTTAATTTCATTACCAATTTTCATCAAGAACGAACAACAAAACGAAACAAGCATGGGTATCACACTATTTAGAAAACAAGGGGAAATAACATACAACTGCTATTAATTTATTTATCCGAATAAGATATTTATTATGTCAATTACATTGTGGTCTAGTGGGATAAAACATGCTAAAAATACAGTTGGATGTAAAAGAAAAGAGAAGCAATGAATCCCCTACCTCAAACAGTTCTTCATATTCTTTATCTACCCAATGGGTTACGATCCTCCTCTCGCGTCAACTGCATCCACCCAAGGATTCCATGGTACGACTGCACCAACCAAAACCCAAGAAAAACCAATTAGAAGCATGGAGATTACATGCTATAATATGGAAAGGAGAAGCAGGAGAAGATGAAGCCCAAAAGAACAATGAAAAATCATACCTTATATCAAAGATTGATCGATACAACTTGGTTGAATAAAAATAGAGTAGAACCAATCCTAGGAGGAAAATTTTGATTGTGAAACTTTTATGAGAAGGAATGGGATAATCGAGCATCTCACAATAGAGAAAAAGGATAAATAATTAAGGAGGAAGATATCCCGTCCCTTTAGAAGATTTAACAGAGCGATGGTTTAAGATACACTTAATTTCCCATTAAAAGAAGATCGCATTAAACCACACGAGTTGACCGAGTAAAAACATTCCAAGACATTTGAATTATTAATTTAGGAGTTATGGCCTTTGAATCAGCCTTAGAGTCCTTAAGACAAGGCTTTAAATTCATTTTACTTCAAAGGAAAATACTAAAGGGGTGAAACTTGTGGGAACCTGGAAAAACTATTCATGAACTCAAAATTTGAAAAATGAATGAAGAGGTGACAGTTAAAAGGTCACCGTTCTGGAAACACTATTCACAGACGTGATTTTTTTCAAAGGAAATAATAGGTGACAGTTAGAAGGTCACCTTTTTGGAATCACTATTCAAAAAATCGAAATTTGGAAAAGGAAAGAAGAGGTGACAGTTAGAAGGTCACCATTCTAAAAACACTATTCAGAAACTCGAAATTTGGAAATGGAAAGAAGAGGTGATAGTTAGAGGGTCACCGTTCTGGAAACACTATTAAAAAACTCAAAACTTGGCAAAGGAAAGAAGAGGTTACATTTAGAAGGTCACCATTCTAGAAACGCTATTCACAAACTCAAAATTTGGAAAAGGAAAGAAGAGGTGACGGTTAGAAGGTCACCATTCTGGAAACACTGTTCACAAACATGAAATTTGGAAAAGGAAAGAAGAGGTGACAGTTAGAAGTTATCGATAGAGGTTACCATTAGTGGTTATTGATAGAACTGTTCACCGATGGAATTGTTCACAGATTTGGAAATTTGGCAAAGGGAAGAGAGGTTACCGTTATAGGTTACTGATAGAACTGTTCACCGATGGAACTGTTCACTGAAGTGGAAATTTGGAAAAGTGTTGGGGATAAGTCAACTTGACCTCCAAGAACACCTAAAACACCATATTTTCACAAAGGAATGAACTGAAGAGGTTTGGGCCATTACAATTTCGACCATGGGAAATCCCGTCAGTCAATCAGATCAAGAACTCAAAGTATTTAGAGTACTTCCCTCTAAATGGAATGACATATATGCAGCTATTCAACAATAATCACTTACCAAGAATTTGACTATGATGTAGTTAAATGTAAAATTGATGATGTACAAAGTAAAAATGATATATGATTTTGAAGATCACAAGATTGTAAAAAGGTAAAATACCGCCTTTAAGGCGACATCTCAGAAGTATGAAAGAAAATAAAAATAGGACATGAAAATAGACAAAAATTAAGATTCCTCAGATTCAAAAATGGAATTGGCTCTACTAGACAGAATGTTTATGAAATTATACAAGAAGAAAAGAGGCTTCAGAAAATCCATCAAGAAAGATGAAAGAAAACCTAGTGAAGTAAGATGCAATGAATACAAAAAGCTATGTTACATCAGACCGGATTTCCCCCAATTGAAAGATGAAATAAGAATAATAGAGAATAAATATCAGAAGAAAATAGATTATGAGTGTAAAGAGAAAAGATCTAGGAAAGTTACATGGATTTTTTTGAAAGACTCTAGCACCACATTAAAATCTAATTTAGAAAAATAGCCCCAAAAAACTGAAAAAATATGTGATTTATGGAAAAGGAATAAGAAGAGATACAAACCTATTACTCTTCTGCTTCACACTATGATAGGTGTTAAAATTGTTAAATTGATGCTTATTATTCAATGCTAGAAGATAAATATTATTTTTTAATATAGAAACACAAATCATTAAAAAGTGTTTACAATGTTGTTTTAGGTGAAAGAGACTGAATTCTAAAACAAGATCAAGAATTAATTAAAATTTTTAATTCATCTACATCAAACTGTATTGTTCATGAAAGTAGGATAAAATAATTATAGAATGATGTAGATACTTATAAAAGTGATACTAGTTTTTTAACTAAAGGAGAAGAGACTCTGAATGAGATTCTTGGAAAGAATTTTATTAAAAGGGAAATGTTTTAAATATGATGTAAAGGTGAAAAATAAAAATTATATAAGAATTATATTGTTCACAACTCAAAAAATACAACATGATTTTATTGTGGAAAAAGAGTTCATTTAATAACCACTATTTTTTAAGAAATCCTCAAATAAGTGCTATTAGAATGTCTTCAATTTCAAAAACATGTCTGAATACAGTAATATAAATGTTTGAAAAATAAGGCAGATCTGGATTCACAGATCTCTACTTGCTAAAATAGTTGGACCCAAGAAAATATGGGTTCCAAAAAAACATATTATTAAATTATTTTTCAATTAAAATACCTAAGGAACAAAAATGATATATGGTATATGGTAGTGACTATTCTAGAAATATTATAGGAGACTCCACAAATTTCTTTAGATTAACTCAAATGGATTGATATATAGTCAATTTTTGAGACAACATAAAAGGAAATATTGTTGGAGTTGAAACGGTGGGAGATCCAAAGTCAATATCAATCAATAAAGTACTGTATGTATAAGGTCTAAAGAAGAAATTGATAAATATTTACCATCTTTGTAATGATATATTTTCTATTGATTTCTATAATAATTCATTTTTGGTATTCAAAGATAAACTTCTTAAATTTAGATAACCTAGAATTGAAAATGTTTATACTTTGGATCTAAATTCCCTGTGTAAACAGAAAGTTAATTGTTTAACTACTAAGACAAATGATTCATGGATCCGACATTGGAGACTTATACATTTCAATATATATATTTTGATGAAAATTATCTAAGAAACATTTATTTTCGGATTTACCCAGTCTTAAATTTGAAAATGATAGATTCTATGATGCATGCCAAATTGGAAAACAAAGTAAATCATCTTTCAAATATATTAAAAAATTGCTACAAATAGACCAATTGAAAATATTCATGGGGATTTTTTGAACCATCTAGTGTACCAAGTTTGGTTGGTAAATTATATATTTATGTTTTAGTAGATGTTTTTTAATATTTACTTGGGTTTATTTTTTAAAACTCAAATGTGAAGTATTCACTATTTTTTAAAGCTTTTGAATAACTATTCAAAATGAAAAATATTTTAAAATAATTTCTTTGATATCTGATCATGGTGGAGAATTTTGGACTAAATAATATTACTCATTTTTCTCAAATTTAGATATTTAACACACGTTCTTTTCACTAAGAACACCTCAGAAAAATGGATTTGATGGAATAAGATACTAAACTATTAAATAAATGGAATGGACTATGCTGAAATAATACATACGTCCTACTTATTTCTGGGTAGAAGCTATAAGAAAGATGTTCTATATAATTAAATAGTGTTTTAATAAGACCCCTAATTAAAAAGAAACCCTATAAACATTGGAATAATAGAAAACCTAAAGTAAAGTAATTTAAATTATTTTCATGCAATATGTATATATTGAATACTAAGGATAACATTGTTAAATTAATTCCAAAAGTTGATAAAGGATTATTTATCGGATATCCTTTAACTTATAAAGCCTATAGAGTGTTCAGTAAAATTTCAAGTATTATTGAAGAATCAGTTCATTTGACGTTTGATGAATCTGACCTTTCATTAAAGAGAAATATCAAATAGATGACATCACCGAATCTTTAGACAACATGAGAATTTATTCAATAATTAATTATTTTGAAAATAAAATTAATGAAATTAAGTCTAGTTCAAAATCACATGAAAATAAAGAACCTGAAAGTGCCTTACCTAGACAGTCTATAACCTTAAATACCATCCTTTATAATCATTATAGGAAACCTATACACCAAAGTTAGAACTAAAAGAAATGTAGGCAACTTAGTTGATTTATCTTCCTATCTATATCAATTATAACCTAAGACTATTGAAGAAGCTTTAGAATATGAGAGTTATTTTTCATCCATGAAAGAATAATTAAACCAATTATATAGAAATAAAGTTTTGGAAATAGTATAAGGACCATCCAATTATATAGTAATAGGCACCAAATGGGTCTTTAAATATAAACAGGATGATAAAGGGATCATAAATAGTAACAAATATAGATTAGTATCTATTTTATATAATCAGGAAGAATAAATATATTATGATGAAACCATTTCACTTGTAGCAATATTAGAATCCTTTTAGATTATGCATATGATATTAATTTTAAATTATATCAAATAGATGTTAAATATTTTTTTAAATGGATATTTAATGGAGGATGTTTATGTTGAACAACCATGAGGTTTTGAAAGCCCTCATAAACCATATTATATTTTTAAAATTACTAAATCTCATTATAAATTTAAACAAGAACCTTGATCATGATATGAAATATTAAGCTTCAATTTGTTAGAAAAAAAATTTTCTATTGGATTAATAGATCCTAAAACTTTTAATAAAATTGCTTGTTCTTGTATTTTATTAGTATAAATTTATGTTTATGATTTTATTTTTAGTTCAACAAATAATTTTTTTAATGAATTTTTAAATCTAATTCAAAAATAATTTGAAATGTTGATGATGGGAGAATTGAACTTCTTTTTTGTATTTCAAATCTACAAAAAATATTATGGAAATGTTTTAAATCGAAGCAATTGTATTATTGATTTTTTAAAAAGGTTTGTTATAGAAAAATGTATTACTTATAAAACTCCTATGTGTACTAACATAAAACATTATTTGGAGGAAGCTATAAAACTAGTTGAAAATAATTTATATAGAGGTATGATTGGTAGTTTATTTCATCTTACTACTAGCATAGGAAACATAATATTTCTATATATTTACGTGCTAGATTTTACTCAAATCCAAAATAATACCATCTTACCTCAATTAAAATAATTTTTAGATATTTAAAAGAAACTATTTTTTAATATCAAATTTACCCTAAAACCATTGATTTTAATTTAATTCCATATTCAGATATTGAATTTAGTGGATGTAGACAGGATATGAAAATCACCTTAGGAACCTTTCACTTTTTAGTAAAATCGTTAGAATCATGGTCGAGTAAGAAACAACATTCATTTTCTCTGCCAACAACTGAGACATCATATATATCTACTGGTAGTTTTTTTCCACAAGTGTTGTGGTTGAAACACACTTTACTAAAATTTGGACTAAATTTTAGAAAAATTCCTATTTTATGTGATAATATAAGAGCAATAAATATTTCAAGAAATCATATAAGTCATTCTAGGACTAATCATATTGATATAAGGCATCATTTTATAAGATAGCGTCTTCTTAAAAGGGATATATATTTATAATTTGTAAATACCAAACATCAATTAGCTGATATTTTTACAAAACCACATACCACTAAAAGTTTTGATTTTATTCAGTGGGATTTAGGATTATTTAATTATAAATGAATGTTTATTAATTTATTTTAATATATTTACTTGATTTCTCTATCAATTATTTTTATATATAATTTTTTAACTATTTAAGTAATTTAATTTTTTTTATTTTATTTATATATCACACCTTTTCAAAATCGAAAATTTGAGTGATTATAACACATCATCAGCAAGTGAAAATAGAACTAAACCATCATAATTCTCTCCCTATCCTTCCCACTTTCATAAATATTTAGATTTCAGAGAATCTCTATTTCTAGTTCTCTAAAACCCTAACCTTCAAACCTTCAATCCTCAAACCATTAGCAATGAAACCTTTAGGATGAATCGATTAAGATTATCCATGTGAGATTGTTTTCCAGATTGTGATTTATTGAAAAATTATTCAAGGAAAGGTAATCGATTTGAAATGGATAAATTAATGAAATCTATTGTTCAAGAATACAATCATATTTTAGGGATGTGAATTTTTTTAGAGATATTTACTCACCATTTATTTGTGATATTGATGTTAAATAATTTTTTCGGAATGATTTATTTAGTTATGAATTTTATAAAGGATCTATCATGTCTAATATTTATCATAATGAATTTTATATCTCATCATCACAAATTGCTAAGCTGCTAGTCTATCCCTATTAAGGGAAATTTCATTTTTATTTGAGAAATATAGGACATGAAATATTTAATTAATAGGATATAATGTATTTATTATTTAGAACTTCATCTCTCAAGAAGAGGATGACTAAATACCTAAATCCTGATCAAAAGGTCTTGACAAAGTTTATTCAGTCGGAAATTGTGCCAAGGACTGAAGAGTTAGAAAAATTAATGTATCATGATATGTATGTGATACTTTTGTTGATGAAGCATATCAAGCTGAATTTTAGTAGGTATTTGTTGAGGTATATGAATTATTACTGTTCTAAAGAATCCATAATGAGTTTTTATTCCTAAGGAAGGATTATTTCCCTTTTTTTATTCATATTTGAAAAAATACGAGACATAAATTTTGGACAAACATGTCATTATAGAAATATATTAAATTCTGGAACTATGACATAGATAGGATATGTTTGGAGAAATTATTACAATAATCTGTTTCCTTTTGGTATGATGGAATAAGATAGTATAATAGAAATTTCTCAAGGGGAGGGGATAATGTTACCATTAGTTGGTTCTTTCAGACTAATTCTAGAAGAAGAAGCTTAATTCAGGGTTGAAAGTTTTTGACAAAGAAGAATAATTTCAGTAAACATTTTTTAGGATGTGAATGTAGCTAGAGAAGGAAATGAAGGATGATTTGAAGATGATACGGTTGAGAATATTGAGTAGGAGGTTCAAAGGAAAAAGGATCATATGGATATAGTCCCCATTTTATGTGTACCCACCCTTTCCATTCTTTTATTTTTTGTTGTTGATTAAGTAGATGTAGAATAATTTAAATAAATAGAAAGAATAAAAGCTCCATAATTTTTTGGTTCTGAGGGAGATACAATTCTGGATACTAAGGAGTCATGATATCCTTCAAGAGTTATAATTATAGAGTCTTTTGACTCTTGTATTGAATCATTGGTTTGTAAGTCTAATCAGTTGAATCAATATAACTTTTCTCTAAAATAAGAGTTGGAAGCTGAAAAGAATAAATTTTCATATTTAAGAAGTTTTAATATTCCTAGAGATGACTTTGAATCACTTCATACTCAATTAAATAATATTTTAGAAAATTTTTTCTCAGTGGGAGATATTGGAGATTTTATAATATAATTATCTAGATAAATCAGAAGTTTAAAGGATGGATATTTGAAGAAATACGATTTTGATGAGTTGAAGAAAATTTTGGGAAGAGAGTTTCAGTCCATCTAAACAATTAATTAAGAATTAACCTGTAAATGAAAAACTTCACAAGATTTTTTAAGAATATTTGAAGCTACTACTCATGTGTTAGTTGATTTCAATGAAAAACTACACACTCTTCAGTGTGACAATACCCCTTTGAATATTATTTTGGAGAAGCATATAAATTTGATAATTCAACTGACCTATAATGATTCTTGGTTAGGGATAATTATTCATCAAGAGAGAGACAAGTTGACCACTTACATTCAGTATAAAGAATCATTTAATGAGTCTGTCTAGGTAAATTTGGTTGAGAGATTAAGGATTGATCAATATTTCAAGAATATTCTCTTGTAGTGGACATGAGTTTTCAAAAATCATTTTTAGAGCTTGATGGTGAAGGTAAATGATGTCTATGGTATAATAAAATTCAGTCCTCATCTTGCTACATCCTCTTCCAGTGAAGAAGAAGAAAAATAAGAAGCCACCTAATCTGACCCAAGCCCAACCTTTTAGAAAAATATATTATTTTTATTGGTGGATTGTAATCTATTTTCAAAACATTTAATTTTCACTTTAATTTACATTAATTTATCTATATATTTGTGTTTTATAAAATTTTATAATTGTACTATTTGATTATTTATATAAAATTTTACACTACCAGAACACTTGTCTTTCTTTTATAACAAACACACTATAATTGTAGAGACCCGAAGCTTAACGTACATAGACATTACATTACTTTTGCGGAGTACTTAGTATATAACAAACACACACACACAAGGACCATAATAGTTTAGTGTCTTTGGAAACTTGGAATATAATCTTCTAATCATGGTGAAAGATCTTTAACATCTCCCATAAAGATCTTCTTTTTTTTATACCTAAAACCTTTCTTTATATCCTGGGGAAAAGAAAACATAAAAGGGTGAGCTCAAATGCTCAGTAAGGGTAAACAAAAGAAATATCAATCACATCATTTTCATAAGAACATAACATTTTGGAAATCTTAACCTGAAAAAGAGAGGATAATTTCATAACATGGGATAAATCATAGTAGTGAAATGTAATCCCAATAATCATAACATAAAACATGAAACTTTGTGGCATACACACATAATCATAGAGAATCATATCTTATTAGTCAAAACTCATTGCCAAGACTATCTTAGTGGAAAAAGTCCATTTCTGAACCGAGTCACCCTCGTTTCAGTCCTGTTTCACTGAACCGGTATAACCTACCATTCCAGCCATGTCTATCTCATGAGATATAAAATCTTTACCCAATGCATTGGAGGGAGATATAGGTCCCACCCATCTCATAATGATACCATTCTTATGCGTGCCACAAAATCATAAACCATACATCATTGTATAACCCATATAATAAAAATGGGAATCTTAAACATCATGACATCATAAAACAATTCATATACGATAAAGGAATTCATAAAAATAATTCTATCACAACATAATAAAATCAATTTAATAATAGGGATAAAAACAGAACCCTTTATTATCTTAGATGGAAAATAATTTTGATAAAACACTTGAACTTCATTCTTGAGGAAAATATCCTTTCTACTTCAAAAACACTTTTCCTTTCTTAACATTTCGTACAATTATAAACTAAAAGAAGTTGATTAAAAAAAAACTTGAAAAATTGTAAAGGAATCTTTTTGGAAATAACGTTTTAAAAATCCATTCATGCAGTATAAGTTAAAAAAACATTCTTCGTACTTTTTTCGGAAAAGTCAAAAAGTACCTCGTACGAAAAATGGCAAAAGATTCCTTTCATATCCTTTACTAAAAACTCACCGAAGGGTAAAATTGGATTTAAACAATTTTAGGTGGATGGAAATAATATTACATATTGAGGAAGCATGGATGTGGATGATAAAATACACCCCAGTACATTCCAAAGTATAAACAATCTCGGATAAAAATGAGATTGTGATATTTTCCCTTACCTTATGTCCGATATGCATTGTACGTATCCGAACCACCTGTATAATGATTTAAATAATGTCATTAACTTATTACAGAATCATACTCATTGTTATGATATCATATATGGTTCACTTATGACTTTATATTACCCCTTCTTTTGTAAATTCCATGTTAAAGAAGCGTTTTGGGTAAAATCGTTTCATTTATCGTAGGTATTTGGACTTGTTGTTCTTGACATTATTATTACTTATATCATGATTTAATTACTTCCAGAATATAAAATATGATTTATATATCATATATATTCAGTATATATATATATATATATAATAGATAGATAAATGAAATGAAACACATCGTTCATGGAGACGGTAGTCCGTACGTACGCATGAACGCTGGATTCCTTTTCTTATTGTCTTGAATGGAAGTAAGTAGATGAAATATATATATACATAAATCCAGTAGATTTACCATGTCATATATTTCATTATTATTCATTATATATACTTTATAATCATTCTGGAATGGTTAACATGGATAATGAATCTCATCGCGTCGTGGAGATGGTAGTCCGTACGTACGCACGAGCGATGATATCGTTCCCATGGTCATGGAATTGTGTTGAAGTGTATTTATACCATTTCAGTATCAATATCACTTTATAATAATCATATATAGTTACTCATTACACCATTATACACATCCAATTAAGGTGGTGGCGGAAAATAGATTACACCACGGCGTGGAGACGGTATTCCGTACGTACGCACGCGCGGTGATTTCCTTTTTCCATAGGATGGTTAGAAGGTTAATTACAGTTGTTTCATATTTATAATAACATATCAGTATATAAGAAATACTGATTTTATTACTTTATCATGAAACAACTAAATAAGAAGAAGTTGACGAAGAAAGAAATTGAAAAAGATCGGTAATGGATATTACCTCTTTTTGATGCGCCTCCACATAACCTCGACTTAAAGAACTAAGGATGGTATTTGAAGAAAACCAGGACCTATAGGATGATACTAAGGAAGTGGAGAATAGATTTTGTCAGGGGTTGGCCAAGCTTGAATGCTCAAATTGGTGTGAGGAGGAGAGGGAGGAGGTGCCCTTTTATAAGGGAGGAGAGGGGCACCTTAGGAAAATCTCAAAATATTATTTTATATTAAGGTCAAATTCGGTTTATAATGGTTTCAAAGGGTCTTATTTCGAAGATAAAGTGGGTATGGGTCTAAATACTCTCATACAATATGATTTAGACAAGTTTAGGTTATTATTTTAACCTTATCAATTAGATTTAACTCTAAGTTAAATAATTTAACTTTTACCGTGTCTTTTTGTTTTCTTACACTATATGGTTAATAAACTTACCATAACAATAAAAAAGAACCCCAAGTTGTTTATTATTAATATATCTTTCCTTATCTAAGTCATTTGGCCGAACCTTAGATTTTTAGGAATTAAATAACAATTAATAATATAATATTTGTTTTAAAAACTAATTTATGTCAATTTTGACACTATTTGGTACATGATTTTTATGAAATTCCTAA
This sequence comes from Viscum album, assembly GCA_963277665.1. NCBI lineage: Eukaryota > Viridiplantae > Streptophyta > Magnoliopsida > Santalales > Viscaceae > Viscum > Viscum album. Next base: position 1,611,309,337 of record OY728140.1, read on the forward strand.
CAGAATGATAAGTCCGAACCAAGTTACTTATATCAACAATAACATGTCATATTAATCTATAAAATTAATTTAAGTCATAAAAAGTCTCAAATTACATTTATTTGGGCATTTATAACATCAATTATGTCAATATTTCATTAATAAGAAAATTACTGCATCATCATTGTGTCATAAATAAATTAAATTATTTAAAGTCTAAAAATTACAAATAAAATACCATTATGTAGAAAATCTTTTTAGCTTTATAATGAATATCTATAGTCGAATTTGTCTTATGTAGAACCCCATATTAAAAATTATTTACTTATTAAACTTTTGATTTTAACTATTTTAACCCTTCTTTAAATAAATTAATAATAAATGTCCTAATCTAATCCAAGTGGGCCTAAATGGTCATATTTTATTCCTAAGTTTTTTTTGGTCGAATTACACTTTGTCCAATAGAATTAGGACATGTGTTAGGGTAATAATAATATAATTTTTACCCTTAATTACCCTATTTACTTTTAACCGTGATAAACAAAGTAAAAAGTTACTATTCACCAAAAAATTATTTTCATCTCATTGAACCACATTTTACTTACTGACATCAACCGTGTCTCTCGGATTTTTGAAATTCCACTCACAGAAGCGGTAAAATTATGTTTTATGAAAAATTCAGTTTTTAACTACCACTTAGTGGTTTCACTATTCATCAAAAAATGAAAGTTTCCAGAAAAATACCAAAAATTAGATCTAAGATATATTTGATATTATGAATTCAAAAATGATGTCTATTTTATCAAATTCAAAACATATCAGTTGCACTAATTAATTTAAAAATTAATTCCCGTCGTCAAAACAAATAGCATGTTTTTAAGAGATAATAACTATCAAAAGATTGACACTTGTTTATGACTGGTTTAAATGTGAAATTAGATACAATGAACAACATTGTATTAAATTGTAAAAATATATTCTAAATAAACTTTAAAACCACTCAAATTTATAATTTATCACTATTAATTATTTTGATTAAAAAAATTGTTTTTAATTATAATTTAGTAATTTTCACTATTCATCAGAATATGAATGTTATCCGAAAAGTACCAAAATTTCACCTTAGGCTAAATTCGACACTTCAAATCCAAAAATGAAGTCCATTTTGATAGCTAAAATTTCTAAAATTTTAAAATTTGGTTATTACTATTCATAACGGCTAGTTTTAATAATATTTTAATAACATATCGTTGTTTAGTGAAACTCGGTATTGCGTACTACACACGCTATCGAGGTAGGTCGCAATTGCATGTAATGCAAGGCAAGTCAAGGATGTGTGTTGAGCAAGCTCCTTTTGGTGTAGCATACAACACAAGACATTAATGAAATTAAAAAGAATTTTTTTTATAAAATATCGAGCTGTTACATTCTACCCCCCTTAAAATGAATTTCGCCCTCGAAATTCGTCAGGGTTATAAATGGTTTACTACTCGAAAGTTTCTTTAATAGAAACCTACATCATAAAAAGGAATACCAAAACCAATCTTTAAAAACAAAAGTATGAAATGTAATGGTTACCCAAATAAAATAATCACTGGGTTTCCACATAGGTGAAAATATGTATATGGAAGAGAAATCTAACCATCATGCTCTAATAGAGAGTGGTAGAGAACTTGGCTTTGGAAAAGCCAGCAATCACAAAGCCATAAATTTGTGATGATCTAAGGTACAGTCTGATTCATTAGATATAAGAGCACTAGGACAACATTTTTGGTTTTCAAGATCATTTCCCTAAAGTTGATGAAATTGGAATTAGAAGAAATACTTTCATGATTTTGGTATAGTCTCACTGTTTGTCGTTCTTTGGACAATTTCCACTTCATCTCTTAAAGAAATGAAGTTGAATTTTTCATTCGTGATGTGTTAGCAGATCATGTGATAGAATGATGGGTCATTCCATCTGTCTCAAACAAAAGGTTAGAAAAGTTCTCAAAAAATACATAAGTCCATCTATAGTGATATTAATGATATATGGTTCCTAAAATGGACTTATACTTCATATATCATACTGCTTAATATAATAAAACTAGTTTCTACGAAACAGGGACTTCCTGTAGGCCAGTAGTAGGCGATAAAGGCCAGTCGCACTTCGGTTGTGGGTTCGATTCCCACAGCCTTGTCCGACGTGATGGGCTGTCGCCCATCCTTCAAGTTGTCCTTTTTCTAAAGCTATATTACTATAACATCCCATCAACAATAACAAAAAAGTTTTATCCTTAAACAATACTAACTTATGTCCAACATAATCCATTCCAATCTTTAGGATTATCTAAAAAACTTAGGTCCAATCTCATAGTATAAAGAAAATGATCACGTGAATGCCATCATTTATCCCCCATATATCATAAGATATATCTTGTTGGTCAAATTACAAACATGTGAATACTTTAATCATGTATTCTCTTGAAGAATGAATATCCATTGAACCTTAGTGAAAACATGAATGCAGTTAAAAGTTAACACTTTCCACATACCAAAATCCTCAAAATTGTATATCCTCAAACCATGATATCACTTAGTCCTTATATCAATCATGAGATCATGAATACTATCAAACATATTATATTCTCTTTATGCCTTCATTATGTGCATATCATCTTCTTTCCAAAAATATCTGAATAAACTTTCATGGATACTGTTACCATTAATCATACACTTTCAAAACTCAAGGAAAGACAACAGTGTAACAATCCTTAGATGTCTCTTTATTCCATAGTACCATGAGATTAGTTATACAACATTACACATGATAAACATGTAATCATTCCACTACATTCTTAAACCATTGACCGAGCTTCAACAATTCTTTCATCTCACATATCATTTGTAGTCTCTTCATCATCATCAACATAAATACTACCCATACGACCATACTGATTCTCTTCATGAGACTTTCCTTTAGGGCATTGGTTTACATAATGACCGTACATTCCACATTTAAAACATTTAACCATTGTTGATGTCGTAGAAATACCATTATCCTCATCCCTGTTGTTAACCGAACCTTTTCCTTTGCAGTTATTGGCTTTGTGTCCTTCTTTTCCACACCCAAAGCATCTTCCAGTTCCTTTGAAACAATCTCCCTGATGCCTCTTCCCAAATGATTTACATGAGGGAAATTGAACTTTCTTTCCTCTATGATCATCATGAAACTCCATCTTTCTCTTATTATCCGAGTCAAGAATCTTAAAAAGTTTTACTTTATTGATCATATTATGAGATTTCTGATTTGGCATAATAATGATGTTCGGACTTCCAAATCCCATTTCATTTGGTTTCTCATGAAGAATATCATTCCATTGTCCATCATATCCTCCATTATCGTGAATCATCTTGTTTCCAGCCATTTTCTAAAACCCAAAAAGAATAGTGTGAGAGGCAAAAATCATAATAAAGGAGGAGTAACTTCAATATCTAACATCTTTGGTTTAATCAAATATCGTTACCATAGTTCTAGGACTATATCCTATACGTATACGTATCCTTAGGGACATCCCTAGACATACCTTAGAAATATCTCTAGAGAACTCACTAACGTTTTCGCATCCTAGTTTCCAAAGGTTGACTAAACTTTTCCTCTGATTCCAACTGTAGAGACCCGAAGCTTAACGTACATAGACATTACATTACTTTTGAGGAATACTTAGTACATAACAAAAACACACAAACAATGACCGTAATAGTTTAGTGTCTTTGGAAACTCAGAATATAATCTTCTAATCGTGGTGAAAGATCTTCAACATCTCCCATAAAGATCTTTTTTTTACCTAAAACCTTTCTTTATATCCTGGGGAAAAGAAAACATAAAAGTGTGAGCTCAAATTTTCAGTAACGGTAAACAAAAGAAATATCAATCACATCATTTTCATAAGAACATAACATTTTGGAAATCTTATCCTGCAAAAGAGAGCATAATTTCATAACATGGGATAAATCATAGTAGTGAAATGTAATCCCAATAATCATAACATAAAACATGAAACTTTGTGGCATACACACATAATCATATAGAATCATATCTTATTAGTCAAGACTCATTGCCAAGACTATCTTAGTGGAAAAAGTCCATTTCTGAACCGAGTCACCCTCGTTTCAGTCCTGTTTCACTGAATTGGTATAACCTACCATTCCATCCATGTCTATCTCATGAGATATAAAATCTTTAACCAATTCATTGGAGGGAGATATAGGTCCCACCCATCTCATAATGATACCATTCTTATGCGTGCCAAAAAATCATAAACCATACATCATTGCATAACCCATGTAATAAAAATGGGAATCTTAAATATCATGACATCATAAAACAATTCATATACGATAAAGGAATTCATAAAAATAATTTCATCACAACATAATAAAATCAATGTAATAATAGGGATAAAAACAGAACCCTTTATTATCTTATATGGAAAATAATTTTCATAAAACAGTTGAACTTCATTCTTGAGGAAAATATCCCTTCTACTTCAAAAACACTTTTCCTTTCTTAACATGTCGTACAATTATAAACTAAAAGAAGTTGATTAAAAATAAACTTGAAAACTTGTAAAGTAATATTTTTGGAAATAACGTTTTAAAAATCCATTCATGCCATATAAGTTAAAAAAAACATTCTTCGTACTTTTGTCGAAAAAGTCAAAAAGTACCTCGTACGAAAAACGACAAAAGATTCCTTTCATATCCTTTACTAGAAACTCACCGAAGGGTAAAATTGGATTTAAACAATTGTATATGGATGGAAATAATATTACATATTGAGGAAACATGGATGTGGATGATAAAATACACCCCAATAAATGCCAAAGTATAAACAATCTCGGATAAAAATGAGATTGTGATATTTTCACTTACCTTATGTCTGATATGCTTTGTACGCATCCAAACCTCCTGTATAATGATTTAAATAATGTCATTAAATTATTACAGAATCATACTCATTGTTATGATATCATATATGGTTCACTTATGACTTTATATTACCCCTTCTTTTTTAAATTCCTTGTTAAAGAAGCGTTTTGGGTAAAATCGTTTCATTTATCGTAGGTGTTTGGATTTGTTGTTCTTGACAGTATTATTACTTATATCATGATTTACTTACTTCCAGAATATAAAATATGATTTATATATCATATATATTCAGTATATATATATATATAATAGATAGATAAATGAAATGAAACACACCGTTCATGGAGACGGTAGTCCGTATGTACGCATGAACGCTGTTTTCCTTTCCTTATTGTCTTGAATGGAAGTAAGTAGATGAAATATATATATATACATAAATCCAGTAGATTTACCATGTCATATATTTCATTATTATTCATTATATATACTTTATAATTATTCTGGAATGGTTAACATGGATAATGAATCTCATCGCGTCGTGGAGACGGTAGTCCGTACGTACGCACGAGCGATGATATCGTTCCCATGGTCGCGGAATTGTGTTAAAGTGTATGTATACCATTTCAGTATCAATATCACTTTATCATAATCATATATAGTTACTCATTACACCATTATACACATCCAATTAAGGTGGTGGCAGAAAATAGATTACACCACGGCGTGGAGACGGTATTCCGTACGTACGCACGCGCGGTGATTTCCTTTTTCCGTAGGATGGATAGAAGGTTAATTACATTCGTTTCATATTTATAATAACATATCAGTATTTGAGAAATACTGATGTTATTAATTTATCATGAGACAACTAAATAATAAGAAGTTGAAGAAGAAAGAAATTGAAAAAGATCGGTAATGGAAATTACCTATTTTTGACGCGCCTTCACATAACCTCCACTTAAAGAACTAAGGATAGTCTTTGAAGAAGACCAAGACCTCTAGGATGATACTAGGGAAGTGGATAATATATTTTTTCAGGGGTTGGCGGAGCTTGAATTCTCAAATTGGTGTGAGGAGGAGAGGGAGGAGGTGCCCTTTTATAAGGGAGGAGAGGGGCACCTTAGGAAAATCACAAGATATTATTTTATATTAAGATAAAATTCGGTTTATAATGGTTCCAAAGGGTCTTATTTCGAAGATAAAGTGGTTATGGGTCGAAAGCCTCTCATCCAATAGGATTTAGACAAGTTTAGGTTATTATTTTAACCTTATCAATTAGATTTAACTCTAAGTTAAATAATTTAACTTTTACCGTGTCTTTTTGTTTTCTTACACTATATGGTTAATAAACTTACCATAACAAGCCAAACGAAACCCAAGTTGTTTATTATTAATATATCTATCCTTATATAAGTCATTTGGCCAAACCTTAGATTTTTAAGAATTAAATAACAATTAATAATATAATATTTGTTTTAAAAACTAATTTATGTCAATTTTGACACTATTTGGTACATGATTTTTATGAAATTTCTAACAGAGTGATAAGTTCGAAACAAGTTACTTATATCAACAATAACATGTCATATTAACCTATAAAATTAATGTATGTCATAAAAAGTCTCAAATTACATTTATTTGGGCATTTATAACATCAATTATGTCAATATTTCATTAATAAGACAATTACTGCATCATCATTGTGTCATAAATAAATTAAATTATATAAAGTCTAAAAATTACAAATAAAATACCATTATGTAGGAAATCTTTTTATATTTCTAATGAATATTTATAGTCGAATTTCTCTTATGTAGAACCGCATATTAAAAATTATTTACTTATTAAACTTTTGATTTTAACTATTTTAACCCTTCTTTAAATAAATTAATAATAAATGTCCTAATCTAATCCAAGTGGGCCTAAATGATCATATTTTATTCCTAAGTTTGTTTTTGGTCGAATTACACTTTGTCCAACAGAATTAGGACATGTGTTAGGGTAATAATAATATCATTTTTACCCTTAATTACCCTATTTACTTTTAACCATGGTAAACAAAGTAAAAAGTTACTATTCACCAAAAAATTATTTTCATCTCATTGAACCACATTTTACTTACTGACATCAACCGTGTCTCTCGGATTTTCTAAATTCCACTCACAGAAGCGGTAAAATTATGTTTTATGAAAAATTCAGTTTTTTAACTACCACTTAGTGGTTTCACTATTCATCAAAAAATGAAAGTTTCCAGAAAAATACCCAAAATTAGATCTAAGCTATATTTGATATTATGAATTCAAAAATGATGTCTATTTTATCAAATTCAAAACATATCAGTTGCATTAATTAATTTAAAAATTAATTCCCGTCGTCAAAACAAATAGCGTGTTCTTAAGAGATAATAACTATCAAAAGATTGACACTTGTTTATGACTGGTTTAAATGTGAAATTACATCCAATGACTAAAATTGTATTAAATTGTAAAAATATATTCTAAATATACTTTAAAACCACTCAAATTAATAATTTATCACTATTAATTATTTCGATTAAAAAAAATTGTTTTTAATTATAATTTAGTAATTTTCACTATTCATCAGAATATGAATGTTATCCGAAAAGTCCCAAAATTTCACCTTAGGCTAAATTAGACACTCCGAATCCAAAAATGAAGTCCATTTTGAGAGATAAAATTTCTAAAATTTTAAAAGGTGTTTATTACTATTCATAATGGCTTGTTTTAATAATATTTTAATAGCATATCGTTGTTTAGTGAAACTCGGTATTGCGTACTACACACGCTATCGAGGAAGGTCACGATTACATGTAATGCAAGGTAAGTCAAGGATGCGTGTTGAGCAAGCTCCTTTTGGTGTAGCGTACAACACAAGACATTAATGAAATTAAAAAGAATTTTTTTTATAAAATCTCGGGCTGTTACAATAACATTTATTTACTATTCTGTGCTAAATTATTTGTGTTTTAATCCTTTTTTATACTTTATTTTTTATATCAAAAAAGGGGGAGAATATTGTGTAAACCCAAGCATTCTAAATTTACAAGTATCTATATCTTATCATAAAATAATACCATGAAATCGAAATAATACTATGAACAACTAGTTTTCTATACAAAATTTAATTTTTTAAAATATTATAAGTGTTTACAATTCCTATATTTTCTAAAAATTATGTTATGGGTTTTGTGATCATAAAAAGGGGGATATTGTTTGGAATGTATTATCTCAACAATACTCTATAAATCTTATTGATTTTGAGGCTCTCAAATCCCATTTTTTACTAATAATGTTTCATTCATTATTTTTCAGGAATATATATATATATATCATGAATATATGAATCTGTTTTTGGAATACAATGATATGAGATGTGTTATGGAAACATAGTTCAAAACCAACATTTGGTAGATTGAACATATGAGCTATCATCCCTATGATAAATAGTAAATGTATGGCTTGAAAACCCTACTTTTGAATAAATGTATGTAATATCATTCTAATTTTGAAGTCTAGAAACAATTTTCATACCCTACATTCGAAGAACAAATGTATGGTTAATCAACCCTACTTTTTGAATCTACCATTTTCTAGAAGGAAGAATGTATTGATTTTAATCCCAAAATAACTTTTGATACTTACATTCTAATAAAATAAAAGTATCACAAAGGAATTATACACTATTCAAATTCACCCTATGCTATATAGTATGACCCTACGTTTGACTATTCAATAAATGGATATTTAAATCTGTGATTTTATCCAATATTTCATCAATGGTCTTGAACGAAATAAAAAATCGATTGAATGATATTCTAAAACCAATTAAAAGGATTATTATTATCTATTCAAAGAAACATATTCAATAGAGAAAATCACTCCCAATCTTAAGGGAAGTTGCGATTACCCTTGTCAAATTGAATTTGAATATCTATGATCTATTAAGAGAATTTCCTGGATCATATCAATTGAAATAAATTATATCTATTTATATGAATGGAGTATTATAGAAATATATGATATGTTTGATACATTATATATACAACCACATTATTTATTTTTTGAATCACTAAAGAACTACTGAAAATAATGATCGACTCTATTGTCTTCTGAAGAGGATACTCTTTGAAGATATACTTTTCAAACTAGTACTACTATGAGAGTACTACTAATTGTATTTTTTCTATTCTTTCCTAAATATAATTTGTAACAAGGACTTGTTCGAATATATTACTTCTTGAAGATTCTTATAAATGAATAAGATCCATTTACTGTCAGTTGCTGCAACTTCAAATATGTAGTTTCAACCCAAACCATCAACAAATCAAACTCTTTTGATTTATTAAGGTTTTAACTGCTTGTACACAATTATGGGTTATGTGTTAGCTTCTTGAACTAATATATGGATAATTAGTTCCCTATAAAAGAACCATAAGACTCTGTTTATCCTTTTTGTAAAGGTTTCAACTACCTGCACTCAACTGTGGATATAAGGTCTTACGATAAGAGGACCTTTCTAGTGAAAATCCCAAAGCTCACATAGAGAGAATTAGTGGATTGGACTAGTGTATCTTTTTTCCATGAAACACTATTAAAATAACCTTGTTATTTTTTATTATATGGTCAATTAATTACCGTTTAGAACACTACATATCTTCATTAATCACAAATAACAGTTAAAATCCATAATTTTTAACAATTGTAAAAAAGACACAATTCACCCCCTCTTGTTTATCTTTGTATTATTAAAACCTAGAATATTGATAGTTTTTTTCATTGATGACATCATTGTGTACTCCACATCTGAGGAGGATCACATAGTGTATTGATAGATCATTTTGGGATTTATTTATCATCAATAACAGTTTTGGAAGTTATCAATGTGTTATTTCTAGGATCATGAAGTTCATTTCATAGGTAATGTCACATATCACCATGGATTAGCTTTATATCATTATAATATCAATGTTTTTATTGGTTGGAATCCCCAAAGAATATTACAGAGGTTTAGAGTTTCCTTAGTCCTGTAGGATAATATTGGAGGTTTATACCCAACATATTGTAGATTTTGACTCTTATGACATCCTTACCTAGAAAGAATCTAGAATTCTTTTGGACTAACCATTTTAAGGTATATTTTTATTTTTTGAAGGAGAAGTTGGTCATCAAACTAGTTCTTCATTTTCAAAAATAAAGGGTTTAGTTATAGGTTTTCTATAACACTTCACATATTTTCTTGGGAAGTGTCTTAATCTTGTAGAGGTTATTTTTTTATTATGGTTATTTATAGTTATATCTCCAAGAACATTACTATTACACCCATGATCATGAGTTTTTTGCAATCATATTTTTCTTAAGGATGTGGTGAAATTACATCACCGGTGACAACTCTATGGTTTTCACTAATCAAAAGAGATTAGGGTATGTGTTTCTCTTAGTGTGACCTGAAGCTATCAAAATTTTGGTGGATGAAATTCTTAGAGGACATGGAATTATATATTTTATTTATAATAGGAAATGGAAATGTTATAGATTATATAATTGGAATAAAGTCAAGTAGTGATGTCATGCATGAATTGGGATATTCTTAGAGAGTGTTGAAAGATTAAACAACGATGAATCATTATATGGGAGAGGTTGATGGTAGAGGATGCATTTTCAGATGAAAGTGTAGTTGTCTTTGGTGGTACATGTGGAGGAGTCCCAATAGTGGTATTTTTAGGTAGAGCTCTGACCAGATCATATATACTGTAGCGATGTCCCTAATTTTAGGTATGAGTATGATTATCATAAAGTGTTATTATAGGAGAGATTTTTCATTCCTTTGGTGATTCATGAGGTGGTTCTCTATGAGTTACACATATCACCCTTGATAGTACATCCTATAGTGACAAATATGTATCCTTCTATGAGAGGACAACATCGGTGGCTTGGCTTAAGAATTCAATTGTAATTCTTGTGTCATGATATATGATCGTCTAGATGGTGAAGGCTGGACACCATATTCCCGATGATTTCCTCCAACTAGTAGATGTTCCTCATTGGAAGTTGGAGGAAATCACGATGGGATTTTTCATCACAATACCACAATATCATAGTTTCTATGATGCGATATGGGAGATAGTGTACTGTTTTTCCAAATTGAATCCTTTTTTAACATTAAAGATTTGAGCTTGGTGGATATTTTAAATGGATTTACAAGGATTATTATCTTTGATCATAACCCTCAATTTACCTCCACGTTATAGATAGGTCTTTTTCATGATTTTCCACTCCATTATTATTTTGAATTTATTTTCATCCATATATGTGTAGTTAGACATAGAAGACTATATAGACTATTGAAGACATATTTTTCACTTGAATCTGTGATTTTGGAGGTTTGTGGATGAGTCACCAACCTTTGGTTGAGTTTTTATAAAATAATAGTTTATACTCTATAGTTGGTATGTATCTTTTTGAATATTTTTTATCCAACATATCTATTCTCCATTATACTGGGCTGGGGACACATATTCATCAATTCATGGGTTAGAACTACTGAAAATAATGAAGGAAAAGGTTCAAGTGATTCATGAGAGGATGAAGGTTTCATATGATCATTAGAAGTCCTATGCCAACCATAAGAGGATACTTATAGAGTTGAAAAAGAGATATCATGTTTTTATTGTTGAAATAGTGGGTTCCCTAGACCCAACTACTATGTATTTTTGATTACCATATCGTGTATACAATTATCTATGCATGATTTCATCTTACCATTATAGTGTAGACTGTTCTGTATCCACTATTGAAATGGTAATGTCCAAAGATTAATTGTCGTATCGAAAGGTTATAGAAGTTCCCAGGATATAATGAGAACCTCTAGATACTATGAAATTAATCTTAAATATATATGTTCTAGGGTCAAGATAAATCATACTTATTGGACACAGTAGATGTTTGACCATCAGGTGTTGGGGGCTCATAAGCATTGAGGCTTCTTCTCATTAAGTTCGCACTTGGTGATCTCTAGTAGTGATATCATGAGGACTAACTCGCCAATAGAAACACCACATGTTTTAGGTATCATTGGATGTTCCTATCTACAATCATGTGTAACAGTCTCCTGACATGAGATCATTACCAATTTATATCATTTGATTGCGTACTTTGATGCAAGACGAAAACCATGGAAATGAAGCTTTGGCGAGGTAGTTTGTGTCGGGTGCGTCATTAGTGGCATGGAATTGGATGAATGTTCAAGAAAGGATTTTTTGATTCTGGGTTATGGAATTAATATATATTAGGTCATGTTGAAATGGATGGCAGTACCTTTATAAGACCATGACCAAGCCAGTCAAGGGTAAATCCATCCAGTTAAATCAACAAACTATAAAGCAATAAAAGGGCGATGACACGTGAGTGCGTACTGCTTTATGAGATATTACAGAAAAAGGGATTATATTACTCAGTGCGTGTTCGTAGGTTGGTTGTCACTACTGTGACAATACTTATTTCTTCAGGGGCCATGATGGGTTGCTAGATCCCTCTCTTGGTCTGTGAATACTATTCACTACTGTCGAGATAAGGGCCTAGAGGGTCACACACAATAGCGTATTGAAGAATCTTCCCTATTCAGTTGAATATCAGTTTTGGACATAGTAGGACCCACAACAAGGGTACGAGATTTGTTCAAAGTTAAAAGACCACCAATTCAATAAATAAATTCATATTATTTGAGTTTAGAATAATGGGTATTGATTTTATTTATTAAATGTATTTTTGAGTTTTAAGTAAATACATAAAAAATATTAATTGAAGAATATTAAATTATTCAAGGATCAATTAATAATTATGGGAGTGACGAGTTGAGTTAATGACTCAATTATTATCATGTAATATATTTTAATATATTATAAGTAAATGATAAGAATATTTATAGATTAGTTTAGTAGTCATAAAATGTCATTGATAGTGCGTTAAGTATTCGGGACTGGCGAGGCGATACCAGATATTTTAATTGAGCACTATAAATATAAGAGGAGGGGACTTTGCCAAATAAAATTCATGGAGCTTCTCTCACCTCTCCTCTCTCCCATAATATAGAGAGAGAGGCTCTAGATCCAAGGAGCTCAAATCAAGCTCCCTCTCTCAGGAATCGCTAGAGAAGCGATGCGGTGATTGTTGGAGCGTTGAAGGCGTCGTCGCAATTCCGCACTAGCACCTGGATTACGATGAACGGTGCTCTCACCAATTATTCGAAGCAGGTGTGGAAATTATAGAGGAATTTGGGTTCGGATTCTTTGAGCAACGAGCACCAACGATGAGCAGACGTCGTTCATGACTTCAGATTTAAACTAGGTATTTTTATGGTTTATTTTGTGCTTAAAATCAATCACTTGGGATCCTCGGCTTTGATCAGGCTGCTCTTCACTGACGTCGACAAGTTCACGTCGAATGTTGGTGGATTTTTTTTAAAAACCCACCTGTTTGGGGGTTCCACTGCACACCCGGTTCCAACAAGTGGTATCAGAGGGATGCATGTCGATTTTAAGCCAAGAAAAATTAAATTTTCATTAAGTTATGTAGAGGGTGTCGATACGGTCCCAATGCCACATACCGTGTTTTAATCTGATACCGGATAACCATTCTACGATCATCCGAAGTTCTAAATTCGGATTAAAACCGGTAGTTTAACGAGGTTCTAATTTGATGGACTAATTTTATCTTAATCCATTTACACCAGAATAGTATTGTCCAGTGAGGATTATTAATTATTATTGTTATATCAATTTTATTATAACACTAATAGTTTAATAATAATAATAATTTTATTATTTTAATATTATATTATAATAATATTTTATTATTATATGGTTTAATATTTTTTAGCCTAAATGTAGGCTTTAAAAATTTAAAAAAAAAGGAAAAGGGGCTGACCTGCAAACTAGGTCAAGAAAATCAAAAAAAAAACAAAATTATGGGTGGGGACGACGACCTACATGTATAGGTCCTGAAATTTTATTTTTAAGGTAATGGGAGGACCGGATCAGAAAGAAAGTAAAAAAACATGATAATTTTAAAAAAACCAGCGAAGCCGCACAGTGTGACTCCCTCTTTCGAACCAGGTCGGCGTACTGCAGAAGCCAGCGACCTCCCTGCATCTCCCTCCATCACGACACCCATGTCCGGGGTCTTCTCCCTCGGCAACAGTGCTTCCCGGTCCCTACCATGTTACTGTACACCACTCTTCCTCATGTTGCGGAGTGCACCACACCAAGGCCGGCATATCCGGGATGTTGCCCCCTCAGCCCGGTGCTGATGCCACACCATGCCAGAACAGGTTACACGTAGCCTTCCCCACCCAGCCCTCACAGGTGCCGGACCCCGACCAGGCAGGGTCCAACTCCAGGTCGGCGAGTCACCTCTCTCCGTGAATCCCCTACAGTCCTCTGCCCTCTCGCCTCTAGTAGCGTGCAACATCTCTCCAATACTGGCTAACTGGATCCATTCCGCGGCGCATTGACCTCAGATCCAGCCAGCAACCCACAACGGAAACCCCCTCCGTGCACTCTTTTTCTAGCATTCCAGGCTGTACGCCACACCAGGTCCCATCAGACTGTAGACATCTTGACCAGATGTGCGCTACTCTCTGCAAGGCCTCCCTGCTTGTGTGTCGTGCCACCGTGAGGTGTGACACTCCCGACTCCTTTCGGTCATCGGTCTAACCAAACCGTTGAGTAAAAACTCAGTTTGTTTCTTCCCAGACCAGGTCCACCCCAAAATGGGCCCAGACGGGTCTTCTCTACCTAGAATGGGCATGGGCGGACCTGTTCGGCTCAGAACACCCCTATCTGAGGATCGCAAGGCACAGACTGGGCCTTTGCGGGTTCTCCCCGACCCACACAGGCCCCACCCAGTTTTCGGGGCCTAGATATAATTTAATTAATCAAAAATTAATTAAGATAATTAATTTAATTAGGGTTGATAATTAAATTAAATAAATACTACTTTTTATTTAATAACGACTACTGTGTAATTATTTAATTGGGAAATTAATTAAGTTAATTAATTAATTAAAATTTTAGTTCTAAAATTAAATTAATTAACCATGACTAAACGACATAATAATTGAATTAAAAATTAGAGTGAATTTGTAATTTAATTAAAATTCCTTCAAGTTTATATTAATGCAAGTTTAATTTTATTCTGCATTTATTTTATATATACGCGAGTTAAAGCGTATACTGATCATGAGTCGTGGACCAACCAATGTATGTTTTGTATTTATTTATTTTATTTAGTTATTTATTTATTACATTGGTTTGTAATAATTATTTCAATTAAATAAAAGGAAATTTGCGTGATGTCTCAAGTGTCATTTTATGTATAAGGGTCTGCGTGCCCATTCTCAGAGTTATACATTTTATACCCCGAGACCCCCTCACCCATGTGCGAGTACTGTTGTATAATGACAAGACGAGGCATGACACACTTTGCGCCAAGTGACAACGACACACTAGACATAAGTTGGTTGCATTGGATGAGTAAATGTTGTAGTTCAAGTTGCAAGCCACGCGACTAAAGGTACTTACCCCTAGGGTTGCAGTTGGTCCGTTATTCACTCAACAGATGAACCATTTAAACTAGATCATGATCAGGTATTCATTTTATTTTTTCATTGTTTATTATTTTAGTGCATGTGTAATTTATTGTGCGATCACATAGTATAATAATAAACAAGCATTCAAGATAAAATGAACATGTGACACGATGAAATTTCTATTTCTTACACGGTAATTTGTGAGTATGATCTCATAGTACATGCTTATAAAAATAGAAAATGATTTCTTTCATCACAATAAAAATAATAAAACCCTTAAAAATATATTAAGTCATAACTGCCTTCCATCATTAAAATTTGGACAAAACCGGTTGTTTGAGGTGCCTATCATGCCATAACGGAGGGCGCCTCTTACTACCGGGGAGACCTTATAAGAATGTTGGGTTGACTTAACTAAAATTGAAGCAAAGAAATTACCATATCTAGCATTTTTTAATTTTAGAGGTAAGCGTTGAGTAAATCACGTTCTGATTTTAAGAAGCTGAGACTTCACTCAACAGATTGAGGAGCTTCAAGTTAAAGCGGTCAGCCAGCCAAAATCCTACCTAGAACCCTCCAAGTAGGGGTGTAGCCATAACTTGTAGACTATGAGGGGTGGTTTAAGGATCCTTTCCACTATAATACTCAAGCAACAGAGTATTCCGATTCTAGCATAGAGGGTTCCTAGAATTCGATAAAATAGCGGGAGACATTAAATTATTTAAGCAATTAATCAAAAAAAGTCTAAATTGGTAATTCAGATAAAAGGCACTAATCTGCTAAAATTAATTTTTGTAGAAAAAATGGAAGGTTATACCATAAGATTAAAAATTTGATATTAATAATGGACAAAGTAAATGTCCACACAGACACAAGTATCAATGAATAGTACAGGCACATGCGCATTGTACTATGATATAGGATACTCAATGTGTCAGTGTCCCCAACACTGTTAAACTACCTCATGAAGGGAGGGTGAAAAATTATTATAGGAGACTAATGTACAAAGAATATGATAGTTATATCATTATCCTTTCATCAACGTCCTATTTCATTTGCGGTCGCTACACCAGGACATAGATGATATAACATAAAGTCTCATCTATGATAAGTTTGTAAGAAGAAAGAGAAGCAATGAAATAAATAAGGTGATGTTTACACCGACATGTGTAAATTGAAAGATTGATCATGATCTTTAAATATCATTTTCACCACATTACTCAAGTTTCATTTTAAGTCCCAAAATGAACAAGTATTGAGTTAATGATTCATTACCATTCCTGGTAAGGTTTACCAAGTAAATAAGACTTCAAAGACAATTTTATCATTAATTATTATGGAGAATAAATTGAAAGACAATGTGGAAAGGTCAAAGGCATTTAATTCCAATGAAACATTCAAAATTTCCTTCAATTAATGAGGTATTAACAAAGATTGTTTGCATTTCATATTATAAAATGATACTATAGAAGTTTAAAATCAATAACCAGATATAAAGAAGTAATTTTCCGCTTCTACATCAGGATTATTCATCAATGTAATGTTTCCTTTTAATACTTGTATATATAATACTATATGTTTTTACATATTTGTATTTAAATAAAGTTACAAAGTAAGTATAGAAACATTAATTGAAGTTGGGTGTATTCTCCAAGTGGCTGTGAAAGGGTGATACCTAGGCCAGTGGTGAGAAGTACATGAATTCTTTAATTACCAAGTGATTGATTTGTGTTGAACTATTATTGAGTATAACTACAAACATTAATATCATGTGTCCTTGGATGCAAGGATACATTCTTTCAGGTTCTAGAATGAATGTGTTTTTTTGTTAAACTCAATTGCTAGTTCAGTAATACATGAATCATAGGCAATTGATGATGAATATAAATGTAAGACTTATACCCAGTTGTGACAAGATAATTATTTGTCTAGTAATACTAAAAGTGGACGTCATGAATATACCAAGTATTGTATTTAGGCTCGGCACAACTAAATACTTTTGGTATTATCGATGTCTTTAGCTTGGATAATGGAGCCTTTAGAAATAAAGGTACGTCACAAAGCTTTTGGAAATAGTTCAATTAGTAAGCATGAACTATTTCAAGTATAATATAGAGGTATATATACTTCATGAGATTCCTTTAAGTAATAAGATAATAACAAAGTGATGTATATGCATGGTTATAAGATATGAGTTGCTACGGGTTGGGATACTGAAGAATTTATTGACCAAGCATTCATCAATCATGATAATGTAGCATGGAGAAATTCTTAAATGCACATTACCTTATTGACATCATGACATAGATGTTAATAAGGATGATTGATGATGAAGTCTTGCGTATCAAAATTTTTCAACAAAATTTAGTGTGGAGTAATTCCTAAACGCATATTTTATACATCAAAGTATTGATGTAAGTAATATCAATGTTGAAACTAGAAGAAACTTCCATTATATTTCATGAAATGCTTTTCAAATAACAACGATATCCCACAACCATATTCCAAATATAATGAAAAATGGATATCATACGAGTCATAGTATGATGTAAAGCCATTATGTCATGAGAACATGTGTTTGGATCCAAAGAGTTTGTTAGGACATAAACAAAATTTCATCAAGACAAACACATTGTGCATTTAGTGTAATAATCCTAACAGTTGTTTAGGATGTTACATAAATCCCTAACATAGAATTATAGGTAGTCATGAAATAGACTACACTTCTATATAAGGGTGCACATCTCTATTATAGATAGTTGGAGATATATTGACTTGTGTTTAGTCAATGCTCAAAATGCACAAGTAGTTGGCATAGGATCTAGTTCCATAAGCGCATGTGGAACAAACTATGCTCTGGAGGCACATACTACGTAGGAAGGATAAAAAAACGGGGATGGTTTTTATTTTCACCATGGTCGGTGATCTATTATTCAAAGTAAATAATATTTCTTATAAGTAAGCAGTATGTGGAAATTAGCTAAAATTGATAAGACCAACTAAAATTCAATTATTGGATTCCATGTATCAAAGTGAAAAAGGGATATTATTTTGAATAATCTATTGGGTATTCAAGTGAATTGATAAATGGATGGTATGAGCTTGGTACCAATAAGGCTTGACTTATTTCACCAAGTTGTTATGCCTAAATCCGTTTGAATTTTACTTATCATAGCTAATATCTATGATCAATTTATTTAGAATTGGATGGAATAACCACCAATCATGGATGGTTTTTATAAAACACAACCAGAAAGGTATGGTCACGTCACATAATTCCAATAAAGGTTGCAATTTACTAAAATCAAGTTTAGGATTAATGTTAGCAACATGATCATAGAAAATATATTTTCAAAAATGTTTGACTTTTTTCTACGTGAGGTTAGTGCGAGCATCAATGTTTTATAAAAAAATATGTTCGGAAACATATGGAAAACATACATTGGTCTCACAGTTAGTTAAGACCAAAATGAAATTTACTCTCCAATGATTGAATTAAAGTAGAAACCTAAGTTCTACGGAACATGATCTACTAAGGTAGATCTATAGGTTGGTTGGTCCTAGTCAATCATACATATAATGACATTGTATTAAAAAATACATGTTGGAACAATTCAAGAGATGAATTGTTTCCTATGTCACATGGCATAATCTCTCCATGTTGACTTTTCTGTGACATGCGAAGAGATAAATGTGGTGAGTTGAAATCCATACGCCAGAATGATGGATCAATCATGTATGCCATGATATATACAAGAACCGATATTTCCAAGGTATATTTTACAGTAGGTAAATATCAGTTATATCTTGGGGAATTACAAGGGATGTAGTCAGAACTATCTAATTGTACTTTTAAATGTACAAAAGGTATGTATCTGGTATGTAGAGAAGAAAAGATACTAGTTTTGGGGGTACATACTAGTCTTACATAGATCAATGAGATCTAATATTGTAGTTAGAATAAAGATGACAAGTGAGTCAAGATCATATAAGCCAGTGTTAGCCATACCTATAAAGACTGAGTAGGTTGCAGCTTCTACGGTAGCTTAGAAGTAGATATGCGATAATCAGTTCCAGTTCTTAGAATCACACCTAGTAATAAAAGTATTATCATAATGTAAATTATGATATTCTTACTAGACAATATGCCAAGTTATGACAATGGAAAAAATGTATATAATTGGGATACCATATCTTGAGTAGTTTTACTCAAGGAGATGAGGTGTCCATAGAATAA
The DNA here is from genome assembly GCA_963277665.1 of Viscum album. Taxonomy (NCBI): domain Eukaryota; kingdom Viridiplantae; phylum Streptophyta; class Magnoliopsida; order Santalales; family Viscaceae; genus Viscum; species Viscum album. The sequence continues at coordinate 1,611,329,069 of OY728140.1, forward strand.
TATCCACGCGGCGGAACCGTGGTGGACCCAGTAGCTAAATTTGTTACTCAGCAGAAACATGATGTTCATCATGTGAGTAGCTAACAAGTTTGGTGAGCAAGTTGGCTCTAGTGCAAGTGGGAGTGTTGAAATAGTGGGTGCCCTAGACCCTAATATTCAGTGCTTTTGATTACCATATCGTGTATACAGTTAGCTATGCATGATTTCATCTTACCATTAATGTGTAAACTGTTCTGCATCCACTATTGAAATGGTAATGTCTAAAGATTAATTATCGTATCGAAAGGTTATAACAGTTCCCAGGCTATAATGAGATCCTTTAGATACTATGAACTTAATATTAAATATATATGTTCTTTTTTCTAGATACATCTTACTGATTGGACACAGTAAATGTTTGACCATTAGGTGCTGGGGGCTCATACGCATTGAGACTTCTTCTCATGAAGTTCGCACTTGGTGATCTATAGTAGTGAGATCATGAGGACTGAACCGTCAATAGGAACACCACATGTTTCGGGTGTCATTGGACATTCCTATCTACGATCATGTGTAATGGTATCCTGACTTGAGTTCATTACCAATTTATGTCATTTGATTGCATACTTTGATTCAAGATGAAAACCATGTCAATGAAGCTACGATGAGGTAGTTTGTGTCAGGTGCATCATTAGTGGCAAGGCATTGGTTGAATGTTCAAGAAAGGATTTGATGCTTCTGAGTTATGGAAGTAATATATCTCAGGCCATGTTGATATGGATGATAGTACCTTTATAAGATCATGGCGATGGCAGTAAAGGGTAAATCCATCCAGTTAAATCAATAAACTATAAATAAAGAAAAGGGTGATGACACATGACTGCATCCTGCTTTATGAGATATTATAGACAAAGAGATTATATTAGACAGTGCGTGTTCGTAGGTTGGCAGTCACTGTTGTGACAATCCTTATTTCTTCAGGGGCCATGATGGGTTTCTAGATCCCACTCTTGGTATGTGAATACTATTTACTATTGTCGAGATAAGGCCCTATAGGGTCACACACAATAGCGTATTCAAGAATATATTCCCTATTCAGTTGAATATGAGTTTGGAACATAGTGGGCCCCACCACAAGGGTCTGGGATTTGTTCAAAGATAAAAAATCACCAATTCAATAAATAAATTCATATTATTTGAGTTTAGAATAATGAGTATTGAATTTATTTATTAAATGTATTTATGAGTTTTAAGTAAATATATGAAAAATATTAATTGATGAATATTAAATTATTCAAGGTTCAATTAATATTTCTGGGGGAGATGAGTCGATTTAATGACTCAATTATTGTCATGTAATATATTTTAATATATTGTAAGTAAATGATAATAATATTTATGGCTCAGTTTAGTAGTCATAAAATGTCATTGATAGTGTGTTAAGTATTCGGGGCTGGCAAGGTGATACTGAGTATTTTAATTGAGCACTATAAATAGAAGAGGATGAGACTTTTCCAAATACTATTCAAGGAGCTTCTCTCTCCTCTCCTCTATCCCATAATCTAGAGATAGAGGCTCTGGATCTAAGAATCTCGGATCGAGCTCTCTCTCTAAGGCATCGCTAGCGAAGCGATGCAGTGATCGTTGGAGTATCGAAGGCATCGTCGCAATTCCACGCTAGCATCAGTATTATGATGAACGACACTCCCGCAGATTCCTTTAAACACGTGTGGATGATCTAGAAGAATTCAGGTTCATATTCTTCGATCAAAAATCACCAACAATGATTAGACTTCATGCGCAGCTTCAAATTTAAACTATGTATTTTTATAGTTTATTTTGTGCTTAAAATATTTCACGTGGGATTCTCTGCTTTGATCGGGCTGCTCTTCACATACGTCAACAAGTTCACGTCGAACGTTAGTGGAAATTTTTAAAAAACTCACCAGTTTAGGGCTTTCTTTACAAACCCAGTTACAACATTTATAAAGTTGGATAATTTCATGGGTATTCCTGGGAGTAACTTACTCCTAGGTTTTTACGACTTTTGAGGTGTTGGATCATGTTGGATTCAACATGTATCAGATAACACTTCACCTAAAAGATGATCTAGATTCATGATTCAATTCATGTGTCACATATTCTCGATTTTTTTAAAACAAATATCACAACATCAATTGGGGTTAGATCAAAATTTATAATGATGTGACATTTGAGGAGTAGCATGTGGAGATTTTAAACTTCCTTAAGAAAGAGTTGTGCATGCATGTAATTCCATTGTTTAATATATTGTGGTGATATGGTGGTGTAGAGGAGAGAAAATTGGAATGTGATATGTAGATATACTATCATTATATCAATTTGTTTGATATTTAGATCTTCTTTTGTCTTTAATTTTTGGAGTTATTGACTATTTTATGGTTTATTATATGGTTTTCTCTTCTTCAATGAATTACTTTTAGCCCTGGTCTTATTTGATAAGTGACACCCTGAGGAGGGTTTTTTAGAAATGGTTGTTGGTCTTATGTATCTTTCTGTCTTGTTCCTCTAAGTGAGCTAGTTTTAGTCCTATGGTGGTGAGATTCTTTAAAGTTATCTCCAGGGGTGGCTGTTTGAACAACACTTTATCTTTTCTTCTCTATAGATTTTGTATTAAATTATAAAGGGTGATAATTCTTTGAGATTTATCTATTTTTATAGTTTTTACCTTCCCATCCTTTCCATTATGTGTCCAAGGGATTGGTGTAATTGAGAAGGATTTTAGTGGCGTTTAAGAGGATTTGAGAGGCGTTTTGGCCTTTCAAAGAGACACCACAACTTGTTCATGGGCATGGTGAAATAAGTGTGGGAGAAAAGTTCTTGGAAAAGATGTTTTGGTATGGAAATGTTCTGTACATTACTCTATAGGTAGAAAAATATGTTTTCAAAACCATTTTCTAGGTCATTTTTCCCTGATGTCTTCTAATCTGAAATGACATCAAGGGAAAAAGGCCAGCGTGGACGTGGATCCATGAGGCAACTTCTGTATGAAAATTCCAACATATAAATGGAATTTCAAGATATTTTGGATGTTTTGGGAAGGAGAAAATGTATTGGATCATAGTAAAATTTACTGACATAATCTATTCTAGGATTTAGTGCTCAAGAAACACCTAGTCTAGGGCTAAGTCATGGTGGAATCTATGGGGGCATTTGATCTTACTTTGAAATTTCCCAAATGGATGGATTATTTCAATAATCTTGAATAGTTTGAAATGATGAAATAAATAAACCTTAATGGGGGTTATTGAATGTGGTTTTATGATAGTTCTTCCTATATTAACTAATCATCAATCCTCCTTTTATTATTCCACAATTTTCTAGAATCATCATATGAACAATGTCTTGGTTGAGAGATCTCTCATATTAGAGTCATATTGATTGAATTTGTTGAGAGGTAGTATTTATTATACCCCCTTGAGACAGTCTTGGTCAAGTACTTGAGTTTATATTCCATGTTTCATGTAAAAGTGAATGATTCTAGTTTGAGGTAACCCCCCTTTTCTCCTTTTCCCATTTTTAGCTTATTATTTTTCGAGAATAACACAACAACATGATGTGCTCTGTTTCGTGTTATTGGGTATATTTAGATTTTGGTTTGTAGATTCTAGGTTTCAAAAAGTCTTATATTGTATTAATAGTGTTTCTTATGTTGGTGATTGATCCACAATCACTATTCTTATGTGAGAAATATTGAAAATCTAATCAAGGTATACTATTTTTTTATTCTCTAATTATTTTACGGAAAATAATATTTTTATTATGATTTATCACTTTGGGTGATGTATTAATTAACCATAATAAATACTAAAATATATTAAATAATGAATCATTATTTTTTGATAGTGACCACATGTATTTCCACCATAATAATGGTTTTCTTCCTTTTTTTTAGATAGTATTATATCTGAGTTTATGATTGGTATAAAATATTTGATTATGCTATGGTTTATCAGGCCAAATATGATGAAAATTTTTAAAGAGTGTAAATTTGGTTATGTTTTCTACATAAACATTTGTAGATGTTTTTTTTAACTAAACTATCTTTATATTTTAATGGAAATCCAAGTGATGCTTTATACAAGTGTAATTGAAAATATCCATTCTTATGTTAATAGAACCAGATAAAGAATGTAAAACTAGAAATTCTTGTTGATGAAATAATAAATTGTCATTTCAATTGGAAACAATCTTACATATCTTTTGGTGAAACTCAAATTTATTCCTGTAGGCATGTTTTAATAATTTTTAGCTCTTAATAGACCATTCCTTATGTTTTAATCAGTTGCAACCTATAATAAATGAATCAGTTAATCCAAGATGGTATTAATTTTTTTATTTTATAGAGATTAGGTTTTAGGGCCAAGCATGATCATTTTCCTGTGATGGATGGAATACTTGGTTTTTAGCATTTAGATGACCCATTGAATATTTTTTGTTTTCTATACTACCTTGTGTTATTTTTTTGGATGTGTGCCTTTCTATTCAATATTTTGTAATCATAAAATGGATACTAGTTGATGATACATGGGTTGAGAATCATATGTTTATGGAATAAGTTGTTGCTAGTGATAGAGGAATATATGAATTGTGATATACATGGTAGTGTTGGGGATGGAACTGAGACTGATGGAGAAGGTTGATGTTTGGCCTTCCCATTTTTGTTGTTCGGATAATCTAGTATTTAATATTGTTGATATATTTAATTCAAGACCTGATGGTATGGTTGTTTGTTTCTACATTCCATTCCCCATTAATTGAGGTATCTAGTTTTTCTTGGTTTATGAATCTTTTTTATGATAGTTTAGGATGAGAGAACATGAAAATATGAAATGATCAAGAATAATAATTTTTTTAACCCTTAGGTCATATATCTTATTGGAATAAAAATAATGATAATCTTGGAAAACCATGAGATCATTTAGATTTTGTTTGGAGGTCATGGGAATCCATTAATGTTCATGTTAAAGAAATATTTAAAGGTTAATTGGAAGAATTAAAATAATTTTAAAATTTTAATGGAAATAAGTAATTGAAATTGTTCAAGAATACTTTTTTTCTTATATGATATCTAGTCCTTTGTAGTGGAAGCCTAGTACTTGAGTAATGATAACTACAGTTGGAATAAGGAGAAATTTGATGCACATAATTTGGTTGTGAGCTATATTATATCCTATATTATATGAAATTTCACATGATAACCCACCCATACTAATATGGTGAATGAAACATAGTGGACTCTAGGTTGGGTTTTCCCAAACATCTAGGTTGGTGAGGAATGGATGACTGACTACCCCCTCTTGGCCCACTCTTCTCACCTGGTAGTATTATGTTCAGCTATGTACAATGGTTACCTATCACATATATGTTTGTAGAGGGCTAACACTTGTGGTTATTTCATATATATTTATATCCAGATATAATATCTTATGTATTATTATAGGTGTATATTGTAGGGGATGTGATGAATTAAGGTATAATACTTGACATATGGACTATGGTGATTCATAGAACCTACTCAGTTACTATGTGAATATGTGGCATGAGTTGATGAGATGATGTGACCAGAAACACGAGTCTGATCTTTTCTCAAGGGTTGAGAAGCACCGCCCTTCACTCTCATACACCTTTAATAATTGTGACCTTTCAACCCACAAGGCTATAGGCCATCCTCTTTCTATAATATGAATATAAGTTACCTATATTGTGACATCCCAAACAAAAATCAATCATATTTTCATAATCAATAAAAAATTCAAACCGAAATTTTTCATAGTTAACACTATACTTTTGGTCATTGTAGAGATGAGATCAACCTCCACAAACAGCCTTGAAAAGTGGCCATATCAATCCTTTTCAGCTTACCTATCCATATTTATAGGGACTCAAATTTATGATAAAGTAGCTTGGGTGTCTTATAGGTGGATTAATTTTAGAGTGAGATAAATTAAGACATTTAATGTTGGGTCAGAGTGGAAAACTAGTGGAAAATTTGTAGTAAGGTACTTTATTTTGATTTTATATTTTATGATCACTTATATGTGATACATAGAGATATAACCAATTTGAGGATGAGAATATATCATACCTGATTAGGTTATGAGTTTTCATTACCTTTTATTTACTGAGATTTATTATGATTTCTTAATATTATACATGAAAAGACTAAGGGAGGATACTACTTGTTATACGCAGTATTCTCTCCCCAATGAATATATAAATAATAATTCTAAACCATAGAAGCTAGTAAGTGACATAGATAGAAATTAATATCTCGTGAATTTGTTTCTTGAGTTTTTTGGGATTAGAGGACACTATTAATGTTTTTTTACTTTTACTTTTGTTTTTAGTTTTTTAGTCTATATGAGATTACATGCATCAATTTGAGATATCTCTTTATTTTTTAATGGGAATAAGTTTTATGGTAGTTTTATCTTATGTCTCTTTCTTTATAATCTATTTTGAGTGTAATGAATCCCATTTGTGTATTTGATATATCCTTGGTACATTTTACCAACCTATGTCATATTAGAGGTGGGATTCCGGAATCATTATCTCCCTTCTCTCATTGCTAGTCCAAGAGTGGTACCTTTGGGGTGAGTGGGTTGTCATACCACTATTAATTTCCAACTCCTATGTTTCTTTTAATCAAAAACACCCTCCATCACCAAGAAATGCTATCTATTTTCCTTGAGTTAGAAAGAGGATTTCAACAAGCACCCAAAGGAAAAAAGAAGGGTGTGAGGAACAAAATTCAAGTAGGTTGTTAACAATAATTTCATAAGGAATCCGTATCAAATATTCCAAAATTTATTAATTTAAAAACAAACATGGCATAAAAATAATTTCATGTTTAAATTTAAAACATGATTTCCAAATTATTTCAATGGATAGAACAAAATAGGTAGAAAATTTATTTTCATAAACATTTCCAAATTCATTAATTTTTTATGAAATTTTCATGAATAAATATTTCATTAATCAATCAGGTGTGGACAAAAAAATTTCATAAGTATTGGCATGTAATAATCATTTTATATTATTTCACCATGGTTATGACCCATACGATTAGTTAAATTGAGTCATTAGATTCATTATAACCTCTATTAAATATGTATCCTAGTGTGAAAACATCTCCCTAGATCCATAATACTTGGGAGAATAAAAAAAACCTATAAATAATTAACTCCGTACCCTCAAGTTGTTTAGTATCATTTCTATCATCAATCCACTTCTTAGTAATCAGTTTTACCTATTATGTGTATCCTCTTCCTAACTAACAAAGAGATGCTATGCTTCAAGGTAATCAAATTTATTAGGGGATATCATTCATTTCAATAAATCTCAAATTAGTTAATAAATCATTATAAATTGACAGCAAATTCATGTTTCAAAACAATCAATTTCATTTAAAAAACCAATCATAAAATGGTTTTCATAAAAAATCATGCATTTCAAATCTTGTGTTTTCATTTAAAATAATAAAACATTTTATTCCTTTTATTGTAAAAATTAATAAAAAAATCATGAATCGAATCATATATTTCAATTGAATATTATTTTCCAGAAATCAAAGCTTTAGTTCAAAATCAATTTGAAAAGAGTTTTCATCACACACACACCATGAAATCTAAAAGTTATTTTGGAAAAGAATCAAATAATTATTTGGAAATAAATTGGAAATTCATTTCAAGCTATTCAATGAAAAAAATATCAATTAAATGGAATTTCCTTATGAAACCACCAACCTCAATTCAAAATCTCATCAACACCTAACAGTGGATTCATAATTAAACAAAGGGATACAATGATCAATAGAGAATCATATAACTATAATTCCAAAATGGGAACCCCAAATCCATGAACTCTAGAATAATAGAGTAGAGATAAGATCCATACCTTAATAGTTCATAAAGAAAGTTAAATGATCAATGAATATCTTGGAAAAAAATCCCAATACCACGATGGATATAAAATAAATATAAATAGGTCAAGTCCAAAAAAAGATATTGCATCAGAATCCTTGATCTATGATTCTATTAAATGATAGATCTAGAATATTAATGCATAATGACAAGAAATGTGAAATTACCCATGAGAATTTAGATGCAACCATCCCAGATACATTGAAATTATTCATCAGGTAGAAAGGAATCCTTAAAATCTCTAAGAGGAGTCCCCTTGGTCATGATCATAATCTAACATGAGTAGAATTAGGAAAAATGGGTATGTATCATGTATTAAATAAAAAATTTTGATTAATTAATACACGTAATATAGTTTGGCTACACGATTTAGAAAACCATGCACTGACCCTGAGCCCCCTCCTAGAATACTGGATGAGAGTCATGGTTTGGCCACACTATTTGAAAAACCTTATACCAACTATGAATAAACCACTACATGAAAATTCATGGTTTTAGGGTTATTATATATGGTTAATATTAAAATATGGACCTAACCATGTGCTCTCTTCTGTGAGTCGAACATAAGGTGTATGTGTTCTCATGTCGACTTTCAAAAATTGCTCAAATCATGCTCCAACTGCACACTGAAATGGAAAATTCTAAAAATTAATAAAATACTCCCAAAAACCTATGATAAGGAACAAAATATTTGATAAATATAAGTGAAATTATGTACCTGAAATTTGGAATCGAGATGTGAAACCCTATATGTCCTCCCAACTCAAAACATGAGATGATATTGAAAGATACTTTCTAAGATGAGAAATGTGGAACATGTAATGGATTAAATTATTATATGGTGTAAAGTCAAAATAGTTCTCTACCTTCCCAATATAATCAACCACTTAAAATGGCCCCACATATAATGGTGTCAACTTTCTATGTTTTCCAATCCATTGGTGATCCTACCAATGTAAAACTCTTAAAACCCATAGTCATGAATAGAGAAATCTAATAGGATTTGATGAAGACCTATATAAGATTTATACCATCTATGGATCTTTACTATTATATAATGAATCATCTAGATCATAAATGTTGACTCATGGACTAAGGTTGGCCCCACAATGGAATATTTACCAGCCATTGACCAATAATGTGGAGATTTACAAGGCTGACCACAAAAGGACTCAAATGGTTATATTTTAATGGATAGATGATAAACATTTTAATAGGAACAATTATCCAGAACCACGTATAAATCCCATGATCCTCCAAATTCAAAGACACAATAATGAATAATTCATTATAGGATTTGAATATCGCATTCTGGATGACTACCTTTTTGAGGATGGCACATCATTCTCAACTTTACCAAGGATCACATTGCCTCCTAGAGGCGTCTTAAAAATAAGAAGTGAACTGGGCATCCATATAAAAAATGATGGCCAAAAAGACACCCTAAAATATGTCAATATCCTACCAAAATATATTTCATATATATTCAACATTGGTGCTATAAAAAATGGAATAAAGTGGGATGATTTAGTTAATTGCTCAATCACCACCCAAATTGAATTATTTTATTGAGGAGTATGTGGTGACTCAACCACAAAGTCCATCAATATCTCATCCCACATCAAAGTCAACAAATGAAGTTGATAAATCACACTAGAGGTCTTATGATGCTTGGCTATGTCCAATTGACTAGTATAACAATGATAAACAAAATCAATGATTTCATCTTTCATACCTATCCACAAAAATCAATGCCACACACTATAAAACATCTTTTTCATTCCATGGTGTATTTCCCACCAAGAATGAGGATAACCCCCCATCATAGTATTCTTTGTATATTATAGAACAACATATCATTTCTTAATGTGATGTATACCCTCTGAAGATAGTGATATTTTATTGATATTCTCCCCACTATATAATGAATCCCTAGTGTGTCAAAAATCATAAAAAATATGGCACTACTATAGAATCATCTCTATATGATAGGATCTCAACTAAACACTCCCAAAAAAAACTTAAGTCTCATCCACTCAGACTCCCAAATGCATACAGGAAAATAGATCCATCAGATTCCATTCCTCTAAAATTTACTTAATGGACCTTTTGATGTTTTCTGCTCATCACATCCATAAAAAAAGTTCCCTTACAAAGGGTGTAGGCATTGTCACAATCAAAATATTTTAGGTACTCTACCCATAACCTTTGATTAAGATTTAAATATTTTTTGAGAAGTTATAACTTAATCTATTTTGATTAGATTAAATGGTACAACTTTCTACAAAAATATAATGTATCTAACTCTTGAGTGTTTACATTACAACTATGAGTTTTAGATCATATGTGGGATACTTTTTATCTTGAGGGTAAATCTGATGAGACTCATAATATAATTGTGATCTCCGTGAAAGAGAATATAAACCAACCCTGAATCTAACAGATCAAAAAACACCACATATCCTTAGACATACCCTAGAGTATTCAATAATATATATGTAGTCAAAGGGCACTTCACCTCATCAAAGTAAGCCTGAAAGTTTTTACCTCTAATGAAATTTACTCCCTTATATGTTAGAGAGCTCAATGTAAAATCATACTTTGAGAAATATTTAATGAACTAGAGTTATTAACTTGCCAAATCTATAAAGTTATAAATCTCAAAGTCATTTCATTTTCCTTCCCAAGTCTTAAATAGTTTTCTATTTTTCAGGATCAATAGTGATACTATCTTCCAAGAACACATACCCCAATATATCTACACCCCTAATCTATAAATTACACTTATACTGCTTGGAATAATGTCAATGGTCTCCTAGAATGTTTAGAACTACCATGAAATGAATCACACAGTCCTCCTCAGTTTTAGGGTAAACTAAGACATAATCCATGAAAACCATAATGAAATGATCAAGGTACTGGTGGGCAGTCCAATTCATAAAATACATGAACATATAAGGGGAATTAGTTAGACCAAATGTTTTAATAGGGTAGTTATATAATCTATACCTTATCCAAAAGTGTTTTTAGGGATATCGGACTCTGTGGTCCTAAGATGATGATAAATAGGATAAATATTGATGTCATAAAACCAATTCACCACATTCATATGATCTAATAGATCTTAAATTTAGGGTAACATATATTTGTTAATAACTAAAAAATTATTGAACTTTCTATAGTCAATGAATAAGAAAATCATTCAATTGACCTTATTAGAAACAAGCATGATGATGCCCAAGGTGACACATTGGTCCATATGAAGCCTTTGGTCATTAATTGATACGACTAATATTTTAAATCCTCCAGTTCAATTGGTTCCATATGGTTGGAAGGAATAGATATAGACAGAGTACCTGAAACTATATCTATAGAGGACTCCACCTCCCTCATTGACGATAAACTAGAGAATTATGATGAACAAACATTAGGAAACTCAAAATCTACTGGATGAAGATCACCAAACAATGATTTATGTCCTAGTTCAATATAAAACATGGATATCATCCTAACCAACTCTAAAAAGGAGGCTCAGATTGACTTAACCTCATGTAACATTCTAATTGAAAGTCACAAAATTCTCTATCAGGGAAGTAATGGTGATATTATGAAGATAATGATTAATTTTACATTTATGATCAGTAGACCTATCTATTATAAGAAGGTAATTAACTAGTTTCTTATCCAGAACTAGAAATTCCTACAGAAGTTCATTTTTGGATAGAGATAATGTATAAAAAGGGCATCAGAGACCCTTCTCCCTCTTAATCCCATGGTGTGGGGATGAGCTTCATCGGAAGACTGAAAAAGTCAACAATATGGGTATATATGAAAGAATGATATTGACTAGTATCAACTAAAGTATTCAATAATGATAAAAAAATAATAATGGAACCTCTCACTATCATAAGACCCATATTTATTTCCACTGGAGACTCATCCACTACGTGGAGACAATTTAATTCTGATGCAGGTGGCTAGAACCACATTGATCTTGAAGAATCTTAATGAACCATATAAACTCTTAGTACTGACAAGCCTGTACCAGTTCATAGAGAAGTAAAAACATGGAAAAACTTCTAAATTTAGATCAAGAATCAACAAGGGATACAAGAATTTAGTGCCTCTATGAAAACACACTTTGAGTTCCTAATATTCCCACATTAGAATCAATTCAATTCCCTTTTACTAGATACTATTGATGATTTTTATAAAGTCTAATTCCAAGGAAAACTGATATTATTCCCTATATGATATTAATTCCTCTTCCTCTTTACTTTGATGAAACCAATGAAACTATAACTAGGAGTAGGAGGAACACCCATCAACCATGATTTACTATCCAAAGTCAATCTCAACCATTAAATCCCTATAAAAAACATCAAAATAAGTGGTGAGATTAAACATAAACAATTGATGCTAAATATTAGATCAAAGAACCATATAAGACCTCTATTTTTAGCTTCTAATTTGACACTACCGCTATTGAGATATGAGAAAATTCATCAAAATGATTCCCTTTCTAAGTAACCGCCTTATCACATTGATGAATGAAAATAATCTCTATGTAATTTACAAAAATACTCAATTCTGGGTAGTATTACTCAATAAAAGGAAACCTGAATTACTTCTACTCCAATCCTTCATTCTTTATCATCAAAACTAAATCTTCCAACCATCTCCTTCTAGGCCCTTTAAATTTGAGGATGTCACATTCTACTATAATGAAATTGGGTGTCTATATGAACACAAAGAGCTACTCAATATTTTTTAACCAATCATCTAACTTATATGAAATTTTTGTACACATGAAATATAGAGGTTTATAATGAATAAAATCTTGGGAAAATCTCTACTATCTTCCTTATTAGGTACAACCTCTATAACCTGAGTGGGTGATGGTGCATCTTCTTGGAATAGAGCTTGGGCCATATGCAATAAAACCTCTATAAGGTTCTAGTCTATTGTTGGGTTTTCTCAATATGGTTCATCATTAACTACCACCTAAAGCCTATTTAATCATCTTATTAGGGGTATGGTAGTATACAAAATTAATAGAGAATAAATAAAAACTAGTCAAGTGACATAATAATTTCAACTCTTTTCCATCAATACTAAATTTGGGAACATAATTATCTTCTCAACGGTTGTAAAAAAAGTTTATATTTAGATAAAAAAACTCCTAATGGACATTTTTTCACAATATCCCATGGTATATTAATAATTTTGACGCTTATCCTTTATAAATTGACTAAATTATCCCATTTCATGTATAATGTAATGAATTGTACTAAACCAAAACAAAAAATATTTTTCTTCTTGTAGTTGATTTAATATATAATTTATAATTTTAAATCCTCACCATTTTGTATAGGCTAAATACATATGGATAATAATTATTTATCGAAAAGAGGGGCAAAAATTTACATATAATTTTTTAGGTTATATAAGTATAATAATTTCCACAAACAATACTTTTATAAAGGTAATATCTTTAAATTTATCCCATCCCATTAATTTTTATTCTCTAAATCTTGTCTTTTTTTTCTAAAATTCAAAACACCGAAATTCATAGCCAATAATGACTTTAATTCATGAATATGTTCCTTTTTTGTTTACAACTAATACACAAAAACAATTGAATCATTTGAAGAGGTGTATATTTTATGGTTATTGAGACTAAAAATAAGGAAATAAAATCATATGTAAAAATTACATTGCACCAAATTGAACCCATAATGTTATTTTAGAAATCAAAAATCTATCTTTCGTTTTTTAAATAATTGTAATAAAACTATCTTATTTATTATTAAAATAACCATGTGACTAGTTGGATCCCAATGTAAATTCCTTAAAACAATACCAAAATATAATTTGAAAATAATCCTTGACTTGGGTTAAAATTTTGGGGTGTGATTTATAAATATACATTATTATCATCTATCCTACAACCTGTCATAAAAAAGTGAAAAAATTTTAAATACAAGTTTTTTAACATTTCCTTCTACATATAAAATGTTTTTTATTATGATTATACTTTATTTTTCATATCAATATTTAATTTCATTTAATATATCAGTTTTGATCTTTTTTATCAAAACTTAATCCAACCTAATCCTTATTCAACATTTCTCTATGAGCAGTGTTCCAAAATTAGATACCATCATTGTGGTTTAAATTATATCATCGATGCCTATATATTTGAAGAATAAATTCACATAATATAATAACAAAAAGATAGATTTTTAAATATAATACACAAATTTTACTTGAGAAGAACTAAATATTATAGGTTTAAAATAAAATACAATGTTAAAAATACAAAATTATGAGGTTTATGGGTCATAAACTCTTTTAACATTAAAATAATAATTAAAATGAGAAAACCTCTCAGTTACCACTTTTAAATAATATTAACTGTTACCTCATAAAAACATATATAAGAGATGTTAACCCATAGGTTGGATCAATAAATTCCATAATTCTATCTGATTGACCTCTTATAAACATTATGATAATAACATGACCACATTTATTGAGCCACAAATAAAAAAATTGACATCACTATGAATATTTTCATTTATTTCCTCCAAGGAACAATTTATGGTTTTATTTTTTAAACCTTTTTCCAAGACATGGTCTCTTTATTTATGAAGAATATCTAAGGAAATATAATTTTTTTGAATGTTAATAAGAAATATGATATCTAATGACTAGAACACACCATCATACACTATGATTATAACTAATACACTAAAATTAACTATCATATGTCAATATATATTAATTTTAACATTTCATATAGTCGTCTTAAATGAAGAAAATACCATAGAGACAAAATTAAAATATTATTCTTTAGAATCAATAACCAAGACCCATATGAACATAAATTATAGACCATTATAATATCACCACTATCACCATATTTTAAAAACATAAAACTAAATTTCACTTTATAATTTATTCTTCAAAACATATTTTTAATTCCCTATAACTTTGAGTAATCCACTTTGAAGTGTCCACATTTTTTTCATTATAAATTCCATTACTTTTATATATCTCATCTTAGTCCTTTCACTTACCAATTATTTCAACCATCAATTAATGACTTGATGAACTCCCATATTAAATAATTTTTTTTTCTTTAAAAACGAATACATCATTAAATCCATTATATCAATAATTTGGACTGTATTTTGGGTATCCATTATGGTATCAAAGATGTTTTTAAAAGATCAAAATTATAGATAGAACTAAATATCTTCTAATATTCATCTTGTATCTTTAATTCAAGTCAATATAGATCTAATATAATTTTACTGAAAACTCTATTTTTTCTATGACTGCACCTTTGAGTATCTTCAATATTTAAATCCATTATTTTAATAAGAATATGTTTATGAGATATTTTTCCTAGAGTATTTCATATTGTTTTTCTTAAACCCCACAAAGTGTTTTAAAAAACGACCTCCCTTATAAGATTATATAAAACACTAAATAATATCATATTTTATGTTTTCATAGTTAACATATTTTGATAAACCAAACACATTTCATTTGGAAAAATTATTGGACTTTCCACCACCAAAACATGGCATTTTTTTATGATCGATTCTATCTTTTATTTTAATTGTCAGAATTCAAACAATTAATTGATTTTACTAACATAAATCTTATATATCTTGAATATTTATAATATATATAGATAAATATTGAAAATGTATATTTGATATTTGAATATTGAATACAAGTATAATAAAACCTATATACCGGATTAAAAAATCAATGTCTGTGTCCCGACACAATAGAATATAATATGATTATAAAAGAGTAGAAACACATACACATAAAATACAAATTTGTTTATATGATTTGGTAGAAATTAACTATATCCATGGATATTGGAGACTAAATACACTATCTTGAGTTATATGAATACCAATCCTCTCACAATCTGTGAATATTTTTATAAAATGTATTAAACAATCATGATAATATCTTAATGCTAGTAGAAAAAACAATAATATGTTTTGTTTTTTAAAATAATTTATTTAATAACTGATGTAAAACCTACCATATATATATTTTCAACACCAATTTTAAAAATACATGGGAATAAAAATATTTTTTGAAATATTTTTAATGTTGGGTTTTTCAAAAAATGACTTCAGAGTGATTCAAGAATACTTTTAATGATAGTTATTTAAAAAATGACATTAAAATTATTTTACAAAATATATCTTTAACATAAATTTTTTAAATAAAATGTTTAAAAGGGGGATTTTTAATATCGAGTTTTGAAATAACTGATGTTAAAAACATTTTGGGAAAATTTGTTTTACATCATTTTGTAAATAAATAACATTAAAAATTAAAAAATTCTAATTGGTCAAATCACATTCATGAAATTTAACTTTATGGACTACACATAAATCCCACCAAATATGTCAATATTATTGATTTAAAATAAAACTCATGTGATTCTTATTTATGTGTACCAATATATAACATCTTAAGGATTTCTATCAAATGTTCTTACGAAACTTTTATTTCTCCCTCAATTTTCAAGTTTGTCATTACCATGTGATTTTCACCTAATTTTTTATATCTACCATGATCCATCATTAATATATTCCTAATCATTATACAATGTTCATTTAGTATATGGTGAAGGTATATTCTTTGAAAAAATAGTGGAAACATTGAAGGCATCTATTTAATCATTATGATTTATCAAAGATCCTTTCCTGGAGGTAAAATCCTACGAATAATTTCTTTTATTCTATTTTTTTTATAATGTATTTATTTAAATTTATTGGTTATTATCATTATATCATTTAAATATGATTTTTTTATAATTGTAAACTAATTGTTTTATCATATTAAACAACAATCATTATTATTGATTATTTGAAACAATACTATAGGTTTCCCTAAAAAGAATAAAGAATAATTATTTTTTACATTAGTTTTTTAAAAACAAATTTAATATCAAGTTTTTTACATATGTTATTTAACAACCAAAAAAAAAATGGGTTCTCAACATTTATTATTTAAATAAATTATGTAAAATACTATTTTTATATGGGTTTTTAAAAAAATCATGCTAAAAGTTTTGAAAAGTATATTTTACAGATAAATAACACTATAAATATTTTTAACTTCGATTTTAGTTACCAATGTAATAAATATAACTACTAAATATCTTGGAATATTTTCTGCTAAAAAATAGAAGTTAGAAATATAAAAAATCAATTTAAGAAACCAAAATTTTTATTAGTGTAAGAATTAAATTACACATATAAGTATTTACATGATTCCTAAAATAGAGGATTATCTCAAAATATTATATAATAGTTTTAAAATATAATTTAAAAAATTTATTGAATATGTATTTTTGAGGGGCCTAAATATTGAAGAAATTAGACACCCATGATGATATATTGTACATAACCTCATAGGTTTATTTAGATTGGTTTCAATTAAGTTTTAATAATTTCAATCATGAGGATAAAAATATTAGAACTAATAATGATTGAGACCAGCACATTTCTTCTATCTTGTGAACATATTCATGTTAATGTCATACTATTACTCTTAATTTTTTAACTACAATACACTTAATGTATTAAAATACATAAGTCATGCATTCATTGGTAGGTTTATTTTCTTTTTTCATAAGTAATGAACCATTATATCCGATATGAAACTCTAATACTCACTATTCATCCATAATACACCATCAAAGATATCATATATGCATTGAAAGTAATATAATTCGAACAAATTTCCTTAATACCAATTTAAACCAATTTTTTTACTATTTCAGAAGTTGTTCACTTGAATTTTTTTTTGTGATGGAATTTACTTGATATAAATTATTTAATTAGATATAATACTATCAAGCATACCATGGAGTGATATGTGTAGAAATACATAATACATATAAGATCAAAATTTAAATTTTATGAGGAATGGGTTTGAGATAAATGAGGAAAAATAGAATGGACCACCTTTAAATGAATTTTAAGAATATTTTAATTTTTTTTGTTCATATTGAAAGTGAAGTAGAGTAAATCAATTTAATGAAAAAACATGATAAAACATGGGAACAAAAAAGAATCATAATTGAAAATTATTTATGATTCTTTCCTTAACATTACTATTTGTTTATTTACTTAGGGAATACAGATATCAGAATCGAAAGAATATGAAATCAAATCACACTACATAGGATCTTATTTTATAATTCAGAACACTCTTAATGTTTTAAGAGTACTCATGGAATCCTTACTAGTAATAATTTTGAGTAAAATTACCATGAATTAATCGATTGGTACCATTTAAATTTCTGAAAATTATATGTTATGTACTTAGTTATTCATCATTGATTACTTTTTCAATATTTTAAATTCACATAGTTAATCACTTTAGAATTTATTTCCATCTCTCAGGGAAGAATGCGTTGTGTTGGATAGATTGAGCCTATGATTCTGAAAAATCCTCATAAAGGGAATCAAAACCCACATAGTATAATGATGCTTAGTTTGGTACATTTTACATTTAAATGTAATGTTATAAGGAATATTGTTGTTCAATTTAGGGTCAATCATCTATGATTGATAGTGCGCCTATTTAGGTTATGTGTCCAAGACAGATGTGTCATGTAGTTTATGGTTATTTGAGGAAGACCATTTACATATATTTTAACGTAATGTAGAATGGAATATTAGGTAAAATTTACCAATAAATGGTTTGATGTGAGAATTAAACATGAGAAATTAATTATAGTT
Organism: Viscum album; assembly: GCA_963277665.1. NCBI lineage: Eukaryota > Viridiplantae > Streptophyta > Magnoliopsida > Santalales > Viscaceae > Viscum > Viscum album. Next base: position 1,611,347,805 of record OY728140.1, read on the forward strand.
TAACCAGAAAAATGACGTAGGTCAAGGAACTGATGACTTGCACTGAAATTGTAGTCCATTTACACCTTCATCTCATTAATTAGAAACATGGAGGCTGAACAGATTCCTTGAGGTCATGAGACCGATTTTGAAATGTTTAATATTAGGAAGAAATATTTGAAAACAAAATCTATCTAACACATAATGATATCACATTAAAATTTTGGCATTATTTCTAGGGGATACTAAGGGGTTGGGTGTGTATTTTTTATGTTGATCATACATTATGTAAATAATTAATTTCATTTAAATTTTATAAATTAAATTAAATACATAACATATATCATTTTAATATGGATCCACCACCAGCTAGATAATGATGGACACATAATCCAAATTTGGAATCACCACTCTCACCATAACCTCTTTCTCTCACTCTACCTCATTCTCACTTTATCTATATTTCCTCCTTTTCTCAATTTATATTTTATTTTTTTAATTCATTAATAAATGTGTTAACAAATGAAAATATCAAAAAATATTGAATAGTAAATATTCCAAGAATTTTTGTTAATTGACACTTTTAAAAATTATAAGGATCGATTGACCATTGATGATTCTTCTCAACATGGAAAATATAAATCAGTAACTAAGTATTACTTTCATGAGTAGATAGGTGAGTTTATATACCTCCATTTTTTTATTCTCCACAATCTGAAGGATGTAAATTATTTCCCTTCCTTATTTCCAAATCACCCCCATTTAAGCAAGAATTTAAATTGCTTTACCTTACAAGGGAATGTGAAAAATAATTAAGATGGTTACTTGTATTCATTATCTATATCATCCCAAATAAATATTCACCATTTTCATCAATTATAGAGGCTATGTCAGTGGGGCATGCACCCATACATTATAAAATCAACATAAATTTAAGTATATAGTTCATTAAATAATTAAATAATTACATGAAATGTACTAGGTTTGCATGAAATCATGTAATAATATAAATATATTAATATATATAATAAAAAAATTTAAAAAAATAAAGTTGCTGTATCACTTATATTTATATAATTTTATTTAATAAGAAAAATTAATAAAATAAGGTTGAAAAATATAAATAATAAATAACAAAAAAATGACTAAAAGGTCAAACATTTTATTTTTTTGTGTGTTTTTTGTTATTGTAAATAATAATAATAATAAATAAATAGATTTTATTCCATACCTTCATCACATGCTTGACCATTATCAGAGTTGGGATTAAACAATGATTATTGTTTTTAGAAAATTTTTCTATTTTTTATAATATAAATTATTTTATGTATACTAAATGATTGATATTTTGTTACCCCGAGTGTGATTTTTATGGAAGAATTATTTTATTTAATACATTTATCCCTCATTGCAGTCACCAATGTTGTGTGAATATTTACTACTTAAGTTAAGGTATATATAAGTTGGGTTATTGTTAGTTGGCTTTTGAGAATGGTTTTCCCATATGTTTGTTTCTTAACAAATCCGTTACATTACTGCAACATATTGATCTATGATTGATATATAAGGTCACTGCTAAATAATATATATATATAAATAAAAAAATATCAAAAAAAAAAAATTACATATAGGATGAATCTAGAAATGTTTTAATTTTTGGAAAACTAATGTGAGTTAGTTTTGATATAATTACAATAGGTATTTTGCATGAGACAATACTCATTGTAAGGGGTGGTGAACAATACTCTTATAATCTCCATAGAAATAGAATAATGGATAACCATAGGATTGGTATTAAGGAAGAAGTTTCTTCTATCATAATTATTCTCCTAAAATCATTTTTTTGATGAACCTGAAATGAATACCCTCTAAAACCGGTAGCCTTCCCAAATTGTCACATATGAGAAGGGCATTCACGATCCCCACTAGTTGATGACTAGAACCCAAGCATCAAAAACAACTAGAGGGAACAAATTCTCCCTACATGAAGCATAAAACATGATATATATATATATATACATGATGGGATGAAATAATGGAAGATTAAATAGTAAATATATGTCATATCAAAAGGGAAATAACAGAAGTGAAACAACTCAAAAGTTTCTAAACAGTCTCCAATATACATGTTAAATAGAAAAGGACAACTAAAATTGAAATAGATACTCAATGTGATAAGCAAAAATAATCCTTCTATCTCACCAATAGTTACATGACTCAATTGATAGAAACCTCACTACCTCACTTTCCCTCATTTCATTTCCATACATTAAAATACATAACAGTGTCTATACAACATTTAAGGGGTTCACTGAGTGCGAACTGAAGTGGCTCTATAGGATCCCTTCTAGGCATTTCATATCAAGTTTCAATGCAATAACATGATAATGATCAACTCTAAATAAAATGTGGCATGATAAACAATTAAATATTTTTTATATCAAATTTATAGTAAAACATTATCATTTCCCCCCTTTTCCACATTTTTATGAAATATATGTTAATAATATTCAAATAATATCACTTATATCAAAGCACTAAATCAAAGAAATGAATGTATCACATATCCTATCAAATCCATGTAAGTATGATCTAAAATAGTAAAAGAAATAAGACCATGTAAAATCACACCATGGATCACTAGAGACCGAGATAACTAGGGCACATTTACATAACCATAGACAATCACATGCATCAAATTTACGTATATATGCATAAAATTTTAAGAGTAGAGGAAAAAACCAAAAATTGAACCCTCCCACAAGTCTATAAAGTCCCTAGAACAATGAGACTATGGATTATAAGAACACCCCATGAGTTAACCCCCTCAAAAAATCGATGAGTACTATTATAACTCCTTTAACCTAACTACCATAGGCTTCCCATTGTCTCTATTTTCCAAAAAATTTCATCTAAACCATGTTTTGAAAGAATTTCACAAATCCATTTAATATCGATTTTAAAATACTTTTTGTTTTACAAAAATTAGGGGAAACTAACTTTTTTAGAAAACCCATTTTCGTACAAAAAAATCAATCAATCAATCAAGACATTTCATTTATAAAACGATTTATCAAAAAGAGAGAAATACAGATTGTAAAACATAATCTAGATATAGAACCACCTACCTAAAATCTGGGCCAGACACACTCACAAAAAGATCCACCAACCAGAATGGGAACACTATTTCAATAATGGAGGCCATGAGATTGATTCACATTCTTTAGAATCAAACCCCACAAAAAAGAAGATGGTGGAAAGTGTATATCATGAGAAACATAAAAAAACAACAACTCTCTACACCAAAACCAACAAAAGATCATCTCTCGAAATAATATCATATAATGAATATATATGGAACCAAACTAAAAGATTAATAGATATGATAACATTGTGTAATAACACTACTATGATATGAGGAAATAATGAAACAAGAAGACAACCTACACAAAAAGATACTGTGAAATTGACATGATGACTAGTCATCAAATGAAGAGATCCACAAGAAGAGGAGGTCCCCAAAATCACATGGGTGACACCATGGTTGATAGTGAAGAGGATATAGATGAATAAGATATAAAATCATCGATGAAACTATTTAAAACTCACTTTCCCCAATCAATTCATAACGTATAAACACTTCACATCATGTAATTCCTAATTAACAAGTCACTCATAAAAATAATTTTACTCGGATTAAAATACCGATAATAACTATTTCAAAATGTGTAAAACATTCATGTTGTGCGATATTTTCATTCTCTAAACCAAACCCAAGACATATTACCGATGACAAATACGTGATGTGTAAATAGTTCATGACCTGTACTTATCTTGAAGGTAGTAAAAACACTAGATTTTCCTAAAAACCCCAACCCAAATGTGGTATTATCCAAACTCATGGAGTTCCCTAAATATACCTCAAAAAATTTATACATGGACTCTATTATCTCTAATAAAAATACATCCCCAAACATTAGGTCAATTTCCTTAGTAAATTCTCACTATCCCCAAGATTCCCAATACACACACAAATAAAGAGGGAAATAAAAATAGATGTACTGGAATGAAGGTAAAAATATTTTAACATACTTAACACCATAATATTTTTCATTTATGAGATTTCATGTAGAAGAAAAATGTTGGAAAATAGGTGATCCCACTTCTCCCTCATCAATGACATGAAATCCCAAGTATCATGAGAATATAATCAATGTCCATATAAAACACTAACCAAAAGAATATACTTCCCCCATAATACCTTTACCTGAGAGTTGACGATATCTATTGGATTACCAACAACCAAACAATATGGATCCAACTCAATCTCTTACCAAATCAAAATTTGATAAGGATCATGACGATACTTTCAGTTCTAAGATACATGGATAATTCATGAATAACCATCAATTGAACTAGAAATGACTACATATAGTCAACAATCTCTAGTATCTTAGTGAACTCAAAAGGTCCCACATATCTTGGAGATAACATTTTTTATTTCTCAAGTTGACGGTGACCCAACCAAGGAAAAGATTTTAAGAAAACCTGGTCACTAAAGGAAAAATCCAAAGCATGATGTTAATGATCCTTGTAAAATTTTTATTGACACTAAGATATAACTAGAATATGACATATATCATGAGTCCTAATCAATTTCTTATGAATGATGCTTGTTTACAGAAGAGAGGATTATCCAACCTCAACTGAAAAAATTTGTGATCTTCATCGGTGACTATACAAATCCATGAAAGGAGCCATTTTGATTGATGACTAAAAAATATTTTCATAATAAATCTAAAATATTATCAGATTGATATCCCATGATCTAATGAAATCCAAGACAAAGTGATAAAGCATATTCTATTTTATCTAAATGGCATGCTCTATCTGGTCTTCTATCTATAGATGATAAGATTTACATAATCTAACTTAAGTACCCAATATAGCTTGAAAAATATTCCCTAAATATAAGGTAAAACAAGGTTCCATATTTATAATATTGGAATATAGAACTCCATGTGACCACACAACCTCCTATACAAACATCTTACCTAGGTTATCAACATTTGTGGTTTCCCTAATTGAAATGAAGTGAGATGGATTTTTAACTAATCAATCACCACCCCGAGAACATTACTACCTTGGGGAGCCCGTGGTAATTCCATGAAAAAGTCCATGGACACATATAACCATTTCAAACTACAACCAAAAGAGGCTAGAGTAATATTGAAGGTTTTAGATGATTTTTCTTTATCTATTAACAGCTCTAACCTCATGACATATAATCTGCAATGTCACACTTCATACCAAGCCACAGGAATCACCATATAATGTCAAAATACATTTTTTAGTGCCTGAATTAATTCAATATAAATAAATATGAAATTAAGAAAAAATACCCTACTAGATATTGGGGTGAAAAAAAGATCCCCCAAATGGAGAATACCATCTAAAGGTAGATACTAACTAGAAATTGTCTCCCCACTATATAGGGTTTCTCGAATTCCCCTGAACATTTATATGGAAGCTGAATTTATAGAATAGACTCATGGAGAGATGTTGATAAATGAACAATAGTCTAAATCATATAGAAACATCATACTAATCATTTAGGTTAAATTGAGTGAAGATCCCCATATAGTTCCATTTTTCCCTCAATTCTAGAATAGCCTGAGATAATACTTTCCTACTAAGAGAATGTACAAAACAATTCCCCATAAATATGGTGTAGTAAATGTCAAATTAAATTTATGGTGGTGTTCTGCCCACTATATTTATCTTGGATTATTTTTTCTAATAGAAATGCTAAATCTCACACTCTTATGTTATGAATAGATTATGAATCTCTCCCTAAAAAGGTAGTGCCTCCTAAACTTAAGTTAATTCATACCCATGAAAAGAAATAAATCATGATTTGGGTAATTATTCTCATGAATTAAAATCTAGAAAAATCAGTAATTCATGACATTATCATCTTTTATAAGAACAAAACACAAAACGGGACCAGAAGAATCACAAGAAACCACATACCCCTTACCTGGATCAGGTATGATCATAATAGGAGCCGAAGATAGAAGTCATTTCATCTCATCAAAAAAAGACTGATAATTTTCATTTTATATGAATTTCATCCCATTATTAGTATTCTTTGGAAAAGGTGATTCTAAATTCAAGAAATCCTTGATGAACTATATGTAATATTCAGCAAGACCATAGAAGCTTTGAATCTAAAAGATTTTATGCATCTCTTCTTAATATGAAACATCATTCACCTTATCAAGATCAACTGATATTCCATGCTAATAAATATCATTACCAAATAATTTCACTTCTTGGATCCATAAATTTCATTTTGAAAGGGTTCCATAAAAATAGTGTCTCTTCAATATTTCCAAAACCACATTTAAATTGTACTCGTGCTCATTATTGGATCTCAAATAAACCAAAATATCAACTATTTACAATATATTTTTTAAGATATTAATTGAATATATGATTCATAAAATCCATAAAAACTATAATGTTAGTAAGACCAAAGGACATAAAAATATATTCCTAATGGAAATACCTTCTCATTAAATCCATCTTTGACATATCAGACTCCTAAAATTTGAGCTGATGATAACCTGATCAAAGATCAATCTTTAAAAATTACTTTCCACCCTTTAACTGGTCAAATAATTCATCCAATTCAAGAAAAAGGATACTTATTATTAACCATTACACTAACTAACTTCAAAAATAGACATATAATTGGAGTGAACCATCTGTCTTCTTGGAAAAGAGCACAAGGGATGCCCAAAGAGAAGCACTGGGGAGAAAAAACATTTTTTCATCAAGTAATCAAACCGAATCTTGAGATATTAGATCTTTTTGTGTTATATGATAAGAGGTTATTGAAATTGGATGCTTACCTAGCACCAGGTCAATTAAAAACTCTACCACCCTCTCTGGAGGAAGACCGGGGAAATCATCTGGACTTTTTTAGTAATGTCTCAAACAATAGAAAGAATATCAACAACAGAAGAAAACATCATCAGGATCAATTTCTATAGAAGGAAATAAAATCTGGATCTATGGGTGGGAATGTTCTACACGACTATAACTTAGATCCCACTCTCTGTAAAACACCTAAGAGATCCCGTTGGTTATAAGAAATGAGATCCACTGATGATAACAATCAAACTCTGTGTGATGAGTGAAAAGCCAATCCATCCCTATGATGACATCAAAAATATCTAAATTGAGAACATAGAAGTCCTAGACTAACTCTACATTTATTATCTATAGAGTCGAAGGATAGCAAAACCCCTTTTATTTCATTCTCTTAAGAGGCGTCTCTAACACTATAAAGAATAACATGAGCTCTATTAGAAGTTTAATCATATCAATAATACGACCAGATATAAAAGAGTGGGAAACACCTGTATCAAATAAATAAATCACTAATGAAGATGCAATAAATATGGTAACTCTCAATGTTAATGGAATACATCTACCTTGATTATAAATGCAACTAATGGATGAATTTACTTCACTCATGTGGTATTTTTTGGACCACATTATTCATTGAAGCATCTGAAAGCTTTTTAGTAGACTTTTGAGCCAACTATCCTTAAATATAATTTGGTGTAGACATATCTTGAAAGAAATTCGACATATAGCCATAATTTTGAAGAAAATTAAATATCTTCATAGGTGCAGAATAAGAACACTGAGTGCGCCCATCCTTTCTACATCGGTAGAAAGTTAGGGTGACACTACTAGGTATAACTAAACCTATAGAGGAAACCTGCCACTAGGAACCACCACCACCACTCTAATGATGCTCTTCTAAATTCTTCTTTCCCCCTCCATAATAATGATAATTCCACAGGGTGGAATATAAGGGGTATAAAATCCAACCATTTCTTTGATATAATTATCTACCACTATTTTCCTATCCACTATCTCCATATAGGTCAAAATATTCATCATAGATACCTTTGATCTGATATCCGATCACTTATTGTGTAATTACTACTATTCCTTCATCTAGTCATTCTTTACAAACTCTAGTGAAGAAAAAACCACATCTTAAGAAAAAATTAGAGCATTTCAACACAAAAACCTCTCCCTAATATAAATATAGGAACTCCCAAGAATTTTCTATCATCAGAAACTCTGTACCAAACTACTGGAAAAAAGAAGTCTTAAAACCCTTGTAGTCCAAACCCACATGCCTATATGCTGATAACATGGATTAACACCATCATATGATGGTAAAATCAGTCCATAATTCCACATACTCCACCTTAACAATATCATATTTATCCATGAATATAAATACCCTACTGATCTTTTACAACTAGTCCTCTACCCCATGATGTTCATTTTTACCCTTAAAGGATGGTAGATTCTCTATAAACAACTCTTGCGATCAGTACCTTTCCCATAAAACTCATGGATATAACTAAACAACTATGTTCTAGACTTTCGGTACTATCTGTTCAAAAACACAAACTTTCAGTATAATAGACTCGATATGATTTAGATCTAGTAGGATATTTCCTTGATGAGTATCTATTGCACCCTCCTAAGGAACCCATGGAAGACGTGTTAAAGGAATACTATTGCACACTGAAATAATAGGAATGATAAGACAACTGTATAATGTCCGTTAAATAAATAAAACAATAATAAAAAACTAAGATTAATGTCTTGTCCTCAAAACAAGAGACACACATCCCAACATCCCATGGTAACTTGAGTCTCATCATTTCTAGAGATGGACATGCACCAACAAAAAACACTTTCCAAGTCCCCAAAATCCTTAATCTATTCTACCAACACCCCAAAAATGAGAAAAATCTACAACTCTAATACCAAAATACGATGAAACTCACTCGGATATCCTCTCAAACCAGCACCTGACGCAAATTTCACATACCCCAAGGGCATTCCCGATCCCCACAGGCTGACGGCTGGCCCCTAAACTTCAAAAAAATAACTAAAGGGGTCAATTTTACCAAAAATAATGTTGGAAACACGATATATATATATATATATATTCATGATGGGAAGAAATAGTGGAAGAGTAAACAAGAAATTTATTTTATATCAAAATGGAAACATCATATTCGATACAACTCAAAATTAGCTATACAGTCTCTATGATACAAGTCCAATAAAAAAGGATAACAAAAACCAAAACAACTACAAAATTTGACATGAAGAAAACATCCCACTATCTCTCTCACCAGCTACTCAACTCAGCTAGTAGAAACCTCACCACCTCAATATGAAAAATTTCTTTTCCCTATATCGAAAGACATAACAAGGTCTACACACTAATTAAAGGGTGGATAGGGTGTGAGATAAACCTTATTTTTAGGATCCCACCATGTGTTCTAGATCAAATATATATATAATTATCAAAAAAATTTCAAATATAAATAAAAAAATGCATGATAAACAATATAACCTTATTTTAATATCAAGAGCATGGTAAAAAATTTTAATTCCCCACTTCATCATTTATAATAAATCAAGGAAAAATAGATTCAAAACACATATCATATATTAAAGAAGTTAAATTGATCAAAATCCTATACCACATATCATTTAAAATCCATCAAAATATGAGTTAAAATAGTACAAGTGAAAAAAAACAAGTAACATCACACTAATGATAACTACATGGAAGGACAGTTTGGACACTCGAACAAAAAATAAATAATCTCACGCATCAAGTCGCTGGATAGATGAATTGTATCTAGGGAGCCATGGATTGAACTAAAAAGTGAATCAACCAACAAGTCTATTGAGTCTGTAGAAAAGTGGCCCTAGGTAGAAGAGTAACACTCCATGAGTGAACCCCCAAGAAAACATATGAGGCCTAATAATACACCTTCTACATAAGTACCAAAGGAATCCTATGTAACTTTTTTCAAAACCATTTAATCAAAACCATGGTTTCAAAACATTTTACAAATGCATTCCACAATGATTTGGAAATAACATTTATTTTACCAAAATAAGGGGAAAATCATATTTTCCCAAAGAACCTTTTATATAAAAAAAATAAAGAAATAAATCATGCCATTTCATTTATAATTTTTTATCAAAACTATGAAAATACAGATCATCCAACATAGGCTAGATATGGAACCACATATCTAGAATTCATGTCACACATGCTTGAAACATGATCCAAAAACCATAAATAAACACATTATTTATAACAGAAGTGATGAGATTGATTCCAATGTATTATAATCACATACCACAAATAAAACATACGGAGATAAGGTTAGATCATGAAAAACCTCAAAGCACATGCACAATGCACACCATGGCGAACAAAGGAACAATAAGAAGAAGAGATCATAAATGAACAACACCATAGGATCAAAGAAGATATAGATGAAACAATACTAGGAGATCAATGGATCTGAAAACATAATGCAATGATGCTATTGCGATCAAGGGCAATGAAGAAACCTGAAAATAACTTACCTAGAGAGTTGTTTGACAATAAAATTGATGTTCAATCACCGAACGAGGTGATCAAGATGAATTAGAGGTCCCCAAAGTTGTTTGGGAGAGCTCCTAGGCCAAGAGAGAAGAGAATGCACCTGGATAATAAAAAAAATTGTCCACATAGTGCTTTAAAACTCTGCTACCCTGGTCAATGCATGATGTGTAAACCTTTCACATCATGTAAATCTAGTGTAAAAAGTCCCACTGAAAAATATGTCACCTCAGATTAAAATAATGAACCAGACCATCTCACAACTTATAAAATTTTTATAACATGTAGCCTTTTAATACTCAAACCAAACTCACAACATCATCCCAATGACTAATACACGATGGGTAAAGGGTTCAAAACATTTATTTCTCTTATATAGGGAGAAAATTCAAGATTCATATAAAAAATCTAACAAAATAGTGAATTTCATTGAACTCAAGGAGATCCTCACAAATACATTAACAAGTTTATACCTAGACTCTATTAACACCAACAAACATATATCCAAAAAATTTATGTCCTTTTTAATAGAAAAATATCTATACCCTAAGGAGTCCAAAAACACACCCAAATAAAGAGGGAAACAAAAGTAGTGATAAAAAATATATCAAAGATAATAATGAGATGTTAAATTTTGAGTTTTTTATGTTGGAAAATAGTAAAAGAAAACAAAAAAGAGACACAATTGAAATAATAATGAATGTTTTAGAAACACAAATAGGGTAAAAAGGAAACAATAACAAGAAAGAAGAATTAAAAGTTGTGATAATGAGGATAGAACTAGTTTAAATTAGTTTTTAATCAACTATAATGGATCCGCTGAAGTAAATAATAACAAAAAATATACTTATTGAATTCAATGTGAATTTCTAAAATCACACAAATTTTTCACCGTAACATTGAATACATATTCCTGAAATTTTTTATAGTAAACAAATACTCTTCTTATAGTGAAAGAATCACCCAATCAGAGATCTGTAGTCAATAATTTCTTCATGCTAAAGTGATCCTCATGGGATCAAAAAACACATAACCTCTCTTAGAGATGTTGTTGATTAGACTAAGAAATATGATGGAAAAATATTAATTGGAAAAGTTTATAAAACCTCTCTTGTAAGTGAGTGTAATTTCACACCCCTATTTTTTCATCACATTATGCTAAAAGTGAAGATAAAATATGATCAGCATAGAACTCAGATCTCTAGGTATCCTGGAGATTAACTTCTAATTACAAGACAAAAAAATTATCCCTCTATCATTAAGGTTCATGATTAAAAAATGAGTAGAGAAGAAAAAGTAAATAGTTTTATTTAAAATCAATTATCAGAATTATAGAAGACAGAAACTGAGAATAAAATTAGGTGAACAATCATGTATCCATAAATTTGTTCATACATAACACAATTCCCCTACTATTTCAAAAATGAGATATAAAAATAGAGACATCCTAACTAGTAGAAAAACATTTACATGGGGTGATTTGAGGTTCTCTTCTTCAATTTTGAGCAAAATCCCCGTGAGAATATCCAAGCTTATATATTGAAATGTGTGTCCCCTAGATTTTTCAAGAATGGTAATGAACTTAATCCCAATACTGGATGGTCTACATGTGGAACACTCAATGTTCCTGATTTCTGATGTGATTATCACTTTGGATCTTCTTCCATGAATTTTTCAGACCATAGAAAATAGTATTATATTAAGTAAAACTGACGTTATTTCCCTCTTCAATTGAAATTAAATTATCGTCAATGACTATGTTTTCTAAAAATGATTTCAATAAAGCTTTTACTGCTATAATATTATCATTTAACATAATTCTTAACTATTATTTTTTTTAAAATATGAATCTTCTTATAATTTTAAAAATGAGGTATTTATTTTTATTTTTTTATAAATTGGTTGGAATGTTTTCTTTAAACTTATATGGAATGAATTATATTTATCCCCATCATGGAAATTTAAAATATTGAATCTTCCATTACATGATTTAATGTTCCTTTAAAAAAAATTAATTAACATTTTCAATATTGTTTTTATTATAAATAAGTTATTTCAATGTAGAATTTTTATTTTTCTCACGAATTATTCTGGATGTTATTTTGATAAAATTTTCATCTATGATAAAATCCTTATTTTTAAATTATTTCTTAATCAGGTTATGATCCAATTATATTATAAATATAATTTTAGAAAGTATTCTATAAATACAATGTTGATATGTTTACAAAATCCATTTATTTTCTATTTTTAATGCAATTTTGATATGAATAATGGTTTATTCTCATGCCAAAATTATATTAATGAATATTTATTATATGACTATTAGTTCCATTCCGACCCACCAAAGAATTGGGTAATGTGATATTTATAACTCATGTTATGATAATGATAATAATTGTCATGATTTATAATATATATTGTTTCATTTTACACATGAGTATAATTGATTTCATTCAATTCTTGTTGAAAAATCCTTGGAAATTATTTTGAATATATTTTTATACATTTTAATGTGGGTAAACGGTCACTTCCATGATATTCACAGATTATTATCGGTGGAAATCATTTCATTAATTAATGTTAAAATTATTTTTGTTTCAAATTATTATGATACCAAATTACTATATGTTTATTAATTAATGTTGAATACTTATTAGGCATAGTTATTGATCACAATTCTAGATATAAATAGATTATGAATCCTATAATATGTTTTTTCAGGTATGAATATCTTATTCTGAGAACATTCACTAGAATCAGTTATCATACCATTATGATCATATAATCCTCTGATGATTGATATATCACATGTTTACCCATATTGAGAATATGGGATCACCCATTATTATGTTTATGTTCCCCACTTTACCATGAATGGTTTAAAGTAGGGTATGTAAATAAAGTATATTATATAAAAGATATCTTTAGGATATTTTTATTATATTTAATGAAATATTAAGATTATGTATCTTGTATCTAAATATACTAAACCATTATGGTGTTTAGGCATGTATTATGTTGAAATGTATTGAATATTCATTTAAAATGATGAAATATCTATATTTTATGTTCTCAGGTCACATCACATATCTATCATAGGAACAATACGATGATGTCATTATCATTACCAATTGTCCCATCTATATGAGTATAATTTTTTTTCCTATAAATTTTTAATCAAATATTCTATATTTTCTTCCTTTTACTAAATAGGGTTTATTATGATTCTATTAAACAATTTTTAGGGGAAATTATTTACATAACCACATACCAATACTCTATATGGGGTTAAACTTTCTGATGATTACATAGAAATATATTCAATTTATTTTTTAGGTAAATATTAACCATCCTTATAATTCGTATATCAATATGGATGTATAGTGATTAAAAAAAATATTTTCAATTTATTTTATATTTTTACATTACTTAATATGATAAATGAATATTATATAATTAGTTAGACCCTTCATTTATTGGTATGCATCAAGAGAATAATTAGAATGGGTATTTTTATTCCTACCCATTAATTAAGATGTGTTGGATGAGGCTTACCAATATTTATATGATTGGGAGAATAATTTATAGAATATAATTTCTTTGAAAAATGGTAGGAAATGTATAAAATTCTACATTCTTTTATGATGAAACTAGTTCTTTATCATCCATATTATTATTTCTACTATTATTTCATAGATGGATTTATTTCACAAACATGTTGTCAATTTTATCATATTATTTATTTACTATCAACTTCAAAAAATATTATAGATTCCTTGATAATTATATTATATTTTTGGACATATTCATTACATTAATTAGTGTTTTAGAACCCCTTTAAATGTATCAATTTCCCTAGGTTATGATGAAATGCATTACATATGATATATTCAGAAGATATCATATATGAATAATTTCTGAGAAATGTTGATGAAATAATTTTTTTAATTATTTGGTGTAAAATAATTTCATTAAATGATAATGACATGGTTAAAACATACTTCGTATGTTAACATAAAATTATGTGACATAAAGAAATATTAAATTACAATTCATACCCAATAAAAATTTAGATTAAATTTTAAGAGAATTAGGAAAAATATCCTAAAAAACAATTTTTTTTCAACTAACATGATCATTTAGAACTATATGATAAACTTCTTAATCCATAATAAATGTTCAACATATCCCAACCATTTTCTATCCATTATAATTCATGAGACATTTTAGAAGTATTGAATTCGTTCATTACCTAAGGAAAATAAAACCAAATAAGTAGAGAGATAAAACGTTTAGAAATATTAATCATTTGAAATAATAATCAAATATCAAAATTGAGCCTTAAAAAACTACAAGGTTAGGAGTATATAATCATGGAAGATGAAAAAAAATAATTCATACCCAATATAATATGGATTTTGATACATGAATCATATTTTTAGGATTTAGGATAATGAACGTGACTTCAATGTATGTTGATATAATTAGAATGTTACCACAACCTAATTAATTATATCATAAACATATGTTATTATTCCATCAAAGATAACCATAACATATAGGAAAAGTTACCATGGTGTATTTTGATGACTATTCACTCCCATAAATAACATATCATGAGATATAATTGTTTAAATAATAAATTAGGGGGTTATATAATTATTATCCTAACCACCACATCATATTTTGTTTATTAATAACTCAACCATAGAGAAAAAATCAATAACTATATCAATGAAATATTAACATGAGAGGGAAATGGGTTTCATGATTATATAGACAATTAGGAAAATAATATATCTTGAGAATTATGGTTGGTGGTTGTAAATTAACATATCCATAGTTCAGGGAAAAAATAGAATGATGTTGGAAAACACAAAAAAATTGTTAAAATAGTTTTTGTAATAGTACAACAAAATAGATAAATAACTTGGGACCATTAATAAAACGATTTTAATTCCTCATGAAAATAATTTTTGTAATCAAAATAGTTGTGTATGTCATAAAACAAAATTTTCTTATGGTAAATTCCTTTTGAAAATGAAATGAGAAAATTGATGAAAAATTGAAAATGTATTTTTTTACATAGATGTAAAAGGAGATGTTTTGTGTTATTTTCAAAATTAATTTTTTAAATGGTGAAGTAAAATCATTTTAAGTATGAATTTTTAAATGAACTATCTTTAATGGGGATTTTAATGTTACATAATGTTTTATCTTGAGTAGTTATAGAGCGAATGGACAAATTCAATTATGAAGTTAGTAAAAACCACTTTTTTACCCCTACAGAAAACCCACATCATGAGGAAAATAAAAAGCATAATTTCAAAATTATATAAGTAGAATAATTAATTATATTTGAGTTAAAAACTTCTTTTTTTAAAATATTATGTGAAATCAGTTTTAGTTTTAGGGAAGCATGAACATAGATGATAAATAAATAAATAAGTGGATTATAATTATTTGTAATATGATTGAATTTTAAATAAAGGGAATAATTAATTAATAACTAGGAATTTGAATAATATTTTATTAATAAATATAGAAATTGTAAATACCATGCAAACATAATGATTAATCCCAAGGAGAAACATTATAATGCAAGACAGAATGTCCAGTTATGAAAAAACCCCTATGATTTATGATATATTTAAATCATAATTCAAATAAAGGAATATCATGATTGAATGTGTTGTTTCCATGATGAAATATAATTTAAGAGTCTAAAATTATGGTTATTAGTTATACTTAAACAAATAGAATTGATGCATAATTTGGAACCATTCCTCAATTAAAGGTGATAGAGATGGAAACCCTTGAAGTTTTGTATTTTTTGAGTTAAAATCCCTTTAGAGAATGATCATATAATACATCATTAAATTTTCTCAAATATAGATGAATCATTTTTCAATAACATTTATCTGTAATAAATATACTATTCTAAAGTAAATATGGTGAATAGTTGTAAATATTTCTCAAGGGTATGAAAATTGAGACAAATATCCTTTACAAGAATGATAATATTTTAGGTAATAATTATATTTTAATGGTTTTATAAAGATGAATTATAAAACCATAAAATATATTTAGGAAATAAAATTATAAATATTTTCTATCTATAATCAATTAAATAAGGAACAATAAAGTTCATTAAGATATATTGTTACTGAATGGATTAAAATTTAGTTAGCAAAAACCCTAGTTATATTATTGATTCATTCTATTCTTGCACCTAAATCTCTAAGTAAAAAATTAATTTCATTAAAATCCATTGTTGGTACCATATTATACTATATATTATTTAATATGGAATATTTTAAATTATAATCTATTTATATGTTATATAGTTTTTCCTTACATTTGCATGAAAATTGAAGCAATGTTGGATTATTTCTATAATAATAATAAAAAAATACCATATTTAAATAATATGATACATAATTAATATGAATCTTAAATAAAAAAAATTCATTAATATATTATTAACTTATAATAATATACGTGTTTATTTTCCAATTTTCATTCATAATATATTATTATCATTATTTAAGTATGTTATTAAAATGACCCAAAATTAACATTCCTTATAAAAATGAGAGTGTATTAATTTAGAAGTTTATAATATGATTATAATAGAATTATAATTATATGATATTGATATTTTTATGGTGTTGAATCATATTTTAAGTTGTTTTTATAAAAATTAATAATTTGGATGAAAATTGAAAAACATTACTTCATTGTGGAGGTGGTCTACACAAAAAAGGTTAACATTATTTTTTTTCTATATAGAATTAAAGGAATAAATAAGGACTTTTAATTAATATAATAACACTTTTATACACTATTTAAACATAGGCTATTATGTTTTATTGGTTTGGTAGGTTAAGAAGATAAATATTAATAAGAAAATGATAAAAGTGTGGGATAATCATTTTGGTACCCAAAACATTATCTTGAATGTATAATAACCAGTAAAGTACCTAGGATAAATAATTTTTACTATAATATTAAAAATCTAATATAGTGTTATAATTGGAGGAAAATGGTAGTGTTTCAAGAAGGAGTTCATAAGAATGAATGTGATATGGTGGGGTAAAATTATCTCTTTTTATAAATTAATATATGCTCTCTTTTTTGATTACCTTTACTTTTTTAGTGATATCATAAAATTATTAAAGGCTTAAATATATAAAACATTCTAAAAATTTTATGTTTAGGAGATATGGGGTTATGAAATACTCAACAATGAATTCGCACACATGTATTAATCATGTGTGAATTAATTTTTCTCATATATTTTTTAATTTTAATTTTTTTTAAAAAGGGAAAGATGTTCTTACCCAATTAACATGTATTTCACTAAAAAATATTTATATCCCCTAAATCAAGAATAATAAAATAACTGACTGATTAATATCGAGTAGAAAGATTTTATGTCACAAAAGAAAGTTATTTTTGAAAAAAACTTCTATTTTATAGAAGATATATATAATAGTCTAATACAAGGATAATACTGAATATAAGTGAAGTATCTATTTTCAAAAAATCATTATGATATTAGAATATAAGGGAATATAAGTAAAATATAAACATATTTTTCTATAATATCAAGACCTTCCCTAAAGAAGGGTTATTATGATGGAACTCATTATGTCATTTTTGATTTTTGAGTTAATACCCCATGAGTGAATACTCATTGATTAGAAAATTTAATTCTATAAAATATAAATTAGTAATAATTATTTAATTTCAATAGAATATAGATACATAATTCCAATGAATACATGGTGTAATAAAAAATATGTCACAATATAGTAAAAATTTAGACAATAATCTCTTACAAGTAACATAATCCTTGAGGTTATAATAATTTGATATCTAATTTATAAGGAATAAATTTAAATCATTAAAAAATAATCATAAATGATTTTTTTATTTTAAATATAAATAAAACATGAAGTGAAATAAGTCAATAAGAATGTTTTTAACTCTATGAATGAAAACTTATCTAAACCAAATCCTAACATTTTTTTGATATTTTTATGTACATGCACCTAACATTATAGATAATGAAATCAAGATCCATATATACCATTATATTAACCCCATCATTCAATATTTATTTTAATATTGATAATTTATTATAATATTCTATTAATTTATTTTAATTTTATATTACATTTTCATGTAAAATGATTCATTTTAAGTTAATTTATATAATTACAATGATCAATAATGTTATTTAAATAATAATATAATTATTAACCCATTAATTACTCAGGTATATATTATATGTTTCTAAATAAATATTCAATATATAAAAATTGGATTCATTCTAGAATTATATATGTTTAGTTCCATTAGATACATTGATACATAAAAAACATGTTTATAAGATATATAAATCATCGACCAATAATTTTTTTCCAAACTAGAGTACTTCTGAGATAGATCTTACTTGAAACCATTTTTCATAACCAATAGAAAGGAATCATAAAAGGGTGAGCTCAAATTCTCAGTAATGGGAAAAAGGGAGATATTAATGATCATATAATATTAACTTGATTATAAGAATATGATAAATTTAGATTTAAATTTTCAAATACTAACCACCTCATGAAATATTATAATCATGGATAATTTCAAAAAACATAGAAAATAATAAGAAATATTTCATAAATGAATTAAATAACATAAACCATGAGAGAATAATAATGGAATAATTCATAATTTTGTAGAACACTCATATTAATTTAAAATCATATCTATAGTCACGTATCACTACTAAGAATATCATTATGGATTGGGTTCACTTCCCATTATATCATGTCATTAGTCATGGTTCACACCCAAGACTGTCATATTTTATATTTCCCCTTACCGAACTCAGAACACCCCAAAATTTAGAAGGTAATTTATAATGAGATATCCATCATTTACCATTAAATTATAATGATTTAAAAATATAATCCCACCTATCATATAATTATAATCCATTTATATGTGTTCAATAAGATAATAACATATTCAATATATTTAATAAAATGGGGAAAAAAAACATGATCAAAAGTATCTCTACATATCACTGTAAAATAATCAATAGAAAATAATTGGGTTTCAAAATCAACTAATAATAATAATAATAATAATCCACCTAATGAAATAAAAAGGACGGTATCACTAACTTATATCACCATTAAGGAATTTTTAAAATTAAATTATTTTATCTTAAATGAAATGTATCATAAAAATACATCTTGAATATTTCTAATGGAAAATAAAATTTACAATTTAAAATCACATCACTAAAATATATGTAAATTAAATATATTATAGAAAATATTCTCATTGAAAATTACTATATAAACATGCAAATGTATCTTCAAATAATTGAGTAGTCATGAAGGTGAGATATTGGGTTTATACTATATATGTAACAATAATGATTCCTTTCAAATTTTCTATTAAAAATTAGAAGTCATTCTATGAATTAAAAGTACATGAAATTTAATCAATTTTTAAAACAAAAATCACGTGTAAAGGGAATTTTAATAAAAAATATAAAATTATTAAATATGTTCTTCTAATCATTTTAAAGAACATGGATAAGGACGAAAAATTATTTTCATCTGAAGAGAGAAATATTGTTGGAAATTTTTATAAACATTCTTTCAGTATCAGTAGTTAGTAATGTGAATAAAATCAAAATAAAACATGTAATCTCATGAAATTTCCATACCTGGAGAACAAAATGGTATTCTTGAAGGATATGTCATTAAATTTCATAATTAGAAATATATTCATAAACAATCTCAATTAAAAACTGGATTCTAAATTAAATATTTTACCCCAAGTTCGAATTTAATCAAAAGTGTTATAAATACTATATAGTAAATTTAAATTTTGTATAATTATATACTATAATTTTTTTATACTTTTTAATATCATATATAAGATATTTTTCAAAATTAAATACCCAATTAGTATTAATTACATATTAAAAACATCATTTCCAGTTATTAATAGTTTTTATTTTCATAAGAATTTATATTTATTAGATTTACGTCCCTTTACATTTATCATGGATCCATCATCTCTAGATTGTTAATTGGGGTATAAATATATTATATGTTCTATATATGTATTTATATTCATCTAGAAAAGTTAGAGTCATAAAAAATATTTACACTCTTTAAAGAGACAGTAGCTTATAAGTAGGAATGAACACAACATTCACTTTTTGATGGAAGGAATCAAAGAAAGATTAATATTAATTAAAATTTAGATAATAATTATAATATCATATATATCCCATATATTCATTTAATATATCTTTATTTCCATCCTTGTAATGTGGAAATGAAATATGAATCACGTCGCTCTGTGGAGGTGGTTATCCACATATAAACACGAGTAGTGTTATCATTTTTCAAAATACATGAAATTATGAAAGTACATATGATATTATATTTCAATAAGAATAATAATTTCATAAATATAATATATAAAAATTAATACCATCATAGAATACAATAATGAATGATGACGATGAAAAATTAATTGTCTCACTATGTTGAGGTGATTGATCACACTTACACATGAGAAACATTTTCACTTCACATGTGAAGGAAAATAATGTTAATAATTGTTGTTATATAATAATTAAAAATTTTAATTATATTTTTGATCCCTATTTTTATTTTTAATATGTTTAATACTGAATAATGAGATGATTTAGAAGATAAATTAAATTAACAGAAATTGTGTTGGATAATTAGGTCTTCAATGGTAGGACTTCAACAGATCCTTTCTTAAGTACATATAAAATGGTATCATAAGATAAAAAGATACTATATATAATTTATAGGGTTTTAGTAAGAATATTTTTTTTATTATGGTTGATATATATGGATCAAGGTTTTGTAAGGAATTGAACACTTTGGAGTCCTTTTATAAGTGAGGGAGTGGAAAACCATGTAATTTTTAAATAGATTAAAATATAATAAATTCATACTGACTAAAAATTCCTCCAAATGGATATAGATTAAACATTGTGAAAGGATGAGGAAAAAAGTATATCCAATATAATTTAGACATGTTTAATCCTAAAACATACCCCTATATTTTTAGTTAACCCCCGATACCCTACTTTAACATAAACCCCAAAGAATGTTTTTCAATTTTAACTATTCATTATGAAAAAAAATTAAGTTGGACTTATTATATAATATAAATTATGATGATTGAAATTATTGAATCCATATTATCATATTTAATTCATATAAGTGGTATAATTTATTTAAAAATGTTACATGAAAAATTCATTGAAGAAGGGGTTTCCAAAAAAATGTTTCTTGAAGTATAATTTTTTAGACCAATATTAAATCATAAGACTTATTCCAATGTGATTAATATAATAAATAATAATATAAATAGATGAAATTTTATATTAATACATTTTTATAAAATTTATTTCATCTTAAATTATTGGATTGAAATGACTGTCTTAAATAAAAATCACTACATTTCACTATTCATTGAAAAATAAATCTTTTCAAAATATTCTCAAAATTAAAATCTATGATAATATAGATATGATTATATAAAACTGATTTTCATTTTCTTAGTTTTTTTTCAAAAGTGGATGAAATTATTTTCTATGTTAGAAACGAATACTATAATATAGTTCTTTTTGGGAAGGTTTGGAATGTATGGAAAGATATCAATGTATTTAAATTTATTTGTAGTGTAAACTATTATAAAATATGAAGGATTTATATTATAACCCCATTAAAATAATTTTTTTCCTAATATTATTTTATTCTAATATATTCAAATAAGGGTATAATTATTTCATCATATCATTAGGTTCCCATACAACTTCTTCAAATTTTTGATCCCATTAAAGAATGTAAACATGGGTAGTAGTCTTATTCCTTATAAAATGATCCCTTAATTAAAAGATTTATAATATTGTTTTATTATACAAAATATCAATTTCAAATTTTATAAAATATTTTGTTAGAACATAAGGCAGGCCATGATTATAATTCCTCAGGAGAGACACATAGAACATATCATGAACATGAGAGTGATTTTGTATAATCATAAAGCCTTAATATATTATCCCCAATAGACAAAGAATATCGAAGTTACTAATATTAAATGACTCAAATTTACATTAATTATGAATATCATAACTTTATTTAATAAAAATATTAAAAATAATATATTCTCAATAAGATTGAATTCTATATTTCACTGACCATAATTATCATTAATTTTTCTCAAATCTCGGCTGAATTGATGTGATACTGAATAACTTATACTTCATCTTACAAATCATCTTATAGATCAAGAATTTATTATATTTTTTCACTAACTAAATCCGAAAATGTTTTATTTTTACACTTCATTCCATTTATGAATTCTCAAGGATCCAGCTGAATGATAGAGTGATATTTATTATTATATGAAAAATTGAATAAGTTAAGGTGTTGATCCCAAAAACTTTCTAAATACATAGATCATGAAATTATAATATCATGGAGTTTTTTTATTTCTCTATAAATAAAAATACTTTTGGGTGTAATAAAAATAACTAGAATAGAAATTGGAATCCCTATCTTATTGATGAATTTCCCAAAACATTAATAGAAACCTTGGATCCCAATCAAAAATAATAAAATGTAGTTATCTTATAATCCTTATGAATTTCATAGTATATATTCAAAAAATATGATCATGGTATAAATAATCACATATTTTAATTAATTGTTTATATTGATTAAGTCGATCAACTAAAACCCAAAATATCATTATATCCTTTTTATATGATAGAGAGTTAGATGAAAAATTCCATTGAGATGTTTACCCATTTTAATTATGTCTTTTGTAATGGTTGTAATATAATCTTAGACTATAGTCTCTACAACACAGTAATAATTTATTTTTTTCTTTTCCAAAAGTTTAATTTCTTTTATATCTTAGTTTACATGCAAGAACAAGTTTTAATGAAACACTATATAAAATTAATATAATTTTTAAAACGTTAACATTATAACATAGCCATTAAAAATGATGGTATTAATTGAAAAAAATAAATTTTATTTTAAAAGTTTTTATATAAAAACCTATTGATAAAAAATCACTAAATTTTAGTAAAATAATTGTTTGATTCAAAAATTATATCTCTCAAAAATAACGTTTTTATTTGACTTTTTTAATAAATAAAAAATTTAATTTTGAAAAATTTATATTATTTATTTAAAAAATTAAATTAATTCTTTAAATTATAACTTGAATAACATATTATAATAATTTTTTAGTAAATTTCAAAAAAGCATAATTTTTTGATGAATAGTGAAAAATATTGATGTTTTCTAAATAATTTTATTTTAAATAAATAATTTTAAAAGATAAATTTTATTTTATATGGGTTCTAAATGTAAAATTATATCAATTATTTATATAATAATCCAATTTGGGTCATCAGAATCAATATTTTTAAAAATAATAATTGAAAACATTTTTATACCTTTAAACACTTTTTGATGGGAAAGGCTCTTTTTCATTGCATCTGTGGGTTTAAAATTAAAATAAATTTTTAGAATTATATGAAATTATTTTAGAAAACTATATTTCATATTAATAAAATGAATAATCAATAATATATAATACACAATATTAATTTTGTTTTCATAAAGAAGCTTGAAATTTAAAAAATACTTTTATCATGATTCAGGTTAAACCATGGGTTTGAGGATTACATGAATGTGGTGTAAATTTATTATTCCACAGAATAAGGATAGTTTGCTGAGAAATTTAATTTCATATTGTGAATTATAGATTCAATATTTTATAGTGTGTAAAATATTATTAATATTAATGGATATAACACTTATGTAAATAAAAAAATAAAAACCCTATTAACATGGTGAACCTAAAATAGAAAAATTGAGTAAACTTATAAAATTCGGAAAACATGTTTTAAACATGTTTTCTCATTTTTTATGGATTTATAGATCAAGAAAATCAATCCTAAACTGCATTATTTATCAATATTGTATGCACATGGGTAGATATTGACTTTCCTTTATAGAATCGATATGGGTATTTACAAAAATTCAACTCCTCTTCAATTATTGAATGTAAATTCATCCCCTAACTTTTTTATATGTTAGAAGCTATTAGGATCAAAGAAAACCTACTAAAATATATCTATAAAATCTTTATCCTCTTTTAAGTTTTCATTTTATTCCAAAAATAACATTCCCTGGGTCTTAATAAGATATCCAATTGAGTTATTTTTATAGTAGATGGTAATTGTATTCACTAAGATGAATATTTAACATCTTATCCTAAAACCTTAATTCATGTATTTATCATCAAAATATAATAACATCAACATTTATAACCGAATAATATTTAATTATATTTTTGGAATAACCAATAAACTTATATTCATCAATTAATTGGGAAATGAGACCATTGATTATAAGTACGTTGGACTACTGCCTTGCAAATTAATGCAATTAATATCTCATCACATGAGAAATTTAATATTTTTAAATAATATTTATGAAATATTTATGCTAATATAATTATATTATTGAAACCTCCCTCTTATCTTCCAATTCTTTGAAACTTGTAACATCGATCACACATACACATATAAAACTGCCTCAAAAAAGAGATGAGAAACATTTTTTTTATTTTATAATTACTTCTATGGAAATAATGAAATATTTAATAAATTTATATGATATATATTATTTAAAAATAACTCTTTAATGGTGATTTAATATTTTCTTTTCTTTTGTCCAATCTGTTGAGAAAACGGATGAATGTTAATGTGTATGTACAACCTACAATATTAATGAATGGTGCAACTATTATTTATATCTAGGAATTTTATGGATTAAAAATAATTTAAATATAATTAATATATATGATATTTATATCATTTGATACATTCTGGATTTAATGGAATTATGATCAAAGTAAAAGGCCGAAAAATACCAAAGCAAAACAAACAAGGAAAGCAAAGCAGTTATTAATTGAAACGTGATTTTAACAAGGAATTGTTATTTAATAGGTAAAAAAATGATGCAAGAAAATAATATTTTTTATTATATAAATTTTTATTAATCTGGAATATTTTTATTGTAATCATATATATATTTTACAAGAGGTTCAAACATGTATGATGAATCTGAAGACTTTAAGTAAGGGAATTTTGTGTGTAATTGTCTTCTTTGGGACATATAATATGTTATTTAATTATGATCCTTTTTGAGGTGTATATATAACCATTTTAGAAATTTTATATCATGAATTTAATTATTCTTATTATATATTATGTTTTATTTAATTTTATTCTTCTCTATGGCATAAGATTCAATATTTACCATGATAGTAAGTGATATTTGTCTCAAATTTTCCTCTTTCAGACATATCTTATATTGTGTTCATATATTCATTAATGAGGAATATATAGAATATATTTTACATGTTATATATGTTATTTATTTTATCATGATATTTAAATTTTTATTTAATGGTATTATTTTTTGCTGATTACATTTCAAATGTAACCAATCTAAGTAAGGAATTCTCATCTCACATTTATTTCTGTGAGACACATTCCATATGAACTAATTTTATCTATTTTTTGCATAGTTTATACGTACAATGATTTTATTTTATTATGATTCTTATGAAAATAACATTTATTTAAATATATATCTATTTTTCTTTGATTCATGGGGATTAGGATTTAAAAGTTTCCTAAATTGTAAAGGTTTTATATAACAATATCATTGTTTATTGGGATTATTTATGATTAAGTTTGTGCTGATGAACTCATATTCTATATGACTTCAAAACTAATTAAAATTATTTTTTATTGGTTATGTCTAAATAATAAATTTTTACATTTAACTACACTCTCATTATTTACTCATGTGGTTAAAATAAAATTTACCAAACATATATTTCTCTCTATATTAGAATATTTTTTTCCATGTATGTGAGTCCAAATAAATATGTATGATATGATTATGGGTTGAATTATGTTTAAATTTAAATAATATTCATCAAATCATATGAAATATATATTTATGATAAGTGGGAGTCATTATAATTGGTATTAGAGGAATTCTTAGTAATACTTCGGAAACTAGGATGATATTACATTTGGGAGATCCCTAAGGATATTTATAAGGATAATTTAATGTATATGAATTTTTTTAATTTTTTTGAACTATAAAGGGAGTTGTTTCTAGGATATTATATCACTATCTAAATGCTAAAATTGGATGTGGCTCTTGAATTGATTTATATATGGGTATTAACTCTAGAAAAGGCACATTGGTCATTGACTCAATCATCACTTAAGGCATGAAAAAAGACCTTATTTCACAACAAGTCATATACTCCTGAGGAATATCATATTTACACTTTCAAACTCTTTAAGAACCATCATAATTAATTTTAGTAATGAATAAGATTGGAATTAGTTTAGCCTAATGGGACATTGATTGAAAAAAGGGGTCTATTAGTTATACCTCATTTATTTTTTTTGATTATATGGTTTCCTACTTTTATTATTGTTTCTAATATTCATAATTATGGTTTTATTAAATGTATGTGATTAATTGGAATCATGTTAATAAATAATTTGATGTCAAATTTAGTGATTATGAGTGACTGATTCAGATAATTGCTGGATATAATGATATTGTGATATTTCATAGTTCTCTATCATGATATAAAATTGAAAATGAAAACATTGATGACATTATTAGAACCTCATAAAAGAGGAATATATATTTTTATGAATGATGTTGTTTTAAATAAATTATAGGAAATAATATTAAAATTCTCAAAAGATAAGGTTATCAGATGACACTCCAAGAAAAACATCTCAAATTAAGGGGGAGATTGTAGCACCCTCAATTTGAGGTATGCAACCTTTATTTATGCCTTTTTATGTGTTGAACGTGAATGTAATGAGTTAGGAAGAGGGTGGGAGAGTTTGGAATAGTTTTTAATACATTTGGAGGCTTTTCTTAGGGAGCACGGTTTGAGCACGGTTAGGGGAAACCATGCGGGTTCTCCCAGAAACCGTGTAGTGGGAGGCAGTAGGCTTTGCATGGACTGCACATAGTTTTCCAAACCGTGCTAGAAAACCGTGCAGAACCCTCCTCTTTAGATAGTGGCAAGCGCACTATTAGCTCACGCTTTGTCAAACTCTACAGACTAACCATGAAACTAATTAAAGAAAGGGTTTTTAATTTCGGGCTCCTTCGAGCTTGATCTATTTTATTCCCAATCTTCTCCCACTCAAGCCTCACTCGGGATTTTGGGTTCTCAGAGGTTGAAGGTACACACCCATTCATTTTTGAAGTGATTCAAAGTGGTTTCTTGGTGTTTTGAATGTGGTTTCTCCTAGGTAAGTCTCTCCTATTGGTTTCCTTGTGGTTTCCTCTATATTTTCATCTCCCTATCTCTCTCATTTTTCTAGAACTATATCTGTTTCATGTAAATCTAGTGTTGGGGTTTCCTTGGGTGTTGATTTTAAGTCTCGTGGATGATAGGGAAGGAGATCTAGAGCGGTTTTCATGAAGCGTTTTCCTGGATTGGGGTGCGGTTGCTTGTGGGTCAATTTCGCCAGCACCATAAAGGTAGTTGTCTTCTCTCTTGACTCCACTTGGTTAGAACTAGTGGTTTTGGTTATAATTAATTTGCTCAGATTGAAATTAATTGTAATTTTGATGTGTTAAATTGGTTAGAAATCCCTTTTGTCAGGTTTTGGGGATTTTTGGGGAAAAAGGGTTCTTATGGTTGAATGTTCTTGTTGTTAAATTCAAAAATATAGATTTTAAAGTTTGTTTCTTAGATTGGGTTAAGGAAATGATTTATGTAAATGGGTTTCAATAAAGAGGTTGTTTTATTGAATCGGGGTTTAGGCATGGAAAATGATAAATGGGTGATTTCAATAAATTAGTGATTCATTGAAGTGGATTAACATGAGTTGGAAATGGAAAATTGCATATTTTTGTGGCCTTGGTACTTTGTTCTTGTTGGTTGATTGAGTGCTATGTATTGTGTTGTTTGTGTGGAAGTGGGTGGGATGTCTCACTATAAAAAGGAGATGGATAGTGGATGGAAGGGCCACCATCAATAGCAAGTGGGCGGGAGGTACCACTTGAGTGGATTGGTAATGAATGGAGTGGACGAGGAAGTGCCATTATAAAAAGGGGATGGATAGTGGATGGAAGGGAGACCATCAATAGAAAGTGGAAGGGATGTGCTACTATAAAAAGGGGATGGATAGTGGATGGAAGGGCCACCATCAATAGCAAGTGGGCGGGAAATACCACTATAAAAAGGGGATGAATAGTGGATGGGAGGGCTACAATCTATAGAAAGTGGGTAGGAAGTACCACTATAAAAAACGGATGGATAGTGGACAGAAGGGCCACCATCAATAGCAAGTGGGCGGGAAGTACCACTTGAGTGAATTGGTAATGAATGTGTTGGACGAGAAGTGCCACCATGATTTTTTGTGTTCTTTGTTGGTGATGTTTGTTGATAGGGATTGTGAGTGAAATATGAAAATGGTAATTGGCTTGTGGCATGGTTGAATTGGATTCCTTGCGTGGCATGGTTGATTTGGATTCCTTGCGGGGCATGTTTGGCTTATGGCATGTTTGGCATATGGCATATTTGGCTTATGGCATGTTTGGCTTATAAACAATTGGTAGCTTGGTTTTTTCTTTATATAAAATGTTCTATATAAATGTGTTAACGGTTTTATCCTAGTGGCGTGTGTAGGGAATTCAGTTGGGGAAATCCTACTGAGTAGTTGTAAAAACCCTTTACTTTGGAACATTGGTGTCTTTGTAGATGTCGTGTACCATGATGTGGGAAAAGGTAAGGCATCACCCTCCTTTGGTGGTGCATTGTGATGTTTTGGTGGAGCTTGGAGCTTGGATATTGGTGTGGAGCATTGGTGGTGTCATGGATCATGGTGTTTTTTTGTTTAGTTTCTGCTTTGTACTCTGATATTTTGTGGACTTGTCTAGTTGAATGGTTTTGGGGTTTGTGATAGAATTTTTAGTATTATATGGTTGGGTTTGAAAGTGCATGCATCTTTAGTTGTTGGTTTGTTAAGTTGGGTTATCTTCTTAAGGGAAAACTCATTCCCCACTATTCCTTGAAGCCCTCGACATTTATTGCTAGCCATTGGCACCTTGGGAACATCACTTAAGGCCAAGTAACCCTCACCGTAACCTCAAGCCAATGAGGTAGGGGCAGGGTGTTACAAGTGGTATCTGATTGTTCGGTCCTTTGGAGTTGATTCTCGGATTTGGAGTTGACATTCGTTGTTTTATATTCCTTGAGTTAGGTTAGTAGAAAGGTGTATGAATTTCAGAACTTGGAATGTATAGCATAAAAGGACTCAACTAACCCTTTTAGGATTAACTTCATGTTACTAGGGAGTTGGGTACATAAGTGTTCTAGAGACACATATAGGCATTGGCAATCTCATTGTCTTGGGTGTGGCCAATGAGATGTGCATGGAATATATGGTAGAAATTCCATCCCTCTAGGAAGCATATTTCATTGGGCATAATGATTTATGGGCTGAATTGAGGAATGGTTTTTCAAATTTGTGAAATTATAATGTGAATAAATTTAGTATTTTGAAAGTGGCTCGATTTTCAAAAATGGTGAAACATGGAAAATTTGGAAAGGTGGAATGCCTCGTTGTTATAGTGTTGTGTAATGCAATTTGAAATGGGAATTATTGATGTCTACATAAGTGAGACTCATGGGTGTTTGTATTCTATTTATAGAAATGAAACCACGTAGGCATCGTAGAGACTAACCAGATGTGGTCGATGAGAACGTGGTTGCACCTAAGCCTGAGGTGAACCGGTAGTTAGTTTTGAACATAGTGAAATCTTTCTAAGATATGGGAAGTGTGAATAGAGTGGAAGATCCAAAGAATGTTGATTATGAAGCTCAGTTTTAAAAGTAGGATCCACCTATATTTAGGGGTGATTTGGACCTGGAAAGGGCAGAGAGTGGCTGTACATAATGAACATAATTTTCTAATTCTTGGGGACACCAGCAGAGGTGAAAGTAAAGATAGAAACATATAAGCTAGAGGATCTTTCTATTCAGTGGTGGGAGTTGGTAGTACAAGTGGGGACGGACCAGGGTATGACGTGGAAAGGCTTTGAGTAATTGTTTAATAAACAATTCTACCCACATACATTCAGAATTTAGCGCACAACTGATTTCTTTAGTCTAAAGAAAGAGAATATGTCTGTGACGGAGTACACAACTAAATTTATGAGCCTAGTTCGGTTTTCACTCGAGGTGGTAGGTATCACGTCGTTGAAGTCAAGGATCTTCGAAGCAGGGTTAAGGCAAGAGATCCATTCCAAAATAGTAGTGCTGTGTATCAGTGATTACACAGAGATGGTGAATCGAGCATCGATGGTTGAGAGGGATCTGTTGGGTGCTCCGGGAAGAGGAAGCATGGTGTTACTCATGGGGAATAATAGTAATTCTAATGCTGGGTTCAAGAGGAGGAGGGACAATTATTCCCAGGGTGGGAGTATTTAAGATAATATGATGACAGGATATGTAAATCTACCTCTGAATCCCCTGAGAAAACCAGGATGTTTTCAGCGTGGATCTACCACACACATCAAGCGGGACTGTACGACACCAACTCGAGCATGTCACACTTGCAAGCAGTTGGGGAATATTCAGCGCTATTGTAGGAATTCTCTGAGGTCGGGTGCGCGTGACACTCCTCAGGGATCACAGACTTCATATGCTTCGATGGGACGGGGACAACAACATACCCCTTGTCATCAGAGCAAAGTCTGTCTTGGTGATTCTCAGAACCCCACAACTCTTCAGCAGGGCAATAAAGAGAAAAGTGTGGCAACAAAGGTGTTGTTCAGAGCCGAGCAGGTTTTGGTGGATGATCAGTCGGGACCATCCATGGTGCAAGGCACTACTCTTTTAAATTATACCTTGATGTAAGTGCTGTTTGATATGGGAGCTTCACACTCTTTCATTGTTGCACGTGTGGTCGAGTTGCTAGGTTTAAGTGTAGAAATGATTCCTTGAGTTTTGAAACTTCAAACTCTTCTAGGTCAAAGAGAGTGTCAAGCCTTCTTGGGTAGATTATGTTGTATCGTTATGGGAGAGGTTGAGCTAATGTGGTACTTCTCAGTGCTTGAAATGGATGGGGATTATGTAATCCTGGGAATGGATTGGCTGGTGGCATTTAAGGCCCACATCAACTGTAATGCATGAACAATGGATTTTACGACACACGATGCCGTTGGAAATCTCTTTAGAGGAGTGAGGAAAGAAAGATAGGGTGCAATGGGGGTGTTGGCACCCACAGTGGGAACACTATCGTATCATTTATGGGTATTGTCATTGGAATCGGTAGAGGGTGTAGAGCAGAGTGTGCATTTTGTTCACAATTTTTCACATTTGGCTTCACCGATGACTTCTTTGACAAGAAATAATGTTCCATTTCAGTGGAATAAACAGTGTCCGTAGTGTTTCGAGGAGTTAAAGGATCACCTTTAATCAGCACCAATCTTGGTTTTTCCAGAACCAGGAAAAGGGTATGTGGTGTATTGCGAGACATCAAGATCAGGGTTGGGGTGCGTTCCCATGCAAGGGAATCATGTGGTTGCGCATGCCTCACAGAAGTTGAGGGTGAATGAGAAGAACTACCCAACTCATGATTTGGAATTGGCAGCAGTGGTCCATACTTTGAAAGTGTGGCATCATTATCTCTTCAGTGAGAAATTCATAGTATATACAAATCATAAGATCTTTAAGCACATTTTCTCACAAAGGGATTTGAACTTGAGGCAAAGGATATGGATGGAATATATCCAGATGTTTTATTTGGAATTGATGTACACACTGGGTAAGGGAAATTAGGTGACAGATGCATTAAGTAGAAAATAATATGCTCAAATAGTGAAACAGGAATCAGACCAGTGGTAGTTGATATCGGTTATAACTGACATGCAGTTGGAATGTGAGGACCAGGGAGACAGAGTGGTCTTCTTTACGGTTTTGTTGATTCCTGACTTGTTTGGTCTGGTTAAAGAGGCATAGATATCTAATTTTGAGTGTGTGACAATGAGGTCGAAACTCAATGGTGGGGATACCATTGAGGGTTGGAAACTGAATGGAGATTCAGTTTTGTGTTTTCAGAATTGGTTGTTCTTACAAGTTTCTTGTCAGGAGGATCTTCTGAGGGCGTATAATCATTCCAGGTGGCCTGTTCATCTTAGAATTCAGAAAATGTATAAAGTGTTGAAAGCGTAGTTTCAGTGGGTTGGTATGAAAAGAATAGTGACAAAGTTTGTTTTGAGATGCTTGAATTTATAGTAGGTTAAGGCAGAGAATCAGAGGCCAATGAGAATGTTGCAGTCTTTACCAATACCTATTTGGACGTTGGATTAAATAGTGATGGATTTTGTCAGAGGTATCCCAAGAAAGGTCAGAATGCACAATTCTATTTTG
This sequence comes from Viscum album, assembly GCA_963277665.1. NCBI lineage: Eukaryota > Viridiplantae > Streptophyta > Magnoliopsida > Santalales > Viscaceae > Viscum > Viscum album. The sequence goes on from OY728140.1 coordinate 1,611,380,893, forward strand.
GTGATAGTGGATCGACTAACGAAGTTGGCCCATTTCATTCTAATTCGTGAATCTAATACGGTGGAGGATTTGTCCAAAATCTATATCCAGGAGGTGGTAAAAAGGCATGGTGTTCTAGTTCCAATCATATTCAATAGAGATCTAAGGGTCACATCTCATTTTTGGAAATCCTTACAGCAAGCCCTTGGGACACAATTGACTATGAGCAAGGCGTATCACCCTTAGACGAATGGTCAATCCGAGCGGACGATACAAACTTTGGAGGATATGTTATTGGCTTGTGTCATGGATTTTGCTGGCTCGTGGGAGGAGCACTTTTCATTTGTTGAGTTCACATAAAATAACAGTTATCAGGCATCCATATATATGGCATCATTTGAAGCATTTTATGGGCGACCGTGTTGTTCTCCACTATGCTGGGTAAGAACTGGTGAGTCCTCGATGGTTGGATCAATTATTTTACAGGAGACTACAGAGAAGATCATGTTAATTAGGAAGAGAATGGAGATGGCTTAGTGTCATCAGAAATCGTTTGTGGATAATTGTCGACGACCGTTGTCGTTCGAGGTGGGTGATCATGTTTTCCTGAGGATCTCTCCTAGGTTGGGACATCATCGGTTTGGGAAGCATGGAAAGTTATCTCTGAGGTATATTGGACCTTTTGAGATTCTTGAGCGGTTTGGTGAGGTGTCTTATTGTTTGGATTTTCCACCTAGGTTTAGTGCAGTGCACAATGTGTTTCATGTGTCACAGTTGAAAATGTATCAGCCGGATGCGATCCATGTTATTCGATGGGATCATGTTGAGCTAGAGCCGGATGCTTCGTTGGTGCACATGCTAGTGCAAGTTGTGGCTTGGAAAGAGAAATTATTGTGGGGTAAAAGCATCAGTCTAGTTCGGGTTTTATGGCAGAATGGCCAGATCCAAGAGGATACTTGGGAGTGGGAGAAAGAGATGGTCGAGAAATGGCCCGAGCTCTTTCGGCAAAGGGTGGGTTCACCACTTTCCGAGGACGGAAGGTCCAATGGTGGGGAGAATATAGAACCCCCTGGTTTTAGATATGGATCCTTTATTTATTCCTTTTTATGTGTTTAAAGTGCATGTAATGATTTGCGAAGAGGTTGGGAGAGTTTGGAATGGTTTTGAATAATTTTGGAGGCTTTTCTTAGGGAGCAAGGTTTGAGCACGGTTAGGGGAAACCAAGCAGGTTTTCTAGGAAACCGTGAAGGGGGAGGCAGTAGGCTTCGCATGACCTGCACATGGCTTTCCAAACTGTGCAAGGCAACAATATAGACCCCTCCTCTTGAGACAGTGTCATGCACACGGTTAGCACACAGTATGTCAAACCATGCAAACTAACCGTGCCACCACATAAAGGAAGGATTTTTAAATCCGGTCTCCTTTAGGCTTGACCTATTTCACTCCCAATGTTCTCCCACTTGAGCCTCACTTGGGATTTTGGGTTCTCAGTGGTTTAAGGTGCTCTCCCACTCGTTTTGGAAGCGATTCAAAGAGGTTTCTTGGTGTTTTGAAGGTGGTTTCTCCCAGGTAAGTCTCTCCTCTTGGTTTCCTTGTGGTTTTCTCTAGATCTTCATCTCCCTATCTTTATTGGTTTTCTAGATATACATCCTTTGCATGTATATATAGTGTTGGGGTTTCGTTGGGTGTTGATTTTAAGTCTTGTGGATGATAGGGAAGGAGATCTAGAGCGGTTTCCATGATACATTTTCCCGGATTGGGGTACAATTGCTTGTGGGTTGATTTTACCGGAACCCTAATGGTAGGTGTCTTATCTCTCGACTCCACAGGGTTAGAAATAGTGGTTTTGGTTATAATTAATTTTTTTGGCTTGAAATTAATTGTGATTTTGATGTGCAAAATTGGTTATAAATCTCTTTGGTCATGTTTTGGGGATTTTTGGGGAAAAAAGGGTCTTACAGTTGAATGTTTTTGTTGTTAAATTTTTAAATGTAGATTTTAAAGTTTTTTACTTGTCTTGGGTAAAGGAAATTGTTTATGAAAATGGTTCTCAATAAAGAGGATTTTTATTGAATCGGGGTTCTGGCATTGAAAATGATAAATGAGTGATTTCATAAATGGGTGATTTTTTGAAGTGGGTTAACACGTGTTGGAAATGGGAAATTTAATATTGTTGTGGCCTTGGTGCTTTGTTCTTGTTGTTTTATTGAGTGTTATGTCTTGTGTTAGTTTTATGGAAGTAGGTGGGAAGTCTCACTATAAAAAGGGGTTGAATAGTAGATGGAAGGGACACTATCAATAGAAAGTTGGTGGTAAATACCACTTGAGTGGATTGTTAATGAATTGAGTGGACAAGGAAGTGACACTATAAAAAGGGGATGGATAGTGTATAGAAAGGCCACCATCAATATCCAGTGGGTGGGAAGTACCACTATAAAAGAGTATGAATAGTGGAGAGAAGTGCCACCATCAACAGAAAGTGGGTGGTAAGTACCACTATAAAAAGGGGATGGATAGTGGATAGAAGGGCCACCATAAATTGAAAGTGGGAGGGATGTACAACTATAAAATAGGGATGGATAGTGGACGGAAGGGCCAACATTTATAGAAATTGGGTGGGAAGTACCACTTGAGTGAATTGGAAATGAATGGGTTGGATGGGAAGTGCCAACACGATTTGTTGTGTGCTTTGTAGGTGATGTTTGTAGATGGGGCTTGTGATTGAAATATTAAAATAGTAATCAGCTTGTGGCATGGTTGAATTGGCTTCCTTGCGTGGCATGTTTGATTAGGTTTACTTATGGGGCATGTTTAGCTTATGGCATGTTTGACTTATGGAATGTTTGGCTTATAAACAATTGGTAGCTTGGTTTTTGCTTTATATAAATTTTTTTATGTAAATAAGCTAACGGTTTTATCCTAGTGGTGTGTGTAGGGATGTCAGTTGGAGAAATCCTACTGAGTAGTTGTACTGACCCCCTTCTTTGGCACTTTGGTGTCTTTGTAGACGTCGTGTACCATGACGTGGGAGAAGGTAATGCAAAACCCTCCTTTGGTGGTGCATTGTGATGTTTTAGTGGAGCTTGGAGCTTGGATCTCGGTGTGGAGCGGTGGTGGTGTCATGGCTCATGGTGTTTTGTTTTTTAGTTTCTGCTTTGTACTCTGATGTTTTGTGGACATGTCTAGTTGAATGGTTTTGGGGTTTGTGATGGAATTGTTAGTATCACATGGTTGGGTTTGAAAGTGCATCCATCTTTAGTTGTTGGTTGATTGAGTTGGGTTATATTCTTAAGGGAAAATCATTCCCCACTATTCCTTGAAGCCCTCTGCATTTATTACTAGCCTTTGGAACCTTGGTAATGTCTCTTAAGGTCAAGTAACCCTCACCACCTCCTAAAGCCAATGAGGTAGGGGTGGGGTGGTAAAATGGTTTTTTCTATGTATAAATGAATTTAAAAGATATATAAATATCAAATTAACTCAATGTCTTATGTTCGGAAAACTTGGTAATTATGTGATTTAATTACCTAAAATTATGGTTAAAACCTAGACTAATGAATGAAAAATGTCATAAAAAATCATTGACGAAAAGTGTTAAATTATATATGTAAAGGAATTGTAAAATTATAAGATAGAATTATTCTTACCAATTGTTTCTAGGTTATAATAATCATAAAACATCTAAGGATTTTTATAATTTTGGATTCATATAATTCATATAATAAAATTACCTTATGAGTTGTGGATACAATAATATTTTTTTAGGTTAATGGTTATCATTAGTTTAGGGTATTAGAAACCCCTTTTTACTTTCTAAGTTAATGGATTTTATTTTTATCAATGAAATTTCCAAATATTTTTGTTGGAATAACTTAAATTTAACTATTAGGTTAAACATGAAATATTATTTAAAGAAGAATGATATTTTCCTTGGTTTGAAGGTATTGATAAACACCCAGGATTATATAAAGTTTGATGATTAAGGATATATTTATGGATGTAAAATATATACATACATATATATATATATATATATATATATATGGGGGGGGGTTATAAATTATATTAATATATTGTTTGTGGAAATTTCACCCCGTCACATCAGGAAAGGCTGCAGGGTGTAAAACCAAAACAAAAGGATGAGAGGAGTGAAACCCATACCACTAGATTATGAGATGTCAGGGTTAGTATGGAATGTTTTTATTGATGTTAACAATAATTATTATGTTGAATTATGGAGTATATGCTTCATCAAAGAGATCACCATGGGATTAAAAAATAACATAATGATAGCATGTGATAAATTAAAGTTTAATGTTGATGATAAAAATTACCCAACTCTTGAATGAGAGATAGATGTGATTATTTTAATGTTAATGATATGGAGGAATTAAATTTATCAATAAATGTGTGATATATATATATATAGATAAAGGTAATTTTAAGTTCATATTCAATTATAAAGAGTTGAATATGAACTGGAAAAGAATTTTGGAGATAATTAATAATTATGACTGCTAAAAAAATTACCATGCACGGAAAGAAAAAAAGATGGACAATAATTTGAGTCAAAAGTATCATGCTCACATTTATATGATTATGATCACAAAAAATAAAATATTTATATATTTGAAAATTATATGTCTACAAATCATGAAGGAAGGGAAGAAATGTTATCTTTATTGACTAAGTGTTCAACCATCAAACTATGTCATGTTTAAAGAGGGACAAATTAGACATATGGAGTAGTAAAATACAATGATACGCTTTCCTGAGTTTAACCCTATTTTTTATGCAATGATATGGTTTGTTATTTTTGTATGTGTTCTATAGATACGATATTTCATGAAAAATGTATTAGAGGAATCTTATTGTTCTTAACTCAATATTCATACTATAGTTAAATAATAATAATAATAATTTGATTTAGTTTTTGTGGGGGGATGAAATGAATAGAGATATCACTAATTTCCTCTCTTGGTGCTTGGTATTTCATCATGTTTAGTCTATGATAAAAAATTCAAAATGTATTTCAAAACCGTTTACCATACCATAATGGAAATGGGAAAACATCACTATAGACATTTTAATCATACCACCCAAAAAATAAGGGGAACAATTTTATATGGTTTTTATTCACTAACCTTAAAAATTCAACACACATCATTAATTATATAAAATAATTCTATCTGGATCAACTTTCAATGATATAACATAAGGATGATTCATGGGTGGATGGAGTACCACATTATATTGCGTTTGATATACATAAGAGGATTTTATTATTATCCTGGAAAAGTGATCAGTTGGTTTTGGATAATTATATATGTTTTAGAAAAACATACCATCATCATACTAATGGTCATTCCCAGAGAAAAATTAATACCCTAGAAGATATACTATAATCATGTTCTATGTATTTTAATGGGTTTTGGGATAAACATCTTCCTCGTGTTTGATTTACATAAAACAATATATTTCAATCTAGTAATCAAATGGATTATTATGATGCCCTATATGTAAAAAAGATTTGATCTCTATCATGTTGAGAATATTTTATAGAAATAAAGATATTGGGACCCAATCTGACTGATGAAATGATAAATAATGTTAGAGACATTAAATATCACCTCAAAGAAGCTCATGTTCAATATAAAATTTATGTTGAAAATCATTAGAGTGATCCTTAATTTGATGTTATTGAGAAAGTGAATATACTAATATCTCAATTGAATATGTTTATGGGAATTAGAAACCTTGGAATGAAGATCCCTAGGTATACTAGCCCAACCAAGATTCTTGGTTTTGTAGGGATAATGTCGTATCTTGTTTCTCATCCACCAATCCTCTCCCAAATGTAATAATTTCATAGGTTTTACAAATAGTGAAATATATTTCTTATGAGGAAAAATCGATGTAGATTTTCGGTCACATGTTGAATTTTCTATAAAACCATATGAATAACATGGCTAATGATTTGTGTCAAAACCATAAATTTAAAGAATCCACATGGGAACCTCAGTATAAGATGAGGTTGATGGATCCTCATTTGGTTGTATAAGAGTGATGAATTTAGAGGATGAAATTAATTTTAAGATGGTAGAATGTTACACCCTTCGATTGTTTAAATATTTTATTCTTTAGAAAAATATTATTATCATTTATAAGATGTGTCACACATTAGACATATATTTAAAGATATGAAATACACTAATAATATTCTAATTTAAAAATAAATATAACAACCCAACCATTAGAATTAGTTGTATGAATTAGAATAACAAAATTTTAAAAATTAGGTTTAATGGTTTTATATAATGAAAAATAATTTATAAAAATATCATTAATATTTAGTAATATATTTCACTAATAGAAAATATAGCTATTATGACAACCCTGCTTTTTATTACAACTTAAACATGCTTTATTACATAAAACTTCACTTGATACAACAAAGAAGATCGAGAGGTTTAGTGTCTTTGGGGCTTAGGATCATTACATAAAAACTTTAAACTTGAAATACAACATCCTTATTGAAAACTTCCTTTACATGACCACTACATTCCTTCGTACTTAGCATTGCATGGGATAACCTGAGGACATGCATAAGAAAAGGGTGAGCTATAAAGCCCAGTAAGGGAGTACATAATGAATAACATGAGGAGTACAATACATGTTAGGCAATAGGCATATCAATAGAGAATAAGAGAGACATGAACATAAAGGCATGATAAAGCATGATAATCATAGCATGGAAATGTGGCAACAACACTTAACATTGAATTAGCATGAGCCAAGGCTCATTGCACATGGAGCATGAGTAAACCCTCATTGCACTTGAAGCACGAGTAAAACCTAGTTGCACTTGAATTAGCATGAGTCAACACTCATTGCACATGACGTATCATGATACTATACTTTACCCAATGCATTGGAGCGCTATAAAGGGCGCACCCTTCTTAAACATTTCATTTCATGCATAAGTGTGCCACATGGATCATAAAACATGGATTCATAAAACATAATAATTTCTTCCACGATAAAGGAATGTTGAATTCATACATGAAACTTTATAATCAATATGTAAATGTTCATAAATGTGAATACCCTTGATGGAGAAATGGGCATGGTATTCACTACACAAAGACATTGGCTTAGAAAATCGGTGCGATTTCGGCAGCGTAACGGCGTGACATAAAAATTCGTAAAGAAGGTTGATGAGAGAGAAAGGGGATCCTCATCATATTTACATGTAATGGACAGTAAGGGGATCATATATATACATGTCCCAACAATAGAAATGGAATTTGGATTCATGATACAAAAGTATTGCTTGAATGTAAAAGAAGAGAGAGAAGTTCCTTTCGGAATTTCGGCATAGTAACGGGTGTACATGGGAGGCATTTAATGAGAGAGAAAGGGTTCTCAAATCATTAAAACAATAAGAGGGCAGTATGGGGGAGGTGCGAAACCACACCCCAACATTCATAATTGAAATAAAAAGGGAAATACAACTTAAAGAAAATTGAAAAAAAAATGAGAAAGGAAGAAAACCCTTACTTGGAAGTGTGCTTCCAAAGGCTAGAGAGAGGCTTGTGAGAGGTTTCTTGGGAGCTTGGGGAACCTTGAGAGGATTCTAGAGAGAGTAGGGCAGAGGTTGGACGAACTTCAAGGGCTTTGGGTGAGGAGGAAGTGGGAGCTTGGGTGGGTTTATATGGGAAAGGTGAGAGAATTCTTTATTATTTAGGTTTGGGACCCCTTATATTAAAATAATCCAAACCACAAACCATCCCATGGTATTTTCCCATGGTTTCTAGAAAAGGAAAGAGGAAAAAAATATTTTACAAGTCCAAGGTCCGAAATTATTAAAAAATTAGGGTTGCTTATGTGGAGGTGAGTCACACTCCCATGGAAATTAATTTAAAAAGGCAAAGTGTTGAATAAGTCTTGAGGGCTCCATTAATGCTTTGAAAAGTGAGTCAAACAAACCCAAAACCTCATTATTTTAATGATAAAACATATATTGGCCGAACATAAGGATTATGGTATTTTATTACATCACCATTGGGTCATTATGATGTCATAAAACACATTATATATTTAAATGGTATTTAATTTTTACCCAAAAATTTGACTGTCTCAGAAAATTATGAAAAATTCACCGTTGGATAATTTCGACCTCCTGATTCCAAAAATAATATTTATTTTATCTAAATAATTTTCTACATATGTGAATTTTTACTTTTAAAATAAAAACCGACATTTATAAAAAAATCACGGGTTTTGACAGAAATGGCTTTCAAACCTTAATAAAAATTTTAATTGCATTCATAAAATTATAAGATCATTTATATTTAATAAAAATTAATTTAATATTAATAATAATATTTTATTAAAATATTATTTAATTCAAAAATCCTTTAATTTAATAAAATATAATTCTTAATTAAATAATAACTAAAAACACCATTTGTACTTTAAAAACTAATTACAATGCATCAAAAATGACTAGAAATTATATTCATTATTATATACAAAAAATAATGTACATGAACATGGTGCTACTTATTTGTTACATAACCCCTTAAAATAGCCGCATAAGACCTAAGGGTAAGGTGTGCGATGGTGACAGACTCTTGGGGTTGCTTGGATAACATCGCTCGAGTGGTAATCTCTATCAACTTCCATTTTTCCCGTAGACGATCACGTTCGAGCTTGAGTTGATGAAGCTCAGCTTGGGCTTGGTCAAGGGCAAAGCCCAAAGACGCCACCTCCTTTCCGAGCTCCGACAAATGGGCTTCGTAAGGGGTAATTCTACTGAATGAGGCCATCGCTTCCTTTGTCTGAGTAGAAAATTGGTTCGTTAAAGCCTTATATTTAAACTACCCAGATGATCACTGTTCAACGACTATAAAAGTAACTGTCAGAAATCTTAAAGTAAAACTAAAAAGTTGGTATCTTATAAAAACATTTTTCATAAAGAAACATTTAACTGGATCAAGAGGGATTTTCCATTAATGAAACTTCGGGTCATTACAACATTCCCCCCTTAAGAAATTTCGCCCTCGAAATTTTCCTTTTCCCACACTAAAACAAATGTGGGTAACTTAGCTTCATCTTATCCTCTGACTCCCAAGTTGCTTCTTCAAACTTGTGGTTTCTCCACAACACCTTGACGAGGGGCATTGTCTTATTTCGTAGAACTTTTTCTCTACGATCCAAGATATTTACTGGTTGCTCCTCATAAGAAAGATCGTCTTCTAATTGTACCACCTCGGAAGAGAGTACATGTGAAGGGTCTGGTATGTACTTCCTTAAGAGGGATACATGGAAGACATCATGCACCTTGGCCATAGTAGGTGGAAGTGCTAGTCGATAGGCCACAACCCCAACACGATCAAGAATCTCGAAGGGGCCGATGTACCTTGGACTTAACTTCCCTTTCTTTCCAAACCTCATGACCTTCTTCCACGGAGATATGCGTAAAAACACCATGTCTCTGACTTTAAACTCAAGGTCTCGTCGAAGATTATCTGCATAACTCTTCTGTCGACTTTGGGCTGCCTTGATATGCTGCTTAATGGTTTTCACCTTCTCCACCATTTCTTCGACCATTTCTAGTCCAAGCAGCTTACGTTCACCGACCTCATCCCAACATGCCGGTGTTCTACACCTTTTCCCATACAGGGCTTCATATGGTGCCATTTGGATGCTCGAGTGGAAACTATTATTATAAGAGAACTCAACTAGAGGAAGATGTTGATCCCATCATCCTTTAAAGTCCATTGAGCACGCTCTCAACATATCCTCAAGTGTTTGGATAGTCCGCTCGGATTGGCCATCAGTTTGAGGATGATAGGCCATACTGAAGTTCAGTTCAGTATTCAGAGCATGTTGAAGACTCTTCCAAAACTTAGAGGTAAATCTTGGATCTCGGTCCGACACAATAGATAGTGGTACTCCATGCAACCGTACCACTTCCCTGATATATATCCATGCCAGTTGATCCAAAGAGAAATCTTCTCGAATAGCAATGAAGTGTGCAGTCTTTATAAGACGATCCACAATAACCCAGATTGCATTGTTGCTTTTGGATGTCCTTGGAAGTCCAGTGACGAAGTCCATGGTGATGTTCTCCCATTTCCATTCTGGTATGGGCAATGGTTGCATCATCCCCTTAGACTTCTGCCTCTCTGCCTTCACTTGCTGACACAACAGGCACTTTGATGTATATTCGGCGATCTCCTTCTTCATATTATACCACCAAAAGTTTTCTCGGAGATCTCGATACATCTTTGTGCTCCCTGGGTGAATAGATAAATTTGAACTATGTGCATCATCCAAAAGTTCCTTCTTCAGCTCCGAACTTGATGGGACACATAGTCTTTTCCCAAACCGCACAATTCCTTCTTCATTAACATTAAACTCTGAGGATTTTCCCTTTTTGATAGCTTCCACTTTTTCTTGGATTCTCGCATCATCCTTTTGAGCATCCTTTAAACTTTCCAAAAGAGATGGTTGAACAATCATTTGTGAAAGGATTGATGATGTTCCCTTCTTTATGATTCCCACGTCCATCTTCATCAAGTCTAAGAAGATTGGATCCTTCTCAATTCTCATCATTGATAGAATTGCTGGATCCTTTCTACTTAGGGCATCCGCCACCTTGTTCGCCTTCCCAGGGTGGTAATGTATTGAACAGTCATAATCCTTTATGAGCTCTATCCATCTTCTCTGGCGCATATTAAGCTCTTTCTGTGTGAATATATATTTAAGACTCTTGTGGTCAGTATATATCTCACATTTCTCTCCATAGAGATAATGCCGCCAGATTTTCAAGGCAAAGATCACCGCCGCCAACTCCAGATCATGTGTTGGATAGTTTCGCTCATGGATTTTCAACTGTCTTGAGGCATATGATATCACTTTATCATTCTGCATCAGCACACATCCTAATCCCTTCTTTGAAGCATCACTGAATACCACAAAAAGCTCCCCACTTGTGGGTAAAGTGAGCACAGGTGCAGTGATAAGCCTCCTTTTAAACTCCTTGAATCTTTCTTCGCATTCATCACTCCAAGCAAACTTTACTCCCTTTCGAGTTATCTTGGTAAGAGGGTTGGACAATCGTGAGATGTTTCTCACAAATCGTCGATAATATCCAGCTATCCCCAAGAAGCTACGGATATCAGTTACTGATGTTGGCCTCGGCCATCCCTCAATTGCATCTGTTTTGGAGGGGTCCACAGATATCCCATTGCTTGTGATGATATGGCCCAAGAATGAGACCTCCTTCAACCAGAACTCACACTTACTGTACTTGGCATAGAGCTTCTCCTTGCGCAATGTCTCCAGTACAGTTCTTAAATGCTCCTCATGGTCCTCCTTGGTTTTGGAGTATATTAGAATATCATCTATAAAGACTACCACAAATTTATCTAGGTAATCTCTAAAGACTCTATTCATCAAGTCCATGAATATTCCTGGAGCATTGGTGAGTCCAAAAGGCATTACTATGAATTCATAGTTCCCGTACCTTGTACGAAAAGCAGTCTTGGGGATATCTTCCTTCTTCACCCTTACTTGATAATATCCCGACCGCAAGTCGACCTTGGAGAAGTATTGTGCTCCATGCAGCTGATCAAACAAGTCATCGATTCTTGGGAGAGGATACTTGTTCTTTATCGTGATTTTGTTAAGTTCACGATAATCGATGCAAAGCCACATTGACCCATCCTTCTTCTTGACGAAGAGGACTGGTGCACCCCATGGTGATGCACATGGGCGTATACACCCTTTATCCAGATTCTCCTGTAGTTGTTTCTTTAGTTCTTCAAGCTCAACCACAGCCATTCTATATGGAGTCTTGGATATTGGTAGCGCCCCAGGTATAAGTTCAATTGAGAACTCAACATCTCTTCTTGGAGGAAGACCAGGAAGTTCCTCGGGAAATACTTCAGCGAATTCCCTCACAATAGGCATTTCTTCAAGGGTGGTTTCTTCCTTGGACTCAATCATCTGAGCCAGATATGCGTGCTCATAAGGCAGTAATATCCATGCTTGAGATGATGGAGCTAAAGGAGATTCATCTTCCTCCTGACACTTGTAAAGAATCGGGGGTCGATTCTCCATATGGAGTGTGATTTCCCTCTCCCGACAATTTATGTAGGCTCTATATAAGGAAAGCCAATCCATGCTAAGAATTGAATCAAATTCCACCAAAGGGAGTATGATGAGGTTCTTCGGGAAATTCAATCCACAGATTATAACAGGGGAGGACTTATACTCATGGGATGCAATGATTTCCCCATTTTCCGTACTCACCGACATCATTACTTCCATTATTTGTGGTGGTGCAGGGATTGTTCTACTAAACTTTTGAGATATAAAAGAATGCGTAGAACCTGAATCAAAAAGTACGTTCGCTATTCTTGAATGAATAACTAGCGTACCTGTCACCACTTCATTTTCGGGGTTCACTTCGGCAGAAGTGATGGAAAAAGCTCTTCCTTGCTGTCTTGGAGGTTGTTGATTGCCTCCGATAACCCTTGGATTAGGGCACTGATTCGCAAAATGACCCGGTTCTTTGCATTTGAAGCATTGAACAACGCGTTGAGGTTCGAACGGAGCGTTCCTCCCCTCCGTCGCAACCGCGGGTCCTTCTTGCTGACAGTTAACAGCTAGGTGCCCTTCTCTTCCACACTTGAAGCATTTTCTTGTCCCCCTAAGGAAATTTCCAGGGTTCTTCTTTCCACACTTTTGGCAAGTGGGGTGCTGGAATTTCTTAGCGCCGTTGGATTTATCCATCGGACCACCAGCATTGAAGTCCACCTTACGCTTCTTGTCCCCATGATACCCCTGTGATTCTCCGATCTCCATTTCAACATTGAGGGCACATCGGACAATTTCCTCATAGCTGTCGAAGTCACGGATCGCTAATGCTTTCCGCAAGCTAGGCTTCAGCCCACCAAAGAAGCGGTCAACCTTGCATTCGGGGGTAACGACAAAGCCAGAAGCGTATCGTGCTAGCCTTGTGAAGTTTGCCTCGTACGCTCCCATAGATTCCTCATCTTTCTGCTTGAGGGAAAGGAAGTCCCTTTCCATCTTAAGACGGAGGGTGCGTGGAAAATATTTATCGAAAAACATCTTCCGGAATACCTTCCATTCCAAAGCCTCGATCTCCTCCTCAGGCTTCGTATTTTTGATCAACGTCCACCATTGATCAGCTTCACCCTCCATACCATAAACCTCCAGGAGAACCTTCTCTTTTTCAGAGCACTGGAGGATGGAGAATATCTTTTCAATGGAGTTGATCCATTGTTCAGCAATCGTGGGATCAGATGATCCACTAAAAGTAGGAGGCCTTTGTCTCATGAAGCTTTCAATAGCGACTTGTTCTTTATTAGGGGGGGTTGAACGTTCCTCTTGACCAGTGTTTCTATTCAAAACTTGAGTTAGCTGGGAGAGAAGCGTGACAAAGTTCGCGATTCCCGCTCCCATTGGATTGGGCATCTCATAAGTACAATAATCACACTGATCTTCACAATGGTTGTTAGCCCGAGTTCTCCTATTACCGGCCATTGGCTGGAATAAAAGGAAAGTTAGGGGTAACACATAAAGGGTAATCCAAAGACAAAATTTGATGACTTATAAATAAACTTTAATCTCTTTAACTCATGAGTCTATAGGATTCAATCCAGGCTTTTCATGATCTTCCTTCTAACATATATTCTTAGGGGCATTTTCCCTTAATAAGGGTTCATACTAAGATTGTGAATTTATCAAAACATATCCCCCGGGAGTGTCGTAACCAAGAGTGCAGCAAGGCCCGTTGTCGTGCACCAGTTCCCATTCGAGTCTATCTCAAAGCGGTGTTTTTGGGTTTTACCCCTAGGATACATCTGTGCCAGAGCCGCCTCTACCTGCTCATATCCAGACAGGGATGAATTTGTTTGATAAACCACTTACTTAGTATTTAACAAAACATAGGGATGTTTTTATTATGATTAGTCTTGTATCTAAGGATTTACTAGGGTTTGATAATCCCAAAAATAACTAAACCTATCCTTTGATACCAACTATGACAACCCTGCTTTTTATTACAACTTAAACATGCTTTATTACATAAAACTTCACTTGATACAACAAAGAAGATAGAGAGGTTTAGTGTCTTTGGGGCTTAGGATCATTACATAAAAACTTTAAACTTGAAATACAACATCCTTATTGAAAACTTCCTTTACATGACTACTACATTCCTTCGTACTTAGCATTGCATGGGATAACCTGAGGACATGCATAAGAAAAGGGTGAGCTATAAAGCCCAGTAAGGGAGTACATAATGAATAACATGAGGAGTACAATACATGTTAGGCAATAGGCATATCAATAGAGCATAAGAGAGACATGAACATAAAGGCATGATAAAGCATGATAATCATAGCATGGAAATGTGGCAACAACACTTAACATTGAATTAGCATGAGCCAAGGCTCATTACACATGGAGCATGAGTAAACCCTCATTGCACTTGAAGCACGAGTAAACCCTCGTTGCACTTGAATTAGCATGAGTCAACACTCATTGCACATGACGTATCATGATACTATACTTTACCCAATGCATTGGAGCGCTATAAAGGGCACACCCTTCTTAAACATTTCATTTCATCCATAAGTGTGCCACATGGATCATAAAACATGGATTCATAAAACATAATAATTTCTTCCACGATAAAGGAATGTGGAATTCATACATGAAACTTTATAATCAATATGTAAATGTTCATAAAGGTGAATACCCTTGATGGAGAAATGGGCATGGTATTCACTACACAAAGACATTGGCTTAGAAAATCGGTGCGATTTCGGCAGCGTAACGGCGTGACATAAGAATTCGTAAAAAAGGTTGATGAAAGAGAAAGGGGTTACTCATCATATTTACATGTAATGGACAGTAAGGAGATCATATATATACATGTCCCATCAATAGAAATGGAATTTGGATTCATGATACAAAAGTATTGCTTGAATGTAAAAGAAGAGAGAGAAGTTCCTTTCGGAATTTCGGCATAGTAACAGGTGTACATGGGAGGCATTTAATGAGAGAGAAAGGGTTCTCAAATCATTCAAACAATAAGAGGGCAGTATAGGGGAGGTGCGAAACCATACCCCAACATTCATAATTGAAATAAAAAGGGAAATACAACTTAAAGAAAATTGAAAAAAAAAATGAGAAAGGAAGAAAACCCTTACTTGGAAGTGTGCTTCCAAAGGCTAGAGAGAGGCTTGTGAGAGGCTTCTTGGGAGCTTGGGGCACCTTGAGAGGATTCTAGAGAGAGTAGGGCAGAGGTTGGACGAACTTCAAGGGCTTTGGGTGAGGAGGAAGTGGGAGCTTGGGTGGGTTTATATAGGAAAGGTGAGAGAATTCTTTATTATTTAGGTTTGGGACCCCTTATATTAAAATAATCCAAACCACAAACCATCCCATGGTATTTTCCCATGGTTTCTGGAAAAGGAAAGAGGAAAACAATATTTTACAAGTCCAAGGTCCGATCTTATTAAAAAATTAGGGTTGCTTATGTGGAGGTGAGTCACACTCCCATGGAAATTAATTTAAAAAGGCAAAGTGTTGAATAAGTCTTGAGGGCTCCATTAATGCTTTGAAAAGTGAGTCAAACAAACCCAAAACCTCATTATTTTAATGATAAAACATATATTGGCCGAACATAAGGATTATGGTATTTTATTACATCACCATTGGGTCATTATGATGTCATAAAACACATTATATATTTAAATGGTATTTAATTTTTACCCAAAAATTTGACTGTCTCAGAAAATTATGAAAAATTCACCGTTGGATAATTTCGACGTCCTGATTCCAAAAATAATATTTATTTTATCTAAATAATTTTCTACATATGTGAATTTTTACTTTTAAAATAAAAACCTACATTTATAAAAAAAATCACGGGTTTTGACAGAAATGGCTTTCAAACCTTAATAAAAATTTTAATTGCATTCATAAAATTATAAGATCATTTATATTTAATAAAAATTAATTTAATATTAATAATAATATTTTATTAAAATATTATTTAATTCAAAAATCTTTTAATTTAATAAAATATAATTCTTAATTAAATAATAACTAAAAACACCATTTTTACTTTAAAAACTAATTACAATGCATCAAAAATGACTAGAAATTATATTCATTATTATATACAAAAAATAATGTACATGAACATGGTGCTACTTAGTTGTTACATAACCCCTTAAAACAGCCGCATAAGACCTAAGGGTAAGGTGTGCGATGGTGACAGACTCTTGGGGTTGCTCGGATAACATCGCTCGAGTGGTAATCTCTATCAACTTCCATTTTTCCCGTAGACGATCACGTTCGAGCTTGACTTGATGAAGCTCAGCTTGGGCTTGGTCAAGGGCAAAGCCCAAAGACGCCACCTCCTTTCCGAGCTCCGACAAATGGGCTTCGTAAGGGGCAATTCTACTGGATGAGGCCATCGCTTCCTTTGTCTGAGTAGAAAATTGGTTCGTTAAAGCCTTATATTTAAACTACCCAGATGATCACTGTTCAACGGCTATAAAAGTAACGGTCACAAATCTTAAAGTAAAACTAAAAAGTTGGTATCTTATAAAAACATTTTTCATAAAGAAACATTTAACTGGATCAAGAGGGATTTTCCATTAATGAAACTTCGGGTCGTTACAGCTATACCCATAGACCTATAGAATTGGTTTCTCCAAAACCATGTATTTGATACCACGGATTGACCATATACCTATAGTTTGAAAAAACCTATTTTTATAAGTTCCTTAGTGAGAACATAAACCAATGGTTTTGGAAAAACCATTGATATAGGTGTCATGATGACACCTTGTACCAATAGTATTGTTCAAACCATTTGTATAGGTACCTTTGAAAAACCAAGTGGTACAGGTCCCAACCTATAAAAATGATTTTAGAACTATTTGTATTCATAAATAATTTTTTTAAATTATTATTTTCTTAAATATAAAAAAAATCATAAATTAAATTAAATTTTAATATGAATATATATATTTACTAATTCATGTTAAAAAAACATTTTAGATTAATATACAGGTCATTAAATTATAATTTATAGGTTTAGGGATAAAAAGAGCATAGGATTTTTCTTAAATTACACCTGCCAATGGTTTTCAAAAAATCTCTGAATAACTTTTTCATACGTCCAATACCAACAGTTTAAAGAAACCATAGATATAGGAATATACAGATAGATAATCAGCCAATGGTAATCCATACCATTGGTATATCCTATACCAATGTTCTAAACTATTGGTATGATATTTATTTCTAAGTGTGTTTTCATGCTTAAAAAATGTTGTCTTAAAAAGATGTTATTCATTTCTTTTTAGAATCAAATAAAAATCTAATTTCTTAAACTTTTGGAAAATTAATTTTAAAAAATAACATTATTATTGAAATCAATATTTACAAAATATCATTAATTTTTTTTTGATAATTTATGACAAGATTATTTTTTAAATGAATAGTGAAAAATTATGATTTATTTTAATACCTTCCATTTTGTTAATAAAAATATACTAAGACAAATTATTGAGATTGTTTTTGAATTATTTTGTTTTGTATTATATTTGTATTATTAATATTTATATCGTTTTTATTAATATTATATTAATTTGTTTTACCAAAATATTTTATACTTTTAAAGAATATTTCATTGCAAAACCACTTTTCATCAAGTCTCCATGTTTAATATTGAAATTCAATTATACCACATTATTGAATTTAATTTTTTAAAAAGGAATTCATATTTCTAGTATTTACAATTAATATTATATAATATGTTCAAAATAGTTTTTGGTCATAATGAGTAGTTAGAACTATAAAATTTATTTACCACAGGAAAAAAAATTAGGGTTTTGGGCATTACATTCCCCTGGATTAAAATTAATATTCCACACAAATAGGAATTTCTTTTCTTAAATTTGATTTCAAATTTATAATTAGTGGGTAAAATTTATCTATTAATGATTATTTATTTTTAATCTAAAACAAAAAAATTACATACATAAATAAAGAAAATAACTAGTAACCATTGTGAAACTAAAATGGTAAAATTATGTAATTAAACTATTTAGGGAAATAAATGTTTTAAATGTGGGGTTTTTTGTGTTTTAGAAATATCTATAAAAAATATCATCAATTGAGTTGATTAATTTTCTATTTTTGAGGAACTTGGTTTTAGAGAGACTTCCAATTATTGATTAGTTTTGGGCATTTACAAAAATGGCACTCATCCTCAACGATAACATGAAACCTCATACCCTAAAAAATTCAATCCTTATAAGCCATTTGTATCATCCAAGAAATAAAAACATTTCTCTGAAAACATATTTATCCATTATCTAGTGCTTCTAGTCTTCCCAAAATACATTCTCTTTGGTTTTGAATGAGAGACCCAAAAATGGGTTTTCAAAGAAAAGGTACTTGTATACACTAAGATCTTTATTTTAATTATTATCCTACAATTTTTATTAATATATTAATAATTAAAATATATTGAAAAATTTATTAATGAGATTTTTTATGTTGATGGAATAACCTAATACCATCCCCTTTTCCATCGAATGAGAAATTAATCTGATGATTGTGTGTATGATGGACATCCAACTCACGAACCGATGTAATTAATTTTTTTCACCACCTAACAAGTATAGATAAATTTATGGATTTATTTTATATGGATTATATTTATGACATATTTATACTCAATGAAATATAATTTCACAAATACATTCTTACCTTCAATTATTTTGGAAATTGATAACATCACTTGTGCATACGTTTGGACCACTGCCCCTATGAAGCGATGTGATATGTTATTAATTTTATTTTTAAAAGGATGGTAATAATTTTATATATAATGGATATATATGATATAAAAGATATAAAATAATATTCTATAAATTTTATTTATTATTTAATTTTCTTTTGTTCTATCATATGTGAAAATGAAGAATTCAATCTTGCATACATGTGGATCACCATCTAAATGAATGATATAATTAATTTTCTATCTCTAAATTTAATGTATTATAATAAATAAATATATAATTAATATATTTTATATTTATAAAATGATAAAAATTCATGATATTATGTACCATAATCAGTATAAATGTACTAAAAATAGAAAACTAGAACATATAAGGGAAAAAAAGAAATTATTACCTAAAACATGATCATTAAAATAATGTTTTAAAAAATTGATGATAAAATCTTGTGTGTAAATCATATATTTTATGATATATAAGAGTAAATTTCTAGAATGGATATATAATAAAAAAATATATATTTTACAAATATTTTAATGTGTATGGTGAATGCTGAGACTTGGGATAATGGAATTTTATATCAAATTGTCTTCCTTGGGACATATGTACTATTGTGAAACTATCTTATTTTTTGAGGTGTATATGTATCCCCCATTGAAATGATATATCATTAATTTATTTATTCTCATGGTATGTACAATCTCGTTAAATGTTATTTTTTTGGGACAATGTTGTCTTGAAGTATTTTTGGAAGCCGAAATAAGTTTATGCTGATTGTTTTGTATTTTATTGTCAAGAAATTGAATCAATTAATTTTGTTTATTTTAATGGTTAGATGAAAGGATTCATGGTACTTAGAAAAATCCTATGCATGTAAGATAATAAAGTTCATCAGTTTACGTATTTATATTCTAAATAAGTTTGTGGAAGAAGTTTTTTTCATACTCACATTGTATCTAGAATGAAGGTTTTATTTGATATGAGAAAAAGTATGTATGATGATGATTTTATGATTAGTATGTTCCCAAATATAATAATCTACCTTAGGAATTGGTGATGAAATATTTATGAAGGAATGTAGGAGAACATGTTTTTGCAATTGATTTGAGTATTGATTGAAACGATAGAATGTGTTGGAAGAATGGTATGTTGTAGAACATTACAATGTAAGTCAGATGATGCTATACCGATCCTTATGTTCTCAATGGAATGAAAAACTCAATATAAAATAAAATTTTGGGGTCAGATGAAATTCCGGAATGAAGTTACAGCTGACACCGTTATATTGTATGTGACATGCCACCGATAAATTGAAAGAAAAATGATAAAAATGTAAGAATTTTTGCGACTAATAAATATGATAAGATGGGAGTTTCTGGGATCAATCAACTAGATGATGATAAAAGAAGTATTCAACCATTTTCATCTGGTTGAATTGTTTTTCAATTGGGTCTACAGAAAAAGAATAAAAGGTGTGTTTGTTTCTCAAGAGGGTTAAGAATAATCATACTAGAATAGATACTGATCCATCATAGTGAGACTGATAATGATCCCTCAGACATTTTCTAACACTAATAAAGCAATCCAATGAAATATCATCAGTCTAGAGAAAATAATAAAAAGATGAATTTTGAAGGGTTTTCCCAAATTATTGTTAAAGGTGATGATGCTATATTTGGAAGTTGTGATGATGTTTATTGAAACCCGAAAGTACCAAAATTTTAATAAAGTTGTAATAATATTTAGTTTTAAATGAATATGTATTTCAGTTTACACAGAGCACCATAATTTTTAGTCTTCATTTTTGATAAGTTTTCATGATATTGAAGAAACATCAGAAACAATTGGGATCATAATGAAGAATGGTTTGAAATTTTGAAGCGATCTAAATATGTGAAATGATTTTTTAAAGATCAATAAGAATTGAGAAGATTTTTGAATTTATTAAGAAGTAAAAATGATGTTGAAAAGTAAATAAAATTTAAATTTATGTAAATTACGTTGATCATGAAAATAAAAGTATGTTCCCTCTCATTCCTATCCAGGAACACTTATAAATAGGAAGAATGTATATTTTACTTTTTGATACTGGATTTCTATTCACATGAGATGAAATAGTGAAAGAACAAGAATTTTTAATAGAGAGAGGGTATTTATGGAATGATAATTCATGAAAAAGATTCTAGAGAGTTGAATAAGAATGAAGAATAGTCATTAGAGTTAAAAAATCGAACTATCCAATCTTATAAATGATTTCTGTGCAAGTTTTAAGTGGTTTAGAATTGATTCCAAAGTATAATTACCTAAATATTTTCCGAATTGATGAAATAAACCAAGCCATCTAGAAAATTATTTATAAAAATGAACAAAAAATTGTTTCTACCTACTTATGGGTAGAAATGAGATAAATTTTGTTTTGATGATACATTAATTGAAGTTGACAAGGATGAATAGTAAGTAGGTTTCAACCAATTGAGGAATATTTCATTAATTTTAAATCAAAATTATATTATATCATTCATCATAGTCAATGTAAATTCATTTTTGTAATGAACATAGTGAATCCCAAGTGTATTTTTATATCCTACTTGTTGTATCCACATTAAAGGACTTTATTCTAGTGGATTTTGTGGAATTTGATTGTTTTCAAACCATGCCAAATATTTCCCTACTGTTTTTGGGTAGTGAACCTTATAAATACTTGTTTTCATGTGGATGTGTGATTATATTTTCTTTTTCAGATAAGTGACAAATCTTTAATAGGAGAAAAATTATTTTTGAAAATTAAGGAAAGATAATACAAAAAGATATCAGTAATTCACTCCCCCCCTTTGAGTGATACATTGATTCTGTCATGGCATAATCAATTTGTATGAAATTAATGTTTTTATTCTTTAATCCTTATTTGATGATTTTGAAGATATTTTTTTATGTTTTATATAAATTATGTGAACAATAAAGGTATTTCAGACTTTCATAGAAACAATAATCATATCTAGAAATCTATAATTTTTCCTTATCTTATGTCTCTTGGGTATGATGTTTTCGAAGGTTCTACAGAGTTGTTTCCCTTATTGGTTAAACCATTACTCTCACATATGTGGAAAATAAGAATATTAATAATGATATAAGATCTAATAATTCTTTGCACAAATAACTTTATGAAAGTGAGATTCTAAGATTTAAGGGAGTTACTACTACCAATATAATCTTTGAAAATTTATAGAACATTTATGAACTCAATATGAAGGACATGAATACACAGTTACAAATCTAGCAACATAATTATAAATATATGAAAATGGATTAGTGTAAATCTACTAATGAAATCTTAATGAGGGTGAATGATATTGTGAGAACCAGAATATGTCTTGGTGAAATGCATTATGACTCAATTGTTATTGAAAATATCTTGAGAATTATCCATGATATATTGGATGTTAATTATTATTCAATAAAATATAGAGATAAAAAAACTCTACCTCTAGATTAATTTCATATTTCTTATATTACTTATTAAATGATAAGGTAGAATATTATGAAAAAAATATGTATTGATGAAGAAATTTACATTAATATTTCCAATAATGGAAAGTATAATAATAATATTAAAGAATAATTGTTTTCTGAATCTCAATCTGAAAATGAGTTACGTAACAATATTGATTTATTTTTATCATTATTTTCTAAAAATGTGAATGGTGTTACATGATTTTATAATGGAAAACATCCCTTGAATTGTTTTGAATGTACAGTTCTTGGTAACATTGCTACCATTTTTCCTCGAAGAAACAATAACGAAGTTAGTGATGAGGATTGAATAATTCAAAGAACATATTCAAGGAAACATGTTTATAAGTATAAATCCCTTTCAAAGGGAATGGATAAAAATTTATCCAAATCCAAATTGTGAAATTTGTTTATAAAGATGATGAATATGAAGATAATGATGTTAAAGATGAATGGTTTTCTAATATTTATGGATAATTTAAATACATTAAAAAAGATAATTATGAAGAGTTTAGAAATATTTCTTATGAATATAACAAAACTAAGTTATAATTTTATCTAAATAGTGAACTAAAATAATTTATCTGAAATATTTTGACAATTTAAAAAGTGGTCAGGAAGTTTATAAAGGAATGTCCTATAACAAAAAATCGTGAATTAATCCCTAATGATAATGCAATGTTACTTGAAGAAGTTGATAGTATGAATATGTCTCTAAAGAATTAAATAAATCAGAATGAACATCATGAATTAATGTTGAATTAAAGAGATAAATAATTGGATCATATACAACAATATATTTCTAAGGCTGATGAGGGAGCTACAATCATCAAGAACTCTAAATCTGATGATTATGAATGTTCTAGAATGAGTCAATCTGAGAATGATAAAAATTTTCCTTCAAAGGATGGAAAAAGTGTCTAATATTTTAAATAGAAGAATAAATATAATAATGTTTTGTATGAGGAAAAAAACAAAGATTTAGTTTCAATTGTTTCTAAAATTTATTTGCTAAAAAATTTTCTACCACTACTGATTCTGATACGGTTTGTAATAAATCCAAATTGAAGAAGATGATTCAGGATGATCGCTAAAATTTTGTTGATCCAAAATGTTATAATGTGAAAGATAATAAGTATTCTAAGAAATATGTTTTCAATTCCTAATATTATGGATGTTATAGAGGAAAGTATTACTTCTATGGGTACTGCTAGAATTTTGGGGGACTTGGTCATATAGAAAATATATGATGGTTTAATAAAACACATTAGAAATATCCCATGAGTTGTGGAGGAAATATTTCAGGGGGAGTCAATCCTAGCACAAGAATAATCCTGATAATGTTAGGGTGAATATTGTAAATAGATTCCAATATTTCTAAAATATTTTTGAATTATTCGAATAAACTCAATATCTTGAAAAAGGTTGTGTTTTTTTTACTGGAATAAAATAAGGTTTATAACATTTCAAATAATCAAATGGTGTAGAATGAAAAAGTTAAATAAAAATATATTGTTGTATAAAATGCTATCAAATATACAAAAGGAGTATGATAATGGATCTTCGATAGTGGTTGATCATCTCAAATTTTATGAGACATAAATTTTTTGAAGAATGTAAAAGAATTCAATGAATGAACAATGAAATTTGAAAATGATTAACCCCTCAGAATCGAAGGATTTTTATATTCTATTATTATGTAAAAAATGTTTAATTATAATAAACATTTGTTTTTTGATGGGTAGAAGCACAACATGTTATGTGTTTCAATATTTTTTGATGAAGGAAATATTTTTGTATAAAATTTGGTTTTTTCATATAAAGAGAGGATGATGGAAAAATTGTTAAAGGAGGAAAAAATACAATGTCGAACTTGTTTCAATTTGGTGAAGATCAAAAATATTGTTAAATAAACATGATGGTAGAAAATTAGTTGTTGAATAAAATGTAGGAAAATATTTATTTGAGAAACTTGATCAAGTTATAAATGGGAGATAGTGTCCGTGATATTTGAGATATTCCAAGAAGAATATATTGGTGTAGTACAATTTGTTAAAAAGGTGATATTACAAACTCTATGAATAATAAATTAGATTCTAGTTAAATATAACCCCTAGAAAAAATTCATTTTTATATTTATGTTATAATGAGTAAACAATAAACTCATAGAAATAAGTACTTCATCACATTAACTGATGAATTTACTTGAATAAATTATTTTATCTGTATTAAGAAAAAGTTGGATGCTCTGAAGATATTTAAATACTTTAGAAGAATATATGATAAGGAATGATGTTATTCCATGAATAAGTTGAAGATAGATATTGGAAGTGAGTATAAGAATGAAGATTTTATAAGTTTTCTTAAAAAACACGTAATTAAGCAAGAGTTTAGTGCACCATACACACCAAAAAAATGGTGTTGTTGAGGGGAATAATAAAATTATAGTAGAAATGGGGCATATTATGTTACAAGAACATTTTATTTCTCATTATTTTTTGGAGTAAATCTACGAGCACATCTTTACGTTTTCAGAACCATTATTTCAATATTCCATGTTCCTATATGACTCTACATGAAATTTTTTATGAAAAACCCCAAGTTTGAAATAGTTTAGAGTTTTTGGGAGTCCATGAATCTTAAATAACACAGGTGTAATCCTTGTAATGTTTGATTAGAGTGGTTATTATGGAACATTTATTGTTTATTCTCCAGATGGAAGAGGATATAAACGTTTCAATAGAGAGACATGAATATTAGTTGACAATGTTTATGTAGAAGTATTTAAAAATAAGGTGTAAGGCACTATAAAAACTCATGAAGATGGGGCTGATGAATAGGAAGGATAAATTTTTGTTAGAATATTTAAATATGATATAAATAATTATTATCCCACACAAGAATAATAATCACAATCATCCATTTTTATTGATAAGGATGAATCTCGAACATCTCAACCTAGGATAAGGAAGTTAGTGGAATCTCAAAACACAATTTGTGACCAAAACCAAATTTTTCATAGAATAATATCAGAAAAAGTTATTACACATACATTCTTTTATTCAAAATTTGATCCAAAATATGTAAATGAATATTTTGATAATCAAAAAATAGAGCATGTTATGAATGAATAGTTGAATCAGATGGAGAGGATTGAAACATGAGATCACATACCTAAGACGAATGAAAAAAATTATTCTGGTATAAAGCGCGTGTTCCATAACAAGTTGAATGAAGATGTATAAGTGATTTGAAAAAAAATTCAAAATTAGCATGCAAAGGTTATTGACTTTGAGGATACATTTTCTCTAGGGGAATGGTTAGTGAAAAATAGGATATTTCAT
Organism: Viscum album; assembly: GCA_963277665.1. NCBI lineage: Eukaryota > Viridiplantae > Streptophyta > Magnoliopsida > Santalales > Viscaceae > Viscum > Viscum album. The sequence goes on from OY728140.1 coordinate 1,611,406,592, forward strand.
TCTACTTATGCACATGGAAGTTAAAAAATATTTCTTAGGAATAAGAAATCATAATTGTTTAATTATGATCCTTTTGATGGTGATTATATTGAAAAATCATGTGGATTTGTTTTTAGAATGCATGAATATTATGTGTTCAGGTTGAAGAATGAATTGGATGGGTTAAATCAATCTCCAATGGATCGGTACCCCAATTTGGATACCAAATTGTGAAATTTGAACTTTGGGAAATTAAGGGTTACTAATAATCTAAAAATAAACTAAATTGAGAATATTTCCCTCATTTTGATTGTATTTTTTGATGATAACATCATTGTTGGGAATGAATATAGAACTTGTAGAAGGTTTGTAGAAGAGATGAAGAAATTGTCTAAAATGTCCATGCTGCGGAAATGGAATACTTTCATGTGTTTGAAATATCACAATATAAGAAAAAAATATTTTATTCTCAATAAAACTATTGTATGAAACTTCTTAAAAAGATTGGGATGAAAAATTAGAAACCAGTTTTCACAATAATTTTAGTAGGAACTAAGTTTACTAATGATGGATAAGGTAAGGTTGTTGAATCTAAATTGTTTTTGGAAGATGATTAGAAGTTGTTTTATATTTGAATACCTAAATAATACACATTATTTATGTTTTTTCCTTATATAAATGATTCCAAAGTGCTATAAAATAATCACACCTATTGGCTAGAAAAAAATTCTCATTTTTATGAAAGGCACAATAGATTTTGGAATTAGGTATGATAGCTCAAAAAGTATTGATTTATTAGGTTACATAGAGTAATATTGGGAAAGATGTATTGATGATAGAAGATCCAAATATATAGATTTTTTCTTTCTATGTGAAATTAATTTAACTTGTCATACAAAGAATCAAAATTTAGAAACTATTGGAACGAATGAAGTTGAGTACGTCGTCACCACTCAATCTGCAACCTAACTTATACGTACGGAAACTCATTTAGCAGACATAGTTATTGAAGTGAAGTTACCATTTCTCTTGGGTTCTAATAAGAAAGATCCATAAACCTTAACACAATCCATGAATTACATTTTTGTTTAAAACATATTGATATCAAATATTATTTCATAAATGATTATGTGGAGAGGAATGAATTGAATTGATAGTATTTTCTTAAATGTAAAAAACTCTTATTGTTTTTAGAAATTATAAATCCCCCATTTTTAATCACACTTTGGATAGGTTTATTTTAGGGTTTCTTATTGTGGAATTCATAATTTTTTTGATGTTTTTGGGCTAGTAGATAGTTCGCGCATAGTTTTCCCAAACTATTCACCCTGTTAGAGAAGACCAGGGAAACTATAGAAGTGGGTTTTTTCATTGTTGGGACATGTTTAAAAAACTATTACCATTCATAATAAGAACCATATGGACAATCTAACACATTTTCATGGATTGGGAATTGTTTTTTTCTAAAATTCGAGACTCTGTCTAATAAACCATGCAGATAATTTTTTTAATTAATCTGAATTTTGATAAAAAATTACTAAACAACCATTTTTAGTCATTGATGGAATAGAATGACCCATAGTTGATTTCTCCCATCCTTGGGGATCCCGATAATAGTTTTTAGCCACTCATATCGCTCCTAGAAGTGATTTGAAGCATGAGTAACTCCCTTTGATCTTTTCCAGATTTGTTTCATATTCCCATTCTTATTCTTCCATGATCTATCTTCTCTTCCCTAAGGTTCCCTAGATCATTATGTTGATTTATGGATCTAATAACCTCTTTTTTTGGATTATAAAACGGGGTTTGATCCTTATTATCCAGATTATGTGATCTCCATTCATCTTTGGAAAATCCCTGTGAGTGTTTGGAGTTGTGAGTTCCATTGACCTGAACGTAGGTTGGTCTGTTACAATGCCTATATTTTAATAACCCTAAATCGATTAATTAAATTTCAAGGGTATAAAGTAAAATAAATTTATTTATTTTAATGAAATTTCATTCAATTTTTTTTATTGAAATAACTATTCCATTTAATTAGGGTTTTGTACATTGGTTTTTTCATAAAATTGGGAAAACACCCAATTCTATAGTATTGGGTTGTGTTTATGGGAATTTGTGAAATATAAACTGATTAATATAAATTATTGATTTGATGTAAGATGATTTAGTTAGATTTTTGAATTTATTTATAAAACTTAATTGATGGAAAATTGTTAAAAACCCCCAATTTTATTGAATTAGGGGTTTGTTATGAAATTTATCGAATTTGACTGAAAATTAAAAAATTTAATTTAATTATGGAAAATGGATTGTGAAACTGAATAGTGAATTGATTTCAAATCCTAATTTATAAAAATCTCTTGATTCTATTTTTATAGAGACTTTAGAGTTTTATATTGATAAAATTCATGTTTTTGATTAAAACACATTATGATTTTTAAATAGAAAATTGGGACATTGGAATAGAGAATGGGAGGAATTATATTTTATGGTTTCTTGAAATAAATTACCCATAATTGTTTTATAATATGTAACATGAAATCCTTAGGTAGTTATCATTTAGATGACATGTTATGATTTACAATATTCTAAATCATAATAGGAACATCACATCCCATAGGAGATGGTGATGAGTCCACTTTGGCCCATAGTTTAAAGGGACTTATCTACACATTTTCATGCCAACTTGAGTATGGATTCCCTAAAACCAAGAACTATCATAACTACATAGTCATATAACCCTTTTTCATTATTTTTTTATTTCAAATGAGTATTTTCAATTTTTCTAAACTATTTCCCATGCCTTCTAATTTATATAAACCATTTTATATAAAAGTTTTTATTTTATCCATATATAAAAAACATCATTTCTTTAGGAATATTCCATCAGTAGTAAGGTTTTGATTTTGTAAAACTGTATTACCATCATTTGAAATGTATTTTCATATTTTGAAATATAAATCAGGATTTTTTTAATTATTCTAATGAAATTCCAAATATGTCTGTTTTAAATTTAAAGCGCTCTTTGGTTTATTTAATGTTTGAATCTGTTATAGAATCCTTGATGAAACCATATTGAGATTTTTAGGTCACTCCCTACACATCCCTTTAGGTGTTTGTAGATTATATCCTTCCATGTTTGAGCATGGGAAAATCACCACTTGGCAGTGGATGTAGTTTTTGACCCTTGGACTTGGTGAGTTGCATTTGTTGGGACTTAAGAGCAGTTTATCCAGTTTTTATAGTACATGGTTTTAGTAGTTTGGGTTTTTAGACCTATTTTACTTCTCATACATTATTCATAGTGGTGTTTCTTTTTATGCATACTACCTTTTCAATATTGAGTCCACACTGTTATTAGAAAAAATTTCCCAAATTTCATTTTTGTATGATGTCATGCTCTAATCATCAACCCATGGGGATTAGGAATTCCCTTCAGTCTATGTCAGGAAATTCTTGAATATCAGTTTTCTATGATACCTGGTCTAGTTCATGACACTAGGGTATCAAAAGGGGATAACCTTATTGCCTTGATTTCATTATGTAGTTTGTGTAATCTTCTCGAGACCTAGTAGGTAGTTATGATTAACTTCTGAACCATCTCTCACCATAATGAACCATAAGTTAGAAATGGTGGTTTCAGAAATTTTTCATATGGATTAGATCTTGTCTTTTACCTATATTGATTTAGATTGTTGAAATATAAACCATATTTATCTATCTATTTGGATTGGTTTCATTGTTACTCTATTTGAGTGTTAATCTAATGTGTTCATTTTTGTCTACTACTATTTTGTAACATCAAGCTTCTGAGAACACATGTGAATCAGATTTAAGAGTAAGTTCCTGCTGAACCTCATTGTGTGAATCATCTCGTGGACTTGAATATGGTTTAGGTGATTTTACATGCTGTCCAAGATCTAGGACATGCACCACCTCCAATCCCCATTCATTCTCAAGCCATGGAACTTCAAGGGGATGTTCTCAAGATTGGTTTTAGCATAAGACATAAACATTCAAAGGATCAAATTATCTTCAATAAAGTGAGGATTAGTTTATCATAATAAATTTTTTGTTTGGGTTCTTGGACACACATGATGAAATCAATGTTAAGTTTTCCACCTTCGTGCTTGAAGGACCTAGTAGGAGATAGTGGGAAATAATTGTGAAAATGATGAAACATGAATGCTTGGAGAGGAAATACTTCTATGTTATTTTTTATAACCAATTCTATCCATATTCAATGTTGTTTTCCAAGTCCATGGAGTTGTTGAAACTAGTGCATGCTGAAATAAACATGATAGAGTATGAAAACTGTTTTCTGAGTTTTTGAAATTTTCAAATGTTATTTTATTTAATGAGAATATTAAGGGATGATGTTTTGAGTTGGTAATTCTTTATTACACTAATTATTAGTTATTTTTGATGAAATATACTTCTTATTCTAATGTACTAGATACAACACTGATGGCTGAGATAGACATGGATGGAAAGTAGAGGTTATGAGGAGTTTTTTCCACTCCCAATGGAGGTGCTCATTCCTCTATGGGAAAGAGAAAGGGTGATAATTCTCATGTTGGTTGTCAACTGTAGGGTCATTATAGACCTTATGTTGTGCTTGTAATATGTCCTTTATATTTTTACCAGTGTGGTAAGCTTGGAAATTCAACGAGGGTTTGCACTGAGGCACCCATGAACTATGGATCCGTTGAATGATCAGGTAACTTGAAGATATTATTCCATATTTGTTTCACTAAATTTAGTTTCATGAGATCATTAGAGCATCCATAACCATAGAACAATTAGATACTACACTTAAAAAATGGTTTCATCCATATGAATCTGTCAGAAATCTTCTTCACACAGTTGATGAGTTTCCAGAGAAAGAAGATATAGGTCCATTGACTGTGAGAGACACCATTATTATGAATTCATCATTAGTGACTTCCCTATCTCATACTGGTGATCCCATTAATTTATATCAAACCATATTATTAATATGATAAATTATCTTAGGGGGATTTTTTCTTTTGTAATGGATATTACTACACCCTTGGTACAAAGAGAGAGCATGGTCACCGAAGTCCCACTATTATTATCTCTCTATCAGGTGTCAAGCTTTTTCAGTGTTTTCAATTTCTTAATATGAAACATTTTGACATCATGTTTGGAATGCGTTGTCTAATTTACAATAAATTGTAGATTTATTGTCATCTTTGATGGGTCTCCTTCACTACACCTGATGGTGTGTGCCAAATATTTTAATGATAAATGGACCGAAGGTAGATAATAGTTGAAAAATCTTATTCAGAGTTTGGGAAAGTGATATTTTTATTTTTCATTTGATCTGGAGAGATAATATTTAAGCACTGATCACTATCCAGTTGTTTTTGAGTTTTTTGATGTTTTATCTTCTGACTTATCTGGTCTATCACTGGTAAGGGAGGTAGAGTTATCTATTTATGTAGTGTATGGTACTCATCTAATTTCTATTCCCTCTTACTGAATTGCTCAAGCAAATAGGAATATGATAAATTACCAATTGGATTATCATCTTGAGAAAGGATATATATGCTCGAGTGTGTCATCATAGGCCACACTAGTTCTATTTAGTAAGAAAGGTGATGGTTTACTCTACTTTGCATTGTTAATTGAAAAATCAATCGAGCTATGATAATGAAAAATATATATTTCCATGGATTTATAATCTATTTGATCAGTTGAGTGGGCCTAAGTTATTATCGATGATTTTTCGTCGATCAATTTTCCCTCAGTTGAGGATAAAATAATATGATGTTTAGAAAATAGAATTTTCGAGTAGTTATGACCATTATAAGTAACATTTCCTGACCTTTGGTGTAAACAATTCTTTTAATCTTTTTATGGAATTAATGAAAAGGATTTTAATGAGTATCTAGATACTATTATGGTTTCCTTTTTGCACGACATCATTGTTTACTATGCATCCAACGAGGATCATGTGAATCATCTAAGAACAGTTCTGAGGTTGTTCAAAATAGGATTTCAGGTTTTGAGAAGTGGAATACATGGGACACGTGGTGTTTGAACACAGTATTTCAGTTGATCCTAAAATGGTAAAAGTTGTAATGACATGGGAATAAACATGAAATACTTTTGAGATTAATATATTCTTGGGTATAATTGGCTATTATAATTGGTTTGTTAAGGATTTTTAATATTTGGATTCTCCAATGACTTTGTTGAATCAGAAGGGAGTAATTTTTTCTTGGTATGAGAATTGTTTGTGAAATTTTTTGTTATGAAACATATTTTGAATACTACACTATTTTATACTCATCCAGTGGCTAGAAAGGGTTACTTATTTTTCAATGATGCATCAGGTTCTATTTTTGGATGTGTTTTTAGGATGAGTGATCATGTAGTTGCTAATGGATTTCATCAGCTTAGGCCACATGAGAAGAACTATTAAACCTATGACCTTGAACTTGCAGTTGTGATGAATACACATAATATTTTTAGGCAGGACCTTTATAGAGAATGGTTTACTTTTCATTCTAACCATAAGATATCGGGTTAAATCTTCTCACAAATAATATGTAAATCTCTACCAATGGCACTATGTGGAATGACAATAGTCTTTTGATTTTGACATCGCCTATACCCCGATGAAAGGGTATTTTATTACAGATGATTTGTGCACTAAAAATTTTACCCTGATAGTGAAGGATTAATTAGAAGTGTAGAATGGATGGCTATTTTCTCATATTTTAATATTGGAGTCTAGAAATCAGGGGTTGAGGTCTCATTTTCTACTATTTTGTTGATATTCACTCTTCTTGAATTGATTCTTTAGGAGAAACATCATGATGATCAGTTCTATATAATTGGAGACTCTGTTAATAGTGGGGAGACTGTGTTTGATTGATCTTTATCGAAAGAGGGAATTCAATTCTTTTGGGACTATTTTTGTACCATCTTTATGAAGAAATATTTAATGAAGGATTTCCAAAGTTTGTAGTTGGTTGTGCTTCCAAGAACCAAAAAGATGTTATATAACATGAGAAAACTATTCAGGTAGTTAGGTATTAGATAATGAATTTCTGAGTTTGTTCCCATTTATATAAATGCCCATAGGATATGTTAGAGCAAAATAAAACTTAGGGGTTCCTTCAACCACTACCAGTTGTTACAAGGAAGTGTCTTGAAATATCGATTCAATTTTTGGTTGGGTTTCCACATACAGATATTGGGAAGAATGAAAAATGTATTTTTATTGATATGCTGGCGATGTCAGCTCATTTTATACCCATTCATGATACAAATAAACATGAGTAGTTGGGAAATCTCTATGTTATGATATTTATCGTATTCATCGAGTTACTTTTTCTATTGTCTCTAATTGGGATCCTTAGCTCAATTCCCATTTTGGAGAGGCCTTTAAAAGGCTATTTGATATCACATACATTTGATTATGAAAAACCATCATAATCCTGAAGGCCAAAAAGAAATGAAAATACGACTTATTCAGAATATGCTTCATGCTTATTTTATTTACTTTGGTGGAGATTGAGATGATCATTTAGGACAGGTAGAGTTTTCTTATAACAATATTTACCCTTACAAGATCAGAATAAATCCTTTTAAGGACTTGTATGGATAACCATGTAAATATCTATTTTTTGGTAAGAGGTTTTCGAATGTTCCTTGGTTGAATAGAGATTAGTCCAAGATATGAAAAAAATATCCAGTTGATTCATCATAGGATGATGATGACAGATATCTAATATATTTCTTATGATAATATTTATCATAGAACATTTGAATTTTTAGTTAGTGACCTTGTATTTTTGAATGTCTCACCACGCTTGGGTCATCAGAAGCTTGGGAGGCAAGGAAAACTTATTCCTCATTTTTTGGAACCTTTTGAGATTGTGGAGAATGTGGGAACAAATGCATATCAATTAGAACATCCAACACAACTGATGTTAATGACTAACAAATTCTATGTATCTCAGCGCCAAAGGTATCTATTTAGTCCATCTCATGTTCTGAGCTAGTGTGATCTTGAGGTTGAACCCGATTTATCTGTGAATGAATTTCCAGTTAGGATAGTTGATTTTGAAACCAATGTACTTAATGGGGGGACAATACCATTGGTTCGTGTGATACAGAAGCATAGTTATGATTCTCCTGAGGCATGGGAGAGGAGGCACTAATGAGAGAGTAGTGGCCTCTTATTTTTATCACAGATTATTATTCATATGATTTTGAGGTACATAATGTTTCTTTTGTGAATGAGGTTGTAACATAATATTATTGTTTTTAGGAATTCCAAATCACATATTTTAACCATTATTTGGTTGGGTTTATTTTGGGGGTTCTTTAGGTAAAATTATAAATGTTTTGGATGTCTCTAGGATACTGATTGGTTGGAGTATTGTTTTCCAAAACCATGTGCCGTACTAAAGAAAACAATGTAACATAAGGTAGGGGTTTTTTCAACGTTGGCTCACAATCTAAAAATTGTTTTTTCTTTAATGAAGAACCATTTTTTCCTATTTAAAATAAGAGCATGACTTGTACTTGGTTTTTCTAATTCATGCACCCCATCTAATGAAAATATTCAAATGAATTTATAATTATCTGAATTTTGATTAAAAATTGTCGAACCACCCTTTTTGGTCCCCTAAAGGAAGAAAAAACCCATATTCATTTTACACCAATATTAAATCTCCCAAGTATAGTTTTTGGTCCCTTGGATCCCTCCCAGAATCGATTCTATGCTTGAGGAATGCCCTTCGATCTTCTCTCGGTCAGTTTCCTCTTCCTGTTCTCATTCTCCCATGATAACTCTTCTCCTACATAGGGTTATATGGATCATTATTTTGGTTTATTGATATAATAAAATATTTTTTGGGATCATAAACCTAGGTTTGATCCTTGTTACCCAGATTACTTGATCTTTAGTATTTCTTGATAAACCCCGATTAGGGTTTGACATTATGAGTTTCATTGATCCCAAGGTAGGTGGTTCCATTATGATTCCTAAATTTTATCAACCATAAATTTACTTATTTAATTTCAATTAATTGAATTAAAATGTATTTATTTATCAAAATTATATTTCTTTCAATTTTTTGATTAAAATCCCAATTCCATTGAATTTTGGGTTTAGAAATTGGCTTTTCATGAAATTGGGACCCCCCCCCCCCCATTCCATTGCAGTAGAGTGTTTTTATGAAAATTTGGGAAATATAAATTGTTTATTTTAAATTTTGTGTTTGATTAAAATTATTTCAATTAAATTATGAAATATAATTCTGAAAATAATTTGATGAAAAATTGTGAAAACACCCAATTCAATTAAATTTGGTGTTTGTTATAAAATTAATGCAATTTGATTGAAAATTAAATTATTGAATTAAATTATGGAAAATGGATTGTGAAATTGAATTTTGAATTTATTTCAAATCCTGATTTTTGAAAATGGATTGATTTGGTTTTGATAGAAACCATGGGGTTTTATCTTGGTAAAATGTATGTTTTTTTATCAAAATCCCATTATGGGTTTTAAATGGAAAATTATCTTATTTTAAATGGATAATGGGATGAATTTTATTTTATGTTTCCTTGAAATAAAATTCCAATATTTTTTCGTACTAGAGCACAAGAATTCCTTAGGTACTTAGTGTGTTATTTGGATGGAAATTTAAAATTTACAATGGTTAAAAACATAATAGGCACAACACATCCCTTAGGTGATGGTGATGAGTCCTCTTTGGCATGATTTCAATCAGAAGTATGTACAAATCACAGTGTCACCTTGAGTGTGGAGTCTATATAGTATATAAATATCATAATTTATTTGTGATATTACCATGTTGATTAATTGTTTATATTTAAAATGAATATATTCTATTGTCAAAAACTTTTTTACATGCCTTATAATTTATCAAATATATATATATATATATAAGCGTTTAATTAATCCTTTTATGAAGAACAAAATTATTGTAGAAATATTCCATTAGTTGTAATGTGAAGATTTTTTTAAATGTATATCCATTTTTTGAAAGGTATTTCAAAATTTTGAAATGTAAAGAATGAATTGTTTCATTTATGATTTTTAATTCCAAAATAGTTTTTTTAATTTAAATTTCACTTTGGTTATTTTAATATTGGATTATAATATGGAATCCTTGTTTAGAAACTACTGGTTTTTTATCTAACACCCTTTCTGGTCATTTGGGTGCTTTTAGATAATCTCCTTCCTGGTTCAAGTATGGGTAAAGCACCACTTGTCCATGGTTTTAGATTTTAACCTATTGGTTTGGTGAGTTCGATCTGTTGGGACTTAGGATGTTTTGAAAATTTGTTTGGAACATTGTTGTAGTAATATGGGTCATTATAATTATTTTACTTCTAATACGTTAATACCTTGGAGTCCCTTTTGTATTTAAACTAGATTGCTTATTTTTTTCTTCATCGCATGTGAAAAAATCATTCCCACATTCATGTGTTTATAATGCAAGGTATTAATGGACAACCCATGGGGATTAGGAGTACCTTTTAGTCTATGTTAAGGTTAGCTCGGATTTCAGGTTACTAGGATACCCGAGCTGTTTCATGACACTATATCAGTAAATGTTTCTGAAATATTCCCAAAATATTTATCAAAGGAATCATTTTCACGATTTTGCTGAGCATGGGTGTCTGACCTATTGTAATCCAATTATGTGGTATGTGTTTTTATCCCCTCTCTAATATTTTATTTTAATAGTGTCATAAATTGGGTTAAATGTTTCATAAATATATTCATTGATATGTGCTAAATAATTTAAGTTAGCTTATTTATTTAGGGATTTGTGTTTAAGTTGTGAACTCCTCATGAATGTGTGTGAATAGTTATAAAAGTTTGTTGATATGTTCTTAGGAATATTTAATTATAGGTAGAAATAAAAAATATTTGAAGGTTTTTAAATATGAACAATTCTGTTAAGCCATTACTTTTGGAAAACACATTTTTTCCATCAATTTATATTGCTTCCTATAATGAGTTTGATCACACAGGTTTAGAATTGTTGATATGTGATCCATTTCTTTAGGTTATAGAGTTTAGGGATTTATCAATCTTGGTTGACAATAAATCAAATGGGGGATATTATTTGGGAAAAGTTGGATTGAAGTGTTTATGAATGTTGAAAGATGTTTGTTATAATAGTTTTTTCTTTTGTTGTCATGGAACAAAACCAATATTTTTATGTCCTGATGAATGGATTTATTGTAATCTAAAAATAGTATTCACATTTGATAAAAATGTTTAATAGTTTTTGATTTTATGCTCTGAAGATGTTTTGTGGTGTGAGTTGTTTTCCATATCACCTTGTACCCTACCAGAATATTTTAATCAAGATGAGGAAATGTATTAGAGCCTTGAAAGTATCCATAATAAATATGAAAATTATATGTTGTTTGTAATTTAAAAAATATCATAAGTTATCTAAGTAACTTGTGATTAAATCATTCTGAAGTAATGTGGGAGGAAATGTGTTTTGATTCTATTTAAGGTTAATTTGAAAAGATATAAGGTTATGGAAGGATGAGATGTATTAAACGTTATAATATTATCCAGAAAATTTTATTCAATAACATATGTTCTCAATGTAATGATGAATTCATTATATTAGAGAAAATTTGTGGAAGCGGATTGTTTGGAAGGAAGTTTCTATTGAAACTGGTACATCAGACATAGAATGACACCAAAACATTAGAGGAATATTAATTATGATATCAGGAATTTTTGGAAATAATGAATAAGATAAACCATGAGTTTTTGAGGCTGATCATATGGGTGATGGCTAACAATTTTGTCAATAATTTTCATCAGGTAGATTTTTTTAGTAGGTTCAAGAGGAAAAGTAAAACTATTTTTATTTCTCAAGTGGGTAAATACTCCTAATACAATATTTGACATAGATCCATTAGAGTGAGGCATATCTTGATCCTTAAAACTCAATTTGACATTTATAAAGGAATCATATGTAAGATTTTCAATATGAATAAAAAAAGAAATGAATATTTTCTTTTATATTTTTTCCAATGTGTTGTCAAATGGGGTGATGATATATTTAGATAGTGAGAAAAGTTTTGTGGTAAAAGAAAAGTAGCATATTTTTTACATGGTTGCAATAATTTTTATGACAGGATGGTTTCAATGGTTTCTGTCTTTCAGTTGATATAGAGCACAAAAATTAGAAGTCTTTAATTATGATATGTTTTCATCATAGTGAATAAAAATTTGAATAAAAATTGATGTTGGACCAAATAATTTCCATAATTGTTTAAGTGAGTTTAAGGTGTGAGATGATTCAATAATGTTCAATATTTATCAAAAAGATTTGATAAGTGTTGGAAAATTAAATGATGAACTCAAAATAGATATAAAATTTGATGTTAAGGAAATTTCATTGACTGTAAAAATGAAAGTAAGTTTAGACCCATTCCTCTCCTAGAATATATCTAAATTGGAAGAAATTGAATTGTAATTTTTGACACTGGAGAACTATAAATGTGTGAAAAAAGAGAGAATGTGTTGAATGTTTTTTTAGAGAGGAGAATTTTCTAGATTGAGAATCCATGAGGAAATTTCATAACAAAAGAATAAGAAGGAAGAATAATAATTAGTATTATCATATCATACCAAGAAATCAGTATTAGGATTTTAGAGTTTGATTGAAGTGGTTTAAAATTATTTTTGGAGTATTTTTTCTTATATATTTTCTAAATTGAGGAATAAAACTAAGGACTCAGAAAATAGAATCAAAATGAGCCATCAGACTATGTTTTTATAACAACTTCCATAAATATTTCATCAACCTGATTCCAGGTAGAAAGTGAATATTTTTTTGATTCTATTCTAATGGAAGTTGATAAGGAGGCACAATAACTTGTTTTGAACCAACTGGTGAAGGTTTTATTACTTGTTATAGAAACATTTATTTTTTAATTTGTGCTAGGTGATGCACATGAACTATTTTATGGAACATTTTGTTACAAAATTGTATGTTTATATCCACCTTATTTAATCCCTGAAAAGGGTGGTTTTCTAGTGTATTGTTTGGTATTTTATTTTTTCTAAATCATTCTAAGGATATAACTAGTATTATTGAGTAGTGAACATTGTAAATACTTATCTTCGTATGGATTTATGATTTTTTTGTGTTTACAAAAGTGATAAACCATTTACACTAGGTGAAAGATCTTTTAAAATAAAGGAATCCTAAACTAAGAAGATATCATTGATTCAACCCTCCTCTCTAAGTGATACATGGTTCTGGGTTAAGAATTTAGAATTTTTTATTGGGGATTATGAAAAAAAAGTTAAAAATATATTATGTGATCATTATCTCAAATTTTATTCTTTGGGATATATGTTATGTTATGTACATATAATAATTTATAATGTTTATATACAGACCTTTGATATATTATATCATTAATTTATGTTTTCTAATTATTTTGATGAGTTAATTAATATTTTTTATTCATGGTGATTACAAATAAAATGTTACCAAACCATCTAGATGATTTTTTATCACCTTTATTTATATGGGATATATTCCATATTCAACACTTGATTCATTAATGTAGCATATATACTAAAAATTAATGTATTTTAGTATGATTAATATTTAAATTATTTCAAATTACATATCCATATAAGGTTATTCATTTCTTGGGGATTATGATTCAAAAGTTACCAAGGTGGTAAATGTTTTATGTTACAATCTTATTGATTATCGATATTTTTTGAGACTAAGTTTACAATGATGGAATCATATGATATACTATTCATAAAACACATGAAAATTATTTTCCACAGGTTATTGAAACATAATAAATGTTTCCAATTTATTTTCATCTCATCATATAATCAAAAGAGTAAAAAAACATGGTTATGAAAACTTAACTTTATTTGTCTCTTCAATTGAAAATAATTTTTCATTGGATTCCATGTTTTTTAAAATTTATTTCAAATGAGTTTCTATTATCCTATATTTTTTAGTAGTGAAAGTTACCGTTGTTAAAATTTTGGTAAAATAATTTAAAAGGAATATAATTTTAATTTTAAAAAAAGAGGTACCTTTCACTTTTTATATGAAATATCAAATGAATCAAGAATTTAAGATGCATTATGTGAAAAGAAATTTTAGCTATCATGAACACTAAATTATTTGATACTTCATTTAGAAAATTCCTTTGATCATTTTGGAAATTTTTTTCTTTAATATATGAATATTTTTTACATTTTTTAGATGTTATTAAAATGTCTAATGGATATTTTACTCATGAAATTATCTTGGTTTTATTTCGTAATAACATTCTATTTATGATGAAATAAATTAATGTTACATAATAATTAATAGGTATATTATCAAATATTACCATCTATATTCTTTAAATGAATTATTTAAGATTATGATGAAATTTTTTATGAAACATGTTTCTTTCCTACATGTTATTCTATGATGAAATATTAAGTAAAATAATTCCTTTAACACAAGTTATGCAATGATGAAATTATTATAGAACAAATTACCTTCTTATGGGTTATCAAATAATTAATGTTTTATAATCTTTTGTGAAACATATATATGATTTTCAATATGTGATGGATGAGAACCTATATCCCACTATAATTCATTATGTAAATATTATTATATAATTTATTAAATCAAACTGAAATGGGGATTAAACCCAGTTCATTAAGGGATTTGTCCACTATAATATTATTGAGGGTGAATAATGACTAAAATTATGGTTTGGGGAATACACAAATTCCACTATAATATAATTGTAAATGATCCTTTACTACAAAGTAAATTATTTTATATTATTATCAATATTCCAAAAATCCATTTCTTACACTTATGTTAAAATTTATTTGATCATGTTCTTTTATTCCTTTATGATTCTTATACTATCAAATACCAAGCATTATACCATGAATAAAGGCTATGTTCTTTGATATAGATGTTATTTTTTACAAATTTCATGCACATGTTCTAATTTCCTCATTATCATGTTACTCTTATATGATCATTTATTTAATTCTTGATTTCCCTTATATAGGATCAGATCTCACACATAATTATGTTTCCTTTACTTGGGGTATGAAAAAAGTATACTTGATATGATAGTTATAATCCACTAATTTGAAGTTGATGTAGAACTCTAACTAACTAGTTGTTTATGTTTCAATGTATCAAAACACTGTAAAACTATATGATTCTATTCTGGATCGTTATCTTTAGCAGTGAATATTAATTTATTAAAATAAAATATCGATGTATGAAAGGTGGAGGAGGATATAGTTTCTTACTATTATCATTTTTACATATAAAGTACTGATAAACATGATCTACAAAATATCTAATCATTTTAACTCAATATAAATGATCTTCTAGATCTCTGTACATTATCATACATCTAGGATGAATTTTGAAAATTTTAAAATGATCTTAATCTAATATATCCTTCTTAAAATTTAGAATTGATGGAACACATAGAAGGTTATTCGACATTATCATTCAATAATTATCTAATTTGACACTAGGAACATTCCTCAGCTTCTTTATCATCATTAAAAATTTATTATATGAATATTCAATCATTACATGGATAGATTCTTAAACATGTAATTAGTAAAGATAAAATATATGTCCCCAGCCATAAACATTACATAATCTTGATTAAATTCAACAATTCCCATTAATTATCTTTTTAGGTTTAGAGTTTTATAGAATTAGGCCACAACTTATCCATAATAACTCAAATATTACAATGTTGACACATATACCCACTATCACATTTTTTCTAAAAAAAACAATTAATAAATGGAACATGGTTTCTTTTCATGTAAAATATTCATAACTTTTCCATGATCCCATATTTGACTCTATTCTTCATTAAATCCTATGAAAAACATTAAAAAACATAGGATGATCACAAAAAACCTAGTAAGGGATACATATATAATAAAAAATTTTAGTCTTGAAAAAACATGTAATCCATGAATTCTTTTTTCAAAAGGTAATACATTTAACCTCTAAGAAGTAGTAAATACTCTTCAGTGAATATGGTCTCATTTCTTACATATATTTTAATAAAAATATTACCATAAAACCATATAAAGAAACATATAACATATAAAGGTAACTTTGAAAATCTGTATACGTAAATGGAATTACCATTCGGTTGAATTCTATAAATATCACTCTTACAAATAGAATAACAATACGGCTGACCTCCATGCACAATGAATTAGAGGTTATAACATAACCAACCATCCTTGGTTTACCATAGAAACAACCACAATTTTTTTATCATGTAACCACTCAAATTTCTTTTATCACATAACCACACTTCTAATGTTGAAGTACCATTATATAATCAGAACACATAAAATATTGAAATTATCAAAATTTCACTTATAAGATTTTATTTTAAATTACTAGAAATAATGTAAAGATATTGAAATAGTCAACAAACTTTAAAAAAAAAATTCAATACCAAAACACCCAAAATTGAAGAAGGTATTTATTTTCTATTTTAACAACATTAAGCTCATAGATAAATCCAAATATCAAATAACATTTACGAAAATAGAGAAGTTGTTGTCACCACATATGTTAAAAACATTCCGTTTTAAATTTTGTAAAGAAAGTTAAATGCATAGTATAAAAATATTCCTTTTTTTTAAAACAGAATAATTAAATTAAAAAATAAACATCAAATATCATGTAAAATATTTTTATGTCTATATAAATAAATATGTAAATTAATATTATGACGAAAAGTTTTGATAATTGAATCTTTAAACATTCAAGGTGTCCCATGACACTTTTAAAATTTAAATAATAATATCCATAAATTAATAAATTTAACAAAATATTGAATAAAATTTTTATAGATATAATATGGATATGAAATGTCATGTTGGCTATATATACACCATATATAAAAATAAAGTTGCATATTATCAAGAAATTCCTTAATGAGAGGAGATTGAGGTGAAGTCCCTTACGAGGATCCCTATATGTAAAAATTAGAGATACATTAAATAGTTTCCATCTTAAAGCAATCATGTAAATATAAATACATTCATAAAAATTATTTTTAAAATATTTAAATTAAATATAATGATTTATAATAATAAATCATCAAAACATTATGATGATGTTTTTATGTTAAAAGTCCCTTAACACGTGAAAAATACTTAAATAAAAATAATTAAGGGATAAAATTTATAAAAACTTATAATATCATGAGAATAATTTGATTCATTATCTAATATTTCAAGGGGCATTATATACAGAATATAAAAGTTAATTTGGTGCATAACAACAAATATGTCTCAATGGAATGTAATTTGTGATGAAATCCCTTACCTTGAGCTTGATCCATTATTTATATTCCTTGTTCTTCCTGAATAATAAACATAGGTTAATTTATAAATTATTGAGAACCATTTAATTCTTATTATTCATTTTATATCATTAATTACCATGTTATAATAATTAGTTAATTATTTGAGTTCATCTCGAACATTATATCGATATTCCGTAATTAAGTTGAAAATGAACATGGTTTGATGTCCCCAGTCAATGTTGTCATAAGTCCATCATCTACAGATTATTATTGAGAAAATTATTATAATTATATAAATAAAATATAATTTTTAATCAACCCATTATGTATTTTTATGAAAAACTAATAACATTATAACTAGGGAAATGGCAGGTCGTACGTACACACAAGTAACATTTTTCATTTTTCATTGATCATTATAGAAATAAGGTAAGTAATATTTTATCATTCCATAATTATCATAACATAATTAATATCATATTAATCATTTAATTATAATTATATATATCATACAAGTGATGTGGTGAATAAAAACGAATCATATCACTTCATGGAGTAAATAGTTCACACGTACGAATGAATGACATTATCAATTTTATGTACTTGGAAAGTAGGAAAATAATTGATGTATTATTATCATAAAATGATTAATATATCTTGAATAACACATATTAATATTAATTAGACCATTATAATATGTCTTGGGGGACAGTAATGAAAAAAGATTTATATCGGTTCGTGAGGTGGTAGTCCACCGTACACAAGAATGAAATGTTCATTTCCAATTTGATGAAATTTTAGATAGATTTAGGTGATGATATTAAAATAATAACATATCAGTATATTGAGGATAATTGATTTATTATTTCATCATGTTTTGAGGAGATTTTAAGGAAGTGGAATAAGAAATAAAATAGAAATATCTAAGGAAAACGATACATATTCTTATGTTGATCACCTTTCAAGAACACCTTAACACAAATAAGGAGGGTGTTGTGCATAAAATAAGGGATCAAGAATTATGGGATTGATTTTATGAAGGGTTTTTGGTAGATATTGGTAGAAAAAAATTGTTTTTAAAGAGTTAATAATAGAGAAGAGTGGGTCCCTTTTTATAGGATATGGGATGTGAACCCATGGAAACTCTTAAAATACTAAATTAATATTAATTAATTTTTAAATCTAAATGAAACCAAATTAAGTTATGTAGAATCTAAGATGAATATGGATCCAAATACTATCATATAATAATTTTGATATATGTATTGGTTTTATTTTAAACCTTATAATTTTGTTTTACCCTGAATTACTCTCTTTTCATTTTAATTGTGGAAACCAAAATTTAAATATTAAAAGTCTATAAATTTTACTTATATCAGGTCAATTTCATATAAATGGAAACATGATGAAATTTTATACCTTATCATATAAACTTTATAATATTTAAATATTTTAATGACATTTAAAAAATTTAATAATATACTATTTTTGTAAAATATCAATAGTGTCAATTTTGACACTATTTATTTTATTGAATTCAAATAAAATCTCAAAAGAGAGTTAACTTATAAAAAATAAATGTAACAGACTTATAATATTTTTTAGGAACATATAAAATTGATTTATTATCCTAATTTATTAGAATTATATTAATTTTATTATTTTTCATATCATATATTTGATATTTCTATTAATAAAATAACTATTGTATCACTATTGTGTTAGTATTTATGGAAATTATTTAATCTATAAAAATTATAAATAATTTCCCTTGATTTATAAAATTTAATTATTTTTTTGGAAACTATTTATTATAAATGTTTTATCAGGTTTATCCCAATATTAAAACTACTATACTTATAAGAAATAATACGGTCACATGTTTTCAATTTCATTGGTTTTAATAATATTTATATTGATTTCATGGAAGAAAGTATATTAAATTAGTCAATTATGATTATTAGGTTCTAAGGAAATAGTTTTATTTATAAAATAAGATTTTTATTTGTTCTAGGGTAATTTTATTGTCATTACCATATTATTTATTACATTAATTTATCTGATTTACCTTTAACTATAATAAAAAAATGTACCAAAGATACTATTCATAAAATCCAAAAAAATAAAGGATACAATTTAAATAATTTGGAATCACATATTCCAAACATTTAATAATTTTTTAAAAATTTAAAATACAGAAATTTATGTAATTAATTTAATACTAATCCCTATTGTATAAATGAGAAAACATGTTTTTAAAAGTAAAAACCATCAAAAGATTGATTTTCATTTATATCTAATTTGAAAATGAAATTACATACAATGAAAAGAATTGTATTAAATGATTTAAAATGAATCTAACTATTCTTTAAAAACAATTAAAATTATAATTTAACAATATACATAAATTATACAATAATAAGTTTTGAATTAAAAAGCAATATTTTTTACTATTCATTAAAATATTAATCTTGTCATTAATTTCCAAAACTATATCCAAAATAATTTTTTATTTCTATATTTTGAGGAATAAGTTAATGTTGTAAAATAAAACACATAAAATTGTTGAAAACAAGATTTAAAATGTGTTCTCCATCAAAAGGTGGCCAAACTGCATTTTTTTGAAAAATGCATCTTTTATCTAAAAAATAGAATTTGTTCTTATATCATGTCTAGAAAACATATAAAATGAATTTGAAACATTAAATTGAATATATTTCATATATATTTCATTAATAATATATAAATATATAGTTATTTTATTATTTTATATACTAACTTTTTTCATTCGAATTGTTTTTTAGAAAAAGTCATCGTTTATATTCAATTGGTTTTTATTAAATTAATTAATTAATTTGGTATCCAAAGAATAATTGTTTAAAACTTTGTGAACAATATTTTATTAATTATTTTAATCATTTTTATTCCCACCATTATAATGGCTATGTGATAACCATCATATTAAATTATAATATGAAGTTGTTCATTTAAGCTAAAAGTGGCATATTATGTATACTCTTGGACATAGTGTTTCCATTTTTTCAAATAGTGATATATCATTTCCACAATTTTTGGAAATTGTATCCTTAGTATTTGAATTTGGGTTTAGTATCTATGGTATGACTTTTCAAAATACCTATATTGCAATCCCACATCGGAAAAAATAATAATAAAACTTCAACTTTAAAAGAAATAAAAGAAAGTATATAGGTCACCTGAGATAACACCAACTGGGATTATATGTAGGAAAAAATGGATATGGAAGAAAAAATTACTATCATGTTCTGATGGAGAGTGATAGAAAACATGGTTAGGAAAATGTTAATAATAAAAAAAATATAAGTTTCTGATTGGTTAAAAGGACATTGATTACTTTGAAAGAAATGTAAACTGATAAAGTTTTTATGATAAGTTACTTTCCATAGAGTTTTGGAATTTATTAATTTAATTTAATAATAATATATGGAAACATACATACTTAGAAATTACATTTTCATATTTTATTCATTTTCCCCAATAAACTCATCATTTTCTCCAAATAATGAGTATTTAAGATGAATTTTTTATGCCTGAAACACTAGAATCAAATTATAGATAAACACATAAACAAAAAATAATTAAAGATCAATTAAACATATCTTTAAACATTAACAAAAACCAATATGTTAAGGATAAGATAAAATAATTCTCCAAAAATAATAAACCATTGGATGATGAAAACTACTCTTAATTTCTAAAATTCAACAGTAATACCAAAAGATCAACAAAGACCATTCACTAAATAACTATCCTTAAAATTACTAAAATTTATTATAACTAAGATTAAATCCCAATAATAATTAGTATTGAATCAAATAATCTTTCAATATATCTTCTCGCATTTTCTCAAAATAACATCAACCACTCTTAATGTCTCATACACAAAAGTAATTACCATAATAAAATATTCTCCCAATTAGGTGAATAATTTTCATAAATAAACAAATTCCCCATAACTAACCAATGAAAATCATAGATTCCTAAAAAATATTATTAAAACATTACTTCATATTTAAATTATTATAGTATTTTATTTACCTTGATAATTTAGTGTTCCTAAAATAGTGATTGTCTTCTGAAATAACATTAATCACAAAATAAATTTTGAATCCCATGGTTATCTATTTGATAAAATATACATGACCAAAATCAACTTATTCTCAATAAAAAATTAATTTAACAAAAATTTATAGGTAATTGTAACGAGGGACTTCACATAGTCCAATGGTAGGTGATAAATCCTTGTCGGACTTCGGTTGTCGGTTCGATTCCCACATCATTATCCGACACGATGGGTTGTCACCCTTCATGTGGGTTGTTCTTTTATTAATATTATATAATTTTATAAAAGTACAAAAAAAGATATAATATCCTCAAAAATAATGATAAAATATGTTAAACACAATGTTGATATTAAGCCTTTCATTTTTCATCCTAAAAAGTAATAACCCATAATTAAAACAAAAATAAATGTCTCCAAAAATCCTATTAATCACGTTAAAATTTTTGAACATAAATACACCAAAGAGATTTATAAGACCTTGAACCTATGATAAATGTTAAAATTATAAACATATAATGATATCTCTAACTCTTAAAAACACATCCTAATATCTAATGTTGTCTAAACCATCATCTGGTACCAACTATAAGGCCCAACCTTAAACATTACATAATCATGAGTTAATTCAAGAATTATCCTTGACGATATTTTTATGATTAGAGATTTTGAAAATTATGCCATACTTCATACACAAAATATTACATATTAAAAATTATACAATTCTACTCATTATCCATTTTTTCACAAAATAAAAACCATTAAAAAATGAAACATGGTTTTTTTCATGTCTAATCAATATAACTTTTCCATGATCTCATACTTGAATGTATTCTCCCTTAAATACTATGAAAAAATTACAAAACATGTGATTAGCACAAAAATATTAGTAAGGGAAACAAAAATAAAGAAAACAACTAGTCTTTCAAAAACATGTAAACCATTAATACTATATCATAATATAATACTTTACACCTCTATGAAGTTATAAATACACTTCACTTAATAAAAGATCATTGCTTACTTTTTTTATAATCAAAATATTATCTCAAAAACCATATAGGAAAACATATACTATAAAAATGTAACATCAAAAATAATCATACATAAATGGAATAACTATACAGTTGACTTCCACACATATCACTCTTACAAATAGAATAGCCATACAACTAACTTCCATACATAAGGCATTAGAGGTTATAACATAACCACAATTCCTTGGTTTATAACATAACCACCAATCTTTGTTTTATCATGTAACCACCCATATTTGGTTTATCATATTTCCACCCATGAAATTCCCTTGTACCATTATATAATCATAACACATAAAATAATGAAATTATCAACATTTCACTCATAAAATTTCATTTTCTATCACCAGAAATCATTTGAAGATATTGATATTGTCAATCTACTTTCAAAAATATTTTCAATACCAAAATTTCCCAAAAAATAATAAGGTATTTATTTTCCATTTCAGAATCATTAATTCTTATAAAGGCCGTGAAATATCAAATAACAGTTACAGTGACATAGAATTCATTGTCACCACATATGTTAAAACCACTCATTTTGTCATTTTTTAAATAAAGTTAAAAGCTTCGTATGAAAAAGATTAATTTTAAATACCTTATAAATAAATTTAAATTTAGACATAAAATATCATGTATAATCCTTTTATACCTATATAAATAAATATGTAAATTAATATTAAGATGAAAATATTTGAAAATTAATTAATTAAAAATTAAAGTTTTCCCATACCACTTTGAACATTTAAATCCTAATTTCCAGGAATTAAAACATTTACCAAAATATTAAATAATAATATTATATATAAAATACGGATATGAAATGTCGTATTGACTATTTATATACATTATAAAATAATTAAGGTTCATATTATCAAGAAATGTCTCAATAAAAGTATATTGAGCTAATGTCCCTAATAAGGACCCCCCTAGGAAAAAATTTGGGAGAAATTAAAAATTACCATTATAAAACATTAATGTTCAAATAAATTCATTACAAAAAACAATTTTTAAAACATGGATATAAAATATAATTATTTACAATATTAAATCATCAAACCATTATAACGATATTTTGAGTTAAAAGTACCATACCACCTAAGAAATAGTTTAATAAAAATAATTAAATAATAACATTAAAAAGGCATATAATTTAATTAGAATAAGTTGATTCATCATATAAATTTTCAAAGGGAGTTATATACACCACATAATGGTTAATTTGTTCATAATAACTAATAAATCTCAATGGCGTGTAAATTGAGACAAAATCCCTTACCTTGTGTTCGATTCGTCATGTATGGTCCTTGTTCTTCAAGAATAATAAACATAGATTAATTTTTACTTGATTCAGAACCTTTTAATTCTTATTATTCTTTTTATATCATTAATTAAAATTTTATAATCACTAGTTAATTATTTTAGTTCATATCGGATGTTTTGTCGATATTCAGTAGTTGAGTCAAAAATGAACATGGTTTGATGTGACTAGGCTATGTGGTCAAAAGTCCTTCATATCCAAAATAATATTCATGAAATTATTATCAAATTTATATATCATATAAACTTTTAAAGCACACCATTTGTAATTTTTATGAAAAATTAATAATGTTATAATCATGGAGATAGTTGGTCGTATGTACGCATGAGTAATGTTTTTCATTTTTTCATTGATCGTTATGGAAAGATGGTAAGTAATATTTTGTATTTAAAAAATTATTATAACATAATTAATGTAATATTAATCATTTAAATATACTTATATATTTAATAAATGTTATTTAGTTAATAAAAATTAACCACATCACTTCGTGGAGATTATAGTTCACACGTATGCACGAATGTCATTATCATTTTTATGTGCATGGAATGTAAGAAAATAATTTATATATTACTATTTTATAATGATTAATATTTCATTAATATCACATATGAACATTAATTCCATCATTATCACCACTTTGTAGAGATGTTAATGAAAAGAGAACTATGTAGGTTTGCGAGGTGGTAGTCTTCCGTC
Organism: Viscum album; assembly: GCA_963277665.1. Lineage (NCBI taxonomy): Eukaryota > Viridiplantae > Streptophyta > Magnoliopsida > Santalales > Viscaceae > Viscum > Viscum album. The sequence continues at coordinate 1,611,431,142 of OY728140.1, forward strand.
CACAATAATGAGATGTTAATTCCCCATAGGATGAAAATGGAGATGGATTTAAGTGATTATATTAAAATAATAACATTTCAGTATATTAAGGATATTTTAGATATTATTAAATCATGGTTTTAGAATATTTTAAGGAAGTGGAAAAAGAAATAAAATAGAAATAATTTAAGAAAATGATACCGCTTCTTCAGTTGATCACCTTTGAAGCAGGCCATAACACCTCTAAGGAGGGTGTTATGCAAAATATAATGCCCAAGAATGTGGGGAGATAAGTTAGTAATGTGTTTTTGGGATATATTGGCCGAAAAAGGGTTTTGAAGTGTTTGTAATAGAGAATAGTGGGTACATTTTTATAGAAGAGGGGAGGGGCACCCTTGGATATTCTTAAAATATTAAATTAATATAAATTAATATTTAAATAATAATGACTCCAAATTGAGTAATATACAATATAAGATGATGATGGATCTAAATCCTCTCATAAAATAATTTTTATACAATAATTTATTTTAGTTTAAACCTTATCATTCCATTTTACCTTTAATTATTATTTTTTTAATTTTTTATTATCGTAACAATATTTAAACTATAAAAAATCTATAAAATTTACATATATGTTGTAAATTTCCCAAAAATTTACAAATTATGAACTTTTAAAATTAAAATATCCTCTTTGTTATTTTTAATTATTTTTATGATTTTTAAATAATTTAATAAAATATTATTTCAATAAAATATCAATAGTGTCAATTTTGGCACTATTCACTTCAATGAATTCAAATAAAATTCAAATAGAGAGATAAATTCTAAATAAACCATTTAATAGACTTATAATATGTCATAATCACCTAAATTATTCATTAAGTACACCAATTAATTCTAATTAATTTTGTTTTAATATTTTTTATATCATTTATTTGATATTTTTGTTAATATAAAAATTATTTTATCACTATTGTGTTTGTATTTATGGTAATTATTTAATCTGTAAAAATTATAAATAAATTTAGATGTTTTTTATAATTGAATTTGATTTCTGTAGACTATTTATTATCAATGTTTTATCCAGTTTATCCATATATTAAAATTATTATACTTATAAGAAATAAGTGGGTGATATGTTGACACAATCTTTTGCTTTAATAATATTTAAATAACTTTCCCGGAAAAAATTCCATTAAATGAGGCATTTATGATACTTAAGTGTTAAGGGACAAATTTTATTCCTCCAATATGATTTTTAAGGCTTTATGGTAATCTTAGTACCATTACCATATTATTTATTACACTAATTTAATTAATTTACCATTAACCATGGCAATAAAAAATAAACAAAGTTACTACTCATATAGTCCAAAATATTATAGGAACCTATTTCAATAATTTGGGACCATTGATTAAAAATATGGAATCCATTTTTCAAAAATTAAAATATTTAACTTCCATTAGTTAATTTAAAATTAATCCCCATTATCAAAATGATAAAACATGTATTTAAAAGTAAAAACAATCAAAAGATTGATGTCCGTTTATATATAATTTCAATGTGAAATTACACACAATGAAAAAATAGTAATTAAATAATTGAAAGTTAACCTAATTATAAATTGAAACAAATTAAAATAGAAATTTATCGATATAAATAAGTTATACAAAAATATAGTTTTGAATTAAAATCTATTATTTTTCACTATTTATGAAAATATGAAAGTTATTAGAAAAATAAAAAAAATTTATCCAAAATTAATTTTTATGTCCCTCTTCTAAATAATAATATTTTTTTCATATATAACATAAAATTTTCAGAAAATAGTTCTAAAATGGGGTTTCCATCAAAAGGTGGAAAGAGTACATTTTTTTTGAAAAACAGTTCTTTTATCTGAAAATTTGAATTAGTTTATATATATTGTCTAAAAAACATATAAGATGAATTCTATAAATTAAATTAAATATATTAAATATATATTTCATTAAAAAAATCAATCAAGAGTGATTTTATTACTTTATAAACTCACTTATTTTCATTTAAATTGTGTTTTTAGAAAAACACATCCTTTATATTCAATTGGGTTTTATTTAATTTATTTTTTAATTTGGTAACCAATGAATCATTATATAAAAATTTGTAAACCATATTTTTATAAATCATTTATTTTTTTTTAATTCCCAACATTTTAATGGTTATGTGATAGCAAACATATTAAATAATAATATTAAGTTTTTCATTTAAGCTAAAGGTGGTGTATAATGTATTCTATTGAACCTAGTGATTCCTTTTAAAAAATTTGATATATAATATAAAATTTCTCCTATTTCTTAATGATTTACATTTTCATACCTTGAAAATCCAAATATACTAGTTCTTTTGTGATCCTCATCATGGATAAACAAGCTTGATCCTTTAACTCAAAAAAACTTGTCACATTATTTTCTTTCCAATGGTGGTGATGTATTGTTCAGTCATAACCAGTAATAATCTCTATAAATATTATTTGTGGAATATTAATATCATTATAATTGAATATATACTTTAAGAATTTATTAATGGTGTATACATTTCACCTTCCTCTATATGGATAATGACTCCATACAATTAATGGGAAATCACTTCATCTAATTTGAATTAATGAGTTGGGTAATATTTATAATGAACTAACAATTATAAACTAGAATAATGTATAAAAAAATCATGTTTCAAAATTATAAATCCCATTAAATTCATTATTTTATCACTAAACAAGACAAATAATTTTTGTATTTTGGGTAGTGTATTGACCAATGCACTCGGTAACCTTCTCCTCACCAGCATGCAATTTTACTTATATTATATTATCAAAATGAACATGAATCCATTAAAAGTGATCTTATTGAGTGGATTAGATATATGTGAAAATATATATATATAAATCACTAATAATACCCATCTAAACTAATAAAAAATGGATCTCAGGTAGAGTGGATTGTCTCACCCATTTTTTAGTAACTTCTTTATTTGAGGGATTTATCAATATACCTTATCCTAATATTATATGACCCCAAAATGAAACATTTGATTTGGAAAATTCACACATGGTAAATGATTCATTCAATGTATCATTAATTAGGCCACTAATAAGATCTTAATGTGATCCACATCCCCATATATGTTGTTTTATTATATAATAACATCATATATAAAGACTATAAAAAACTGTTCTAGTTAATATATACAGACTATATTTCTAAAAAAATGATGATATAAGGGGAATTATTGAGAAAAAATAGAATCAATACAGACTCAAGTTGTCCATAACTCACACAAAATACTATTTTGGTTAGGTCTTATATAACTATCCTGGATTTTCATACATTGATAATACATCCTTTTTTACCTGAATAATCATTATATTACACAAACAAAATGCCCAAGGACTATACAAAATTAGTGAATTTTGAAACATGGAACACAATATTATAGTCAAGAGAAATATATTCAATGTTTCCCATAATAATATTCCATTTCATTACCCCTACTATAAACAATTCTTCACAACCTTTAGAACAAAATCATAATAAATGGGTGAGCTAATATGACCAATAAGGGTAAACATAGAATTTGTCAATTTATTATCTTATGAAAGAAAACGATATGAAATTTTAATATTTGATCATGATAATAACATTAAAATTTAGTACAAATCCTATCATAAATCATAAAAATGATTCATGGAATAAAGCATTATCATTTCAAAATACATGAATCAAAATAAAAAAAACATCATCATTACTCAATCATAAAATATATGTTCATGTCATAAATGTGTGTGGCATCATAATAAGCATATAAAGACATTTAATATGTCAAGATTAATTACTAGGACTCTTGTATGATCTCTTATCAGCACTTTCTCTTAATAGATAAAGCCCATCGACTTGTTTCCCATCACATATCATACATATCGACATGTTTCCCATCGTAGTTCAAGAACATATAAATGTTTCAAAAAACCATCTAACGAGATATAATTAATTAACATATTCTTTGGATAGAGATAAAGGTCCCAAAAAACAATTAATTAAAAGTATTCATATTTTTTCCAGAAGACCAAAAATCATTTCTCACATCAGAACCCACACAAATAAATTAGTTTCATAATTGCTTCATCATAACGTAACTAATGTAAAAGACATAAGTTTCATAAATATAATTATATTATAGAAATTAAAAATTTATAGAAATAATAAGGTTGGTATCCTTGAGTAATATCCATATTATATCATATGTAACATGAAATTACATCATCTTAAATGGATAATGACTTCTAAATGATCGGTTGAATATTTACTGATTAAAAAATACTCTCCTTGAGGAAATAATTGTTCTAAACTGCCCCACAATAATAAAGGAAAACATTTTATTTTAAAATAAACATGTAATATTATAAACTATGATTCAAATAATTAAGGAATCATAATGTAGGAATATTGTGTTAATTCTGAATAAGATAAAGAAACATTCATTTTGTTTATTTTTATCGATAATTTCACATAGATCCTTGTTCAGAAAATGAAAATAGTATTTTTTAAGCATTTCATAAAAATTAAAATATGGGAAAGAATAAATTCTAATATTAATAGGAAAGTTTTAAGAAAAAAATTTATAAATAAATTTTAGAAAATATGGACATGAATTATGAGTATTCCCCAATAGATATTTAAAATGAAACAATCCTAATTATTGATAATTTCATGAAATAATCACTTAACACGTTATAATCAGTTGAATTGTATGCCTAATGAATGAAATAAATTTATATTGGCTTGAAAATACCATAATATTAATTAAATGTCTCATAGTAGACATTAATGTGAATTATTTGCACAATAAATAATAAGTAAGTAGTTTATAAATAATGTGACCCACATAAAAAAGTGATGCAAAATTATAAAATCATATGTCTTGAATTCTTTCGTCGATATTCAAATGTCATGTATATTAAATATAAGTTTATTATACACAAAACATGTAACCATATTAATATATATAACACATTATATGATTTATTTATGACTTTATATTACTCTCTAATTGAAAATTCCATGTTAATGTTATGTTATAGGTAATAATGTCTTTCTTTTACATGGATTTTTTTTGACTTTTTCTCCTTGATACTCTTACATAGATAATGGTTTTACCATCTGTAGAAAGATATAAAAGATATAAATATTATATATATATATATATATATCCATTATATATTTATTCATGGTTATTCATAAACATTAGAGGTATAAAATAAAATACACTATTCATATAGACCATAGAATGTACGTACACATGAACACTTTTGTCAGTTTTTGGTAATATTAAAAGAAAGATAATTGTATGATATATTATCATCACATAATATTTTTATGCTATATATATATATATAATATTCATAAAATTTATCTTTATTACCATGCATGTAAAATATAAATGAAAAACGAATCACATATTATTATTGAGATAGTATTGCATACGTATGCATAAGTAGCATTATCATTTACAAAAATATTTGATGATAAAAAGGTAGATACGATATTAATATCAAATAATTTTAATTATTTAATAAATATTAAATATATAAATTAATCCCTTCATAATTCCCACTCATAATATATGTTGATGGAAAATGGATTCTACCGATACGTGGAGGCGATAAGCCATACACACACACACAAGCAATAATTTCACTTATTCTTTGATGGTAAAGTTTTTTTTACGGTGGTTTATTCATAGTAATAATAATATTTTATCATATCTAGGATGTAAAAGTTATTAATTTTTTATATTTATAAATGTTTTAGATGAGGTATAGAATTGTACAAAAAAGAGTGATTGGTTAGAGAGACTACCTCTTATTCAAAATGGCTCATTTAGATCTACTCTAAAGGACTCTAGAGTAGTTCCATGGGGAAGAACATAACATATTTAATGTGGAATCGTAATTTGATAGGATAATTTGGTAGAGTTTGGTGATATATAATGCTCAATGTGATGAAATGAGATAAGGGAGGAGGTTTCCTTTTATAATGAAGGCGAGGGGCACTTTTAGAATTTCTCAAAAAGATTATACTAAAATAAATTAAATCTAAATACATATACCTAAAAATAGAAAGGTATTAGAATATAATGTGGTATATGGTGATAATCCATTCAAATAATGGACATTTTATAGGTTTTGGAGTAATTTTGAACCTTATTATTTTTATTAGCCAAAAATTACCCTATTATAATTTTAACTATGTAACATCTTTTTCAATAGTAAAAGGTAGATATTATTACTTATAGGGTTTAAATTGAATAATAAATGGAATATATATGATATTTTATACCATATAACATCCCATTTTCCCTTATTTTCTATTTTTACAATTTTTAACTAATTTAATAAAATATTATTTTCATAAAATATCATTAGTGTGAAATTGGATACTATTCATTACATTGATATTAAAAAATAAACCCATCCAGGTAAAATAAAAAAACTGATTCACCTGATTTGTGTATACATTTTCATACACTTTATTGAAAAATAAGAACAGGTTTTCCGCAATTAACTACTTTTTAAAAGAAAAAATACTTTAATTTTGGTGATATTGTTCATTTTCAGAAGGTTTGTGGCCAAATGCAGAAAAAGGGGAAGAACAAAGCAAAAATTTTCAAATACACGGCATATACCAATATACACGCCCTGTATGATCAAGCATAGACATGGGTTGACCAGGACAAGTACATGCCCAAGTAAACAGAAGCTGGCACAAGCTGTGTTCTATTTTTACACGCCGTGTATACTGTTCTAGAAGCAGTTGGCGGCCGAGAAGAGTTCACATGCCCATGTGGCCGACCAAAGGAGACACGTAGTGTTCCACTGATACACGCCATGTAAGAATTTCAAGAAGTAGTTGGTGGACGAATTTTGAGACTACACGCTGTGTATGGTGGTGCTACACGTCGTATAGATTCACCAACCAGGCGGTGCCATGTTCCAAATTCAAAGACGACATGTTAGGCCACCTACCAGCGGAGAAAATGCAGGCAAAAACACGTTGAAAATAAGTACATGACATGTACATTCTTACACGCCATGCAGTTTAATTTTCTATAAATAGAGGCTTTGGCCTCAGGATTTGACCAAGTGAAACACTTGAAGAAAAGGGGGAAGTTCTGTTGCCATTCCTCCCAAGCCACTGTGGTGTCACTACTCCGCTATTCCACCGTCTGATACCTCTCCTTGAGTCTTAATCGATGATCTCATCAGGAATCGAAGGTTTTATTTTCATTATGTCATATATGTGTAACTAAACACCCAGTGTGTTGGGGTTGTGGAAGCTGATAAGTTGTAATTTGAATTATGTTGCTCAGAATGTGTTTGCTCTAATAATCTCTTCTTATTCTTCTTAAATCACTTCAAATTATCAATGAAAATTCTGTACCGGACCAATGGTAGAATTTACATGGATTCAAAAGAAGAATAATGAAGAACAACTCCAGGACCATTGGAAGTAATCGTCGGCTCAAAATAGACTATGGCAAATAAAGATCTGTGAAAAACTAACAACCAGACCAAGGAATTAGTCTCTTCAGTTCTAAATATAATGTTTACCGGATCAAGGAAACTTTATTACATGTTAAACCTAGAGAGTTGGGTTATCATGAACAACAAAACCTCATAAGAAACTTGATTTAATAATCAACTTATCACAAATCCATAAACCCAACGCATTTCTATCTCTTATTTGCATCAAAACCAACTTTCCCATCTTTGCATTCATTTTAGTAATTAATTTATTAAAATAAGCTTTAAAACAAATTGTTTTTGTTTTTATACCCAAACAACCAACCAAAATCGATTTTTAATTCAGCAGATTTCACTAAAAACAAAAATAAAAACTAAATTAAGAAAAGATAAAATAATCTCATAGTTCCCTGTGGATCGACCCCTTACTGGTAGTATACTTGTTTGGGTAAATTTAATTTGGGACACTGAAATCATACATTCGGTAAAACGACCATCCAAATTTTGGCACCGTTGCTGGGGAACCTTATAGTAATTTTATTTTTGTTTTAATTAAATTTGTATCAAATTTTAGTAGAAATAAAAACAAAAAATTCCTAAAAATTTATTTCCTAATCCCATTTCTATTTATCTTTTGTTTTCCCTTTTACGACTAGGTTTTGTTTTGTGTATGTTTCTGATCACAGGTCCATGAAGCAACTCCTGACACAGTCCAGGAGCACTGAGTCATTGTATATTCTTCTGATTGACCCAGAGATCAAACAAAACTTGTAGCAATGTCGACGTTCACTGGTAGAGATGCACAAACAAAAATCATTACCTATAGCGAACAAGGAAGAGGGAGAACCAGCCACTGAAGCTACAGCTGGACAACAATTCCATGACCATCAGCCCCCCATTACTGGTATACTGGAGCAGGCCCAACCTGGAGGTTTCATGGAGTTCCTCCCAAGGGACTACCAGTAAACACTTCCGCAGTACGACCAGCTACAACACTTTCAACAACCCTATTTCGTCCCTCAGGAGAAGCAGTAAATTCCGCCCCCACCCCCTCAGCAGCCACCTCTACAACGTACTCTTATGGAGTACGGCCTGCCTTCGATCCACGGAGCTGATACAGGCATTGTTCATCCTCTGGTACTGGCCCAACACTTCGATATCAAGCCTGCTATCATGCAGTTGATCCAAAATACCGTTCAATTCAGCGGCCTTCCCAGTGAAGACCCGAATGCCCATCTCACCAATTTTCTGAAGATCTGCGATACATTCCATTATCATGGCATATTCGAAGACACCATTCTTCTTCGCCTCCTCTTCTTCTCTTTATGGGACAAGGTGAAAGACTGGATCAAAATTTTTCCACAAATATCCATCCTCAACTGGGAGGAGCTAGCCCGGGCATTTATGTCCAAATATTTTCTACATTCGAAGACGGTAACCCTACGGAATGAGAACCATAACTTTCAGCAGCATGAATCAGAGTCATTTTAAAAATCTTGGGAATGTTTCAAGGAAATGTTATTTAAATTCCCACACCATGAACTTCCACTCTGGCTGCAAGTCCAAACCTTCTATGGAGGACTCACAACAAATACAAAGTTCGTGGTGGATGTAGCTGCTGGAGGCACGGTAATGTGAAAATCCCCCAAAGAACTATTGGAATTGCTGGAAGATATGTCAGCCAACAGCTTCTAGTGGCATTCTAAGCGGGGGAACCAAAAATGAGGTATGCATAGTATTGATGATACTACCATGATTGCTGCCCAGTTGAATGTAGTATCCAAAAAGATCGATGCATTGAATCTCAAGGGTGCATCTCAAGTCCATGCAGTGAACCATCCAACATGCGGTGATTTTGGTAACAACCACATCCTATGAGAATGACCGGGACCTTCAGTAAACCCTTTGAAAAGCGAGGTGAGCTATGTTTCTTGAAATAGAGGGTCAAACCAGTATCAACAATACCAGAACCCGACACGGCGGGAAAACCAGAACACAGGCTGGGCCAACAGCAGCAGAATCCTCCGGCCCAACGACTACCTAGATATAGTTAGCCACAATATCATAACCCATACCCAAGGAAATAATAGAACTAGAAGGGCTCCTACTATAATCAATGGTATCAAAACCCTCACCCGCAGCAGTTGAGGTAGCAACCACATCCACCAGCTGTGCAACCACCTCAGAAAGAGAATACCTCAAGGTTAGAGGATCTTATGAAAAAATTCATATCAACAGCTGAGACCAGATTTCAGAACCAGGAGGGTTCTATTCAAGGCCTCGAGAACCAAATAGGTCAGTTATCAAACCATCTCTTCGGGAGATAGCCTGGTACACTACTAGGAAACACCGAGAAGAACCCAAGGGAGTAGGCCCATTCCATCACTTTACGAAGTGGAAAGAATCTACACCAGAAGGAACTAGCACATTAAACTGCACTAATAATCCTTACTTACAACAAAGGTATAGTTTTAGACCCCTCTTCATCTGAAAATATATCACTAGAGGCTCAACCAGGAAAAGTAAAGGAGGTTGTCAAACCATTCAAGCCTGCGTTACCTTTTCTGGAAATGATGAAGCAAAGGAAGCTGGATCACCAGTTTTGAAAATTCATGGAAGTATTTAGGAAGCTACACATCAATATCCCATTTTCAGAGGCCTTGACACAAATGGCCACATATGCAAAATTAATGAAATAAATCCTCTCTAATAAAATAAAGATAGAGGATTTGGGCACCATTGCACTAACAAAGGAGTTATCCGTAGTCGTAAAACATTCCATTCCTCCGAAACTCCAGGATCCAACTAGATTTACTATCCCTAGTACAATTGGACCCTGTGAATTTGGAAAATCCCTGTGGGACTTTTGGGCTAGTGTCAACCTCATTCTATTTGGAGTTTTCCAAAATCTCAGACTCCACGATCTAAAGCCTACCCGAGTCACCCTTCAACTTGCTGACAGATCCATTAAATATCCAAAGGGGATACTGGAGGATGTGCTGGTGAAGGTGGGAAGAATGATCCTCCCTGCAGATTTTATTATCCTAGACATGGAGGAGGATCAAGGGGAAACTCTTATACTTGGAAAAAATTTTCTAGCCACTGGGACGACACTCATCAATGTGCATGAGGGAGAGATGATCTTCCGGGTAGGAGATGAGAAAGTTCCTATAATGTCCTCAAGGCTATCAAGCAGGCGTCATCGCCCGATCATGAGGATTGTTCTACGATAACTACCCTGGAAGATCGCTTGGTGGATGAACTGGTATGTTCCTTTATTTCTAAAAACTATATCATTCCAGATAGTCCCGTTGAAGAAGAGCCATAGAACTTGCAATTCCTAAAAGTCTAGGAAGGATACTATTAGGACAATCTCCACCACCCCTCTCAGGTAAGAAAAGGAAAGTTGGTCAAGCCAACGACCTAATACAAAGGCACTTCCTGGGAGGCAACCCAAAGGTTACACATCTTGTCCCACTTATATACACAACATTAACTTATCTTTTTTTATCTTAAATAGTATAAATATATAGAGTAACTAATAAATAAATAGGGATGATTCTGGTGCTGATGGTAAGGTCACTGGAGTTTATCTGAGCCGTCCCCGGTTCGAATCCTCCCGACCTACCTTTGTCACGGGGTTCCTCCTTTTTATATTTTCTTACACGACATGTGTAGTAAATTATATATATATATATACATTTGGTTATTAGAAAAACCATGATGGGGATGGGTCGGTTGTCCATGATTGAAACCTGGTTTCCAAAAGACCCTGGTTCAAATCCTGAAAACTTCCCCATTTCCATCATTTCCCCTTTTAATAAAAACCACATGGTGTGTCATCCAAAATATGGCATGTGTGCCCTAATTTCTTTCTTAAATTTCAAATATAAAAACACATTTCTATATAAATTAATTCATGCAGATGATGTTGGAATATTGGAAAAGTCTCAACCCTTGATTCAAAAGACCCGGGTTTGAACTCGGCTAATCTCCTTGCTTCATCCCCTTCTTTTATAATTAAAATCCACATGTTGTGAATTTATTTCTTCCCGTGTTTATAGGATTTATAGATTAAATGTATATAAATAATAAATATGGGAAGCAATACAACCTTCGCTCCATTGGTTGAGGGATTCCATTCGGAGCAGCCGATCGTCGGTTCAAACCTCGCCCCGAGCACCGGACCAAAGGTTGTACTCCTCTTTTTACAATTTTCAAACACATGATGTGTATTTTCCCACTATATTACGTGTATAGTTTTTGTTAATTCTGTATATACATATATATACCTATTTTACTTTTATTATTTTAATTAATTCATATTAATTATTATAGAGTTTTTTATATTCTAAAAAAAACACAAAAAAATATATTTTTTTGGGGATACACGACATGTAGTCTAAAAGTACACACCGTGTACCTAGGCTATATAAGCCGCATGCCACCTAGCTTAAATCCATGTCGCACGGATTCCCCTTTCCTTTTCTTCTTCCCATTTTCTTCCCTCGAATACCACCCGACCTCCCACTCTTAGATCTGTCATTTTGGTTCTTTTTGAGCTCTGATTTCTATTTAATTGCAATCCTCAGTGAAGGTTATGGCAGATCATGACCCTTCCCGAGGGAAGCGTCAGCATCCACCACTGAGGGAGAGAGGCCCATTTTTCAGCAGATTCGACTCTGACCTCCGACGTAGCAAGACCCAGACGCTCTGATCTATGAGCTCCCTCCATTGTCCACCCTTCCACCCCTCACTCCCTCTACCGAGGCTGGTCCGAGCACCATCCTTCTTTACCTCCCAGCTGCCACTCCACATGAGATATCCTCCTCCGCAGCTGGAACTTCCTCGATCGCCCCATCCAGCAACCCTTCACATGCTGTAGCTGATCCACCGACAGAGCCAGCTCATGTTGCTGCACCTGCACCTGGGCCGGGACCTGCAGGTGTTCCCTATCCCTGCATGGTGTTCCCGGTCACAGATCTGGCACATGACAGGGTTCAACACTTTTCTCGCCATCTGATTCCGATGAGCGTCCACTACCTCAATAACATCATTCCTCAGCAGCTCGACATCTGGGGAGAGTTAGAGGATCTTCTTGGCCACAGTCCACTGATCACTATTTTCTAGGTCATCACTCCTATCTTCTGTGATTTATTTTTAGAGTTCGCAACCTCTTTCGAGTTCGACAGAGCTAAGTACCGGGAGACACTTGGTGATGCGGTGCCTGTGGTTCAGTTCCGACTGGGTGGCCGATGATTTTCCCTCACCATGAAAGAGTTTGGATGAGGGTGCGGTTTCTACCCCATTATATTACCCCACCCCCTATTTCCACCCTGATCAGACCTGAGCGTTCAGAGCTCGTGGCTATGTGGAAGGATATTTCTGGGCCTGACCACCGCTAATCCACTAACTCACCGAAGCTCACCCTTATCACTGACCCCATCCTTCGTTTTACCCATCGGTGCTTCAACACCATTATTTTCCCCCACCATGAGGATATGGGGGTCGTGACGGGTTGTGACATGGATCTCCTTACCTGTGTCATTCGACAATACTACCCAGACCTCCCTTACCTAGCCGCCACCTATTTCCATTATATGTTTACCAGCCGTCAGGGAAACATGAACGGCGGGTTTTACGCCACTCGCCTCACCCACCACCTTGGGGTTTTCAAGCCTTATTTACCCCATGACCTATTAGGTTCTCCCCAACAGAAGGAATTTATCATGCTCATTCGCATGGGATTGGTTTGGAAGCAGGGGGTGCCTACATCCTTGGCCAGGCTCACCCCCACCCACCTGGTGGCCCTCCTACCCCAGCTGATGCACATGCACCTCCCTCCCCACTCCCACCAGTTTCCCCACCAACCCCCTTCCTACCGACCTCACTTCTTCTAGCCTTCATTATTATGTTCCCCCACCAGCCCCACCTACCCCTGCACCCTTGGTCGATCTCACCCTTTTACTCCACCTGGCCGCGATGGAGCATCATTTGGTACGTATCGACAGCCGCCAGGGTCACATGGAGCAGCTGTTGGATCTTCTTGTTTAGCATCTGGGACTTCCATTGCCCCCGCCACCTGCCTGTACCACAACTCCTAGACCTTCTGCTGTTGCTCCACTACCCTTCACTACGCTGGCCACAGATTCCATTTTGTTCTCTATTGTGGGTCCAGTTGCTGCTAGTACTGCTGTTGCCGCCACTATTTCTAGTCCAGGTGGGATGCCGAGCTTCCTTTACCGAGCCCGATACCTTTGGCTCCGACTTCTCCAGCTTCCCTTCCGGATGCTGAGTCCGAGCCTCCCACTTCCACGGCTCCTGATCCATCTCTTTCAGCTGGTTTTGTACTCGATTTTGCCTCTTCTACGGTGACCCCATGACTAGTTTTGTGACACATTCTTTTCATTGTATATATATTTTTGTGATATCCTATGCCGGTGTTTGTTATCCCTACTTTCGGTGTTCTTTTTATTTCCCCCTCACAGGTACTCTGGCACGTTTTGGGATATGCTTTTCCATCACATATCGTTTCACTATGCCTAGACACGAGGGGAGTATTATTTTTTCCATTGTTTTCTTTTATTTCTTAGTTTACTTCTCTCCTTACTTCCCCTCAGTCAAGTCCACTATTGTTTCCCCACCTTTACTTGTTCTTCTTTATTGAGCACTTAGTGTACCACGTGCGATATTATGTATGGGGGGGGGGTGTCTCTCAACCTCTTTAGTCTTTTCCCTTTTTATATTATAAGAGACATCATTATTAGGAGATATATTTGACAACATGAAGACATTTTTGGTTAATCATATTTTTGAATAATAAAGTTGAAAGTGAAATTTTTTAAAAATTGCATGCTTATTTTGATTATTATGTATTTTAAAATGATTGCTGATATAATTTAAATATGAACATGTAATACTTAGATAGTAACATCAATTAGACTAATCAATTATTTTTCAAGTCATGACCTGATTGTCTCTTTATTTATTTTTCCCACTCCCGAGAGGTTTTCTAAACCCCTTTGTCATATTCTTTCTAATACCCTTTTCTGGAGAGATTCTTAGAATATACACACCTACTAGAAATTTGCAAGTTTTCTTTTCGAAACATGAGGATTATTTTGGAATTAAATTAAAATGATTGAGGCATTAGATTGTTTTAACCCCTTTATCTTGAGCCTACCATACATATTATCTTCGTGGTGCCTGTAGGGACCATGAAAAGCCTTTATAAGAAGCCATATTACAAGACTTTTTCCATCCCTAACCTAATTATTTTATGATTTTTCATGATTATTTATTTGAACATAAAAAAAGGGATTGGAAACAAATGGTATAAATTCGTGAATTGTCAAGAAATGAAGTATGGGGGAGTGCCTATTAATCATTTGGGGTGAAAAGAGTTCCAAACCTCTATTTTGGAAATTTAGAAAGGTTTCCTTTGTAAAAAAGGTTCAAACAAAGGTGCCTTATACACATTTGTTGGTTTTTGACTCCTACTCAACTAAAGGAGATAGTGGTGATAAGATCACTTGATAAATCCTGTTGAGGAAGTTTTTACATTGGGTTTCATTTTGAATATCATGCATTGTTATTTAAGAATTTATCCTCCTTTTTCAAGCCTCAGAGTTATTTTTCATATCTTTACCTACCAACCTTTATCCACATAAACATATGATCATATTTGAAAATTCCCCATGATTTTTGTAAGTCAAATCTTCTAAAGTGGTGAATTAGATTTCTTGCAAACCTTTGGATAGAGTGTATATATCTTTTATTGAGAATAACTTTGTTTAAAAACATCTTAAGTGTTGATCATATTTTTGGTGAGGCAAATCATCAAGTGACTTGATTATTTTTGAAAGGTTGAAACATGTGTTAAAATAAGATAAAATTCATTAATTGAATTATATATAAGGCATGATTAGAATATCTCTAGGATTAAAAATTCTTTGTATTTTTTTTGAAATTTTCTCCTGTCAATCATTATTTACATTTATGATTAACTAAATTCCATCATTTTAAAATATAGTTTTATTAAATTAGATGTTGATATTTTCTTGAGGGAAAGAAAATGACTAAGTATGGGAGAGTTTGATGCACCCGATTTGTGTATACATTTTCATACACTTTATTGAAAAATAAGAACAAGTTTTCTGCAATTACCCACTGTTTAAAAGAAAAAATACTTTGATTTTGGTGATATTGTTCATTTTAAGAAAGTATTTGTCCAAATTCACAAAAAGGAGAAGAACAGAGCAAGAATTTCCAAATACACAGCGTGTACCAATATACACGCTGTGTACGTTCAAGCTCAGACATGGGTTGACCAGGACAAGTACATGCCCAAGTTAACAGAAGCCGGCACATGTGATGTTTTATGTTTACACACCGTGTATACTGTTCTAGAAGCAGTTGGTGGCTAAGAAGAGTTCACATGACCATGTGGCTAGTCGAAGGATACACGTCATGTTCCACCGATACACGCCGTGTAAGAATTTATAGAAGCAGTTGGTGGCAGAATTTTGAGACTACACACCGTGTATGGCGGTGCTACATGCCGTGTAGATTCACCAACTAGGCAGCGCCGTGTTCCAAAGTCAAAGACGGCGTGTTAGGCCACCTACCATCAGAGAAAATGGGGGGGGGGAATTCATTGAAAATAAGTACACGACATGTACTTTCTCACATGTCGTGTAGTTTAATTTTCTATAAATAGAGGCTTTGGCCTCCGGATTTGACTAGGTGAAACACTTGAAGAAAAGGGGTATGTTCTGCTTCCATTCCTCCCAAGCCACCATGGTGTCACTACTACGCCATTCCACCGTCCGACACCTATCCTCGAGTCTTACTCGATGATCTCATCATGTATCGAAGGTGTTATTTTCCTTAAGTCATATATGTGTAACTAAACACCCAGTGTGTTGGGGTTGTGGAATCAGATAAGTTGTAATTTGAATT
This sequence comes from Viscum album, assembly GCA_963277665.1. Lineage (NCBI taxonomy): Eukaryota > Viridiplantae > Streptophyta > Magnoliopsida > Santalales > Viscaceae > Viscum > Viscum album. The sequence continues at coordinate 1,611,447,644 of OY728140.1, forward strand.
AAGTTTCTCTTAATGTGTTTTCTCTAATAATCTGTTCTTATTAGTCTTAAATCACTTCAAATTATCACTAAAAATTCTATACCGGAATAAGGGCAGAATTTCCAGGGATTCAAAAGAAGAATAACGACGAACAACTCCATAACCATTGGAAGTAATATTCGACTAAAAATAGACTAATACAAATAAATATCTATGAAAAACTAACAACTAGACCAAGGAATTTGTCTCTTTAGTTCTAAACATATTGTTTACCAGATCAAGGAAAATTTATTACAAGTTAAACCTAGTGAGTTGGGTTATCATGAACAACACAACCTCATAAGCAACTTGGTTTAATAATCAACTTATCACAAATCCATAACCCCAACACATTTCTATCCCTTATTTTCATCAAAGAAAAACTTTACCGTCTTTACTTTAATTTTAGTAATTAATCTATTAAAAGATTCTTTAAAATCAATTGTTTTTGTTTTTATACCCAAACAACCAACCAAAATCGATTTTTAATTCAGCATATTTCACTAAAAACCAAAATAAAAACTAAATTAAGAAATGATAAAATAACCTCATAGTTCTATGTGGATCAACCCCTTACTGGTACTATACTTGATAGGGTAAATATAATTTGGGACACCAAAAACATACATTCTGTAAAATGACCATCCAAAAACATTCATTTAATACACCCTGAAAAATTCAAAATTTTCTATAAAATTAATAGATAACCTTAATTAAGACAAATTAAATGTTTTTGTGTTTTATAATATCATTTAATTGATTGTTTCATTAGTTGAATAATTTCAGCATCATCATTTTATAATTATATATGAAAACTATTTCTTTACTAAATTTTAAAATTCAAATATCATGATGTAGATAAATAATTTATATTTCATAATAAAATACATATTCTAGTATACCTTATATTTATCCACATATTATAAATATTATACTTATTAAGAGTAAAGAAGATATTTTTTCAGTATCTTTAATATTAATAATATATATGTTATCTTTATTTACCAATGTTCATGAAAGGATAATATTTATAAAATTTTGTTGTTAATGTTCTGACTAACTTCATCCAATGAAATTTGTTTAAGTATTAGGGATTTTTTATAATATTTATAATATTATTTTTATACATAATTACCTGATTTATCCTTAATTATGGTCATAAAAGTATTAAAATTACTAATCATATTTTACAAAAATAAAAGGGACATAATTAATTTTTTTTAAATTAGTATTAAAAAAATTAATTTGTGTTTCAAAAATCAATTCACATTATTTTAATAAACTAACTAAAAAAATAATCCTACAGATATGAAGAAACAATGAGTCTTTAAAGTGAAAACGTTCAAAAGATTGATATATTATTATATCCAAATTCAATGTCATATATCATCCCATGAGATAAATTGGAATAAATTATAAAAAATTGATCTAATTATACTTTAAAACCAATAAAAAATAGAATTTACAGTATAAATTACATTGATGAAAAAACAGTTTTAAATTAATATTTAGAATTTTTCAATATTCATCAAAACCTAGAACCTATAAGAAAAATACCAAAATTCATAAAACGTAAGGAATTATATCCATAATTACAATAAGTGTTTTTTTTCAAATATAATTTATGAATTTTTCAAAAACTATATTTAAAACCTTTGTTCCATCAAAAGGATGCTAAACTTCCTTTTTAGAGAAATATATCATTCATTTGTAAATTTGGATTTTTTCTCATATCCTATATATAAAATACATAATAATAATGTTAAAAATTATATTTAATATATTATAAATATGTTTCATTAATATAATCCAATATGATGGATTTTTTTATTTATTTTTATGAAACACAGTTGTTTAATGTTTTTCAGAAAAGAAATTCCTTTAATAAATGTGTTTTATATTCCTTTATAATTTATTGGTCAAAGAATTATATATCCATGTGTTAAGATAAAATTCATAATAAATATAATCATGAACATACCAACTATTATAATGTATATTTTATAATTTTATTGTTTAAATAATTATAATAATGAAATCATGTTTTATATTGACTCAGTGTTGCGTGTAACACAAGCTAAGTAGCCATTGCATTTATTATACGTTTAACTTGGTGGCTCATAAAATGAAAACAAAACATATATATTTTTTATAATTAGAGATAAATTATTTGTTTGTGAAATCAAAAAATAAAAAAATATTAAATTAATTCAAAAAAATATTTCACAAGATATTGGGGTGATACATTTTATGCCCCCCTTAAATTAAATTTCACCCTCAAAATTCTTCTAGGTTATCAAAAGTCTAACAATTGAATTTTCCTTTCATATAAACTCACATTATAAAAATTGATTCTAAAAACACCTTTTAAAAATGGAAATTTGGAATCCTATTGGTTACCCGTAGTATCTCACCACTAGGTTTCAACATAGGAGAACATAAATGGAAAGAGAAAACATAGACATGAAAGAGAATTCTAACTGTCATATTTTGAAAAATGTTGGTAGAGAAAATGTTAATGATAATTTAAACAATCATAAAGCCATAAATATGTGATGATTTGAGGGACCATTTGATTCATCATAAATTTTTTTATAAGGATTACATTTTTAGTTTCAAGATATGTTCCCTGGTGTTGAAGAATTTTCACAAGAAGAAATACATACATGATTTCCTTAAATTTCATTAGAACAATGCAATCATTTCATTTTTAATTGATTAATTTACACTAGATAATTTATTCAAATAAATAATGATGAATTTTTTTATTCATAAAGTGGTATAAGATTATGAGATTCATAAATAGAATGATCGCACATTATATTTTCCATTATCAGAATAATAAGGTAATAAATGTTATCCAATATGAATAAATCTTCTATTTACGAAACCTAAATCATTAAAAACTCATCCAAATTTAAAAAATTTCATAAATTAGTACCCATAAGAACCATCCAAAATATTTAAACCCATGTCTTTAGAGAGAAGGCCACTAAATATATCATTTATCCCTCAAAACATGATGTAGCTCTTAATTTTCACATACCAAACATGTGAAAACCATTATCATGTATTATCTTGAAACATTGTAATAATATTAATTACCATAAAACATTAGTGAAAAAACTACATGCTTTCAAAATATAACTCTTTCCCCATTTTATAATTCAAAAAATTATATAAACTAAACCTATGAAATAATAATCCAATTTCTCATCAAATAAGTCCCAAGTTCATCTATACTATCTAATTTATTTTATCACTATCAAATATCTCATTATTTCATTATCCCAACATCACACACATTTTAATAATTTTTAATTAATTAATTCTTTTTTTTTCAAAAAATATCAATATACCACATGAATCACTTTTCATGGTTACCAGTACCGTTCATCATATTCTCTTACAACTTTAAGGAAAAACTATAGTTTACCAATAGTTATATGTATAATTATTCCATAATACCATAAAAGTAATTCTATAACATCATTATTTAATTCCAGAATATAAAAACTCAATAATTCATCCACTTTGATTCCATTTTATACATCTTCCATAGTTATTTCATGATATTTCTCACTTTCATTGGATTTAAAAGGTTTCTAAAATCCATCATCATCATTAACCCTAATATTTCGGCACATGTTAGCATAATTCCCATTTTATTTACACATAATGCACTAAAGTATGGGTGGTTCAATTGTTTTCATCCACTTTATCACTATTTCATTAACTAACCTACTCATCCCATTTCTAAATTCATGAGATTTATGTTATTCCTTTCCACATTTAGAGGACCTCCCACTTCCATTCAAACACATCCTTTATATTTATTACAAAATTTCTATCATGTACATTGTTGTAATTTCATCCACAAAGCGATTTATTCAATTTATCATGAGAAAAAATATTTTATTCCTTATAAAAACTATGATAATTGTGTGTATATCTTATTTCTAGTTCAACTTTGAGTAAAAATTGAACAATTTATTCATATATACAGAAGTCTCTAATGGATAACACCCTTCAGAGACTTGGTTTTATTCAATTGAAGAATCGATCACCCTTATTTTCATGTTAGATGATACTTCCATAATCACACATTTCATGTATTTTAAAATTTTATTCCTAGGTTCTAGTATATTCCTTATCATTTTTCATTGACTCATGGAATTGATTTTCCTTTTTTATATACATATTATGAGGGAAGTACTTATTCAAATATAAGTTCTATAACTCATGCCATTCCATGGAGTTAATTTCATCCCATTAACTAGTATTCTTGATAATATCCAACCATTTATCATATTCACCTGATAATATATAGAAATATGAAATGAATTTAGCATGTTTTAAATATCAGATAACTGAAAATATCTTTTCATTTGTATTGATCCATTACACATCCACTAGTGGATCATAAGATCTACTGAAAGAATGTGGGTGTTATCTCATGAGTGAATTGATGGAGTGTTTTTCTATCCTTTTATTATTTGGAAGTCCAACATGATTCATAGCGTGAAATGTCATTTGAGCATAGAACCATGATTTTTTATTCCAGATCCCATAAAATTTGATTTCACTGAAGGAAAATCATTTCATTGACCATAACATTCATCATTAATGTTGTTCTTCTGTGTTTCATCAATTGAATAAATCTATAAACCATAGTGTGAGAAATGATAATCATTATAGTATAACCACATAATCAATGGAAATTACTTATAATATTTAAATCTATGACACCAAAGGTTTAATCATAGGTTATCTATGATCATTATGAAATCTATATGATTATAAAATATAGTTCAACTTATCCCTAGAGACATTAATAGAAATATACATATAAATAATTATTGTTATGTTACTAATTTTTTGTCATCCTAGTCTCTAAAGGATAACTAATCAATTCCTATGATTCTAAATATAACAAACTAGGAAATTTGTGTTGGGTCGGAGGTGATGGCAAGAGGGGGGGGGGTGAATTGCCTTTTTAAAATTAATTAACAATTTAAAACAAATTTAAATGCAGCGGAAAGTAAAATGGCAAGACACAATTGATAACGGAGTTCGGCTTTAAACTCAAGCCTACGTCTCCGCTCCCAACTCAACCGTTGGGAGATTTATACGACCGCTTGCTTTTTAATGGCTATAGCAAGAAACCCACTAGCCGTTTTAAGGTAGGCTAGATCACCTTCTTACAGCTTGCTTTTTTATTATGGTTGTAGCAAGAAACCCAAGTTGAAAGAAGGAAGAAAAAGGGTGGTTTGTTTTAATACAAACCCAATTAAGAACTAAACAAATGAAGTAAATAATTTAGAACAAACTAGAGGAAGCCTTGAGCGCCAAGAGGTGAGTGTAGTTGATGTAGAGGCAGCCCAAGCTTCAAGGATGGCAATTGGATCTCAAGTGGCCTTTGAGAATTGTCGTAGGAGCCTCAAATGATCAAAATAGCTTTGGTATGCTTCGGTATATGATCGGTAGTCTTCCTGGCATCCATGGATGTCTATTTATAGGAGAAATACTCCCAAATACTTCAATATGGCCGTTGGAGGGCTTTCGGAGCCGTTGGGGATCAAGTAGACAAGTATGGTCAAGCTCCAACGGCTAGTTTGACTTTGCTTACCGGCTGACCGGTGCTTGTCCACCGGCTGGCCGGTGCCTTGGTAGGTGGAGAGTGCTTCTGCCCAGGAGCCACCGGCTGGCCGGTGGGAAGGCCACCGGCTGGCCGGTGGTGAGACAGTAGGTCTCACTATTCCAAGGAGTTCCACCGGCTGGCCGGTGAGGAGGCCACCGGCTGGACGGTGGTCTGGACAGAGGCCATCCCATTCTGTCTGGGGCCACCGGTTGGCCGGTGGCCAGACACCGGCTGACCGGTGGCACCTGGCAGAGGGCAAGGCCTTCTGCCTGGTCCACCGGCTGGCCGATGGGCTGGATCCGGCTGGCCGGTGCCCTTACCGGCTGGCCGGTGGTCCTACACCGGCTGGCCGGTGGACTCAAAAACAGTCCACTTTTCCTTTTTTTTGCCACTTCTTGGGCCAGCTTCTAGGCACCCTATTTCCTATCATCAAAAACACTTGAAACAATATTAGATCACGATGAGAGTGATTGTGATCATTAAAATCCAAGAGAGTGGGGTACAACAATTTGTACAGGGATATTACATCATTTTTAAATGAAATTTCATTACTTACACAACAACATGCCTAAGGAATATAATAGATTAGTACCTTTGGAAATGTGAAATACAAACTTCTATTATGGTAAGAGATATCCAATATTTCCCGCAAATGTCTCCCCCATTAGTACTCCTACATAAAACCATTCATTATAACCAGTGGAAATGAAAAAAATGAAATGGGCGAGCTTAGATTATCAGTATGTGTAAACATGGAAGATATAAATTAATTATCTAATGAAATCATAAGTTAAAAAATATGTGTATTTGATCATGATAATAACATAAAATGTTCCTATAAAACCTATCATATATCATAAATAAGATTCATGGAATAAAACATTATCATTCTAAAATACATGAACCATAAGAGTGAAACATAATCATAACTCAATCATAAAACATAAATTCATAACATAATTTTTTTGGCATCATAATAAGTATTGAAAAAAATTTAATATGTCAATTTTAACTTCCAAGACTCTCATATTTGGTCATATCAATAGTTTTCACTAATGTATCTAGCATATTGACTTGTTTCCTAGCATGGATCATGCATATTAACTTGTTTCCCATCACAAATCATGAACATAAACTAGTTTTTCCTAAATATATGAGGATATATTATTCAAAAACCAATGAATTGGAGGGAGATATATGTCACAATAGTGACCTAATGAAAACTATGCATATTTTTTCCACATGAACATTAATCATTTTTCATATCAGATGCAAATACCTAAACTATATTACCCTCGATCAAGTGGTTTACATGATTAAATTTCTATAATAAATAATGAAGTCGCATCCCAAATGACCCAATAGTTTATTATATTTGTAAAACCACATACATTACTAATTGTTACATTAAAATATGAAAGAAAAAAAAATTAAAAACAAATACCAATGAACACCTAGATTATCTCCATAAGTAATTCATAATACACATAATCACATCCTAGTGAAAATTAAAACATAAGAAAGGGGTGAGCTTAGATGATTAGTAAGGGTGATATACAACATAAGAAATAATAAACAAGAACAAACCACTATTCAAAGGGGTTAACCAAAACACATTCCATTTAATCAATAACCTATGCATAATATGGCCGTAATAAAAATTGATTGAATAATTCCATATAAATAATAATTTCATTATGAATGTTACCCATTGATATTATACTAGTCAAACAATCACAATGATTATCAATTACTAATATCATAATGAGGTAATGAATAATTCCATACATAATAAACATATCATCAAGGACTCAACCAAGAAGCCTACATAAATGGGTATGGTGTCAGCCAAAACCCGGTTTTGTATGTCTAATGAGACCTATCGATGCATCGAGGGGTTATAGAAGGCCTCACCCATCACAAAAAAATTCCAATTTATTCAACATATGTTGAATAATGGATTTAAAAATAATACATTAAATCATAGCATCTCATAACACTTTTAAATATTTCAAACCTAATAAAAAATTAAAATACTCTAATAAAATCCTTAATAAATTCTTGATAGAAATAAACATTTATTTTGGATAGAAGAGTAATTTTTGAAAATAATTTTTATATTCATATAATAAAATTATAAAAGTGAATGTAATAAAAAAATAATTTTAACGACAATAAAATATTTTTTAAGTAATAAATGATGTCCAACCAATGTGAAAACATGTAAAAGTAGTGTTTATGAATCTTTCGGGATGAATAATTTTAGTGCGGTTTAAGGAAAATATTAATGAGAATTAAAATATGAAATGGAAAAATCTATTATATAAAACCATAAATTAACCAATATAGTTTTTCATGATATAATTAATTATTTTTGTAAAATAATGGAGGATTAAAAGAAGTTATTTAGTGCACTTGAAAATGGGAAAGAAATTTGGAAATTCCATTTAATCGGGCTTGATTATCGGGAGGAATTGAAAAGGGAAACAATAGAAAACATGTATTTCAAAAACAAAAAAATATGAAATGATTTGGATTAATGATTTTGTAGAATATAAACATAATTTAGAAAAATTATATAAAAATAAATAAGAAGTACTTTGGGTAAAGAGATAAAAATCATAACCTGAAAGAAAAATAGAGGTTCATGGAGAATCTCTTACCACTTTGTAATCAATCAAATTATGTTCCCCTTAAAATTTATAATCATAAAATGAGACCTTAAATACCATGAATAAAAATAAATTAATTACATTATACATCAAGTGTAAGTTTACATAAAACACACATAAGAAATAGTGGTGAATAAGGCATATATCACACTAATAAAGGTGAGATGAGAAAATCCTTACCTTATGAACATGGTCTATAATTGTTGGGGCTTTAGTAATTGGAATATAATTCATATTGGAAGAGTCCTCTTTCTTATTTTACTGTAGTATGGGGAATTAATTAACAATTCTTGGGATTCTTGAAATCTGCAACTCATGCTAGGAGTTTTAAGATTATTTGAATGAGGTGTGAAATTCAACCCCTTTACTTTATAACAAACTAATGATAATATTTAGGTCAGGATTAATGGATTTAATTAGATATATTGGAACCCCAAGATCAATAATGATCTTTAATATTTCATTAGAACCCATATTCAGATAGATTAGGGAACCCTATAAGGGGATATTGTTTTATTTTCTAGAGATCTGGTTGATGTAATTTTGAAAATAAAATGACCATAAAACATTAATTTTTTTTCTAATGGAAAAAAAGTAAATTAAAATTTTAATAAAAACGAGTTCCCCCCTTTTGTGAGGTACTCAATATTGTTGGTCACTTGGTTGTTAACTTTATAATGCTCCATTAAAATTTTAATGAAATACCAAAATCTACTAACTTGAAGGAAGTTAATTGGAACGAAAATAATAAGAATGTGACTATTGAAAGGTGGGGGGGGGGGGGGGTAAGGCTAGCCCCTCAAATGAAAATCCTCTAAGGAAATATTGGTATAAAATAGGTGTGAAATAGGAACTTATTAAGAATCTTTCTTTATCTAGTCCTCCTATTAAAATGAGTTTGGGAGTGACCAAAAAATGTGGAGATGATCACATGAAGGATCATTGTATTAGTTTAGACATATCAAATAATATTTATGAATTGTTTTTCAGTATCCATAGGTAAATAGTAGAATTTCATTTGATGAAATAATTGTCTCAAAATAGATTTGATTTTTTTATTTAGCTCCAGAAAGGTGAGTAATCATATGAGGTTCTTGAATGGGATTCATTAAGAGAACTTCTAACTTATGCATGTCATAACACATGTGATCCTTCTTTCCCAAGAAAAACATATGATTATAAGTATTTTCCCAGTCATATACTTCATGATCTAGGACTAAGGGTCATCTTAACACAACCATATATTATGATATTTAATTTTCCATTACATCGTCCAGTCACCCTTCAACTGAAGTTTAAACATCTTTTGCTAGGAAAGAAGATCTGCATGCTGAACTTCTCATCAAATCTGCTGGTTATAATTCATATGAGGCTTCATTGATGTTTTTCAAGATAACATAACCAAAAGATTATAGTATAATGATGTGTAATGATATGGACTTATTCATATTTTTACATAGAGGAGGTTGAATCTATAACATGGATCAATGTAAAAGATATCATCACCAATGAGAGTGAACAAAAAAGTCTGATTAGTAGTGACATGAATTTAGAATTTGGGAATGATATTTCCAACACCTTAGTCATAAATAATATTCTTTAATACACTCCTATATCTAAAATAATTGATGGAATTCCTCTTATATTAGGAAAAATAAGGAAGTAGGTACTATGAAAAGGGGATCCAAAACCGGATTCATGTTTAAATGAAGATTCTATTTGAGAATTGTTAGTGTTTGGCTAAAACTGACACCATTTTCTCCCTTAAGTTTTTCATCAATACTCATTGAACTATTATCATTGGATTTTTTAATCCGAAAAGAATCTTTTCTTCCAGTATTTCAATTCTAGAGAACCTGAAATTCCATTTTATTGACATGAATCAAAGACTTATATTGGTTATTATCCTTTGGGTTTTTGCTCATTCTTCATTATATGATACATTTCTGATCAATCTTAGCGATCATCACGTTACATGAACGTTCAAATATAATTTCATCTAACACTCATGCGATTTATTTATTCTCTTAATAATTACTAAAATCATAATATCTTATATATGGACAATGTATTTCTTAATTTTTATATCATTGGCCTCTTGATCATCCTGGGGGATTTCATTTCTATCATGAATCTGGATGAGAAGCTTGGTGCTATGACCAACTCTATCCATTCCAAAAAATTCAAAGCATGCATTTATCATAATTTGATGATTGAGGTTAATATTGTTGTGGAAAAAGTAACTTGGTATAAGAGATATTTTAATTGGTTTGTTTTCAGCAGAATTAAAAGAGCCATTTTCAATGAAGTTTGTTTAGATACTTGGGCTTCCATTTCTTTTACAACTCTTTCAAGTCGTATCTCTAATCATCACCCTAATTTGGTTGAACTTTTTGGTAGGTATTCTAAACCTCCACTTCCATTTAGGTTCAACAAATATTAGGTTAATCATCACGTTTTTAAGGAAATTTTCCAATATGCCTACAGTTTAATGAATTGCATAAATTATGCCTTCTCTTATATCATCAAGGTCAAACTACCCATGAAACATTTGAAAATTTTGAGTAAAAAATGCTTTAGTTATATTTACTTTCATATTTCCTCTCATAAGATCTATATTCTACATGTTCAAGAGTAAAATAATCAAAATTAATTCTATAATAAAATCATGGAAGAAGTTAACCTGACCTCCAAGCTTAAAAAAGTTCTCAAAATTAATGATTATTTTCAAATAGATTCATTTAAGTCCAATTGGATTATTCATGGTGATCAAAACTACAAAATGTTTAATCCTCTTCCAAAAATTAGTAAGGTTTCTAGGAATATATCCTTAATTAATGATGGATATCAACTCATTGAAAACATGAGGGACCTTTTAGAGCATGTCATTTCTCACTTCAAAGATCTATTTAATGGTTCATACTCCATAAATGATCCCATAGAGGGTGTTATCTTGAGGCTTATTCATAAAGAAGAAAATTATTGGATCACTAATATTCTATAGGAATCTAAAATCAAGAGTCTGTATTTAGGCTAAAAAATGAATGTTCTCATAGTACAGATGGTTTTTCTAATTTATTCTTCCATTTTTTGGGATATTATTCGCTATGATGTTTGTCGGTTGTTTTTTCATTTATTCAAATGTGGCCATATTCCTCATGGTTGAATGATAAGTTATTTAACTTATCACTAAATATGATAATTACAATGAGATTCACCTTCTTTTGGTCGGTTTCTCTAGTGACCATCATATTTATGATTATTAGTATAATCCTTACTAACACGCTGGTCTCTATTACTTTCAAAATTGTGTCACCAAATCAGTTTAGACTAGATAAGGGAATATCCAATTAATACTTTCTCATTACTACTTCAAAATGTGTTAACCTTCTTCAGAAACCCACGAGTGTGGAAATATTTCTCTTACACATTATATTAGGGAAGCTTTTGATATGATGGATTAGTGATTAATTTTTAATTTGATTTCTTTATTTGGGTTTGATAATGTTTTCATCACCTGGGTGAAGATCATTTTATGGTTTGAAGACATTTGTATCCCCATTAATGGATCTCCTAAAGGCTAATTTTATTGTCCCAGAGGTGTTAGAAAAAGTGATCCTTTATCCGCAATTAATTATTCAATTGAAGATGATTATCTTCATAGACTCCATTGAATCATGGATGGAAATGAAAAAATGAAATCAATCTCTGATGGTTGGAGAATATCTACTACTACACATATATTGTACGTTGATGAAATTATACTCATTACACAAGAGGATAAGAAGAATATTAAAAACACTAAAATGGCTCTATTTTACTATTAAAAGGTCTCTGTTCAAGAGATTTGTTGTGGAAAATATTTTGCCTACTTTGGAAGGAATATCTCTGCAAATAGAAAACATGGAATTATTATGGAGTTGGATTTTCATGAGGGATCTCTTCCATTTATTTATCATTTTGTTCTTATGTTTTGGGGAAGATTAAAGTGTAATTATTTTTATGGCATTATTAGAAATATCAAGAGGCAACTCTCTTCTATGAAATGAAAATATTTATCCAAGATGGGTCATGTTTTCTTGGTGAAATATGTGATCATTTCCCTATTTTTTATTTTTTAATGGGGGTATAAATGGCCTATTACTCTTATCAAATATATAAATACCTAAATTAAGAATTTTTTCTAGAGAGATAGCATTTTGGAGAGGAATTTTTCCACTATTTGATAGAAATCTTACAAAAAACAACATGACATAGGGGGTTTCAACATTATGAATCTTAGACACTTAAATGATACATTATAGAACTCCTTTAGGTGGATAATTATTAATTCTAACTGTAATTTCATCTGTTTTCTTCATTCTAGATTCCTTCACAGTCTCAATAATTCAAATTTCAATCACTTTATCTCATCGGTGTCACATTTAAATATTTTTTTACCTCAATTGACTCCCATTCTAGGTGGATTGTATCTAGGGATTCATATGATCAATTTTTGAAAGAAAGTTAAATTGGAATCCCATCACTTGATTCACTCGTGAGTGAAGATATTAATCTTAATCTAGAAATATCAAACAAGGATTATCATTGAAACATGTAAAATCTCTTAAATAACATTTTCAATATTATGGGTAACTATTGTTTGTATTCCCGAGATAATTTTTGGGCTTGGGAACCTACTGTTAATATAATTATGACATCAAGAATGTTTTATAGGCCCTTAATCTGTAACATTTCTGATATCTAATGGATTAGAAAAATGAATAGATATTTTATCAGGTCCTATCAGTAAATTATCTACTAGAGATTGGCACATGGGATGATTCCATATTATGGATTACTCCAACAATATGGTATTTATTTGTGCTCCTACACCACTCTATGACATCAACACAGAGAAGATGTTGATCATTGTTTTGTGCTATGTGACCACCTCATATATGTGGAAATCCATTTATAATATTTTTGAAGTGAGCTTTCCTCTGGATATCTCCATTTATGACTTCCTAAAAAGATAGTGGGATCATGAAATATCTAATATTCTCATGGATCTTTTTTATGTATCCTAAGAGGAATACATCTATTACACTGGGATTTATGGGAATAAGTCAATTTATGATCGCTTTTATTTATCTGTCAGTGTTTCCCTATCTAAGATCCTTACTATTGGGAAGGAGTCAATCACATAGAAGAAACATTACTACTCAAACTTAGATCATGATTTATCCATCCTCAAATGGGTTGGTGTTAGTGGTAATTTATACCTTCTTTATGGAACCATTGTGGTTTTCTAGGAGGATCCATTCACTTGGTGGAGAAAAATGAATTTTGATGGCGCCTATCAAGGAAATCTGAGTCCCCATTGTTATGGAGATGACTTTAGGGATTTAGGGGAGCTGTCATTGGATTCCTTCATGGAAAACTTGTCTTTGATTCTTCACAATAATTATAAATTATTGGTGTCATCACTATATTTGAGCATGTCAATCATCATTGATGGAATAATATTTGGCTTGTGTGTGATTCCACCATTGGTTTCCTTGCTATTAGAACTGGGTATTCTCATTTATCTTAGAATATTAACAACAATTGGATCAAATTATTGGATTATCTTTCATCCATGAATCATATGATCACACATATCAATAGAGAATCATATTCAATGGTGGTTGAACTTTCAAATAATGTCATCAGTTTTGATAACAATATACGGTTTGACGAGGTTCCTGATGACATCTAAACTCTTATTAAGTGGGATCAAAGTAAATCTCCCAATTTAATAATTCTATAGGTTTTCATTTATTTTCTAATAAAGGATTATTTTACTTTTGTGCCAGGTCTCATATTTCTATAAAAATTACTGAGTTAGCTTTCACTACATGAAGTAATGAAATTCTTTGATATCTTATGCTGCACACATGACTGAGCAAATACTATTAATATTATTTTGAATGAAAATTACCTCTTAGATATTAAATTTATTATTATAAATTGGATTAACATAATTATTAATACATATGGTTGAAATAATTTTTTACCAGATAATTATAAATTAATATTAAAAATTGAATATAATGGAAATGTATTTATAAGAAAAACTATCATTATATGCCAAATTTTTTTATCATAATAAATTAAATTAATTTCCTATATCGGATGATATTCATGAAATTTATTTAATATCTGGTCAATATTTTTTTTACATTGATAAAATATATTTGACAAACAAGATATATAAAAAAATCCAATTTTATACATAAAATGAAATATTTTTCTAAAGGCGATTCTTCTTCCTTTTAAACACTCATATGATTTAAAAATAAAGTTTGAACCATTTAAAAAATTTATTTGAAAAAATATACTTATTTTTTTGAAATATTAATGTTAAAATTATCCAAGGGTCATTTTTTTATTTCTATGAGAAGTTTTATCTTTTGATTAATAGTGGAAAAAATTGAATTGTAACTGATAAATGGAATTCTGTCTAAATACTTAATAATGTCTAATTATAATTTCATTAGTTTTTAATAAATAATATACTAATAATTCATATATTTATCCAGTATAGGTTATTTGATTAATTTATTTCCTTAATTTTCATATAAAACTTAGTAATCGTTTTAACATTTTATTATCAAAACCCCTCTTTATCATCCCTATCAGTAGGATTAATTATAAATTCATTTTTCAAATTCTATTTATTAGACATGAAAAAATTTATTTAATATTTTTAATTATAATAATCTACATTTTCAAAAAATTTAAAATTAGTTTTTGACTAAAATTATTAGTGAATGGCGTTATAATTAATTACTCCGATGATGTGATAAACGAGATTACCATGTTACTAAAAATTAATGTCCACAGGGAAAATAACCTAGAAACTACTACGAACCCCATATTATGTAAATATATCGACATAATAACTTATATAGTTGTGAATAGATAATTATTACAACCTGGTGATAGGAAAAAATATTGGTGGAATTCACTCTTTCAAAAAATTACATGTGTGCCACTCACCTGTTTATAAAAGGACACCCCTCTCCCCCTTTATTAAAAATTGAAAACCAATTTGGATCATCCAATAAAAACCAAAACAACTTCCTAGATTCTATATCTAAATCCTAGATTTATTATTTGGGGCATAAATGAATGATTTTATTGTTTTAGTTGAAACCTAAAGGGGTTACATGTAAGGAGTAATGTTATTCTAAAAATGTTTTTATTTTATTTCCTTCTCCAGATCCTCCAATTTATATTATAACATGATTATATAATAATAAAATTATAATAAATAAAAATATATTTTTATGTTAATGGTATGACATACCTCATCACACATATCCATCAAATTGTTTACGATGTCATCATTCATTTGTATGGTGGATTACCTCCTCACAAACAAATATTGTTTTCTTTTCCATTACCACCTTCAATGGTTGGGAGTAATGATGGAATTAAGGATTATATAATATATATTTGATATTTATGATTTTATTATTCATTTTTATTATTATATCACACATACATTAATTATTTCAATTTTATGGTAATATAATGTCGTTTCTTATGTGTAGGAAAGACTACCGCCTCACATAGCGATGTGATTCGGTCACACATTAGATGAAATGTATTAGGGATGGGTTTAAAAAAAATATGTGATATATATGGAATTATAATGATACCAAATTGATAATATATATATATATATATAAGTTACTTTTATTTATCACAATATTATAATAAAATGGAATCAACGTTCATGCATACATGGGTGCTACAGTCTCCATGAAAAGTGTATTTCATTTTCTATCACCATAATTTATAGATTACTATAAATATAAAAAAAAACACCAAAAATCCCAGAACTAGTTTCATTCTACCATTACATTATCATGATTATAAGGAATCAAATACTGAAGGACTAAGGAGTTTAGGAGTTTTGGTAACCAGATACATACACGAGTCTTGTATAATAAATTAATATAATAATTATAGCATAGTTATTTATTTATTTTTAGGATAATAACTCTATTATATCTATTATATCCTTTAATATATTTCTTAGTACCATTAATGGAATACTAAGGAAATGAACCAAAATAATGGTGTGCTCAAATGCTCAGTAATTCTAATGTACATTGGAAGAAAAAATGAATTAATTAGAGTAGACAATATGATATAGTACTGAATAAATAAACATTCCATATAATACATAAAATTAAAAGGAAGTGATTAAAAAATATGGAAAGTTATATAACTGAAAAAAATCCATTTATTCCATAAAATGATAATTAAATTCATTTATAGATATTTTCATAGTGAAAATATCATAAATAATAAATATCGAGTCAAAATGAAGGAAATACTTAATTATTAAATTTAATGTATTAGGCACATGAAAAATTCTACTGTCATGATCCATACTCTATATAGTATAAAACTATAGGTATAAACTTGTTTAATTTGTGTAACTAATTTTTCTCCAAATAACCTGTGGATGCATTGAGGGGATATATTATGTGTGGTCCCCACTTGACACTCCATTCCCAATGCATTCCTTGTATATAGTAACCTATTTAATTGAAAAATAATATTCCATATTAAATATATTTATTGAAAAAACAATATGGATTTATCAATATTTACCAAAAAAATCAAATAACTATTAAATTAAAAATAAATAAAAATGGTATATGGTATAAGAAATAATCAGAAGCATGAAAAATTAATGGATAATTAATTCAAATTCAATGTATAATGATCATAGAAAAATGAATATTTAAATGGGGTAGTAAAGGAATAAAATACGTGAATGTCAAAACTATACTTGGTCAAATCAATCATAAACCATCCAAACGAAGAATAAGGAATGTTTCAATACAACATATCCTATGTGTAGAAAATATAACGTTTTGTTGTAACTATTGAATGGAAATATTATAAAAATATCTTTTAAAAACATTCTTGAGAAAAATATCAATTTTATTTTGAAAATATTTTTGAAAACATGTTTCATTGAAAATAAATTTTAAAAAAAATTTATTTAAAAATTATAATTGTAAACATGAAAAGGAATCATCAAAGAAAAATGGCTGGTAACTTTATATAGCTTATATAATGTAAAAATAATATTCCTTTTGAAAAGTAAAAAAGTTTAGAAAAAGTGTCTTGATGGAAATAGATAAGAAAATAAATTTCAAAAAATTGTAAATTATAGAAAAGGAAATAATTTAATTAATATATTATTTTGAAAATGTTAAAACATTCATGAAAACATTTATTTTAAAAATTATTTTTAAAGAAAATAGGTTCTCTGACTAAAGAGAGAAATGAAGGTGGGTTTTCTCAAGAATATATTCCAAAATATTTTAAGAACTAAGTATTTTGAAATGGTACTACTACTTGATAAATGTAATTAATAACCAGTGGATAATAAAATCAAATGGTTTATTGAACAATGTTTTAATAAATTTCTCTAATTTAAATTCATGTATAAAAAATCTAAAAAAAGGATATGGGGAAATAAACCCTTGAAAATACCACAATGTTAATGTGAGAATACATAAATAAATATATTATGTGTATCAAATTTAAATCCTAATGATACAATTGGAAATGAAAATATATATAATAAAATGTGATGAGAAACATAATCTTATAACATTAATGACAATGAGGATTTAAAAGGACCCAAAGAAAAGAAATTGGGTTATGAAATTATTTTCCATTTGGTAATAATTAATTAATGTTATTTTTTATAAAAATAATATAATTTTAAAACCAAAATATCCATAATAATGAATTATTACTTATGTTATATGTCAAAGTGGTACTATGTAAACTATTTATGCGAAATTAGGTATACAATAATAAAATATGTCCCAAATAATGGAAATTGAGACGATGTCCCTTACAACTTGGTAACTTTTGTATTACAATCCATTCAAAATAAATACATAAAAATAAGACTCTAAATATCAAGAAGATAAATTTATTCATGATTTAATATAAAATATATAATTTATATACACCATAAAAAATTAATAAGTGGTGAAAATTGTGTTAGCCTCATAGAAAGAAAATTTAGACAAGAATCCATTAACTTGCACTTCCTTTTGGGTGAACACTCATTAAAGTGTTTAATTATGGTTTTAAACATTTAAATAACATAAAATAGAACCAAAAAATATGTATAATATAATATATTAACTTTTTATAATATCTTATTACCTATTTTTTTAATAACCATTAATTATTTCCACTATTTTGTGTGTTAATTCCATGGTTTGTCAAGTATGTTTTAACTTGTTACTTGTTGTTTGTATTAATTATATCATGATTTCATAATCATTATAATTTAAAACATTAATCTAATATCATTAAAATCTCACACATATATAATTATTATAATACGTAAATTTTTCTTATAGGAAATGAAATGCATCGTTCATAGAGATGGTAGGTCGTACGTACACGTGAACACTACTTTCATTTCATTACAATATTTTATTGAATAAAAAATAAATGATATATTTTTATATTGGGAATAAATTATCATATCTAGGTCATATATGATAAAATGGTTTATTAAAGCCACTATTTTTATGTCCCATGTGTTGTGTGAACGAATCACATCGCTTTGAGGAGTCGGTAGTCCACACTTCTACAATGATGTTATCATTTCCCCACAATATAGAATTAATAAAGGTTTGTGTTATATTAAAATTTTCATAATAATAAATAAATTATAACTATCTTATATACCATATAAAAATACCTACTCCATCATAATTACCAACCATGAGAGGTGGTAAAGGAATATAAACAATCATCATTTTGTGATGTGGTATTTCATTATTGATGAATAGTATGTTTGTTACCCATTAGATATAAGTGTGTGTAAGTGTTGGTTGGACCCAATAATAACAAAATATAATTATATTTATGATACTAATTTTATTATATAATAATAATATAAAAATAATTTAAGGGATGGAGAAGTAAATTAAATAAAATCGATCATTGGAAAACATTACCTCTTAACTGGGTAACTCCCTTTGGATTATTCCAAAAGGATTACTGAGATTGATTTATTACTAATGTGAGGATTCTATAATGAGATGTGGGATGTTTGGAGTTTATTTGGCTATATTGTTTAAGCACCGAAGGGATTTAGAGGTGTAAATAAGTTGGATGGTTGAGTTCTTTTTTATAGTGGAGGAGGAGTGAAATTGTTAAATATTTTTGAAAATGGAATTACTCCAATGTTTTCCTATGAAAAGTGGAAATAATATTTTTTAATATTCTATAAAAGGGATTATATTGTCTAAATATGAACAACCAATGTCCTTTGTACATGTTTCTAGGTCATGTTTACTTTAATTTTATTGTTTAATCCTCTTTTAAGATAATTTTTCTCTTAATCGTTGTAATTAATTTTAATCATTGTCACTAATTTTTTTAAAATTAAAATTTATTTGTAAATATAATTAATTTTTATTACCAATATAGATTCCATTTTTCAAATTCACAATCATGAAAACGGTTGAAATTAACTAAAAATAAATCTTACAGAGGGGACGATGAAGTAGGGTTTTAAAGTAAAATGTTCAAATGATTACTAAGTTGTAATACTCAATATCAAAATAAATTGATCCTAATTGCCACAATTGCTTTAATTTATATAAAAATGATCTCATTAATATTTAAAAACATTAAAAAACATAATCTATAATTTTAAATTAATGAATCAAAAAACTAGTTTTGAATTATAATTCAGTATTTTTCCTAATTCATCAAAAAATAAAAATTCTCTGAATAATAACAAAAATTTACCCTAATATAATTTTTATGTTTCAGTTTAAAAAAATAGTATTTATTTTTTACACATAAAAGTTATAACATTTCCAAAAATTTTATTTATAATATCTTCACCATTAAAAGGTGATAAAATTATATTTAACAACATAGGTCTTCATCCGCAAAATTAGGTTTGTTCTCATCATATGTATGTAAAATATATTGGATGAATTTAAAAAATATATTAATTAATATATAAAATATTTATTTCATTAATATAATTTCTAATTGTAATTATTGTAATTTATTATTATAATACGCCATTGGGAGAATACAAATATTTCTTTCATATTCTATTGGTTTATATTTTCATTTCTAAATATGTGGAACCAATTAATTCATCATATATTTTTATAGAACATATATATTAATAATTTTGTTAATAATATTCAAATCCTCTAATTTAATGACTATATTATATATTTTTATATTACATATTATTAGTAGTATTCGGTAAAACTTAGTCTTGTGTATAATACAATCTACTAAAGAATGTCTTTGTTTCATGTAATGAAATATAACCTAGTATTGTGTGCATTTAATGACATAAAATATATTGAATTTATCATTAAATATTTAATATAATATGAAGTCTCAATAGGTCATATTCTTTTTTTACATTTGGTGTTGCGTGTGACTCATGATACTGAATAGAAGTTATTCTTATAGATTTTTTGTGGTGTTACATTTTGCGGACCTCAATTAAATTGTTTCCATACAATTTAAACTTGATATCAGAAATCATTTATTTGATATTTCAAAATTTCTTTGCTAAAATGCAACAACATTATAAGGGTTCTTATGTAAACTACAAGAAAAGAGATAATGAGAATCACAAAGGTCACAATGGATAACATTAAACTTGGTATCTAAGTAGGATAACAATAGAATAATGTATATAAATATACAAGGGTGAAAAATTTTACTATTAAAAGGGAGTGACTAAGGTCCTAAATAACAATTAAGTTAATGAATAATTTTAATTTTAGGGTTTCAACTTCATAAATATTTGATGATTTATAAGACCATCGATTTAACAAAAATTGAGCAATAAGGAATTTTTTTGGATCATCTTCTAAATGTTGAGTAATTATTTTACTACCTATTAATATAAATAAATATAAATATATGACATATTTCTATTTTATAAACACCATTTTTATCCATTTTTTATGATTTGATCAATTTTAAATTCCTCAATTAATTCTATAAATAGATATTGGAAAACAATCTTTGATGCCTAAAACACTAAAATTTACTTTTTTAGATATCGTAAGTTATATAAAACAATTCATTAAGTTTGTAGAGACTCGAAGCTTAACGTACATGGACATTACATTACATTTGAGGAATACTTAGTACATAACAAAAACACACACACAAGGATCGTAATAGTTTAGTGTATTTGGAAACTCGGAATAAAATCTTCTAATCGTGGTGAAAGATCTTCAACATCTCCCATAAAGATCTTCTTTTTTTTACCTAAAACCATTCTTTATATCCTGGGGAAAAGAAGACATAAAAGGGTGAGCTCAAATGCTCAGTAAGGGTAAACAAAAGAAATATCAATCACATCGTATTCGTAAGAACATAACATTTTGGAAATCATAACCTGCAAAAGAGAGCATAATTTCATAACATGGGATAAATCATGGTAGTGAAATGTAATCACAATAATCATAACTTAAAACATGAAACTTTGTGGCATTCACACATAATCATAGATAATCATTTCTTGTTAGTCAAGACTCATTGCCAAGACTATCTTAGTGGACAAAGTCCCTTTCTGAATCGAGTAACCCTCGTTTCAGTCCTGTTTCACTGAACCGGTATAACCTACCGTTCCAGCCCTGTCTATCTCATGAGATATAAAATCTTTACCCAATGCATTGGAGGGAGATATAGGTCCCACCCATCTTATAATGAATCCTTTCTTATGTGTTCCACATAATCATAAAACATACATCATCGCATAATACATGTAACAAAAATGGGATTCTTGAAACATCATGACATCATAAATCAATTCATATAAGATAAAGGAATTCATAAAAACAATTCCATCACAACATGATCAAATAAATGTAATAATAGGGATAAAAACAGAACCCTTTATTATCTTATATGGAAAATAAATTTGATAAAACACTTGAACTCCATTCTTGAGGAAAATATCCTTTCTTCTTCAAAAACATTTTTCCTTTCATAACATGTCATACAACTTTAAAATAAAAGAAGTTGATTAAAAATAAACTTGAAAACTTGTAAAGGAAGCTTCTTGGAAATAATTTTTTAAAAATACATTCATGCCGTATAAGTTAAAAAAAAACATTCTTCGTACTTTTGTCGGAAAAGTCAAAAAGTACCTCGTACGAAAAACGACAAAAGATTCCTTTCATATCTTTTACTAAAAACTCACCTAAGAGTAAAATTGGATTTAAACAATTGTAGGTGGATGGAAATAATATTTCATATTGAGGAAACATGGATGTGGATGATAAAATACACCCCAGTAAATACTTACGAATAAACAATCTCGGATAAAAATGAGATTGTGATATTTCCCTTACCTTAGGTCCGATTTGCTTTGTACGTGTCCGAAGCTCCTGTATAATGGTTTAAATAATGTTATTGACTTGTTACAGAATCATACATATTGATATGATATCATATATGGTCATATTCTTAGCTTCTTGTTAGTAATATTTCATTGTTACTTGTTACTCGGGTCTTTATTGCCTTTTGTTCTTATGCGTGTTTTGCCGAATACATTTTTATTCTTATTTTAAGGTTATAGATACCTTATATCCAGAATGGTATTAGTGTAACATATATCATATTTATTCATTCAATTCATTTATATAATTACTATGTAATGATGATCATGTAGAACGAGTCGCATCACATCATGGAGACGGTATTCCGTACGTACGCATGAGTGATGATATCGTTCCTATGATCGTGGAACTATATTGGAGTATATATATATATTATTTCAGTATCAATATTACTTTATAATAATCATAAATAGTTACTCATTACACCATTATACCCATCCTTGTAAAGTGATGGTGGAAAAATAGATTACACCACGGCGTGGAGACGGTATTCCGTACGTACGCACGCGCGGTGATTTCATTTTTTTCCGTAGGATGGATAGAAGGTAAATTGGGGTTGTTTCATATTTATAATAACATATAAGTATGTAAGAAATACTGATGTTATTACTTTATCATGAAACAACTAAATAAGAAGAAGTTGAAGAAGAAAAAAATTGAAAAGATCGGTAATGGATATTACCTCTTCTTTGGAACGCCTCTTTGAATCCTGCACTTAGGGAACTAAGATTGGTCTTTGAAGAAGACCAGGACCTCTAGGATTATTCTAGGGAAGTGGAGAGGAGAAAATGGCAGGGGTTGGCCGAGCTTGAGAGCTCAAATTGGTGTGAGGAGGAGGGGGAGGAGGTGCCCTTTTATAAGGGAGGAGAGGGTCACCTTAGGAATATCTCAAAATATTATTTTATATTAAAGTCAAAATCAGTTTATAATGGTTCCAAAGGGTCTTATTTCGAAGATAAAGTGGGTATGGGTCGAAGTCATATCATCCAATAGGATTTAGACAAGTTTAGGGTATTATTGTAACCTTATAAATTAGATTTAACTCTAAGTTAAATAATTTAACTTTTACCGTGTCTTTTTGTTTTCTTTCACTATATGGTTAATACAGTTACTATAACATGCCAAACGAACCCCAAATTGTTTATTATTAATATATATATCCTTATCTAAGTCATTTGGCCGAACCTTAGATTTTTAGGAATAAAATAACAATTAATAATATAATATTTTATTTAAAAACTATTTTGTGTCAATTTTGACACTATTTGATATATGATTTTTGTGAAAGTCATAACAGAATTATATGTTCGAACCAAGGTCATTAATTCAACATTAATATATCATAGTAACCTATAAAATTAGTGGAATTCATAAAAAGTCTCAAATTACATTTATTTTTGTGTTTATAACATGAATTATGTCAATATTTCATTAATAAGATAATTACTGCATCATCATTGTGTCATAAATAAATTAAATTATTTAATGTCTAAAAATTACAAATAAAATACCATTATGTATGAAAGATTTTTAGATTTCTAATGAATATTTATAGTCGAATTTATCTTATGTATAACCCCATATTAAAAATGATTTACTTATTAAACTTTGATTTTAACAATTTTAACCCTTCTTTAAATAAATTAATAATACATGTCCTAATCTAATCCAAGTGGGCCTAAATGGTCATATTTTATTCCTAAGTTTGTTTTTGGTCGAATTAAACTTGTCCTATAGAATTAGGACATGTGTTAGGGTAATATTGATATCATATTTACCCTTAGTTACCCTATTTACTATTAACCGCGGTAAAAAAGTAAAAAGTTACTATTCACCAAAAAATTATTTTTATCTCATTGAACCACATTTTACTTACTGATATCAACCGTGTCTGTCGGATTTTTGAAATTCCATTCACAGAAGCGGTAAGATTAAGTTTTATGCAAAATTCAGTTTTTAACCTACCACTTAGTGGTTTCACTATTCATCAAAAATTGAAAGTTTTCAGAAAAATACCAAAATTTCACCCTAGGCTAATTTCGGTATTCCGAATCCAAAAATGAAGTCCATTTTGAGAGCTAAAATTTTTAAAATTTAAAAGGTGGTTATTACTATTCATAACGGCTAGTTTTAATAATATTTTAATAGAATATGGTTGTTTAGTGAAACTCAGTATTGCGTATTACACACGCTATCGAGGAAGGTTGCGATTGCGTGTAATGCAAGGCAAGTCAAGGATGCGTGTTGTGCAAGCTCCTTTTGGTGTAGCGTACAACACAAGACATTAGTGAAATTAAAAAAAATATTTTTCATAAAATCTCGGGCTGTTACATTCTACCCCCCTTAAAATGAATTTCGCCCTCGAAATTCGTCGGGGATATATATGGTTTACTATTCGAAAGTTTCTTTAATAGAAACCCACATCGTAAAAAGGAATACCAAAACTTGACTTTAAAAACTAAAGTATGAAATGTAACGATTACCCAAATAAACTAATCACTGGGTTTCCACATAGGTGAAAATATGGATATGGAAGAAAAATCTAACCATCATGTTCTAATGGAGAGTGGTAGAGAACATGGCTATGGAAAAACCAACAATCACAAATCCATAAATTTGTGACGATCTAAGGTACCATCCGATTCATCAGGTATAAGATCACAAGGACAACATTTTTGGTTTTCAATATCATTTCCCTAAAGTTGAAAATTTGAATTTAGAATAAATACTTTCTTTATTTTGGTACAATCTCACTGTTGTTCATGCCTTGAACAATTTCCACTGTATCTCTTAAATAAATTAAGTTGAATTTGTTATTTTTGAAGTGTTAGCAGATCATGTGATAGAATGACGGGTCATTCCATCTGTCTCAAACAAAAGGTTAGCAAAAAATTCTATACATAAGTCGATCTATAGTGATATTAATCACATATGGTTCCTAAAATGGTCTTATACTTCATATATCATACTGCTTAATATAATAAAACTAGTTTCTACTAAACAGGGACTTCCTGTAGGCCAGTGGTAGGCGATAAAGGCCAGTCGCACTTCGGTTGTGGGTTCGATTCCCACAGCCTTGTCCGAAGCGATGGGATGTCGCCCGTCCTGCAGGTTGTCCTTTTTCTGAAACTACATACTATAACATCCCATCAATAATATCGAAAAAAAAACTTCTATCCTTAAACAATACTCACTTATGTCCAACATAATCCATTTCAATCTTTAGGCTTATCCATAATACTTCAGTCCACTCTCATAACATAGTGAAAACGATTACTAGAGATTTAATACCATCGTTGATCCCCATATATCATAAGATATGTTTTGTTGGTCACATTCCAAACATTCAAAGTCCTTAATCATGTATTCTCATGAATACCTTAGTGAAAACATGAACGAAGTTTAATGTTAACACTTTCCACATACCAAAATCCTCAAAATTCTATATACTCAAACCATGATATCACTTAGTCCTTATATCAATCATGAGCTCATGAATACTATTAAACATTTCATTTTCTCATTTTCCCTTCATTATGCGCATATCATCTTATTTCCAAAAATATCTCAATCACTTTGAATACCACATCAATAAATATTGCAATACTCAATGATACAACTTTATTTTGGAATCCCATTACATAAACACTTAATCATTCCACCACATCGTTGTCATATTCAACATTGCCAATAGTGATCGCATGTGACTTCCCTTTGTCCTTTGCCTTTAGTGGTTGCTCATGTTGATCATCACTAACCCTTGGATTAGGGCATTTATTAGCATAATGCCCCATTTCCTTGCACTTGAAGCATTGATGTGTTGGTGGTGCGTTCTCTGCAGTGTTTGCATTATTCACATCATTAGAAACCCTTTTTCCATTACTTCGACACTCAGCTGCTCGATGACCTTCTTTTCCACACTTAAAACATTTTCTAGTCCCTTTAAGACAATCTCCACCATGATTCTTTCCACACTTTGTGCATAAGGAAACATTCATCTTCTTTTCACCATTATTCTGAGATTTCTCCTTGAACTCCATCTTTCGTTTCTTGTCAAAACCATGAGATGGATATGTAACACCAACTTCCATTTCTACCTTGATAGCACAATGCGCACAATTTCTTCATAACTACTGAAGTCTCTTATAGCTAATGCCCTTCGAAGACTTGGTTTTAAGCCACTGAAAAATTGATCAACTTTACTTTCAGGTTGGATGATAATGCCAGATGCATACCTTGCAAGTCTTGTAAAATTCTCTTCGTATATACCAACAGATTCATCATCCTTTTTCTTTAGTTAAAGAAACTCCTTCTCCATCTTTGTTCGAAGAATACGAGGGAAGTACTTATAGAAAAATAAGTTCTTGAACTCGTCCCATTCCATGGACTCAATTTCATCTCTTTGCCTTGTATTCTTGATAAGATTCCACCACTGATCAACTTCACCTTCCAAACGATATACTGCTAAGATGACTTTATCATGTTCAGAACATTGAAGAACTGAAAATATCTTTTCAGTGGTACTGATCCATTGTTCAGCAACAAGTGGATCAGAAGACCCACTGAAATAAGGTGGACGTTGCCTCATGAAGGACTCAATAGAATATTGTTCCCTTCTCTGCTCATTTGGAAGTCCAGAATGATTCATAGCTTGTGTAAGTATAGCAATAAGATTTTTCACTCCATATCCCATAACATTTGTTTGTTCAGGAGGAAAATCATTGCATTGTCCATTGCATTGATCAACACGGTTCCTTCGGGTTCCAGCCATCGTCTAAAACCCAAAAAGAATAGTGTGAGAGGCAAAAATCATGCTAGGGAAAACAACATAATAAAGGGGAAGTACCTTCAATATCTAACATCTTAGGTTTAATTCTATGATCGTTAGCGTAGTTCTATTACTATAACCTATACGTATACTTAACCTTAGGGACATCCCTAGACATACCGTAGAAATATCCCTAGGGATCTCACTAACGTTTTTGCATCCTAGTTTACAAAGGTTGACTAAACATTTCCTCTGATACCAACTGTAGAGACCCGAAGCTTAACGTACATGGACATTACATTACATTTGTGGAATACTTAGTACATAACAAAAACACACACACAAGGATCGTAATAGTTTAGTGTCTTTGGAAACTCGGAATAAAATCTTCTGATCATGGTGAAAGATCTTCAACATCTCCCATAAATATCTTCTTTTTTTTATACCTAAAACCTTTCTTTATATCCTGGGGAAAAGAAGACAGAAAAGGGTGAGCTCAAATGCTCAGTAAGGGTAAAAAAAAGAAATATCAATCACATCGTATTCGTAAGAACATAACATTTTGGAAATCATAACCTGCAAAAGAGAGCATAATTTCATAACATGGGATAAATCATGGTAGTGAAATGTAATCACAATAATCATAACTTAAAACATGAAACTTTGTGGCATTCACACATAATCATAGAGAATCATTTCTTGTTAGTCAAGACTCATTTCCAAGACTATCTTAGTGGACAAAGTCCCTTTCGGAATTGAGTAACCCTCGTTTCAGTCCTGTTTCACTGAACCGGTATAACCTACCGTTCCAGCCCTGTCTATCTCATGAGATATAAAATCTTTACCCAATGCATTGGAGGGAGATATAGGTCCCACCCATCTTATAATTAATCCTTTCTTATGTGTGCCACATAATCATAAAACATACATCATCGCATAATACATGTAACAAAAATGGGATTCTTGAAACATCATGACATCATAAATCAATTCATATAAGATAAAGGAATTCATAAAAAAACTTCCATCACAACATGATCAAATCAATGTAATAATAGGGATAAAAACAGAACCCTTTATTATCTTAGATGGAAAATAATTTTGATAAAACACTTGAACTCCATTCTTGAGGAAAATATCCTTTCTTCTTCAAAAACATTTTTCCTTTCATAACATGTCATACAACTTTAAAATAAAAGAAGTTGATTAAAAATAAACTTGAAAACTTGTAAAGGAAGCTTCTTGGAAATAATGTTTTAAAAATCCATTCATGCCGTATAAGTTAAAAAAAACATTCTTCGTACTTTTTTCGGAAAAGTCAAAAAGTACCTCGTACGAAAAACGACAAAAGATTCCTTTCATATCTTTTACTAAAAACTCACCTAAGAGTAAAATTGGATTTAAAAAATTGTAGGTGGATGGAAATAATATTACATATTGAGGAAACATGGATGTGGATGATAAAATACACCCCAGTAAATACTTACGAATAAACAATCTCGGATTAAAATGAGATTGTGATATTTCCCTTACCTTAGGTCCGATTTGCTTTGTACGTGTCCGAAGCTCCTGTATAATGGTTTAAATAATGTTATTGACTTGTTCCAGAATCATACATATTGATATGATATCATATATGGTCATATTCTTAGCTTCTTGATAGTAATATTTCATTGTTACTTGTTACTCGGGTCTTTATTGCCTTTTGTTCTTATGCGTGTTTTGCCGAATACATTCTTATTCTTCTTTTAAGGTTATAGATACCTTATATCCAGAATGGTATTAGTGTAACATATATCATATTTATTCATTCAATTCATTTATATAATTACTATGTAATGATGATCATGTAGAACGAGTCGCATCACATCGTGGAGACGGTATTCCGTACGTACGCACGAGTGATGATATCGTTCCTATGATCTTGGAACTATATTGGAGTATATATATATATTATTTCAGTATCAATATTACTTTATAATAATCATAAATAGTTACTCATTACACCATTATACCCATCCTTGTAAAGTGATGGTGGAAAAATAGATTACACCACGTCGTGGAGACGGTATTCCGTACGTACGCACGCGCGGTGATTTCATTTTTTTCCGTCGGATAGATAGAAGGTAAATTGGGGTTGTTTCATATTTATAATAACATATCAGAATGTAATAAATACTTATGTTATTACTTTATCATGAAACAACTAAAGAAGAAGAAGTTGAAGAAGAAAGAAATTGAAAAGATCGGTAATGGATATTACCTCTTCTTTGGAACGCCTCTTTGAATCCTGCACTTAGGGAACTAAGATTGGTCTTTGAAGAAGACCAGGACCTCTAGGATTATTCTAGGGAAGTGGAGAGGAGAAAATGGCAGGGGTTGGCCGAGCTTGAGAGCTCAAATTGGTGTGAGGAGGAGGGGGAGGAGGTGCCCTTTTATAAGGGAGGAGAGGGGCACCTTAGGAATATCTCAAAATATTATTTTATATTAAAGTCAAAATCAGTTTATAATAGATCCAAAGGGTCTTATTTCGAAGCTAAAGTGGGGATGGGT
The DNA here is from genome assembly GCA_963277665.1 of Viscum album. NCBI lineage: Eukaryota > Viridiplantae > Streptophyta > Magnoliopsida > Santalales > Viscaceae > Viscum > Viscum album. The sequence goes on from OY728140.1 coordinate 1,611,477,779, forward strand.
CGAAATCCTATCATCCAATAGGATTTAGACAAGGTTAGGGTATTATTTTAACCTTATCAATTAGATTTAACTCTAAGTTAAATAATTTAACTTTTACCGTGTCTTTTTGTTTTCTTTCACTATATGGTTAATACAATTACTATAACATGCCAAACGAACCCCAAATTGTTTATTATTAATATATATATCCTTATCTAAGTCATTTGGCCGAACCGTATATTTTTAGGAATAAAATAACAATTAATAATATAATATTTTATTTAAAAACTATTTTGTGTCAATTTTGACACTATTTGATATATGATTTTTGTGAAAGTCATAACAGAATAATATGTTCGAAAAAAGTTGATTAAATCAACATTAATATATCATAGTAACCTATAAAATTAGTGGAATTCATAAAAAGTCTCAAATTACATTTATTTTGGTGTTTATAACATCAATTATGTCAATATTTCATTAATAAGATAATTACTGCATCATTATTGTGTCATAAATAAATTAACTTATTTAATGTCTAAAAATTACAAATAAAATACCATTATGTAGGAAATCTTTTTATCTTTCTAATTAATATTTATAGTCGAATTTATCTTATGTATAACCCCATATTAAAAATGATTTACTTATTAAAGTTTGATTTTAACTATTTTAACCCTTCTTTAAATAAATTAATAATAAATGGCCTAATCTAATCCAAGTGGGCCTAAATGGTCATATTTTATTCCTAAGTTTGTTTTTGGTCGAATTACACTTGTCCAATAGAATTAGGACATGTGTTAGGGTAATATTGATATCATATTTACCCTTAGTTACCCTATTTACTATTAACCGCGGTAAAAAAGTAAAAAGTTACTATTCACCAAAAAATTATTTTTATCTCATTGAACCACATTTTACTTACTGATATCAATCGTGTCTGTTGGATTTTTGAAATTCCATTCACAGAAGCGGTAAAATTATGTTTTATACAAAATTCAGTTTTTAACCTACCACTTAGTGGTTTCACTATTCATCAAAAATTGAAAGTTTTCAGAAAAATACCAAAATTTCACCCTAGGCTAATTTCGGTATTCCTAATCCAAAAATGAAGTCCATTTTTAGAGATAAAATTTCTAAAATTTAAAAAGTGGTTATTACTATTCATAACGGCTAGTTTTAATAATATTTTAATAGAATATCGTTGTTTAGTGAAACTCAGTATTGCGTACTACACACGCTATCGAGGAAGGTTGCGATTGCGTGTAATGCAAGGCAAGTCAAGGATGCGTGTTGTGCAAGCTCCTTTTGGTGTAGCGTACAACACAAGACATTAGTGAAATTAAAAAGAATATTTTTCATAAAATCTCGGGCTGTTACAAAGTTTGTCTCTAACTATTTTAAAAAACTTATATGGTCGATATATTAATCTCTAAACATCAAAAATAATACAACTGGTTTTCCAATAATATTTGTTGATAAATTGTTTTAACTAAAAATAATGGCATTTTAACTTGGACATTTCATAGGTTAGGGATTGACATTAAAATATAATCATACTTTTTTCATGGGTTCAATTCTCATAAATTTTCTAGAATTTATGGATCATCAACCAACATAAAAGTTTTCCTTTTTAAAAAACCATATTAATATAATTTCCAAAATAATTGTGATGGACACTCTTGAATTATACTCATTAAATAAACTTTTAAATAAGATTTTAAATAAAATCCCAATACATAAATAATTCATCAATTTATTTATACATTAGTCTTTTATAGGTATAGAGAATATCCTTAGAAGAATGAATTTCGAAAACCTGAAAAACATAGTGTGAGCATCATTTATCATTCAGGAAAACCATATTATGATTTTTAGGATGGGTAATTCTTAACAAATTATTTTCAATCTTTGGTATATCATGTTTAACCTAGGAAATTAATTTTTATTATATATTGAAATCTTTCACAATGTTTGCTAATAAATATATGAGTTATCACAAGTGTATCACTTGAGAGTGTCAAACTAGGTGTGCAGTATGTCTTGTTGTTGTGAACTAGATTATGCTCAAGTCAGGGCTGACACATCTTTTTGGAGTCTTTACCCCTACAAACATCTATGGTACAACCACATCCACTTGTAGTATCCGTAAATAGATTTTTTATATGAATACCCACATAATATACACCATAAGAAAATATTAAGAAGTTATTATATACTAATTATCATATTATATCTTAGGGTTATGTTCCCTAGTCTATGTTTTCTTAATCCTATTTCCAAGGGTGCTACTAAACTTTCATTGATAACAAAAATAGTGACTCGACCCCCAAAATATCAGAGTTGGTGTAACTATACCATTAAATTGGCCTGATTAAATGGAATCAAATACCAGAGGATGTAAGAGTTTAGTAGTCTTGGTAAACCCGATACATATATAAATATTTTATTTCAAATGAATATAGTAATTACAATATAATTTTTCTTTTTCTTTTTTTTATTTTAATCACTCAATACTATCTTGTATATATGTGAATATATTTCATAGTACACTTCATTTAATTCTAGGGAATTTAAACAAAAAATCAGTGAGCTCAAATGCTCATTAAGTGTAATGTAAAATGTAATCAATAATGAATCAATGCGAACAGTAAAAATGGAATGGCAGTGACTGAAGCACATTCAATATAATCAATTAACTGAGAATTAAGTGCATAAAATTTATTGAAATGTAAATAAATAAAAACACATTCCATTTACTCAATATAATTATAATAAAATAAATCCATATAATTAGTCACAGTAGAAACAACAAGGATAATAAATACTAAATCAAAATGATGGAAATTCATAATTATTAGTCATCATGTATTAGGTACATGAAAACATATACCATCAATTATATAATTAGATAGTCAAAAACTAAAATATGAAACCATTTTAATTTGTGCTACTGATTTTTCTCATGTGAACATGTTGATACATCGAGGGGGTATATAATGTTCAGGAACCGCCCCTCACTAAATGTCTAAAGCATTCCTCGTATACAATAATGTTTTTAAATAATAAATAATATGCCTTACCAAATATCTATATTGAAAAATGAATATGTATTTATCAATATTTCCACATTAAATAAAATAAATCTCAAAGTAAACACCATATGTAAAAATGGTATATGGTTTAACAAATAACAATATCCATCATAAATGATATGTATAAATAAGGGAAAAAATTATAATGATCATAGGAAATTAAATATTTAAATGAGACTAAAAAGGAATAAAAAAATTAATTTCAATTGTATCTCTCACCAAATCAATCATATAACATCTATATTAAGAATAATGATTATATCAATCCATCATATCCCAAGTGAAGAAAAAATAATGTTTTTTCGTTGATGAATGGAAATATTCGAATGAGATATTTAAAAAATTCTTGAGGAAAATATATATTATTAATTTTAAAAAATTATTAAAAATAATTTGATTTGAAAATAAATTATATAATCATTTTCTACAAAAATTAACCTTTAAATAGAGAAAGTAATATGAAAACAATGGCAGTAGGTAATTCCATACATGTCGTTCAAGGTAAAATAAAATTCATTTTTCATTGTAAAATGTTTATAAAAAATTACTCATTCATAAATTCAAAATAATAATCCTTTAAAAATAGTTTTAGAAGGAAAAAAAGGAAAAACATTGTTAATAAATCATTTTTTTCAATGTTAAAATATTTCTAAAAGCCATCTTTGAAAACTGAGTTTTCAGAAGAAATATTTTTTCTGAATAAATAGTGAAATGAAATCAGAGGTTTTGGAAAATATTTTCTAAAATAATTTAATGAGAATATATTTTAAAATTGGTACTATTACTTGATAAATTTCATGAATAACTATAGGTTATAAAAATGAAAATGTTTATTGACCAATGATCAAATACATTCCTCTGATAGAAATTCAGGTATAAACAATCTCGAAGAAAATGAGATTGTGATGTAAACCCTTAAAAAGACCATAATTATAAAATGGTAATCAATAAATAAATAAAACATGTGTGTTAAATTCAAATCCACATAAAATATTTAAAAAAAAAACTAGATTCTAAAAATATATTACACACATAATTTTAGAATATTAACAATAATGAGGAAATGATATAACCCAATAAAAAAATTGGGTTATGAAATTCTTTTCTACATGGTAATGCATAATTAAAATACTATTTATTGAAACAATACAATTTTAAAGTAAAAATTTATTAATAATCTATGAATCATGATATTATCTATAAAAGTGGCAGTATGTATACTATATAAACTAAATTTAGTGCACAATAATAAAATTTTTCTCAAAGAATTGGAATTGAGAAGAATTAACTTAATATTTTGTAAAATTTGAATTATAATCCCCAAGAAAGAAATAATTTCAACTAAAAATATATGTTATATAAATATTAATGTATATATGATATAAATTACAATAGGGTTATTATATACCATAGAAGAGAAATAAGTGATGAAAATGATGTATGCCTCACCAAAATAAACGTGAGACAAGAATCAATTACCTTACACTTACTTTTAATTCAATTTCTTTTAAACTCCTCTATAATGTTTTTAAACTGGTCACAAACTAATAATAAAACCATAATAATATTTATAAAATCATATATTAATTCTATATATTATTTTATTACTTATTTGATAACAATCATTCATTTTTATCTCTGTTTTGGGTGTTAATTTTCAATATGGTTGAGTATGTTTAAACTTGTTATGTGGTGTTATTAATAATTAGATCATGATATCATAATCTCTTTAAGGTAAAACATGATTTAAACATCATATATATATATATATATATAGTGTATACGTGTTTCTGACACTTTCGATAGGGTGTGCTTGCCTCAAGGGATATTTTTTCCAACATCGTATTTGTTTCCTTACATTCCCTATTTCCATAGGATGGTAGCATTCATCACATTCTTGAAAACGTCAACACCTTAACCAAAACATCATTATAGTATTCCAATCCATGTTTCCTAGTATTCCTCCTTGGAATTTGTCACTTAGTCTAGGTCTCCCTTGTAGAATAATATATGTTCATGAAACAAGTTCTTGGTTCCATATCTTAGTGTATGTCATCTAATTTCAATGATTCTTTCTAGATATTTTAATGGGTATTTATAGGGAATAACCCATTGGTCATGGGATTAGTCATATTGTACATCTTCTGAACATCTGTACACTAGAACATTGTTCACTTGTATTCTTCCTCTAAGGAGGTCTTCTCAAGATCATGGGACCTGAGGAATCCTCTAGTGATCACAAAGAATCGTATTACTTAGGAATGTCTTGTGAGGTTTTCCTTAGTAATATAATCTTTATGAGAAATTACTCCTTGAGCTTAATGTCTTTTAGAGAGGGAGTTATATCTGATCAGAACACCTCATAGAGGTGGATCGGGAGGGTACATCCGTAGGTGGGAATACCTGGATGGATGTGTCAAAACACCTATAAAGGAAGACCTAGGGATGATGTGTCTCATAAAGATAATGTTTCACACCATGAAGGAGGATTTGGAAACTAATAGGGCAGATCATGGAGGTGCACCCCTAGGAGGGTAACACTATGTTTTAACATTTTCCTAAATTGAACATCAAGGAGGTGTCCAACATACCCTATTTAGAAGACAAGTATCAAGACCCACATAGTTCAAGAGGGTATATTGGGGGGGGGGGGTGTTCACATGGTTAGCTACCATTCACAATATGATTTCTTTTGTTTGGATGATGTATGATGTGGGACTTACACATGGTTAGCTACATGCATTCTTCTAGGAGTAGTGATAATGTCGATGTGGGATTACATGTTTTAAAAACCTAGATAGATGAAATGATTTTATCAGGTTGTGGTGACCTAAGTAACATCAAGATGCATATAGATAAAGGTTTGAGATGGAGTGGATGGATTGTTATGTGTGTTGGGATTGAACCTCAGAGAGGTTTCCTACATATCCTATTTGGTTGGGAATCAAATTCCATATAGTTCTAAATGGTAACATTGGGGCTTACCCCAGAGGAGGAGGCCCAGGGAAAGTTGGTTACATGGATGGGGAACTTGAAGGATGTGTGACCTATAAAATAGGGCATGATCCTCCCAAGACATGGATACTCGAGGGAATGTCCAATGTCGAAATGGATGATCCAATTGACCTCCATGGAGGCTCCTTATGTACCATGTCTAGAGGATAGGGATGAATACTCGTGTTGTTTAGACATGAGGGGAAATGGGATTACTCCCGGAGGGATTCTTGTTGGGATGGAGAACAGTGTCAATGTCACTACTAAACTCTAATATCATATGATTCATGCTTAGTGTGAGAAACAAGAGGGTTAAGTAGACCAGATAGTTGTGTCTTAAAAGATACATCAGTGAGAGGTGGTGTGGGGATTATGTGTAGAAGCAACCCAAGTAAGATGAGGTTTTTTTCGGTGAGGATATCAGTAAAAATGAGTAATATATTGTTTCATGTAAGTCATAAAAGGCATCCTGTCAATAGAGGTTTTAGGGATTACGTGGAGACTTCCCAAGGTGCAAATGAAGACAATGCCAGAAAGGTGTGGGATGGAGATATGAAGATGTAGGAAGAAGTAGGATCCCAATGAACACACCCATCTATTCCAGTGTAGATGTTTCCATTCCTTTTCACTCAAACAAGGTGAAATCCGACAATTTTTATTCATGGGGATATCAAAATTTAAATTCATGTGTCAAGGATGTGCGTGCTTCATAGTTTAACGTCATGCAGCTCAGATGTGGGGGACACACTCCATACCCATTATACACACATAACTAGTTCCAATCAAACCTTGGGGAAGGGAAGTCATCTGAAAAACTATAAGGAGATGGTGTAGATGATTGTTCAATAGTGTGATCTATTCTAGGGTAGCTATTTAGAAAATTAATATCCATTAGAATACTTATTCCGAAAAGCAGAAGGTAGGGAAATGTAAAAGAGAATACCTCACAAGGGAACATGAAATCACTATTTACCAGACTAGAGGGGTACATATAGTAGGTTTTTATGAAGAAGGATTCCTTTTTGAGAGGTTTTTTCATGAATATCAGATTCCTCTCTTAGGATAAGACCTTCATAAAGGAAATATCTTAAATTAGTATGGTTCCCCTACCTTGAAAAATTGTCATAGATTGGTGGAAGAATTTATTGATAAGGATAAATTCCCCATGATGCATTGAGTAATCCAAAGGTCCTCCTTCGTCCACATAAAAGAATGGACCTTCACAAAAAAATACCTACCATAGGTAGGGGTATTTAGGAACAATTGAAATGGGGTAACCTGATGCTCCAATACCTTGGTTGATTCAACTTTTTTATTTTGGTTTATGGCACTCAAGAAATTTTTAAAATGTGATATCATAAGTTGAAATGTGAGTTTAGATTTTCCATTGAGGTGGGGTGACCCAACAATTTATAGGACATGGATGTTGAGATGCTGTGAGGTGCACCGCGAATCAAAAAGGTGCTCTGGAAATGAAGGTGGCTCCATCAGACTCATGGAGCACTCCATCGATTGGTTTACATGGTTGTAGAGGGTGGCTAACTCATGGGAGTTCCATCAGAACAACATGCGATCATGGTGGCAGGGGTTCTTCATGAAGGAGATTCATAATAAAGTCCCTTTGGAATATATTTGTGGCCATTGGGATTTTATTTCATACTTAATCATGGTGGTGCTTCTCCACATTCTTTGTTCCATGAATTTTAGTTCCAAAAAATGCGTCTCCCAAAATGGGATTCGATGGGAATTGAGGATTGTATTTTGAGGGTCGATCAGAAAAAACATTATAAATTTCTCAGCTGGTCATGAATATCCTTTGCAATGTGGGTTTGTGAAGGAAGCTGGTGTGAGAAATGTTGTGATTCCCAACAACTATTAATTAAAATAGGGACCCCTCATCTATACAAAACTCACAAAAAAATAATGGATATCATCTCGCTTTGTGTAGAACATTTTGATGTGAAAATTATCCTTGATATCAATCTCTATGAACTGGATTCCTTGACTATTTCTCCATCAACCTTTCTTAGTGAACCGAGATGAACCGACATACTAGGTTAGGGGAGGACTATGTCAATACCAATGAAATAGAGTTGTTGATGGTCATGTATAGAAGTACCACACAACCATCACAACAACCTGCCTCTACAACCATAAAAACAACATCAATGGGAGACTATTGGAGAGAGATACATATATAATAAAATACAACACCATCATCAAGAAGGGTTTAAGAAACATGAAGAAGGGATGGACTAATAGTTGGGACCTACACCGGGGTGGTAATTTCATAGGGGAGTGGGCCTAGTCCCACTAGCCCTGCACTTCTTGTGCTATATTCAGAATGGAGATAAAGCAAGCATGATTATATGAAGCAACATTGTTCTCCTAATTCCATGACTACCAACTATGAGAAATATTGTCAGAACTTCTAGGAAGATGTTTATCAGGGACCAACAATTTCTAATTTCATCACGCAGCGGTCATCAAAAGAATTTGGGACAAGTATCATATTATTAGGATACTAATATAAGGAGACACATATGGTGAGTTTCAAATAGTAGATAGTGATTGGGAGGATTATGAGAAGATTCCACATTTCAAAAAGGTGAAACTAAATATGGCATTAGGCATAGATAAATACAAAAAGATGAAAAGGGATGTCTACTTTATGCAGTGGTTTGGTTACTTATTGAACTTCATAGTGGAGGATCCTGTTGATGGGGAAGAGGTGACAGAAAAGTCTCCAAGAAGTCCCCATACCTTTCCAAGAGGAGCCCAGTGATGCAAGGAGGTTTATTATTGGTATATCATGGAGGATATCTGGTGGAAGAAGTGGTTGTTCAACACCAAGAATGATCCTCAACCCAGAGTTATGTTGTATGGGTTCATCACCACCCTGATCTATTGGAATATTCTTCCTTTATGAGATGGACACATGGAGTGAGATAAATCAAATTTATCATGGGGACAAGGATAGAGATATGACAATGAATTAATCGTGGGATTACAATGCTGGAAAATTTATATAAGCTGCTTTGGCATATCAGTGGGGGGAAGAAGCTATTACACTTGTGTGGACTGATCCTATTCCTATATGGTTAGATATTAGTGCACATGCGGGGATATTAATACCCTAATACCATCTCCCATCTTAAGACAGACTTCATAACATCGATTCGGAACATCACCACATGTTTCCTATTCAAGCATTCTGGACAGTTGTTCTCAGTATGGTCAGAATGGAAGAACATTTCACCTTTCTTATGTTCCCTTTATTGATAGCGGTGATCACCTTTGACAAAATGAGAACCAACAGTCATATCCCTTGGGCATTTGAGGTGGAGTGTTTGTGGGATGGGTTGATTATGGGGAAATATGTGAAACTTACAACCCGCTCGGTTCATGAGGCAGTTCAGGTGCCTAAAATGGTTGAACCCAAAGGTGTGAAAGGGGGTATGTCATGAAGATCATCCATTCACAGTGAGGTAGCTTTGTATTATGTTCACATGTGAATATGGGAAGATTCATAACAAGATGTCAACATGGACTGCTTCGTATAACCATGTTGAGGCATATGTGAAGAGATGGTTAGATCCATACCTTAGAGAAATTCTAAGGAAGAGGACCATCAAACCCAATGAGGGAGTGGATCCTCCACCTTGGTTATGAGGCCGGATGGTGGTGAGAGAATTCCTTATTGTAATTTCTAGTACACATCATGGTGATGGTGTAACATTATCAGAGCCAACAATTTGGGGAATCACACTAGCCATGGATAAAGGATGAATGGTAGTAGCCTTGGTCTAACACTCCCAACAGATCCAACTTAGGATAAATGGGAGCCACTGATGGGGTTTTGTAGGGTTCCATCCCAGGATCTACGGAAACGACTGTGCCATGGGTACATTCTTGAGGATTTCATTTTTCCTATGTCTTAAGAGTCCTGTGATGTCAAAAGATAGTTCCTTGTCACATGAAGTATGTGGGGTTGTCTGAATAGGCATGGGATGAATTTGATCATGATCAGCTATGCCATGGTTGACTTCCTCAAATCTCAGGCTGAAGGGGTGTGATATGTGGATGAGTTATAGGATCTAGTTCATTTTTGAGGTACTATTTATCTAATGATAGATTGAGTTATTATTATTTTAGATATTTCCTCTCATATAAATCTTTTGACAGATTAGATGGAAGAGTTCCATCCCTTGGCCAATGAATCATATACATCTTGGTGGTAAGACTCCAATGAAGGGAGCCCCAAGGAGGAGAGAGAGGTCATATCCTCATAGAAAGCACCATCTAAGGTATTTATTTAATCTATGTAAGTGAAGTTTAACTCATTATACAATTCTATTATTGTCATCATGCATTACCTATATTCCCCAACTGAAATTTGTTTGGGTAGGAGAATCATATGAAATGTACCCCTATTAACGGGGATGGAGGTGCAACAACATCTACAGATGACTAGGCCACAAGATCTATGTCTAGTGTAAAGTCATCTATATGGATAATCATTGTTGAAGAGGTAGGGTGGCTATCCTTGAATATCTGGAACCCTCAGCCATATATGGAGGTCCACGTCTTGGTGTTTTGAAAGTGACAACCAGAGAACATGATATTCCACTTCTTGGATTTAGTATGTGTTTTCTTGTGTTTTTTATTATAGAGACACGTCTACTACTAATTGATTTCGATGACTGATTTTTTTTTCATATGAATAGTGATGGGAGTAAAGGAATCACTTTTGTGGGAATTTATTAGAGTATTTGGGAACTATTTTCCAATAGGGGTGTCAGTCCATTTGGAACTGGATTCTCAAGATGACCATGCCCTGACCTCTGGTGATCGGTCAGTTTTGGCTACTAGTGATGCTACTATGAGGATTTACAAAGGGATGGTAGGGACAATATAATCTAGGCGTGGTCAAGTGAGGATAAAAAATATTGAGACATGAACCCCATTCTATCTAAGAGAATTCTGGAGGAGGATCCAACTACTAGAATCTTAGTTTTGTATTTGGAGTATGATCCTATAGATCCAAAAGAGATGGACGACTCAAATTTTGGAACAGCTGAGGAGAGTCACATGGTTCAGAGTAGGGAATTTAAGTTGATAAAGTGTTTTTTTAAAAAAACCTTAGAGACATAGTGGGTTATCCAAATAGTGTCACTTCACCAATGGAAGAAAAGTGAGTGTTCCAGTGGGGTATATGCTCAAGGTCTCAATGTATTAATCTGTGGCTAACTTACTGAGAAGATGAGGAAATGCAGTTGACATTATGATGCTTCTTGGTTCCAAGATAAGTTTGATGGAATCCAAAATCTTTGAGAGGATGATCATAAGATCCTACTCCTAGATTAATAGACGAAAGGGAATTACGCCTTTATTACCATTAAATAGGGTCATTTCATATGATTTAGGGTCCAATTGCAGGAGGCCCAAGAACAATTGAGGTAGGGGTCATGTCATGTGGATGATATCCATACTGAACATGACTAGGAACAAATCAGAGATGATGATATTTTCCCTATGGATGAAGATTAAGAGAGGTAGCTCAGGTGTTGACAATAGATCATGTAGCCACACACCAAAATCTAGTAGAGTTGAAGCGCTATGTAGAAGGGTTGGATCCATAATTTTATCTTTATTAAAAGTCTATATAGGCACCAATATGTTGATCTACCTACTACTAATAAAATGACGGCTTGATTTGAATAAGTTTTCTATATTTACACAATCTTTACTTACTTTTAATTACATTACATATATCATAAATATGAGATGACTAATGACTAATCCATAAGATAACATGGGTCATTCTTGGTGTGAGAAACAATAGAAACCCAGATAATTGACCCCTTTTCATTCGTTTCAAAGAATCATCGAAAACTTGTGCTTTATTATAATTGACTGACCACCTAGAGTGTTTGGGATAAGAGAGGATGCGATATGAGAATATGTATTTTGGAGCAGTGAACTTGTTTTCCCATCATTAATTAGTGTGTGAACGTGATGAAACCAAGGGTGTTGGAATCAAGTAGAACAATGGGAATGGGATGTGTGAATCAAAATGCCCAAAATTCATAACAAAATGGGTTCATAGTAATGATGTAAGACAATTCTATCAGTGTTCAAAATGTACTATCTAAATCACTTAGCTTGAAATGGGGACAAACAAAAAATGGTCAGCTATTAACCATGTTCATAACGTGAAACCTATCTTGAATTGTCAACCAAAATATTTGTGAATGTTTTTCCAGGATGGTTGGTGAGCGTTGTCCATAAACGATTTTTAGGGGGTCCCTTTATATGTGTAAGAGGATGATGATCCAAATGAGGGTCATGTGATGTGTGGGAGTGGATTGATGGAATGTTCAAAATGATTCCAACAATATCGAGATTATGATATCGTGGAATATAACACATTGGGTTAAACATATTGGTCTACCCAAAGATCAATCCTATATTCTAGGGGAGTGTCATTTTAGATGTCTAGAGACAAAAAAATATGTGAAAAATGCAGTATATGACCATAACTAAGGGAGAGGACCTCTCAGGTGAGTGACTATGATTCCTTGAGGTATTACTTCATGAAATTTATTATGGTTAATTAGTAGTTTAATATTATATTGGGTTTGCGATGATGGAATAACCTTAATGGGGTCGACGATGCTTCCCCCTCCACCACTAGTCGGTGGGAGGGGGGAGGATTACCGACTTCCTCATAACGGCCAGAGATGAGACTTATTTCCCTTCACCGATCCGAATATGATTGTGAGATTTTTTTGTGATCAATCTAGCCCCAAAGGTCCTTGGTATTTGGGAAGGAGACCTTGCGATTCCATTTTTAGCTCAAGAGTTTACAGAAGCCAAAAGTTTACTACATCTAATATAGGTTTCACAATTTAGGAACAAATGACCTTCGATGGATGAATTTGACAGGTTTATCTTTGATCATTGGGGTCTAAAAGATTGAGCGGTTGTTGGCCTACTAGATAAAAGGAATTTGATGGTGCAATGTTCTTCATCATAGGACCTTGTTTGTGATTTGTCGTGTGCGCCCTGGAAATGCGGTGGATGTAGAGTTTATCTATTTCGGTGGAGCTATGATTTATACACGAATTGTGATTATCCAATAGTTTTGGTTTGGGTATGTCTTCCTCAACTTCCATTACCATTCATGAATCCCATGATTCTACATATGTTAGGAAATCTAGTGGGTTGATTTCTATCTATAGATTCACGTACTACATTGGTGTGTCATTCGATCAACTCGCGCATGTGTGTGGAGGTGGATATGTGAAGGCCGCATGTTGAATTAGTGTGGAATGAGGCTGGCAAGGAGGTAGGTGTAAACAACCAGTGGTCTTTCATCAATGGGTGGAGTTTTTCTCTTTCTACAGTAGACTGGGTCACTCGACCATTTTATAAATATTTAGTTGCCATTAGGGGAAGGTGATGGCATAGGGGAGGAAGGGGAATGATGTTATCCCGGATAATCTCTTGGTAGGAAAGGCAGTGCAGAGTAGACCTTTGAAAAAACAACTTGTGGAACCCACTATATCAGGGGTTTTTATCAGATTAAAGAGGATTTGAGGGACGAAGAACTGGGCAATTCAGTGTGGATTTATGACTCCTCTTCACAGTTGTCTCAACAGAAATTTAGGAGTTTAGCTGGGAATGAAATTAAGGTGTGGACAAAAGGGGTGGAAAAGGAACCGCAAATCAAGAAGAGTATTTTGGGGGTCAACAATCAGATAGTGAGAAAGGCTTTAGTTCAATACGGTGTTCAGACTCAAAAATCCATTGAGTGTTTGGACACTAATGAGACTGTCCAGGATACCCCCTATGACCTGGATGGAGGAATCACAGAAGCTTTGGAGTCACAGGAGGTTCCTAAGGCTCATGAGGAGGGGAAAACCCTTAGTAAGAAGAAGGGTAAATGATGTAAGGACTACTCAAATTTACCAAAACCAAAGGAAAAATGATCATGTAAAAAATTTAAAACATGTGAGAAGGATATGTCTTCATCCCTCATGGTTATTGTCTAGTAGAAGACCCATGTTATAGTTGAGTAAATTAGCAACACTGCAAACTCTACTAGAACATCAATGGAATCTAAAGAAACTATCCTCTACTCTAAGGAGGAGATGATGGAGGAAGTTATTTATGACAACATCCCAAAGGAAGAGGCATAGATGATGGAAATACCTATTCAAGTGGAGGTTAAAAATGAGTAGGAAAATTGGATCAACAAACAAGATATGATTCTGATGAGAGGCTTTAATGATGGGTAAATCAGCAAAAAAGAGTATATTCAAACCTGGGATAAAATGGTGTGTCATTTTGAAGATGTTATTGGAAACAAACCTGCTGATAAGGTATGACATATAAACCAGAATATTTATATAGAAGAAATAACTAATCAACCAAGGATTTTCATTGATGGATTTTATTTCTCCTATGAGGTTTCACCTCTGGACTGACTGGGACTGGTTTCTCACTTTTTCTTAAAAGTGAATTTATAATAAGAAGTTAATTTTTAGTCAGTAGTTTAACATCATATGATAGGGAAAATACATTTTATAATTTAATTTTGGTTGATTAGGTCGCATCCCATATTTTACCATCATGTGGTTAGGATGTTGTATATACTTTAAATTCATACTTTTCTGGACCCTGGAGACATGTTTAATGTCATTTTACAAATATTATGGAATTTACTAAAGTATATATGTGGTACGGACAGAAAATAACCAGTGTGAATAAGGGGAAAAGGCCCACATACCACAAAACTATATGGAAACATATAGTTCGAAGGCTACCTAAAAGAGGGTTTTTGGTGGTATGAAAGAGTTACAAACCTAACACACCAGACTTTTTGTGTGGGTATCATAGTTTATGGTCATAGTGTATGGATGGATGATCTCATGAAAAACTCCACCACATTGATACACACCTTACCAGAACTCTTAAACACACTTGAAAAATGCACCATGTGGGAAATAAGGCCTGAGAAAGTGGTCTATCTGACATGTGGGTGTATAAGAGTGGTTAAAACAAGAATGAAATTGGTTCCATGATTCAAGGATGTAATAAAAAAGGGTAAATAAGGAATTCCATTGCCTAGATGAAAAGAGTAATTTTATGAATTGATCAACCATTGACCACAATCTAATCACATGAATTATAACCATACTAGTTAAGAATGGGGTGAAAAAATGGGTAATTGATGGTTGACCAATTTCAAAACATAGGATTCATCGTTTTATACCAAATATCAATTAGGGTGTTGTCCCAAAATGGAAGGTGAGAAAAAGTAGAATGAGACCATCAACATTATAGGTTATGTTTATATATGAATAATTATAGAAAACCTAAACCCAGGATGAGTCATGTATGGAATGAACATATCAAATAGTGGGATTCAGGGCCAGGTGTGAAAATAGATTAATGCCATATTCCATGGACAATGGAAAATATTTTAAAGGCATGATTCTTAGAGTAATAGAAAATATTATTTTTTAGTGTATGCACATCACACGTAGGGGTTGCAACTCAACGTGAATAAGAACAAGGTGGGCCAAGTGTTGAACACACACCCTATAATATGTGACATAAAGATTAATGTCACAATTTTAGACTATAAATGAGGAAAAAGATCCTAAAATGGTTAAAGAACCTATGGCTGGGCTAGAAGACATAATATTCAAGCATCTATATGTATCCAATGAGGATGGGAATTTAGCCGCATGTAGTTCTAAAACACAATGTGGTGGAAGACAAACAATAGTGGGGGAAAACCACTCCGACAAGGAAGATGAAACATCTTATTATTATCCCAGTACATCTTGAACTCATTCAGGGTAGGATCGCAGTTTAATGTCATGGATTGAGGATGTTAAAAATTGTTTAAGGTCATAGTGTTTGGACCAATGGATATGAGATCCTAGAGGAATATTCATAATGTGGTGGAATAAAAAAACCTTATGTTAAGGAGGACCAAGGAGGCCCAAACACACCAAATGTACATTCCTAAGGTTGATCCTATATAATTTAGTGTTGTGTTTCTTGAAAAATAATGAGGCCAAGGAGGTTAGCGATATAATAATATTGCAGGTGGGCCCAAGGAAAATGTTTCTAGGTATCACTACATATCACATGAGGATAGGAATCAATCCACCTGTAGTTTTGGAGTTTGTCTTAATTTAAATTCATGCAACACATATGAAGATGAACTGACATGATGTAGAGAGAATGTTGTAGTTGGACCGAGATGGATCATTTGAGGGTCAATAGGTATCCAATGAGGATGAGAATCAATCCACATGTAGTTATTGAAGTTAATTATCCCTCTTAGGACAATACCACACACATAGTGGGAGGGGATATATAATTGTTTTTTTGTTGAGATGGTGGAACCTATTGAAAAACCTGGGCATCACAACGTATCATGTGTTGCTAGGAATCAAGCTATATGTAGTTCTTAATAAATGGAATAATGTATGACTAGTTCCATAGGTTATGTATTATTATGTTAGATCAAATCAATGTTTTTTTCATTTTCTATCATGAATCCTGGATGATGGTTCCACAGTTTATGGCCGTAAAATAGGACCAGTTCACAAAGTTAATTGTTGTTAGGTGTGGACACTATTTTTATGCCTTTTATCATCCTGCATCTATGACATGAGAAATGAATGCCTGAGGATATTTTTATTTCATGAAAAAATAACCTGAATTGGATGATTACCATGAAGGCTCTCACCACACCACACACCCCAAATAGAAAACATAGTCCATGGATTTGTATGGTTGAAATAACATTCTGGTCCAAAGAAAAAATGTTTGGGTGTTCCTACAGATCATTTAAGGGTTGGAATCATGCAATACATTGTTATTGATGAACCATGGGGTATTATTCCCTATTGAATATATGTAGCATTTTGAGGTGATGAACCCGATGTGAATAAAGACAAGGGAGACCCATCGCCACACCACATATTCCTAAGGATACATTCTTATAGTTTATATATATAGTACTTTGACTATAGAAGATGTGAATAGTTTAAATTTATAATTCTTGGAATAGATAAAAATAGATCATGTTCATGTTACCAAGATCATCGGGTCTTAGTTTAAAGACATAGAGATTTGGATCATGGGAAAAGGGCATTGTGAAGATATGTGTAGTGTGGTTTTATGGATACTATGACACGAATAAGTACACTAGAGGCCTCAAAACCACACAAAAAATCCAAAGATAAACATGCATATAGTTTAATGTCATAATTATTGCACTCAAGTTCATAGTTTAATGCCATCTTTGTTGGATAGAAAATGTTACACAGTCTATCATCCTACAACCAAAATGATGGGGAGAGGCACATCCTCAATGGAGGTATATGGAGAAGCAGTTATAAACCAGTGTGAATAAGGACTAGGGAGGCCTTATCACCACACCATATACTCCTGTGAGAATCTCATGACAAGGATTTTAATGTTTCAATTTATGGATTTGATGGAAGAAAAAATTTATGGATGTTCTTACATATACCATAAAGGTGGGAGTGAAGTCATATGTAGATCCTGATCAAGATAGGGTAAAAAACTACTTCTAGAAGTGAATTCAATTGAGATGAGGACATCATTGTGGCACTATATAGTTTTGAGTCATATAGCTCGAACTATAAAGTAGGGGTATCTAAAAGAAGAAACCTGTGAGCACAGTAGGAACAACCCGATAGGAATGAGAGACAAGGATTCTCGTGCCACACAACACCTTTTAAAAGAAGGCCCACACATAGTTGAAAGTTGTAAGGAATGAACTATGGAACCTTATTTAAAATTGTGTTCTGGGATGTGGGTACATTTCTTTTAATGCCATGCAGGAAGTATCATCAATGTTATACAGTTTAACGTCATACAATCAAGATACTGATGCTATGTAGTTTGACATCATATAGCTCAGACCTGTATGAATATTAGTTTTAGGTCATAGAATTCGTACCATTGGGTATACATTTTATATATAGGTTACAAAGTGATGTAAATGAGGACCAATAAGGCCCATCTCCAGACCACATTTTCTGGTGGGTGTTTTTCATGACTATAATCTGGGTAAAACCCCTATCAAGGCTCTCAATCCCCCCTGAGTCATGCTCGGTGTGGGAAAAATGGAGTGTCATCAGGATCTTCCTATAATAAGGAAGAGAACAGTTATGGTGATGGAAAATTCCAATGGGAATGTCCCAATGACAATGGCCTTCCAACTAATCATGCATAGATGCATGAAGGGGTATCACCAAAGGTGTCGAGGTTCCAAAAAATCAAAGAAAAGTGTTAAGATAGTATATCAAGACATATGAGATTCAGATCATAAAGGTGAAAATAATGGGTAGGGACCACTAATGAACAAATTCAAAACATGGGATAAAAAACAAAATCATTTTGTGATGGTGTATGAAAATTCAGAATCAACTAATGACCATGTTTGAAATGAAGGATCTTCTATTTGTTACGAGAGCACTGTTAGGGTGTTGTCCTAGGAATGAAGATGAGATAAGGGTGTCATGAGACCATCACCATTAGGGGGTCTAACTGGATATAAAATATGATGGTGATCATAATCAAGAATGACCTAATTTATGGTAATGGATCAGGTAAGTGCCCCTGTGGAAATAGAAAATGTAGGTTTCACTCCCTAGAATATCAGAGAATGTTGGCGGTAGCGCACAACTGGACTCATGGTAAAGGACCATGGCACATCAAATAGTTTCAGTTCATATTTCTTGGAACAAAGGCTCTTAGTTTCAAGTCATAGAGTTTAGAAATCCGCATCTTCTTTAACATCATGTTCATGGTACATTACCATGTAGTTTAATGTCATACTGTAAGGACACTACATCACAATTTAATGTCATGTTGCATAGATGGATGGAGGAAATGCGTTTGGAGAGGAATTTGTAATATGTAGCTGCTATAACCTGACATGAATGAGATCCCAAAGGGGTCCGCACCATGGAACACAATTCTCAGGAGAACCCATACACAGTTTAATGTCAGGATATTTGGACATGGGTACCCAATATAAATCAAGTGCTTGGTACATAAAATATTATGTACTTTACTATAATAGAACTGAGATGATGAAGCATAGTTTGAAATCTTATTGCAAGGACATATGTTTCCTTCCTTTTAATGTTATTTATAAAAGACCATCATTGATGTGTATTTTAGAATTGGGTATATAGGATATTTATTCTATAGTTTATGGTCATGTGAAAGGACTAGTCCATGTAGTTTATCATCATGCGGTAATGACACTAGTTGTTATGAACATTATCATCCTGTTTCAAGGAAGATAATATTAATGCAATTTATCAGAATATGACTAGGAATTTAGTGGTTTAGTGTAGTTTAACATCCTACATCTTGGTTTTTTTATCCAATACATGCATTTTACTATTTTAGGAGCTTGGTATTGGTTAGAGGAGAGATTCACACCCCATCACTAGTGACTAAAGAGCATATTCCATTGGGATTTAACATTTGAATGATGTACGATCATTCCAACTGACGTTCCAACATTGGTGGATTCCTTCCATGTATCATTATCATCCTTAGAGCCAATACTATATCAACTTGAAGGATAGAATAGAGAAAAAAATTCTTGTTGAACGCTCTAGATATCTGGTTTTGATGACTATCTAGATTATGCATGGTTTGGTTCCTATTATCATCGAGGGTTTCTAGCTCATCTTGATGAACTTAAACTATATTATATGATGTTTGAAGATCATATGTAGCTTTTCAGAGTGAAGACTGATGAATCTTAGTGAACATGACATTCTTTGTTATGTACTCTAGGGAATATGGGGTCACTAGGTTGGAATTGGGAGTTTTCAACTGATAATACCATAGATAATTTTGGAGTATGTCCAACCAAATTTTCTTATTCTAACATAACAATTTCTGTAGAATATTAGAGAGGGTTTTGTTAAACTCCTAGATCTTTCCATTTTCCTAAACAAGGTAGGGAAATGTGTTGTTGGACCAGATGGTGTACTTTTCATACAACCTCTTTATCTATGATACTCTGAATTTGGTTATGTTTTCTATGATAATGGTGTTAGGGACTGTAGATCATTAAATTATGCGGGAGATCAAAAAAATTGACAACTGAGTAGGCTTTGAATTACATGAGAGAATCTTCTTCTCAGCACTTGGAAAAGAAATTTGTTTTTGTAGAATGAACCTGTACAAGTGAGCGATTGTTGGGGATATGGTCCCATGATGTTGAGTACCATGAACGTAATGGGTCAAGATTACTTCATAGAAAGGAGAGGCTCTGGAATTCAATGCATTAATTTGGCATGACTCTACCATGCATGGAACCTCATGGAAAAATCAATATAGTCATGGCCCATGGTGGACCTAATGTATCACATCCTTCTAATATAATGGGGGAATTTCAACCTTGCATGAAGAGATCTAAAAGATTCATCATTAACATCTTGTATAACCTAGAGAATCTTATCTCCTAGAATAATAAAGAGTATAAATCCATCAATAAAACATTTTAGAGAGTATGATCATGGCTGGGACCACTCTGATGGGTGAACTGTGTCACACATCAATGAATTCTCTCCCGATTGGCTATATCCATCAGCAATGATCCATAATGGATATACATGATTAAGGTAGTAATCCAATCAGAGGTTCTTCAGCTGTAGGGGATCCTGAGGTGCTAATTTTGAAGCACCCATAGTAAGGTGGTTCACCTGCTGCCTGTTATCATTATTTTGAGTGATGGGAATGATGATCCTTTAATGTTCCACAAGAAGGAATAAATCATCCTTTTCAGGATCTACAATAGATGTATGTATATTTTCTAAGGAATAAGATCAACATTTCTCTGACCAAAGAACATGGGTGACCTTTGGCTGAGTGGGGAACTGAACCATCAATTGGTGAGTATGTTCCAACAACAGCATGATATCCATTATTCTAATGATATAGCACCCTTTAATATTATTTATGACTAACATAGATTCCCATTTCACATGTAAGTGGAAACAATCTATCTAGAAGGATATCTTGAGACACGTTATGAGAGATTGTTACTCATCCACGTTGTTGGTGCAGCCTTATGATATAATAAAAAAAGAAGGCAAAATAGACTATATAAGGGTGATGAATAAAATAACAAGGAACAATCTATTGATCCTGGGATAATTGATCCTTATACCAGTTGGACTCTGGGAGGAACCATCAAAACGAATCTATTCATGCCAGATGGGCGGCCAGAAAGTCTTCCAAATCATAACCCTTGAAGGCCCTATTAAGAACAAATATAATGATAAACTACTGAAGAATCATTTCCCAATGATCACAAAGACCAAGAAACAAAGGGTGGTTCATAACATTCTTTTGTAGGTCATCCAAGGACACCTTATGTATCTCGTTATGCGTCATATAGTGCCATAAGTTATTTACTATAAAAATTAGTGCGGGGAATATATTCATGATATTAGAGTATCAATACTCCATATTGAGGAGTCACTACTAGAAAATGGGCCTATACCAACGATTTTTCAAAAATCATGGTTATTAGGTGCCCCTATATCCACGGTTGTAGAAAAACAGGGGTATAGGGTACCTCTATACCCACGGTTGTAGAAAAATGTGCATATAGGGTTAATATGGGGATCTATGCCCATAGTTTTTTCCAAGACTGTAGGTATAGATTGTTTTAAGACCAATTCCCATAGTTCTACAAAATCGTGGTTATAGGTGTGTTTTATTCAAGACGTATACCCACGTTTTGGCCAAAACTATGGGTATATGGTTTTTTCGGAGGACCTGCACCCACGGTTTTTCAAAACTGTGGGTATTGGGGTTTTTTTGATGACCTATACCCACAGTTTTAGAGAACCATGGGTATAGCTTTCCTGTGTTATGGTGGGGAAAAATATTATGATGGACAACAAAAATATTTGGCAGGAACATGGTTTGGATTAATAATATTAAAAATATACAAATATAAATACAGGTAAAATTCTTAGGTTGGTTGGTCTGGCAGTCCGTGTTGTTGAAGGTGGTCCACTGTTCGAATCTCGGTGATTTTGTTTGTTATTAATGAGTTTAATTAATATAAGTAAAGAGATTTTTGGAAACATTGACAAAATATCCACAGTTCAGTTGGTCATGCGACGTATCATCCTCCAAATGGTCGCATATTTGATTCTCACCATACTCATTTTTAGATAAGAGGATTTATTAATATATGTATCGAACATCTCTTTGGCTCGGTTGGTCAGAGTAGGCGGCCTGCTTGTGGGGTGTCCCATGGTCGAATAATGCCACCAACGTTTTTTGAATACAAATCCCAATAGTTTAAAAACTGTGGGGGCAGTGCTGTTCCAAGCTGCACAGCGGTGTGATATGCTATGACACTCTTATAACCATGGGTTTTCCAAACCATGGGTATAATATAATACCCCTATGGCGATGCATCTCACCCCCAATGTTCCCAAAACCGTGGGTATAGGCTATACCCATGGTTTTGGGGGCTATGCCCACCGTTTTGAATCATGAGTATAGGTCATTTTTCCAATAGTGAGTATGTGACTAAGATAGTATAATCTATTATCCATCCCTTCATTGTTCTTTTGGGTGAGAAGGGATTCGAGGGATCATTATTATGAAGTCTCATAGAGGACCAAAGACTTCTTGGAGTTTGGTGGTATCAAAAGTAGAAAGTGATGAAGTATTTCTAGGTCTCCTCAAAAGCGGTTTGACAGTCTTTATCCCT
This sequence comes from Viscum album, assembly GCA_963277665.1. Classification (NCBI taxonomy): domain Eukaryota; kingdom Viridiplantae; phylum Streptophyta; class Magnoliopsida; order Santalales; family Viscaceae; genus Viscum; species Viscum album. The sequence continues at coordinate 1,611,500,669 of OY728140.1, forward strand.
CTAGTATATGGAGCCCTTCTTCTTGAGTATGGATAGGGTATTACACTTTTCATCCTAGTTCATGATGAATCAACATATATAGGCTATGTGGAATTGAAGGCTTCAATGCTCCAAGAGGTTTCTCATATGAGGAATCTAGCTTATTTCCTTCATATTCTCTGATTCAATATCAGCGCCTCTATATCAGATGAGAAATTTGAAAAACATCTCAATGGTAACTCTAAAGGCACACTTTAAAGGGGTTATCTTTAGATAGTGAGAGTAGAGGAAGCCTTCAACTTTCTCAAAATCTTTTATTTTTTTGTGGGATTTTATCACTAAATCATACATGTATAATTACACTAACATCCTGAGGAAGGTTTTGAATATGCTACGCATGGCACACTGATAGGTGGATCCCTAATTATTAAAATCAATTGGTATTATGTGACATCAGAAGGTGCACTGTGGGGATTTTAAGGTTGTGTTCAATGACCATTGGGAATTTATTGTTTCTAGAATACCCATCCATGAAGGAAAGAGCTTGGAACCTAGCTATGTCATCGATTAACAACTCTGTTACTAGAAGGGTAAATCATCCTTTAGGAAGTGAATGTTGAGGCCCTGGAGGTCGATGTAGACCTTGATCTGTCTTTTCATCTTCAGGGAATGAATGATATTGTCAAAACATATAGGTTAATGAACTTAATTGATGAATTTATCCTTTATGAGTTTATCAAAATCATCCTTGACCATGAAACAATGAGAGGGGTGCATTTTTATGTGAGGTTTCTTGAACCCATGAAGACTTACTTGAAGACCGAAATGGTGGATGGTGATATGAGGTTCTAGTATTGGAATATCATCATAACTCCAAGAAACAAAATCATTATAGTACTTTAGGAAATCCCTATACTACTAATGTTCTTCTGTAGCCATGGATGCACTAATCAACATTGGCCTTAGATTTTTCCTAGTGCTAAGGTTCACTTGAACCAACTCATCAACGGTGGTAGAGACACTATCTTTGAATTCAGGAGGAGTATCATCCAAATCATCATTAACATATAAGGCATGGTAATTGATGAGAGGATATGTTTCATCCAAGTCATATGATCCTAGGGGAACACTGGTGCCAAATGTGGTGGATTTAGAGTCCTCATAAATGTGGAATTCCTACTCTGCTAAAACCATGTTGACAGTATAAGTCGAACTGATTCTTTCATGCATCTGAACAAGGGGTCTATGCATGATTTTAGAGAAATGGTGATGGGTTTTTCTATTTTGGCTCAACCCAGATCAATGTAATAGGCATGTATGACGTATAGTTGTATTCATTGGGTGAACATCCCAATACCTCACATGGGTTCATGGTTCTGGTATCACTTGAACCTGACCTGCTTTGGAGTATGAGGCAAACTATCGACATTCCTTGTACCTTGGAATGTGTCTCCACCTCTTATCGGAAATGAAGGAGTGGTGTTCTAGGTTTTTCATTGTGGCATCAAACTAGGGATTCAAAAGGATGAAATAATCATCTATTTCCATCCATGGGTTGACCATAGTGATAATTTTCTCATCCTCATTCGTCTGAAACCATTTTTTTATCTTATAATAGTCGACATTAAAATAATAGTCTTCACAAGAGGGTAATAGAGAGGAATCATATTAGAGTACTCCCACTCGACCGTTGAGGGAATAAATTTGGAATTTTTTGTAAGAGGAGTGAAACACTATATGAATATGCATCTAGAGTCTACCCATCAGAGTAGTTTAGGTGGTATCTAGTGATAAACCATGAATTTTGTGTTTTTAACTAGACAAATTAACTGGGTCTTCAAGAAGACGCTTCCTCATAGCCTCTGCTTGGTCTAGTCATTACCCTGTATCTTCAGGTCAGAGGGACTGAGAGATGCCTTAGTCAATCCCAAATTATGGAGCATCCATGTTAAGATGAGGATGATCCAAGAACCTATGTCAACTAAACAGTGAAAAAATTACACACCATTTAACTATCTAGTGATGTAAAATATAGAGATATATCCCTATATAGGGTAGTAATTATCTTATCCATAGAATGAGTTGATGGCTTGGTATTCTCCCTACTCGACTTCCACTGCATGGAAGGGTTCTACAGTCTCTACCTCTATCCAAAACTAGATATGTCTCCCTAAAGCTTCTGTGAGGGCTTCTCACTTATCTTTTGACAGAAATAGGGAATTGATAATCGAGGGCCTTGTAGAAATAAAAGGGATGTGAATCATTACATCATACATCTGTACTAAGATCACTTCTATACCCACAGAGGATTTCACGTTGAAATAATGCATTGAAGAATATTTTAGTCAAAGCATAATATTAAAATTGGTACTAGAAATATCTTTATTCTTATCAGATGAACTATCCTGAACTACCACTAGATGACTGTTTGATGGATAAGACCTAGCTACATCTGGATTCAGATGATCCAAACATGGTCACGACTATTCTACTTGGTTAAGTAGCATGATCAGCGGTGATAAAGAGCATGAAAAGAAAATATGAGAGGGTTGTGTCTATTGAGATATACACCTAACTTATTTTATTGTCTTAGTAGCATGTAGATATTAGCTTTATGAACTTGAATATGAAATATAGAGATCCGCATACCCTTGAATCATTTGATGATGGAACTGGATATGAATATTCAGAGGGTCCACCTGATACACTTCTTCATCAGGAACCATTTAGAGATCCACCAATCTGAGTGCATACAAAAAGTCATAAACTTGGTCATCATCAAAGAAATCTTTCAAAACCGTGTGAACTATAGCAGATAATTCCATCTATGGAGGAATGAAGTCACTAAGAGTGTGGGATTGAATCAACACTAGTGGAGGATTTTCATTTCCCTTATTCTATCGATTCCCACTACTATAATAGGTAGAAGTATATGTAGTGGATGTCATAGAAAATGAATATGTAGTATAATGCAGGTGCATTGGCTTCAGGAGGTTCATGATTATTCAAATTGGCATGGATGACACCATGGGCACAAGTGGCTACTTTTCAAGCCGACCATTCATCATATTTCAAAATCATACTGGTGGAGACCTACTACCACTCAACATCACTATCGTTGTTAGGATTTTCAGAGATGCATTACTCCTCTAGTAGGGAAGGGACCAATTTGAAAATATTTTTATCTATATATCACTGGAAAAATACCTTGAACAAATAATATTACATGATGGTATTCAAAATGATCATGTGATAAAGAAAGTCGTCTGGGCAATCAGTGAGATCAGTCTCTTGGGGTTTTCTATATTACAGTATCTTGAGAATGCCTTGTCCTAGGGAACTTTTAAAATAAATTGGAACCTAAACCTCACTGAATAGGTATGTCTAGTTTATCTTTTCTAATAAGGGAGACCTGGGAGCTTGACCATGACAAGGGGTTTCATCCTGATTATCTAACATAGGTGGCGGTTGTGCATTATGGGGTAGTGCCTGCTGATTTTGATTTGGGTGTTTATATACATGAGGCTATGATTGAGGCTATTTTCCATGGATATGATGTGGATGGGGATCATTTCGAAAAAAATATAGAGGCTTGGCGGCCTCTGTCTGTGTGACGATAAGAGTATCTACCATTTCCTCTCTTCTTGTAGGAGCCGAAGGAGGCAATAGACGTGCCTTATTGGATTACTGGAAGGATTTTCTTAGCATTGGAAATTGATAGAGAAATCCCAAAACCCCTCTAGGATGTTCTGAGTGATGAGGGATGGGATGATCTCAGTCTTAACATTACTCATTGATATCATAATCAAATGCTCTTAGTTCATTATCATATTAATCAAATAAATGAGGAACTTACACCTGGTAAAAAATTGTGTGAATCCCTCATCCCACCATTTCATGCCCTTTAGGAGGTCTAACATACTAGTCTTTTTTGTGGTGGTGATGAATCAGAAGATAATCTACCTACAATGATCTTCTCAACCAGTAATCGACCCAATGGGTAACTGGTGGTACCAGATGAACATTGTACATTGTAATGTCTACACAAAATATTAGATCTTGGTGGGATCATGCTACTTTGGAGTCCCCAACATGTGTCTATATCTTGAGATGATGTCAGATAGATGTTGTATCTGGTAACCCATCCCATTAAAGGAGATGAAGGTAAGAGTCCCACAACTCGGGGGTGTTTTCATATCATCCACCCATGATGGATACGACATAACATCTAGTGGATTTCCACATTTCATGTCTTCAGGGCATCAATTTGAGTGGTGAGAGAGAATATATGATCCTATTGGTGAGGATTCCTATAATGGTAAATATTCCTAAGGAAAAGTGTGTCGAATTTTCCATCAACATGATATGTGGGTGTAATATCTCGTGGAGAGGTTGGCAGAGTAGCTGGTGGAACATATGGTGGGGAATCTTGATCTATATCTAGAGGGAAGTTATCATGAAACAAGGTTGGATTAAGAAATACATATCATGCTATAATTCCATAGACTTTGGCATCTACCTTGAATGGAAGCACATCATTGTCGTGATTGATGGGTGGAAACTGGTCGATAAGGACATGTGGTTTCCCCTTCATTCCCAAATGAGGGGGGGAGTGACTCATCAAGGAACAATATAATCTAGATGCTACTCTAAAAGGAACTCAACATATAACTAATCAATGAGTCTCCTTTTATATATAATATCCTAGAGCAAGATTTTTGTGGTTATATCAACCCCTATCCCTTGTGCGACATCTGATGGTTCATGTGGATTTGAATTTCTCAATTAACATTTACCATTTTTTGGGTTTTCCTAATGGTAAATGATTCTAAGGGGTATCCAAGGCTAAATTCAATTATTTTTAGACAAGTGAGGACAATTTTAAGTTCCTATTAATTATTTAAGTCTCAATGGAGTTGGTTTTTGTATGTCGAATCCCATGCTAGTGTCCCCGTCTCTCGTTATCTTAGGGAGAACCATGTTCACATTGACGGTGCTCAGAGGAATATGCTCGATGTCGATCAGAATGTTAGGCTATCATAGGATATGGATAAAGTGTAGAGTAGTGAAATGCACCCAGACCTAGAACTATACATGTGGGGATTCCTCTTCAATAAATATACGGATCACCATAGAGCTATGAACACATCGTTGCAGGAGGATCTGATGGTAACTGGTTAACACAGTGTGCTGGTACAATGTATGTTCTACCAACTCAACCATGTGACCCTCCTTGTCGATGTCATATAAATGATAAAGGATTTTTGAGTAGACCACATGATGGTCATGGAGGAAAAAATATGTCTCCAAGATGGTTCAGTGAAAGCATGAAACCTCCTCTTGGATGAGGGCCTTCAGAATGCTAATGCAGGGAATAATAATTAGACAAAACTTCTCAAAAAATTGATCTATAGATGGGGTGTCCCACAAGGTTCCTTTATCGGATGTAGTTCCTGTCTCTATGATTCTCCAAGCTCCAATCAATACTGGATGAGAAAAAAGAAATGGAACAAATTTAAAACACTGTGTTAGAGGACTGGTTGGTAGGGAGAATACTACATGAACTAACTGATCATTATATGATGGGTTTATCTATTAGATGCAGAGTTAACCACATCATCACATACCTATAGGATGAGGTACTGAGCACTACCTCATTTTCAAGGGAGGAGATAGTCATCTATGTGTCCACTGGCTATTCTCAGTCTATTATGTCATAGAAATATTCACTGTGATCTCATATAGAGATATATTATGAATCTGGTGATGATAGGGATGACTGCATTATGAGACCCAGGAAGGGATGTAAATTTTCCACCAATTTCATATAACTAAGAAGGGATTTCGTGATTTGGTGCATATAACCTTTTAGGATGATGAATATCACCCAACATGCTTGTACCCAATATTCTGATGCAGACGACTAGGGTTAAGCCTCTATCATCGAATCACATTCATATTTAGAATATATGAGGAAAACGGGATTGAAAATGGCCTGGAACTTACAAAGATATTCCTTCGGTGGTGAAGGCTCACCCTTCTTCACCAGGATGGTTCTCCAAGGCAGGGAGATGCTTCCGCATGAGGAGGATCTTCATTATTGAGGGAACTGGAGTGGAGAGGATATTCTCTTGATCTGGTTGTGATAAATGGATGAACATTGTATCGACTATCATCTATGTGAGGATGACCTCTACATGGACCGGTGTGAGAGTGGGGAGGGTCTCCAATTTCGGTGAAGACAAAGTAGAGAGTACCTATTCTTGAATCCCTAGGGACATGGGGAGTAACTCCATATTGGGTGTAAAAGTGGGGATTATCCACACATTGGTGAACTGAGGTACGAGGAACCCTTGAGCATATATCAAATGGGACACAAGGAGGAACGCCACGCTAGGAAACATGAGTACAGGGAGGACCTTTTTACTGGTATCTTGATGCATGGGGAGTACCTCAATGTATATGAGTTCTGGAGTATGGAAGACCTCCACGTGAGTTGACGAAAACATGGGGAGGTACTCCTTGTTAGTGATTGAGAGAGTGGGGAGGTCCTCTACTCTAGTTGGATGCAGTATGGGGAGGACCTCTATATCAGTCCAAAAAGAAGTGAGGATGTCCTCTTCATTGGTTGGTTCTATGGTGTGTAGGACCAACACTTGATATGTTAATAGAGTAAGGAGTACCTTTACATTGATATGATGTGACATGGCTAGGGCCTCCAAATCAAGAGCTATAGGCACATGGAGGACCTCTATTATGAATGTCATCAATGCGGGGAGGACCTCCACTTGGGTTGTTTCTAGTAACAAGGGGAGGACCTCTATGTTGGGTGAGAGAGTGGGGTGGACCTCCAATCTAGCTAGTGATGGAATTTGTGGGCATTCATACTAGATCTCATCATCACGGGTCATCCAGCCACAACTATCGCTAGTGCCAGTGATCAAAAGAGTCAAACCTATATTCCTATATGGCGGCTGAGGACTCAATTCCTACTGTGTGTTGATGGGTCCCTGCTTTGATGTGGAAGGAATCTAATGGAATGAACTTGTGGTGTAATGATCCACATGATCCATGGAAGATGATTCCCCATGACAAGAACCCTCATGATATTGGTCCTAATGTTGGAATTGAGTTATTTGGATTGGGCTGGGCAGAGCATGGGAATGATCCACCAGTTCCTTGGTCTAGAAGAACATGCATTGGTGGCATTTATGTGGCATAGTGGGATCCCTCCTTAGTGAATCCTGAGAGGTAATCATTTTGGGGTTACCCGAGTATCCCATACCTCCAAGGTATTGGGTAGAGAGTCAAAAGAATTCTATGGGTAGAGGCTCCAGAAGCAGTTAGGCATCAGAGTGGGGAGTAGTTCCCCCCTGTATGGACTTTGATGGTGGTTGTTTCGAAGAGGCACATAAGACTCCAGGTCCTTCCAGGGAATTTACCTTATGGGAATTAACCCCTCCAGCTTGTTCCAGTATACGAGGGTGTCCATAACACTTCACTGGATGATTTAAGAGGGTGAGAAATGGGGTGTTGGAACTCAGTAGTCATAGTGGTGGATGATGTAGTGTCACATGCAGAGTCATGTGGGGTTGCTACATTATTACTTATCCTGTCCTAATGTTTTTAGGTGGGGGAGATTGATTTCTTATAGCTTGGGTCCTAAAAATCATAAATATTCACCCATCAACATTAATATAAAGAATGAAATTACCAGTTCACTAGAATCATCCAATATTCCATGGTTAAAGAGAGATATCCACACTAATGATGTCCCTTACCATAATGCCTAATGATTAACTCCCCAAAATTTTGGGGAGTTTGACACCAGGCACAATGTTTTCTTGGTAGGACCCAGTTTCAAATATCTGGTTTCACTGTCATGATCTTCTTTGGATGTCTCAAATAATATAAATCTTCATTTTTTGAGAATAATTCATGTTGAGTTATCTATTTATGTTTCCAATACTTTTTCCGAGGTTCTCTTGCATCACATATTATTATCCACTAGAGATGAATTTGTTGCCCCACATTCCCAATTTCAAATGTTGGATGGAATTCATCACATTCTCATTGAATTATTATCCTTGTTTTAAATGGTATGAATGGGTGTCAATAACCATTTCTATGGAATCCACTTAAGAATTCTTCAGCTAGTCTGGGTCTCCCTCATAGATTAAGATGTGTTTCTAAAACACCTCCCCATTTCTATCTCTTTGTGGATTTTGGTACGTATACTTCATCTGTCTAGACCATCCATTGTGTCTTGATTGAAAAGAAACCTTCAATCAGTGGATTAGTAATTTTGGGAATCACTGTTATGTTTGGAATCTAGAACAATGGTCTCCTTTATTGTTCCTCACATGATGTATCCTCATGAGTGCAAAACCCAAGGCATCATATGGAAATCACAAGGTATCATTTTTTGTAGGCATATATTCCAAGGTCTTACTCAGTCTTCCATTGTTTATAATAGGGCATGACATGAGTTTAACGTCTTCTAGAGAGGGAATGTGAAATGATCAGAACACATCATAGAGTCAAATCAAGAGGGGGATCCAAATGGGGGAATACCAAGAATATATACTAGATGGATAGTTCATAACTACTTTAGTAGAATAAATGGGATTTTTTTGTCTCATAATGTGAAGTGTTCACACCATAAAAATTGATTAGGACACCACTAGCGGTTGATCAGGGAGGTGAACCTCTTGGTGGGGAACACCATGATTTACTATTGGTCTAGATTTAACCTCAAGGAGGAATCCTACACACCATTTTTAGAAGAAAACAAATCACATACCATATAGTTTGAGAGGGTGTGGTGTGGGGTTAGACATGGTAATCTTCCACCCAAAAGAGGATTTATCTTTGATGAATGATTGATAATTTGGGGCTTACAAATGGTTAGCTTCCTGGGTGCTAATAGGAGAAATAATGTTGTGGATGGGGCTCACGTATTTTAATGTGCTAGATGGTTGGTAGGAAATTTCCAGGATGTGGAGGGCCAGATAAAATAATATTTATTATGGATGAAGGGTTGAGATGAATTCTATGGGGTGGATGAATTTTTATGGGTATTGGGATTAAACCTCATAGAGTTTTCTTAGCAATCCCAATTGGTTGGGAATCAAATTCCATGTATATTTTAATGGGGGCATTGGGGTTTAAACTAGATGATGAGACACAAGGAAAATAGGGTATAAGGTTGGGGAATTAAAATAAAGTGTGAACCCTGGACTAGGTGTTGATCCTCCTGAGGCATGTAGAATCAAGGAAAAGACCATGATGGAAATGAATGATGGGCATGAACCTAAGGGAGGCTTCATACATACTCTATATAAAGTAAAAGTATAAATACCATGGTAGTTCAGACATGAGGGTCATGGGGTTTACTCTAGGAGGGATGCATGTTCAGATGGAGAAGGGTTTCAAAGTCTATATAGACTTCTAACCCCATGTTATTCATGATTAGTGTGAAAATAAAGTGGGAGAAGAAGACCAGATGCTCAAGTCACGAAAGGTCTATCAGTGAGAGGTGGTAGGGGGAATACGTGTAGATGTTACTCAAGGAAAATGATGTTCTGTATGATGAGGATTTCATTTCATAAGAGGAAGTGTTTGTTCTATTTTCTTAATAAATAGTTCATCCAATCAAAGGAGGTGTCAAAGATAATGTGGAGACTGCATGAGGTGAAAATGGTGACAAAGCCTAATGGGAGAGGGACGGAGATCTGAAGATGTAGGATGTAGCAGGATCCAAAAGACCATCCCCACATTTCTCCTCTACCAATTATGTAATTTTGTTTAACTCATACAAGGTGATATATTGAGTATTACACATATAGATATATCATAGTTTAATATTAGGTGTTGAGTACATGGGTGCATGGAAGTTTAACATCCTTTATCTCAGATGTAGAGGATTCACTCCATTCCCCTTGGAATTACATAACTAGTTCCCATAAACCCTTGGGGAAGGGAAGGGTCAATAAAATTCATAAGGGGAGGTTTTGGAGGAGTAGTGGATGGGGGGGGGGTCTATATTAGTGTCGGTATAGATAAATGAAATATCCCTTAATGTATGAATGTGAAAAATAAATATTAAGGGAAACACAATAAAGAACTCCTCGTGAAAGTCATGGCCCTTCAAGAATGAAATCCCTACCATAAGAATGGGTATTTAAGAATAATTGAAAGGGATATCATGATGCTCCAATTCCATGGGTGATTCAATTTGGGTTCTGGTTCATGGTTATAAAGAGATTCACAAAATTGGATATTAGAAGTTGAAAGGATGAGGTATCCATGCCTTCGAGGTGGGGTGAGATTGATATTTATAGGCCATAGTCATTGTGATGCTCAGAAGCAAGCCAAGAAGAAAAAATGAACTCTTTGGATGGAGGTGGGAAAGTCAGACTTATGAATATATCCAACAAATTTCTTTTCACCATAATGGAGGGCATTGGAATTTCAAAAGTTTTATCAGTTCCTTGCTCACTCACCATGGCAGGGTTCTCTACGAAGGAGCTTTGAGAGAAAGTCCCATAGGATGATATTTAAGGCTATTGGGATTATATTTCATCCCTAATGGCCATGGTGTCTATCAACTATCTTCAAGGAATGTATTTTGGCACAAAAAATGTGTATTTATAATAATCCATAAAATTGGGGGATAGGAAATGAAATTCACCATCGAAGGAGATGGCATGCCGTATATACATGTGAATGATTCTTTCATTTTTCCCATATTTAATAGAATAAAAATAGACTGATATATCTATATATAAAAAATAAATTATCATATCTATGTCATACATGTTACATTTAAAAACATACTTATGAATCCCATGTACAGTGTGAACAATTACATCATTTTGAGGAAGTGGTAGTCCACACATCGAGAAACGATGTTATCATATCCCCGAAATTTGAAAAAAAGAATGTATATTTCATATAAAAATTTATTGAATTATAAATATATTAAAATATTTTATATATCATATATAAACTATGTGTCTATCATAATTATTAACATTGATAGGTGGTAAAGGAAAAAATCAAATATTATTCCGTGGGGCGGCTGTTTGCATAACATAAACGATATGGTCATTACCCAATAGATGGAAGTGTGTGTAACTATAGTTATAATACATAGAACAAAATAAAATAAGTATATTTATGGTACCATGGTTTTAATATATGAATTATATTAAAATAACTTAAGGGGAGGGGAAGTAAATGAAATGAAATGTGATCATTGGAAAATGTTATATCATAATTTGGAAACACTTTTTGGTTTATACAAAAATACATCCTTGGTTTTCATTTATCCAAAATTGAGGATTATATAATTATTTGAGGGATTTTATTGGCTTATTGGGGCTGGGTTTTGGTGATCAAAATGGCTTGAGTGTTGTGAATAAATTGGATGGGTGATTGCCTTTTTTAATTGGAGGAGTGGTATTCTTTTAAATTTTTGAAAGGGAATTCCACCCACATTATCCTATGAAATGTGGCTCCAATAATGTTACAAATTATATAACTGGTATTATATGTTATATATATGGAGATAAAATGATTTTTTAAATATTTCTAGGTTATTTTGTCCCTTCATATTAATTCTTAGTCCCATGTTAAGAAACATTTTTTCCTAATCACTATAATTAATTTTAATCACATTCAGTAATATTTTTTGTAAAAAAATAGTTAGAATTATTATAATTATAAATTATTATTATTAAAAAAATGGAATCAATTTTTCCAAATTCTAATAATATAATTTACGGAAATTATTTTATATTTAATCCCACATACATGGAAATGAAGCAGGTTTTTAAAGTAAAATATTCAAAAGCTTTCTATGTTTTTATATTAAATTTTATAGTGAAATTGATTCCAATGAACTAAATTTGATTAATTTGTATAAAATTGTTTTTATTATTCTTTAAAATCAATTAATTTTTTTTTATAATTCTAAATAAATTATTAGAAAAGTTTTTTTGAACTAAAATTCAATATTAATCACTATTTTGAAAAAAATAAAACTTCATAGATTTATAAAAAAAATCCCCCTATGTTAAGTTTTATGTTCATAATTCAAAAATGATGTTTATTTGAAAATATAAAATATAATAAAATTTAAATTTGTTGATTTAAAATTGGTTCACCATTAAAAATAAATAAAACTATCTTTAGAGAAATAGAGGTTGTTATATGTAAAATTGCGTTTGTTCTTATATTATGTCTATCGAATATATTGGATTAATGTAAAAAATATTTTATTGAAAATATAAATTTTTTATTTCATTAATATAATTTATTAATCATAGTTAATTTAATTTTCTAAGAAAAAAAATCATTTAGAGGCATAATAATATTTCCTTTACATTGAATCAAATTTTATTTTCATATATAATTAACTTTTGACCAATGAATTGTAACACCCCGAGCTTCCACGATACGCTTCTCATTCAATAATGCAATAGCTTGCATTGTACGCAACTTCGAGTTCTAAAACACCGCGACTAATCAAAGTAGCCGTTATGAATAGTAATAACCACTTTTTAAAATTATAGAAATCTTATATTTCAAAATGGACTTCATTTTTGGATTCGGAATATCGAAATTAGCCTATGTTGAATTTTGGGTATTTTTCTGAGAACTTCTAATTTTTATGAATAGTGAAAAATACTTTAAAACAACTTTTTTAATCAAAATAATTTATTGGGATAAATTATACTATTTAGTGGTTTTAAGGTATAATTAGAATATATTTTTACCATTTTATCCAATGGTGGTCATTGGAATTAATTTAACATTGAAATTGGACATAAACAATTGCCAATCTTTTGATATAAATTGTTTCTTAAAAACACGCTATTTGTCGTAACAGCGGGAATTAATTATAAAATTAATTAATGAAACTTATATGTTTGGAATTTTTTAAAATATACATCATTTTTGAATTTGGAATATCAATTATAGCTTAGGGTGAAATTTTGGCCTAGTTCTGAAAAACTTCAATTTTTGATGAATAGTGAAACCACTAAGTGGTAGTTAAATAACTGATTTTTCGTTTAAATAAAATATTACCACTTCTGTGATTTGATTTTCAAAAATCCAACATACATGGTTGTCATTAAGAATTAAAATGTGGTTCAATGAGATTAAAATAATTTTTTGGTGAATAGTAACTTTTAAGTTCTTAATCGCGATTAGAGGTAATTAGTGTAGTTTAAGGTACAAATAAAGTTTTAATAATATGAGATGATCATGACACTTTTACTACTACTATTGGATGAGTCATGGCCGACCAAGACAACCCATGGGTCAACTTGGGGACCCCATGGAGCCACTTTAGTTGGAAAATGACATTAATATATATTTATTTAATGTTAAAATTAAATTGACACAAACATGAGTTGTTTTACTAAAACAGTTTTTAAGTGGGGTTACACAAGTCCATATTTTGTCTATAAATATTAATTAGAAATATCAAAATATTTCCTACATCATAGTATTTTTTTTATAATTTTTAGACATTAAATAAATTAAATTATTTATGACATCATTATGATGCAGCGATGACCTCATTATTTAACGTTTTTAATAAAATGAAAAGATAATGTAAAATCCAAGGCTTACACTTGTCCAAAAACTATTGGATGGGTAGATTTCGAACCCTTATCACCTTAGACACTAATTATATACATGTGGGACCTTTAGAATCCGAAAATCATTGTGTAATAATGTAACATTTCAATCTTTCCAAAAGAGCCCCTCCTCTCCACTTATAAAAGGCCCCCACCTCTCCCACCTCATTTACACTTTCAAGCCATTTTGCTCGGCCAAACTCTACCCAAATACTCTCCCAACTTCCCCCTATTACTCCTAGAAGCCTCACTTTGGGCATAACTCTTCTCAAGGAAGCCTTTGGCTCAAATCAAAAAGAGTTACCCGATTTTGAGGTAATGTCTTCTCTAATGTTGTTTTGTTTTATTTTTCTTCTCCAACCACCTAAACTCTTTTTATTAATTTTTTTTGTAACAACAACAGTATCCTAAATATACTAGGATGTTTTTATAAGAATTATTCGAACTACACTTACACACACCTACATCTAATGGTTAAAGAACATACGGTTTCTGTGGATGGCGAATTTCTGCCTCACGAAACGATGACTGTTCAACACTCATATAACACCTTCAAAGGTGGCCATTAAGATTTCACTATATTTATATATGATATAAAATATGTTTATGTTTTACTTATGCTTCTGTATTTCTCATTTATGGCATACTTTATGATTTCCATTATGGGTAAAACACGATAATTTCATTTTAGGAAGTGCGGACTACCGCCCCCTCAAAGTGATTTGAATCGTTAATGCTATATGTGGGATTTATAAAGGATGGATTAAATGGTATTATACACTATATTATACTGTAATTATATTATAAATTTATATCATTATGATTTCATTCCATTAAATACGAAATAGAAATGAAAGTAGCGTTCATGCGTACGTACGGCTTACCGTCTCCATGAACGGTGCATTTCATTTCTTACCTCTAAATGTTACGTGACATTATGAATGAATGTATATACTATATATATGATATATATGATATCTACATCATGAATATAATTCTGGATATAATGGATATTTCACCACATGAACAACTTGTAATTATAAGAAGTTTATTTTTAACTCAAGTACCAAAGATCGACAAAACGACCGTTATTAACTTAAATAATTAAATAATGTTCATAACATGGTAATAAGGGATATAATGGAATAATGAACATGAAAAATGTTCTTAAGTAAATATAAATTAACTCTAGTTTATTATTCAGGAGGTTAAAGAATGGTCGAGTCAGGACAAGACGCGAGGTAAAGGAATTTCTTAACACAATTTTCATTCTTTGGGTTAATCTCCTACTTTCAAATTATGTCATGATATTATTATGTCCTATATTGTATTTGTACATTATTTATGTGTACTTATAGTGAATACACATTACAGATGTACTTTATTTAAAAAAATGATGTTTTTAAGGACTTCGTCTCAATCCCCTTTCATTGAGGCATATTTGGTTTTATACAAAACTTTCTTTTATATGGTGTATAAACCCCTTTGAATTTTACGTTTATTCAAAAGGAATCTTTTTTATATGAAGCGATTTGCTAAAAGACAAAAGGGAATGTTTTTCTTTCTGTACTTATGTGGCGACAACGACTTCTCCACCACCGTGACCATTATTTGAGTTTCGGCTTCCTCTACAAGCCATCATTTTTTAATGAAAAATAAATACAAAGTTTTAACTTTCTTTTATTTTGGTATTGAAAATGGTTTTGAAAGAATTTTTATTATATCAATGTGTTGTATTGATATCTTGTGATTGAAATGTGGAAATGTTATGTTTCCTTTATGCATGTTTTATGTGTTACGATTATGTTATGGTTTATGATATGTTTAAACTTATTCATATGAGGAATGCATTGGACTTAATAAGTGACGGGTGGAGCCCGCTATAGCTCCTCGATGCATCGGCAGGTCTCATGAGACAAACTAGTGTCTTGGAACGATGCCTTGACAAAATCTTATTTGTGGTCTTGGCACGAGGCCTTGGCTATGTGGTTATGATAGTCTGGCATTATGCATTCCATCATTATGAAAGTGGTTATTGATATTGCATGTGATTATTCGACCAGTAGAATATCCATGTAAAGAAGTAAATGGCATTATTCTCATTTTACCTTTGCCATATTATGTTGATGTTAAAGTTTAAAAGGCTTTTGTTTTAGTTATAAATTGCCTTAAATGATTATGTTTATTTATGAAAGCTTCCGCAATATTGTTACCCTTACTGAGCATCTGGGCTCACCCCTTTCAATGTTTTAATATTTTCCAGGATGTGAAGAAGTATTTTATGAATGACCTGCAGGGATAGTCAGAAGAGGATATTAGTGTGGACTATGAAGACTTTGTTATTAGTTTTTCACTTATGTTGTAATGTAACATTTATGAATATATCTAGTGTTTCCAAGGCTACTAAACTAATCGGTCTTTCGAGACTTGATCTTTTGTGATCATGCCAATGTTACGAAGTAATGCACCGACTCTGGGTAGCTGGGGTCGGGGCGTTACAGTTGGTATCAGAGGCAGTTTAGTACTAACCTTGGAAGCTAGATTTATATAAACGCTGATTAGAGCACATAGCCCAAAGATAGACTTTGAGGATTAGTATAGAATAACTTCCTAGAATTTTGTTATTGTAGAGATTTTGTGAGTTTTCCGAGCAATACATCCCTGTCTGGATACGAGCAGGTAGAGGCGGCTCTGGCACAGATGTACCTAGGGGTAAAACCCGAAAACACCGCTTTGAGCTAGACTCGAACGGGAACTGGTGCACGACAACGGGCCTTGCTGCACTCTTGGTTACGACACTCCCATGGGATATGCTTAGGATAATTCTCATTTTCTTTACAAACCACTATGAAGGGTTATGAGTATATACTTCCTCAAAGGAAACATTTCTTTTTATGATTGTGGATTATATCCATAAATAGTTCAATTTATGTTAAGTGTTTTATAAGTATAGGATTATGTATTTTGATTCATAAACTAACCAAGTTTATGCCATTGTATAGAAATGGTGCCCAGTAGAAGGAATGTGAACTCCAGCAATATGTATGATCCAAAGAGTAAGAAGGATCGTATCTTTCACGGTATTAAGCCAACATTTCGAAGGGAAATAGTCTCCCATGTGTTCTCAACATATGAAGAAATAGTATCATGTGTTAATAATATAATTAAAGAATTCTCTGAGTCCTATGGATTTGAAGCGAAGCAAGAGACGAAAGGGATGGAAGAGAGAATGATGGATAAAGGGATGAGGGGAAAGAAGAATTTTCCAATATGTGGTAATTGTGGGAAGAAACATCATGGAACGTGCCTAAAGGGAATGGGAGTTTGTTATAAGTGTAGAGAAAAAGGACACAAAGTGCGTGACTGCAAGGGTAAGAAAATGGTTTCAAATGTACAATGCTTCTTCTGCAAGGATTGGGGACACTACGCAAACCAATGTCCAAATCATCAGAGTATGCCCCAAATGATGTATTGGATAATAATCAAGTTATGATACTACCACAGATGAGGAGTAATGATTAGAGTTCTTATGTTGTTATTAATGAATTTTGTAATTTGAGTGTTGTATCAATGATGTACTAGTTATAATAATTATGGAGTATATAAGGATTGTACTGCAGTACTATTTCATCAAGGACTTGAGATTGTGTGGAACCAAGAAAAGTGACTCCACAGTAGGTTAAAGTTTTGGAAAATATATGGTTGAGAGAAAGATAAACCATAATATGGTTATGATACCGAGATAGTGATTTTGGAATAAGACGTGATTGATTTGGATAAATTATATTGGATATTCTTAACTTCCTTGAAACTGATTGATGATTTGTATACATTTTTTTTGATAGGAGGAGTATATCTAGTATTCTATAAGGAATAAGGGATCATGGTAATTCAGTATGTTTAAAAAGAATACATGATGAAGGTGTTCACATGTTGTTACATGGAAAAAAGGATCTTCATTATGTTTACCTTCCTTATAAAATTTGGACTGTGAGCTGGATAGAAGTATTTTGGATAACTATAAAGGTTGGAATAGATTAAGTTGAACCATGGATAGTATTTTTTAAAATTAAAGAATTTCTGAAGATTATTTTTGGAATATTATAATACTATAGTTTTAGGAAAAGGACAACCTGCAGGATGGGGCATAACCCGTCGCGTCGGACAAAGCTGCAGGAATCGAACCCACAACCATAGTGCGACAGACCTTTATTTCCTACCACTAGCCTACAGGAAGTCCCTGGTTATTACAAAATAGTTTACTAATCTAAATGGTATGTGCTAACATTTTGAACCTTATACAATTAGGATAAATAGAATAATTTTGAGTTCCGTTACCATTTGGAGTAAAAGTTGGGTTTGTGGTAAACATTTATTAACGAATGAAAGTATACATAACAAGTATGTATATTCCCTTACGTTCTTAGTAAATCTCCTAAATAAATTCCTCAACATTATAAAAGGTAACTTAAAACAAAAATGTTGTCGGTTAACTTTTCCAACTGGGGATTCAATGACCGTTTAACCAATCACAAGTTTGTGATTTTCTTGTGGTTAAACTTTCTCCTAATCCTGTTTTCTATAACTCTCCATCAGACCTTGATGGTTTGTTTCTCCCCCATATCCATATTTTCATATAATCCTAGAATGGGCTATATCGGGTGACCTTTGTACTTATCCTGCTTTCTTTTAATGTTATATATTTATTAACCTTATTTCCGATGTGGGTTTTCCTCAAAGGTATTTTCTCTTTTCAACCTTTTATTTTCAAAGAAAATTTTCAAATTGAGAGGATGCAATTTATTGATGGAGGGGAGAATGTAACACCCCGAGCTTCCACGATACGCTTCTCATTCAATAATGCAATAGCTTGCATTGTACGCAACTTCGAGTTCTAAAACACCGCGACTAATCAAAGTAGCCGTTATGAATAGTAATAACCACTTTTTAAAATTATAGAAATCTTATATTTCAAAATGGATTTCATTTTTGGATTCGGAAGATCGAAATTAGCCTATGTTGAATTTTTGGTATTTTTCTGAGAACTTCTAATTTTTATGAATAGTGAAAAATACTTTAAAACAACTTTTTTAATCAAAATAATTTATTGTGATAAATTATACTATTTAGTGGTTTTAAGGTATAATTAGAATATATTTTTACCATTTTATCCAATGGTGGTCATTGGAATTAATTTAACATTGAAATTGGACATAAACAATTGCCAATCTTTTGATATAAATTGTTTCTTAAAAACACGCTATTTGTCGTAACAGCGGGAATTAATTATAAAATTAATTAATGAAACTTATATGTTTGGAATTTTGTAAAATAGACATCATTTTTGAATTTGGAATATCAATTATAGCTTAGGGTGAAATTTTGTCCTTGTTCTGAAAAACTTCAATTTTTGATGAATAGTGAAACCACTAAGTGGTAGTTAAAAAACTGATTTTTCGTTTAAATAAAATATTACCACTTCTGTGATTTGATTTTCAAAAATCCGACATACATGGTTTTCATTAAGAAGTAAAATGTGGTTCAATGAAATTAAAATAATTTTTTGGTGAATAGTAACTTTTAAGTTCTTAATCGCGATTAGAGGTAATTAGTGTCGTTTAAGGTACAAATAATGTTTTAATAATATGAGATGAGCATGAAACTTGTCCTACTCCTATTGGATGAGTCATGGACGACCAAGAAAACCCATGGGTCAACTTGGGGACCCCATGGAGCCACTTTAGTTGGAAAATGACATTAATATATATTTATTTAATGTTAAAATTAAATTGACACAAACATGAGTTGTTTTACTAAAACAGTTTTTAAGTGGGGTTAAACAAGTCCAAAGTTTGTCTATAAATATTCATTAGAAAGCTAAAAATATTTCCTACATCATAGTATTTGTTTTATAATTTTTAGACATTAAATAAATTAAATTATTTATGACATCATTATGATGCATCGATGACCTCATTATTTAACGTTTTTAATAAAATGAAAAGATAATGTACAATCCAAGGCTTACACTTGTCCAAAGACTATTGGATGGGTAGATTTCGAACCCTTATCACCTTAGACACTAATTATATAAGTGTGGGACCTTTAGAATCCGAAAATCATTTTGTAATAATGTAACATTTCAATCTTTCCAAAAGAGCCCCTCCTCTCCACTTATAAAAGGCCCCCACCTCTCCCACCTCATTTACACATTAAAGCCATTTGGCTCGGCCAACCTCTGCCCAAATACTCTCCCAACTTCCCCATCTTACTCCTAGAAGCCTCAATTTGGGCAGAACTCTTCTCAAGGAAGCCTTTGGCTCAAATCAAAAAGAGTCCCGATTTTGAGGTAATGTCTTCTCTAATGTTGTTTTGTTTTATTTTTCTTCTCCAACCCCCTAAACTCTTTTTATTAATTTAGTTTGTAACAACAACAGTATCCTAAATATACTAGGATGTTTTTATAAGAATTATTCGAACTACACTTACACACACCTACATCTAATGGTTAAAGAACATACGGTTTCTGTGGATGGCGAATTTCTGCCTCACGAAACGATGACTGTTCAACACTCATATAACACCTTCAAAGGTGGCCATTAAGATGTAACTATATTTATATATGATATAAAATATGTTTATGTTTTACTTATGCTTCTGTATTTCTCATTTATGGAATACTTTATGATTTCCATTATGGGTAAAACACGATAATTTCATTTTAGGAAGTGCGGACTACCGCCCCCTCAATGTGATTTGAATCGTTAATGCCATATGTGGGATGTATAAAGGATGGATTAAATGGTATTATACACTATATTATACTGTAATTATAATATAAATTTATATCATTATGATTTCATTCCATTAAATACGAAATAGAAACCAAAGTAGCGTTCATGCGTACGTACGGCTTACCGTCTCCATGAACGGTGCATTTCATTTCTTACCTCTAAATGTTACGTGACATTATGAATGAATGTATATACTATATATATGATATATATGATATCTACATCATGAATATAATTCTGGATATAATGGATATTTCACCACATGAACAACTTGTAATTATAATAAGTTTATTTTTGACTCAAGTACCAAAGATTGACAAAACGACCGTTATTAACTTAAATAATTAAATAATGTTCATAACATGGTAATAAGGGATATAATGGAATAATGAAAATGAAAAAGGTTCTTAAGTAAATATAAATTAACTCTAGTTTATTATTCCGGAGGTTAAAGAATGGTCGAGTCAGGACAAGACGCGAGGTAAGGGAATTTCTTAACCCAATTTTCATTCTTTGGGTTAATCTCCTACTTTCAAATTATGTCATGATATTATTATGTCCTATATTGTATTTGTACATTATTTATGTGTACATATAGTGAATACACATTATATATGTACTTTATTTAAAAAAATGATCTTTTTAAGGACTTCGTCTCAATCCCCTTTCATTGAGGCATATTTGGTTTTATACAAAACTTTCTTTTATATGGTGTATAAACCCCTTTGAATTTTACGTTTATTCAAAAGGAATATTTTTTATACGAAGCGATTTGCTAAACGACAAAAGGGAATGTTTATCTTTCCGTACTTATGCGGCGACAACGACTTCTCCGCCGCCGTGACCATTATTTGAGTTTCGGCTTCCTCTACAAGCCGTCATTTTTTTAATGAAAAATAAATACAAAGTTTTAACTTTCTTTTATTTTGGAATTGAAAATGGTTTTGAAAGCATTTTTATTATATCAATGTGTTGTATTGATATCTTGTGATTGAAATGTGGAAATGTTATGTTTCCTTTATGCATGTTTTATGTGTTACGATTATGTTATGGTTTATGATATGTTTAAACCCATTCATATGAGGAATGCATTGGACTTAATAAGTGACGGGTGGAGCCCGCTATAGCTCCTCGATGCATCGGCAGGTCTCATGAGACAAACTAGTGTCTTGGCACGAGGCCTTGACAAAATCTTATTTGTGGTCTTGGCACGAGGCCTTGGCTATGTGGTTATGATAGTCTGGCATTATGAATTCCATCATTATGAAAGTGGTTATTGATATTGCATGTGATTATTCGACCAGTAGAATATCCATGTAAAGAAGTAAATGGCATTATTCTCATTTTACCTTTGCCATATTATGTTGATGTTAAAGTTTAAAAGGCTTTTGTTTTAGTTATGCATTGACTTAAATGTTTATGTTTATTTATGAAAGCTTCCGCAATATTGTTACCCTTACTGAGCATCTGAGCTCACCCCTTTCAATGTTTTAATATTTTCCAGGATGTGAAGAAGTATTTTATGAATGACCTGCAGGGATAGTCAGAAGAGGATATTAGTGTGGACTATGAAGACTTTGTTATTAGTTTTTCACTTATGTTGTAATGTAACATTTATGAATGTATCTAGTGTTTCCAAGGCTACTAAACTAATCGGTCTTTCGAGACTTGATCTTTTGTGATCATGCCAATGTTACGAAGTAATGCACCGACTCTGGGTAGCTGGGGTCGGCGCGTTACATGAATTCATATTATATTTTTATATAACATATATTTTAATTATTTTGTGAATTATATTCATAGCTTATAATTATTGGTGAGGTTATATCATCAAATATTTAATAATAGTAGTAGTATCAACTAAAGCTATGTCTTGCGTGTAATAGAAGCTACTGAAAAAGACTTTGTTGTGTGTAACACAAGCTAACCCAGTATCACTTGAATTGTAAGATCTAAATCATGGGGAATTTATTTTAAAATATTAAATATAATATTATGTAACACACCAACCCCAGAATCCTAGAGCCAGTGTATTATTTTAAAACAGTGGCATGATTACAAGAAATTCGTATCCTGAAGGAATGAATAGTTTAGAATTGGAAAACTAGACACATACATAGGTTCAATATTTCAAATTGAAATGAAATACAACATATAAGTTTTATTTGTAATATCCACGACAATAAGTTTACCCTACTGGTCATTCATAAAAAACATCTTCATGTGCTAAGAAAATGAAACATAAAAAATGGGTGAGCTTTGATCCTTAGTAAGGGTAAACAAAACAGTGAATGATATCTCAAACAGAAACATTAGGAAAAGTGAATAACTATAAATAAATTATTTTAAAAGTAATCATGATCACATTATGGAATGAATAAGAGTTTAATACATAATTTCATAATAGAACATAAACATGGGTATTCTAATAGTCCAATAACCACATGAACTATCAATTTCAAGCATTATAATGAGGGAAATGAATATACCAAACATTCTAAAAAAACCCATCATGGCCTCGACCAAGATTTATAAAAATTATTAAGGCCTCGTCTAGAACCATATCCCCAAATGGGAAAGGCCTCAACCAAGTACAAATCTATTTGTCTCATGGGACCTAACAATGAATTGAGAGGCTATAGTGGGCCCCACCCATAACTTACTAAGTAAAATGCATTCCTCATATGAATGAGGTGAACATAATAAACATATACATTAATATTGAAAATGAAAATTGAATGTAAATAAATTTCCCCAATCATTTAACATAAACACTAACCATCCAGAGTAAAATGGGGAATGATATCAAGATAACAAATCCATAGTAAAAATAATCAGTAACCATTCAAATACACATTTTAGATGATACCATAAGAGATATAACTCAATGAAGTAAAATATTCAAAAAGGGTTGTTGACATAGATGAAGATACTTTTAAATAATACAATTTAAAAATTCTTAAGGAAATAATCCTTAAACATTCTAAACTGTCCCATTCCACCATTAAACATTCAAATAATAACCCATCAGAATATCCTGAGAATAATGAGACTCATTATATGATATACCAAAGGGAAGTACATACACCACTTGCATGGAATGAGTGGTGAACAAGGTATATATTTCATTAATGTTAATGTGAGATGAGAAAAATCCTTTTTACTTTAAAAAGATGAGTTAATTTGGAAAATCATTTATATATTCAATGAACTAAGATTGTGAACATTTATATCCCATAAAATAAAATTCCAAGACATTGAAATTATATTTGCAGCATAATTTATGTCCCACTAAAGTGAAATCTTGTAAATATTGTTTTTAAAGATACTTTAGATTCAAAACAGTTTTCTACTGTTTATAGAATTCATTAAATATGTTTTAAAGTGATAAGGCATGTTTTATTTAATAAAACCCTAAATGAACCAACATATATTTTTAATGTTAAAATGTGTGATTTTATAAGGATAAATCATGCTTAAAATATGTTATAGAAGAAACTTACAAAAGGTACAAATTCGAGAAGCTCCTTGAATCGGGCTTTCATTTCGGAAGAACTTTTGATGGATTCATTTAAAATAATGTAACTCCTTATAAAATAAAGATGGATTATAATAGCTAAAAATATATATAACATTAAAATAAAATTTATTTGGATTAAATAAGAATAAATAAAAATTTCATTGAGGTTAGTAGAAAAGGAGAGTAACCTGAATAAAAATAGAGGTACAGGTAGAAAATGCTTACAAAATTTTAATCAATTGAATTGTTTTCCAAAAAATTAAAAATCATCAAATGATACATTAGATTTCTTGAAAATAAAGATATTAATCATATTAAATATCTATGGGTAGTATACATATACTGTACACACATACTATCATTGAATAAGGAATATCTCGCAAATATGGAAGTGAGGCGAGTAAACCCCTTACCTTAAGCGCGATGGTGTTCTTCACATGATGTTTATGTCCAGGATAACAAAATTAAATCAACTAATTAATATTTATGTAACCTATAAATTATATAATTTCTTTATTATATCCTTATTACGTTCATTCAAGTCCTTCTTGATGGGTTTAATAGGTTCAATTTCATTGTTTGGGAGTGATTTCTTCCTTGGTATTAATGATCAGTTTACTTATATACATGTAAGGACAAAGATGTAATATGAGAATTGTTTTCCAGAATAGAAGTTTTATTTTACTAACTTCCCAATAGAATATTAATTTTTTATAAAATTCATTTGGTTATTAGGTGTGAAGAGAAATAATTATATAAAACATTATTGAAAATTGTCTGGGTTAATTGGTGGTTTTTTATCACAATGAACTCATTTTAATTTATAAATTAATATCATGTGTGAAAAAATATTCCAGAACCTAAAAAAAGTTATAATAAATATATCATAGTCTGGTTCAACCATAAAAAATATTACATGACCAGAAATAAATATGTTAATAGAAATTGCAAACCCATCATCCTTGAATGTGATAAATTAACACATCTCGAATGGTGTTTTCATTTCTAGTATAAAATGAGGGGAAATGAGAGATGATGATGAATTATTAAATTATATAAGAAAATAATTCCATACATGTAAGGTACTCAAGTTATCATAACATTTGTATTAAATTTTTCAAGGAAAGAAAAAAAGAAAGGAACTCGAAATAAAAGAAAAATTGAGAAATCCCATATGAAAATTCGGCAGCCTAACAACGTCACTAAAAAAATCATAAAACATTTTGATTAGAGAAAATGAGTATTTAATAATTATTAAATAATATATAAATTAAGGGGGATATTTAATGGAATATCCCAACATAATAAAATTGAAAATAAAAGAGAATAACATGAAAAGAGTGCTTGAAAAAGAGATATATATTGAGATGAAAATTCTGCATCATAATGGCTATGCAACATGGTTTTAGAAAACATTAAAAATAGAGGGGAAAGGGGTCACACATTCATAAAAGACTCATAATATAGTATAGGTACAGAATAATTTATAAATAATAACATATTATGGAAACTTGTAGTACATACCATATAAAAGAGAATGTGAAATAAAATAAATTAAAAGAGGTGTTTACCTCTTGAAGTATTCTTTCTTGATAGCCTCTTTAGGGGAGAGGTTTATGTCTTTTCATGATAAAAAGGGCTGTTGGACATGTTGTAGAAGTTTGGGAGGATATTTCAGCATAATTTATATAAGTAAAAATGCTTGATTGGAGTGAAGAGAAGGAGGAGTGGGGGGGGGGGGGGTTATAGTGGAGGACATGATTAATTTTAGAATATCTTATTCATTATTTTATTATTTCCCTCAAGACAACCAATAGTTTTATTTCATGTGAAACATAATACTAATAAGATCATGTGATTTTGAATTAAGTGTGCTTACATATTCTATGATGCTAGGAATAGTAAATTTAAATGATAATGTAAATATACAGTAAATAACCATATTTTACTATTTATAAAAAACTAGAGTATTTCAAAAAAACCCCAAAAATTCTCCATAACCATTTTTTGATGTTTATAATTCAAAAATAAAATCCATTTTCCAAAAATAATTTTCTAAGTATTTTTAATATAATTTTTAATAAAAGTCATAATTTATTCCAGAAAAACAACTTTAAAACTATAAATCATTTTATAACATCTTGAGAAATCAATCAAGGTCCCATACAATTATCTTATAACCAAAAGGAAATAAAGTAACAATTTCTGATTACATTTTATGAAAATAAATTTCCAATTTAAATTATTAAATTAATCATTAAAATTTTAATTTAAATATTTATGACATACAAAAATACCAATACCTATAATATGATGGGTTTTCCAAATATAAGATGTCTAAATTTTATTTATACATTGATGGGTGATGTTTCTATTTTTTGTATGAATTAATATGAATTAATATTCAATATTATTCATAAGGGTATTTTAATATCCATAATTTAATGTTAATATTCATCAAAAATTACGTTTGTCTTATCAGACTCTAAATATCTTACTGAAAACAACATTGTATATCAGTTTTTTGAAATTAAAATTTCAGAAGTGGAAAAATTATATTTATTACTTTGGTTGTAATAAATTATTGTTTTGTATAGACTTAGTGTTTCATTCATTCTATATTAAATCTATTTTTAAATTTTTAGGGTGTTGCATTATCCCTCCCTCAACAGAATTGAATCCTCGTAATTCGAAACAACACTTTGAAGGTTAAAGGTTCATCCCTGAAAATTCCTTTGCGGGTATCCCATATCAAGAATACGGTTAAAATTTTCACTTAATAAGAGGAATGGGAAATTAATTGATTACTAAAAAATAACGCATTCTAATTAGAGAAAATGGTTATGGAAGATTTATCATACCATCATGTTTTAATGGAAACTGATAGAGAATATTCTTAGATGAAAGATCATTAACACAAAACCTTAAACTTCAGTTATGAAAAATATAATTTATATGATGAAAAAATGATAATAGGAAAAAAATTTATTGAAGACTATTTTCTTGAAGTTGATTAATTATTCAACTCTATAAGAGTATAAATATAAATTTCTATTTCCAAAACAAAATCTTATCATTTGTTTGTGGATTATAATATCTATACTTAATATCTTAGCATGAGTTGCCTCATGTAGTGACATTAAACTCCAAAAACTCAAGCAATGATCAACTTAATCAATTTAATAAATCGTTTAACTATCCAAAATATCCTGATCCAATTCCATAAAATAATTCTCATATCCATCCTTTATAGATACATGTATACTGGGTCCTTGTAAAATTCTCATTTTGTTTATAACTCTATGATCTATCCTATTCAATGCATCTTCTACTTTATTTTATTTAAATTAACATGTGGAATCCCTATATTTTCACATTCTAAACATGTCAATATCTTCATCATGTGTCATCTTGAAATATGGTAATAACTCAAATTACCATAAAACATTTTTGGAAACATGAATTCATCCTTACACATGCTATTAGATATATTCCTTATATCATAAACTTTTGTGAACCTCATCAATGATAGCATAAACCACTTTTCAACAAGTCAAAAATCAATTTTTAGGTAGTATGTACATATCCAAATGAATCATTTCTTCATTATTATCTTCATCATTAAAAATATATTAAGGGTTTTCCTTCCACTAATCATGTGTTTTCCAAAAATATTAACTTTCCACTGAATATCTTTTATTGGTACTATTCAACTTATGATTTCAAATCATTAATTAAATTGTATTGCAGTACTATCCTCACAAATTCCATATTTCTTATAACCATTACATTGTTGAAAAAAATTCAAATGACATGATTCCTGACTAGGAATTTTAATCATTCTACTTTATTTGTGGTAGAATTATAACTTGATCATTATCTAGAATTATCATTTAGGGTATATTTCTTTGACCCTTGGGACATTGATTCACATAGTGTCCCATATACTAGAAGTTGAAGCATTGTATATTAGAAAACTTTTTCTTACCTGTAAAATAATGAACTTGGTTTCATTTCTGACCCCACTTATAAAAGACACCCATTCCCTTCATGTTTTTACCAGGGCGAATCTTTCCATAGTTATCACATGTGAGAAAACCCCTTTTTCACATCTTACCTTTATCCATATTTTTTCCTCTATAATATTCTTCTTTTGCATCCCTTAAAAGCCATAGGACTCAGAGAATCTTTTACATACCTTATTAACACATGATATTATTTCATCATATAATGAGGACACATGGGAGACTATCTTCTTTTGAAACAAGGGCTTAAGACCATAAGGTATATGATCCTTCTTACTATTTTCATCACATGCGTTGGTGATCTTCACATTCCTTCTTCTAGGGTCCATTTATAATCAATTCCATATTCTATATTATCACATAATATTATCAACTTTCGATAACTTTAAACATGGTATAACACATATCATAAATTTAGGCATCGTAAATCCTAGTACCATGTACTTTGGTTACTTTAGAAGAATAAATCCTTTGTAATGGTATATTTGAAAATGTGATTTATCCTAAAAATATCCCCCAGTAGTGTTAAACTAGGTGTGCAGTAAGGTCTATTTTAATATACCAGGATACCCCGGGTTAGGCCTGAAACACATTGTCAGAGTTCTTACTCTTAAGTATATCTGTTCCATAACCACTTCCACCAATATTATTAAGACGTGGATCTATTTTATAGGAAGATCCAAATAATATATTCCTTACCTAATTTCTTGGATGTTATTGTATGTGTATCGTCAAGTCATTCTTAGAGTATTGTTCCCTAATCTATGTTTTCTAACTCTAATTTCCAAGTTTTCTACTAAACTTCCACTGATACCAATTTTATCACCCCAACCCTAGAAGCCCACAACCAGTGATTTATTTTAATACATTGGTATTATTACAAGAAAGTAGTATCCCAATGGAATGAATAGTTTAGTGTATTTTGAAAACCGGATACAAACAGAGGTTTAACATTATAACTTGAAATGAAATACAACATATATGTTTTATTGGGAATATCAACAACTCTATGTTTATCCCTACATGTCATTCATAATAAAAATATTCATGTCCTTAGAAAAATGAAACATAAGAAAGGGATGAGATCAGATGCTTAGTAAGGGTAAGCAATAAAACATAATATATAACAAACATAAACTTTTGGCATGGCGAATAACTAAAAATACATGCCTTTAAAAATGAACTTGATCACATTATGGTAGGAATAAGATCTGAATATATAATTCAATAATAAAACATAAACATTGGTATTTTATTAGTTGAATAAACACCTGAACTATCAATTTGTAGCTTCATAATGAGAGAAATTCATATTCCAGACGTTCTAAAACACACCGTCAATCCCTCGTCCAAAACCATATCTCAAAATGCATAAGGCCTCAACAAAGTCCATAACTATTTGTCTCAATAAACCAACCGATGCATCGAGAGGATATATAGGGCCCCACCCATTACCTACTAATTCCAATGCATCCCTCATATTAAAGTGATGAAAATAATCAACTTATACAATCACATTCAAACAAACAATTGAAATGTAAATAAATTTCCCCAATCATTTAACATAAACACTATCTATTTGGAGTAAAATGGTGATTAGTATCAGGATAGCACATCCAGAGTCAAACTAATTATAAACCATTATACTAAATATTGTAGGTGAGATAATAAGAGATATACCTCAATTAAGTAAAATATTCACCAAGTGATGTTGACATACATGAAGATACTTTTAAATGACACAATTGAAAAATTGTTGAGTAAATAATCCTTAAACATTCCAAGGTGTACCATTCCACCTAGAAACATTTAAATAAAAATCCCATAGAATATCATGAGAATAATGAGACTCATTATATGATAAAAAAAGGGGCAGTATATACACCACATGTTTGGAATTAGTGGTAAACACGACATATATTTCATAAGAGTTAATGTGATACGAGAAAAATTCTTTTTACTTTTTAAAGAAGAGTTCTTTTGGAAAATCATTTATATTTTCCATGAAATAAGATTTTAAACATATATATCCAAAAAAATAAAATTTTAGGACATATAAATTATATTTTAGGACTAAATTATGTCCCACTAAAGTGAAATAATGTAAAAAGTGTTTTTAAAGATGCTTTATAATTAAAACATTTTATGGCAGTTTAAGGAATTCATTAAAGATGTTTTAAAGTGAAAATTCAAGTTTTATTTAATAAAACTTGAAATGGACCAAAATAAAATTTTCAGGTTAGAATATGTGATTTTATAAAGATAAATATTTCTTAAAATAAATTTTATAGTTAACTTCAAAATCGGTAAGAATTTGGAAAGTTCTTCAAACCAGGCTTGCATTTCAGAAGAATTTTTGAAAGATTATTTAAAAAAAATGTAACCCCTCCCAAAATTAATAAGGATATTTATTGGTAAAAATGTATATAACATTAAAAAAATTATGTTTATTTAATAATAATAAATATAAATTTTATTGAGATGAGTAGATAGTAAGAGTAACCCGAATAAAAATGGAGATTTGTGTAGAAAATGCGTAAACTTTTGTAAACAATTGAATCATATGACCAAAAATTAATAATCATCAAATTATTCATTGAATATAATGAAATTAAAGATATTAAGTATATTAAATATCAATGGGATGTATACATACTCCACACACAATTAATAGTAGTGAATAAGGGATATCTCACAAAAATAGAAGTGAGGTGATGAAACCCTTTGCCTTATTTCTAGTGGTGTTCTTCACATGATCTTAGTTTCCTGGATAACCAAATTAAATTAATTGATTAATATTTATAGAACCTATTCATTATATAATTGATTTATTATAGCCTGATTAAGTTCATATATGGTCTTCTCGATGTGTTTAAGAGGTTTAATCTCATTGTTTGTGAGTGATTTCTTCATTAGTATTCATGACCGGTTAACTTATATACATGTAAGGATAATCATGTAATATGAGAATGGTTGTCCAGAATAGAAAATGTATTTTATTTCATAAAATCTATAATATTACTTTTTATAAAATAAATTTGGTTATTGTTAGTGAAGATGAATCATTATATAAATCTTTAATGATAACTGTTTAGGTTAATTTGTGGGTTTTTTCTCACAATGAACTCATTTTAATTTATAAATTATTATAATGAGTGAAAACATATTCCAGAACCATAAATAAGTTATAATAAATATATTATAATCTTTTTAAACCATAAAAATGGTTTTATAACCATAATTGAAGATGTTAATAGAAATTAAAAACCCATTATCTTTGAATGTGATAAATGAACACATCTCGGATGGTGTTTTCATTTCTATTATAAAAAAGGGGAAACGAGAGATGATTATGAATTATTACATTATAAAAACAAAATTAAATTAAATGTAAGTTAATGAAGTCATCATAAATTTTTTATTAAATTAGATGAGGAAAGAAAAAAAAGAATGGAGCTCGAAATACAAGAAAAGATTAGCTATACCTTATGAATATTAAGTAGACTAACGTCGTCACTTAAAAATTTTAAAAATTATTTGATGAGAGAAAAGGGTTATCTCATAATTAATACATAACTTTTAAAGTAATGGGGATGTTTAACAACATATAACAACATAATACCATTGAAAATAAAAGAGAATAACATGAAAAGAGTTCTTGAAAAAGAGAGAGATTTTGAGATGAAAATTCTATAGCATAACGACTATGCAACATGGATTTAGAAAACATTAAAAAGAGAGAGGACAAGATTCAAATATTCATAAAATAACCATAATATAGTAGCGTGATAGAATAAAATGGAAATAATAACATGGTGTGGAAACTTGATATACATACCACATAAAAGAGAACTTGAAATAAAAGAACTGGAATGATGTGTTTACCTCTTGATATAATCTTTTTTGAGAGCCTCTTTAGGGGAGAGTTTTTTGTATTTTTATAATACTAAGGGATATTAGAAGAGGGGGAGTATCTTGGGAGGATATTTGAGCAGAATTTAGACAAGGCACATGTTTTGAGAGGAGTGAAGAGAAGGGGGAGTGATAGGTTTTTTTATAGTGGAGGAGAGGAGTAATTTTTGAATATCTTATTCATTATTTTATTATTTCCCTAAAGAAAACCAATAGTATTATTCATGAGAAACATAACAGTAATAAGTGAATTTTATTTTGAAATAAGTGTTATTACATCATCCATGATGCGATTAATAGTTAATTTAATTGATAATGTAAATATACGGTAAATTACAGTATTTTATTATTCATCAAAAATTCGAGTCTTTCAGAAAAATACCAATGATTAACCCAGAAAATTTTATGATTTTTAGAATTAGAAAATGGAATCCAGTTTTTGAAAATAATTTTCCAAATATTTTAAATTTATTTATTAAATAAAATCATAATTTATTCTAAAAAATGACTTTAAAACTATAACTCGTTATATAACACCTTGAGAAATTAATCAAGGTCTCATAAAATTATCTTATAACCATAACATAATAAAGTTAAAATTTATGATTAATTATTATGAAAATACATTTCCATTTTAAATTATTAAATTAATCCTAAAATTGTAATTAAAATATTTATGACATACAAAAATACCAATACCTATAATATGATTGGTTTTCCACTTTTAAGATGTTTAAATTGTTTTTATTTATTCATGGGTGAAGTTTATAATTTTTGGCCAACATACTATTAATTAATATTCATTAATATTTATAAGGTTATGTTACTATTCATAATGGTATGTTACTATTCATCAAAAATTATGTAAGTCCTATCAGACTCTAAATATCATATTGAACACTACCGTGTTTGCCAGTTTTTCGAAATTTAAATTATAGAAGAGGAAAAATTATGTTTATTGGTTCAGTTATAATAAAGTGTTGTTTTGTAGAGATTCAGTGTTTCATTCATTCTATATTAAATATTTTTTTAAATTCATGGGTTATTATATATTAAATCTCAATAGGTTCTGTTCCTTTATATGTTTGGTGTTGAGTGTCATACACACTATCCAATAAAAGTTCCTCTTTTAGAATTTTTAGGGTGTTAAACTAAAAAAATTTATATAGAGTATATATTAAATCCAAATCATGGTTTAAATTTATAGATGTTGAAGTTATGATATAAGTAAGAGGAACAAAAAAATAACAACTCAAAACATACTAAAAAAACAGGAAATTAACACTCCAAATAACGGATGTAATGAATGATTATTAACGAATATACAATAACATGTTATAAGATGATCATATATGATATCATAAATATTAATTTAGATTTTTATAAGCTAATAAAATTATTATAACCATTACTTAATCGGTTTAGGAAATTTTAACCAAATGTAAGAATACTATTAGAGTTCTCATCTCAATTTCATTTCATGGAGGAATATTGTAAGGTTATGATGTTAATTTACTTTATATATTTTGTATAGTATCCCTTGAAATGGAATACAATGAATAATTCATTATTCAATGTATCTTACATTTCAATTTAAATTATTTAATTTAAGGGGATGTAAATTAAAAAATACCGTGTGGTAAATAATTTCATAACCCAATTCATTTTTTTTGAGTTATATTACTTCCTCTTTATTGTTAATATTATAAGACAATGTGTGTAATGACTTTTGAATATATATTTTATTATTTACACATTTTTTATTTTTATTTATAGTCGATTCACATAATTCAATCATTGGTTGATTGTAAATTTAACTTTATGATATCTTCAATGGTATACCTTACAATCTAAATTTTATCAGAATTGTGTACACATGAATTTACCTCGAGGGAAATTAATTTATAATTGTTTAGTAATCCATTTATGTTTTTCTACTATGGTCATTCATGGTAATTTTCAAGTAATAGTACAATATCTCCACTTTTTTATACTTATAACATTTTAGAAAATGTTTTTAAGAAAACCAGAATGCATTTCTCTATTTAGTCAAAAACTTATTTTCTTTTAAAAACATATTTTTATAAAATATGTTTTAAAAATTTCATTTTACATTTTAAAATAATTTATTAATTATATTTTTACCCGTATTTACTTTTTAGAAAATATATTTAATGTAATCCTCTTATCGTTTTATGAAGAAACCTCTTTTCTAATCTTCTTATATTGAAAAAGGAATGTTATTTCCACCTTGTTTGGAATGTATGGAATTTCACTCCATAATTTTATTGATGCATACTTATCATGTTTAAATGAATACTTTTTAAATAAAAAGTAATTAAATATTATTTTCTATAAAAATAGTTTATGTTTTTAAAATACATTATCATAATGAAAAATATATTTTCACCAAGAATTTTTTAAAGATGTAATTTTCATAATTAGTTATAGAAACCCTTATTCTTACTTCAATAAGTATAAGTGATATTGATACCATCCTTATTCTCCCCCATTATGTATTGCATTTATTTCTATGAAAAATATTACTAATTTTCAAAAACTTGATTCATTTTCATAGTTATAAACTTCCCCCTTGAGTTATTCACTTTTTATGTGATCATTCAACATTAAATGTCCCCTAAATATCAATATAATTTTTTATGGACATGATTATTTCTAAAACCATATAAAATTTTTATATATGGATTTTACTTTGAAAGGTAATTGATTATCTTGAAAAATATAAATATATCATTATCATTTCCATAATAAAGATATTTGACAGGAAACATTATTTATGAATTAAATTGATTATTCAATACATGAGGAATACTTTGGACATGAAAGAAACGGGTTGAAGACATTTTAATGAAATATACTTGATGTATTGGAATTCTCATTTGATGAATTAGTGGGATGGACTCTGCTAAATGGGTCTTTACCTAGTATGTTTCAAACCATCATTTGAAAGGACTTTATGGCAAAGGTTCCATTTACATGGGTAACATGGTGTCTAATATTTTATTAATTCCTTCTTTAATTATTAATTTATTTCAATTACGATGATTTTCAATATGAAAAAATCTATGAATTCATATCATTATCTATTTATTAATTAAATGTCCTTTGTTTTAAGTAATTTACTATTCTATATTTATTTTAAATTTATTATTTTGATGGTCATGTTATTTAAATTTCATGTATTTTACAATATGAAACTTTCCATAATACACACAGACTTCCTTATCGGTTTATTGATTAGAAGGAATGTTGGTTTAGTTATTTACCATTCCACATTAATTATTGATATTTCTTCATTTTTGATTTTTCGGTATTTAACACTTACAAATTTATTGATCCCATCCTTATTTTGTTTTCATTACCTATGAATACATGAATTTTAATATAATTGATATTTAGGTATACACTATAATGAATGAAGTTATTTTAAAAAAACATGTTTTAAGTTTTGTTTTCAAAATTTAATGAAAGAATAATGTATGAATCTATTTTACCAAGACAGCTAAACTGATCATACCTTTGGGATGAAATTCCTTAAATCTTATGACAATGTAGTTGTTACCATACCAAGATCTAAGTTAGTAAGGCCAAGGTAACTAAAATTTGTATAATAGGATATTGATTATAATCCTTTGGAACTATATTTTTCATGAAATATATTAGTAAACATAAATCTATGATTAAAATTGAAAATATCTATAGAAAAAATACAAATTATTTATAAGAATTTGATTATGTTATTTTCTTTACAATACATCACTATTTGTATATTAAAAGTGAACTTGTTTCTTGAATATATTTACCAAGTGATATTTCTATTTTTAATATGAGTGCCTACCAAAAAAACAGGGATCCTTTATAAGGAAATAGGAAAAACCAAGAGTTCAAAACTATCTAAAATAAGGAAAAAACAATTATCCCTACAGAAAATTGGAATGAAATCCAGAGGTAGATGATCTGACCAAGGGTGGTTCTTCCAATCAGTGACTTTTTTGGAATGACTATCATCTAAAACAATACCCTCTCTAAAAACATGAGTAATGATGTAATAAATAGATGTAATAAACTCCAAACAATTGATCCATCTATTGAAAATACACCAATGAATATGAGTAGATCCAGATCTAATAGCATGAAAAACAATGTCTGAATCACATTCCAACCATAGATTTCTCGAACTCTACTATTTATCATGCTCTAATGCAGTGATAACCCTAATAATCTCAGCATCCAAGTAGGAATCAATACCGAAATTGCCATATAAACAACCTAAAATGTTTCTAGGATTGTTTATGAAAATATCCCGATAACCCACTGGAACCAAATTACCTCTTGAAGATCTATTTATAATGACTTCAATCTAACCAAAAAAATAATTAAGAGAAAGAACCTCAATATTCCCTAAATAAATATGGAAATTAAATCTTATATGGATGCACTTGAGAAAAGAAAGATCATGAACTGTGTTTAGCCAAAGAATTTATGTAGATTTTTCACATTTCATATTACCATGATGATACTAGAAAAAGAGGCATATCGATTGAATGTGACCCCATTATGAACACATCTATTTATCTCCATCCTCAGGATACTAACATGTTCCAATGTAGAGGCATGGAAGAGAAGTAAAATATGAGGAGAAAGTGGAATATTTAACTATCCTTCCATGAACATGCATATAGAAGTAGTGAAGGGAATTAAGACATCAAATATATCAAATTCATCATTCAACATGGATGATGTAGTAGCAGAAGATAGTAAAAAATTATTCAGGTCCTCCCAGTGTTGGTGATAGAGAGAATATGTTGAATATAAAGATATTCCACACACCTAAAGATAGTTATTATTAGGGAGTCTCCCATATTTCTACTGCAAAACCAAATTAAACTGTGATGGTAAAATAACATTTCAGTTCATCTTCCCAACCCACTTCTAACTCATAATAGGAACTATGGCATGAGAATAAAAGGATTTTGAAGTGATAATTCCACTTGGGTTAGGCTACCAAATCAAAATTTCTCCCCGTTTAGAGAAACAAAAACCATGAAAAATATTCTTGATGTGATCAGGGACAACCTCCATGTCATTGAATCAGTCCTAAGATGATATATCTAAATCCATTATAGGATCATCCATGGTGAGAAAATCCAAAAAAGGACCTCCATTCAAGTTAGTCTTCCATAACTAAAGAGGGGAATCACTAGATACTAACCTTATTTTATTCTTAGTAATAATGGAAAAATTAGACATTAGAGAAGGACATAACAAGGAGTTGAAGTGACTAAATTTCCTAGTCCTAAGTGTATAAAGGATCCTATAATGATATAATGTGAGAGCTTCTGAATTTCCATTAACAATATTCCATACAAAAGAATCTTTTAAGGATTAATTATATAAACTGAGTT
The DNA here is from genome assembly GCA_963277665.1 of Viscum album. Classification (NCBI taxonomy): domain Eukaryota; kingdom Viridiplantae; phylum Streptophyta; class Magnoliopsida; order Santalales; family Viscaceae; genus Viscum; species Viscum album. The sequence continues at coordinate 1,611,537,980 of OY728140.1, forward strand.
TTTTTTATTCCATGACACCCATGTCAAAGGGGTTGAAATAGGTATTACAAGGAACAATAACCAATCTTCTTTCCATGATGCTACCACTCTGTGTAATGTTCTTAATGGAAACATTAATAGATTTGATAAGGGAATAGTTCCATTTATACACCACTGAGGAATATTTTTTTGGAGATGATGACAACTTTAACCATGTAATCATGAACTACCATAGAGAGGGATTTTTCTTTCAAAGAAGATAATTTCCTTCTAATCCAACCAAGAAATCATAGGAAATAAAAAACTTTTGGATGACCCTAAAACACAGGAACACAAAGATATGATAAAGTAATGATTCCCTCTTTAATACCCAAATCACTTATAATTTCGATTTTTCTAACTGATTAAATGTTTATTCCAAAATAAAAAAAAAGTATTTTTTACAACTAACCTATTGACCTAAGACATATTCATAGTGTAAGAGGGATTTCTTGATTTTTTTAATGTCTCTTTTATCCCATTGTGTGAAGAGAATGAGATCAACTTTATAGAAAAGGTGAGTATGTGTAAAAGAACCTCTACCATCACCTATGGACTTCAATATTTCGTTACCTATCATGTTGGAAAGCAATATTCTAAGGTAATCATCAAAAATAGAGAAGCTAATAGAAGATAGGGGATCACAATGTCTGATACCTCTAGAATAGAAGAAATACACCTATGGAGAAACATTAACAAGCATAGATATATGAGTAGAACCAAAAATAGTCTTGATCCAACTAATAATATTATTATCAAAATCAAACAAGAAAATGATTTTGTAGATAAAATCCCAAAGAATTAAGTTAAAATCATTTTTAATATCATATTTAAGAGAAATTTTTCCTCCATAAATAGTCTTTTTATAAGATTGAAATATTCGGTTGTAGTCACAAGACAATATGGAATAGAACACCCTCTAATGAAACCAAATTGGTTCAACAAATTTTTTTATTATATATTGTAGAAAATATGATCAAAATAATTTTCTTAATGACTTTGAATATATAATTGATGATATAAATAGGTATGAATAGTTGAATCTTGTTGGAATTATCAACCATAATAATTAAATTAAGGTATTGAGAATTTAATCTTATAGAAAGGGATCCACCTTTAAAAAAGAGGGAGAAGCTGATAGACAACATCACATATGATATACCAATTACTCCGAAATAAATGGTAGTTGAAACCATTAGGACCCAAGGCACTATCATGCTTGAGAATAAAAATAGATTCCTTGATCTCTCGATATAAAGGGATATAGATGACTCTTGAGTTATCTATAATAGTAAAAAGATTTGGAAGAATACAATCAATAGGATTAGATGTGTTCGGTGAACCATTATAGAGATCGATGGAATATGAGACTATGTCTTCTATAGATCTAGGCTATTATCCAAGATTTGATCTCTATTTTTATGTAAATCCAATGGGTAAGAGATTTTTCTAACTCTCTGAATGGATTTAAACAACATAGATTTCCTATCAATATCCTTGATCCAATTGTCCATAAATTTATCTTAATATAATTCCTCATTCAAATTGATATGTTTAGTGATTTTCATAGTGAAATCAACTTCAATCAATGTACCATCACAAAAATACTCATGATTGGAATGCTCATGGATACCCCAAAGACAGTCCTCAGTAGTGGAAATATCCTAGTAAATATGGATAAATATATCTTCACTCAAAATATCGATATTCCCTTTGAGAAAATATAATTTTAGAATTCAAGATAAACCATTACACTTACAATTAAATAGGCCCAAAATATCATGATCATGTTATCCACATTCTAGTTGAGTCACCCAATAATTATTGAATTTAAATAGAAATGAGATCTTAGAGCCTTTTCCAATGACATAAACCTTGATGTAATGTTGACCCAAATTGATCCTTGATAGGTTTGTGAAAGAGATGGATTCCCAATAATTAAATTAGTTTCATTAACATAATATATGTATATTTTTATAGAAACCATGCCACTAAGGTGCCTTCTATACCATGTGAACATTTCAATAACAAGATTGACCTCAATCAACTCATTATGTACAATATATTCATTGAATTCACCATAATTAATATAAATAGACACCAAACCCATTTATTCATTAGGTTAAATAATTGAGTTGAAATAACCAAGTATGGTCTATGGACTATTAAAAAAGAATTTAAGGGAGTTGATATTAGTCCAAAGGCTTCTACAATCATAATCACTATTATGAGCATAAATGAGGGAACAATAGTGAATGATTCCCATATCACAAGCTGAAAAACACACATGTTGACTACTGGGACCAACCAATTTGGGATCAATTAGAGAGTAATGATCCATAAACCATAATTTTTTGACATATGAATAACAAATATTAGTGCTTAGAATAAAAAAATCCATGTTTTCTAGACAATAAACTCTAGTAGAGAAAATGGTTTTTGGATAATATAAACTAATAAAAACTGGATTGTAAAGCTGAATGTGGTGCCTGAGAGACCTGAATGTGGCTTTATTTTCTAGAATATGTAAATTCCAAAAGGGTTATTCTCATTTGGAAGCGGATTTTGGGTGAATCCCCCAGCTTATTCCCATCTCCTTCATTATGTTTTTCAGAGGTTGACCAGTTTTAATTATGCAGAAAACCGAAGAATAGATCAGAGTAATGATGTCCACAGTTTCATTTTTCTTAGTATCCTTACCCTGAGGTAAATTTATTTCATCATCACTTGTTGAATCATTATACATGATATAATTTTGGAAGTCATAGGTAATAGGTTCATTCCCATCATTTCCTGAATTTTTGATTTTTTCTTCAGAACTACATAGATTCTGGTGATGATATTTAGAGGAAGAAATGTTCCTGGAGCCATCAATGCTTCTTATATAGGAAGGATTAATTAAAGAATAATCTTTAAGAGATTATGAAATTTTAGTATTCACATTGTCTGGGGTCTTGTTTGAAAAAGGAATATTCTGTTGGGACTAGGTTGTTTTTTTGGATTATTGTCATTATTCATGGTGGCAGGAATGATCACAAGAGATTAATTATGAGGAAAGGATGGAGGAATAATCTTGAAGCATGAGTTGTGCATCTTACCATCATTATCCCTCAATAGGATCAGATACCTCTATAGAAAAGTAACCTTGTCAATGATATACTATGAAATGAAATTGGATATGGACTAATCTGCTAGGTCTAGTTGCATCATATACAACAATTCAATAATATCATGAGAAATTTAAAAGTCCATGGTATTCACATCAACATTACCCTATTCATGAAGAAGTTGGATCATTGAATCAATGGGTAGGTAGGGAACATGTGTTTGATCCTCTTCCTCTATAACATCTGCCTAGGGATTATCCACATTAACCTTTAGAGAAGGAGGAATAACATGGTGCTCCCTTAAAATAGTTTGATTGGTGATATTTTTATCAAGATACATCGCATTGTTTTTGAATTTTTTTTACTTCCTTACAGTCCTTGGACTTAGGGTCCACTCTAAACTTCTTCTAGATCACTCTAAATGTATTTACAGAATGGACCATGGTCATGAAAATGTCATAGAAAGGATGGATGCATTCGAAATCAATATTATCTTCATTATTATGATCATCGATAAGAAAAAAGATGTAACTAAACCTTAATAATCCAAATTGACATACACGATGATTATAACATTAAAACCGATCTCTCTTTTCAGAAAATGTCGATCCATCAAAATTGGGGTACCAATGAATGAGGAAAGATCAATAAGTATTTTGGGGGATCCAAAACACCATGTTTAATCCATGAAGCCTAACATAGATTAGATCATTGGATTGCTTCTGATTGAAGGGATTGAAATTGAATACCCAATCTAAAACCTTGAATAATCTTGGTTTGTGTTGAAAATTTCCAGTGTTATGGTCCATCTGGAAAACCATACCATTCTGAAAAAATATATGGAATAAACCTCTTCCAATCGGTATAATAATCAATACAAAAATGCCCCAGAAAATCGAAATTCAATTTTTAATATCAGCATAAGAACAAGGATTATCTCCTCTTGAAAAAATAACATTTACAAGACGTGAGAATATTCAGAATTTAAATTTTTGTTATAGACCATCAAAATCTTCTACTAATGAAAAAAATACCATCTTTGAGATTGCTTATCAATGATGGATTTAAGTCTTCTATTTTAATAGGATCATGAAGGCCATATAAAACATCATAAAATGCGACACCGTCATTTCTTTGAGGAGGACCACAAGAGTTATCATTGAAATATATACAAGGTTCACCTTTGAAGGACAATTATCATATCCCAAACCAACAGGGCTCGAGCCGCGACTCCTTAAGCCCGCCTCCAATAGGCCAGGGGCTGGAGACTAGCACCGAGTAGGCTATCACACACATTGGAGGCAATAGCCTAAGATACTTACACACACACACACACACAACCACACCCACATACACCTCTATTAAACAGTGCAAATTTATATATATAAACTAAAAATAAATGAATGAAAACATCTAACCCACAACAAGAGTACAACAAAAGTACAAAAGGAAAAAATCTAGGCCCACCAAAAGAAAATTACAAAAGCATCCAACCTACTCAGAAGGAGGGGATCAATGTAAAATGTACCTACTGAAAAACTCCTTAGCTAAGATCTGCCTACTATAAGTCTTCTTGGGAATTCATCGAAAGGCTTGTGGTCTACACAAGACACAAAGCATGTGCAAGAAAATCCCGTGCAGGGGTGAGTATAAAAATACTCAGTAGGGACCCCAAAAACATCAAAATAAATGAGAGAAATTGAAAGATAATAGTTTTCTCATCCCAGCCATAGGGAACCCAAATGAGAGAGAAACTCTATCTCAAGACCATACTCAGATAAACACGAGTAGTCAACGTAGCATAGGTATATGACCACACATATAATATGAAAATACAGAAATACTCGTCTCAGGCACCAGGCCTCAGAAGGTTCCGACCTCATAACTAGAAAGAGATTCTACTTGATTATCTGTGGGAACACAAAACCAAGAGAACATGATCCTCAAGCTCTATCATCCCAAATAACACTTATCAAAGAGATACACTCCATCGGGTCTCACACCACAATCACAGATGGCACATCTGAGAGAATACGCTCGTCAAAAATCGTCAATGAGAACGTCACACTGAAACAACTGAACACCAAACTACTCGGATATGGGATCACTCCTAGGGTCCTCTAGTGGATACCAAAACCCAACACTGTCAAATGAAGATCTCATAGATAATGGATCACTCCCAGGATCCATTGGGGGATACCACAACCCGATCTAACATTCCATAGATCATACGACTTAGATAGAGGATCATCACCTATGTAAAGGTGGTCAAGATAATGCCAAAAACTCCATCTGGTATAAATTGTAATTTAGGGGATCAAATCAAAGATACCACAAACCCTACTGAAACTACACACTGATTAGGGGATCACATTACTGACGATACCACAAACCTATAGAAAACCCTCACTGAGTATGAGATTGTATAAACGATGACACTGAAACCCTACTACTACAGCCCATTGCATAAGGTATCATATTCCCAATGATTCCTCAAACCCTACAGGGTTATATTTCTTGTTAAGGGATCATTGCTCATGGATAAGCGGTCCCAACGATACCAAGAACCTAATATATGGAAGCAAAGATATAGGATCCTTCTCCAAACTCAATGGAGGCATATCACAACTATATCTGAAATTCATCTTATAGAGGGTATCATAAACTTTTACTCGTGAGGCCCACACACTAATCTTGGTCCCATCACCCAAAATATAACTAGAAACATATACTTTACCATCAGGATCACAATTCCACTGATGGCTAATCAGTCATATTCTCTATGTAGAAGTTATGGTAGGTTGAAGCTGAATAATAATAAAATATTATTATAATTTCAACTTTTCTTAGCCTTGGTCCAAGAAACAGACTCATAAAATTCTTAAAGTGAGCTAAAAAGGCTTGTCTCGATGCAAGGAATGTGTAGCAGCAAAAAGATTACAAATTAGATTTCGAGTTTGTGACTTACGGGGGTTTAAAGAACCCAAAGAAAAACCTGGCCGGACCATCACCTGTCACATCAGAAACCACTGTATTGATTCCAAAAGCTATCACGCCATATCCCAAAACCGTAGTGCCAGAGCTGGAATCCGCCAGCCTCACCAGATTCTACCATGGCCACCGCTGAAATCTGAGCTTGCCGCCAGAAAACTTCCAGAAACCACTAGGAGCACCTCAGTACTCCAAATTTAGATCTGAAACACGTTTCCAGATTTCTCAGGACCCGAAATACACAACAGTTATTAATATTTGAAGAAAAAAACACATAAATAGGATATAGGATTTTAGAACTCAACCGGCCTACCTTTTGGGAGATCTTTGAATCTTTGCATGCTCCTCTGCAGTTGCTGGATGATCTGAGAGTATCCCCCTCAAGATCCAAGAGTGATAGTGCTTTGTTTGCTTGATTCGGTGATTCATCATTGAAGAATGGAGGAGGAATCTACCGCAGTTCCTCTTGCTATGCCAAAACATCATGTGTGTGTGGGGGGGGGGTGATTGTTTTTTTAATTAATTAATTAATTAAGTCAACCACCGTCTAATCCCCTAGCCAAACCTCCCAGTGTGGAAAATATTAGGTCGCCCCTAGGGTAAACATGGTTTTTTAAAAGCAACAGTGCACTCCGAATTGAGATCCAAGACTCTGTTCTGGAGTTACTCAAGCTGACGCCCATAAATAAATTATTAATTTATTTAGGAAAACGCCACTGGTCACCTTTTTCTTCTGCAGGCCCGCACCCACAAAGGTTACACCCCGCCTAGTGTAACGACATGCTCTGGACATAGTTGTGCCCTTAGATTTCTGATCCAAGCTAATATTTAGGAGATAAATCATCTATGCCATGTTCATAGTATAAAAATACTCAGTATTTTTTATAAAATTAATTCTAGGCACACCGGGCCTCGGAATCACACGCCGTAATCGCCTCTAGCTCTGGAATTATTCATAGAAATATTCCAAAGTCTTAAAATACCAAAACCCAATTCGTTACATCATAATCACTTTAGTATTTTTCATCCCTAAAATTCCATCAGCATGTGTAAAATAAACTAAACTATGAACTAGGTTTCCCCCAACAACGATTTCACTAAAACCACAACAAAGCACCAAGGGTTTCCATGCTACCAACCAAAACACACTATGGTGAACCCAATGATTTTCTCATAAGCTAAAAAAACACAAAACCTTGCCTCAAACACATAAGTCAGATGGACTTGTCCTCCACACCTCGATACTTCCGCTTTTGGTGACACTGACTCGCCCGTACTTTTTTAATTATGTCACAAAAATTCATCTCGGTGGGGAATGGATCCCTCTTCCTTGTGCATTCTAAGCTCATCGAACAAAACCAAAAAATGGTCCTACCAATGACCTAAAACATACCTCGAAAAATCAACAGAAAGGAAATAGTACCACCTAACAGTGTCTAGAAAAACTACTACAGAAAGTAGAAGGGACATAGAACATACCTCTATCCATCCACAGATCCTCTGGATCAACACCCTCTATGTCCTGTAGTTTTCCTCTCCCCGAACCTCGAGCTCTCTGAGCCTTGCATGGACCACCTGGGGGTGGGGGTGGTGGAAACTCATACTGCCTGCCACCTCCCACTAATGCAACAACTCCATCGCCTCATCTTCCGCCCTACAGATCTCCATACTTGAGACATTGCCTCTACGAAGGAAGCATATCGACCGACTCCCTCTCAGCTACATGATGGTTTGGACAATATGTAGAAAGATGTACCCAGCTATCACAAGTGCAACACTACCTCTCCTACGGCAGACCAAAACCATCTTGAGAGCCTTGAGAGCCCTGAGCCTCAGATCCTTATTCCTGGGGTCACCTCATGAAATTTCGAGCATGTCCAGACCCCTATGACTACCATCAGTTACTAGCAACCGAACCAGATATCGAGGTCTCAGATTCCGCATTCCTAGAACTGACAGGTGAAATCCTCTTAGCTAGAATGCTTTCCACCACCAAGGCCCGCTCTTGCACTCTAACATAGGTGGGTAGGTACAAGGAAACCACACCAGGTTGGATGTCTCTCCATAGGCACTGATCGATGGTACGATCCCTAAATAATAGTTCATGAACCATATCAAGGGATTAGCATGAATGGTCTGTAAACCTCACTGAGTACTCCGATACAGTCATTCCCTCCTACCATAGCTGTAGAAGCTCTTGGATCCATACTGACCTCAGCATGACCAGATATATCTCTTCCCTAAAGTGCCCCTCAAACTCTGTCCATGTGAGCATCTCCTCATCATGATATTGTGTCCTCATACTCTACAATCGCCCAACCGAACCATGCAGATGGCTCACCGCAAGGACAACCATCTATTATTGTGGTGTCCTCACAATGTGGAAAACTCAGGTGACTACTTTGTGCTAGTCATAAGCTACCTGGGGGTATGGATCACCCTGGTACCTTTGGGGTCACTTCCTCTAGAACTCATACAATGCACTCAGCCTGTGTGCATCCTCATCCTGCACTGTGGGCACAACCAGCTGCTTGACAGGTGGTGGCTCAACTGGGGGACCACCTGGAGGTCCGGCCTAAGAACCTATTACCTACTCCCAAGCCTCTACCCAGAGTGGATCATCACCACAATTACACTGCGGAACCCCTGCCAGATAGCATCATGGAGGTATCCTGAAAGACAGTCAAGACACAACACAATCAAAGAGTATATCTGGGGAGCTTACTGAAGAAGAACAAGGAAAACCCAAAACTCAGTCCTATATGATGCATGAACCATTATTTCCACACAACCAGTGTAATAATTTATTGAGTTGAAATGAAGGTTTTAATAGTCCTCGTGAATGGATATGTCGGCCACCACACTAACACTGGAGTTCCCAATCTGGAAGCCAAACTCGAAACATCCTAACACTACCACTATGCAACCCAAACCAAATGCACTACTAGACCAGCTACACTCAGAGATCCCAAAGTTAGAACCTCCTCTGATACAAATCTATCACGACCTAACCTAATGGGGCTTGAGAAACAACCCCATATTCCCACCTCCAATAGTCTAGGGGCTGGAGACTAGCATTGAGTATGCTATCACACACATGAGAGGCATTGGCCTAAGGTACCTGTACACACCCACACACCCACACACACCATTATTCTATAGTGTAGAGATATATATAAAAACTAAAAATAAATGCAAGAATTCCTCTAACCCACAACTAGATTACATCAAAATTACAAAAGGGAAAATACATGGCCCACCAAAAGAAAACTACAAAAGCATCAAACCTGCTCAGAAGGAGGGGATCGCTGTGAAAAGTACCCACCAGAAAAATCCTCAACAAAGCTATGAATGCTCCAGGTCCTACTAGGAATTCATCAAAAGGAATGTGGTCTGTAAAAGATAGAAAACATGTGTGGGAAAATCCTATGTAGTGGTGAGTATAAAAATACTCAGTAGGAACCCCAAAAACAACAAAATAAAAGAGAGAAACTGAAAGGAAATAGTTAGCTCATCTCAGCCAGAGGGAACCCAAATGAGAGAGAAAATCCATATCAAGAACATTCTTGGATAAACCCAACTAGAAAGCTCAGATAAAGTATATATCCATAAATATATAATGGACATGCAAAAATTATCGTATTAGGCACCAGGCCTCATGTGGTTCCAACCTCATAACCAGCAACATATTCTACTCGAGACTCTAGGGAAACACATAACCCAGAGAACATGTTCTTCAAGATCCTTCATCCCAAATTACACTCATCCAAGAGATACACTCCATTGGCTATCACACCACAATTTTAGATGGCCCATCTGAGAGAACACACTAGTCGAATATCATCACTGAGAACATATCACAGAAACAAAAAAAACACCAAACTCCCCAGATGGTAGATCACTATTAGAGTCCTCTAGGGGATACCAAAACCCAACCCGGTATAATGAAGTTCTCACAGATATAGGATCACTCCCCGGATCTACTACGGGATACCACAACCTGATCTTAAATTCCACATATCATATCACTCAGATAGAGGATCGTCACATATATAAAGGAGGTCATGAAGATGTCGAAAACTCCATCTAGTATAACATTCAATGTAGGGGATCAAACTGACAATAAAAAAACCCTACAAAAACCACACACTGAGTAGGGGATCACATTACCGAAGATACTACAACCCAATGGAAAACCACATGTTGAGTAGGGGATCGTATTACCGATGATACCACAACCCAACTACTATGTCCCACTGCATATGGGATCTTATTACCGATGATGCATCAAACCCTAAGGGATTTTCCTTATAGATAGGAGATCACCCCCATGGATAAATGATCACAATGACACTAATAACCTGATCAAGGGAAGAGAAACTAGAGGATCCTTCTCCAAACTCACAGAAGGGAAACCACAACGCTATCTAAAATTCATTCTATTGAGTGGATCACAAACCTGTACTGGGGCTGTAATGCCACACGAACCCTCATAGGAATAAACCAACAGAGTTTACTTAACCGATTCTGGTCCAAATGTCGCTACCCCAAGTGACCCATAACATCTCCACATTTCATACCTCTAAGGTCCAAACCGAGGCTACCGTTACGTTCTATGTGAAAAAACTCACAGGATATGATATTTACTCACTAAAAATAGTAAATTGTTGAAAAATGTACTATTCACCATTACAAGATCATGTGGGTCTTAGAATAAAATTCGGATACTCATCAACTAGATCACACTATGGTGATCCCCTCAGAAAAATGCACAGAATCGACTACTCGTTCGTCGAAAACAGACATCAGACAGAAATGTCACATTTCTCTATAAACGTCCAAAACCAGCCTTGTGGGGACCAAACCTTGATCTAGGTCCCATCACCCAAAATCTATCTTGAAACATCTTATTTACCATTAGGATCACAAATCCAATGAAAGTGCGTCAATCAGACACTCCGTGCAGAAGTTATGGCATGTCAAAACTAAATAATAATAAAATATTATAATTATTTCAATGTTTCATAGAAACAGTCCATGAACCCAGCTCAAATAATTTTTTAAACAATCTCAAAATTTTCTTCTCGATTCAAGGAACATTTTTCCGCAAGCAGATAATAAACTGGACCTCCGGTTTCCGAGTTATGTGGGTTTAAAGAACCCCCAGAAAATACTGACCGGACCACCACCTGTCTTGCCGAAAACCGATGTACCCAAGCTGGAAGCCGCCCCAACGAAGCCGGAATCTGCCGTTCCAGAGCTGGAAACTGCCACACTGCTGCTACTCCATCGCCTACCTCACCGGATTCTACCATGGCCACCACTGGAACTTGGGCTTTCCACCAGAAAACTTCGGGGAACCACTGGGAGCACCCCAGTGCTCAAAATTCAGATCCGAAACATGTTTCAAATGGCTTAGGACCCAAACTACACAATTATTATGTTTATTTGAATAAAAAAACACATAAATGGGATTCATGATCTTAAAAATCAGACCAACTACCTTTTGGCGGATCACCAATGCTATGCACGATACGCTGCTACAGCTGCACGATCTGGGAGAGTCCACCGTCAAGATCCAAGAACGATGGTTCTGATTTTTCTTGATTCAGCAATTTGTCGATAAAGAATGGAGGAGTAATCCACCAAGGTTACTACTTATGCGCAAAAACATGAATTGGGGGGGGGGGGGGTTGATTTTGATTATTTTATTTTATTAATTAATTAATTATGTCAAAATCGTCCACGCCCCCGACCAAACCTCCTGGCACGGAAAAGATTAGGTCACCCCTAGGGTAAACACAGTGTTCTGAACACAACAACATTCTAAGAATTTCAATCTGAGACTCCGTTTAGGATTTATTCGAGCTAACGCCCAAAATAAATTATTCATTTATGTAAGAAAAATACTACTGGCCACCTTTTTCTATAGGAGTCCCGCACCCGCAAAGGTTACACCACACCTAGGGTAATCGACACGCTCTGGACATAGGTGTGCCCTCATCATTTTTACCTAAGTCACCTTTTAGGAGATAACTCATCTCCTACACGTGCATAGTATAAAAATACATAATATTTTTATGATATTAATTTTGGACACACCGGGACTCAGAATCGTTAGCCATCTTCATACCTATTTATGGAATTATTCACAGGAATATTCCAAAGTATTCCATGGACAATACCCAAGTCTCTACAAAGACATTCATTATATATTGAACAAGCTCATGACTAATCATTTATCTTGGAATTTAGATCATCAACATGGCCAAGATGAAAAATGCATAATCCCATTCCTAGTTCACTCTTTTCTGTTTCTCTCAGATGTACCTACGGGTAACATCTCCAAAAATATCACATTCGTCATGAACTGAGCATAACCTGTTACGTTATAACAAGATTTTTTGGGGACCTAGTTTGAATCTTATATGGGATATTCATAGGACAGTTGGATTTTTTGTTACAATAAATTATGAATTTTTTAAATAGATTATGAAAATCAGTGATCTAAGATAATCCCTAGACCATGAAAGGACCTATGTTGAAGTAAAATGGATTAAGTTTTTATGTATTAGTATTTTGGAAGCAAATTGTTGAATGATTTTAACAATATTATATTGGTTTCATGAATCTTGAAAAATATATGGATTTTATAAGCAATTGTGTATTCATTATAATAATATTTTTAGATACCATGACTAGTTACTATGTCTAAAATTGAAAATAATATCACTGACTTAAATTACTCATTTAGGTTTAATGTAAAGATATTATACCAATATTGAGGACATTTTTGGGAAATTTATTGAAAGTAAATGTGCAAGTGGAATATTTATTTTATACATAATGACTTTATATTTTATAAAAATATATTTAAAGGTATTGATAGCCTTTAGGGTTGATATTAATATTAATGACATTGTAATTATATTAAAAAATGGCTATAAGACTTTGAATAAAGAGGATAATTTAACAACCATTGTGAAACACTTATTTAATGATTAATTTTATTTCACGGATGTCCATCATATTTTTTTTTGAAAAATTAATGAAATGGTATATATTTATGGTTTTAGAAAAACGAAAACATATATACTAGGAAACAAATCATTCCATCTAGAAATTTAGCGACTCTTGAACCCTGAACCTAAGGACAATAAGGGTTCCATTACTACCACTTGCTGGCACAATGTTCCGGATAATGTTCTATTGTTTTTAGTTATAAAATTTAAAAAATAAATATTAACAAATAATAAATAGCATTAATTTTTTGTTTTAGATATTAATGTATCCACTATATCAGTTTTGTAAAATATTTGTAGATATATAAAAATACATGTCACAATTTTATGGATCATATAATAAATTAAAATATAATTTTAGTTTTTTAGGAATAAAAATTCATTTTTAATTATTTATTTCTTAAAATAACTGAGGAATTGGAAATTGGTCAAGTAACAACAAAAGTATGAAATTGTTTTTATGAAAAAATATATCAAATAATTATATTTCCTTATATTCATAAGAGGTAAATGAAATCCTTAATTTAATAAAAATTTTCTTGAACTAAAATGTTATCATATTACAAAAAATTATTTTGATATCAACGGCCATTCCACAATTACTAAACGTAACATTTTGATCCCCTAAACGTTCTAGTAATAATTTTCATGTTTTTGATCAATTACCAAAACCAATCCTTATAAATATTTGTTATTTTCCTCTATTTCTATATCTTCAATTCCAATAATTTTTCTCCAAAATAGAATCACAATCATGTTTTATTCCATATCACCTTCAAACTTATCAATATATTGTATTAAGAATATGTTTTATTATAAAATTTTCTATGTTTATTTTTCAAATTTTTTTCCCAAATGTAAAAACCATGACTAATGAGATCATGTTCAAATTGTGAGTAACCAATTAATTTAAGGAGGGGAGAAATTAATAGACAAATATTTCAAATATTAACATCATATATGGTATGGTGTATGGAACACAACAACCAGTATTGAATGGAATATAACGTCCTAATAATTTTTTCTATATTTATTATTTTACAAAAATTTATTCTATTATAAAAAAGGAAATTAATGAAATATTGAGTTCGATTCTTTTTTACACAATAATGAGTTTCTTCGATAGCTGGTGGAATAGGAAAGAATGTGTTTTACAGGTTACTATTATTATTTCTTAAAATGATAATTATCTCCTTGAAATTAATTTTTTTATTTATGAATAGTATTAAATAAATTATGAAAATATATGGCTGAATTAATTTTTACTAATTTAGGCATAATAAAAGAACAAATCTAATTTTATATATAAAGAGATACATTTTTGTAAAGGTAGTTTTCCATATTTTAATGGAAATGTTGTTTTAAAAAAAACTTTCACACTTTTAAAAATTTTATCTTATAAATTAAACATTATTTTTTAAATAATAATGTTAAAAATATCTTATGTAGAACTTTATTTATCTATCTGAGAAGTTTCATTTTACGATGAATAATGAAAAATACTGATGTTTAATTGAATGTTTTTATTTTATATATACAATTTATAATGTTAAATAACATTTTGAATTGTTTTTAAAGTGAAATTATTATAATTATACATGTATTAAATCAATATAAGTCATTATAATCATTCTAAATTTGAATTTAGATATATAAATATAGTATACTATGTAACATTTTCATATTAAAACCTCACTTTATCATCCCATCCCTGAGATTAATTTTAATATAATCTTACCACTTACAACTTTAAATATATTTAAATATTTACTTCATATATGAAATAGTTGCAATTTATAGTTTATAATAAAGAAAAATTATTTTTTTGACCAAAATGATATGTGAAATAAGTTAAAAATAATTAGAGCACTAAAGAGAAAAACACATTTACCAATGGAGTAAACATTCTTCTTAAAAGGACAAAAGACATAGAAAATTTTATAATACCAATTTCATGTCCATATAGAGATCTTATAACTTCAATGAAAGATAATGGATCATTAATGTGTTCTAGTGAAATGAATAAAACATGTGTTGAATTCAATCATTCTAAAAATTACAAGTGTGCCACTCACCCAACTTATAAAAGGCCACCCCCTCTCATCCTATCTTTATAGCTAAAAACCAAGCATGTTTAGAAAATAGATTCCAGAGTAACTTAAAAAATTCACATAACCTCATACTATAAGTATTATTTTTGTTGTAAATAAATCATATGAAGGTTTTAGTACAATACTAATCGGGATACCATAAAAAGAAGCAACGTTCTTCCAAAAGCGATTTTATTTTTTTTTCATTTAGAATTCCATAAATTAATATTATAACAACATTATATAAAAAATAAGTATCTTTAATATAAAAATATTTTTTTCATTAATGTTTAGGCTTAAATATTTACATATATTCATTAAATGTGTAACAAAATCATCACTGACGTGTATGGTGGACTATCGCCTCACGAACCAGTGTCATTTGTTTCCAGTAAAACCTTCCATGGTAGGGAATACGAATGTATTTATAATTTATATATTATATATTAAATTTATAATTTTATTATTATTATTTAATTATTATATCATTCATACATTCATAATTTACATGTTGTTAGAATATGATATTACCCCATATGTGTATGACAGACTACTGCCCCCTGAATCGATGTTATCCATTGATGAATTACATGAATTGTATTAAGGATATTTTTAAAAAAGACATGCAATATATATGAAATTAAAATTTTATTGGAATGATAATATATATATATATATATATATATATTTATAACTTTATTTTCATTCTCTCAATCTGATAGTAAAATGTAAATAGTGTTCATGTGTACGCACAACATACCATCTCCATAAATCTTGTACTTCATTTCTGGTCACCAAATTTGATGGATTACTATAAATATAAATATAATAAAATATATATTATATTTAAATAGTGGATTATATTCAATTAATGGTGAAATTTTGATCAATTTAAGAGGTTCCAAAAATAAAAATGTCAAAACATACTCGATAAACAAAGCAATTAACACCCGATACTATGTAAATAATGAATAATTATTAATTAATGGGTAGTAATATGTAATAAAAAGATCTCATATGATATTATAAACAATAATATGGATCTATAATAACTAAATAATATTCTTAAAATAATTATACTTTTTTTGAGTAGTGTTCAACCAAAATGAAGTGTGTGGTAAGGATTTTCTCCGCAATTTCATTTTATTGGGACCTGTTGTAATGTTATCAACCTAATTTCCATTATACGGTTTATATACTTACACATGACATATAATATCATGAATATATCATTATCGATGGTATATTATATTTCAATTTTAATTTTTTAATTTAGTGGTATTTGAATTAAAATATTCCATGTGGTAAAGAATTTCTTAACCCAATTCATTTGCATTTGGTTACATTATTTCCTCATTGTAGCTAATAAAATAAAATTTTTGTGTATTTTATTTTGAGTATAAATTTTTTAATTTAAACTTTTTATATAAATATTTATAGTTGATAACCAATATAAATTCATATTTTATTAAAACTTCAATGTTTTGATCTTTATTAGTAGTTACTGGACAATCTCATTTTATTCATGATTGATTACATTTGAACATACATTGAATGAAATTATTTTATAATTTTTAATAAAACATTTAATTTTATTATCCTCTAAAACTTTATTATTTTTTACAATTAATAGTACCGTTTCTAACAATATTTTACTTACAATGTTTTAGAAAATATTTTATTAAAAAATAAACATCATTTATCTATTTGGTAAGAAAACTGTTATATTGTAAAACCATGTGTTATGAAAATTACAAAAATAAATTTAAAATTTTAAAATAATTTATTGGAGAAATTTTTACTCATTTTTACTTTATACAAAATTTTTTGAGATCTATATTCTTTTCATTTTATGATCAAGGAACTTTTGTAACCTTTTAACAATGTAAAATGAATGTTGTTTTACCTTGTATGGAATGTAAGTAATTTCACATTTATGTTTATCTAATGAATAATTTTAAATTTTTATTTTCTATTTTAAAATAAAACATTTTTAATAAATTTTCAAATAAAATAATTTTGAAATTATTTTATATCTTAAAATTTTATTTTCCAAAATAAAATGATATTTTCCCCAAAAATGTTTTTAATATCTCTTTTATATCATCATTGACAATAAAAAATAATATTAATCCCATATTTATACATTGTATTGATACCATAAATATTTTTCCTCTAGATGATTTATAATTATTTTGACTAATTATAGTAATTATTTTGATTTCCATGTATCATTTTCATAGTAATTAACTTCCCCTTGATGTATTCACTTTTATATGATGATTGAACATTAAATTTCACCAAAATATCCATATCATTTATCACAGATAATATTATTGCCAAAATTTTATTCTATTTTTATATATGGTCCTTAATTTTAAATTTATTTTATTAATATATTAAATATTATTAAATATATATCCTTTACTCAATACATATATTTGATAAGGCACATTTTTTAAGAATTAATTCTAATATTTGATATATGGGGTATTCATTAGAGATGAAAGACACAGGTTGTGGAATGGTTAATAAAAGACACTCAATGAGTTGGTAGTCTCTAGGGATAAATTAACTGGTTGCCTTCATATAAATGGGTTGTTAACTAGTATGTTTTAAACCATTTTTTGAAAGGTATTGATGGTAAAGTTTCCATGTACCTGTGGAACACGAAACCCAATATTTAAGCATTTCCTTCATTCAATATTCAGTTATTTATATCCCAGATATTTTCACAATAAAATATATATGGATTTATTTCATTCCTATTTTATTGTTAAAATTTCAATTGTTTTCAGTTATATAACATGACATATTGATACCAAAATATATTAACGTGATAGTCATGTTATTTATGTGTTGTGTTTTCATCTATTTGACTTTCCATATTATATATGAAGGTCCATCTTGGTTTATTGATTAAAAGAAATTTGTGTATATTTTTTTACCTTCCCATATAGATTATTCACATTTATTCATTATTTATTCAACTATATTTAACCCTTACTAATAATTTTAGATCACCCATATTTTGTTCCCTTCCCCATGATTCCATAAATTTTACGACTGTTTTTCCAATGATACTATAGTTGAAATAAAGTTATTTTTTAAAAAATATGATACAATATGTGTACTCCATGTGTAATGTATGACACATGTATGTACCTGATATATGAAGACTACTAAACTGATCATCCCTCTGGGTTGTGATTATATGTATCTTATTCTATGTTAAAGGTAATAGGCACCAGCTCTAGGATTCTAGTGTCTAGATCATAACATATAATATTGTTGAAATTATATTATTTGGAAAAATTTAAAAAATATTTAATGGAACATTAATTGAAATGATAATCCACGATGGGGGGAAATGTTAATTATGGCATAAATATTAAGAAACAGTTCCCTTATCATTTTCAGTTGATGTACATTATTCGAAAAATTACATGACGATTCTGTTTGAAACCCTTTATAGAAATTAAATGGAAGTTTATAAGAAATTTTTAGAGTTCTTCTACTATAATTTTTTTTCATTATTAAAACATTATAAATAATATTATAATGGGATAAAAAATAGAATATAAAAATTTAATTATCTATAAATAAGGGTTTAATAAAAAAATACCTTATAATAAATATCACCAAGCATCATTCAATAATTAACTCATCAATAATAAAATTACATTAATTTTTTCAAATATTAATAAAATCATACTTATTACATTATCAATATTAACTCACCAAGCATTATTATTATTATTATTATTATTATGTAAATAGTTATGTTTAAGTTGGTCCTTTGGAGGATTTTTGGTTCAAAATCCCAATACATGTTCGGTATAAGGACCGTAGTTAATGGGGTATCCTTTCAATTATATCCATTACCATGAAAAAACATAATTGAAATTTTATAAAATAAATATTATATAATCACAACCAATGTAAGGTGTACATTAAAAACAAATCACATCACATAGTGGAGGTGGTATAATACATGTATACATGAGAAACATTATAATTCTTTAATGGTTAAAAATTATGAAAATAGTGCATGTATTATCATTCCATATTGATGAATCTTCCAGTAATATAACAAATATTAATTTATTCCATTATAATATCCATAAGTGGGATGTGGGGTTGAAAAATAAATCACATTTCATCATGTAGGTGGGCATCAACACTTATGCATGAGCGATGTTTTCCTTTATCCTATGAAAGAAAAAGTGGAGAAAATGGTTTTACAAAAAAAAATTTATATGGGAGATACTAATGATATTATTTCATCAATTATATGGACTATTTTATTGAGGTAGAATAATAAATAAACATGAAATAGGCTGTTGAGGACTTATAACTTCTCCATGGATAACCACTTTGTCTTACGACTTATGACTTTGAGGATTTTTATTTTTATGATTCCATAACCACAAAAATTTTAGGATGGATTTTGGTTTTATATTAATTATTTAATTTCCTATAATGAGAGGTAAAAATGTGTGAGGATGAGTGGTGGGGTGGTTCTTTTTATAAGTGAGGGGATGCACAACCTTGGGATTAATTAATGCATTAAAGTAATATAATTAATTTTCCATTTTTATCAAGAAAAAAATAGACATACTTATATGATTTTATGACTATTTATTTAATTAATATTATATAACAAAATTTAGAAAATTTTATACAATTTTGTTACCATTATTTCTTAGGTTTATCCTACAGTTAACCCATTAAATGATTACCGTGATATAATTCTTTTTTTATTGAAAAGTAGCCATGAAATATACTAAAAAAATGAAAATTTCCCATATGTAGGAAATGGTTTACCTTAGTTATAATATCTCATAAACTTGGAGAATGATAAAATTTGTATGAATTTTTAATCATTATATTGATTATTATTTATCATAATATACCATTAAAGTCATTTTCATAGCGTTTACAAAAGTTTAAAGTTAATTAAATTAAGATAGTAATAGAAATATAATATAAAATTTTAAATTAAAACAAATATGTAATATTTAAATAAAAAATTATTGGAAAGAGAATAATTTCACAAAAGTTTAATGCTCTTGAATTTTTACATGTCACTTACATGATTTTTTCGAGTACATACAAAAGCACTGTGTTAGAATTGCATAAGAACATGAGGTAATTATTCCAACCCAAATGATTTAAAATAAATTCTATATTAAAAAATATCATTAATATTTTATATAATGATTAATAACCAATCATAACCTCTTTGCATCCATATGAAAATTATTATACATATTAAAACAAAGAGAGTAAATATTTGTTTTATATATATTTAAAATGATAATAAGGAATATATAAATGAAAAGTGGGTATACATTTAAAAATAATGGGAATATGGATGGTTATAGAAAAAAATGTTTCTATTAAATTAAATAAATTTATTAGGGAGATATTTAAGCGATATAACATAATTTCCACACTTTTTTAACCGAATTTTCCCTTAAAGGGGAAAAAAATATTTACTATAGTCATATTTAATATTGAAAAAAAATAAAAGGGACGTATTTATCAAATATGAACATATTGATTCAAAATAATGAATCATTTTTTATGATTAAATTTCAGGAAGTGGTAGAAATTAAATTTATTATAAATTTGAATAATGAGTTGAAAAACTATCTTTAGAAAAATGCGTCTCTATCCCCAAAATGGATCTTATAAAAAATTAATCATAATGACAATTGATCAATAAATAATTAGTATAATTCTGACCAAATGTGACTTATGTATCTTTAATATAAAATAAAATACTTGAGGGACAATTTAAATAAATTTTATTAACAAAATGAAATCTCTTATAACAAAAATCATTATTGACACTATTCAAAAAATCAAAATTATTTCAGAAAAATAAAAAACATAATTAAATGTGAATACTGATATGTTAACATAAAAAATAATTTCCCATTTTGAAATTATAGTTAACAGATTAAAAAATTATCCATTTAAACATAACCATATCATACATTAAAAAATTATTAAAAAGAAAACGGTTTCTATTTTGATTGAAATATAATAATAATATTATAATTAGTATAAATATTTATAATATAATTACATAATAATAATAAGTATTTAAAATGATTTTCAATTAACTTTTTTGTGGTAAAATGGGTCATAATTCTCATAACTGCAATGAAAAAGATAATGGATATGGTAAAGAATAATCTTATTTAATGTCAATAATTTTTTTATATGAAATGAGATGGGTGATTATACAACTAATTGTTTGATGAATAACTAGAAAGATGTTATATAGCCAGACTATAATAAGAATAGTGTGGTTAAATCTTTCGTAACTACATTAGTATATATTGGGCCACCTAATGAAGTGGTATATTAGAAATTCTACCTCATGAAATGAATCCCAAAATTATTATAAAAACATATGGGGGGAAGTGTTGAGGAAAAAATAAATTATTAGAATCTTCTCTTCCTTTTATATGGAAACAATTTACATACAAACCTTGTTTTCTTACACTAGTAGAGTTTGATGTAATTATGTATATGGATTGGCTTTATTTTTTCCACTCTACGATGGATTATAGAGCTAAAGAATATTCATTTAATAAAGAGGTTTAGTTTATGTATAAGAATGAAAAATTTTCATTGATAAGGTATTAGGATGTCGAGATACTACTAAAATATGGAAATGCATGTTATCTTGCATATATTTTTGAAAACAAAGTAACTGTTCAGATTAATGATGTGCCAGTGGTAAATGAGTATCTTGATGTTTTTTCTGATGAGTTTCTTAGTATTATACATGATGGGGAAGCTGAATTAAATATTTACTTAGTTCCTATTCCTACGACATTTTAAAATACCACTTATTGAATGGATGAAATTGAAATTTTAGTGTCAAAGAAGAAATTGTATGAGTTATTAGATAAATATTTCATTTGACCTAGCACATCACCATGGGGTGCTCCTATTCTGTTTTAAAAAAAAACTAGTTCAATGATAATTTTCATTTATTATAGAGCCTTGAATAACATCACTATTATTAATAGGTATCCATTAACTCATATCGATGATTTGTTTGATCAAATTCAAGGAGAACAATATTTTTTAATGGTTGAATAGAGTTCATTGAAACTTTATATGAATGTAAAGAAAGTTGACATTCCGAAGATTTCATTTTCTATATGATATGGAAATTATGAATTTTTAGTTATGCCATTTGGGATAACAAGTGCACATGCTATATTAATGGATCTAATGAATTGAATATTTCATGAGTTCATTAATAAGTTTGTGGGAGTGTTTATTGATTCCATTTTGGTATATTCTAAAAATAAAGAGGAGTAAGAAATTCATCTAAGGGTTGTTTTTTAATCCTTAAAATTAAAGAAAATATATTTTTAATACAGCAAGAGTTAATTTTGGTTGTAAAAAATTTCATTCCTTTCTCACATTATTTGCAAATATGGCATAACATTTGATCATGTAAAAATAAAAGTTGTCGAAGAATGCCCAATACCCACAAATATAACTGATATTAGTAGTTTTATTGGTTTAATTGGATATTAAAAGAGTTTTTTTGAATATTTTTCATGGATATCTATCCCACAGACTAAGTTAACTCAAAAAGTTTTTACGTTCATCTAGAAAAAATAATGTGATGATTTTTTTTCATGAATTGAAAAGATGATTAGTAAATGCTCTAGTTTTTTCCATTGTTTCAGACGAGGTGAAATTTTTATCTAAAATGATGCTTATTTGAAAGGGATTGGTTATTCACTAATGTATAATGATCAGGTAATTGCTTATACTTTATGTAAATTTAAACATCGTGCGATATATTACCCTACACATGATTTGGAATTATCTGTTGTTTCTTTTTCTTAAAAAATCGGGGGTATCATCTATAGGGATTTAAATGTGAAATATATACTGAACAAAAAATGTCTAAAGTATATATTTAATTTGGAATAATTGAACATGAGACAAATAATATGGTTTGAACTAATCAAGGATAATGATTTTATAATTCATTACCATCATGTAATAGATAATAAAGTGGTCGATGCTTTGATACAAAAATGTCATGAAACAATAACCATGTTACATTTGGAACATGATTCTTTGGTTAATTATTTAATAAAATTTTCCTTGGGTGTTGCTGGTTTAGGGAATTTTTTTTAGGATTTAGTAAAATCATCTTTATCACATACAATTACGCAAGAACAAAAGTTATAAAGTGAATTGAAGAAAATGGTTGAATTCGTTCAAATGGGTAAGTTTCCTGAATTTTACATAAACAAAGATTATGTTTTGAGATTTTGGAAGAGGTTATACATGCCTTATAATTCACAAATTAAGAAAGAGTTGTTATGAAAAGCTCATAGTTATTCATTTTCAGTTCATCCTATCAATACTAAGATGTATAGTGACTATTAAGAGTGTTACTGGTGGGATGGAATAAAAGGAGATATTTCTGAGTTTATGATGAAATATTTGACTTAATATTAGTTTAATAGAGGAAAAAAGTTGAAAAAAATCTATTTTCAACATTTCTCTGTGTTGGACTCCTCATGTGTTAATCATGTTTTAATGATCACAAATCCTTTTACTGTTAATTAATCTCAATCTTCATTGCACATCTTGCTAATTCTCTTCAATCTCAATAATAACTACTCATCATGGTTAATGATAAAAAATATTATGGATGTTAATTACTCTCTTTATTATTTACAAGTTTTATGCATGATCACAAATCTCACATATATTATCAAGCCTTTATGGTTATGATTCATGTTTTCTTACTCTCTAAAGATTAAGCTTAATCCATATTCTGCATATTCTGTCTAAGTCCAAATACAGATATTTTTCTAAGTATGAACTCGCTGTGAAGGACTCACCATGAACTAGACACCGCGAAAGTCTCACCGTGACCTAGACACCGTGACCCAGACACTGTGAAGGACTCACGGTGACCCAGACACCGTGACCCAGACGCCGTGACCCAGACACTGTGACCCAGACACCATGAAGGACACACCGTGAGCTAGACACCGTGACATGAACATACCGTGAAGCTCATACCGTGAAGCTCATACCGTGAACCTCATTCCGTGAAGAAGAAACCGTTTAAATAATCACTGTGACACCATTCCTTAACATTTTGTCATTATTATTTAAATAATAATAATGGTCATATTTGATGTTTTTAATGTAATTAATGTTATTTAATGATAGTTGTTGGCATGTCAAGAAACCGTATCTCGTACCTATGAAAAGGGAATCATTCCTACTGCCAGAACTCGTGGAATATAAGGATGATTAAGATGCAGTACACGATATAGAAGGGAAGCGGTGCGCAGGTGTGTATATACAACGAGAATAACTTACATACACCGAGAACAATACAAGAAGAAAAATCCTGATCAAGAAAGATATTTCCAAACCTTCAATGAATTCTCATGAATGCAATCCAACACCACTGAAGAACACACGATGAATCAAGAGATCATTTTCATATCTTAAAAAGACAAGATGACTACGACACTCTGTTTTTCAACAGAAAAACTAGAGAAGGACTCAGAAGCATTCCTGCTGAATCCAATGAGTCCAAGGCTTCATTTATAATCACTAGAGCTTTCTAAACTCTTATCTCCTCTCTCTAAGTGATTGTTTTATTAACTTTCGAGCACTGTGGTGTACTATGTATTTATTATACACACACTGTCTCCTACACTGAACTGGAGGATATCAAAATCCTCAAACCACAATTGTTTACTCTTTTTTACCCACATAAAATGTGGAAGAGGTCTTTGTGTGGCCTGGTCTTTGTTTTGTTTCCCACAAAGAACAGTGGTAGAGGTCCCTGGATGGTCTGAAACATTTTGTAAACTGTTGTTAACCCTGATCTAGGGTGTGGATCAAATTTATATAAATTTGAGAGGACTAAGTCTCGGCTTGAGACTGAACCTCTTGTTATATCTGTTGTTCATATTTAGTTTAAGTTTATAGTATACTGTATATATATTATTTATTCCGCTGCTATTACTTTGAAATAAAAAACTATTTTAAAGCTACTTTGATAGTTAAATTAGCATGTGTTTACACTTATTGTAAATCAGTAGGTTAGTTTCAAAAGTTAGTTTAATCTTGTGGTTAAATTAACTGATACCTAATCAATCTTTGAGAAGCTAAGTGAACATTTACAATCTGTATAAATTCACTACAGTTTAACTTGTTTTATAAATTAGGGGATTTTAAATAGACAATATTTTAACAGAAATTTTAATTGGAACCCAATTCACCCACCTCTTGAGTATCCACTCTGACCAACATTTTGTATCAGGGTTTTTTAAAATATTTTCTGAAATACTCTGTTTGTTCAGCTGTTATTTTAGTTGTATTTTAAAGTTCTTAAAATTTATGTTATTTCTAAATTTTGATCTCTTTAAATTTTTTTTGTCTCAAACTAGTTATCATGGATAATAGACTTGAGGGTTCTACTACTAATAGACCACCATTTTTTAATAATACAAACTATGCTCAGTGGAAACTTAAAATGAAAATTCATTTAGAAAGCATGGGTTTTGATATCTGGACTGCTATAGAATCTCAATATAAAATTCCAAAAACTTAAAGAATAACTTGGGATGAACCTACAAAGAGAGCTTACAATAATAATTGTAAAGCTATGAATTCACTGTACTGTGCTCTAGGAGATGTGGAGTTTAACAGAATATCTTCTTGCAAAACTGCTTTTGAAATTTGGGATACTTTGGGTGTTTCACATGAAGGAACAACCAATGTTATAGAAATGAGATTAAATACTTATACTATTAAATATGATAATTTTAAGATGAATACTGATGAACCTATTTTTGATATGTATCTTAGTTTCAATGAGATAGTCAATACAATGAATTCACTTGGTAACATTATTCTAGCAAAGGAACAAATTATGAGAATCTTGAGATGTCTACCAGACCGATGGAGGGGCACTTCTGTTTCAATCAGAGAATCTTGTGATATTGGTCAACTGCCAGTCAAGGAACTTATTAGTAAGTAAATGATATATGAGGAAGAAATTAAGGTAAACAAAGAAGAAGAAGATGAACCAAAAAGTAAGTCAGTGGATTTCAAGACTACTACTTCAAAGAATAAAGATAAGGAGAAGCTTCATGTAAGTGATAGCTCAAGCTATGAAGAAAGTGAAAGTGAATTTGACAATGATGCAGAAATGGATCACTTTGCCAAAATATTTAAGAATTTTTATAGGAAGAAGAAATTTTTCAGAAAATCAAATTACAAATGAATGTATGATAATAAGGGACACTTGAAAAAGGATTGGAAGAAATATGAAAAATCTAATGAAGTTTTCTGCTATGAATGAAAAATAAAAGGGAATATAAAAGTAGACTATCCAAAGACGAAATACAAGAAGAAATATGAGTATAAGGATAATAAGTACAAGAAATCCATGAAGGCTACGTGGAGTTCTTCTGAGGATAGCTCCAGTGAATCTGAAGCTTTGAGACTGAAAACAGAAATAAGTTAAACAACTATTTTATGACAAACACTTCTGAGGTAACATCTGATACTCCAAATTTAAATTATTATTATTCTGGAGTTGATTCTGATTCTAAAAATATGTCAAAATCTAAACTGTTTGAATACTGTGATATGTTGGAGGAAACCTATAATGAGCTAAAAGACATACACTGTTTTAAAGAAACAATATTATTTAACTGTTAAACATAAATATGACCTTGACATAGAAATGAAAAAGAATACTCGATTTCTTAAAGAAAACACTGAACTGAAATTGTCAAATGAGAAACATAGAAAGGACTTATAGAAATTCACAAATAGAAAAGATACTCTTACTCAAATTCTAGGTAATATTATTTCACCTAGATATACTACTGGTATAGGATACCATCCTGGACAAAGACAGATTACCAAGAATATATTTATTCTTAAATCTGGTCAGAATACTGCAAGTTCTTGTTCTGGACATTTGTATGCTTCAACTAGTTATTCACTTAGTTATTAATCTAATAGAGTTTATCTTTCATAATCTTATGATTCTATGAATTATATGATACCCATAAGATAAATGTGGGTACCAAAAGCTTTGATTGCTAACCTATCTGGACCTAAGAAGATTTGGGTACCAAAATCATTTCCTATTTAAATCTGTTTTGTAGGAAACCTGCTTGAAGAGTTCCCACAAGAAGACATGGTATCTGGATAGTGGATGTTCAAGAAATATGTCTGGGGATTACTCGTGTTTCAAAATTTTAATAAAGGTTAATGGAGGACATGTCACCTTTGGTGATAATTCTAAAGGAAAGATCATCGGCCTATGCCAAATTGGTAACACTGACTCGGTATTAATTTGTAAAGTTTTATTTGTTGATGCACTGAAAGATAATCTGTTAATTATTTCTCAATTATGTGATGATGGTTTTAATGTCAAATTTGAAAATGATTCTTGAAATGTTTTTAATTCTAAAAACGTTTTAGTTTTTTCTGCTCTAAGAAATGAAAATGTTTATGCTATTGATTTAAATTCCTTTGCAAGGAAAAATGTTACCTGTCTAAATAATTTTCATAAAGAGTCCTGGTTATGGAATAGAAGATTAGGACACTGTAATGTACAATCACTTAGAAAAATAACTCGGAAGAACTTGGTTAGAGACCTACCTAAACTTGAGTTTCCAAATGAAAAAGTTTGTAATCGCTGTCAAAAGGGAAAGAAACATAAGGTTTATTTTAAATCAAATAAAGAAGTTTCAAATTCTCAACCTCTCGAGTTTGATCACATGGATTTGTTTGGACCATCTAGAGTTTCTATCTTAAATGGGACGCACTATGTCTATGTATTAGTAGATGAATTTTCTACATATACTTGGGTATACTTCTTAGCTCACAAAAGTAAAGCTTGTTCTTACTTTGTCAAATACTCTAAATCTGTAGAAAATCTTAGTAGAATTAAGTTTAAAACTCTAAGAAGTGATCATGGCCGTGAGTTTGAAAATCATGAGTTTGAATCCTATTTCTCACACAATGGCTATAGTCATAAATTTTCTACTCCTAGGACACCTCAGCAGAATGGTGTAGTAGAAAGGAGAAATAGAACCCTGTAAGAAATTGCGAGAACTATGCTTAATGAATATGTCCTGCCTATTTACTTTTGGGATGAAGCTGCCAATACAGCTTGTTATATCATTAATAGAGTCTTAATTAGACCTGTTCTTAAGAAGACCCCTAATGAGTTATGGAACAATAGAAAACCTAAAGTTAGTTACTTTAGAGTTTTTGGCTGTAAAGTTATTATTCTTAATACAAAGGATAATCTTGATAAGTTTGCTTCTAAAAGTGATGAAGGAATTTTTCTTGGTTATTATTTAACTGGGAAAGCCTATAGAGTCTTTAATAAGAGAACCAAATGTGTGGAAGAATCTGTTCACATCATGTTTGATGAAACTGATCCACATGAGCCTAAAACCTCTCTTGAAAATCTTGAAAAAGATTTATCTGTTCTTGAACATAATGACAAATCCAATGAACCTGCTATAAAGACAACCAGTTCTTGACTTATTCCAGAATCTGTTCCTAATGAACCCGAACCTAGAGAAGAACCTGAAATTTCTAGTCCTACCTTTACTAGATCAACTAGAATTCTAAAGAATCATCCATTAGATGCCATTGTAGGAAATCTTGATAGAGGGGCACCGACTAGAGCTTCTCTTAGAAATCAGGTTAAACATCAAGGATTCATGTCACAGGTTGAACCTAAAAACATTTATGATGCTATTAATGATAAATTTTGGGTAATTCAATGCAAGAAGAAATCAATCATTTTGAAAGAAATAATGTTTGGAACCTTCTTGAAAGACCTAAGGACACTTTCACAGTAGGCACTTAATGGGTGTTTATAAATAAAGTAGATGAATCTGGAAACATAGTTAGAAATAAAGCTAGGCTAGTTTCAAAAGGCTATAGTCAAGAAGAAGGTATAGACTATGAGGATAGTTATGCTCCAGTAGCTAGATTAGAAGCTATTAGGATTTTACGTGTTTATGTTGCACATCTAAATTTCAAACTATATCAAATGAATGTCAAGAGTGAATTCTTGAATGGGTATATTGATGAGGATGTTTTTCTTGAACAACCAATTGTATTTTCAAACCCTCATTTTCCAAATCATATTTTCAAATTATCAAAAGCTTTATATGTTTTAAAGCAAGCTCCAAGAGCTTGGTATGATAGATTAAGTACTTTTCTAATTTCTAAAGTATTTACAAAAGGAATAGTTGATCCTACTCTGTTTATAAAACGAATTTATAAAGATGTTTTAGTTGGACAAATTTATGTATATGATATTATTTTTGGATCTTCAAAAACTACATTATGTACTGATTTTTTTAAAATGATGCAAAATGAATTTGAAATGAGTTTAATGGGTGAACTTAAATTCTTTCTGGGATTTCAAATCTTTCAAAATGATAATGGAATTATTTTAACTCAAAGTAAATATACTAGGGATATTTTAAAACGTTTTGGATTGGATAGCACAAAAATTTGTGAGACTCCCATGAGTACCACCTGTAAGATAGATCTTGATGAAAATGGTAAATCTGTTGATCAAACCACTTATAGAGGAATGATTGGAAGTCTACTCTACCTGACTGCTAGTCATCCTGATATTATGTTTAGTGTGTGTATGTGTGCTCATTTTAAAGCAAACCCTAAAGATTCACATTTAAATTCTATAAAGAGAATTTTCAAATACCTCAAGCATACTCCCAATTTAGGACTGTTCTATCCCAAAGGACAATCATTTGAATTAGTTAGTTATTATGATGCTGATTTTGCTGGATGCAATTTAGATAGAAAAAGCACCTTTGGAACATGTCACCTTTTAGGCAAGTCACTAGTATCATGGTGTAGTAAGAAACAAAATTATGTTGCATTATCTACTACAGAAGCTGAATACATAGCTGCTGGCAGTTGTTGTGCAGAAATTTTGTGGATGAAACAAACATTACTAGACTATGGATATCAATTCAGACATGTCCCAATAAATTGTGACAACACAAGTGCTATTAACATTTCTAAGAATCTTGTTTCTCATTCTAGGACAAAATATATTGATGTAAGACATCACTTTTTGAGGGATTATTATCAAAAAGGTGATATCACTTTGGAATTCATTGGTAATGAATATAAACTTGCTGATATATTCACTAAACCATTAAATTCTAAAAGATTAGACTACATCATACATGATCTTGGTATGATTAGTCATAAGTGAATATCTTACTGATCTTAATGTTTAATACTGTACTGTATTTTACTTTATGGTTTCATAGTCACTGTTTCTAAGTTACTATTTTATGTTCACGTTCTCGCTATCAAGGTTTTATGCTCACGGTCTTTCAACTTACTGTCTCATCGTGACTGCACAAAATGCTCACTATCTCACCGTGAAGACTAGTTTTCATCACACCGTAACACCTGCTCACGGTCTCACCGTGAACATTTTTTTATTCTTATTTTAACCCGTATCGCGTAATTTTTTATTTCACCGATATTTGATTTCCCACGTTTTTGTTTTTATGACATTTGATATTCCCAAATGATAAAACATAAGGGTTTCATTCGATTACTTACCCGAACTCTCTCCTGAACCTTCTCTTCCCTCTCACCCGAACCTTCATTGGATTCCAAAGATGAAGCGTCCATGTTCACCCTAGTCTAAGAAGCGCCGCACTAATAAACAGAAGAGGATACCAAGGATAGCTCCCGAAGGACCTATAAACCCAAATCTGGTAAGCCGTACAGTTGTACCTGAAAAAGAGGTTTGTCTATAGTGGTTTCTGTCTAGCAGATCTTTAGTTTTGAAAGTATTTAGAGATCAAGGATGTCTTGGATGGTTCACTGGATAGAATAGACCGATCTACCCGAGATTGGTATCTCAATTTTATCAGTATGTAAAGTTTTCTTTTGAGTTTGGAGAAAGCTTTATGTTGACAAGCTGGATAAAGGGTCAAAAGTTCTCTTTCTCTTCGAGGCTGTGGGCGGTATGCCTAGGGATTCCCCATGAAGGAGTTTGTGAGGATTTCCAGAGATACCCTCCTCCAACAACCGACATCTTTTACCTAGAGACTACTTTGGAACACCTGACTAGAAATGTCACCAAGCAAAGGGCCATAGCTTCTGAATTAGATGGGGATACCTGAATTCTATTCAAGTTTGTTCAAAATTTGATTAGTCCAAGAAATGGAGTTTTGCTGTGATAATGTATCAGGATGTGTTCCTGATTCATCTGTTGAATAATGGCCATAAGATTAACCTATGCAAGTATGTTATCAATCATATATGCGAGCTGATCAAAGTCACTTCCAAGTCCACCTCCCTATTTTACTCAAGGATGATTTAGGCTATGTTAGTTTCCAAAGGGATGGTTGGACCGAATGAAGAAAAGTTAGAGGACCATGATTTCTGCCTATCCATGCATATCATCAGAGGAATGAAGATTAGCTGGAACCCCTGGAAGAAGCAGTGGGTTGAGGATAATGATCATGTGTATAAAAAGTTTAATCTTGTTGACTATCCAAGAAGGCCTAAAAATCTATCTGATCCTAGTTTGGAACCAGATAAAGTGGCTGAGTATTCAGAAGATGAAAATGAAGAGGAAGTAACTATTGAAGTATCTCCAAGAGAAGAAGCTGGAAGACCACAAATGGAATCAACTCCCGTTGAAAAAGAAAGGACTATTGTCCCTGCTATTATCCCTGATGAAATACCTCAAGAAGAGAAAGTTGGTTCTAGTTTGAGAGAAGAGGAAGATGCTTCTTCCAGTGCGGATGTAAATCCAGAAGTTCATCCTAATGCTGCAAGGAAGTCGGTTTTTCTTGATTCAGAATAGCATGAAACCTTTGAGGTAGATCGTGTGGAAGTGGATATTTCTGTTGAAAAAGAAGAAAGTATGGAAGTCCAACCAATGGAACAATCAGTTCCTGAGATAATTCTCTCTGTTGATGAGAGGATGGAAATTTCCTTCCAGTTGGAAAGGCAAGAATTTGCTGAAGAGACCAAGGATAATCCTTTGGATCTTTTCCATGTTCCTGAGCCTCAAGAATCTGAAAGGGAAGCACACTTTGAGGGGGAGGAACATCAAAATCTTGAGATTACAGAAGCTGGATCTTCTGAAGCTTCTCAACCTGCTGTCTCATACTCTGTACACACCCGATTTGTTTTCCCAAGCTTTTATGATGTGAATGAGTCAGAGAAAGTGTCTACAACTAGAATGGATCTTTCTTCTCTATTTCAACTGAAGTCCGTAGCTCATCCAGAACTAGAACCAGAGACCCAACCTCAATCCGAATCAGAATCTGAGTCTAAAGATGACTCTGAACCTCAACCAGAATCTAAACCACTACCTTTACCTACACCCTTACCAGAGAATCACTCCTTTGTGACCAAAGAGGATCTGAAAGTTTTTGGAGAAACATTGTTAGCTGGAGTTGAGAAAATTGTCACCACTCAACCACATCCAGTAACTCAGTTATGTCAAGAATATGCATCAATTCTATTAGAAGATATTATCTTGCATATTCAACCAAGGATGATCTGAGAAATTCTAGAAGTCAGAGTAGAGAATACTCTTCTGAGCGCCGATATTGCAAATCTGAAAAATATGATAGCAAGTTTGCAGAATGAGTTATCCATGAGATCAGAACCTGCTCCCGTTTCTGCTCCTGCACCTTTTGATACTTCTCTTGAGCCATCTGATTCCCTCCATGCTAGGGAAATTGTGTCTGAAGTTCATCCATACCTCCTTTCTTTTGATTAAAATATTGGAAAAAGACACACCAAGATGCTGGAATGCATGAGAGAGCTTGTGGAAACTCTGAATAAGCTTAAAGATGAATACATTGGATGACTGAAAAAAGTTATGAAACAACTTAAAGTTCTAACCGAAGCTGTCAAGGCTTCACCTACTTCTGTTCAGACCTCCACATCTTCTTTGGATGATTCTATGCTGAGATCCATAATAAAGGAAGAAATTCAGAGTTCCTTTAGTGGCTTGGATCTTTCTTCTTTGACATAAGTGGTTAAAAACAGTGATAGAGCATTTGACATGGTTAGGATTCATTCTACGATAGCCAAGGATGGTCAACAAGAGATCACAAAGAAAATAGATCTTTCTCTCTCCCGGATTTTCTCTAAAATTGATATGACAGATCACTTTAGATATCTTGTGGAAAATTTGAGAATCCCTCTGGTGACTCAAGCTTTTAAAACTCAAGTTCAGAAACTTACAGAGTTAACCAGATTGTTGGAAAAGTTTATGGAAAATAAGGATGATTTTGAAAAGCCTATGCAATATGATGGTGCAATCATTACTGATTTCATGAATATTTTGAAGCCGTATCTTGATGTGAAGAGTACTGCTATAGTTTCTCTAGCTACTGCACCCCTTAGACCTGATCTACCTGCCTTATCCTCAATTTCCATGTCAGTCAGCAAAGATATTTCCCAGATCTGGCTAGTCATTCATGACCAACCTACGCCTAGATATTATTCTACTCCCACTTTGGCTCCATCTGTTTTTGAAGGTCTACCCTTACCCTATTTATCTACTGCATCTATGCCTTCTTCTACTTCAGCACCAGTTCCTGCTGCTGATAAAGGCAAGGAAAAGATGGATACCTGAAGAGACTCGAGACTGTTTTCTTTTTGATGGGATGTCATTTCTTTTTTACTGTTTGTATTTTTCCTGTATATTGTATTTTGAACCCTCTGTTTAATGAAAACTGCCGAAGTTTCATTTAATTTTCTCTACTTTTTTATAATCCCAAAGGGGAGAAATCTCTACAAGTATCAATGGGGGAGAAGAGCTACAAGTGTCAGTTCTAATTTTTTTTTCTATGCTAGGATATTTAATGTTACATTTCATTTATATTCTTCCTATATCTGTTTTGTGATCATCAAAAAGGGGGAGATTGTTGGAATCCTCATGTGTTAATCATGTTTTAATGATCACAAATCCTTTTACTGTTAATTAATCTCAATCTTCATTGCACATCTTGCTAATTCTCTTCTATATCAATAATAACTACTCATCATGGTTAATGATAACAAATCTTATGGATGTTTATTACTCTCTTTATTATTTACAAGTCTTATGCATGATCACAAATCTCACATATATTATCAAGCCTTTATGTTTATGATTTATGTTTTATTACTCTCTAACGATTAAGCTTAATCCATATTCTGCATATTCTGTCTAAGTCCAAACACATATATTTGTCTAATTATGAACTCACCATGAAGGACTCACCGTGACCCAGACACCGTGAAGGACTCACCGTGATGCAGACACTATAACCCAGACACCGTGAAGGACTCACCGTGACCCAGACACCGTGACCCAGACACTGTGACACATACATCGTGACCCAAACACCGTGACCCAGACACTGTGAAGGACACACCATGAGCTAGACACTGTGACATGAACATACTGTGAATCTCATACCATGAAGCTCATACCGTGAACCTCATACCGTGAAGAAGACACCGTTTACATAATCACTGTGACACTGTTCCTTAACTTTTTGTCAATATTATGTAAATAATACTAACGGTCATATTTGATGTTTTTAATGCAATTAATGTTATTTAATGATAGTTATTATCATGTCAGGAAACCGTATCTCATACCTATGAAATGAGAATAATTCTTACTGCCAGAACTCGTGGAATATAAGGATGATTCAGATGCAGTACACGATATAGAAGGGAAGCAGTGCGCAAGTGTGAATATACAATGAGAAGAGCTTACATACACCGAGAGAACTACAAGAAGAACAATCCTGATCAAGAATGATATTTACAGACCTTCAAAGAATTCGCATGAATGCAATCCATCACCATTGAAAAACACATGACGAATCAAGAGATCTTTTTCATATCTATAAAAGACAAGATGACTACGACACTCTGTTTTTCAACAGAAAAACCGGAGAAGGACTCAGAAGCATTCATGCTAAATCCAATGAGTCCAGAGCTTCATTTATAATCACTAGAGATTTCTAAACTCTTATCTCCTCTCTCTAAGTGATTTATTTTTTAACTTTCGAGCAGTGTGGTGTACTCTGTATTTCTTATACACACACTGTCTCCTGCACGGAACTGGAGGATATCAAAATCCTCAAACCACAATTGTTTACTCTTATTTACCCACGTCAACTATGGAAGAGGTCCTTGTGTGACCTGGTCTTTGTTTTTTTCCCACGAAGAACAGTGGTAGAGGTCCCTGTGTGGCCTGAACAGTTTTGTAAACTGTTTTCAACCCTGATCCAGGGTGTGGATCAAATTTATATAAATTTGAGAGGACTAAGTCTCGGCTTGAAACTGAACCTCTTGTTATATCTGCTGTGCATCTTTAGTTTAAGTTTATAGTATACTACATATATCACATTTATTCCACTGCTATTACTTTGAAATATAAAACAATTTTAAATATACTTTGATACTTAAATTAGAAAGTGTTTACACTTATTGTAAATTAGTAGGTTAGTTTCAAAAGTTAGTTTAATATTTTGGTTAAATTAACTGAGATCTAATCAATCTTTGAGAATCTAAGTGAACATTTATAATCTGTATAACTTCACTACAGTTTAACTTTGTTTTATAAATTGGGGGATTTTAAATAGACAATATTTTAACAGAAATCTTAATTGGAATTCAATTCACCCCCTCTTGAGTATCCACTCCGAACAACACTCTATGCCAGACTGGGAATGTTAAAATATATCCATTCATTTCATATTGAGATTACCCAAGACTTCTCAAGGTAACAATGTGATTTTAGTTATTATTGAATAATTGACTAAATATTCTCATCTTATTCCTATTCGAGACACTTTATCACTAGATCAAATTTCACAATTATATCATAATGATATATTACGCTTAAATGGATTTCCTTTTTCCATTTTATGTGATCATGATCCCAGGTTCACCAATAAACTTTGGAATGTTCTTTAGAATTTGTTGTTTATTGAATTAAATTTTGACACACCTTTTTATCCTCAATTAGATAGAATGTTAGAACAAAAAATTCAGACCTTGGAGGATACCCTACATGCTTGTTCAATGGATTAATATGAACTTGGGATCAATATATTTCTTTATTTGGATTTTATTATAACAAAAATTTTCATTCTAGTATATAGATGGCACCATTTGAGGCATTATATGGAAAGTGGTGTCGAACTCTATATTTTTGGGATGGTATTTTGGAAAGGATGACGATGGGACTAGAGTTTCTAGAGGAAATGATAGGTAATATTTGGTTGATTCAGTAAAACATGAGATTATTTCAGAATTTATAGATATTTTCTGTGGATAACTGAAGGAAGGATCATTGTTTTAATTTAGTTGATCATATTTTTCTCAAAGTCTCTCCATGGAAATGTGTGATGCATTTTTGTAAGAAGGGGATGTTGAGTCCACAAATCACGAGATCTTGTGAAATATAAGAGAAAGTTTGATCAATTTCTCACTGACCGGAGTTCCCTCCATGTTTATCCCAGGTGCACAATGTTATTAATGTTTCAATGTTAACAAATTATATATCGGAACAATCTCATGTTTTGAGTCTAGATGTAGTTCAGCTAGAAGAGAATATTTTTTATAAGGAACACCCAGTTCAAGTTATTGACCACAGAGAGAAAGTGTTGCGGAATAAGGTGATTAATAAGGTTATATTTTTGTGGAAAACTATATGGTTGAAGAGGAAACATGGGAATCTTAGATTTCTATAAGAGGGAACTACCCCCACTTATTTTTTATGTGAATAAAATTGAGAGGATGAAATGTACAAAATGGGGGAAGGAAGTAACATCCCATGTAATTATAGAATAATACATTTTCAAATCTCTTAATTATTTTCAATTAGATAGTTATTTTACATTAAATGGGATTCTATTTCTGATAGCGTACTCAATACACAATAAGGGGGGTTTCCAAAAACTTATGTTGGATATTAGACTTAGTTATACCGAAAAATTAAAATAATTTTTATGTGGTTGTTATCGCCTAACCATTATATTGGAATGAATGAACAAAACTAACTATATTATTTTTAGACATGTTTATTAAATGATTTTACTTTATTCTAATAAATTTAATGGGCTTAAAATTTGAATAATTCCATTTTTTGGCCTAAAACCTCTCATATTTTTATAGGTAGTTTTATCGGCTATTGATGGATAACCTTTATGAAATATAATTTTTGATAGTTTTATAATTTTTATATGAAAAATTAAACTTATTTTGTAGAAGAATAACGTCAAAATTTACATTAGTTTTTTTTTTGTATTTTTCAAATAATATTCATTTTTATGAATAGTGAAACATAATGCATTATAAATTAAAACAGCTTTTTTTTTATAAATTATTTATAGAAAGATTATAAATTTAATTAGATTTAAAATATAATTAAATGATTTTTTATCATTTAATCCAATGTAGGTTGTTGAAGTGATTTTTTATTGAAATTAGAAATAAAAACTTATTATAATATTTGAACGTCTCTTTTACCCGCCTTCTATACACATTTGTGGGATTAGTGTTAAATATAATTTAGCCGCTTCTATTAATTGAATTTTAAGAAATTTCTATAAACTTTTGTAATCAGTATACAAATTTTTATCTAATATGATAAGAATTATTTTTTGGTCAATAGAAACTTTAATATATTATTTACTATAGTTAAGGTTAAATCAGTTAATTAATGTAAAAAATAATATTATAATATTATAAAATTACGGTAACTCTAATCCTAAAAACAATTGATTGTTGGATTTTGACCAAAGTCAACATTATTCCAATAATATAACCTTTTCAATCCACTTTAGTAAAAATATAACATTTATTTTATTTTATTTAATGATATGCTAAAAATGTTGTACTCAAACTTTTAATAAGTAAATCATTTTAAATAATTGGTTATGTAGAAGGTAAAATCAACAATAAGTAATAATTTAAAATATAAAATTTATATCTATATAATAATAATTTATTTATAATTTTTATATATTAAATAATTTAATTTAATTGGGACATAATGATGACACAATAAAAGATTTATTAAACTTAGAATGAAATAAATGATATTAATAATTCAAATATAAATATAATTTGAAATATTTTATTCAATAAATTCATATTATGGATTAGTTTAAAATTTTATTGACTTTTAATTTTTTTAGGAATCAAGTTGTTCTGCTTTTTTAAAAAGTGATGTAATGAATAGTGTCAAAATAAATATAATTCATATATTAAATTATAAAATATTTACATAAATGATATGAAATTTAAAAAAATATAATATTCATCCAACATTTTTGATATTAGTTCAAAATTTTTATTAATGACTCATTTATCGGTCGTTTGGTACGATTTGGTAACTATGTTATCCCTCAAAGTGTAAATAACTTGATAAAATGATAAGAGTTAAAAGAGGTTAAAACAAAAAAATTAGGTTTAAAAAATACTCAAAACTTTTCTAAATTTAATTATATTATTACATTTAGACTCATACTAATCTCATATTCTGACTAAATTAATTTGGACCCATTTAGAAAATAAAATGAATTTAAAAGAATGTAATACTTTTAATAACTCCATGAGTACCCCTCATCTCTCCTGTAAAAAGGTACCCATTCATATATATTCCATAAAATTAGAAAACATTTTGGTTTGGCTAATATCTACTAAAAAACCTCCCTATAATCCCTCCCTAAATTATTGAAGCCATATTTTAGGCAGAACACCCTTTTTAGAGGTGTTAAGGGGTTACGAATGGTGGTCATCTAAATGGAAGGTAATGTTTTTATTTATTGATTTATATTTTATTTCCTACTAAACTTTATTAAAATATTATTCTCGAATGATTAAATAATAAATATTGTATCCAAAATATACTTATATGTTAATATGTTAATTTCACCACCAAAATTCAATTCTACTTCCATTAAAAGGGAAAACAATTACTCGTTCGTGTGTATGTGTGAACTATCACCTCCACGGTCCGATAACCCATTTTCCATAACCATGTCTCAAGAATGGTTATTAAAATAGAATTAATTTTCATATGTTATATTAATGACATGTTTATAATTATAGGAGAATAATATATCAATAATTTTCTTACTTTCCCTTCACATAAAAATTATAATGTCATTTGTGCGTACCTCTGAACTATCACCTCCATGTAGTGATGTGATTAATTTTTAATCATCTCATCACTTGGATAATATATATTTATATATAAATTATTAATATGATATAATTAATATTATTATCACTATATAAATATGAAATAGTATTTTCCTTGTTTCTATAATGATCTTGGACAAATTAAACTATTACTCAAGCGTACGTACGACTTACCATATTCATGATTGCAACATTGTTCATTTTTTATATCCATATTTAATGAATAAATTTAATGGTATAATGGATATGAAAAATTGATATTTATTTCATGAATGTTATTATAGAGATTATGGACTTATGACCACATGGACTATTGGCATCATACCACGTTCATTTTTGACTCAATTACGGAATATCGATAAAAAATCTGATATGAAAATATGTAATTATGTAATTGTTATAACATAAAAATATGTGATATAAATGAAATAATTAACTTGAAAAATGTTCTTAAGAAATTATAAATTAACCTATGTTTACTATTCATGAAGATAAGGTACATATGAGATGAGTCGAACTCACGGTAAGGGACTTAGTCTCAATCTCTATTCATTGAGGCTTATTTTCATAGTAAACACCACATTCTTTTAGACAGTGTATAATCAACCCCTTTGACTTTCAATTTCATTCAAAGGATTTAAAAAGGAATATTTCTATATGAATCATTTTAATGAATAAAAAAATGAATGTTTTTTAATGTATACAGAAACAAGGATTGCTTCTGTGCCTTGACCGTTATTTGGTAATTGTCTTCCTCTAAAAGACGTATCTTTTTTAAGGAAAATAAATACCATATTCCCATTTCAGGTATTTTAGATTCTTTTTGAGATTGTATTAATTATATTAATATATTTAAATGGCATATTTTTTTAATGTGGAAATGCTATTTTTTTCTTTATTCTTGTTTTATGTTTTATGATTGTATTATGGTTTAGGGAGATTGTTTATTTATATGGGTGGTTCCACGATAAAACATGGGTGGATAAGCCCAAGATAGCTCTCTAATGCCTTGGGTAATGAGGCTGAGTTAATGAGATGGGGTTATCCAAAGCGTTTTAGGGAATATACTATGATTGGTATTCCAAATATACCCAAAAATATTACCCCCTATGTATCTATAAGGGCTAAAATGTACGAATGATGTGGATTCTATATGTTACCATTTGATTTATGATTTCTATGAGTTATATAAGAATTTTATTATTTCATTATGTGATGTATATTTTTTATGATTTATCAGTGAAAAGCATAATTTTATGAAAATGAGTTTAAAATATTCATGGACTAACAGTTTCATACCTTATTTTATATCCCTTACTGATCTTTTTAATCTCAAATCATGTTTTAGATTTAATTTTTAAAAATTATAATGATAGGTAATAGAATGTAAGAAGATATGATGAATGTTATGAAGATTTTTATCTAGAAAAAGAATACATTTTTTATATTAAAGTGTTTTCTATTATGATAAAAATGGATTGTGAGTAGACTTGTATACTTTTTAATATTTGTGTTGTTAAGTAATTATTATGGATTAAATCTATAAATCTATAAACCTGAAATGATACTAAATGTGAATGGATGTAAATTCATGACATAAGTCAATATTATGTAACTTTTAAGGCTCATCCTTATATTAAAGATTTCAAATAAATTTATATTTCATGATATCATTAAAATTTATTTAATAAATTAATACTGAATACTTTATAAAAGACATAAG
Organism: Viscum album; assembly: GCA_963277665.1. Classification (NCBI taxonomy): domain Eukaryota; kingdom Viridiplantae; phylum Streptophyta; class Magnoliopsida; order Santalales; family Viscaceae; genus Viscum; species Viscum album. Next base: position 1,611,579,240 of record OY728140.1, read on the forward strand.
GATGCTCTATGCTTGTGTATAATATAATTTGGTTTATTCAAAAAGATTTAATTGGAAAAAATGTACTTCTATATGTGATCACTCCACCACAACTTATTTTGTATGTGATCTTGATGAGGATCTATATCTTATATCATAGTAAAAAAATCCCCCAACCATCACCATATGATATGTGATCTAGGATAATAAATTAGCCACCATTCTAACATCACTTTCCTTATTTATGTTTTGTTCATTATTATGAATTTTTAATGGATTTATAAGTAATATAACAAGATTTATTACACTATAATGAATATTTTTATTATCATAATATTTTTAAAATAGGATTTTATTCTTTTTTAATTTATTTTTCTGGAAACGGTTTAACATATTTTTTCTAACAAGATCTGAAAATATAGATTGATTGATATATAGTTTTATATAAGGAATATTATTATACTTTATTCCACATTTTTCATTATCAATTCCATATCAAAATATACATTGTTCTGAATTATTCAAGCATCAATAGGATAAAAATAGTGATAATGGACTATCCTATAACTGATTTTGTTATGAATATTATGTTCCTACCATATCATTTTTTATTTTTAAAATATATGAAAAAATATAAAAAATTCCTAAAAGGATCCATATAATGGAATATATATGTATTTATTATTTTCTATGATATACTAACATTTATGTCGATATAAAATTTTAGTTGCATTTTTTAGCAATTAACATGGTTTTCTAAAAGAATTTTTAGGCATGATAATCATTATTTCTTCAACATAAAAGGAAACTCTATGGATGAATATGAATCCAAACTAAAAATTGTTTTCTTATATATTTTTTTCCTTAAATGATTAATAATTATTTTCATAATGATAGTCTTAGGCCATATTATATTCATAATAGTGAATATGCATAGTGTCATGTTATATATTCCAATGATCACATGATTATGTGATATCTATATTTTATGTAAGAGAAAATAGTGGTAGGAGAAATTTGGGGTCCAAAATCACTATAAACATGTATACAATAATTCTTCATGAATTAATCATATTACAAAATATAATTTTGGTTTTAGTATTCTAAAAGAGTTATTATTATATTTTTACACTTATTTCTACAATTAATGATTACTCTATATTAGTGAATAGTCATAGATATCCATAGGGGATAGAATCTCATTAAATCAAATGGTGCACCTCATCATTTCAAATGCCATTTATAGTAATTTCTTGAGTAGGAAAATTTTTGGTTTGAATAAGCATGATTCTTCATATTTTAATCTGATGGATAAATTCTTGATGTAATGTTATTTCCTTTTTACCCTCTCCAGTTTTTTATATCTATATAAGGATGGTAAGACTTTGGAACATTATATAGATCTAATTTTTTGATGAAGATATAATACAAAAAAATATTGAGTATCAATAAGTGAATTTACTTGATTATTTATTCTTATTTTAATGTTGTGTTGTGGATGAATTATTTATTTCTTACACAAACTATTAGAAAATACATATAAACATTACAATGAGAAAATAAAATCAAAAATAATAAAACATGTTTTTATAGATTTCACAACTAAGAGATTCTTTTTAAAAGAGACATGAGAGAATAATGGATTCCTAGTTTGAAACCATCCCCAAGGGAAATGAATAATCATTCAACTATAGAAAGTAAAAATACCATAAATAGTTAAATATTTGAAAATTCATTTACAATTATCGTTTAAAATATTTTTTTCAATATTTTTTTGTGTGTATTAGAGATAAATTAAATTATTTTAGGAATATAACATATACATGTTATTCTATTATTTTATAAATTCTTCATAATATGAAATATTTAATGATATTTGAATCCACTATATTTCACCGAAAATGAAATTTTAGTCAAGAATATGGATTTCTATCTTGATGGGAATCTTTTTTTATAAATCATGTTGTCAAAAAATATGGATTATATATTATTATGGAGAATATATTTTATTTTAATTAGCAATTTGTTTAAGTTGTTTTTTATTTTTTATGATCACGATCGATGAAATTTATTACATTATTTATCTCATGGGATTCTTATAGAAGTTATCAATTGTAAATAGTATTCCAAAAAATATGTGGTTCCTATTCTATTTAAAAAAGGAAATAAATTTTAGAAGAAAACAACATAATTATGTATAACAAAGAAATTTATTCAATAAGAAATGTGGAAATAAGTGTACATATGATCATATAAAAAGTCACATGTGATATTATAAGTTTTTTATTTACTCTCTCTAAAGTAATATATATCATTAATAGATTTTTATTTATAGATAATTTGAACATGAGTTATGGTTATATGAAAATAATGTTTTACTTTTTAATATTTTTCAATGAAAACAATTATTATCAATTAAATAGACAATAAACTAATTTCTTTTACTAATTAATGTGTCCAAGGATCACGTAGTCCCACTCGGGGGGGGGGGGGATCAGGCATTACTAATTTTACGAAATGCATCTTCACCTTTTAATTTGAAACTCTATCACCTATTAGGATGACTAGATCATAAATGAAATGAAGAAGTTAAATGAAACATATTGCATAGTATTTTTACAAGGTTTGGTACTAATAGTTACATGGTTTCCTTGTTGGTTAGACCCCCAATATGGATTATCCACTATAATATTGTTATAAATTATAATAGTTTAGGCATGAAATGATTATACACCCTAGTAATTGATCCTCCAGTAAATTCTAGTTATACGACCAACAATCCAAATGTTTTACCTTAGTCGGTTAAACCCCCAAATCGTTCAACTGGTTAGACCCCACAATATCTCAGGCCTCTTAAGCAACTGGTTAGACACCAAATCCCAAGCCCCAACTTATTATTCAGTATAATAAATAGATTAAATGATCACTTTGATCCTCCTCTATAAGCTTTCTATATCACACTGGCTCATGTACAATTCAAGTTCTTTTCCACGGATGGTAGACTTTCTCAAATAATTCTGATCATTGAATATAATCATCTATCTCAGCACAACCCCACTTGGTAAATCATGCTTTCTTTTTCTAAAGACCTATCCTCACTAAAAATTGAAAACTCAGATACAAAAATTCTTCTGAAATATTGATAGTTAAACTACACCATCTTCACTCTCAAGTAATTCCACATTCCTTTTGAAGTGATGTGTAAATGAGTTTACACACATCCATGTACATACAAATCACTTTCACTACCATTGTGTAAACCACACGCATAAAAGGCATGACCTACACCTTATTTTTTCATTTTCACACACACTATCCACCTTTTCACACAATCAATGTCTATTTTTATCTCTTTATGTGTGTATGTAAATGAAAACTTCTTCCTTATGTGTAAAACACCTTCACAATACTGAAAATTAAAAATTTAATAGTGTATAATCAATCATTATTCCTTTTTAATGCAGCATTATGTGAAAATACATAGAAAACATTCACAACATATGGGATTTACTCATATACCCCAAAACAACCACACAAGATACTATAATTTTCATTTTCCCCATGCACACTATGAATTCGCACACAGTATGCACCAACTATTTTTGAAACACTCACACATTCATATAATGTAAATACTATCAAATACAAAGAAAAATTTATTGTGTAAGTTCTATATTTCATCATGTAAGTCAAATGAGTAAAATAATACATTCTAACCAGATTTATTCAAGGTAACCATTTTCATCATGATGCAATCTAAGTGTGAAAGAAAAATCGTGAATACTTGTGGTTTATAGTTTTCTTCACACAAATTAGTACACATCTATTTATTAGGACAAAGAGTTACCATTTTTTAAGAGTCTATAATAGATTTATCCTTATACAATCCCAAATTATTATTTCCACTAGATGCTGTATTTTTAGAAATATAACTCTTACCAGAAGAATTGTTGATGATACTTATTTTCTAATAAACATTGTAAGTCTCCGCTTGTATCTCTTCCATATTTCTATGTTTCATTATTCATTCAAGAATCATTATATAGAGAGAAATATTCTCATATTTTAAATATTTCATGGTTTCTTCCAACTAAATCTTTTATCTTCTATATCGCTTCTTCATGCATTAGATTATCTATTAAATTATTTTTTCAACCTCCTCTATTCATTATTATTTTTGAATAAAATTAGAATATTTTACATTCATAGATACATTATAAATCTATTCAGGTGTGTGGATAACATATATAAAAAAAATTTCAAAAATTTATTTCTCACAAATATTACTATTCAATTATTCAACACCTCTAGAATATATTTATATGAAAAGATATATTGTTTCTTCCTTTTCTTTCACAAGTATTGTGAGAGTGGTGGAAATGCCAAACATTTTAGACAATGATTCTTCCATTTCATTTTCCCTTTCTTCTAGTTGTAATTATTCATCCCAATGGTTCTGGGAAACTGTAGTCATAAATGTGACCATATATTTGGTAAGTTTGTTTTGATTCTTTCTAATTTTAGAATTAATCATAACATCATTACATATTGAAAGTGACTCATTAACTGATTTCAATTTACAATGTACACTATTAGTGCCATTAGATACAAGTTGATTTTTATATATTTTTGAATTCTTATACAACTTCTTTTCCACTTATTTATGCATATTGTTATCTCATTTCACTAAAACAACCACATTTATAACACCAAGAGTAGGGATATGATTTTACATCTAAATAATTTCTTAATTTTCATAAAAAAAAATTTAAATTTCATATAATTATGATAAAAAACAACTGGACATGTATAGCAGATCTAATCAGAGATGGACAATGTTCTGATACCTGTGGAAGTGTTCAAGGATCATGTAGTCACATTGGGGGGGGGGGGGGGGTGAATCATGTGTGACCAATTTTACTGAATTATTTTTCACATTTTATTTCAAAAATCTTTAACCTATTAGGTAGATTGAATCATACATGAAATAAAAAAATAAGTAAAGAAAACACACATTATTTTTACAATGTTTGGTAGTAATACTGACATAATTTCAACTTTTTTTAGACCCCCCAACATGGATTATCCAGTATATTATTTATATCAATTACAATGGTTCCAGAAGCAACTCGTTGTACAAACTAGTAATCGATCACCAAGTTGATTCTAGTTATACCCCTAGTAATAAAACATTATGTGTTTGTTAGTTCAAACACCCAACCGCTTTACTAGACAGACCCCATAGTCTCTCGAGCCTCTTCAACAAATCGTTAGATGCCCCATTCTCAAGCAAAAACTTCTTCATCATTCTAATCCACAAATTGGATAATAACTTTGATCCTCCTACTTGAGCTTACTAGATCACATCATATCCTGTACAATTCATGTTCCTTTGAACTAAAGCTAGAATTTGTCAAATAATTTTGATCACTGAATATAATTATTTGTCTCACTATAATACTACTCGGGCAATCATTTTTTTAGCAGAAGACCCAGCCTCACTAAACACTGAAAACAAAGATAAAGAAACACTATTGAAATACTAATTGAAAAACTTTCTTGGAATCACCCTCAAATTATTCAACATGATTTTTCATGTGATGTTTAAATGATTTTAAACATTTACATGCACACATAAATCAGTTGCACTACCTTTTTGTAAACCTCATGCATAAAATTCATGAACTACACCTTCACTTTTCATTTCCACACAAATGTTCCACCTTTTCACATAGAAAATGTCTATTTTAATTACTCTTTATGTGTGCATGCAAAAGAAAACATCTGCTTTATGTGCACAACTCCTTCACAGTACTCACAATTCAAAAATTTTTAGTGTATGCTCAATCCTCCTTCCTTTTTTCACTCTTCCTTATGTGAAAATACACATAACAATTGAAAAACTTATGCACATTACATTTATTCACACAAATAAATCACACATTCAACCATACATTTCATCTTCACCATTTATAATACACTATTACACACAGTATCCACCAAATGTTTCTCAAAACTTTTATCACTAAAATTTGATGTATGCAAATACTATTAAATAATTTGAAAAATAGAGTTTGTAAGTTCTATATTTCTTCAGAAAACTCAAATGAGTAACACATTACATGCTAATTTTATTGGTTCATATACACTAGTTTCATAATTATGCAATGTATGTGTGTAAGACTTATGATAAATTCTTATGGTTTCTAGTTTTATTTGTGAAAACAGTAGTAGCACGAGATCCTTCATGAATTAAGAATTTATAGAGCACCACAAATCTCTCAAAAATAGCTCTAGTATGTGAGATAAAATGTAAAAAAAGAGATTAAATTCAGTATTTATATGTGTCGACCATCACCTTGGATCCTTATAGAATCACTAAGATGACTCATTTCATCGTCATCCCATTCAAAAAATTCCTCTGATCTATGACTTCAAAAATCACCATCTCGAAATATCTAACTTTTTTACAAAATGAAGAAATGATTTGTTTATATTTATATTATAACAAACAGTTGAATAATATATTTTGATCATTCTTGGATCATTAAAAAATTTATAAGATATTCATAGGTAACAAATCAAGATTCTATTAATGTGACATGGAAAAATGATGAATATAACCTATGGTCGAGGTTGAATATGACACCGCTTGCCTTGATTAGATAATCCTGAATTGAATAGATCAAGTAGGAAGAATTATTGAATGGTTCCATTGATGATATCAGTGTATTAGATGATATATATTCATTCGATGCAACATTAACCTGAATAAATGTGTTTCCAGATTGAAACACCCCAAGATTTTTATCTTCTTTATAATACTATATATGTGAACCATACACCATAATTCTCCTCTACCTTCTCTAGTACCTCCATGTAATAGTTCTGCAGGCACGGTTCTATGAATACATTTTAATGGTACACTGGCCCAAGCTATATGCTTTCTCAGCCATGCTGCTTATGATTATACTCGACCCTTCATTACTCAAGTGGTCTATATAAGTACATGCTCTTATTGGAAGTGGTTGACTCTCTATGGTCCCACATAAGTCTTGGGTTGAGATAGGATGTTCTATCTCATGGGATGTATAATTTTTTTAATAAATAACCATACATGTTTACATAGAAATATTCTATGTAATATATGACCTAAAGGACATCCTCAATTATAATGAAAACCACATACACAAATCCCATAGTTCATTAAAAAATTTATCTTCTCATTTCTTTTAAAATTCAATGATAATTTCCAATCATAATTATTCTCAATGTTGTAGACATTTGTTTGAAACTCAAATAAGAAAAGACACATGCATTCTGTACTACAAATATCTATGTAATCGTCCCATGTTACAAAAATTGAAATTTTCATATTCTTAAATAATTTACAACAATTTAAACCTTGAAAAATAATTTAGAATTTTCTATAATCACAAATAATTTTTTAGACCATTAATTTATTTATTTTCAAACTTCGCATTTTCATCATCATTTTTGGCTTCAATCATCAATAAATATCCCAGAAACAAATAAACCATAACAAACCAATAAATAATGGAACATGACCTAACAAAGAGAAAGACACATATAATATTACTATATACCATATTCAAAATGAAGAATAAAAACCCTGAAAAAAATCAAAAAATGTATTTATTCAGTTGTTCCCCAAACAAATAAACCACTATGTTGCATTAAATTTACCCCTAATATATATATTTCCCTTTAACATACCATGTAATTTGGGAACTCTTTAATAGTGTCGATGACACCATGTTCCTATAATAAAAGTAATAATAGTTTTATGATACCGACATTGTCTATGTATTCGAAAATAATGAGAGTCCTATCATTGAGATTTCCTTTCAACACCTTCATGTAGTTAATGTAATTTGTCATTTCCATCTTATTTCTTTCATTCCATCATTAATGGATTCCTTTAAAAACTATCTATTTGTCAAAAAATCCATACAAACCCTAGCCTGTGATAAATGTGTATGATTATAGGGAATTAATGAGTAATTTCATGCCTAAACTCATCAATATACTAAAATATGATATATGGATTTGTAAAATATCCATCCATTATGGTAAATAACAAAGTTATTTTCATGGATTCGGTTAATCCATTAAATATAATAGATTTCTTTTCCCATTCCACTTCATTTAACTTTTACTTGATCCACTTTCGATCGAGGGTCATTTGAAAGCATAATCATATGTGAAAAGATAAAATACAAAAAAATGTCATTATTTTTTTGTAAAACTAGGATAATTTTTCTATTCAAAATGATTCGTATTGATAGATTTTATATCAACATAAAAATTCTTATTTCAAATTTAATTTAATTAGAAATTTAATAATTAAATGAGAAGGGTAAATTCTTTATCCTGATAAAAATAATTTTTTTATTCATGTTTTTTATTGGATGGGTGATGATAAAGATATATGAATAATTTATTTTTTTAATCATATTTTTAATTTTAGATACCTATAAAAAATATGGATTAAAAAAATTCTTCCAATATTTTGGAATGTAAATGTATTATTCTTTAGGTCCCTTGATAATATGAATCTGGAAATCCAAAAGGTGTTAATTCATCAGAAGATGGCCATGGATCTTTTGGGGAAGTTCAAACTGCATTTTTAAGCCAATATATTAATGCCTAATCACTATTTCTGTGTTCTCAATAACATCTTAATTCCCATAATCACATTATAATTCCATTTTATTAAATTTGGTTTCTTTTTTATTGTTATGTCTAACAATATTTTGATTCCTCAATTTCTATGTTAAATCATTTCATTATCCATGTCTGCATTTTAATTAGAATATCAGAATTTTTATTACTTATATAGATATCTTGAATATTTTTGAAGTTTATTGAATTTATATTTTGAGGAGAGAGTGAGAATAGTTGTTTTTTTCTAAACGGTATATGATATATTGCGACGTTACAGTAATTGAATATGTAAATACAAGGTTATGGAGAAGAGTACGAATGTCATTCCCACTAGAAGATTATTCCATAACATGAACCAATACATTTTTTTATATTGATGGATAAATATTTTAATATAATTTTCAAATAGATGTTTTGGAAAAAATCCACCCAAAAAATATACATGCACCTTAGTTTCTCATAATTAGTCAACTACCCAACTATAGGAAACCCTTGAAAATTGTAATTTCGACATGTTAAATCTGATCATAGTAATTTCAAATTATAATGAAATTACTTTTATGAGGAATTATTTTAAGACTTGTGAATATTTTTATTTATTATAAATACAATGTGATGTGTTATTTATGAAATCTATCCCCTCATTTTTTTCCTATTGGTAACACAATGTTATAGATTTCACACATGTCATTCATTTTACGAACAATGAACCCAAGGGATATGTGTGAATCCTGAAATTTGGAATACGTTTCATTGTTCTAATTTTAATTTATTTTGAATTTCAAGATATTTTAGTGATCAAACAATCATCCTTGATAGGTAATATGAATAATTTATTGAAGTATAGAAGAATATGAATTCAGAATTTGTTTCCAATTGATGTGATCATATATATTCATATACCAATGAGTAATTTTATAATTTATTAAATGTATTCATGTCTTTTCTTAATCCTTAGATTCATTTTTTCATTCTATTATATATGGGTATAGGTAATAACCAATGTTTTATGGACATCTAAACCATGTTACATGGGAGGGTGATGAGTTATTCTTTGTAGAATATAATAGTTATGCTCCTTCACCCTTAACCAATGAAATATATTTTATGTCCATGATTATTTTATGATGGTTGATTAATATCTTGGTTTTATACTCTATGGTGTTTTTAATTTGAATAATATCATCCCATTTATAATTTTATCAATTTTTTTAATTCATTTATTTAAATATAATTAACTACTCTTTTAAATCATTTATCAATTTGAATGAAGTTGTTATGTTTTTAGTTTCGAGAAATTACAATGATAGAATCAAAGTAGATAATATTTTTATTTTTTTGGGTCACCCTATTTATGTTAATGTTCATTCCATTTAAATAATTAATTAATAAATTTATAAATATAATATGATTCAATTTCCCAATATACATTTTTTTATTAAGCAAATATACAATACTTTTATTCAAATCTATTATAGAATAATTAAAAAAATATCTATCAAATTCCTTGACAATAAAATTAGAAACATTTTCATCTATTTCATGAGTCCCAATGTTATAATTATCAAATTAATTTTTGATTAATTATAAATTTCCTTAATTATACTTTCTTTTTAATATAACACTTTTTCCTATGATTTTGGTTTGTTATGACAATGAGATAATTTTTGAATAAAATTAATTGGAACATATCCATAAGCATATTTATTCTCAATAATTCTCTAATGAGAAGATATTTACTTGAAGAAATAAATGTATGTTTTATCAATGTTGATTCTTCGGTTTTTTAAAACAATATATTATTTATGTGTACTGTAAAAAAATTACAATATATTTGATGTTTTATAAAATAAGTTAAAATGAAATAGTATTTCTAGACATTTTTAATCATATATTGAATTTATTTACCCAAGTACTATTTTTTTCTTAAACAGTTTTCTCCGTGATGAAAATTTTCTGGTTCCCAATGTGATATTGGGGGTGAACTAATTTTATCCAAAAGTCCATGAATGGAGGTATGAATGTATATATGGATATGACCATTTTATTCTAGACACACATGTCTAAAATTGGAGATGATATGCATCATACTGCCAATGAATCCTACTAATGGTGGTTGCCAATAATGTGTCCATATCGTTGTCTTGTGGGTGAACTATAGACACCAACCCATATTAATTTTGAAATAGGATCGTGAGAGAAGGTTATTAAGAAATAAATATTGAAAATGATATTTGATGGAGTTTTATATAATATATTTTGGAGTTTTAAAATCTTTAAAAAATATTTAAATGTATTTAATGAGGTATTAGTTAATTTTTTAAAATATGAACATGTTATTAAATTATCTCCAAATAATATTAAAAAAAGATCTTCAGTTTGGTGGAGTTTCATTTATGGTAAATTTATAGTAACAATTTTTTAAATATAAAAAATATATTATATATAATTATATGAATAAATATAATACATAATTTCTAAACCAATATTGAAATATCTTCCCATGGTATTTTATTTTAAATATAATTTACACCAAAATATAATGTTTTGGTACTAAATGTAATTAATGGAAAGAAGAATTATCTAATACTATTAATGTATTTACGTTTCATTTGTGTTTTTTATGAAGAATAATGATCCACACATATAATATTATATGGATTTATTAAAAGTATAGTTGTAATTTTTTATGTAATGTAATAAAATTTGAAAATATTGTTTTTATCAATTTTTTTAAAAGGCAACTGATTTGATAAATTACATTACCAATAGAAAGCTAAATTTTAACAAAAAATCTGCAATAGTTGGAATAAGGGAAATATTGTTTCATATAATAATGTTCACTATGAGTTATGTGCTTTGGAGATGGGATAATGAGATGATTTTAGGGGGGTTTTAAGGAATTATGTAGTAGTGGTTGTGGGTGGGGATCAAGGTGGTGGTGTTGGGGATCGATTGAGACTCTCATTATGTAAGATCCCCAGATCAACATTTTTTAGGTCCCTAATGTATGTTCACTCTAAGAAAATAAAATTTATAATTTAAAATTATATTTATTTAAAACAAATGAATAATATACTGGTAATAAGAAATTCTGAATGAATTATAGTAAGTAAAATAATTATTAATAATGTATTGATGTAGATGAATACAAATTCGAACATGACTATACAAGATTCTAGAGTACATATGATAAATTAGTAATCTATTTTAAGGGTTTTTATTGTCTCAATATTAATTATTTTATCATACACCATCTTATATGAATATTTTAATGTGACTGACATATTCTGAAATATATCTATATATTCTAGGTCAAAACAATAAGTTTAAAATTTACCCTTACTATAACACTTGAATTTATCCTATTTTATTAGTGGATATAGAATATTTTTTATTGAGATAAATAATGTTTTTGTTCTTGAGTTTGAACATGGAGACAAAATAAAAACTTTTCTGAAAGATATTTTATATTTTATTAAGGCAAAAAACTATATTTGTGCCTATAGATTTAATGTCATGGTTGGATGATTACATTATGTTTTGGATTTATCTAAAAGTCTTAATACCCTAATATTTTTTTTATTTAACCATTAATATTCCAGAAATCTAATTTATTACATTATATGAGGGTAAAATATTTTTTACTATGAAATATCATTTTCTCCAAAAACAAATTTCCATGAATTATGTGTTATTATATTAAATTTAATTTTTATAACCTATTAAAATTAAATTTGAAAAAATATATTCTTATTTTATAATCCTCATGTAAAAATTCAGTTATAAGACCCCTTATATTTTTGGTCATTTTACTAATTTAACGTTGTAAAAATTTTAATTATCAAGGTTAAGGTTATAATGGGTATAATTTTTATTTACTCTAAGAGAATGACTTAAATGCATCCAATACATTCCTGAATTTGATTTTATGAGTTAATTTTTATCCTATAACATCTAATATTTAAATATGGTGTTCTCTAGTAGAACTAGACATGATTATGATATATATAATATTTTATATCTTATACAATTCTATTCGTGTCCTTTCCCAGCCATATTAAAGGACAACACATTTGGTATCTTAGCAACACATCAGAAGCTCTATAACATGGGAAATATATACTATTATATGATCCTAGATTCCAAAAACATTTTATAGATCTTTTGGTATTAATAAATTAATATCTTTTAATCGATTTATTTTCAACTCAAAACAGATTTCAGAATGATGATGCATAAATCAAACCGATTACCTACAATTTAATTACTTCATCCACATCATATATATCTTTTTTATCCATTCATAAATTAATAAATTTGTGAAAACAATAAACAAAGACTCATTTATTTTTATAGTGAAACCATTTCCACCCCATTTCAATACTATTAAATTTAAAAACATTACTTATGAGTATGTATGGATTCTCGTCTCCAGATACCTGTATAATTCATTTTTCATGAGAAATTTTTTGATATAGATATAAATATGGAACAAAAAAATATGATGTTTATGAATTTATTATTATACTAGATTTATAATATCATATCTTTCTTTTTGAAATAAAACATGTTAAACACTTTCACTATCATGCATGTATACATGTGGAAAACCACATCTATTAAGAAATGTTATTCATTTTTTATTTTTTATTTAAATGTCTAGTAAGAAGGAATGATTTAATGAAAATGTATGAATTAATAATTATTATAGACTGGTGAATGATTTTTCACCACTCATTCATGAAACATATCGTTACATGTTTTTTTGGTATTCCTTTAACTTTTTTGATCTCCCTTGAAAAGGGCCTTTATTTGGGGTCATTCTGGGAGAACATGGGATTTTTTTGGGCTTTTGGGATGTTGATGGTAGACACATGGTTTCACCAAACCATGATACCCCCTCCTATAGTGAATAAATTGAACTACCTAGATGGTTGGTAATGCATGGTTAAAGCATTATTTTAAAAACTATGCTCCCCAAATAGTAGGAGAACATGGCTAGCACAAGTTTCCCAAAACTGTATGACCCATCCAGGTAACCATGTGTGCGGTTTAGAAATCATCATAAATTAATATAAAGTCCCCACCACCACCCCTTTATGTTTCCCAATACACCCATTCGGTACTAATACTATTTTACCTTATTTTTAGTCTCTGAAGAAGTGATTTGGACCCCCTATCATCCTCTTTTGGAGAATCAATGTGCTTGTAGATTATCTAATCACTCTTTGTTTAGTGGATCTTCTGTTGGGAATTATATTCCGAGTTTTGTTCCTCTCATACTTATATAGTATTAGATTGTTTAGTTTTTTAAGGATCTATATTTTATTTGGATGAATCTAATCCATTTATTCATAGATATTCATTCTTGTTTAGATGCATACATCTTCTTTACCTATTTCAACATTGGTATTCCATATTTCCAGTGTTTTTCATTGTTATTATTTGATATAAAGTAAAGTGGTTTCATTTGATATTTACATGAAATTGAAACCCTAAATTTTATTACAGTTTTTAAAAAAGATTTCAATTTATATTAAAACTACGATTTTTTAGGATTTGAAATTGGAATTTTTAATGGATGGGATTTTGAAAAAAATCCCCAATTATAATATAATTTGAATTGGGGGATGAATTTTTAGTATGATGGAATTGATTAGATGATTTGATATATGTTTTTATAAAATGGATTAAATTTAAATGATGAAATCTCAGTATTAGATTTAGATTGAATTGAAATGAATTGATAAAAGTCATATGTTTTGGTTTTCAAATTTAGTTATCATAGAGAACCAAAAAATCATGAAATTTAATTGTAAATGATGATTTATTTGAAAGAAAATGATTCCACTAGTATCAATTTTTTCATTATGCACATGTGAGCCTAGTTTATTAGTAGGTTATTTAGGAAATTTTCTTTAGGATCTTGATCTCCTTTTTGTTGATTTATGACAAAGCTACAACAAAACTCTTGTTTTGAATGATTAACCTTGATGGTGTATTGAATATTCATATTCTGCCTGATCATCATGGACTTTTTCACACATGATTATCCATTATCACTTATTTTAGAATTTGGAGGATCCTATACTAAGAAATTAATTTACTTCAGGGAATATTACCTTGGTTCTTATTTTGTTTAGTTTGATTATATATTTAATTGTCTATAGAATTACAGTACTCAAGTTTGACGAGTTATATCAATTTTTTATATAAAAAATTATTATTTAATAAATAATAGAACATTTTTCAATATATTGAAAAAATAATAATATATTAAATATTTAAATGATATGTTATTTCTTTGAATATTTTATTTAAACTAAAAGAATAATTGTTTTATTTTTATGGAATCTATTTTGAAACACCCATTGAGACCATACTAGAATTTATAGCTCAAATACTTCCTTTTATTTCTAGTTTTTCAGATTTTATTATGACTTATAGAGTAAAGGGAAATCACCCCATGCTGTTGGCGGAAGTTATTGATCATTTCGACCATAGAGTGTCGATGGTGACTGATGGATATATTATGAACTTGTTACATTGGTTTTGAATCTAAAGTTGGTTGTTGGTGGAATTTGGAATGATGCATTGTTGAGATTCTTATCTATCTTGGTGGGTACTAAATTACCTATTTTCATCTGGAACCTTATCCTTTAAGATTGTTGATACACCAAAATGTATCTTGTTTTCCTTCTATGGGGGTCTTCCCAAAAAGATTCACTCTTTATTAAATAATGATTCTAAGTGCTTATCACCAAACCATGAGGATCGACAATGACATTCGAAATATTACAATGAAATCCTAGGTATCAATATACTTGGGTATTTGGGTAGGTTCGTGGTAAAGTGGAATTAGAGGTTCGGGCAATGAATCATTACTTGAAGTTGATACATGGTGTGGGGTTTCTTTATAGTGGTATCAATGGGTCTTTTGAAGTAGCTATGAGAAAGTATCTATACATATGTTGTCATATGGTTACTTAAGTATCAATTGGTTCTAAGGATAAGTGTCTTTGTTGAGTGTTATGATATATGTATTGACTTTTCTAAGCCTTTAATTTTCATATTATGAAGTCAAAACCTGAAATATTATTTGATGGGATTAATACCCCAAGTATTCTTGTTTGATTTATTAGTATGATTTTCCTTATCAAAATTTATCTTAGTGTTGTTGAGGGTTTCTAACATCATGTCCCTATGAGGATGAATGAAATGAAATGAGGAGGGAGTTTCTGATACGAAATTTACAATTCAACCTCCTAGTTGACTATAAAATCATTGAGATTGTGGTGCATATCATTCATGGTATAACACAAGTAGCCACACTCGTTTCTGTTCAAGATCGGGTCATCTAACCTAGAATGCATGACAATAGTGATAATGAAAAAGTTTCTATTTACCTAAATACACTAGCTATCCAAGGCTCTAAATATTCATTAGTGGATAATGATTTGTTGATGTGAATTGAGGGGATTTTTGAGTTCATGGAAATTCCTGATTCAATTAAATTGAATCATTGTACCATGTGGATTAGGGGCCAAAGAGAAAGTGGTGGGATTTGATAGAGATAGCGAAGAAGGATAAATTCTTAGAGAAGAATGAATTCAAGGTACCTTTTACCATTCAATTTGATCAAGAGTCCATAATTCTAAAAGGTTTTGGTGATTTCATAATCCTTAAAAAAAATTCAATTCTATGAGTCAATATAAAAATGGATTTTTTGAGATTTTATAGCTTTGTAATGAGATGGAGTATAATGAGAAACTAATGGAATGAATATATGTGATGGGAATATTATTTGACATTTCATCCTAGGATTTTATTCTAATGTTGGATTATTTTCATGACATAATGGATGGAAAATTGGTGGATGAGCTTGAACTAGATGGTAAGTTAGGGTTGACGAGAGTTCTTTATCTCCTAGAGGAAGTTATTTGAGTCCCTTTAAATTAAAGATTAAGTGTAATGATTCTCATGGTGTATCTTGTTATCAGGGTTTCTACAAACATCCTCCAGTTCTCAGTACATGACCTTTGATTTTATTCTAGTGTATCCATGCTTGGAATTCATAATGGTTTTACACAGAGTCACTTAAGATCTGTAGTTCATGTGTACTATCATGTCACATAAAAAATTCTATCACGTCATTTCTTCCCGATGTAATGGAGTAGACTAATCATCAGCTAAACATATTATAGTGAAATTATATTCATCAATAACAATGCACCTCAATATATAATAATAAAAAAGGATGTATCTTCATAATGTAAAATTGTCTCCAGAAGAAGTTGATATGGGTTCAGTGACTTAAAGACGCACCATCACTATATCATCATCCGAAGTTATTTCATTATTTGATATCGTTTCATCTCACTCTATCATATCAAACCATCGTATCAATTTTATAATGATTCATACAGATCATTTATCTTATGCGGTGGATATTACTACACCCTTCAAAATGAATAGAGAGTAGGGTCTCCAGTTTCCTTTAATGTGTTAACTTTAGCAGAGATTTACCTCACCGATAATTTTAGGGTCCTCAATATAATATCTCTATAATCCATTCTTAGAATGCATTTTTTGATCACACATCTGAATTGTATTGATAGGTTTCTTTAGAGGGACTTATTTACTATGCTTAATGGCGTGTCTTTTTGTCTTTAAGGGAGATGGGACCTGAGAATGAAAGGATCTATACCATCTTTTCAGAGTCTAGTTATTGTAATATCTATGTTTTTATTTAATATAGATTGGGAATATTTGAGAGATTATTTACCTCTAGTCATCACCATGTATGCTGACATTATTTACTTTGGATTTGTATGGCTTACCACTTGTTAGAGAGGTGGAATTTTGTATTTATTTTGTACATAGTACATAACTATCATATATTTATTCTTACCATATAGAACCGGTATAGTTGAAATATATAAAGTCTCAGTGGGATGATTTACTAAAGAAAGGAATTATACCCCTAGGTGTATCACCTTGGGAGGAATATATTCTATTTACAATTATAGCTGATGTTTTTTTCTTATATGTTGACCAATAGATTCAAAGGTGAGTTATGATAAGGAATATGTTCCTTTTCCATGGACAGTTGATCAGATTGACTAGTTAAATAGTCAAATTGGATCTCAAATATTGATCTTTGGTATGCATACCACTACTTTCAAATTAAATTATATAAGAACCCAAAAATTTGTCTTTAATAGTAGGTATGGACACTAGGAGTATCTAGTTATTTCTTTTGGTATAACCAATGTTCCCTCAATTTTTAGGTAATTAATGAAAGTGATATTCCATGAGTACCTCCACATGTTCATTGTAGTCCTTATAACTGAAATCCTAGTTTTTCATAAATCCAAGGCGGATAATCCATGTCATATGATGATATTTGGGGATTATGTGATAGATCACTGAATAGATTCCAAAATGATTGAATTGTTCTTATTTCATTTTGGAATTGATCTCCTTGGGATATGTGGCCTTAGAAAATATAATCTCTATTGATCGTGATAAGTAGAAAAATTTTATGACCTGGGAAAACCTATGAAACAATTTCATGACTCTGTGCTATTTGTGTTTAGTGGGATATTACCACCAATTTGTTAAAAATATCTTGGTGTTTGATTCTCCAATGGACTCTCTCACTTTAAAAGGTTTGAGGATTGTTTGGTATGATATGAGTTAGATTTATTTCAATGATTTGATATGTATTTTTACTTGCACAATGGTTTTGACAATTCTATAAGTCAGAACGGGCTCTTTGGTATTATTTGACATATCCATTTTGGGTTTGGGGTGTGTTTAATGCAGGGGATCAAATTGTTTCCTCTGTCTTTAGATATAATTAGACACATGAGAATAATAATCCAACCCATGATCTAAAACTAAAAACTAGGATTCATGATCTTAAAAGATGAATGAATTATATTTTTAGGGAAATATATAGCATGTTTTTAACCATTATCTTCGGATTTATATATTCTCTCAAAAATATTTTATTTTAAATATGTGGAATAGGGAGGAGTTCCTGTGGTCATTTTAGTTTGAAACTTTTTATACTATATGAAGGTAACTTTCATCAATAATTCCTATGTAGTAAGCATCTGACCTACTCCAGGAAAGAATTATCAAAAGTTTGGAGTTTTATGGATATATTTTTATACTCCTACTCGGTGTCTAGAAGAATTAGTTTGAGGCTATTGGAATAGTGTTCATTTGACCCACTCTCTTCTTAATATGATTCTTTAGTATCAGTAGCATGATGATGAGGTTTATGGTTTTAGGGTCTCTATTTATTTTTTGGAGACCATTGTTGAAGGTTAATTTTCCATAGAGGGTTTTATATGATTCAGGAATAGTTATAATATTCCCTTTTTTAGGAAGAATGTTGTGGGAGACAGTTATATTTCCCAGTGGGTAATAAACCATTGGACCAATAAGATGTTCAAAAATATGTGGTGGTGATTCTAGTGTCATTTTATGAGAAAAGAAATCAATGAATTTATTTCACAGTTTTATACCTATTAGTATGTCATGGCCAAGAAAAAAATCCTTGAAGTCTTCAACATCCCATTGTAGTGACTACACGGATGTGGGATGAGATATTCAAGGATTATATGTTGTGTTATCCTCATAACACTTGAAAGAAGTATGTTATATGTTTGTGATTTATCAAATTACCAAATAGGCTCACTTTTACCCATCCGTGATACAACCATAGTTAAGAACATGGGTTTTCTCTATATTCTAGATTTTGTGAAATTTCATAGAGTCCCTTATGATATAGTCTTGGATAGGGTTCCCCATTTGACATATCATTTTTTCAAAAGGACTATTGGAGGAAATGTGATATTAGAGGATATTTAAAATGAAATATCATATATATATATATGGATTCCCATACATGACAAGATATATATTTCTTAGAAGACATACTCCATGATTACATCATCTATTTGGTGGTTATTAGGATAGCCAGTCAGAATGGGTTGAGATTTCTGAAAACAATAGTTACCAACCATCAATTTGTATAGGTCTATTTGTGGCTTCTTATAGGTACCCATGTAAATCTCTATTTTTCTGGTTAGTGAACGGGAAATCTTCTTTAATTAGACCAATCATTGAATAAGAGGTTAAATATAATATTTAGTTGGTTTTTCTAATAATTGTGAAAGAATATATCTAATATAAATATCGTATTGAATTTCATCGAAGAAGGTTGAATATTTCCATTTCTAATTAGGTGTTTTAAGGGGTTTCACTTCATTTGGGTCACTAATGACTTGGAATATACGAAAATCATGCACCAATTTTTGTGGGGAAATTTTAGGATGTTGAGTATGTTGGTAAAGTGGCTTACCAAATATCACTTTCACCACTATTTTAGTGTCTACACAATGTGTTCCATGTATCAAAACATCATAGGTATCCATATGAACCATATTATTTCTTGTGATATGAGGATATTGATGTTGAGCCATATATATCCATCAACTATCATCCAGTTATTACTTTTTATTTTGATATGAAGTTTATTCATATTATGAATATACCTTTGGTCAATGTGATATAGAAGCGTAGATCTGATTCTCATGAGCCTTTTGTGCATAAGGAACTATTGAGAGATTAGAGGCCTCATATCATTGATATAGAATCTTCATGATTATAATTCACGTGGCAACATGTTTTTATAGTGGGAGGCTGTGATATCTCCTTAATTGTTTTCAGGTATTACTTGACCAACATTCTGATGTCCTTTGATTATGGTACTTTTTGGGAACCATTAGAGAGAACCTGTTACATTATGATGGATTTTATAGTTGTACATGGTTGGCACATAGTTTGAAAAAACCATCTCCCCCTAGTGAAGAAAATGAAACCCCACTAAATAGTGGAGAATTAATAATTTTATTGTTTTTACTAAAACATTCACTCAAAATGGGGAAACCTTAAACCCCAAATAGTAGGGGAGCCTGGCTGGTGTGTGATTTACCATAACCATGTCCCCCATCTTGCTAACTATCCCCATTGTAAAAAATTATTCTAAAACATAATATTTAACTATTGAACCCACCTTTATATTTCATAATCCCTCCATTATATCCAAATATTATTTTCCATTTTTTTGATACACTTAAGAATAAATTTTGGATCCTTCTACATCCACTTTTGGTGAATCAATGTGATAGTCATTGATCTGATCCCTATAATTTAAATGGATCTCTTCCTTAGTGTTCTACTCTAATTTTCCTTCCTCTCTTCCTCATATAGTATTATATAATTTAATTATGGACATTCAATCTATTTTTATAGATGAAGTCCTTAGCTTTTTAGATCATGAATCAAGATCCAACTCAAAGATCATTTTCTTCTCTTTCACCAATTGAGTTCCCTATTGTAGGTATCTTGCACTGTGGTTCTATGATATAATGTTTAGTGGTTCTATCTGATATATATCATAGAACTCCTACCTTGAAGTTCATTATTTGTTAAAATAGTTTTCAATTAATTTAATAAATGGTGATTTTTATGATTTATAATTTGAATTTGAAATTGCATGGATTTTGTGAAAAACACCAAATTCAAATGAAATTGACACTATAATAAGAATTTATAGAATTAAGGAATTCATGATGGGGTTTGAAATTTGTTTTCTGAAAATATATTTTATTGAAATTATTAAAACCAATGATTGATATTTAATTGAAATGGCATGAAATGATGAAAAATAAATGTTTTGTGTTTGAAATTGAATTTGAATAGTGAAACTAATAATTAAGAAATTAATGGTAAATGTGGATTGATTATAAATGAATTTATTTTTACATTATTAATTTATTAATTTTGAAGAGGTGATCCTGGGTAGTCAGTGAGTTATTTGGTATGTTCAATATGTGAACCTGATCTCATAACAATGGACATATGATGGAAACTCATAAAAAAATATATTTTAACTTGACTATGCTTGATGAAATGTTGATGAGTTTTATTTAGCCTAAGCCTAAGGGATTTTTGAACACTTGAATAGCCATGATAAGTGATTTGAGATGTGTGAGGATTCTATATATAGACACTAATGTAATTTGGGGTAGATAACAAAGATTATTTTTGTGCCTGATTCAATTAGATATTCCAATGTTTATAAAACATTTTCACTCACTCCAAATGATTTAAATAAATTATTATATTTATACATATAATTTTTTGTCACCACTTTTTATATTTTTTCAATCGACTGAAATGACTGATTTTTTTTTATACAATTGGTATGTAATAAGATGACCATTTTATTAAATTGATGGCATGATTTATTTATTGTTATAGAATCTAATATAGAAAACAATGTCAGACCCTACTGGACTTTATTTGTTACAAAATACCTTTCTCTTAAGTTATTTTATGATTTTATTATGCTACATCTACAAATTGGGAAGTCACCACTTATATGTGGTGGATGTAGTTGATTATTTTGACCATGGATTGGGAATGGTTACTAGTGGAGATATTTTCTACATTTTGCACATATTTTTTTGAGATTTTTATTTATTTATTATAGTTTGGGTAGTTGTTTCAATGATTTTTAATCTATATTCATGAGTACTATTCTACTTTCTTGACATGTGGTACATTATCCAGGAAGAGTGATGACATACCGACATGTATCTTTATTTTGTTATATTATTTTTAGGGAAAGTAATTCCGTATTTATTCTTGTATTTTTTTAGGAAGTTTTTTCGAACCCGTGGTGATTGGGGATACCCTTCAAGATATGTTAGATCCATCTCTTGTATTAGGGTATAAGGGTGTCATGGTTGGTTCATGACATTTATTTCTAACCATCAAAAATTTGAAACAAAATTGATGCTTACATATGAAAAACTATCTCAATGACCGATAAAATGCATTTATCTATATCAAAATTTCATTAATGATACTAAATATATATATATATATATATATGGAATTCATATATGAGATTTATATCATGATTATGATTGTAGAGATTATGGGTCAATAGTCCATGTAAAAGAACCGAAACTACAAAACAAAAATTATCATAAATATGAAATAGTTATCACCTGAAAAATTATAATAATAAAATATTTACACAAAATGATTATAAGATTTTATAAATGGATCATATATGATAATATTGTTTTTTATATTTTTGTTTTCTATATATATAATAATTCTTAATGTTGATATTATATTTTAAAATACCTTATGAGGTAATTCAATATCAAGGTATGTTTTTTCATCTCTATTTACACTCCATTTTTCCATTATGGTATTAATAATATTTTTTATTTATGTGGTTTATAAAATACCCATTTTATATATTTAACATGAATATCTATTTAGTAAATATTATTATTGTTACAATTAATGGTTTCTATTTAAGGTGTTACACTTTTCATGTCACCAAAGTGGTAAGGATTTATTTTATGATCTAATTTTATGTGAAATCATTTATTGTCCATGAATTAATATTATAAAAATTCCTAAAAATATATATATATATATATTATATTTTAATATACTATGGATATATATGTTTTTTAAAAATGTTTTTCAAACAATTTATCTCATTGAAAAAACTGTATCATGCAATGTAATATTAAAATGTAAAATTGATCTTATTTTTTTATTGGGTACTTTTTCCATCCGTGTCTATATTTTTAAAATGTCTTTTAGAAAAGTATATCGCATCTAATAAATTGATCTATTAATATTTTTATGACATTATCATTTAATTTTTTAGAATGTTTCAAATTATTTTCTTTTAATGGTTTTTGATACTGATATTTTTTTATTTCATCATAATAAATTTAATTTGGAATTATTCTAATTAAAATATGATGAATTAATAGATTTTTTCACTGATATAACTATAATTTATTACCAATTTTCAATCTGAATTCAATGGATTTTCAAAGAAATAATATTTAGTCAAATATTATATTAATATTTCACTACCATTTTTATTATATCTCTAGTGTATATGATTTTATTAAAAAAACCATATTTCATATTAACTAACAATCATATTTTAAATCTTAATAATTCTTTGGAAATTATAATATTCATGGAAAAATAAATTTCTTGTGGTAATTATTAATTATAAATTTATTTTATCTAAAAATGTAGATACATTATATCATGGATATTATGATTACCTAAACTATATAACATTTCTATATCTTATTTATTATTAAAGTTATTTTATTGATTGGGAAATATTGACATTCTATGTTCATTAATCAATATGAATGTACCTCGATAAGATATATATATATATATATATATATATATTTAAATTTATTATTTAATATATGAGGAATGTATTGGACATATAGTGATGGGTGGGGAAAAGTTATAGACAACCCCCTATGCATCGACATGTATTATTTGACGAATTAGTTGGAAAATCATATTAAATCATTTGTTGGATGTATAATTACCGATAGATTAAATAAAAAGTAAAAATAATTTTATATTAATGATAGCATGTTGTCTAAGATCCTAATTTCCTACCTAAAAATTTTCATTCCTTGAGAATCCAGTAATAATAACCAATGAGATTGCAACATTGATATTATTCATAGATGCATTTAATTATAATTTTATTCCTTAAATTTAATATGTCTATTGTTAGTTACCTTACCATATTGATTATGATGTATTTAATCATGAAAAATTCCAATGTATGTAATTTTTACTTTTAATTTGAGTATACCCTTACATTTTTTCCTTTCCCCAAGATATGAAGCAAGATATTATGGATAATACCAAGGAAGCCATAAATTTTCTTAGGAAATGTATTTTATAATTATAATTTAATATGCGAATCATGTAAATATTTGGTCATTCTATGATATAAACAAATTTATCCTAAATTGATAGATCCATTATATCTTGTTCCAACGTAATAAATAAGATATCAACTTCAGGTTCCTATTTATGGGGTTATATAGTTGGTATTTTAGGAACTCTCGTAGAGTCCTTTGGAATATGATTTAAAATAAACATAGCAAACAATTACATTATGATAATCTCTATAATTACTTTCGAAATTTCCATATTATAGGGAATATTATTTTAAATATCCATATTCATGATGACTATGGGCTAACCCACTATGTATCGTTATTTAATTAAGGTTCCACATGAATTAAATATAAAAAACCCTATAGAATTTGTAGAAATTTTTATGCATGGAAAAATAATATAATTTGGGTTGATACTGAGAATATCAAGGAAATATTGGGAATAATTTCTTGGTTATGATGAATACAATTTCCCATATTGAGGACCCTACCTTTCAACAATCATACTTACCTATGTTGGATGGCTTCATGTGACAGAACCACCCTTTTTTAAAATAACAACTAATCTATTTGAATTTGAATAATGGATTAAGAACCTCTAATATATATTATTGTATTTGGGAATTTATATTCAATACTAAAAATCAAGTTTATGATAATATATTAGTGGGAGTGTGTACCTTAACATCCAATTTAATTTACATCCATTATATCTATTTTACAACTTATTCCTGAGGGATATTTATATTAGATGTTTCATGTTAATTAGAAATAGAAGATATGCCATTTAAGTGGGTTTATTGATTTCATTATAGAATTGTATCCACTTATTCCCTCCAATCATGATATTTAGTTTTCAATAGAACTCTTACATGGTTCTACAAATATTTCATGGACTCTATATAGAATGGATTCAATTGATTTCTTGGAATTTAAGAAGAAAATATAGGAGGATCTTGATAAGGGATTCATTCAAACCAGGGCTTCACTATGAGGTTCACTGGATAATTTTGTTAAGAATAATGATTGGTTTATATATATTTCCATTTATTATCATGATCATAAAAAAATAAATATCTAAACAAGTATTATATACATCATATCAATTTTATATATGATCTATTATAAGGAGATCAATGTTTTTTCATCATTGATCTTTTATTTCGATATTACCGTATAAGGGCCATAAAGGAGGATATACTGAAGACAACCTTACATACAAGGGATAGTAAATTTTATGTTATTATAATTCTACTTGGACTTAATAATTCTCATTCCATATTCAAGGATTTAATTAATATAGTATTTATAGATTATGTTCATTAGTTTTTGGATTTAGCTACATATTATATTCTTATAAATTCATAGAGAAAGGGAAAGAATGATTTTCATTTGAGGAATGTGATGTCAACAAAAAATAAGAGAATCTATATGCTAAATTTAACTAGTATTAATTTTTTTAAATATTAATTTCTATGAGACATAATCATATGTAAGGATACATGAGTGTATCCTTGAAAGGTAGTAGATAATGAGAGATTCTTCTTGATAATAAAATCATATCACCATTTTGACTCGTAAGTGGTTTATGTTCTCATATATAGTGGAATGGTAAGATAATATCCCTAATATGAAGAGAATTTTGTTTTTGTGTGATTGTACATACACTACCCAATTGGTGAATTTTTTAATAATATATACTAACACATAAAAGAAGGAATTGGGATGTGTAATCAGTCATAATTTTATTGTGATGGATTATAACTCTAACCAATTTAAAACTCATCTGTATAATAACATGAGTCATGATTTCGATTTGGAACATGAAATTTTTTCATCGAATATATCTTAGAATTATATAAATATTTAATTTTGAAATATATAATATTCATGAAATCATGAATTCTATATATAAATAGACATATTTGAATATGGGATGGATAATATGATTAAATATGATCATTGATTATGACTACTCAATGCATAACCATATTGAGATGGTGAACAAGGGGAATGGTTCTCTGAGTTGGAATACCCATTCTAGTTTTTCTGTGATAGGAATCGAATGATATTCATTATTCATTTATTTTTAAAATAAGGATCTTAAAATCATATGAAGAAGGGATAAATAATATTTTATTAAACTGTGTGTTCATGTGCACATATAATATTGAATATAAAAGGATACAATGGAAGATGCACAATTATAGAAGAATTTTATGAATGGTCTTGAGTTCAACTATGATCATACTTGAATGATATAATTTAGATATAGATATTTGTCTAGTTAATGTAAGATATTTGTAAGGATATGTTTGTTAAATCTCATAATTTATCAATTTATATTAATCCTAGATGTACAATGATTTATAGATATATGAAAGATAATTTCGATTGTGATAAAAATAAATGGGATATTGTACATTATGTATCTTGATGCTGAGTGTGTAATAAAGATGAGGGTAAGAGATTTCTTTCTATGGTGATGATATAGTCATTTCCCATATACGAATAGAAATGGGAAATCATCACCAGGGATTTCATAATCATATTCTCCAAAAAATCTTATTATTAAAATGCTATTTTGGTTGATGTCTAATTCCCAAAAAATAGCATATTTTATCAATACTAGAGAATAATTTTCTCTTTATCATTATATATAATTATATAGTAATGTTTTCTAGAATTCATGGAATTATTTTTTCAACCGTAATAGTTAGAGATATGAGGAATACCTCAATATTGAAGAGAATCCTTTAGAAGTTTATAGATGAACAGTTGAGTTTCAATACCTCATATCATCTGTCGATTTGTGGTTAGTCAATGAGGACCATTCAAACTATAGAATACTTGTTAAAATAATTCTATATATAATTTAATGGGGTTCGTGGACATCCCCTTTTTTGGTATAATTTTCCTAAAACAAAATCTTTCAGTTAAAAATTTAGATACAACATTATGAAATAATAAATGAAGGATATTAAAAAATTAATCATATTAGGATTAATATGGTGAAACCAATATATTAGGACCAAATCTAGGTGAGGAAATGGTTGATATTTGTAGATCTATTCAACGATACTTATGTGCGTCTCAATATCACAAAAATTATGCTCATAATCTTCATTGTGTTCTAGAATTTATATTTGGTGACATGTTTTTCCTATGAATATCACCTTTGAATAATTTTATGAAATATGGATTGATGGGAAAACTGATCCCTAAATTTTTTGGTTCCATTGAAATTCATGATAATTTTTCAATGAAAGTATATCACTTGGTTATTCCACTAAATCTCTCTCAAGATATTGATGTGTTCTTTATATATATACTTAAGAGGTACATAAATAATCCTTCACATTGATTGACATATGTCATCAAATATCTACAAAATGAATAATATAATTAATAATTTTTCATGGAAATATTTTAATTTTATAGAGATTGTTTTAAGAAATAAGACAAATTACCTGGTCATATGTTTGTGGTTAAATATCAAAATTGAGAAGTTATGTGGGAACCTAGTGATGTGGTTAGTCAAAAGTATCCTTATTTTTTGTATTCGAGTAATATTATTTTTTGATGGTAATTATTATAAGTTGGTAGAATGTACCAACCTTTGATGTTATGATATATTTTATTTTAAATAAATATAATTTCATTGATATGTTACTATACATGAATCATTTATTTTTGATTAACCTCCATATACTATTAAAATATTTTTATTTAAATATGACAGTTATAACGCAGCTATTAGAATTGGTGGAATATATTTAAATGAAATATTTTTGATGATTATGTGTTATTTTTATAAATATATAAAATATTTTGATATATAGGTTCTTAAATCTCTAAAATTCCATTTTATGCTAAAAATACAGTTTCTTCAAAAAGGTATTTTATTAATTTTTGTGAATAATTATTGTACATAATTTAAACTAATTTTATAAATATTATTTAACAAAATGGAGGTAATTTTTTAAATCAGTATGTCAAAATATTCTCTGGGTAAATTTTATGGATTCTTCTAAAATGACTAATATTTTAGTTAATAGTATAAAATACACATATTTAATAAAAATAATCGTTTCATATAAAGAATTTATAATGTTTGATTTTGATATAAATTTAATTATAATCGATATTAGATTATTTATATTATTAATAATCAAATGATTCCATTTTAATTAATTTAATGTTGGATTATGGTACAAATGTTATATATATATATATATATATATATTAGAAACTACCTTTCATTTCATTTTATAGTTTTAATATTAAATAAAATAATTCCAATTAACAAAATTTAATTTTATAAAATGTATTTCATAATTTTAATCATAATAACTAGTATAAATTATTTGGTTCGTCTTTTTTTTGGGTATTTATAAATACAAACCATAGTAAATATTTTTCACCTTGTTAATAGAGCTTAAATTGGGTTAAGATGATGGTGTAAAACATTAAAATATCTATTATACATATAAGTGTATTATTTAATGTGTTGTATTATAATAAGCTTATTATTTAGAAAATACATATTATATTTTAAACCATTAATATGATATTTGGGAATAATGAATTATATTTTTTTAAGTTAAATTTATATTTAATTCAAATTAAAAACTATTTCTGGGTCCTTTTATTTAATGGAATGATTTGATGATTCCATTTGGTTTTATCTTTACCCTAGAAGATAAATAAATTATTATTTTATAATTTAACTAAAAAATAAAAGAAAACATATATTACATTATATCAAGGTAAAATGATTTTTAGTCTTAAATTTAGTATTTTCATAAATACTATTATCATGAATTTTTTTCATATATTATACATAATTCCTAACAAATATAGAAATAAAATTAGACATTGTGTATTCACAATATTGAATCTTCATTTCGGATTTTGGTGAGATGCCCCCTTTTTTAAAATTTGGTTATTGTGGAAAAAATTTAAACTATCATGTTTAAGGATAAAATAGATTTATAGTATTTTACAAGAGGATATGGATAAAATGTATCAAACACATTCCCAAATCATATTGGTTGTGTTTATTTATACCATATCAGCTCTTTTCATTGAACATGGGTTTTTAGGGTGACACTTGATTTGATTATGATATTTATATATTTAAACTGTTTATTAATATCCAAAAGTTTCTTTTCCAACCCCAATAAATAGATAAAAATTGTTATATCTTCTTTAAACATCATGATCTATCAATAAGGGCTAATAACTAAAAAAATAAACTTCGATAATCCTATCCTATATCATAGAAAGTCTAGTCAAACAAAAATTCCATCATTTTACAAAATAATGTGTAAGCAAAGAGTGATTCTCAATGAAGTGTTATAGTGATTGATTGTGTACTATATATTTTGTTTCTTCTTATAAATCCAATAAATATAATATAAATAAATATATATATATATATATATATTAATTTAATTTATCATGAAAATTATTATATGTTATTTTGATTATAAAATAACCATTTGACCAACTTTTCAATCATATAAAAAGTAGAAAATTCTATCCTTTATACATGTGGATTATTGAATATATTTATTTGTGTAATTTGTTTTCATAATACCCCAATACATTAAAAATATATTTCTCTCAGACTAATTTTTTGTCTTCAATGGCATTCGATACACAGAACACCAACTTCGAACAAAAAATGGTTTAATGACACTACATATTGTTAGTTTAAAATAAATTATTAACTACATCAAAAAAATTATTGGGAAAATAAATATTATTTTTGAAGTCATAAAAAAAATTATAATAATGTGAATTTTTTATATTTTTCTCAAATGATTTATTTTTTGATGAACAATGAAAAATAATGAAATTTAATTGAAACATTATTTAAATTAAAATAATTAACCATGTTATGTTATTTTAATGAATTTTTTGAGGTAAAATTAATTCAATTTTATATCGTTAAAACAAATTTATGCTATTTATTTAATTTTTATATTGAATTTTGATATAAAATAATTGTAAACCTTTGACTGGTTTCTTTTTTAAAACATGATTTCTCACAATGTGAACATAAATAGTTCTAAATTAAAATTTTAAATTTATTTACATTTTTTCTAAAAAAATATCTCAATGAATTGAATAATAATAATATATATATTTTTAATAAGGTAGAATTACTTTTTTACCGAAATGAATTGTGAAAATAATAAAATTTATTTACCTTGGTTAAGGTAAAAACATATTTAATATGGATTTAAAATAAGTAGATAAGGGTTAATGTTGACCCAAAATAGGCCAAACAACAATTTTTGTCTATATTTTATCTTTAACATTTATATGTCTTATAATGGAAAATTTTGGGGTCTTTTTACATTATAAAAACATTGGTATGACTTAATCTTTTAATAAATTACAATTATGCCACTCACCCCACATGGCCACACCTCTCCACCATTGTTCACACCATAAAAAAATTTTATTTTTCAAATAAATAAAAGAATCACAACCCAGATCCACTAATATCATCATAGAATCATTTATTTATATATAAATTAAAACTAGGAATTATCTGCTACAAAGCTAAAGAAGATAGACGAAGGGGAGATAACGTTCTTCAGTGGGCGATTCTCTTTTATTTATTTCTACACAACCTTCCGTTATTATTAAACCATGATTATACAATAAATATGTTATCATAAATGTTCTATGTTATTGTCATAATATTTTAATTACTAATAACTACATGAAATTCAATCAAATGGGTTATGAAATATACAATTGTGTGTATAGAGAACTACCCCCATGAACCAATGCATTTTAGTTTTCCATTTCCACCACACATGGTTGGGTGTGACGGTGTTAATACTGTATATATATGATATATATAAGATAAATATACATATGTATTCATTATTCAATATAATCCTCTTTACCTTTTATTTCATATTGGATATGATAACATCGCTTGTCTACATGATGGACTTCCGCCTAATGAAGCGTTGTAGTTCAATATTCACTAACACATTCATGGTTAGTGATAAAAATAAAAATAAAAATTATATATCAAATAATTGAGATAACTATTACATCCCTTAAATATTTATGATTCTAAAAATATAATATATATCTTTTTATTTCATATATTTTCACTTAATTAATGATGATAATGTCATTCTTGTACATGTGGACTACCACCTTCACGAAATTAAGTGGATATGTTGTCATCACCACACAACTTGGATAATAAATATAATTATATTTAAATAAATAGTGTTCTATAAACATATAAAAATCATTTTGTAATGATAATTTATTACTTACCGTCTTCCCATAATGATATTGAGAAAACATAAATGTTATTCATGTGCTTATACAACCTACCATCTCTATTATCAAAATGTATTAAATTTTTAAAAAATATATTACATGATTTTTCTTAAAAAACTAATTTATATATAAATATTATAATTATTTCTTGATTATTATTCTTTATATAATTAAACTACATAATTTCGACAAGAACTAGATCTTTCATGAAAAAATAATAAGGAGAAAACAAAGAAATTTCCAACCAAAACAATGAAAATAATTTATAATTATGTTATAAGATGTTTTAAATGAACTTATATGATATTATAAATACAAAAATGTTTCTTTAATATGATATAAAATTTTCAAAACCACTACACATGATGTTGCAACATGTCCACCCAAAATTAAGCATCAGGTAAGGGATTTCGTCTCAATTTCATTTCATTAAAAAATATTGTAATTTTATTCACTTACTTTTCATTATATGGTATACACAATACTAATTTGACATGTAATATCACAAAAAATTCATTCATCATATTATTTTTAGTTTCAAAATTAATTATATTACCTGAGAGGATTTGATATAAAATTACTATGTGGTATAAGGTTTTTTACAATGTCATATTGTTTTGTGATTGTTAACATTATCTTGAAACAATCACTTATATATAATGTTTTTCATTGTAGACTAATTTTTTTAATATATAAAGTAATATATAATGAATAATATTTTTTCCAAATCATTATACCATTTTTATTTATGGTTTCTTCATTTAATCTTATCTGGTTGATTTAGGAAATGTTGATAAATCTATATTCATTACCATATACAGATATACGACGATGAGATAGTTTTTTATGAATTAAATATATTAATCAATACATGAGTAATGTTTTAAAAATCATGTGATTGTGGGTTCCATATGCTTTATATCCCCGCGATGAATCGGTAGGTCTCATGAGATATATTAGTTTTCCAATTTAAATGAGATCTTACTTAAAATTTAAATAATCTTATGAAATTTTAGGATAGTAGATTAGTATTATTCAGGAAAAATGATTACCATACATATGAATTTATTTTATAACCAATGTATTTATAAATATGCATCATATTTTCATTATGATATTATCTATTGATGCATTTCATTTTCAATTGGGTTATTAAATGGAATGTGTTTTTAGTTACTAAAAATAGAATATTTTTTATTCCATATATATTCCTATAGTCATGTTTTTTAAATGGGACTTGTGTTTGTCGGTTTAATATTAAATAATCATTATTCATTATTGATTCGTAACAGATCCTACGGTAATCTACTCTTACTTGAAATTTAATCTGACCATTATTTGATATACATTTACAATGACATAGAGAATAATATATTGAATGATTTTACAAGGATTAAATTCATTTTCTATTCATACGTAATATGTTTTAGTTTTACTTCCAAGTGAAAATTGGTTTCTAAATATGTATTTGGTTATCCAAAACTATAAAACATACCATTATATTGATATGTTATACATTTTAAATATGCTAATTTAACAAGGTATGACATCGTCTCCATGATATTGTGGTCGGGGTCATTATAGTTGGAATCTTATGATTTTTATTAGAAACATTGGGAACAAGATTTAAGAAAACATTGAAATGGGAAGAAAACCTAATGACATTATATGAGGGTAATTATAAAATAAAATACTAATGTTTTTTTACTATATTAGTGATGTGGTTATTTATAGAAGTACATATCGATCTGGATATTACAGGTGGTCATGGATTTAGCATAGAGTTATTTATGGGTAATAACTCCAAAAAGTGTTCATTGGGATAAACCCTATATTCACTTAGAGTATGGAATCATGCCTTATTGTCAAACTGGTTTGACACTCCTAGGGTATATTCTTATGATAATTGAAATTTTCATTAAAAAAACATATGGAGTATTTGAAAATTAAGATACCACAAAGAAACCAATGTCTATGATTCATATATTTACAATGCATTATTTAATACTTTTCTTATGCATTGCGAAATATTTATAATTATAAATTATGATTTATGATTCATATTTTTATGATATAAAAAAGTATATTTCATTGGTTAATAATTTCTATTGAATTGTATAAGGGTATCAATACTAATGGATAATGTTGAGATTTTAATATTTAAGAAGCCGATAATTCTGGTATTAGAAATGAGAAATTTATGTATATATTAAGAAACCTTAATAAAGTTATAAAGTTAAACCATAATAGATTCATGAACCTATACTACCATGATATTAATCTACATTGGATATCATTATGTGACAGAAGACCCTATCATTTGGTTGGAATTCTAATCCAATAGATGTTAAAAAATTGGATTTGTCTTTGGAGAGGATAATTATGGCCTAGGGATATGGTGAAAAGGAAATGTATAAACCTTCTATTTACTATCTGAAATGAAATGGAAATTGATGTTGGACATTGATCCAGAATACTAGGGAGGATGAGGAAATATAACATTTAGAATGGAATTATTTTAAGGATGCATTCAATGGAGAATATTTCCCCCTTGATGAAAAAAATAATATAAAGATAAATTTTCATTGATTAAAGAAAAACTGTGAATAAAATTATTCGGTGTATGAATATACCTTTACATGGATATCTAGGAATACTATGAATGATATATAAAACACATAGTGAAATATAGAAAACTTCATTTAGAGGCTTAATCCAAGTCATTGAAGTACACATGTCTATCATTTGTTTTCATTAAAATAATGAATTATTTTTATTGGTCCTAAAAACAGATGCCTAAATATCTAGATGTTATATATTCAATATAAATTAACAGAATAATATTCATTCATAAAACAATTAAAAATATAATGTATCAAAAAATAATATGAAAATATTTAAATTTCTATCATGAGAGAACCTTGAGATGAATCACTGAGGAAAAAGCCTGAATGATCAAGGATCATTTTATCTATATGGGAATAATTGGAATTTATATAATGAATGAATGTGGAAGATGAAAATAAATGATTTTACTTTATTAATTTTTAAATAAATGTAGGCATTATTAAACAAATGTACCTTTAATTAAAGGAATTTTCCATGGAAGATTATATGGGGAGAAAGACACGATTTTATGGTCATAAAGGATGATATAGAAGTACTCAACGATGAAATTGAATGTAATTTAATCCTATATTCATATTTATCTCATTTTTTATTTTTATTTTGGATCATCACACTATTTTATATATTCCTATTTTTCCAGGAAAAGTAGATATTTTCATTTTAATATAAAAAGGGAGTTGTTTTTTAAAACCCCAATGGGAAGTCTCAATACAATGAATATGTGTAATCTAGTCCATATTATGACATATAATAATAACTTACATTCTGATCTTATTTTCATACCAATGGTTTACATTGACATAATCTTATATTGGTACTAAGATTAAAAATTTATTGTAATTTTTTTTCAAGAATATGAAAATTATTATTACTAAGGAAGATATATAACCCCTTAACCTTATAATTGACATTATATTCTTATTCATTTCTAGATCAACTCCTATAATCTCTACATAATTTTATTTTTAGTGAGTAACTGAAATAAGAATATATGGATGGAGAAGGTAATATTTAAAATGATGATGTATCTAATTTATTGGAATATATTCATGAATTTCAAAAGGATCTTCATTAGATTACCCTTGTACATTAAATCTAGTTTTCCATTGATATAGTCCCCAATTCTGGACCAATATCATAAATTTTTATATAATGTCTATTTAAAATTAATGGAGTTGAGGAAGTAACTAGAGGAGTTGGGTGATATGGGATTTATTATCCCAAATATTTCTCCATGGAAAGCCCTTATTCACCTCATTATAAAGAATAATGGATGCATGATTTTGGGTATTTATTATAGGAAAATAAAATCTATTATGATAAATAAAAAGTATCATCTACCTCACATTGATGACTGACATGGCCATTCTCATGGATCCTAGTAATTTTTCAATTATTAGAAATCAATTTAGGAATCATTAATTGTTAGAAATAAAGAAAAACATGAAAAAAATATCCTTTAAAACATGGAATGAATGTTATGAGTTTACAATAATTTCATTTTTATTTACTAAGTCACCATTTTTATGGTTCTAATGACAGATTATTCAAGAAATATCTTAATATATTTTTTATTGTATTCATTTATTATATCTTGGTCTATTGTAAAACGGTTTATAGACAAAGAGAATCAAATTAATACCATTAATGAATATCCTAGAAGGAATGAGTTATATATTGTCATGAAATTCCTTCACCAAGATGAGGGAAGGGACAATAGATTTCCATGCCCTTACTTCCTCAAGATGAAGAATAGATAGTGACCCATAATACCCGCCTTCAATAGGCCCTGGAGTGGTGACTAGCGCCAAGGGTATAGAATCACATGTTATATGAAAGGAATTACCCTTTTTGTTTAGTAGGATTAGGAGATAAGATTGTAAATCCCAAACAACACCAATGTTGGAAGTAAAAGTAAAGCCAAAAAAATTCATTCCTATATGCATGCTTCAATAATAATGTGCAAAAAAGGTAAAAGAAAACTCCAAAGGGAAGTACCAAAGAAAGGAGAAACATCAACAATAAATGTCCCAACGTTCGAGATAGTATAGTCCTGTATGATATTTGAAGTTCTCCTAGAAACATGATAGCTATTTTATATACATATCGTGAGTATACAGGTATAATCAGTAGGGAAAAGAAAATGTTCTCATGCACAAGTGGGGTTGAATTCTAATTCCGTGTGAGAAAATGGAGATAACCAAAGCACCTAGGATAGAAACTATCCACCCAACCTCATCGAGGCTCGCTCCCCAAATAATTCAACTCATGTAAAGTAACAGTAATAGCACCTCGATATTTGGGTACCCTGCCCCACTTTCCAACTAGATTTTAAAGTCATCCCACGCGTCAGACCTCTACCGCCATTCTCATCATAGTCCCACTACCATACCCATCCCACTCACACATAACAACACATCCTTCCCTCAAACACTTGGGCCAAAACAACCACACGTAATCACACTCATAGAAATCTGTGCCATAATAACTACCACCACGCTCGGAGACACATGGGCCCAAATAACTACGACAACACCCAAAGACAGATGGGCCACATCCTGAAGACACTTGGGAAACAACCTACCTACACAAACCTAGGGAAACAACCAAAAGTACCTACCCTGAAGAATCATGGGATATAATAGACCTCAGGCTATCAAAACTTTCCCGAATAATCTTGGGATACTCGGGAAATGGGGAAGAAAAGGTGCTAATAACCATCCACTCATAAGAGTGTTGGAAAAAACACCTTCCACTAGGAAATTGGGGTGTTCAGCATGAAGTGAACAACTTTAGTGGGGTGTCAATAAAAAAAATAAGAACTAAATTATACATATATGTAAACAATAACTCATCCTAACCAATAGGTTTCAACACAACCCCATACACAAAAAACATCGTCACTATTCATTTATAAAAAGTACAACAACCAAAACCATTTCATAACTCGTTCCTAGAAAATTATTTTCCATTGAAAACATTATTGTTATCGCATTCAAGTGGTTTTATTTAAATATTTATTCTCTACTAGGAAAC
Organism: Viscum album; assembly: GCA_963277665.1. Lineage (NCBI taxonomy): Eukaryota > Viridiplantae > Streptophyta > Magnoliopsida > Santalales > Viscaceae > Viscum > Viscum album. Next base: position 1,611,616,742 of record OY728140.1, read on the forward strand.
TAATAGGCATAATCATAAGCTATGGAAGGGCAAACAATCAAGCAGCAATTTACGCATTCACACTCGGTTCTCTTGTAATGTCACAACAACAAAAGGGATCTGCAAGATCCCTCAAAGTACTATAACCAAAAAAATCCCCACCATATGGCCCCAGAAATCCTTAGATCCAAAGTCCAATAACTGCACCATGACATGGGATCCCATCCCCATCCATGTCACCCCTTAAGATTCAAGAAGAACAACCACACATATTACTATGATAGAGCAAGGGAGTTTCCAGATTTAAACACACCATTCATTGAGTTCCTTCCTTTCTGTTGGGTTAATCGGGGTGATCACATAAGGATTCTTGTTCACTAGAAAACCATTTCATCAACCGATCTTACATGATTAACCAATTTACATGTTACTTCCATTCAGTCATCACAGAAAATAGGGGACTTTAAGTGCGAATGGAAAGACCACCAACAACCATGATTTTCAGTGGACAAAAACCCATACAGGTCACAACATATATGAAAGTGTAAAAGAGTACAACAACATCATCCAACACACACCTTCATTCATTAAAAGTCTGTTTATTATCTTCATTAATGATTGGTTTCATCTATACCTATAACAAAATATGCATACCCGCCCCGAATAATACACAGTAAAAAGATAAGAAGGAAGAACCCTACTTGGCTGATCAACAATCACAGTTTTTCTCCATGCGCTAAGAACTAGGGATGCATGAATTGTAGGGGAGGAACTCCAGTGACTCAAAGAGTGAGTAGGGAAGGCTCCAGAATAGGGGAAAAACAACCCTCCAGAATGGGGACTTGAAATGCACCAAGGAAAGAAAAAGAGGCCATCCAAGAAGAATAAAAATAAATAATTCACATGCGATAAAAAGGTGAGATCCTAGAGTTATGGGATATGAATTTTTAACGACTTTAAAAGAGGATTGTGCTTTCTCCATGCGGTTGGGTTGTTACACATGATGGAATTAATTGCCATTTAGTAATTATCATTAGAGAGGTGTCCATAATGGAAATGTGTTAAAGTGTTTTATATTCAACTGAGGAAAACATATAACAAGGGTAGAACTAGAATGTACGAAAAGTGGGTGTGGCACCAAGAAAAAAGCCACACGTTTTGGTAAGTCAAGGTTCTCCCGAATCTTGGGTAATTTTTGATAACATTTATGGGATTTTAATGTATTTGAAATGGGGTATTAAAACAATTTTATGTTGAATGATATATCGCAGAAGCGGAACTAGAAAAAGAAACAAGGGTGGGACACCATTTGGTAAGACGCTGTAAGTGGTGCCACGATCATGGTGCAACCATCACGGTGGAACCGTAAGCGGTGCCACGGTCACGGTGCCACTGTCACAATTCCACATTCACGGTGCCACCATCATGGTTCCACCATCATGGTGTCACCCTCACGGTGCCCCCATTTCGGAGAGCGATCATGATGGTGCGACTGCCAAAATGCCACCATCATGGTGTCACTGTGACCAGTTCCACTATTTCGATGGAATTGATTGATGGGAATGAGTTTTTAGAAAATTACTGGACCACAAGGGTCTGGGCCGTTACATTAGATATCACTCAAACTATTCTCTCCCTTGATAATCAAAACTAGACCCGAAGAAAATAGAGGGGTCCTAACAACCACCTCAAATGATACCTCTCAGAAGAAATTCTACTATACATATAGGATCACCTCTTCCTCAAGTAACCACACTAACATATAAAGGTGTCACTATATAGACATATGTATTAGAGAGTCCCTTCCTCTATGTCAAGATACTATCCACTTTGGGAGGCTCTGACTCCCCATCACAGGTTTAACCACATACACTTTAATGAGTCTTGATTAAGGATCAGGTCATCCCCTCCCCATAGTCAGGACTCTTTACACACATCAAGAGAATAAGGGAAACAATCCATTTAATAGTTAAATATGTCAAACACTACATCTCAGACAAGTACAAAAATATAAGAGAACAAGACTCAAAACAACTCTGTGTATTGAGTGCGCATTTGTTCCTCGCATTCCCAATTACTCTCCTTGAGGCCACCATGCCTCCACAGCACACAAACCATGAGAATGGTTTGTTCCTGAAGCACCTTCTCCTCACAATCTTTTATCTTCCTTGGTCACTCTATGAACATCACATCATCCTCGATATCCATATTTCCCCAATCGAGGACGTGTGAATCATCCTATAGATACTGACGGACCTAAGACACATGGAAGAAGTCTTCAACCCTCAACTTGTGATATCTTGACTGCGGGATGACTTTGAAGAACCACCCTGCCTCCATCAACTGGTTAAAAAGGTCATATATCCTTGGGAGAGGTTAACAATTCTCGACTGTTACCTGATTCAGTATTCGGTAGTCTATGCACAGCCTGACACCACCATCCGCCTTCTTCGTAAACAATACTGGATCTCCCCATGGGGTCATGCTTGGTCGAACAAAACCCTTCTTCATCCGATCATCAATATGGATTCATAACTCACGCAAATCAAAAGGCACTATTCAATATGGAGCCATCTAAATTGGATAGGCACCGGGTTGCATGTCTATCCCCAACTCAACATCACGTAGAGGGGGTAGAGTCACCACATCTTCCGGGAAGATGAACATTAATTCACTGATGATCCCCATGATATCCACCATCTCTAAGCCCTGCTGAAACCACTGACATATCGGCTAACATAGAAATAAGGGGCTCTACTCACCGGCTGCCTTCCTGGAAACCCCACACACTGAATAAAGTCACACGTTGTCCGACCATATCCAAAAACAGGATCCTTCTTTTGAAGCAGTCAAGAACATAAAATATAGAGAACAACCAGTCGATTACTAGAATAACATCATACGACTATATCTACAAGAAAATAAGGTCCCCATTGGACTGATGTGGTCCCAACATTAGTCTACATCCTCAGTAAATATGAGACAAGATGGTCTGACCTCTGACTAGTGTACTCGAAACCAGGGGTATGGAAAGTATCTATACATCTAGACCCAAAGCATGGGATATACTGGGTGAAAAAAAAGAAGTGTGAATCTCCGTAATCAAATAAGGCCCATGAAAGAGTACTAAACAAGCTGATCGTACCTCAGATGACTTATGGACCTACTAGAACTGCTGGCTCTATGGCGTGAAACTACGCACGCCTAGCTTGTCTGCCCCTCGGCTATCGGCCACCTCCCCGACCACGCCATAGTCGAGGTCCCTAAAGTGTGCCCTGAGGTCAGTAACCTCCTGCAACATCTACTCTTAGAGGAGCAGGAGATCGTAGTCCCTACTTATGACGACCTTTCCCTTTGACGAGCACAACTGGCTCCCCAATCGTGGCATTCCTCCTAGAATATGCATCCTATCTACTACTTTATCCTTCTTTTAGACCTCCAAGTATGTCGGTAGAGTCAAGGGAGTAACTATAAACTGAAGAGAAGGTAATAGTGCCTCCAATAAATATCTCATCCAAGACTCCTCATTTGGAAAGAGGTCTGGAGAAAAGATAAGGAGGTCCTTGAACAGGACCCCCATCTCCCTCACTGACAAACTCCCCTTCTAAAGGGAGAGTATCTCCTGCCACTTCCTAGAATTCATCATGGAATAGAGGAATTACACCTAGAACTCCCTCTCGAAGTCTGTCCACAAAACCTTAGCTGCCCTCATCTCCCAAAGATAAAGCATCCACCACTAACGTGCCGCTCCTTGCATTTGCCTTACAGCCAGAGGAACCCAATACTCTGTTAGTGCCTGAATCAAGCTGAAAGCTATCAGCAACTCCTCAATCCAGCTCTCTGTCATCATGTCTATGAAGCTTCCCTCGTACTTCCTGAGGGTCGGTCACTAAAAGGAACGAAACATATTCTGTAACCAATCGTCTTCCTCCTCTTGATCAACCATCTTCTATTTAGCTAAATCAGACTCTTGGGCCTCAATCACCCACACTAATCATGGTCATCATCCGGGTTCCATATCTGCAAGGTAAACAAGAGATGCCTAAGCCTATGTAGTGTAGAAGATACCTTTTATATTTTCTTATAATTTTTATTTATCTTAAATCCCTAAAATACACAATACACACAAGAAAAAAGCCATTATGATGCATGTACCTTTCCTAGGGTCTCTACCCTATGATCAGTAGAGCCATAATTGGTCATTTGGTTGGCCCAGAGTCCTTGCATTGGATCATGGAGGGCCCTAAAATCCCATGTCCTAGCTAGTCTTCCCTGGCCTATTTCACATTCCAGGATTTCCTAACACTATTTCCCTACCATCCCATGCAATCCTCAATGTTCCTAACTCTAAAATCCATCCTATCTCTCAATATCCTTTAATACCATTCTACAACAACCCACCTTCCCCAAGATGAGGGAAGGGACATCAGATTTCCATACCCTTCCATCCTCAAGTTGAAGGAGAGATAATAACCCCCGAGTCCCACCTTCAATAGGCCTCAGAGTGGTGACTAGCACCAATGGTATAGAATCATATGTAATATGGAGGGTATTAACCTTTCTGTTTAGTAGGATTGAGAGATATGATATTAAATCCCAAACAACACCAAATATGGAAGTAAATGTAAATCCAAAATAATCCATTCCTATATGAATGATTAAATAATAAAGTGTTATAAAAGTACAAGAAAACTCCAAAGGAAAGTACGAAATAAAGGAAAAATAGAAATGAAAAATGTCCCAATGTCTGAACTAGTACGGTCCTGCATGATACCCAAAGTCCTCCTGGAATCCTGAAAGAAGTTTTTTATATGTACAGTGATTATACAGATATACTCAGTAAGAAAAACCAAATGCTCTCGTGCACAAGTGGGGAGGCATTCTAATGCCCTGTGAGAAAAAGGAGATAATCGAAGAACCTAGAAAAAAATCTATCCACCCAACCTCACTAAGGTGCACTCCACAAATAACATGTTTCGAGTAAAGTAATAGTAATAGAACATAAATATTTGGGTACCCCACACCAATTTCCTACTGGTTATTGAAGTCATCCTACGTGTCAAACCTCTCCCACCATTCTCACTATAGTCCCACTCCCATACCCTGCCCACACACACATGGGCTACCACAACCACACATCCCACCCAAAAACACTTGGGCCATGAAAACCACACCTAACCATGCCCAAAGTCTCCTGGGACAGAACAACTACTTCTATGCCTGAAGACACCTAGGCCTGAACAACTACTTCCACACCTGAAGACACTTCTGCCTCATCCTGAAGACACCTGGGAAACAACCTGTATACACACACCTGGGCCAACAACCAAAATTAACCTACCCGAAGAATCTTGGGCTACAATGGACCTTAGGGCATCACATCCAGCCGGAAAAATCATGTACTACTCATGAATGGGATAAGAAAATGAGCTAATAAACACTCACTCATTGGAGTGTTGGAAAAAACACCTTCACCCAAGAAATGGGGGTGTTCGGAATGATGTTCTCAACTTAGTTGGGGTATGAATAAGAAAAAAAGAAAAAAATTATTCATATAGGTATATAAGAACTCATCCAAACCTAATGGTTTCAAAACTATCCCATACACAAACACCCTCATTACAATTCATTCATAAAAAGCACAAAAACCAAAACCAAGTTTCAACTCATTCCCAAAAAATGATTCCCCATTGAACCCATTATTTTTATCAGATTCATGTGGTTCCATTTAAATTATTATCAACTACCAGGGAACTAATAGTCATAGTCAAAATATAAAGAAGAAAAAACAATCAGGCATTAATTTGAGCATTCACACCTGGTTCCATTGTAAAGTCACAAAAACAAAATGGATCCGTGAGATCCCTCAAAGTACTAAAACCTATCCAAGCCCCAACATACATCCCCACAAGACCTTAGATCCACAAACCAACACCTAAACCACAAAAGGGGATCCCATCCCCATCCATGTCACCCCACAATAATCTAGTAGAATAACCTCACATATTACCAAGACAGAGCAAGGGAGTTTCTAGATTTAAACACACCATTCATTGAGTTTGTTATTTTCCGTTGGGTTTACCAGGGTGATTATATAGGGATTCGTGTTCACAGGTTATCCATTTAATCAACCGATCTTACATGACTAACCAATTTCGATGTTATATCCATTCAATCATCATAGAAAATAGGGGTCTATTAGTGTGCAAGGAAAGACCACCAACGACTATGATTTTCAATAGACAGACTCCCATATAATTGACAACATATAAGCAAGGGTAAAAGTGTAGAACAAAATCTTCAAACACACCCCATAATTAATTAAAATTTTATTTATTATCTTAATTAAGGTTTGGTTACATCCATCCCCGTAGAAACATCAGCATACCCATCCTGCATGATACATAGTAAAGAGAGACGAAGGATGAACCCTACTTGGATGATCAACGATCGAAGTTTTTCTTCATACATGAAGAACTGGTGATGCACAACTTGTAGGGGAGGAAATCCAGGGACTCCAAGAGTGAGTAGGAAAGGCTATTGCACAGGCACACCACTAGCCTTGGGAAGGGGGACTCCAAACTCACCATGGAAAGAAAAAGAGACCACCTAAGAAGAATAAAAAGAAAGAATTCTTGTGCGATAAAAAGGAAAGATTATGAAGTTATGAGATATGAATTTTGAACGAATTTAAAGGTGGATCATGGTTTCTCCACATGGTTGGGTGGTTACACACAATGCAATTAATTTTCATTTAATAATTTTAATTGGAGAGGTGGCCATAATGGTTGTGAGTTAAATGGTATCGTTAAAATAGAAGAAAACGAGTAACAAGGTAGGAACTAGAAATTATGGAAAGAAGGGGTGGAACTAAGGAAAAAGCAACATGTTTTGGTAAGTCAAGGGTCTCCCAGCTCTTGGGTAATTTTAGATATCTTTATGGTATTTTAATGGACTTTAAAGGGGTATTAAAACACTTTTACGCCAAAAGAAATGTTGTGGGAGGAGAACTAAAAAAATAAACATGGGTGGGACACTGTTTGGTGAGGCACCATAAGTGGTGCCATGATCACTGTGCCGCCTTCACAGTTCCATTGTCGGTGGTGCCACCATCATGGTGCCACCATCACAGTTCTACCCTCCCAGTGCCACCCTCACTGTTCCACCCTCACGGTGCCTCCCTCAAGGTGCCACCCTCATGGTGCCACCCTCATGGTGCCACCCTCACAGTGCCACCTTCACGGTGTCTCCCTCACAATTCCATCCTCACAGTGTCACCATCACGGTGTCAACGTCATAGTTCCACCATCATAGTGCCACCGTTTCGGTGAGCGATCATGATGGTGAAACTGCCACAATGCCACCATCACAGTGTCACCGTGACCAGTGCCATTGTTTTGGTGGAACTATTTGATGGGACCGAGTTTTTAGCAAAGTATGGAACTAGGAAGGTCCAGACCATTACATATAGGTTATTTAGTATGTGTGATTGAAGGATTCTAGAATTTTCATTTTTAGGTAATATGTTCTCTTTAGATGGAATCTTATTTGACCCAATGAAGATGTAGGAATTTGGTGAATGGCCTATACCTATAAACATAACTAATGTATGTAGTTCCATCGGTTTGGAAGGTTACTATTTGTGATTCATACATAATAATTCTTTGTTTCATTTCTCATTAAGAAACCGTACAGGAAAACGTGTTAAATTTTTTTTTGATAATGTTATTTGAAGTATATTTTTATGAACTAAAGAGGTGATTTGTCAATTTACTGATTTAAACTCTACCATCATGAAGTGATATTTTTGTGATATTAATTAATTCATCAATGAAGTAATTTTTTTCCCTAATTAACAATTATACATATATTACATATTTATGAACAACATTGAAGAATCAAAAATAGAAAATTCTAACTCATGATCTTGGGTTTTCAGATATAATCATTACATTTAAGATATTGTGACATTATCTATATGATGATAGATGTGAGATATACACTGATCATAAAATCCAAATATACTTATTTCCAATAAAGGAGATCAACATGGAGAATAGGTGATAGATCTATCTACTCATGGAATACAATTTCGAAACACAGTAAAACCTAGGGAAATAAAATAAAGAGGTAGATGCATTCAGTAGGAGAGATCATGGAGTTTTGACCCAAATATGGATTGAAGGGATCATATCCTTAAAGATCTTGTATAGTAAGATATGGGAATCATTATTAAGTGGTGACATCAATCATTTTTCAAAGGACTGAAAATTATTCAATATTATAAATGATAAAACATTATCAATATGATAATGAGATCTTTTTGAAGAAAATTAACGATGTGAATGATAGGAAATTAGTAGTAGTATTTAACAAATATGGTGTGTTAAAAATTTGAAATTGATTATGTATTTTATATATACCTGGGATATAAAAGGATTTATTGGATGATTCTTATAGCTTTATTTTATATATGCACTGTGATAGAACATTGGGGGTTATAGATTAGAGGGATCATTTTTTGTTGGATACCATGTAGTGGGAAATTAGTGATTATGGTTGAAGATGTTTGGTTTTAAACAAGTGAAATATGTGATATTTTATCCTATGGGATTCATATCACCGACACTCATTTCTTTTATAAGATGGGATGACTTACATTGTAATTTTTAATGGTCTACCAAAACGGTGTAGAATGAATGATGAAGTATGGGTTATAATTGATTATAAAACCAAATGTATGCATTTCCGGACTATTAGAGAGATTATTTTCCTATTGAGAGGATAAAATGGATTTTAATTAATGATGTTTCAAGATATCTTGTCCCACCTATTTCAATTATGTCTGATCGTGTTCACCATTTTAAATAATAATTCTGGAAATGTATTCAAAAGGATATTGATATCAAATTTCACTTGAGAACTACCTACCATCCTCAAACTGATGGATAATTTGAATAGAATATTCAAACAATAGAAGTCATGATGAGGTTATGATCACATGACTTTTAGGGAATGGGAGATCCATGTTTTTCTTTTTTTATATTTTTCATATAATTATAGATTATATTCAAACATTCAAGTAGAGTCATATGATGAATCATTTTGCAAGCGATGTAACACAACAACATGTTGAGATGGAATTAGTGAAAGGAAACCCATAATCCCAGAACCATTTGATAGGAAAACAATAAAGTTAATGGATATTCAGGGTCACATTATAGAATCTCAAAGTTGAAAAAGTGATAAGTCATTATTTAAAGAAAATGATTTTTATTACAATTGGGAGATCGTGTTTTCTTGAATATATATATATATATGTAATGGTGTTATAACGATCAAAAATAAATGTAAAATAATAAAAAGGAATATTTGGTCCTTCGAAACTCATAAAATAATTTTACTTTTTTGATAATTTGGAAAATCTGTCAAATATCTCTATGGTATATGATGTGTTCCAGATGAATTTTTTAATAAATTACACACTTGATCTGATTTATTTTTGAACATATTATGAAATTTAGTTATATATTAACATATATTAATATGGATAACCAATATATTATATTGATTATAGAATAAATTCTTTGATGAATTGAAAAAATATCTCGAAATGGTACTTCAGAGAAACAAAAAAATTTAGGATGAAATGTGGAAATGAGTGGATATTTTTAAGAAGAACTAACCTCATCCTTTTAGAATGTAATATCTATAAAATTTATAGGTTGAAAATTATTAGGAGGGTATATTGTAATTCCAAAATACATTTAAATATATTTCTCTTAGAGTAAAATTATCTTCATTGATAGTTATTAATACTTTGAACAGTAGGTTGCAAGAAATACATGATTTAGTAATTCTTTGAATAAATAATTAAAACTATATTTTTAAAACTTTTATGTATTTTATTTTATTTATTTCTAATTTATAATATAAAAATTATATTATAGTTAATTATTGTAATTTTTATGAAATTTTTCATTTAGTGATGAATAATAAAAAATACTAAAATTTAATTTTACAATTCCTTTTCATTTAAAATATTAATGATGATAAATTATATTTTTAATTTTTTAATTTCCAAATTAGATGAATTATATATAAATTCCACCATTTAGATCAATTGAATCATTTTTTATTTTAAAATTTGATATTAAATATTTGTAAACTATTGGATATTTTCATCTAAAAAACATTCTTTTTTATCATGCGTACAAAATTAAATTAAAATTAAAATTTTCAAATTATGTGAGATGAATATTTTAAAATGGATTCCATATTTGGATTCATAATAATTTTATATTTTTAAAAACTCTAACTTAATTTTGATTAAAAGAAAGAGTGCAAACAATAAAAATTATTTAATACATTTAAGGTATAAACTACATTAATTTGGGGTTAAACTAAGAGGATAACAGTAAAATGAATTACCATAATTTAAATAACCATTTTTGTAGAAATATTTTAAATTTTTTTTCTAGTATAGTGAATGTTCAATTTTTTTTTGATTTTTTATTTGAAAAATGGGTATGATTGAATATTATCAAAATTTGCTATTGTTCTACAAACCACACTTATAAAAGGCCACCCCACCCCTTTATTTAAACCATTAACCCTCTTTGGTTCATCCATTAACTTTTCAAATCACATACCGACTACAATAATATCATAATTAATACATAAATATTCATAAAACCAAACGTATGAAGGATTTAGATAAATCCTAATAAAGATACCCGAAGAGGAGTTAACGTTCTTCAATGTGATTTTTTATTTCAGTTCTTTATACAACTACTTATATTCATATTAAAAAAAGATGATGTAATATAGTAAATATCAAACAAAAGTTTTTATGACATTATAAAAATTTAATGAGTTAAAAACACCAAAAATCCCATCAATTGGGGTACCAAATCAATATTCATGTATAGGGTGGTCTACTGTCGTGTGAACTGATAACACTAATTTTTCCATTAACACCTTTCGTAGATGGGTATGATGATATAAATAATGTTTTTATATTATATTTATAACATATTTATATCAATTGAGCCATTATATAAGATAAATATTTTTTCCTTTCATTCCATAGGGGATGCAACAACACCGCCTGTGTGAATAGCGGACTACCACCTCATCGAGCGATGTGATTTCTCATTCGCTAACACTTGACATAGAAGAAGATATTTATAAATATAATGATTAAATTTGATATAGACGAAAATATTATTATATTAATGGGTTTTTATAGTTCTTAATTTATTATATATATCTTTTTCGATCTTATTTTTTTCACTCAATGCATGATGATAAAGTCATTTGTGTAGGTGTAGAGTATAGTCTTAATGAAATGTTGTGATTCAATTTTCATAGCCTGAAATTTGGAAGATATATATATTTAGATTTAAATAATTATATGGTATAAAATATATTTTTATCAAAAATTAAATAAAATATATCACTTACTTTCTTTATATAATGTTCATCAGAAAATTGAAAAGTTATTCTTGTGTATATATGGCCTACAATCTCAATGATAACAATGTACATCATTTATCAACAACATCATTAATTATTGGTCATATAAGTATAATTGATTTATGAATAATATAAATATTCCATGATTACTATTTATCTTACAATAAATCTAGATGATCTTCACAAGAACCAGATCATTCAGGACAAAACTCAAAGGAGAAAATAAGGAAATTATCACCTGAAACAAATGACGATAATGAAATATTATAAATGAAAATGTGATAATTTTCCATAATAGGATCATATATGATATTATAAATTCTAATATGGTTATATAATAAGTTATTACCATTTTTAAAACCCCTACAAAGGATGTTAAATCATGTTCTACTAAAACAAAACATGAGGCAATGAATTTCATCTCAATTTCATTTCATTGAGGCAGAATGTCATGTATTTCACATAGTTTCCTATATATGGAGTATATAATACCACATTGATATGCAATATAATTAATAAACAATTATTTACTTTATTTAGCGACTCATGTTGAATTATTTTAAATAATCATATTTTATAAGAAAATTACCAAGTGGGAAGTGTTATTGTATAGTATCACCTAATATTATGATTGTTAACATTATCTTCCATAAATTACTTGTAATTATTTTTCATTGTAATTTTTTTATAAATTTAAATATTCATGTTTAATCTATATTATTATTTTTAAAATTATATACAATATCTACGTACAATTATTTCTCTAAATGTTATTTGATTAATGCAGTAATATTAAAAAATAAGAATTCATTACCCAATATATTTATTTGATGACAAGGAAACTTATTTATGAATTAATATACTATTTAATAAATATGGAATTGTTTGTACATACACTAAAAAGTGGGTACCATTAATATATATCCCCTCGATGCATCAGTAGGTCTCATGAGGAAAATTAGTTTTCCAAATTAAATGAGACATACCTATAGTTTGAAACATCTTTTGAAAGGTATTAATGGGAGAGGTTTCATATTCTTGAGACATGATTTAAAATAATTAATAACGTCCTTCTTAATAAGGGAATTTATTATTTCCCAAGAGATTTCAGAAATTATATTATCTCTCGATTCATTTGATTATTTTCTTTCGAATTAAATGGAATGTGATTTTTGTTATTTACTTTTCCATATTAATTATGCATTATCTATATATGTAGTAATTTAATTTAAATAGAATGAATTTTTAGTTCAATAACTTTATATATTTATTTATTTGTTATATCTTCTATTGTAAAAAATCCTTAATGGGAATTTCAGCACACCCTTATTTGGTTACCGTTCAAAAGAATGTTATGAATAAATATCTGAATCAGTTTTAATGGAGGTAGATCATTATATATTTTTTTCAATAATGTTTTCTTTTTTAATGTAAATGTACACCTAGTAACTTATATATATCTGGTTCTCCAAAAATACTAAATTTTCCATTCCATCAGGATTTTATTTTGTGTATCTATGCCAATTTAATAACGTTAGTCTTTGATTTGGGTGACATGGATCATGGTCATTAATATTTTTCGTTTCCACTATAAATGTATGTATATAAAGATATAACTAATTAATATATATGATTATAATAAAAAAATTATTTTGATAGTATTATAATATAATAGCTACCTTATTACCCCCAAATCCATTATAATAAAATAATGTCACAACTACGTAGTGTTGAATGTCACCTCCATGGAGCATTGAAATTCATTTTTCTATTTTTCATTACATGAATATTAATAAGGATAAATTTAATGAATATTCATTATATAAATGATAAAATAAGGATAATTTAAAGATGAATTATTTTTACCATTATTTTAAGACATTTATTGAATTGTGAAAACAATGCACATTATCCATATCACTTTCTATCTCCATGAATGCTCTAATTCATTTTTCAATCTTTATATTATATGGATTTATATAAATTTATAAAATGAAAATATAAGATATATATTTATTTTTTATAATTCAATATATGATGGTACCATAATCAATGTATAAATATAAGCACTACCCAACCATCACTCACATAAAAAACAATTCATTTAACAACATAAACAAAAATATCATTAACAAATAAATAATATATTATAAATGATATATATATATATATATGATGTTATAAATATTTATATATTTTATTTTAAATAATTATAATAAATATAAATTTAATATATAGGATTTAGAAAAAACATTCTAGGAATATTTATCATGGGGTAACAAAATTATTCTAAATTTTTAGCCTACTAACACATATTTGGTATTATGATACATTCTTTTAAGGGGGGTAAATACTAAACCATAATCTTATTTAAGGTGAATATTTATTTACTAACTAAGATTAATTATTCTATTATTGACTAATATTACAAGGTTTTTCAACTTAATTATTACAACATAATTAAGGATGTATTTTACTATCTAATTTATAATGGGTTTTAGAAAAAGGAATGCTATGAAACAACCTTTATAAACTCCACGTATTTTATTATAATAATGATATTTATGTATTTAATTTTTTTTATCATTTTATATTTGTAGCAACCAGACTCAAGATATCTTGATGTTTGTTTCTTAAACTGTTATATTGGCAGGATAATAATGATAAAATCAAAAAGGAAGGAGAGTTTAGTTTTCTTGGTAAACTAGAAATTTACATGATACTTTTATTACAAAAAAATGCACTAATTACAACATAATTTTTTTAGTCTTTCTAAATAAATCAATTTAAAGATAATTCTAATCCATATAGTAAATCTTGGAATATCATTTATAGTAGTCTTCTTGGATTGCTGGAGGAATAAACATAAAAAGGGTGAGATAAAATTCTCAGTAAGGGAAAAATAGTATAGAAGAAATAAATAATAAATGAGAATAGTCTATATAGAAAGGTTAATAATTGAACACTGCTACCATATAGTCAATAAATTGTACGTATTTACATATAAAATAATGTAAATTTAATAACTTGAAAAACATTCCATCCATATAACTACATATGAAAAAATAAACATGGAAAATTAACAAACTGAAACACATGAAATATAAATAACTAAAAATGAAATATATCATTTGATATGCCGACAAAAAATCCCATGAATGAATAATAACTTAAAATAATATGGTATAATTATTTCTTATTTGATTCCATGTTTCACAGGTACATGGTACCTTAAACAACAGGACCATTCAAAAGATGGTTTATAAAATATTTGTTAAAAACCCATTGAATTTGTCTAGAGAAATGACTTGCCCCATGAGACTATTGATGCATCAAGGGTAAATCTCTTACAAGGCCCCACCCACATCATACCATTAAAAAAACATACATTATATTGGAAAATCAAAATAAATAATATTCCTTATTCAATAACCATATTAAATACAGAATATTTAATTATAAATATTTCCACAAATAATCAAAGAACTTTCAAAGCATAAAAAAAATATAATTCTATATGGTTTAGGTAATTATAATATCCATCATAGATTATATGCATAATTAAGGGAAAATCAATGATCAAAGGAGATTTAATATTTTAAGGGGATTTCAAAAATGGATCACATATGTGAATATAAATATTATAATTGACCAAATCAATAAAAATCCATCCATAAGAAGTATAAGGACGGAATCAACAAAAAATACCCAAAGTGGAGTTAAATAAAAGTGTTTTTCATTGATGAATGGAAATATTATAAAAATATAGTTTAAAAACATTAATGAGGAAAATAAAATTTTGTTTTGAAAAACAATTTGAAATATTTTTTATTTGAAAATAACTTTGGAAAATATGTCAATTAAAACGTATCTTGTTAAACATGAAAATAAATATTTAAATAAATAATGAATAGTAAAATTTTAAAATTCATATGATATAAAAAAACATTACTCATTCATTGTAAATGGCTAGAAAAATGGATTTTTCGAAAAGAGATAAGAAGACTACTTTGAAAACAATGGTTAAATAAAAAAAAATAATAAACGTTTTCTTAATAAAACGTTTTAAAAAATTATAACTTTTTTATAAAACATGGGTTTTAGAAGAAAAAACCTTATTTGACTAAGAGAGGAATAATGTTAGGTTTTCTGGAAAACATTTTCTAAGACATTTTGAGTACCAAAGAGTATAAAATGGTACTAATTTACAAAAAAGGTCACCAATTACAATATTATAAGAATATTAAATGGTTTATGTAAATATTTTCATTCATTTTCCATGAATGGAAATACCTTTTAAATATCATTATTGTTATTGTTGAGGAAAATAATCTTTAAACATTCCAATGTGTCTCATAATACATTGAAACATTTTAAATTATACACCTCATTGAGAAATATAATTTTTTTCAAATAACATGAATATAAAGTAATTCATAATATAATATATTAATATTTTTATTATATACACCACACAAAACAATTAAGGGGTGAACATTCCATTTGTTTCATTGAAGTAAAAAGTGTGATGAAAAATACCTTACCTTGAATCCGACATGGTTTTCATGTCTTTATATTCATAAATAACAAAATTAGTTTAATTATCTAATTTATTTCGAAACTTTTAAATTCTTATGATGACTCTTATTTCACTTATTACCTTGTCATATGAAACTACTTAAATAAATCTATTAATGTCCGTTGTTTTGACTAAATTTAATTTATCTATAAAAAACAATGTTAGTAGGTCAACTATGGTCAATGAGATCATTATATAACATATCTAGAACAATAATCATGAAATTATTATACTATTTATACATAAATAATTCTTCGAAAATCTATTATTAAATATGTTTGTGAAAAATGAATCAACATTACAAGCATCTAGATGATACGTTATACGTACACATGAGTAACATTACGATTTTTCAATGATCGTTGTGGAATGAAGGTAAGTAGGACGCTAAATTTTCATAATGATCATTATATAACAAATAAAATGTTAATTAATAATATATACTAATATATAAAATTATTTTTATGTAAACATAATTTATTGTATTGATAATGTGGTAGTCCACATGTCCCCGAAAGACATAATCACTTTTTAAGTGTATGAAAGGGTAATAATAAAAATGATATATATAAATATATATTTATTATATGTACAGAAAGGTAATTATGTAATTAATATCATATATAGGTTGTTTATTTAAAATATTTTTAATTGATACTATCTGCTATACGTTTCATGTATATTGTGAATGAACCACATCACTTCAAGGAGAAGTAGTCCACACTGCCTCAAACAATGCTATTGTATTAAAGAAAAAATGGAATGTATTAATTTTATGTGTAATAAAATGATTTAACAAGTAAAATTAAATAATAAAAACAATATATATCAAATTTAAATTGGGTTTTCATTATAATGGACACTATGATAGGTGGTAATGGAAAAATGGAAAAACTTCATTTTGTGAGGTAGTAGTTCACCGTACATAGAAATACTATGTTCATTACCCATTATATGGAGGTGTGTCCAAGTGTATATTTAATCATTTAGACAAAAAATAATTGTATATTTATGATAATATTTTTGTTATATAATAATGTAATGAAGTTATTTCTTAGGGTGGATATTCGAAATGAAACTAGAGAGCTTGAGAGAAGAGACTATATCTTAATCAGGTGACTTCTTTTTGTTTGTAGAAAAAGGATTCCTTGGATGAATTTATGCCCAAATTGAAGCATTAAGGACTAGGTGATGGATTTATTGAAGCTATTTGGGATGATATTTTCTGAACCAATGTGGGTTTAGAGGTGTGAGGAATGGGGAGAGGTGGTGGCCTTTTATATGGGAGGAAATAAACTAACTAGGTATCTTCGAAAACAATTAATGTGTACCAATGTGATTAACTAAAAACATTTACATAAACCAATAGAACTCAATAATTTAAGGTTTATGGATGAATTATTTTAGGCTAATGTGTTTTGGAAATGAGGTTATGTCATTTGGTCTCTTAAGTTAATGGTTTAGTCCTTTATTTTGTATAATTTTAGCAAAATAATTGTTACTAATTTTAACAATTTTCACTATTTTTTTCTGATAAAAATAATATTTGGTATTTTAAATAATTATAAATTATTTTTATTTCGAATATAGAATCCATTTTCAAAATAATAATAATATAATTAATAAAATTTAATAAACATAATCTTATTAGCGGGATGATAATGCAGTCTTATACGTAAAAATGTCCGAATTTTTTCTATGTTTTTGTGATCAATTTCAATGTTAAATTGTTTCAAATGAAATAAATTATTTTAATTGATATAAATTTGATTTAATTTATTTTTATAACCAATTTAATGTATAATTTATCCTTATAAATAAATTAGAAGAAAAAAATAGTTTGGAACTAAAATTCAGTATTTCTAACTATTCATTAAAAAACTAGATGTTTCAGACTAATATCAAAAATTAACCATACCTTAATTATTATTATTATATTTAAAATATGATATTTATTTGGAAATATTAAATCAATTCAAGTGTAAAAATTCAAATTGAAAATAGATTCTCGATTAAAAGGTTGTAAAATTTACATAAAAAAATATAGGCTTTTATGTCTAAAATAGAGTTTGTTTTTATTTTATGTCTATAAATCCTAATGGATGAATATAAATATTATTTTATTGAATATATAAGATATATATTTCATTTAAATCATTAAAAATTTGTAATTAATTATGTTTATTAAAAAAACGTCTTTGGAAGCATAATAATAATAATATTTCATTTTATATCAAAACTGGTTCTTATTTTTTTTCTCATTAATTGGTATCCAATGAATTGATTATATATTTTTATGAACCAAAAAATTTCATAAGACAGTTAAGATTATTCATAATCTCAAACATAATGGCTATAATATATCATATAATACTAAATAATTGTATTTTAATAATGCATTATTATTTTGTGAAACTTGGTCTTGTGTGTAACGCTAGATATCATGGAAGGTCGCTCTTGGGTGTAATGCAGAATATCAATGAAATTCCTTCTTTCATGTAATTAAATCTAAATAATTGTTTCATTTATTTCAATATATATAATCTATATTGGAGAGTATATATATTATAAAGTATACAAATATTATATTACCTCACATGTTTGGTGTCTCATGTCATACACGCTATCTAATACAGGGATATTACAGAAGAATCTTGTGCATTACATTATCCCCACGATATTTAAATTGTTTCCACTCAATTTAAATTGGTTCATGGTGATCGATATTTTGATACTTGTTGTGTTTGTAATCCCACATCATTAGAAGAGTTCATATGTTATCCTCTATAAAAGAAAGAATGGAAGGTGTAAAGATCTCACAAACTACCATGTAACTAGTTCTCTACATATGAGAACAATAGAGTAGTGTGAAAATAGTTACATAGAGGAAAATAATAAAAATTTATAGGAATTTAATGATGTCATCAATAAAAATAATTTAACAATCAATAGATTGATCAGGGCCCCAAAACCATAAATCTTAGATGATTTAGATAACAAAAAGATCAATAGAAATTAAGCTATTATGATAACATTTTTTTGGAATTCATTTTCATAATATTGGGAAATTATTTTACTATTAATGAATTTATGAAAATATTTTTACATTATTGGATTTAATTTCATATGAACAATAATAACTATTGACCATGGTTTAATAAATTCTAATTCATTCATTTATTCCTATAAATTAATTCCTGATAATGAATTTTTTGTACCTGAAGATGTAAAATAAACATTAAATGGATCATATGTCCTATAAAATTATGGAAATTCTAATTATTTGTCATTAAATATCTTCCCAAACCAACGTGGTTAATAAATTACTCTCTAATACTGAAAAGTGATATTATTGGTTCATCATAAGAATTTATTGATCAATGTTTTTAATTAAAAACAATGAAAAATAAACTAGGACATTGCATAGGTCAGTGTTTAGCATAAAACACCTATCATCCTTCAGTTACGAGTTCAAAACCCATGTAATTGCCAAATTTAATTGGTTGTCACCCAACATATAGGTTGTCCTTTTCTAAAACCATTTCAATATAAATTCCAAAATAACTATGATAGATATTTATGAAATTTGGTTAATCCCTTAAGAATATTTTAACTATGATTTTTAATATATCCAAAATAAATGAATACTTCAACCATTTTATTTTACCTTAGGTCCTTCCTCGGTCTAATGTTTTTCCATAACATCATTTAAAGGATTTATAAATCAGGAAACCCTATATTTAATAAAAAACACCTTAGGTTTAATCTGGGATTCTTATTATGTATGAAAACTTATCATAATGTTTTGTAAAGAAAATATGAATTATATTACATGTATCCTATAAGAGATTCAAACTAAGTGAAATGTATAACCCATTTTCGTGTACAAGGTTTCCCCGAGTCTGTCGTGGAACATCTTGTTAAGCTATTACACCTAGGCACAGCTGTTCAAGAACCAAATTCACTTGTATTATCTATATAGGGATGTATTTATAATAATACCCACATAATCTCTACCATAAAAATAATATTGGATTCCAATATATAACTGTCCTAAAATTATTCCTTAGGTTAATGTTCTATAACCAATGTTTTCCTAATTCTAGTTCCCAAGGGTTATTTTAGTTTCCTTTTATACTAACTATAGCGACCCAACCCCAGATAGCATGGATCTATTTTATGATACTATTGTATTGTCTTGATTACAAGGAATCAAATCCCAATGGACATATATTTTAGTAGCCTAGGTAAAATTTGAAAAAATGACACTTTTATTGATAAAAACTACACTATTTACAACATAATTATTTCCTGCTTTTTAAATAAATAACTTCAACAATAAATCTAATCTATATAGTAAATAATTATATATCTTTCGGAGTGTGAAACATGGATTCCTGGGGAAATAAACTTAATAAGGGTGATTAAAATAATCAGTAAGGAAAAAAGAAAACATAAGAAAATAATAATCAATAAGAATAGTCCATGAGGTAAATAACTGAACACACCTTCCATGAAATTTATAAAAATAATAGAAGTGCATAAAATATATGAAAATAAATAACTAGAAACATATTCCACCAAAATAATAATATAAGAAAAAATAAATATGGCTAGGTAAGAAACTGAAACACATGCCAAGTAAATAAATTAAAATGAAATGTATCTATAGATATTTCGACGTAAAATCTCATGGATGAATACTAACTGAAACTAATAAGAGGGAAATGATTTAATATTGGACTCCATGTGTAACATCCCTAGTAATTAATGAATAATATATATTTATATCTATGTCTATTTATGAATTATATATCATTTTAGAGGCTTGAAATGAGAAAAAATCCAATCTTAGGCATGGAATACACTAATATTCTTAAAAGATTGTTATACTGCCTTTTGATGGGAAAAAATTTTTAAATAAAACTTTTGACAATTTTATAAGTTCTATTTTTAAAAAATAAATTATTAATTATGATTGGGACACTGAAATTTACAATGGAGAAGTTTTTGGTATTTTTCTGACAATGTTCATTTTTTAATGAATAGTGGAAAATACCGTATTTCACATCAAAACTGATTTTTCATCTAATTTAATTATATCATTAGATTATCTTTTTAATTTTTCTTAAAGTATAATCTGAATATATTTTTACCATTTAATCCAATGGTGGTCATGAGGATTAATTTTACTTTGGAACTGGGCATAAACTAATGCCAAACTTTTCATAGATATTGTTTCAAAAAAACCCGCAATTTGTTTCGACAACAGGAATTATTTTTAAATAAATTATTGAAATTTATGTGTTTGGAATTTGGTAAAATGGATTAAGTATTTGGAATCAGAAGGTCCAAATTATTTAATCAAGACTATTTTGTTATTGGACATTAGGAATAGCAACGATAGTAATTATCTTTAATTACCTTGATTAATGAGTAATCGGGTAGTTAAGGATAATAAAATAATATCATTATAATAAAGAATTACACCAACATGTGTCCTAATTCTACCGGTTGTCTCATGGCCGACCATGGCATTCCTTATGCCAAACTTGGGGACCCCATGGAATCACTTTTGTGTGAAAGTGACTTTTTATCTTTTTATTTTTAAAGGAAGTTAAATATAACAAAGTATGTATCTCCAGAGTAAAACATTTTTAATTTTGTCTTCATAAATAATATTTTGGACTATAAATAGTCATGGGAAAGCTAAAAATATTTAATACATCATATTATTTTGTTTTATAATTTTTAGACATTAAATAAATTAAATTATTTATGACATCATGATGATGCAGTGATTACCTCATTAAAAAACGATTTAAATAAAATGAAAAGATAATGTAAAATATAAGACATAAACATGTAAAAGACCTATTTTATTAGTATATTTCGAACCCTTATCACCTTATCCTCGGAATACATCAATCTGGGACCTTTAAAATCCAAAACCCGTTTGAAAATAAAGTAACCTTTTATAACATTCCAAGAGTGCCCCTCCTCTCCTCTTATAAAAGGCCCCCACCTCTACCTCCATACCCACACCTCTCAAGCCATTGGCTTGGCCAACCCCAGTCCATTTTGTCTCTCCACATCCCTCTCTTACTCCTTGAAGCCTCACATTGGGCAGAAGTCTTCCCAAGGAAGCCTTTGAGCTCAAATAAAAAAGAGTTACCCGATTTAAAGGTAGTGTCTTCTCTTGTGTTCTTATGTTTTATTTTTCTTATCCAACCCCCTAAACTATTTTAATCCATTTATTTTGTAACATCACCAGTATCTTACATATACTAGGATGTTGTTATAATAAGTATTTGAGCTACACTTACACACACCTACATCTAATGGTTAAAGAACATAATGTTTCTGTGGATGGTGAATTTCTGCCTCATGAAACGATGATTGTTCAATATTCTTCTAACACCTTAAAAGGTGGACATTAAGATGTCAGTATATTTATATATGATATTTAATATGTTTATGTTTTACTTAAGCGTCTGTATTTTTCTTTTATGGCATACCTTTATGGTTTCCATTATGGGTAAATGTGATATCTTCATTTTAGAAAGTGCGGACTACCACCCCCTCAAAGTGATTTGATTCATTAATACCATATATGGGACGTATAAAGGATGGAGTTAATGATATTATATATTATATTATACTTAAATTATAATATACCTTCATATAATTAATATTTATTTCCATTAATGTATGAGATAGAAATGAATGTAGCGTTCATGCGTACGTACGACTTACCGTCTCCATGAACGGTGCATTTCATTTCGTATCCCCAAATGTAATGTACTATTATAAGTACATATAAATAATGGATATATATGATTTATGTTACATATAAATGATGAATATAATTCTGGAATTAAAATATACATTTTTCTCATTTATTTTTAATTCCATTAATATGACATAGAAATGAAAGTAGCGTTCATGCGTACGTATGACTTACCGTCTCTATGAACGGTGCATTTCAATTCTTACCTCTAAATGATTATGTAATATTATAAATGAATGGATATACTGGATATATATGATATATATGGAATCTACATCATGAATATCATTCTTGAGATAATGGATATTTGACTACGTGAACAACTTGTAAATATAAGAAGTTCACTTTTGACTCAAGTACGAAATATTGAAAAAACGACCGTTATTAACATAAATGATAACATAATGTTAATAACATGGTAATAAGTGATATAAAATGAATAATGAACTTGAAAAAGGTTATTATGAAATTATAAATTAAATCACGTTTATTATTCAGGACATTAAATAATGATCAAGTCAAGCCGAACCCAAGGTATGGGAACTTCTTAACCCAATTTCCGTTCTTTGGGTTAATCTCATAATTTCAAATTATGTCATGATATTATTATGTCATATCTTGTATTTTTAATTTCTATATGTGTACTTATAGTGAATACACATAATGTATCTAATTTATTTAAAAAATGATATTTGTAAGGGACTTCGTCTCAATCTCCATTCACTGAGGCATATTTTGTTTTATACACAACTTTCTTTTATACGGTGTATAAACCCATTGGAATTTTACGTTTATTAAAAAATAATATTTTTATATGAAGAATTTACTAAACTACAAAAGGGAATGTTTTTTTGTCGTACGTATGCGGTGACAATGAATTCTCCACCGCCGTGACCATTATTTGAGTTTCGGCTTCCTCTACAAGACATACCTTTTTTTAAAATGAAAAATAAATACCATGTTTTACTTTTCTTTTCTTTTGGTATTGAAAATGGTTTTCATAATTTTTTTTATATAAATGTGTTGTATTGATATCTTGTGGTTGAAATGTGGAAATGTTATGTTTCCTTTATGCATGTATTATGTGATACGATTATGTTATGGTTCTTGGGAATTATTATAAAGATGGGTGGTTTTGAGATAAACTAAGGGAGGTGAGCCCGATATAGCTCTCCAATGCATTGGGTAACGCGAAGTAGTTAAACGTTAATGTTTCTCTGAAGAGATTTAGGGAATATACTGTTATGGGTATTCCAAACATAACCAAGAGGGTTACTCTCTATGTAAGAATGTTATGAATGACTCATGTTACCTTTATGTCTTATGATTTCTATGATATATTCGTGATTTGATGAGGTATGTTAAAGTGCTTATGTTTAATGAGAAAATTATGATTTCATTGATTCTTATGTATACATGTACACATGTTTCCTTTCCATATTTTCATATCCCTTACTGATCTTTTTATACTCATCCCATGTTTTTGAAATGATTTTCACAGGTCAAGGGAAAGGTACATGATGTGATGATAGTTTCAAGGATGTGTTAAGAAAAAATCAATGTTTTATTTTAAATATGTTTCCATTGATGGGAAAAATGAATACTAACTTTTATGTAACCACTTTTTTTAAATGTGGAATGTAATGAAATTTTTAGGATGTAATTCTCTAATACTCTAAACCTGAAAAGATCCTCAATGTGTAATCATGTAATAACTAAAGATTAAGTAAGGTTTAAGGCTGGGGCCTTATAGTTGGTATCAGAGGTCGGTTTAGATAACATTAGAAGTTAGAATTATATTAAATGATTATCCAAAAATATTTTTCTAATGGTCAAATTGAAATGATATAGAATTTACATATTACCTTGTTTCTTCATCTAAGACATGTTTGTTTAGAATAGTTTTCTGCAGAGGAAACATGGAAGCAGTTCTAGGAAGGCATACAGAAGGAAATAACCTTCCGAATTAGCATCTTGAGATGGTCAGAATTGGAACTGAACAGTTTGTTGCAGTAATGGAACAATTGACTCAAGCGATATATGGTGGTGGTATCCATGCACGAGATCATCCAGATCAACCACAGAGGAACATGCCAGTGGTGGAACATTTCATGAGGCAACATCCCCCATAATTCAGAGGATCATTTGACACTGTTCTAGCTAATGGGTGGATTAAAGAGCTGGAGAATATTTTCGATGTCATGGGGTGTTCAGACAATCAAAAGGTTAGTCTTCCTATTTACCGTTTGGAGGGTGAAGCAGATCAGTGGTGGTCGATGGTTAAAAATATCAGGGACGCTGATGAGATTTATTCTCTCAACTGGGATGAATTCAAAGGTATGTTTCTTGAGAAGTATTTTCCTAATGCTATTTGACATAGGTTGGAAAAACAATTCTTGGAATTGAGGCAAGAGGAAGACACAGTGGCTGCCTATGAAGAGAGGTTCACTTGATTGGCAAGGTATGCTCCAAATTTTATCCGAGAACATGATAGTAAAATCAATCATTTTTACTCAGGATTAAAGCCAAAATATCGAAGGGCAATGGATTCTCGTGAGTTCAAAAGTTATGAAAATCTTGTTCGATGTGCTGAGAAGGTGGAAATGGAGTTTTCCGATGATCAAGTGTTCTATAACAACCAGCAGAAGAAGAGACCGCGGTGGCAGGAGAAAGGGAAGAATTCTTCAAAAGGGTCTGATGGTAAGAAAACTAAGTTTTCAGTTTGTGATAAATGTGGTAAAAGGCATGCAGGGGAATGTCTTCTGAATTCTGGAAAGTGCTACCGATGTGGTAAGATGGGACATAAGGCTCGTGATTGTACTGAAAAAGATCAAGGTGATAGTAAGACCAAATTTTATTTACAGTTAGTGAAATGTTTTAAGTGCAACGAGATGGGTCAGTATGCAAACGAGTGTCCAACAAAGAGCCCAAGTGATGGGAAGAAGCTAGACTAAAAGCAGAAAGGGGTGGTGAAATCCTTTGCAACTACTTCAGCAGATGTCGGGCCATCAAATGAAGTTGTATCAGGTAATTTTTTTGTTTTTTCAGATTATGCAAGTGTGTTGTTTGATTCTGGGTCTACACATTCTTTCGGCTCTGAAAAATATTCTAGTAAAATAAGAATACCATCTCAAGAAATGACTCCTGAACTTTTGGTAAAAACTGGGGGAAATGATGAAGCAAAAAGAATTTATAATAATCTTTCAATCCTTATCTGTGGAAAGAACCTACTTGAAAACCTTATTGTATTACCTCTAGTAGAGTTTTATTTTACCCTGGGTATAGATTGGCTCTTAATTTACCATGAAAAGATTGAATGTAGAGCTAAAGAAGTTTTTTTTAGAAAGACTTTTAGTTTGTGTACAAGAATGAACCCTTACTGTTGATAACGTATCAAGAGGTTAAGAAACTTGTAAAATATGGAAATGAATGTTACCTTGCACATATTGTTGAAAACAAAGGAACTGTTCCGATTAATGATGTGCCAGTTGTAAATGAGTATCCTGATGTTTTTCCTGATGAGTTGCCTGGAATAATACCAGATCGAGAAGTTGAATTTACTGTTGACTTAGTTCCTGATGCTAAACCAATTTCAAAACCCCCTTATCGAATGGCTCAAACTGAACTTTTAGAGTTGAAGGAGCAATTGCAAGATTTATTTGAGAAAGGTTTCATTCGACCTAGCACATCACCATGGGGTGATCCTATTTTATTTGTTAAAAATAAAGATGGTTCAATGAGACTTTTCATTGATTATATAGCCTTGAATAACATCAATGTTAAGAACAGATATCCTTTGCCTCATATCGATGATTTGTTTGATCAGCTCTAGGGAGCTAAGTATTTTTCAAAGATTGACTTGATATCGGGGTACTATAAGTTGAAGGTAAAGGAAGCAGATATTCCGAAGACCGTGTTTCGTACAAGATATGGCCATTATGAATTTGTAGTAATGCCTTTTGGGCTAACCAATGCACCTGCTGTATTCATGGACTTAATGAATAGAATTTTCCATGAGTTCTTGGGTAAGTTTGTGGTTGTTTTCATTGATGATATTTTGGTGTTTTCTAAAAGTAAATAGGAGCATGAAAGAAATTTAAGGGTTATTTTGTAAACCTTAAAAGAAAAGAAATTGTATGGTAAATTCAGCAAGTGTGAGTTTTGGTTGCAACATATTTTTTTCCTTGGTCATATTGTTTCTAAAGATGGGATAACTGTTGATCCTGCAAAAACAAAGGTTGTGGAAGAATGTCCAAGACCCACAAATGTAACTGAGATTTGTAGCTTCCTTTGTTTGGAAGGCTATTACCGAAGGTTTGTTAGATATTTTTCATGGTTATCTAGTCCAATGACTAAGCTAACTCGGAAGGGCGTTAAGTTTATCTAGACAAAAGAATGTGATGATTGTTTTCAGGAATTGAAAATATGATTGGTGAATGCTCCAGTTTTGGCATTACCTTCCAAGAATGGTGAGTTTTTTATCTACAATGATGCTTCATTGAATTGACATGGTTGTGTCCTAATGCAGAATGATGAGGTAATTGTTTATGCTTCATGACAGTTGAAAACTCATGAGGTAAATTATCCTACACATGATTTTGAATTAGCTTCTATTGTTTTCTCTTTAAAAATTTGGAGGCATCATTTGTATGGAGTAAAGTGTGAAATATATACCAATCATAGAAGTTTAAAGTATATATTCACTTAGAAAGTGTTGAACATGAGACAAAGGAGATGGCTAGAATTAATCAAGGATTATGATTGTACAATTAATTACCATCCGAGAAAGGCAAATAATGTGGTTGATGCTTTGAGTCGAAAAATAATGATTCATTAGCAATGTTGTGTTTAGAACGTGATCCTTTGGTCAAGGATTTGATAAACTTTTGCATAGAAGTTGTTGGTGCAGGATGTCATTTTATTTTGTTTCAGGTATCAGTGAAATATTCTTTATTAGACAGAATTAAGCAAGAACAGAAGCAAGATAGTGAGTTACAGAAAAAGGTAGAGATGGTTCAGAAGGGTAAGTTGCCTGAATTCAATATGGATAATGATTGTGTTTTGAGATTTGAGAAGAGATTGTGTGTTCCTTGTGATTCACAGTTGAAGAGAGAGTTGTTGTGTGAAGCTCATAGTTCTTTATTTTCAGTTCATCCAGGAAGTACTAAGATGTATAGAGATCTTCGGGAGTATTACTGGTGGGACGGAATGAAAAGAGATATTGTTGATTTTACTGTGAAGTGTATGACTTGTCAATAGGTTAAAGAAGAGTGGCAGTTACCGAAAGGGATGCTTCAGCCTTTACCAGTGACAGAGTGGAAATGAGAAAATATATCCATGGGCTTCGTTGTGGGATTGCAAAAGACATCTCGAGGTAATAATGAAATCTGGGTTATTGTTGATCTCTTGACTAAATCTTCTCATTTCATTGCCATACGAGATAATTTTTCCCTAGATCAACTTTCGCGTTTGTATCTAAAAGAGATAGCCAGGTTACATGGAGTTCCTCTATCCATTGTATCTGACCGTGATCCCAGGTTCACTTATATCTTTTGGAAAGGCTTTCAGAAGTCGTTGGGTGCTGAATTAAATTTTAGTACAGCTTTTCATCCTCAGTCAGATGGACAGTCAGAACGAACAATTCAGAATTTGGAGGATATGCTACGTGCTTGTTCGATGGATTATCATGGGTGTTGGGACCAACATCTTTCTTTGGATGAATTTTCTTACAATAACAGTTTTCATTCTAGTATACAGATTGAATCATTTGAGGCGTTACATGGGAAGCAGTGTCGAACTCCAGCTTTTTGGGATGAAGTGGGTGAAAGGAAGTTGATGGGACTAGGATTGGTAGTAGAGATGGCAGAAAAAGTTCAGTTGATTCAGAAACACATGAGAACATCTCAAAGCAGGTAGAAGAGTTATGCAGATAACCAGAGGAAGGATCTAACCTTTGAGGTAGGTGATCATGTCTTTCTCAAAGTTTCACCGTGGAAAAGTGTGAAGCGATTTGGTAAGAAAGGAAAGATGAGTCCAAGGTTCATTAGACCATATGAAATTCTGGAGAGATTTGGATCAGTTTCATACCGAGTGGCTTTACCTCCTAGTTTATCTCAGGTACACAATATTTTTCATGTTTCAATGTTAAAGATGTACATGCCAGATCCATCTCATGTTTTGAGTCAAGGGGAAGTTCAGCTAGAAGAGAACCTATCTTATGAGGAATAACCGGTCCATATTTTTTATCACAGGGAGAAAGTGTTATGGAATAAAGTGATTCATCAGGTAAAGGTTTTGTGGAAAACCACATGATTGACAAGGCAACATGAGAATCTGAAAATGCTATGAGGGTTAAATATCCCCTACTTATTCGATAAGTAAATAAATTGCGGGGACACAATTTTCTAAGGGGGTTGGGGGGAGGATGTAACATCCCAAGTAAGTAATGAATAATATATATTTTTATCTATGTTTATTTATGAATTATATAGCAGTTTAGAGGCTTAAAATGAGAATAAATCCAATCTTAAGCATGGAATACACTAATATTCTTAAAAGATTGTTTTACTGCCTTTTGATGAAAAAACCATTTTTAAATTAGGATTTTGACACTTTTATAAGATCTATTTGTCAAAATAAATTTATTATTTATGATTGGGACATTTAAATTTTCAATGGACAATTTTTTGGTTTTTTTCTGACAATGTTCATTTTTTAATGAATAGTGAAAAATAAAGCATTTTACATCAAAACTGCTTTTTCATCTAATTTAATTATATGGTTATATTATCTTTTTAATTGGTATTAATGTTTAATCTAAATATATTTTTACCATTTAATCCAATGGTGGTCATTAGAATTAATTTCACTTTGGAATTGGACATAAACTAATGCCAAACGTTTCATAGATATTGTTTCAAAAAAACCCGCTATTTGTTTCGACAATAGGAATTGTTTTTAAATAAATTATTGCAATTTATGTGCTTGGAATTTTGTAAAATGGTTTACATATTTGGAATTAGAGGGTCCAAATTATGTAATCAGGACTCTATTATTTTTGGACATTATGAATAGTAACGACGGTAATTATATTTAATTATCTTGATTAATGAGTAATCTAGTAGTTAAGGATAATAAAATAATATCATAATAAAAACAAATGACACCAAAATGAGTCCTATTGTAATTGGTTGTCTCATGGCCGACCATGGGATTCCTTGTGCCAAACTTGGGGACCCCATGGAATCACTTTTGTGTGAAAGTGACTTTTTATCTTTTTATTTTTAAAGGAAGTTAAATAAAACAAATTATATATCACCTGAGTAAAACATTTTTAATTTTGTCTGCATAAATGATATTTTGTACTATAAATAGTCATAGGAAAGATAAAAAGATTTACTACATCATATTATTTTTTTCATAATTTTTAGACATTAAATAAATTAAATTATTTATGACATCATGATGATGCAGTGATTACCTCATTAATAAATGATTTAAATAAAATGAAAAGATAATGTAAAATATAAGGCATAAACTTGTCAAAGACCTATTTGATGAGTTTATTTCGAACCCTTATCACCTTATCCTCGAAATACATCAATGTGGGAGCTTTAAAATCTGAAACCCATTTGAAAATAAAGTAACCTTTTATAACATTCCAAGAGTGCCCCTCCTCTCCTCTTATAAAAGGCCCCCACCTCTACCTCCTTACCCACACCTCTCAAGCCATTGGATCGGCCAACCCCAGTCCATTTTGACTCTCCACATCCATATCTTACTTCTTGAAGCCTCACGTTGGGCAGAAGTCTTCCCAAGGAAGCCTTTGAGCTCAAATAAAAAAGAGTTACCCGATTTTAAGGTAGTGTCTTCTCTTGTGTTCTTATGTTTTATTTTGCTTATCCAACCCCCTAAACTCTTTTTATTAATTTCTTTTGTAATAGAACCAGTATCATACATATACTAGGATGTTGTTATACTAATTATTCTAGCTACACTTACACACACCTACATCTAATGGTTAAAGAACATACTGTTTCTGTGGATGACGAATTTCTGCCTCACGAAACGATGATTGTTCAATATTCTTCTAACACCTTCAAAGGTGGCCATTAAGATGTCACTATATTTATATATGATATTTAATATGTTTATGTTTTACATAAGATTCTGTATTATTCATTTATGTCATACCTTTATGGTTTTCATTATGGGTAAATGCGATATCTTTATTTTAGGAAGTGTGGACTACCACCCCCTCAAAATGATTTGATTCATTAATACCATATGTGGGACGTATAAAGGATGGAGTTAATGATATTATATATTATATTATACTAGAATTATAATATACCTTCATATAATTATTATTTATTTCCATTACAGTATGATATAGAAATGAAAGTAGCGTTCATGCGTACGTACGGCTTACCGTCTCCATGAACGGTGCATTTCATTTCTTATCCCCCAATGCAATGTACTATTATAAGTACATATATATAATGGATATATATGATGTATGTTACATCTAAATGATGAATATAATTCTGGAATTAAAATATACATATCTCTCATTTAGTTTTAATTCCATTTATATGACATAGAAATGAAAGTAGCGTTCATGCGTACGTACGGCTTACCGTCTCCATGAATGGTGCATTTCATTTCTTACCTCCAAATGATTATGTAATATTATAAATCAATGTATATACTGGATATATATGATATATATGGAATCTAAATCATGAATATCATTCTTGAGATAATGGATATTTGACTACGTGAACAACTTGTAAATATAAGAAGTTCACTTTTGACTCAGGTACAAAATATCGACAAAACGACTGTTATTAACATAAATGATTAAATAATGTTCATATGATGGTAATAAGTGATATAAAACGAATAATTAACTTGATAAAGGTTCTTATGAAAGTAGAAATTAACTCAAGTTTATTATTCAGGACATTAAATAACGATCGAGTCAAGTCGGACCCGAGGTAAGGGAACATCTTAACCCAATTTCCGTTCTTTGGGTTAATCTCCTAATTTCAAATTATATCATGATATTATTAGGTAATATCTTGTATTTTTACTTTATTTATGTGTAATTATAGTGAATACACTTAATATATCTAATTTATTTAAAAAATTATATTTGTAAGGGACTTCGTCTCAATCTCCATTCACTGAGGCATATTTTGTTTTTTACACAACTTTCTTTTATATGGTGTATAAACCCCTTGAACTTTTACATTTATTCAAAACGAATCTTTTTATACGAAGCGTTTACTAAATGACAAAAGGGAATGTTTTTTTGTCGTACGTATGCGGCGACAACGACTTCTCCGCCGCCGTGACCATTATTTGAGTTTCGGCTTCCTCTATAAGCCATACCTTTTTTTTAAAATGAAAAATAAATACCATGTTTTACTCTTATATTATTTTGGTATTGAAAATGGATTTCATAATGTTTTTTATATCAAAGTGTTGTATTGATATATTGTGATTGAAATGTGTAAATTTTATGATTCTTTTATGCTTGTATTATGTGATACGATTATGTTACGGTTCTTGGGCACTGTTATGAAGACGGGTGGTTCTGAGATAAACTAAGGGTGGGTGAGCCCGATATAGCTCTCCAATGCATTGGGTAACGTGAAGGAGTTAAACTTTAAGGTTTCTCCGAAGAGATTTAGGGAATATACTATGATGGGTATTCTAAACGTAACCAAGAGGGTTACTCCCTACATAAGAATGTTATGAATCCCTCAAGTTACCTTTATGTCTTATGATTTCTATGATTTATTCATGATTTGATGAGGTATGTTAAAGTGCTTATGTTTAATGAGTAAAGTATGATTTCATTGATTCTTATATATACATTTACTCATTTTTCATTTCCATATTGTCATATCCCTTACTGAGCTTTTTACGCTCATTCCATGTTTTTGAAATGATTTTTACAGGTCAAGGGAAAGGTACATGATGTGATGATAGTGTCAAGGAAGTGTCAATAAAGAATCCATGTTTTATTTTAAATATGTTTCCATTGATGGGAATAATGAATACTAACTTTTATGTAACCACTTTGTTTAAATGTAGAATATAATGCAAGTTTTATGATCTAATTCTCTAAAACTCTAAACCTGAAAAGATCCTCAATGTGTAATCTTGTAATAACTCAAGATTAAGTAAGGTTTAATTCTGGGGCCTTATACCATGTTTCTTAGGTACATGATACGTTTACCATCAAGATATTTAAATATAATTTTTTAAAAAATATCAGTTATAAACCCATATAAGAAGGCCATCCAAATAACTCATCCAATGAGACTACTGATGCATAAATGTGCTATCTATAACTGGGCCGCACCCATGTCTTACCAATACAAATCATGCCTAATATTGAATAATCCAAATAAATAATATTCCTTATAATTTAACGATATTGAATATGTAATATATAATTATAACTATTATACACAAATAATCAAATAACTATCAAAATAGACACCGATTGTAAAATCGTATATTTTGTAGACTAGATTAATATATGTGATAGATGATATAGATAATCATTGGAAATTATATTATTATATTTTATTGAATATTTCAAGGGGATTTCAAAAATGAATCATGTATTTGAATATAACTTCAATCCGTGACCAAATAAATCAAAAAAATCGATGGAAGGATAAAATTGGTATCAATAGAACATAATCCAGGTGGATTAAAATAAAGCATCATTTTCATTAATGAAATAAAAATATTAAAAAATTATATTTCAACAAATTCTTCAGAAAAATATTTCATTATTTTAATTTTTTTGAAAAATCATTTATTTGAATATTAAATTTTAAAATACCCTCTTTAAAAAGAAAAAATTTAAAAATGAAAATGAATCTTCAATGAAATGATAGTGAGTAAATTTTTACAAGCCATATGCGGTAAGAATAATAATAATTTTTCAGAGTGAAAGGTTAGAAAAATTCCTTATTTAGAATGAACGAAGAAGATTCCGTTGAAAATATTGGTAAAATAAAAAAGGGTAAAAATGACTTTATGAAATCATTTTTATAAACATTTTTGAATACATTTTAATAAAACACATCTTTTAGAAGAAAACAGGCTCGCCAAATTAGAGAGGATTAAAGTTGGGCTTTCTGAAAAATATTTTCTAAAACATGTTGAGTACCGAAGAGTACAAAAGTTTTACTAATAATTTAAAATGGTCATGAATTACCAAATTATAGAAAAATTAAATAGATTATTGAACAATGGTTATATAATTTCCTTGAATTGAAATACCATTGAATATCAGTAATTTTATTATTAAGGAAAATAATCTTCAAACATTCCAAACTATCCCATTGCACATTGAATGATTTTAAATCATAATCTAGATAAATGAATAATAAAATATGAATGTTTTAAATACCCATTGGATATTGAAATTCATGATATAATATATAAAAATTATCATTAGGCATAGAAAAAAAATATTTAAGTTGTGAACATGAAATTTTTCCCACAGAAGTAAAAAGTGTGATGAAAATTTTATTATGTTACAACTGACCTATCTTGTGTGTATTTATATTTATGAATAAAAACTTATGTTAATTATTTTCATACATGAGAAATTTGTTATTTTTTATCATAACTATAATTTAACTTCCATCCATTTCATATAAAAAAACTTAAAAAAATTCTATTTGCATAGGGTGTTTTGAAAAAATTCAGTTTATGTATCAAAAACAACTTTGGTAGGTCAATTGTGGTCAAAGGGTTAATTATATAACCTCTAAAAAATAATAATAATGAAAAAATTATTATATATATAAATAAATTATTCTTTTAAAAACAATAATTATATATTTATATGAAAAATTATTCAACGTTACAGTTATAGAAATGATAGACCATACGTACACAAAAGTTACATTCCAATTGTTCAATGATCATTATGGAAAGAAGGTAAGAAGAACCATATCATTCCAAAATTATCAATATATAGTAAATACCATGTCACTTATCATATATAATTATATATATAAATATTGTGATGGAAATAGGATCACATCGTGTCGAGTAGGCTGTAATCCCAATGTCCACGAATGACGTTATCACTTTTTTTAGTGTGTGAATGAGTAATAATGGGATTGATATATATATATATAGTACATTTGAAATAAGGTAATTATTAATAAATATTATATATAGGCTGTTTATGTAACATATTTTTAGTTGAAACCATACTTTATATGTTCCATGTAATGTGTGAACGAACGACATCACTTCGTGGGGGAGATAGTCCACACTTCCTCAAATGATGTCATCCAATTAATGTAAAATGGAATGTATTAATGGCATGTATAATAAAAGGATTACAGAAGTAAAAATAAATAATAAATCTAATATTTATAAAATATAAAAAAAAATTCCATCATAATGGCCACCATGATAGGTGGTAATAGAAAATTGAAAAATCATCTTTCTATGATGCATTAATTCTCAGTACAAAGATATAGTATGTTCGTTAAACATTAAATGGAGTTGCATGTATGTTTAATCCAAAAACATACATAAAAACATACTATTATAAATTTTATAGTGTTATTTTCTATATAATCATTGAATGGTGAGATTTTATGGGGATGGGGAATGGAAATTAAACTGGGGAGCTTGAGATAAGATGTTACCTCTTAATCAGATAACTTTTTTTGGTTTGTACCAAAATGATTTCTTGGAAGTAATTATGCCCCAATGGAGGAATCATGGTCAAGGGGATATATTTATGGAATATATATGGTCACTTATTCGATGATCCTATGAGGTTTGAGCGGTGTTAGGAATCAGAATAGGTGGTGTCCTTTTATAATGGAGGATATGACTCACTTGGTATGTTTGAAAAGAAGTTCCATGTAACCACATTTTTATCCTATAAAAGTCTTTAAAATTTATAGATACTAAATAAAAAAATTATAATGACCGAATTATGGACAAAATTTTTTTTGAGAATGTGCTAGGTCATTTGGCCCCTTATTTAAAAGGTTTAGTACGTTATTATGCTGAATTTTACCTTTATAATTTTAATTAATTTTAATTGTTTTCAATACTATTTTTGAAAAAAAAACATGGTCTTATTTGATATTATAATTTTTTATTATTCAAATTATGGTTTCAATTTTTCAAAATTACAATCATAGAAGTGGCATAAATTGATTAAATTTAATCCCATAGGTGGGAGGAAAATGCGTTGTTTTAAAGTAAAAACGTCTAAAAGTTTTCTATGTTATTATAATCAGTTTAAAATTTAAATTTACTCCTATGAAATAAAATATATTAATAAATAAAAAATATTATCTAATTAAAAATTAACAATGAATTAAAATATAACTTATATATATAAATAAATTTGTTGAAAAACAGTTTTCAACTAAAATTTGGTATTTTTAATTATTCATTAAAAAATGAAAAGTTTCATAAAAATATTAAAAATTCCCCATTAAATAATGTTCTTGTTTATATTTAAAAATTAATATTTATTTGGAACCACTAAATCAATTATGATGTCGAAATTCAGATTTAAAATGGTTTCTCCATTAAATGGTGAGAAAATTGCCTTTTTAAAAATATTGGTTTTAATGTGTAAAATAGAGTTTGTTTTTATCGTATTTCTATAAAACTTAATGAATTAATATATAAATACTTATTTAATATATAACACATATTTTTTTTATTAAAATCAAAAACTAATTCTAAATAATTATGTTTATTAAGACAAAAATCCTTTGGAATCATAATTATAAAAGTATTTTTTTTTTTGTAAAATTTGTTTTTATATTTGTTTCTCAATAAATGGTAACCAATGAAACAATTTTTAAATTATATTAAACATCAATTTAGATAAGTTATTAATACAATTCAAAACGGGTAACATAACACTGAGGTTGTGTCATATTACATTAAATAATTTTATTTTAGTAATACATTTTTATTTAGTGAAACTCAGCCTTGCGTGTAAGGAAATATATTGTTGAAGTTCACTCTTTCATGTAATAAAATCAATCATGGAAGATATCTATTGAATTAAATTCAAGATAACTTGTTTTTAACACATTCAAATCAATATAATATGTTTTATATATTAAATATGTTATTATGTTTCCAAATATTATATTACCTCACACACTTGGTGTCGCGTGTCATACATAATATCTAATACAAGGTGCATACATCAAATTTTCAGGGTGTCACAATATTTAATCATGAAATATAATATTCTAAATTAATTTTTCTTATAATTCTATTTTAAATTAGGTATATTTATCTTACAAGTTTAATTTTTTTGAAATTATATGGAAAAATTTCTTTTTTATATAATTAGTTTTTAATGATATTTATGTTATTCTTGATATTTTATAGGTATTTCAAGGAATAATTCTAATGATTTAAAAAAAAGACCATTATAAAAATTTTCTACCAAAAACATATAATGGAATGTTTATTTCAATACTATATAGCGTTAATAATTTTTTTCTCTGCTATAATAGTTTTATTATATTTAACTTCTTCCATAGGTCATATATTATTTTAAAATTATATGATCATGAATTAAATCTTAATATTTTGATTTACTTTAATTTATTTATTTCATTAAAGGACAATGTTCTATTTAAAAACCTATATTTAAGATAAATGTGTAGTCATATTTCAATACATTCTTTATAGTGATTATCATTCTATTGAAATATTCAATTTGTTGATATCATATTTCATTGGAAATTACATTTACCATAAATATCCATATTATTTGTATCATGGATGTAATAATTTCTTACACCATATACCATTTCTACATATAGTATTTTATTAAAAATGTTTTTTGATTGATTAATAAAATAATGAGATTCCTTATTTCTGACTCAAAACAAATATTTATTGATATGATATAATGTTTATGAATTAATTTTTTCATTAATTATATATGTCATTAATTAAACATATAATCATAGGTGTGAATTACTAATATAATTACAATTTATAGATCTAAATATTCTAATAGAAAATTCAGTTTTCCTAAATTATTATATGGTCTTTTGGTGTAGAAATACCTATAGATTAAAATTTCCTGGTATATAGCCTTAGAGTAATGATATTTTGACTTATGAGGATATGAAATCAAACAAAATAGTATTTTATTCAATTATATTTCATTTATTATTATATATGAGATTACTATATTAAAATTATCAACAGATACATTTTATTTTCTTTTTATTCATTAAATGGAATGTCGTTTGTGTTTTTTAGATTTCCATATTGACTATAAATCATTTATTCTTTATAGTTTCTTATATACATAACACTAATAAGAATATAATATCTCCCTTTATTTTTTCCATATGTTTTTTAAAAGGTTGTGTACTGGTCAAAGACAAAAACACTAAGATTTATTAAATCAAAAGAGAATACCAAACAAGATTACCTAAGATGAAAAGAAGGTAGTTTTTTGTTATCTCTAATAAAAAAGGGGAGTAGATCAGGGGGAGGTCATCCCTACAGATGAAATCATAAGGAACTAACTTGTTGGTGATACCATCAGCGATCTGGTTGGCTTCGAAATAAGTGTGTATGACAATAAAATTGAGACTTCGGAGAGAGTGCATGCAGTCCATCAAGCTAGGGGTGAAGGATCACAGAAGGTGATTAACACCACACCAGATGGCTTGGAAAATAGCGTTCGAGTCACTTTCTATCCAAATTTTTCTCTAGTTGAATTACTTGTAAAAAGAGACGGTATGGATGACACCCATCATTTCCACCACTATGTCCGATGCAATGCCGCAGATTCCATAGAAACATCCTAAGATCTGATCAAGATGGTCTCGAAAGACACCACCACATCCCGAAAGGCCTAGGTTTCCGTTTGAGGCTCCTTTAACATTGAAATTGATCCATCTAGGAGGAATAGCTTTCCAAATAAACTCAATAGTGTTGTTTGACTTCTGATAGATACCATGAACTCCAATACGACGAAGAGTCTGAAAATTTATGATAGAGTTGTAGAAATGATTATTTTGGATCAAAGAGGCCTCTTTAATGGCAAGAAAAATACTCATTTTGCCTGAATTTAATCTAAATGAATTATTGTTAAAAATTTAATCATTTCTACCATACCAAAGGACATAGAGGATATCTATAATAGCAATGAGAAATAATTTTATAATATGTTGAATTCTCTATAACTCTACCGTCCTTTTATGTTGAGAAAAAAATGAAGCTTTCCAAAAGTCATCTACATTCAAAAAGATATAAAATGTAATTCCAAAGATCCGTAGTAGTGTGACAAGAATAAAAAAAGATTATTTATGTCTTACCAATTCCGATTACATATTCTACATTTAGATAAAATATTAAAACCATAGGATTGAAGAAAACAATTAGTGGGAATTTTTTGGTGCACTATTGTCCAAAAAAGAGTGAAATGAGATGGTTTTATCCAAGCATTGATGAAGTTGTTTATCCAACATAGATTTTCATCAGAATTGGAAAAGCAGTATTTTTAGTAGCTCTTGGAATCAAGAATTCCATTTTAAGAAGGTTCCAAAACTAGAATATCATCATTCGTTGTGAAGTAATAATTATCCACCACCTCTTTGATATTATCAGGTAAGTCAAGACTTTTCACATTGATCATGTCCCTAATGGTGCAATTAGTGGGGACAAGATTGCAAGTATTCTAAATATTAGATATAAGGGGGGATCCAGTCCAGTTGTACTAGAAGAAGTTTAATGTATATTCCTTACTGACAATCCATTTGGAATTGTCTAAAATGGAGGAAAAAGCCGATTTGATATAATTACAAATAGAAGAAGTCATATAATGAAACTTACCAGCCTTGAGATTATCAATAAAGCGAGTCCTAAGAAAACATGTTTAGTTAGAATTATTATTTATAAGATACCATGGGAGTATGGCATGGAGAGCTTCATTGAAAATTTTAAGATTCTTAATACCAATGCCTCCTTGTTCAGTAGGTTTACAATAGGTAAAGCATGGGACAATGACAAGTTTCATCTCAAGTGTACTTCCACTCCAAATGAAGTTCTTTATAGGAATATTCACACGTTTTATGAGACCTATAGGACATTTGTAAACCATTATAGAATAAACCATCTTAGAGACAATGGTGGATTTGAAAAGATAGACTCTTCCAGCCATTGAGAGAGTTTTTCCCTTCCAATCGGAAAGTTGTCTATGAATTTTATCAACAATGGGATGGAAATATAAAGCTTCAGGTCAGCCCCATAAGATGGAGACACCAAGATAATAAAAGCGGATGGAACCCTCTTTGACACCTAAAGTATCAATGATATTTACTTTTCAATTAAGAGGAATGATTTTGCCAAAGTAGATAAATGATTCATCCCTATTGACATGATTTATCCGTTAATTTTATCCATTATATAGGATATGGAGATGGAAATAATGAATAATATCCTAGTGGTGTGAATGTTTCTTATTATATATATTTTATATTTCCATCTCAATAAGGGAATCATTCATGTATCTTGTTTTTTTCGAATATCAAATTGATTAATTTTTTTACAGTAAGTTCCCTCATCTCTTTAACTAATTTAATAAGGAAGAATCCAACTTTGGTTTATTGGGTTTGGGTTTGTCTTAATTCCCATCATTTTCACTTAAACAATATATCTCATATGACTATTAAAAGTACACATATCATTTAGTTTTATCCTAAATCCTTACCAATATGTATTCTAGTAGATAAATATCCAACATTAGGAATTAGTTAGTTGAAATAAGGTTATAAAAGTCCCTTCATTATAAATGAATACACTAATTATTACATCAATGTTTCATGTTCTTGGTCATCAGATTCACATATCATCTAACCACCACTATCCTTAAATATCAATCAATACTATAATGATGTAATATTTATGTAATATTTGTTATATAATAATAAACTTAATGTTATTTTTCATATATTTTACCATTCATTCATCATAATGGTTTCTTAATTTACTATGTTTTACCACCCACATAAATGGTATTATTAAACACCCACCACCCATAATTAGAAAAATATAAATTCTATAAATATAAGGAAATAATTTATGGTTAATGTTATGTTTTAAATTATATAATAGTAAGATGAAAGTGTAATTTAATTAATTTATTTAACACTTATTTTTTATTCATTATTCAAAAAAGGGTTGACTTTTATGCATTCATTATGAACTGTCACCATCAATTCTACTAAATTATATTATGATTCTAGAAATATATATATATATATATATATTTAATACTTATAAATAATATGTTTTTGAGGAACACATGAGTCTAAAAAAGTGAAAAAACTATACCACCTCAAGTATGGAGAAAAATGAACAATTATAAACTAAATATTAATTTTTCCTTAGAATGATCAATAAATTTGTAATTTGAAAATAATAAAGACTGATAAAATGCAAAGTAAATATTTAAATCGATGATATATTATCAAAATAAAACCTAAATAGATTATAAAAAAGTTTATTTTTTTGAGTAAGAAGGAATCCAATGTTTGTATTTTTGTTGAATCTTTCTTCTTTCATTTATTCTGACACCATATTTTGACTATAATTTTAAATTCATTCAATATTTTTCCATATCGATTTAAAAACTAGTATTTTATACATATTTATATATAGAATAAGTTTTACTATGAGAATACCATTTTTCATATTTTATTCATTTGGAAAATAGATATTTTTAATGTGGGAAAAGACTTTCATTTTATTTTTTGTTATCCCGTCCATATCAAAATTATTTCTCTATAAAATAAATTAATATTCATATATTATAAGATATATATGGAATATATTCATTATCATTTAAATTTATTTTTTATCTCCATTAAAAATGATAATTTACTAATCTTTTATTGATGTAGGTTTCCTTAAAATTATTAAAAAAATTAACAAAGGTAATACTGTCCAATTTCCTATATATCCAATCATTTAGTACACAACTCTTATAATATATATTTTTTATTTCTAAAGAATTTATTATTTTGGATTAGTTTAAAAATAAATTTTATAATTTAATTTTTCCTCAAATGAAAAATATTTTTTTTATGAATTAAAATGTTTTTATAAAAAAATTCACAATTATAGATTTTTTTTAAAAAATAACACTAATTTTAATGCATTTTAATAAAATTTTATTTTCAAAAATATTGTATTATGTTTTCGAAAAACATAAAATATTTGTTGTTGAATTATTCTAATCTTAATTCAATTTTTGGAAAAAATATATTTAATTAATTATTTAATACAATTATGAATATATCAAAAATTTGTAATAAATAGAATATATTAATCCTATATTCCACTAAAATGATTTCCATGAATATCAAAATATATTTTTATTATTTTTCATGTCATCATATAATTTAATTAATGAATTAAAATATACAAATTGACCATTGATTCATTATACAAATTCTTATGCATCCTTGTTAAATTTGAAATGATATCTCTATGATATAATCGATCCAATAATTCATATTTTTCAATCCATATCTACATCATTTCTAAAGTGTAGCATATATAAAAATACCATTGTTTTATGATTACGGTTACATCCTAATCTAGGAGCCACCCAATTGTGCCACAATCCTGTTTTCCACATGCCCTCATGTGCTTCTCCCATCATGGTAGAGGCTGCAACTAGAAGTGAGGGTTTATTAAGTCATTCATGGGGAGAATATACCATATTTTATTAGAGTAAATCAGCAATGTAATTAAATAAATTATAGGGAAAGCATATATAATCAGAACAATTCTATTGTCACAATTTAACCAAA
This sequence comes from Viscum album, assembly GCA_963277665.1. Classification (NCBI taxonomy): domain Eukaryota; kingdom Viridiplantae; phylum Streptophyta; class Magnoliopsida; order Santalales; family Viscaceae; genus Viscum; species Viscum album. The sequence continues at coordinate 1,611,659,451 of OY728140.1, forward strand.
CTGAAAATAAAATACTCAACTGAAAATGAAAACAAGATATTCAAATATAAGTGTCAAGTGTATATAATGAAAATTAAGGTAAAGACACTATGACTCCACAAACGGGTCCCGAACCATGTCTGGTTCTATTCCCCAAGATCCATCCCCAATCTTCCACCCATCAAAGAGTCGTGCCATTATTAAGTTATCCAACAAAATAATCTATTCAGGTACCGATCAGGCAGCCTTAATAGGGTGTTAATACAACATAGGCGGGCCCTGACAATAATATCTAAAACAATTCCAGTTAAAAGATAGTACATGCAGCTCTATATTGAAATATACACAAATAAATAATAAATAGTTTACCACATCTTAATTTATTCTTATCTTACTATATTAGCTCTCGGGATCCTGAGGTGACTCGTATTCCAATACTATCTTCATCTCATAGAGGATCCCAAATATTTCCCAAGGTATTATAATATCTTAATACCTACTTCTCACCGATGATCTATGTATTCATGGATTTATGATATCTCAGTACATGATTCGACTCATGTCATAGTTCGAATGTTCTCTTGTGAGGCCATAACATGGACTGTCATTATTTCCACTCATTAATTTCTCATTTAAAAGCCACATTGACAAAGTTACCAATATGAAAAATGTAATTAAGAAGTCCATTTTTTCATTATTACTATTCAATTGAATGACCATGTCCCATTTATCCTTACTCATAAGTATAATAACCATGTTACAGTGTATACTTATCAATTTAGAATAACCATGTTCCGATTATCTTCACTCATAAGTATATTGAGCATGTTAACATTTTTTACTTCTCAATTTAGAATGACCATGTTCCCATTCTTTATCATATAATTAATTTACCAATTAGTTATCGAACCTAATCCCATTACTAATTCAACAATTGGTTAAACACATCCATTCCATTAGTTAATTCAACAATTAAATATGTGAATCAAACCATTATTTAATTCATCAATTAATTAATCAATATCACAATTCATATTCCATCATTAATTCTCCAGAAATAATTATCTCATTTTAATCTCAATTTTCTATAATTAATCCCAAGATTAATTTTCTAGATCATATTATTAAAGAAACATAATTAATCTACAATTAATTATCTGAACATAGCCATTTCAATATCTCATAATTAATGACCTAATTAATTATCTAGATTACAACCCATTCCTATTATATTCAATTTCCAAAAATTCATTATCTAATTGGGAAACCCCATAGCTTCATGATTAATTCCCCAATTAATATAATATTTCAATAAATCATCGATAAATCCATTGGACAATCTAATTAACCAAATTCAAGAAAATATACTGCAAAAGTATAATATAAATTCAATAATTTTAAATACATATATCAAATAAAAAATATGGTAATTAAATTTAGACCATCCACCTTGATTTCATGATGGATGTTTTCCCAACGGAAAATCACCAAAATAAAAGAAACACAATTATATTGATAAATGTTCCAAATATAAATCTATAAACCAAAATCCCGATCAAAGTCATCAAGATATTATAAATATAGATCTAAATCCACAATCCTATGTCCAAATATATTCACTTAGTTTTAGATCCAAGGAATCATATGATATCTTCCATGAAAAGATCATGGAAAGAAGTAAGAATGAACGAGAGAAGCATCAAAATGAAATCGACACAGTAGGGGAAGAGAAAATCATCAATTAAAGATTTAGATCTCGATGATTGGTGTTCGTAAAGACATGTAATCCATCTGGGTAGATTAGAGAACCTTCATTTATTCTATGGAAAGTAAAATCCCAAGTTAGTGCCACATAAGAGGTGAAACATGTCACTTAATGATGAAAATGAGTGAGATACACAGTTTTTCGATCTCCTTATTGGACCACACATGGATTAATCACACATTTATAAAAACTATGAAATAACCATGTTTTAGGCATTGCTTCAAGGGGGACTTGTACTCCTACCTCACATGATTAACCTTACCATGCACTAACCGTGTGCACCCTCCCTACCCGGGCATGTAAGATTTACTTGGGTTGGTCACACGGTTTTCCCAAACTGTGCACCAAACGTGAACAAACCATTTTTCCAAAATTTCTTGTAACTCCACCCAAATACACCCCAAGTCATAAATCCATAAAATGGTACCTAAAAACAATAAAAAGTTCCGAAAACTGAATTTGAGATAACTGCAGAAAAAGTTAGGATCTTATAATCTCCCCAACTTATAACAGCTCGTCCTTGAGCTGTACTTCCATGTTATTATATGATCCCGACCCAAAAACACTGGTACATTGAGCCCTAACAACTACATATCTTTCCCTTATTTCCTCTTGCACACTTCCATGTATCCATAATACATGAACTAATAACACAGTCTTTTCCCATAACACAATATCAATAGAATCCAAATCACGTGTCAGATTCTCCTCAAAGGACGCATATATCTCAAGGTCAACCACAACCATATTGATCGCATGAGAAGTGTTAGGGTGATACTGTCAAAGTTGTGATCAATGGAATGCATAATGCATATAACTGTATCTCTGTGGAAGATCCAATTTGTATGCCACAAACCTGATTATCTCCACTACAAAAAAGGTCTAACAAACCTGGGAAACAACATTCCCTACCTCTGTAACCAATAGTGACCCATCCAACGTGACACTAGAAGGAATACCCAATAGCCCTCTATAAACTGTAGGGGTTGTTTCCACATATTATAAAATGATTCCTCTCTTATATGAGCTATATCCATACAATTCCAAATCAATTGTGCCTTCTTCGATGTCTCATACATGAGACTCTATCCCAACAACTTGGAATCACCAGCATCCATCCAACATAGTAGTGAACTATGAGGCCTACCATAAAGATCCTCATATGGTGAAATTTGTATAGTATCCTAATAACTTTTGTTATGGGAAAACTACAAGAATTCAAATTTCATTTTCCAAGATCCAATGAAGACATTCACACATTCCCATATCCTACCCTCAATAAATTGTATTGTACGTTTTGACTACCCGTATGTATTTGGGCCGAAATCCGTAATCTACAATACATGTGTGCCAAGTGATTTCTGCAAAACCTTCCAGAAGTGGGAATTAAAGTGTTAAACAAGATCTGAAACTATAGACTGTGTCACTCTATGGAGATGAACTATCTCCCAAACATACAGTTCTTCCAACTACTATACTATAAAGGTTTCCATTAATGGAATGAAATGTTCTACCATTGTCAGTCGATACACAAGGAACCAAATGGTTTCATTCTTATTAAGAGTTTTCAAGATACCCACCAAAAAATCCATGGTCACGTCATTCCGCATCCATTCCCAGATGGGAAACAATTGTAGTAAAAATCCAGATTGTTGAGGCTCCCCCATCACTTACTGACAAGTGAAGAATATTTTCCCAAACCCTGCTATATGATTTTGCATGCCTATCCACCAAAACTATCATCATTGGTCACAGTACATTTTGGTACACCTAGATGCACCACCCATTTTGAGGCATGAAATGAGATCCTTCCACATGATCATAGGCCCCACAACTCAATTATTCACATAAATGATCTCATCATCAACCATCCACCATTATAAAGATTTATCCCCATCATTAAATCTTTCTATCAAGGATTAGATCTCAGGATCCTCATACTATTTATCTATTATCCATATCAAATAGTTTACTCTACTGCAACTAAATCCAAACTCATCTTTCCCTGGATCTCCTAAACAACCACATTTATTTCAGCCATAAATGACATCATCTTCCACTTTTCACTCTAATACTGAACCATATGATCCTGATTTTTACTACTAAAGGCAGAACCAAACTATTTCCCTTCTTGAGCATATATACCTGTTTGAATAAAATCATACATTTAATCAACCCATATCCACTTCTATGGATTCAAATCACAATGTAAAAATATATACTTCAACCCCTTGTGATCTGTACAGACCATAAACTTTTCTCCCAAAAGATAGTATCACCAATACTTAATATCTTAAACCACTACTTCCTAATCAAGGTTCTGTGTTGGGTAATTCCATTCATGAGGCATAAAATACCGAGACCCATAATCTATAACTCAATCTACCTACATCATCACTACTTGTAGTCCAATCCCAGAATCATCACAATAAACCATAATCTCCTCACCTAACTCAGGTAGGATCAAAATTGGTGTCGATGTTAAGTGATTCTTCAACCCATGAAAATCTCCCTCATAAGACACTAAAAATTCATACATTACACCATTTTTAGAAAAGCCAAGAAGTGGTTCTTCCAAAATAGAAAGGTCATGGATGAATCTCCTATAACATCCCGTCACTCCAAGGAAGATTTAGATATCAAAAAACTATGGGATGCTCCCAAGAAACCACTTCCTGAACCTTATATGGGCCCTCCAACACAACTTTATCTATGATTATGCTTCCCAAAAAGTGTACCTATTTAATAAAACACTGATAGTTATATAGCAAGGAATATAACTGATTCTATCGAAGTGTACCTAAAATGATGTTAATATTTTGGGCATGATTGTCATGATTCATGGAGTACACCATGATTTCATCCATGGAAACCATGAAAAAAACTGATTAAGGGATGGTTGAAATATCCTATTCATAAATGTTATGAATACTACTAGTTCATTTTTTTTAACCCAGACAACATTAAGACAAACTCATAAAGTCCATACCTACTTCTGAAATAAGTCCTTGGTATATCAAAAGAACATACTCTGAAGTGGTTATAGCCTGATCTCAAATCAATCTTTTAAAACAAACAAACTCCCTTCAATTGGTTAAATAGATCATCAATATATTGATGAGGATATCAATTCCTCATATTTATTTTGTTCATCATTCGGTATTCAATGCACAAATATAATCCTTTGTCAACCTTCTTTATGAATAGAATAGGTGATTCCCTAGGCGAAAAACTTGAATGGATAAATTCTTTATCCTCCAAATCCTTTAAATGAGTCTTAATCTCTTAAAGCTCACTCGGTGAGATTCTAAATGGCGGAATAGATACTGGTTCAGCTCCTAGCATAATCCCAGTAGAAAATTTCTCATCTTTAAAAGGTGGTATTCCTGAGTAGTATTTAAGAATGAAATTCTAAATTAGTTCCCCCACTAGTGGAAGGATATCTTGTATAACAACCCCATCATCTAACAATAGACTAGAAACATGGGATTTGTGCTATCCTAATTGATGAGTAATTGGCCATGCCCAGCCTGCATGGATATCCCACTATCCACGATGAATATAATGGCCACCCTCAGGAGATGTAAATGTAACTCTCTTATTGTTACAGTCAATGCGATATCAGTATGCAACTAGCTCATCCATACCCATAATTTTGTTGAATCCTGACATATCAAGAATATAGAGATCCCATAGAAAATTATAATCCCTAATCACTAGTGAACATCCCCTGTATAGAAAAATATCTCTAAAATATACATCTAATGGTTTATCTATATTCCTAACCCGACTCACAAAATCCACCTCCAGGCTTACACCATTAATATTATTTTTAGATATAATGGTATGGTAGAAACTAGTATAAAAAAAGGCACTAGAAAATGTATAAGCTACTAGAATAGTACCACTCAATATCGATGGTCCATCCATGCTTTCCAAAAGTGTTGGTTTTACTACATGTAACTATGCTACACCTCATCCTTGTGATGTTATCTAAATCCCCTGAGTAGAACCACTCTGCTGATGTGGGCGATCATCCCGATAAGAACTGTGTCCAATACCTATATCACCTCATCCAGTAGAACTATAACTTCCATCCATATTTGTTATAGAAGATCATCTTTCCATACTCTGATTCTACCCAATAACTTTTTTAATACCAGTATGTTGCTGTGAACTATATTATTTCTATAGATGTCATATCATTCCATTAGATCTAAAATGTAATAGTGGTTGGGAACACTGTCGATGATACTGTTCCATCCTACCAAACTGATGACAGAACAACCCAGTAAAGTCTTATCCAACTAACCCTCATGTCCACATAATCTGATTCCCACTACCTTGGATAAAGTTGTCATAACATCACTTCCTGATCTCAAAATTCATTCATCTTGTTCATCCAATAACAAATAACTATCCGGCACTATAATCCTCTCTTAGTTTCCATTCAACTATAAGATCCTGATCTACTAATTCCATAAACTTATTTTTACTAAATATATTCACCTTGGAGTTAATCTCAAACTTAATTCCACACTGAAAATGTTTCGTTATAACAGACTCATCTTATTCTAACATTGTAGAAAAGACTTCTAGATCTATGTAGCATCTGACATATTCAATTTAAACATTCTCTTATCTCTTAGATTAATAAACTCCACAACTTTCCCTTGTCTTAGCGTCTGTGGATAAATGTGTTCCATGAACCTCTCCAAGAAGTCCTTCCATAATATGGTTTCCATCTTTACTGTTCACGTCTAAATGTCCCACCAAATATTCACTAATATTCATAGAATATATGTATCCTACATGACCCTGCTCTCATCCAAAGTCTCCAAATGGTCAACTATGGTCTCTATCAATTCAACCTAAAATTCAGCTCCCACAGGTCCACCCTCTCTAGTAAAAGTCAGAGGGTGTTGCAACTAAAACTCCCTTATCATCTCAAAAATGTTTTCAAAATTTACCCTTGGTCACATTCTATGAATTCCATGAATTAATAATATTTCTCTTGGAATTTATCCTCTTCATATTATACTAGCATGATCTGTTCCTAATGTTCCCCAATAGGAAAAACATTTCTAGGCATGCCCCTCAACTATCCCCTCAACAAGTGTCATGGAGGAATACTCTCTAAAATTCCATACTCATGTATCAGGTATCATAAAACAACCTTACAACAATTTTGTAAGAGGAAATAATCACAAAAAAACTTTTCCCACACCTTGCCACATGGTCAAAACTGAGGATCTTTCACTACCCTTAACCATCATACACCTTGCTTTTGGTTAAAAATGGTTAAAAGTCTATCATTATAAAATTTGTCATTTAGAAATCCAATTGTTTTCATTTTTCATCATTTTAAAATCTTCCTAAATTCATTTTTGGTGGAATCCTTTATTTTAATCTCACAACAAGGTCCAAAATTTAATTTTGAAAATATACCAATAACCCATTTTTCCGATGCATGCCTAAAATAATAGAAATCACAATAACCCCTATGTTCCTAAAATTATTCATATAGACTCAAATATTAAAATATTATGGTCTATGAATCAATACTATAAAATTATCTGAAACAATAATATCATCACAACATAAGTGTTTCACCCAATGTGAAATAATATTCCACTGTAACCGTAAAAAACTATAACAAAAATCCCTACCCAAGTACTCATGTTTTACAGTGTACATGGGTTTTCAACTCCCATGAATGAGCTTTTTACCAAGACTTGACCGTTACTATTATCCTATCTACCTTTCCCAAAATAGTAATATAAAATAGGAAGAATGAAAAATGGGGCTCTAACACCACATTATTACATCCCAACCTAGGTGCCACCCAACATTTTCCAAATATAGTTCCCCACATGACATCAAGTGGGCCTCCATGTAAGATAGAGGATAATGACTAGAAGTGAGGGTCTGGTAAGTAATTCATGGGGAAACTATAACCTCATTTATCAGATTAAAACACAAATGGAAGTAAATAAACAATAGTGTAATAATATATAATCAGAACAATACTAATGTCACAAGATAACCAAATAGGAAATACAAAAATCAACTAAAAAGGAATGCATGCTATGCCAATATAAGTTTCAAGTGTCTATAATGAAACTGAATTTAATGACACTAAAAATCCTTAAGCGGTCCTCGACCCATGTCTTGTTCTGTCCTCTTAGCTTCATCTATAATTATCCACCTATCCTAGGGCCTTTCCCCTTATCTAGTTTTGCATTAATATAATCTATTCAGGTACCGATCATGCTACATGAATAGGGTGTGAGTACCACTCAGTAGGCCACCACAAATGGTGTTTAAAAAAAATCTAGTCAAAAGATAGCACATGAAGCTCAATAAAGGGATATGTACTATTCAATAACAAAAAGTTGATCACATTTTCATTCATTCTAATCTAACTACATTAACTTCAGGGTAATCAAGGAGACATATACCTGAATACTAGCTTCATATTGTGCTGAAGATTAAAGTGTTAGCTATTTATTATGATATATTAATACATACTTCTCTCCAAAGAACGAAGTATTCAATGTTCTATGATATCTCAGTATATGATTCAACTCATGCCGGAGTTCGAATATTCTTATGTGTGACCATAACTCAGAGTTCCATTATTTCAATTCTTTAATTTCTAATTTAAAATTAATATTTCCAAAAGATACCAATTTCACAAACGTAATTAAGATGACAATGTTACCGTAATGACTCCTTAATATAATGGCCATGTTCCCATTCACATTACTCATATGTATAATGACTATGTTATGATGTATACTTCTAAATTTTGAATGACCATGTTCCTGTTCACATTACCCATAAGCATGATATACATGTAACTATTTGTACATCTCAATTTAGAATGACCATAATCCCAATGTTTGTCACATAATTATTTTACCAGTTAATTATCCACCCTAATCCCATTACAAATTCAATAAATAGTAAAAAAATATGTTCCATTAGTTTACTCAACCGTTAAAGAGCTGATTCAAACAATTAATTAATTTTTCAATTAATTAAGCTATAACACAATTCATATTCCATAATTAATTTTCAAGAATTAATTATTTCATTATAATATATAATCTCCATAATTAATCCCATAATTAAATAACTAAATCATATTCTAAAAGGAACGTCATTAATCAACAATTAATTATCTCAACTTATACTTTTAAATATCTCATAATTAATCCCCCTAATTAATTATCTGTATCAAAACTTATACCTCTTATAACTAGTATCCCCAAATTAATCATCTAATTGGATATCCCCTTATTCTCATGATTAATTCCCTAATTAGTCACCTATTTTAACAATTCTTCAATAAATTAATTGGTCAATCTAATTATCCCAATTCATGAAACTCAATTACTAATGGATTTTAGAAATTCTAAAATTTTTAATATACATTTAAAATCCATGACTATGTGCATTAGATTTAGACCAACCACCAAGATTATTTGATGGATGTTTCCCCAATGGAAAATTCATACATTGATAAAGGTTCCAGATCTAAATCCCTATACCAAAAAATCAAGATCAAAGGCATCAAGATCTCATAAATCTAGATCTAGATCCATAGTACTAGATATATATATCACCCCATAGGTTTATATCCAAGTAAACAAAGTATATAATCCATGGAAATATCAAGGAATAATAGAAGAAGTAATGGGAGAATCATGGGGATGAAATTAAAATACCGCAATAAGATATGATCTTTAATGAAACCTTTCAGTCTTTAATAACGATTTTCATAAGGCCTTGGAATCCCTTCAGATTGATGTGAAATCCTTACATTACCTATAGTAAAGTAATATCTAGAGATAGTGCTGCATAGGAGGATAAATAGGTCATTAAAAGTTGAAAATGTGTGAGATCCATGATTTTAGGATCTCATTGTTGGCCCACCCATGATTTAGTCACATGGTTAGAAAACCCACATAGTAGCTATGAGTTAACCACTACATAATGTGAGTACCTCAAATGATCATCTCATACATTTATCCTAACCTTCCACTAATTATGAAAAACCTCTTTGCCTAGGCATGCATAGTTTACCTAGGTTGGTCACACAATTTTCCCTAACCGTGCACCAACCGTGAAAAAAGTTCACTTTTCTCCAAAATTTCATAATACTCTATCCAAATGCACCCCATGTCAGAACTCCTAACAAAGGTATATATAAAATTACCTAAAATCATGCATGATATTACTCCAGAATAAGTCAGGATCTTATAATTACTCTATACATCATTCATCTAGTAAAAGTGGCTTAATCAAGATTACCATATCTATTATTTACAGGGGAAAATTATTAAATGAACATTTATTATTTATTAGTAAAAGTGACAACATTTAATACAATATTTTATGTTTTTAAATTATATTTATATGTTGATGGTTTTATCTACTTTCTTCTAATTGTTGTTTTAAACGTTATTAATTATATTATATAAACAATTTAATAATTATAGGATAATCATGATAAGAAGACTGATTTATTTTTTAATGAAAACATGAAAATATTTTTATCCTCTAGTTAGGGAAGAACCCATATATCCCTTTATTTCTGAGGTAATTCATATATCTCAGGGGATGATTTTTTGGGAACATGTGATTAACATATTCCCCAACAATATAATTAATGGAGAGAAGTAATATTCTATTAGGCTGTAAAAAATAGTTGATATCATGTTTCAAATTTTTATGGGATATTAGATTTTATCCTAGTCTGTTATTCTATATTATATATGAGGTAATAATTAAACAAGGGTGGTTATCCTAGAAAAAAATATTTTAGATAGAATGATGATGTTTTCTATTACTATATTGTAGTCATGATCATGTAAGAGAGAAAGTTCATATGTATAGACTTTATATACTTATTTCACATTAATATTCCATGTGACCAAGTATAATAACCAATATTTAATGATTTAGTGTTCCAATTTCATTATTAGTGTTATTATTTCATATAAATTTCAATGATGATACTATATTCCTATATCATTTTTGTATAAATAATATATCATATCTCATTTTTTATTAGGATTCTAGGATATAATTGTTTTAGTCATTATATTTTATTTATCTTCATGTCTCTTAATATTTGGGTTTTAAAGATATGTAATATAATTTCTATATTTATTTTTTTCAATGATGTTGATCATTAGAGAACATTATTTTATTTTTCCATCACATCATATAGAAATAAAATACAAGAATATGTTTTGAAGGATATAATATTTGTCCATTTTTAGGGTTGGGGTGGAATATATCATAATAATATGATTATATTGGCTATTTTAAATAACATTAAACATTGTTTTTATGGGAAATGTTTTCATATTAAGATGAAATAGAAAATTATTTATATTTTTTTCTCCACAATTACAGAATATTATTTCAAATGAATTTTTTATATCAAAAAATATTATATTATAGGTCTATAGTCTCTACCATTGAAGTCAGAGAAGTGTTTGTTTACATTTGGGGATTAATTTGAGAGAAATTATAGATTAAAATATAAAAAAAACTAGGTTTTTCTATGGTGTCATAGATTAACAATATAATTTTAATTCTCAACTACAACTATTATACTTACAAAAAAATTGTCATATATTTAAATTTTTGTGTTAAAATAATGAAATCATATGAAATATTCATATTATGGATTAACCAATGATGATATTTATCAATAGTAAACCTTTAGTTATTATTATACATGAATAAACATGATAAAAAAATAATAATTATATCTATTATATATTGAAAACCGTTATCATTTAGGTGGTATTCCAATAAAAAACTCTTAAAATTGGATCAATATGATTAAAAAATAATGTTTTTTTATTCATCTAGAATGATAAATTATTCATTTAAATCAATAATTTCTATTTTATTAAGGTTAAATATTTAAAACTAATATCGAAATTAAATAGTCTTTAGGTTCTCTAGAATCCAAATAGAATGTATAAGACTTTAACTCCAATAAAGAATCAAATTTGGAACACATTTGTTAGATAAATAAAATATAAATATATATCAATTTCACTGGAAATGTTGTTTTTCTTAGGCATACACATTCCAATGATTATAAAATATCATCATAAATTATATCTCTTATAGTGACTATGTAATGGATAACATAAACTATTTTCATTATTAATAGATGGTTAGAATATTAAGGAAAAAAGTAATTTAAGGGGGGGATGTAATAACCCATATATTTTTAATTTTTATATTCATTTATAATTAATGTATTTATTTTATAATTTTAATTAATTTATAAATTAATGTAAAAAATATTTATTTTATTGGATTTATGTCAATAAATTGTTGAAAAGTTTACGATAAAATAGATTTTATTAGTTTAAAAAAAATTAATGGATATAAGAATAAAAAATTTAATAATGAAAAAAATAATAAATAAGAAAATTAAATATTATATCATTAAATTTTTTAATTATAATGAAATTGATGATTATTTTAAGATTGTAAAAAATTATTAACTAGAAAATTTATATGTAATCAATAATGAAGAGTTGAAATAAACAGTTAATTAAACTTTTTTGTGCAATATCAATCCAATTGAATGTGAGTAAATGTATAAATCATATAATATAATGATATAATGAGAATAAAAATTTTATTTTAATAGGTATACATACAAAAATATGAATCAATTTTTTGATTTTTTTATATGAAACTTAAATGAAACATATTATTCCTTTGATAGATATTTATTGATAATGAAATCAATATTTAAGGGAAATGAAATGGGTCCAGGAAAGTATCATTTCTTACATCGAAGTCAAAATACACAACATACGGAATCATATGTATTATTACTTTTTCTAATTATAAGTATATATATATCCTCATATCATTTAGATTCATATCCATATAACCTCTAATAATTATTAACCACTTATCAATTTAAATATAAAATTATTTTTTGAGGAAATTCTTTTGTAAGAGGAACAAACAAGATATATTCTGAATCAATAAAAAATTTCATCACCTTCTATATAGTTGTTTTATAATATGTTTTTTGGGAGAAATAATTAATCCCCCACCATCCTTTAATACCATCGGTATTTTTTAACTTATTAATTTCAAATTCATTTTTGGAATGACCTAAATCATCAACATCCAAATATCCATCACTGATCATCCATTACTAAACCTCAAAACCACATTTTAAATCACCTGGTTGACGTCAATGTACTAATATATATACATTTCCATTTATTTTATTTTCAATTTTTTAAAAATCCTTCACCTAAAATATAATATAATAATTATAGAAAAACAATCAACTAAAATGGTGGGTTGTGTTTTCCCATGAGAATATGATCATTATAACTTTCAATAGTATAGACTAAAATATAGAACCCTAGAAAACCCACTTATACTAGACGATGTACCATATGCTTTATCATGTCCAATAATTGGATTCACTTCACAACCATCTGACTTGGAATGATTAGTAACTAATCCAACAAATGTGTTGTACTTACCATCTAATTGGGATCAATCTTCACCCAAATAGAAAATTTCATTACAACAAGTACCCTAAATAGAAATAACAATTTCTCAATGGAGTAAACCATATTAATTGTTGAATCCCCATTAAAAAATGTTTTATTTACATTATTTTTTACGAATAGACCATAATAAGTGTTTATTGATTTAACCTCATATATCCATGAAGGTTGAATATTAAAAAAACCTCTTATGCTGATATTAGAAAATATAAATCTTCTAGATAATTAAATGTAAAATCATACTTTTATATTGAATCTATAATCATTATATGAGGCTGATTAATAGTAAATTTAAAAACATTACTTTGTAGAGTTTAATTTTATGACTCCTTAAATATTTTTTTCTTTTAGTGATTATTCAACTTAATATTATCCATTATAAAATAGTATGAGTATATAAAAAACTTTTAAAATTTCACTTTAACATATCTAATAATTTGTAAACTAATGAAATTGAAGTTAGGCCTTACAAATTAAATTTTTTAAAAATGTTCACAATCCAATATATTTATAGAGAGAAAAATCTCTATTAGTAGAGAGCTCAAATCTTTTTAAGTCTGTACTGCATCCCAAAATTCAAATCAATCAATATTATATTCATATTCAATATTATATATAATACCTTACATAACAGTATTTTCATAGAGAATCATTGTACTCCATAAATTCAAAAAAATTGTTTTTTTACCCAAACATGATCCCTAATGTTCTTGATCATGAAAGGATTAAATTCATCATCCCACTTATGGAATCACTCCATTACAAAATTCTGTTTATAGAAAAAATTTACCATGATCCTTTATTAAGATTGTAATGGTAAAGAGAATGTTATAATGCCCATTTCCCTTAAGAGTACACCTAAAATAGATAAAACATGGTAAATTTAATAATTGATTAAAAAATAATTGAATTCATAGAAGATAATTCCAAATTGGGGAACCAACTTGTTTTTCTTACAAAATATGCATATCTTTAATATCTCAAAATTAGTTAGTATAAAATAATTTTATTAGTTATATTTTGATATGAAACAATTATGAATAAATCAAATGACATGTTATATATTCAATTGAATTTTTTTGATATTTACAAATATTAATATGTCATATATTTAAAATTTATGGATTTATGAGATATAGAAATATAATCCCCTATATGAAGAAATAGTTTTTGTTAGAAATATATTATGTTTATATATGTTAGAAATATTTTGAAATTTAAAAAATCACATTTTATGAATGATTTTAACATATTCTAAAATTCATATATTATAAAAACATGACACAAATTGAAACATTTATCTTTAATTTGTTATAAAAAATTAAAAAATTATTAATATTTTAATATAATTTGTTTGAAAAATATATTTCATTATCCTATATTTTTATTTTCAGATACAAAATATATAATAGCTAAAGGATTAATAAAATAAATTTATTTACAATAATTATAAAAAATATTTTGGAATTATAGTGATTATTAATTATTAAGACTGAATATGGATATGGAATTTTTTTTTTGTAAAACCATTTTTAATAAAATATTGTTTTTAATAAAACTTTGTATTCATATAATAGTTAAATTTAAAATATTTATAAATGGAAGTATATTAAATAGTGTAAGTTTTTGAATACTCATGGTGAAATAATATTGGATTAGTCATAATATATATATAACTATCTTTTTATGTTATGAAATTGTGCAATTTATGTTATATTTAGATATTATTGAATTAATAATTTAGATTTAATGATAAAAACAACATTGATCATCCACATTTCATTACTTGATTCACCTAACAATCATTTTATTCCATCATTTCCCTCCACCTAACATATTATGGTAAGAAAATGTCACTCATTTTCAATAATAAAAATTCTCGATCTTCATATATTACATAAAAAATCTATAAAATGGTTATATATTGAATATATGACCTAATTTCTTATTCTTGTATTCTCTATATTTTTTTGAAATAAATTATTTCAAATTTATGGAATTTGGTTTCTTTTTAAACTTTAATAATTCATATAAATTATATAATTTTTGAAAATTAATAATCCTTAATACATAGAGTAGTCAATGTGTAGGGTTGATTTTTCAAGAAATATGGAATCCATGATATAATATGAAAAAAAGATTTTCCCTTAAAAACGTTTCACTAAATTATTAAATAAGTCATAAACAAATTAACTAGACACAGGAATACTAAGGTTTGGATAAAACTGTTGAAGATAGGGGAACACATTCCCAAAGGATTTCTTCAATTTAATAGAAACACTCAAATTCAAAGATGATTTTATACAGTCAATATTCATGATACATATCAAGGTAAATAGATTGAACTTTTACCAAAACAAATGATGTACATAAGACCATACATCCCACTCTCAAGGAATCAACAACCAACCAAGGTGAACTATTATGAAACATTATTTGAGAGGTGTACTTTTGAAGGCTCTCTACCCCCTGTACCCTCAATAAAATTATGTTAAATATCATAATAAGAAAATATTCCACTTGGTGATTAGGAGATATGAAATTCATTATTCGAAATTAAATAAAATAACATATGACAATTGATAAGTGAAGAACACCATCATGGTACAACATGAGGATGGTGAAACATGATCTTATGCTAGAAACATGTTCCGTACTAACTTTCACTTATTCCTACTGATCAAATCTAATTTTTTCATCCATAAGTATAATACCAACTAAAAAAATTAAGCAACACACAATTCTATGACCTTTTAGGTTTATAGTATTAATGAATTATAAAGTTACCAATCACAAAACCACATGTATTTCTCATAAAATGGGAAATTTCTCACTATACCTTGATATTATTATTTGACAAGAAGATTTAAAATATAATAATTAATTCTATACATAGTATACCCATATTGACATATCATACATTACATAAATATTCATAACATCGGGTAATGTTCAAATAATAGAGGGTGATGTTAAATTCTCAATGATGGTAAACATATAAGATATAAATCAATTTTAATATGTGTGTTTAATAAAATTATAATGTTATTATATCATGATAATATCATTGAAAATTCATTCCAAATAAATAATAGATCATTAATTATGATTCATTGTATAATCCATTTTCATTATAAGATAAGTGAGATAGGAGAGTATGTAATCATAAATAATAAATCATTATCAATGAGAGCATATCAAAATCATAATACATATGTTTATATTATATGAAAATTCATATGGAATAATTTCCATTACAATGTATCAATTCTTAGACTGTAATAATTAATATAGTTCAATAATGTATTATGTTCAATCCCCATTCCAATGTTTCTTTTGTAAAGGGTCATGAAAATTACTAGCATAGAAGATTGAGTAATTTAAAAAATGGGAATCACTAGCCATTCTAGTTCATATAATATCATGATATTTAATTATATAAAAAATTAATTGGAGGAATATATATTTATGGTTGAACCCATAACATAATGAATACAATACATAACTGTTCCACAATATCATTTTGGAATTTATTATAACATAACCAATAGGGAATAAATTTGTTTCATAAATATTTCATCATGACATAATAAAAAGTCATCATGATAATGTAGGTGGATGGTATCATAATGAATTTAAAATTTTCATCACACACTAGTTAAGTGGTTGGAAAGATATTGGTCTTATGAAATCATCCTTATAAAACCATAAATTATACATCTCATAATTTACATATGAAAATAAATAAGATTCATAGAAACCCTATTAGAAAATAATCGTCAGTATCCTTTAAGAGAAAAATGTTCATATTATAATATTATAATATCCAAAGTGAACCAGAACAACACTTGACATGTGATGACTTATATAAGATTTCTCTTTTATAAAATCATTTATAATAATCATTGAAAATTAAGAGTAGACATCCCTTTTCATTTGATGTATTTTAAAATCATGATTGTAGAAAAATTTGAATAACATTTACATTATAAAATATTTTAAAAATTTAATTGAAAAATTCTTATGAATAATTTACATGATAACTAGAAGACATATTCATGATATATGCATTAATGAATAACATTATTTTTTGATAATTGTAAAAACTCAAAATTGAGTCTTATTTGATAAATTTAAATTGTATCCCATAAATAATCATTCATGAATTTAAATTATTGTAAAAAATATAATTTATCCAACATTTATTTGTTGATATCAATTACCATAATATTTTTGAATATCTTGAATATGGTATAAAATTATTTCTGACACATAAACAACAATTAATGTCGACATTTCTTTAAATAATGATCACATTTACTAAAAATAGAGGTTATAGAAACACATATTAAAAAACACAAGGTATATATAGGGGTGATGAAATAAAATTTGGTTGAATAGAAATGATCATATAATTTAACAAATTATAAATTTTACATTGAAAATCCTCAAATTAAATGATAAGATAACTTAAAACCTTTGATGAAGTCTCTTATATATTCTTACGATTTTTGATATAATTTATAAAAAATCAAATAGATATATTTAATATATTCCTTACCAAAATAAATATATCATTCAATTGTAATATATGATCATGAGTTAATTAACAATTCATTATTAAAAGTAAGATTATAGTTGTTAAGTATTTACATTCCCATTAATGTTTGAGTTTAGTGCCTATATTATATTCACTATTTTTACAGATAATCATATATTTAATCACAATTTAATAATTATTATCATGTTTATAAATTATATATACATTAATAACTTTTAATATAATTTGTTAATGAAATATTAATAATATCAATTTTATATACGGTAATACATGAATTTCCACGAGTAATGTTTTCATTTTACAATAAATTATAAAGTTTAATTCAAAATATTAATGTATCATTAGAGAATAATAATATTAATATCAATATATCATATATTTGAAAAATAGATCATTATTACATGACTTGTTATGTGGAATGGGAAAATGAATCACATCGCGTTGTGGTGGTGGAAGACAACACAAATGCATAATCATCATTATCATTTTCCAATAGACAACATATTAAGAAAGAGGATAATAAGTCATATATTAAGAATAATAAATATGTGATAATATAATAAATCAATAAATTAATCTATTTTACTCTCCATTAGAGTCATTTAGCAGAAATGAAATACATCTCTAAAGTGTGATGATAGTACACGCCCACATATATATACAATGCATTTATTTAAATTTCTATAAAGGATAGAGAAAATGGAAATATAATTATTATAAAAACATTTATGGTACATATGTTTAATTTTTTATGTTAAAATGGATATAGATGCTTTAAATCAGTTTTTGATTAAGGAAAGATGAAAAATTTCAATAAGAATGTATACATCTTTTTTACGTATGTTCCTTTGAAAAGAACATAAATTTTTTATAGATGAGTATTTTTAAACCAAATAACTCTAAAGATCATGAAATATAAATTTTTAGATTATATTGGAATAGATCATTTGTTCTATATGGATGATGCGATGGGGGGATGTGATAATACAAGGCACCCTTTTAATAAGTGAGGTGGGTGGAAACTTTTTTACGAAACAAAATGTTATTATATAATAAGTGAATTTATCTCACCATATAGCTCCAAATTTATAATTTATAAAATATTATATGGGTATGGATGTAATAAAAAAAACAAATGTTATTTAATAAAATTATTTCATTAATTTAGACCATACCACTATGGTTAACACCTCTTTTATCCCAGCTAAGAATTACTATAATTAAAATATACTTTTTGATTTCGGGATTATAATTTTATTATAAATGTAAAAGTGGATATGAAAATTTAAAATTTTAAGATATTAAACTATATTTATCATGAACATGAAAATATTATTATTTTTATATAATTTATATCAATTAATTAAAAATTATTTGAAATAATATAAAATAGTAATTTTAGAGAATATTCATATAATAGGAAAATAATAAAAAATTATTACCATGGATTAATAATTTTACTATTCAATAAATTACATACCAATATTTTTTACCCATAATAATCATGAAATACATAAATGTATCGAAAAATTTAACTTTTAGAATTTTGTAAAAATTTACTTTGATTTTTGATTTGTTGGAACAAGTGTTCCATTATTCAAATTTATGAATTTTAGGTAATTATATAACTACCAAAAAATAATAATAAACTATTATCATAAAAAATTTATTCATTAAACGAAAAAATATTAGCCCTTTATAACTAGATTCTATCCATATAAAATTAATATACAGAAATTAAAAGAATGAATTTGAAATATTTTTATAATCCATTATAAAAAATAATATAATATTCATTATCAAGGGAAAAATAAATAAAATTAAAATATTTAGAATATATGACGTTTTTGGAAGAAATATATCAATCGAGTGAAATAAAGGAACGTGTCTAAGAGATTTTTAGATCTTATCAGATAATTTTAATCTTAAATAAACAAATTTACCATTTATGATGGAGATAATATTTTTTTCAAGTTTTGTTATTAATTATCAATAAAATTAATTCTAGCATATTAACTAAAATTAATTATAGTGATTCCCAATATTTATGAAACTTTATAGGATTAAATTTTTATAATTATCATAAATTGATTATAATATCTATGCCAAACCATGTAAAAACATTTTTGGAGGAAACATATTTATAAGGAATACATTAATTTTATTATCATTATATATATAGTAGGAATGACGAGATGAATTATATTATATTATATTTAATATAATATCTTCATCGTTAATTATGTATTTCGATATGTAGTGATTTATTTATTTATTTTTTAAGATACAATGCATACAATGATATCGATTTTCTGAAAAATATCATGCATTTACATGAAATTATTTAATCTTCTTTTAAAACCATTCTATAAATAATTTATGATTTAAAACTAGTTTTTATTCTTCTGTAGAAGTAATATTCTTTTGGATTAACACTCGAAATAATATAAAATAATTTTCAAATAAACCATTTATAAATTAAAAATATATTCAAATAATTTTTTTTACTTAATCCAGAATTAATGGTACAATATTATTTATAAATATATTACCATTTCATCGATTTATAAAATTGATATTTCTAATTATTAAATATTTAGATTAAATATTTTAATGATATCATTCTTTAAAATTCAAAATTTATCAGATCAGTTAAAATAATGTTTTCTAGTAATAAATTATACTTCATTAAGTGAATTTAAATTTTTTTCCAAATTCATTTATTTTACAAAATTAATTTGTATATTAAATATATTATTTTATTTGAAATAATAATTATTAAATTATTATTATAGGTTAGGGATTCATAAGCTATTGAGCATATATAAATTATTATAGAGAAGGTATTGTCAAATACCTGATTGTAACTTTTTACCCCATTTAATAAATTATATATTTATATTTTTAAATTTTTTCTAATGTTCATATTTTAAAAATAATTCTAGAAGTTAATAAATGAAGTGAAAACCGAATATACATATGTGAAAAGAAAAACCTTCAAAACAAAAGTGTATATTTTTCTTTGAAAAGGACTCAAACTTATATGTTAAGTCTATGAATCTATCATTTCATAAATATTTCAAAAACAGTGTTATAGTAAAAGTCTAAAATTTGAATAGGTAATATAAAGAATACTGTGATATCAAAGTTATATTTTACACATATTTGTCGATAGAGTTTTTATTATATTAATTATGTTTGATAAATTATACTTACCTGATATCATCCAACAATATCATCCTTAATTTCTATTTCAACATGTTTTGAACCTATAATTCATGTAAAATGTTATATAAAATTGAAAATAGTTTAATTATTGTGTCAATAAATTTATAATTAAAATTTTCAAAATAACCACAAAACATTGACTAGTCATTTCTTCTCTCTATAGAAATTTACCAAAATTATAATGGTTAGTAAATGTTAAAACATTGATATAGAGAAATAATACTTCAAATGTAACATACCAATATTTGATGAAAAATATTCATTAAATAAATATAAATTGTTTAATATATTTAATTACATGAATTACATATGATTTAATCACATCCAATAAAAATATTATCATCTTTTCTATGCTACATTGAGTTTATTTGAAGAATTGTGTTACACACAATCCAAAGTCTTACTAGACAATAATACTCTAGTAATATTTTTATGACAGTTATGAACTAGACCTTGGAATAGTGGTAATTAATGAGATTAAATAAATTACGAAATTGTATTTCACACTTTAAAAAAATGAATTCATTGGTTACAAATTAAGTGAATATACAGTTTTTTGTATTCATGAAAAACTAATTTTTGTGACCGGAATACCATTTATATTAATATGTTAAATTAACCACAATTAGTTAAAAATATTAGTGGAACATATTTTTTATATACCTGATCAATTTTTTTATATTCATTAATTATGTTTGATAAGGTTATGTTATGAATAAATGAAATTTTATGAAAAATAGTTGTGTATTTTATAATTTCATTTTTACCACCATTTAATGACAAACATGTTTGAAATATAAATATTTATTTTCTATTTTATATTTGATAAAATATATCTAATTTTTGAAATAATGTGATAATAATTTATATTATGTGATTATTTGGTATTCTTAAAACTTCTATATTTTAATGACAATAAATTATATTGAATTCAAATTAATAACTTTTTTTCATCGGAATAATTTCCATTTTCAAATTATTTTTTTAATTGGATTTAAAGTTGAATTAGATAAAAATAAAAATCATTTAATACAATGTTTCTTATTGGGATTGTTTTTATAGTGACTTTATCGACAAAAACCTAGGAAACATTTGAACATTTTCACTTTAAAAACCCTCTTTTTTGTTCCATCTATATTATTAATTATAAAATAAATTTGACCACTTATGTTATTAGAATTTGAAAAAATAGGTTCCAATTTGTTAATTATAGTTAATTTTAATTAATTGTAAGGTAAACAAAGTTTTTCGACCAAAAATATTATTGTAATTAATTAAAATTAATAACATCAATTATGGTAAAAACTAGTTTAATTAATTGTTAAACATTAATGTTAAAAAGTGAAGTGACGTAGAAAATTTTCCAAAACCCAGAAAATGGCTATATTTCTACCATATTTTCAATTCTATATGATTTTGATCCTTATTTTAGGAACATGATTTAAGTGATACCTCCCAATAGTTTTTACTTATTTATATTTACATGAATGTCACTCCCATAGTACTATAAAAGGTACTCAACCTCCCCACATTATCACAACTATCAATAATATTTCCATATCCAATCCCATAAAAAAGAATATCCCAACCACCCTTCTCTCATCCTAGATTCCTCACTGTGGAATGAAGTAAGACCAAGGAATTCCTTTATTGTAAACAAAAATGAGTTTCCTAAAGAATATATAACATTCTTGAACTAGAACTTTGTTTTTATTTAATTATCTACCCCTTAAATTATTATTATTCACTGATTATATAATAAAATTAGTATCCAATATATAATGGGTTGTTTTTATGTTGATTATTTTGACCTAAATATACTAACACTTCCATTAAATGGGTGACAAAATCACAGTTTTTGTGTTCGAAGGATTACCACCTGAAAAAATTACGTCATTTGTTTTTCCGTTACTATATCTCATGTTTGGGAATTACGATGGAAATAAATTTATTATTTTATTTAAATGATACTTTAAATTTATTCATAATTCTATAATTCATATTCCACACATACATTCATGTTTTGTATTTTTTGGGAATATTATAACATCATTTGTGGACAAGTAGACTATAACCTCATTAAATCGATGTGATACGTTCACACATTACATGTAATGTATTAAGGATAGGTTTAATATATATATATATATATATATGAAATATTTATGATATTAATTATATGATTATCTATTTATAAATATAACATATTATTTTCTTCATTCCATTTCACACATTGAAAAAGTTATAATGTAGTTTGTGGATGTGTGGACTATGACCTCCAAGAAGTGATGTGATTATTCTTTTTTTATCAACACATAAAAATAATGATATGTATAATAACATATAATTAAATAATATGGTATTTATGATTTAACTCCCTTTCTAGAAATATAAATTTTACCTACCTTCTGTCCATAATTATCACCGAAGAATGGTAAATGTTACTAATGCATACATGCATCCTACCATATCCCTTATCAAATCATTGGTTTTTATTTAATAACCATCATTCCTGAATTATATTTACTTTTTAATTTATTTAAATTTTGATAATTATTTAATTTTTATTTTTATGGGGATTTTTAAAAGAATGGCCTCATTGACCATAGTCAGCTTCTGAGAGTCAGTTTGAAACATAAGCATAATATTGTCAAAACATCTGAAATTAAAATTATGAATTATATAAAACAATATAAATGATTATAAGTGATATAAAATTAATATTAAACATGGATATGGTTTTGAAGAAATTAAATTGATAACATATGTCAATTATCTAGGAATATATAGGACATGCATTAACAATCAGACTCAATGTAGGGGATTTCTCAACTCAACTTGAATTCCATGGGTTTACCATTCATTTAATTGGTTAGATTGATAAAATAACATCATTTAAGTTGACACTAATTTTATTATACTGAATATTAAATTTTACTATCTCAATTTAATTTTGTCACACATAATTATTATGTTGATTTATTCTCACTCCAATGATATCATCTATACAAGGTATTTTCTTGCCACATTTCTGTATATGATATAAATATCCTATTCACCACCTAAATATTTTTTAAGAGTGTATACTACCTCTTTTGATATATTATATGATAATTTTTTTTGTATTCATGGTATTTAATTGTTTCAATTGATTATTATTACTTTTAGGGATTGTGATATATATGTTTATATAGTTGTAATGGGAATTGTTTTCACACTTTTATTTATGTGATACTTATGACATCTTCACCACTTATTTTTATTATGTGGTGTTTATAATACCCATGAATTTATTTTAGGGTTTGTATCCTTATATTGGCAGTGTTTTATCTCTCCATTTAAGGATCTCTATTTTATGGGGTTTATAATTTAAAATGAAACCAAATCGGTATTGTATTTTTGTCATTATTTTCCTTTTATGAGGAATTTGTTATATTATACACATAAATCTTTTAAAAGGTGTATGCATATAATTTTTGACAAGATATATCATAAATATCCTTATTATAATGGAATTATAATTTTTATTTAATGTAATTCTTTCATACGGTTAAAGATTCAAATGTTTCAAAGGGGGATGTGACACTATATAATGTTTAAATATTATTGTCATCAATAATGTTTCTAATAATATATAAATTATATTTGCATTCATCAATATCAACAATTATAGTTATTAATTATCCTTACATGGATATACTTTCTATTGATACTATCCTAATTATTTATTTTCATGGATTTTGTTTTCCTAAATATGTGCTTAATGAACCCATTTCTTTTCCACTGGTTAATATTGTTTCAAAGAAAATGTTTTAGAACTCGTCTTTTTTATAGTGATTAGTCATGTTTCAATGATATTTTTAAAGAACACATTTATTTTCAATGGGATAACAATGTCTTGAATATGTTGTTATAGAACCCATTTCATTTTTATAGGTTAATCATTTTTCATTTCCACAGGTTAATCATGTTTTAATGAGATTGTTATGAAAGCCATTTCTTATCAAAAAGATAAGAATGTTTTAGTAAGATTGACACATAACCCATTTAATTTCCATGGGTTTATCAATTTTCAAAGATATTGTTATAAAACATATTTCATTTCCATTGTTCAATAATTTTAAGGTACGGAAAATGGGTATTTTTATGAGTTTATGATGAAATAAAATCTCTTTATATATCATGATTTCGTAATAGTACATAAGACTTTTATTTTTGTTTACCTGATAAAAAAATACAGACGGTCCTAGGAAAAACCAATGATTGGTGGTACCATGATAAACTAATTATTGGTGGTTATATAATAAACCATTCATGTATGGTTGCACCGTATCCCTCTAATTTATTTTGTATTGAAGTTGTCCCTATTTTTTTATATTTGTATGAGTGAATGTAAGAGTGAATTGAAAAAGATATCCCATGTATATAATTGTTTTATTTATGTATTATATAGGTTAAAATGATTATAATGATCTATATTGACATCACATTGTTGTAATTATTGATTTTTATGACTCTTTTATGTTCAATGTTTTCATATTTGATGATCCAGGTATTGATTCATATGGTTTATTTATGACTCTCTCATAAACATAGATTATATCATCATACCCTTATGTAATGTAATTCTAATTGATGAAATTAAATTATCCATTCTTATTTTTACACTTAATGATCCTCTAACTCACCTTTCTTATGATTTATTTTCCTCAGGTTTTAAAGAATGGTGTTGAACATGTAATTTTTAGAATGGATATCATATGGATGATGATGAGATATTAATGTGAAAAAGATTAAATGGTATATGAAAGTGGCATTATCATATAAATATATATTATTTTTTTATATAAGAGTTTTTCCAGATTATAAAAATTTCTTAACCGAAATGGTCCTTCATAATATAAGTGATCCAAGTCATCAGTTTTTATGTTTAAGATGATTTTTTTCACAATTATCATCATAAAATACAACAATGTAATGTTATCATTTTCTTTATAGTATATAGATGTGTGGTTCATGGTACTTATATCAATCTCAAAAACTCAATAAATAGTACATATTGTTAAATGTAAATAATTATATAAAAAATTCTCTTTATAAGTCATCCAAAATATTTTTTAACAAATAAAAAATAGAAAATGTCAAATATTTGATCATGTATTCTTTATATATCTACATAGTATTTTTTATAAAATAAAATTAATCCCTCATCATATCAAATTCCAAATAGGAATATAACCTTATCATAAAATATATATTTTATTTTATTTATTCCCCAAACTGTAAATCATCTAATATATTCTCCCCACATGATTCACTTATAAAAAAATCTTTATATATATCATTGAAATAATCTAGGGAAAATAAAACATTCAAAAGTGTGACATTAGGTGGTCAATAAGGGTAAACATAAGTGATATCAATATATTATGATAAGAAATAATAATTTTGTGTGAGAGTGATAATATATTAATAAATTTAGACCCAATCATTCAAAGATAAAAAATAATTGGTCAAAGAATCCAATGAGTTCATAAAATGGGATGTTAGATATATGAGTACATAATCATCAAAAACCCACAAATAGAAATGAATTAATATCATAATAATAACACATAATTTTTTGGAATACACATAAGTAGAGAATGTCATTTACATAGTAATGGGACACTTCTATGACTATCATAGATAATATAATTTTATAGTTTATTTAGTTCACTCCCCATTCTATCATTTACTTAATCAAGGATAACTATAAGTACTATAATATTAAATAGAGAACATAAATAAAATAGGTTCAATTATCATTTGTGTAATATTATATAATGAGATAAAACTATTTAACTAATTATTTTAATGATATATAATTTTTGGTCCACCCATCACATAATGAATACAATACACAATAGTTCCACATGGTCATAGAAATATTACATGTAGACTTACCCACTAAAAAATATGCTTCATACAAATTTCATAATAATATAATAATAATAAATTAAGAAAAGTATGTGTATTTTATAATAAATAAATTTATATTTTAGTTATTTATTATTTAAACTATGGATATGAAATGGTTTTCATGAAATCATACTTAGACTTTTATAATTCAACCATCATGTAATTTACTGATGAGAAGAAATAGATTTGGTGATAAGTCCATAAAACACAGTTCATGATAAGCTATACGAAGATATAAATTGTTTTTATAATACAATCAAACCCCATATGTATCATAAAAATCCTTAATAGGATTTCATATAAATCAAAACAATATTGTATAAATTAATTTAAAATAAACAACAAATATCAAGAGATAACATCACTATTATTTTAGTAACATTGAAACCGATAATTCAATGAAATATGGATATAAGATATTATTTTAAAAAAAATGAAAAACATAATAAAATATTCATTATAATGGTATAAAATAATAGAGGGAAACAATTTTAATTTTTTAAATGTTGAGAACGAACATTTGTTCAACACAGTTATTAAAAGTTAAAAATCAGTGACATTGAAATATTTTATAATTATTCCATTTAATCATTTTTAAATATATTAAAATTTATTGAAAATAAACATTCTATAACATTTATGTTGAGATTATATCATTTATTAATCAATTCAATGAACATAGAAATGAAAGATAATGAATTCTCACCTAAAAATAGAAATAATGATTGCTTTTCTTAAAAACATTTTCTTGGTGAAATTATGTCCTAAAGAAGGGATAACAGTAAAAATACAATGAAAATAAATAAATAAGTAGTTGATTTGAAAATATATAGGGATACAAAATATATGTAATATATTATTTCCCATCATGGAAATTTATCTTTGGAAATTCTAAAAAAGGTGAGCTTGTAACATAAATGGGTATCACAGGTCCTATCTAACTTGGTACATATTTGATCATTCTATAAAATAAATATTGATATATAGTAAACCTTTTCATGAACCATATTATGATATAAAATACTTTATATAATTTCATTATAATTTTTAAAGGACCATTGATTTAAAATTCATTATAAAATTTAACATATTTTTTGTTAACTATTCTGTTTCCCATGAGTGTTTTAGTTAGATAGTTTCTCTCATTGCACCGTGTTCGATGGTTATTTTTTATATAGGTTAATAATAATTTTTTACCTTCGATATTTATTATATATGTGATATTTTCTAATTAGTTATA
This sequence comes from Viscum album, assembly GCA_963277665.1. Lineage (NCBI taxonomy): Eukaryota > Viridiplantae > Streptophyta > Magnoliopsida > Santalales > Viscaceae > Viscum > Viscum album. The sequence goes on from OY728140.1 coordinate 1,611,687,767, forward strand.
CAATTTTGGGTTCTAAAATGAATAATTTCACTTACTGGATACAAGAGACTATACATATGCAGAAGTTATTCACTCATTATCAAATGAATACAAATAAAGAAAGCTAAATAATCCTATACCATTCAGTTATAATTCTAATATCATAAATATTATATAAATATTTATTAAATATGTATTTATTTCTAGTCATATTACTTTGAAAGGAAAGATAAATCACATCTATTTATGTTGATGGTGATCCATATGTACCAATGAGTGACATTAATGTTTTCCAACAGATTTTAGTGTAATAATTAAGGTAATATTATATATATAAAATAATAATTATTTTATAAAAACATTATATATCCAATTATTTCATTTATATAACAATCTATTATGAATGCAATGACATAAAAAATACAACGCTTTAGGAATATAGTAGTGTATATGTAGATAAAATAGTTGATCATATTTTTTAAATGATATAAATGATATAAAAAAATTTTACCACGAAAAAAATTATTATTTCACATTAACTCTAATTATTTCATTATTGAATTATGATTATATAATATTTTGAAAAGTACATGGAAGAATGAAATGTCAATAAACTGGTAAGACCATATACATTTTCTTTGAGTATATTCTATTGAAATGAATCCTATGGATTATTTTATGAGTCATTCAAAAGTATTGTATCCTTATAGTAAATGATAATGAATTTTTTAAATTGTATTCCTTGATCATTTTTGAGTTAATGAGGACATGTGGTTTTATAATGGATGAAAATTATTTTCACTTTTATAAGTGAAGTTGGTGGGTATATGAATATATATGGAATAAGATAACATAATACATGACTTAATAAAGTAATGATGCACTAAAATTCAATATAATTGATATTATTAAGTATAGGTATAAAAAAATAATCCAATTAGAATTATGATAGTGCGTTTTGTCATTTTAAATCAAAACTCTTTTGTTAAGACATGTTTCAAATGTTGCAAACCTTAACATAATAATAGTATACATTGATTTTAATGGTTAATAAATTAATTATAAAAGGAAATTTAGATCATAATTGGATAGTGGTTGATAATATTTTTTTAAAATATAATTATTGTCAATTTCTGGACTATTCACATAGTGTGTCTTTGAATTCATCCAAATTTACAAGGAAATAAAATCTTATTTTTTAACACATTACTTCAAATTCATTTTGATACATAAAATCCTTTAATGTTAATCAATTTTAAAACAAAAATCTTGATTAAATCAGTCACATCTATTTTCTTCAATTTTTCACCAACTTTCACAGGTGCCGTATCAGCGATTCAAAATAGTTTAATGAAATTATACCATTTGAATAAATTAATAAAAAAATAATATAACAAAATAATTTTCTTCAACATTAATATATCCATTTTAATCATTCTATAGTTCTGTTTCTCTATATAAAAACATATTATATATATTACAATAACCAACTTTACATATTTATATTATCATTTAAGAAATAATATAATGGTCATTTTAAATTGAAAATATGACCAAATTTCCATATATTCAATGAGATGATTATTTGGTAAGAAATAACACAACCATTGATATAATAGAAAGTGTGAGAGATATTTGGTGACCATAAAATATAGTTTTAACCATGGTGATCTAATTTTATAGTTTTAAATGTTGAAAAATATTTTAAATTATTACATTTCTATGTGTATAAGAACCATTTTGAACATACTAAATAGTTTTTGTAATTCTAATTCCAAATATGGAAAACATTTAAGATGAAACAAATCCAATAAATGTTATAAAAAAATTTAAATATAGTTATACAGAATGAGTAAAAAGACTTTTTAGATAGAATTAATATCTTAGAAGAAAAATTATTATTTTTCTCATTTATTTACTAGTAAAAACATTTAGATGATTGAAAATATAATATATGTAATTTATTTTATAAAAATTAATTATAGTCATTAACCAATAGTGAGTAATTAAATTTATTATGACAAAACACATTCTGTAGAATAAAAATATTTTTCTTAAAATATATCTTTTTCCTGAAAATGATTTAATCATTAATTATAACTATTTTGTAAAAAATGTATGATTGATATTTAATCTTCCATCTTGTATAAAAAACAATATTTTTTATTCAGTGAAATAAGAATTATCTATGAAATTAAAAAATTTTATTTAAAATTTTTTTTTACAAAAACCTATATTTTAATAAGAACATGTAGACAAGTATTATTTGTTATTGATTATCAATTTCATGGATATCCTTAATTTATTTAATAAAAAATTTATGGAGATATTATATTTTTTGTTTTATTCCTAAAAAATTAATAATTTAGAAAATAATTTCATGAATATATTTTCAATAATAAATGGTATATACATAAGTTAATTTGATCCATATTAGTAGTTTCAGTTATAATGTAATCTTGATTTAACTTTTAAAAATTTAATTTAATTTAGATAAATTATTTCTGAATTTGTAAGGTAATTTAAAATTCCCATGATATCAAAAAATTTAAAACCGATAATTAAAATGTATTATAAAATTCGTGATTTTCATAATAAATAAAATCATACACATCCCATATAAATTAAACACACCCTCTCCTTCGAGTCTAGATTCAAATGGGTAATAAGTTATCAAAATTAAATTTACATTGAATTATACAGGGAGTGAATATAATTTAAATGAAATAAAATTGTTTTGTAATTTTTGAATCTCAATTGAAATTAATTGAAATTACAAGAAATAAAGATCTAAAATATTATAATTAGAAAAAAAACCCAAAACAAATTTTGAATATTATATAGGGTCAATGTCACTAGTTATATATATATCATCCATTGTGTTGATAATTATAATTTGATATTTTTACTTTTATCATCTCTTAATTTTATGGGGTAAATAAAACCATCAATGTCTCTCCAAATCCATTCCATGTATCTGAAAAAATATCCTCTTAAAAATAAATAAAATATCTTCATAAAATAATATATGCAGATTATAACATTATATGAGATTACACAAAGAAGAAAGATGTATTGATCAATTTACATTTAAAAAAGACTACCTATATTAGGATCAACATGGTTAATAGAAATAAATTTAATCTTTAACTCCCTAGTTGATTAGATGTATAATACATGGAAAAAATCATTATTAAGTTAATCAAATGTGAAATTCTTCTTCCCACAGATTTTAGAACTTTAATTAACTCCATCATAATCACACTCTAGAATATGATGTAGACTAATTAAAATGTTTCATCCTTTTATATACATCAAAACATCACCCAGGTAACACAAAGGCCCTCCAAAGAAAAATATATCCCTACAACATAGCCACACAACACCATGAAAAATACAACTATGCTACGCTCTAATTATATTGCATGATAACACATTAGCGTTGCAACCTCAAACATGCCTTCGATATCTACAGTGTAATGAAATTAGAGATAGAAAATTATCATCCCATTTAATCACTTAAACAACATATGTATCAAGAAACCACATGTCATAGGATCACACTATAAAACAATCAACCCCCATTAAATCTTCTTCTCTAACAATTTATCTTTGAACATCCCCACTATCACCCAAATTCCTATGATTCCTACTATAAATTCCATTACCAAGATCAAATTATTCGATTTTATTTTCTACAAAACTATTATACACTATAGTATATAATTTCATCTAACACTATAGGTCCTAAAATCTCCATTATAAGATAGAATTTTCTCTAACACTGTCAATCCATGACATTAATATAATATATACACAATTAATCCTCACTACATACAAAGACTATGATGTGTGGAATATGTTGATACATCAACTCATTATTTTATCCATTATCAGTATCCTAAGATTCATCCATAGGATCTCTATGGAATTTTTTGATAGATACATTATAGATTATTCTTTATAATCTACTATAAGGGTGGACCGAGAACATAAGAACATAGAAATGGTGAAATTGATTGGATGTGATGATTTATTTTTTGGTGAGGTGGGAGACACATGATGGATTTAAATTTGGTTTCATTAATATTATTAAAATATAGATTTCTATAAAAACTCATCCAAACGTGGAATGTATTTATGTTGAGTTATAATTTATCAATAAATAATTATGATTGGAATCCAAGATAAGAAGCACCCATACCTCTCAGATCAGTATAATCATGTCGAATAATAACCAATGAAATGACATAGTTTCCTTACCCCTACATACCCACCAGAAGCAACACTAAATAATGAATGGATTTTACGCGTTGTCCGGACATCTAATACAAACACCATTAGTTTCCCCTCTGTGGCATGAGGGCTAGCTTCCCTAGTTGAGGGATGTCTAGGATGTATCCCATTTTTTACTTCATTATTTCCCAAATCATTTCACAATTTGAATTTTTATTCATTAGAATACATCTCTTACAAATTTAATTCATTTCAAATAAACTTAACAAAATCAAAATGAAAACCAATTATAAATATTTTTATCCATTAACGAAATTAATACAATAAATATGGACATAATAAGAATTTAAATTAGTAATAATTTTATGTGAATATATAATCTTAGTTAGGCTATACAATTACCCCACACTGATGTCTTTTATTATTCATGATCATAAACATGACACACACTTTTTAAACAATACATAATTCAGCAATATAAATTTCAAAATAATTACTCTTATAAAAAATATTATATAAATGGAGATGTTGATAGAACTATTACTTGGAAAGAAAAATTATTCCAAATAATTCATCATAGAAAACAACAAATTCATAATATTTTCGTCACGTACATTATCATTGTCAAACTATTATAAATAATTCATTCAAATTTTGATTACCCTTATAAGATGGAATATAACATGTCACCCAAGAACATTTTATATAGAATTTATCTCAATATTAATTTTTAGATTATATTCAATAGGCTTGAGTTTTCTTTCATTACCCACATCGAAATTAAAATGTAATAATATTAAGGGATTTTTATTAATTTATAAATAATTTTGAGGCCTATTATGGGTTGATAATGATGTTTCTTTTTTAGATTCAATGAATGAGGATTATAATTATAATGAATAACTAATTATGGTAGTGAAATTATTAATAATAATTGATCATATTAAAATTTCACTCTAAAAAAATCGCCACTTCATTCTCCTATCCTAAGTAACGTCTACATTAAAACAAAATATATACTTATAAATGTTCTCTTTATACTCGTATTTTTTAATCAATTTTTACATGAATATGTGTAAGGATAATGTTCCAGTACACGAGAATTATATACAAAAATAAACTTAATAATCACCAACATTATCCCAACAACTCAAATTTGTATATTTAGTAAAAAGGGGGAAGGTGTTACTAGATATTTGTCAATACTAGGAATCCCACATGCAATATTTTAACAATATATTATATTTTTAATTTTATATTTCATAAAAAATTTATTTATATATTGGATGAAAGAATACATAATCAAAAAGTTATTAAAAAAACTCAAATACCTAAATTGATCCAAAATCATTTCTTCATTTCAACACAAATGTTTTTGTAACTCCATTAAAATAATAAACTACTTGTTTAGACTCAATTTAAATTTCATTGAATTGTAATAAATCCAATTAGATGTGAAGGATATACATTTTGTAAATATAGGACCCATTGAACTAATTATGTGTATTTTATGTAATTCACATTAATTAAAAGTAGTATTGTCTCTAGGTCAATTTTTTAAAAAATAAATGACAAATGGACTTCATTATTTTAATAAAATTGAAAAACAAATTTTTTTTAAAGAAAACACATGAATATTATACTAGTGACACAATTCATGAGTTCTATAATGATAATGGGAATGAGAATGTATATATGAAAATGGATTGGAACCGTCCATGTTATTATAATTAGAATATATATTAAAATCATTTAATAAAATGAAAAATAATACCAATTTTAATAAATTAATGATATCAAGAAACAATTTCAACAATTAAAACATATAAATATTAATTTTAAAAAGAAATAAATTAGAATACTAATGGATTTTTCATAAATTTACACCTATATCATTTCACTTTATAAAAATAAAATATTTAATATTTTCCCATTAGTAGTAAAATATCATTAAATAGAGGTATTCTACCACATTAACTATCATTGTAAAAAAAATATAATTATGGTGTTTCCAAATATTTTATACCTCACATATAAAATAAAAATTTTCACAAATATTCAATCAAGGGTAGGGGTTTGAAACAATTGTAATAAATTATTTATTTCATAATTAATGATAAAAGATAATTAATAGAAACAAAAAACCATCGCTTATATAATGAAACTTTTTTTCATTGATCTAATGAGCGAGTTAAATGGAATTGACACTCTTTATATTAATTAACCTTCCAATTACCCTCAATTTATATCCTCATTGGAGATAAAGAAACTAATTATTCATGTTAAAGTGGAGGTTAATATTAATGAATTTGTAAAAAAAATAATAGTGATAGTACTGACTATGAAACATGGTTATATTGAATATTGTTTTATTATAATTCATTCTCTATTTGAACAATGTCGTAAAAATCGATTCTGTTACCCAACCAAACAGTTTATCGGTATATATACGACATTATTACCTTGTGTGTCACATAATATAATTATGATATAATATATAACATTCCATATTTAAAATGCACTTAAATGTTTGGTCATTCAGTGTTAATGTTCTCCTTATATTCTATTCCATCCTCTAGATAATCTCTTAAGGAGGAATCCAAATTATTGAAACAACTGAATATATAAAAAAAATTATACATTAATAAGACAGTTTAACTTAATTCACCCAAATATAATTATATTTATTTTTTTCCAATCCATTTATGAATATTTTTATTCTATCATTCTTATTATAATTTTATAACATTCACGTCTTTGCATCGAATTTGGTGTTGTAATGGGATATAGAAAATCCCAATGAATGAAAAAAGTAACTCTTTATTAGATTACACAATGTATTAGTCCTATTTTAACTCTAATTTATGCTAATAATTTATTATATTTAGAAATTATCATTTATATTAATAGGCTTCCAATGTCTTTTATTAATGTTCGTGAGGTTGTTGTAATTTCATTTATAATTCCATATCAATCCCAATACACTACTATTTTATTCTCAAAATTAATTATTGTAGTTTTTATATGATGTCAAACTATAAATTTTATCTCATGTTTAGATATTAGATGTTATTTTTCTTCATTTATTTTATCAGTATCCAAATATTCTTCCTCTACTTCTCAAAATTTCAAATCATTATCATTGAAGGATGATTTCATTAATTGAATTATAGAAGCAATGACAATTTTTTTCATGTGTGGACATTTTTCATCCTTGAATATTCTATAAATATATATGTTGGATTCTATTAAATAATTTCATTGTTATTACTCATGTAATTTAATGTCGAACCATTTATTTTGAAATGTAGATTTATCATTTCGTGGTGCGGTAGGACTATTATCCTCCAAATTCATAGTAAACACATTGAACATACTCTCTTCCCACACATTTCCATTGAAGAATATTATAATATGGTTTTTTATTTTTCAAAAAAATAATTATTCCTCTCCTATATCATTAAATTTATGATTTCTATCATGTTATAATCCCCCACTTTGTTAAAATATGAATTCAAACATATTATTCTTGCTGAACATGAATGTTAGTGAGTTCAAACCACGTTTACTCATTTTCTTCCTCCTTAAATCTAACCTAATCCCACACTCCATGTGATTGTGGTGATTCTTCCACAAAATCAAAAATCTATTCCTCCTTCAAAAATATCTACTACACTTCTTTATTTTCCATGATAATGTTTTCAATATTTATGGTTTTTTTATTTTCATCATAACAAGTTTGATTTTCCTATGATTTATATGTATTCAATTTTTGAACTACCTTCATGCCATGACTAATAACATATCAAATTTACTACTAAATTGGTGAGTTACATAATGTAAATATCTTGTAAATTTTTCATATACATTAGTTAATACTTATTATCCTATTTTTTTCTTCTTTGTCCACATGAACATCATTTATTTTCTCTATTATTACATTTATAGTTCTATATTTCCAATAAAAAGAAATAAAAAGATTCATTCAAGGTATAATATAATATTTTATTATAAGTTTGAACTTATTTTATACATTATATTATTCAATTTGGGTTTGGTTTTAATCTTTTTGATTTTTCACATCGTTGATTATAGTGCAATTAAATATAATATTCATTATATGTTCATGTGAATTATACTATTCAGGTCATTGAAATATATTTCATAGTATTTTCCAATGTTCATATTGTATTATTAGATACTTGGTATCTCTTCTACATGGTGAGTAGTATATTTCAATTAAATTATAGTATTGGATGAAAATATAAATATATTTGTTTTAATAATTACACATCTTTTTAGGAAATGCACACAAACCATAGTTTTTCATTTCCAGTGTATCAGGATCCAATTAGTTTTATAAAAAATTAATTGAACATGTAAAATAATTCTTCCATGTGTAACTCATCTTGAAAACCAACAAACGCACAATTATTTTAAAATGCATAAATAAAAACATTCTATGAATAAATAATCTACAATAAATTTAGAAAAAAATAGGGGTAAAAAATGATCTAACCCAAGAAGTATTTTACTGATCATGTAATATTCATATTAAACCCTTAATGTGGGTTTAAAAATTATAAAACATTTATATCCTGTTAATATATTTAATTTTTGACAAATTATTATAAATTATATTTTCCCTACAATTATTAACCCAAATAGTGAACTAATTTTAATATATGTATATAATACCTTGTGGAATCTGGAAACCAAGATATAATCTCAAAACTAGTTATTAGTTATTAAAAAAAACGTCACATAAACTTGTTATCAAACTAATATAACTAAAAGTATATATATAAATAAAATTATAATAAACATTAATGATGTTAGAAAGAATGAAGGGTTGATAACTAATATTAGTTGAATGAAATTAAATTATGATAATCATCTAACACCACCTATGAGACAACACCCATAAATACCTGTTTGAAAACTAGGGTAATTAGTTCTACCTATGAACATAAAAAATAAATAACTTCTAATATGTTTCCCTCTATCATGGTAATTTATCACCATACAAGGTATAATAAAATCATCCTTTATTTAATCAGTGGATTTATATTGGCTCTCACTCTTGAATCCCACCAATCACACTAGGATTGATAAAAAATAAACATCAATAAGGAAAATAAGTTATATGATTCTATAATATTGAATAATATTTTTTTTATAATTAATATCAATAATTCATAATAAAAGGATATCAAAAATCATGATGTACCCAACCCTCTAAAATTAAAACCTCCCACTCATATTATTTTAAATGAATATGACTGCTGGTTCATTGAATAGGACTGTACTTTTAATTATAAGAGAGTAATATAATTAAATCGACATAATAATATTAAATAATTATGGAAAATAATTAAATTAAATTTTATAAAAAAGAATACATGACTAAATAATTAAAAGATTTCATGAATAACCCAACCTTATCTACCAACATAATTGTATTCAAATTCAATCACACTCTCTCTAGCCTCCAAAATATCGATAATTCATATTATTTTTCATTATTTATTTTATTTTAATGATTATTTCAATTGAAAAAATTCAACCATCTTAGAATATAAAAATATATTCCACATCCCAATGAAATATCCTCTTGAAAATTCTAAAAGTCATATGCATAGTAAAATAATATCTACATACTGGGATCTTTTGTGGCGAAACAAAAAATCCCATTGAGTAATATTATCAATAAATAACACAATAATTGGCCTTATGGAATCACTATGACATAGAGAAATGAAATTAATATATAACTGCATATTCAAAATTGATCCAGAGATCCTAAGAAATATCATCTTATGTTTTATACGTAGTGAAACTATAAAACTCTGAAATCATAGCTAATTAATAAATTCCATTATGCTTTCAAATATGAAAATGAAATAGGAAAATTAACATGGAACAATTATATATAGACAATAAAACAACATCATTGATAGTTCTTTGGCCTCAAAGATTTAGTAAATCAAAATTTCAAAACCACACAAATTGAGGAATAATACTGATATGTTCTTCTCCATATATAGAGAATGAGAAAACATCCCTGTCAAAAAAATTTAAATTATTTCCATATATATGATGAATTTATCGTTATTATGGAACTATAACAACCCACTTTAATCCTTTATAAATTCCATATCAAGAAACACCACATAATTTAACCAAATCATGAAAAAAGCATCTCCATGAAAGATTCTTATCAAAATATTAAACCTTAACCACACTATCGATCAACCTAAATTATAGGATTAAATCTCATAGTAGCACAATAAATATCAATTTATAATTTAATTTAGCCTCTTAAACCTTCATGTGGATCATTATTTGGTGTAATCATACCCTTTAAGTAACATCGTTTCTACTCCAAGAAAAATGTTCCTACAACTTCATCTACTAATGAAAAAATTTGTACCCTTCACTATATTTCATGAATCCATGCAATCCATTATAGTAAATATATTAATAAAAATCATATATCATCCCTTTATAATATCTAGTCATGATATTCAAACCAAAAAACTTATAATTTTATGGTTTTCTTAGTGGTTGGGATGCCACTTGAGCTTCCTCACTGATAGTCAGTGGAATAAGAATCAATCCAAAATGTCATCATATAGTAGTGGCACAAAGTTATTATATGTATGGTGTAAAATATGACACATGGTGATGAGTGATGTCATTTTTAATATCACTAATTAGATACTTAGAAATCCTCACCCGAAATTAGAATATACCATAGCTGAGAGTTTCTTTACCAATCAAAAAATGTGGTTAGTGAAATTGAGTTTAGAAGCTGGGCATCCCTACTCTAAATAACACTACCCATTATCAACTCCCAAATTAGATTCCTCTCTTCACCCCTCTATGAAGAGGCATACTTACACAATAGATGGATTGTTTTATCTAGTTCTAAAACAATTCCCATTTATTTTGTGGATGATTGACCATGTTAGTTAGGTGGAAATCCACTCTAATAGATAATTCGTTAGGTTCTGTTAAATTGGAATATTTCATCCTGATCTTCATAAATTTACAATCTAAATTATTTATATATTAATGTTGATAACATTCAAAATTACATCATTTAAGCTAAACATTGCCAAATCACTATAAAAATTAATTATAATACTATTCATGCCATCAAAAAATTAGAACACTAAAAAATAATAAAAGTATATTTAATTATGTGTATGAAAACGATGTATACATATAAAAAACATCAAATTTTTACAACATGGTGGTTCTCCATTCTTAAGGAAGGCATTTTGATAATGATTGATAATATCAATGTAACAGATTTTTCATCCTCACAATCTCATATGTTATCTTTTAAATTATTCATAAATCTAAATAAAATCTTCAATTATGCATTATAAATTTCATTTTTTTGAATTTTAAATTTATATCATATCCATGTAAATTAGAATCATATTCATCCAATAATTATAACATGTTCATGGATTTCTTTGTTTTACCACCTAAATAAATGGTGGATTAATACTTCTATCATTGATTATTAATAAAACATATTTTTTTAATATCAAGTAATAATGAATAACTTTAATTAAGTTTAAATATTACAATATAAATATATGTTTATATATATGTAAGTTAATTAAAATAAATCAATTTTGTTTTATTTATAATTATAAATAAATGAATTTTTATCCATTCATTATTAAACATAAGAATAACATTCATTAAATGATTATGGGGGAGTAAAAAATACCATACATGTCTATTTAGTAATCATTATAATTATATATGTTATTGATACATGATCAAGGGGAAATGACCAACACAATAATACTTAATTTAATGTGGAATGAATATTTAAATTAACAAAAAATTATTAATTCAAATTACAAATGATAAATATATGTTTAATATCAAATTAACAATTTATGGTATTATGTAAAATTAATAATACTAAGGTACTAAAATAGATTATAAATTGAAAACATTTCAATATAATATAATTTATGAGATATCTATTCAATTGAAAATACAAAGAATGGGGTTTGGTTCATTAAGTCTCTTTAAGTTGAGTTATAAAACATATTCATTAAAATAATTCAAATAAATTTTATATAATTACCAATTTCATTATCATATGTGGTATTTGTCATACTTTATTGACACAATACATTCATAAAATATTTAGTACTTTGGATTGGAGAGATCATATAGTTGGAGAGTGGGAGAATTTGTGCTCTATTTTTAGATGATGAATTTGTCTCTATTTAATCACCACATATGACTATCTAGTGTCTTATCCACAATTTATTATTTATTTTATCATTAATCTATTTGTGTAATAAATAATTGTTGGAACAAAAAAATGAGGTTTATCCTTAAAATCCAACTTTATTCTATGTTTGGGACAAGTTATGAGACCTATTTTATCTACTATGAATCAACATGAATATAAGTACAAAAAAACATCCAAAAAATGTTTTCGAGATAATTTCAAGAAGTTATGTTTCCCACATCATCAGGTTTTAAATACTTATTGAGTTACTGAAGCTAAATCATCCATGTTTTATCAATGTAATGAAAGTCATCTTGTTATCTCTTAATTGGTTAATTATACCACCATATGATAGTTCTTACAATCATTCTCTTAAACTACTCCTTTTAATAGGACTTCGACTGCACTTTTATTCTGGTTTTGTGGCGGGTTGGCCTTATTGCCTAATATTACCTTATATACTTGTCTTATGATGTAATACTTGACCATTGTCACAAATATAGTTTAAAGATTTTATATCATAGGTTGATTAGATATATTAATACATCTTACAATCTCCCCATCACCAAAATTTTTATGGAAACATTTGTTTTATTTGATATTTAATTCAATATATATGTGTTCCTAAATTTCATAAACTATTCACCATTGGAACAAAAAAATTATTATTCGTGTAATAATTTTATGGACCATACATTCACAAATTTATACATCTGTTATATTTCTAAACATATATATTCAGGAGACTATATAATGAATATTACTTTTTAAACTGAAATATTTGAGACAATATAATTTTTTTTTAGAAATGGTATTAAAAAATTCATTTTATCCCTGTTGATTCTTATTATTCACCATAAATAAAAACATTTATATTTAAAAAAGTCTCCCATATAGAGAAGATCTATTTCCATCAGAATTTTATTTTTAAATTATAAATGATTTAATACATCCACAAAATATGTATACATATTTTCAATGTAAATGCTTTTTCTCTTTGTGAAAAAAATGCATAGAAAATCCAATTCTAACAATGCTTACACCTATTATAACTTTCAAAATGTCATCTTTGTAGTGATGCAGAATTCATAGTGTGAATCCAAATGAGTCATAATACCAATATGAAACAACAATTATTATTTAATAGATTCATATCTTCAAATGTGATTTCTTATTTATTAGAATATATATTATATATTCCATTTCATCACTACTTTATATAAATTGATGAGAATTTCTATTCTGACTAAGGAACCATATATTGTGAAAATAAATAAAATGATTCCTCCCCTTACTAGATAATATTTTGTTTGAACCACATCTAAATCTTCTCTTGTTATATACCCCAAAAAAACAATGATATTTCTTAACTGTATATATAAATGTAATGAAATTATTATCCTTACACCCGATAGTCTAAACCATACATAGGTTCATTACTCACCCTTGTTGATAATATTATAGACCATACCCTAATTGTTTACTCAACCTTATGGTGACTATGCATAACATTCCATAGACTTATACCATCAATATGAAAACTAAAATGGACACATAAATCTTCCAAACATCTTTATCTCATTTAATACCATTAAAAAAAATTAAATAATTCCCCAAATATCATCAATTTAAATTCCTTCACCATGTACATTGGTGTGAATTCTTGGTGATCCATTTATCTATCATTGAAATTTTTGGGGTTCAACTTAATGAATGACCATTCTTCAATTAAATATTATAACAACTCCAATATCATTAATCTATAATCTTTAATCAAAGGGAGTATAATTTTTTTTCCAAAATATAATTACTTATCTTTAAACATGAAAATTTTCTCCCTAACAATTTTCATTTTTATTATTCTATAATGAATATGTATCTTAAAATGAAACAATGATTTCACATACTCTTATACTATATATTGGGACCCTATAATGAATCCAAAAATTTTATTCAGTTGAACCGTATTGCCAATATATTTATTTCCCATTTATTGTTTATAAATATTCATCATTATGGTGATATTTCTCCTATAGATATTGACAAAAATCAATATTGAAAAAAAATTAAATCCATTCATTAGAACATAAATCCCCCAATTTGGAATTTTTTTAATACCAGTGATCTACAATTATAGGAATATGTTTCATCATTTAATTTGTTCAAAATATTGATAATAAATTGTACATAATATTAGTATTTTATACTTAAAAAAAATCTTTGAAATATCATTCTTGACACAGTACATATATAAATTATTTTTATTAACTACTATAGAGAAATGGATGTCACCACAAAAAATGTATCTAAGTGTATTTAGAGAAAATACTATTATACAAGTGGGGAATAATAGTGTTTAAAACAATAATGATAAGAAATGGGTAATAAGGCAGCCAATTTGAAATTAAACCATGAGAGATAATTGAATGAAATTCTATTTTTATATTGAAGTAACAAATTTATCAAGAATATATTATAAACAATATGAATCTCAAAAAAAATCATTTAAACATGTGAAATGAAATTTTTATCCATGTTTATCTTACCATTTACCTAAACTATAAATCCTCTATTATAAAAATATTTGTTTCCATAAAAATATGGGAATAATTTTTTATAGGAATAAATGAATATTCAGTTTGTAAAAAAAATTATAGAATTCCATAATTAGTAAAGAATAATAATTTGACAGCTCTATTTCCTTCGTTTTCCATCATGTGATACAATTACCAAAACCTTTTAAAAAATGTTCATTTTTAGTGATGTAATTTACATCCATGATTAACATAGTGATTAAAAAATTCACCTCATCGACATTATGTTTTATTCATTCAATTAAAACAATTTTTCAAAAACATAAAAGATTAAGGGGATAATGAGGGTTATATCTTTCTTTTTTGGTGATAATTAAATGGTTGATAATTATGCCTCAATCATGGTATTCATTATTTGTAGTTATTATCTAAATTAGATCTTCAAAAATAATTTTCTAAATTCATTTTCATATTTTTTCATAAATTATATGGCTACCATATTTCATTTAATTTCATAAATTATTTCATAATAAAACATGTTTTGAGAAATGAGGTATTATTATTTCATAGATTATACAATCTATTCTAGATACCATAATGAACAAATTCCAAAATTTTATTATATTCCTATATTATTCATACACATTACTTCATCTTATGAGCCTTATTTCTACCTTACACAACATATATTATGAATAAAATGGTATGTTTTAATCATTTTCAATAGTTTCTTAGTCCCAACAATTTATAGAGTCATTCTGGGATGTAATTTGACTCACCTATCTTTATGGTCACCATTTTGATAATATTATACTTATGTTTCTTCCTACTATTATTTTTTGGATGAATCGAGATACTAATTTATCACAAACGAACATATCTTACACAGTAATATTATTGTTTATCATTGATTTCCCTCTCTTATTACATAGATATTACACCACTCTATTCATTTGATTTATATGGAAATGAAATATTATTCTAGAAATTAGGGGATATGTGACTAGAACAATTAAGTCTCCATCAATATCCATTAGAACCTCATTTTTAAAGATGCTGACTAATAATTAATCAAAAAATTTCAAAGAAATACTTTTATTAATAGTGTTGTTTTATTTATTCCACTTATTATACTAGTATCAGACATTATCAATTTTAAATTGTTCACAAATTATTAAACAAATAATAAAATTACTTGAAAAAATGTATACCTCTTATAAATATGATGTTCTTATTAGTAGCAATGGATGATTAAGATTTAATTCCACATATATATTCTTTGAGTATATTAATGGTGATCTCATCTTTGTGAGAATTTATTACTCATGATGTTATTCCTCCGTGTAATAATACATTGAATTGAGATATTTTTATAACTTATCTTTTCTAAAATGTTTATAATAGTATTATTGATCCCATATACATGATCCATCCCCTTCACATCAAATCTATTATATTTGGGTAGCTACATTACACTCTTCTTAAGAATATAATTTTTTCTTCTAGAATAAAACCATTTCCACTCTAATCATGTATTTAGTATAATCATCATTTTCCTCATCATTACTATAGGATGAGATGTTATTTCTTTTATTTCAATCAATGATGATTCTATGATTTTGAGTGATATCATCAACCTCATACTCACTCCATAGTGATAAATATTCACATTAATCCCATATCATAAATTTTTTCACGAGTTTCATTGAAGAAACAATATTTTATATATAGTCGATGTATATTTGTATTCACAATCACCTATTGTAAATTAAAATTTTCCCATAATCACAGTCAATTTAATAAAATTCTTTCTATTAATAGTCATTAAAAAAATCCTAATATAGACATAGTAAATTCATTTTGGTAGATTCTTATCATTTTATTCACCACTTCTTCTTCTAATGTTATTGTGGATAATGAATTTTTATTTCCAATGATCCTCTGATATTTGTTTCCCAATTTTCAAAAACTACATATCTTTAACAATCTCCACATTGTGTTTTTCTCATTTCATGGATTTGAAATTCTTGTGTACTTGTTTTCTATTTGAAAACTAATTCTTTTCGAATTTTACTATTTAGGATAGGGTTATAAGAATCATCATTGTATCAATCTATAATATTTTCACATAAATAAATAATTAGGTCAAATATCTCTAGGAAATTTGTTATAGTCGTCATTAAACCACATGAATAATTCATGTTCTATCCATAACCACAAATGTAACTCAAAAATATTTTTAATCATGGTAATAAGTATATGTATAAATATACACAATCTCATGAAAATAAATCATGATGTTTTCAATATTTTCCCTCTATATTCTATATTTTTCATCCTTAATCATCTCATTTCATTCATACATAATCTATAATATATGATATATCTACATTGTGATTTTATTGTCAATTATCATTCTATAAAAGTTATCTTATATAGGTGTAAGTATGTCATTTATATAATTATCAAACTTACAAATGTGTCCCATGTCTGTGTAATTCATGGGAGAATATGACGTGCATATTGTAAAATACACTATTACAGTATAACAAACTTAAATAAAATTTGATATAAAATGTTAAATAATTTCGTTATTTAATTAATAAAATTTATTTCCATTAAAAAAGTCACCCATAATCTGTTTATTAGATTTATATTCTCTATGATTCTACTTGAATCATTTATTTGAATTTCATATTATCATTTATACAACTTTTGATGTCTTGGGCTTGTGACATTAACAATAGGGGATGGTGTGAATCTTTGAACCCATTTCTTTTCAAGTTGTTGACTTGTTCAATTAAACCTATATGATTTTTTGATTCATAGTCCACCCTTTTTCCTATCACCCATTTTTACTCAAGTGATGTAGAAAATTATGATAATAAAAAGTGATTTACAAGGTTATTAATTGATGTTGTACTCTTAATCAAGATTAGTATTTTTTATCATAAAGATTTTTCCCATTTTGAGTCACCATGGGTATATATACACTCTACTTACTTAAGATTCTATAAACACATCTTATACAATTGATAGTATCCTAAGATCTTTCTCCCACCTCCTAATGAGTTGTTGATACTTTCACCTTCCTTTTGAGAATATCTCCCAAAATGAAATGTACAATCACTCAATGTATTTCCTTTACATTGCCCTGATAGTTTTTGAAATGGACCACCCGATATCCTCTATTGAATATAAATTTGACTCCCTAACCTAATAGATCATTTGGTGGATGGAATTTTTACCCTATAAGTCCTCTCATCATAGACTTCTAAAGTATTTCACAACATTTAACAACATGTTTCAAAACGATGTAAAATCATAGGTAGCATGAAGATAATCATACTTCTCACTAACTCCATAGATTCATCTAAAAAATAATATCATTTACAACGTTATTAATATTCTTATTCAATTCATGTGATTTAAAAAAAATCATTTAACATCCATTCATTTATTTTATTTACAAAATTTTTTTGTTTTTCAATTACCAATTTTTTCTGATAAAAAGAATGACTTTTTTTGTTGAAACCATTCAAAATATCATCAGCACTACATTATAGTTGTTCATTGTGTGAAAAAATAATGGAAAATATATATGATAAAGGTGAATACCAAGATCAATATAACCTGTCATTCCTACCATTAATTTAATATTCATGTGATATGCTAGTGGTGGAAAAAGGATTCATGTTGTAACCCATTTGGTTTATTAAAAATAACCCCATGGTTTCCTTTTGTTTGATTTAAACCATTTTCCATTAATATTTTGAGCCTCAATAGAATCCCAATCTCAATCATCTATACTACATATATAATTAAATCTATGATTAATTTCAAAGGGAATTCACCCCCATTCATAAAGTATCATCAATTTATGTGGTTTCCTCATAATTCATTGATCATTCCACATTTCCTCTTGGTTTATCTTTCTAGCCAAAGGTAAATGATTTTCATTGTTTTTTGGATCCAAATTTACTAATTAAGATTTAAGGTATATGAGTCTCTCATGAATCTATGAATTATCCACTTACATTATCATGTGGATTCCATATTAATGATACCAATTCATCATGTTTAGCTAGGTTTTTTTGTGGTTGAATTTTCACATTAACCATGGTATCTCTGAAATATTTAATTATATTAATGAAATATATTTCATTAATTTAAATATATTTTTTAATAATATAAAACATAAGAGGATTCAAATGATATTTTGGGATTAGAAATATCTTGTTTATTTGAATTATTAATACACAATTGATTAAGATCATTTTTATTTTTTAAAACACCATTTAATTGTTTTGTATTTTTAAAATTTTTTCCAACATAAGAAGTGGACAACCCATTGGATGATATGTAGAATGTTTCATAATATTTGAGAAATAAAACTATGCATGATTTGATTCTATATAATTATAATAGTGCTAAAAAATATTTAAAAACTTATATGTCCTAATATAGATTTGGGGATTTGTATGATATCCCTAGGATATTGTTCTATTTATAAGCGTGTTATTGGTTAATTTTAAATAGACATTGAATTATAAAGATCCTGTTTATCATAAAAATGATACACATTTGGATTTATTTCCATGGTTTTTGAATGTTTTATAGTTAAAATCATGATTTATTCATGAAAACCTTTTATACAGATTCAAAGTGATCATTAAAGATTTTATATGAATAATAATAAATATACTAACTATATAGTTTTAGATAAATTATTAATTATAATGGAATAATTTAATTTTTGTATGGAAGACATTGTGTGACCCTTATAGCATGTGTTCTCAAAAACATTTTACACAGAATTGGTGTGTATAGACATTGTTATGTCTAATGCATGAAATGAAACTTCACTACAATAAATATGAGTGTTATTATGATAGTAAAAAATGTGATATAGTTATTCCATAGATGTATTATAACCAACATTTCATTTAGAGATGTTTTATTTTATTTTAGTTTATAAATTGTTTTCTCACATGGGCCAATAGTTATATTTTCCAAACAGAACTCCTATGATCATGTTTTTGTCTTTGGATCTCTCTTGACTATTAGAGAACATGTTTTGAGTATTCATTTCAATATTATATTTGATGTTGTGATTTATCATCAGGTATTATTTAATATATCATAATTTAATTTAATTATTGGTGAAATTTTTCCCAAGGTAGTTAATTGTGTCCTAATAACTCATCATAATCCCATGATTATCAATGAAACCCACTTATCCATGACATTTGATTTCATGTGATCCTAATTTTGGAATATCAATTTCTTGTTTTCGACAAATTGTTATCAAATATAATTATTTGGTTCAATAGAAATGGGATTTTTTCTTGACATATGTTAGTACTATCTAGACATAATGGGATGGTCCTGATCATGTACATGTATATATCTCACAATGAAGATCCCTAACATACAATTGGTTTCTATTAAATTTTCAACATTTAGTTTCAATTTATATTATTATTTGTTTTATTGGGGTTAAGGATATTTTTTAGTATTTCGATAGAGTATGTTTCCTTAATTGATAATATTACATGTTATATGATGTTATGTATTTCCATTACAACATAATGACTCCTTGGAAATCCCAAATACTATATTATTTATAATTAATAATTTAAAAAACCTACGATTGATATAAATGTGGATGATTCTTTAGAGCATGTAATCCATATTATTAACCATGCGTAGTTCGCAACCCTACATAGTATGGGACTATTGTTATATGGATTGGTAGAAAAAATTATGGATTATAAGAGTTTCTCATATATAAAAGGAATACCATCATCTAAAAACTAATCCTATATATATAGAGGACCGATTATGAAATAATGGATGTATATTTGACATCATTGAGAATCTAAATTCCATTAACATGAAGTGTCTTGACATTATTATTTCTATACCATGTCATATGTGTTGGGATACTGTGTTTCTAGAAAGGTAGAATAGTGTTTTAGTGTAGAATGAATTGAAATAAATACTCACATAAGTTATTTTCTCTAAAATAATAGATATATCTAGGGATATCCCCACCATTAACCAATATAACATAATATTAATGGTGTATGATATATGTTTTTACAAACAATATATCTTCTCAAATTTCATGTATCGAATGAAAATATATATTTAAAAAGGTTTTAGACGGTTCTGTGGAATGATATTTATTATTATGTACTCATAATAACACATACCACTAATATTGGTTTTGTGAATAAGGTGTTAATGGAAGAACATGATCATGAATAAATGTAAGGATTTGGTGGGATTCCCCCCACATTGGTGGTTCCTATAGCGACACATATGGAAAGAAGTGGAAATAGAACATGTTATGATATAGAGTGATAGTGGAATCTATCATTAGACATATTCTATTCCCTCTATAGTGGATAAAGGATGACATATGGATTGTTAACGATGTGAAAAAAGAGAATAAACTAATTAATTTAATGAAATATTTTTTGTAATCCCACTCATATGGTGTTTGTGTAATTATTTGTGATTCATTTTGTCATTATCTTCCAAGAATTTTTTTTCAGGATCTTATCCACTGAGGGTCTCATTACTTCAAGTAGATTCATCCATGGAAGTAGAGATCCATAAATAATATTATAGTGGAAATTCATAATCATGTCATGGATGGATTCAACCAAGGGTAGGACTTCATGTGGGTAATAGGATGCAATTATTATCTTGGATAAAGAAGTTGTATGCCTTTGATGATATTCAAATGGATATTAAGGTTGTTATTAATACATTATGGGTACTATTTACACCACTTCAAATATATAAAAAACATTACTTGATACCAATTCCTCTATTTATTTATTTACTAACCTACTTTGGGTCTCAAACCAAGCCTGAGTGCCATCCAACCAAACACCCGACCCAGTTCATTGCATGGCCCGAAGGGCATTCCAAATCCAGATAGGCTAGAAACTAGTGTCTGGGTACCAAAAATATACCTTGTGAACAATTTCACCAATTTATATAAACATGAAAAGCTAATGGAAATACGAATCTCAATAATGAATATATGATTCCAAACAAGGCACAATAATTCTATAGATTAATGTTTTACAACATTAAATAAAAACAAAAATTATTACAATATAATGAATCCTAAAAATGACCTAGAAAACATTGTAAAAAATGAGGAAAATAATCCACAATACACCACAACCAACACCTGTAATATCTAAACTCTAGTAAACAGATCCACCAAAACATGTAACGCCCCGACCCCAGCTACCCAGAGTCGGTGCATTAATTACATAACATTGGCATGATCACAAGAAAGATCAAATCCCGAAAGACCGATTGGTTTAGTAGCCTTGGAAACACTAGATATAATCATAAAGTTTTACATTACATTTCAAAGTGAAAAACTACTACAACAACAAAGTCTTCATATCCACACTATTAACCCCTCATAATATCCCTGCAAGTCATTCATAATTTACTTCTTCACTACCTGGGAAAAATAAAACATAGAAAAGGGGTGAGCTCAAATGCCCAGTAAGGATAACAATATAGCGGAACATTCAAAATAATCATAAACATTTAAGGCAATGAATTACTAAAACAAAAGCCTTTTAAAATTGAACTTCAACATAGTATGGCAAAAGTAAAATGAAATAATGCCATTTACTTATTCACATGGATATTCTACTAATCGAATAATCACATGCAATATCAATAACCACTTTCATAATGTTGGATTGAATAATGCCAGACTATCATAACCACATAGTCAAGGCCTCATGCCAAGACTACAAATAAGATTTTGCCAAGGCCTTGTGCCAAGACACTAGTTTGTCTCATGAGACCTACCGATGCATCGAGGAGCTATAGCGGGCTCCACCCGTCACTTATTAAGTCCAATGCATTCCCATATGAAAAGGTTTAAACATAACATAAACATTCGTATTAAAACTAGCATACGAAATGTCAATAATTTCACCATAAACTATGAATGGTATAAAAATAGCACATCCACAGTCAAACATATCACAAAACCTTCAATACAATATAGAAGTTTTGTATCATAATAAATCAACTTCAAATAATCTTAAAATCCATCAAAGGATGTTGACATAGATGAAATCAAAATTCTTTTTAAAGAAGTATCTCCTTTTATTTTGAAATCATTTAAGGTCCATATAAAATAAAACATTTTCTTTGAAAATATTCTTATAAGCTTGTATGGAAAGCTTCGACGATTTTATAACGGCGGAAAATAACCGCACCCGCCGTATAAGTTAAAAAAACATTCTTACCTCAATTCTGTCGAAAAGGTTAAAAAGGACCTTGTTTTGAAAACAACGGAAAGATTCCTTTATAAACCTCTTATAAAAAGTCAAACAAGGGTATAAATGACTTTAACCCATATTCTTGTAAATAGTAAAAATGTTTTGAAATACATTTCGAAGAAACATGGATGTGGATGATAAAGAGGTCCCAGTAGATTATTACGTATAATACAACCTCGGATAATGAAGAGATTGTGAAATAACCCTTTCCTTGTACTTTTCCTTTGTTGGGGTCGGTTAACCTCCTGTATAATGGTGAAATAATTGTTATTAAATTATACAAGAATCATATACATTAATATGATATCATATATGATCTTTTAACATTGCTTTATTAATAATATCTTAGTATTATCGTCGTTTCAGGTGATAATCGATTCGTTCTTCTTAAATGTTTGGTTACGTAAGACATGTTTGTAATGGATAGATTAAATCTTATTCATAATCAGAATGATATTAACATTATTTTTAACCCTAAAATGAGAATAAGACTTGAATGGATACGATGGAGGATGGATCTCACCGCGTTCGTGGAGACGGTAGTCCGTACGTACGCACGAACGCTACTTCCATTTAATTTTTATTTTAAAAGAATTGAATCCAAATGATACATAGGTATATTACTATTGCAGTATAATATAATATTTTATATATGTTACTTAATTTCATTAACACCATCCTTTATACGTTCCATGTGTGGTATGAACGAGTCATATCATTTTAAGGGGGCGGTAGTCCGCACTTCCTCAAATGAAATTATCGTATGTATATACAACATGAAACGAATAATGGTATGAAATAAAATGGAATTACAGAAGCTTATATATAAAATATATATCATTAATATCATATTTAATTACAGTGCCATCATAATGGCCACCATGAGAGGTGGTAAGATGTATTTGAACAATCATCGTTTCGTGAGGCGTTAGTTTGCCATCCACAGAAACATTATGTTCATCATCCATTATATGGAGTTGTGTGTATGTGTAGTTTTAATCCTTCTTATAACAACATCCTAGTATATTGAGGATACTGGTGTTGTTACAAAATAAAGGAAATAAAAAGAGTTTGGGAGTTGAAGAAGCAAAATAAATGAAAATAATTTAAGAGAAATCGTTACCTTTAATTTAGGTAACTCACTTTGGTTGGAACCAAAGGACTTGTTGAAATGCTTTCTGCCTAAGGGGAAGCTTCAAGGAGGAGGAGAGGGATGTGGGGAGCTTAGTTGGGCAGAGTTTGGACGAGCCAAGTGGCTTGAGAGGTGTGAGGAAATGAGAAGGAGGAGTGCCCTTTTTATAAGAGGGGTGAGGGGCACCATTGGAAAAGCTAGAAATATTAATTTATAATAAATTCATATTCGGTTTCCAATGGATCCAAAGTTGACTATTCAAATGTTGAGGTGGGGATGGGTCGAAAACAACTCATCCAATAGAATTTAGACAGGTTTGGGTACTTATATTAACCTTATCTTTAAGTATTAACTCTAAGTTAATTAGTTTCACTTTTACAATGTCTCTTTGTATTTTTATATAATATGGTTAATAAACTTACTATATACATCCAACCGACCCCCAAGTGGTCCATTAATGATGAACCTATCATAATATAAGTTTCTTTGCCGAACCTTAGATTTTTAGGAATTTAATATCAATTAATAATATAATATTTGTTTTAAAAACTCTTTTATGTCAATTTTGACACTATTCAATAGTTGATTTTTGTGAAACTCATAACAGATTGATTACTTAGAAAAAAGTCAATTAAATCAATCCTAATATATCATATTATCCTAGAAAATTAGTTTAATTCATTAAAAGTTTCATATTATATTTATTTGGGTATTCATAATATCAATTATTTTAATTTTTCACTATTATAGTAATTACTACATCATCATTGTGTCATAAATAAAATATATTATTTAATGTCTAAAAATTATAAATAAAATATCATTATGTAGTAAATCTTTTTATCTTTCTAATGAATATTTATAATCGAAAATCCAACATGTATAACCCTATGTAAAAATTGTTCTTCTAAAAGATGTAAGCTTATGCCATTTTTATTTTTATTTTAACTTTATTAATATAATGTGTCCCTACCACATACAAGTGGCTCCAAGGGGTCCCCAAATTGACCAAAGGATGACCATGGTCTGGTATGTGTCCACCAATAAGGTTAGGACACGTTTTAGGGTAATTTTGTATTATTATAATATTATTTTTTAACCCTTATTTACCGGATTTACCCTTTAACCATGGTAAATAAAATATTTACCACAGTAACTAATCAAAACTTGTAAAAATAAAAGTTACCTATTTACATAATTTGGACATCATGATTCCAAATATGTAATACATTTTTCCAAATTCTAAACACAGAAGTGGCAGAAATTAATTTAAAATTAATTCCCGTTGTCAAAACAAAAAGCGTGTTTTTAAGAGATAATAACTATCAAAAGATTGACACTTGTTTATGTTCGGTTTAATTGTAAAATTATGTCCAATGATAAACATTAAATTGAATGGTAAAAATATATTCTAAATATACTTTAAAACCACTCAAATTCATAATTTATCACTATTAATTATTTTGATTAAAAAAGTTGTTTTTAATTAAAATTTAGTAATTTTCACTATTCATCAAAATATGAAAGTTATCCGAAATGTACCAAAATTTCACCCTAGGCTAATTTTGATATTCCGAATCCAAAGATGAAGTCCATTTTCAAATATAAAATATATATAATTTCAAAAAGTAGGTATTACTATTCATAACGGCTAGTTTGATTAGGTATGGTGTGTGTTAAAACTCGAAGTTGCGTACAACACCCGCTACTGTTTTATTCAAAGGAAAGCGTACCGTGTAAGCTTGGGATGTTTCATTTTAAATTTTTTTTTGATGTCCCCATTTAGTCAAAAAGTTTGAAATATTGTATTTAAAAAAGGTTTCACTATTAAAAGTTGATAAAAGTGCAATATCGAAAATGAATCTGTTCTTGCATTATGACTAAGAAACTCATAATATGGATTCTAAAATTATAAGGATTACATAAAGTTTAAAATTTAGTTAATACTATTAATGACCTCTTTTAATGGCATTTTTTTTGTATGTAATGGTGTGATTGAACTCGGTGTTGCGTGTAGTACAAGTTATTGAATTATTTTGAAGAAATAACACACTATGAAATCTTGGGGTGTTACAAAACACATCTGTCCTTTACCTAGTTCATAATTAACAGCATCTACATACACTCAAAGGTGTATACAAGAGTTGAGAAAAAGGGTTATAGGATTCCCAAAAAATGAAAATAATCCATCATATAACATTAAATGAAAAATTAACATAAAATTTATATGAATTACATTTCAACATTTCAATAAAACATTTTAAGATAAACAAGTCCCATGAAAATGCTTTCAAGGAAAACCTTTTTTAATAAATTATTTCACAATAGTAAACATTATTTATAATCCACAAAGAAAATTACACCATATAAATACAGATGAAACCACAACACAAAAGAATAATGTCATAATAAAGCACCATGGGTAAATACATAAGGTTAACTAGTTCAAGTGGATGTCAGGAAACAACATACCTCAATGAAACATTGTATAGAAACCACAACCGACATCATTCACATGTAAAATCCACTAGGAGGGAACACACAAAGGGCCTAGTGGTCTCAGATCATATCCCATGTTTATTTAGAATTGTAAACTTCAATCTTGCTAAGTGAATATGGGATTTTACACTTCTGAGTCCACTAGTGTTATTCCACTATAATAATCCTGGATTTCCACTACTAAATCACTAGCATATTAGTTCTAGTTTTCCCACCTAGGTACCAGATATTTTCTATCTTCACAATTTCAGATTAAAATATCACATATATCAATACTTTGAAAAAATGAACCAAATAATCCATACCCCCATGGAAATCATCACTTCCAAATTTCCAAAACCTTTCCCAATTTCCAAATCCACACTAAAACCATTTGGAAATTCATTTTACACTACATGCATGAGTTATGGAAATCATTCTGAAACATAACAAGAAAGATGAATTTGAAAACCAAACACTAACAAGGGAAAAACCACTTTAAAACTCCACACATGAACCCAAATAATTTTTAAAACATTAATCACATCACCTACACGACTCAAAATTAATATAAAAGAAACACAACAAAATCCAACATGCCAAATATAAGGATCCTACCTTAAATTTAATATAATCTCAAGTTTTTTCATGAAAATACTTTATTTCACAGTGATAATCTTTTCATGTTTATATTTTTATAGAGTTTGGCCATAATTTTTTCCTAAGAACATAAATATTATATAGTATACACTTTTACATTCTATCCAATTTTTCAAAAAGGAAAGCATTCAGAAATAAAACATCAATTGTTTTTATTTTTAAAAATATTCATAACATTAATCTTGAATTCATACTTTTATCTTTCCCATTCATATAAAATATAGAAAAAATTTCAAAAAACACGGGATGAGAATTAAATGCTTTTTAAAATATATAAAATAAGGAATGAAACTGTCAATCCATAAATATTTTAACCTCATGAAAACATTTTCACAAATTCATAATTTTCAACCATAAAACCTTATCCCTTTAGCTTGCATCATGAAATCATATGATTTTGATAAAACTAATAGAAATAAGAAATCATAAAGTTTACTTAGGGAATCCATATCATTCTTATGTTTTATCTGTCATAGCTACATAGGTAGTAACCTTTTTAGTTACATTTAGAATACCCATTATAGTATATTCCATCAATATCATTGGAGAAACCCAAAAAGTTTATTCCTTTTTATTACCCAATGAAGTAAAGATCTATCAACAGATTACCCACTCTGATTTTATCATAGAACCATCCATATACATAAAAAATTTCTATAAAACATAACATAATCATAACATAAAAAATAAGCATAAAGGGAAAAAATAAAATTTCCACATCGAAATCACAAGATATCATTTCAATATATTGATATAATCAATCCATTCTAAAAACCATTATCTATACAAAAATACCTAAAAGTGGAATATGGTATTATTTTTTTGTTCAAAAACATTACGGCTTGTTGAGTAATCCAAATATCAAATAATGGTCACAACGGTGGAAAATTCGTTGTCACCATATATGTCAAAAAACATTCCTTTTCATGTTTAGTTAAACTCTTCATATAAAAATATTACTTAAATTTTTTTTGAATGAAACTAAAATTAAATGGGTTTATTATACACTATATAAAATAATGTTCTATATGTTATCAAAATATGCCACAATGAAAGGAGATTGAGATGAAGTCCCTTACCTCAAGTCCGACTCATCTTGTACATTATTTATCAAACTGAAAAATAAACATATGTTAACATTTACATGTTTTAGAACATTTGTTCAAGTTTATTATTCCCATTATATAACCTATTTCCATTTTATAACAATTATATAATTTTTTATGTTTATATGATACGTTTTGTCGATATTCAGTATTTGAGTCGAATATGAACTTGGTATAATGTAAATAGTAGATGTGATAAGAATACCATAATCTCCATAATAAATATCAAGAAATAATAATACCTTTTATGTAGAAATTTATACCTTTAAATTAATTCATTAAATATGGGTATAAAAAATGAACAACATTACATTCAAGGAGACGGTAAGCTGTACATACACATGAGTATCATTTTCCATTTTTCATTGATAATTATAGAAAGAAGGTAAGTATTATTTTATATTTTCAAAATTATAATAACATAATTAATATCATATTATCCATTTAAATATACTTATTTTTTTTATCCATGTGATGTGTTGAATAAAAAATAATCACATTGCTTCGGGGAGGTGATAGTTCACACGCACACACAAACATCATTACAATTTTATATGCATTGAATGTAAGAACATAATTGTTAAATTATTATAAATTTATGATTAATATTTCATTGATATCCCATATGAGCATTAATTTCATCATTATATCTAGTGAAGAGAGATGGTTATGGAAAAAAATTATATCGAATCGTGGAAGGGATATTGTACACGTATGCAAGTGCAATTAATTATTTTCCCATTTAATGGAAGTGAAGACTTATTTAGGTGAAGATATTAAATTAATAATATATAATTATATTTAGGACACTATATTAATTATTTCATCATTATTGGATGAGATTTTATGGATGTGGAAGAAGAAATAAAATAGAAACACTTAAAATTAAAATGTTAACATTCTTTTAGACGATCCCATTTTCATAACTACTGAACATCTCTAAGAAGAGTGATATTAATAATATTAGTCATCAATAATATGGTAATTTATTCGAGGATAGTTTTAGGGAGGAGATTGTTTGATCCAAATGGTTTTTGAAATGTAATGAATAAAGATGAATGGGTTTCCATTTATAGGGGAGGTGATGGACACTCTTAGAATTATCAAAAACATAAAATTAATATAAATTCATTTTATTTTAAAAGTTGATTAAAATTGATTTATTTAGAAAATATGATGAGTATGGGTTGATATATAACCATATAATGATAAATATACAATTTTTTAATCCATATTGTATTTTTAAACCCCTTTCAACTTTTACCATTTCATCAAGTAATTTACAATTTGAGAGTAAATAATTACTATAACATTCCAGGTCACTATTTCATGGGTCATTAATAAAATTTTGAAACAAATATAAAGTAGGCGTCAAATTCTTGTAAATTTATAAATTTATATAAATTAATTAAATATTTTATATTATTTGATATGAATTACATCAACTTATATAATATTCATTACATGACCTTTTAAAAAACAATAACAACTTTATTCCCTAAAAAACACCAAATTAAATAATCTATTACAAGTAAAAGTCATCCATAAAATTCTTTGATGTCAAACAATATCTCAAATGAAATTTATTTTAAAATTATTAACATCACTTATTAGATTCTTCCATTAAAAAATAAATTACCACATCATTATTGTGTCATAATTTAATTTCATTATTTAGTGTCTTAAAATTTTAAATAAATTATAATGATTTATATTGTTAAATTAAATTTAATATGACTACTTATAGAATAATTTATCATTTATAGTACCCTATATTAAAAATTATTTACCTAATAAAAAAGTTATAATATTTTTATCTTATCTTAATAGAATATATAAA
The DNA here is from genome assembly GCA_963277665.1 of Viscum album. Lineage (NCBI taxonomy): Eukaryota > Viridiplantae > Streptophyta > Magnoliopsida > Santalales > Viscaceae > Viscum > Viscum album. The sequence continues at coordinate 1,611,718,340 of OY728140.1, forward strand.
AAATTATATTATCTTACCCAAGTGGCCTAAAAATGTATTAATTTCGCACTAATATTGATTTTTTTGGAAACCCACTCATCCAGTCAAATCAAGACACGTGTTAGGGTAATTTTACATTATTATATTATTTTTTAGCTTTAATAATGAGATTTAACCTTAATCGTGGTAAATTAAATACTAAATTTACTATTTATTAAAATTTACGTTTATCCACTTGTATCAAAATATTCATAGAAAATACAACCATTAAGGTCCAATTTTAAAAATTCAATTCACAAAAGTAGCTAAATTATGTTTAACAGTAATCCCACAGATGTGGCTAGAAGGAGGGTAAAAGAAGAAAGAAAAATTTGAATATGTCTATATATAACATCAATATAAAAATTATAATAATATCATAAATTTAATTAATAATTTATTTTAGATCAATTGTGACTTTAAAAAATTCATTTTAATGTATAAATATTATTTAAATGAAAAATCTTTTTTTAATTATAAAGTTGTATTTTTCACTATTCATCAAAAAAATGAAACATTTCTGAAAAATAAAAACAATTCACCATCAGATAGTTTTGATATTCCAAATTCATAAATTAATTATATTTGGAAAAATAGAATATATAAAAGTGAAAAGAACAAGTTTTAAAATAGGTTCTCCATCAAAAGTATGTAAAAATTCATTTTATAAAAAATAGTCATTTTATACATAAAACATAATTTTTTATTATATCATGTCTAGAAAACATATTAGTTTAATTTTAAACAAAGATTTAGTTTATATTTCAGTAATATAATCCTAAAAGAGTGTTTTTTATTATTTCATAAGAAAAATTATTTTCACTTCAATTATTTTTTATATAAATACATCTTTTTTATTCAATTGGATTTTAGTTTTATTTCATGTAAATTTGGAAACCAATGAATCATTATATAAACATGTGTAAAACATATTTTCATAATTTAGTTAATGTGGCTCATTCATTCTATTCTAATGGCTATGCGTTAACTACTACTTAAAATAATAATATTACAATATATTGTCCCCTTCGGTATGACTCAGTCTTGCGTGCAACATAATATTTTAGAGAAACCCATTGTTGTGTGTTAGGTACACTGTTGTAAGAAACAAGATCTTCTTTTCAGGTATGGATCTTGTTTTCAGGTGTTTTTGAGAAAAAGGGAGATTTTGGAAATTTTTTATGTACATGCCATATACCCCATTGCCGCGTGCATCCAGGTATTGGGCGTTTAACTACTAAGAAATGGTTGTGTGGGTAATATGGAAGACCACTAATGTTGGGGGATAGTTGAAGCAATTACACGGAATTTTCATAAATAGTACACACCATGTAATTTACTTTTTATTTGACTAATCGGAATGAGTTCGCGTCTAATCCCCATAGTCATTTTTTCTTTCCTTGGTTCATCCAGGAGAGACCAAGAGCAAGGAATCTTATCCAAGCCACCATTTCTCCATAAATGGTCTGATTCGATCTCCAGTCTGTGCATTGGAATCCCACCGGTGAGTCCTTCCTTCTTATAGAGCATCTCCTATTAATCCCTCTTCTTTCATGAGTTTTCCAAATATTGAACATTTTTGGCCTTTTTGTAGATCTATGACATTCTAGGCCGATTCAACGGCTGACGTTCGAGAGTGTTCATCATAAAAAGTTGAGCTATGTGGTTTGTTGCCTTTTTTTGTTTGTCTTTGAGATTATATTCTATAGTTCCGATTAACTATGTTTTGGGTATTTTGGGATAAAAAAATTAAACCCTATTTTATCTTTCTTAGATTGATTGTTGGATTAGGGTTTTGTTGTTGTGGTATTATGAATATTTTAATGTTTAAGGGACACCCCATGGGTGAGTCTCCTTATTTTATGATTAGAACAATCTAGCCTAGGATTCCTATGAGGCAGACCTTGTTTCCTTGCCTTGATTGATAGGATAGAACTGGTTACCTTTTTTTACTTGTTAAATTATTGTGATATGCATTAGAATTGCTTAGCAATGTAGTAGTTGAGATTACATTGGGCTACGCAATATCATATATGCATGTTTTAAATTCACATGGATATAAGAACCTTGTGTATTTAGACCAAAGGGGGAATTGACATTTAGTTCTTCCTTAGAGTGTCTGTTAAATTTAAAATTATGTGACCAGAGGGGGGATTGACGGTGAGTAATCCCTCAGAGTGTCTATAGTTTATGTTATGAGACCACATTGGGAATTGACGTTGATTGCTTCCCTAGAGAGTCTATAGCTATTAAAGAAATACATAGGGGGAATTGATGGTGAGTTCTTCCTCAGAGTTTCATTTCCATTTTATTTAATTACATGGCTAGAGGGGTTAGATACTGTGAGTTACCCAGAGGGTTAACATAAATATTGAATGTTTGTGACACGTCTTCCTAGACAAATCCCAAGCATGGATTCGGTCCTGTTAGGTAGTATTATGAGATACCAATTGTGACATTTACTTGATTAAATGAGGAATATTAAATTATAATGAATGTAAATGGAGACTAGAGTATTTGGTTACTTTTGTCTACTCCTTGTTTATTTGCTGCATTTTCATTTTTACCTGCTATATATACTCACTGATAGTTAGGAACCCATCTTGTGGTGGTTGTCTACTGTGATTCTTCTCACACCCTATTTGGGTAAATCTTTTAGTACCAAACTAATAATATACTTGCAGGTATATATAAGAGAAAGTTCCCTTCGTCAATAGGTACTAGATTCTTATGGAGATGGACAGAATGAGACCAAGCTGAGGCATATGATACTTCTAGAGTTTATTTTTTTCACTGTACTTTGGTTTAGTAATGTATTTCCATAATTTTTACTTGTTTTAATATTTTATTAGACAATTGTGACATGAATCATTTATATATGTTCTCTAGTTATTTATTTACATTCAGTATTCCGTTTTTTACTTTTTTGTATGGTATTATGGATTCTGCTACTGTTTATTATTTGATATTCCACTATTAACACTCTTCCAATGAGGGCATAGTTTCCCCACTATCACACCAAAAGGACCTCACTGCTAGTTGGAGTCCTCTGGCATTTAGGGAAATGCACTTGAGGCTATGTGACCAACCGGGTACGGGGCACCATTGGGAGGCACCAGGTACTTGGTCATTATAAAGTGGAATCATAGGAGGTTATTTTTTATTCAACTTATTGTTTTTAGCCAATAGATAGGGATATAAAATAATATTTAGTTATTAAAAAGTTTTTCTTGAGAGTAGCTATCCCGTGTACAAGGAAAATATGATTTACCTCGATTATTGCAATTTCTTGGTTTTTCAATTGTTACAGTTGATTCAATTTCACAATTGGGTGATTCACCTAATTTGGGCTATTATAGTTTATATCATGGAGGTTATATTTCTATTGAAACCCAATGATATTAGGGTATTCCATCTCATGAATCATATAGTAATTTTCTTGAGATCACATGTAATGAATTTTTTTCATTCCATTTAGGATGCAATACTGATTACATGATGTTGTGATAGATAGTGCGGTAGATATGCCTGCTGTTGTGATAGATTCCATGAAAGAATATATGCTATTGGATAGGGTTTTGGAAAATTTAATGTTTCATTTGAATGGGCACCAAACTTTGGTCCCTGAGGTGTTTTGAGCCCTCAAGGATCAGAATTTGGTGGATCATATTTAAATTTAACTGAATTATTTTACGATATGACATAAATATGATTCCAAGATTTGATTCTCAAGGTGTATGGGCCCCCAAAAATTAAAATTTGGAACATTAATTCTTGTTTCAAGGTTTTTATGAGGTTCTAGAGTAGGTTTTGAGGATTACTATCATGAAGACACATAATACACGGTGTGTAATGATGAACACATTCCATGTGTTCTTCTATTCTGGAGGAAACAATTTTTCTTAAGTACAAACCGTGTACTGTATGTACACTCCATGTAGTCTCTAAAAATGTCACTAACTGTGTGATAAGAGACACAGGGTTGGAAAACATGGTTAGAACAAACCATGTTCTAGGAGTACACTTCGTGCCAAAGAGGCCATGTATATGGCATTGTGACTAACAACACAGGTGGATAGAACATAGGTTGTACACACCATGTCCCATTCTTAGACACCTTATAGAGTCAACCATGTCTATGACCCTGTGACTAATGACATAGGTGGTTAGAAAATAAGTGGTACACACCATGTTTAGGGTTAATATGTCGTGTAGTGTGACCCAGGAGAAAAATGTGTTGTTTATCCATGTAGAATAACTTCGGCAAGAGAGAAAATTCAAGTACACACCATGTCATTAGGAGAAACGTGCCATGTATTATGGTGTTACATGACCCGTTTTAGCAGAGGTACATGCCCTGAAAAAAACATAAGGGGACACACTGTGTATGGGTCATACATGTCGTGTATCCTTGTTTTGAAAAACCTAAATGTTTTCTTTCTTTTGTTCCTTTCATGAGATTCAATGTTTCATTCCTTGATAATCTTGAACTGAGGTGTGTGATTGACCATGCTGAGTCATGCCATCGAGACGTCTTTTGGTTGTACGTTAGATATAGGGCTACGATCAAACCCCAGAAATGGTAGAACATAGACTACCAGAAAACCATCCCATCATGCCAGTCTTGGCATCATCTGTTATACCAGACATAGGTGCTGATGCATAGTTATGAGAAGGCTTCATAATGATGATGCAGACTTTCCAAGGAGCCTACGCATAAGGATTTGAGTAGGAGGGATTTTCCTTCAGGTTACTAGGTGGTGTGATACTAGTGCGGGAAGAGAGGAAATAAGAAACCTCAGTGCCCAAGAGACCCTATTGGGTGCCGAGCTTGTTGAAATATAGGTCATCTTCATCATTTTTGGCACGCCCTAATCCCAGAAGCTAGTGAGGGAGGATCTATTTCCACTCCTCGTACTGGAGTAGGACCGCCATTTCCACATATAACCGGGGGATATAGTTATTTAGGTCATTCCGGCCAAGGTAGTGGTCATGGCCATAGTATTAAAACACAATGTTTTCGTTCACTGTAAGGTGGATCCTCTCAGGGATCTCAGACAGCTTCACCAAGCCATGGAATATGTCAAGATTTTTCGCTAGAGAAGATCCAGTAGGAGAATAACCAAAAACCCTCTACAGTTATAGGTACGATTTTGGTTTCCTTATTTTTAAATTCTGCCATTTTCAATACATGGGCTTCCCATAGCTTTATATTTGTTCCTGTTTTTGTAAGCAATGGGATTTATGTCTTTAAATATGCTAACATTAGGATGATGGACACTTCGTTGTGGACTAGAATAGCTAGTTGACATTAGTTCAAGGAGTCCCCTATTGAGTTTGGTGAGTGTCTCTTCTTATTGGACCTTTATCGGTTAGTGATGATAGGCTATGATGTCATTATCAGAATGGAATGGTAAGTTCCCTTCTAGGATGTTTTTGATTGCTATCGCCCTAGGGTGATTTTCATGTCACTAGGGGGTAGATTATTTCTACATAAGGGAGAATGGGATATCCAGGGATGTAGATCTGGACCCAAGCATCACGAGTCGAGAGGTGTTACGACCCATATTTCTAGTATATATATATATGACTAGAGAACTTCACAGATGGACATTCCTTCAGTGGTGTATAATTTCAATGATGTATTTCTGGATGAATTTTCAGGTTTAACTTTGGATCGAGAGGTAAATTTCTCTATTCAACTTGTTCTAATAGAGACAGTAGTGTCCATTCCTTCATAAGGGATAGCTGCACCAGAAATGCTGGAGCTCATGAATCAGTTGGAGGAGTTGCAAGAAAAGGGTTTCATCTAACCCAATACTTCTCTTTGGAGTTATCCAGTCCTGTTTACAATGAAAGGAGATAGTACCCTTAGACCATACATGGATTATCAAAACCTGAACCAGTGGAATATTTAGAACAGATATCCCTTACCAAGGTTTGATGATCTCTTTGATTAGCTTTGATAAGCCTGAGTGTTCTCAATGATTGAATTACGATATGTTTATCATCTGTTTCAGGTTATGCCATTAGATATAACTCTTACAGCCTTTCAGAGTAGGTATGGTCTATACAAGTAAGTGGTTAGGCTCGTTCGGTCTCATGAATGCCCCTACAGTTTTCTTATAAATGATTAACTGAGTGTTCCATACATATATGGACTCCTTTGTGGTCATTTTTTGGGATGATATCTTGGTGTACTCTACCACTCAACACGACCGTGCTATCCATCATGAGTTCGTTTCGAGTACACTAAGATATCATTTTTTATATTCTACGCTCTCAAAATTACACTTTTGTATGGACCAAATTCACTTCATGTGTAATGTTACCTCAGAGACAAGAGTTTCAGTAGACCCAGAGAAAGTGCGAGCAGTAGTTTCTTGAGAACAACTGAAGAACCCCTTCAAGGTATCATGTTTTTTGGGAATGGTTGGTTATGACAGAAGTTTAATACAGGATTTTTCAGGCTTAGAAGAGCCACTGACAGGCCCGACTAAGAAGGGTACACGGTACTTGTGGAAAAAGTTTTGTCATTCAGCATTTCAGGAGCGAAAAGAGAGATTGAATTTAGCTCTAATACATTTTTTCCAGATCTGGGAAAGAGTTAAACTATTTACTGTGATGCTTAAGGTATCAGGATGGGAGTATTTCTTATACAGAAAGATGGAGTCGTTGCGTATAGGTTTTGGATGTTGAGTCCACATGAGAGGAATTGGCCGACACATGATCTTGAGTTAGCTGCAGTTGTGAATGCTTTACGTTGTTAGAGACATTATTTTTTGGGAGAGCATTTTGTGGTTTTCACCAACCACAAGAGCTTCAAGTATATCTTTTCTCAGTGTGATATAAATTTGAGAGAGTGAAGGTGGGTTAAGTACCTCCAATATTTTAACTTTGAACTTGCCAAAATTCATGGGAAAGGAAACAAAGTGGCTGATGCATTGGGCAAGAGGGCTCATATTCAGGTAGTTCAGGAGGCCAGTAGTGAGTGAAATCGCATGGTTCTGTTCATTGAGATGCATTTGGAGGCACACGAAAGGAAGGGGAAGACATTTATTTATTCTATAGATCTTACATATACTGTTTTGGATTGATTTCGAATGAAGGAGCTATCAAAATTTGAAGCCTATTTTTTACAGGAGAGCTGATCAAAAGAAGACCAAACTCTTGGATGGACCATATGTGAGGATGCTATCTTGTGTTTTTCTGGGAGCATATGGGTATCAGAAAAAATATGTGAGGAGTTGAAGCAGGATTTTCATTCCTCAGTGTGGGATGTTCATCATGGTGTCACCAAGATGTATCGAGACCTACACAGTCAGTATTGGTGGCCATGTATGAAGGGAGATGTTGCTGGTTTTGTGATGAGGTATTCAACAATCCTTTAGGTGATAGAAGAACTCCAACATCTAGCTAGGCTTCTACAGCTGTTACCCATTCTTGAGTGGATGTGGAATGATGTTGTGATGGATTTCATGATAGGATTACTGAGACCTCCTCGAGGGAATGATGAAATTTGGGTTTTCACTGACAGACTAACAAAGGTTGCACACATTATACCAATCAAGGAGAACTTTAATGTTGATGACCTTGGAAGGATTTATATCCGAGAGATTGTATATTTTCATGGGGTTCTTCATTATATCATTTCAGACTGGGAAAAAGTTTTTCTTCTCGTGTTTTTCTGGGACTACAGGGGTTTTGGGTACACAGGTACTTATGAATACATCTTACCATCCTCATATAGATGGCCAGTCAGAGCACAAGATTCAGGTGCTGGAGGACATGCTTCGAGTATGCGCCCTAGATTTTGGAGGTTCTTGGGAGAAACACATACCTCGAGTGGGTTTTTCCTACAGTAATAGTTTTAGGAAACTATTCAGATGACACATTATGAGGCTTTGTATGGTCGGTCATACTGATGACCCCTATGTATTCTGGAGGCTATATAGGTAGCTATGGTGGGACCTCTTCTTGTATAGGAGACCACAGAGGAGGCATAGTTGATTTAGAAGAGGTAGACTACTACAAAATCACGTCAAAAGCCTTATGATGATCAACATAGATGACCTCTATAGTTCTATGTCAGAGATTAGGTCTTCCTATGTGTCACACCATGGTTGGGATACATGAGGATTAAGAGATTTGGAATGTGTTAAATGAGGTACGTTGGGCCGTTTGAGGTTTTGTAGAGAGTCGGTCCGATTTCCTATTGGTTATAGTTACCTTAGAGGTACCGGGTCATGCACATTGTCTTCCACATTTCTCAACTAAGATGTTACTTATCAGACCCATATCATGTTTTCAACCCAAGGAGGTTGAGTTAGAGGTTGATGAATCATTTGAGGAGCATCCTATCTAGATTGTTGATCGTAGCGTGAAGGTTCCTGTGGCTGGTCTATTCCTCTGGTACAAGAGCTATAAATGCACATGCGAGTACAGGACGAGACTTGGGAGAGGGGGACTGATGTGTGATCGTAGTAGTTGGAAATTTTCGAGGATTCTTTTTCTCCAATGTGTTATGGAAATTTGGGGATGAATTTATTTAAGGGGGGACGTAAGTAAGAACTCAGATATTATTTTCAGGTATGGATCTTGTTTCTGGGTGTTTTTGAGAAAAAGGGGGGAATTTTGAAAATTTATAAGTATATGTTGTGTACATAGTAGTACATGCCATGTACCCTATTTCTGCAAGCAGTCGTGCCATGAGAATGTAACAACCAAGACATGGCCATGTGGGTTGACATGGAAGATAGCAGATGATAGGGGTTGGTTGAGGCAAATTCATGGAATGTCCGTTAACTGTACATGTCATGTATATTTTTCTTATTTGACTACTAGACCATGTTCACGTTTAATCCCCAAAATCATCATCTTCTTGCCTTGGTTTGTCCAGGAGAACCCGAGAGCAACGAATGAACTCTGAGAAACCGTTTCTCCATCCATGGTTTGATTCGATCCTTGGAAGGTGCATTGGAATATGACTAGCGATTCCTTCTTTCTTCAAGATCCTCTCCCCCAGATTCCACTTCTTTCGTGAGTTATCCATGAATGACATTTTTGTCCTTTTTTTAGATCTACGATGTTCTAGGTCAATTCAAGGGCCTAAATTCTATGGGGTTTGTCATATAACATCGAGGTAGGTGATATTTTACCTTTCTTTGTTTGTATTTGAGTTTATATACCAAAGTGCCGATTACCCATGTTTTTGGTATTTTTAGTTAATGAAATTAAACCCTATTTTTTCTTACATAGATTAATATTAAGATTAAGGGGGGTTTTGTTGTGGTATTATTTTTCATTTACTATTTCAAGAACACCCCATGGGTGCGTTTCCCTGTTTTAATGTTTAGGGATGCTTGGTCCTGGTTGCCTATGAGGCTGACCTTTTTACCTTGCATGATAGGATGGAACTAATTTCCATTTTTCGCTTCTTAAATGATTTTGATATGCATTGGAATTAGTTATCCATGTATTAGTTGAGATTACATTGGGATCCTTGATATCATATATACACAATTGAATTGCATAGGGAAGTGAGAACCTGGTGTAGTTAGACTATGAGGGGAATTGACGTTGAGTGATTCCTTAGTGTGTCTGTTATATTTCAAACCACAAGTCCACATGTGTGATTGATGGTGAGTGATCCCTCAGTGTGTCTATATATTAAATTATGAGACCATAGGGGTAATTGACATTTAGTGCTTACCTAATGAGTGTGTAGTTCATATGGAAAGACTATAGGAAGATTTGGCAGTGAGTGATTCCTCAGAGTGTCTTTTACATTTTATTTTATTACATGGACATAGGGCATAGTCTGTGTGAGATACCCATAGGGTTAACATAAATATTGAATCTTTGTGACACGTCTTCCAAGCAAAAAATAAGTTTGTATCCAGTCATGTTAGGTAATATTTTGTGATACCTACTGCGATATTTACTTGATTAAATGGGAAATATTAAATGATTATGAATGTAAATGGAAACTATAAGATTTGGTTACTTTTGTGTACTCTTAGTTTCGTTGACGCATTTCCATTTTTTACCTTCAATATGTACTCTACAACAGTTTGGCATAGATCTTGTGGTAGTTTTCTACTAAGATATGTCTCACAACCTGGTTGGGTTATGCTTTTGGACCCAAATAGATTATATGGTTGCAGGAATAGATAAGAGAAAGCACCCTTCATCACTAGATACTTGATTGCTGTGGAGATGGAGATCACGGGACAAAGCTGAGGCTTGGGGTGCTTCTAGAGTTTATTTTTTTATTTGTACATTGGATTAGTAATGTATTACCAGCACTGTGACATGTTTGGCTATTTTACAAGACATTTATTACATGCATTATTTATATATTTTTTCAGTTTTTTATTTACATTAATTATTTTTTTGTATACATGTTCTATGGTATTATTACTTCTGTTACAATTTATTATTTTTTATTATGATATTCACACTCTACCAATGAGGGCATAGTTTCTCCACTATCACACCCAAGGCCCACTGTAAATACCCGTAAAATTCAAGGAATTATTTTTTATTAATTTTCTTTGGAATTTTACAAGAACTCAGTTTCTGACGGCACCTGATTTCGAGGCCCGGTGTGCCCGGAATCAATTTCCAAAATTTAGCTCGGGTACGTTCAGTGAACGAATTAGCGGGGTTTTCTAACATTTGAACCGATGCTTGGAATCGAATTATGAGGGAACCAATAGAATCACGGTGCCAATATTTGCTTAGAAACACATTTTTCGGAGTTGGGTTTGCTCGGGTGTGGTTTTTAATTTTTTTGGGGGTTAAGTTATGAAATAAAATAAAAGTGGTGCGACACTTTATTTTATTTCACTTAAAGCCACTTAAGCCAAGTTAAGCGGATAAGGTGGAACCCAAAATATCCTACCCACTTGGTAGGATATTTTTGAGGTGGGGCCCACATGATCCCCACCATTTCTTCCCTCCTAAGTAACGCACCCGCAACCCCCCTTTTAATGAAAGTCAAACATTACGTTTTTTTGGTTAAGAAATGCCTCATTAATTGGGTGGTTAAATTGTTAGAATTAATTATCTGAATTAATTGTTCATTTCTTATCTTTTGAATTTCAAAATCTTAGGTTATGATAATAAAATAAGTGTTGAAATTCTTTTATTTCTTTAGTTGGGTTGTGTTAAATCTTTGGGAGAAAATAAGAGAGGATTCTTCATTCTTCAACGAAGAATGTGAAGAAGGATCTACCGCCAACGAAGAACGCCAACCTCCATCGGTGAGAGACGCCTTTCTCAGACATCACCTAATGCCAGCAACGTTCCTTCCGCAGCGATCATCTTCTTTCGGGATGAACCTCTTCTTCTGCGACGGTTAATTCAGCAACGAACGCTCGTTCGATGACAACATTGAGGTAGGGGTTTTATGCGTTTCTCTTTTGTGTTTACTTCCGTCATTTTTCCTATTTCAATTGAACCGCCTGTTATCGCATTAACGGGAGGATGTCGGATCGCATGAACACGGCCGACACTCCTCCCCTTTTGGTTGTTGATTTTTGATGTGGTGAGCAAGGCAACGTGGTGCCGATGCACCGCGCGGACCTTGTAAAAAGGGAGAGCGGAGAAGCGCGGTGCCGTCGCAGCACGCCGTTGGAAGAAACAAATCCGCGGTGTCGTTGCACCGCACCGTAGAAGATGAAAAAAAGACGCGGCACAGTCACACCACGTCGAAGGACCTCAGAAGCACTGCGGCGGAAGCGGGGCCGCGGCGGAGGGGCGTAGCGCCATTGCGCCGCGCCGGACAGACGATGGTCGCGGTCGGTTCCGGGCCGCGGCGGAGCAGGGGAAACCGACGGCCGGTTCCGGGCCACCGACATCAAAGCAAGGGGATCGGCCCCTTCTGGTCCCGTGTAGGCAGAAGCTGGCCAGCCAGCTAAGCCGGCCGGTCAGAGGAAATCGCTGGGGGTCGTAACCCCCTGCCGGCCAGCTGAGCGGCCCCATAAAGGGGTCGCAGTTCTTCACGCAGGGGCAGCGCCCCCCCCCCCCCACATCCGAAACGGCTCGGCCGTTCGGCCGAGCCTCTAGCCAGCATGCTAGCCGGGCCGGGCCGTGCCCAAGTGGGCCGGACCCGGACCCAGGACGGGTCGACCCGGTTCGGGCCGACCCTGGGGGTATCGGGCCGGGTTGGACCGGGCCCGACCGCCCTAATATCCAACCTCTTCGGTCTGTTGCCCATAACATGAGCTACGAGCCTCCGTTCGACGCACCGTCAGTTGCGATGCAACCCTTGTATCAAGAAATCCGTTTCAGTATATCGCACTCAAGGTTTCGGAGAACTTTGGGTTCGGCCGGATTGGTTCGTACATGAAACCAACCGGGCCCTCGGAGCTGAAACACTCATATCTCGAGCTCCGGACGTCTGATTGACGTGCCGTCGACCTTCATGGATTCCTCTAAGTGAGACAGATCACTTGGCTTACTCCTCTCGAGGTTTGGGCGTAGTTGGAGAATGGTTGGGCTGGTTTTGCCTTAAAAACCAACCGGGCCCCTAAAACGAAAAATCCAATAACTCTCAGACCGGGCGTCTGATTGAGGCGCCATCTGCGACGTTGAGTTCCTGTTGACGATACAGAAATTTTGTATACATCAACTCTAGACTATGTGTCAGTTGATGTATCAGCCTCTCGGCTCGTGGAGCGAACCCTCTTGAACGAGCTTGATGTGCGCGGGAACCCTATAGATGGCTACGATAGGGACTATGACGACGACTGTACAGAGATCCTCAGTGGATTCGACGGTGACGACTACAACACTTAGCGATCCTATGTGGATCAGTGTTACCGATCTTGTCTGGGTCTGATCTTGTGTGGGTCCGATCTTGTGTGGGTCAGCGCTCAGCGGTCCTGTGTGGGCCAGCGCCTACAGATCCTATCTGGGTCCGATCCTCTGTGGGTCTTTACGGGGGTTAGTTACCTATCGATCCTATGTGGGTCAGATCTTTTGTGGGTCACTGCGGGGGTTAGTTACATATCAATCCTGTGTGGGTCAGATCCTTTGTGGGTCATTGCGGGGGTTAGTACCTATCGATCCTTTGTGGGTTCGATGGCTTAGATGAATCAGTGGATGTATCTGATCATCTCTGTTGTCATACGAAGAAGTGTACCTGTGTGAGCTGAATCTTGACTTGCTATTCTATGTGGATTACGTTTTGCTTTCCTGTGTGGATTGGGTTGTGGTTTCCTGTGTGGAATGGGTTGTACTTAGGCTCGGATGTTGGAGCCAAATTAGAATTGATGACTTAGGTATATGTATGGTCATATACCTAAGCAGTTTCGAATGTTACTTCGTGATTGTATCTTTCCTTCGTGGTTTATACTTTGTAGATTCTGGAAGACCATCAGGGGTCTCGGGGTCCCTACTGAGTTGCTTATAATCACCCCTGCACAGGAAATTCCCGCACTACGTTGTGTTGGTTACAGATGAAGGACAACTCTGATCGTGGTTGAGGCTTGTGGAGCAGAACGGTACCTGGAGGTGGACCACTAGGCGGGGCGTACTCGGAGCGGACAGCTAGACCCGAGGAGCTGTAGAGGCTATCTGTACTCACCCTTCAGGTGGGGCTTCCAGTGGACGACTCAACATTGCAGATTTACTTTTAGATGTTGTTTTCCCTTTCCAGTTGTACTTTACTTTCAGTTTGGGTTTGTATTCGGGTCCACTTACTTTTCCGCACTTACTGTTGTACTCAGTTTTTACATAGTGTTTACTTCTGCTTGCTTGCTCTGTGGTGTTTTTTTGTTTACTTTACAAAGGCAATGCCTTCCCTTTTTACTGGGATTTACGCCTTGGTGGTAGTCGCCAGCCCTTGGCCTATGGAAGGCGGGTTTGGGGTAGTCACGGCACGGGCCCCGAGGATGGGTCGTGACAATTTGGTATCAGAGGAGTTTGGTTCTACCACATAACATTGGACTCTAATCTTTTTCTATGTGAAGCAATAGTGTTGAGCGTATTCGGTGTGGTTATCAGTCCAGGGAGTCCAGTGTTGGTGTGGCGGCCAACATATCTGTACATGAGGACCCTGACTTCTGATTTCCGACTTAATGCACGAAAACATTGATTGCATGTGTGTTTCAAGTATTCTTTGTGATTACTTTATGTTAGCTCACCAGGTATACTGTTCTGACCGTGGCGCACCTGTTTCATTTTCAGGATGGCCCCATGACAGCAGCCAGCTTGGGTCGCGAGGGTTGAGCATGATGACAGCCCACCGAGCGACGAGGCCTCCGTACAGGGCCCTTTGACAGCTGAGGCACCAGCGGTACCTTTACCCGCTGAGCCACCGATGCTTCCAGCCCCAGCCGCTGACGATGCACGTCGTCTTAGTGCACTACATGAGTTTCAGCGCCAGCGACCGCCCAGGTTCCACGTGGAGACGGACCCCCAGGCTGCTGAGGGTTGGCTGGAGGCAGTTGTTCGAGTTTTCAGGTTAGTGAGGACACCAGAAGACCTCATGGTGATCCTCACAGCGAGCCTACTACACGCGGCAGCGGGCCGATGGTGGAGCTTGATGCTCTAGGTGCACAATGCGGCATCACTTCTCTAGATGGACTTTGAGAGCCTCTTCCGCTCAGAGTTCATCCTAGACACCCTCCATGTGGTGCGCATCCAGGAGCTTCTTCAGCTGCGGTAGGGCAGCTTGACAGTCGCCCAGTACTCGGCGAGATTTAACGATCTCTCACACTACTCGACAGACATGGTACGAGAACCATTCTTCTGGGCCCGGACCATTGAGCAGGGATTGAGGCATGAGATCAAGGCATCACTGATCTCCCTCAGCATTCCGAATCAGGAAAGAGTATTGGAGCGAGCCCTTTTGATTGAGAGGTTCCGTACTGAGCCTTCATCAGCAGTGATACCTACCGCAGGGCGACACGTGGCAGAGACTTCTGTAACCGTCAGTAGACAGATGTCGCAGAGGTCCATGCGGGCCAGACCATCTGGGGGACAACCACATGATATTGGCTCGGAGGTGTGGGGAACACACAATAGAACTAGTCTTACGACTGGAAGACAGTGCTATGCATGCGGTGGGCATGGCCACATGGCTCATGACTGCCCGACCCGCCATGCAGAGGAGCAGCAGATGGTTGAGGAAAAATCTAGGTAGAGGAAGAGGTTCGACCGTGGCGCTCCGCAGGGAGCAGGCGGACGAGGAAAATGAGCTGTCTGAGTAGTAGGTGGCGGTCGATGCTTTGAGGATCTACCACCACCACCACCAGGAGGTCCACCCTGACCTCAGGGGAGATCACAGTTTTAGGCAGCTGAAGCTTACAATCATGGAGCTCTGAATGCAGGTGGAGAAGTGCGGGTCTAGCTCCAGGAATAGAGGCCTTTTCCCATCATGCCTCTATCTTTGTTGTTTGTTTTTCCTTGTTTCCTTGTACTTTGAGTTGAAGTAATAAAAGATGCTTGCAATAGTGAATTTTTCTTTCTTGTCTTTTGTTTGTTAATACTAAGAGGTGCCGGTTAAAAACTGTTGACTTAACCCTCACTTGTGATATTCTTATAGGAGAAACCCAGTGACCACACACTGATGTCGATAGTGTGACTCAACCCTTGGAGGTGAGAGTAACGGTTGGATCTCGTGGTAGCAGCGTCTAGGCCTTAAGACGTCATCTATGCCATGAATTAACTAATCATGACAAGATTGACTGTATTAGGAAAAGAACGTGGTTCATCCAGGGGATGAGACCAGATTTCCCTTTTCGGCATAGGAGAAATCTTTGTGGCTTTGCAGAATGTCAAAGAGGAAGAGGAAAACCTTTGTGTGGCCAGACAGATGTCAGCAGAGCTTCCAGGAGCTGAGACAGAGATTGACCATCGCACCTATCTTGAGGTTGCTGGAGGAGGGAGTATGGTATGTAGTTTACTGCGATGCATCAGGGACCAGAATCAGATGTTTCCTAATGCAGGAGCGGGCAGTGATCGCCTATGGATCACATCAGTTGAGGCCACATGAGCAGAACTACACTACCAATGACATGGAGTTAGTAGTAGTGGTCTTCGCTCTGAAGACATGGTGACACTACCTTATGGGCGATCACTTTACAGACTTTTCTGACCATCAGAGTCTCGAGTACATCTTCTCTCAGAAAGACCTGAACCTGAGAAAACGGTGATTGCTCGAGTTCCTCCAGGACTATGAATTTGAGATAGTCTATACTCCGGGGAAGGGGAACGTGGTATCCGATGCTCTCAGCAGGAGGATGGGCATTCAACTACTTGGAAAGGCAACAGAGCAGCTAGCTTCTTTGCAGATATCTTTGTGGATAGAGATGGAGCAGCCTTCCTTCAGTCACTCACAGTCACTCCTCCACTACTACAGCGGGTCAGAGAGGAATAGCGTGGGGATGCCGACTGTGAGACGCGGCATGCGCAGATATCCTCAAGATAGGCACCTGATGGTTTCTCTGAAGGAGGATAGCACAAATTCCTTTTTAGAGGATGTACCATTGTACCAGTTGCTTTATGGGAGAAGGTGATAATAGAGTTTTACACTTCACCCTTGGTGGTACATCCTGGAGTGGCGAAGACGTACCAGGACCTCAGACGACAGCACTGGTGGTCGGGCATGGAGAAGGCTGTGGAAGAGTTTGTTTCTCGATGCCTTACCTGCCAGCAGGTGAAGGAGGAGCATCAGGTACCAGAAGGCTTGGTACAGCCCTTGGAGGTCCCAGAGTGGAAGTGGGACGAGATATCTATGGACTTCATGACTGGACTTCCACGTTATCTTAGAGTTCACGACTCCATTGGGGTGATTGTCGACCGACTCACCAAGTCGGCTCACATCTTACCCATCAGAGAGCAGGGCTCAATGGAGAGCTTGGGATGTCTCTATGTTTAGGAGATTTTATGGCTTCACGGTGTGCCATCATCTATCATCTCCGATCGAGATGCTTTCTTTACTTCCCGGCTTTGGAAGGGGTTATAGGAGGTGTTCGGGATGCAGCTACGTCTGAGAACCGCCTTTCACCCTCAGATAGATGGTCAGACGGAGATAACTATACAAACCCTCGAGGACATGCTCCGCGCATGTGTCCTCGGCTTTGGTCGCAGTTGGGAGGACCACCTACCCTTGGTGGAGTTTGCGTACAACAATAGCTACCACTCCACCATCGGGATCGCACCATAGGAGGCGTTGTACGACCAACCTTGCAGATCTCCTTTGTGCTGGATAGACCCTAGGGAGTCAGCACTTGTGGGATCGGAGATGGTCCAGGCCACGACAGAGAAGGTCCAGGTCATCTAGGAGTGGATGAGGACCGCTCAGATCTGGCAGAAATCTTATGCTGACAGGAGGTGGAGGCCACTAGAGTTCGAGGATGGTGACCATGTCTTCTTGCGTGTCTCACCTCGATGTGGATTATGGAGATTCGGCCGAGGTGGCAAGTTGTCTCCACACTTCATCAGACCATTCCAGGTCCTCAGTAGGATTGGCGAGGTGGCTTATCGCCTGGCTCTACCACCTTAGTTGCACCGAGTGCATGATGTCTTCCATGTATCCCAGCTGAGGAGATACGTGCACGACCCGACGCATTTCATTGACCATGGGGAGATGGACATTGACGATGGGGCGAGTATTGTGGAAGTCCCAGTGGAGATGGAGGATCGACAGGAGCGGGTCCTACGTGGACGGTCGATTCCTCTAGTGCGCATCAGATGGCAGCACGAGAACCCCCAGGAGAGCACATGGGAGCGGGAGGCTCAGATGCGTGCTCAGTACCCACTTTTGTTTCACTAGTTTTTGATGTATCTTTATGGGGATGTAAGGCCATGAGGTGGGAGTGATGTAAAGACCCATAAAATTCAAGGAATTTTTTTTTCTTAGTTTTATTTGAAATTTTACAAGAACGTAGTTTCTGACGGCACCTGATTCCGAGGCCCGGTGTGCCCGGAATCATTTTCCGAAGTTTAGCTCAGGTACATTCAGTGAACGAATGAGCGGGGTTTTCTAACTTTTGAACCGGTGCTCGGAATCGAATTCTGAGGGCACTGATGGAATCTCAGCACCGACATTTTCTTAGAAACTCTTTTTCCGAACTTGCATTTTCTCAGCTGTGGTTTTTAATTTTTTTTGGGGTTATGTTAATGAATAAAATAAAAGTGGTGCGACACTTTATTTTATTTCACTTAAAGCCACTTAAGCCAAGTTAAGAGGATAAGGTGGAACCCAAAATATCCTACCCACATGATAAGATATTTGTGAGGTGGGGCTCACATGATCCCCACCATTTCTTCCCTCCTAAGTAATGCACCCGCAACCCCCCTTTTAATGAAAGTCAAACCTTACGTTTTTCTGGTTAAGAAATGCCTCATTAATTGGGCGGTTAAATCGTTACAATTAATGTTTTGAATTAATTGTTCGTTTCTTATCGTTTGAATTTCAAAAGCTTAGGTTATGATAATAAAATAAGTGTTGAACTTATTTTATTTCGTTGGTTGGGTTGTGTTAAATATTTGGGAGAAAATAAGAGAGGATTCTTCATTCTTCGACGAAGAACGTGAAGAACGCTCTACCACCAACGAAGAACGCCAACCTCCGTCGGAGAGAGATTCCTTCCTCGGAGATCACCTAATGCCAGCAACGTTCCTTCTACGACGATCCTCTTCTTCCACGACGACCCTCTTCTTCTGCGATGGTTAATTCCGCGACGAATGCTCGTTCGACGACAACGTTGAGGTAGGGGTTTTATGCATTTTTCTTTTTTGTTTACTTCCGTCGTTTTTCCCTTTTCAATTGAACCTCCTGTTATTGCATTTACAGGAGGATGTCGGACCGCATGAACACGGCCGACACTTTTCCCCTTTTGGTTGTTGATTTTTGATGTGGTGATCAAGGCAATGCGGTGCTGATGCACCTCAAAGACATTATAAAAAGGGAGAGTGGAGAAGCGCGGCGAAGTCGCACTGCGCCCTTGGAAGCAAAAAATCCGCGGTGCCATTGCGCCGCGCCGTAGAAGATGAAAAAAAGACGTGGTGCCGTTGTGCTATGCCGGAGGACCTCAGAAGCACCGTAGGCAGAGCGGGGCCGCGGCGGAGGGGCGCGGCCCCGTCGCGTCGCGCTTGACAGACGAAGGTCGTGGCCTGTTCCGGGCCGCCGCGGAGCAGGGGAAACCGACGGCCAGTTCCGGGCCGCCGGCGTCGAAGCGAGGGGACCGGCCCCTACTGGTCCCGTGGTGGTGGCAGCTAGCCGTCTAGCCAACCCGGCCGGTCAGAGCAAATCGCCGGGGGTCATAACCCCCGGCCGACCAGCTGAGCGGCCCCATAAAGGGGCCGCGATTCTTCACGCGGGGGCAGCGCCCCCGCCCCCCCCCCCCCCCCCCGCATCCGAAACGGCTCGGCCGTTCGGCCGAGCCTCTGGCCCGTGCGTCGGACCGGGCCGTGCCGGCCGGGCTGTGCCAAAGCGGGCCAGACCGGGACCCGGGACAGGTCGACCCGGTTCGGGCCGACCCTAGGTGTATCGGGCCGGGTCGGACTGGGCCCGAACCCCCTAATACCGAACCGCTTCGGTCTATTGCCTATAACTTGAGCTACGAGACTCCGGTCGATGCACCGTCAGTTGAGATGCGACCCTTGGATAGAGTCGGTCATTTCAGTATATCGCACTTATGGTTTTAGAGAACTTTGGGTTCGGCCGGGTTGGTTCGTACACGAAACCAACCGGACCCTCGGAGCGGAAACACTCATATCTCAAGCTCCGGATGTCTGATTGACATGCCGTGGACTTTGATGGATTACTCTAAGTGAGACAGTTCTTTTAGCTTACTTCACTCAAGGTTTGGGCGTAGTTGGAGAACGGTCGGGTTGGTTTTGCCTTAAAAACCAACCGGGCCCCTGGAACGAAAAAGCCAATAACTCTCAAACCGGGCGTCCGATTGACGCGCCGTCTGCGACGTTGAGTTCCTGTTGACGATATGGTACTTTTGGATACATCAACTCCGGGCTATGTGTCAGTTGATTTATCAGCCTCTCGGCTCGTAGAGTAGACCCTCCTGAATGAGTTTGTTGTTTGCGGGAACCCTAGAGCTGGCTGCGACTGCAAATACGACGACGACTGTACATAGATCCTCAGTGGATTCAACGGCGATGAATACAGTACTCAGCGATCCAACGTGGATCAGTGCTACCAATCCTGTGTGGGTCAGCGCTCAGCGGTCCTATGTGGGCCAGCGCCTATAGATCCTATGTGGGTCTGATCCTGTGTGGGTCTTTGTGGGGGTTAGTTACCTATCGATCCTGTGTGGGTCAGATCCTTTGTGGTTCATTTCTGGGGTTAGTTACCTATCGATCCTGTGTGGGTCAGATCCTTTGTGGGTCATTGCGGGGGTTAGTTATCTATCGATCCTGTGTGCGTCAGAACCTTTGTGGGTCATTACGGGGGTTAGTACCTATCGATCCTTTGTGGGTCCGATGACTTAGATGAATCAGTCGATATATCTGATCATCTCTATCATCATATGAATAAGTATACCTGTGTGATCTGAATCTTGACTTGCTATCCTGTGTGGATTACGTTTTTCTTTCCTGTGTGGATTGGGTTATGGTTTCTTGTGTGGACTGGGTTGTACTTAGGCTCGGATGTTGGACCCGAACGAGAATTGATGACTTAGGTATATGTATGGGAATATACCTAAGCAGTGTCAAATATTACATTGTGATTGTATCTTTCCTTTATGGTTTATACATTGTGGATTCTAGGAGACCTTCAGGGGTCTCGGGGTCCCTACTGAGTAGCTTATACTCACCCCTGCACGGGATATTCCCACACTACGTTGTGTTGGTTGTAGACGAAGGACAGCGTTGATCGTGGTTGAGGCTTATGGAGCAGGACGGTACCTAGAGGTGGACCACTAGGCGGGACGTACTCAGAGCAGACGACTAGACCCGAGGAGGTGTAGATGCTATCTGTACTCACCCTTCAGGTGGGGCTTCCAGTGGATGGCTTGACGTTGCGGCTTTACTTTTAGTTGCTATTTTCCCTTTCAGTTGTACTTTACTTTCAGTTTGGGTTTGTATTCTACCCCACTTACTTTTCCACACTTACTGTTGTACTCAGTTTTTACTTAGTGTTTACTTCTACTTGCTTTCTCTGTGGTGTTTTTTTGTTTACTTTAAAAAGGCAATGCCTTCCCTTTTTACTAGGATTTACGCCTTGGTGCTAGTCACCAGCCCCTGGCCTATGGAAGGCGGGCATGGGGTAGTCACATCACTAGCCCCGAGGATGGGTCGTGACACCCTCACTTCTAGTGGGAAACTTCTGGAATTTGAGGAAATGATCTTGAGGCTATGTGACCAACCGGGTATGGGGAACCATTGGGCATCACCGAGAACCGGGTCATTACAAATATAATACATAGAACCCCTTTAAGCTAAAATTAAAACCAAATTCATAAATAATAATAAAATATGAAAAATTATTATCCTATAATTACATGGTTTGTTACATCCTTCCCCCTTTTAGAAATTTCATCCTCAAGATTTTAAATTCCGAACCAGTAATTAAATTTTTACTACTCAAATGTACTTCATTGGAAACTCACATTGGAAAAAATCATCTATAAACCCTCAAATTTCAAATAAATAAAGTGATTTAAAATGGCCACATTAGATAATAGATAATATATTTACTTCTAGTTAAACATGGATAAGGAAGATAAAACTAACCATCTTGTTCTGATGGAGAGTGATAGTAAAAAATGTCATGAAAATGTTAATAATCACAAAACCTTAAAATTATGAGGGGTAAAATAGTATTTTGTTTCATGTTAGGAAGAGTAAATAAAATTTAATTTTGTTTTAAGAACCATTTCATTGAGTTGAGGAATTATTTTACTACTTAGATTAAGACCCTGAAGAAATATACTTCCATGATATATAGAGTTTTATCCATTTATAAAATACCACCAAAAATCATCCTTTTCTCCAAATGATGACTATTAAAGATGAATAAACATCTATAGAATTAGATAATCCAAAAAATATTAACTATATATTCCTATTTCGTGAAAAATTTAAAAAAAATGTTTGGATAAGAGAGTATAATATACCAAAATAAATAAATATTTATATCATAAAAATCTACATTAATGACTAAAATTCAACAATGATACCCAAAGATAAACATAGTCCATTTAGAAAATAACTATCATCAAAATTATTAAAAATAATCCAAATAATTATTGAATCCCAAAATCTAGAATGAATAGATGACATAGTCTTCCAAAATATATTTTATAATTTATGTCCAAATAATATCAACCACTATTAATGTCTCATACAAAAAAGTAATTACCCTAATCACATATTATCCATGAAAGGATAATAATTTATATAAATATCCTAATTCACCATTATTACACAATTAAAATAACATAGTATTCCAAAATATAGTTAAAACACTATTCCTCAATTAAAATCCCAAATTATTCTATTTAACATAATCATATAATGTTCCAAAAATAGTGAATGTCTTCCAAAATAACATTTATCACATAACCCAAATATCATTTTCCAATACCGAGGATATCCATTTGATAAAATATAAATACCCAAAAAAATTATTCATATTATATCACCATGTTTAACTAAAATTAAAAATACATACCAATAAGGGACATCATGTATGTTAGTGGTAGGAAATAATGCTTTGTCGCCCCTTGGTTTTAGGTTCGATTCTCGTAGCCTTTTCTTACAGGACAGTTTAGTCACCCTTCTAGCACATTTTCCTTTTTATAAAACAAAATTATTATTATAACATTTCTAAAATACGATAAAATATACAAATTTTACCATGACATGTTTTAACCCCAATTTATATCTCATACATTTCATTTTCATCCAAAAATGTAATATCCCATAATTACCACAAAATCAAGGATCATATAAGCCCTAAACAATATTTATACCATTAAATGTATTTATACATAATAAAAGATAATTATTCCCAAAATAACATTTTCACATAACAACCATCATGGTTATACATACTAAAAAATGTTCTCCAATGTAATCCCATCATCAAAATCAAATTAATAATTTTAAAAACACCATATTCTATAGATCTAACATAACTATCCAATTCATGAAATGTTTTCATCTAAATCAACTATCATTCTTCATTTCCATTAACCAAGATTTTCCATCTTATCATTTAATAATTCATTCCTATTAAAAAAACATGAATCATGTTCTAAGATTCAATAATGTCAAAACATGTATTAATGAATAATCCATATCTATCTTATGTCATTTTCAATGTCATCATCATGAGATGTAATCGCATTAGGTTTAGATAAACATGTATATTTATGTTCCTTCTAATCAAATTCTAATACCATATTCATATGACATCGAGTTTCATAATGACCATACTGAACACATTTAAAACATTTAATTGTTTACTCTGGAATAATCTCTTTCCCTTTTATGGAGTTAGCTGAATGATTCCACATTCCTCAGAATATTATTATTTATGACCTTCATTACCCAACATATAACATATTTACATACTATTTAAAGATATCCTAGGTGTTTCTTTTGACATCCTACAGACACATGTAATTGAATATACTTACATTTATGATTTGTATCACCTAAAATTCCACGGGTATTCGTTTCCCTCATATATGATGCTTCAGAATAATAACTAAGGTACAAGTGGTTAAAAAATACTCAAAATAGTTTTTTATAACATACATGAGAGATCTCATTGCATCTAAAATTTAATTTTATTTCTTATTTATAGAACCAACACATTATCCTACACAACCATTATTTCATTGGACCCTACTCGATCCAACCATTTACCAAAACAAAAAATTGTTTGTGTGAGTAAAAAAAGCATATACCATATAACATTCTGTGAGGAAGGTAAACACTAAGATATACTTTATAATGTTATATAAAACTCATTAAATTTATCTAAAATATAAATTATTTTTCCTACCATGGTAACCATTTTGTTTATATACAACTTTTAATATATTCTTAAATAACAACCAAACCTCTAAGGTTATTTAAAACAACCTTTGATACCAACTATAAGGCCCCAAACATAAAAGTTAAATAATATTAATTTTTACTCATAAATTTACTTTATCTCACATTGAGGGTCTTTTAGTGTTTTTTATGATATTTATTCCATAAATATAACTTAATAACACAAATATTATAATGTAGTCAGTTCTACTCACTATCCATTTTTTCACTATGTAAAACATTTTGAAATAAAAAATGATTTTTTGTGGTAAAAAATCTTCATGAAAATCATCTTGACGTATTACATTATCATAACCATCCTTATAAAATGTGGAAATAATTTAAAAAATTTGGGATGAGAATTGAGAGCACAATAATCGATATAAAATGAAAAATGAAACCGTTAGTCAATGAATATTTTAATCTCATGATTTTTTTCCAAAAAACATACTTTTCCCACATAAAACACAATACCTTTATCTCAATAGACAATATAATAAGATTACTGTTAAACTCATATAAGAACTAAATCCTTAAGGTAACTAATGGCATCCTTATCATTATTACTTTATTTCCTTCATGGCTATATAGGGAGTAAATTTATTGGTTACGTTTGGAATACACATCACTATATATTACCTAGATCTCCTGGGAGAATCCCAACTAGTTAAATATGTCTCATTATCCAATGCATTTGAGACATATCATGGTATCACCCACCCATGGATCTATATACATGAAAAATTTCCACAAATCATAACATAATCCTAACATGTAACAAATAATAAAGGAAAAATAAAATTTCTACTTTAAAATCCCAAGATATCATTTTAACATATAGACATAATAAATCAATTATCAAAAGAATTTTCAATTCCAAAATACCTAAATAAGGAATATGGTATGATTTTGTCTCTTAAAAACATAATGCCTTGAAGAGGAATCCAAATATATAATAATCGTTATAGTGGTAGAAAAGTCGTTGTCACCATATACGTTAAAAAAACATTCTATTAGTCATTGAGTAAAACAATTCCTGTAAAATGATTTATTTTTCAAGCCTTAGAATTAAATTTAAATTAAAAGGGTTTGATTATACACTGTATAAAATAATGTGGTGTGTATTATCAAAATATTTCTCAATGAAAGGATACTGAGGATATGTACCTTACCTAAACCCTCACTCATCTCATACATTATATATCTTCTTGAATAATAATGTCAGGTTAATTTATACATTATTGAGAAACATTTTGAATTATATTATTCCATTTATATAACATTTTTCCATGTTATAACAGATACAAAATTATATTAGTTCATATCAGAAGTTTTGATTACATTCGGTACTTGAGTCAAAAATCAACATGGTATGACGTCAATAATTCATGTGGTCATAAGTCCATAATATCTAGACTAATATTGATGAAATAATAATTTTTTTATATAAATTAATACCTCTATATCCATTCATTAAATATGGATATGAAAAATGAACAACGTTACCCTAATAGAGATAGCAAGCCATACGTACACATGATTAACATTTACCATTTTTTATAGATCATTATAGAAAGAATGTATGTATTATTTTATATTTACAGAATTATAATAATATAAATAATACCATATTAATCATTTAAATATAATTATATATACAATCCATTTTATGTGGTGAATAAAAATTAAACACATCACTTCGTGGAGGTGACAGTTCACATGTACGCGTGAACACTGTTACCATTTTAATATGAATAGAAATTATGACAATAATTGTTAAATAATTATCATTAAATGACTAATATTTCATTAATATCACATATTGACAAAAATTAAATCATTATAACCAATAAATAGAGATTATTATGGAAAACGAATTATATCGGTTTATGGTGGTTATAGTTCACACTTACACATGAATGATTAATTATTTTCCCATACAGTGGAAGTGGATATGGGTTTAGTTTATGATATTAAAATAATAACATATAAATATTTTGATGATATCAGATTTTTTATTTCATCATGATCAGATGATATTTTTAGGATGTGGCTGAAGAAAAAAAATATGAACCCTTAATTGATAATGTTTCCTTTCTTTCATATGATAATCCTTTCTTAGAACCATAACACCTATAAGTTGGGTGTTATCACTAAAATAAGTCCTAAAAATGTGGTTAGGGATTCGAGGAATGTTTTTGGGCAGATATTGGCCAACCTAATGGTTTTTTATGTTTATTGAATTGAGATGAATGGGTTCCCTTTTATAAGACAGGGGAGGGGCACTCTTAGAAATATCAAAAGTATTAAATCAATATAAATACATTTTCTATTAAAAACGTGTCCAAGTTAAATTATTTATAATATATTTACATTATGGGTAAAAATATAAGAATCCGTTGAATATTATACATGTTTTAATTTTGTTTTAATACCTACCTTTTTGGTTTAACCCCTTTAAATCATATTGTTTTATCATGAAATTTACAATTTGAGAGTTAAAATAACTTCTATGACATTTAAAACAACAAATAAATGAACCATTAATGATAGTATCAAAAAGAACTCAACTATTTATCCAAATCTTGTATTTTTAAAAATTTTATATCATTTAAATAAATATTTTATATTTTAACTTATGAATTATGCCATTGTTGACAATTATCATTACGTGTCTTTTTAAAAAATCATAACAACTTTATTGGCTCTAAAAAAGTACTTTAACTCATTTATTAAAAGTCAAATTCATCTATAAAAATCATTTACGGAATCAAATATTTCAAATTGTTTTTATTATAATATTATTAATATCATTTATTTGATTATTACTTTAAAAAATTAATTACTACATTCTCAATGTGTCAGAATTAAATTTGTTTACTTAATGTAATAACATTTTAAATAAATCATCATGATTTAAATAAAAATTATGACTTTCAAATTAATATCTTTTGTCAAATTCATCATTTATATATCCCTATATTAGAAATTATTTACTTATCAAAATATGACTACAAAATTTTGAACTTATCTGTAAATAAAATATAATTAATTTACAATTCTTACTCATGTGGCCTAAAAATGCCTTAATTTATGAATAATTTTTATTTTGGTAAAAAAGAACTCAAAAATGAAATTAGGATATGTTTTATGGTAATATTATATTATTATACTATTTTTACCTTTTATTACATGATTTATCCTTAATTGTGGAAAATAAAATACTAAATTTACAATTCCCCAATAATTAATTTGATCATATTTATCAAAATATTCATACTGAATACTACCATGTATTTTATTTTTTCAAAATTAAATTCACATAAGTGGATAAATTATGTTTGAAACTAATCTCTCAGATGTGGAGAGAAGGCGAGTAAAAGAGACGTGCAAAATTTCAATAAGTTTTTATATCAATTTTCAGTATAAAAACTATACCAGTTTCCTAAATTAGATTAATATATTTATTATTGATTTATTTTTACTTTAGATAAACATTTTAAAGTATAAAAAATATTTAAATGAAAACACATTTTCTAACTACAATGTAGTTTGTTTCAATATTTATTAAAAATGGAACTTTTATAAAGTATACCAAAAAATAACCCAAAGATAAATTTTATATTAAAAATTAAAAAAATGATGTTTGTTTTTACAAATAGTATATTTAAAATTTAAAAAAACAAGTTTTAAATTGGCTTCTCAATCGAAAGGTTGTAAAAATACATTTTTTTTAAAATACTCATTTTATGCGTATAATTGAATTTGTTATTATACCATGTAAAGAAAACATATATGATAAATTTTAAACAACACACTGCATTTATATTTCATTTATATAACCCAAATGGTGTGATTTTTTTATTTTATAAACACAATTATTTGCACTTAAATAGTTTTTTATAGAAATACATCCTTTATATTCAATTGGTTTTAGTTTCATTTATAGAATATTTGGTAACCAGTAAGTCATTATATAAGAATGTGTAATCAATATTTTTCCAATTTAGTTTATGTTGTTCATTGATACCATTTCTCGTAGATAACTAACACTGAAAATAATAATATTAAAAAGTAGTAGTATTATTGGTATAATTCAGTCTTTCTTACTACGTGAGTTTTTATAGAAACTGATTCGTGCGTGTCGGGTATGATATCAAACATAACATCCCATTAAAAAATTAATATTTAATTAATAAATATTAAAAATATAAATAATATATATTTTATATTTACATGGGATGTTACACCAAAATAATTTATTTCATTTGAAAAATCTCACTTTAAAATATATTTTCACCTCATGTTCCCTTGAAAGCATCTTTCACACCACCTAATCATAGAAAAACTATCAAGCGTCACCACAATGAATCACATACATATAAAAACCATTTTCTCATAAAAATACCACTTTTGTCATATATTCAGGTAAAAATATTTCTTGATCATATTTCTCACCACCCAAGAAATTCATACAACATATTTAAAGAGAAAAACAATGATATTACAAGAATCTAAAAATGTTTGAACACAGAACTAACTACATCACACTTATAAACATATGGAAAATAATTTGAAACCATAAACACACCACCAAATTACCCTATAATGATTGTATGAAACACTACACATCCAGATCATACTAAAAAATAAAAGAAAAAACCTTCCTTAGGTTATATAATCAACTAGACATTAGGCAGTCAAGAATGGAGGAATATAAATCCTTAAAATAAGGATAAATAAAGGGGGAACCCACTTAATTGGTGATTACTTCAAGAATCTCTGTCAAAACCACCAATGAAATTGTTCTCAAGATGTACAACGAATCATAGTGTGTGTTTTAATGGATGAAAATTTCAAATGGGGTGGATGATAGTGATTCAGGGTTGAATTCTAAGAGGACACAAATGAAATTTTAGAAATTTTAATAACCTAGATAGGTCACATAGTTTTTATAAACAATTCACCAAAACATGTGGTAACCATTCACCACTCTCTATCTAAGAAAGACATGCCATATAGTTTATCCACATGGTCTCCAAACTATATGCAAATGGTTCAGTTTTCCTTTGTCCAAATATGATAGTTTTTTCATTATTTTTTAGGAAAGGTGCACAATTTTCCCTAACCGTGAACCAACCATGCACCACCATCTGTGAAGAAAAAACATTCCATTTCTCCTCGAAAACACTTGGGGGAACTGAGAATTAATGACGGTTCATAAATTAGACAATGAAATACCTAAAAACAATGTCAAGGTTGTAAAACTGTGAAAATAAATTAGATCTCTTTATAGAGCTCATTCTATAGCATAATTTGGTTTTAAAAACCACTAGAAAGGAAATGAGAGAATATATTTTTTTTCCAGAAATGAACCATTTCTATATCTTTGGTTGTGTTTCCATGGAATTTCATTGTCCTTAAAATGTACCACCTTAATGTAATTATTAAGAAATAATAGATAATTTACCAAAATGATCTTATTCATTTTAATAATAGTTTGATGTCATTTACATTACCCTATAAGATCTTTTATAGATTTCAAGGATATTTGGATCCAAGGATTATCTATAAATGAAATCCTCATCCATAACATATTTAATTTATATTTTCATTCCACATTGACATTAAAATAAAAAACATAGGTCAGAACTTCCCCTAAGGTTTAATTCAGTTTCCTACGGTGTTTCTAGAGCACATTACTTTTTTTCCACCAGAGGAAGAATTTATGTTATATGTAGAACTATTTTTTGGGACCCAACTTATATCTATAACAACATACCATATTAAAAAATCCAAATTTATTTAGTTGAAAATCAAATTGGGTGATATGGAATCCAAGGAATACATTCTTCTCAATGATGTATAATGGGTTTTTCCTAATAAATTTTTATAATTGTAGATTAAAATTTATATTTATACATAGATTTTTGGATGTTCAAACAAGTGGTGTTTTGGAATAAGAAACACCTAACCCACAGAGATGAAATATTTGATTAATAAAATGGACCGTGTTTGTTATATAAATGTTTTTGATAGTCTGAATACCAATTAATCCAAATTAATGATTCAAATGTTCCAAATATAGCCTTGGAGAGATGCTATATACACTTTATGTATCATTGAATGTTTTTTATCATTGATAAATTAATTATAGAAATAATGAACTTTATATATCATCCTTACCTATATTCTTTTATTTTTGTATTTCTGGATAGAATCATGGTTTATTAATGGAATTCCATTTTTCATTCGACACTATCAAATTTTGAGAAGAACAATTGATGGGATACATGGTGAATTTTTCTGCTTCATGAACATGTTTTCATTATTTTATTATGAAGTGTGATTCCATGGTATAGTTTGTATTGTTTTTTCTTTAGTAACCCAAGAAAAAGAACCCCACCCTTGACGTAGACCATATAGCAGCCATGAACAACCTAAAGAGATATAACAATATTGATTTTGGGTGATGTTAAACACTAACATCATGTAGCCAAATTGTATGAAAAACTAACAGAATTCCATTTATTTATTTATTTTAATACCCACACCCTTACCGATTTCGATGGTTTGTCACCTGAAAATTTTTTTATCTATTTTTTAAACTATATTAAAATAATTCCAATAATTATCCTAAAAATATAATGAACATTCGCACAAATATTATTAACTAGAAAATAAATTTTTAATACCACATATATATATATATGTTGATAGATTTTTATAAAATATAATTTTCTCTTCATTATTAGTTAATAATTTCCATTACTAAAAATTTTAAAAGGGGAATATATTCATTTAAAAACACGATGAAGCATTGACTTTTTATCAGATGAAAAATTAGGTATTTCACATATAACAATTTAATATCATTGATTTCCATATGATATATTATATGATTCATCATAATAGTTCATTTACAAAATTAACATTTACCGAAGTATATCCCCCTAGAGTGTAAAACCATATGTGATGTAAGGTAACCATCACTGTTTAGTAGAATGATTGAAAATATATACATAACCTATTCTTGTCTTGTTATAACCTATATTTGAAGCTATAATAAAACAACATCTAGATATAGATTCTATATAGGGATGTATTACTAAAAAATATATTTTTACCTTGAAAAAATATTTTCATTTGATCGTTTATATATGATTATACTAAAATATGATAAAATGGATACATTCTATAATATGTATTTGCCTAAATCTAGTTTCCCTGGATTCCACTAAACATTCTCTAGTGTAAACTATTAGGACCCAGAACATAGTGGCCTAAATATATCGGTTACATTATTACATTGTAACAATATACAAGTGGTCATTTAAAAAAGGAAACATTTGTTTTTTATTCATTGTAAACAAGATATATAATTCAATATCACATTACATTACTAAATAGAAAAAATAAATTATAATTAATGTAAATATTCTGCATCAATTAACGAATTAAATAAATCCTTCTTTATATCAGTAAGAAAGGAAACAAAATATGGGGTGGGATCAAATGCTCAGTAAGGTTACATATAGTGCAATCTTCATATGAGTAAATAAGTTATAATCGTTATGATGGGTTTGATAAATTAAAA
This sequence comes from Viscum album, assembly GCA_963277665.1. Lineage (NCBI taxonomy): Eukaryota > Viridiplantae > Streptophyta > Magnoliopsida > Santalales > Viscaceae > Viscum > Viscum album. Next base: position 1,611,749,979 of record OY728140.1, read on the forward strand.
CACATATTATTTAGTCAATAAAATGAACATGAAAATAACTTATCTAGAATAAATTAAGATAAAGTGATGCGATATAAATATTCAACAAAAATTTAAACATACCAATGGATATCACAACTATTAAAATAATCACATTTACATGAATAACTAATTCATAGTGATGGAATTCATATTTAACTACATCATAAAATTTTCATTAAAGAATCATGTTAATACATAAAAAATGGGTAAGGCCATTCCCAAATATATAAGTTCATTTGTATAAAGAGATATACCAATGCATCAAGGGGATATATAATTTATGTACTAACACAAAACAAAATAATTCATATTTATTCATCCTTTGAGTAAACAATATAACATAAACAACATACTTAATTTACAAACAGTTTGTATATGAGGAAGTAATAAAACAAATATCATTACATTCCACAACAGAACCAATCATAAACTATCCAGAGAATAAAAAAGTCTGATAACATTATAATTTATCCCTAGTTTAGAATAAAGGGAATGTTGTTGTATATAAATATAAATACAATTAATATATTAATAAAATCAATCTTAATGGAAATAAGTTTTACATTTTGAACACTAATATTAAAAACTATTAATTTCATGGAAAATTGCTAGAACATTTTCATTGAATAGAATTTTGGGAACATGTAAAGAAATGTTCAATTTCATGATCTTTAATAATATATGGAAATTTCAAATATTACATGTACATTTATAAAAAATCTATTAAGGTTTTTTATAATAATAAAAATTACCTTATTTAGAACGCAGTAAGAATATTCCTTTTATAATTTTTTAAAATGAATATAAAGGTAAAAATGTATTAAACAAATAATTGGATAATACAAGAGATATAATTGAAAACATTTTAAGAAATATATGGATATCAATGAAAATGATTCCCAACCCTACAGGAAAACAAGTCAGTTTAAAAGAAAAACATTATTTATATATCTTGAGTATATAATGAGTTCTAAATAAAGGGATAGAATATAATTTAATAAATAACCAAATGATAAGAAAATATTTTTGTTTTAAGAGTTTAATATAAAATTATTCCCTCATTTGAGTCATATATATAAGTAATCCCAAATAATGTTGAGAATGTGAAATAAACCCATACGAGTAAGGTAACATTTTAATCATAACTCCGATAGAAGAAATAACAACAACTAAAACATTAAATACCATAAATATAATAATATTCAATATATAAATCAATTATATAATACATAAAACCTAAAAATAAATAGGTTTAAAATAAAAAATATTACTCAATGGATAAGAAATTGAGTTTAAATATTTTACTATGTTCATTCCATTGAAGTGATAATTAATCAATAAATTTAATATATAAATTTATCTTAATGAAAAACTATTAAAGTGTAACTACAACATATAATAATCAAATTTAATTACACCTATAATCCATGAAAATCATTTATAATGATGATGTAACAAAACCTAATAAAATAAAATTTTGTTATGAAACCCCTTAGCACAAACCCATCTAATCATGTATGTTTTTTTACTACCAAAAATAAATAAATAATTTTAATTCATATATTTCTTATGAAAATAATCAATGATTATTATTCCCATTATTTTATTTATAACCTTATTATATTTAATTATGAAATAATTATCTTGACATAAGATGGATCGATGAAATTCAGATTATATGTCTAAAATAACTTCGGTAGGCTGACGATGGTAAATATTTAATTATTCTTTCATCTCCAGAATCATAATCATCACATAATTATCATTTTTAAAAATTTATTGTACAATTATTTCCCTAAATTAAATATAGTAATAAATAAAGGACTGTGTTTTAACCATGAAGGGAAAAGGTTGTACAATAACATGAGTAACGTTTCCATTTTTCATATATCATGATGGAAAGTTGTTATGTGTTGTTTTAAAATTATATAATTATAATTATATATTAAATGAATTATTATTGAATCGACTATAATTTTATATATCATCCATGTAATGCAGTAATGAAACATTATTCACATCGCTTCATGGCGGTGGTAATCAACACAAACACACGAGAGGCATAAACGTCATTCAGTGGTTGGAATTTGAAGAATATATATGGGATATTGATTTTCCATTGTGATTTATATTTAATTAATGATATATATATATATATATATATTAAATTCATCATTATAAATAAACATGATAGGCGATGAGGGAAAAATAATTATATATGTTTGAGGGGTGGTCATCTAATGTATAAAGAAACTATCATTTCTTTACATATTTTATGGAATAGTAGTTGGATTTAGGTTATTATAATAACATAAAAACATATTGTTATTATTGTTGTTATTGGAATCCTCATGTTCTAATCATGTTTTAATGATCACAAATCCTATTAATGTTAATTAATCACAATCATCATTGCAAATCTTGCTAATGCTCTTCAATCTCAGTAATAACTACACATCTTGTTTTAATGATAACAAATCTTATGATGTTAATTACTCTCTTTATTATTTACAAGTATCATGCATGATCATAAATCTCAAATATATTATCAAGCCTTTATATTTATGATTCAAGTTATTTTACTCTCTAGTGGTTAAACTTAATCCTTGTTCCGCATATTACTTTCTAAGTCCAAATTGATATTTTTCTAAGTATGGAGACACCGTGAAGGACTCACCATAACCTAGACACCATGAAGGACTCACCGTGACCCAGACACCATGAAGGACTCACCATGACCCAGACACCGTGAAGCTCACACTGTAAAGCTCGCACCGTGATGCTCATACCGTGATGCTCATACCGTGAAGAAGTCACCGTTTACTTAATCACTGTGACACCGTTTCTTAAACTTTTGTCAATACTATTTAAATAATTCTAACTGTCATATTTGTTGTTTTTAATTCATTTAATGTTGTTTAATGTTAGTTTTTGGCATGGAAGGAAACCGTATCTCGTACCTATGAAAAGTGAATTATTCCTACTTCCATAACTCATGGAATATAAGAAAGACTGAGATGTAGTACACAAAGAGCATGAGGCAACGTGCAAGTGAAAAAGCAAGAAAAGCATGATGATACAATGTGAAGAAAATAAATACATCAGAGAACCATCCTGAATAAGAAGGAGATTGCAAGACCTTCAGAGAACTCTCATGGGTGCAATCAAATACTACTAAAGAACACACAATGAATCAAGAGTCCTTTCTCACTCCTGTAGAAGACAAGCTGAATTACAACACTCTGTTTTTCAACAGAAAAACCAGAGAAGGACTCAGAATCATTCCTGCTAAATCCTATGAGTCTAGAGCTACACTGATAATCACTAGAGCTTTCTAAACTCTCTTCTATCTTCTCTACGTGATGTTTTTATTTGCTTTTGAGAAGTGTGGTGTACTATGTAATTCTTATACACACATTGTTTCCTGCACTGAACTGGAGGATATCAAAATCCTCACTCCAAATCTATTAACTCTTGTTTACCCACATCAACTATGTAAGAGGTCCTTGTGTAGCCTTGTCTTTGCTTTGTTTCCCACGTAGAACAGTGGTAGAGGTCCCTCTGTGGCCTGGACAGTTTTGTAAACCGTTTTTAACCCCGATCCAGGGTGTGGATCAAATTTATATAAATTTGAGAGGACTATGTCTCGGCTTGAGACTGAACCTCTTGTTATATCTTTTGTGCATCTTTAATTTAGGTTTAAATTATACTACATATTTCTTATTTATTCCACTGCTATTACTTTGATATTGAAAACTATTTTGAAGCTACTTTGATAGTTAAATTAGCATGTGTTTTCACTTATTTTAAATCAATAGGTTATCTTTAAATGTTAGTTTGACCTTGTGGTTAAATTAACTGAGACCTAATCAATCTTTGGGAAGCTAAGTGAACATTTACAATCTATATAAATTCACTACAGTTTAACTTGTTTTATAAATTGGGGGATTTTAAATAGACAATATTTTAACCAAAATGTTTATTGGAACTCAATTCACCCCCCTCTTGAGTATCCACTCTGACCAAAATTTGGTATCAACGGATTTTGTTTTTGATTAATCAATTTTTGAAATTCTCTATTTTTTCAACTCTGATTCTAGTTTTTTTTAAAGTTATTAAAATTTCTCTTATTTATAAATTTTTAACTCTTTAAATTATCATTATATAATCTCTTTACGGATAATAGACTAGAGGGTGCTGCTACTAATAGGCCACTTTTTTTCAATGGTACGAACTATGCTCAGTGGAAACTGAAAATGAAAATTCATTTAGAAAGCATGGGTTTTGATATCTGGACTGCCATAGAATTAGAATATAAACTTTCCACTACTGTTAGATCCACTTGGGATGAACCTACAAAGACTGCTTAAAATAATAATTGTAAAGATATGAATTCCTTGTACTGTGCTTTAGGAGATAAAGAGTTTAACAGAATTTCTTCTTGCAAAACTGCTTTTGAAATTTGGGATACTTTGGGTGTTTCTCATGAAGCAACAACCAATTTTAAAGAAATGAGATTAAATACTTATACTATTAAATATGATAATTTCATAATGAAGACTGATGAACCTATTTCTGATATGTATCTCAGGTTTAATGAGATAGTCAATACAATGAATTCACTTGGAAAGGCTGTTCTAGTAAAGGAACAAATTATGAGAATCATGAGATGTTTATCAGACCGATGGAGAGGCACATCTGTTTCAATCAGAGAGTCTTGTGACATTACTGCTCTACCTGTCAAAGAACTCATTGGTAAGCTTATGTTCTATGAGGAAGAACTCAAGGTAAATAAAGAGTAAGATGAGGAACCCAAGAGAATATCAGTGGCTTTAAAGACTACTACTTCAAAGAGTTAGGATAAAGATAAAGCTCAAATACCTACTAATAGTTCAACCAGTGAAAATTAAAACTCTGATAGTGATACTGAAATGGCTCAGATAGCCAGAAGGTTTAAGAAAATTTATAGGAAGAAGAAATTATTTATAAAATCAAATTAGAATAGAAAGTATGACAATAAGGGACATTGGATGAAGGATTGGAAAATGCCAGATAAAAGTGATGAAGTTTTCTGTTATGAGTGAAAAAGAAAAGGACATATTAAAGAAGACTGCACAAAGCTCAAATTCAAGAATAAATATGATTATAATGACAGTAAGTACAAAAAGGCTCTGAAGGCTACTTGGAGTGCTTCTAAGGATAGCTATAACGAATCTGATGCTTCTGAGACTGAAACCAGAAGTAAGGAAAACATGTGTTTTATGAAAAAAACATCTGAGGTAAACTTAGATACTCCCATTTTGAATTCATATTATTCTGGAGATGATTCTGATTCCGAAAACATGTCAAAATATGAAATGTTTGAATACTATGATTTGTTGGAAAAAACCTGTAATGAACTGAAAGACAAATACAAAGGTTTAAAGAAACAATATGCTTTAACTATTAATCATAAATCTGATCATGACATAGAAATGGAATATAATTCTCAGTTGCATAAAGAAAACACTGAAATAAAATTGTCAAATGACAACTTAGGAAGGATTTAGAGAAGTTCACAAATGGAAAGGACACACTTACTCAAATTCTAGGAAATAAAGTTGCACCAAATTACACTGCTGGAATAGGCTACAAACCTGGACAAAGATAGATTATTATGAATAGATTTATTCCTAAATCTGGAGAGAATATTTCTAGTTCTAGTTCTGGACATTTATATGAATCAACTAGTTATATTCATAGTTACAGATATAATAAGGTTTATCTTTCAAAATCTGTTGATTCTACAAATTGTTTGAGACCCATAAGACAAATTTGGGTACCTATAGTTTTGTTATCGAACCTGTCTGGACCCAAGAAGATATGGGTACCAAAATCATTTCCTATATAAATCTGTTTTGTAGGGAACCTACTTAAAGAGTTCTCACAAGAAGACATGGTATATGGAAAATGGATGTTCAAGACATATGTCTGGGGATTACTCATGCTTCAAGAGTTTAATAAAGGTTGATAGAGGCTTTTTCACCTTTGGTGATAATTCTAAAGGGAAAATCATCGGCCTATGCCAAATTGTTAACACTGACTCAGTTTTAATTTCTAAAGATTTATTTGTTGAAGGACTTAAATGTAATCAGTTAAGTATTTCTTAGTTTTGTGATGATGGTTTTAATGTTAAATTTGAAATTGATTCTTGCAATGTTTTTAATTCTAAAAATGCTTTAGTATTTTCTGCCTTGTGAAATGAAAATGTTTATGCTGTTGATTTAAATTCTTTATCTATGCAAAATATTACCTATTTAAATGATTTTCATAAAGAGTCTTGGCTTTGGCATAGAAGATTAAGACACTGCAATATACACTCACTTAGAAAACATACTACGAAGGACTTAGGGAGAGACCTACCCAAACTTGAGTTTTCAAATGACAAAGTTTGTAATCCCTGTCAAAAGGGAAAGCAACATAAAGTTTCTTTTAAATCAAAGAATGAAGTTTCAACTTCTCAACCTCTCGAGTTGGTTCACATGGATTTGTTTGGACCTTCTAGAGTTTCTAAGTTAAATGGGAACCACTATGTCTATATCTTAGTAGATGACTTTTCCAGATATACTTGGGTATACTTCTTAGCTCACAAAAGTGAAGCTTGTTCTTACTTTATTAAATACTCTAAATCTGTAGAAAATCTTAGTGGACTTAAGACTAAAACTATAAGAAGTGATCATGGCTGTGAGTTTGAGAACCATGAGTTTGAATCCTATTGCTCACACAATGGCTATATTCATAACGTTTCTGCCCCTAGGAAACCTCAGCAAAATGGTGTAGTAGAAAGGATGAATAGAACCCTACAATAAATTGCTAGAACTATGCTTAACGAATATGACCTGCCTATTTACTTTTGGGCTGAAGCTGTGAATACAGCTTGTTATATTATCAATAGATTCGTGATCAGACATTTTCTTAAGAAGAATCATTATGAGTTGTGGAACCATAGGAAACCTAAGGTTAAATACTTTAGAGTTTTTAGTTTCAAAGTCTCTATTCGTAATACTAAAGATAATCCTGACAAGTTTGCATCCAAGAGTGATGAAGGAATCTTCCTAGGTTATTCTATATCTAGTAAAGCCTATAGAGTTTTCAATAAAAGAACCATGTGTGTGGAAGAATCTGTTCACATCAAGTTTGATGAAACTGATCCACATGAGCCTAAAGTTTCTCTTGAAAATCTTGAAGAAGATATATCTGTTCTAGAATTTAATGAAAAATAAAATGAACCTGATATAAATACAACCAGTTCTAGAAATTTTCCAGAACCCGCTTCTGTTGATTCCCAACCTGTTGATGAACCTGAAGTTTCTAATCATACCTTTACAAGATCAACTAGAATTCTAAAGAATCATCCTTTAGATGCTGTTGTAGGAAATCTTGATAGAGGGACACATACTAGAGCTTCTCTTAGAAATCAGATTGAACATCAGGCCTTCTTGTCATAGGTTGAACCTAATAACATTGATGATGCTATTAATGATGAATTTTGGGTAATTTCTATGCAAGAAGAACTCAATCAGTTTGAAAGAAATAAAGTTTGGAATCTTGTTGAAAGACCTACGGACACTTTAAAAATAGGCACTAAATGGGTGTTTAGAAATAAAGTAGATGAATCTGGAAACATAGTTAGAAATAAAGCTAGGGTAGTTACACAGGTCTATAGTCAAGAAGAAGGTATTGACTATGAGGAGACTTTTGCTCTAGTAGCTATATTAGAATCCATTAGGATTTTACTTTCTTATGCTGCACATCTAAATTTCAAACTATATCAAATGGATGTCAAAAGTGCATTCTTGAATGGATATATTGCTGAGGATGTTTTTGATGAACAACCACCTGGTTTTTCAAACCCTCATTTTCCAAATCATATTTTCAAATTATCAAAAGCTTTATATGGTTTAAAGCAAGCTCCAAGAGCTTGGTATGATAGATTAATTACTTTTCTAATTTCTAAAGGTTTTAAAAAAGGAATAGTTGATCATAATCTATTTATAAAACAAATTTTTAAAGATGTTTTAGTTGTACAAATTTATGTAGATGATATTATTTTTGGATCTTCAAAGACTACATTATGTACTGAATTTTCTAAAATGATGTAAAATGAATTTGAAATGAGTTTAATGGGTGAACATAAATTCTTTCTTGGATTTACTATCATTCAAAATGATGATGGAATTATTTTAACTCAATGTAAGTATACTATAGGTCTTTTAAAAAGTTTTGGATTGGATAGCACAAAAAGTAGTGACACTCCCATGAGTACCACCTGTAAGATGGATCTTGATGAAAATGGTAAATCTGTTGATCAAACCACTTATAGAGGAATGATTGGAAGTCTACTCTACCTAACTGCTAGTCATCCTGATATTATGTTTAGTGTGTGTATGTGTGCTCGTTTTCAAGAAAACCCTAAAGAGTCACATTTAAATGCTGTAATGAGAATTTTCAAATACCTCAAGCATACTTCCAATTTAGGACTATTTTATCTCAAAGGACAATAATTTGAATTAGTTAGTTATTCTGAGGCTGATTTTGCTGGATGTAGTCTAGATAGAAAAAGCACATCTAGAATATGTCACCTTTTAGGAAAGTCACTAGTATCATGGTGTAGTAAGAAACAAAATTCGGTTGCATTATCTACTGCAGAAGCTAAATACATAGCTGCTGGCAGTTGTTGTGCACAAATTTTTTGGATGAAACACACATTACTAGACCATGGATATCAATTCAGATATGTCTCAATAAATTGTGACAACACAAGTGCTATCAACATTTCTATGAATCCTGTTCCTCATTCTAGAATAAAATATATTGACGTAAGACATCACTTTTTGAGGGATCATTATCAAAAAGGTGATATCACTTTGGAATTCATTGGTACTGAATATCAACTTGTGGATATTTTCACCAAACCATTAAATTATGAAAGATTAGACTACATCATACATGATATTAGTATGATTATTCATAAATGAATATCTTACTGATCTTAATGTTTAATATTTTATTGTACATTACCTTACGGTTTCATACTCACTGTTTCTATGTTACTGTTTTATGCTCACGGTCTGACAACTCACTATCTCACTGTGACTATATAAAATGCTCACTATCTCACTGTGATGACTATAAACTATCTCACCATGATGACTAGTTTTCTTCTCACCGTAATACCTACTCACGTTCTCACCGTGAAGAGTTATTTATATTTTTATTTTTAACCCGTTTCGCGGTAATTTTTATTACACCGCTATTTGATTTCCCGCGTTTTTTATGATGTTTGACATTCCCAAATGATAAAACTTAAGGGTTTCATTCGATTCCTTACCCGAATTTTCTCCTGAACCTTTTCTTCCCTCTTTCCCGAACCTTCAGTGAATTCCAAGGATGAAGCGGCCATCTTCACCCTCGTCTGAGAAGCATCGCTCTATGAAACAAAAGAGGATACTGAGGATAGATCCCGAAGGACCGCTAAACTCAAACCTGGTAAGTCGTACAGTTGTACCTGAAAAAGAGTTTTATGCAGAGTGGTTGATGTCTAGAAGATCTTTAGTTTTGAAAGTTTTAAGAGAACAAGGATGGCTTGAATGGTTCACTGGATAGAATAGACTGATTTACCCAAGTCTTGTATCTAAATTCTTTCAGTATGTGAAGTTCTCTTTTGAGTTTGAAGAATGATTTATGGTTACTAGCTGGATCGATGGTCAGAAGTGCTCTTTCTCTTCAAGGCTATGGGATGCATGCCTAAGAATTCCCCATGAAGGAGTTTTTGATGATTACCAAAGAGACCCTCCTCCAACAACCAACATCGTTGACTTGGAGAATGATTTTGAAAACTTGGCTGGAAATGGCACCAAGTGAAGGGCCACAGCTGCTCAATTAGATGGGGAGACAAGACTTCTGTTCATGTTTGTTCAGAATTTGGTTAGTCCAAGAAAAGGGGATTTCTCTATGATGAAGTATCAGGATGTGTTTCTGATCCATCTGTTGAAGAATGGCCATAAAATCAATCTTTTCAAGTATGTAATCAACCATATCTGTGAGCTGATCAAAGTCACTTCAAAATCCACCTCCATATTTTATTCAAGGATGATTTCAGCTATGTTAGATGAAAAAGGGATGGTTGGACCTAATGAAGAAAAATTAGAAGACATTGATTAATGCCTATACATGCCTATCATCAGAAGAATGAAGATTAACTGGAACCCCTGGAAGAAGCAGTGGGTTGAGGATAATGATCAACTATATTAAAAGTTTAATCCTGTTGCCTATCTAAGAAGACCTAAAAATCAATCTGATCTTGGTTTGGAACCAGATGAAGTGGATGAGTATTCAGAAGAAGAAGAAGAATAAGAGGAAGTAACAGATGAAGTATCTCCTAGAGAAGAAGCTAGAAGACCTCAAATGGAAATAGATCCTATTGAAAAGGAAAGGACTGTTATCCCTGCTGAAACACCTCAAGAGGAGGAAGTTGGTGTTTGTTTAAGAGAAGAGGAATCTCCTACTTCTAGTGCGGATGTAAATCCATAAGGTCATCCTAATGCTACAAGAAAATTGGTTTTTCCTGATTCAGAACAGTAACCAACCTTAGAGGCACATCCTGTTGTTGAGGATCATTCTGTTGAGAAATAAGCAAGTCTGGAAGCTCAGCCAGTGGAACAGTCAGTTCCTGAGATTATTACCTCTACTGAAGAAAGGATGGAAATTTCCTTTCAACTGGAAAGGAAAGAGTTTGCTGAAGATTTTAGGGACGACCATATAGATCTTGTCCATGTTCCTGAACCTCATGAATCTGGAAGGGAAGCACAAGTTGAGGGGGAGGAACCTCAAAACATTGATATTGTGGAAGCTGGATCTGCTGAAGCTTCTCAACCTTCTATCAGATTTCTTGTGTACTCTCGTCATGAGTTCACAAGATTTAATGATGTGAATGATTCATAGAAAGTGACTGAAACTGGAATTGATCTTTCTTCTCTATTTCAACTGAAGTCCATAGCTCATCCAGAACCGGAACCAGAACCAGAGCCCAAACCTCAATCCGAATCAGAATCTGAGTCTGAAAGTGACTCTAAAACTCAACCAGAATCTGAACCTCTACCCTTACCTGAACCCTTACATGAGAATCACTCCTTTGTGACCAAATATGATCTGAAAGTTTTTGGAGAGACTTTGTTAGCTGGATTTGATAAAATTGTCTCCACTCAACCTCTCCCGGTGACTCAGTTAAGTCAAGAAGATGCATCAATTCTCTTGGAAAATATTATCTTTCATATTCAACCAAGGATGAACCATGAAATTCAAGAAGTCAGAGTTGAGAATAAGCTGCTGAGTACTAATGTTTCAAATCTTAAATGTATGGTAGTAAATATGTAGAATGAGTTATCTTTGAGATCAGAGCCTACTCCTATTTCTACCCTTGCTCCTGTTGCTGTTTCTCCTGAGTCTTCTGATTCTATCATTGCTAGAGAGATTGTGTATCAAGTTCAACAATACCTACTTTATTTTGATGAGAATATTGGAAAAAGTCACACCAATATGTTGGAATGCATGAGAGAGCTTGTGGAAAATCTGAATAAGCTTACATATGAATACACTGGATGCCTGCAAAGTGTTTTGAAACAGCTAAAAGTTCTAGCCGAAATCGTCAAGGCTTCCCCTGCTTCTAGTCAGTCCTCAACACCTTCTTTGGATGATTATATGCTGAGATCCATAATAAAGGAAGAACTTCAGAGTGCCTTGAGTAGCTTGGATCTATCCTCTTTGTCAGCAGTGATTTAGAATAGTGATAGAGCATTAGACATGGTTAGAATTCATTATAAGAATGCCAATAATGCTCAACAAGAGATCACCAAGAAAATTGATTTGTATCTCTCCAGGATTTTCACTAAATGTGATATGTCAGATCATTTTAGATATCTTGTGGAAAATTTGAGAATCCCTCCGGTGACTCAATCTTTTAAGGCTCACGTTCAGAATCTTACAGAGTTCACCAGATTGTTGGACAGATTTATGGAGAATAAGGATGATTTTGAAAAGGATATGCATTATGGTGGGGAAATCATTACTGATATCATCAATCTTTTGAAGCTGTATCTTCATGTGCAGAGCACTCCTATAGTTACTCCAGCTGTTGCACCCTTTAGACCTGGTCTACCTACCTTAGCCTCAACTGCCATGACAGTCAGCCAAGCTCTTTCTCAAATCCGACCAGTCATTCTTGACCAACCACAACCTAGATCTTCTACTGCTCCCACTTTGGCTCCATCTGTATTTGAAGGTCTACACTTATCCTCATTGTCTACCACATCTATGCCTTCTTCTACATCAGCACCATCTCTTATTGCTGATAAAGGCAAAGACAAATTGGATCCCTGAAGAGTCCAAGGACTGTTGTTCTTTTTGATGGGATGTCTTTTGTTGCTTCATGTTTTATTGCATTCTGAACCCTTTGTTTAATGCCAAATGTTGTGTTTCATTTCATTTTCTATACTTTTTGATAATCCCAAAATGGGGAGAAAACTCCATGTATAACAGAGAGAAAAACTACTAGTGTCAATTCTATAATGCCTTTTGCTATACTAATATGCTAGTTACTTTTATGTTACATTTCATTTATATTCTGTCTATATCTGATTCGTGATCATCAAAAAGGGGGAGATTGTTGGAATTCTCATGTGCTAATCATGTTTTAATGATCACAAATACTATTACTATTAATTAATCTCAATCTTCATTGCACATCTTGCTAATGCTCTTCAATCTAAATAATAACTACACAACGTGTTTTAATGATAACAAATCTTATGTTGTTAATTACGCTCTTTATTATTTACAAGTCTCATGCATGATAATAAATCTCAGATATATTATCAAGCCTTTATATTTATGATTCTTGTTCTTTTACTCTCTAGTGGTTAAACATAATCTATGTTCCACATATTACTGTCTATGTCCAAATTGATATTTGTCTAAGTATGGAGACACCGTGAAGGACTAAACGTGACCCAAACACCATGAAGGACTCACCGTGACCCAGACACCGTGAAGGAGTCACCGTGACCCAGACACCATGAAGATCACTCTGTGAAGCTCATACTATGAAGAAGACACCATTTACTTAATCATTGTGACACCGTTTCTTAACCATTTGTCAATACTATTTAAATAATGCTAACCGTCCTATTTGTTGTTTTTAATACATTTAATGTTGTTTAATGTCAGTTGTTGGCATGTCAGGAAACCGTATCTCGTACCTATGAAAAGTGAATCATTCCTACTTCCAGAACTTGTGGAATATAAGAAAGACTGAGATGCAGTACACAAAGAGCATGAGGCAACGTGCAAGTGAAAAAGCAAGAAAAGCGTTATGATACAACGAGAAGAACATACATACATCAGAGAACAATCCTGAACAAGAAAGAGATTTCAAGACCTTCAAAGAACTCTCATGAGTGCAATCAAATACTGCTAAAGAACACACGACGAATCAAGAGACCTTTCTCACTCATGTAGAAGACAAGATGAATTACGACACTCTGTTTTTCAATAGAATAACCAAAGAAGGACTCAAAAGAATTCATGCTAAATCCAACGATTCCAGAGCTACACTGATAATCACTAGAGATTTCTAAACACTCATCTATCTTCTCTATGTTATTTATTTATTAACTTTCGAGCAGTGGGGTGTACTCTATAATTCTTATACACACATTGTTTCATGCACTGAACTGAAGGATATCAAAATTCTCACTCCAAATCTCTTAACTCTTGTTTGCCCACGTCAACTACGGAAGAGGTCCTTGTGTGGCCTAGTCTTTGCTTTGTTTCCCATGTAGAACAGTGGTAGAGGTCCCTGTGTGGCATGGGCGGTTTTTTAAACCGTTTTAAACCCCGATCGAGGGTGTGGATCAAATTTATATAAATTTGAGAGGACTAATTCTCGGCTTGATACTGAACCTTTGGTTATATCTGCTGTGTATCTTTAATATAGGTTTAAAGTATACTACATATATCTTATTTATTCCGTTGCTATTACATTGAAATTCAAAACTATTTTGAAGCTACTTTGATCGTTAAATTAGGAAGTGTTTATACTTATTGTAAATCAATAAGTTAGCTTCAAATGTTAGTTTGACCTTGTGGTTAAATTAACTAAGACCCAATCAATTGTTGAGAAGCTAAGTGAACATTTAAAATCTGTATAAATTAATGATAGTTTAACTTGTTTTATAATTTGGGGGATTTTAAATAGACAATATTTTAATAGAAATTTTAATTGGAACTCAATTCACCCCCACTTGAGTATCCAATTTGACCAAAAATTGTATATAAAATGATGTTATTATATCATCAGGATAAAATATATATTGAAGGATGTTTATGGATAAATAAAACAAAAATTCATGGTTATGAAAAATAAATGTAATATATACAACCTCTTTAGGAATACATGGAAATACTTCTCAGGAGGGTTTTATAATCCAACCATGGACTGTAGAATTACGGAGGGGAATTATGTAAGGTTTTCATTTTTTGGTCTAGGAAAAATAGAATGGGTTTTTTATTGAAGATAAAAAATGAGAATATCTAACCTTTTATGTGGGGGTTGAATTTTTAATTTCATTAACATGACATTAATATAAATTAATTTTAAAATTAAAATGGTTAAAAAATAAATAAATAAATTTTAAGATAAGGATAGGTCTAAATAATTTCATCCAATAATATTTGGACAACAACATATTATAGTTTTACCCTTATCACCTGTTTTAACATAGTTTGAATATTTTTTTACAATTACCATGATAATATTTTTTCATTAAATAGGGGTAATTATAGATACTATAAAATGAAAAATGGAAAATACATGGGTGAAATATGATATTCATTAGAATTTTTTTTGGGAATTTTAATTAATTTCATAAAAATTACTTAATTAAAAATATCATTAATGTAATTTACTAAAAATATTCAATTAATTTGGCCATAAATAAGTTATGTTGTAGGGTGACTTATAAAAAATATTTTTAAAAAACCACTAATGTAATATATATTAATCCATACAAATATTGCAACACTCTAAATCAATAAAATTATATTAATTCTAATATTCCCCAAATCCTTAATTTTATTTTTCTATTGGTTAAATAAATATGTATCCTAATTTCATATAAATTTATAGAAGTTATATAATCACAAAAAGGTGAAATATGTTACCATTATAAAAAATAGTTTTATTATTCTTGAAATAATTATTAAAATTCATTGAATACATAATTTACCATTGTGATTGCAAGAGAGATATTTGAATGTAAGAAAGTAAAATTTTTTATTCAACCTTAATTAGTATATATTATAGGTCAATTTCATGTATAATAGTACTATATACATGTACATATAGATCTTATGGGGATAAGGGTGTAAAGGGGTTGATCAAATAAGATATATGAATAAAACTATTGACCTTATCACTTAGTTGTACCATTAGTTATGGTCATTAACAATTTTACAGAGGAAATTTTTTTTATAGTTATAGTATTTAATTTGAGTGAAAAATATAATGAAATTTTTAAAAAATATATTTTTTTTAATTTTTGGTATTGGATTTACATTACGAAATTAAATTTACATAAGTAGTAGAACTTCATTTTTTTGTATCTCGTAAAACAAGATGAAAAAAAATTCTGATAAAAATTGATTTTATGTATAAGTGAATATTTATAAAATGTCATGTATAATGTTGATCCACATAAAATTAATTATATAATATGATAAAAAAGGATACGTATATCGATTGAGGATCAAAATTACAATTATTACTGGGATTTTTTTAGTGAAATGAAATGATACATTTCAGAAAAAATTATTTTTCACTATTAAATGAAAAATAAATATTTTCTAAAATCCCAAAAACAATTCTATATGTTCCTTTTGACAGGGTGAAATAATTTTTTTCTCATTTATTTAATTTTTATAAAAAAAATTACCCAAAATTAATTATTTTATTTTCTCAAAAAAAGTATAAATAATATTTTTGATAAGAAATATATATTTTCAAAGCATATAAAAGAAGATGATCCATGAGAGAATAAAATTGGAATAAGACTTGGAATTATGGAATATATATAAGAATACAAAATCATTTACTTAGTAGTTATGCGTCATTGTAAATACATTTTAGGCAACTTCATTGGAGGCTACACCACTTGGAAGGGCTACACCACCATCCCTAATGTATGCCCATTCCCCATAGTGGAATTGGTTCACTCACCAAGCCATCATGGTAGTTAATGTTCACTCCCAATACCATCATATTAGAAAAAGTCCAAAAGTTAACCTGGTTCACTCCCCATTCCATTTTTCTATATCTCATGATATATATATCTTAAATAATGAATTAGAGAGATATATAAGTCTCACTAGTCATTGGTTATAATGTTCTAACTTTCATTGGTTATAACATAACCACCATATCATAATTCAAATAAGACTTATATTTTCTATGAGAAAATAAAAAAACCATTATATCATAACTAATGAAATGAAATTCGTTTCAATATCATTTAATCATAACATTACCTTTGAAGGAGAAATAGGTTTTAAAAAACATATCATTATTTTATCAAAACATTACCCATGATAAAATAAGTTGGTTTGATAGAAACATTATCATGTTATACCCCTTAGAAGTGAGATGGGTGACATAACCAGCTTTTCATAATTTACCTATTCCATTTAGAAAAAAAATAAAAATGGTTTACATGGATTATATCCATATAAAATCATATAACATTAGTGGATGTTATTTTATGTGGATTATTATTTTTAAAGGCCACTCGAAACATTTCATGAGAAAAATAAATGTTAAACATAGAAATAAATAAATGTAAAAACCTATTTATATCTTTTTCATTGGAGTAACATTTTAAACATATAAAGGATGCATTATAAATCATTAAAAACCATTCTTAAGGAAAATTTATTTTCTAAACTCTAAAAAACATTCTAAAACATATTAAATAGTCAAAATCATTTTATTTTAATTAAACTTCAAAAAATTAATGGATGATTTAAGAAAAATAGTTTTCATGAATGGGATAAATTCAATTATTTTCATCCTTGTTAAAATAAATATATCATTCACATTTTTGATAAAATCGAAACATGCATTCTTTGGAAAAAAGAATAATCCTTCGAAAATAGTTTGTGGGAATTAAAACATGAGAAAAATTTTCCATAGTAAATTATTTTACAATTTATAAAAACATTTAATAATACATTATTTGATAAAATTGTATTCAACGAAATAAGATTTCAAATATAAGCAGGGCAGAAATTTATATATAATTAAAAACATATTCAAAATTAGTTTATGTACCAAAGAGTAAAAAATAGAAATAATAATTGTAAATTTAATTAATAACTTGGAGAAAATAAATTTCATGATTTTCCCGATATATGGATCATAAGATTTTATCATCAGAAATATAAAAATTCATAATCCTGATAAATTATTGGTTGAAACATAAAAACATTGCCACATAGGAATCATTTAAACATAATACCTATTATGTATTTAAATAATATAGATCATAAAATATCATTAGGATTAACAAATTCATGAAATTACATGTGAATTGGAGTTTATAAAACCCTCATGAAATAATATTGTCACATAACATAACAATATCTCAAAAAAGGAAAATTGAGACAATAATCCCTTACTAATTTGTTAACTATTAAAAAGTAAATATCATTAATGGTAGATACTCAAATAGATATGTAAATGCCTAAAAATAAGTTCATGTATTAGAAAATAAATTCATGGTTACTATATAAACCGCCCAAAAATTTCACACAGTGCATATTCCATTGGGCTCTTAGAAAAATAAATTTGGGACATAAATCCATTTCCATAATTATAAAATTATTTCATCCATGTTTGATCTTCTTTATAGTACATTTTATATGCTATAAATATATTAAATAACAAAAATTACATATATAAAAATATATATCGTTTTAATTATTTCATTTTTTACTCGTTTATTGACAATTCCCTGTTTATTTCACATTCTGGGTAATAACCACTTTGTTTTTTGTATATGTTAAGATTTTTTATTTTTTACAATATTATGCTATTTATGTGTCCATTTTATCCATAATAAGAATGATTAAATAACTATAAAATATGTTACTAAATATTATTATAAGACATATCATGTATGATCGTTTTGAGAAATGGAACGTATTATGATCTTGGAGACGGTATGCCATACGTACGAATTAGTAATGTTTCTAATTTCTAGAAATAATTATATAAATGAGGTTATTGATATGTTATCAATAAAGAATTATCACAATATCATTGTTAATATATTATTTTTTAAAATATACTAATTCATATCAATCATGTTCATTGGTGTGGGAAATAGGTTCACATCACAACATGAAGGTGGTCATCCATCCATACACGAACAATGTTATCCTCTTTCAATGAGTTAGAAGCTGTGAAGAAAAATGATATATTATATACTAAAAATAAAAAATAAACCATTAATATTATAATTATGTAATGTAGGTTAAATATATTTACCCTTATTGTCTTCCCTATCATGCTATTGTGAGAAAAATAATCATATTTCTTCTTGAAGCGGTAGTGGCCATAAACATGAACAATGTTGTTGTATCCCCTTCAAAAGGGAATGAAAAAAAAGTTATATATGGTAAAATGGCTCCAGTCGTATAATAAATATACAAATATCACATATATAATTTTTAACTATCATTATAACCAAATCTGATAGGTTTTAAGGGAGAAGTGAATGACATCATTTTGCAAGAAAATAATACACCTTACACACGAACAATGATTTCTTAACCCATTAGATGGATCATTATATGGATGTATCTCATTCACGTAACATAAAAAATATATTAGTATATTTTATATACTTATGTTTTTATATCATCATGTTTAAATACTAACTGAATATGGCGGAGGAAGATAAATTATATCAATACTCATTGAAGGACATTTCTCTTCTTTAGGTAACCTCTATAGGGTTGCACCAAATCCATCCTAAGTTGACATTATGCCCAAAAAGTATTATAATTAGATATAATGGATTTTGGGAATTGATTATGGATGTTATTAGCCAATCCAAAACATTTTTATATTGTTATAAAGATAGGAAATGGGGTGGCCTATTATAAGTGAGGCGAGTTTCATATATGTAATTTTTTGTAATGAAAATGGGGTACCCATGTTTTTCTCATGCCACAAGGATCAAAAAATATTTTATTATAGAAAAAATAATTGATATGGTCTAAATAAATCCAAAAAATGGGTTTTGGAAAACATTTATGTCATTTGGACCGTTATCTTTTTATTTTAACCCCTAATAAACCCATTTTACCTTTAACATATTAAATTATTATTTCTATTTTTAATATTCATTTCTTCAAAAAATTAAGTTCACATGATTAGATAATTTAAATTATTTTAAATAAAAATATATAATACATTTTTTCAAATTTAATTAATCAATGTAGGAAAGTTAATTTTAATATTAATCTTACACCTCTGATGAGAAAAATGTATTTAGACAGAAAATGTTCCAAATTGTAAATAGTTTTTATATAGAAATTAATTGTGAAATTGACATCAATGAACTGAATTCATTTAATATTTGTATAATTTAAAATTGTATCTTTTAAAAAAATTAATTAATTACCAAATTATTGAAAGTAAATAAAACAAAAAAGAGAGTTCTCAATTAAAACTCATTACATTTCACTATTTATAAAAAATTCGATATTTCTGAAAAATCTAGAAAAACCAATATAAATTAATTTTTACTTTATTATTTAATTTTTTTTAATAAATTATTTTTCTAAAATTGGTGAAAATTATTTTTTCCAATCATTTTGAACAATTCAAATAAACTACTTTTTTTAGGAAAATAATGTTTTAACCGCTTAATTTGGTTTTTTCTTTTTTCATAACTACAAAACACATAAGATTAATGAAATAATTTTTATTCGATATATAATATATTTAAATTTAATTAATATAATTAAAAAAAACCTATTTAGTATATTTATTGATGTAAAAAAAAATTACACCAATAAACCGTTAAACTATAACATATTATTTTATTTTCGAATGGCCCCAATTATCATTTCTAATTAATTGATCACCAAATAATTATATATATATATATATATTTATTTATTTAAACCATATAATCATAATTTGTTAATTAATATCATAATATCCATTCAATTGTCTAGTTGAATACTATACTATTAAATAATAATAATAATAATAATAATAATAATATATAACAGGTTGTAAAAACTCAATGTCATGTGTTAAAAAACCAATACTAGTGTTTTGAGTAAGGAAATATAAATTCAGTTTTTCTTGAAACATAATACAAAGATGGTTTTTAAATATATATATAATATTAAAATTATCTTCAAATTGGTTTCACTAAATCTTGGGGTGTTACAAAATAACTCTAATTCTATATGATAATCCACAAAGAGTTCACAAATATTTTTTGAAGGAGGATTATATTAATGAGATGAATACTGATCCTGGCCAAATAATAATTATTTACAGTTGGGATATATTCCCTAGATCAAATTTGAATATTATTATTTAATCTTTGTCTATCATCACAATCAAACTCAATAAAAATGTTTATTTTTAAGGAATAATGCCAACTTATTTTGAAATTGTTACTCTTCTTTTGATGGAGTTTATTTTGAATAATATTTGGAAATAATTGAAATAAATTAAATTAAATTATATCATAATGTGTAATCTTATATTTATTAAAAGATCAATATAATTTATCTAATTTGTACTTTATTGAACTACGAAGTTCTTGAGGAATAGTTTTTACCACCCCATAAATTTTAAAATATGAAAAACATGTTTAATAGGTAGTATGAAACATAATTACAAGAAAAAATAGAATATAAATTCAAGATAAATTATAAAATTTTTACAATTTTGAATAAATTAAATCAATTTTATACCTTTTAATTCATCCAATGTTGAGTTTTATTGTGTTTCATGCAACAAATAAGTTTTTTCTATAGTTTGCGTTACATGAAATTTTGAGTTTTACCGAATACGGTTAATCTTATTTAAAATGAGTATTAACACCTATAAATTTAATTGGTTGTTAATAATATGATTAAAGATCATAAAAAAATATATGGTTAAATTCATTAGATAGAATTTTTTTGAATGAATATGAAAACCAATTGAATATAAATTAATTATCTTTATAAATATATATTATTATATACCAAAGGATGTTTATCAAAATAAACTAAATTAATTACAATTAGTTGATGATATAAAATAAATTTACATATTATATAGTAAATACAATATTTTGAAATTCTTCGTATAGATTTTATAGGAAATATATTAGAACAAAATCATTTTTTCCAAATTTTTTTTAATGTGAGTTTTCCATCTTTAAGTGGGTTATAATTTTTAAAATAAATTTTGAATATTTTATAATGATTAATTGAAAAATTATTCATATATTTATAGTTTAATTTTCATTATTTTCAATAGGTAATAGTTTAGTACTTTTCTAAGAAGTTTTAATTTTAAATAAATAGTGAAAAATAATGAATTTTAATTGAATATTTTATTTTCTTCTAAATAAATCATAATGTAAAATATTATTTTTAATTTTTTTATGTCAATATAGTTTCATATTAAACCTATTAATTCAATTTAGTTTATTTTAATAATTCTTATATTTAATTTATATATACAAAACTAGAAATATTCTGAACATTTTCACATTAAAAACTCGTTTTCTCATCCCATATATTGGCTTAATTTGAAATTATGTTCATCTAATTTTGAGGATTGGTTTTTAAAAAATAAATTCCATATTTTTAGTTATAATAGTTTATAAAATATAATATTTTTTATTTAATTATTTTCAAAAGTTATTTGTGAAAGTAGTTAAAAATTATTACAATGTTTAAGAGAGAAACATTATTATAAAGGGACTAACATTTAAACATAAGGGATAAAATGAACTAGAAACTTATTTAGAACTCATTGGATTAACATATTTCAACCTTAGGACTTATATAATCTATAATGAAGAATTATTTTCATCTTTTGATCCAAAAAATATGTTCAATTATTTTTGTCAAAAAATAATAGTGCGCCACTCGCCCCACTTATAAAAGGAAACACAATATCATCATTCCTTAACACCACCCAACACTTTTTTTTCATCCTATATTTGATAAAGAAATATAAAAAATCCCTAATATTATATTTGGGTCATTATTTTTGGTATAAATCCAACTTAATAAGGTATTAATTCAAACTTAAAGAGGATACTTGAAGAAGAGTAAATGTTATTCTAAAAGGGTTTTTATTTTTGTTATTTCTATGCATCCTATAATTTGTATTATAACATTATTATATAACAAAATATGCATATAATATGTCATGTAGTCTTTTTTTATGTTATCTTATGACCTAAAACTTCACAGAATTCCATAAACTGTGTTATGAAATCAGTTTTTGTGTGTACGACTTACTAATACCTTGTGAACTGATGTCATTATATTTTACACGTCCACCATTCAATGTAGGAAAAAATAATGAATTAATCGTTTATATATTACGTATAAGATATTTTTTTATGTCACTATTACTATTTAATTATTACATCACAAATAACATCGTGATTTCAATTTTATTTGGAATACGATATTGTTGCTCATGTGTATGGCAGACTACATTCTCACGAAGTGAAGTGATTCATTCACACTCTATACAGACTGAAATATGGATTTTTTTGTTAATAATATATATATATGACATAATAATAATATTTAAATTATAGTATATATATATCATTTAATTTTCATTCATTTAATTTAATAAGAAAACGAAAATGGTGTTCATGTGTACATATGACTTACTATATCCATGAATAATTAATTTCATTTTCGATAACAAAATTTATTGGATTTATCTAAATTAATATTTATTGAATATTTATAATATTTAAATAACGTTTTAAATTATTTATATGATTAAATAAGTATTGAATATATAGGAATAAAAAATAAAAAGTCAAACATACTATAAAAACAACGAAATAACATATGAAAAGATGAAAATAATGAAATATTATTAATGATTAGGTAAGGTCATATTGTAGAAGGATCTTATATGACATCAATAATTTTAATATGGTTTGGTAGGAAGTTTATAAATTTTTTATAACCATTATACATGAGTCTAATGATAATTCAACATAAAGGAAACATAAGATAAGGGTTTTCATCTCAATTGCATTTCACTAAGGAATATTATAATACTACATACACAATTACTTTTATATGGTGTATATACATTGCCTTAGAATGTAATATTATGAATAATTTATTATGAATTATATTTTATGTTTCAATTTCAAATAAATAATTTATAGTTTTTTGAATTAATAATTATCATTTCATGAAGAAATTCATTACCCAATTAATTTTCAGTGAGTTATACTACTTCTTCGATGCCGTTATTATAATAATATTTTGTGCTTAATTAATCCTATATATTTTTTATTTATAATTTTTATGAATATTTATTGTTGATACACATAATTGATTCATTAGTTGATTGTCACTTCATTTTTATGATCATTAAAAGTGTTTAGTTCACAATCACAACTAATTTGGGATTGTTTACAGTTGAACATGAATTAAAAAAAATTAATTTATAATTTTTATTATAACAATTAATTTTCTTATAATATAGTTTTTGAAGATTATACTTAAGTAATATTTCCATTTTACCATCTCTTTAGTACTTAAAATTATTTATAATGGTTTTAAGTATACCCCACATCATTTCTTTCATTGGTAAGAAAAATTCATTCCTTTAAAATAATATTTTATATTATTGTTTTAAAAAATTATTTTAACATTTGAAAACAATTTATTGAATAATTTTTAACCAATTTTTTTAATAAATTTATTAGATCTAATATTGTTGATGTTTTATGAATAATTAAGTTATCTAACCATTTAATACGACAACATTAATGTAATTTTTACC
The DNA here is from genome assembly GCA_963277665.1 of Viscum album. NCBI lineage: Eukaryota > Viridiplantae > Streptophyta > Magnoliopsida > Santalales > Viscaceae > Viscum > Viscum album. The sequence continues at coordinate 1,611,774,166 of OY728140.1, forward strand.
TTGCACAACATGTACGAAATTAGTCACCATAATTTCTCTGTAACACCCTCAACAAGTTTACATGGATATTTCTAAAATAGTTTTTTAATTATAATTTTAAAATAAAACTATTATAAAAAAATTAGGTTTTCAATAATGATTTTTGAGATGAGAAGTATATTTACCACAACAATTATTTAAAGATTTATTTTTTATTTCATCAGTGAAAACAACCCTTATTATTACATCAATGGGTATACATTGTATTTATACCATCCGAATTATTGTTCTATATGTAATATCATTATTTTGACCAATTATAGTGTTGAAATTCACATCCTTCAACCATTTTTATATTCAATAAAGTCCCCACGAGTTATTCACTTTCAGGTGGTCATTAACCAATAAATTTAAATTAAATATCAATAATATTTATCATGTTTATGATTATTTACTAATCTATATATAATTTTTACAGATGTTGTTTTAGTTTAAATTATTTTCACTAACATAGTAAATATTTAAAATTCATATACTTTACTCAAGATAGAAATTTGGTAAGGAAAATTGTTTATATATTAAATCAAATATTTCATATATGGGGATTTATTTTTACTTGATGTCATAGGTGGGACTAGTTAACTATATCTCTTCATTGGATCAATAGTCTCATGGGATGAATTAATTGGACAACCTTATCTCAATGTCTTTTTACCCACTATGATTTAAAGAATCTTGTGAATAAAATTTATGCTAAATTTTACATATTCCAAGGAAACATGAAAAATGATATTTTACCATTATCTTCATCCTATATTTCAAAATTAATATACAGGATATTTTCAATATGAAAAAATATTGGGATTCATTTCCTTAAATTTTTTATTGATTAAGGGGGATTAATTTTTAGTTATTTACCTTTCCTTATTGAAGAAAAACCAAATTTTTTAAGTATTGGAGAAAATATTAACTCTTTTTGTAGAGATTGTGTTAATTTCGGGCCATACATCCTTGTTTGGATAATAAGTTTAGATGTGCTCTGGGAAAAAATGTTCATTGTGATATTTAATCTGTAAGGGTCTCATTGGTCTAGAATGACCGTCACGTAGTTTATGACAACTTACCATACTACAAACGTAGTTTTAAAATTCCAGGAGATATATTTCAGATAATTTTAGTTTTCAGTATGAAAACATTATATAGGATTTGAATAGATGATAGAAATGAATGACCAATGGTAAGACCTTTATAAATTGAGGACATGTGTTGGAGTAAAATGTATGAATTATTTATGTAATGGGATTCAATAATTAAATTGTTGAATCATTTTACCAATATTATTTTAGTTACATGAATTACATAACATCAACAATTCTACGTGAAATTTTTCATTCATTGACGTTTTTTTTATGGATACCATCCTGTGTTATTTATTTTAATATTGAAACTAAGATCCATGACTAAAATAACTCTTTTAAATTTTATGTAATGATAGTCTAACAACATGATTAAAATAGTGGATATGTTTTTGGATAATAAATGTGTTAGTGGAAAATGTATTCGAAGAATAATCAAATTACCATTTATAAAAAAAAGTTTAATGGTAGCGATGAACTTTTGCATTTATATGATCATTATAATCCATTTAAATAATTATAAAATAATATTATTAACCATTGTAAAAAATGAATAAATAAATTAATCAATTTTTTTAATTTTTTTGAAAAATTGAAAACCATTGATTCATTTTTTATGGATTTCAATCATATTTTTTAAAACATTACGGAATTAATAATGTTTACAAAAATGAAAATCGGTATGAAAAGTCATGACCGACCGACCAGGGTCCAACCCCTAAGTAGCTGAGGCCCACCTCTTATAAACCAGGGGTGGATATGAAAATACCATGTAGGACACTCCAAAAACACTAAAAACGAATCATCTGGTACAGTCATATCAATACATGGATATAATAAACAATTTATAACTTAAAATACAAAAATATAATTTTAACGAAAACCATGACCCCAACCAGACAAAAACAACTAAAATATAAAGGATTATATGTGATTTTATGCTTGTTATGGTATTATATATTCCATGATCCATGAAAACACCTGATATAGTCATTAAAAATGAAAATATGAATTTGTTCTACCCATGAAAGCTCATTTTTCATTGAAGAACCTAATACTCGCATAGAGGGTCACTCCCAGAATGAATGAGGGACACCATGAACCCCATCAGGATCAAATTTCTATATACGGTATCACACAACAATTATATCCTAACCACTTCCAATACATCCTACTTCATGGACTATATGTGCCCTCTCCAAGGTGGTCACAACAATTCCACAATCCCCACATAGGGTATAACGTTGATAGAGCATCGTAGTGCACACTAATAGAGGGATGCCAAGAACTCTATCAAAGAAACATCTTATAGGTCGTACATGGTGTTTCCATCTATCCCCATATCATCCAGTGTGGTAAAAATTCACATGACATGAAAACCTCAACATATTAAAAGTGTTAGTGAAAAAAACAGCTTCTATATGTCATCTAAAACTCCGGTTGGGTCATCTAGTCATTACAATGTCCCACTCTCCATGTCATGTACAATTGGCCATGTTTGTGTCAGAGTACATGGGGTTTCCGATCCCATGAAAATCTATCCATGTTTGCATAACCTTTAAGGTACATGATGAGAAAACATGGAAGAATCACATGGTGTGTGACCTAGTCACATAGAATGTGATATTTAACTCACTTCAAATCCCTCTAACCATAGCCACATATCATTCATGTAATATAATAATGAAATACGGACCATTAAAAATATGATTTTATATATCCATATAGATCTCTTCCATATCCTTCTTCATGTCACATGATCCACCCCCTTGCTGGAAACTACATATTGGTGGTCACCCTTCATTTTCATCGCCCGCTCACCAGTTTCTAGCCCTAGTTCTTCTTGTAAAATAACCCATCATGCCGATTGATCACCATAACACATCTACACCAAGGAGAAAGGAATTCTTGGTCCAAACCTATATCAATCCACCTTTAATCATCTACCCTTGTCACCGATAGTCAAATCGCAACCTTCATCACACTTTGCACCCTAAGTATTGATCTTTTTTGCCAAAAAAATGGTCGTCCAATTATCAAATAAAGAGTACTAATAAAACTATATGTGAAATGAAATACCTATGATGAATGTGTAAATAAATTGGGGTTAATATCATTTGATGAAATATTTATTCATTGAATATATACATTTTTTGATTTATCCTCGGTCCTCAATCACATAAAAAAACACTGTAAATAAACTCTATTACGAAAAAAAATTCAATAAATTTAATATTCCATCTATGCATGAATGAATTATGTTTCTCTAATTTTTATTAATTTTACTGGGATAATAGAATGAAAGTGAAATTCAAAAATTAAATACCCTTTTTAAATTTTTGAGTGATTTTGAATGAAGAAAGGTATTGTGGTGTCATCATCAATGAGATCCATGATCTATATTATTTTAATGATCATAGATCTGGTCCTAATCTTTCATAATTTTCCATGATCATTCTATACAAATATCTTTAGGTCTATAGGATTTAGTGTCCATCCATATGAAAAATACATTATTGTTATTTATAAACAAATTCAATCATTGCATCAAATAAAAAACAAATTCATTAAATGAAATGATTTTATTAATTCAGGCATGCTATGTATTTTTCATTAACACCTCATTATAATAATGGTTATGAAATTAAAATGGTAAAACCCATGTTATAAACCCAATGGTTCCCTCAGATTGCTAATTCAAGCCCCCATTTTAGAGTTATTCTAATTTTTCTAGAAAATTTTATGCACATGTTATTAATATATTTAATATATTTTAAACATTTATTTTGGGCTCAGCGGGTCTCAGAATCACACATCATCAGAGTACCTAGTCTTAATAATCTCTTATATAATGCCAAAATATAATACATGGGTTATCCTAGTAAATACATTCTCACTACAATAGGTTTTTCATTCATGAAAAGTGAAAAACTACACCATTGATTTTGGTATTAATCTCACATATGGGGGTCCAAGCCCTTGATTCTATTGTATTGATTCCCATACTTCCACTGGACATGCACTAGGTGAATACATATACATTTATAGGCCTCTTCTAATGACCCCCAATCTCAACTAGGTACTCAACAATGATTTCTACATCCTTGATGTCCCTCTCTCCCTAGTTGATAACATGAAATGGGTCATGAAAATATTACCTAAGTTGTGACACATTGAAGCTATTGTGTAACTAGTTCGAAATATGTTGTATGGATATGTGGTATGCCACCTCACCATCTCGATGTGTTATTTGGAATAGGGGAATGAATCTCCAAGATAACTTTCTTCCTAAAAAAATAACTGCAATCCACATCAATGTCAGACACTCATTAACAAATCAACTCCCTCCTCAAACTCTATAAGTATTTGTAGTTGGTCTATAGAATAATCATGCTCCCTTTGTGCAGTCCTCATCCACTCATTGATGATTTGAACCTTCTCAGAAATATCTCACTCAAGCATTATGCTCGTGATCGATAACTCGACATGATCTTTCTAACAAAGTGGTGACATGTTGAATATCTCATACAAAGCCTCAAATAGTACCATATAATAGGTTTAAATGTATATTTTTGTATGAAAACTCATAAAATGGTATATGATCCTCGCAAAAATTTAAAATTTTCAACATGCATGATCAAAGCATGTACTCTAAGACCAGAATGGTTCATGAGTCAGGAAATCAGTATGGGGGTGAAATTTCGAACTCTATCATCACTATGTCTCTAAGGCCTCAAAAAATCTACTTTATATTCAAGAAATTAGGTTTTCATCACATTTTTATATTTTTTGTTGAGGCTAATATATGTATTCAAACTATCTTCTTCATATAGACGCATCCCAAGATCTCTAGTAAACTATACTCTCAAATATATAGGAAGTGGGATATCATGTCGATTCCATATATGATCACCAAGATTGGATGATGTCCCCTGGACATATGTGGTTATACCATCAGGATGACCATTTATATGTCATCTCACATCAACTTTGGAACCATAAGGGGTTTTGGTAAAACCACTAGAACTGGGTTCCCAACCTTCACATGTTGACATGTGAGGCATCAAAATTAAAACACTATAACACACTTATTCATTCCTAGACAAAAAACCTACATCAATGGTCCTGTTACATCTTTTCCACACCTTCATGTACCACAATTGTGGATGTATTAAAATCCATCATCACATCCTCCTTTAAATCTAAATGTACCATCTTCCATCCCCTTAAAAGAATAGTGGGCTACCCACCTTCATGGAATATCCATCATGAGATTGTCCAGATAATATCAAAGTATGTAAGGTATCACCATTAGAATCTACATAATAATAATCCCTCATAAGATGAAAAAGTGATGGGGAAAAAACCATAAAATAAGGATTTTTAGCCCTATACATTCCCATAATGGGTAACTAAAATAAGGAAAACTGCTCGGAACCCTTGGCGAATAACTAAGAACAGGATCCACCACTGAGAGAATATACCACCTCATTTCCCTTCCTATGAGTATAGACAATCACAAATCAATTTTTTAGAGAAAATGTATCCAATAAATTATATATCATTTTATAATCCTTCCTAGAGAAGATATACTTGAGATAGTTGTGGTCTCAATAAATTATAAATTTCCATTCCATTAGGTAGTGTCCCTATATATTTATTCTGAAGACTATTGTTGGTTACTCAAAATCATGGTTTATGTAGTTATGCTCATATGGTCTCAAATGACATGTACCATAGGGAATCACAACTTACCTCTACATGAAAACACAACCATTTAGGGTCTCTAATTCATATTATAACACTACATACTCGAAATCCACCTCTAGAAATGTCAATATGGGTGATCAAACCAATCTCTACCTGAAAATCTCAATGAATTTCTAGAACTGTACTATCAATAGAAAATAACCCCCCTTATAGTTCAAAAATATTAGGGGAACTACATATATATATAAATTATGTGTATTTATCCAAAAGTTCTCTAAGAACCCAAGGAATCTCAACACCTCTGTAACATTATTTGGTGGCTCCTTAAAAGGAATGGCCTCAACCATTATCAGGTCTACCACCACTCATTCTATGAGAAGATTTATCCCAGAATGTGGACTTATATATAATATAGAACTGACACTTTCAATTATTCATATAAATATTGTCCTCTCATAGTGTGTCCAAGACCATCCTCAAGTTCCAAATGTGATTCTCCTCAAGCTCTAGGTACACTTGGATTTAATTGATGAAAACTACCACAAAGTAATCTATAAATGGATAGAAGATCCAGTTCAAGATTTCCATGAATAGTTCTATGTAATGTTTTACAATAAACATCATCAAAAAGTACTCATAATCAATGAAGCGAAATATGAATGCTGACATTGATTTATCCTCATCTCATACTCACAAATAGTTATAACCGGATCTGAGGTCAATCATTAAGAATGACAACTCCCCTTAAAATTTATCAAATAGATCTTTGATCTATGAAAGTGGATACTTATTCATTATATTCACATTTTTTGGTGTTGTTATTTTACACATAACCTCAAACTCCCATTCACCATTTTGAAGAACAACACTAGGATTTACCATGGGGAAACACTGGGCCTCACAAATACCTTCTCATACTTGCCATCCAACTTCACCCTCATCACATAATTCATTACATTATCCATCCAATATGTTGGTTTAGATATCATGTATTTTTTTAAGGTTTATCATAATGTAGAATTATTGAACTCATCAAGTTGGTAAGTCTATAAATTCCTTAGTAAATACGTCATCAAACTATACAACTACCACACTGGACAAGTATCCCATAACATCCACTAATCCTAGAGTCATTCTATCCAACTAGTTAGTAATCAGATACACTATCATATTACTAATCTCATTATTCTTTGAGTAGTTTTAATTTTCAACTACTATGTAAAACATCTACCCATCACTATTGACTCACCAAATCCTTCACCTAAAATAGTCAATATGGGTATTAAATGTGGATAACCAACACATATTTAAGATTATTTAACAATTAATCATCATATCTATGAATATATCAAATAAAAAACTATCACATCCAAGCATCAAATCTCAATATCATTATAATTTCACAACCACTTATTCACCTCATGTAAATGTCTCCTACCATAAGGGTTGAGCCAATGGATCTATCAAACTATAATATTCCCGAACCAAATAAGTGGAATGAATGAACTACTCACACTGAAATCTATAAGAAAATATAACTAATTTATAAAAAACATAGAGTGAATCTCTTATCATCCATGTAGCCTTGGGGTCACTGGCCTCCATCATATGTAAACAACATGTTCCCTATTGCAAAGCTCCCCAATCAAGTTATGGACCACTGGGGGTGGTGATGGTGGTAATATATCAAAAATTTGACCACATCTTACTATTATGATGATCTAACTACCACTTTATCTTCCTTGAGGACACCATGACCCTTCCTCTACCATTATTTCAATAGTCCATGGACTATCCCTCAATGAGTAATACAATGGATGCGATAATACAGAGATAAATATCCATATATACAGTATGAGAAACATAACATATACATGAGTTTTTCAGTCCATATTTAGATCCTTGTACCCCTGAACATGTGTCTGGTGATCACCTCTTAAAGTGACTGTGATTATTTGGTCCATGTAATTTTCCTCATATACCTTCTGTCAAGGTTACGGATCCTGGATGCCTACTCCAAGAACCCAGAATCAATTTGTTACATCATTTAATCTCTCTAGCAATAAGTACTTCTCAATCACCCTAATATATGTGGGTGTAAAAAGAGGTACCACTAAATCCCTGATGTCTTAGATCAATCCCTGATCAATGTTTTGGGCTTTCAAAAATGAATTTCAAATAATATCCTTAAATTATTGCGAGAGATTATTAAATCTATCTAAATACTAATCCAATCTAAAACTGATTATTTATAGATGAATATTCTCTTATATGAAAAATAATTGCAACATGTTTAGAAAAAACTCTTCCATGAAGAGAACCAAAAATCCTGGCCATGATATATCTATCTCATCTTGTGACAGAGTCACTAAACTCAACCATATCGCAATAAATACTTGAAGAATAATCTCTATGAGGACCTCTGTCTGATATCTAGGAATACTCACAAGGAAGAAAATATGAGTGAATACATCTAGAATGTTTTCATCAACCTTGGGGTCTAGCTCATTCTGAATCTTAATATGTCACTACCCCTGAAAATTCTCCAACACACATAGCATGAGTTCATACTGTGATGGGATTTATACAGATAACTGTTACTCAACGGGTGGTGGTATAGATGGTAAATCTCATGAAGGTTATATCACTTGTGTAATCCGCTTTTGGAAGTCCTTTTCACTCAGTAGATCATCCCTTTGATCACACATAGGAATCCTAGCTAGATTTCTTCATAGAGGAATCCGTAAATAAAACTATATATACAATCATCACAGATTATACCTGGGGAGCTTACTTATGTAGGAAATGGAAGTCAAAATCCATTATAATATGAATCATGTACCCATTTATTCCATGTATCCATTATCCACATGTATTGAGTTGAATGTTATGTAATTAGAGTCTTCTTGTATGGACACATCCACCACCATACCAACCCTAGATTCTCTATCACAAATTACAAAAAAACAAACACTGTTTCCCAAAACTAATATCTCATAATCACATCCATTGGTAGAACCAACTATGATCTTGTATGATTCATTCATTACCTGTCTCACTTGGGTTTGACATTTGGATACCCTAATAACACCACCAATAGGCTTGTTGTGTGAAACTAGGGATAGGTTGGAATATCCCATAAATGGCTGTCATTATACTAAAATACATATACATGTGAGCACATATCAATTCCCACACAATGTTGAAATTTAAAAAAAGAATCCAATGCATGAAAAAATATATAATCTATAATATAGTGTATGACATTAATGAAATGAAATTGCAAAATATGCCTAATATAAACAAACCCAAAAAACTATTAAGAGTATGACCTTTTTAATGTTTGAGTAATAAGATCAAATAAAAGATCTTAAAAAACACCTCATTCAATCAATATAATGATGTACTAAATTTTATTCACATCCTTATAGGAAACATTCAATTGCTTCATCATATACATATGACACACCATGTATGGCAAGTGCCCATGCCAGTGTGATAAAAAAATACGTAATTTGACACCCAAAATATAGTAAACATGAAGAATCTTGTATATTAATATCAATTAAATGATATGATAATAAATGTATGACAGAAAACACAAAAATATACACAGGAAGGACACCACAACACTATGTTGTCAAAACCAACTTCCAACCACATGATTCTTCTCATTATAACACTCATTCCTAGAGAATTTTCTCCATGGTAAATGAATAATTAGAGATATTCATTCATGAGTTAAAATTAATTAGGCCCTACCAATGAAATCACAAATGTCTTAGAAGATCCTCATACTATGATAAAGGGTTATGCCAAGGATTAGTGGGGAACACCATTAAAATAATCAGGATCAACCGGATACCTAGGAGATCATACACTGATGATACCGTGAACTCTACTGATACTGCCTGCATGATTGGGGATCAATGCTTTGGAGAAGGAATTCACACTTATACAAAAAAACCTAGACTATTGTATAATGATGATTTAGGATCACACAACAGTATCATGGAGGGAAACCACACACTCTATCATGGGTACATATTATATAGGGGATCATAATCATGATATGTGGACATAATACTCCACTATACCCTATTGGGAATATCCAATGGGAAATCCACAAAAGTAAAAGTATTCTAGAATAAAAAATTAAGGGATATTAAAACATCATTGTAAGGGTCTTATCATTTAATATGGGTACATGTATTATCAAACTATCCCTTGTTTTCTAATGGGGTAAAACATTAAACAACATGTAAAACTCAAAATATATGGTGTGTTATGAAACAAACAACATGTATAGGTTTCCTGACACCTTTTTTATTCCGTATGGTTGTTCCTCTATAAAACTGGTCATGTTGTGTACACATGGCCATGTTTGGGTTAAAGTACACATCACATTAAATACAATGTAATTTTAGCCATGTTTGTTTTCCCTCTGAGGAAAATATCGAGATTCTAGTTAATGATCATATTGTGTGTGAACTAGTGACATAACATTAGATATTTAATTAATGAGAAACCCTAGCGCTTCAACTAAAGGGTCCCACATGCTGTGTTATACTGAAATAAACACCATGTATCATTTTATTTTCCATATCTGTTTATATCTCTTATGTGTCCTTCTGTGCATCACAGAATCATCCACCTTTATAAGAACAAGAAAATCAAAGTCCACCCTACCTTTCCATTGAAATCTCACTAGTTTACCACCCTCTATACACTCATAGAATGATCCACCAATCAGGTCTATTATTTTTACATGTCTAATCATGGGAGAACAAAACATGATGTCCAAAAAATCATGTTCCTCCTCAAATAGTCCACTGTGGGATCAAATCATAAATTTACAACCATCATTAGAAGAAGTACATGCAATATTTATCATTTTCACCATTTAACTATCATGAAATAATCATATACATTGTAATAATCAAACCATGGGAAAACATAAATACATGTTATGTACATGTGATGAAACAATGGATAAAACCTTCAAACAAAAGATTTGAGGAATGAATATTGACCTTTTTTATTTATCATCGATCAATTGTCATAAAAAAAGTCAAAAAAAAGAGAAACTAAACCTAAAGAAAAAAATAAGTCCATAAATTTAATTAATCATCGATGTGAAAATGCATTCTTTTCTTATAATTGATCTACGCTCGACTGAGATAAAGTAATGAGACAGAAATTAAAAAAAATAAACATATGAACAAGAGTTTGGATAAATCCTTGAGGAATAAAAATTCACAATTCCAATCATTTCTCAAATCCACTAACTATTTTAGAGAAATGATCCTTGATCTAATCCAGATCCATCATTGTTCTCCATGATCACTCTGTAATGATCTATCATGGTCTCCAGGGTTTTGCAGCCAACCCTGAGAGAAATTATATAATTTGTATTTTATGTGAAAAGTCAGTTGATGCATAAAATTAAATAAATATAATTAATAAATTAATTTATTTTATAAATTCCATGCATTTGATGAAATTTTCATAAACACATCCCACTGAAAAATGTTCTGTCAAGCCTATGGTAAAACAAACATTTCGAACTGAATACTTCCATAATAATTTTTATCCAGTCCATAGTTTAGGAGTTATTCCACTTTTCAGGTATACATATCACATGTGTTATTAATATTTTTAATATATCTCAACTATATTTCTTGGGAAAACATATCCTCATAACAAGATATCATCTATATTCCAGGTCTCAAAAATTTCAAATATAATATCCAAAAATAATACAAGTAAAATACATGTCATCACAAGTAATCTGACAACCTATTGTATCTTAAATGATAGTGCAGATTATAATGACAAACAAAGAATGATAAGGGATTCACACATAGCACAGGACTACATTATCTCCTTGCTAATGTGTCAATTTATTTTTAAATTTTTTTTATGAATATATATTAATGTGGAAGTAATTGGATTAATTTTTTGATTACTAGATTAATGTATTGACCATTTTGGTTTTGGAAAATATTTATATAGAGATGATTATATTTTTCACTCTTATATGGAGCATAAGATGGTCAAGAGTTAATATTAGTACATTGGTCTTAAAATAAATATTTTGGATATTTATTTCATGGAAGATGAAAAGAACTATAAATTGATCAAATAATGATGAAATGATGAAATATTTGAAATAAAAAAAAATATATTAAATAAATATATTTCCTTACACACTTTAGAATTAAAACAATATGTCAACAATAGAAAAAATTATCATGAAATTAAATGTTATCCTATTACTATAATTTCTAATTATTAGATTTTTCACTCTTTTGGATGTTTTACAAAATAATAAAATTATCTTTAGAAAAAGTATATTTTATTTTTTTAATGTTTCACAGTGATGCAATGTCACTATGATACCACGTTAAAGATGTTTTTTTCCTTTCATAAATGCAGTAGTGTGTCGATGCTGCAACATAGTAGAATGAAGACGATAAAACACGTTTCTTTATTTAACACCTGGACAGGGATATGAGGTCAGATTTAAAATCATGGAGAAATTACCTGGAAGATCTGTAAATGAAACGTTGTAGGCAAAGCCTCTTGACAGTGAAAAACATGGAGAAACAAACACCAAAATATCGTAGATCAATGATCGTGGATCAGGGATCGATGAGTGACGATGAAGAAACTCTTTTATCCACTAATAACAAATCTATTCCTTAAGGCAGGGGATTGATTCTACTTGAATTCCTTTATTCCACATTCATTGATTTGAGGGTTGATCATAGATCAACCGAAGAATAGGTTCACCTAAAAATCAATCGCATATGCGGGATGGTTTTGACTTAGTGTTTTTGAATCTGAGTTATCCAAATTTCTATGTTATCCATGCTTTGATATTTTATTCTACCAGCCCACCTGATTGTAAATTTTGACATGGATGGATCAGGGCTTACATAAACATGGAACCAATACATATTTTTTTTTCATTATATGTTCTACTATTATACGTTGAGCGATGATCAAAGCTTTTAGCTCGACAGATGACGACGAGAAAAAACCGTAGTCTACGAGGTAACATAGTGGAAAATCAACCAATGGAAAGAGGCCGAGGGAGTGGGAGTAACTAGGGAATCAAACACCATCATGGGAGATGTCGAAGGTGGACGGCTGTGACTATGCAGGTCAACACGGCGACAGAAGGCTGGGGCCCGTAGGGTTGTGATGGAGGAAAGGGCCACTGACTCCAAGGGCATCGGTGGGGTGGGCTGTGACAACTGGCACCCGGGTGGCTCGCGAAACCATTACAGGTAGCAAACAAGGGCCACTAGAAGGTGGTCGATGGTTGGTTTTAATGGATGAGGTAGAGAGCTGTGGTCCATGTGGACCGTGGAGACATGACCCTACAGTGACCTGTTGGGTGGTTCTGAGACGCAATACCCATCGCACCCCAGGTGGAACAAATCGGCACACTAAAGCGGTCTAGGATAGAATGGTGGGCCTATCCTTGAATGTGGTAACCCGATGGGTCAGTTTGGATTAGACCAATACCCAACCAGCCCCTTTTCACAAAAAGGATAATAACTTCCATACCATACGTCCGATTGATGATCCATTTACGAATTTGGGACCCTTGCGATGAGGGGGTCATTTTGATATACTCTACATAGATTTTCATGGATGTTGAGATACGACCAATGGATTTAAGTGTATATTCTCTCGAAATCAAGTGGGATATGAACGTGAATCCTATAGTATGCCTAAGTGACGAGCAGGTCTAGGTGAACCAGCAAGCCTATGTGACAAGCAGGACTTGGTGACCCAGCATGCCTAAGTGATGAGTGGGTCTATGTGACCCAATGGGACTATGTGGCTCATTAGGGATGAGTGCCTCAATAGTACAAGACATTCAGTGTTTATGACTGACAGTCATCCTTTTCATATGTCATATTATACCTATGTGAGTGGGCTGTAGTGACTCTATGGACTATATTTCATTGATACTACACATCATGTACATATTTTGTAGTTTTATTTTTGTATTTCATTTTGGTATACCTTTGTGTTTTGGGGTCCCGATATGAGTTTTTTTACATATCCTTATACAGACGTTTCCTGAATGTGTTGTGTCTTTTCTAGAAGATCGAAACTTTAACGGGGTCCTTAGTGGACCGGGGCTAGGTGGTTCTTAGAGTGTCCCAACAGATTAAATGTGCTTCTACGGCTTCACACAAATATTTCTGTACACACCCTTCATGCTGGTTTTTCTATGGAGGAGTTACAAGTACTGGTACTTTTAGTTTTCTATTTCTATTGGGCTCGTATTATGGACCAGTTTTCCTTCAGTTTTCTACCGTCATAGCTTGTGTTTTCTTCATAGTGTATTCACCTTCCACCATCTATGGCTCGGAGTTGTGTGCCTGTGTATAGGTAATTAGAAAAATTCCTCCCATTTTTTTGAGATATGCCCACTTTATTCTAGTCACCATCCCCTAGACAATGGCTGGTGGGCTTGGGGTAGTCGCGACTCAGGCCATGAGGGGATGAGTTGTGACACAATCGATCTAAAAAGAACCATAAGCTAAAATAAATGTATATAACACCTAACATAGCTTGATAGCAGGTTGATCATCCAGTATCATGTCCTTATTCAAAATATTTTAGGAGAAATCTGAAGAAGGAACAAATAATGAAAAATTAGGGTATTTGAGCCTAAATAAAAATAGTATAGTCATCATTTTGGAGAATCAAGAATGACTAAAATGGTACTGAGTACTTACCGATACAGTTCAAAAATGAATGACAGAGGAAGAATTGATTATCAGGAAGCTTCAAGATCTAAAAACAAGAATAATGGGGTTTAGGAATTAAAAGAGGGAGAAAAATAGTTCAACATGATAAATAGTGTCTACTTATTTATTTTTTAAAAATAGTTTCGGGCAATTATACGACGTGCAATTGATTTACATGATGTGGAATTTCAAGTATTCCATTCGTGAAAAATAAAACACGCATGCTGTAAATGATCTTGTCTATGCCATTACATGTTTTGAAATGGGATTACATGAGGTGTATCCCCTTTTCACATGTTGTAATCGACCTACATCCAACCTACCTCCTTCCAGCCTATACTTTCCCAAGAACAACCAAACCAGGCCATATCCTAACTTAGGGTCTAAGACGAAATGAAAAGTTACAGAAAACATTTAAACTATGAAATGAAAGATCTATACCTCATGATACACCCATGGTCATACAAATGAAACTAAATAAGATAAATTGTAGAGGATAATCAAGCCTAATTTTTATGGAAATTTTCACGTTTTATTTCATTAAAATAAATTTTTTTGAATTTTCATATTCAAATATGGAATGTGAATTCACACTATTTTTCATGTCAATGGTAGATAAATGAACATAGAATATAGAGGTTTTGAATAGAATATTATTTTTTAAAATACTATCGATGAGTAATGAAGAAAATGATGAAATATTTTAGGAAGAGAAGAAACCATCATTCATGGATGAATTGATGGAAGAAAAAAACAAAATTATAATACATATCATAAGATATAATTATTTCTCACAAAAATATATACGCAAAGAAAAATAAGATATAAGATATATCTGTATCATTAAATACAATCCAAATTTATAATTCATGATTTTTGAGAGAGACCGACTACTATGTTGTTGTTGATGATAATTTGTGTGAAGAAAAATAGAGTTTAATAGTATCAATTATTAAATATAATTTTAATTTTGAGTTTTTTGAGAATTAATAAATGATTTAAGTGCCTCTAATATTATAATATATGTTAATTTATACTATGTTATAGAATATTATCTCAAATTTTTATGTTTCAAGAACATAGAATTTGAAAAAATAACTTTTCCACTCTGTTACAGGATTGATATTTTGAATTTTTGGGAACAATTATAATTTTTTTCAAGATTAAAATTATTTGAAACATTTATCTAATCAATATAATAATTTTCAAAATCCACTTCTAGTTAGAATTTATATTTGTGGAAGCGTTATATATTAGAGTCAACCCAAATATATAATGTACATAGATACCCAGATCAATGTTAATACCTATCAAAATATCAATCTCTAAGTGTTCATTTTACTTCATAATATATTAACGTAACAGATAGATACATAATTTTACAAGATGGGGATATAATGATTCATATATGTTTATTTATGAAAATTAAATTATATATGTTGATCATTGATTTAACTACCAATTTACAGTTGTATATTATACAACAGAAAATTTAGTTATGATAATATATTTTTGGCTATATTGTTATATTGATATAGTATTAGGTTTTAATTTATTATATTGATCATCTGAATGTTTTATTAATTTGAAATAGAAAAATATATTAGTTCCTCAAAATATTATGAATCTACATCATCATAATTGAATTCTAAATATATTATATAATTATTTTAAAACCAATATGTAATAAAACATTTATCTATAATATAGAAACCACTATATGAATGAAAAACATCTATTATTTAGATTATACTTAATAAAGAGATTGGAGGTAATGAGAACCAAAGGAAATGATTTTAGTATTTTGATAACTATAATTATATTAAAATTTCATATAATATATATAATGATTAAATGCCCCTCTAAAAGTGAACGTGTCGATACAACAGTTGATGCTATAATATTTTTTTCAATCTAATATTTATTTATTTTATAGTTTGTTATAAAAAATAATACCACACTAATAATTTTGTAATATGTTTTGTCCGAAAAAACCATATTTTAATTGGTTTTACCTATGTAAAATGTATATATAATAAAATCACAAAGTTCATCATAATATGTCACCCATGTTGGCATGAGAAAAGGACCAAAAACTCTTCTAATCACCACATGATCGTGAAAAGAAACTGGTTATCAATATATAAAACTATATGAAAAATTTTACAATGAACAATGAAAGGACATGTCTCTTTTATAATAGGATATTTTGATGACCCATAGTACAATTTTGGATAAAAAATTACCCATTTATGATAAATATAATGATTAGTTATAATGATAAATAGAAAATAAAAAACAAGTTAGAAATAAAATGATGTCTCTATGTGACCATATTTAATCACTATCCAAACCCACTACATAGACAATAAAAACAATTACAAGTTACCAAGCCACATTAAAATCTTACTAATTACCGTCATATTACAAAATATAGAATAAAAATGTCTAATGTTAAAAATTAGTTTTTTTATGCTTGATTAGCAAAAAAAATGTGTTATACGAGTTAGGATATGATTAGAAAATTAATTTTATAATTTTCTATAACAACACATGTAATTTTAATTAATATTTAATTAAACACCCATCGAGGAGTAAAAAATATGTGTAGAGTTGACATTGGATAATATGATGAGTACAAATATAAAAAACATTATATATGTTATTTATATGATTAATCAAATTATTTATCATTAAATTCAATAAATTTTCTGATCATGAACATCATATATATATTAATTTTTTTAAAAATTATGACAAAAAAAGGAATATTTAAATTTGAATTTTTGGTAACCAAATCCTATATACTGAATGGTATAAGGGAATGATCATGTATTTTTTGTGTTTGAGGGAGAAACTAATATATGTATTCTGTAGAAGAAAGTATACAATGAAATTAAATAATATAAATATTATAAGTCTATAAAAATTTATTATCTTATATCTATGAATTTTACATGTAATATCAATGGAAAACTATAAAAACATTATCAATTAGATCTTAATAAAATATTCTAATCAGTTTATTATGCACATTGATAGAGTGGTTATTCTGGTATAAAGATTCATTTCTAGTTCAATAATATAGTAGTAATTACTATTTTACCTAAACTAATATATTATTTATTGGACCATGATTATAGTTAAATCTCATGTTCTAGATGTTGATTTATTATGAGCTGATGAGGATTTCATAACCAGATATGATATTGAACTTAATTTGTGTCAGTGTTATCATGACCATGTTTGTCCAAATATTCATGAATCATATGAGATTACACTAAATATTTCATTATATATATTTCATTGGAATTTAGTGTCATATAAAAATCATTAAAAGATAATTTTGAGGGATAAGTTATTATTTTTAATATACTAACCTCCACATGCTTCATTTAATAATCATTTGTTGTATATAGATTGATGGTAGAGATTCTAATTTTTTTGGGGTAGGATAAATTTTTTTCTCAGTGCATGTACTGTGGTGTCATAGGTAAATATCAATGATATATACATTATTTACAACA
Organism: Viscum album; assembly: GCA_963277665.1. Classification (NCBI taxonomy): domain Eukaryota; kingdom Viridiplantae; phylum Streptophyta; class Magnoliopsida; order Santalales; family Viscaceae; genus Viscum; species Viscum album. The sequence continues at coordinate 1,611,792,295 of OY728140.1, forward strand.
TGGACCATGCTTCTATAGGTTATATACCCTTTAAGGAGTTGCTTTTGATAGTAGAGATTGTTTTACTAGAGAAAATTGAATTGGGTGGTTCCGTGATATACTCCAAATAAAAAAAATCCCTAGATGGATCTCATTTGAAATTATTTATTTACCATTAATGGAATTTACATTTTAACCTTATCAATGTAACCAATATATTTGTTATTGGTTGGGTTCATCATATAAGGTCCCGACCTTAAACATTACATAATATTGAGTTTTAGTCAAGAATTTACATTCATTCCCATTATAGATCATTAAATGTTCTGTGTTTTAGGTAATTATTCCAGAACTATTAAATATGATCTCAAATATTAAAAAGTATAAACTTTTACTCACTATCAATTTTTTAAAAAAGAAAAACATTTGGAAAAAAGATTTATTTTTAATGTTAAAAATATTCATAACATTAATCATCAATTATTTTTTCATACCCATAGTCATAACCATTGAATAAAATTTCAAAGACATAGTATTGCGACAAAAATATAATTAATGGATAGAAAAAATGGAATTAAACCATTATACCATGAAAACATTTCTTGAAAATAATAATTTTCATCCATAAAACATAAACTTTTTAGATTAAGTAATAAAATCATAATATTCCAGTAAAACTCTTAGAAATCATAAATCAAAAATATACCTTGTGGAATCCATATAATTATTATGTTTTATACTACAAGTCTACAAATTTAGTAACCTTGTGGGTCAAATTGGGAATACCCATCACAATATATTCCCTAATTCTCTTAATAGAAATCCAACCAGTTAAATTTGTCTCATTACCCAATGCATTGAAGATATATCATGGGATTAAATTCCATAAATTTATCATGGAACAACCCTTGTATATTTTAAATTCTCAATAACCTTGACATAATCAAAACACATAAAACAAGCATAACGGTAAAAAAATATTTTATCTTCGCAACCACAATATTTTATTTCAAGATTTTGATATAGTAAATACATTCTAAAAACCATTTTAAATACCAAAATATAGAAAAATGGAATACGATATTTATTTTTCATTTAAAAACCTTATGTCTTATAGTGGAATCCATATATCAAATGTTGGTTAGGGCAGGTGAAAATTCATTGTCATCGTATACATTAAAAACATTCATTTTTTCATTTAGTTACTCTTCATATAAAATGATTCCTATTGAGTTTTGTTGAATGAAATAAAAAGTCAAAGGGGTTGATTATAAACAATATACAGAAATTTTTGGTATATTATCAAAATATGACTCAATGAATAGTGATTGAGATGAAGTCCCATACCTCAAGTTTGACTCGTCTCATACATTCTTTATCTTACTTTCTATCAGATGATCACCTTGTCATAACACCTTAATTCCTATAAGGAGTGTGTTTTGACTAAAAAGGAATTAATAATATGGGTATGGAATCTAGGACGGGTTTTGGAAAACTCTTGGTCGAACTAGACATTTTTTAAAGTTTAAAGAATAAGATAAATGAGTGACCTCTTATAGGAGTGGGGAGGGGTATTAAATGATTTAATAATATCATTAAATTGATATAAATTCATTTTCAATTCCAAATCAGCCCAAGATGAATTTTTTTTGAATATTGGGTGAGTATGGGTTATAATATAATCATCCAATAAATGTTAGTAAAATTTAATTTTTTTTAATATTTATCCTTTTAATTTAAACCATCTTATCTTTTAATGTATTATTAAGTAATTTACACTTTTATAGTCAACATAATTACCATAACATAAAAAAAAACCAATGATAGAGTAATTAATGATGTTTTAGACATATTTAGACTAGTTTTTTTATGATTATATTTTTATTAATTTTATATAATTTAATTAAATATTTTAAATTTTTAGATATGAAATATGTCAATTTTGATAGTATTAATTACGTGACTTTTTTAAAAACTCATTACAACTTTTTTCTATAGACAATGATACTTTAAGTAATCTATAATATGTAAGATTCATCAAGAAAATTCATGTATGAAATAAAATATTTAAAAAAATATTTATTTTAGTATTAGTAATGTAATTTTTTTTGATTCTTCCATTATAAAATCTATACTAAATTATCATTATATTAAAAATTAATTTAAATATTTAATGTCCAAAATATTTAAACAAATTATCATGGTGTATATAAACAATTTAAATTTATAATGACTATTTATATTTTAATTTCTCATTTATATAACCTAATATTAACTATAACTTACATATTAAAAATATGAGTTTGAAACTTTTAGCTTATATTTAAATAAAATATAATAAATGTCATATTTTTACCCAAGTGGGTAAAAAAGGTTAATATGTTTTCCTATGGTTGTTTCTACTAAAAACTAACTCATCCATTGTAATTAGGATAAGTGTTCGGTTATTTTTATATTATTATAATATTATTTTTATCTTGAATTACCCGCTTTACCCTTAAGTATGGTATGAAAAATACTAAAATTACTATTCACAAAAAAGAAGTTGATCCTATTATATCACAATATTCATAATAAATACAACCATGTATGTTTGTTTTTATAATTAAATACATATAAGTGGAAAAATTATGTTTAACAATAATCTTGCAGATGTGCTGAGAAGGTGGGTAAAAGTAACGTTCCAAATCTCAATATGTTTTTATATCTAATATAAATATTAAAAGTATTCCAATGAAATAAGTTGGATTAATACATATATTATTAATATATTGTGAGATTAATAATTAGTTTAATGTATAATAATTATATAATTGAAAAATCATCCTTTATCTATAATGCAATATTTTTCACTATTCATCAAAAATTGAAACGTCTGAGAAAATAACAAATATTCACCCTAAGATAATTTAGAAATTAAAATTTAACAAAAAAAGTTTATTTTGAAAAAATATATATATTAAAGTGTCCCAAAAATGTTTTTTAAAATGGGTTCTCTATTAAAAGGTGTTAAAATTTTCATTATTGAAAAATACACCTTTTATGCATAAAATTGAATTTGTTCTCATATCATGTATATTAAACATATAAAATGAATTTAAAATAACATATTGAATTTATATTTCGTTGATATAATCCAAAAATAGTTATTTTAATATTTCTTAAAAATAATTATTTTCACTTAAAGAGTCTTTCATAGAAATACATCCTTTACATTCAATTTGGTTCTAGTATCATTTATAGTGAATTTTGTAACCAGTGAATTGTTATATAAACATGTGTAAACAATATTATAATAATTTAGTTAATGTTTTTCACTCATTCCATTCTAATGTTGAGGAAATAACTACAAATTAAAATAATAATATTACAATATATTATTATTTTCATTATAACACAGTATTGCGTGAAATGTAAGATTTCAGAGAAACCCATTGTTCTGTGTTGGTTATTGTAAGAGACATAGAATCCTATTAAGGTAAAATTACTATTTAAATCATAAATATTAATAAAAATGAAAAATTCTTATTCAATAATTTATTGGGATGTAACATACTTTACCCTTTTGGAAATTGCGTCCTAAAAAATTTAACATTTTGGTCGGTAACTAAGGTTTCACTTCACAAAATTACTTCTGTGAAAACCCAAATCGGATAAAGGGTAATTAAACCATATATTTTAAGAAATAATGTTTATTAAAAAATTCAACGGAGAAAAAAAGTACTAGGGTTCCATGTATGAAAATAGGGATAAGGAAGAGAAAACTAAACATGAAGTACTGATAAGAGAGTGATAGAAAACATTTTCCGAAGAAATTTAACAATCTCAAAACCATAAATTTTTAATTGGTTAAAATATATTTGATTTCATAGTATTAAATGAAAATAGAAAATGTTTTTTAAGATTCTTTTGATATAGTTTTGGAATTATTTTACTACTTATATTAAGAACATAAATAAAACATTCTTACTTGATTTGTAGAGTTTTATCCATTATTACAATTTTGCAAAAAAGTAAAATTTTTCTCCAAATGATGATTATTCAAGATGAATCAACTTCAATAGAATCAAATTATTCACAAAAGATTAAATATCTATTTCTCGTATTGTGAAAAAATAATTAAAAAAATGGTTAGGACAAAATAACATAATTATCCCAAATGAATCAACCTTTAAATGGTCAAAAGACTACATTAATCTCCAATATTAAACATTGATACCAAAAAATAAACATATACCATTAAATAAATAATAATATTTTAAATTACCATAAAATAATTCCAAATTAGATCCAATCCAAAAATTCATAAGGACATTCTCACATAGTATTTAATGATAAATTTTTACATTTATCTCAAAATAACATCAACCACTTTTAATGTATCGTATTAAAAAGTAATTACTATAATCAATTATTCATCATGATAGCTAAATCATTTCTATAAATAAATTAATTACCCATAAGTCCACAATTAAAATCATAGTTTCCTTCAAAATATAGTTAAACCATTACTCTACAATTAAAATACAATATTATTCCCTTTAACATAATCATACAATGTTCCCAAAATATTGAATGTATTCCAAAATAACATTTATCCCTTATTCCCCAAATCATTTTCGAATAATAAGGATATTCATTTGATAAAACAGAAGTTAAAAAAATCAAGTTGTTTTTATTCAACAATCTCATTTAATTAAAAACAAAAATTCATAATATCTAGGGAATTCATGTAGGCTAGTGGTAGGTGATAATGCCTTGTCACCCATCAGTTGTGTGTTTTATTCCCATATCCTTGTCTAACATGACAAGTTTTTCACTATTCCTGTTGGTTTTCCTTTATATAAAATCACAAAATTATTATAACATTCCCAAAACATGATCAAATCAACAAAATTAACTATGTTGTATTTTAAACTCAAAGGTTATGTATTACCTTTCATTTTCCATCCCAAAATGTAATATCTCTCAATGAAATAAAAATCAAGGATCATATAAACCATAAAAGTTATTTATACCTTTATAATAATATCCACAATAGAAAAGATAATTATCCCCCAAATAAATTTTTTACATAACCAACATCATGGTTACACAAACTAAAAAATGCATTCCAATGTTATACATTCATCAAAAGATCATTAATACTTTTAAAAAGTTCTTCATCCATAGATCTTACATAACATTAGAATTCTTAAAATGTAGATATATAAATAATCCATCATTCTTCTTATTCCATTAACCATGATTATGTATCTTATTAATTAATTATTATATCCTAAAAACAATAACATGAATCATTTCTTAATATTAAATAATTCCAAAACATGAGTCAATAAATAATACATACCTTTCGTTAGACATTTTTATCTTCCCCATCTTATATTATAATAGAATTATGTCTGCCTAAAAATATATTTGTATGGTCTTCCTAATCCCAATACCCAACCTTCTTCATATGAAACTGATTTTCATAGTGACCATATTCCTCACATGTAAAATATTTAATTAATAACTCAATAATAACCTCATTCCCATTTATTGAGCTAGATGAACTCTTCCCCTTTCATTGGTAGGTTATTTCTTTATTCCCATTGTTGCCACATATATAATACCACCCCATCAAATTAAAACATTTTCATTAGTGTTTAATTTCACATTATTGACACAAATTTCATTGAATATACGCACCATTTTTATCATTATTACATGAACATCCATGAATATTCCTTTCTCCCATATATAACGCATCATAAAAATCACCATGGTTCAAGCAGTTAATCATTATTCAAGACTATTGGTTTAGAATAACCATGAGAGTTTTCATTGAAGATACTATTTCATTGAGATTAATATTCATAGAAGCATCATATTTTCCTTTACATCCATTTTTACATTGGTTCTTACCAGATCTTACCATTTAATAATACCAAAAAGGTTATTGTGAGTAAAAAACAAAAAAAAAATTAATATAGCATTTTATGAGGAAGGTAAACAATAATATATGATTTTTCATTTTATCTAAAACTCATTCATTTTATCAAAAATATCAATAACTCTTAATATCAATATTACTATTGTTTTTATAAAACATTTATCTTATTCTTAAATAACATCCTAAACACTAGATTTATGTAAACTGTCATTTGATACCAACTATAAGGCCCCGACCATAAAATTTATATAATCATGATTTTTATTCAAGAATTTAATTTAATTCACATTGAGTATAATTTACCATTTACAATTATAGAGAATTATTCCATAACTATTATATAAGAACTCCAGTATTACAATGTATACACTTCTAATAACTATCCATTTTTCAAAAAGTAAAACATTATATGATAAAGCATGAATTGTTTTTAATTTTAAAAAACATCATAACATTAATCATGAATTTTTCCTCTCTCTTACCCATCCTTATTACCTATGTAAAAAAATAAAAAAATATTGGATGACCATAAAAAGCTCATTAAGGGATATAAAATAATTAATGAAACAATCAATCCATTAATATATTATGCTAATGAAGTATTTTTCACAAAATTAATTTTTTTCACCCATAAAACTAAAACCCTTAAGCTTGCATCATGGAATCATAATATTCATTTAAAACTAAAAGATATCATAAATCATAAATGTGAAATCTGGAATTCATAAAATTATTACATTATAACATTCACTACCATTGAGGGAGTAACACCCATGTTTACATTTGAAATACCCATCCCAGTATATTCCCTAAATCTCTTAGGAGAAACTCTACCATTTAACTCCATCACATTACAAAATTCATTGGAGAGCTATCATGAGATTACATTCCCTCATTTTATCATGGAAACACATGCATACCTAAAATATTCTCATGAACAGTAACGTAATCAAAATATGTAGAAACAAGCATAATGGGAAAAAATGACATTTCCACTTTGTAATCTAAAGATATTATTTATAGATATTAATATAGTTAATCCATTATCAAATATATATTTCAATACAAAATACCTTAAAAAGGAATATATTATTTATTTTCGATTAAAAATATCCGGGCTTGTAAATGATTAAAAATATCAAATAATGGTCACAGTGATAAAAAGTTCATTTTTCCTATATATTAATAAAACAATCCTTTTTTTGATTAGTGGAACACTTCATATAAAAATATTCCATTTGAATAAATTTGAATAAAATTAAATGTCATAGGGGGTTATTATACATCATAAAAATGAAGGTGGTGTATATTATAAAAATATTCCTCTACTAAAGGATATTAACACAAAGTCCCTTCCCTCGAGTTTGAATCGTCTAATACATTCTTTATCATCCTTTACTTTGGAAAACCACCTTTTCTTAACAAAATAACACTACAAATGAAGGTTTTATGCCTAAAAAAGGCTATATGAATTTGGGTATGGATTTTAAAATGGTTTTGGGTTGGACCATGGTCAATCTAAATGGTTTTGGAAGTGAATGGAATAGAGATGAATGGGTACCCTTTTATAGAAGAGGAGAAGGGAAATCTTAGAATTATTAAACGTATTAAGTTAATATGAATTAATATTAAATTATAAATATGTCCAAGTGGATTATTTTCAAATATAAGATGTGTTTGGGTCAAAATATAATCATCCAATGAAAATTATCCATGTTTTAATTTTCCTTTAATCCCTAACTTTTTTTAAACCGTTTTAACTATTATTGTTTTATCATGTAATTTACAGTTTGAGAGTTAAAATAAAAACCATATCATGGAAAAAGGCCAATTAATGAGTCATTAATTAAATTTATAGATATATAACAATGATATGTTGATTCTTATATTTTTTATAATATTATACCTTTTAATAAAATAATTTATATTTTAAAATATAAAATATTTTAATTTTGACAATATTCATTAATTGATTAATTATAAATTATAACATCATGATAAATTTTAAAAAGATACATTTAATTATTTATTACATGTCAATGTCATACATTATAATCATGTATGGCATCAAATATTTTTTACTATATTTATTTTAGTATTATTAATATGTTTTTTGATTCTTCCTTTAAAAAATCAAGTATGACATCATCATTGTGTCCCAATTATATTTAATTATTAAATGTATATTTTTTTAACTAAATTTTCATTATTTATATAAAAATTTTAGATATCAAATTGATATTTATAGTGAAATTTATTATTTATATAACCCTATTTTAATAATGATTTACTTATTAAAAATTAGAGTATGACCTTTTAACTTATCCTTAAATAAAATATAATAAATGTCATATTATTACCAAAGTGGCATAAAAGGATTATAACTTCATCCTAAGGTTTATTTTTTTAGAATATTATCATCTAATGAAATTAGTACCAGTGTTAGGTTAATTTTATATTATCATAATATTATTTTTACCTTTAGTTACTTGATTTACCATTGTCCATTGTAAATAAAACACTATAGTTATGATTCAACAAAAACTAATTTGATCCTATTATATCATAATTTTCAAACCGAATACAACCATGCAATTCCATTTTTCATAATTCAATATAAAAAATTGGCTAAATAACATTTAACTCTAATATTACAAATGTGGCGAGGAGGGTAAAAGAGACGTGAAAATTTTCAATAGGTTTTTATGTCTAATTTCAATATAATAATTATTCCAATGACCTAAATTAGATAAATTAAATTATTATTGATCTATTTCATCGTTAAAAATTCAGAATAAATTATAATAATTATTTTAATGATAAATTATTTTTTAGCTATATGCCGTATTGTTAATTATTTATCAAAAAAATGATATTTTTTTTAAAAATTACTAAAAATTAACCCTAAGTTAATTTTGATCTTATAAATTAAAAAATTAGGTTTAATGTGAAAAATTGAATACATAAAAGTAAAAAAAAAGATTTAAATTTTGTTATCTATCAAAAGGTGTTAAAAATGCATGTTTTTAAATATACTATTTTTATGCATAAAATTGATTTAATTCTTATACCATGTATAGAAAACATATAAGGTGAATTTTAAACATAAAATTTAATTTTTTTCATTAATATAACATAAAATTAGAAACTCTATTATTTTATAAAAATAAATTATTTTCTATTAAATAGTTTTCCAAAGAAATACATCCTTTATTTTAAATTGGTATTTAGTTTCATTTCTGTTAATTGGTAAACAAATTAATCCTTTTATAAACATGTGTAAAAGATATTTTCAAAATTTAGTTAATAATGATCATTAATTTCATTCTAATGGATAGTTAATAAATACCACATAAATTAACAATATTACAATATAAATTTTTTCCGATATTACTCATTCTTTCGTGTAACTTAAGAATTCAAAGAAACACATTATTGTGTGATGGGTATGCTAACAGATATAACATCCCCTTAAGAAAAAATTACTATCTCATTTATAAATATTAAAAAATATGAAAAAGTATTATTCTATAACTACCTAGTAATTTACAAAATATAATCCTTATATATCATATACAAACACTTATAATGATTAAATCGAATTTGATCCAATAATTTCATCTATATCATTATTTAGACAACTAGGTCTCCAATAGATCCCATATACTACTACATTTTAATACCATCGTACATGTGGGGAATAATCCCTCACTCAAGTCACCTTATAGGGTTATCTATTTATAGGAAGATTAATATATTTTAAGGGGTTTCATTAGGGCCTGATGAGACCTTATTAAATTATCCTCATTATACTAGTAATAAAAATCCCTATATTTTAAGTTAAAGCCAATATAAATTGATATATTTTTATTTTTATAGTACGAGGATCCCTATTAATGGTTAGGGAGACAATCCGGAAGAGAAATTATGGAAAAAAATTATGGGATTTAAACATAATAAGAACCATCTCTTTTGTTTAGATAACACTTATATTCAATAAATAGACGTACAGTTTCATTTATTTGTCATGGAATATGTGAATGTTCTTTCAAAAAATTCAGCACCTCAATTTTTAAGTGATTAATTTCAAAATTAGATATCCTTCCATGAAAACACTCTTATCTTCTCTTGTATATCATATACACATGTAATGAATATAGATACAATGGTTTATTTTGAACTCCTTTAGAGAAATTGGAGTTATCAAACTCATAATGGAAGCATTTTTTAATGTAATTGAGTGATGTGGTTTAAGATATTTAAAGAAATTATTAATTATGACTCTTGTTTTTTTTTTATTTTTTTTATTTATTTATGACACATGATTAAAATCAATTACATAGAGAAACTAAGATGGGTTTTAGTGTTGTAGTTGGTAAAAATTGAAACAATTATAAATATGGTGAACTCTTGACGTGCGAGTTTTTGATTTTAAGGAACAAATTTATTTGATCATTTTAAATGGATGAATTATGCTAAAATTTTCTACTTTAGAAGTATTTGTTTTGATGGATTTTATGATAGGAGATTCATAGTAGGAGAAAATTAAAAGAATAAAGGTTTTGGGCACAGCGAAAGCACGTGGGTGGATGTGCCCACTTGGATTTTTTTCAGTAGAAATTATCAATACCAGATCAATACGATGATAAATGCCAATCTCCACAGATAGATTCACAGAAATAGACAATGAAGAAGAAAAGTCTCGAAACCACAAAAGTGGATCATCACATATTGATTATAATTAATTTAATTAATTGATAAAAAGTGCCTTTTGGGTATTCTTTCTTCATTTATATTGTTGATCACGTTTTGATGTGATTCTTAATTGTGTCATATAATCCAAGTGTAGAAATCCTCTAGCAGTGATCCACACGTGAACCACGTATCTCTTGATGTCACCAAAGGTGTAACCGGTGCTAGCGTTGAGAAACCTTTTCTTGGGTTTCCTGCCTTAGATTTTCTTGATCCTATGAAGAGGATCTCTCTCGGTATTGGCAGTGTTCTTGGAGGAAGTGGTTCTTTCGGACTTGAAAAAATTCTCTAGAATTGTTGTGCACAATGATTCTACTGTTATTAAAATAGTTGGGGATGTGGAGATATTTATAATTGGGCTTGAGGTTTTAGAGTTATGACAATAAATAAAAATGTTACACGTTTTATTTATTTCATTGACTCTTATTGAAAACCCCCATGTTGAATAATTAATTCCTTTACATGCGCCCACACTGATTATAATAAATATCATTTATGAAAACAATATTATATCCTCAAAATCCCGACTAGAAAACTACATGGTGTGTAATCATAAATACACGGCATGTACTTGTTTTCCATAAAACTACATGGCATGTAATCATTAATACACGACATGTACTTGTTTTTCATTTCCTTTCCAAAATGAAAACTACATGGCATGAAATCATTATTACACGTCATGTACTTGTTTTCCATGAAATATTACATGGCATGTAATCATTAATACACAGAATGTATATATATTTTTTCATTTCCTTATTCCTCCATAATTAAAATGATTTAGGATTCATTGAATAATTATTAAACCATGTATTGGAATAATCTTTACTCTAACTGAGATACATGGATACACTTAGTGTGTTACCCTATAGGCCTCTTTCTCATTGGCATTAGGCGGGCTTGCCTAAAGTCCAAGATTACTGTCTAGCAACAGGTCAAGGTACCCAGGAGAAAGAAGTTGACTCCGCATTGACATGTATCCTTATATGAGTGCTTACTGTATAATTTAATCCCTTTGTCTCAATATCTCATCAAACAGGTTTCATGGAAGTGTCATAAACCTATATGCTTGATCTATCATTCTTTGAAATCCAAAAATAATCTCATCGTGTCACCATGGCCATGAATTTTGTTTGACAGTTCTATTTCAATCAAAGGGATTGAGATATCTACTTCCATAAATATGGAAGGGAAAAATCCTTCCTTGACTTATCCATTAACAACAAGTCATTTGTGATGCACCCAACATACCCAAATTCTTGCCAACTCTCTTTGTGACTATTTTCATCAGCAAATCTAAGTGTGTGAGTCATGACCTGAGTTAATGATAATCTTACAGTCTAAGGAAAATTAAACATGCTCGTAGATAGAAATGTATGATGACACCAAGACATGCATAATTTCTATTGGTGGGTTTCTTCTCAAAATCTCCCATCTTGGAGATTATCAAGTGCGAACTCCATGAGAAAGAGTATCATCATCTTACGAGTACTAACACATAACGGTATTTATACTATGAGTCCTATCATAGTATTTCATCAAACCGTAGAACATTATTTAAGAATATTGTTATAGCTTTTCAAGGTTCTCATCATAGCGGGGATCTTCCAGGACCATATTAATGCAACAAATATTCCAGGACATTATTATATTATATTCATGCAGAACAATGAATAATATATAAGAAGAGTACATTCATGTAATCAATGTACAAAACAATTCGTTCTCAGGACACCAACCCTTAAAAACGTCCACTTGGACTAGATCCAACTGCCTACGACTTTAAGTCCTCTAGACCTCACAATATGATCATGTTTTTGCTGAGTCAAGTCTTTTGTCAAGGGGTACACCACGTTGTCTTCCATTGAAATATTGCTCACTGCTACTTCACCTCTATAAGAAAAATCCCTCAAAAGATGATACTTCTGAAGTATGTGCTTTGTCCGCTGATGTAACCTTGGATATTTTTCAAGTTCCATAGTTTTAGTATTATCACAATAGAGTGTGATAAGATCTTTACTGCTAGGTACTACATCCAGATCTTGGATGAAGCTTCGCATCCATACTGATTCTTTAGCACCCTTAGACGTTGTGATATAATCGGACTCTGCTATAGAATATGCCACCACACTTTGCTCTGAGCTCTTCCAACTCACTGCAACTCCATTCAAACTGAAGATTTATCCTTTCTGTAACTTCATGTCATCTTGATCAGTTTGGAAACCAGTATCTACATGTCCTCTTATGACTAGTTCCTCATATCCTCCACAAACCAGGAACATATCCTTAGTACGGCTCAGATACTTAAGGATATTCTAGACTGACATCCAATGGAGGCCTCCTGGATTATCTTGATATCTTCCAACCACACTTAATGTGTAAGAAACATCTAGCCTTGTACATAGCATAGCATACATGACTGACCCAATCGTAGATGTGTAAGGGATCATTGCCATTTTCTTTATTTTCTCATGTCTCTGAGGACAGATTTTCTTGGTAAGATGAATGCCATGTGACACTAGAAAAAATCCATTCTTGGACTATTCCATACTAAATCTCTTCAGTATCTTGTCAATGTATGTACTTTGACTCATTCCCAGCATTCTCTTGGATCTATCACGATGAATCTTGATCCCAAGAATATATGATGCCTCACCCAAGTCATTCATGGAGAAGAATTTATCTAACCATGCCTTAACTGACTGTAAGAAAAGTACTTCGTTTCCAATTAGTAATACGTCATCAACATATACTATTTGGAAAATGACTGCACTTCCACTAAACCTCTTGTAGGATCAAGGATCACATTCATTCTTAAAAAAGCCAAATTCCATTACAGCTTCATAAAAAAAATGATCCATGACCTTGATGCTTTCTTTAATCCATAAATGGATTTCTACAACTTTCATACCTTGTTGGCATCATTTGGAGTCACAAACCCTTCAGGTTGTGTCATATAGACATCTTCCAGGAGGTTCCCATTATGGAATGTTTTTTTGACATCCACTTGCCAAATTTCATAGTCATGGTAAGAGGCAATGGACAATAGGATTCTGATGGATTTCATTATTAGAACCGGTGAAAAGTTTTCATCATATTCAATTCCTTGACACTATATAAAACCATTAGCAACCAGTCATGACTTATAGGTGCTTATTTTCCCCTCCTTGTCCAGTTTTTTCATGAATAACCATTTATGACCAATAGGCTATACATCAACTGAAGGATCTAAGAAAATCCTGACTTGGAATTGGAACATGGAATCCATTTTAGAATTCATGGCTTCTTTCCACTTGGCAACGTCTGTGACTTTAACTGCTTCCTTCTAGGTAAGAGGATCATAACTGTCAACCAGTAATGAGTCACCAACCTCAGTGACCAGAAAACCATATCATTTTAGTTCTCTCACCTCTCTCATGCTACTACATAGTTCTTGTGTCTCTGGAACAGATTTTTCTTCCACGGAGCTTTGTGGAATCTGTTCTTGAACCAACTCTTGTGTATCTTGAGCCTCGACTTCATCAAATACTTTCTCACTCCCACTATCTCTTTTAGAGATGTTCTCCCTCTCAAGGAATATTGCATGTCATGCCGCTGTAACCTTTTTTTATGAGGGGTTTTATAGGTTATATCCATTTGTTTCCTTGGGATATCCTAAAAAGATATACTTTGTGCCTTAGGGTTCAAGTTTTTTACTTGAGGAGGCCATAAAAAATGCTTCACTACCCACACATGTAAATTCGATAACATGGATTTGTGTCCACTCCACAACTCTAATGGAATACCATTTATCGATTTAGTTGGTACTTGGTTTAGTATGTGTTCTACTGTTTGTAATGCATATCCCCAAAAGGATAATGGAAGACTCGCAAGACTCATCATTGATCTCACCATGTCCAATAGGGTGTGGTTCCTCATTTCACTTATACCATTCCACTGAGGTGTGTAAGGAAGGGTGAGTTGAGATAGAATCCCAAACTCCCGTAAGAAATCAATGAAGTCCTGATTAAGATATTCTCCTCCTCTTTTTGAGCAGTGTTTTTTAATCATCTTACCAAGATGGTTCTCAACTTCAATCATGTATTCTTTGAAACAATCAAAAGAATCTGACTTATACCTCATTAAGTAAATATATCTATATCTACTAAAATCATCAGTAAAAGTTATGAAGTAGAAGAACCCACCCCCTGATTCAACTGGAAATGGTCCAAAAACATCTGTGTGAACTAATTCGATAAGATCTTTAGCTCTTTCACATTTCCCACTAAATGGGGCATTGGTCATTTTTCCATGTAGGCATGCATGACATACACCAAGTGGTTTTTGTATGAAAGAATCTAAATACCAATCTTGATGTAATTTTGTTAAAAGTTTCTCATTGACATGACCTAGTCTGTGATGCCAACGTTGGGTGTGGTTTCAGTCATGTAGATTAACTTTGTCATCGATTTCCATTACTTGGTTTGTGTAATCTAACCCATAAAGGATGTTATATAAATGTTCCCTACCAAAAAAATGCTATCTTTAAAAAATTAGCAACATCCATTTCCAAACTTGAATATGAATCCATCAGTATCTAATATGGATACTGAAATAATGTTTTTGGTTACAGAGGGTACATAATAAAAACCTTTTAAAACCAAGACCATCCCAGTAGGCAATGTTAGGTGGTAGTCTCTGACAGCTACAATAGTAAGTCTGGCTCTGTTGGCTGCTCGTAGATCCACCTCACCTCTGTCAATATTTCTTGAATCTACTTGGTTCCTGTATTTGGATACAGATGTGAGAACCACAAGTAGTATCTAATACCCAATTGGTTGAAACATATAGATTTCATTTGATAAAAAATGCACCTGAATCTTCCCCTTACTTCCTTGGGTGGGGGCAGTTTTTCATCCAGTGGCCCTTCTTGCCACATGGGAAACAAATATCCTCCTATTCCCTTACCTCTCCTTTGATATTCCTTTTTGTGGAAGTCCTTGAAGAATCTTTGGTCTTAAAGCTCTTAACCTTCCCTTTCCTTTTACTCACCATAAGGAAAGAAGGCTTTTCACGCTTCATATCATTGTCCATTTGGCGAATAAGGATAAAAAGATCTGATAGAGACTTCCCAATGTTGTTCATGTTGAAATTTTCAACAAAGCTACAGAAGCTATGGGGGAGTGATGCGAGAATGAGATCGGTACCCAGTTCCTTGAGGAGTTTAAACCCTAGAACCTCTATGATCTCAATGTAGCCAATGAGCTTGAATACATGAGGCCCAGCTGGGGAACCGTATCCAAGAATTCTTTGGAATAGATCCTTGGAGATCTCAAACCATTCATGTCTTACTCTCTCCTGGTATAGACTACAGAGGTGCTCGAGCATGCTGTAGGAATCCATATCACAATGAGACTTCATGAGCTCACTAGACATTGATGGCAACATCAAATATTGGACATCGAGTGCATCGCTCAAATGTTGATCATAGACCAAGAAATATTTATCACTCGCCCTTGGGGTAGGAGAATAAGGAAGTGAGGACTCCAGCACGTAAAACATTCGTTCATGGCGTAGAATGAACCAAAGGCGCCTAAACCATTTCTGAAAGTTACTGTCGATGAGGATGTTTTATTTATCCATAATTGATCAGAGGGAAAATGTGGATGATGAGTTTTTCATATTGATTCTACAAATTAAAATGGAAGATTTATCAGTACTTTCTTAATTACATTTTATGTGAAATAATAAATTTTATTAAGTCTCCCACTATTTTATCAAGTCCCAGTGGCCCTAACCATTGAACTCAGAATGTCCAATTACTTTGAAATTATAGTGGCAAGGATCCATATTCCCCTTCACATAACCCCAACAAGGGTCGATCAGGCAATTTGAAGGTATTTTGGTAGGCATGTCTTTTCTAACTGTGAGCTTATAGTTCCTTGATCTATAGAGTGGACTCCCCAATCATGAAATCCTGACTTGGAATTCCTAAACACTTGCCTCCATTTTACAACAATTCTAGAAAGGGATAATCCTCTTGATGTAAAATGTTTAATTCAACCCGAAATGTTCATATGATCTTCCTTTATAAAAGTAAGTGGCCCAATAAGGGTTGGTCAAACACATAGTTTTATTGAGTCTTTACCTTAATCAAGCAACAAAAGGCTTGGTTTGACATAATATGGTATCTGTGGGATTTTATTCGTTATGCATAGTTTTTCATTATCACATGCTTATTAATATTAAGTGATGATTTCTTATGTGATTAACCATGTTCTGATAATGTTTACACATAGTTCAGTTTTTATTTTATTCCATATTTGCATGTTTATTTATTTTATTAATTATGTGATCGAGAAAACACATACATAATAAATAATCCATGCAATCAGATAAAAATAAAATTAGATGGCATGATCATGAAATTCTATGGGTTATTTTATATAGTGGTTTTGATATGCTAACCCTGAACTAGGTAAAAACACCTTGAACCGATAGTTCGTGTTTTTCAGCTCCCACTTGTCCACCTTTGCATCTTCTTGGGTTGGTTTCACCTCAGCTTCGAGTTTTGAACCATCTCCACCTGCTTGGGAGATCCTCCATTACATGGGGTACATATTAAAGAAACCATGGGCACGCAGGCCCTATATTTTATTGGAAGAAGGCTCACAGGATAACGAATTTAAATTAAAAAATTTAAATGAAACCATACACACATAAAAAGGTCCTTTGGTCTAGCTCAAGATCATCCTTATCATGAAACAAAATTTACGCATATTTAGAATTAAAATTATTTTAATCGTTCAATTATTTAAGATAATTCGCACTTGAATTCAATTAATTATGATCTTATAATTAATCAATTATTTATCTTAAATTCTTTTCTGAATTTCCTTGTGATTCTTCTCATCCATATTTCTTATGCAAGTATTTGTACTTTTGGAGGAATCCTGGTGAAATTCTATTTCTGGAAAGTACATGGCATGTAGTTTATATTTACATGGCATGTATTACTTTTCACCCATTATCCAAAGTACACACTGGGGCTTTGTCTTGTTTTCTCTGATTTGGAAATTTTGGACTACACGGCGTGTAGATTAATCTAATATGGCATGTACTTGTTACGTGGTTACCAGCCTGGAAATCCCATGTATGCAAAACATGACTTCTACTTGTACAAGGTTTCACCGGGGCCGGATCGGACTATACGATGTGTTGATTCAGCATACACACTATGTATTCCTGTTCCGACACGCCATTCATTTCTGGTCAACAAGGGGTAAAAAATACTTAGGTAAAACCAATTCACACAGCGTGGTTTGGCAGACTAGTAACGGTTCATTGAACCTAAGTACATGGCATATAGTTTTCAATACATGCCGTGTATTCTTGTGTTGTATGTCCAGAAAGAGCGGCTCCTCCAGATGAGATCCTCATTTTTAATTTAATAAAAATTAAAATTAAAAGTTTGTTTCTCTTATGTGAATCGAGAAACAAAGGAAGAAGAATAGATCTCATTCATTCAGTTTTATAGAACAATTTATCTTGAATTGAATCAAATATAAATGCGTAAATTATCAACGAAAATTAAATAACTATAATTAACACTGTAACCTCCCTTTGATACCAATTCAAGGTTCCGGGCGTAGCGGAAGTGCGTGGGTGGATGTGCCCACTTGGCTTTTTTCATTACCAATGATCAATCTGGGATCAATATGATGATAAATGCTAGTCTCCACAGATTTATTCACATAAATTGAAAAAGAAGAAGAAATGTCCTGGAACCACAAAAGTGGATCGTCACAGGTTAATTAAAATTAATTTAATTAATTGAAAATCAGTACCTTTTGGGTGTTCTTTCTTTGTTGATATTCTTGATCACATTCCGATGTGATTCTTCATTGCGTCGTAGAATCCAAGGGTAGACTTCCTCTAGAAGTGATCCACATGTGCACCACGTATCTCTGGACATCGCCAAAGGTGTCTCTGGGTGCTAGAGTGGAGAAATCTTTTCTTGTGTTTCCCACCTTATATCGTCTTGATCCGATAAAGAGGACCTCTCTCGGTCTTCAGAGTGTTCTTGGAGGAAGAGGTTCTTTCAGCTTTGAAAGAATTCTCCTGAATTTTTGTGCACTACGATTCTCTTGTTAGGAAAATAGTTGGGGTTGTGAGGATTTTTATAATCGTGTTTGAGGTTATAGAGTTATGTCAATAAATAAACGTGTTACACGTTTTATTTATTTCATTGAATCTTATTGAAAAACTCAATGTCGAAGAATTAATTCCCTGACATGTGCGCACACTGATTATAATAAATATCATTTAATAAAATAATATTATATCCTCAAAATCCCAACTGGAAAACTATATGGCGTGTAATCATTAATACACGATGTGTACTTGTTTTACCTAAAACTACATGATGTGTAATCAATAATACACGGTGTGTACTTGTTTTTCATTTCCTTTAAAAAATTAAACCTACACGGCATGTAATCATTAATACACAACATGTACTTATTTTCCATGAAAAACTACACAACGTGTAATCATTAATACACGACGTGTATATCTGGTTTTTCATTTACTTCTTCCTCCATCATTAAAAAGATTTAGTCTTCCTTGAATAATTATTAAACCATGTACGAGAATTATCATTATTTTGCATGAGATACTTGGATACACTTATTGGGTGACGCTCTAGGCCTCTTTCTCGTTGGCATTAGGTAGGATTACCAGAAGTCCAAGATTACTATCTAGAAATGGGTCAAGTCACCCAGGAGAAAGAATTTGAGGCCGCATTGATGTGTCACCTCATACGAACGATTACTTTGTAATTTAATCCTTTTGTATCAATATCTCATCAAACAGGTTTCATGGAAGTGTCATAAACCAATATGCATGATATATCATTCTTTGACTTCTAGAAATAGACTCATCGTGTCACCATGGCCATGGAATTTGTTCAATAGTTCTATTTCTATCAAAGGGCCTGATTTATCTACTTCTATAAATATGGAAGGGACAAATCCATCCTCGACTTATCGATTATCAACATTTTATTCATGACACACCCAACACACCCTACATCCCACCAACTCTATTCGTGACGGTTTTCATCAGCAAATCAAAGTGCGCGAGTCATGACAGGAGTTAATGATAATCTTACAATCTAAGGACCATTAAACACGCTTGTAGATATCACCGTCTGATGACACCAAGACATGCAGAATTTCTACTGGCAGTTCTGTTCTCAAAATCTCCCATATTAGATATTACCAAGTGCGAACTCCATGAGAGAGAGTCTCATCTTTTTATGAGTACTCTCACATGACATTCTTCATACTATGTGTCCTATCATAGTATTTCATCCAACTGTAGAACATTATTTAAGAATATTGTCATAGCATTTCAAGGTTCACATCATAGCGGGGATCGGCCATGACCTTATTAAGGCAACAAATATTCCAGGACATTATTATATTATAGTCATCCAGAACAATGAACAATATATAATAAGAGTACACCCATGTAATCAATGTACAAAACAGTTGGTTATTAGGACACCAAACCTTACAAATAATCACTTATAAATAGATTTTTTGTTCCAATGATAATGAAAATTCATAATCTAGTTAACATTTTCAATGTACATCAGTGGTATAAAATGACATATCATTCTTTTTAAAGAATATGGTGTCCCAACCTCATCATAAAATAAGGAAATCCTTACATGGATATATTGATTATATGATCATATATGTCTATATATAGTCACATAGTTAAAATGAAAATTTTCTCAACCATAGGGTTAATAATGTAAATGTATTTTTAATGAAACACTTTGAAAAATATTTAGTAATATTTTTTGTTCTAGGAAAAGAGATGATGTGAAATTTAGAGGAATTATGAGACTATAAATGATTTCTGAACATTAATAAATAAATTAATATCCTGGAGATAGACTTTTCTTAAAAAATTATAATAACTATTAAATGGGTTCTCATCATATAAATATGAGACCATTATTAAATATTGAATGTCAGGTTTACCCTAGGGACTATATAACGTTCATCGGTGCCTAGAATTTGATTAAAAGTCACCATGTGAAAAATTGTAAATAAATTAAATGAATTAATTTATTTATAATGCAATGGAACGATGACATAATTCATCCTATATAAATACCAAGTTATTGGATAATATTGGGGTCTGCTCCATATGCATAGAGATCTATAGAGGAGGTGTTTGAGAGACATCGGTGAATGACCACATGTTGATATTATATTGAGGATTATCGTGCCAGCTGAATTCATTGTTCTCACCATCAACATCAATGTAGAACTGTAATTCATCAACAATCGATCTAAAATCAATGAGGGAATTTTTTATCTAGACGTAAACTCATTGGATTATCCCACATGTAATTCGAATCAATCAACAGTCAGATTGATTCACGAATCGATCATTTTATGGGCATAGTATTATTTTAAGGGATCTTGGAATTTAACATTTTTTGTTAATATTTCTCTTATAGATTCATAATTACTATAAAATATATCAATGATAATTTAAACATTACTTATGATTGTTTCTATGTTTTTTATTCGTATGATTTTCTCCCACATTTTTTCTGTGCTCATCAATTGTGTTTTGTTTGAGTGTTGGTTCCACAAATAACTACTAATTTATCATTGAAGGACCATTTTTTTTTGTCAAATTGAATAATAATATAGATATAGTTCATGAATTTTGATAGGATAATCTATAATAACGATGAAGATAAATCATGACCTTACCATGGAAATTGGGTAATGATTATTGGAGTGAGATTATGGTGTCTATATGAGTGGTGATTCCCGATGAATCTAAAGACAGAATCCCACCACTAGTGATGGAAATGATTAGTCAACCTAAAAATGAATGTTTATATGGAATTATTAGTGTTGGGGTTGTTGGAATGAATATACAACATGATGAACCATTGGATTATACAAACCCCCAGTTACATATCTTTTAATCAAGTTGTAAACAAAATATGAGTCTTAGATGTTGAAAAAAGTTTATATAGAGGAGAAATATATCACACGATGTGTTGTATATTTCTCACACTATGTTACACCTCCATTGAATATCGTCATGTATCTAAGAGGGTACATTGTATTATGAATAACCATGTACATTATAAAGTAAATAGTTCCCAGTAAAAACATATTACATGGACAAGAACCTTTAAACAAAAATAACAATCAGGAAACAGAACTGACCAAGTGCACCAAAATTTCATTGGGTACATGGTATGGGATAGATCCCGTGGGTACTCTCATGAATAGAAATACATGATGTGTAACATAATTGGGATGTTTGAGGCCCCTATTCACTATGGTGTGCATTAGTTTCCAAATTATGTGTACCCTCAATCAATTCCCTAAGGGAATATTGTGATATTTCATCCTTATCATAGGATTGTGTTCCCCCTAAGGAGAATTTTTATAGATATAGTAATTAGAATCCACGATGGCCTCATGTGTAATACTTTATAATATTTTTCCATATCTAATGTTCTTATAATCAACGTGACCAATAGTAAAAACTCATTGATCCTCTAATTTGAGTGGTAATTCATATTCATTTATTATCAAACTCTATATCCTTGGCTTTGATCCCAATATATAAATATATATATATATCAATATCTTCTAACTTCCCCCAAATAGATACATATGTAGGGAACTAAAGATAATGATATCTTTTATGGACTTCATCATGGCTATTTTACACATTGATTGAGTTTCCTGGGTGAGTGTGGTTACAAAATATTGATGAGAATGTTTGGATGGAAATGCGGTTATGACCTTACATTGAGTCGTACTATGTACCATGTGAATATCTAAATGATTTTTTGAAGGTTTCATATTATGACCAATATATCCTATGATAAGATGAATACATTTCATATTTTATACCTAGTGATATTGGGGAGTCCAACTAGGTATTATTTTACTCACCACTATATGGTATACTCCTAGAGTAATCAGGCCATGCTTAGAAAAATAGTTATTCAATGGGGTTTGTGATGGAGTTAGAGAAGAAAAATAATTTATTTGGATAGACACAATGTGGTTCATACTTGAAGTAACATTTGAATATAGTCTCATGTTACTAGATTGTTTGGACTCAATAATGTTATTTGTGTGATTTTAAGATTACCTATATCATTTTGGTATTATTTTTTTCTATGCTAGTGGGATTTAGATATATCCATGAATTAACTTCAATTGTTTTATATTTCGTAACTATATATTTTTTTATATCTATTTTTATGTACAGTAACATTTGGCTATGGCCTCCCTTGTTAGGGCTATTCCTACTTGGAATAGGTCCCCATCCCTAGGATATGTATAATAGAGCATGCGATAGTGAACCATATATTAATATTATAATAAATAGACCTAGTGGGAACATTGTGTCAGAGTGGTATTAGAGGAGTTTCTCATCTTAGGAATTGAGTTTGTAGTTTTTTCTAGCTATGAGATTAGCTTTTCCTTTATGGAAACATTTTTATGTGTTTTGAGTTCAATATTCAGTGAATGGACCTTGGATTTAGGGTATTAGCTGAAATATCCACTCAACAAGACTCTAATTACCTTTCATTTTACTAGGTACATGTATACATTTTTTTTCTAGAAAAAATAGGTACAAGCATCATATATTAATGGGGTGTTATTCAATGTGTTTATTGAGTCTGCTCCACTAATATACTATTTCATTGTGGTACATAATTTCTATTATAATATGACACTATGAATATTTATTCAATTCATTAATAAAAATATGAATGTGGGTGATCCCCTTAATGATGATTCTTTGATATGGTGACTTTTTCATGTGATAATGTATCTCAGTTGTTTTCTACCCGTACCTCCTCCAATTGAGAAGTAAATTGTATTCATAGTGGCAGAGGTTGATGTGCACAAAAAAACTACGATTTATGAGTTTTATCATTAACAACCCCTCAATATTAGTAGTGACCAGGACCCACATATTGGTGATGATTTTATTTATTTTTTTACAGTTTTATTTAATATCATTTGCGAACCTGTAGACCATATAATGATCATAGAAGTTAGCCTTCATTATGGTTATATAAGGAATATGTGGATCCTTATGTTTCTATCATATGATGTGAAGAATATTTCATGGATGATCATGATAATATCATCATATATTATTACAATTGTACTATGATGTGAGAAGTTTGAATCTAGGATATTTTTTATCAATAGAACAGAGACATTATAGTGGAATAATACTCATCGATGTTTACCAACCTCTCATAATACCCAATAGATATGGATTGAGATATGTTCTTTAAAACATGTACTATAGGGTGATTTATACATATATATATACATGATAATATATTTTCAATATGAATTCCTATCTATAATGTTTTTTGAGAGAATGATTCTTTGAAAGAGGGATTTCATGATAAGTATACACTAGTAGTTGGGGTTACTATTTGGAATACATGGGATGAAACTTTAGTGGTAGGTAGATAATGGTAAATAAAGATATCCGGACCAATGAGATGTTTCAGGTGGTTATTTTAGGATATAGGTTATTCCGTTTATCTATCTAATTATTATAGTAAGCCTTAGGGGAGTTGGTTCTTCTCATTTGAAAATTAGGGACGTCAATAATGAGATTGTTCAACCCACCTTACAACAGACGAAGAGATGGTGGATGTGCCACCATGTTAGTGGTAGAAGTAGGTTTGGGGAGGTGAAAAGGGTGTTTGATGTGGAAAAGGAACATGGTATGAATCTTGAAGAATTACACATTTTTATTTGATCCCTCTAACACCCTTAGGTTGTAAACCCCATGCTCAGATAACTAGTGAAATGGGTTAAAGATACTATAGACCACATAGTCCTATGATCTATAAAATTTCTTGAGGATTATAGGTACCATATATATATTTTCAACATTATTGATTGTTTTAATTAAAGAATGTGTGATCCAAACATTACCTGCATCCTACCTAGTTTGATACCAAGAGGTTCCATTTGAGCCCATGTCTTGACCATTATGATTATAGAATCATATCAGGGATAACTCTACGATCAAACACATTGGATATTAGTGAGAACTGATTCTTGGAGGATGAACTTTCTCATGGGATATCTTTATAGTTGGGACATTTCCTAACAACTTCATCTTTAGAATGTCGTATAAATACATAGTTCATTCACATATAGACTATTTTATGTGGAAGATGTGATGTTTACATATTAATATTATTAGGTTTTCCTTCATAGGTTGGATATAGACCCGAGTGGGGTTTAATTGAATCATACATAGGAGGGTGTAATCAGTTACACTCCAATAAGACATTGTGGCTTTTAGATCAGTCGATTATATGTGATATCAATTTTTTATAGTGGTGACGTAAGATGGGGTTTTCATTGAAGACGATGTGTTGGACTTACATCCCAACCGAGGTATAGAATTATTGATTTAATAAATCCAATGGATGATCCTAATATCTCCTCCATAATATTTAATTTATACCCTATGGAATCATGATATAGAGTTATATATGGAAGAATTATATAGTATGGGATTCATGAGATCCAGTGTTTCCCCTTGTTAGCATCATGATCATTTTCTATGAAGGAGAGTGAGTTATTGATTTTGTGTGTATACGATCTATTTTGAAACTAGGTGAACATTATAAATTTGAATCCACTATTGGGGATTTTTAACCCCTTCGATTAGTAGAGAGGGGGTGGTTTTTAAAGGATGACCTCAGATCAGGATATCACCATAAGTAAGTATGATATTTGGATGTACGAAATATTATATTAATATATCTATATTTAAATAATGAGTATTTGGATATGCCATTAGATTTGATGAATTCTCCAAAAGTGTTCATGACACTCTAGAAACAAATATATAATCCATTCTTAGTGTAGTTTTTAGTGGTATTCATTGATGATATCATACTATAATCAAAAAAAGAGGAGTTGATGATGATACACTGTGGATTTTTTCAAGATGTAGTCGGATAGAACCAGTTTTATGGGAAGATATCAAATATCCATTTTTGTTTCATAAAGTAAAATTTCTCGGACATGTTATCCCAATGAAAGGTGTAGTATTTGAAAAGGAAAAGGTTATCATAGAATTATCTTGGATTCCAACCAAGTTCATGATAGAGGTGCAATGTTTCCTTGAGAGGGATGGAAAAAATCATGTTTTTTCCCATTTTCTCAAGGATATCAACATATTTGACTGATTTGACACATAAGTGTATGTCATTCACGTGCACATAAATTTACCACTATACACTTCATGATTTGTGATGGTCATTGACGAGAATCACTTTATTGAGATTTTCACATGATGGTGGTGAGTACATAGTGTTTTTGGGAATCTTTAGGGGAAAATGGTAGTAGTGGTATGATGTATGGGAAGAAAGTGAATTAAAATGGGTCTAATTAGTTGTGACCACATGATAGTTAATATGTGACACATAATTTTGGGTTGGAATCAATATTATCCTCACTGAATGTGTTATGATAATACCATATGGGTGATTATTTAATCATCTACTTTGACCATAATAGTCTCTTGTTTATATTCTCATAGATGTTTGATAAAATAATATATAGGTGATGGAAATATTTTCTATAGGATTATTACTTTGATATAATCTATTATTTTGGGAAGGGGGATGTAGTGCTAGATTATATCAGCATGAGATGCTGTTCTTGGTTGATGACCATAGACATGGATAATTTACCCTCATTGCAGTTGTCCATTGTGGATGAGGATGATAGATATTATCAACATTCAGTGGGTTTTCCCCAGTACTAATACATATTTTTAGGGTGGTATATATTAGGGATACTTTTTTTCAGACTATGCATAATCAATTATCCATTGGGTATGATTTTGTTGGATTTTCAAAATACGGGGGCGTGATTATCTTTTTTGAAAACCACAGATGGTACTGAAGATGCTACTATAAGAGGTTTTGATAGAATTACCTAAATAAACTTTTTTGTATATACATGATTGGAAAATAATTATGAATACCATTAGAATATGTTGTGGTTTCCCAGAACGATGAATGGTGTACCAGAATATTTCACTGGATAACTCAGTTGTCAGCAGGTGAAGGATTAAAACCATGATCCAATGGGTCTAGATCAACCCCATGAGCATCCAAGAGTATAGAAAATAACCTTGTATAAGGGAAATAATATATTAAATGTGCACATTTATTTAATTTCATGCGATAATGTCTAGGGAAATATCTATGTATCCTAAAAATATACAAGTACACACGCACAACATAGGGAATATGTGCATAAAATGGATCCCATGGGAAGTCCTACAACCAAAAACACATGTCATTTACATCTAGTACAATCTAGGTACGTGAATAACCTTATATAAGGGAAATATTAGAGTAAATGTTCACATGTCTTTAATTTCATGTGATAATGTCTAGGGAAATATCTAAGAATCATGAAAATATACAAGTACACATGCACAACATAAGGAATATGTGCATAGAATGGAGACCATGGGAAGTCTTACGACTAAAAAACACAGGTAATTTACATATAGTACAACCTGGGTACCTTTCCTTGGCTGGTATGGGGACCGTGTAGAATTCATTCCAAATAGGTTTCCCTAGGTTTTTTCCCCATGATCCATTCAATAAGTCCATAGTATGGTATTACGTCAGTTTCATAATATTATAATTCCATATATGGAAACCAGAATTCTATAAAGTTTTCATAATACAATAAAGTCCTAGGTGGAGTCTTCCATCATCATTTTCCCAAGGCGGGGTTCTCATAATTGTTGTCACCTTATGGACATGAGTTTCCGTTTCTAACTAAGTTGAATAATCCAAACTTGTTTTTTTTATAACCAATGGCCCTTGGTGTGGTCCCCATCTGTGTTTATTTCATTTAGGATATCTATAACATCATATCATATGTTATACCTATTGAGAATAATATCCTAGAGGGATTCCATAATTGTTATCAAACTTACTTAGTGTGTTCTACTAGGTGAGTATGGCCACTAGCTGTTGATCATAATCATAGGGTGGCAATGTAGATATAACTTCACCTTGAGAGCTGTTGTGTTACCTGACTATATATAAATTTTTTATTGTTTGTTTTTTACTATGGTTGGAATTTCTTGTGGTCATATGAATAATATTTAAGTATTCTCATTTGGGATTTTGTATTGTCTCATAGGGTATTGTAATACTCACCACGACAAGGGATCAACATCCACCAGTCATGTCTTTTGAAGATAACTAGTCATTCAAAAGAAAACATAGTGGACCAAGAGTTGATTGTTATTATAATAGGATTGATCTTCAGTGGTTCATACCAATATTAATATTTTACTATAGTCCCCTTTTACTAATAGGCTGGACGAAATTCTAGTTTTTAAGGGGCTTATATTGGACCAATTATTATTTACACTTTATTAATTTAACTTATGTTATGGGACTTATATGCATCCATGAATTTCAATTATTTGTTTTACAATTCATCACTATACGAGATCAATGTGATGTTGGGTATTCGTGTAATGTATTGTAAGGCTCTCAATGTGAGTGTTATTCCTAGTCAATATTAATTTTCTTCCCTTGGAATATTGGAACATGTTCTGGGGTAGTCAGACATGGTTTACCATTGGTCATGGGTCCCCTGATAGGTGTCGTCTTAAAAGGGTCATACACTATACTATAATTTATTAATATAGAGGTATTCCCATAAGTATTATCTATATTTTTATGAAGAAAACTAAAATAATTGGTCAATCAATAATGTTTGTAAACCTGGTGGTGTATTTAAAACTAATCATTTATATTTATATTTTGGATTCTATTCCCATAGTGTTTATGTAAAATAATCTATTGATCATTACTCATTATATAATTTTAGATTTATATTTTAGATATCAAATTCTAAAAACAATAGTTTTCCAAATATAGATACCAAAAACCATCCAGAACTTATGTGGGCATGAATACTTAAAAACATATAATAAGAAGATATAATGTATTGATACCATTAGAATTAGTTGTTATACTTTTATAGAGATATTTTTCATTCCATGTGCTTATTTTTTTTTATGTGCCTACATATTAATAGTTTTTATGTGATTTTTAGCAAGAGAAAATGATGATGGATGTTGTGTTAAAAATATATTTTTTGTTAAAACTTTTATATTAAAATATGTAAACACTACTAGGGTTTTTCATTTATAAATAATACTAATGTTGTTTTTTGTGTCTCCCATTAATGTTTTATAGTGTATCACTATAATATTAGGCACCATGAATAAAAAAGCATTATATTAATGATTTTTATTGATTATTTTTTTCTTTTTTCTTTTTTTATGAGTTGAATCTCTTGAATGTAAAATTTTATTTTGAGGAATGTTGGAATATTTTATGTAATGTGACTATATTATTTTGGAAGGGTGGTGTATTAGATCAAATATGGGAAAAACCCTCATATACTGAATATAAAGTTGTAATGAAATTATTGAATACCAGATGTTTTTCTCTAATTACCTGTGTTGATGGATTTCATAAAAGTTGGACTTCCAATGAATTTTTAGGGAAGTTCAAGGGTTATTGATTCTTTAAATGATTTTTAATGTGATATTTCTAGTTGTTTAATAATATTGGATTTTTATTTCAATGATGAAAATTGTTTATAATGGGGAAATATTAATCAGCACTATTTTTTCCCTAGAAGAGACTTATCTCCTTTTCATGTTAACAGTTTCAAACCAATAACGTTAAAATAGTATATTTTCCACAATATATGATCTTATAATAATTTTCATATTTTTAAATTTATCTAATGGAATGAGTTGGACCATTTTTAAATGTTATTTTCATTAAACTGTAGTTGTATTTTCATGGGATATAGGTTTTATTAATAATACTAAAAATAACTCTTGAATTAATATGACATTATATCCCAATATATCCTAGAGAAGGAAATTTTGATATACTTTTTTTGATGTAAGGTGTTATAACTAAGAGACATAAAATTTATGGGTTTCTATTACATCCCCATAACTAGGTCATTTAATTCCTCTAATTAGGTTAGTCTGTTACCCAAAAAATATCATTTATGTTCATGATAGATCTCTAAAAATGTCAATTTACATTTATAATAGAATTATCAATATGAATAATGAAAATATTCTTGACATTTTTCATGGTCTATTTGGTGTCGAATTTTAGATAATGACCTCACTTGAAAACATTTAAAAATATAAAATGTGGGAGGCTATAATTCTAATTATTTTCAAATCATTTTATTATTCAATATGATTGATAAATTTGAACATTTAAATTTTTCATTGATGATAACATTAGATATTGGAGTAACTGAGGAGTTAAAGGAATCAGGATTCAGGGATGTTATTTTTTTAAATATGATAAATCCCTATTGTGGTAGGGAATATTATGATCATATTTTTCTTCATTTATCTTTTTATAAATAATGAAATTTAATTTATCATAATTTTTAAACGTTTCCATCATTACATTAATGATTGTGTTTATTAACCATTTATATCATGTATTATTTTATCTTTATCATGGATTTTTTTTTATTTTGATTGATGTTTTTATCTTATATACGTGGTATTTATAATAATTATGTGAGTTTATATTTTTTGATTAATGATTGATAGTGAAATCATTGAATATCAATTACATGGTATCTAATATGTTTCCCATTTATCCATTCATATACACTACATTACTTAAAATCTTTTATAGCCTTCATTAAAATTATTATTATTTTGATAATAAATTGGAATTATAATTAATATTAGAGAAGTACTATATATTAAATGTGGAGATGTAGTGATGTAACTGAAATGAAATAAGAATTTATGGAACATTATTATGTTGACCCTGAGTGATGGTTCAATTGATCATGTAACCCCGTCATATTTCTAAGTAGATGATCATGGGTCTGAGGTATGTAAGTGAAAGCTAAGGATTACTGTAGTTTTGGGTGGTAAACTTTCATTACAAAAATGATAATAGGCTTCTTTTAGATACATTAAAATTATATTTTAGTAAGGAAATATGTATGGGTTATAGTTACCATTAGAGGAGTGGTGTAGGTAATTTTGATATTTGATCACAAAACATAACTATCAGGAATTGTTAGGTTAATATTAAATAAATCTTATAAACAAACACATGGGAACCGTAATAGTTTACAATCATTGGAGAAAAGAAAAAAAAACATTCTTATATAATGAATGATATTTAACATCTATGAATATGATATTCCACATTGTAATCCTCTCTGAAATGAACTACCAAAACCATTCTTCATATCCCATGGAAGGAAAAAATGAAACAGATATCTCATATGCTTAATAAGGATAAGCCCAGAATATATCATTCTAGGATAATATTAAATAATAAGATAGGAAACTAGGTATTTGATCATGATAATAACTTATTAAATTCATACACAACTAGTAATATATTATAAAAAGTAGTTGTGAAATAAAATATTATCAGTTCTGAAAGCATAGTCTATAAGAGTGAGAAATCATCATAAATCCATAATGAACAATAAGATCAGGTCATTAAAGTGTTGAACCACCACATATATAGAAAAAAATTTGATCATTGAATTTTAACTATAAAACCCAAAAATATATTTAATTATGTCAAATCATGTATTTCCAATTATGGACCAGGATGCACCTTTTTACCATAGGGGATCATATAAGGCCCCGACCTTAAACATTACATAATATTGAGATAAGTCAAAAACTTGACATAAATTCAATTTTTTGATCTTTTCAAGTTTATAGATTTATAAAATTTGGTCATAAAATATACATAACAACTTAAATATTTCCAGAAGACACTTATACTCAATATTTAATTTTATTCATGAAAAACGTTTAAAAAACTTGGTTCATTTGATTTTTAAACAACATGACATCTCCATGATCCCATCCTTGTCTCTACTCTTTATTTCATTTGAAATTTTTCATCAAAAAATTGAATGAGTATAAAAGTCTCAGTAAGGGGTACCTGATGAATGAAAACTGCAAGTCTCATGAAAACATGTAAACCATGAATACTTTATCATAATGTAATACTTTTCACCTGTAAGAAGTATAAAAATCACTTCACTGAATACAAGATCATTGCTTAAACATTTTTTAACCAAAATATTACAATAAGTCCCATTGAAAGAATCATATAAAATATAAAGGTAACATGGGATATAAAACATAATTAAATCGAATAACCATATAGTCGACTAACACAAATATTACTAAATGAAATAGCCATACTAATGACTACCATACCTGATACATTGGAGGATATAATGTAACAACCTATCCTAGGTTTATCACGAAACCACCAGTTAGTGGTTTATCAGGTAACTACCTATCAAATTTCATAGTACCTTTATATTATAATAGCACACTAAATATTTTAATTATAAATATTTCACTCATAAAAATTCATTTTCAATTAAAATAAATAATTTCAAGATATTTAAATGGTAAATACACTTTCAAAAACATTTTCAATACCAAAAACCCCAAAAACAGAATAATGCATTTTTTTTAAAATATTAATGATTATAGAGGAAAACAAATCTCAGATAACAATTATGATAGTGGAGGAGCCATTTTCACTACATACATTAAAACATTCAATTTTTTAGTTTAATAAAATGCTTAGTAGAAAAAATATTCCCTTTGAAGGAAATTAAAATTCAATGGGTTTTTTATACACCATATAAACGAGGTCATGTAAAAATTAAAATATGCCTCAATGAAAGGATATTGAGATGAAGTCCTTTACATTAAGTCCAACTTGTCTCATTCATTATTTAATTTTCTAAAAAAACATCGGTTAATTTTTAATTACATAAAATCATTTTTAATTTTAATTTTTATATTTATATCACTTATTACAATGTTAAAAAAAATTATTAAATTATTTGAGTTCATATCAGACCTTTTGTCGATGTACGGTGATTGAGTAAAAAATGAATGTGTTTTAATGAAAATTATCTAAGTGGTAATCATTACATAATCTCTTGAATATTATTCATGATTTATATATCATATATATCTAGTATATATGTATTTATAATATTTCATTACTTTTGGAGATAAGAAATGAAATGCACTTTTAATGCAGATCATAGTCCATACATAGGCATGAACTCTACTATCATTTGTTTATTATATTAACCGAATGAAAACTAAATGATACATAAGTATATTATAATTTATGTATAATATCTATGTTATATATGTTTTATAAGATCATTAAATCCATCCTTTATACGTTCCATTTATGGCATGAACGGGTCATATCACTTGGAGAGTGCGGTAGTCCCCACTTCCTTAAATGAAATTATAGTATTTCCACATTATGGAAAGCATAAAGGTATTTTGTAAATAAAAATTAAACAATAAATAAAATATAAATATTATATATATCATATATCATATATAAATATATTTAAATCATAATTTTCACCAAGAGAGGTGATAGGAGAAAATTTTAACAATCATCGTTTCGTGAGGCAGTAGTTTTCCACGCACAGAAACAATATGTCATATATCTATTAGATGGAGGTGTGCATAAGTGTAGGTAAAAACATAGCATAAATAATGCTCGTATATTTAATATAATTATTTTTTTATATAATAATGGAATAAATAGAGTTTATGGGGGAGGAGGAGGAAAATAAATGAATGGAGCTTTAAAAAAGATGTTGCCTCTGAATCAGGTAGCTCTTTTTTTATTTGAGCCAAAGCCTTCCTTGAGTTTCCATCTTCCTAAGGTAAGGAATATAAGAGTAAAGGAATGATATTTGGGGCTTATTTTGGAATAATTTGGATGAGACAACTATCTTGAGATGTGTGAGTTAGTGGGTAGAGGTGGTGGCCTTTTATTAGAGGGAGGAGGGGCACTTTAGGAAATTCTGAAAATATTATTTTATTAAAAATTTATTTTAGAATTATAATAGTTGGACAGTGATATATTTAAAGGATAATATGATTGTTGGAAGAAATACTCTCATCCAATTAGTTTAGACTATTTTATGTCACAAATTTAAAATTATCTTCATGCATTAACCCTTTGATAAAAACCTTAACTCTTACCATGTCTTATTTATTTTCATCATATATGGTCACAATAGTTACTATAAAATTCCAAGAGAACCCAAATTGGATATATAATAAAATTTGAAACATTATATAATTTAGTTGGAAAAATAATAGTTTTTTTGGATTATTATATCATTTATAAAAGTAGTGTTTATTTTAAAAACTCATTTATTTAAATTTTGACCCTATTTAGTAATTAATTTTATATATTCATAAAAAAAGATTCCTTCAAACCAAATTCATTAATTCATCCCTAAAATGATAATATCATCTAAAAAATTTGTGTATGTCATAAAAATGTTTAAATTATATTTATTTTAATATTTATGATATCATTTATTTTAATATTTCATTAATAAGGTAATCATTGCATCATTATTTTATCGTAAATAAAATTATTTATTTAATGTATAAAAATTATAAATAAAATAAAACGATGTAGTAAATATTTTTATATTTAAAATTACTATTTATATTCATTGAAATATATTACAAAATCCCATATTAATTTTTTTTAAAGACACATGTTTATGTTATATTTCACTTTACATTAAATTAATTATCATAACATGTCATTATGACACCGATGTGGCTCCATGGTGTCCTAAAATCGACACAAGGATACTATTGGTAAGAAATATCTCAACCAATAGAACTATGACACAATTTAGTGTAGTTTTATATTATTAAAACATTATTTTTACCCTTATTTACATCATTTACCCTTTCAACAAAATAAATTGAAATAATT
The DNA here is from genome assembly GCA_963277665.1 of Viscum album. Lineage (NCBI taxonomy): Eukaryota > Viridiplantae > Streptophyta > Magnoliopsida > Santalales > Viscaceae > Viscum > Viscum album. Next base: position 1,611,826,941 of record OY728140.1, read on the forward strand.
AAAAAAGTTATTATTCACAATGTCAAAAAATAATGGGGCCAAATTTCCATAATTTTGGAGTTCTAATTAAAAATATGGAATCCATTTTTTTTAATTCATAACATAGATATTGTAATAAATAATTTAAAATTATTTCCCACTGTCAAAACCAGAAAGAGGGCTTTTAAGAAGTAAAGACAATCGAATGATTGACATGTGTTTATGTCGAATTTAAATGTGAAATTACTTATAATGACCAAAATTGGATTAAATAATAAAAACATAATATATTTAGACATTAAAACCAATGAAAAAGACAATATAACTATATAACTGAAATAGACAAAAAGACAGTTTTGAATTAAAACGTAGTATTTTTCACTATTAATTAAAACAATGATTTTATCTGAAAAATACAGAACCTTATACCAAAGTAAACTTTTATACCCCCTTATAAATAATTAGTTTATTTTGTCAAATATAATATATATATGTGAATAAAAATATATTTAAAAAGGGTTCTCCATGACAAGGTGGTACAATGACTATTTAAAAATAATTGAAAAGTTTATGCTTAAAATGGGATTAATTCTCATTTTAAGCCACTAAAATTTATTGGAAAAATGTAAGAACATTTAACAAACAAATATAATCATATTTTAGTTATTTTTGTTCATTCATTCCAAAAAAGAAATTATGAGTTAACTGCTATATAAAATAATAATAATAATATTGTATTTTATTTTGTTATAACTCAATGTTTTGTACGACGTATGATTTCAGAGAAACCTGTTGTTGCATGTTGAGTACGCTATTAGAAAAAGTGTCCTATTTAAAGTAAAAATAATATATTTTATATAAATATTAATAGATATAAGAATGTATTAATCAATAAATTCCAAGGATGTTACATCCTTCCCCCTTTTAGAAATTGAATCCATACAATTTTATTTACTTATCAAATAAGTTAGGGTATATATCCCTCATTTAATTTTAAGATTACCACATTGCCTCTTCAACCATATAGTTTTTCCACAAATCCATTACCTAATGGATCACCATATTATACAACACTTTCTCTCTACGGTCAAGAGTATATACTAGTTTTTCCTCATAATAATGATTCCCTTCTAACAGAACTACCTCTAGACTCAATACATGAGATGGATCCAGCATATACATGCTTAACATTGAAAAATTAAAGACATTGTGTACCTGGGATAAACATGGAGGTAAAGACACCATGTAGGCAAGTGATCCAACATTCTCCTTGATTCCAGAGGGTCCACTAAATCTCAGACTCAACTTTCCCTTCATTCCAAAACACGTCACACTTTTCCTTGGATAAAATTTGATAAAGACATGATCACCTACCTCGAATGAAAGATCCTTTCTTCAGTTATATGCATAAATTTTTTGCTTACTCTGAGCTGTCCTCATGTTCTTATGAACCGATTAAATGTTTTTTCTCTCTTCTACCTATTAAGTTCTCATAAACATCCTTTCACCATATTCATCCAAAAAATATAGAGTTAGACATCACTTTCCATAAATTTCTTCAGATAGTGCCATCTGTATACTTGAGTTAAATCTATTATTATATGAAAACTCATCCAAAGAAATATGTTGATCCCAACTTTCTTAGTAATCCATTAAAAAAGCATGTAACATATCCTCTATGTTCTGAATTTTTCATTCTAACTGCCATTATGATTGAGGATAAAAAGATGTTCTTGAATTTAATTCAGTTCCCACTAACAACAGAAAGCCATTAAAAAGATAGAAGTGAACCTAGGATGAAGATTAGATATAATGAAGAGGGGAAATTTATGTAACCTGACTGTCTATTTTATATATAGTTGAGAAAGTTTATTTTTAGATAGAGTATCTCGAATAGGTTGAAGATGATATGATTTAGTCCATCAATCAACATTAAACCATATTGCATTTTTACCATGAGAAGTCTTTGTTAATCCTACTATGAAATCTATGGACACATTTTCCCATTTCCACTCTAGTATTGTAAAAGGATAAAGTATCCCTTTTAGTAACTTCCATACTGCTTTAACCTGTTGTCAAGTCAAACACTTCCTTGTATGGTCAAAAAAATCTTTTTCCACTCCATCTCACCAGTAATAAACTTGAAGATATCTGTACATATTAGTTCTATTAAGATAAACTGAAAATAGAGAACTATGAGCTTCACAAAACAAATATTTCTTCAACTATGAATCACAAGGAACACATAATATCATTCAAAACATCAAACCACAATCTTTATCAATATTATATTTTGGAAATGTACCCTTATGAACCAATTCTAAATTTTTCTACAACCCATTATATTCTTTTTTTTCATTCAAATTCTGTCTGATAGATGATTTCACTACCACCTAAAACAAACTAGTGGACTTACCTACACCAATAACATCTAATAGAAAATTCCTCAAATAAAAAAACAATGGATCTTGTTCCAATCATAGCATGGTTAATATAGAATTACTCTTTCAACTCAAAGCATCAACCTAATTATTTGGCTTTCCTAAATGGCAATGAATCATGCAATAATAATCCTTGATTAAATACATCCATCACCTCAGTCCCATTTTTAATTCCTTCTGTGTGAATATATACTTCAAACATTTTTTATCAGAATATATTTCACACTTTACATCATACAAATGATGCCTCTAAATTTTTAATGGAAAAAACCACAACAGCTAATTCCAAATTATGTGTAGGGTAATTTAACTTAGGAGGATTCAAGTGACGCAAATAATAAGATATCACCTTATCATTCTTCATTAAGACAAAACCAAGACCATTCAATGATGCATCACTATAGATAAAAAATTCCCCATTCCTGGAAGGATGGTACAAAACTACAACATTTACTGATATTCTTCTCTTATCCTGAAAACAATCATCACATTATTTTTTCCATATGAACTTAACTCCCATACATGTTAACTTAGTTAGTGGGATAGATAGCTGAGAAATGTTTTCAACAAACCTTCATTAATAACTCAATAAACAAAGAAAACTATGAATCTATGTGATATGGGTAGGTATTGGCCACACATTAACAACATTTTTTGTAAAATAACTACTAGAATTCTAGGAGTTTTCAACGGGATCACATTACAAATAAGCTTTAGCGACGAGTTTCCATCACAAATAGCCCATTGTAGAAAACACAGTCGTAAAAAATATTATCTACAACGGGCCTGTCGCAAATAAGTCTCTGATTATATTATATTATATATATATATATAATCTTTTTTGAGACGGGCCCATCGCAAAAGGTATTTGCGACGGGCCTTTAATCCGGTCGCAAGGCTTTTTTGAAAATATTTATTTAGTCTATTTGTGACGGGAACCCGTCGCAATAGATCCCATCGCAAATAATAAATAAATTTTTTTAAAAATAAATTTAATAACTTTTTTATTATTGAAAAATTAATTTTAATATTATTAAAATAATAAAAAAATAAAAAATATTAAAATTCTAAATATTCATAAAAATATATATAAAAAATCATAAAATATTATTATTATTATTAGTATTATTATTATTATTATTAGTAAAATAAACAACGATTAAAAAATATAATACTGAAAAAATATATTTAATAAAATTATGATTAATGAAACAATAATAATAATATAACTAAAATAATAAAAAATAAAAAATATTAAAATCCTAAATATTCACAAAAAAATCATAAAATATTAAAATTTAATTTATGTAATATTCACACCAATATAAAATACCGAAATTGTAAATAGTTAATATTACAACAAATGTTAAATTAAAATGTTTTTAACCTAAAAAAATCACTAGGGGGGTTGTCTTCTGGAGGAGGTGGTGGAGATGAAGGGGATGGTGGAGGAAACTCCATCCCTAAACTACGAGTCAGACGACGCATGTACTCCATCTGCTCAAGATGCTACTACCACCATCGACGCATATCCTCCTCATGTTGTTGCTTCTGCTGCTGATTCATCTCTTCTTGCGACTTCTACAAACTCTCTATAAAGTCATTCGGACCTCGGAACTTCTCCTGATAGAGTGAGTCATAAGATGATACCTCCTCTTGTACTAGATTCCGACATTGCAGTAGTACCATAATAAGTACCAGGAGTCACATGAGAGCTGATACCAACTACTTGGCCCTTCTCAAAGCCATACTACGTCGCCTGCATCCACGACGCCTCTTCAAAATGGTGGGCACTAGTTTGATGAATCGCCTTGTTCTGACCCTTATCCTATGTCTGAGAGGTCACAGCCTCATATGACTCCTTCAATTCCAATTTGAAATTAAAATTGAGAAAATATTATATTCATTTAATTTTCAAACTGAAAAAAATAAGACTAACCACAATCTGACGCTGACGATCACCTCTAATCAATCCGGTGGCTGGATCACTATACATCCTCCAATAAACATCATACTCTGTAATATGAGGATTCTCTAATGCCTATATGAATATGAAATAAACTATTTATATTTGAAGTTATGTAAAATATTAAAACAAATACTTACCAGATGCTCTATATGCGTTCTGAATGTATGACTATCAGCTCTATGTGTCATCTCTTGTCTCCCCCAATTATGCCGACCCAATAAAGACCTCCTCTGAAATCCACCACCCAACCAGTGTGCACATAATCCATCCCAAACCCGAGATGAAATTTACTCCGGTCGGTGGGCTCTACACCACTCATCAAATACTTCGGCTCTGGCTTTCTTAATGGTCATCTTTCTCAAATTGTGCAAAAACTAACACAAACACTCACACATGGCCACCTCCCATACTGGATGGATAGCGTCACACATGCTATCATAGACGAGATACCATAAACCCTACAAATAATTTTTAATATCAAGTTATTAATAAAATAAATATTATTTATTTACGTACCAGCCAATGATTGTACATGCTGAGCTGCACTTCAACAAGAATCTGTTCCCATGTGATCCATGGCTGAGAAAAATAATTTCCCAAAATAGCGCTCCCCTATCTAATAGATACATGTGAAAAACTGTGAAAGAAGAATAAATAATCAAACAATTATTATATATATAAATATATTAATGAAAGATAACAAAAATATACAGGTCACCATACCTCAGTATGCATGGATCGATGCCAAGACTTGGACGTGGCTCAGGGATAGGGTCATGAATCAAGAGTTGCACAAGACCGTGCCCCCTCCACATACCTCTTGAACCACTAGTAGGTTGAGGGTCCGATGATCCCACACCCCCTCATCAAAAGTTAGCTCAGCCTCCTCTAACTCACTAAATAGATCAGAGTCCATCTGAAACACAAAATTATCATAGTTAGCAGATAGTTGAAAATAACTATTATATATAGATATATATTAGTTATGATCGTAAGAAGCATTTAACTGTTTAAATGTTCACCTTCATCATCATCTTCATATCTGACGATGTCAATGTATTCATATTCCTCCTTGGCAACATCAATATCCATATGATTTTCACTTTCACCATCCTTGGTCATTTCAAATTTATTTGTTACATCATTGACATATTCATCACCATCGACCCTTAATTTTGGGGTTTCATCATCGATGTTCACATTTATTTGTTAAAAAATGGAATTTGAGTAGTCTCTTGAAAAATTTCAGTTCCTTCAAATTCAGCGGAACCAAATTCAGTTTGAGTAAATTGATTTTCCTGAGATTTCATTTTTATAATGCTCCACCAATCACTCAGGACTCTTAAAGTAGCACAATACTTTTCATAATAAATTTTATGTGCCTGTTGAGCCATTAAAATGGTTTATTTACAACAAGAAGACATTAATAATTAATATCGATGATTCCATGAGTCGGATGAACTTGTAATCCTCTCTCAATATCCAAACACTATCATTTAAACATCGTTATGTAATTCTGTCCAAGATAACATAGATCAATAATTTCATCATGAATTCCATAAAAGTCAACTTTAGTTTCTCTCTGATGCGATCCTCTCAAACAAACTCCACCTTTAATTGGTTTTAATTCTTCATATGCACGTGTATGAAATTGAAAACCTTTCACCACATATAAATTATATGATTTAACCATTTTTGATGGTGGGTTACTCAATATACATAGTCGCTTATCAATTTTATCAGCCTGTTGAGACACCTGAAAATTTATAAAACAATTATCAATATAATATATAGTAAACTAAATTGATATTAAACCATCTATAATTTATGTTACCTATTTTAGAAACCATTGAGAAATTTTTTTCTGCATTCTTCAAGAGAATCTACTGTAATTTTTGGATGTTGTTTCTTGATATGATTATCATATAACCTAAAAAAAATTAAGTTTACATACTGTAATAGAAATTATTTAATAAGTGATATAAACACTCACAGTACAAATTTTGTCATTTTTTCACAGTTGAGGAGAACATATGTATGAGCTCTCTAATGTTCATCATCGGAAAGCCATCATTCTTGAACTCCACTGAAGCCAATATTTGGCTGATTAAAAACTGATAATTGATTTTCCATATCATCATTAACATTTTCCTCATTCTATCCCATGAAGTTTTGTTTTGAGGGATATTCCTATTCAAAATAGGGAGAGATGAAAAAATCAATTTCCTCTTGAAAATAAGCTTCAGCAATTGAGCCTTCAACAGATGCTTTGTTACATAATTTTTTTAATTTCTGCCTGCATCTCTTGAATGGGTACATCCATAAAAATTGTATTGGAACTCCACATTTAGATTCATGTGGAAAATTTAATATTATATGTTCTATAGAGTCAAAGAAAGAAGCCAGAAAGTTATTTCCAGTTTACATATAATTACAGGAATATCTTCTTTTAGTTTTCTTAGCGCATCACAGTCTGTTTTTTCTACACAAATGTCTCAAAAAAATATGATATGTCTATTATCGAATCTCAAATCATAGAATTCAACAAACCACTGAATCCAATTGGAATAATTCTTTCCATTATAACATGACAATCACAATTTTTTAATCCGGTAATATGGCTATTCATAACACATCTTCCAAAATTGGAAGCATACCCATATAGAAGTCTCAAATCTATAATCCACCGAAAAAATAATAATCGACTCTCTTTGGACAGTGTATAAGCTGGTTTTGGTTTCATTAACCTCTGTGATCTAAAATTTTAAAATAGTTTAAGTTTTGGTCGCCTATAAATTTGGGAAAGATCTAATCGCACTTTTACAGTATATTTGGACTTACATGGTGTATCCAAAACTGTATGAAATAAATTATCAAACCATTTATTCTTAATATGCATGACATCAAACATTTTGAAGACCAAAAAATCAGACCAATATGGGATATCCCAAAAAATGATTCGTTTTATCCAATTATGTTCTTTCCCAAAGCAATGAATTTTCTGTTGGTTTACTGTTGGTCCAAATGTGATGGGAGGTAATGAAAATACAACTAATGTTGACTCTGTACCTGATATCATTTTTGGAGGTTCATCCCTTTCAATTGATCCTTTTCTAAAATGAGATTTTTTCTTTAAAAAAGAATGATTTGTTGGAAAAATCTGTGATGATAGTCAAAATAGAAAAGTTTTTTTCCGTTGACGAGCATAAAATCTTTTTTGTCTATCATATATATAAGGACATGATTTCAGACCATGAGTACTACAACCAGATAACAAGACATATTCCGGAAAGTCAATAATCTTCCACATCAATGCAACTTTTAATGTGAAATTTTGTTTTGCAATAACATCATATGTACTGAAACCATTACTCCACAATTCATTTAACTCATCAATTGATGGTTTCAAGTAAACATCAATATTATTTATCGAATGTCCTAGGATTTATGAATTTAGAAAGATATAGGGCTCAATCATCAACATCAGTGGATGTATATTGTAATAAGTTATAAATACATGCCAACATGAATAATGACTACTATAAGAACCAAACAGACAGAATCCGACAGTAGAAAGACCTAATCGCACGTTTTGGGCTTCTAATGCAAAAGACAGATTTAAAAGATCAAAATATTTCCATGAATCACCATCAGATGGATGATTCAAGATTTTACCAGTTGAAATAATTGTTTTGTTCCATGAAATCACTAACACTGTGTTATGAGACATAAATAAATGTTTCAGCCTTGTTATAAGGGTGAAATATCTCATTTCTTTTACAGGAATCGATCCAGACTTCCCCGGTTGAGCTTCTTTATACCTCGATTATCCACATGTGGGACAACTATCCAATGAATCATTTTGATCAGAATATAAGATGAAATCATTTTCACATGCATGAATCTTCTGATAACTATGTCCTAAATTATGAACAAACCTTTTTATCTAATATTAATTTGCATGCAACACCTTTACTTTTGGTAACAGTGTTTTATCCAAAGGAAATATCTGATCAAAACAGTTGTTTGGAATTGCATTATCTGATTTAATAGCCATAAACATTGCAACCACATCTAATTTTCTTATCTTACAACCAGGATATAATGAATCATTAGTAGAACTCAACAACTCATAAAATACAGATGGTTCCAACTCAGGAGTGAAATCAATATCATCATGAGTTTCAGTTTTTTGAACAGATGGACCAGTAACATTATGTACTAAATTTTTGAACCTTTATGGATCCAGAATCCTGTTATTATTATCTTCTCTAGAACTACGTTTACCGTTTTGATACCAGAGAACATAATCTGGTTGAAAACCCAACCGCAAGAGATGTCCCCCAAACTTTTCAGATGTGCCAAACGTTCTCAGAGCAAATTTTTGACAAGGACACTTAATTGTGCCTTCTGAATCATATTTTTGTTTTGATGATGCAAATTCTCATAAAGATTCAACACCCTCAATATATATAGGATTTAAACCTGATCCATTTTGATTTCTGTGCTGATTTATCCAAGCACGATCATCTAATAATGACTGATGTCGACTTCCTTGTTCCATATTTTTCTAAAAAATAAAAAATCATCACTATTTTTGAATAATTTTAAATTATATAAAAAAAATATCTGAAGAAAAAGATAACTAATTACTACTACTTAATAATTACCATTAATTATGGGCGGCACAATTTCCAGTGGATAGACGACTACTCTAATGTGTGACGGCTCATTTACTTGAATCTTTCTCACACTGAAATCACAATGAAGAATCTGGTTGGAGGTACACATATTCAATCTCGTGTACGAGAATGAATATGTGTATCATGGACCAGATTCTTCATTGTGATTTCAGTGTGAGAAAGATGCAAGTAAATGAGCCGTCAGACAAAAGAGCCCCCTTTTCATCGATGAATCGTCTTCTTCCAACTGTCAGTACCTGAGAAAATTATAAAAATTATAATCCTACGAATGCATATCCAATCTCATGAATACAATATTGAATATGCCTATGTAGCATAACATTTGTCATAATGTTGCGAGTTAGTGAGAGTTGAAAGGAGAAAATTCATCGAGTAAAAGGAGTGCCATCAATCCACTAGAAATTGTGCCAAGTTCTTAAAATTTATTAAAATTTCTTAAAATTTCATTCTAACTATTCTTAACTAATTATTACTATTTATTACTAATTATTCCTATTTATTTCTAATTATTCTTATTTATTACTAATAATTCCAATTTATTACTAACTATTCCTTTTTATTATTAACCATTACTATTTATTACTATTTATTAATAATTATTACTATTTACTACTAATTATTACTATTTATTACTAATTATTCATATTTGTTGCTAATTATTCATATTTATTACTAAGTATTCATATTTATTACTAACTATTCATATTTATTCATAACTATTCTTATTTATTCATAACTATTCATATTTATTACTAACTATTACTATTTATTCCTAACTATTATTATTTATTCACATTTATTACTATTTATTCCAATTTATTGTTATTTATTCCTCTTCATTCATATTTATTCCTATTTATTCCAAATTATTACTAATTATTACTAATTATTACTAATTATTACTAATTATTACTAATTATTACTAATTATTATTAATTATTACTAATTATTACTAATTATTACTATTTATTACAAGTTATTCCTAATTATTACTAAGTATTCCTAATTATTACTAATTATTACTATTTATTGCTATTTATTACTAATTATTGATATTTATTACAAATTATTTCTATTTATTCCTAATTATTGCTAATTGTTTCTATGTGTTCTTAATTATTGCTAATTATTTCTAATTATTCTAATTTATTACTAATTTATTACTAATTATTTCTAATTATTACTAATTATAACTAATTATTACTAATTATTACTAATTACTTCTCCGTATTACTATTTATTGCTATTTATTACTAATTATTGATATTTATTACTAATTATGGTTAGTTATTTCTAATTATTGCTAATAATTGATAATTATTGATAATTATTGCTAATTATTACTAATTATTGGTAATTATTACTAATTATTTCTAATTATTCCTAATTATTCCTAATTATTGCTAATTATTGCGATTTATTTCTAATTATTGCTAATTATTCCTAACTATTGCTAATTATTAGTATTTATTAGTATTTATTAGTAATTGTTAGTATTTATTACTAATTATTAAATTTTTTTACTAATTATTATCAATTATTATAATTATTATGAATTATTCATATTTATTACTTATCATTCATAATTATTCGTAATTATTACTAATCATTACAAATTATTCCTATTTATTACTAATTATTGCTATTTATTACTAATTATTGCTATTTATTACTAATTTTTGTTATTTATTACTAATTATTGCTATTTAATTATATTTATTACTAACTATTGCTAATTATTGCTAATTATTAGTAATTATTACAAATTAAAAGTATTTATTACTTATTATTAGTATTTATTACTAATTATTACAATTTATTACTAATTCTTACAATTTATTACTAATTATTCCAATTTATTACTCATTGTTAAAATTTATTACTAATTATTACAATTTATTACTAATTATTAAAATTTATTAATAATTGTCACAATTTATTACTAATTATTACAATTTATAACGAATTATTAAAATTTATTTCTAATTATTATTAATTATTACTAGTTATTACTAATTATTATTAATTATTACAAATTATTACAAATTATCTATATTTATCACAAATTATCTGTATTTATTAATAATTTTTACAAATTATTACAAATTATTAGTATTTATTAATAATTATTACTAATTTTTATTAATTATTACAATTTATTATTAATTATTACAGTTTATTACTAATTATTACAGTATATTACTAATTATAACTATTTATTACTAAATATAATAATTTATTACTAATTATTACAATTTATTTCTAATTATCTGTAATTATTACAATTTATTAGTAATTATTACATTTTTAATACTAAATATTACAATTTATTAATAATTGTTACAATTTATTACTAATTATTACAATTTATTATTAATTATTACAATTTATTACCAATTATTACAATTTATTACTAATTAATACAATTTATTACTATTTATTACTCATTATTATTATTTACTACTCATTATTACAATTCATTACTAATTATTACAATTTATTACCAATTAATACAATTTATTACTAATTATTACAATTTATTACTAATTATTACAATTTATTAACAATTATTACAATTTATTACTAATTATTACAATTTATTACAAATTATTACAAATTATTACTAATTATTTCAATTTATTACAGTTTATTACTATTTATTACTCATTATTACTATTTATTAATAATTATTAATAAGTAATACTAATTATTAGTATTTATTATTATTTATTACCAATTATTATTAATTACTACTAATTAATTATATACATTACTTATTATCATTAATAATTATTAATTACTACTAATTGTTAAAAATTAGTACTAAAAATTTCAATTTATTAGTACAAATAAATACACATGACAAAACAATTTAAATTTAATTTATTTCCAACAAATCAACAAAAATAAAAATTAAAATAAATAAATTAAATAAATAATAAATTAAATACAACATAAATACCTTTAAACTAGATTTTCTATTTATGTAGGTGGCTTCACAACTTCTTCGTGAAAAAAAATTAACTCAAAAAAATTTCCCTTCTAAAATCAGAGTTCAGATAGAAACAAGATCTAAGAATTGAGAGGAATGAGAGAAAAAACGGATGGTGTATATATAGGTTAGATTATTTGCGATGGGTATCCCGTCGCCAATACCTACGCCCGCATTAATTACATTCGGCAGGTTAAAAGTTACTTGCGACGGGTCCCATCGCAAATAGCCCCTGCCGACACACCATTTGCGACGGGACGACATACCGTCGCAAAAAACTATTAACCGTCACCGGGTATTTGTGACGGTGGGATCCCACCCTTGCAAATAACCTTCGTGTGGTTTGGTGCGCAACCCGCGCCAAACCTTTTGTGACGGGAGATGAAATCCCATCACAAATAATTGGTTATTTGTGACAGGTCGTTACCCCCATCACAAAAAAGTCATTTTTCCCGTAGTGACGGGTGAACAATTAATCCATCCTTAGAAATAATATTTACACGGTATGAAATTATTTGAAACCAAAATTCACTCTTACTAAACGTTCTATACGTTTTTTTTATTAGGGTTTGAAAAAAATCCATAGCTGACATTCATGTCCCTACAATCATTTTTGAACATATTAAAATCTCATCTAAAAACACAACCACAAACTGATCTAAAAAACTGATGAGAGACTCAATTTTTACCTTCTCAGCACTTTAGGAATGTTTCTCATAGCCTTGAAATTCACGAGAAGCTAAGGTCATTCAATATTTTGGGTTCTATCTTGAGTAAAATAAATTTATATTACTATCAATATACTAGATAAAATTTGTGACTTACTTTGAATAACTGGTGAAATTTTCATCATAATCTTCCTCCTTTTGTCTAAATCCCAAGAATTTTATTTCCCTCTTAATTCGTATAGCCATCGGGAAATATTTCTCAAGGAATATATAATTAAATTCATCCCATTCTATGGATTCAATCTCTTCACTTCCTATGATATTTATAATCATTGAACACCACTGATTATCTTCAACTTAAAAATGATAGACAACAAGACTAACCTTTTTATTTTCTGAACACCCCATTACTTAAAAATTCATTTATAGTGCGTTAGCATACCCTTCAGGTTGCACAACGTTAGATGATCCTCTGAATGATGGGGGACGTAGCCTCATGATATTCTCTATGATTGATATATACCTTTGTGGCTGGTCTAGTTGATCTCGTGCATGGAAACCTCCATAATTTATTGCATGATTCAACAGATCCATCACTGTAAAAAACTATTTTGTTCCAATTCGGACTATCTCTGGTTGCTGATTTGGAAGTTTATTTCCCGTTGCATTCCTTCCTATCACAACATCCCAATTTTCTCTATGGAAAACCATTATAAACAAACATATCATAGACAATGCAACCTGGTAATCTCAAATGCTATATAATTTATACCATAAATTAAAAATCATTTATGGATATTCTGTTAACAATATTCTAAATTCTAAAGTTATCTAAATAGACCTCTGAAACTAACAATAAGGTCACGACCTTAGATAATATTAAATCTTGAGGTAAGTCAACAATTTGAATATAATTCACATTGATGATCAATTCCGGTATAGAGATTTTGAGAACTAGTTAATAACTCATACATAAAAACATAAATATAACTAGTAGACAATTGTACTCACTATCAAATTTTTTTCACAAAATAGAATCTTTTAAAAAAACATGGTTCAATTCATGTTTAAACATCATGACTTATCCTTGATCACATCTATGACTCAATTACTCTTTATGTCATGTGAAATTTTCTTGGAATCCTAGAACAAGCATAAAAGGCTCAATAAGGGATACAGAAAGAATGAAAATAATTAGTCTTAAGAAAACATATAAACCATGAATACATTATCATAATGTAATACTTTCTACCTTTTGGAAGTATCAAAAACATTTCATTGAATATAAGCTCATTGCTTATCATTTTTGCAACCAAAACATTACCATAAAGCATATATAATGTAGCATATAACATATAATGGTAACTTCGGGCATAAAAATACTTAGATGGAATAACCATATGGCTGACTTACACATATACCACTTAATGGAATAGCCATAAGGCCAAAATATATACCCAATTCATTGGAGGTTATAACCCAACCACCCGTACTTAGTTTATCACAGAACCACCCATCTTTGGTTTATCATGTAACCGTGCACCTGAACTTTTAGAGTCATGCCACCAAGACATCCTACGGTTGTATTCTAGGTAGAGGGTGATGAAAAGACACCATAAATGTTAGATCAAGGACAAAAATAAATCCTCTTATTGTTCCAATCATGGCGCAAACTATTATACCGAATACAGGTGTTGATGCATAGTTTTGTGAAGGCTATATGAGGATGATGAAGACTTTTCAGGGAGCACCACATCCTGCCCCGACTATGGAAGAGTTGACGCAGGTGTTCCAGTAGCAGCATAATCCCTCTTTTTCATGGGATGGAGGACCATAGGCTGTAGAGTCATTATTGGAGGCCATGCTCTCTATCTTTGAGCCTCTGTAAAATAATCCAGTGAGGAGGGTGAAGCTCGCAACTGACATGCTATGTGATTCCACCAAGAGATGGTGGGATGTTGTTTTGAAGGTCATATGTCATTAGGATATGTCTTGAGACGAGATTTATAGGAATTTATATGTTTACTTCTACCCAAAGATGTTGAGGACCGAACATGCCTGTGAGTTCATGCATTTGGAGTAGGGATCTCTTTCAGTGATGGATTTCTCTTCATGCTTTACAATCCTTCAGCGCTTCTCACATGTTCTAGGGGTGATGGGCTATCACTGGTTAGAAGATTTAAGGATTCTCTCAGGTATGAAATCTGATCGTAAGTAAATAATTTCTGGATGAATTTAGTGACACCTATAGCAAACCAGGCCCTAATTGTTGATGGAAATATGAGGGTGTTTGGAGCTACGAGCCAGGGTGATTCAATATTCAGGGCTGGTACTCCTTCAACTGATAGTAGGAAGCATCATAGGGATACTTTTTGTAGTGATTATTATAGAAGGGATATATCTTTATTTATCCTAGTGAGGTGATACCAGTTCAGGAAAAGTAGGCACATGAGACCACAATGCCCGAGAAACCTAGCTGAGTGCTGATATTGTTGAAATATGGTCCATCATCAGCGTTATTTCAAAATTTTATCAGCAGATGATAGTGAGAGTGGATATGTTAGAACTCCACATATAAGAGTGGTGTCACTAATTCATCATCAGATTAGGGATTGGGTTTCATTGGGATGTTCAGGGTAAGGAGGTGGTCGTGGTCGTGGTATCCAGACGACAAGTTTTCAAAAATAGTTGGATTGATCAACTCAGGGTTTTCAGGTAGAGTCACAGGGCTGACGTGTAGGTGAGACTTTGGTGATGAAAATGAATCAATAAGAGTATGATATAGTATCCTCATGTATTTGGGGTATTATTCTAGTTTATTTAATTTTAGCTTATGGTCATTTTGATATAGGGTCTTCCTATAGTTTTATATTCGTTGCTATTGTGGAGAGCCGTGGCTCAGTATATTTACTTATGATGATGTTGTGATGCCAGACACTATGTTTGGGATTATGGTGGAGAGTGTACATTAGTGAAAGGAGTTCCATATATAGATTGGTGGGTGTCACTTCTTATGGGATCTCTATGTCTTAGAGATGACTGGCTTCGATATCATTCTCATAATGGAATGTTTGGCCTACATTTTGGCCATTGTTGACTTCTATTGCTACATGGTGAGTTTCACATCAGCATAGGGTGGATCCGTTCTACACAAGGGAGAATGGGATGTCTAGGTGGGGATATCTGGACATTGGCATCATGGGTTTAGGGGAATTACAACCAATATTTCTAGTCTATATCTGGATAACCAGGGGACTTCACATATGGATTTCCCCCAGCGGTTGATCATTTTAGGGATTTATATCTAGGAGTCATTTCAGTTTTACCCCAGAAGTGAGAGTTGGATTTCTCTATTGAGATTATGTTAGGACCATATTTAGTTTCCATTCCTCTTTATAGGATGGCTACACCAGAGTTATAGGAGCTCAATATGTATTTTGAGGGATTTCATGCAAAGCGTTTCATCAGACCCAGTACTTCTATATGGGGTTCACCTATCATTTTTGTGAAGAATGTGGATATTACCAACATACTTTGTGTGGATTATGGAAGTTTAACTAGTTGATGGCTGAGAAATGAAATCCCTTACCAAGAATTGATGATCTATTTAATCAGCTTCGAAGAGCCTGGGTTATCTCAATGATTTATAGGAGATTCAGTTATCATCAATTACATGTTAGACCATCCGATATATCCCTTACATCCTTTTTAGTAGGTATGGTCTATACGAGTATTTAGATATGTATTTCGGTCTCATTAATGCACCGAAATTTTTCATGGAACTAATAAAATGAGTCTTCCATCCTTTCTTGTATTATTTTTTGGTATTCTTTATGGAAAATATCTTGGTGTACTCTCACAATCAACATAACCATTCCATCTATCTTGAAATCGTATTATGTAGATGGATAGAGAATTAGTTATATGTTAATCTCTCAAAGGTACACTTTTGGATAAACTATATTCATTTCATGGGTCTTTTCACCTCAAAGACTGGAGAATCAGTTGACCCCGAGAAGGTGAGAGTGGTAGTTTCTTGGGAGTAGATGAAGAATGTATTTGAGGTATGAAGTTTTCTGGGGCTAGAAGTTTACTAAAAATGATTTATTCAGGGCTTTTCATGCATATCAGTGCCACTGACATGACTTACTAAGAATGTGGTGAAGTACTTGTGGGAAGATTCTTATTATTCATCCTTTCATGAGTTGAAGGGGACATTGACTTTATCACTGATTCATATTTCTTCCAAACCATGTATGAGATACACTATAAACTATGAAACTTCAGGTATTAGGTTGCGATTAGTGTTTATATTGGGTAGAAAGAGTATATTTTTAATGGTCTTGGCAGTTGAGGCCAAATGAGAGGAACTACCCGATGAACGATATCGAGTTTGTTGCAGTTGTGCATGCTTTTCATTATTGGAGTCATAAGATTTTGGGAGAGAATTTTGTGGTGTACATGGGCCACAGAATACTCATGTACATATTTACTCAGAATTATCTGAATTTGAAATAGTAAAAGTGGGTTGAGTACCTTCAGTCACTTGACATTGAACTTTCCTACACCCCTGGGAAAGGAAATATAGTAGATGATGCATTGAGTTGGAGAACAATGATACATGCAGTTCAGGATGCGAGCTGTGAGTGGAAGCTTATGGATTTATTCTCCGAGATTCATTCGTAGGTGCCTGAAAGATATGGGTAGTAGTATCTTTCCTCTAGAGATGTTTTTTTACTCTATTGGATCATGTGAAAATGAGGTAACAATCAAATTTTGTGGTCTTAGTCATATGTTATATTGTATCATGTGAGGACCCTACTCCTAGGTGGAAAATAGTCTAGGATGAGGTTGTGCATTTTGATGTTCATGTATCGGTGTCAACAAACATATACGAGGAGTTGTTGAAAGATTTTGATTCCTTGGTATGGGACGTTCATCTTAGTTTCACCAAGATGTATTGAGATCTATATCATCATTATTGGTGGACACACATGAAAACAGATATAGGTGGTTTTGTTATGATATGTTCCACCAATCAGCAGTTTAAGATAGAGCATCAGTGGCCGATAGGGCTATTACAGTAGTTACCCATTCCCAAGTGGAAGTGCAATGATGTCGCAATTGATTTCCTGATTGGTGTACCAAGGTTTCATTGAAGAAATGTTGTTGTATGGTTTGTTGTTGACCAACTCTTGAAGGATGCACATTTCCAACCAATCAAGGAAACCATTAGTGGTGATGATCTTGGAATATTTTACATCCATGAAATATTACATTTTCAATGGGTTACACACTCTATTGTTTCATATAGGGATGTCAAGTTTACTACTTGTGTTTGGAAGGGAAAATGTAGGTATTTGGGTACAGAGGTACTTCTGATTATAGCTTACCATCCCTAGAAATATGTCCATTCCAAATGCACAATTTAGGTTTTGGAGGACATGATTCGAGAATGCCTCCTAGATTTAGTTGGCTCTTGGGGGAGACACATACGACTAGTAAAAGATTAATACAATAATAGTTTTCTGGAAACAATTCAATTATAACCTTATTAGGTTTTTTACGGAAGGCCATACAGATCACCCCTATGTTGGCTGGAGACATAAGTGGAAAATATGATAAGACCTCATCTTGTCCATGATACCATTGAGTTGGTGGAGATTATTCATAAGAGGATTGCTACTATACAGTCACACCAGAAATATTATGCTGATTTATTTATACGACCTCTGTAGTTTGAGGTTGAAGATCAAGTGTTATTTCATGTCACACCGAGGTTGGGAAACAAGAAGATTAGGAGACATGTGAATCATTTAATGAGAAATTTTGGTTCGTTTGAGGTTTTATATAGAGTCACTCCAGTTTCCTATTGGCTATAGTTGCATCATAGTTATGAGGGTATGCATGACGTCTTTCAAGGTTCTGAGCTACGAAGTTACTTTTTAGACACATAACATGATTTTTAACCTACCGAGGTTGATATAGAGGTTGATGAATCCTTTGAGGAGCACTCTATTCACACTATTGATCACATCATGAAGGATCTCTCTAGTCGGTATGTTCCTCTAGTACAGGTGTTATGACAGCACGGGCGAGTTTAGGATGAAACTTTGGAGGGGGATGACAATGTACGATCACAGTCACTGAAGTTGTTCGTGGATTCATCTTAACCACCCTAGGATAGGCAATTTGGAGGAAAATTTATTTAAGGGGTTATGATTTTAAGAATAAGGATGTTATATTCCGTTATGGATATGGTTTTCGGGTTGTTTTGGGGTAAAAGAAATATAAGGGAATTTTCTATGTACAAGAAATATACTTCTGAGTGCATTCCGTGTACCTAGATTTCTATGTACAATCACGTTTTGGCCATTTAATAGCCAAATACATGGTTGTGGGATGACATGATACACCAACATAATACGGGGGTCTATTAAGGATACGCACTGCGTGCAATTTTAAAGAAAATTACATGTACTTTTTTTCATATATCGGATGGGGGTTGTGTCTCATGTCTAGAAATGACTTCTTCTCCCCATGTATTGTACAGGAGTGATATAGAGAGACTGATCAACTCTAAGCCATCAATTCTCCATCCAAAATCCAAATAATACATGGCTAAGTGTGTTGTAATCCCACTAGTGAGTTCTCAAAACCTCTAGAGCCTTTATTCATGATTCCATATCTCAATTGAGTTATTAAGGGATGAGTGTATGGACTATTTTGTTGATCCATTACCTTCTAGGATGACTCAAGGGTTGATTTCCAATTATATCAATCATAATACATCAATATAGGTGTTATTGTGGTATTTGTTTTTTTATCATTGATTATAAATTCTAAAAGTGTTTCCTAACCTTGTTCAGGGTATTGCATGATTAGGAATTAAACACGGTTTATTATCTATTATGGTTTGACTGATTGAAAAGGGGTTGTTTCTTATGTGTATGTTTAGATAGATTGTCTATGGAAAACCTTGTGGATGTGTTTCCCTTGATTGACTATTTTTGTCTGTTTGGTTGAGTCTTCCTGTGAGGTGTAACTTGTTTTTGATGCCTTGAATTACTTTATTGATTGATTATATTAAATTCCATGTGCGATGAATTGGTTAATGTTTGAGGCATCTAATAGATTGAATTACATGTTATGATATTGACAAATGTTATATTACATGTATTTCTAAAGGACCAAGATATCCTTTGGTTAAGAAAACTATAGGGGTTTCCATGTGTATTTCTATAGGGCAATGAGGGCCTTTATCTAGGAAAACTATGGGGGTCACAATGTTTATTTATAGAGGACCATTAGAACCTTGGTGTAAAATGTATGACCTAAGTGTTTAGACCATGAGATATTTCCCATGTGGTCTTTTATAATTGATTAATGTCATATTGGACAAAAGGGGTTATATTTGGAGAACATTACTAAAGGGTCGTTATTAATAATTGAATGGTTGTGACATGTATCCCAAGATAAATCTCATGTTGGGTATCAGCCCTACTTATTATTTATATGGTCTTTTGAAACATCATTTTTGTTACTTTATATGGTGGATACAAAGCTTAGGATAGATCCTAGGGTAACATGATTTAATTAAATAAAAATTTGATAAATGAAAAGGAATGAAATTGAATACAGCTGGATTGTTTACATTTAGTACTTCCTATTTTATTGCCTCATTTTTGTGTATTACCTACAATATATATATATATTCACTGACAGTTAGAAAAATATATTTCTGTGGTTACCTACTGGGATTTCTTGCACACCCTATTTTGGTCATGTTTTTGACCTAATAAAATTATATTATTGTAGGTAAAGAGAGGAGAAATAACCCTTCTTCCTCAGGTACTTGATTGCAGTTGGAGCTGAAGAGCAAGGGACCAAGATAAGGCTTGTTATACTACAAGAGTTTTACTTGTTTCTTTTGTACTTTGGTTCCTATATTACATTCCATCATTTTTTATGTTTGAATGATTTCATTGATACATATTCCATCCATAATATATATATAAATATATTGTGTATTCTGTTGGATTTAATTTAAGTCTTCCTCTATTTACTTTTTGTGATATTACAACATCTGCTTTTGTTTTATATTTAGAATTTTTAGTCCACTCGGCCAGGGAGGGAATTATTTCCCCAATGTCTTACCTTATCTACCACTTCTAGTTGGTAACTTCCAGTTTTTGGGGAAATGTGCTTAAGGTAAGGTGACCAACTAGGTTCGGGTGACTTTTGGGTGGCAACCGAATCTGAGATGTTACATTATTGAAAAAAATAAATATCATTGATAGATAACGTTACATGAAACACCGTGCTGAATTTTTTACATGAAACTTTGATTTTTTTTCTTCTTTTACATAACATAATGAGTATTAAAAATCGTCATATATTATTAATATTACTATTTAAAAGGTATTGTTATATTTTATCCTTTTAAAAATAGGGATATGAATTGTATTAAATAATTTATAAATATGAAGTATAATATATTTATATAAAGAAATAATATTTACAAAAATGAATTAATTTTTTAAAAAATTTATATGTCTTAAAAATAATATTTTATCAAATAATATTGTTATTTAAATTTATGAAAAAATAACAAATGTAATATTTAGAAATTTTAGAATATGTGTTTTGAAAAAAGTTGTTTTTTAAATCAACTTGTTATAATTAACTTATAGTGATATTTTAATAATTTTTTAATAAATAAATGTTAGTGAATAGGGAAACATACATTTTTATATAAAAATTTCATTTCATTTAAAATGTTTAATAAAATAATAATTTATTTAATATGGATTTTAATTAAAAATTAAATCAACATTATATTTATTAATTAAAATTAGGTCATTGGTATAAATTCCTTTTTAAAATATGATATTAAAGTATTATATATTTATCTGAGTTTTCACATTAGAAAACTAATTTCTCATCATGTTTACTGGATAAATTTTAAATTATATTCTTTGAAAAAATATAAATGAAATTTAAAAATGTATTTTGTATTTTTAATCAAAAAACATTATATTTTTAGAAATGTTCTATTTAATTTTTCACCTTTAAAACAAATAAAATAAATTATAATTAATTGACGCATTTAAGGTGAAATTGGGTTTATCAGGGGTATAAACTGAAAAGGTTAATGTTAAAATGCACAAGATAATTTTAAAACACTCATCAGCTAGCTATATTTTCAAATTACCTATTTTTACGGTATAAAGGTCCATTTTATATTTTTTCCATGATAAAATTATGCATATATTTTATTCTTTTAAAAAAATCATTTCCATCCTATTGTTCACTTATAAAATTTCACCTCATCCCCTATCATATTCAAAATTATAAAAATATTTAGATTGGTATATAAAATTATAAATTAATTAATTAAATCCATAAAATCATCCTAGAATAATTATTTTGGCCATAAATCCATCGTAGGATGTATTTTTTTGAAAACCTAAAGAGGTTACCCATAGAAGAGGTATCAATATTCAATGTTCATTATTAATTTATTTATTAGTCTACCTCAATAAATATTGTATAAACATGATAATAAAAAAATTAATTATTTTAGGATTTAATTATTTCATGGCAATTACCTAAATTCATCTCATCTTTAATCAAATTGGGAACAATAACATCGCTCTTTTGTACGATGGACTACTGCCTTGCAAACCGATATAACATGTTTTCCATAAAAACCTCTCATAGATGGGTATAATGATATACGTATTATATATATATGATATATTTAATATGAACATACATTTGGAAATATATTATCATATATTGATTTTTTACATTCTATGCAATGAGGGATACAATAATATTGATCCAATGTGTGTTGGACTACGACCTAGTGAAAGGATATAATTCCTTTTTCATATATGATTCACATGGGAGGTAATAAGGGAAAAATTTAAATAAAATAAGTGATATATAATAAATAACTATTATTTTTTATAAATAATTATTATTTACCTTGTTTTCATTACATTTTTCAATAAAATGGATAAAATGCCACGCATACCTTCGGCCTACCGTCTACATGAATGTTGTAATTTTTTTTCAACATAAAAAAGTTAATCGATGAATCTAAATAAATATGGAAATAATATATTTATATTATAATATCAGTCCAAATGTTATAGAAATTATATTACCATGATTAATGTTAATGTACTAAAAATACCAAACCAAAAAATACATGAAAAACAAAGAAAACATTAACTAAAATAAAATTTTATCGAATAATTTTTCATAAACAGGAAATAATATTTTATTCGTTCATCATATATGATATTCTATACGTGGGAATCATCATGAAATGAATTTATAATAAATTAATATATATTATTCTTGATAATAGAGCTCTTTTGTTGAAATTGGATCTTATAGTAATGTATTTTTATTTCACTCTTTTTATCTGTGAGATACATTAGATGTACACAAATTGGTCATTTCATGTTTTATATATAATTTCCATTAATGTGCTTCATAATTATTATCATGAAATATATGGTATTTTTATATCTATTTGAGGAACACTCTTTGATTTGACTTAAAATTTTATATATTCCAATGCGATGAGGGGTATATACTGGAATCTCATTATTTAAATGAATTTTCAATGATTAAGCGTATGATGATAACGTTTTCTGATAAACCTATCATAAATTCTCAGTATGTCTATTATCCTATGGATGCTCATTGATAATAAATGATTTTCCTTAATATTACACTAACCATAAAAACATGGGATCAATAAACTATTTATACACAAAATATTCCTTTATTTCTCTATTTGGTAAAAAATTATTTTCCTTCCATGTAAATGTCATCTAAAATTATATAGAAGAATGTTTATTTTTTCCTTTTCTTGTTTAAACAAATTTTTACCCAAATTTTATTGTTTAATAATGGTTTAAATAGAAATTTTTTTCTTTTCATGAATAATAGACATTTTAATATTATTTAAAATGTCAAAAGAATCATGTTTTAACATCTATGTCATGATAAAAAATTTCATCTGACCTAAAAATTTATTTTGTTAAGATTCCATTATAAGATTCAAAAAAAAATTTTCAATGAAAATAATTTATGAAATTGTTTATATTTTAAAAAATGGTTGTTCAAATGGGAATTTTTTACATAAATAAATTTTTTCAAATATTTTTTATGTTCTAATCATAACATTAATTACACTGAAAATTTATTCCAAATTTTTTTAATTCATTTAGTTTAAAAAAATTCAACGGTATTTTATTTTCCTCATGAATTTTTTCATGTGATCTTTTTATGTCATTTTCCATCTAAAATGACATCCTTTGATATCACTTATTAATTTTTATGGATATGATTTAATCATAACTTCATTATTATTACTTTAGGAATTTAATTATTTTATTCATGAAATGTTTATATAAAACTTATATTTCTCCTGGTTTATGATATGGTGAATTGATGAAAGATTTATTGAAACTATTCTTTTCATGAGTATTTATGTGATGATGTGATTATTTTTTATATTGTATTATTAAATAAATAACTATGGATTTAATTATGATATGTGTGGGAACAATATATCACTAAAATTCATTTATTAAATATTTATTTCTCAAGGGATATAAATGGCAACTTGTTGAAGGGCTTGATCTACTATGTGAAACTAATTAGTCCGGATCTATAACTTCCCAAGTATTTATATAATAATAAATTTTCATATCAATTAATATTTATAAATAATATATTAATTTTTCAATAAAGAGAACACTTTTTCCGATAGAGTACTCGACGCACAATAACAGGTTTTCCCGAAATCTTATGTTGCACACAATATTGAGTTATACCAAAAAATAACCAAATATTATTCTTATTATTTTTTATTATATTTAACACATAGACATTTATTTGCAGGTAATGAATAGAACTAACTAAAATATGATTACACATGTTTTTTAAATGTTTTTACGTTTATCGAATAAATTTTAGAGGCTTAAAAGGGGAATGAATCCCATTTAAGCATAAAATAATCTAATATTTTTAAAAGGTCATTTTACCAAATTTTGATAGATAAAACCTTTAAAATATAGGTTTTTTTCACTTTTATATGTTATATTTTACAAAGTAAACTTCTTATTTAAGAGAGACATCAAATTTTACTTTGGTTGAAATTTTGGTATTTTTTTATAAAATCTATACTTTATTGAATAGTGATAAATACTACCTTTTCATTTAATTTATTTAAATAGTTAAAATATATTTTTAATTTGTTTTAAAATTTAATAGTATTATGATTTTATCATTTAATCCAATTTTGGTCATTTAATGTAATTTTACATTTAAATTGGATATAAAACATGTCAATCCTTAGATAGTTTTCACTTCTTAAAAACCCGCTTTCTCGTATTGACAACGAGAATAACTTTTATATAAATTGCTACTATTTATGTGTTTTGAATTTTTAAAAATGGATTCCACAATTGGAATAAAAAATCCTAAAATTTGTAAACATGTCCCCTTTATTTTTGTACATTATGAATAGTAACTTCTGTAATTATGTTCATTTATCATGGTTAATGGGAAAATCATGTAAATATGGGTAAAAAATAAGATTATAATAAAATAAAACTACCCTAAAACGTGTCAAAATACGATTTGATGAGATATTCCCAACCCTAAACAAATTTTGGTCGATTTGGGGACCCAATGAAGCAACTAGGGTGGGATAATGACATGTTGTAATAATTAATTTAATTAAAGATAAATATAACATAAACTTGTATCTTTTTACTAAATCAATTTTAATATAGAGTTACATAACTGATATATATAATTATAAAAATTAATTAGATATATACAAAGATTTAATACATGATGTTTTTATATAAAATTTTTATACATTAATACAATAACTTTATTTATGGCATAATTACAAAGTTGTGATTACCTTATTAATTAAATATTTAAATAAATGATATTATAAATATTAAAATAAATTCAAATTCAAACTTTTTATGTCATTCAAGAATTCTTTGGACTATCCCATCATGTTAGGGATTTTTAATGCATTTTTTTGAAAGAATCAAGTTGTTATTACATTAATAAATCAATAACTAAAGAGTGTGAAAATTGACATAAATTTTTTTTCAAATAAATACTATTTTATTAAATGATATAATAGTCCTAAGATTCCACATCTCGAAAAAAATAATTATATAATGTTAAAAATTTCATTAATGATTCACTTGTGGTTTTTGTTCCAATTTACAATAACAATTGAAACCATATATTATAAAAATACAAGAAGACATAGTAAGAGTTAATGTTTCTAACTAAGTATTTAAGCTAACAGATAAGGTTATTATTGTGACATAAATTTATATAAAACCTATTGGTTGAGAGGACTTAGACCCATACTCATATTTTCCTAGAAATATATCAAATTTTAATTATTAAAATTATAAAAATAAATTTTTAATAAAATAATATGTAATGACTTTCATAAAGTGCCCCCCCCCCCTCTTATAAAAGGCCGCCAAGTCTACCAACATACTCAAACCTCTCTAGCCCCTTGGATTGTCAAAATTAACCACAAATAAGATTCAAACATCCCTCCTTTACTATAATAATCCTTACCTTGGCAATAAGGAAACTCATGGAATTCTTTTGGCTCAAATCTGAAGGCTTTACCCGATTTAGAGGTAACATCTTATCCGAATCTCATTTAATTTATTTTCCAACTCCAACCACTATAATCTATTTATTACATTTATTTATAACAAAAATTTTATCCAAAATAAAATAGAATTTTGTTATGTTATGTTATTTACATACAGTTACACACACCTCCATATAATGGATATAGAACATATTGTTTCTGTGTATGGAAAACTACTGCCTCACGAAATGATGAATGTTAAAAAAAAAATTCTTCCCCATTTCATGGTGTCCATTAGTATGGAACTGTATTTATATATGATATATATTATATTTATTTTTTTCCCTATTCTTATATAATTTTTATTTAACATATACCATTATTTTCTCTATAATGTGTAAATATGATAATGTCATTTGAGGAAGGGTGTACTTCCTCCTCAACAAAGTGTTATGACTCATTCATGCCATACATGGAACATATAAAGAATAATGTTAATGAACATATGAAAAATATATAAAATAGATATTATACTAACATTATAATATACCCATGTATCATTTTGTTTTCAATCCATTAATATGACATGTAAAAAAATGTAGTGTTCATGCATATGTACGACCTACTGTCTCCATGAACGGTGCATTTCATTTATTATCTCCCAAAGAAATGTACTATGGTAAATACAAATATACGGTATATATATGATATGAAAATCATGAATAATATTCTGTAGATAACGGACTGATGACCACAAGGATAATTGTCATCAAAACATGTTCATTTTTTACTCTGGTACCGAACATCGACAAAACATCCAATATAAACTAAAATAATTAACTAATTATTTAAAAATGGTAATAAATGATATAAAATGAATAATAAACATTGAAAAGGTTCTAAATAAATTATAATCTACCAAAATTTACTATTAGGGAAATTAAAGAATAAACGATTCAAGTCAGACATAATGAATGTGACTTTATCTTAATCTCCTTTTGTTGAGGAATATTTTAATTTATAAATGACCTTCTTTATACGGTTTATAATAAAGCCCATTGACATTTAATTTCACTCAAAAGGTATTTTGTTTTCTATAATATGTTTTTCTAAATTGAAAAAAGTGAATGTTTTAAAATATGTTGTTACAACAACTCCTCTGTCGCCGTAATCATTATTTGATATTTGGCTTCTTCTATAAGCCTTAATGTTTTTAAAAGGAAATGAAATCCATTATTCCCTTTTTGGGTGTTTTGGTATTGAAAATGATTTTGAAATTGGATTTACTATTTCAAAATCTTCATATGATTTCTTGTTATTAAAAATGAAATTTTATGAGTGCAATATTGATAATTTCTATCTTTTACATGATATTATTATATAATGATTCAAGGACATTTGACTATTGGTAATTTGATAAAACAAAGATGGGAAATTATGTGATAAACCAATTATGGGTCGGTTAGTATGAGATTAATGAATACTGAAACTCATAATTTTAGGAACGGAAAAGGTGAAGGAAGGAATAAAAAATTTTCAAAAGAGGGTTACATGACATGTAGAACCCCTACACACCATATACCCTTAATCCTTAACATCGGTGTGTACCCCTACCAGCCTTGTCATGCAACACCCCATAGCCACGACGTGTTCCTCATGAGACACGACACATACTTGAATCTTCCCTCTTGCCTTGGTAGTTCTACATAGATAAAACTACATGGTTCTACTATTGTAACACTACAAGGCATGCATGCTCTAGACATGACATGTAAAACAAAAATTTCATCCACCCATGTCGTTAGTCACAGAGATGGATACTTGGTCGACTACATCATGATGTGTACCCCTACTACAAAGTGTGCTCTACCAGAAATTATCCAGCCCCGTGTATCTACACACATAGTAAATCACATTTTCAATAACTACATGACATGTACATATAGTACAAAATGTTTACATAAAAAGAGTAATTTCTTCCTTAACAGAAGAACATTTGGCATGTGTTCATAACATCACACAGGTAATTTTAATGTTTTTTCAGAAAGTAAGCATATGAAAATTCACCAGAACACAAAAATCATAATATTTGGCCAATGAATTTAATGTTCCAATTCATGATAGCCCCTACTACCCATGAATTAACGTTTGAAATCTTTATTTATTTCTTACAAGAATCAAATTAAATTTCAAACATGATCCACCAAATTCTGATCTTAGAGGGCCCATAACACCTCAGAGACCAAAGCGTGGAATCCATCCAAAATAACTTTTTTATCTAACAATACCTTATATTTCAATCCCAACATTTATCATGACAATATACATATCAAGAAGAAAATGCATCACAATAGAATTCTATAATCAATGCTCTATATATAATTGAAATAATGTGTGGAATGTGATTTCTAACTAGTACCTATATAATGCATGAGATGGAACCCCCTCATCTCATCAAATTGAAATTGAATAAAACCTCAAAAAATATTAATGACAATAGAACAATATATTTGTATCACCCAACAGTGATATCAAATCTTCTGTAACAATTACAAAACCAAGAAAAATTTCAATATTTGAAGTAACCTAGAATTTCACAATACATTTGGTAGCTAATCCAATGCACAACTAATTAACAAACTCTATTTCATTATTATACATCTATAATGTATCCAAATATTAATATGAAGCATGAATGAAAGTTCATTTTATACCACTTAGTAATATCCCGGATCTGAGTGCCACCTAAAAGTGCCCCAAACCCTATTGGTCACATAACCTCATACATATTTCCCAAAATGATAGATGTATTTGACTAGCAGTGAGGGATATGGTAAGAAACTGGGGATACTATTCCCTCATTGGAATATTACACAATGGAATCTAATTATACAACAAAAATAGTAGTAGTTCCACAAAAATTATACAATGGAAGACTGAAAGTAAATACAAAAGGAATCCACAATATATATATATATATTATGCATGGAATATATATCTAATAAATAAGAAAACAAGTAATAATTATGTAATAAAAAGGGATCCAATGTTCAATAGAAAAATGTAAAACTCCAGCAGCATCACAATGCTCATCTTGGTCCCATGCTCTCCAGCTCCAACGAAAATAAAGTACCTGGTGATGAAGGGAAATTGTCCCTATCTAAACCTGCAATCATTACATATGTTTGGGTCCAACATATGAACCAAATAGAGTGTGAGAAAAATCTGAGTAGGAAACCATCAAAGGATCTGTACCTAACTCTCATTGAATATTTTTAGCAGGTAATATGAAAAAATAAGGCAATAAACTATGAAGTACTGAAAAGTAATCAATACGAATATTTTAAATTACATTCATTTTCATTTATCAATTATTCATTTCATTGAAACAAGTAACCCTAGGATATATCCTATTCCCTATACCCCCTGTGTAAAGATAGAAAACATATATCTCAAAAGACTATCTAAATAACATGTAATTATGAAACCAATAATTTAATGTATCATGAGAGATGCATCAAAATAGTTCAATTATTCAAAACAATCCTTGAGGAATGATCTCCCAGTCTAACCCCTTTAGGTGAACTTTTCATTAATCAATAATAAATAACCACCTGGGAATGCTCTCATAGTATAATCACATGGGTCAAACATTCTACACCATGTATATCATGGTCCTTTGTAAATAAACATGGAAACCCCCACAGTTTTCCTGGAAAAAGGCTCTCATTGTCCTTTGGAAATACACATCGAAACCCCCACATTTTTCCTGGACAAAGGCTCTCACATTCCTTTGGAAATAAATAGAATATAACATTCATCAATATCACCACATGTAATTCAAACTTTTATATGGGTGAAACATTAATCAATCCATGGAACTTGGAATTCTATATAATCAATCAAACTCCATCCTAATAAATTCAAGGCTTGGAAAAAGAGTTACACCTCATATAAAATCTAGACGAAATGGCCATGAACAGTCAATAACGGGAAGAACACCCATGGGGTATCTCATAAACAAGGTAACTAACCATTTTCATAACAATGACCCTTTATCAGTCAATAAAACCATAACAGGTAATAAACAAGGTTTAATTTTTAATCGCACAATACGCCGAACATGGTTATGTAGAACTGTTATCATATATAATCAAAGATAAGTAAAGAATCTAACAAGATCACCAAAATCGATGTCGTATGATTGATATACTTGATTATCTGCCATTGAATTATCCTAGAATGGTGTAGATATACAAAATAGTGAAAAATACTAAAACCTTGATAACTCAATCGAGCGAAGGAAAAATGAAGAAAGGATATAGTGGTTTTGGAAACTCACCGGTGGGATTCCAATGCACCTGAAAATGTCTCAATCAGATCATGGATAGAGAATCGGGGGATCTATGTTCATCAGTTGGTCCACATCACTATAGTACAAAACATGGGGAGAAGAAGGTGTTTCCAGACAAGAGATGTCACCCCTTCTGATATATCAAATAAAAAGAAAACTACATGGAATGTTCTTTAAAACTAAATGTCATACATTAGCCTTAACAGACCCCCAACTTATGTGGTTCTTCCAAGTCACCACATAACCATGTATTACAAAACTACATGGTAAAAAATTGGGTGTATGCAGTAATATAGGTACATGATGTGTACTCCAAAGTACAGGGTGTATACATTGAAAATCCAATTTTTTCCCTTTTCCCTCAAAAGAACCTGAAAACAAGATCCATACCTACAAAAATCATCTAGATTCTTACAAATATAATTGAACTCATAAATACTCTTGGTGTTAAATTCTACCCCCTTAAAATAATTTTCCTCAACAGAATTCATCACTCTAATACAATAAAATAGGGGTAAAGTTTCCTCATCATTTCAATATGAACCGAAATATCTTCTTCAAACAAGTGGTTTGGCTATAAAAACTTGGACCAGAGGCATGTTATTGATCAAATTCATCCATCAATCTCAAAATGCCCAATTTATCTATGGATTAACATAACCTTCCTTAAAAAACTCAAATATCTTCTTTCATGGATATATTTATAGTAATAACAGATCACCAACTTTAGATTCATGATCATGCTATCAGTTACCACATAAATTTTCACTATTTTTTCATTCTATGACACATTTTAGAATTTTTCGGACCATTATTTTCATTTCATTAGACTTAAATAAAACAAATAGACTTATTTATCTAGCTTCATTCCATAACATTAGATATCTATAATTCATTTCATAGAGGGATTCAAAATGATTCATGTCATTACTGGAGTGAAAAATTTTTTTATAAAAAAAACTAAAGGTAGGTTTTTATATATACCACCTTTGAAATCCATTGAAAAATATCTCATCATATCATCTAGGATTTTAATTCTTATATAAGTCTGACTATCTATCATTGGATGATATGTAGTGCTGAAAAATTACATTTTATCAAGAACGCATTGAATACTTCAGAAGAACATTGAGGTATACCTCAGATCTGAATCTCATAAAATAGAATGTAGTACATCATGTAATATCACAACTTTCTTAATTTATATTTAATAATTATGTTCATAATAAAACTCATATATAATGGTAATTAAGAGTGATGAATTTTTATGGTGATATAATACAACCCAAATATAATAATTCTTTCTATATGTTTTTTGGATTCTAAATGAATAACCCATGGTGATTTTTCTAATATACATTATTGTATGGATAATTTTTTAGATCCCCTTATAATTTTTATCTCAACCTCAAATTGGTTATATAAAAAACATTGAGGTATAAACATTAAAATATCACCCTTCATTCCGTCCGAGGAAAAAAAATACTCTTTCAAATATCATCACATATTTGTACTCTCAGGATTAATAATAATATAAAACTATGATCATTCTATAATATATCATTATTCAAATAGGGTTTTGTTAGAACCCATACACAGATCCTAATCAATATCATTCCATTATAATCATGGTTAATCAAACTAAAATTTCTCACCTTCTTCTATATTTCAACTCCATCCTTTTATTCCCCCCTAATCCTATCATGGATTGATGGTTGGACACTTATTTTTTTTAAAAATAATTAATTTAGATTCACTTAATAATCTCTATACACATATGTTAAAATCTAGAAAAATTACATATTTTTTGATCCTTGTCTAGAATAATCTACCTTTATCTTTTAAAATAAATGCATCTCCCACATTGTTCTCCATACCCAAGAGGTAATTTATTTTTAATTTGTAATCATTTATCAACTCCAACAATAATCTCTTGAGAATTTTCAAATCCAAAAATTTGATTATATAAATTATAAATTTGGGATTAGTATATATAAAACAAAATTTATCCTTAAATATAATTCCTCAATATCATTAATGAAAAGATTAGTATGAAATAGTCCAGATCATGAGTTGGGTAATTTTTTCAATTAACCTTCAAAGGTTTGAGTCGTAATCTTTCATCATTTAATTCTACATGAAAACACATCCTAATCGATTTTTGGATGCATCAATGTAGATAACATATAATTATCCACTAAAAATATTTATGAGGATTTGTTCTTCAAACAACCTTCTTTTTAGCTCCTTGAAATCCCTCTTACATTAATCTATCTAATAGAACTTCACACCTTCTTGAGCTAACATGGTGAGGGGATTATAAATCCATAAAACAACTCCAAATATCACTGATAAAATCCCACCAAATTAATTATTATATGAATATATATAATGTGGTTGTTCTAGGTTGACATTCAATAAAACATGATTTAAAATATTCATTTAAAAACAATAAACAAGATTATATGTCTTAAGAATGAAGCATTCCAAGATCAAAAATAAAAATTAGAATTTTTTTCACAAAAATTATCCTTTATTAAGGTCCAAAAAATGAATCCTCAAATGATATTTCTACTCCCAATATCCCATTGAGTATATAAGAATATCATCTATAAAAACTACTACAAACAAATCAATGTAATCAGTATATACTCTATTAATTAAATCCATTGTTATAGATGGAGAATTTCATAAAACTAATTCAATCAAAACATATTCAGAGTGTTAATTCCTCATATGGAAGGATATATTTGGAATATTTTACCTTTTATCCCTCGACTGATAGTACACAAATCAATGATCAATATTAGAGAAGTTTTGAGTTTCTCTTAATTTATCAAACTAATAATTGATATGGTATATATGAAAAATTTTCTTGATTATGATCTTGTTATGATCTCAAAAATCAAGGTAAATAGAATAGACCAATTTTTATTTTTTAAAATGGGAAATGGTGCACCCCATGGCGATACACTAGGGCTTATAAATCCCCTATCAAAATTATACCTCAATTTACATAACTCAATGGAGGAAAATATAAATGAAGTGTTTATAATAGATTCAATGCCTAACTTCAGTTCTATTATAAACTAAAAATCAAGGCTCAAAGGAAGACTGGTCAATTATTATATAATGATATCAACTAAATCTTGATCAATATGCATTTATTTTATTTTTTTTCCTACAACCATTAGAGACAAAAATCATTATATATAAGAATTAATCCCTATATGGTTGATGTAACATCCACTAATTATTTTTACTCATCCCTAAATTCATAAATGGTCTTGGGTTCATTCAGAATATAAAAAGTGACTTCCCTTCCATATAATTAAAACTAAAATGATGTAAAAAAATAAATTATATTTATATAATCACATCAGATTCAATAAAAGATGAATCAATTGATTTTTAAGAACAAAATTCCCAAAAAAATTATTAGAGATAAACTATAGACACATTATGTGACTATTTTACAGTTTGGTATTTTCAAAGACAACCCAATATCATACAATAGATCTAGGTTTTCAATTACATTTTTAAATTCATTATATATAAATGAGTGGGTAGTTCCATAATCTAACAAGACATTATCTATTATATAGTGGATGATATGTAACCCTTATTCCATGTAGCTCTTATAACCCACATCGATGGTCAGGATCACATGCTATTTTACTTTTACATTGTGCTAAGGATTCTATTGATGTTAATCATCAAATAACTTCATATTGGAGGAGTGGCATTCCTAATACCAATACGAATTTAATTTTATGTTTAGGATCATATAAGGACCTGGAAATTCCATGGAATTTTTTTCTTAAATACATTTAAATTTTACGAGTCTGCAAAATTTGACTGTGTAAGATTCTGAGGCCCGGTGTGCCCAGAATCAATTTATGAGGTTTCGTTCGGGTATGTTTAGTAAACGTACGAGCGGGTTTTTATAACTTTTGAACCGATGCTCAGAATTGAAATATGAGGACACCATTTAACTCATAGTGTCGGTATTCACATAAGGAGACATTAACTTCGGTGGTAGTGGGTTGAGAATAAAAGTTAGTTTTTGGGGTTTTCTGGATGATAATAAAATAAAGCGAGCTTCACGTTATTTTTATTTGAGCCACCTTGTGGCAGTTTGTTGGTTAAAACCTTCTCATGGAAGTTGGATGTGGGACCACCACACCTTAACCTCCCATGAGAGGTTATGGTGGTGGGGACCACCTGAACATAACCACCCGCGAGAGGTTATGACGTGGGGACCACATGGGACTAAACCCCAAATTAATGGGAGGAGAGGAAAACCTATCAACTCTACCTCATTAATAAGGGAGAGCCTATTGAAGCCTCTTACTTTAATTTGGCCAACACTCCATCCTTAATATGCCAACCTACATAATTAATTTCACAAATTTGAATATTATGCCAACAATTAAATTGGGGAAATCATATCACTTTTGGATTGGAATTTGCAATTTGGTTGAAGCTTTGGGAAGAGGAGAGATTGGGAGAAAGCTTCCAACGAAGAACGAAGAACGCTGACAACGATCTTCTTCAAATGTTTTCCCGAGAAACCAACTGAAGTGGGATGTCTTCAATAGACATACCCTTCACATCATCGTCAACGAGCCGATGTAGCTCAGAATTGGAAGTGTGCGGCGGATTCAATGAACGTTTATTATATTTGTCTTCTTCCCACAACTTCTTTGGAAATCATCAAACAAACGTAGGGGTTTAATTTTATATAAGTATGATTTATTCCGATGTTCTTACTCTCTCTCAAAACGAGGAATGAGTGTTGTTGTGCTTTATACCTGCGAGCCACTTATTATCACCCTATCCGCAGAGGGTGCCGACCAAACTAACATGGCCCGACTGCCACCGTTGATCTTGTTTATGATAATCTATATCATGGAGACGAAGTAATGAGGTGATGCAACGTTGAAGACAATGACCGCGCTACCCGCAGCCTCCACGAACCGCGCCGCCCTTGCGGTGCAACGACCGGATCGACACATCCACCTTGGGCTGAACCACACCGTCCGTTGGCCCGAACCGCACCGAACTCTTGGCCGCCTGCCGGCCTGCCCGCACTGCCCGACTCATGGCTGCCGCCAGCCTTCCGTGCGCCCCGGCTGAAACCTAGCCAGCCCGCACCAGCCTGAACCACATCGAGTCTGCCTACCCGGTCATCGCCGGGCCCCGCCTCCCGGCCTGCCCAACCGGCCCAGTAGCCCACTAGACCACCTGGTGCCCTGTCATGCCGCCAGCCAGCCAGGTCGTGCCCTGCCCGGCCGCCTGCTAGGATGGCCGCGCCCAGCCCAGCAACCCACCGGCCCCCCTTTCACCCTTCCTAGACACCTTTCGTCTGGCCACGCCATACCCAACCACCCGCCGCCCTGCCTAGTGCCCTGCCTGGCTACCGGTCGGCCTAGCCGCGTTCCTCCACCCAGCACGCTAGTCTTCCCGGCCACCTCCCGTGCGCCTGGCTGAACTGTACCGATCCGCGTGCCCCGTTCCGCCCGAGCTGTGCCTCTGGCGGCAATGGTCGACCCAGTCTCCGCCTTCCTGGACAAGACACTGAGTCGCACCCTCGCGGCGCTCCGGGCAGAATCAGCGTCGAGCCCGGGCGGAACAGCCCATGCGGCCTGCTGGGCTGGGCCCTGTGGTCCGGACCGAACCTAACAGGATGGACCGCCCAATGAGCCGATCCAGACCCAACAATTCTTATTGGGTCGACCCAGACCTGGTCCACCTAGACCTGGTTGGGCCAGGTCGGTCTGACCGGGTTGGACCAGAACCGAGCCCACTACGGACCCCTTTACTTTTTTTGCCCATAACATTGGCACCAGATGTCCGTTTGATGAACCGTCTCTGGCGCTGGTAATATTGGAGAATGACGGTCCCTTTGGGTATACCTCACTAGAGTTTGAGGTAAAGTTTAGATACAGTCAGGTTGGTTCGTGCTCGAATCCAACCGGGCCCACGAGACTAAAATGTTAATATCTCACAGACCAGGCATCCGATTGATGCGTCTTCTATTGCATTGAGACCCCTGTGACATGGAATACCTTTTAGATACTTCTTCGTGGTACTTCATGATAGTTGGAGTATCGACCATTAGCTCGTGGAGTGGATACTTCCGGTGACGAGCGAGCAGAGTGCGGAGACCTTGTAGCCGGCTGAGACATAATGACCGTGTTGGAGTTGGTGGCCTAGACCCAACTACTTTGTACTTTATTAATTAATAAAAGCCTTATCACATCTTGATTGTTCTTATACGTGACAATGCATGAGATAATGTCAAAAGGATAGTTGTTTCATTAAAGGGTTATAGAGGATCCCTGCTATGATGAGAACCTAGAAATGTAATATCACTATTCTTGAAAATATGTTCTATGGCCGGATGATGTTATTTGAGGGACACAAATAATACAGGCCCTTAGGGGTGAGGACTCATAAATCTTTGAGGCACATTCTCATGGTGTGCACCCTTGGTAATATCCAGGAAGATATTATGAGAACGAAACCCGCCAGTAAGAAATCCACATTTCATAGTGTCTTTGGATGTTCCTATTTGCAGACATCTATATTGGTCCTTAGAAATTAGGATTATTATTAATGGGTATTAAAACTCTCACACATAGATATATTGATGAAAACTGTGAAGACACAATGTTCGCAGTGAGGTAGGATATGTTGGGTGCGTCACGAGTAATACTTTATTGATAGATAATGCGAGAAAGGATTTTCCCCTTCCGTTCTACAACGGAAGTAGATATATCAGGCCCTTTGATGGAATTGATATAGCCTAAATATATCCATGTCTATGGTAAGGTATGGGCGGGTTCAATTCAGGAAAGTCAAATAAAGAATAATTGAGAACATGGGTTGATATAAATAGCATGCAACCCACTTGATTAGAGATATCGAGACAAAGGGTTTATATTACACGGTAAACATTCATATGAGGTTACACATCATTGCGGCATTAACATCTTTCTCTATGGGAGCCTTGGCATTTTTCTAGATGCTAACCTTGGAATTTAGGCTGACTCCGCCTAATGCCACTGAGAAAGGGGCCTAGAGGGTCACACACTAAGTGTGTCCACATATCTTAGTTAAATATTAATTTTACAAGTTAAATAAAGATTATTCTCGACTATGGTTTAATAATTATTTAAGGATGCCTGATTTCATTTATTTCGACACTAGTTATTTGATAAAATATATTGTGGGTAAAATAATATGTTTATTAGCGAGTAATGAATTAAAATTTATTTAATACATAAATAGCCATTACTCAAGGTCTAATAAATGTGGTAGAGGAAGTAAAGGAAAACGTAAAATAAAACTACAGGCCATGTATATTAAATATACATGTCGTGTAGTTGTGTGGAAAATGAGTACACACTGTGTATTAATGATTACACGCCATGTAGTTTTCTAGTCAGGATTTTGAGGATATAATATTGTTTTATTAAATGATATTAATTATAATCAGCGTGGGTGCATGTCAAGGAATTATTAATTTGACATGGGGGTTTCAATAAGAGTTAATGAAATAAATAAAACATGTAATGCATTTCTTTATTATCATAACTCTGTAATCCTCAATCCTGATTATAAATATCCTCACAACACCAACACTTTTCCCCAATCGTTGTGCACAACAATTCTAGAGAATTATTTCAAGGCCGAAAGAACTAAATCCTCCAAGAAAACTCTCAAGAACGATAGAGATCCTCCTCCATTAGATCAAGGCGATCGATGTCGGACATCACAAGCGATGGTTCTTACGCGCTAGCACTCGAAGATCCCATCAGAGACGTCTAGAGATATGTGGCACACGTGTGGATCACCGCTAGAGGAATCCTACACTTGGATTCTACGACGCAACGACGGATCACAAGATCGTGACCGGAGACATCAATGAAAGAATAATTCCACCATGTTAATTCTTGTGAATTAATTAAATTAATTATAACCAGCATATGATGATCCTTTCTCTATGGTTCTAGGATTCCCTCTTTTGTTTTTCATTCTTCGTTCTATTCTGAAGATCCAGTGTTTTATATCGTGATGGATCATGGTTTGAATGTTGTTTAACAGTAAAATTAAAGTTGGGAAAACCCACTAACGTGCTTCCACTGCGCCCAGATCCTACAAGTGGTATCAAAGGGGGTCATATCGTTGATTATAATTATTTAGTTTTTTGTTGATGTTTTACGCATTTAATAATTTAGTTGTTTCAATTCAAGTTTAATCATTCTGGAAATATGAATCTCAAGATCTGTTCATCCTCCCTCGTTTCTCGTTCACCTCAAAATGATGAATTTTTCATTTAATTTTGATTAAAATAAAATATAGGAACTCATCCGGAGGAGCCAAACGTTTCTGGCCGTATAACACCAGAATACACGGTGAGTAATCATAAGTACACACCATGTAGTCTTGGTTCAATGTATTGGTTGATCCACCAAATTAGGTCGTGTATTGGAGTATACATATGTCATTTATGACACCGTGTGTTGACTAGGAACAAGTGGCACACGGTTTCTGGATTACATAACATGTGGTTCAACTGAACATGGCGTGTAGTCCCTTCAGGTTCGGGTTTGACCGAGTACCCCGTACATGGCTTGCCCGGCTGGAAACCATGTAACGCGGATACTACACGGTGTGTGTCCCACAGAGCACACCGTGTACTATGAAAATTTCTGAATTACATTAACACTCCCTTTCCCCGGGGGGTACTTTGGAAGGACGGTGAAGAAAAGTACACGCCGTATAGTCGGAACTACACATCGTGTACTCACCCAAATTATGCAGATTTAATAAAATTTATTATTATATTATACAAACCCTTGAGACGTGTACCATGGTGCATGTGTAAATATGAGGCACAACACGTGATATGTGTTTTATATATATGTGTTTAATTAAACATATGCGTAATGAATGATAATTCACTGGGTTTCCTCCAAGGTACAAGTTACATTCAAGAATAATTTTAAATGATTTTATTTGTTTAAAATTTTGATGGATGAGAATCTCAAGGAAGTTCAGAAAAGGGTTTAAGATAAAAGGATTGATTAATTAAAGATAATTAATTTATTCGAGGGTGATTTATCTAAAACAAGAATGATTAAAGAATTTAATTCTACTTTTATTTATGCCTAAATATCGTTGCATGTATGGATGATCATGATCTAGACCGAGACCTTTGTATGTGAATGGTTTCTTTTAATTAATTTATTTAAATTAAATTTTTTGGCCTGCGAGCCATATCCTCATTAATATGTAGGGCCTGCGTGCCAAAGGATTCTTTTTTTAAAACCCCTTT
Organism: Viscum album; assembly: GCA_963277665.1. NCBI lineage: Eukaryota > Viridiplantae > Streptophyta > Magnoliopsida > Santalales > Viscaceae > Viscum > Viscum album. The sequence goes on from OY728140.1 coordinate 1,611,867,065, forward strand.
TTACCTCTCACCTGTGTGTGAGATAAATGAATATGTAATGGATGGAGCTCCCAATATAGTAGAGGCGGCTCAAGTCTGGAGCCAAGGTGAAACCAATCCAAAGAGATACAAAGGTGGTCAAGTGGAAAGCTGTAAACACGAACCCACATGGTTTAAGGTGTTTCTCCCTTAGGTCTTTGGTTATTTTATCAACTACTAGACAAACTAACCAATAGAACATGCTCATGATCATACCATTTATTTTATTTCCGTCAGTTGCATGGTTTCTTTATTTGGGGTGTGTTGTTACGATTACACAACAAGCATCCAAGATGGAACTAAAATAAAACTAGCTTATACGTAAATATTATCTTGACATGGTTAATCACTTAATTATATCCCAATTAATATTAACATTCATGTAATCAATGATAATAAAATGGCAATTTATGTATAAGGATAAAATCCCTCAAAGGAAATATTAAGTCGGTTTAGCCTTCCAAAATCTTGGTTAGAATCGAACCATAGTTCAAAGTGTTTGACCAACCCTAGTTGGGGTGCTTTCAATTATCTAGGAATTGTAGTTCAAGGTTTTGGGTTCACTTGACTTGGTTCGCATCAAGGGTTGACTGCCACAACAGGACTTGGTGTGACCAAGAGGCAAAGGTTGAGGAAATCCAAAATAAAAGGATTTCAGGATTGGGGAGTCCACTCAGCAGATCAAGGAGCTGCGATTTAATGGAGTTGGCATTTGGAATGCCTACCTAAAACCCTTAAAGTTTCTTGACCAACCCTAGTTTGGGTAATGTGAAGGGTAATATGGATCCTTTCTACTAGAATATTCAGGTAACAAAATACTCCAAATTCAATGTTGGGGGCTATTGGATTTCAATAAAATAGTGGGAGACTTATATGTATTAATTAATTTATTTATCTCATTTTGTAATAAAGTACTAAACATTTTATCATCTTAATTTGTATAAATGGAAAAAAATGACATCAAACATATCATTACGAACCATACTCGATAAGGAAAACCTTCTCACCGGCTCCAATTTTCAAGAATGGCAGAGGCGTTTACGTGTCATCCTTAACCAAGAAAGGAAATGTTATGTGATGGAAGAGACTATTATAGTTTCCCCTAGAAAGGAGGCCACTTATGAGGAACTATATCTCTATATGAAACAAATGGATGATGCCACATATGTCCAGTGTTTCATGCTATAGGCCTTGTCTAATGAGCTCTTGAAGCAACATGAAAACAGGGACGTGTATAACATGATGTATCACCTTAAGAATATATACCAAGAGAAGGAGATACAGGAGAGGTATGAGATCTCAATTGCTTTGCTTACAACTATTATTGGAGAGTCTTCACAAACTGAGCCTCATGTAGTCAAGATTATTGGCTATATATAACGCCTGGACATCTTTGGGATTAAATTCCAGGATGTGTTGCGTGCATATCTCATCCTATCATCACTACCCAAGACCTTCTCTAGATTCATTGTCAATTATAACATTAGTGGAAATGAGAAGAGTCTATCAGAGCATATGACCTTGATTCTCCAGGTAGACAAGGACAAGGGGCATGACAAACCTGCAGTCCTTATGGTGAATAAGAAAATGAAGGACAAGGAAAGGGGGCCAAAGACTTATAAATGGTCAGAAGCCCCCGAGCGCCATCCTTCCAAGAAGGGGAAGATCCAAAGGTAGGGAAAGGAATTGGAGGCGGTGTGATTTTCATGAGGCAATCAAGGCCACTGGAAGAGGAACTGCAACCAGAAGCGTGGGGATGCTAAATGAACATTCGTTATCGAGTGAAATCAATCTATTTCTACACATTGGGTATTAGATACAGCTTGTTGGGCTCACATCTGTATTAAAATACAAGAACCATGTAGATTTAGAAATATCTCCAGAGGAGTGGTGATTCTTCGAGCTACCAATGACGCAAGGTTGGCTGCATTGGCTATTGGCGATTATCACCTCTCATTGCCAACTAGGATGATTTCGGTTTTACGTAACTGTTATTATGTGCCTAGTGTTACGAAGAACATAATTCCTGTATCTTGTTTGGATATGGATGGATTTATTTTCAAGTTTTGAAATAAGGGTTGTCTGTTTTATAAGAACAACGTATGTTATGTTATGGAACATTTAAATAATGGTTTGTATTTATTAAATTACTAAAACCAAGTGTTGGCAATCAATAACGAAACAAACTCACATGAATCAAACATCACCCAGTTGTGTCATCACCGTCTCGTTCATGTGAACGAGAAGCATTTGACAATTCTCTACCAAGATGGCTAATTAGACTCTACTGAGATGAAACCACTTGATAGATGTCACGCTTGTTTACAAGGAAAAATGACCAAGCCGCCTTTTGTTGGACATGGTTAAAGGGACACATAGCTTCTAGGATTGGTACCCATGGATGTGTGTGGACCGTTTCTAGTAGAAGCTAGATGTGGATATTATTATATCATTACTTTTACTGATGATTTGAGTAGATATGGATATGTCTTCTTAATGAGGTATATGTTAGAGGCCTTATAGAAATTTAAGGACTTCAAGAATGAAGTAGAGAATCATCTTGGTAAGAGGATAAAGAATCTTCGATCAGATCATGGTGGAGAATATCTGAACCAAGAGTTCATCGATCTTCTATGAGATTCTGGGATTCTATCTCAACTCACTCCTCCATATACACCATAGTGGAACAGTGTTAGTGAAAGGAGGAACCACACCCTGTTGGACATGGTGAGGTTGATGATGAGTCATGAGGATCTTCCATTATCCTTTTGGGGATATGAATTAAAAAATGTAGCATACACATTAAAACACGTACCAACTAAGGCAGAAAATGGAGTTCCCTCTGAACTATGGAATGGAAAGAATCCCATTTTGTCACACACACGTGCATGGGGATGTGAGGAATTTGTTAAGGCCTCCTCAGGCATCAAAATAGCACACCGGGGAACAAGGTGTATCTTTAGTGGATATCCCAAGGAAACGAAAGGATATTACCTATATAACCCTTCAGACAAAAAATTCATTATCGCCAGAAAATCCATCTTTCATAAGAGGGAGAACATCCTCATGAAGGATAGTGGGGGCAAGATTGAATTCTACGAAGTTGATGCTCAAGATACACAGGAGTTGTTACAGGAACAAGTTCCACAGGTCCCCATGGAAGAATTTTCAGAAACACAAGTACAACGTATGAGCACAAGAGAGGTAAGGGAACCAGAGAGATTTGGTTTCCTAGTCTCCGAGGATGGTGAATCATTATTTTTGGACAATGATGAACCTCTCTCTTAAAAGGAAGTAGTAGAAAGCTCAGAATTTTCAAGATGGAAGAGGCTATGAATTCTGAGATGGATTACATGTATCAAAACAATTTCTAGGTTCTGGTCGATGAGCTAGTTGACGTAAAGCCTGTTGGATGAAAATGGGTATTCAAGAGAAATCCGTACATGGAAGGTCAAGTTAGCACCTATAAAGAAAGGCTAGTGGCTAAAGGGTTCAAACAGCGTCAAGGAATTGACTATGATGAAACCTTCTCACCAGTTTCCATGTTTAAATCCATAAGAATCATACTTGCCATAGCAGCGTATCATGACTACGAGGTTTGGCAGATGGATGTCAAAACAATATTCCTTAACGAGAACCTTCAAGAAGATGTCTATATGACCCAAACTGAAGGTTTTGTGACACCAGGTGAAGCCAAATGAGTTTTCAAGTGTCAGAAATCCATTTATGGATTAAATTAAGCTTCCAGGTCATGGAATTTTTGATTTGATGAATCCATAAAGGAATTTGGGTTTATAAAAGATGAATGTCAACCATGTGTTTATAAGAAGTTTAATGGGAATGCGGTCATTATCCTCGTAGTTTATGTTGACAACATATTGATTATTCGAAACGACATACCATCTTTACAGTCAGTTGTGGACTTGTTGAAAAAGTGTTTCTCCATGAAGGACGTGGGTGAAGTAGCCTACATTCTATGGATCAAGATCATTTGTGATAGATCCAATAGGCTGATTGGACTAAGTCAGGGTACATACATTGACCAGATACTAAATAGATTTAGTATGGAACAATCTAATACGGGATTGGTTCCAGTGTTACATGGCCTACATCATTCTATGAAAATGTGTCCTAAAAAACAACAGGAGAATGATAGAATGAGTATGATCCCATACAATTTGGCAATAGGATCCATCATGTATGCCATGTTATGTACTAGGATTGTTGTTGCCTATGCACTGAGCATGGTAGGTAGATATCAAGAAGATCCAAGAGAACAACATTGGACTGCTGTTAGAACTATCCTTAATTATCTGAGAAGAACTTAGGATATGTTCCTAGTGTATGGAGTAGACAAGGAGCTTGTCATCAGAGGGTATGCTGATGCTGGTTTTTAGACAGATTATAACAATCTGAAGTCGCAATATGGATATGTTTTCTGTCTCAAAGGAGGATCTGTGAGCTGTAAGAGTTCAAAGTAGCCAGTTTTCACCAAATCTACAGTAGAGTCTGAATATATAGTGACTTCTGATACAACCAAGGAAGCCATCAGGATTCGTAACATTGTCTAGGAGCATGATGTGGTGCCTATCGGTAAAGATCATATCACATTGTACTGTGATAATACTACTGTGCTGGCTCTTGAAAAAGAACCAAGGTCACATCAACGGACAAAGAACGTACTCCAGAAGTATCACCTTTTGAGAGATTTCGATCAAATGGGTGATGATTCAGTGAGCAGAGTGTCCACGGAAGAGAACGTGGCAGACCCCATGACTAATGGCCTTTCTCAGCAGAAGCATGAATATCATGTGAGTGCTAGCGGGTTAAAAGTTGTTAGTTGTTGGCTCTAGTCCAAATTGGAGTCTATTGGTGTTTGTGGCCTATAAACAACTACTTTTTACTTTATTCATTAATAAATCCTTATCACATCTTGATTGTTCTTCTGCATGACAATGCATGTGATAATGAGCTATGGACAGTTGTTGCATTAAAGGGTCATAGCAGATCCCTGCTATGATGAGAACCCAGAAGTTCCATAACATTGTTCTTGAAAATATGTTCTATGACCAGATGATGTTATTTGAGGGACATAAATGATACATGCCATTAGGTGTGAGGACTCATAAAACATTGAGGTGCATTCTCATGGTGTGCACCCTTGGTAATATTCAGAAGGATATTATTAGAACGAGACCCGCCTGTAGGAAATCCACATTTCATAGTTTCATTGGATGTTCCTATCTGCGGACATGTGTATTTGTCCTTAGACTTTAATATTATTATTAATGGGTATTACAGGTCGCGCACTTAGATGTACCGACGAAAACTGTGATGACACATTGTTCGCAGTGAGGTAGGATATGATGGATGCGTCACGAGTAACACTTCATTGATAGATAATGCGAGAAAGGATTTATTCCATCCATTGCACAATGGAAGTAGATATCTTAGGCCCTTTGATTGAATTGATAGAGCCTAAATAAATCCATGTCCATGGTATGGTATGGGTGGGTTCAATTCTGAAAAGTCAAAAAAAGAATAATCGAGCACATGGGTTGATGGAACTAGCATGCAACCTACTTGATTAGAGATATCAAGACAAATGGATTATATTACATGGTAAACGTTCGTAGGAGGTGACACTTAATTGTGGCTTTAAATTCTTTCTCTATAGGTGCCTTGGCTTGTTGCTAGACACAAACCTTGGACTTTAGGCAGACTCCACCTAATGCCACTAAGAACGCGGCCTAGAGGGTCACACACAAAGTGTGTCCATGTATCTCAGTTAAATATTAATTTAACAAGTTAAATAAAGATTATTCCGGACTATGGTTTAATAATTATTTACGGATGCCTGATTTCATTTATTTCGACACTAGTTATTCGAGAGAATATATTGTGGACGAAATAATATGTTTATTTGTAAGTAATGAAGTTATATTTATTTAAGAAATAAATAACCATGACACAAGGTCTAATAAATGTGGTGGAGAAAATAAAGGAAATTGGAAAATAAAAGTACATGTTGTGTATATTAAATATACACTCCATGTAGTTTTGTGGAAAACGAGTACACGTCGGGTATTAATGAATACACAACATGTATTTTTTTAGTCTGGATTTTGAGGATATAATATTGTTTTTTAAAATTATATTAATTATAATCAGCGTGGGCGCATGTCAAGGAATTAATAATTTGACATGAGGGTCTCAATAAGAGTTAATAAAATAAATCAAATGTGTAACGAGTTTATTTATTATCATAACTCTGTAAAACTCAAACCTGATTATAAATATCCTCACAACCCCAACACTTTTCCCCAATAGTTGTGCCCAACAATTCTGGAGAATTAATTCAAGGCCGAAAGAACTACTTATTCCAAGAATTATCTTAAGACCAAGAGAGATCCTCCTCCATCAGATCAAGGCGATCGAAGGCAGACCTCGTATGCGAAGGTTCTTCCATGCTAGCACCCAGAGATCCCTTCGACGACTTCCAGAGATACGTTGCACAAATGTGGATCACCGCTAGAGGAATCCAACACATGGATTTTATGGGACAATGAAGGATCACAGGATCGTGACTGGAGACATCAATGAAGGAAGAATTCCACGATGGTAATTCTTGTGAATTAAATAAATTAATTATAACCAACATATGATGATCCTATCTCTATTTTTCTGGGATTTCCTCTTTTTTTGTTCATTCTTCATTTTATTCCGAAGAGACGGAATTTTATATCATAAAGGATCTTGGTTTGAACATTGTTTAATGCTAAAATTAATGTTGTGAAAACCCACCAACGTGCTTCCACTACGCTCGGAACCTATAGACTACTGACGGATTGAGTCAGAGTGACTATACTTGCCCCGCAAGGAGTGCCATGGTGTCGCGGAAGACCAATAGTGGGGATCGCCCTGGTGTCGTGACATACCCACGGTACTCGACAGGAGGATTAACTCATTAGGCTATGTGGGGTAGCGCCTTGGTGACGTGGCAGACCCACGGTGGGGAGCGCCTTTGTGACACAGCAGACCCGCAGTACTCGATAGTAGGAGTACCTCAGTAGTCCAAGGTTAGTTGGAAGGGCCTTGGTGTCGTGGTAGGACCACTGTACTCGATTGGGTAGGAGTTATCTAGCAGTCGTGGTTTCGTTAATAAATATCCTAGTTTGAGCGGAGTCAGTAACTTTTGTGTTTACCTCATGATTGAGATGGATCATTTGATAACATAGGTATATGTATGGGAATATACCTTAGTGGGGTTATCTGTTAATTTTATATTCTGTGGTTTATCCTTGTTGAATTTTGTGAGACCTTTAGGGTCTTAGGGTCCATAATGAGTATCGTTATACTCACCCCTGCATGGGCTATGCCCGCACCTCGTTTTGTTGGTTGCAGATGACAAAAAACACTGACTGATGCTGAGAGAACTAGGATAGGACGGTACCCGGAGGTGGACCATATGACGTGTCGGTATGTAGATGAGACCGACGGAAATGGATTAGGCTATCTATACCTACCATTCTAGTAGGAGCTATGGTGGAAAATCTAGGAGCTGCTCTTCACCTATCAGATGTTTTTTTCTTTTCAGTTGTACTTGTTTTTCAATTGTACTTGTACTTTCCAACTGGGCTTGTATTCCATCCACTCTACTTTCATCACTCTATTGTATACTATTTTACGTAGTGTTTTGTTTCCATCTCCTACACTGTTGTGTGAATTTTTATGTTTTAAATGAAATGCCTTCAATGTTTATGGATTTACACATTTTGTGATAGTTTCCAGCCCCTGGAATATAGATGGTGGGATTGGGGTTGTCATGGCACATGCCCCGAGGGACGGGTAATGACAAATTGGTATTAGAGGAGTCAGTTCAACCACATAACTTAAGACTCTGATATTTTCTATGAAGGAATAGTGTTAAGGGTACAATGTGTGGTTTTCAGTTCAAGGTGTCCAAGGATAGTGAGGCGGCCGATGTATCCATACACCAGGACCATGACTACTGATTTCCGACTCAGTTCACGAAAACACTGATTGCGTGTGTGTTTTCAAAAGATTTTATTAAGTCAGCTCAACTCGGTCAGCTCATCCGGTATATTCTTTGACTGTGTCACATCTGTTTCTTTATGGATGCCTCCTCAAGGACGTCCAGCTAGAGCCCCATGAGTAGTACATGTAGATAGCCCACTGAGTGACAGGGCCTCAGTGCAAGGCCCTTTTCCAGCGGAGGCACTAGTGGTACAACTTCTCGTTGGGCCACCAATGCCACCAGCCCCAGTAGTAGATAATGCACACTGCTTAAGCATGTTACATGAGTTCCAGCACTTGACACCACCTAGGTTCAGGGGAGAGACGTACCCACCGGAGGCTGAGGATTGGCTGGAGGCTATGGTGAGAGTTTTCGGACCGGTAGGGACACCCGCCGACCTTATGTTGATACATGCTGCCGGCCTTCTATAGAGAGTAGTGGGAAGATTGTGGAGCTTGATGCACCAGGTTCATGACGATATGGCACTTTTTTGAGTTGACTTCGATAGCCTGTTTCAGGAGGATTTTGTCCTAGCCACCCTTATTGTAGTGTGGATATAGGAGCTACATCACTTGCCGCAGGGCAGCATGACGGTGGTACAATACTAAGCGAGGTTCATAGACCACTCGCGCTACTCCAAAGATATGGTATGAGACCCATTATTCAAGGCCCAGACCTTTGAGTAGGGACTCAAATGATAGATCAGAGTTTCAGTGATCTCACTCAACATACTGACGTAGGCAGGGGTGTTAGACAGAGAGCCCTCATAGTAGAGAGTTTCCTTGCTGAGCAGTCTCCAGCAGCGAGACCCATTACTAGTTGACATGCAGCGGAGTCTTCTACAGCTGGTAGTAGACAGATGTTGCAGAGGTTCAAGAGGAATAGACCTACAGGTGGACGATCGCATAACTCAAGATCAGTTTTATAGGGCACCAGAAGCAGAGACATACATTCAAAGAGTGCACATTTTTTCTCATGTGGTGGGTAGGGTCACATGGCTCATGACTATATGACCTTCCATTCATATGATTATTATACAGTCGAAGGACTGCCCATGCAGAGGTAGAGATTTGATCAATGTGGTCCGCATGGAGCATGCAGACTTGTCATAGGAGCTGGCCATGCAGCTGGAAGTGGACGACATTTCGAGGTACTACCGCCACCACTACCAGGAGGTCCACCCCTACTGTAGTGAGCATGTGGACATGTGAGATCTCAGCTCCAGGTAGCTGAGGCCTACTATCACGATGCTCCTTAGATGATAAGAGGTAATATATGTGTGTACTCCAACATATCTGCAGTTCTTGTAGACACAGGTGCCCATCACTCATTCATTTCCACTGCCCTCGTTCAGAGATCGAAGATTCTAACAGAGCCATTGGCTCGATCCTTACGGCTAGAGAATCTTATGGGAGCAGAATCAACAATTATTCAGTAGTTCGGGCAGTGTGTGCTTACTCTAGGAGGCGAGAGATTCGTCTAGGATCTCCTAGTAGCGGCATCGAGGCATTATAATGTCATCTTGGGTATGAAATAGTTATCTACAGTCAATGCTCAGATTGACTATATTAGGCACAAAGAGTACTGTGTATGCACAGATGGGACCAGGTTTACCTCCAATAGCATGAAGGGAGCCTTTGCAGCACAGGACATACTTACTTAAAGGAGGGTGTAGCCGATCACTCATTCATTTGGCCTGCCTTACCCTCAGAGTCGTGGGTGTGGAGAGTCTGAGCTATCCTATTGTGGTGGACCACTATGCAGATATTTTCCCTGATGATGTCTCAAGTCTACCTCCTCACAGAGAGGTGGACTTCTATATTGACTTGTACCCTGGGACGACACCAATATCTACACCAGCTTATCGGATGGCTCCCACGATGCTACGTGAGCAGCGATTATAGCTGGAGGACTTGTAGGGGAAGGGTTTCATCCAGCCCAGTGTTTCTCCCTGGGCAACCACGATTCTGTTTTCCAAGAAGGAGGATGGGATCTTGATGCTTTGTGTTGACTACCATCGCCAGAAGTAGGTGAACATGAAGAACAAGTACCCACTCTCAAGGATTGACAATCTCTTTGATCAGTTGAAGGGAGCATGGTGGTTCTTGAAGATGGAAATAATACTAGGCTATCACCAGCTTAAAGTTTGAGATGAGGATGTGCAGAAGATAGAAATCAGATGTCGGTACGGCCACTATGAGTTCTTGGTTATGCATTTCGGCTTAACTAATGCTCCATTAGTGTTCCTGGGGCTCATGAAAAATATTTTCTAGCCATACCTCGATCGCTTTTTCGTAGTCTTCATCGACAATATACTGATATACTCAACTACTGAGGTGGATCATTCCTACCATTTACAGGTAGTACTGGACACACTCTGAGAGCACCAGATTTATAGTAATCTCTCGATGTTCGAGTTTTGGATCCGAGTGGTTCACTTCTTGGGACACATCATCTAGAAGGATATAATTGCAGTGGATCTAGTGATTATTGAGGTGGTACTTTCTTGGGAGCCACCTAGAAGTGTGACGGAGGTATGAAGTATTCTGGGTTTGGCTGGTTACTACCAGAGGTTCGTTACAGATTTTTCCAGAGTTTCAGCACCACTATCAGCCTTGTCGAAGAAGGGGAAACCCTTCGTGTGGTCGGAGAGATGCCAACAGGGCTTTCAGGAGGTGAGGAAGAGGCCAAATAGTGCCCCCCCCCATCTTGAAACTTTCTAGAGGAGGTCATAGGGTATGTAGTCTACTACGACACATCAGGGACCAGAATCAGGTGTTTTCTAATGCAAGACTGAGTAGTGATCCGGTATGGTTCTCAGTAACTAAGGCCACACAAGCAGAACTATGCTACCAAAGACCTAGAGTTAGCAGCAGTGGTCTTCACCATGAAGATGTGGTGCCACTATCTGATGGATGAACGTTTTACCGTGTACTCTGATCACAAGATTCTCAGGTATATATTCTCTTAGAAGTACATGAACCTGAGACACTAGTAATTTCTTGAGTTCCTCCAGGACTATGACTTTGAGATAGTCAATACTTCTGGAAAGGGGAACATTGTTTTAGATGCACTCAACAGGAGGTATGGTATACAACTGCTAGGTGAGGTGACAGAGCAGCTGGCTACCTTAGAGATATCCTTTGTGTATTGAGACGGAAAAGCCACTCTGTAGTCTCTTACAGTCAATCCCCCACTTCTTCAGTGAGTCATGGAGGAACATTGTAGGGACGCTGACTGCGAGACACAACGTGCTCAGATATCCATAGGGCAATCACCTGATGTATTTTATGAAGCTGGGGAGCACATCATCATCTTCGGAGGACATACTATGGGGCCAATGTCACTTCAGGATGATGTGTTGAGGGAGTTCCACACGTCCCCTTTAGAGTTACATCTAGGAGTGGCGAGGATGTACCGGGATATCTGACGACAGCATTGGTGGACATGTATGAAGAAGGCTGTATTAGAGTTTTTCTCTTGATGCCTCACTTTCCAGCAAGTGAAGGCCGAGCACCAGGTACCAGCAGGCTTGGTTCATCCTTTAGATTACCCCGAGTGGAAGTGGGGTTGGATATACAAGGACTTCGTTACAAGACTTCCACGATTATCTAGGGGTCACGACTCAATTTGGGTGATTGTTGACTGACTCACCAAGTCGGCCTACATCCTACCGATCAAAGAGCAGTGTTATGTATAAAGCATGGGACATGTCTATATGCCTGAGATTGTGCGGCTACATGGATTACTTTATTCTATTGTCTCCAATCATGAAACACTGTTTACTTCCTGACTATGGAAGGGGTTGCAGGAGGCTTTCAGGACACAACTTCTTCTGAGAACCACCTTCCATACTCAGTTGAATGGTCAGACTGAGTGGACCATTATGACCCTCGAGGGCATGCTGCATGCTTCTTTCCTAGACTTCGGTCGTAGGTGGGAGTACCAGTTACCATTGGTGGAGTTTTCGTACTACAAAATCTACCACTCAACCATAGGGATGGATCCTTTTAAGGCGTTATATGGGTGACCATACAGATCACCATTGTGCTAGAAAGACTCAGGGGAGACAGCACTGGTGGGACTAGAGTTGGTACGAGCTACCAAGGAGGAGGTGCAGATCATCTAGGAGCAGATGAAGACAACATAGAGAAGATATAAGTCACATGCTTATAGGAGATGGAGGCCTCTAGAGTTTGAGGATGGTGGCCATGTCTTTCTAAGGGTCTCACCTCGATGAGGATTATGGAGATTTGGCAGAGGCGTCATGTTATCTTTAAGATTCGTCGGACCTTTCTAAGTCCTGAGTAGAGTAGGTGAGTTGGCTTACCACCCGACACTTCCACCGTAGTTGCATTGGATGCATGGCGTCTTCGACATATCTCAGTTGAGGAGATATGTGCATGACCCTTCTCACATCATTGACCATGGAGAGATGGATGTCGACGATGGGGAGACATTCACAGAGGTTCTAGTGGTGATTGAGGATCGACAGGAGCAGGTCCTACGTGGACCGTCGATACCTCTGGTGCGCGTTCGCTGGCAGCACGAGAACCTCCAGGAGAGCATATGGGAGCGGGTGGCTCAGATGCATGCTCAGTAACCCCACTTGTTCCCTTAGTTCGAGTAGTAACCTATGGGGATTTAAATCCCTGTGGTGGGGAGAATGTAAAGACCATGAAATTCGGTGGAAATTTTTTTCTTAAATATATGGGAATTTTACGAGTCCCCGAAATTTGACGGCGCATGATTCTGAGGCCTGGTGTGCTAGAAATCAATTTCTAATGTTTTTTTTCAAGTACGTTCAGTAAACTTACGAGTGTGTTTTTATAACTTTTGAACTGGTGCTCGAAATTAAAATCCGAGGACACCGTTGAACTCACAACACCGATATTCACTTAAGGAGACATTCACATCTATGACAGTGGGTTGAGAATAAAATTTAGTATTTGGGTTTATGTGGATGGTAATAAAATAAAGTGAGCTTCACATTATTTTTATTTGAGAAGCCATGTGGATGTTTTTTGATTAAAACCTCCTCATGGAAGATGGAGGTGGGACCATCACATCGTAACCTCCCATGAGAGGTTATAGTGGTGGTGCCCACCCGAACATAACCTCCCACAAGAGGTTATGTCGTGGGGACCACAAGGGACTTAACCCCCTATTAATGGGAGGAGAGGAAAACCTCACAACTCTCCCTCATTAATGAGGGATATCCTATTGACTCCTCTAACATTAATGTTTCCAATGCTCGATCCTTAATACACCAACCTAGGTAATTAATTTCCACAATTTGAATATTGTTCCAACAATTAAATTGGGGAAATCATTTAAATGTTGGATTGGAATTTTCAATTTGGTGGAAGCTTTGGGAAGAGGAGAGCTTGGGAGAAATTATACAATGAAGAACCAAGAACACCAACAATGATTTTTTTTGAAGTTCTTCCCCAGACACCTATCGATGTGGGATGTCTTCAACCGACCTACCCTCAACATTGTCATCAATGAGCCAACGCATCTCAGAATTGAAAGTGTGTGGTGGACACAACGAACGACGATCATCTTCATCTTCTTCCCGCAACTTCTTTGATAATCATCGAACAAAGGTAGGGGTTTAATTTTATTTAAGTATGATTTATTCCCATGTTATTCCTCTCTCTCAAAACAAAGAACAAGGGTTGTTGTGCTTTATACTTGAGAGCCTCTTTTTATCACCATAACCAAAGAGGGTACGGGCCAAACTAACATGGACCGACCCTCTCCGTTGATCTTGTTTATGATAATATTCGACATGGGGATGAAGAAATGAGGTGACATAATGATGAAGTCAACGGTCGTGCTACCTATGGCCTCTCCGAACCGCACCGCCGTCCCGACGCTCTGACCGGATCGACACCACCACCTCAGGCCGAACCGCGCCTCCCAGTAGCTTGAGCCACGCCGACCTCCCGGCCGCCGGCCGGCCTACCCACGCCGCCTGGCTCCTGGCCGTCGCCGACCTTCTGTGCACCACAGACGAAACCCCAATGGCCCGTGCCGGCCAAAACCACACCTCACCATCCTGCCTGGCCGCCACCTGACCGCACCACCCAGCCTTCCCGGTTGCCCGTTGGCCGGCCTGGCACCCTGCTCGGCTGCCGGCCGGTGCGACCGTGCCCTGCCCGGCCGCCTGCCGGCCTGGCCGCGCCCTGCCCGGCCGCCCGCCGGCCCACCAGGCATCCTAACAGCCTGGTCGTGCCCTACCCGGCTACCCACCGGCCCGCCTAGCACCCCGCCAGTCGGCCTTCCGGTTTGGCCGCGCCGCACCGGCCTGCCCACAGGTCTTCCCAACTGCCTCCCGTGCACCCGACAGAACCTTACTGGTCCGCGCACCCCATGTCGCCTGAGCCACGCCCCTCCCGGTGCTGGCCGAACTGGTCTCGACCATCTGGACCGAGACGCCGAGTCGTACCCTCGTGGCGCTCCAGGCCGAATCGGCCCCAAGACCAGGCAGAACCAACCACGTGGCCTATTGGGCTAGGCCCAGCGGGCTGGGTCGAACCTAATTGGATGGCCTACCCAATGAACTGGGCCAGAACTAAGAGGACTGATTGGGTCGACCCAGGCCGGGTCGACCAAGATTGGGTTGGGCCAGGCCGGTCCGACCGGACTCGAGCCCACTACCGATCCCTTCACTTATTTTGGCCATAACTTTGGCACCAGACGTCTATTTGAAAAACCGTCAGTGGCGCTGGTAATCTTGGATCATGATTGTACCTTTGAGTATACCCTAATAGTGTTTGGGGAACAGTTGAGATATGGTCAGGTTGGATCCTGCACGAATCCAATCGGGCCCTCGAGACTAAATGGCTAATAACTCTCAGACCGAGCATCTGATGGACGCACCATCTACTGCGTTGAGACCCCTGTGACATGGTAGGCCTCTGAGATACATCATCGTGATACTTCATGAAAGATGGAGTATCAACCAGTAGCTCGTGGAGTAGATCCTTCTGGTGACGAGCGAGCAGAATGCAGAGACTTAGAAGCTGGCAGAGACCTGACGACGGATGACCGTTTTGACTCGGAGTGACTCTACTAGCCCAGCGGGGAGCACCATGGTGTCGCGGAAGACCCAAAGTGGGAATCATATTGGTGTCGCGGCTGACCAATGGTGCTCGATAAGAGGAGTACCTCAGTAGAATATGAGATGGAGTGCCTTGGTGACACGGCATACCCACAGTGGGGAGTGCTTTATTGACACAACAGATCCATGGGACTCGACAAGAGGAGTACCTCAGCAGTCCAAGGATAGTGCGACGCACCTTGGAGTTGCAGCAAACCCACTACACATGATTGAGCAAGAGTTCTCCATCAGTCGTGGTGTTGATAATAAAAATCCAGGATTGAGCTAAGTCAGTAATTTTTGTGTTTACCTCTTGATTGAGATGGATCACTTGATAACTTAGGTATATGTATGGGCATATACCTAAGTGGGGTTATCTGTTGATTATATATTTTGTGGTTTATCCTTGTTTGATTTTGTGAGACCTTGAGGGTCTCAGGGTCTCCAATGAGCATCGTTATTCTCACCCATACAGAGGATATTCCCGCACCTCGTTGTGTTTGTTGCAGATGACAGAAAATGCTGACAGAGGCTGAGAGTACCAGGATTAGACGGTATTCATAGGTTGACCATACGACGTGTCGGTATGTGGAGTAGACCGACAGACGTGGAGTGCTAAGGAGGATATCTATACCTATCCTTCAGGTAGGATCTATGGTGGATGATCAAGGTAGGATCTATGGTGGATGATCAAGGATCTACTTTTCACCTTTCAGCTGCTTTGACTTTTTTAGTTGTACTTGTACTTTTCAGTTGGGCTTGTATTCTGGCCCCACTACTTTCATCACTCTTTTGTATACAATTTTACTTACTGTTTTTCTTATAGCTCGTACTCTGTTTTCTTCATTTTCATGTTTTAAAGGCAATGCCTTCCTATTTTAGGGATTTACACCTTTGGTGCTAGTCGCCAGCCCCTAGCCTATAGATGGCGGGCTTGGGGTAGTCACGAAATGGGCCCTGGGGGATGTGTTGTGACATATCATATATGTTTTGTTAGTTGGAATCATATTCCCCAACATTGAATTAACCATCCCATAGACCACATTTCAAAATTAATGATATCTATGAACCAACTTTCATAATTTAAACATCCTATTAATTACATTCAAGAAATTCCCATGATATTTATATCCATTTTTCTATCACATGGATGGCTAAAAATTTCCCCCCTTTTGATTTATTTGAAATTTTATGGGACTCAATCATTATATTTTTTCAAGTCCATTGGAAGGGTGGGGAAGGAATATTTCTATCTCTACAATTTGAGTAAAATAAAATATTTCCTTATTACTATAATATTATCCTATAGAAATTTCATTTTAGAGACACGTTTTTATAAAACTATAGAATCAATATTTTTTCTGTATACAATAATTACTATACCCTATGTATACCATTAATGAAATGAAATATTATATTCCTAGGTACAAAGAGATTTGTCATCGTTCTACATATGCTCGGTGACTTAATTTTCATTCCCATTATATGGAAAATTAGGGATTTTCATAATAAAAAATATCCGCCTAAACTAAACCTATTTAATGGAATCAATTTATTTCCCATGAAAGTTATTCTTAATAATGTTTTTCTATTTATCCACTTAACATTCTAAATGATAGACCACTAAGAAAAATGTTTCATGTACCATGAATTGGATTATAGAAAGTATCCACCCAACTGTTATAATACATCATTCAATTACTAATGTATAATTTGACCACTAAAAGAATGTGGATGTTGTATCATAAAGGAATTAATACAACCTTTTAACCCCTTTGGTATTTTATAAGGATAACATGTTTTATGGATTGATATTATTGTTTGAGTACAAATTAATGTTACGGTAGCCAACTACCATGGAATTTAGTTAAATTGGTGGAAAATCATTGAATTTTCTGAAACATTCATTATTTACATTATTATATCCCGTTATGTCCATTGAATGAATCAAAAAATAATATTTTGAGAAATAAAAATCATTTTTCAAAAAAAATAAATCATGAAAAATAAAGTATATGTTGTCCAAATGAGGACCATTTCATTTCTATCTATGATTCATTAGGTTGATACAAGGTAATGCATGATCATCAACTATTCAATTCCATTAAAACTGTTAATAATAAAATTATTTTTTTAACCGTATAATATACACCATTTGTGTCAAAATACTTGTGTATTAAATGTAATTTTCATGTACTAAGTGACCCTCTATTCAAACCCATAATTTATTTTTAGAGTTGTTTCCCCTTAGTACTATTGTTCTAGGAATATGTATACCTATAATATCTAAATAGGGAATAATATTATGATATTAAAAATAATATATTTAATAAAAATTCACTAGGATTTTATCCCAAATATAGACATATCCATAGGGTTTTCACACATTTCTTTACTTATAATATCAAAATACTGATTTTAACTTTCCTCTAATCCAAACAATAAAGATATAGGATTTTCAAACAAAAATATAAAAATTTTGTATATTAATATTCAATACATTTCATAAACATATTCCCAAGGGATTTAACCCTTTAGTATATTTGGAGACGAAACAAAATCTTCTAATGTAATAAAATATCTTCAACATCTACAAAAAAATCTTCTCATCTACTATTCCTCTTATGAATACCATACAGAAACATTTATTTATAGAACATGGAAGGAAACACTTGAAAAAGGTGGGCTCATTTATATTCTTAGTAAGTGTAAACATTGGAGATATCAATCTCTGTTCATATTAAATCATACAAAAATAAGGGTATATGATCATAAATATAACATTTGATTTTCATACGCATCATTTCAGTGGTCATTAATATGAATCATGGTATGAATCATTTTCATTCCAAAAAATGGACCTTAATTTTTAGAAATCATCATAAATAAATTAGGAATTATATGTTCATGTCATAAAATAGTGGGACCACAAAGAACATTAAAAACCATTTATTATTTCATGTTTATCAACAGAAACCATCAATATAGCAGATTAAGACTCATCAAATGTTTTCAATTTTCAATCAGCGAACACATATTTCCCATAGTGGATTTGGACACATAGGTTTACCATTGTGGATCTAGAATATATATATATACATATAATAACCATTATTATATCATTAGATTAAAATCATTACTCAAAACATTGGAGGCGACATATGTATGACAGATATTAGAATGAAAATCATACTATGTGTTACACAAAATCATAAAACAGTAATAATATGATTACATCATCAACCATGTAAATAAAATGATACTCATTAACATTTAATAAATTCACCAAAGAATAACCCATTAATATTAAAGGAGTATGATAAAAATGACCCCCATATAAACATTTACAATCATAATAATCAACAAGAATGATATCATTCAATCTTATCCCATGTAAATAACATGCATCCTCAAATGAAGTCATCATAAATGGAAAATTACATTGGACGACCATTTGGAACATTTCATAAGGAAATTATCCTTTTTATTAAAATCAAATTTTTATACGAATATTTAATGAAATATTTTGTAAGTTCATTTCATTGATAAAAATTATGATGGAAGATTTAAAAATTACTTAAAGAACATCTTCAATTGAATTATATTTTCTTAATGAAAAATAATTTCTAAAAACACAAATAATTATGTAAATCCATTTATTTATAAATATAATTTCTAATATATTAATTAATTTTTAAACCATTATGTGGTAATTGATTTGGTAATTTTCGGTCATGTTATATTTGTTAAAATAATAATCATTTCACATTATCAATTAATGTCAAAAGATCAAAGTTTAGAAAAAAAGATTCCTTTTATAAAAGACATTAAAAATTCAATCATGGGTTAAATTTTCATTAAAATATTATTGGGATAAAATATTTTTAAATCAATTTTAGAAAACATGGATATGGAAGAAAAATGATTTTATACCTAAGATACAAATATTTCATATTTTCACAAAAAACTTATTTGTTACTACATGAGTAATTATGGAGAGGAAAATAAAAGTAATGAATTTAATCTCAAGAAATAACTACATTATAAGAAATTTCCAGATAATTTTTGAGAGGTTGATCATTAAAATTTGGCCACTTCAAACTCAATATAAAACAAAACTGATAAATAATAACATTGTAATGTAAACCATTTTCTTCATTGTTTTATTTTACAACATAAACCCCTTGAAATTGATATTAAATCCCTTTAATTTTTATTTGAAACATCAGTGTAGGAATTCATGGTCATTATATACACCAGAAAAAATAAAATTGTGGTGCATTTGGATAGTATGTAACATATATAAACTATTCTATTATAATCCATTATAATGAGATCCTCTTACATTGAATGAAATAAATCCTATTGTTTAATAAAAAAAGTAATATTCTTCTATTAGTGGACAATAATATTATATATCTTATCATACATTATATATTTATACAATTTTATTACATAATTATTAAAAAAATAATTGTAAAAATTATTTTTTTGTGTTATAACTAATTCTTTTTTCTTGCATGTTTTGGTTTTTTATTTTTGGTCTCTTTACACTGGTCATGGTTTTATCATTCCTATAAAATTAACCAAGATATTAATATATCACACACAAACACATGTATATATATATATAGTATTCGATTAATGACAGAGATATGGAATGATTTTCTTTGTTCATGACGATGGTATGCCATATATACACATGATCAATGTTTCCATTTTTATGATGGATGGAACAAAATAAAGGTAAATAAAATTTTTTTCTATATATTTTTTTTTATTTTATGTATATTCCATATATTAATTTAACTTATCACATATTTACTTTGATATAATACATATGTTAAAAATAACTACATCGCTTCGTGTGGTGGTGTCTTTTATACACACAATCGACATTATTGTATCCCCCATGGAATAGAATCTAAAAAGGGTTATTTGATAATATATTACCAGAAAAATATTTATTTTAATAATATAATATATATAAATTATATGAATTAGCATAAAAATTAATTATATGTTATGATGTAAAAGGTTTCACATTGGTTCGTGAGGCGATAGTATGTCGTAAACAACATCAAAGTTATTATTTACCATTCAATGGAAGATTAAACATATGTATGTTATTATGAAAACCTAATAAAATCAAAGTAAATTTAATATAATTCATTTATTATATTATAATATTTTTAATATGATTTTATTTAATTATAGAATGTAATAAAAGAAGAATTATCATTGAAGAATGTTGCATCTTCTTCAGGTAACATCCTAAGGTTTTCACAAAAATACTTCCAAGGATGCATATTTTTTTTCAAAATAATGATTATAGTATGATTGTATGGATTTAAATATGAAATTTTGTATGGTTACTTCTAGTTCATATTATAATGGATCTTAAAAAATTATCATCCTTCCATATTGTTAGTAATATTGAATATCACTATTTTACAAGATAAATATTTATGAAATTAATTGTTGTTTTATTTAAATATCATTATATTGGCAATGATATGGTTCATGGAAGATATATAGATTGGGAGTAAGGATAATAATCATCATATCAATATACCAAATATTGATAAGTTCTCCCTAAATTTTCTACAATTCATTATATCCACATAGAAATGAACTGGAGAAAAGATAAATGTCATCTATACTCTTTAGGAATGTGTTTGATACCTTATTGATCTCGATAAAGAGATTCTACACTAGTGTAGTTGGTAACCCTATTTGGTGGTTTTATATTACAATTGGAGGTTTATATATATGAAAAAAATTTGTTTGTGAACCACTTTTATGATTTTTAGAGGTTCATCAATCCATTTTAATGATAATCCATGAACAAAAAAAATTATTATAGTGAGTTATTGGTCACACAATGAGATTTTTGATCTTCTTTAAAAATGTTTCGAATATTAAGAATAGTAGGATTAATGATATTATTGGATTAACTTATATATAATCTATGGGGTGATGAGATATAATGATTTAGGAATATCCGATTCTATTGGTTTTCTTTATCAGAGGGAATATTTTTCATATCAATGATTTCTATTTTATTTTTTTCTTACACATCTTTTGAATGTTTCTTATTGGGAGTGTAAATAATTACCAATCAACATTATTTATACCCAAATAGATTATTTATGTGTCTATATTGTACTATTTATTGGTGACCATGGTGGATTAGTTTCTTATAAATATTATACACTATTTTTTATACTGGGTTACAATTAGATCGACAATAGTTTGAGATCATTATAGGAGTCCTTAAAGTGAGGCAGTTTATTACTATAAAGTATGTTGATCATACCCAATGGATTGATCTATATATTATCTCAATAAAGGTTGATTCCATTTGTAGAAACATTATTATCAGTTGATTCTTTTTTTCATGCAATTTTATATTATATATATATATGGGTGGTCTTTTTAATCATAATATGTGTTGGAGTTACATGTTTTTGAATGTTATTATGGGTTAAGGTCTCTAATTTGGGTTATAAACTCAATATTTTTCTCTCAAAATATGATATTTTTACAAGCATGATTGAGGTGAGGCACTCAGTTTACCACCACCCTAGTATGGTCTTAATGTGTCCAATTTAATAAATATAGAATATTTTTTGTAAATAAAAATATGAAATTGAAAATTAAATATGTGTTTTGAATCTAAAGAATAACATATTATCAAAAATATTCATATGAAAAATATATGAATAATGATCCATTTTTTATTAATGACTAGCCAAAAACTATTTTTTGTACACCAACCACTTTGTGTCTATAGATTTACATACCAGTTCTTTCAAATTTATCAACAAATAACCATTGCATTGATCCAAAAAAATTTATTCCTTCAACCAAATCATATGAATTAAACAAAAAATATTATATTTTAAATATATATTAAATAAAAATTCCAAATTAAACAATAACAAAAGTTTTAATGTGGATTTGAACTGCCTATATAGTTATTATTTTACCTGGGATGTAACATTGAGTGACAATATTTTTCCAATATAAATAATAATACCATAATTCTATATGTGGTTCATATATCCCCTCATGGATATCTATATATTATATCACAAAAAAAATATATGTGTATTGACTATTATTTATAACCAATTATCAATAAAATACATATGAAACTGTGGTCTCTCATTGAAAGATGCACTAAATTAAAATCCCATGTTATCATTATGTATAAAAATGGAGAAAACTAATTCATATTTCTATATCTTATATATATATAAGTGAAAATTCAAATCACTATAGATTATTGATTATTCTAAATGTAATGTAATCTCCAAAATCCTATATTATATATACATGTTTTTAATTAGTCATTAAAATTATTTATATTTCATTAGTAATTGGTGATATCCCAAATGGAATGTGGAATTAAAAAAATATTACCAAATAAGATTATTAGTAGGCTGGTATCCTTGATAACAATTGTAATTAATCTTATTCAACAATGTAGGTAGACCCTTAATATTCAATTATACATGAACAAATATTTCATCAAATATGGTAGGAAATAAAATAACCCACACCACTAACCATAAAATTTATTTTTCATCATCATTCACTACATAAAATTACCAAAATCAGGTCATTTGATTATATTCATGGATTTTACAATTCTAATGAATCTCAAAAAAATCCAAATGATCATCAACAGACTTCCCAAATTGATGAAAAATATGAAAAACATATCAATGATAGTATGAAGATTGAAATATAATTTTCTATAGATATTTGGATCATATATTGTATAAAATTTCAAAATATTAATGAAATGATTTAACAATCCATTAAAAATAATAATTAAACCTAAAGTCATGATTACATACAATTAATTGTGGTATCTGATGCAATAATATAATATAATTCTACTAATCTATATATCTATATGGTACAATCACCAAGATGTCACAATATATTAGTCCCACAACTCCTTTGAAATAATATTATAAATACATATATTTCATATATTAAAATATGGGAAATGATAATCCTATAAGGTATCCCAAAATGATTCATTAAAATAAATTACAAAATGTTCCATACAACTACCTTCTTCAACTCCAATGAGACCACATGACAATGTTACATAAATTTTCCAACACCATAAGAATGGAGGATTTAAACATGCCATAGAAGGGAACATGTAATGTATTATTATATCATAACTAGTATGAAAATATAACATAAATCAATGAGAAAATTCATAAATTTATATGTATGTAATTTCATCAAAACATTAAAGAGAGTAAAAGGGGACTGATTTTATCAATTAATTTAGTGTATATATAATTAAAAACTTTATAAATATACATTTATTTAAGACAAGAATCATAAAATCATAAATCAAACCATTTTTTGAGTTAAAAAAAATAAATTAAAAAAATGAACCATTGAATTTATTCCATAGTGACTAAAAAACAACTAATTATATGTATTATATGTAAAAAATAAGAAATACTGTAGTGGGGTATGAATCCCGAACTATAAAATCATTTATTTCATTAATTAATTGTTCTTTTAATGTGTCACATCAAAGAAAATCCTCATATCATATAATAATTGGTTTCATATGATAAATATCATTATAAGGACCCATCCTTAAACATTAAAAATCATATTTTTTGTCAAGAACATAACATTATTTCACATTGAGGATCTTTTCATGTTTATATTTTTAGATAATTAGGCCAAAAAGTTTTTATAACAAAGCAATAAAAATAAGAAGTTGACACCTCATAACAGTATCATTTCTTTTCATAATATAAAGATTTTAAAATAATGATTGATTTATTTTAAGAATACAATTCATGAATTTCAACATGAATTATTCTAATCCCTTAATCGCACTTATGTCCTGTGAATAACATTAACAATATGGGATGGACATAGAAATATATGTAAGGGATATAATAAGGGAACTGTTTTCACACCGATAAAAATTAAAAGTTAGGAAGATAATTACATAAAAAAATGAAATTTTACCAAAATAGGGAAATATCATTGTCTAATAAGTATTAGTAACATTACCTTTTGACATTAAATGATTTCCCTAAAGAATAATTAGCAAAAATAGAAGATTCATGTAATTATATTGGTATATCATCACATTGAACCCTTATAGAACTCTTACAGAACACCTATAGATAGGAATAACCATATGAATAACATTGAATATAATTCTATATAGAATATATTCATCATTGAATGCATTTAAGAATTATCTGGGAACACCCATCATTTAAAATATAATATCCTCCCTGGTGCTATTTGGGCCCACTGATAATTTATAATGTCCAAGAACCGAAACATTAAATAAAACATTATATCATTTGAAGAACTCATTTAAACTCATATTGAAAACATATTCAGGTATAAAAATAACA
Organism: Viscum album; assembly: GCA_963277665.1. Taxonomy (NCBI): domain Eukaryota; kingdom Viridiplantae; phylum Streptophyta; class Magnoliopsida; order Santalales; family Viscaceae; genus Viscum; species Viscum album. The sequence continues at coordinate 1,611,891,654 of OY728140.1, forward strand.
ATTTCATTCATAAATAACATTTTAAATAAAAAAGTACACATTTCTTTTGAAAAAAAATTTCAATACAGAAATTCCCAAAAAAGGGAGTTCATTTTTTAGTTATGAAAATATGATTTCTCTCAAGGGAAGAAATTAATATGAAATATTGTCCATGATGTTTGATAAGTCATTATCTCCTTGTATTTTTAGAATAGAACTTTATATTTATCATTTATCAACAAATTCATTCTAAAAAATATAAAAAGACTTTATTTTAAAAAAATGTGAATGGATTAAAATGTAGTCCTAAAATTGAATTTATAACCCATTTATATCTATAAAAAAAATTATAAAATAATATAAAGAATATTGAACGCAAAGGATTGAATATTTAAGGACTCAAAGCATCCCATATGACATTGGGTATTTAAATCATAATCACCATGAAACTTTAACAAATTAAAAAAGCACTCTTAACAGGATAATAGATATAAAATTGATATAAAATGTCAATAGGGATATGTATACACCTATAAAAATTTTAATGGTGAATATAATTAAGAAATGACTCAATGAAATGAGATTGATATAAAATATATTCCCTTGAGTTAGAATTTCCATTTGGGTTATTGTCATGATGAATAATAATATTATGTTAATTATCAACTTTATTATGAACCTTTTTTAATTTTATCATTAGATTTTATTTCACTTAATAAAATTTTATAAACAACTACTTAAATAATTATTTTTCTGATGGGTGTTTCGACCTATTTGGTTTATGTTTCAAAAACATCATTCGTCTGTCAAATATATTAAAAGGATTAATCATATAAACATCTCCAAACCAATTATTATGAAATAATTTTCATGTTAATACATAAATTATACCATTAAAAACATTCATGAATTATAGTTATGAAAACGAACCTCTGTTACAATCATAGAGATGGTAGGTCTTACTAATACTTGTGCAATGTTTCCAGAATAAACACATATATTATAGAAATAAGTTTAATACCACTAATCATTATAGAATGAACAATATATATAAAGTACAATATTATTTATTCATTTATACTTATATATATAATTTATTTGATCTAAATGTAATTACATCACATTGAGGATTTGTTAGTTCACATGTACATGAACGGATTTCTCACTTTTTTAGTGTGTGAAAAGGTTTTAAAAATGATATGTTATATTTAAAAAAATTTAATTACGTAATTTATATAAATTTTATTTATTTATGTGAAATATTTTTTATTTACCCCATATTTGATAAATTCTATGTAGTGTGTTAACATATCACATCACTTTGAGGATGCTGATGTCTACACATCCACAAACGATGTTATAATATTCATACAAAATGGAATTAAGAGAGTTATATGTTATATAAAAATTAATTACGAATAGAGGAATAATAAATATAATAAATATCATATATAAATATGGTTTCCATCACAATTACAAACCATGAGAGGTTGTAATGGAAAAATGATTGACATCATTTTGTGAGGTGGTAGTTCATCGTACATATAAATGGTACGTTTGTTACACATTATATTGATGGGTGTGTAAGTGATGTTATAAGTCATAACATAAGAAGAAATTAACATATTTATGATAATGATTTTATTATTTAATAATTTAATAAGAAAAATTGAGATAGTGGAGACTGCATGTAAAACAAAGTAGTTTGAGGATGGATGGGATGTATTCATTGGGAAACTCATTTTTTTCATCTGATGGCCTAATTTCATGTTTTAATGAAAAATGAGATGATTGGGGCATTAAGGGTAGGATTATGGGATATTATTTGAGAATAATTTAGGTGATATAAATAGATTAAGTTGTGTGAATAAATTTGAAGGGTGATTTCCTTTTTATAATGGAAGAGATTCATTCTTGTAAATTTTCTAAAAGGGAATCCCACCAATGTTTTTTTAACGACATTTGGCTCCAATAATAGAAAAAAATTATATAAAATAGATGATAGAATCTAAATATGAATTCTGAATGGATTTTGGACAATTGTCTTGGTCATTTTTGGCTCTAATATGTAATGTTTATTCCATTTTGTAGCAAATTTTCTACTTAATCATGGTAGTCAATCTCAATTAGTTTGACTTTTATTTTTTTCAATTACTATGTTGAACATCTTAAAAAATATAAATTATTCTTATCCCAAATATTTAATACATTTTTTTTCAAATTTTATGCAAATAAGTGGCATAAATTAATTTAAATTTAATTCTGTTGACGGGATGATAATTCATGTTTATAAAATAAAAATTCTCAAAATATTTCAATGTTTTTTATATATAAATTTAATGTGAAATTTTATATAATTAAATTAATTAATTTATCAAAAATAAAATCAAACTAATTATTAACTAAAACTACAAAAAAAATATATTTTCCATATAAATAAGTGATGTGAAAAATTAGTTTTGAACTGAAATTCAAAATTTTTCACTATTTATCCAAATGTGAATGGTCTGAGAACAAACAAAAAATCCACCCAATGTAAATTTTGATATCCCAATTTAAAAAATGAAGTAATTTTTTTTCATATACAAAATATAAAAGAATCCAAAATTAGATTTAAAATTTGTTATCCATTAAAAGGAGGTAAAAGAACCTTTTAAAAATTTAGAGCTTTTTATACTTAAAATCTAATTTATTCTTTACTTAAGCCTACCAAATTTATTTTATTAATAAAAAAAATTAATATAAATATTTAAAAATTATATTGTTTTTCCTATTCAATCGCATTGATAGATAATAAAGGTGTTAACTACCAATTAAAATAACAATATAAACAATATATTATTTTCCTGATAACACAATCTTTCTTGTAATGTTGAATTTTTGAAAAAAACCTTATTTTGTGTTTGGAACACTATCAGAAATAGAATCAACATTAAGTTAAAATTTTAATTTAATTTATATATTTTAATTATTATGGAACGGTATTATTATATCATTACTTGTGATGTTATATCCTTCCCGTCCTATGGAAATTGTGTCCTCACAATTTTTTCATTTATCAAATAAATGGGGATATTTTTTAAATAATAGATTTTCAAAATTCTAGTGTTACCTATTCGACCATATAGGATTTCCATAAATCCATAACTCATTGATATAACTTATTCCATGACACATTCCATCTATTTTCCAATACCTGAAGTGGTTATTTCTCATAAGAATGATTCTGCTCAAGAAAAAATATTTCTCGACTCAAAACAAATTATGTATCTGAGAAATACTTACATAACATTGAAACATGAAATATGTTGTCTACCTTAGAAAAAGATGGAGGAAAATCCACTTTATTAGAAACTGATCCAACATTCTCTATGATTTCAAATTGACCAATAAAATATGGAATGGAATTCACCTTTCATAGCCAAATGCATCACACTTTTTCAGTGAGAAAATTTTAAAATGATATTATCACCTACCTCAAAAAATATGTATCCATCGATTACCTTATTATTATTTATTCCTACTTCAATATCCCATCATGTGTCTCTAAATCATCTAAAAAACCTCTAATTTTTTTAACACTGGTCCCATCAACTTGTTTTATGCTACAACATCCCAAAAGCTGGAGTGTGACACCAAATTCCATATAATGATTCAAATAGATCCATATGTATACTTGATTTAAAACTTTTATTATTAGAGAAAAAATATGTCTATCCTAATTTTCTTGATTATCCACTAAGAAAAAACAGAGCATATCATCCACGATTTAAATCACCATCTCAGACTATCCATTAGGCTAAGGATGAAATTCTATATTGAAATTTAATTCAAAACCCAAAGACTTCATAAGTCCTTTCCAAAAATGGTATTTGAACATAGGATTATGTTCTAATATAAGTGATAGAGGCACTCAATGTACTCTAATAATCTCTTATACATACGGTCACGATAAATGATCTAAATACAGTGTATCTAGAATTGGAATAAAATGTTCATATCCAGTTACTTGATCAACAATAATCCATGTATCATCTTTGACATGATATTACTTTAGAAATTCTTCCACAAAATCCATTTTTATATTCTCCCATTTCCACTCCACCACTGAAAATGGGTTAAGAATCCCATTTGTTAATTGGTATTCTTGTATTACTCTCTAAATATTCAAACACATCATAGTGACTTCTTAAATATCCTTTTTAATAAATCCCAAAAGTAATACTCTTGATGTACTCTCTACATCACAGTTCTTACCAAATTAATGGAAAATTAAGAAAAGTGATCTTCAACGAACTATTCCGTCCTCAACTGTTTATTAGACAGAACATATAATATTTTTCCAAATTTTTAAGAACCTACATCATCAATATTAACATCAGTCAACATAACATTCATTAAAGATTATAAATTTTCATTTAAAGACGGGTCCTCCTTTCAAGCTGTCTTAATCCTTTCTAAAAAAGTCCATTACACTGAATCCAGAAACACAATAGAGGATATACTAGCATCCTCATCTTCTATGTCAAAATTCTAAATTAAATGCAAACAGGTCACATTCCAAATTTATCTGGGTTAATATATCATTACATTTTCTACTAAATACATCAAACACATTGTTTTCCTTTCATATAAGATAATGAATACAGAAATAATTTACTATAATTAGTTCTATACAACATCAGTGTATCATAATTATATCTTTCTGAGCGAATATATACGTCAAAATTATTGGAATGGTATATATTTCAAACTTTACTCCATAAAAATTAGGCCATCAAATATTTAATGAAAAAACAATAGTATCTAATTCCAATCCATATTTAGGGTAATTTAGCACAAGTAGTTTCAATTCAAATGAAGTATAAAAAATTACCTTATCATTTTTTTAGAACACAACCAAGTACATTAATCATATTATTATCATATATGATGAAATAAAAAGTTTTAGTAGGTAAGGAAAAAAATAATATCATGAACCAATATAACTTTCAGTTCCTGAAAAAAATTGTCACATTATTTTGTGTACATTAACATAACTCCTTATCGATTAAACAAAGTTAGCATGATAGAAAACTTAGAAATTTTTGCAATAAATATACTCCAATAACCTACTAATTGAAGTAAACTATGAATCGTGGTAATATTTTTGTGTCTTATCCTATCTTAATGAAGATAAATTTTAAAAGGATCAATAATTATTCCATATTGTGAAATAATGAGACCATGGAAGGAAATATTTTACAACTAAAATTCTCACTAGGTAAATTTATGAATCAATTTGTTTTTACTTTAATGTTATCAAAATAGTCCTCTGATTCCATTCTTGTTCCTCTAGAATTTTAGATAACAATTAAAATTCATCAATAAACTGAACAATGATATTATAAAAAAACTCATGAAAACATATTTACACAAGATCAAAGAATATAGTAGGTTTATTAGATAGGACAAATTATACAACTACAAATTCATAGTAGCTATATCTAGTTGAAAACATAGTCTTTATAATAACAACTACCTTCTCCTTCAATTTATTGTATCCCAAACTCAGGTTAACGTTCGAAAAATATTTTTCTTCATATAGATGATCAAATAGATCATTGATATGTGGTAATGGATAGTTTTTATTAATAGTGTTTTTATTAATGTTTCTATAATCAATGAAAATCATCATTGATCCAAATTTATTTTTAATAAACAAAATAGAAGAACCACACGATGAATTTCTATGTCAGATGAAACGTTTATCAAATAACTCAAGAAATTTATTCTTAAACACAAAATTTTTTACTTAAATCATTATATATGAGTGATTATAAATAAACATAGCAATATATACTATTAAAATTGTTAACAAAAGATATTGGACAAGAATAAAACATGAAAAATCATCCAAAAAACATCTATGTATTCATTTAATACTGGAACATAACTAATTCTAACACATTCATTATTTTCATCAATATGAGATAAAAAAGTTTTGTTTCTATATCTAATCAAATTATTAGCTTCTTGGTATGTTATCAATGGCTTGAAAATGTTGATCACAATATTCTTAGAACTTAAATCTATCCGAGTATTGTATACTAAAATACAATAAATTCCTTGAATGATATCATAATTGAATATGGATAAATCAATAAGAAATTCAGGAAATACGATCCCACTAATTAAAATTAGAATATAATAATAATTCATTGATTTTTATATACATCCACATGGAGTTTTTAGATACATTTTGATGATACATTCATGAGGTTATATTCCCAATTTTATAGAAAGTTTCTTAGAAATGAATGAATGTGACGATCTAGGATCAATTTGAGTATTTGAATAATTCAAAAACTCAATAACATTCATGTCACCATCACATTCGATAGCCTAAATTATACTCTAGTAGTATAAAATAATCTCTCTATAGTTGTATGTTTTGGATCCTTATGATTTCTATCATGTTCAAATAACATTGGTCAACAATTAACATAAAAACACATCTAATTGTAGCTAAAACATATTACCGTTTGATGGATATATGTTACTAAATTATTTTATTCCTATCGATTATTTTCCATGAATTTATTGACCATGTGTCCGGACATTCCTCATTTTTAACACTTCCTTGGAATCATAATAAAATATTCAGGGTTCATTTTACCACACTTACTAAATGATTAGAATATCATTTTATTATATCAATATTTCTATGTTTCATGTTTCCGCATAAAATTCTATCTGAACATATTATTTCCTTCATCATTATATGGAACATAAATATCAGAAAACACAATCTTAATCATTTATGTAGAATGAATGAATTTCTCATAGATTTTAATTTCATGCATCACTGAATATCACTAAAGACATGGTTTTAATCTAGAGAAAAATTTATTAATTCATCTATCAATGTCCCAAATAAAATTCGGCATATAAGATTACAATCTTGTGAGGTTACCTTCATATAAAGATTTGGAATCATAATATTTTTTCCAAAATTATATGAATTTAATTTATATTCAAATTTTAATAATCTTAGTGAAATATTTTTCAAATAATTTTTACTTTATTGTTTCCCATTCCATGACATCATGATAATATTTATCTAGGGTATTCATAAAAAATACCAACATTGATCAGCTTCAAGTTCAAAAAGCTAAATGACCAGGGTCAAATTTTTAATTTTCAAACATCCAATGACATCTAATATATTTTACAAAGCATTGATTCAACATCTAGACAAAAATATGTCTAATAATCCACTAAATCCCAGGGGATGTTTCCTTCTAAAATGATCAAAAAGGGATATGTTACATTGAGGTATATTAGGTTCCTCAATAGCATAGACTCCACCACAATTTATTTCCTATGTGAACTGATCCATCACTATGAAAATGGTTTTAGTATAATTCCGACCATCTCAGTATGCTGATATGAATTGATATTATCATTTTTTCCTTCCCACATCTGATTCCATATTTCCTATATGGAAAACTATTCAGAATAGAAATATTTTAGATTAAAATACATGGTCATCATCAAATTCATTAAATTTTGACATGACCATGATGTAAAATAATCTATGGTAAAGTTGTTAAAATTAAACATACCTATAAATTTATCTAAACTGACCATTGATACCATCAATAAGACATATACCCTAATTAGTGCAACATATTGAGTGAAGTAAAGATTTTTTATTTATTTCACATTGTTGATCATTTAATGATTTTATTTTTATTTGATTATTCCATAAAAAATACATAACAAATCATAAAAATTAAAATTAGACACATTCAAAAAGTATCCATCTATTCATAATCTAAAACATTTAAAATAATGCATCATCACATTTAACAATACTCTTCGTGACTTCAAAAATTAATTCTTATAGTCCATTAATCACCCTTAAGTCATATGAAAAACATTATCAACATGGTAAGAGTACAAAAATATTAGTAAGGGATATAAAAGGAATGAAATCATTAGTCAATTGATAAAGAGTAAAATTTATTAAAATAATTACTTTAAAAAATATCTTTATAAAAAAATATGGAAATATCATTTCTTAATAACTATCATTTACTATACCTTTTGAAAACAAATGATTTCATGAAAAATAAATAACACAACATATAAAATTAATATAGATACCTTGGGACATCATTACATTGATCCCTTAAAAAACTCTTAGATATTGTAATAAACATACATTCAACTTAAAATATAATTCTACAGATAATATAAACATTACCCAATGAATTGGAACAATGAATGGGGGCATCCTTGGTTTAAGCTACAACAAGATCACCCAAAGCAATCAAGGAAAACCAATAATTTATAATGTCCAAGATCTAAAAAAAGAATAAAATAGTACATAATTTATATTATTATTTTAAACTCATATGAAAAATACTTACAGATAAAAAAATATGTTCTTTTCAAAATTACCATATTTAATAAAAATTACAATGTGTGATTAAAACATAATATTCAATACCAAAATAACCAAAAAAGTGAGGTGTTTTTCATTTATTAAATGTATAAATCATATAATGGAAGAAAACAATAAGGTAATTGACAGAACAGTGGAAATTTCATTTTCACTGTGTATGTTAAGAATAAAACATTTATTTTTTTGTTTGTCAATTTTTTTTATAAAACACATATAAATATTTATTTATGAAAAGATTTAATGGGATGAAAATAGACCTAAAATTTCATTATAACCATTTTATATCCATATATTTAAATATTTAAAATAATATAAATAATATTTAAATTAAATAATTTTATTTGTAATCATTCAAAGCATACCATAGCACAATAAACATTAAAATCATAACAACAATAAAATAATAATATTTCAAAAAACATTAAATAACATGATAATATGAAAAATATTTATATATAATGTCAAAGGGGATGTATATACATATTATAAATGGATAAATGTGTATATCATTATGAAATATCTCACTGAAAGAAGATTAAGAGGAAATTCCTTAACACAAGTGTGACTTTTTTCATGGGTCGTTATCATCAGGAATAATAAAAATATGTTAATAATTTACATTATTGTGATGAATTTTCAGGTTTATCATTTCTTTTATTCCAATTAAATCAATGTTGTAAAACACTACTTGAACAACTAATTTGTGATTGGTGTTTTGACTATATTTGGTTTAGGTGTCAAAATTTACATTGGTAAGTAAACTACTATCAAATGGGTAATTATATAAACATATTCTAAATAAAAACCATTGAAAAAATATTTTAATACATTAATTATAATTTTAAAATCAACGATGATAGGCTGTTATGGAAAATGAACCAACGTTACAATAATGGAGATGTTAGGTTGTACGTTCCCATGAGTAACATTCCCATTTTTCAAAGTTGATTATTGAATGAAGTTAAGTAAAACACATCATTTTATAGTATAAATTTTATTATAAATTAAATATTTTTTATTATATATAATTACATATACAATTATTGTGATTTAAAATGAATCACATCACGTCGAGGATGTGGTAGTCCACACACAATGAATGATGTTATCACTTTTCAGTATAGAAAAGGTGTTAAAGAGAATGAAATATTATATTAAAATAGAGGTAATTATTTCATGAATATTATATTGATGTTTTGAATGTCATATATTTTTAATTAAACCCATCCTTAAAAAATTATATGTAGTTTAAGAATTTACAACATTGATTTTAGGTGGCGATAATCCACAATTCTTTGAATTATGTAATTTTATTCCTATAAAATAAAAAGAATATATATGTTTTTCATAAAAAAATTACATAATCATAAAATAATAATAATTATAACATATAAAATATATAAACATTTTCTTAATCATAATTCCCAAATGTGGCAGGTGTTAAAAAACCAAATTAATTCATTTTTCATGGCCGTAGTGCATCGAACACATTAATGATTATTTAGTAATCCATTAGATGAAATTTTTTATAGGTGTAGGTGTAATTATTAACATAAAAAATATTTTTATATTGGGAATATAGATATTATAATGTAATCCTGGAATAATAATAATTCAGGTGGAAGAGAATAAAATAAAACAAAGGATCTTGAGGAAGGATGTGACTTCTTCTTTGGGTACCTTCTTTTGGTTTTTTCCAAAGGGATTACTTAATTGGATTTATACCCCAATAGAAGTTTTTTCTTATTTTATGAAACTGATTTCTAAAAATTGTTTCTTTTGGGTGTTTATCTTCTATTTTGTGTTATTTCCTTTGTTTTTTTTTGGTTTTTTGTTGTGTTTCTAGCATGTTAATAGACAGTTTAATGGTGTTTTGGTTCGATGGTGAGTGGATGTTTTAGAAATTATCTAGCTAGTGATGGAATATGGTGATGAGTTGGTTGTTCATGGCCTAATAGGGACTAGGTGTTGTAATTTTTGTGTTGACATGAAGACAGTGTCAATGTTTGGATTGAGATGTGATAATAGTAGTGAATCGTAGATCCATGACTTTTTGAATTTGATATTTGAAAACATTCGTGGTAGTTTTTATATTCTTTTTTTGGCAAGATATAAGATATCATTTTACGAAATTGGTTTTATTATGAATTTTGTCTATGAATGTAATAAACACACTACACGGATCAGCTGTAAATGAGGATCAGAGCAGGAAGCATTCACCAGAGCATCGCCATTCAGATTTTGAAGTTAGAGAGGGTATGGTACTACCATCAGTACCATGCCTCTGTAAACCAACACAAAATTGTTAGCCGAGAGGTCATGTTGTGGTATAGAATTTTCATCACATTATATTCACTGGGGATGGGTAGTTCCTGTTGTCTTGATCTAGATTAACTTCATTTATAGTTTTTTGGATGCATTCTATGGTACATGTTGTTTCCCACTTTTTCATCAATAGTCTATTGATAATAAAAGTTTTATGTTTTTATCATTTAAGGATGTTGGGATATTATTTTATAATATTTTACGAGTGAAAAATATATTTACAGGATTGAAAAAATGGGAAGGGAGTGTGCCTTTTTAAAGTCAGGGAGTAGTGGCATTCATATAATTTTTTGAAATTGGAATTACTCCCTCATTTTTTCCATGTCATTTGGATCCAATAATTTTCATAATTAGATTAAATAGAGGGTATTATAAAATTATTAATATACAATAGATTATAGGGAATTTATAGGCCATTTTGGAACTACTGTTTACATTTACACCCTTTTTAATCTAATTTTGTATTTAATTGATGTAATAAAATTAAATTACATTGACTAATAATTTTAAAAAATTAACTTTATTGTATAAGACATTATAAATCAAAGTGATTGGAAATATGATATACATTTTTCTATATTCTTATCAAATATTTGGAGGATATTAATTTAAATTTAATCTTGAAGATGGGATTAAAAAGCTAGTTGTTAAAATAAAAAAATGTTAGAAATTAGATAAATGTTCATAAAAAAATTAAAATTAAAATTGTTTCTGAGAACTAAATTAGTCTAATTGACATATAAACGATATATTTATTCATTAAAACAAAATTTAGACAATTTTACTATATAAATAAATTAAGAAACAAATTATTTTTGAACAAAAAATCAGTACTATTAATTGTTCATTAAAATGTGGACATTCTTAGAACAATACAAAAATTATAGACAATGTAAATTTTGATATTAAAAATTCAAAAATGAATTGTATATTTTAATTTAATAATTATATAAATTTCAGAAATTATTTTTTAAATGGGGTTTCCCTTAAAAGGTAGTAAAGCTACCTTTTTTAAATATATAGTTTTATGCTTAAAGTTGGATTTATTTTATGTTAAACCTATCAAAAATTAAGCATGAATTTATAAACAATTAATAATAATGTGTAAACATAATATAGTTATTATTACTCGTTCCATTCGACAAAACAACTAAGGGATGTGAATCACATAAAATAATAATATTAACAATAAAATATTTTCTGATATAACTCAATCTTGCATGCACTGTATGTTTTTGAAGAAACATGTTGTTGCATGTAAATACAATATCATACATAGCATCCCATTTAATGTAAAATTACTATCTAATTCAAAAAAATTAATTAATATGAAAAATACTTATTCTAACATTACCTGGGAAGTTACAATCATACACAAAATATTTAATATATAAATATGATAAATAAAAGTTCTACATGTATATGTTGCTTACATTGATAACAACAAATAAAATTTTAATCAAATATTGTGACTATTATATTGTATATTAAAATTTATAATTTTAATATTAATATCTACATACTAGTCAGTTAAATCATATATCACAATGTAATAATAATTGATATACATAAAAAATCAAAACTATATACCGGATGTCCCAAAACGTCAACAACATTTCAATATATTTAATTATTTTAAAATATGTATAAAATCTACATTTAATAAAAATGGTAAGAAAATTTAATATAATAAAACATGTAGAATTTATTGATATTGAGATAAAAAACTAATTTAGAACTTATATCATTTTAAAAAATCATTCACCTTTATTAGTAAAAACACTTTTGGTTTGTAATAACCCAATGCACGAAAACACAGTGAAAGTAATTATATTAAATTAGTTGTACAAAATATAAGATTTATGGTATGATATAATATATTATTAATCTTAGATTAATAAATATAAATATAAAATAAATTTTTAATCGAAATACACAATATAAAAACATTTTGAGAACATTACATTCCCTTCAATCATATCCATGAAGATTTCACACAATTCCCAGATTGATTTCCTAGGGAAAAGAAAATAAATAAGTGTTATCTTAGATTCATAATATCAAGTCATGTAAAATAGATAATATCATATCGCTAACATGTAAATGTTTTATTAGATTTATTAATATACATCATAAATCCATAATCAACTAAATTTGCATGAATTTTATATATAGGTTAATAAATTAAAATATTTAGAATAATGATCATTGACCTAAAACATGGGGAATACATGAAGCCAAAAATGAAATAAAATTTACCAATTCCTTTTACATGGAAAAATAAAATTATTTTTAAAACTATTCACCAAAATCAAAGTGGGGTTTTATTAAGAAACATGACAATGAATTGATGGTTTCTATAACTTTGGGCCACACCCATCACCCATTTATGTATGAAAAATTCACCATGATAGTGAACAAGGAATTACATTAAATTTCAAAAGGTACTTTTGGCTAATAAATTGAAATCATCACAATGAAAAAACACAATTGTTTTATTTAATAGAATAATTTCAATGTTTAAAAGAAAATACATCAGTAAATATAGATATTTTTTATAATAAACAATGTAATATGAAATACCATTATCAATGATATATAATTTCAAGAGTACATTAAATGTGATGGGTACTCCATGTATGAGAGTAATTTCATTCAATATGTTTTATTTATACTAGACATTCAAAATAAGGGGATTCATTATCATGGTTCTTAAAAGGCATTTAAATATTCAAAAGAATATTGAATATGAGTTTATTTCCATGTGTGAATTCTTGTGCCTTCTAATTTTGATTCATTTTAATGATTGAGTAAATTAATAAATAAAAAATTTAGTTGATTACAACTAGGTGATTATATACTATTGCTACAACCAAATTCCATTATCTATATAATGATGCTTATTCATACAATCTACATACATTTTTTACTTACCAAAACATAAGATATGTTTTACACAACAAAAAAATATTGATAATTACAATGGTATTGATATATATTGATCAAGGATCTATGGAGGATGCATAAAAATATATACAATTAAATACCATTATATTTTTTTTATGAAAATGGGAAAATGAATTATATGAAAATTTATTAAATACAAAAAACAATAAAAATGGCGTACATATCATGACTCTAAAACAATTAAAAATAAAACCCCACTTCTAGATTTAGTTACAAATAAAAAAACCATTATTAAGTGAGGGATTATAATTATACTCTATATACCTTTAATAATTTTATGAATTTAACATAATGGCTTAAATATGATGTCCATACATCACATAGTTTATTTAAGTTGGATAATTCAATTAATTTCATATATAGATGAGTTTTACAAGGAAAACCTTACATTTGATCACACTAAAAAAATGATATGTAACGACCCGACCCCAGCTACCCAGAGTCGGTGCATTACTTCTTAACATTGGCATGATCACAAGAAGATCAAATCTCGAAAGACCGATTGGTTTAGTAGCCTTGGAAACACTAGATATATTCATAAGTTTTACATTACATCATAAAATGAAAAACTACTACAAAAACATAATGTTTCCACAGTCCACAATATAATCCCCTCAAAATATCCCTACAGGTCATTCATAACTTACATCATCACTTCCTGGGAAAAATAAAACATAGAAAAGGGGTGAGCTCAAATGCCCAGTAAGGATAACAATATAGCGGAAACATTCATCAATAAGAATAAACATTTAAGGCAATGTATAACTAAAACAAAAGCCTTTTAAACATGAACTTTCAACATGGTATGGCATAAATAAAATGAAATAATGCCATTTAATTATTCACATGGATATTCTACTAATCGAATAATCACATGCAAAAATCAATAACCACTTTCATAATGTTGGAATGCATAATGCTAAACGTTAATTTCTTTGTCTAGGCCTCATCCCAAGACCTATGGGTTACTTCTAACCGGAACCCAACCCGGAGTGCCTCTAATAACCGGACACCAACCCGGAGTGCCTCTAATAACCGGACACCAACCCGGAGTGCCTCTAATAACCGGACACCAACCCGGAGGGCATACTTTTACCAGTCCCTAACCTGGAGGGCTTACTTTAACCAGTCCCCAACCTGGAGGGCTTACTTTAACCAGTCCCCAACCTGGAGGGCTTACTTTTACCGGTCCCCAACCCGGAACATACTTGTTTAGCACATTCATCTGAAGAAAAGTTTGAAATATAACATAAACATTCGGGTTAAAACTAGCATACGAAATGTCAATAGTTTCACCATAAACTATGAATGGTATAAAATAGCACATCCACATTCAAACATATCACAAAACCTTCAATACAATATAGAAGTTTTGTATTATAATAAATCAACTTCAAATAATCTTAAAATCCATCAAAGGATGTTGACATAGATGAAATCAAAATTCTTTTAAAAGAAGTATCTCCTTTTATTTTAAAATCATTTAAGATCCATATAAAATAAAACATTTTCTTTGAAAATATTCTTATAAGCTTGTAAGGAAAGCTTCGATGATTTTATAACGGCGGAAAATAACCGCACCCGCCGTATAAGTTAAAAAAAACATTCTTACCTCAATTCTGTCGAAAAGGTTAAAAAGGACCTTGTTTTGAAAACGACGGAAAGATTCCTTTATAAACCTCTTATAAAAAGTCAAACAAGGGTATAAATGACTTTAACCCATATTCTTGTAAATAGTAAAAATGTTTTGAAATACATTTCGAAGAAACATGGATGTGGATGATAAAGAGATCCCAGTAGATTATTACGTATAATACAACCTCGGATAATGAAGAGATTGTGAAATAACCCTTACCAATTTGGTAACATATGAAACATACAACCCATAAAAGAGGTATCATACAATGAAAATGTAAATACACATAAGGTAAAGTGTATTACACAAATAATACAATTATGGGCAGTACATACACCACAAAAAAGATAATAGTGGAAATATGGCATGAATCTCACGGAAATAAAGAGTGAGATGAAAACCCCTTACCACGTTAATCAAATGAGTCGTATGGCCAAAAGTTAATAACCACCAAATTATTTACATAATAACATGAATATAAAGGGAATCATGATAATATATATCAAATGGCCGTACACAATACACCACTTTCAATAATTTAGTGGCGAACAATGGAAATCTCACGGAATTGAATGTGAGATAAGAAAATCCCTTACCTTGTACTTTTCCTTGGTTGGGGTAGGTTAACCTCCTGTATAATGGTGAAATAATTGTTATTAAATTATACAAGAATCATATATATTAATATGATATCATATATGATCTTTTAACATTGATTTGTTAATAATATCTTAGAATTATCGTCGTTTCGGGTGTTAACTTACTCATTTTCTTTTATATGTTTTGTTAGATAAGTCATGTTTTTTGTATATTATTCATATCCAGAATGATATCAAGTCCTTAAACATAATTTTTAAATCATTAAATGATAATTATACTTGAATGGATACGATGGAGAATGAATCTCATCGCGTTCGTGGAGACGGTAGTCCGTACGTACGAACGAACGCTACTTCCATTTAATTTTTATTTTAAAAGAATCAAATCCAAATGATACATAGGTATATTACTATTCCAGTATAATATAATATTTTATATATGTTACTTAAGTTCATTAACACCATCCTTTATACGTTCCATGTGTGGTATGAACGAGTCATATCATTTTAAGGGGGCGGTAGTCCGCACTTCCTCAAATGAAATTATCGTATGTATAGACAACATGAAACGAATAATGGTATGAAATAAAATGGAATTACAGAAGCTTATATATAAAATATATATCATTAATATCATATTTAATTACAGTGCCATCATAATGGCCACCATGAGAGGCGGTAAGATGTATTTGAACAATCATCGTTTCGTGAGGTGTTAGTTTGCCATCCACAGAAACATTATGTTCATCATCCATTAGATGGAGTTGTGTGTATGTGTAGTTTGAATCCTTATTATAACAACATCCTAGTATATTGAGGATACTGGTGTTGTTACAAAAGAAAGGAAATAAATAGAGTTTGGGGGTTGGAGAAGCAAAATAAATGAAAATAATTTAAGAGAAATCGTTACCTTTAATTTAGGTAACCCACTTTGGTTGGAACCAAAGGACTTCTTGAAATGCTTTCTACCTAAGGGGAAGCTTCAAGGAGGAGTAGAGGGATGTGGGGAGCTTAGTTTGGTAGAGTTTGGACGAGCCAAGTGGCTTTAGAGGTGTGAAGAAATGAGAAGGAGGAGTGCCCTTTTATAAGAGGGGTGAGGGGCACCTTTGGAAAAGCTAGAAATATTAATTTATAATAAATTCATATTCGGTTTCTAATGGCTCCAAAGTTGACTATTCAAAGGTTAAGGTGGGGATAGGTCGAAAACCACTCAACCAATAGAATTTAGACAGGTTTGGGTACTTATATTAACCTTATCTTTAAGTATTAACTCTAAGTTAATTAGTTTCACTTTTACAATGTCTCTTTGTATTTTTATATAATATGGTTAATAAACTTACTATATACATCCAAGAGACCCCCAAGTAGTCCATTAATGAGGAACCTATCATAATATAAGTCTCTTGGCCGAACCTTAGATTTTTAGGAATTTAATATCAATTAATAATATAATATTTGTTTTAAGAACTCTTTTATGTCAATTTTGACACTATTCATTAGTTGATTTTTGTGAAACTCATAACAGATTTATTACTTCTAACAAAGTAAATTAAATCAATACTAATATATCATATTATCCTAGAAAATTTGTTTAATTCATGAAAAGTTTCATATTATATTTATTTGGGTATTTATAATATCACTTATTTTAATTTTTCACTATTATAGTAATTACTGCATCATCATTGTGTCATAAATAAAATAGATTATTTAATGTCTAAAAATTATAAATAAAATATCATTATGTAGGAAATCTTTTTAGCTTTCTAATGAATATTTATAATCGAAAATACAACATGTATAACCTTATGTAAAAATTCTTCTTCTAAAAGATGTAAGCTTATGCCATTTTTGTATTTATTTTATCTTAATTAAAATAAAGTGTCATTATCACTCACAAGTGGATCCATGGGGTCCCAAAATAGACCCAAAGATGCCCATGGTCGACCATGTATCAAGCAATAGGGTTAAGACACGTTTTAGGGTAATTTAGTATTATTATAATATTATTTTTTTAACCCTTATTTACCGGATTTACCCTTAACCATGGTAAATAAAATATTTACCGCAGTAATTATTTAAAATGTCTAAAAATAAAAGTTACCTATTTACACAATTTGAACATCCGGATTCCAAATATGGAATCCATTTTTCTAAATTCAAAACACAGAAGTGGCAGAAATTAATTTAAAATTAATTCCCGCTGTCAACAAAAAAAGCGTGTTTTTAAGAGATAATAACTATCAAAAGATTGACACTTGTTTATGTTCGGTTTAATTGTAAAATTATGTCCAATGACCAACATTATATTAAATGGTAAAAATATATTCTATATATACTTTAAAACCACTCAAATTCATAATTTATCACTATTAATTATTTTGATTAAAAAAGTTGTTTTTAATTAAAATTTAGTAATTTTCACTATTCATCAAAATATGAAAGTTATCCGAAATGTACCAAAATTTCACCTTAGGCTAAATTCGATATTCCGAATCCAAAAATGAAGTCCATTTTCAAATATAAAATATATATAATTTCAAAAAGTATGTATTACTATTCATAACGGCTAGTTTTATTAGTTATGGTGTGTTAGAACTCGGTGTTGCGTACAACACACGCTATCACATTATTCAAAGGGAAACGTACCGTGAAAGCTTGGGGTGTTTCATTTTAAATCTTTGATGTCCCCATTTAGTCAAAAAGTTTAAAATATTGTATTTAAAAAGGTTTCACTATTAGAAGTTGATAAAAGTGAAATACTGAAAATGAATCGGTTCTTGCATTATGACTAAGAAACTCATAATAGGGATTCTAAAATTATAGGGATTATATAAAGTTTAAAATGTAGTTAATACTATTCATGACCTCTTTTAATGGTGTGATTGAACTCGGTGTTGCGTGTAGTGCAAGTTATTGAATTATTTTTAAGAAATAACACACTCTGAAATCCTGGGGTGTTACATGATATACGTACTCAATATTAAAGAATGAAAATATTAATATCTTATTTCCAAACCAAATAACTAATTATAATAATTTTCAAAATTATTTACTATTATTCATGGCATGTAAATTAGTTAGTTATTATCTACTTCCAATATATTGGAGGGTATTATTAATTATTGTTAACTAGTTTCATAATAGTGATGTTGTTCTTTAATATTCAATCAAGATGAATAATTAAAAGATAACATATGGTACTTCTGTAGAAAACATATATTTATTAATAAAGATATTTTCTAATTCCACTACTGTTTTAGTTATCCAGATTAAAAGATGGTTTATTGTTAGATTATTTGGTCCAATTTAGTGAACTAATATTATATTTAAATAATATTTTAAAAAATAATATCACAATTTTATTTCTCAAATTCATCCCTGAAAATGTTTTATAGAATTGTTCAAGTTTGTGGTTAGACCAACCCAAACATGAAAAAAATATAAATAATAGATGATTTTGATTTTGAAAGTGGATTATTATGGATGTATTATAATTAACATAGGAGAATAATAAAATTATTTATATAACTTGATGGTTTTTATTAGTATTTAAGTGTAGATTAACAAATAATAATGAAACTAAATGAAAAACAAGATTCAATTATTTTTTGGAGATGTTAATCCACAGAACACATTGTTAGTGTTTTCATTCCTCATTGAATGTGAGTGTGTAATGGTATATTATAATTTAAAATATATCTATAATAGTAATATTATAAAGATTTTTTATTCATCAATAGATTCAATAAAACTAATCATTATAGGTGATATGAAGAATAGATTATGTTAATTAATATAGGCGGTAGTATGCAATCACACATTAAAATGACATTTTTCTTCTTAATGGATGGAGGGAAAATAATAATGGTTGTTAATTTTATATATTAATATCTCAATATGTTATAAAACTATATATATATATATGATTTTTTGAATAGTATGATGATGTTAAAATGATTAAGAAGTAGATTATACATACATAGTGAGATTGATTTTTCTCTTGGAAATATCCTATAAAATCAAAACCATCAGCTATCATTAGGAAACTATTAGACTATAGATGTGGAAGATTATTATAGGTTAAAAATAGTATTGCTTAATTAATAAATTATAAGTGATATGTGAGTCATTATTTATAGGAAGTGTGTGACATTAATTACTACAATAAAGGGAACTTTTTTAAATACACATTGTATTCAAATTACTTAATTAAATTATTTAGTGGTTAATGAATTAAAAATATTCATATAATAGTGTGTTCTATTCCGTGGGGTTAATCAAAGAAAAAAATTAATTACCAAACATTTTAAAAAATTCTTAGTGTTATTTAACATTACATATTTTAAAATTCCTTCACTTATAACATTACTCTCAAAAAAGGTTTTTTACTAAGTAATTAATTCTTTATTTAACATATATAATATATCCAATTTAAAATTAATAATGATATAAATATTCATTTTTCTTATATTTAATCTAATTAAATTTCTAAATATTACAATATTATCTTTTAAATTCTATAAAATTTATAACAAGAAAAATAGTTTTATGTAGAAAAACAATATATTCAAGATTTAGTTTAAATAATAATATTTAGTATTTCTTAATAATATAATTAGTGTTATTATATTTATAAAATATAGTATAATAATCATTTATATGATATTAATTTTTATGATCAAATAAAAATATCATGTTTTAAATATACAATTATTTCTAAAAAATTGTATTACAATTTATCTTTGTGAATAAAATTTTTCTTTTGTATGTGTAGGAATAATTATTAACATAAAAAATATTTTCATATTGAAAATACTGATGTTATAATGTAATCAGTGAATAATAATAATTTAGGTGGAAGAGAATGGAAATAAAACTAATGATCTTTACGAAGGATGTGACATCTTCTTTGGGTAACATCTTTTGGTTTGAACCAGAGGGATTCCTTAAATAAATTTATTCCACAATAGAGGGATTATCTTATTTTATAAAATTGATTTCAAAAAATGGATTCATTTTTGGTGATTCTATTCTATTTTGTGCCATTGCTCGTGTTTTTCTTGGTTTTTTGTTGTGTTTCTACCATGAAAATGGACGACTTGATGGTGTGTTGGTTTGATGGTGAGTTGATGTTTCAGAAATGATGAAGTCTGTGATGGAATACAGTGATGGGTTGGTTGTGCATGGATCGAAATTGACTAGGGGTTGGAATTATTGTGATTATAAGAAGGCAATGTCAGTGTTTGGATGGAGACGTGATAATAATAGTGAATCACAGATCCAAGCCTTTTTGGATTTGATATTTGACAACATTCAGAGAAGTATTTAGATTCAATGTTTGTCTAGATACGAGGCACCATTTAGGTAATTGGTTTTATTATGAATTTTGTGTGTGAAAGTAAATAAATTCAATATAAGGATCGGCTGTAAATGGGGATCAGGGCAGGAAGCATTCACCCGAGCATCACCATTCAGATTTTCAAGTTCGAGAGGGTATGATACTACCATCATTACCAGGCCTCTGAAAACATATATGACATAACTATCCATGCGGTAATGCAATAGTAGAGGCTTTTCATCAAATTATATTCATTGGGTAGGGGTAGTTTTTATTTTATAGATCTAGATTAACATAAAATATGGTTTTTTTGATGCATTGTATAGTACATGTTGTTTCTCACATTTTCCTCAAAAGTGTATTCATAATAAAAATGGTTAGTTTTTGTTAGTCAGAGATGTTGGGAGATAATTTTAGAATATTTTAGGATCTAAATGGTGATTTAATGGTTTGAAAAAATGGGATGGGTGAGTGGATTTTTAATGTTTGGGAGGAGTGGAAATCTTATAATTTTTGGAAATTGTAATTCCACCCTCAATTATTCCAAGTCATGTGGCTCCAATAATGGTCAAAATTATATCCAACGGCAGATATTATTGACACATTAGCATAAAATTTATTTTAGATACTTTTTATGACATTTTGGTTCTTCTGTTTATATTTATGCCCTTGTTAATCAAATTTTCGATTTAATCGATGTAATAAATTTTAATTACATTAACTAATAATTTTCGAAGAACACTTTTTTGTATAAGAAATTATTGGTCATGGTGATTCAAAATATGATATCCATTTTTCTATATTCTAATGAAATATATGACATAAATTAATTTAAATTTAATCTTGTAGATGGGATGACAAAGCTAGATGTTAAAGTTAAAAAAATGTTCAAAATTAGCTACATGTTTATATGTAAATTAAAAGTAGAGCTATTAACAAGAAATAAATTATTATAATTGATATAAAAATGATATATTTATTCATTAAAAAAATATACACACCATTTTACTATAAAAATAAATTACAAAACAAATTATTTTTGAACTAAAATTCAGTACTATTAACTATTCATCAAAATGCGTATATTCTCATAACAATAAAAACAATATAGACAATGTAAATTTTAATATTACAATTTAAAAAAATGATGTGTATTTTTTATTTTAATAAATATAAAAATTTAAAAAATTATAATCTAAATGGGTTTTCCATTAAAAGGCTGTAAAACTACGTTTTTGAAATATAAATTTTTTATGCTTAAAAATGGATTTATTTTTTTGATCATCTAATAAAAAATGCAGGAATAATTTAAAGAAAATTAATAATAATGTGAAAACATAATATAGTTATTACTACTCATTCCATTGGACAAAATAGCTAAGGTATACCTATCACATTAAATAATAATATTAAAAATAAAATATTTTCTGATAAAACTCAGTCTTGTAGGAAA
This sequence comes from Viscum album, assembly GCA_963277665.1. NCBI lineage: Eukaryota > Viridiplantae > Streptophyta > Magnoliopsida > Santalales > Viscaceae > Viscum > Viscum album. The sequence goes on from OY728140.1 coordinate 1,611,914,406, forward strand.
TGTAAGATTTTGGAGATAAATGCTATTGCATGTCAAGTACAATATTAGAAATAGAATCCCATTTAATGTAAAATTACTATCTAATTCAAAAAATTAAATATATATGAAAAATAATTATTCTATCATTACCTGGGATGTTACAATCATTGACATAATATTTAATATATAAATATGAATATTAAAAGTTCTACACGTATATGTTGGTAACATTGATGACAACATATAAATATTTAATCATATATTTTATATATTATAATGTATCTTAAAATTTATAAAATTAATTTTAATATTAGCATACTAGTCAATTGAATCATATTTACCAAGGAAATAATAATTGATATACATTAAAAATCAAAAATATCTATAGGATGTCTCCAAAAGTTAATAACATATCTATATTTTTAATTTTTTTAAAAGATGTATAAAATCTATAATTAATAAAAAAGGTAAGAAAATTTATAATAATAAAACATGTATAATTTATTTATATTAAGATAAACAAAACTAATTTAGAACATATATCATTTTAAAAAAAACATTCATCTTTATTAGTAAAATCACATTTGGTTTGTAAAATCCCAATGCACAGAAACTCAGAGAATGTAATTGTATTAAATTATTGGTAAAAAATATAAGAGTTCTGTTAGGATACTATATATTATTAATCTTAGATGAATAAATATAAATATATAATAATTTTTTTAATATAAAGACACAACATGAACACATATTTAGAACATTACAATCCCTTTAATCATATCCAAGAATATTTCACACAGTTCTCATATTGGTTTCCTAGGGAAAATAAAATAAATAAGGGTGATCGTAGATTCCTAATATATAGTCTCATAAAATAGATTATATCATATCTTTAACATGGTAATGTTTTGCTCAATTTTTTAATAGACATCATAAATCCATAACCAACTAAATTTGTGCAAATTTTATATCTAGGATAAAAAATGAAAACGTAGAGAATAAAGATCATTGACCTAAAACATGTGGAATAAATGATGAAAAAATTGATAAAAAGTTACGAATGCCTTTTAAAAGAGAAAATAAAAATATTTAGACAGCTATTCACAAAAATCAAAGTGGAGTTATCTTAGGAATCATGTCAATGAATGGATGTTGTATATAATTTTGGGCCACACCCATCACCCATTTAAGTTTGAAGAATTCATCATGAGAGTCAACAAGGAATTACATTATATTCCAAAAGGAACTTGTGGATACTAAATTGAAATCATCACAATAAATAAATACGAAAAAAATTATTTATTTAAATGAAAATTTTTAATGTTTATAAGAAAATCCACTAATAAATATAGACATTTTGTAGAATAAAAAATGTAATATGATTTACCTTTTTCAATGAAATATAGTGGAAATCATACTTTAAATTTGATGGGTACTCCATGTAAGAGAGTAATTAAATTAAATAGTTTTAATTTTTATTGTTCTATAAAAATAGAGGGGACTCATTATCGTGGTTCATAAAAAGAATTTCAATATTAAAAATCATATTTCATATGAGTTTATTACCATGTGGGAATTATTGGGCCTTCTAATTTGAAATAATTATAATGATTGAGTCAATTCATAAAGAAATATTTTACTAGATTATGACTAGATGATTATATACTATAGATACAGCCACATTCCATTATCTATATTATGATGTTTATTCATACAATCTACACACAGTTTTAATTTACCAAATCATAGGATGAGTTTTACAAAAAAAACAAAAGATTGATAATTTCAATGGTACTGATATATATTGATCAAGGATCTATAGAGGATTCACAAAAATTTATACTTTTGAATACCATTAAATTATTATTGAAAATTGGAAAATGAATTATATGAAAAAAAATGTATATACAAAAAACAATAAAAATGGCATACATTCAATACTCTATAACAATTAAAAAATAAAACCCCACTTCTAGATCTAGTAATGAATAAAAAAATCATTAGAGGGTGGGGGATTATAATTGGACTCTATATATGATTAATAAATTTATCTCAGTAATATAATGGTTTAAATATGATGTACATTCATCAAATAGTATATATTAGTTAGATAACTGAATGAATTTCATATAGAGATGAGTTTGAGAAGGAAAACCTCGAACTTTTTCACACTCAAAAGAATGATATATGTACTCAATATTGAAAAATGAAAATATTAATATCTTATTTCCTATCCAAATTTTTAATTATAACTATTTATGAAATTATTTATTATTTTTCTCTGCATGTACAATAGTTAGTTATTATTTAATTCTTATATATGGTGGGGTATTCGTAATTATTGTTAACTAGTTTCATAATTGTTATTTTTTTCTTTAATATTCACTCAAGGTGAATAATTCAAGGATAACATATGGTAATTTAGTAGAAAAAATATATTTATTAATAAAGATATTTTCTAATTCCATTAGTGTGTCAGTTATCCAGCATAAAATTTTGTTTATTTTTAGATTATTTAGTCAAATTTAGAAAACAATGATTATATTTAAATAATATGTTAAAAAAATAATATCACAATTTTATTTCTCATATTCATCCCTGATAATGTTTTTTACAATTGTTCATGTTTGAGGTTAGACCGACCCAAACATGAACATCATATAACTGATAGATGATTATGATTAAGAAAGTGATTTATTTTGGATATAATATAATTAACATAGGATAATAATAAAATTATATAGATACCTTGATGTTTTTTATTAATATTTATCAGTAGATTTAAAAATAATAAAGAAACTATATTAAAAAAATCAATTATTTTTAGGATATATTATTCCTCAGAACACATTGTTAATGGTTTTATTTCTCATTGAATGTGAGTGAGTAAAGGTATATTATAAATTAAAATATATCAATAATATCAATATAATAAATATGTTTTTTATTCATAAGTATCATCAATAAAACTAGTCATGAGAGGTGATATAAAAAATAGATAATGTTGATTCATAGAGGCTATATTATGCAATCACGCATTAACAAAACATTTTCCATCTTAATGGATGGAAGGAAAAGATGATGGTTTTTATTTTTATATAATAATATCTCAATATTGGGAAGTCAATAAGGTTTTCCTTATGACTTTTCCATTCCTTCATATAAGGGTAATATTGTAAATACATCAAGGTTTCCTTATTACTTGACCATTCCTCTTGTTTTGAAAATCTCAAACACCATATTTCGAGGAAAAACTTGTTTTACCCCTATTTTACTTCCATAAGGAAAATTTCCTTTCCAAAAGATATTTACCCCTACATTGTTTTCATTTTTCATATCAATATTTTTCATAAGTATAATAATCAGACTCATATCTAAATCCTTGGAATCGTATAATACTTAGATATGAAGCATTATGTTTTAGGATCCGAATTCATGTTATAAACTTTTATGATGTTCTACTCCAAATTCCCTATTATGAAATTATATGAAGTTTAAATAAGAATTATGATTATGAACTTATAAAAAGTTATAACTACGAATTCTAATGATGAATTATGATTACAAATTCTCATTACAAATACTGATGATGAATTCTGATTACAAATTCTCATTACAAATTCTGATGATAAATTCTGATTAGGAATTCTCATTACGAATTCTGATGATGAACCCTGATTACGAATTCTCATTACGAATTCTAATGATGAATTCTGATTATGAATTCTCATTACAATTTTTGATGACGAATTCTTATTACGAATTCTCATTATGAATTCTGATGACGAATTCTGATTACGAATTCTCATTACGAATTCTGATGACGAATTCTGATAATGAATTATCATTATGAATTTGGATGACGAATTCTGATTACGAATTCTCATTATGAATTCTGATTGTGAATTCTTATTACGAATTATGGATATGAATTTTATGAAGTTCGACTCCAAATTCTTCTGATAAATAGAATGCGAATATCCCTATATTATAGGCTCTGTATTCATTTACTTACATTCCAAAATTTTATTTACATTCATTCCGAATATCTATTTTTGGTTATACATACAGTCATTTTGTTATTAAATGATGTCGTGCTTGCAATTACTCACTAACTGTTGTTTGAGTGACATGTGTACATGTCCCTCCAAAATTCATTAAAAAATATGACTGTTGGAGGAGGGAACCGACCGTTGGAGTCATTCCTATAAATAGGATCTCATTTGAAAAGAGTTAAGTACAAGACACTGATCTTTGAAAAAGTTCCATTTAATTGATTTCTAGAGAGAGAGACTCTTATAAACTCTCAAGCTTCTTGCAGAATGTTTTGAACTACTCGTTCAAACTTTTATTGGTGAAGACTTTCTTAGTGAAGAGGTTTGATTTCCATTAAAATCAGATACTTTGGGATGTAAAGTCAGAGGTGACAATTTCCTTACAAATTGAGGGCTTGTGGGGATAGCAAGATAGATACAGATCTTCGGATTGAGGGTTTACCTGGGTTTGGGTAAGACAAACTTTCTTGAATGTATAAATAAAGGGACCTCTTATCCAGGGTTGTTGGACACCCTCCTCTTTGGGTTAAAAGATATTATTCTTGTTACTTGTAGTTTTACTACTTTTTTCCAGCTATATTTGAATTGTTAAGGAAAGTATATCATTCTTATACTTCCTCATACATGTACTCTGTTACAGTTATATTCTATGCGCTTTAAGGTATAATCTCATTTGTTGTAAAAAAGTTTTATGTTTCATTTCTGGAATCACTTTTCCAAAATCAAGTAAAATATTAGATCTTAGAGGTGTTGTGAATTTTGGTTATTTACAAAATTTCCTTAATGATTTTTAAAGTATACAATTCACCCTCCCTCATGTATTAGAGCATATCATTTTAAATATTCGATCCTATATTTTGTATTAGAGTATATCATACTCATACATACCATCCTAACAATTGGTATCAGAGTGTTGGTTCAATCAGAATTAATCTCACGATTCGATTCAGAAGGGAATTCTTGAAATTGATTTCTCAGAATCATGTATTCATAATCATATTTTTCAGATTCATATATTCGGAGTCATGTAGTTCAGATTCGTTTTTCCATAGAGATACAATATCTAGTTCCTTTATTAGGATATTTTCTCTTGTTTACAAACTCTTATTACTAATAAGTTTGTGTGCCGAAGATTTTCTTAAGAATGGTAGGTTTAAATGTTTGTTCTATAGATAATATAAATCCTACAAGACCTCATGTTTTTGATGGAAATGATTATGAATACTGGAGAGATAGGATGAAGATTTTCATTATCAATACTAGAGTTGATAACAATATAATGCAAACTGAAGATTATATGATTCTGTATAAGGATTTGAGAACTTTATGAATCAAGAAAAATCAGAATTTCCTTCAAATTTCAGAGTCAGAAATACATTGTTGTGTTCCATGACTAAGAATATCTATAGTTAAATATCTTCGTGTGAAGCTACAAATAGTAACTTGAAGAAACTTGAAGTTACACATTTTGGTACATCCAAAGTCATAGAGACCAGAAGATCTATGTTGAGAGCTGAATATCATAGTTTTAACATTCCTTATAGAGAATCTATAAGCAAAGTACAACAAAGGATTATGACTATTGTGAATATATTGCAATCTATGAGAGAAAAAGGTTTGGATGATGAAGAAAATTTTGATAAAATCATAGATATCATGCCAAATGAATAAGAGACTAAGAGGAAAGCTATTGATGTGAACAATAAAGTCACTAAAATATCCTTAGATGAGTTATTTGGAAATCTTCTTCAGCATGAAACTATAGTTAAGAGAGGTGCTGAAAATGTCACGAAGAAGAATGGAAATGGTGGAGTTTATTTTGCAACCACTTCTAAACATATTAAATCCAAGACCCCAAAAAGAGTAACCAAATCAAATAAAAAGAAATTCATTATTCAGTTAGAATCCAGTGACACAGAAATGTCCGAGAATGAATTAGCTAATCTTGCTCGATGAATGAATAAGATTACAACTCAAAGGAACCATCAAAATAAGTACAAGAAGAAATACTGTAGAGATAATAACGATAGAGAAGTTATGTGTTATGAGTGTAAAAGAACACGTCATATCAGACCTAATTGTCCCTTTTTGAACAAGAAGGAAAATAAGGAAAGGAATTCAGAAAGGAACATGAATAAATTCTATCGATCAAAGCACAATAAAAGTCTTAAATCTAATGTTGCCTGGAGTGATAGCTGTGGAGATCTTTCAGAAAGTGAATCATCTGAATATGATTCATCATCACATAAGAATATGAGTTTCATTTATACTACTTCTTTCCCCAATATATGCCTTATGTCGAAGGAACTCTCTACTGAGGCTTTATTAAATTTATCTCTTGATTAGAATTACTATTCCAAAAATAGTACTTCTAATGAAGATACACCATCCTCAGAAAATGAATAATTACCTTTATTGGAAGAATTTTCTAGATTTTCCATGTTAATTGAAGCAAAAAATTGTAAAATTTATAAAAAATTAGACACGGAAAATACTAGGGAATAAATTCTAATAAAAGAGATTTCATATATTTCTAAAGATCTTGGAGATAAAGAAGAACATTTAGAAAAATTTTCTAAAGACATTGAGAAAGAAAATTCTAATAAAGAAGTAATTTCTAAAGATTATAAGAATGTTATTTTAATGATAATAGTTTTTGCGGAAAAATCAAACTCTATAGAAATGATTCCTGAGGATAGGAATTTAGTCATTAGACTGAAATCTGAAATTTTATCTCCTAAGAAGCTTATAGAAAAATAAAACTCTAGGATGGAAAATTTTGACAAGATGTATTCACAAATCAAACCTCATAAAAATACTACTGGAGTAGGTTATACTCACAAAAACCAGTTTTCAAAAACAATTATATTGTTCATTCTAAAGCCCCTTTTTGCACTAAGATTCAAAGTGGTGGGAATTAGAAGAAAAATTGCTCCTTGAATAAAGTTCAATCTCTTGGGTTTCATAAAGCTTATTTTTTTAAATAGTTGTGGATACCCAAAATTTTGTTTTCTAACAAATCCAGATCCAAGCATGTCTAGATTCCAGAAATCTAAGTTTTTATTATTTTTAGGAAAATATGTAAACTACAAACATCAATACATGGTACATGGATAATTAATGTTCTTGTCAGATTACTGGTAACAAAAACTATTTTTAAAAGATTATCAAAACAAAAGGAGATATAATTCTACAATTTATCGGAACGCAAGATCAACTTGCTAATATTTTCACAAAATCTTTATCCACTGATATATTTGAATACATTAAATAAAAGTTAGGAATGATAATCATGAGGAAATGTTCTTCTATTAAATTTATGTTCAACCAATCTCTTTATAGTAATAAAATCTTTTTCATAGGGGGAGTACATCTGTTTTTAAATTTACTGAATATTTTTGTAGTATGTTTTTCAAAAAAGTTCGTAGTGAAAATTTTCGCATCCAGTTTTTCAAAGATCTCGTAATGAAAATTTTTATAGCTAGTTTAAAAAAAATTCATAATGAAAATTTTCATAGTTTGTGTTTCAAAATTTTCTTAATAGAAATTTTAGGCTTTTAAATTTTCGTAATAGAATTTTCATAATAAAAATTTTCAAAACATGAATTCTCCTAATGAGAATTTTCATATTTATAATTTCGTAATCATGTTTTGGTACTCAATGTTTTTTCAATAAAACTTTTAGATCATAAGTTTTTTGTAATGTGTTTTTCATATTATGTTTTTCATAGTGAGTTTTTCATCTTATGTTTTTTGTAGTGAGTTTTTTGTCTTATGTTTTTCGTATTGAATTTTTTGTAGTGAATTTTTCATTGTGAGTTTTTTGTAGTGAGTTTTTCGTAGTCAAATATTATTCATGAACAATATCACCTATTACGAATAATCTTTCTAGCCAATAATAAATGTATGGTTTCATTACATAATTTTTTTGTAATCATTTTTACTTGCTGAAAGATTATTTTTCTTTAATATTTTTTCAGATTCGCTTCTCCTTAAATCCGAATGTTTTTCTAAAAACCTCAAAAGATCAGAATCATGATTTCCTTGCGGGCATTTTTTCAACCGTCATATCAGATCAAACAGTTTTTCAACCATTATATTGAAACTGGAAGTTGAAAGGTCACTTCCATTTCTTATATAAAGGGGACCCCCAATGATGTCCCACATTGGTTTCCAAGCTCTCGCATCTCGAAGCTCTGACCCTCTACAAAAGACCATTCTGAATTCTTCAGAAGTTTTCCTATCCAAATGATTGAAGAAGCTCTTTCTCAGGATATGTCTTCAGTTAAAATGATCTCGAAATGGAAGATATATAGAGAGAGGTTAGTACACCCAAACTTCTTCAACATGTATGACTCTATAATTTTCAAGAACATCAGGCTCACTGGATGGGAAAGTGTAGCTATTTCTCAGATAGTAGATCAAGATGTGGTCTATCTGGATTTGCTTATAAAATTATATGAATTAGTTTTCTTCGTCAAGGAAGACGGTAGGGAAAAAATTTCCTTTAAGAGTTATGGGAATACTTACAAACATTCTTACACCAAGGCCGCAATCTTGGTGGGGATGGCATATGAAGGAGAGGATATGTTTTTCTCTCACAAGTTTCCCAAGGTTCTGGGTAGTTTTGTCAAGGAATAATCTATGGAGTGTCTAGGTCTTTCTGAAACAGGAACTGGAATGAAGATCACCCATCTTTCAACCAACAATCAGATTCTATAGCATTGGGTGAAAGGGTTTATCATACCAAGGATGGGCGATAAGGATACCCATAAGAAGAGTGACATGTGCATCATAGATTTTTTTTAGTAAATCTTCGAAAAATCAATTTGATAAGGCACATCCCCATTATGATTCAGACCATAAAGAATGTGAACCTCAAAGCTCAGATCATTATGTATCTGAAATTGTATTCATTGTTTATTATTCGGTGTCTTTAATATTTCAAGATCCCATGTAGCTCAAAGACAATAAATTGCAAGGTGATGCTGATAAGTGATTGCAACCTTAGAAGAATAAATGTAGGGTTCTCTCAGGAGACATGGGAGTTTTATTATCCTCTAGTGGAAGAGGCAGAAGCCAATCTAGAAAATGTTGAGAAAGCCAAACCTTTAAATAAATCTGGGTAGAAAAGGAAATTTAAGGAAGTGGAGGAAATATATAAAACCCCCAAAGCTAAAGAACCTCAGTCCGCACCTCCTATACCAAAAAATACAAATTCCTACACAAATGAGGTTGTAGCCATGCAGAGAGAAGATAAAAGGAGTAGAAAATAAGGGGAGCTACAGTTTGGTTTGGATCTTTCTGAGGCAAAGGCATTAAATAAAATAGATGCTGAAGAGATTGAGAGGCATGAAAAGGAGAAAAAGCAAATGAAGAAAATGTCTGAGGCTGAGATTGTTCAATCTCTCTTAAAGGCTGCTGAGGTTGCTTCAGAAAACATCCCTATTCCGAAATATTTTCTGGTGGAGCAATTGGCTGAGACTCTGGGTAAGAAGACTCTAGAAAAATACAATGAAAAGGATTTTTTGGAAGAAATTCAAGAAGCGGGAGAGGAATTCCAACAAACTCAAAGCTCTAAGAAGACAACTGACTTGTTAAAGCAAGTAGATGTCTTTCAGGATTAGGAAAGTGCTTCTGAGAAATTTTCACTCCGGACATCTCAAAACTGATCTTCAATTCTTATTACACCTAGAGATGATGAGAAGGCTGAAGAGGAAGTCAAAAATCTATTTGAAGAAGAAAGTCATAATCACGACTTTATCCATCCTATGTATATTGTGCCTAATGCTGAAAAAGAGAAGATTGATGAAGACTATATTGTAAAACTATTAAAAAGTGTGCATGAATCACCTGATGAAGAGGTCATTCCGAAAATCAATAAGGGAAAAAATAGTGGTGGATACCACAACAAAAGAAATTTTGAGGAAGAAGGAAGTTAGAGGTTCTTCATAGAGAAAGATGGTGGAAATAGAAGAAGAAAAATCTCTAAGTAAATTGTCAGATTCAGAGTCATCTTCCTTAGGGAACGATTTTGTTGTACAGTCTCTAAAAAATCTGGTTGATATCATTCTGATTTTCCCACAATACATTCTAGATTCTAGATGCTACATTACAACATGAATCAGAAATCAGAATTCGTATCTATGTTAATGGACAGATGTGTTAAGATTGAGGTAGAAGAAAATAACTTTCTTATCAGTTATGAAGCCCATAGAAAATCCTATAGGAAAATGACTCTTTGGTCAAAGAAAATCAAAGATGATTTGGGAGATCTTGATCATTTTCAGGAGGATATCAAAGAATCCATTGGTACTGAAGATGAAAAAAAGAAAAAATCTTTCATACAGTTTTCAGGAAAAGCTATGTCTAGAACAATGTTCTTGGATTCAGGATGTAAAAGATCTGTATTGAAAGCTGGGATATATTGTTCAAATCTTGAAAACAGAGAGGGATCACTGGAGCAAGATGCAAGAAATTTCTTTAAAGCAAGATGAATTGCTAAAGGCTAAGAAAGCAGCCATGAAGGCTCATACAGAGGACCTAAAGGCTAAGGAAGACAAGATCAAGGACTTAGAAAAGAAGGTTTAGGAGGATCATAAAGAGCTAAAAAAATTGAATACCATTGTCAAGATGCTAATTCCCAAGAAAAAAGAAACAAAATAGATCACTCAGATATTTTGATGTATTTTTTCCCTATACTAATTCTTTCAATCGTAATGGATTTTTGGTTGTGTGTTCGGTTATCTATACTAATATTTTAGTTACTTTATTATTTTCCATTCCCTCAAACTCTTTTTGAAAATAAAAAAGTGGGAGAAGGAAAAATAATTTTAAAAGGGAGAAGGAAAAATGTCATCATCATCATCATATATATATTTATTCAAAGGAGAGAATACATGACGCAAAAGAGAAAGAGAACAAAGAAGCACCGGGCTAGGGGGGTCTAAAATAATGGAGACCAAGGGTGTCCCCATGAATTAAAATCACACCCTCGGGTTTCAAGGAGGTGGCATTTGGGAGGCAGGTGACATTGGAACTAGGAGAAGCTAGGGAAGCAAGAAAATCTGCCGCTTTATTCCCCTCTCTCCAGGTGTGAGTAACATTAATGTTGCTACTCAGTAGCACTTTACATCTCCGGATTATGTACGCGACAGACCATGTCACACCCCGACCCGATGCTTCATTTCATTTTAATTATTTTGGGTCTCGTTTTTGAAATGTGTTTTGAACCGGTTTTAAATTAAAAGAAAATCTCGTTTTTATACGAACGTGCAAGCGTATGCGCGCACTGCACAGTTCCTAATTTTTGTTAAGGTATTGTTTGTTATCGAATGCGTTGTTTTTGATACACGCAACCATGCGTGCGACCCCACACGTGAGACCGTGTGCGGTGTCCACTCTCAATTAATAATTTTATTATTATAATTTTAGTTAATATGTTAATTAGGCATAGAATATTAAATTATTGACATATTTATAAAATTTAAATTATTATTATTACTATTATTAATAAAGTTCATAAAAAATTATTATTTTGTTCATTATTACTTGTTGATATTTTTATTTATTTTGCATTCATCTTTATTCTTCTTTATTATCTTCTATTTTAATTATCTCTTTTATTATTATTATTATTATTATTATTATTCAGATTATAAACAAAAGAATCAAAAACCTATTCTACCCTAGCTGCCCCCCATTTCCCATACCCCCCGTCGCGCCCCCCTGCACTTCCCCTTCGCAGCGAACTCCCCCCTTCCCACGACCATGCCGCGCGCTGCCGCCGCCCTGCTGCTCCTCCGGCGAGCCATCCCGCCGCCTTTCTCTCCCTCTCAGCGGACCACCTCATTCTTCCATGCTCCATTTGACGAACCGCATTGCACCAGCCGAACCCAGCACACCTCCTTCCCCTAGCTGTCCTCTCTTGGCCGCACCCCCTTTCCGACACATTTCACCTCCGACGCGGCCCTCGGGTAGTTCCTTCTTCCCCCGTGCTAGGTTTTTCACTCTTGTGTTTTTTTCAATTTGGGGTTTTTATTTTTTCATCAATTATGGTTTTAAATTAGGGTTTAGCATGAGGTTTAGTTTTATTATGGTGTAGTTGGTTCAATCTTGAGTTTGGTTCAATTTCTTTTTTTAGGGTTTATTTGATTTTTTTGGTGGGGCGATTGTCATGTAGTGGAGGTTTCGCAAGGAAATTTTGAGGCGTGCATCCCCGAGGTAGGTGGTTCCGCTCACAATTTTTATATAATGATTTCACTTGCTTATTTAATTAACTCAGCACTATTTTGAATTATTTTGCATGCCACAAAATTTTTGTTGATTTTGTTTCAATGTGCATTTAAATTGTGATTATCATGTTTAAGTGGTGTTAGTGTAGTTTATTTTGAAAACCCACTATGGGCTGTTTATCAGCACTGATAAATTGTGCAGTTTGCGTATTTGAAAGTGCAGTAGATGCAGTGGACATTTTGGTGTGGGGTCAAAAGTGTGTTTAGTCTTGAAAATGGTTTTGGATGAGTTTTCTTTTCTAATATATTCAATGTTTGTGACATGTTTGAAAAATCTTTAATAAATTTTCTTAGCATTTTTTTTATTATAAAAAAATGTCATTTCAAACTGTGCATTTAGTTCATTACATTGCGCAAGGGATGCATTTTCTTTTTCGACAATTGATTGGTGATATTTTCGCCTTAGAAAAGGTTTTGGGGTGGGTTTTTGTGTTCTATGTCTTGTAGTGCCGCTTGGAATTGTTTTATAAAAATTTTAAGTGGTTTATTAAATCTTGTAAAGTGTGTGAACATGTTTGTATATTGGTTTTGTGTGAGTGTTTTAAAAAGTGGGTTTCAGTATGCGTATAGGGGTGTTTGTGTGTGCGCCTTGTTGGGAAAATCATTGGAAGTGTTCAATTAATCGTTTGAGTAGTGCGGAATGTGTTATTGTGGGTACTTGATGTGTGTGTGTGCTGGAAAAGAATTTTTGATGGAAAATGTACTGCTTTGAGCATGCTAAAGTGTTTTATAAATTGGTCAAATGTTGGATTATATGTTTTAATTATTTCATCAATTTATATGTGTAGTGTGTTGTACCTCACTGTGATGATTTTGGGTCACGGGTATCGAGGATCGCTGCATGTACATGAAAACAGTAAGACATATATATAGATATTTCCTAATTGTGCATATTCCATCATGGCGCAGGGAATACGTGCAATGCACCTAGGGGTGTATATATATATATGTATAAATGCATGTGCGTGTGTGTGCCAAGGATCAGTTTGAATGTTCATCTTCAAGCAGCGACATGTTGAGGTAGGTCCCCTATGCCTAAGCTTTTAATTTGAAATTCATAATTTCTTGATTGTTTTAAAAACATGTTTTACACTATTCGATATACACATGCTATGGAACCTGATTTCGGTTGCTAGAAACTATTACGCCTTGTATTGGAAAATTGAAAATGTATTTCAAAGCCGTTGGTCTTAAGCGACTTTTCTTGAGAAATGGATTTCATGAGTGGTTTTGAATTGTTAAGAGGTATTTCCAAAGGTGTTTGGCCTTTTGGCCGGTTGATTGTAAAAGGGTGTTCCTTTTTTGTAGTTAAGCATGTTTGGCATCTTAATAATGTTTTATGAAATAGAAAAACCTCTATTGAGGCCCGTTTGGCACTTGGAGATTTGAGTTGCGAAAATAGAGAACCCCCTTTGAGTCATTCCCCTAAATTTGAAAATAAAATGTGATGCAAGTGTTTATGAGCGGTTTGTGATATATGTGCCTAGTGTAAAGGCTTGTGCATGATTGTGTGATGTAAATAGGGGGAATGCACTTAAGTAGGGAGTACGGTGGTGAAAGGTTGAATGAATTTTAGATAAAGAAAGTGTAATGTACTTGTTTGATTATTTTATAAAGAAAACTCACCACCATTTGAAATAGAGCACAATGGGAAAACCCGGGTATCTGGGTGGGTGACCAGGACTAGTACGCTAGATGACATGGTAGGGGTTCGTCCCAGTTTTTCTAGAAGGATTGACGCAACAACACTAACTAAACATATGAATTTCTGAGGGTCGTGGCCTTCTATGCCACGTTTTATAAGGGTCGTGGACTTCTAAGCCACGGTTCACTGAGGTATGAGGTCTTTAGGTTCCCACTTGTTCTAGCTGACTATAGGGATTACCCATGGTGCTCATTTTTGTCATGCTGCTAATGATGTAACTTTATTTTCCACTGTATCATACTTGATGTCTTGTTTGTGAAAACCATATTTTAACCCAAACTGGTTTCTTTTCATTTTGAAATGTTAATGCATGCTTGAAACCTATTTTGAAAATGTAGTGGGAGTAAAAGGCTTTACCTGAAAATGCAAACTCATTACTCGAATTTGAAAAGAAGGATAACACTATTTTATTATATGTTATTTTTCAAACTGGCATGACTGGATTTCCTACTAAAGGCAGGGGGATAGGACGTGGTTACATTTTTGGCTTTCCTACTGAGCATCTCAGTGCTCACACCTACTTTACTTTTCAGTTGCAGGTTTCAGTCTTGGATCTCTCTTCGGAGCGAGTGTGGTTGTCGTACTGTGGTGATCCACGGGGTCACCTAAGGTATGTCACGTTTCTTTGTTTATTCCTTTTTCCCCTGCCACGTTGTACAAATTTTTCTCCTTTACTTATCTTCTTGTTTAGTTTATGTTTATTTATCTTTGTCATGGGCCAAATCATTCCCAATTGTTTTGTTTTGATGTCCGGCACTAGTTGCCAGCCCGTGGGGATCGGGAACGCCCTTCAGGCCATGTCGCGGACCGGGTCGGGTGTCGAGTTGAATGACGATCCGGCCTGGTTCGTGACAAAATGGTATCAGAGGGAGGTTTTCATTTGGGGTGTCAAGTAGTTTGGTGATTAGGTGTGTCAGGACTCTAGAGGTAGGTGTGGGAAGGACGTCATGAACCCCTTCCAATCCCGAGACTCGAGTTTCCAGGGTTAGTCTGGGATTTGAATTTTCTTCTTTGGATTGGTGTGTGTGGAAGAGGGATGACCAAGGAAGTGAGCCAGTCTTATGCGGCAGACTTGCATGGAGTAGCGACCCATGTATAGCCCAAGCACACGGTTCAATATGCTTCCTGTTGTTGATGTTCGCTTGGAGCATGGCCTGCTGAGCCATGTTACCGGGTTGGTATAACCACTAGTCCCTTATTTTTGGATGTTCTAATGTGAGTTATGTTTATCCTTCGTTTTGGCTGGTGTGAGTACATCTCAAAAAAATGAAAATGGATTTTTTTGAAGGTGTTTTCAAAAGGGAATATGGTTGTTAGAGTGGAATAGTGGTTTTGAAATAGAAATTGTTTTCTTTTAACGAATGTGTGGTTTCAAAAGGGAAAATGGGAGGTGTTTTGGAAGTTGTTTTGGAATCTCAATAACACTTTTTGGAATGTGAATTAGAAAATGTTTTGGAAATTTGAAATGTATTCCTTTAATGATAAGTTACTTTTTCAAATTGGTTGGGAATTTGTGCCTTATGCTGAACGATCTGTTTTGAAAATGAGAAGTGTCTTGAATTGACCCTTGGTATTCCTATGAGTGATCACATACATTGAGGTGCTCATGTGGAAAGTGGGGGAATTGGTGATGTGAGTGGATGGGTACTTTAGCTCGCACTGGATATGTATGTGCGAGACTTCATGGGATACCAATGGTGGATATCTAAGTTGTTTAGTTTGCTGAAAAATGGTTTTCAAAAAGGATTTTTCAGATGTTTAGAAAAGTGAGCGAGGAATTGTTTAGCATTCTCTTTTCATGTTGGGTATTCCTTTTCCTGAGTTCTTGGTTTTGATGTACTGAATTGTGGTTGGAATAGTGATTTGAGTTTGAGCTTTTGTTTGTGGTTGTGGTGTGGAAATTTGATTTATGATAACTTTTGATTCGGATTCATGCCTCTTGTTTTGAGTATGCTGCCCAGAAAAGTCCCAGAATCTTTTAGTGAGCCTCTTCTAGTTATTAGTTCTACCCAGACTCTTAGCGGGGTGGTGGAATTGAATTCTTTTCGGTTGTTGTTCATATTCCGTGGTGATCATGATCTATCAAAGGTAGTAGACTGGCATGGTGAAGTCGTGGGTGTTTTCAGGTTATTGGGAACTCCCAAAGCTATGAGAGTCCGTGTTGGTTGGGGTTCGTTTGGAGGTGCAACATTGGATTGGTGGAGGAAATAATCCCAGCGTCGTTGCATGATGGTGCGTCTTGGATGGTGTTTAAGGAGACGCTCTTCCGATGGTTTATACCCGAGGAAGTAAAGGCGAGGAAAGTGGCAGAACTAGTGGGTGTTGAGTAAGGCCAACAAGCTGTGAAGGCCTACGTGGGATATGCCAAGGGGTTGATTCCATTTTCTCCAGAGGTAGCATCGTGGAATCAGTTAATGTTTCTCTTGTGTGGGGTCTTCGTCTATTGTTCAAGGACCGGTTTCCTTTGGTGTTTGGGATGGTTCCCCATTCTGTGAGAGCGAGCCGGAGGAACCCATATCAGTCAGGTCTTCTTGTCAATTCCATCTTCTATTAGTCAATCCACCCTCTTGTTCTCTTCATTGTGTCTAATTTGGGTACTTTAAACCGCCTTGTCATCATCATCCATCTAAGACTTGCTTTCGGTGTGGCTGTTTGGGAAACTTAGAGAGGTTCTGATAGCGGCTTCATCAGGAGGAGTCTCGACAGGAGAATGTCATCTCCTGACTGCGGGGCAGCAGATGCTTCAAGACATCAGAGCTCCAACCACAGGTCTCGAAGCGAAGCCTTTCACGCAGTCAGGAATCGTTGGGTGTGGGTCACTTTGGTCTAACTTTTGTCTCCAGTGCAAAAATAGGGACGGTTTAAATTTCTCGATTCAAGCGTCCTCACCCTTGAAGGTTCTGTTTTTCTATAAGAGGCATAAAAGTCTCTTTTCTTTTTGTAGTCTTTGTTCTTTGAATATCCCACTGTGGTGGTAGGAAGGCGCGGTGATCTTGTCTTTTTGGAAATTCCATTAGTTGCGCTTCCTCAAATGTGACCGTTTTTGTTTTAGTACATGCTCATTTTGGACATGCTCCCCTCTTGTGGAAATGAGGAGTCATGGTTAAGTTTGTCTTTTGGTATAATTCTTCTGTGGGTTTTCTCATGTCGTAGTGGTTTCTGGTTTGGGTTGGAAGTTCTCATGTCAGTTTATACTGGTTGGTTTAAACTAGTCGGTTCATAAATGGTGGGGAGACTCACCATGAATCTTGTCGTGCCTTTTTCGAGGTTTGGTCGGTGTGGCAGTTCCCTCTTGGATCAATTTAGCAGTTCCAGAGTTAGTTCATGCTAAGAGCCTCAATGTCGGTTGTGCTAGTCGGGTTCTTGTAGTGGGGAGAACCCTCCTCTTTTCCTGATGGTTCATCTCTTCTCAGTTTCCCTCAGAGTTGGTCGAGGGTGACTGATGGAGTGAAAATTCATACCAAGTTCGTGATTTTGTTGTCCTCATTCAATTTCAAACTCGAGTTTGATTCCTCATTTATCTGGGTGACTTTCTGGGGGCAGAAAGTTTTTATGGTGGGGAGAATTGTCACACCCCGACCCGATGCTTTATTTCATTTTAATTATTATGGGTCTCGTTTTTGAACATTGTTTTGAATCGTTTTTAAATTAAAATGAAATCACGTTTTTATACGAACGTACGAGCGTATTCGCGCCCTGCACAGTTCCTAATTTATGTTAAGGGATTGTTTGTTATCGAATGTGTTGTTTTTGAGACACACAACCATGCGCGCGACCCCGCGCGTGAGACCGTGCGCGGTGTCCGCTCTCAGTTAATAATTTTATTATTATTATTTTAGTTAATATTTTAATTAGGATTAGAATATTAAATTATTGACATATTTATAAAATTGTTATTATTATTATTACTATTATTATTAGTGTTCGTTAAAAATTATTATTATGTTCATTATTACTTGTTGATATTTTTAATTATTTTGAATTCATCTTTATTCTTCTTTCTTTTCTTCTATTTTAATGATCTCTTTTACTATTATTTTTATTATAATTATTTTTATTCTAATTATAAAAAAAGAAGAAAAAACCAATTCTATCTGAGCCGCCCCCCATTTCCCGTACCCCCCATCGCGCCCCCCCTGCGCTTCCCCTTCGCAGCGAACACCCCCCATTCCCACGACCATGCCGTGCGCCGCCTCCGCCCTGCTGCTCCTCCGGCGAGCCATCCCACCGCCTTTCTCTCCCTCTCGGCAAACCGACTCATTCTGCCAGGCTCCATTCGACGGACCACATTGCACCAGCTGAACCCAGCTCACCTCCCTCCCCTAGCCGTCCTCTCTTGGCCGCACCCCCTTTCCGGCACTTTTCACCTCCGGCGCGGCCCTCGTGTAGTCCCTTCTTCCCCCTTGCTAGGGTTTTCACTCTTGTGTTTTTTTTTCAATTTGGGGTTTTTAAGTTTTCATCAATTATGGTTTTAAATTAGGGTTTAGCATGGGGTTTAGTATTATTATGGTGTAGTTGGTTCAATCTTGAGTTTGGTTCAATTTCTTATTTTAGGGTTTATTTGATTTTATTGGTCGTGCGATTGTCATGTAGTGGAGGTTTCTCACGGAAATTTTGAGGCGTGCTTCCCCGAGGTAGGTGGTTCCGCTCAGAATTTTTATATAATGATTTCACTTGCTTATTTAATTAACTTTGCAATATTTTTAATTATTTTTCATGCCTCGAAATTGTTGTTGATTTGTTTTCAATGTGCATTTAAATTGTGAGTATCATGTTTAAGTGGTGTTAGTGTAGTTTATTTTCAAAACCCACTTTGTGCTGTTTATCAGCACCGATAAATTGTGTAGTTTGCATATTTGAAAGTGCAGTTGATGCAGTGGACATTTTGGTGTGGGGTTAAAAGTGTGTTTAGTCTTGAAAATGGTTTTGGATGAGTTTTCTTTTTCTTATATATTCAATGTTTGTGACATGTTTGAAATCTCTTTAATAAATTTTCATAGCATTTTTTTATTATAAAAAAAATCTATTTTAAAACTGTGCATTTAGTTCATTACATTGTGCATGGGCTGTGTTTTCTATTTTGAAAATTGAGTGGTGAGCGTTTCTCCATAGAAGAGGTTTTGGGGTGGGTTTTTGTGTTCAATGTCTTGTAGTGCCGCTTGGAATTATTTTATAAAATTTTTAAGTGGTTTATTAAATCTTGTAATGTGTGTGAAACATGTTTGTATATTGTTTTTGTGTGAGTGTTTTCATAAGTGGGTTTGAGTATGCGTATAGGGGTGTTTGTGTGTGCGCCTTGTTGTGACAATCATTGGAAGTGTTCAATTAATCGTTTGAGTAGTGCGAAATGTGTTATTGTGGGTACTTGAGGTGCGTGTGTGCTGGAAAAGAATTTTTTATGGAAAATGTACTGCTTTGAGCATGCTAAAATGTTTTATAAATTGGTCAAATTTTTGATTATATGTTTGAATTATTTCACTAATTTATATGTGTAGTGTGTTGTACCTCGCTGCGATGATTTTGGGTCACGGGTATTGAGGATCGCTGCATGTACATGCATACGGTAAGACATATATATAGATATTCCCTCATTTTGCATATTCCCTCATGGCGCAGGGAATATGTGCAATGCACCTAGGGGTATATATATATATATATATATGTATAAATTCATGTGCCTGTGTGTGCCAAGGATCATTTTGAATGTTCGTCTTCATGTAGCGACATGTTGAGGTAGGTCCCCTATGCCTAAGCTTTTAATTTGAAATTCATAATTTCGTGATTGTTTTAAATACATGTTTTACACTATGCTATATACACATGCTATGGAACCTGATTTCGGTTGCTAGAAACTATTACGCCTTGTATTGGAAAATTGAAAATGTATTTCAAAGCCGTTGGTCTTAAGTGACTTTTCTTGAGAAATAGATTTCTTAAGTGGTTTTGAATTGGTAAGATGTATTTCCAAAGGTGTTTGTCCTATTGGGCGGTTGATTGTAAAATGCTGTTCCTTTTTTGTATTTAATCATGTTTGGCATCTTATTAATGTTTTATGAAATAGAAAAACATCTATTGAGGCCCGTTTGGAACTTTGAGATTTGAGTTGCGAAAATAGAAAACCCCTTTTCAGTCATTCCCCTAAATTTGAAAATAAAATGTGATGCAAGTGTTTATGAGCGGTTTGTGATATATGTGCCTAGTGTAAAGGCTTGTGCGTGATTGTGTGATGTAAAGAGGGGGAATGCACTTAAGTAGGGAGTGCGGTGGTGAAAGGTTGAATGAATTTTAGATAAAGAAAGTGTAATGTACTTGTTTGATTGTTTGATAAAGAAAACTCACCACCATTTGAAATAGAGCACAATGGGAAAACTCGGGTATCTAGGTGGGTGACCAGTACTAGTATGCTAGATGACACGGTAGGGGTTCGTCCCAGTTTTTCTAGCAGGATTGACGCAACAACACTGTCTAAACATATGAATTTCTGAGGGTTGTGGCCTTCTAAGCCACGTTTTCTGAGGGTCGTGGCCTTCTAAGCCACGTTTTCTGAGGTTCGTGGTCTTATAAGCCACATTTCACTGAGGTACAAGGTCTTTAGATTCCCACTTTTTCTAGCTACCTATAGGGATTACCCATGGTGCTCATTTTTGTCATGCTGCTAATGATGTAACTTTCTTTTCAGCTGTTTCATACTTTATGTCTTGTTTGTGAAAACCATATTTTAACCCAAACTGGTTTCTTTTCATATTGAAATGTTAATGAATGCTTGAAACCTATTTTGAAAATTTAGTGGGAGTAAAAGGCTTTACCTAAAAATTCAAACTCGTTACTTGAATTTGAAAAGAAGGAAAACACTATTTTATTATATCTTATTTTTCAAACTAGCATGACTGGATTTCCTACTAAAAGCAGGGGCATAGGACGTGGTTACATTTTTGGCTTTCCTACTGAGCATCTCGGTGCTCATCCCTACTTTACATTTCAGTTGCAGGTTTCAGTGTTGGATCGCTCTTGGGAGAGAGTGTGGTTGTCGTACCGTGGTGATCCATGAGGTCACCTGAGGTATGTCACGTTTCTTTGTTTATTCCTTTTTCCACTACCACGTTGTTCAATTTTTTCTCCTTTACTTATCTGCTTGTTTAGTTTATGTTTATTTATCTTTGTCATGGGACAAACCGTTCCCAATTGGTTTGTTTTGATGCCCGGCACTAGTTGCCAGCCCGTGGGGATCAAGAACGCCCTTCGGGCCATGTCGTGGACCGGGTCGGGTGTCGAGTCGGATGACGATCTGGTCTAGTTCGTGACAGACCATGTGATGGAACCTCTTCCCAGCAGTGAGTCATGGATGATCCTTGAGTCCAATTCTACTTGGGATATTTCAATATTTATTTTGATACACAGATTAAGTCCTGTGAGAACTTCCTTGGACTCCGCCTCAAGAGCATTTCCATTACCAAAATGAGCCATGTAGGCAAGGATCACACTCTCGCCCGAGTAATGAACCAAGCCTCCACCTCTCTTGATACCTGAGATACAAGAGCCGTTTATGTTAAGTTTTAAACCTTCTACTGGAGGATTCCACCTTATCCACTGCCCATGCGTTCTGTCCACGGTAGAAGGATCCGTATCGGGGCACGCCTGTAGCATGCACAGTGAGGGTGCATCCCTCCAGTTCATAAGGAGGGTGACCATGTGTAACACCCGAGACTTTTATGATAAATATTTTGTTTTTATGTTATATAAATCATCAAAGCAATCGTGCAATACACAAAACAATGAAATATTATAATATTAACCGTTATGATTTTTATTAAATGAATTTTGAATTTTATATCATTTTAATTCATCTTATTCATTTTCTAGAATGAGGTATGAAAACCAAATCAGTTTTTTGGATAAAATAATTATATTAAAAAAAATGCAGTTTTACCACCTTTTGATGGTGCACCAACATTAAATCTAGTTTTTGACATGTTTATAAGTTCAATTTGAAAAAATAAAATTCTTCTTTAGATTCAGGATATAAAAATTTACTTTAGATAAATTTTTCAAATTATTTTGATAAATTTCATATTTTAATGAATAGTAAAAACATGATATATTTTAATTAAAAACAACTTTTTTCATCACAATACATTATATGGTTAAATTATAATATTGAATGTTTTAAAAGTATAAATAGAATATATTTTTACCATTTAATATAATGTATGTCATTAGCATTAATTTTACATTGAATTCATAGGTAAAAACATTTCAATCTTTGGCAATGTTTTAACTTTTAAAACCCGTTTTCTTAACCACGAGATTAATTTTAAATTAATTATTGCAACTTCTATGTTTTGAATTTCAAAAAAATGGATTCCATATTTGGAATAAGTGGGTCTAAATTATGTTAATAGGTTACTTTTTTTTTGATATTTTGAATAGTAACTACGGTAATTCTTATTTACTACGGTTAAAGGTATATAAGGTAATTCAAGGTTAAAAGAATATTATAATAATTCCAAATTACCTTGACACTTGTACTAACCTTATTGGATGAGAATTTTCCTACCATGGGCATCCTTGGGTCGATTTTGGGACCCCATTGAGCCACTTGGTAGTGACAATGACAATTTGGATTAATTAATTTAATGTAAAGACAAAATTGAAATTAACAAAAAAACTTTTAGTAATTAATTATTATAAGGGGTTATATAAATTATTTTTTCAACTGTAAATATTTTTTAGAGAGATAACAATATTTCCTGCATAATGATATTTTTATTTATAATTTTTAGACACAAATAAAGTAAATTATTTATGACACAATAATGATGAAGTATTTACCTCATTAATAAATGATTTAAATAAATAAGAATATAATGATTAAAATATTTTCCAAAACATGTCCAATTTAGATTTTATGATTTTATTTCGACCATGAGTCATCTTATCTTCATATTTAATTATTTTTTGTCCTTTTGAAACCGACGATAAGTTTATAATAAAATAATATTTCCACACTTTCCAAAGGTGCCCCTCTCCTCCCTTATAAAAGGGCACCTCCTCCCTCTCTTCATCACACCAATTTGAGCCTTCAAGCTCGGCCAAACCCTTCCTATTTAACTTCCCCACTTCCTTAGGAACCTACTAGAGGTACTGATCTTCTAAAAAGACCAACTCTAGTGCCGTAAGAGAAAATTTAAAGGAGACACTTCGAGAAAGAGGTAATACCTTCTACCGTTTTCTTCAAGTTCCATTCTTCTTCTACTCCCTATTCATTAGTTGTTTCATTATGAATTAATAACATCAGTATCAATCATATAATGATATGTTATTATAAGTATGTAACAACCCCATTTCACCATCTATCCATCCTACGGAAAACGAAATCACCGCGCGTGTGTACGTACGGAATACCGTCTCCACGCCATGGTGTAATCTATTTTCCATCACCACATTACATGGATGGGTATAATGGTGAAAATAAATAACTATATATGATTATTGTAAAGTGGTATTGATTCTGAAATAGTATACATATACTCTAATACAATTCCACGATCATGGGAACGATATCATCGCTCGTGCGTACGTACAGAATACCGTCTCCACGATGTGATGCGATTCGTTCTACATGATCTTCATTTCATAATGATTATATAAATGAATTGAATGAATAAATATGATATATATTACACTAATACCATTCTGAAATGGAGGTATCTATAACCTAAAGAGAATAATAAGAATTTATTCGACAAAACACGCATAATAACAAAAATTAATAAACACCCGAATAACAAGTAGTAATGAAATATTACTAATAAGAATCTATGAATATGACCATATATGATATCATAACAATATGTATGATTCTGGAATAAGTCAATAACATTATTTAAATCATTATACAGGAGGTTCTGACACTTACGAAGCAAATCAGACCTATGGTATGGGAAAATATCACAATCTCATTTTTATCCGAGATTGTTTATACTTTGGTATTTACTGGGGTGTATTTTATCATCCACATCCATGTTCCCTCAATATGTAATATTTTTTCCATTCACCTACAATTGTTTAAATCCAATTTTACCCTTCGGTGAGTTTTTAGTAAAGGATAAGAAAGGAATCTTTTCTCGTTTTTCGTACGAGGTACTTTTTGACTTTTCTGACAAAAGTACGAGAAGAATGTTTTATTAACATATACGGCATGAATGGATTTTTAAGACATTATTTCCAAGAAGCTTCCTTTACAAGTTTTCAAATTTATTTTTAATCAACTTATTTTAGTTTAAGATTGTATGACATGTTAAGAAAGGAAAAATATTTTTGATGTAGAAAGGATATTTTCCTTAAGAATGGAGTTCAAGAGTTTTATCAAAATTATTTTCCATCTAAGATTATATAGGGTTCTGTTTCTATCCCTATTATTACATTGATTTGATTATGATGTGATGGAAATATTTTTATTATGTCACGATGTTTAAGATTACCATTTTATTTATATGGGTTATGCTATGATGTACGGTTTATGATTTTGGGGCACACATAAGAATGGTATCATTATGAGATGGGTGGGA
Organism: Viscum album; assembly: GCA_963277665.1. Classification (NCBI taxonomy): domain Eukaryota; kingdom Viridiplantae; phylum Streptophyta; class Magnoliopsida; order Santalales; family Viscaceae; genus Viscum; species Viscum album. The sequence goes on from OY728140.1 coordinate 1,611,939,007, forward strand.
CATATATCTCCCTCCAATGCATTGGGTAAAGATTTTATATCTCATGAGATAGATATGGTTGGAACGGCAGGTTAAACTGGTTCAGTGAAACAGGACTAAAACGAGGAGTGAACTCGGTTCAGAAATGGACTTTGTCCACTAAGATAGTCTTGGAAATGAGTCTTGACTAATAAGAAATGATTCTCTATGATTATGTGTGTATGCCACAAAGTTTCATGTTTTATGTTATGATTATTGGGATTACATTTCACTACCATGATTTATCCCATGGTATGAAATTATGATATCTTTTGCAGGGTAAGATTTCCAAAATGCTATGTTCTAATAAATTTGATGTGATTGATATTTCTTTTGTTTACCCTTACTGAGCATTTGAGCTCACCCTTTTGTATGTTTTCTTTCCCCAGGTCAGGAAAAAGTTTATTAAGTATGATATTCCAAAAAGGAACTATAGATATGATGAAATAAATGGGAGACAGTGTAGATGCATTATGAACCAGTTGTTTATGTTTCCAAATTTCTAAAGACACTATACCAATTCGGTCCTTTCATGGTTTTGTTATATGTTGTAATAAGTGTACTTCAATTTTGAAGTATTAACAATGTATGTCATGTATGGTTCGCTATAGTTGGTATCAGAGTAAAGGTATAGTCAACCTTTAGAAACTAGGATGTGAAAGCCTTAGTAAGAACCCTATGGATAAGTCTAATCATAGAACACAATCTTAGTGATTTAGAAATGTCCATGAATAACCTAGTATAAGACCTTAAGTGTGAAATTTTATTCTTGATTATGTGGTTTTCCTATTATAATTAGTGTTTCTCACACTATTCTTCTTGGTTTTAGTCAATGGATGGAACTCGAAGGAACCATGTTAATGTGGAATGCGACGGGCAATGCAATGATTTTTCCCCTGAGCAACCAAACGTTATGGGAGCTGGAATGAAAAATCTTGTAGCCATGGTGACACAACTTTCTCAAGCTATGAATCATGCAGGACTTCCAAACAAGCAAAGGAAGGAGAAACATTCTGTTGAATCCTTCATGAGGCAGAGTCCACCTTCATTCAGCGGGTCTACTGTTCCATTAGTTGCTGAACAATGGATCAGTACTACTAAAAAGATATTTTCAGTTCTTCATTGTTCTGAACATGATAAAGTCATCCTAGAAGTGTATTGTTTGGAAGGAGATGCTGATCAATGGTGGAATATTATTAAGAATATGAGGAAAAGCGATGAAATTGAGTACATGGAATGGGAAGAGTTTGAGAAATTATTTTTCAATAAGTACTTCCCTCGTATTATCCGAACAAAGATGGAGAAAGTGTTTCTTGAACTGAAACCAAAGGATGAAGAATCTATTGGTACCTATAAAGAAAATTTTACAAGACTTGCAAGGTATGCTTCTGGTATTATTATCCAACCTGAGAGTAAGATCGATCGATTCTTTAGTGGCTTAAAACCAAGTCTTTGAAGGGCCTTATCCATAAGGGACTTCAATAGCTACGAGGAAATCGTTCGATGTGCTCTAAAAGTTGAGATGGAGATTTGAGTAACCCTTCAGTCATATGGGTTTGATAAGAAGAGGAAAATGGAATTAAAAGGAAAATATAAAGAGCACACTGAAAAGAAGATGAGATTTCCCTTATGCTCAAAGTGTGAAAAGAAACATGGAGGGAGTTGTCTTAAAGGGACAAGTAAATGTTTCAAATGTGGAAAGGAAGGTCATCGGTCAATTGAATGCCGTAATGATGGGAAGAAGATGTATAATGATGCAAAAAAAGGAAGGGATGCACAGAATGAACCTACTACACTTCAATGTTTCAAGTGCAAGGAAATAGGGCATTATTCCAATCAATGCCCAAATCCAAGGGTAGATGATGATGGTCGACGTCAACAAACTCTTAAGGCTAAAGACAAAGTAAAGTCAAATGCAATTACTATCGGTGATGTGGAGTACGGCAACAAAGTGGTGAGAGGTACACTTACCATACACCCTAAAGTAGCAAATGTTTTATTTGATTCTGGATCCACCCACACTTTTTATTCTGATGAAATTTCTAAGAGTATCACCGCATTACCTCAACAATTAGTTGTTGAGTTAGCTGTGACTACCCCTAAAGTAACAATAGTTGCATCAAAAGTTTATAATTTTCCTCGATTGAAGATTGTGGGAAAGTGCTTCCTACAAATCATATGATCCTTCCTATAGTGGAATTTGATGCGATTCATGGCTTGTATTGGCTTTCTTTATATGGATCTCATATCAATTGCCAAAGAAGGGAAGTCACATTTCATATTCCAGATCAATCTACGATCGTCTATCGATTAAAGGATGAACATAACCTTCCAGTGGAAATTTATTCCCTCTTATGGGTCTTGATTCCACTAAATTAAAGTTATTTATATGAAATGGTTGGTGAGAAACTCACGATTAAGAATATTCCCATTGTATGAGAGTTTGATGATGTCTTTCCAGAGGAATTTTCTGGTCTTCCACCAAATCGTGATGTTGAGTTTTCAATAGAACTCGTACCGAGTGCTTTTCCTATTTCAAAGACACCTTATAGAATGACCCCAATTGAGTTGTAGGAATTGAAGAAGCAACTCCAAGAGAATATTGATAAGGGATTCATATGCCCTAGTGCGTCTCCTAGGGGAGCACATGTTCTGTTTGTTAAGAAGAAAGATGGATCAATGAGACTCTGCATTGATTATCGAGAACTTAACAAGATCACTATCAAGAAAAAATATCCTCTCCCACCCATTGATGACTTATTTGACCAACTACAAGGAGATCAATACTTTTTCATGATTGATCTTCATTCAGGGTGTCATCAATTAAGGGTCAAAAGGGAGGATATACCAAAGACGGCTTTCCAAACAAGTTATGGACACTATGAATTTATAGTGATGCCATTAGGTTTTACAAATGCCCCTGCTATCTTCATGGATCTAATGAATAGAGTCTTTAGAGACTATCTTGATCAGTTTGTTGTAGTCTATATAGACGATATACTTGAATATTCAAAGATCAAGGAAGAACATGAAGATCACCTGACAATTATATTGAAGACCCTGAGAAAGGATAAGCTTTATGACAAATTTACCAAGTGTGAATTTTGGCTTCAAAAAGTTTCATTTTTGGGTCACATAATTTCAAAAGAGGGGATATATGTGGATCCAACAAAAGCATAGGTTATCAAAAGATGGTCGAGACCAACAACAGTAACCAAGATCCAAAGTTTTCTTGGTTTGGCTGGATATTATCGACGTTTTGTGAAAGATTTTTCACGATTATCTAATCCACTCATCAGTTTGACTCGGAAAGGAGTTAAGTTTGTTTGGACAGAGGAATGTGAAGAGAATTTCAAGGATTTGAAAAGAAGGTTATCTAGCACACCTGTACTCAAACTACCTTAAAGTGGGTAAAGGTTTGTGATCTACAGTGATGCATCCAAGAAGGTACTGGGATGTGTTCTCATGAAAAATGATATGGTGAGAGCTTATGCCTCACGACAGTTGAAAATCAATTAGAAAAAGTACCCAACTCATGATTTGAAGTTAGCTACGGTAATATTTGCATTAAATATTTGGAGGCATTATCATTATAGAGAATGGTGTGATATTTATACTAATCATAAAATTTTAAAGTATATTTTCACACAAAAGGAGACGAATATGCGCCAAAGAAGATGGTTAGAGCTGATTATGGATTACGACTGCTCAATTCATTACCACCCTGGGAAAGCAAAAAATGTGGTAGATGCATTAAGTCAACAAGACCATGCTAGCTTATCCATGATGAGGATCACAAAAGATCCAATATTTTTGGATTTACAAAGGATGGATCTTGGAATTATAATGGAAGGGGAAAAATCGTATCTTTCTCAAATGAATGTTCAACTATCTATACATGTAAAAATTAAAGAGGCGTAGAAAGATGATGTCGAGTTACAAAAGAAGGTGAGAAATGTTCATGAGTTCAACCTTGATTGTTATGGGATAATAAAGTTCAGGAATAGGGTTTGTGTTCCTCCCATCCCAGAATTAAAGAAGGAGCTGCTGGATGAAGCTTATAGTTATTCATTCTCTATTTATCCTGGAACCACGAAGATATATAGGGACCTGAAAGAGTACTTCTGGTGGGATGGCATGAAAAGATTTGTTGCTGAATATGTCTCTCGATGCTTGGTTTGTCAGCAAGTTAAAGTTGAGAGATAGAAGTCCAAGGGGATGTTACAACCATTACCCATACCTGAATGGAAATGGGGAAACATCACTATGGACTTTGTCACTGGACTTCCTAAAACATCCAAAGGCAATAATGCTATTTGGGTTATAGTTTATCGTCTTACGAAGTCGGAACACTTCATTTCTATTAGAGAATATTTTTATCTTGATCATATTGTCAGGATATATGCAAAGGAAGTTGTAAGATTTCATGGAGTACCACTTTCCATTATATCTGATCGGGATCCGGGGTTTACCTCAAAGTTCTAGAGAAGTCTTCAGCATACTCTGGATATAGAGTTGAGTTTCATCACTACTTATCATCCTCAGAAAGACGGTCAATCTAAGAGGACAATTCAAACTCAAGAAGATATTTTGAGAGCTTTCTCTATGGATTTCAAAGGTGGTTGGGATCAAAACATACCTTTGTTGTAATTTTCTTATAATAATAGCTTTCACTCCAGTATTTAGATGGCTCCTTATGAAGCTCTCTATGGAAAGAAATGCAGGACTCCAAGTTGCTGGGTTGAAGTTGGGGAAAGAAAGCTATTAGGACCTGATCTTGTTGATGAGATGGCAGAAAAGGTCAGATCTATTCAACAACACATAAGAGCATCTCAGAGTTGACAAAAAAGTTATGCGACAACCGAAGAAAAGACCTAGAGTTTGAACTGGGTGATAAAGTGTTCTTACGAATATCTCCCTGGAAGAGGGTCATGAGATTTGGAAAGAAGGGAAAGTTGAGCCATAGATATATCGGTCCTTTTGAAATTATGTATCGTGTTGGGAAGGTATATTACTGATTAGAGCTTCCACCGAATCTCTCTCATGTTCACAATGTGTTCCATGTATCTCTCTTGAGAAAGTACACACCTGATCCTTCACATGTACTCAGCTCAGAAGTTGTACCGCTGGAACAAGATCTTTATTATGAGGAACATTCGGATCATAGAGAAAATTTCCTACGGAACAAGACCACTCACTTGGTGAATGTTTTATGGAGGAACCACCAATTAGAAGAAGCTACATGGGAACTTGAGGATATGATAAGGGAGAGGTATCCTCATCTGTTTGTTACGAAGTGACGAATTTCGAGGGAGAAATTCATTTTAAGGGGGGTAGAATATAACACCCGATACTTTTATGAGAAATATTTTGTTTTTATGTTATATAAATCATCAAAGGAATCTTTCAATACACACAACACTAGCTTGGCTTGCTTTACACGCAATCGCAGCCTTCCCCGATAGCTCGCGTCGTACGCAATACCGAGTTTCACTAAACAACGATATATTATAATATTAACCGTTATGAATATTATTAACTTAATTTTGAATTTTATAACATTTTAATTCATCTTATTCATTTTCTAGAATGAGGTATGAAAACAAAATCATTTTTTTGGATAAAAGATTTTTTTTAAAAAAAATGCAGTTTTACCGCCTTTTGAGGGCGCACCCACATTAAATCTAGTTTTTGACAAGTTTATAAGTTCAATTTGAAAATATAAAATTCTTCTTTATAATCAGGATATAAAAATTTACTTTGGATAAATTTTTCATATTATTCTAATAACTTTCATATTTTAATGAATAGTAAAAACACGCTATATTTTATTTAAAAACAACTTTTTTCATCGCAATACATTATATGGTTAAATTAGAATATATAATTTTTTAAAAGTATAAATAGAATATATTTTTACCATTTAATATAAAGTAAGTCATTAGCATTAATTTTACATTGACTTCATAGGTGAAAATATTTCAATCTTTGGCAATTTTTTAACTTTTAAAACCTGTTTGCTTGACAACGGGATTAATTTTAAATTAATTACTGCAACTTCTGTGTTTTGAATTTTGAAAAAATGGATTCCATTTTTTGAATCAGTGGGTCCAAATTATGTTAATAGGTTACTTTTTTTTTGATATTATGAATATTAACTACGGTTATTTTTATTTACCACGGTTAAAGGTAAATAAGGTAATTCAAGGCCAAAAGAATATTATAATAATTCAAAATTAACTTTAAACTTGTCCTAACCTTATTGGATGAGTATTGGCTCACCATGGGCATCCTTGGGTCGATTTTGGGACCCCATTGAGCCACTTGGTAGTGACAATGACAATTTGGATTAATTAGATTAATGTAAAGACAAAATTGACATTAGAAAAAATCTTTTAGTAATTAAGTTTTATAAGGGGTTATATACATTATATTTTTGACTAAAAATATTAATTAGAAAGACGAATTATTTCCTAGATAATGATATTTTTTTATAATTTTTAGACACCATATAAATTAAATTATTTATGACACAATAATGATGAAGTAATTACCTCATTAATAAAGGATTTAAATAAATAAGATTATAATGATTAAAATATTTTCCAAAACATGTCAAATTCTGATTGGATGATTTTATTTCGACCATGAGTCATCTTATATTCATATTTAATGATTTTTGGACCTTTTGAAATTGAAGATAAGTTTATAATAAAATAATATTTCCACACTTTCCAATGGTGCCCCTCTCCTCCCTTATAAAAGGGCACCTCCTCCCTCTCTTACTCACACCAATTTGAGCCTTCATGCTCGTCCAACCCCTACCCATTTAACTTCCCAACATTCTCAGGAACCTAATATAGGTACTTTTTTTCTCAAAAGAAAAACTCTAGTGCCTTAAGAGAAAGTTTAAAGGAGGCACTTCAAGAAAGAGGTAATACCTTCTACCGTTTTCTTCGAGTTCCATTATTCTTATAATCCCTCTTCTTTAGTTGTTTCATTATGAATTAATAAGATCAGTATCACTCATATACTAATATGTTATTATAAGTATGAAACAACCCTATTTCACCATCTATTGATCCGATGGAAAACGAAATCACCGCGCGTGCGTACGTACGGAATAGAGTCTCCACGCCGTGGTGTAATCTATTTTCCATCACCACCTTACTTGGATGGGTATAACGGGGCGAATATATAACTATATATGATTATTGTAAAGTGGTATTTATTCTGAAATAGTATACATACACTCCAATACAATTCCACGATCAGGGGAATGATATCATCGCTCGTGCATACGTACGGAATACCGTCTCCACGATGTGATGCGATTCGTTCTACATGATCTTCATTTCATAATGATTATATAAATGAATTGAATGAATTAATATGATATATAGTACACTAGTACCATTATGAAAAGGAGGTATCTATAACCTAAGGAGAAGAATATGAATTTATTCGATAAAACACGCATAAGAACAAAAAGTAATAAACACCCGAATAATAAGTAGTAATGAAATATTACTTATAAGAAGCTATGAATATGACCATATATGATATCATAACAATAAGTATGATTCTGAAATAAGTCAATAACATTATTTAAATCATTATACCGGAGTTTCGGACACTTATGAAGAAAATCGGACCTAAGTTAAGGGAAAATATCACAATCTCATTTTTATCTGAGATTGTTTAGACTTTGGTATTTACTAGGGTGTATTTTATTATCTACATCCATGTTCCCTCAATATTTAATATTGTTTCCATTCACCTAAAATTGTTTAAATCCAATTTTACCCTTCGGTGAGTTTTTAGTAAAGGATATGAAAGGAATCTTTTGTTGTTTTTCGTACGATGTACTTTTTGACTTTTCCGACAAAAGTACGAGAAGAATGTTTTTTAACTTATACGGAATGAATGGATTTTTAAAACATTATTTCCAAGAAGATTCTCTTATAAGATTTCATGTTTATTTTTAATCAACTTCTTCTAGTTTATGATTGTTTGACATGTTCATAAAGGAAAAATGTTTTTGAAGTAGAAAGGATATTTTCCTCAAGAATGGAGTTCAAGAGTTTTATCAAAATTATTTTCCATATAAGATAATATAGGGTTCTGTTTCTATCCCTATTATTACATTTATTTGATTATGTTGTGGTGGAAATATTTTTATTATGTCACGATGTTTAAGATTCCCATTTTCGTTACATGGGTTATGCTATGATGTATGGTTTATGAAATTGGGGCACACATAAGAATGGTATCATTATGAGATGGGTGGGACCTATATCTCCCTCAAATGAATTGGGTAAAGATTTTATATCTCATGAGATAGACATGGCTGGAATGGCAGGTTAAACCTGTTCAGTGAAACATGACTGAAATGAGGAGTGAACTCGGTTCAGAAATGGACTTTTTCCACTAAGATAGTCTTGACAATGAGTCTTGACTAATAAGAAATGATTCTCTATGATTATGTGTGTATGACACAAAGTTTCATGGTTTAAGTTATGATTATTGGGATTACATTTCACTACCATGATTTATCCCATGTTATGAAATTATGATATCTTTTGCAGGGCAGGATTTCCAAAATGTTATGTTCTTATAAATTTGATGTGATTGATATTTCTTTTGTTTACCGATACTAAGCATTTGAGATCACCCTTTTGTATGTTTTCTTTCCTGAGGTCATGAAGAAGGTTATTATGTAAGATACGACAAAAGGGACTATAGATATGATGAAATAAATGGGAGACAGTGTAGATGCTTTATGAACCAGTTGTTTATGTTTCCCAGTTTCTAAAGACACTATACCTATTTTGTCCTTTCATGGTTTTGTTATATGTTGTAATAAGTGTACTTCAATTTTGAAGTATTAACAATGTATGTAATGTATGGGTCTCTAAACCATGTCCCTGAGTAGGCACTTCATTCTCACAATGATGGATCTCCTTGTTGAAATTATCCCCTCGAATCTAGCCTTGTTGCGGGCCTGCCAGAGACACCAGCATCCAGCACTAAGGACCACAGACCACGCCATCCTCTCCGAACCATTCTCCGGTGTTCCATGAAACCAACTCTCAAAGAAAGAATCCCTACATAGCTCATTAGAGTAGACTGTTGTGAAGATTACGAAGCCCTGCCACATGGCCTGAGCCCATTCTACTTCAAAGAAAATATGGTTCGAGCTTTCCTCACATTTGTTGTTGCAGCATTGGCACCAAGAGGATAAACTGATTCCCATCGTCTTGATGCTCTCATCAGATGGAATCACCAAGTTCCTTATTCTACATACGAGAAAGACGTATTTTGATGGGATTTTATTTCACCATGATAAATCGTTCCAGAAAACCTTCTGCGCCTGAGGGTAGGAGATCATATGGAAGTCCTTTGTGTTGAACTTCCCTAAGGGCGATGGGGAAAACACACACTGGTCTGATTTCAAATTGGTCAGGATAGAGTCAAATATTTCTTTTTGATTATTGTCTAGAACTACCTCGATGAAAGACGGATACAGGCTCGCCTCCTTGAATGTCATCATAGGGGCCGGGCACCCCGGGAAGCCCAGCACAGAACCCACATAGTTGTATTTCCAGAAGAGGATGCTACCATCTCCCACGATCCAGCGGGAGTGATGTTGAAGACTCGAAACCAGAGGATAAATCTGATTTCACAAGTGGGATCCCTGGACATTACTAGTATCGATATTATTTGTGTAATTGTGGTACATCGTCCTCCCCCAGAGAGTCTTTTTTTCCAAGATTTCCCAGGCCATCATGCCATGCATACCTTGCACAGTGCCCACGACGCTCCTAACATTAATACCCCCTTCTTGGATAGGCCGGGCCATCCTGTCCCAAGAGACCCAGTGTCTCCTCCCCTCCAAAAGGGCATCCCAAATGAAACCAGCCAGTACCATGTATATAGCGTTGATAACCCCTTTTGGAACTGAAGTAGAACCGATAGCATGTACTGGGATGGCCTCCAGAACACTGTTGACCAGCGCAATACTCCCCCCAAAGGATAAAAAGTGGTTTTTTAGTTGAGAATTTGCCTTGTGATCCTACTCAGAACCTGATCAAAGTCCCGAAAACGCAGTCTTCTTGATGATATTGGAGAACCCATGTACTCCATCGGGAAGGATCCCAGATGCATTCCCATTCTACTGCACAAGGCAGTGACCCGCCTTGCCGCACATTTGCTGGAAATATACAGGTTGTTTTTGGAATAGTTTATCATCTGACCGCTCCAGTAACAATACTCCTTCAGGATCATGTTGATAGCATTCACATACCTCTTACCTGCATTAGAGAATATAATTGTGTCATCTGAAAAAATTAGGTGGGAGATATAAGGGAGGTTCCTTCTCCTGCGAAAGGGAAATATACTACCATTGAGGATTCCCTTATTCAGGAGCCAGCTTAGAGAGTCCTGTATAAGAATGAATATGGTTGGGGAAATAAGATCACCTTGTGTTAAACCTCGGGTGACCTTAAAGAATCAGGGAATTTTCCCCATAAATGAGACCGCCATCCACAGAGAACTAATGCATCTAAGAAGGATGTCTGAGGCCTTGGGAGAGAGCCCCATGTAAGTCAGGACCCTGTTGATAAAGCCCCATTCCAATCTATTGTACACCTTGTTCATGTCCAGCTTAATGACCATGTTGGATCCATGAGTCTTATGATTCAGGTCCCGTACCATTTCATATGCCAGAGCGATAGCCCCCTGAATTGACCTCCCCCTCACGAATCCATGTTGCTCAATGGAGATCCACCTTGGAAGAAACATGGTCAGCCTAGTGTTGATAACGCTTGAGAGGACCTTTTAGGTAAAGTTACACATGCTCATGGGGTGATAATAGAGGAGGGATGAGGGATCCTTCACCTTCAGTAGAATAACCAAGGTCGTGGTACTAGCTACACATGGGAGAGCTCCTCCGCGAAAGAAATCCTGAACTGCAGAGAAAATTTCTTCCTTAACAACATCCCATGAGGTTCGGTAAAATGACCCAGGAAAACAATCAAGACCCGGTGCACTATCTGGATTGAGACTCATCACGGCTGCATGGATCTCCTACTCATCTAGAGTCCCTTCTACGCAGGCATTGTCCTTGGAAGAAACACTATTTGTATTGCATCCCACAGATCAGGACCTCCGCTCGGATACCCACCAGCCATTCTTGGACCTGCAAGGAGATCTTTAAAGAAGGAGCAAGCCATACCACCCACAAGATCTCTGTCATCCGTGAAAGTACCATCATCCAGCATGATGTTGTGTTTGATCGGACATCTTTTCTCTCTGATATATGCATGAAAAAAATATTTATTCTCGTCACCCTCATGAAACCACTTAATCCTTGATTTCTCTTGGGCCATACGCTCTTGTCTGAGAAGCATATCTGGCATACAATTCTTCTTGGATGAAATATTTTCAAATATCGAGTCATCCCAAGCTTCCTCCAAGTCCCCCTCCAGACGATCGATATCTTGTTTGAGGAAGTCCATCTCTTGGTCAATATAAGTGAGGTCCCATGCCCATGATTGAAGCCTCTGTTTTAGCCGCCTGAGTTTGTGATGATTAGCCACCCAGTAGCGGCCTTGCACCAGATCCTTCCATGATGTCCTAACCAGACTATGAAACTCCGGATTACGAGTCCAGTGATCATAAAACCTAAACCACTCCAGCTAATCCTGCCTGAGAACTAGAGACAACATCAGCAGTGAATGATCAGATGTCCCACGAATCAGGTGGTTTACCTTGGCATTCGGAAATGTTGTGATCACATGAAGGTTAGAAAGACATCTGTCAAGACGGATCCAGTAGCATCTATTTCCTCTTTGGTTGTTACACCACATAAACTGATCCCTAGAATACCCCAAGTCCATATGACCCTTATTGGCCATGAACTGGAAAAGTTCGTGCTATCTTGGCATGGAAACACCCCACGACTGTTAGGTCATCAAGGTTTCCTTATGACTTGACCATTCCTCTTGTTTTGAAATTCAAAAACACCTTATTTCAAGGCAAAACTTATTTTACGTCTATTTAACAACCACAAGGAAAATTTCCTTCCCAATGGAATTTTACCCCTACCTTGTTTTCATTGATAATATGAATAGTTTTCTTAAGTATAAAAATCGGATTCATATCTAAAACCTCGGAATCGTACAATACTTATATATGAAGCATTCTATTTTAGGATCTGAATTCCTGTTATAAACTTTTATGAAGTTCTACTCCAAATTCCATATTAAAAACTTTTATTAAGTTCTACTCTGAATTCCGATTACTAACTTATATAATGTTCTAACTACGAATTATGATGATGAATTCTGATTAAAAATTCTCATTATGAATTGTGATGATGAATTCTGACTCTAAATTCTCATTATGAATTCTGATGATGAATTCTGATTACAAATTCTAATTATGAATTCTGATAATGAATATTGATTAAAATTCTTATTACGAATTCGGATGAAGAATTCTGATTACGAATTCTGATTATGAATTTTGATGATGAATTCTGATTACGAATTCTGATTATGAATTATAATGACGAATTATGATTACAAATTCTCATTACGAATTTTGATGATGAATTCTGATTACAAATTCTCTTTACGAATTCTGATGACGAATTCTGATTAAGAATTCTCATTACGAATATTGATTGTGAATTCTGATTAAAAATTTTGGATACGAGCTTGTATGATGTTCAACTCCAAATTCTTCTGATAAAAAGAATCCGAATATCCTTGTATTATAGACTCCTAATTCACTTACTTACTATCCGAACATTTATTTACCTTCATTCCGAATATCAGTTTTTGGTTATACTTACACTCATTTAGTTATTAAACGATGTCTTGATTTCAGTTACTCACTAACCATTGTTTTAGTTACACATGTACATGTCCCTCCATAATTCAAGGAAAAGTATGACAGTTGGAGGAGGGAACCGACTGTAACAACCCGAGATTTTATAAAAAATATTCTTTTTAATTTAATTAATGTCTTCTGTTGTACGCTACACCAAAAGGAGCTTGGACAACACACATGCTTGACTTTCCTTTCATTAGACGCAATCACGACCTTCCTCGATAGCGTGTGTAGTACACAATACCGAGTTTCACTAAACAACAATATGTTATTAAAATATTATTAAAACTAGTCGTTATGAATAGTAATAAAAACTTTTTAATTTTTTTTAAAATTTTATTTTTCAAAATGGACTTCATTTTTGGATCCGGAATATCGAAATTAGCTTAGGGTGAAATTTTGGTACTTTTCGGATAACTTTCATATTCTGATGAATAGTGAAAATTACTAAATTTTAATTAAAAACAACTTTTTCAATTGAAATAATTAATAGTGATAAATTATTAATTTGAGTGGTTTTAAAGTATATTTAGAATATATTTTTAAAATTTAATACAAGGTTGGTCATTGAATATAATTTCACATTTAAACCAGACATGAACAAAAGTCAATCTTTTGATAGTTATTATCTCTTAAGAACAAGCTATTTGTTTTGATGACGGGAATTAATTTTTTAAATTAAATAATGAAACTAATATGTTTTGAATTTGGTAAAATAGGCATCATTTTTGAGTTCATAATATCAAATATAGCTTAGGCCTAATTTTTGGTATTTTTCTGGAAACTTTCATTTTTTGAGGAATAGTGAAACCACTAAGTGGTAGTAAAAAAAATGAATTTTTCATAAAACATAATTTTACCACTTCTGTGAGTGGATTTTCAAAAATCCTAGAGACACAGTTGGTGTTAGTAAGTAAAATGTGGTTCAATGAGATGAAAATAATTTTTGGTGAATATTAACTTTTTACTTTTTTTCCACGGTTAAAAGTAAATAGGGTAATTAAGGGTAAAAATGATATTATTATTACCCTAACACATTTCCTAATTCTATTGGACAAGATTAATTCGACCGAAAACAAACTTAGGAATAAAATATGACCATTTAGGCCCACCTGGATTAGATTAGGACATTTATTATTAATTTATTTAAAGAAGGGTTAAAATAGTTAAAATCAAAGTTTAATAAGTAAATAATTTTTAATATGGGGTTATACATAAGATAAATTAGACTATAAATATTCATTAGAAATATAAAAGGATTTCCTACATAAGGGTATTTTATTTGTAATTTTTAGACATTATATAATTTAAATTATTTATGACACAACGATGATGCAGTAATTATCATATCAATGTAATATTGACATAATTGATGTTATAAATACCCAAATAAATGTAATTTGAGACTTTTTAGGAATTATAGTAATTTTATAGGTTAATATGACATTTTAGTATTGATTTATGTAACTTGGTTCGAACTAATAATTTTTTATGATTTTCACAAAAAACAATTACTAAATAGTGTCAAAATTGACATAAAATAGTTTTTAAAACATATATTATATTATTAATTGTTATTTTATTCCTAAAAATCTAAGGTTCGGCAAGATGAAATATATAAGGTTATATATATTAATATCAAACAACTTGGGGTTCTTTTGGCTTGATATAGTAAGTTTATTAACCTTATAGTGTAAGAAAACAAGAAGACACAGTAAAAGTTGAATTATCTAACTTAAAGTTAAATCTAAATGATAAGGTTAAAATTGATACCTAAACATGTCTAAATTCTATTGGATGAGAGGATTTGGACCCATCCCCACCTTATATTCTAAATAAATCAATTTGGAGCTATTTAGAACCGAATTTGACTTTATAATAAAATAATAGTTTTCGTTATTCCAAAGGTACCCCTCTCCTCCCTTATAAAAGGGCACCTCCTCCCCCTCTTCCTCACACCACTTTGAGCCTTAAAGCTCGGCCAAACCCTACCAAAATCACTTCTCCACTTTCCTAGTATCATCCTAGAGGTCCTGGGTTTTTTCAAAGACCATCCTTAGTTCTTTAAGTGGAGGTTAAGAAAAGGCGCGTCAAAAAGAGGTAATATCCATTACCGATCTTTTTCAATTTCTTTCTTCTTCAACTGCATCTTCTTTAGTTTTTTCATGATAAAGTAATAACATAAGTATTTATTATATACTGATATGTTATTATAAATATGAAACAACTCTAATTAACCTTCTATCCATCCTACGGAAAAAGGAAATCACCGCGCGTGCGTACGTACGAAATACCATCTCCACGCCGTGGTGTAATCTATTTTCCGCCACCACCTTAATTGGATGGGTATAATGGTGTAATGAGTAACTATATATGATTATTATAAAGTGATATTGATACTGAAATATTATACATACACTTCAACACATGTTCACGATCATGAGAACGATATCATCGCTCGTGCGTACGTACGGACTACCGTCTCCACGACGCGATGAGATTCATTATCCACATTAACCATTCATGAATGATTATAAAGTATATATAAAGAATAATAATGAAATATATGACATGTTAAATCTACTGGATTTATGTATATATATATATGTATGTCATCTACTTACTTCCATTCAAGACAATAAGGAAAGGAAAACAGCGTTCATGCGTACATACGGACTACCGTCTCCATGAATGTTGTGTTTAATTTCATTTATCTATATATTATATATATATATACTGAATATATATGATATATAAATAATGTTTTATATTCTGAAAGTAAGTAATTCATGATATAAGTAATAATAATTTCAAGAACAACAAGTCTAAACACCTACGATAAATGAAACGATTTTACCCAAAACGCTTCTTTAACATGGAATTTACAAAAGAACGGGTAATATAAAGTCATAAGTGAACCATATATGATTTCATAACAATTAATATAATTCTGTAATAAGTTAATGACATTATTTTAATCATTATACTGGAGGTTTGGACACTTATGAAGCAAATCAGACTTAAGGTAAGCGAAATATCATAATCTCATTTTTATCCGAGATTGTTTATACTTTGGCATTTACTGGGGTGTATTTTATCATCCAAATACAAGTTTCCTCAATATGTAATATTATTTACATCCACCTACAATTGTTTAAATCCAATTGTACACATCGGTGAGTTTTTAGTAAAGGATATGAAAAGAATCTTTTGTCGTTTTTCGTACGTGGTACTTTTTGACTTTTCCGACAAAAGTACGAAGAATGTTTTTTCAACTTATACGGCATCAATGGATTTTTAAAACATTATTTACAAAAAGATTCCTTTACAAGTTTTAAAGTTTATTTTTAATCAACTTCTTTTAGTTTAAAATTGTATGACATGTTAAGAAAGGAAAAGTGTTTTTGAAGTAGAAAGGATATTTTCCTCAAGAATGAAGTTCAAGTATTTTATCAAAATTATTTTACATCTAAGATAATAAAGGGTTCTGTTTGTTTCCCTATTATTACATTGATTTGATTATGTTGTGATGGAATTATTTTTATGAATTCCTTTATGGTATATGAATTGTTTTATGATGTCATTCCCATTTTTATTACATGGGTTATTCAATGATGTACGGTTTATGATTTTGTGGCACACATAAGAATGGTATCATTATGAGATGGGTGGGACCTATATCTCCCTACAATGAAACGATGGTGACTCAGTTCAGAAATGGACTTTTTCCACTAAGATAGTCTTGGCAATGAGTCTTGACTAATAAGATATGATTCTATATGATTATGTGTTTATGACACAAATTTTCATGTTTTAAGTTATGATTATTGGGATTACATTTCACTACTATGATTTATCCCATGTTATGAAATTATGATCTCTTTTGCAGGTTAAGATTTCCAAAAGATATGTTCTTATGAATATGACGTGATTGATATTTCTTTTGTTTACCCTTACTGATCATTTGAGCTCACCCCTTTATGTTTTCATTTCCCAAGGACATAAAGAAAGGATTTAGGTTTAAAAAAAAGAATACCTTTATGGGAGATGTTGAAGATCTTTCACCACGATTAGAAGATTATATTTCGACTTTCCAAAGACACTAAACTATTACGGTCCTTGTGTGTGTGTTTTTGTTATGTACTAAGTATTCTGAAAAAGTAATGTAATGTCTATGTACGTTAAGCTTCGGGTCTCTACAGTTGGTATCAGAGGAAAGGTTTAGTCAACCTTTGGAAACTAGGATGCGAAAACTTTAGTGAGATCCCAAGAGATATTTCTTAGGTATGTATAGGGATGTCCCTAAGGATAAGTATATGTATAGGTTATAGTCCTAGAATTGCACTAACGATCATAGAATTAATCCTAAGATGTTAGATATTGAAGGTACTCCCCCTTTACTATTTTATTTTCCCTAGCATTATTTTTGCCTCTCACACTATTCTTTTTGGGTTTTAGAAAATGGCTGGAAAAAAGATGATTCACGATATTGGAGGATATAGTGGACAATGGAATGATATTTTTCATGATCAACCAAATGAAATGGGATTTGGAAGTCCAATCATCATTATTATGCCGAATCAGCAATCTCATAATATGATAAATAAAGTAAATGTTGGTAGGTTTCCTAACTCTGCTAATAAGGGAAAGATGGAGTTTCATGATGATCATAGAGGAAAGAAAGTTCAATTTCCCGTATGTAAATCATGTGGGAAGAGGCATCAAGGAGAATGTTTCAAAGGAACTGGAAGATGATTTGGGTGTGGAAAAGAAGGAAACAAAGCCAGTAAGTGCAAAGGAAAAGGTTCAGTTAACACCAGGGATGAGGATAATGGTATTTCTACGACATCAACAATGGTTAAATGTTTTAAATGTGGAATGTACGGGCATTATGCAAACCAATGCCCTAAGGGAAAGTCTCATGAAGAGAATCAGTATGGTCGCATGGGTAGTATTTATGTGGATGACGATGAAGAGACTACAAATGATATGTGAGATGAAAGAATTGTTGAAGCTCGGTCAATGGTTTAAGAATGTAGTGGAATGATTTCATGTTTATCATGCTTAATGTTGTATAAGTAATCTCATGGTACTATGGAATAAATAGACATCTAAGTATTGTTACACTGTTGTCTTTCCTTGAGTTTTGAAAGTGTATAATTAATGTTACCAATATCCATGAAAGGTTATTCAGATATTTTTGGAATGTAGATGATATGCGCATAATGAAGGGATAAGAAGAAAATTAAATTTATTCATGAGCTCATTACTGATATAAGGAGAAGGTTATATCATGGTTTGAGTATATTGGATTTTTGGATTTTGGTATGAGGAAAGAGTTAACTTTTGACTGCATTCATGTTTTCACTAAGGTTCAATGGGTATTCATTCTTAAAGAGAATACATGATTAAGGTATTCAAATGTTTGTAATTTGACCAACAAGACATATCTTATGATATATGGGGATCAACGATGGTATTAAATATCTGGTAATCACTTTCACTATATTATGAGAGTGGACTGCAACATTATGGATAAGCCTAATGATTGGAATGGATTATGTTGGACATAAGTTAGTATTGTTTAAGGATAGAAGTTTTTTTGATATTATTGATGGGATGTTATAGTAATATAGTTTTAGAAAATGGAAAACCTGTAGGACGGGCGACATCCCATCGCGTCAGACAAAGATGTGGGAATCAAACCCACAACTGAAGTGCGAATGGCCTTTATCGCCTACCACTGGCCTACAGGAAGTCCCTATTTAGTAGAAACTAGTTTTATTATATTAAGTAGTATGATATATGAAGTATAAGTCCATTTTAGGAACTATATATCATTAATCTCACTATAGATGGACTTATGTATTTTTTGATAACTTTTCTATCCTTTTGATTGAGATAGATGGAATGACCCATCATTCTATCACATGATCTGCTAACACATCACAAATGACATATTCAACTTCATTTCTTTAAGAGATGAAGTGGAAATTTTCCAAAGAACGACCAACAGTGAGACTATACCGAAATCACAAAATTATTTCTTCTAATTCCAATTTCATCAACTTTAGGGAAACGATCTTGAAAACCAAAAATGTTGTCCTAGTTCCCTTATATCCGATAAATCATATGGTACCTTATATCATCAAAAATCTATGGATTTGTGATTTCTAGTTTTTCCATAGCCATGTTCTCTTCCACTCTCCATCAGAACATGATGGTTAGATTTATCTTCCATATCCATATTTTCACCTTTGTGGAAACCCAGTGATTAGTTTATTTGGGTAACCGTTACGTTTCTTACTTTTGTTTTTAAATATTTGTTTTGGTATTCCTTTTTAAGATGTGGGTTTCTATTAAAGAAACTTTCAAGTAGTAACCATTTATAACCCCGACGAATTTTGAGGGCGAAATTCATTTTAAGGCGGGTAGAATGTAACACCCCGAGATTTTATGAAAAATATTCTTTTTAATTTAATTAATGTCTTGTGTTGTACGCTACACCAAAAGGAGCCTGCACAACATTCATCCTTGACTTGCCTTTCATTAGACACAATTGCGACCTTCCTCGATAGCGTGTGTAGTACGCAATACCGAGTTTCACTAAACAATGATATGTTATTAAAATATTATTAAAACTAGCCGTTATGAATAGTAATAACAACATTTTAAAATTTTTTAAATTTTATTTTTAAAAATGGACTTTATTTTTGGATTCGGAATATCGAAATTAGCTTAGGGTGAAATTTTGGTTCTTTTCAGATAACATTCATATTTTGATGAATAGTGAAAATTACTAAATGTTAATTAAAAACAACTTTTTCAATCGAAATAATTATTAGTGATAAATTATTAATTTGAGTGGTTTTAATGTATATTTAGAATATATTTTTACAATTTAATACAATGTTGGTCATTGAATATAATTTCACATTTAAACCAGACATAAACAAATGTCAATCTTTTGATAGTTATTATCTCTTAAGAACACGCTATTTGTTTTGATGACGGGAATTAATTTTTTAAATTAATTAATGAAACTGATATGTTTTGAATTTGGTAAAATAGAAATAATTTTTGAGTTCATAATATCAAATATAGCTTAGGCCTAATTTTTGGTATTTGTCTGGAAACTTTCATTTTTTGATGAATAGTGAAACCACTAAGTGGTAGTAAAAAAAATGAATTTTTCATAAAACATAATTTTACCGCTTCTGTGAGTGGAATTTTAAAAATCCTAGAGACACGGTTGATTTCATTATGTAAAATGTGGTTCAATGAGATGAAAATAATTTTTTGGTGAATAGTAAGTTTTTACTTTTTTTTACCATGGTTAAATGTAAATAGGGTAATTAAGGGTAAAAATGATATTATTATTACCCTAAAATATGTCATAATTATATTGGACAAGTGTAATTCGACCAAAAACAAACTTAGGAATAAAATATGACCATTTAGGCCCACATGGATTAGATTAGGACATTTATTATTAGTTTATTTAAAGATTGGTTAAAATAGTTAAAATCAATGTTTAATAAGTAAATCATTTTTAATATGGGGTTATACATAAGATAAATTCGACTATAAATATTAATTATAAATCTAAAAATATTTCCTACATAAGAGTATTTTATTTGTAATTTTTAGACATTAAATAATTTAATTTATTTATGACACAACGATGATGTAATAATTATCTTATTAATGAAATATTGACATAATTGATGTTATAAATACCAAAATAAATGTAATTTGAGACTTTTTATGAATTACAGTAATTTTATAGGTTAATATGACAAGTTATTATTGATTTAAGTAACTTGGTTCGAACTAATCATTCTGTTATGATTTTCACAAAAATCAATTACTAAATAGTGTCAAAATTGACATAAAATAGTTTTTAAAACATATATTATATTATTAATTGTTATTTTATTCCTAAAAATCTAAGGTTCGGCCAAATGACTTATATAAGGTTATATATATTAATAATAAACAACTTGGGGTTCTTTTGGCTTGATATAGTAAGTTTATTAACCTTATAGTGTAAGAAAACAAGAAGACACGGTAAAAGTTAAATTATCTAACTTAAAGTTAAATCTAAATGATAAGGTTAAAATTGATACCTAAACTTGTCTAAATTCTATTTTATGAGAGGCTTTAGACCCATCCCCACCTTATCTTCGAAATAAATCAATTTGGAGCTATTTAAAATCGAATTTGACTTTATAATAAAATAATAGTTTTATTTATTCCAAAGGTACCCCTCTCCTCCCTTATAAAAGGGCACCTCCTCCCCCTCTTCCTCACACCACTTTGAGCCTTAAAGCTCAGAAAAACCCTGCCAAAATCTCTTCTCCACTTCCCTAGTATCATCCTATAGGTATTGGGATTTTTCAAAGACCATCCTTAGTTCTTTAAGTGGAGGTTAAGAAAAGGCGTGTCAAAAAGAGGTAATATCCATTACCGATCTTTTTCAATTTCTTTCTTCTTCAGCTTCATCTTCTTTAGTTGTTTCATGATAAAGTAATAACATCAGTATTTATTATATACTGATATGTTATTATAAATATGAAACCACTCTAATTAACCTTCTATCCATCATACGGAAAAAGGAAATCACCGCGCGTGCGTACGTACGGAATACCATCTCCACGCCGTGGTGTAATCTATTTTCCGCCACCACCTTAATTGGATGGGTATAATGGTTTAATGAGTAACTATATATGATTATTATAAAGTGATGTTGATACTGAAATAGTATTCATACATTTCAACACAAGTTCACGATCATGAGAACGGTATCATCGCCCGTGCGTACGTACGGACTACCCTCTCCACGATGCCATGAGATTCAGTCTCCACATTAACCATTAATGAATGATTATAAATTATATATAATGAATAATAATGAAATATATGACATGTTAAATCTGCTGGATTTATGTATATATATATATATATATGTCATCTACTTACTTCCATTCAAGACAATAAGGAAAGGAAAACAGCGTTCATGCGTACGTACGGAATACCGTCTCCATGAACGGTGTGTTTCATTTCATTTATCTATCTATTATATATATATATATACTGAATATATACGATATATAAATCATATTTTATATTTTGGAAGTAAGTAAATCATGATATAAGTAATAATAATGTCAAGAACAACAAGTCCAAACACCTACGATAAATGAAACTATTTTACCCAAAACGCTTCTTTAACATGGAATTTACAAATGAACGGGTAATATAAAGTCATAAGTGAACCATATATGATATCATAACAATGAATATGATTCTGTAATAAGTTAATGACATTATATAAATCATTATATAGGAATTTCGGATAGTTACGATGCAAATCGGACTTAAGGTAAGGGAAATATCACAATCTCATTTTTATCCGAGATTGTTTATACTTTGGCATTTACTGGGGTGTATTTTATCCTCAAAATCCATGTTTCCTCAATATGTAATATTATTTCCATCCACCTATAATTGTTTAAATACAATTTTACCCTTCGGTGAGTTTTTAGTAAAGGATATGAAAGGAATCTTTTGTCGTTTTTCGTACGAGGTACTTTTTGACTTTTCCGACAAAAGTACAAAGAATGTTTTTTTAACTTATACGGCATTAATGGATTTTTAAAACATTATTTTCAAAAAGATTCCTTTACATGTTTTCAAGATTATTTTTAATCAACTTCTTTTAGTTTAAAATTGTATGTCATGTTAAGAAAGGAAAAGTGTTTTTGAAGTAGAAAGGATATTTTCCTCAAGAATGAAGTTCAAGTGTTTTATCAAAATTATTTTACATATAAGATAATAATGGGTTCTGTTTTTATCCCTATTATTACATTGATTTGATTATGTTGTGATGGAATTATTTTTATGAATTCTTTTATCGTATATGAATTGTTTTATGCTGTCATTCCCATTTTTATTGCATGGGTTATGCAATGATGTATGGTTTATAATTTTGTGGCACACATAAGAATGGTATCATTATGAGATGGGTGGGACCTATATCTCCCTACAATGCATTGGGTAATTATTTTATATCTCATGAGATAGACATGGATGGAACGGTAGGTTATACCGATTCAGTGAAACAGGAATGGAACGAGGGTGACTCTGTTCAGAAATGTAAATTGTCCACTAAGATAGTCTTGGCAATGAGTCTTGACTAATAAGATATGATTATCTATGATTATGTGTGTATGCCACAAAGTTTCATGTTTCAAGTTATGATTATCGGGATTACATTTCACTACTATGATTTATCCCATGTTATATAATTATGATCTCTTTTGCAGGTTAAGATTTCCAAAAGATATGTTCTTATGAATATGACGTGATTGATATTTCTTTTGTTTACCTTTACTGAGCATTTGAGCTCACTCTTTTATGATTTCTTTTCCCCAGGTCATAAAGAAAGGATTTAGGTTTAAAAAAAATAAGATTTTATGGGAGATGTTGAAGATCTTTCACCACGATTAGAAGATTAAATTCTGAGTTTCCAAAGACACTAAACTATTATGGTCCTTGTGTGTGTGTTTTTGTTATGCACTAAGTATTCTGCAAAAGTAATGTAATGTCTATGTACGTTAAGATTCGTGTCTCTACACTGACCGTTGGAGCCGCACCTATAAATAAATGGTCATTTGAAAAGAGTTATGTACAAGACACTGATCTTTGACAAAGTTCTGTTGAAGTGATTTCTTGAGAGAGACTCTTATAAACTCTCAAGCTTCATGCAGAAAGTTTGGAACTGCTTGTTCAAACATTGCTTTGTCCAGACTTTCTTAGTGCAGAAGATTGATTACCTTTAAATTCAAAGTCTTCGGGTTGTGATGTCAAAGGTGCCAATTTCCGTACAAATCGAGGGCTTGTGGGGATAACAAGACAGATAACGGTCTTCATATTGGGGGCTTACCTGGGTTTGGGTAAGACAGACATTCATAAAAGTATAAATCAAGGGACCTCTTATCCAGGGTTATTGGATACCCTCCTCTTTGGGATAAAAGAGTTTATTCTTGTTACTTGTTGATTTACTACTTTGTTTTTCAGCTTCATTTGTATTGTTAAGGAAAGTAAAACTTTCTTATACTTTCTCATACTTGTACTCTTTTATAGTTAGACTCTATGCACTTTAATGTAGAATATCATTTGTTGTAAACTTTTTTTAAGTTTCATTTCCAGAATCACATTTCCTGAATCAAGTAAGATATTAGATCTTAGAGGAGTTGTGAATTTTAATTATTTAAAAAATTTCCTTAAAGATTTTTAAATTATACAATTCACCCCCCTCTTGTATTTGAGCATCTCATTTTACATATTCGATCCTACATTTGGTATTAGAGTATATCATACTGAGACATACCATCCTAAAAAATATATTGTAAAATTATTTATATATATATATATATATAATTTTTGGAAATGGATGATGATGTTAAAATGATTTAAAATTTTATAATACATATGTAGTGAGATTGATATTTCTATTGGTAATATCCCAAAATATAAAAAACCTTCATATATCTTTAGGATAATATCAGACTATGGATGTGGAAGATTATTATTGGATAAAAATTAATATTGTTTAACTAATAAATTATAAGTGATATGTGAGTCATCATTTGTTGGAAGTGTGTGACATTCATTAGTACAGTAAACTGATCTTTTTTGAGTACTGAATATATTAGAATTACTTAATTACATTATTTAGTGGTTAATGAATTACCAAGATTCAAATAATAGTGTGTTCTGTTCTCTGGGTTTAATCAAGGAAAAAGAATTAATTTCCAACCATTTTTAAAAATTCATAGAGTTATTTAACATTACATATTTTCAAATTCTTTCACTTATAGCATTACCCAAAAAGAAGTTTTTATACTAAGTAATTAATGTTTTATTGAACATATGTTATAAATCCAATTAAAAATTAATAGTGAAATAAATATACATTTATCTTATATTTAATATAATTAAATTTCTCAATACGATAATATTATTTATTAAATTATAAAAAATATATAAATCGAAAAAAAAATTTCCGTAGTAAATCAATATATTCAAAGTTTAGTGTTCATAATAATATTAATTATTTATTTATAAAATAATTACTTTAATTATATTTATAAAATAAATTATAATAATCATTTATGTGTAAATAATTTAGATGATCAAATAAAAATATCATGTTTTGAATTAACAATTATTTCTAAAAAATTGTATTACTTTTTATCTATGTGAAAAATGTTTTTCCTAGTAATAAAAAATTTAATTCCAAAAAATGAAATTGAATTTAAATACTAATATGTACATGTTTATTGTATGTAAAAAAATACATTATCAATAATTTTTTTCCATGAATTGGAAAATTATTTTTATATAAGTATATAAAAACAATTTTTTCACAATAAAATATTTCTTCATTTTACAAAATTATAAAAATGGGTTTAGAAAATAAAAAATGACAATAAAAAATGATTTATTCTACATAGTATTCATATATATATATATCATATCAATTTTTTCCAAAAATGATTATATAATTGTTGTATTGGGATAATATAAATAAATTGATTCTTCAAGAAAAAGCATCTTTTTTCTATCTACATAGAATTTTATATTTCAACCATATCCAATAAATTATTATTAAGATATGTGAAATATGTGGAATTAAAATATGATGTTTATTTGATCATATAAAAATAAAAAATAATTCTATTATATAAATTAATTAATATACTCCCTTTTGATATTACATTTTGAAATATTTTCTTAATTACTTATTTAGCTAATATATTACAATATCAGTTATTACACACTGTATCTTAGAAAAGGGTATCCACAAAATTGGTTTCATGATGGTTACTTAAAAATGTGGTTTTTAACTCTTCATAGATTCTTTTGGATCCCAGTTTACCTCTTCGTGTTTTTTTTTGAAAAGTAATCATTCAACCTAAGTTGTTTGTTTCCACAACTCATTATCATTACTATCCTGAATATATACAAGATGATTATTATAAAACATATTTTTTTATTTATCAATACCAATATATGTGATTAAATATAATTGACATATCGTGTATTTCATTAGTAATGTAACATGGAAGACATTAAATACATCAAAACGATTGGACAATATCACAAATCTGTTTGATATAGATAAAAATATTCTCGATAATTAAAAATTTAAAGTAACCATAGTTTTAATATTACATTTCAAAAAATTCATTAAAATACCTTCAATGGGGAAACCATTAAGAATATACGATCGAACACACATAAATGTATCTAATTCTTTCCAATATATTGTTTAATAATTTTAATGCACTTGAATTGTTTATTATGATCTTTAATAGTCCGTAACTTAATATTAATCTCATTTACATTCTCTATGAAAAAAATATTTCTTTTTCTATGTATGGATACATAAAAAAATTATCTATGCTAGAGTTTTTAGTTTATAAATCACAATCACAAATTTCTTGTATATTTAATGTTTATTGTTTAATATAGTTACTTACTTATGATAAATAATCCCTATATTAAAAACCATAAAATTCCAATTAGTATCCATTTTCCAAAAATATAAAACATTAAAAGTGTACAATGATTTATTTTTTTAAAAATTGTTCCCAACATTCAAATTTACATTTTCTTTGTTTCTTAATCATCTATAAACCCATTAGAAAAAATTTAAAGTCATTAAATTAGAATAATGTTCTCTATGAGGGATATTATCAAAATATATGCATTACTCTTG
This sequence comes from Viscum album, assembly GCA_963277665.1. Lineage (NCBI taxonomy): Eukaryota > Viridiplantae > Streptophyta > Magnoliopsida > Santalales > Viscaceae > Viscum > Viscum album. Next base: position 1,611,965,711 of record OY728140.1, read on the forward strand.
TGAATAACATATATCTCATAAAATTTTTGTCTTTCTCAAAATATTCTTCAATAATATGAAATAAAACATATCCACAGGAAAAATACAAAATTTGTTTTCATTTAAAAACATTAAAACCCATAATAATAAAATAAAATCATTTTTAGGAATCTTATAGAATTATATTCATAACCATTATTCACTCCAATTTGATATAACTTAACAATATTTAAATATATTTTAGAAACCACCATAGTTAACTCCCACATTCATTCGTATAATGACATTGAACATTTCCAAATTCATTGGATAGCTTTACCCGGTTGACCTATCTAATACATAGTATCATGGTAACCCATTTCAATATAATGGTTTAGTATAAAACATCTTCATCTATGTTGAAAAAATATCCTATCATGAATAATAAATATTCATATGGAACATTTTTATAATAAAATAAGTAAAAAACAATTTTTGATATCAATAATAAATTTCGTATTATAGTCTATTTTCACTAAAATACAATGAAAAAATATAAAAATAACATTTAATGGATTAAAAAAATAATATAATGGTTACAATGGCTGAAAAATCCATTGAAGCTGTATATGTTAATGTAGAACCTTCCATTTCCCTTTTCTAAAGGAAGAAAAAACTTCAATATAAAAAATATAAAATAATCACTATTGAATACCATTGAATGAAATTTTTATAGGGAAAAAAGTTAAATTATAATTATTTTATTTCTACACACACACACATATATAAATATATATCTAAAAAATAATTTATGAATTTGAATATATAAGAAATAAATTTCATAAAGACCATTAAAAAATTTAATCTTTAGTTTTTAAAGTAATGTTTCCCTTACCTCATATTTGAATTTTAATACATGTACATTACAATCCAAAATAAAAAAAAAAGTTTAATTATTTACATTGTTGTGAATTTTTTTAATATTTTATTCTCTCATATATTTTATTTATTATTATGTTATATGAAATTACAAAATCAACTATGTTCTTGTTTTATGTTTTGATGATATTTGTCTCATATTAAAAAAAAGGCATCAGTAGGTAGAGTATGGTAAATGATCTCTTCATTCCATCTAATAAACAATACCATTGATAAAATAATTATCAATTTTGAGCATTATTTTTTATTTTAAAAGAAACTATGAAATATGGTTATGAAAAATAATTAAATTTTAATTATGGGGACGGTATATTATATGTACTCATAGGCAAAATTTCCATTTTTCAATAAACCTAATGAAAACAGGTTAATTTTTATATTATATGTACATAATGGTGATTATATAATAAGTATCATATATTTACATTAAATCAGAAAATATATATTTCTATGATATATTACTGTTTTGAAAAATTAAATACATAACTTCATGGAGGAGGTAATCTTAAAGAATAGAAGAACAATGTTATAAATTTTCAATTAATAGAATGGTAAGAATATAAATGATATATTAATATTAAAATGACTATTATGATTTGTATATAAACATTAAATTTTTCAATATAACCAGTTTTTAGAGTTGGTGATAGAAAAAAATATCATCGGTTTGCGAGGTGGTAGTCTACGATATACAGGGTTGATGTATTCATTTCAGATATAAAGGTAGCAGGATAATTATATTAGTTGTTACATTAATAAAATAATATTCCATTATATAAAAGATACTTATTATATTATATCCACAATTTTTAAACATATTTAAAAGAGTTAGAAGATAACAGAAAACAAAAAAATATGTTATTAACAATACCTTTCTTAAGACAACCTTTGTTTCTTTTCACCGTATGAACTCTAAGGTCTATATTCAGAACAAAATAAAACCCCTATAATTTTGGGAGGAATATTAGTGAGGTGTTTGGTCAGGTTATGGATAATATATATTTCTAAAATATTCTTAGTATTATATTATAATAGATTAAATTTTATATTTTGGTGTTGGGGTCTTCCTTGAGTTTCATAATGTATTAAATTAATATATATTTATTTACCCATTAAATTTAAATAAAATAAATTTAATTTTAATATAATATTATTGTGTGTATGAATACACTCCTATAATAATAATTGGACAATTTTATATGTTCTATTCACCCTTATCTATTTGTTTTTACCCCCATTAAATCATGTTATTATTACTACAATATCATGGTTTTTACACTTTATGGGTCAGGAGAGTTACTATTTAGGGCCAACTGACCCATAAATGTTTAATTCATGATATATTAAATTATATACAATTAAATTTTAAAATTATAGGACTTTATAAATAATAATAAATTTTATAAAATATATTTCATTATTAAATATAATTTTTATCATTTTTGGAAGTATATATAATATTTTTATATAATGTACATCAAGCACTTGTATAATGTTATCAAAATTACATGGATTAAAAGGAAAGAAGAATACTATCATAATATAACATTCAATAAAAATTATGTGTGTTTATAAATCATTTAAATTATTTTTGGATTATCCCCTTGGTTACCCAACATTATCCTTAATCGATCTAATGAAATTTTCAATAAGAAATGGTTCTAATTTCAATAACAAGATTAAAATTTTATCATAAATGGATATGGGATAAAATTTAGAAAACTGATTTTTCTCTAGAAATGTTGTTATCTTTTTATTTTTTAACAAAATATTATTAAACATAACACATCATTAACATAATTTCTGACACAATTAATTTAGGATGAATTTAAAAGAATCATTAAAAAGTGAAATTTGAATAAAAAACATTAAAATATCAATATATAAATATATAACTATACATTCATTAAAGATTATAATTCACCCAAATAAGAAGTGTTTGTTATTTTCTATATCATTTAAAAGATTTTTATACTTCCTCCATAATAATTATATCTGTAATACATAATCATTTAAGTTAATAAGTTATTCACCAAAATTTAAAAATTAATTACTCTGATATAATAAATATATTGTAATTGAAAAACCCAAATATATGAAAAAATAATTAGTGAAGCGAGTTTTCCTGATTTACCCTTACCATGGTGAAAATATAACTATAGTTACTATTTATATTTATAAAAAATAAAATGGGCCTTTTTAAAAAATTTGAAAATCATAATTAAAAACGTGAAATCCACTCTCGATGAATAATTTCATATCTATTTTATGAATAAATATTAATTTAAATATTTAAAACCCAATGAAAATGGTATTTTTCAAAATGTGTTTCTTATGATAGATATTAACTTATTCAATTTTTAGTACTAATGATGATACAAAATTAATTAAATATATTATAAAAAATTATATAATACCTGTGTTAGTTTTCAATCAAATTTAAATCAAAATCAAAGTTTCAAATAAAATATATATTATTATATTAATAAAATTTCTATTTTTCACCATTCACTAAAATATGAATCCTTTAAAAATAATAATATAATATGGACATTATAAATTAAAAAATGATGAACATTATATTAAATGTAATATCCAATTTTTTATAAATAATCAATAAAAATTAGTACAATGTAAAACATATTTGTATGAATAAAATGATTCAAAAGAAAATTAGTTTCTTATTTCCAAATAATTTATTAGTAACATTTCAATGAATGAGTCCATTTTATATTTCCAAATGTACTTAATACTATTTTTACCCTTTAATTCAATTAATAGGTAACAAATTTCAGGAAATAAATTTTCATGGACTATTGGAGCTATCTATTGTGTATGTATATGCTATCTAACATATAGTTCTTTTAAAATATTAGGGTATTAAATCCCAACCCTTATAAAAAATTTCATACATGAAATTTTATTATGAGTTATGTAAAACTAATTGAAAATTTCAATAAACATTATTGGGAATCCCATAATGTAAAAATTTATAATTCAAATGCCCTCTTGAAAATAGTGAAAGTGAAATAATAATGTTATCTTTGCTAGATGATACATTGTTTCTAATTAAAAGAAAAATTTGTTGGGTGTGAAATATGGAAATTGTTAAAAACTAATTCTTTTTGTTTATGAAGGTTGGGATAGAAAATTTATCATAATTAGTTGAATGATTCATGGAAATGTTAGCTTACACAACATCATAAATCGATAAGGTGTGTAAAATAATATCAATTCATTAGAAATGATGGTAATGGAATGACATTTTTATTTAGGATCCCATTAATAAAGTTTATGAATTAAATTAGTATGTATTTTAATAAAAAATGGAAATATATATACTTTATATGTATATATTTCTTAATTGTTCAATTTCCACCAATGTATCTTCTTTTTCTTCGAAAGATGATTATTTGATATGAATATTTCATTACTAAAGCGCTAAAAAAATATAATAGTTCTCATGATCTTTGAACGATTCAGCATACTTTCATCATATAAAAATACATTATAAAAAATACAGATTGAAATATAGTTCCCATAATTTCTAAACAATTCCATGATGAAAAAAAACATTAATCTCAAAATCCTCAATTAATACAATCAACTGTAAACATTGTCCACTTGATAAATAATTTACCATAAAATTTTAAAAAATATTACTAACTACGATTGAATACCAACGATTAGATGGATTTGACCACATTTTATTTTTTGATGCATTTGAAAATTTTGTTTATATAACAATCATAACTCATAAATTCTCCCACAAAAAATTATATTCCCAAATCAAATAATATCAATTATATAATAAACATTTCCACAATAGAAAATTAAAATCATATAATCAGTGGAAAGATAAAAAATTATTTACTGGGAAAAACTCAATAAAATTCAATTTATGTTTATCATTTATTTTTTCACACATTTAGAGGGATCCTCATCTAAAATAATAATAACCAATAAATTACTCAGTCACTTTTCAATCTCATGGATATAAATAATGTCATACATGTGATACCAAAATTAAGATAAAAATTATCATTTAAATTTATTATGTAAAAAATGTGATAATTACGTGGAAATCATATTTGATAGTGGTATGTGATGCACCTTTGACTTCCATCAGTTTTTGGTTCTACCACGTAACCATAATGGATGTAACAGGTTGTCACCTAGAAAGTAGGATTTTATCATACTAAAAATATATTAATATAATTCCATTAAAATTACAAAAAATATGATGAATAATATTAAAATTTTCATATACTTATTTCCCAACAATCCACTACATTAAACAAATTTTTAGATGTACCTTGACCTCGTAAAACATCTTCAAAAATATCATTAATGTATGCCAATACCATCACCAAAAAACCAAAAACACGGCTTTTATTCCTTTAAACTATGATTATCATTGAAATTTTAATACCATGTTGATATCCATAACAATTATGTTAACCAAACCTGATAAATTCAAAATCATATTTTCTATCTAAACAATCCCACAGATATTGACTATGTGAACCTAGTATAAATAAATTACATAATCTAGAGTTTTTATTAAATATTCACTTTCATACATTTCATGTATCTTGATAGTATAGTGTTATTGAGAAATAGTTCATTAATGTAAAAATAAAAAACATTAAAAAGTGTGTTCTTAAAATTTGTATCCACTATTCCACTATATAAGACTTTTTTTGTTAATCAGGGTTTCCTTTTATTTTAAATAATCATGTATTTCAACATCACTTCATCATTTTTCTTACTCATGCATATTCCATGTAAAGTCCTGAATCAGGTTCCAAACAATGGTTCCCCAAACCGATTCACCACATGACCTCAAGCACACCTCCCTGTATGGTAGAGGTTTCCGACTAGTAGTGAGGGTCTGATATGTCAGTCCTGGGGATACTATACCCACATTTATCAGCGTAAAACACTAGCAGAAATAACTATACAAACACGAAAGCATATATAACCAGAACAATTCTCATGTCAGAAGATAACAAAATAAGAAATAGAATAATCAACTGAAATGAAATACCTGATATGCCAATATAATTTTAAATTTTCTATAATGAAACTAAAATTAATGAAAGTAAGACTCCCATAGAGGGTTCAAAAACATGTCTAGTTTTCTAATCCAATCTTAATCCCGTTCAACAATCTATCTCATTGCCTTTGCTGTTATCCAGTCCTGCAATGATATAATCTATTCGGGTATCAATCAGGCATCTCGAATAGGGTTTGAGTACAAATCACTAGTCTACCACCAATTATTTTTAAAACAAGTCCATTAAAAAAATATAGTTCAGGCAGTTCTATAGAGAAATAAATAAAATTTAATAATAAAAATATTATCACATTTTCAATTATTTTTCTCTTACTAATTTAGCATCAGGGTTCCCAATGAGACCCATACCCTAATAACAGCTTCGTATTGTTCCATAACATAATGTTTTACTAAGGTAATATAATATCATAATACCTATATCCCACTAAATATCAAATTATTCAATAGTTATTTTATATCTCCGAACATGATTTGACATATACTAGAGTTTGAATATTCTCATCTAAACCCATTACATTAAACTCCATTATTTCCATTCATTAATTTTACATTTATAAGACATATTAAAAAATATTGCAATATCACAAATATAAGAAATATGACCATTATACCATGCATACTCATATATATAATGTCTGTGTTCCAATCCTCATTTCTCATAAGTAAGATGACAATGTTATTATTCACACTTCTCAGTTTAGAATGACCATTTTCCCAATCAATTTACTTATAAGTATAATAATAATCTTACCATTTGTACTTCAAAATTTTGAATGACCATTTTCTCATTCCTTATCCAATAATTAATTTATCAATCAATTATCCACCTTAAAATCATTACTAATTCTAAAATTAGTTAAACCTATCCATTATATTACATAAATCGAAAATTAACTATGTGATTCAAACCATTAATTAATTCATCAATTAATTAGTTAATATTGAAATTAATATTCCCTCATAAATTATCTAGAAATAATTACCTCGTTCTAATATCAATATTCCATAACTAATCACTTAATTATTTATCAATATCACATTATCAAAGGCACATAATTAACCCAAAACTAATTATCTCAACATATCCATTTCAATATCTCATAATTAATTACTCGATTAATTATCTAGATTAAATCCCCTACCTCATATAATCAATTTTTTCATATTAATTAACTTATAAGGAAACCCCCTAGCCTCATGATTAATTCCCCAATTAATCACTTATTTCAAAAAATATTCTATATATCAATTGGTCAATCTGATTATCCAAATTGATGAAAATAAATATATAAAGGATGCTAGAAATTATACATTTTTCATATATATATCAAATCCATGACTATGGGAATTATATTTAGGCCACCTACCTCGATTCGTTGATAGATGTTCACTAAACATAAAATCCCAAAATCTATGTAGAACAACATCATTGGTAAAATTCCGATTCTATATCCATAATAAAAATCAAGATCAATGACATCTTGATTTCATAAATCTTGATGTAGATACACAATAAAAGATATAAATACAAAAAATAGATTTATATCTAATGAAACATTGTATTTATTCCATCATATGATAAAGGAATGATAGAGGAAGGAATGAGAGACAGATTGGGTTTATATCCACGTACTTGGAAAAGATAATATCTTCAATACATGCTTTTGATATTGAGGAAGAGTGTTTTAAGGCATTGGAATCCATCTAGGTTGATGGGAGAACCGTCCTTTACCCATAACAATGTATAATCCTGAGTTAGGTCTGCATATTAGGTGAAACATGTCATTAAAAGTTAAAAATGAGTGAGATCCACAATTTTAGGATCTTGTTGTCGGCCAACACATGGTTTAGTCACACAGATAAGAAATCCATGATGTAAATGTGCATTAGCCACTTCTTTATGGGTCACTTTTAATGGATAACTCATATTTCCTATCAAAATGTGCATTATGTGTGTCAAAGCCACTACCTCAAATGATCAGAGAGTGCACAATGTCTTATAGGAAGCCGCACGGTTTGTACAATCCTGGCCCCAATTGTGCATAGCCTTTTTTCTCAAATTTTCTATAGAATCCACCAAGACACACCATAAATAACCACTCCAATAAAATTTACTTATGTTAAAATAAAATGTACCTCAAAATCACACCCCAGAAAAATCCAAGAATCTTTGGGATCCTTCAATATACCCACCTTGTAACAACTCATTCTCGAGTTTCACTTCCAATCTTTTATATGATTTCAAGCCAAAAATATCAGCCCATTGAGCCATCATATCTTTTTTATTTCCCATGTTACCTCCTGTACATGTCCATGTTTCCATAACACACGATCTATCGACACATATGTTCCCCATAACGCTTTCTCACTGAAATCCAACAGACATATCAGATTCTCATCAAAGGACACATATTTCTCAAGGTATACCTCATCCATATCGATCACACTAGATGGGTGAGAGTATTATCGCAAAAGTTGTGATACATGGAAAACAGTAGTAATATGACCATATCTCTATGGAAGATCCAATTAGTATTCCACAATCCCAATTATCTCTACTATCTCAAATGGTTCAAAAAACCTTTACATCATATTTACCTTCCTCTGTATCCTGTGGTGTCCTATCCTAGGTGACACTCGAAATAATACACTATCACACTCTGAAAACCCCAATGGCTGTCTCTTCCAGTCAACATACGAATTTAGTCTACTATTTGTCTTATCCATATGTTTCTAAATGAACTGTATCTACACCAATGTCTTTTTCATAAGACATGATCCCTCAACTCTGACTCAACGAACTCTATTTAGAATAGTGGTGATCTATATGGCCTACCAAAAATATCCTTGTATGGTTCCATCTGTATAGTTTTTCGATATCTATTGTTATAGGGAAGCTCCACTAAAGAGACATGATTTTCACAAGATACACTAAAGTCAAGCACATATGCTCGTAGCATAACCTCAAGAACATGTATAGTATATTCTAACATCCCATCAGTCTATCGAGAAAAATTTGTACTCAATAATACCTGTGTTTCATGTTCATTCTGCATGAAATACTTAAAGTGTGATGTAAAGCATGACTCATGATATGAAACTATAGTCTGGGGAAATTCCGGCAGACAGACTATATCGTGAATGTATAGTTCTGTTCAAAATTCTACTATAATGGTTTCCATTATTGGAAAGAAATTTGATACCCTTTTTAGTTGATCCACAATGACCCAAATTGCATCATTAAACCTATGCTTCTTCGGAAGACCCAACACAAAATCATTGGTCATGTCATCCAACTTCAACTCTAGGATGGGATAAGGCTGTAGTAAAACTCCATGTTATTAATTCCCCACCTTTACATTATGACAGCTGAAAAATCTTATCCCAAACACTTATACCTATTTTTTTCATTCCTGGCCATCAAACCTATCATCGTAGGTCATGGTGCATTTCGGATATAGGTGGATGCACATCCAATTTTGAGGAATGAAATATTTCCATTAGCTACTCTCACATGGTTGTTGGAAACAGCACTCAATTATTATCATAGATGATCTCATCCTCATCTTTCATCCAATCCTAAGACGTCTCTACACATTGAAATGTTTCCCTCATGTTTAAGCACTCCCGGTCATCATAAAATCTATACCAAATTTGTCTAAAAATCTTAGACTCCACTGCAACTAAAACTAGACTCTTATGCTCCAAAAATTCCTGAATCACCACATGCATTTGAGTTAGAATTGTCATCATCTTCCACTTTACACTCGAATCATGAGCCATGTGAGTCTATGTTTTCCTTCTCAAGGCATCCACAACACTAATTCCCTTCCCAGGTGTATATTCTAGTTCAAAATCAAAATAATTCATATAATCAACCCATATATGATGCCGATGATTCAAATCATGATGTGAATATATATATATATATATATATATATATATATATATATATTTCAAGATATTGTGACATCTATAGTCTGTAAACATTTCACCCAAAAGATAGTGTCACCAAAAATTAAGAGAATAAACCACTGATCCCAACTTGAGTTCAAGCGTGTGGCAATTCTGTTCATGATGCTTCAACTACCAATTCCCATATGCCTCAACATGATCTCCCCACCATAGTAGAAATCCATGATTGATCCTAGAATCTTTATAATAAACCATATAATCCACACTCAACTCATGTTGGATCAAAGTTTGAATCGATGTAAATTTTTTCTTTAACACTTAAAAAGATATCTGATAAGATTCTGACCATTCAAAATTTACTCCCTTTTTGGTCATGCCTGAACGCAGAATTTTCAAATGGGAAAAGTATTGGATGAGTCACTTGTAATATCCATCTAATCCTTGGAAGATTCGAATATCAGAAAAATTCTTGGCATGCTCCCAAGAAACCACTGCAAAGACCTTCCATCGTTCCAATGATGATATATCCACCGAGATGATGTGCCCCAAGATGTTTAACTAGTTAATCCAAAACAGACACTTAGATAGTTTGGTTTATAACTGATTCTCTCTTATTATACCCATGAAAATGTTCGATAGTTGTGAATGATCATCATGAGGCATTGAGTACACCATTATGTCTTCCAAAAATACCACCACAAACAAATATAGATATAGATGAAATATCATTTTCATCAAAGCCATGAACACTACTGGTGCATTTTCAACACAAACAAAATTACAACAAACTCATAAAGGACCTTCATATTTATGAATGCATTATTCTATATATCATGAATTCCATAATCTAAATTGATTACAACCTAATCCAAAATAGAACATTTAGAACACATTGTATCCCTTTAATTGGATAAATATATCATTTATATGTGGAAGAGGATTTTAGTTCTCAATAGTGAATTTGTTCAAATTCTGGTAACCAACACAAAAATGTAAACTTCTGTCAGCCTTCCTTGCGAACAAAATAGGTGAACCCCAATAGAGACATACTTGGACAGATAAATCTATTATAATCCAAATCCTCTAACTAAGTCTGAAGCTGATGAATCGTAGTAAGTGAAATTTGGTATGGTGGAATAGATACTAGATCATCCCCCGACATGAGATCAATAGTGACACTGATGTCTCTCTCAAGTGGTAGCCTAGAGAAGTCCGTAGGAAAGGCATCCTGAAATAGTTCCACTATTGGTGGAAGGAAATATTTCTTAACAAACACTTAATCAAAAATATGACTAGAAACATGGGTTGTGAGCTCTCCTAGTCGCTATGTAATTGGCCCTACTCATCATACTCGGATATCCCACTCTCCCTGATCAAAATATTGGTCACCCTTAGGATATGTAAACATAAATAACCTACGATTACAGTTGATGTGTGCTCGATATTTGAATATCCATTCCATTTCCAAAATTAGATTGAATCCTAACATATCAAGAATATATGTATCCCATAGAAAATGATATTCTACGATCTCTAGTGAAAAACCCTTTCATAGACAGATATATATATATATTGTTCTCTCAATTGTGTATCTAAAGTCAAAACCCCATCCACAAACTCCGCCTTCATGATCAAATCATTAATATATTTTTAGATATAATGGAATGAGAGGCAATAGTATCAAAAAAGAACTAAATAGAGTCAAAGCTTCTAGAATAATAACGCTCACTATCAATGTTCCAAACTCACTATCCACAAGTGCATGTTTTACTGTAGATAAAATTTCTGCCCTCTTCCCGGTGATAATGACAGATCCCCCTAAGTAGTACCACTATTCTAATGTAGGAGAACATTACTAGAAGAACCAAATCCACTACTTATATGACCTTGCGAAGTAGAAATCCAATATACATCCGTATATGGTGTATATGATTGTTTTACCATACCTTGAATATTCCAAGATTCTGTTTTCATACCAGCCAATGATTGTGACCTACAAAATATCTATATATATACCACCTTGCTGTAATATTGACACTCTACTGGTGATTAGAAACAATATCGATGATAGTGACACGTCCTACGAAACTCATGAGAGATCACCCAGGTAATGTCATGTCTGAACAACACTCTTAACTACATATTCTAATTCAAACTTCATTGGATAAATTTTTCATGACAATGCTTCATGCTAATAGAGGCCACACTTTATGATCATCACATAATAAGTACCTATCTAGAATAGGAAGCCTCCATTTGGTTCAATTTAACTATGAGATCATGATATACCACATCCGTAAACTTCTTCCACTTAAAGATTTTATTTCGAGACCTAATCTCACACTAGAGTCCATTTTATAAACTCTTCACCTCAACTTCCACATCTTGTTCTAACATTAGAGAAAAATATTGCATATGTATCTAGAATATATCATAGTCCATAACTGAATTTCACACCTATTTAAGATGCATGAACTCAGTAGATATATCTTATCTCACAATCTCTGAATAAAAGCGTTTTAAGAACCTCTCCAATAATTCCTTTCATAACATACCATCAGACTGTCTATGCCATTCTTGAATATTCCACCAGTGCTTCATTGATCCCCATAGCATATAAGAAGCCAACATGATACTCCTCTCATCATAAGTCTCCAAATGGACTTGTATATTTCTCTACGGACTCAACCCAAAATTTAGATCCATTAAGTCCACCCTATCTATTAATAGTCTAAGGGTGTTGTATCTTAAACTCCCTTGTCAAATCAAACATACTTTTCACAACTTGACCTTGGACTGTTTCCATGAATCGTAGGAAGCGAATGAAGTTCTCTTAGAACTAATCCCCTTAATTTTCCTCTATAATGATTGTTGCCTCAAGTTCCTAATCCACAAAAACAATCATAGGCACTCCCCCCAGTCATCCCCTCTATAAGTTTTGTGGATCCATACTCTATGAAATGCCAAAAACACAACTCATGTCTCATTAAGAAACATATAAAATTTAAATAAGATGAAATAATCACAACAAGATTTTTTCACCCACCACTTCATACAATCAAAACTATGGTGATATCACTACCATTAACAATAATACACCTACGTGTTGGTTAATAAGTGTACAAACACTATCACAATCACGTTTCACATTTAGACACCAAATTAATCTCATTTTTCATCTTTTTGCAATCATTGATAATTCATGTTAAACACCATTTTTCATTTAAATCTCACAACACATTAAAAAATTAATGTTCAACAACATTTACATGATCATTTTCCCAATTTGTGCCTAAAATGATACAAGTCACAATATCCATGAGTGTCTCAAATGATGCATGTAGACTCAACATTCATGCCATTCTTGGCCACGAATCAATAAATAAAAATTCATTGAAAAAATAATAATGTCACACCCCAAGTGCATCACACAATGTGAAATAATATTCAACTATAATAGAAACTAGCAATAACAATAATCCCAACCCGTGTACTCGGGTTTTAACTAATACATTGGTTTACAACTCCCATGATAAAGCTCATTACCAAGACCCAACTCTTCCATGTATCCAGTCTACTGTTCCCATTACAGTAAGACAAAAGAAAAAGAATGAAATCTAGATATCTTATACCACTTGTAACATCCTGACTCGAGTTCCATGAAATGTTTCCCCAATCCGGTTCTCCATATGAACTTAATTGTGCCTCCCCATATTCTAGAGGATGTCGACTAGCTACGAGGGTCTGGTAAGTTAGTCATGGGGAGACTATACCATCATTTATTAGGGTAAAACAACATCATAGATAAATAAATATATGTGGAGGCATATATAACCTGAACAATAATTGTGCCCCATAATAACGAAATAGATAATATAATACTCAACAGAAAGGGAAAACATGTTATTCCAATATAAGTGTCATGTTTCTATAATGAAACTAAAATTAAAGACACAACGAATCCCCAAGCATGTTCCGAACCAGGTCCCATCCCCTCATCCATGGGCCTTTTGCACTATTAAATCCCACAACAATATAATCTATTTGGGTATGGATCAGGAAGCCCGAATAGGGTGTCAGTAATACACAACAGGCCAAAACGAACAATGTCTAAAACAATTATAGTAAAAAGATAGTGCATGTAGATCTATAAAGAAATAAGTATAATGAAATAATAAACAGTTTATCACATTTTTATTTATTCTTATTTGAATACATTTACTCCAGGGTTCCCATTGAGACACGTACCCCAATACTAGCTTCATCCCATGTAGGATACTAATGTTTTACCTTATTAGTATCATATCTTAATAACCACTTCTTGTTGAGGATTGTTGTATTCAAAAGGGTTATCATATCTTAGTACCATATTTGAATCATGTAAGAGATCGAATATTCTTGTGTGAGGCCATTACTCAGAGTACCATTATTTATATTGTTTAATTTCACATTTATAAGACTCATTTCAAAATTTATGAATATCAAAAACATAATTGAGATGACCATGTTACCATGCTTAATCCTTACTAAAATGTCGATGGTCCCAATCTCTTTACTAATAAGTATGATGACCATTTTACCATGCTTACTTTTGAATTTATAATGACCATGTTATCATTTTCTTTACCTAGAAGTATGATTACCCTGTTACCATTTGTACGTACTTATCATATAATTAATTTATCAATTAATTATCCCCCTCAATATCAGTATTAATTTAATAATTAGTTAAACACATCTATTCTATTAGTTAACTCAATAATTAGCTAAGTGTATCAAACAATTAATTAATTCATAAATTAATTAATGAATATCACAATTAAAATTACATTATAAATTTTATATTTTTAATTACCTCATTATAATCTTAAAACTACAAAATTAAACCCTCAATTCATTATCTACATCATATTATCGAAGGCACATAATTAATCCCCAACTAATTGTCTCAACCTATCCATTTTAATATCTTATAATTAATCGCCCAATTAATTTTCTATATTAAAACCACTATATATTATCATCAATTTCCCCAAATTAATTATCTAATATTTTATCCCCTTAATATAATGAATAATTTCCCAATTAATCATCTATTTTAGAAAAGCTTTGATAAATCAATTAGACAATCTAATTATCCCAATTCAAGAAATCAATTGCTAAAAGATTCTAAAAATTCTACATTTTTATTATACATATAAAATTTACAACTATGGGAATTATATTTATACCTCTACATCAATTTTTTGAAGGATATTCTCTCAATGAAATTCTCAAAATACGAGTAGCCCAATGACATTGATAAAATTTCTGGATGTAAATCCATAAATTAAAATCACGATAAAAGACATTAGGATCTCATAAATCTAGATCTTGATCCAGAATACTATATCTAGATCTCACCACATAGGTTTAAATCCAACGAAACAGTTGATATCATCCTTGAAAAGATTAGGGAAATATAGATGAATTAATAGGAGAGGCATCATTTGAAATCCACATACTAGGATAAGAGTATAAAATAAATTTGGGAATTTGATCTCATAGAACGGTGTTCGTAAGGAATTTGAATCCATAAATAAAGATGGGAGAACCTTATATTACCCAATCTAAATTAAAGTCATGAGTTAGGGACTCATAGGATGTGAAATTGGTCATAAAAATTTTAAACTAGTGAGATCCACAATTTTAGGATCTCACTGTCGGCCTGCACACGCTTTAGTTGTATAGTTAGATAAATTTTACACTAACTGTTCAGTATCCATTAATTTAAAGGGAAACATCACATGGAAACCTCAAATGAACTCCCAAATAGTTCTTCAACCATTCCAATGACACTGCCTCAAAAGACTACACAGTTCCTAGTTTCTCCTAGGTAGATACATAGTTTGTTCAAACTCTGCACCAACCATGCACAATGTCTTTTCTCAAAATGTTTCTTAGAATATACCACGAAATTAACCAATTCACCACTCCAATCAATGTTTCATAAGTAAAAAATGTAATTTACAAAAAATCATGCCCGAGATAACTCTACAAATAGTGAGGATCTTACATTCCGTGTGAATAAAATTAATAAACGATATATGAGCATAAAAACCTCAGTATGAGACATAAAATAAATACATTTTCTATCCTCAATAACTTCACTAAAATAAATATAAAATAATTCACAATATTCATTGAGTGTATAAAAACAACATACCAACATGAAAAAAATGTTTATCTCAAGGAAATACAATGAAATGAATAGTAATTAAATAGAACCCAATTTATGAAATATGGATTATAAAATTCATAACCAGTGATCACTAATATTATATATAACGAGAGCCTCATTAAACCCCTAAATAGAACCACCATAGTAAACTCCCTCATTCATTAGTGTGAAGACATGTAACATTACCCATTTCATTGAACTGCTTTATTAGACACACCCCTCATAAAATATATATCTTGGTCACCCATTAATATAGTATATATTAGAATTTATCATAATCACATATAATTCTCATGTACCGTATCATAAATAAAATACCACAATATTGTACCTTTTTATCATAAACCTACAGATACCCCTTTTGTATAGTTATTTGAAACAAATTATGATATCAAAATTCCATTTTTCTTTAGTTTTATTGAAAACTATATTAAATATAAAATATAGAAAATTATTTTTCCATATATAAATACCTCAATGATTGTAAAGGAACCCAAAAATAAATAATTTTTACAGTGGAGTGAAAATCCATTGACGGTGTATATGTGAAAATAGAACATTATTTTTGTCTATAAAAGGAATGTTATGGAAATGTTTTCAAAATAAATAAATTTAATCAGTTTGATACCTATGAATGAAATTAAAAATATTAATTAAATATCATTTATAAAACATTAATTTCGAAAAAAATATATCTATACAATCGTTTTATGCATAATTATATGGAAGAAATTTTTTAAAATAAAAAAATTACAATAATTAAATCAAGGTTTTTAGTTTAATGATTTATTTAGAATGACTATAATTAATCATGATTATTATATATATATTCATGAAAAATAATATTTAGTTAATTATTAACTTTATTAATAATTTTTTTAATATTTATTATTATTTTTATTTTTCTTATTACCTTTTTATATAAAATTACATAGTCAAGTAAATTAATGTTGGATGTCTTGATGAAATTTGGATAATAAGTCCAAAATGCATTTGGTGGGATGATAGTTGTTAAATTGAAAATTATTCCATAATCCCATGAATAACTATTATGTAATGATTTTAATTTATATACATTAATTATTACTTTGAGTCCAAATATGAAATATTCATAGGAAGAATAATTTATGTTTTAAAAACTAAAAAAATTTTCTTATACATACTCATGTGTAAAATTTACATTATTCAATGTATATGAACAAATACGGTAAACATATTTTTTCTGAACAGAATAAGGTTTATGTCATTTTTATAATATTACTTCACTAAATTAAGTCATATAGAGTATCAATGTGTTGTAGTAATGAATAATTTATCACCTCACATCAGGGAGGAGTTAATCAACACATACACATGTATGATGATATAAAATTTCATTATGTGGAATCCTAATGATATATAAAATATAATATCTATAAATAATAATTATAATTTATATATTTTCCTACATATGAATTAAGTAAATAATTATTTATTGTTAGGAGGGTAGTGATTAAAAAATGAATGACATCGATTCCCATTTTCATTTTCTATTGTACACATGGTTGATGGTTTCATTTTCAAATTAATTGAAGAAGAATATGTATATATTTTATACCACTTAAATTATTAAATATCCATATATGGATGATAATAGTGTTATTATATCTTTATTCTTGAATTTTTTAAGGATGTAGAATAGAAAACAAAATGAAAACACTATATTAAAATATATACAAATTATTTAGAAAACCTCATTTCCATTAGACATTAATCCCTATAAGAATATTATTTTTCCCAAAATTTTACCATAATAATGTGAATAGGTAATTTTATAAATCAGTTTTTTGGTCAAAATATTATTTAGAGTAGTTAAATTTTATGCGTAAGGGAAGAGAAATAATTCCCTTTTGTTTGTTAGTTGAGTGGCATTAATTGAATTTCATAATGTAGTAAATTAATATAAATTAATTATCATTATCATTTGGATCAAAAATGAAATAATTACATGATTTGAGTACTATGGCCCAAACAAATGATATAATTTAAAATTTGGTCATGTTTATTTTTCTTAATCCATATCTATTTTTTTAAACTCGTCTCCAATCGATTTTATAATTATCACAATAACAAAATTTTTACCCATAAAGGGAAAAAGAAGTTACTATAATATATAAAATTATATATAATGAACCATTATTAATATTTTGAAAAATTTATAATTACATATTTGTAATTAATATTTTAATGAATTTTAAAGATTTATTAAAACACCATTTATCATAAAATATATGTTAGGTAATTTTTTGAAATATATTAAATATTATGATTTAATATGATTCCAAATTAGGTGAAATGATTCAAAAAATTATATTTAATGTAATATGATTTTGATATTATTATAATATAATCACAAAATCCTGATTATATAAATATAGATGTCATTTAAAAACATCTGTTATGGTTTAACCCCATTGTTAATTTTTTATCATAATCTTTGATAATAAATTAATAAATATTACAGGGTTATAATATTAACTATTAGATGAATATTTTATTGTAAATGGACATGGGGTGACATTTTTGAACACTTATCAACTTATTTTTCTTCCATAAATTTTTAGTGATGTTTAAGTATTTTTTAAAAATGTTATTTAAAAGAAAATATCAGTAAAGTAATTTTTTAGTTTATTAATATTGTTGACATTAAAATAAACCTTAATGTAAATTAATTTGATAATAATCCTTTATAAAATTCATAATATGATAAAGATTTCTATAAAACTCAAGGGACACTATAACATAGATAATAAAATTAATTTTAGTGTTGTTAAAATCATTTAATTTATTATTTATGACATTCACAAGATCTGATTTAGAATTTGTTATGTGTTTAAATTATTTATTACATCACAATAAATAAAAACCAAATTACCATCATAGAAAAAACATTTATATTTAAAATAATATATTTTTATATAAAATAATTTTTTATTCCTATCAAAAAATAATATATTTATTAAAAAAAAGAGAGTGAAAATTTTGGATATTTTTTTATGTAAAAAATATATAAGTTATTTTAAATGATAAATGGCACACAATTTCTATAAATCGAGAAATTTAAAAGATTATGGTTGAAATCTGTATATAATATATATCAAAGGAATGTTTTACCATAAGTTTTGGTCTTTATCATATTATTTTCACCCTTATATACAAGATTTACCCCGATTATAGACATAATATTTTCTTTTGTTATTATTCATAATGACTAAAAAAGTGATATATTTTAAATATATTAACATAATAATTATGAATATGGATTCCCTTTTTAAATAATAAATTCATATTATTAGAAAAAATCAGTTTTATCATAACTATGTAAAACCTAAACAAAATCATTTTTTGTTTAGTAGAGTTCCTTTGCGTAAAAAATTTCTTATTAAAAATCAAGGATAATAATTATTACAATGAGATTAAGTATTTTTTATCTAATTTAATATTTAGTATGTAACATTTATGTAAAATTTGAAGATTAATGTTATATTTTAATTAACATAATTGAAAACTTTACAAGCCTATATTTTATTCACTATTTAAGGAAAAATAAATACTCTATTAGAAATACCAAAACATCATTTTTATGAAATTATAGAAATTTTTATTTAAAAAAGAAAACCATTTAACCTAATAGTATTTTTAATATTCCAATAAAATAAAAGTAAAAATAAATTTTTATTAAATTTGATTCTTGAAGAATAAATTATTTTACTCAAAATTAATTTCATATATGATATGATATAATCAAAAAAAAATTATTTTTATAAGACCACAATATGTTTAGAAATGTTTTTGTTCATATTTATACATACCAATTCAATGGATATATTATAATGATCATATAACCTTTTTCATGGTTTATTTTAGCCTAGTGATTTATTTTTATAACCAATAAAACATGGTTTTCTTTTTAAAATTTAGTTTTTTTCACTCTATCTTCTTCAAAAAAGTTTGGCATAAGAAACCTCTTCAAATATAATTATTCATATGGTTCAGTTAAGATACTATATTTATATATATAATAATATCAAAATTTTAAAAAATATTTCATCTGATCCCAAATTACATTGAAGTGAAGAAAACATGACCATAAAATGTCTTCCAATGTTTGGATAGTACTTTCAAATTTTTAGTTTATTTAGGGATGATAGGTAGTGCTTAAATGTGAGTTTTTTTACTTACCTTATAAAAAACATCACAAATATCAATTTTAATTGAGGAAAATGATCAGCTAAAATATATATAAGTTCCATATGAATCCATATTATTTAAACCATGTACTTCATATAATGGTTCTCAAAGGGTAGATCTTATCTTTTCACTAAAAATTTATATTATTTATATAGTGACTGAAAATGACTACATAACATTTTTCATCATTGTAATCATTGGAAGTCCATTGATAAATTTATATTGTATATTATACAACTAGAAGATCTGTATATAAATATGTTTCATATATCCCATAAGATGTTATCTATATATACACTTCAATTAGAATCATAATATGCATCTAGAATCATTGTTTGAAATTTTCAATTTCATAATGTCCCAACAATGATTATTTAAAATCCATATTCATCATTTTTCAATCATGGTGTATAGATTAATTTTTTTATATACATCAACTAAGAGTACCCCTCTTTATCATTTATTATTATGGAAGACAATTGATATGTTGACAATTCAAAACTAAAGCTTTATAGATGTATCTTCTTTTTTTCCTAACATTTACTACATTATATTTCTTATGTGATCCCTATTTTTTCTATTGTTTTTTATATTTATTTCATAGTAATGCTAGTTTAGAAATTTCTTGGGAAATGAATGATGGCTCCCCATGCCAAATAATGAACATATCTATCCTGAATAGATATTATATCATTAGTTTCCTTGTAATCCTTATCACGAATATATTTAATAGTCCTTCATAATCAATGTATCATCCAAAATTTTTTTCTTCACATAATGGTAGTGAATTAGGGAATAGTTTCCCTTGAGTAATTTCAACTATCATACCTTCCACATAATAAGATCCTTTTGACAAAATATATACATCAAACTCCTATGGTCCATAGATAAAAAAACTAATTACAAATATATGTAGTTTCATTATATTTTCTAAGAAAATATTAACTTCAATAGTTAATTTAAATGAGTTGGACATTTTTATTCTTGGATTTAAATTTTCGTTGAAGCCTAGGAAAACACATAATCATTTTAAATGTCATGCATAAATATTATTTATTTGATGAAGAACTATATAATAAAAATACAACCAATACTCATAGAAATGATAATTTTAGTGAATTAATAAGTAAATTATTTATCTATATGAAACATTCCTCCCATTCGTTGGGATATTTTATGTTAACCACTTATTTTTTTCATGTTGGTTAGTGGGATGGCCTATCAGTTGAAACATTAAAAAAAACACTGCTAGTGGTATATTAAACCTAGTTATCATCATATCTGAAATATATTTCATAGTGTAGACCTTTATATTAATATATTTCTCAAGGAACATTCAATTGTTCTTCGATCCAAACTGAATATATGTCCATGATAATGAACATCATTTGTCTTAGATTCTAACTTATTATATTTCTAATATAGTTGTTTTATTTCCCTGTTACCCTATAATTATATGGCGTTGAACATCATTCGGTTCACAAAACTAAAATAAAATCATGATATCATCAACGAATACCACATAAATTTTATCAAGATAATACATGAATATAATATTCATCATATCCATAAATGTATAAGAATAATTTTTCAATTCAAATTGAATTACCTCCACCTAATAATTTTTAGATATTGGTTAGATTTAAATCTTATATATATCATCCTTCTCCCCCCTTAGCAGGTGACAACCAGCGTGATGTTGGATATATGAATAGTAATTTGATACTTATGGTTGATAAAATTATTCATCAATGCATGGTGAATTATACATAATATTTATAGTAACCCAAATTGTCTCCATGTAATCGATGCACACTCACATAGACCCATCCTTATATTCCAAATAAATTGTGTCCCCACAAAGTGAATCTCTATGGAATATAAATACCATATCACACAGCTCCTATAGTTGTCTTACTAACACCACCAAATCATTTGGATATATTCAACATGGAAATTTATATATCATTATTGTATCATGAATGATTTTGTTGCATAATTGTACATCACAGTTAGGTTGATGACTAGGTAGAAATTCTGAAAAAATAAATTAATTAATATTTCTATAATTGGAACATCTTCTATTATAAAGATGAACATTATATCCATATATATATTTTTCTGGATGTATTTTTATATAATTTAATTATGCCGACTTTTGAGATTTTGGAAATGATATAACAGATAGAGAATCTCTCTTGAAAACTCGAGAATCATTACCAATATCAAAAATCATATGATACACCATGAACACATTGAAATAACATTATTTCATCTTTGGTCATATCCTAGATAATTAAACACTAAACTCTTATTAGTTTATTGTTGAATGAAATACATATTTGTGTGACATAATAATTTTACAGTACAGTATCATAAATTGGAATATATCTGTTAAAAAATATTTTCCAGATTAATATTGTGTGAATAAACAAAAAATATTAATAGAGAATAAAATAAAACAGAGAGAATACCATATCTACTATTATAAAATATATCCATGGATAAAAATAATCGATGATCTCATAATGGTGGAGTAAATATTTAAGAACATCAAAACATTTAATCAAGAAATTTTTCCTTGATAGTATATTTTTATGGTGGAGGGATAAAAAACCAATGTTGTTTTGTATTGTGACACATTTTGAAGCATCGAGAGTGTATATAGTTCTATTCCCCACCAATCCCATTATTAATTTTAATGCACTATTCATTCTTATAAACATGTCATTTAATAAAATTAACTAAAGAGACTGTAAATGAATAAAAATAGGGCTCCATGATTTAATAAAAATACCAAATAAAAATTAATATCCATTTAATGAAATAATATGGATTTCTTGAGGAATTTAACATATTCATCATATATTCTTTGGTGTTATTAAGAGTAATGGAATGTATCAATATCAATGAAATATATTGGGGCTATTAACTTCATCATTATAGGTTATCCTAGAAGATTTTAATTAAGAGAAATATTTTTCTATTGTATGATACAAAAAAATTGTAGGATAAATCCTTTATCATTATTATAATTGATCATACGAATTTTCCAAATAACATCACCTTTTATTTTCTAACAATGTGTGAGGTCATAAAACCACTCATCAGGAATTAGATTGATAAATGAGTCAATACTCAATAAACACCAAATGGAGGTAATATCCCTATTATTATTTGTTCAAGAGTTTCATCATTATTCTAGTATCTAGAAAAAGATGTATTTTCAAAGAAACTACGTAGGAAATCAAGATTATTAAAAATTTTATGGTATTTTTCAACTGTAAATGATTTCGTTTTGTAATGGTTCAGGTAAATATTGAATTAATATAATACGTGTGAGGGAGAAAAATATTGAACATTAAATCCTATGAAATTAATATGGAATATAGAAAAATGATTCAACAAAAATGTGTTCACAACAAAAAATGACCTAATTGGTGAATATATCATGAGTCCCATATAAGTAAAATAAATTAGAAAATTAAAATATATGTCATAGTTTAAAATTTAATGAAAACATCCTAAATTAGAGGGAATAAAATTTAACTTAAAACCCACAAATAAATGAAATTTACATATATAAGATCTGAAATAATAATTAAAAGAAAAAATTAATGAAAATGAC
This sequence comes from Viscum album, assembly GCA_963277665.1. Lineage (NCBI taxonomy): Eukaryota > Viridiplantae > Streptophyta > Magnoliopsida > Santalales > Viscaceae > Viscum > Viscum album. Next base: position 1,611,989,681 of record OY728140.1, read on the forward strand.
ATGTATAATAATAATAAATTCTGAAATAAATGAATTTATGATTTAATACACTTACATATAATCTCATAGTGCAATTTTTTCTTTAATATCCTAAATAAAAATAATATAAAATCAATCATTAATTTCACAAAATTATTCATTGTTATAAACCATTATAACAATATTTATAATTATTTTAAATATTTATATATGTTAGATACAATATATTTTAAATATAGAGTGTGACCTATGTTAATCATTTTGAACTAATTTCACAATTCTTGTGTTTTTTCATTATTCATATCCCAAACTAAATCATTCCTAAAAAACATAATTTATTAGATAAATAATTTATGTTTTTTTGAATATATTCTTTCCTTACATTAATGTTTTGTTTATTGAATAATAAAATGTAATTGGCTTATGCTTATTTTTGTAACTTATGAGATCAAATTGATACTTTAAAATGTAAGTAAATAATTAATCATGAATTTATTATGAAACGAAAAAAATATTTTTTAAAAAATTATAATGATATTAGTATTTAATTTTCAATATTAATTCTTTATTTTATTTTATATAAATGTTCATGAATGTTATTATATTGACCCGAAGAAGAAAAAAATATTATAAATGGATTTTTATTTTATTGGTAGTAGTTTATTCATGGGAAAACATTTATAACATAAAATCAGGATATTAATGAGATATTATCATGTTTTTTAAATTATTTATTAATGTTTTAAAAAATAATAATGAAACTATATGAAAAAATTAGATTCAATAATTCTTGGAGGTGGTAATCCATTCAACACACCATTTTCATTTTCATTTCACAATGAGTAATGGGGAATATTGTTATATAATAATTTTAAAAATTTTAATCATTTTATATTATAGATATCATATTCATTAATCAATTCAACAATTAAAACAAAAAATATGATCTAGTAATAAAAGAAAAAAATGATATATAGAGGGGGTTGTTTTTTCAAAAACAATATCAATGCATTCATGTTTTCATTATGGATAATGGTGTATGAATAAAGTTTATTTCATTTATATAATAACATATTATTAAAAACAATATTACAATCTTATTTTTTTATTGAGGTTATAATACGAAAAGTATAGGAATATTTAGGGAAAAATATTAAGAAGAAGGTAAAAATTATGTCACGAGCTTGTGTTTTCTCTCAGAAATATCCATAGAAAATGAGTTATTAGGTAAAATAATTTGTACTAGAGGCCTATGTATGTGGGAGAGGGTTCATGTATAAATGGTATATTTAGTTTTTAGATGATAAAATATGGTATTGGTATGGTATGAAGTAGAGGATATGTGTCCCTTTTGAAATTGTGGAAAAGTGAATATTTGTGAAAACCCATTATTTTTTAATGATATTACTACACTATTCAAATTTCAATGACAGAAAAAGTTATAAGTAATGTTTTATTATTATTTTATTTAGAAGTAAAATACTTAAAACTGAAATTTGAAACTTATTTTAATTATTTTTCAAATTAGCATCCCGTAGATTTTTAAATTATTGCATTATTGCCATGGTAATATAATTTTTTTATTTATTTTTTTATTTATTAAATATAAGAGGCAACCATTCTTACAAAACTTTTGTTTTGGGAACCTAATTTTATCACCTATTTAATACAATTACATTTTTTTAACATTAAACACATACATTTTAAATTAATATATATAATATTTTGGAAAATTGATTTTATTGAAAACTATTTTATTCAAAATTATATTTTTCTAATCATATTTATTTCTGATTAAAAAATTAATGATTGTTTTTAGATTTATTTATTATATTATATTAATTATTTATAATTTATAATTTTTTCTAATATGATATAAATTGCAAAATTTTATTCAAAAAGTTCATTGATAAAAAATATTTTTACCATTTTCATAGTAATTAAATATTATATTATAAATATTATTTTAATGACCAAATATTAAATTAAAATTGTTAAATAATATCAAAAAAATAAAATCATATAGGAATTCCATAATTTTTAATTATATTTGGAAAAGTGAAAAAAATAAATTTTTAATATAAGTGTATTAAAACAAATTTGGGGTCAAGTATTACTTTTGTTTCCAAAATTTTATAAATGAGTTTTATAAATACAAAATATTTATAAAAAATGATTAAAAAACATTACAAATAAATGAACTATAGTAAAACTATTTTGGAAATATTTAATTCGTTTTTCTATAATGATAATTTAATAATATTTATGGCTTTAAAGAAATCTATATTTTTTCTATCCACTACGAAATCAACTATTTTAGAAGTGTCCCAATAATTTATCAGAAGAATATTATGATCTTTGGATTAAAAATGAATCTAATTTGTTAAATTACCAATCCTAAAATTTTAATTTTTAATAAATTACTCAATAAAGACATATTATAGTGTGCATTGTGATACAGTTTCTGGAAGTAGTGTTTACATGATATAATATGGTCTCAATAATTACAAGGCCCATCCCCACTATAACCAAAATCACTGATGAACTATTCTTCTCAATATTAAGATATTGTATATGAATTCAATTTACAAAATATATACTAATGTTTTTATTGAAGTATAATTAAAGTAAGTATACTAAAGAATGTTTTTAGAGAACTTTTGAAAGAGGATATTCTAGATCTTATAATAACATTAATGGAAAACATGATGATTCAATGAGTACAATTCCACATTACTAGAAAAAAATATTTAAATATTCTAAAATCAACATTTATAAGAAATAAATAATTAAATCGAAATACTAGGATTCACAAGTCAATCTGGGATTTATGGATTTATTTATAATAAGATATAAATTATAACAAACTAGTAATTAAATAATAAATTTTCACATATGAATAATTTTTTTCATATATATTAATATAGATAATAAGATATAACATCCCCTTGTCATTAATTTAGAACATAATATTTTATAACAGAACCTTTTTCATAAAAATCATAACGTGTTGTATATTAATAATATGGATATATTTCATTCTTTAAAATGAAATATATAGAAAATATTTTTAGTTTGGTTAGAGTTATACAACATAAAAATGATTTTTTTTTCAAAATGATATTTTTTAATATAATAAAATTCAATCCATTTTTTTATTAACCATTTGAAATGTATATTAGGATTAATATATTGGATGTTTTATAAAAAAATAAGCTACTATTTGAAAACTCATAAAATGTAGCTTTTTTAAATGGTGAAATTTATATAATTAACAACATATTAGAGAGACTTATAATTTTATTATAAATTTCAATTTATTGATTTTGTTTTGAAATCATATTTTTATGAATTTTAGTAATATATTATTAAATTTATAAATCTATTTTTAGACATAAAAAATTTAATAATTTAATTAAAAAATATTATTTTCATCATTTCATTTTATTAAAATATTTTATATAAATATTTGGTTTTGGAATGATATGAAACACACAAAAACATATTTCAGATTATATTAGAATAATTTATATCCATATAATGGGATAAATTTATAATTGTATCTCAGACATAAAAGTTAATTTTAAAATTAAAATTTTCTATGATACGGTTTTTAACATTATGTGAGTTGTACAAAGTGTAATATCACATTATAAGAGAAAAACATCCAATAAAATGAAATTTATATTTTATGTAATTTTGTTTTATTATTGAAATAATATTATTTTAACTTTGAAAATATAAATTCGTAACTAAGGATGAAGGTGGATTTGCTGTGGTAAGGTTACATTGGAGTAAAATATGTCTAATATAGTGACAATGGTAAGTTCATATAAAAACGTAATTTTATTGGATGGTAAAGATAAGATAATTCTTATATCATTGCCTAAAATGTTTTTGAATATTCTGTATCATTATTTTCATTGAAAATTCAATGATATTATTGAAATGTATTGTGATTATCCAAAATTGAACATTAGATTAAAAATAATGGAGATCACCACCACTGTATGTATTCACACATTCAAAAGACATGCATAATTTTTTTTCATTATATATCTTTAATACTCTATTTACTAAATTAAATTAATTTAATCACTAAAGAATTTGTTTTGGAACGTTAAGGTGTTATATTACGGAGAAATTCGATAGGTGGTATAATACTCTCTACCCAACTTTAATTGTCTTTTTATTTAGCAACACACCTCAAGTCCACTTTATCGATGAAATAATGATAAAAAGATAATTACTATTATTCTTATGTTTAACTGTTCTATTTTAATATCAATTATAAATATTCCATTAAAATCGCTATGAATAAGGAAAACATGGCCTTTAGTCTACGAAGACTACCTTCTCTTTGAATGATGTGTCTAATTTTTCATCACTACCATAAATGGATTTAAAAAAAGGTTCATTAACTAAAAATAATATATTAATAACATTATAAAAATTAATATAATATTATTATTTAATTAATTATCCCCTCTCACTCCAAATATAATATATGTGTCATACATGCATACCAGCATACAACTATATCTTGGAAATTACACGTTTTTTATCATTCTCAGATAAATTTTTTAAATTTATAAATATATTAATTATGTGTTAAATATATTTGTGAAAACATATATATTTTGAAATAATAATAATGATAATTTATTATTTTTGAATAAAAGTAAATGCTTATAGTATCCTTATCTCTTTTAAAGACACATATCTGGAATTCTTTGTTATATTTGGAATATTTTTGGATAAACATTGAAAATATGTGTATATATATTTTTATTTACAATAGAATAATAAAATAAATAAAAAATATTATTACCATGATAAGAGAGTCATTTTATCACCTTTTACCTTATTCACCACACTAGAACAGTTTTAGAGATATTAACTTATCAACCCCGATAAACGAACAAAATACAACACAATATAAAAAAAATAACTAAAAAATATAAATATAATATATAAAATTTATAGTTGTTGAATATTTTTCCTGAATATTTAGTTAATTAATATTATTTATTTGTTTTAGTTAATTTAGTGTGAAAATGGAATTATGACATGAGGTAAGGGAACTTCTTTTCAACAATTGTTACAAGAGGATTAAACGTTCTCACTGTTTATATGATTTTATGTATTTTTTCTCACATTATTTCATCTTTTATTTTAAAATAATTTCCTTATATATATACCATGATATATCTCATTTTAACTAATATAATGACACATATTTTTCATTTCTTTCAATGATCTTACTTTCATGGAATGATGATTAACATTATCTTTCATATTTCTTGTCTCATGTAATGAATCTCACCCATAAAATGTTTTTAAACCCTATATTAATTCTAAACAAATTATTTGATATTGAACAATATTGGTTCAATTATTGTTAATATAATAAAATATACCATTTCATTCTTTATAATTAACAATGACATATTATATAATGTATCACATTAGTGGATTGTTTTTATTCATTATTCTCCTTGATCCTTCTTAATATTTTTTATCATTGGAACAGTTTTTTGAATAATTATTTCCCCATTAAACTGGGAAACTTAAAAAATAATCTAATTAATTTTTCTATTAGGAATCCTTATAATTTATCAATTTTTTATTCTATAAATCATAATTATGAAACCCATTTCTCTATCATGAGTTATATCATTCCAATGATTTATTTATGTTTTATTTTCCTCTTTGGGAACACATATGTATATTATTTCACTCTATAATGGGAATGAATATAATTATATACCCCACTAATGATTTGTGAAAATAATTATGTCTCATGGGATACTATGTAAGGGATTATAGAGTAAACGTAATCAACTATGAAACATATTCTAGTTAATAATGAAGGTAGCTCTAGTGAAACTTGAATTTTAATTTTATTTTCATGTAATAAGATGATCCCATATATACCTTGATTCCATGATCTTATGATAAATTATTCTTTTCATTTTTTTATCATTTTAATCATTATCTTTATGATATAATATTATGGAATTTGATTGACATGTTGTGGTTTATTTCTATGTTTACTCCCATATTGGGATTTTATGATCCAATTCGTTTCAATATTTATATCAATTGGGTATCACAGGTAGCTTTATAGGATTAATAGAAGAAAGGGGAACTATGCAGAGTCTTAATATTAGATGATTTTTTTGTAATATGATTTATATATTTCTCTAATCTTTAAACGAATATAGACCAAAAGATCCGTTTTTCATATTGGAGTTGTATAAAAATAATTATAAAATATAGTGTATTTATGGATCGATTTTCCATAGCTGATATTTGAGAAAAAAAGTTAATTTTAAATGATATAATTAAATAACCTTGATGAAAACACTTACAGATATGCCTATAAATATGATAAAACCATGATGTATTGTTAATTTTTTTAATATTTTAGTTTTCTTTCATTTAAAACTCTATTTGGATAATACATGTTGATATTAAATTTTAAATATATTTTCAAGGGGTAATTACCATAGAAAGGGGGTGTGGGAATTAAATTAATCATCAATTTGTGAAAAACAAGGAGGTATAATTACGTAAATAGTTTATCACCCCTAATAAACATGATTAAATAATTCACATTCATTATAAAAAATATTATGATGTATTAAAATGTATTTATATATTTATTAGAAAAAAATGTGGAAATTACCATTAAAATACTGATTCTAACATGTGTATTCATAATTTTGGTTGTACATATCAATTACATTTTACATATTATATGCCTATCTTTAATAATTTACCCATATATTAATCAATTTATTCCAATACAGAACGGTTTTTTATACTAGAAAATGGATTGATATTTTAAGAATCATGTTAGAGAATTTTGAAATGGTAAATATGATGACATCCCAAAATAACTATCTATTATTTTATGAGAAATATATGAGAACCACTTGATAATAATGAAAACAATTACTCAATTTATTAATAATAATAAAAATCATGTGGAATCCAGTCAAATAGAGAATGTTTTTTTATTTCTTTATGTGATATAGAAATCCAATGTTTAGTGGATCTTTTGATCTCATAATCCTTGATAAATGGATTAAATCAGTTAAGACCTTATTTAATATCCTTAAATTGTATATGTTTTTGTATATAATATCATGTTTCTATTTCCTTGAGGTAAAATCCAATCAATATTGTACACTAATAAATAACATGAAGGTTGTTAAAGGCATAGATAATATAGAGTGGGAAAATTTCAAGATTATAATTTACAATAAATATTACATTTGAGCACACTAACTTAAATAGGTGATTGCTTCCATACACTCAAGAAATAAAATGAATCTTTTTTATTATATAATAATGGGAATATAAAAAATACATCATGATATCTTTATTTTTGTTTCTTTTTTTACTGAATATAAGATAAACTCCCTCATAGGTGGGATAAATTAAATTCCATGGAGATATTTTTAAATTTGTGAGTTCGTTATTTATGAAGACATTTTTTTCATTATAATATTTTTTAGATAAAAATTATAGATTCTTAAGGATGATATGGGAATTTATTGAAGAAGAATATAGTGGATTTTAACTACGTAGAATAAGTACATAAAATATGTAAATCTGTTAAAATTATATATGAAATGTATCTAATTTTTTTGAAAGAATAATCTAATAAATCTTCACAAGTGGACAAGTAAAAGATTCATCTGTGGAAAACTAGTCCATAAGTCCAAAAAATAGTTGTAATATATGATTAATCCCACTAATGTGAATCAAGATATGAATTTTTTGATCATTACTCATACAATTTTCTTATTTATTAACTAGAATAAGGAGGAACACTATAAAATCAAATGATCTACGACAATGGTTAATGGTTATATCCAATTAAAACAACCACCAAGTCTAAGAGATCAGTGGCGGGACTATTTTTCCTTTTTAACAGAGGTGGATCATGATAATGATGTGGTGTTATATAAATTAGTTATTCATAATTAATTGTAAATTCACTATATGAATTTAGTTCTACTAGATTTTATTCATATCATACATTTTTCGTAGACCTATTTATATACATTTGAAAAATAGGATGGTTAATTTATTTGTTAAAAATAATAATAGAGTAGTTATTTAATCTCTAGAACATTGTTCATCTCAAGGTTATATTTTTTCAATGAATCTTAAAGAAAACCTTGTAATAACCAATTTTGTTGAATTTAATGTAATATTTGGAATAGAGTGGTTGTCTCTACATTGAGCCCACATCAACATCATGAAGAAGGTATTAAATTTCCATAAAGAGAATTATCCATTAATTATAAACGTGTGTTAAGTGGAGGAAGAACTTATTTTGCATAATTCTTTATAATAATATATATCATTTCCTGATTGAAACTATATCAATATCATATGATTGAAATAATCGATCGTACCCCTCTTGAATAGATATAAAGTATAAGGTATTTTACTAAATAATTATTTAATGAATTTCCTTCACATTCTTATGATATAGTGTTTGATATTTCAATTAATCTTATACTATAAGATAGGATTATATCATTGACTCCATAGATAATGGATATAACTAAAATGGATGAATTTAAGATGAAATGAAAACAAAACATTGACAATGGATTCATAGGAATGAGTACATTAACATTTTATTCCAATTTGTTTATTTTTAAAAAATATGTATGGTTTTGTTTATCAATGTATTGATAATCATTAATTGAAGATGACATCAATAAAAAAATAATCCCCTCTACTAGATTGATGACTTGTCCAATCATTTATATGGGTCTCAAAACATCCCAAATGTGGACCATCGATCAGGATATAATTATATAATGATTATAAAAGAGGATTATACCAATCCCAACATTCAAAAATGTTATGGGTGCTATGAGTTCAACATTCCTCATAAATATATATAAAAATGTTTAAACATAATAGATTAAAAAAAATTCAATGTATTTATATAGGAAATTAATATAAACAAAGAAATGAGTGGATAATGTGGAATATTATTGATCTATGTCGAAGTAATTGAGAAAATTGAAAGTATAATAAATGAATAGTAAATGTGAGGTTGGGTAGAGAAAGAATCATTCATGGGGAGTTTTTGCATGTTTAAGTGAATATGAGTATACCATTTGAAGACTAATGTTATATGTTAATGACATAAACTAGCATTTTGAATTTACACAAAACTATTCCATATATTAACAATGTAAAATCACATATTTTAATGAAATTATTCATTATGTTATATCCTATTGTCAAATATAACATTAAATAGAGTGAATTATATAAGGAAATATGAATTTATAGAGTTATTAATGGAGATACTGAAGATGATTACAATAATAAATACAATATAAGTACCCAAAAGTGGGGTAGGATATGTGATTTATAGAGACTCAATAATAAAGGATTTCTGACTTGTGATCATGAATAATGGTAATTTGATTTATTCTACCTTAATATAGTTGATTTTGAAATTGAAAAATTATCGAACACAAGTCATAGAGTTGGAAATGGTAATATTTTCAATGTCGATATTGAAGTATTTTCTCAATGACGATATGTTTGATATATATATATATATATATATATATATATATATATATATATATATAAATGAGGAATATGATCATAAATTATACATCCACAAAAAATGATCCTTATATTTTCTGATGAATATGTTTATATCTAATAAAGGATTATGAATACTAAATCCCAAACCATCACGTGAAGAAAAATATAGTTTAATAAGCACTTAAATGAAATGATCCTAAAACCATATTAATGGTGAAATATGTAAAGGATAAAATCATTCAATACATGCATATGATTGATATGATAACTGAAAAATATCTACCAAAAATTAATAAATTATTGATAAACCAACACCATTTTTTAAGATTAAGAAATGATGATTTAGTGATATAGAGATAGAGAAGAAATATGATTCCATTATAATAGTAACTTCCTCTAGGATGAATATTTATTATGAAAGAGTCATGATATATTGGAAATGAAATTGTTTTCCATCATAGAAATATATAATGAATGATAAATTGAGCCAGGTTTATTGGTCATCATTTTTAATCCAAAAATAAAACAAGAATATGTATTAGAGAAGCAATGAAAATTATTTGTGTAACAATATGAGGTATGAGATTATATAATATAAAAAATGGGTTTTTGTTACATTATGTTGAGGATGAGAGTAAAAAATAAAATAGTATTATTGTACCATATACTATAGATAATTGGAAACGGGAAACCCAATATGGATTTTTTCAAGGTATCAAAATACACCAGAAGTGAATAATGAAATTTGGATTTTGGTAAAATAGTATAAAAAAACATCTCAATAAATTTATTTTGAGAAGAGATTTCACATGATCAAATTATAATGATATATTTATATTTGAGGTATGATTGTGTGGACCTACAATATCTATTGAATATTATTGATATCCATTGTATAAAATGTTTTATGAATTAGGATTTAGAAATCACTAATTAAAGAGGTTTACTTTATTATGACCAATCAACCCAGACCAATGAATAATCTAAACAAACTATCATAAAACATGATATTATATCAATACCATATTGAATATAATTATTAGGAGGTTCAGAACAATATATTATGTTTTTACAATTCTCATACAGTATTAGTTACCACTCATCCATTCAAATTGCTTCATATGAAGACCTAAATTGGAAATATATAGAACACCTGCAGGTTGTGGTAAATATGGTAAAAATAAATTCTAGGATAATATATGTTATATAATCTTTTATTAATTGAATTAATATTCATAAACAAATAATGATGAAAAAAATGATGAAAAAAGACTTATGACGATAACATTCAATGTTAAATGGTGTTTCATGTAGTGTAAAAATTGTTCCCCTACACATACTCATGGAAGAGAGTCATGAGAATTTTAGTGATTTAAAATATTAGTCTATGATAAATCTATTCCTTTGATGTTACTTATAATTCGATAACTGAGGAATATCAACTAGTTCTCCCCAAAAACCCATAAAATGTAAATTATGAGTTCCATGTATCCCTCTTGGGAAGATAAATGAAAACCCCCACAAATGTACTATATCTAGTGGAGGAATATTTTGATTCTGAAATCTTATATAAAGTGATCCCTTTTAATATATTTTGATATATAGAAAACCTTATGAATTAAAAGAGTACTAACATAGTCGATGTACTTTACTAATATTAAATGTATGAATAGGAGACATGGGATGTTTAAGAGTAATAAAAATATATTTACACATATTATTTTTAGAAAAATCAATTAAAAGATATTCTGAGGAAGATATTTCATAATGGGGAAGAATGGAACCATAAAAAATTTATAAAAAAATATGTATATATATCTGTGTTATATAATGTAATATTAATGATAAAAACTAACAACACATTAACTTTAATTATGAATATAATACGAGAGACCATTAATTTTTAGTTAAAAAACAAATATCTAGTATAGTAAAAATATTAATATATTTCATTGTATAGAATTCATTTTCTAAGGAATTATTTTAATAGAAATTAATAAATTTTTATCTAAAACTAATGTGTGGTATTACTAAACATCTTTTTTCCATGTCCTATAAATTTTAATTTTTATATCATTTCCTTATTTAAAATGTGAATATTAATGTTAGAGAATAATTATACTTTTAATTTTACATTTTAATATTTGTTAATGAGGGTGACGTAGGAGATACCATGATAAGGGTAAATTAGGTTAAAAATCATTTTTCATAGTAAAAAGATTAATAATATAGAAAACATGAATGACATTGGATAGTGGATAACATATAAAACATATCTTTTATGGATTAATATATTATTATCATTTTCATAGATCTTTTTCTTTAATGATGGATATATGTTATTTAAATGACATTATATTTTAGCAAAATTTCATTCTATTTAAATATAATATGATCTCACCTTTGACCAATTTCTCCACCCATTCCAAATAAATTCATAAAAACTAAACAATAGACTCTCCTCAACACCCTGTATGTTTTCTTGAATCCATAGTCATGTCAATATTACATGATATAACGGAATACATATTTAACTAAACAGAACATTAAAGGGAAGGGTAATACCCTCCATCAAACTATTCTAGTTCATTAATTATTATACACCAATAAATTTCCTTATATCCATAAAAATATGAAAATTAAATAACTTCTAATAACATGGGTTGTTTTAAAAAAATGAAATTCAATTAATTACTGCATCAAAAATCATTTCAAGGAATACATATGTCATCCTCTATGTGTGTGGACTACCACTTCTATGAACAATATTTTAATTATTTCAATAACTTCTCAAAATTATCATCTTTATAATATAATTAATGATAATAATATTTATAAAATTATTTTAATTCATATAATATAATTACATTATTTATTACCCCCACCCATTCCATTGAAAATGAATGTGTTATATGTGTGGATGTGGAAACTATCGCCCCCAAAAAATAACATGTTATATTATCAATGAACCCCAAGAATAATAAAAAATATGATTTTATTTTTGATATAAAATGATATTTTTAACTCCCTTAATATCATAAAATACTAATATTTGAAATTTTAAATTTTTAATTAACATGATATAGTCATAGTATCTTTAGTGTGAAGTCTCGTGGTTTTAAAACAGTATAAAATATGTTTTATTTTTGAAATTTTTCATTTAATGCATCAATCAGTTTTAAAACCTTGCTTAAGGATGATATTTTGAGAGATTGGTTCGATGGTAAGATGGGTCGGGATTTTAGAAAGTGGTATTATAGGTTCTGGTTTTCTTTTTTTCTATTATCACTCTTTTTTTGGGATGGTAGATAGGAGAATAAAAATGGGTCAGCACTTGGTAAATAGATGTTCCTAGGACTGATCACCCCATATACAGGAAATGACCAAGTGGCCAAGGTTGTGAATTGATGATGATACTATTTTTCATTACAGTTGATATGATTTCACCTTGGGTGACTAGCGTACTTTCATATGCTTAATGATTTCGTGATTTTTTGAAATTCTCCACTGCTTGATATGATCAGGAATATGCAATTTCATGAATCATTTTATCCACTTAGAGATTCCCATGACATATATATGACATTTCTTGTAGTTTCATTAGTACGATTCTTACTAAATTTGCTTATGTTCCTTGGGTGTAATGCCATGTTTTGATCTGATTTATCAAGGCTCATTAGATAACATGTTTGGGTGATATATTTAACATTATTTTGTTTTTATATGCAATGTTTCTTCTGTGATTAACATGATTTTCTATTATTCCATGCATCATTGTTATTCCATAATTCTCTGTCACTTCTTTTGATAACATGCAAGATATTTTTTGATGTGTAAATGGCTGCATGAGTGGAACATTGATTTGTTTCATTTACAATGGGAGCCAGATTCAGTTGTAAGGTGTATGTGTTCCTTATTTATATGAAAAGGATAACCCATGTATTCTAACCGTTGAAAAAGGGTTAATAAAGTTAAAATGTTATATAGAAATTTTATATGATAAGTGGGATCCAAATTCTACTGTTAAAGTGTAGGGGCGCCTTAACGTTTTGTAGATGTCCACCCATGTGACTGAGTCTTGTATAACTATAGTGTGTTTGAATAAGTGGGACATTAGAAGTCACCCACTAATTAAATGAAATTTAGATACTAAATTGACTGTTTAAAATAAAATGAGATTGAATGTTGAATATTTAATAGGATGTTTTTTATAGCTTGCATGTTTTCCAATGGTGTGTTGTTTAAAAAAAGGTTCGTGTTGTTGAATATTACTTGTGGGTTTGTTAAAATTAATTCAAATTATGAGTGGTTGAAATTAATTAACGTAATGGATAAAATAAAGAGGGGATTTTGTACCTTGAATTTTCAGTTTTTTGTGACTAAGAGATAGTATTGTCCTGTATGCTTTGTAAGGGACTAGTATGTGGTAGCTATCAACCATTGAGATTTATATACCTTTTTTCCACTATAAACATTTGATGTTGTACTGTTTTAGTTATATTGTCCCTAGTAGGAATTTTTGGGTTTTAATGAATGACAACAATATGTTGAGGGGCGGTTGTTGTACCTAGATTCTTGATATGGGAATTACCATTATTTGATTATTTGTTCAGAAGGTTAGACATGCCTCATGTAGGATTTTCTGTGAAATACAACATTTGGTTAACCCGAGTGTAGTGTTTTTGGGCATTAAGGTACATTCATCCCACTTCTCGGTGGAGGAATTTTGGGATATAGTTTTTTCGATATGTCTATCGGTTTATACATTTTTCATTCATGTGATATGTTGACGTGCGGATTTTTGTTCCTGGAATGTCAAAAATTAGTTTCTGTTATTTTTGAACTAGTTGTCTTATAATTTATTGGACTTTTATTTTTGAGAACATGGACACTCCTTGGGTGGGTAGCGTCACATTGATTTTGGAGTATCTATCAGTGCTTGCACGGAAGCATGACCATTGACAAGTTTGGTGGTGTAAAAAACCATTTGAAACTCTGTTAGATCTAGAATAAATTTAGTTGTAAGACTTGAAAGAAAATATATTACTTTGTTAATATAAGATTTTATGTTTAGTTAACATCAAATCGGTAAGAAAAGTCATGACTTTTTATAAATAGTTGACTTGTGATATATCGACTGATATTTTGGTGACCATAGATTACTCTTATTGAGATCTTCTTAATGATATGATCATGTACCCTATCTTGGTGTTGTCTGTGAGTCACTGAGATAGTGTTGGTATTACGTCGTGCTAATGTTTTAAAAGTCACTGGACTTGATATGTGGTTGTTGTATAGGTTTTATGCGAGATGTATTGTTTTTTGGATTATTCCTTTCTTCATCTTGGGAATGATTGTTTTAAAATACCCATGTTATGGGTTGACATGAGTAGGTCACTGACGGTTATGTAAGGACATCAGTGTACATGTGACCAGAAATGTCATGAAAAGAAATAGTTGTGGATTGGTATTTTGACAATTAAATTATAAGACCATTGGTTTGAAGCACTAATGAGCCGGTGGTTAAGGAGATGATGATGGGATCATGTATCTATTTTTGAGGGCTTATTATGTTCTATTTTGATGTTTCGGGATGGATTTTGAGTTGTGGATCGAGTTTTAAAAGGATTAAGCCCTTGGGATGAGGAAATGGATAAAGGTACATTTTGTTTTTAAAGACACAATGTGATATTTTAAATAAGAATTATTGACCCTAGTGGGTTGGGTAGTGTTGTAGTAGCTCATTATGGCTTCTTGGGGATGTGATGTTTTATGTGCGTAGATTGTAAAGTCACACAATTTTGAACTGTGTTAAACAACTAGTTTTTTTAACTTTTTTGTTTCATGCTTTGGTCAGTTTTAAACCAATGATTTAGGATGATTTTTCTTGAGTTCAATTTGATGGTAATTCAGGTCAGGACGTTACATTGAGATATCGTTAATGAACTAATTGGGGAACCTTTCTCAATTTGGATCAGTTTTGGGATATCCATTAAAACTATATATGTATTTCTCTAATGGAATAAAAAATTACATAAACCTAAAAAATTTATGATAACTTGTAGTTATTTGAAATTTCTTTGGACCATTATGATCAAATAAAAAATTCAAAATATAAATTATCATAACAACACTATGTAACTAATTTTAGGAGAAACTATATTAAAAATTAATTGAAAATTTTAACAAAATGAAAATTTAAAATTGTATTTTTATTAATAAGGTTCTCAATTAAGTTATTATTAACCATAATTTATTTTTAGAGACATATGAACATATGTAAAGACAATTTAGACTTGGGTTAAGGTATCTTTCATATAAACCTTGTTACTTGATTGTTATTCATTCTCATTCATTTAATTTTTAAAAAATTATATTCTCATGAAAACCCCTTATTCTGGGATATATGAACAATATATTTATAAATTTTTAGATATCAATTTTTTTTGGGGTTATAAATTTTCTTATTTCTATTTAAATTTATCACTTTTATATAAACCAGAATTATAGGAATGTTACTACTTCTTATCTAATGCTAGGAATCACCAAATGAAATAATTTTAAAACAAGAACAACTTCAAAAAACAAAAATTACCTTTTTCTATAACAATATTATTTTAATTCCTTAATATATAAAAGTGTATAAGCATTCCTTCATTAAAAATATACATTATATATTTCTTAAAGAATCACCCAAGTGGTTTATTTTTTATCCTCCTAGATCCCTCTCATGAATATTTTACATTGGATCTCCATATTAAATACCTATTCCACATTTTAATTTCTGAATGTTCATAATTATTAAATTCTATATTATTTTTGGAACTATGATGGTGTCCATAAAATTTTCAATGAATTAAAATTATGATACCAACTTCTTTGTTGTCATGTTGATCATGAATAGAGTTACTTATGGAATACATTCCACATGTGTCAACATATAAATTATTTTCATTATATAAATTGTAATACATTAATTATATATCACTAAAATGATTTATGAAATTATTTACATATAATTATTCCTAGTGATTGTGATTAGGGAGTGAACTAAATCCACTCTAAGAATTTTTGAACTTAATGATAATTATATTAGGACTGAAAATGGAGATTTTATTAGGATGTAGTGTATTATTATGTTTTTATATATATAATAATTCCATGATCACTTAAGTTTACATAATTATTTCATATTTTCATTCATATTTTCATTCTATTTATTATTTAATGATACTCATCTTGAGTCACTTATTATTATATATTTCCATGTTTATTCCCATACATGTAATTTTAACACACCCTCCTTATAATCGTTTCTCAAGGAATCCTATGTAGTTCTATACCGTCTCTTTGAATTATTAGAAATATTTATATTTTAAATTAACATGTATGTTTTTAAATATATGATAAGGTGTTTATTTTTAAAATATTTTAATTAAACTAAACCTCTATATCCATTGGTTTTACATAGTTGGAATCTATGTGATATATTATAAAAAAATTGTTTACGTCTTGGGTATCTATAAATATAAAATGATGATATTATGGTTATACAAAATTTATTTTATAACATGAATCCATAACATAGGATAAGGTATATTAAATGATTTTTTGGTTTAATGATTAACTATGGAACAAAAAAATGAACGAAATAACATATGAATCATTTAAAAGGTTAAGGAATGGAAAAATATGAGTGGCATAAGAATATTGTTACTATAAATTTGAAAATAATGAAATAAAAAACAACCCCTCATCGAAATCATGTTGTAATAACCCATAATAATAATGGGTTACTTTTCGATTATTTTGTGTCCAAAGAATTTCCATAAGAGATCTGGTGTGGATCCACTAGGAAATTATTTCCATTCACTATAGACATTAATACTTCTTCGATAGTCTACTTGAAATTATTTTTCTATGAAACACATTATTTAAAATAAGAATATAATTCCCTCAATTAAAACATAAAAAACAGAAAATTAAATTAAAAAGACAACATTCAATTAGAGGACAAGTTCAAATTACCCACAATTTGAATTCATATCCTAGAAGAGCTATAACAATTCTCTAATTAACCATAAAATATCAACTATGATATCCTTTCTGAATTCTTTTCCTATATTCATTCATTTTATATTGCATGTTTGATTTTTATACATAGAAAATGGTTTAATTATTATAAACAATAAGTTATCTATAAGTTAAATTATAGACAGATATTAAATGATTCTAGGATTATTTATGTATATATATTTTAATGATAATTATATTGGTAAATATGATTAGGTATCTTCCTCATTAATTTTAAAGCATAGAAATCGTTACACAATTTTCTAATTTTAAGAGGTATTTCATGAATATTTATTAGTTATATAATTAATTCCATGATCTCAAAATAGATGAGAAATTACCAAATTAACATCACATTGATATAGATGAATTCATGAACTATCTAATAATAAATGTTGAGAGAATCCTTATGAGAAACATTAATTTTTTTCGAAATCATATATGATCATTTAAAAAATTTATACACCATGAAGGAGTTGTTATGTCATTTAAAAATAGTTTTACCTACTTTTTTATCTGCATTATGGAGGCGAAATAAGTTTTGACATGGAAATTTCATTCCAACTATATGAGAAATGATATAAGAGTCTATTTTTGGCCATAAATTAGGCCATATAAATATGTTATTTATAATTGTTATAAATTTGGAATTTATATATGTTTGTTCACTTAAGATCCACTGTATTAATAATTATTTATTTTTAATTGATAATTATGGATTGGAAAAATTCATAAGCATTTACCCTATAATTATGGGTGATAAACATTACTAATTTTATGTTAAATAAAAAGATATTTCAATATAGTGATGGGAAATTATTATTATTCATTATTTCATATTAATGTTGATCAACAAGAAACAATCTCAAGGATTTCCCTTCTTATTATAGATTCCAAAATCAATATATGAATATAACTTAATGTATTTTTTATGAGGGAACTTAAATACTATTTTTATTAGGGGTATTATTTCATTAATTATTCCCTCTATCAAATAGGAACTATCGATAATTATAATTAAATTAATTCGAATAATGAGGCAACCCAATATTCATCTCGCAATGAAAAATTGTTTTATTAATAATGATTAATTCATTATAATACATATGAAAATAATTAATTATTTTCATAAGATATATTGTTATATCAACTAGAAATTAATAAATCAAGGAAAGATCATAATCCCACATTTATTATTATTATCCATTAACAATATAATATTCCAATCATATTTTTCACATTATATCTATTGCGATAATGTCTTCCAACTATGGGATTCTAAGATAGTATTTCCATCCTATATTGAATATATGTTGAAAATAACAAAATATTATTGATATGAAAACCATTGATATTGTTTTAAATTCATATATAATTTTGTAAAAATACTCTTTAGAGGTCAATGGTAAGTGTATACTAAAAATCAAATATTATAGAAACAATTCTTTTACTATATTATATGAGGTAGAAAAATGTATTATTCTGGATTTAAAACAGGTTAATTCCATTTATAATGTTGAAAAATTTATGAGAAATAAAATTCCATAATATAACATCATAATTGAAAGTATCTAATTACTATAAAAAGGGAATTATATAGAACCTCAAACCATTACCTATTTATGATAATATAAATTGAGAATATATAGTTAGAATCTTCTCTAATTATAATAAATCAGTTTGAAACTAATTTCACCTAATTAATTTATACTCTTTTAATAGAATTATTTCAATTAGAGTTGAAATTCATATAAAACATAGTCTAAATGAATATAAATTCATTAAAATCCATAAAATAAATAAATATTAGATATTTTGAAATGATATTTTAAGAATACCGAGTAAAAACAAGATGATATTTGTTTCATTCTTATAAAATTTTATAATATGATTATTTTTCCTAACATATATCATAATTATCATGTTATAATCATTGGTATTTAACACGAATTATAATGGGTGATTCTTCTCAATTTTACTTGGTGTTCCTTTAATAATTTCTTTCAAACATCCATTTTCAAGCCATGTTCAATTTTAGAATGACATATTATGTGATTGTAGTTTCATAGAATTCTTTTGATTTGACCAATGCTTGTACTATCCCCATTGGGATTTTCAAGATCAACATGATTTTTAATATAAAAAATATATGAATTTAATTTATTTTTCCTATCCATGTTATATAAAATTTCAAAATAAAAAATATATAATTAATGATGTTCATTATAATAATGATATGCCTAAAAATGTATAAATTCCTCTCTAAGTGTTTATTTTATATTATATCGAAAATATAACTATTTTATGAAGTGTTTTTATTTTAAAACACAATTACATAAATGATTTCATTTTTCCATTTTATTTAAAATTAAAAACAAATTCCACTAGGTGTATATTGATAAAATATCTCTTAGTCAAAATTCTAATAAAATATTCTTAGGGGTTTTCCCCAAATCATGATCTGATAAAAGGGATAAAAAAATATTATATATTTGAATATAATATTTTCCCTAAAATAAATCTCATATGATTTATTTACAATATAAAATTAAAAAAAGGAACTAGTTGAGAATATGGACAATTACTTTTTTTTCATATCTTCAAAATATGTTTATTGTAGTATGTTTCACTTCAACCATTTTCCTTCATTATGTATTAAATCCTCCTAATAATAAATCATTATTGGGATATGTATTATTGAATATAATAATACCATATTATAATTTTTTCATGATAGGCCTCAAAATCATTGTCATTTAAATTTAACCAAATATTAAATCTATATTTTTTGATAGAAAATAGAATTTAATTCTGATAACATGACTATATTTTACTGATCATATATTGGGTGTTTTATTTTCATCAAAATAAATTGAGATATTTATTATTCATAATGATATATAATTATATTAAATAAATAAATACCTCAATCATTTTTCTTCAAACTCATTAGACTACACACTCCACTACTTAGAAACTCGATATCATTTGTAATGTTGATCTCTGTCATATTATAACTCGTGTTCACAATTTTCATTTTTTTTTATGTGGTGATAGTTTGGAATATTCCAAGATAGAGCTATATATTTAATCATCTTGGCTATTTAATTTTTAGAGAAATAGTTAAGATATTAAATAAATAAGTAGTTATCATCAATTAGGCTATTGTGGAACACGTCTTGGTTTTTAAAAATATTAAATATGTTTCTACATGGTTTCATTAGTTTGTCGATTTTTTTAATCCATTATCAACAAATTTACACATCCACCATTTTTTGATTTATTCTCATTTTAAATATTTAAATATTGAGAGAACCCATAGATATTTATCTGCTACCCATTGATAAAGAAAACATGTATGGATTTATTTTCAACCGTTATGTTCTATCCAATTCCTTTCATATTGAGTTATAAATAATTTCAAAATATAATATTTGATTCATCCGTCCTTAGTTTTTTCATGAAAAATGTATTTCCTCCAATGGTAGTTTATTATAAATAATATTTGGAAAAAATCCATCAAGGTTGCATCACATTATTTTTGGTTTGATTTTGTTTATTGAAAAAGCGGGATTCTAAAGTATATTGTGGAACTCTGAAGAGATTGAAAAAATTGTATGTTAAAAATGATATATTATAGAGGAATGGATGTAAGTGGAGCATCATGGTGGCATGAAGAGTTTGACACAGATCTGCAGAAAATGATGGGCATAATGAAGAGGGAAATTTCCTTGAGCTTCGTTAAAATGGGTCAGTTGCGGTGGAATTGTGGTAGCAACTACGATGCTGATGATGTGGCTTGAAGGTTCTAGAATTCGATAAATATTACTATAAGTATTACACTGCACCCTTACTAAAAGAAAAAAGACATAACGAAGACCATAAGGCTTTGGAATCATGAAGATGGTTCATAAATTTATTCCCAATGTATTTTAATGTGAAGAAGATCATGAAGGCGATAAAATCCACCAGAATGTTCTGATCATTGTGAATGTAAGGGAATTTTTAAAGGAAATGCATATTTTGTGACTGAATTTTGCTTCATTAAGGCTGGTTAAGCTTCATGGAGGATGTGTTCTTCATCACTTCTATGTGACATTCACAAAAGGTAGGAGTATCGAGTAGGATATTTGAGCTTCGAGAAAAAAGAGCTTCGGGAAGGTAGTGAGGATCACCGAGGTTGTTCAGAAGGCATTGAAAAGTAAATCTATGGTAAATGGATATTAATAAATTAAATTAAAGAGGAAGATTAAAATATCATCTTCTTACAATTTAATATGCTTACATTCATGAAAATTAAAGGACCAAAATGTCTATAAATATTTTGTGAATACATTCGAAGAGTAGTTATCCAAGGAATAGGAAGATCGTGATCTTTTCCACCAACACTGAGTGAGAGAAAGAGACATGGGGGGATTTATTGAATGTAGTGAGGAGATCCTAATTCTTGTAAAGGTAGTGAGCCTACGTATAGGCAATTTCCAACTCAAACCATAAATATTACTAGTGAGCTGTAGTCAATTTTGTACAATTCACACATTACCATTGTATGCACCATGGAAGTAGCCTTGTAAGGGTGAACTAAGTTCAAATATCTAAATAATTATTCATGATTTCATGTATTACATTCAAAGGATCATAATCAAATTAAGAAGGAAATGATAACATCTATATTAACACATTATCGACATCAAATTGACCCATATAATAAAGAGGTCATGATCAGTTGGGGAAGGGAGAATATAGTAAACAATATCAATACCTTGATTCACCCCCACCCCTCTGTTGGTATCTTGGCCCCATTTTGACCCAAAAAATAACTATCATGTATTGATTACTTCTCTCATTTTTAACATTATATGACTCCTTAAACACCAATTCTCACTCCATACTATTCCACCAATTTTTACATT
The DNA here is from genome assembly GCA_963277665.1 of Viscum album. Classification (NCBI taxonomy): domain Eukaryota; kingdom Viridiplantae; phylum Streptophyta; class Magnoliopsida; order Santalales; family Viscaceae; genus Viscum; species Viscum album. The sequence goes on from OY728140.1 coordinate 1,612,012,246, forward strand.
TCGAATTTCAAATTATCAATAATTAAATTAATAGAATCAAAAGTTAATTTTCTTATTGTGACCATGTGGATCATACTTCTAAAAAATATATTTAATATTATTTAATATGTTTTTTTTAATTTTGGTTTCCATTATTGATGTTCTATTTGTTGTCCAATATAATATATAACATGAATACAACATGATTCAAAGTTTATTTATTATTGAGGGAGTGAAAAATTATACAATAATCACTATTATGTTTTTCTCTTATACATAATTAAAAAATACTCATTCTTGAATGTGGTATATCATTTTTTCAAATAGATACTTCAAATCATGTTTAATTACCATATGTATACATGAAAAATCTCTTTGTCTTATAAATCGCTTCACATCAAAAAGATATCTCTATTAAATTTGATATTCCATTTCCTTTAATCATATTAATATTTTTCCCACACATCATTACTCTTTTGAATTTCAACACAACCACTTGATGTAGGAAAAGATGCATTCGACCTATCCATCATGGGTTATAAGATAATTTTTCCCCTTTTAACCATTTATTCCATTGATATTCGAATATATGATGTTTTATATTAATATCCATAGAACCATATGATAATCAATATGATTTACATTAGTGTATGAAACATTATTTTTTATTTCCCTTTATTCATATGCTTAATTCATTGATATTCTTAACATATTGAAGGGTAAATTTAAATCGAATTTATATATTTCATTAATTTTAACTCAATATAATTAAAATCATCATTCTTTGAATGATTATTTTATATAAATTTAATGAATTTTATCTCATGTGTCATGGATAATAATAATATCACTTATTATTCATGTTAATTCCACTTATATCACTATAATTTACATGAATGTTAATTTAAAGGGAAAAATATCATAAACATGTAATAATTTATTATATTTCACATTAAATTTTATTATGAAAAAAACAGAAAGGTAAAGAGGTCTAGTGACATAAGAAGAATTAGTAAATGAAAGAATATTTGACTTAAATAATTGATATCCTCCAAATATCATATTCATTTTTTTGTTTACTACTCTTATAAATGGATATTCTTTAATAAATCTAAAATTTCGTCAATTAATTTTTTTATATATGTAAATAATCTAGATATACCACAAGTATTTATTTCCATTATTACATATTTAAATGGAAACATAAGATGGGATGAGATCAAACTGTCATAATGAGTAATAATAATAGATTATAATCAAATATAAATAGTAGCATAACATTATGATTTGGATACATGATTGTAAACATGGAACACGATCATAATATAATAACTTCATATTTAATAAACCACATATTAAAAAACAAGGGACATTGAATGAGGCTATAATGTAATAAAAATTGATATAAATGTATTTTAGCATCATAATATAATTACCACAACATAATAACTACCATTGTTAGAAATGGTTATAACCAACTCTGTATGAACCCTGACTATATTTTCAGGTATTTTTTTCCATTTCTATTCGTTTCTAAGAAAAATAGGAAATTCTAAGAATTTTCAACGTTCAAGACATGTAATTTATGAGTACACGCCATGTACTTGATTATCGCCAGTAGCCAGGTGCAGGACATGTAGCAGCAATGCACATGGTTATGTGGGGTGACATAGAAGCTGCTTAAGGCGGCATACAAAAAAGGGGAGTACACACCATGTACATCAAAAGTACATTCCGTGTACTTATATTTTTTTCATTAAACTCAATGGGGTCGCATCTAATCGCAAGAATTCTCTCCTTTTAAGTCTCGTTTGATTGAGATCTCTGGATGGCCAGGGTTCATTATAGACCCCCAAGCGAGAATCTTTCCTCTGAATTGAACATCGCCAGTTGTGTTGGAATTTCCTCGGTAAGCTCTCTCTTATTCTTGAGCTTCATTTCACGATTCCTCTTCTTCCTCAAGTTATCCTCCATTGAATTTTTTAGACGTTTTTGTAGATCTACCGCAATCTAAGTTGTTCGAAGGGCCGATGTCGAAGTATATCGATCTCCCAACGCCGAGGTAGGTGGTTTGTTCCTTTCTGTTGAATGTCTTTGAGTATTATGTTCCATTTTCACCAATACCCTTGAACAGAGTATTTCATGTTTACCGTTTTACCTATTTTGGTTCACTGCCTTGCATGTATGCTTGGGTAGAGGTTAATTGGTTGTGAATAAGGGTTGACTGCTTTGCTTTGAATGTTTTTCCCATGCATGTTCTGTTTATGGCCATTGGTTTGCTTAGCCATTTTGATGCCTTTCTTGTTTCTGATGCCTAGTGTTATAGGGTGGAGTGTTTGTATTTTGACATGATTGATATGATGTAGAATGGTTATCCATGTAGTTCTGTAGGTTTACTTTGGCCATAATACATTTCTATGATTATTGACCTACACAGGGCTGTGAGAACTTGGTGTAATAGGCTATAAGGGGAATTGACTGATTGAGCATCCTTAGCGAGTCTTTGAGAACATTAGACTATAGAGGGAATTGATAGGGAGATCATACTCAGAGAGTCTTTGAATTATTTGAACCACTTGGGGCTATAGGGGGAATTCATCGTGGGAGCTTCCTCAGAGAGTCCTTGACCGACCTTGGACTATTAGGGGAATTGACCATGTGATATTTCTCAGAGAATCCTGAATTAATTTTTACTATAAGGGGAATTGAATATGCGTGCTTCCTCAAAAAGTATTTATATATTTATATAACTGAACCAGAGGGGATAGGCTATGTTCACTTTCCAGAGGGTTACCATTCTTGATTAGTTTTTTTTATATGTGGAATTGTTCTACTAAGCACTTTCTTGATTACTTCTTCTATACTTTTACCTTCCATATATTCACTGACTATTAGGAAAAGAACTTTGGGTGGTTTCCAAAAGGGATTTAGTCTCACATCCTATTTGGGCCATGCTTTGGGGACCAAATAGATTATATTATTGCAGGTATAGACAAGGGAAAGCACCCTTCTACTTGAGGTACTTGTCTTGCTATGGAGCTCGAGAGCATGGGACCAAGCATAGGCTTGAAATTCTCAGGATATATTCATTTTTTACCTTTGTACATTGGTTTAGTACTGGTTGTATTCCAGCATTGTGACTTGTTTGGATTCCTTCCTAGACACGGGTACCATGCATCATTTGGATATGTGCTTTAATTGTTTGTTATTCCAGTATACTATTTTTACTATTGTTGGTATATTTATTACTTTTCCTATTGTGTGTTTGTTTCTATTCCACTGTGTTACTCTTCCAATGAGTGAATATTCTCCCCACTATCATACCCAAGGCCCTCACTGCTAGTCAGCAGCCTCTCACATATTGGGAAATGCTCTTGAGGCCATTTGACCAACCGGGTATGGGGCACCTTTGGATGGCTTCTAGAACCAGGATTTTATAAACTGGTATCAGAGGAATTCATTTCCCTTGACTTACTGTTTGGAGCCTTTAGCTAGTGATAGAAAGGGATTGGTACTTGGTAATAAGTTATTCCCAAGAGTAGCTAACCCGTGTATCGAGAAAATACAATCTACCTCGTTATTTCAATTTTTCTTGTTAGAAATTTTACAGTTGATTTGATTTCACCATTGGGTAATTCAAATGTTTTGTGCTGTTACTGTTGATTATTTTGAGGATCTATTTCTATCACAAACTGATGAGATGAAGGTATTACATCTCATGAACCATATAGGAACTTTCTATAAATCACATGTCATGCATTCATGCCATGCCATCTAGGATGTATTAGCGATTTCATGTTGTTGTGAGAGATGTTTTGTAGAATATGCATGTTGTTCTGATAGATACCTTGATAAAAATACATACTGTTTGATAAGGTATCGATTGTGTATGGTTTTGTTTTAATGAATTCCATATTATGGTTCTTTAGGTGTTAATGTCCCTAATGGACCGGAAATTGGTGGACCATTGCCTGGTTCACCTTGTTTATAATATGTATAAGATGTAGATATTTGATTCGTGGGGAGTATGGGCCCTCAAGGATCAGAATTTGGAACTTTCAATGTTCATTTCAGTGTTTTTCTGGGTTCCTGAGTAGTTTTTGAGGCTTCGTGTTTGGAATAACCCAGAATGCATGCCATGTAGTGTTAAGTACACACCATGTGTTCTTCTTTTTGGGAATAAACTATTTTTCTTAAGTAAACGCCGTGTACATAATGTACATGACATGTAGTCTCTAACCGTGTAAAAGGTCATGTGGGTGGAGACATGGGATGTAGAATTTAGGGTGGGAACATGTCGTGTACTCGTCGAACACGTCGTATAGTGTTGACCTTATCTCCACCCATGTAACTAACAACACGGATGGATAAACCTTAATCTATACATGTCGTGTTAGGATTGAAAAAACCATGTAGTCTGACCCAGGTACCTGACCGTGTCACTAACAACACGGGTCAGTGTTATACATTCATGTACACACTTTGTCCGCCTTCAACACGCAGTGTAGTGTGAGCCGTGTGTCAGGTCGTGTCACTAACAACACGGGCCATGTGATGCTTGTCTAATGCACGCCATGTCTACAGTGAACACACCATGTAGTCTTGTCTTAGGAGAGCCGTGTGGCTTAGCTGTGTAGAATAACTGAGGCATGAGAAGAGGATTCAAGTACACTCCATGTGTTACGACAACACGTCGTGTGTTTGAGGTATTACACGACCAGTTTAGGCAGGAGTACATGCCCGTGTAAATGACTTAAGGGAAAAGGCCATGTAGGAATTGTACATGCAGTGTAGTCATGTTTTGTATAACATGAGTTCTTTATTTCTCTTGTACCCTTCATAAACTTATATTTTTCAGCCCTTGATAATCCTGATCTAAGGTGTGTGCTTGACATTGTAGAGTCATTCCAGCGAGACATCCTCCAGTCATGCCAACCTTGGCACCAGCCGTTGTACCTGACATAAGAGATAATGCATAGTTCAAAGAGGATTTTATGAGGATGATTCATACCTTTTAAGGAGCTCTGCCTCCGTCCCCATCAATGAAAAAATTAACGCGGGTCTTTCAGCAGCATCATCCTCCCACTTTCTCAGGGGATGGAGGACCTCATGCTATAGTTTCAGGGCTAGAAGCCATGCTGAAGATTTTTGAGCATCTGAAAATACCTCCAGAGAATAGGGTAAATCTCGCTACCTATATGTTGAGTCAATAAGGTTTTCCTTATGACTTTTCCATTCCTTCTTGTTTTGAAAATCACAAACACCTTATCTTTAAGGAAAAATGCTTTCTTAAGGAAAATCGCTTTTATAAGGAAAATCGCTTTTATAAGGAAAATCGCTTTCTTAAGGAAAATTATCCTTATCATATTTTCATTCATATTTTTCTTAAGTATGAGATTCAGATTCGTTTTCTCGGAGTCATTAAAACTTTGATATAAAAGCATTCTGTTTTTAGGATTCGGTTCTGGACAAGAACTATAAGGAAGTTTCATTCCGAATTCCGGATATGAATTCTGACTAAGTTCTATTCCAGATTCAGGATACGAATTCTGAAGAAGAATTCTCATTACGAATTCTAATGAAGAAATCCCATTCCGAATTCTCATTACGAATTCTGAAGAAGAATTCTCATTACGAATTCCAATGAAGAATTCCCATTATGAATTCCAATGAAGAATTCTCATTACGAATTCTGATGACAAATTCTCATTACGAATTCTGATGACGAATTCTCATTACGAATTCTGATGACGAATTCTCATTACGATTTCTGATGACGAATTCCTATTCCGAATTCCTACTCCGAATTCTCATTCCGAATTCTCCTATTAAACAGAATCTGATTATCATTGTTTTATACACTCTGAATTTATTCACTCCGAACCTTCACTCCGAAGTTTCTATTCCGAACCTTTATGTTAGAGTTTAAAACGATGTCGTACATTCTGTTACACTTGTTTTGTTATAAAATGATGTCGTCCATTTTGTTATAAACTAACCGTTGTCTAAGTGACACGTGTACAGGTCCCTCCGAACTTTAAGGAAAATATGACCGTTGGAGGAGGAGCCGACCTTACCTATAAATAGGAGCTCATTTGAAAGAGCTCGATGCTGATGAATGCTGATGCATATGCCGATTGTTGATAAAGTGCTTACATGTTGTTGAAGTGATTTCTAGAGAGAGAGTCTCTTATTAACTCTCAAAGCTTCGTGCGACGCTGAATGTTGGTGATTACATTTGAGGGCTTCCGGGGATAGGAAGACAGAGGTGCCGACTACCTTAAAGATCGAGGGCGTTCTTGCTGAGAAAGACAGAGGTTGCCAACTACCTTGAAGTTGAGGGCTTGCGGGGATAGCAAGACAGAGACACCGATCTTCGTATCGAGGGCTTACCCTGGTGTGGGTAAGACAGACTTGCTTGAAAGTATAAATCAAGGGACCTTTATCCAAGGTTGTTGGATACCCTTCTCTTTGGGTTAAAAGACTTTTATCTTGTCACTAGTAGTTTTACTACTTGTTTTTTATTCCGCTGCAATTTGTATCTTAAGGAAAGTATAACTTTCTTATACTTCCTTACTTACTCTGATTAGTTTATATTCTATACGCTTTAAGGTAGAATCTCATATTGTAACTTTTGTTAAGTTTCAATTTCCGGAATCATATTTTTGGAACCTACTTTTGGAATCCCTTTCCAAGTTCAGTTCGGTGTTAGAGGTGTTGTGAATTTACTTAGTTTAACTTTGTTAAACTTAGTTCTTTCATTTTCTTAAGGAAACTCTAGTTATTCATAACTAACTTTAAAGGTTACAAAGGAATTTTTAAAGTATACAATTCACCCCCCCTCTTGTATATTGAGCATCTCATATTATATTTCGATCCTACAATTGGTATCAGAGGTTGGAAACCTCTTACTCTATACCATTCTTACATTTGGTATCAGAGCCAAGGTTACTGAAATACTTGTACTCACATACAAGTTTTTCTTGCTCACTTTTCTATTCCGAACTTTGTCATTCCGGATTATCCATTCCGACCTTTTCCCATTCCGAACCTTGTTATTACGATTCTAAGCTACTAACAAGTTTGTGTGCAACGTTTTTTTATGGCAGGAATTAATGTTGGATCTATTGACAATCTGAATCCTACAAGGCCACCAATCATCGATGGTAATGACTATGAATACTGGAGAGATCGTATGAAGACTTTTGTTATCAATACTGGAGTAGATAACTTTGTGATGCTTTCTGGTGATTATAAAATTCCTGACAAGGAAGTCAGAACCTTTACTAACCAGGAGAAGCGAGAATATCAACTCAACTATAAGGTACGCAATACTTTATTATGTTCAATGACTAGAAATATATATAGCCAAATTTCTTCTTGTGAAGCAGCTAACTGTATATGGAAGAAGTTAGAGGTTACACATTTTGGGACTTCTAAAGTGATTGAGACTAGAAGAGCTATGCTTAGAGCTGAGTATCATGGCATCAATTTTCCTTATGGAGAACCTATCTGTAAAGTTCAACAAAGATTTATGACAATTGTCAACAGTCTACAGTCTATGGGAGAGAAAGGTTTAGATGATGAAGCTCTTGTGGACAAGATAATTGATATTATGCCCAATGAGTGGGAATCCAAGAGAACAGCTATAGATGAGAACAGGAAGGTCACTCAAATTACTCTTGATGAATTATTTGGAACTCTTCTACAAAATGAGACCAGAATGAAGAGAGATGCTGACAACATCAAGAAGAAGAATGGAAATGGTACTGTTTCTTTTACTACAACTTCAAATCAGATGAAACTAAGACTCCTGATAGAGTAACCAGATCCAAGTCTAAGAAAGTCTTTTTCCAATCCGAATCTAGTGAGAGTGAAGTTTCAGAAAATGAATTATCCAATCTTGCTCGAAGGATGAACAAGATAGCTGGACAGAGAAACTTTCAATCCAAGTATAAGAAGAAGGACAAGAAAGATAAGAAAGATGGAGAAGATACTTGTTATGAATGTAAGAGAGATGGACATATTAGACCAGATTGTCCTATGCTCAAAAAGAAAGAAAGGAAGGAAAGGCATTCAGACAGAAACAACAATAAGTATTACAAAGCCAAAACTAAGAAAGTTTTGAAAGCTAATGACACATGGAGTGCCAGTGGTGGTGACTCTTCAGATGAATCTTCTGAATATGAATCTTCAGGACAGAAGAATTTTGGTCTTATAGCCAGATTACCTATTGATAATCATTGTCTTATGGCTAAGGTACGAAATGCTGAATCATTGACCAATGTTTCTTTAAATTCTAATGATAGTAAGTATTATAACTCTTCTGATGAAGAATCATCTTCTGATGAGGAAAATACATTACCTACTTATGAAGAAGTCTCTAGATTTGCTGAACTTCTTGAGATTGAGAACTCCAAACTCAACAAGAAACTTGATAAGGAAAATTCTAGGAATTCTATTCTTAATAAAGAGATATCAGATCTTTCTAAAGATCTTGATAAGAAAAATGCTGATTTTGAAAGTATTTCAAAAATTCTTGAGGAAGTAAGTTCTGAGAAGAATAAACTTTCTAAAGAATTAGAAAAAGTAATTTCTAATAAAAATGTTTTCGAGCCTAACTCTAGTTCAAAAACTAATGATTTTGAGGATAAAAACTTGGTTGTAAAACTCAAGTCCGAAATTTTTTCCTTAAAGAAGTGTTTATCAAACTTTACCCATGGTAAAGAAAATTTTGATAAGATGTATTCTCACATACGACCTTCAAGAAATAAATCCGGATTTGGTTATACCCATGCAAAACCAGTTTTCAGTAACAATTATTTTGTTCCTCAAAGTGCCCCATTTTGCACTAAATGTCAATGTGGTGGTCACTGGGCAAGAAATTGTTCCTTAAACAAAACCCAATCCTTAGGTTTTCATAAAGCTTACTTTTCTAAGAAAATGTGGATACCTAAAATTTTATTGTCTGGAAATCTCGGATCCAAACAAGTTTGGATTCCGAAAATCTAACTTTGTTCTTAATTTCAGGAAAATAAAGAAAGTTCCAGCAACAATATTTGGTACATGGATAGTGGATGTTCCCGGCACATGACTGGTAAAAAAAGCTTTTTTGAAAAGATTATCAAAACGAAAGGAGGAAAGGTAACTTTCGGAGACAATGCTAAGGGAGAAATTGTTGGTATTGGTAATATTGTTCTTTTAGGTAAAACTTTAATTTCAAATGTCCTTTTTGTTAAAGGTCTTAAGCACAACCTCATTAGCATAAGTCAGTTATGTGATGAAGGTTACCTTGTGAATTTTAGGAATGATAAATGCTTAGTTCACAATTCCAAGGAAGAAATTATTCTCTCAGCCAATAGGCAAGAGAATGTTTACACCTTAAACTTAGAAGACCTAAGAATCCAAGATTTACCTTGCCTAAGTGCAATTGAAGATCATTCTTGGTTATGGCATAGAAGATTAGGACACTGTAATCTTAGGAACCTATGTAAACTCTCTAAGAAGAAACTTGTTAAGGATCTACCGGAGCTTAGATTTGATTCTTCTAAAGTTTGTGATCCTTGTCAATATGGCAAGCAACATAAATCTAGTTTTAAGTCAATCGGTGAAGTCTCAACAACCGATGCATTACAGTTAGTGCACATGGATCTTTTTGGTCCAACACAAACTGGAAGCATTGGAGGCAAATACTATGTGTTTGTTCTAGTTGATGATTACACTAGATTTACTTGGGTCTATTTTCTAGCAAGGAAATCTGAAGCTTTTTCTTCTTTCAAAAGTTTTAGAGCCCAAGTTAAAAATGAGAAAAACCTTTCATTGAAAACTATTCATAGTGATCATGGAGGAGAATTTCAAAATTCTGATTTTGAAACTTTTTGTAGTAAGAAAGGTATTACTCAAAATTTTTTAGCACCTAGAACTCCTCAACAGAATGGTGTAGTTGAAAGAAGAAATAGAATTCTTCAAGAGATAACTAGAACCATGTTGAGTGAATATTCTATTGCTAGACATTTCTGGGCTGAAGCTGTAAGTACTGCTTGTTATACTATAAATCGAGTTTTGATTAGGCCTTTTCTTAATAAAACTCCTTATGAGTTATAGAATGGTAGAAAACCAAGACTTTCCTACTTCAAGGTTTTTGGTTGCAAAGTATTCATTTTGAATACTAAAGATAACTTACATAAATTCGCACCAAAATCAGATGAAGGGATTTTCTTAGGTTATTCCACAACCTCTAAGGCTTATAGAGTTTTTTATAAAAATACTTGTACTGTCGAGGAAACAGTACATGTAAAATTTGATTAATCAGACCCTTTTGTTTTTAAAACCTCCCAACCTACATCCTCGGATGTGTTTTCAAAAACTGATTGTCAACCTTTGATAGAAGAACCTTCTGATAAGGAAATTGTTCTAGAAGATACTTCTGAAACATTTACCCCAGAAGACTTTCTACCTTATGTTGATGAACAGGTTTTACAAAACCCAAATCAGGTGTTTCTTAAGAATCATCCCAGTGATAGTATCATTGGTGATGTAAATCAACCTGTAAGGACTAGAAGTTCCTTAAGAAATGAAGTAGAACATCTAGCATTTCTTTCCCAATTAGAGCCTAAAAGCACTGATGAAGCTTTAGGTGATGATGATTGGATCAAAGCAATGCAAGATGAACTAAATGAATTCAAAAGGAATAATGTCTGGACCTTGGTTGAAAGACCTAAGGAAACTTCTGTTATTGGAGTAAAATGGGTTTTCAGAAATAAATGTGATGAAAATGGAGTCATTGTTAGAAATAAAGCTAGACTTGTTGCTAAAGGCTATAATCAGCAAGAAGGAATAGACTATGAAGAAACCTATGCTCCAGTAGCTAGACTTGAATCTATCCGTATTCTACATGCCTTTGCAGCATTCTTTAATTTCAAACTTTTCCAAATGGATGTGAAATGTGATTTTCTTAACGGTTATGTTCAAGAGGAAGTTTTTGTTGAACAACCTCCTGGCTTTGAAGATACAAAATATCCAGATCATGTTTTTAGACTTACCAAAGCTTTGTATGGCCTTAAACAAGACCCACGAGCATGGTATGATAGACTTACTGGATTTTTGCTTCAAAATAACTATGTTAAGGGAAATGCAGATCCAACCCTTTTTATAAATAAAGATAAGAAAAATGTTTTGATTGTTCAAATTTATGTTGATGACATTATATTTGGTTCAACTCAGCAATCTTTGACTGACTCTTTTGCTAGTCTAATGAAATCTGAGTTTGAAATGAGTATGATGGGTGAGTTAACATTTTTCCTTGGTTTTCAAATTTCTCAAAAACCAGAAGGAACCTACATATCTCAACATAAGTATATTAAAGATCTTCTTAAAAAGTATGGTTATGACAACACCAAGAGTATAAGTACTCCTATTGGTACCTCAAACTCTCTAGATCTTGATGAAGCTGGGAAACCAGTAGATCAAACATCTTTTAGAGGTATGATTGGAAGTCTACTTTACTTAACAGCTAGTCGACCAGACTTAATGTTTTCTGTATGCTTATGTGCAAGATATCAATCCAATCCTAAGGAATCTCACTTAAAGGCAGTAAAAAGAATTTTTCGCTACCTTAAGGGAACCATGGATCTAGGATTATTTTATACTTCTGGAAATGATTTTGTTCTAAAAAGCTTTTCTGATGCTGACTTTGGTGGATGTAGAATGGATAGGAAAAGTACATCCGGAACTTGTCATTTCTTAGGAGATTCATTAGTTTCTTGGTCATGCAAGAAGCAACAATCTGTTGCACTCTCCACTGCTGAAGCTGAATATGTAGCAGCTGGATGTTGTTGTGCACAAGTTTTGTGGATGCAACACACACTCACAGACTATGGCTTGAGTTTTACTAAAACTCAAATTTTGTGTGATAACACAAGTTCCATTGCCCTAAGTAAAAACCCTTCACATCACTCTCATGCAAAACACATAGATATTAGGCATCACTTTCTTAGGGATCACACACTCAAAGGAGATATTATTCTTCAGTTTATCAGAACGCAAGATCAACTTGCTGATATTTTCACAAAATCCTTGCCTTCTGATAGATTTGAATATATTAAACAGAAGTTAGGAATGATAACCGTAAGGTAATCTTCCTTAATTAACTTTCTGTTGAAAAAATCTCCTTATTGTAATAAACTCCTTTTCATATGGGGAGTACATTTGATTGTTTATTTAACAAAATTTTTCAAATTTTTTTTAAACATTTCGGAACGAAAATTTCCGGAATGGAACTTCCGGAACTACAATTTTCCAGAAAGGATATTTTCGCACAGAATACTTCTGGAATGGAAGTATTTGTATTGAAAATTTCCGGAATTGAAAACTTTCGTACTGGTATTTTCATAACGGAACTTTCGTACTGAATTTTCCATAACAATTTTTTCGTATTGACTTTTCGTATTAACTTTTTCGTATTGAGTTTTTCGTATTGACTTTTCGTATTTACTTTTTCATATTGAGTTTTTCGTAGTCATATTTATATTACCCATTACGAATAACTTTCCTAAGCTAATCCGAAAGGTATGATTTCCTTACTGAAGTTTTCGTAATCATATTTTACTTGCTGGAAATTTCTTATAGTTTGTTTTTGGTTTTTGGATTTCTTAATTCTTTACTTTAATAAAACCTCAAAAAGATCGGATTCAAGCTTTCAACCGTTAGATCTGATCTCAGATCGTTCTAAACCGTTAGATCAACTGAGGAAGTTGAACCGTCATCCCATTGCCTATATAAAGGGGACCCTATTTTCTCGTCCCACATCGATTTCAAGCTTTTGCGTGCTGAAGCTCTGACTCTCCGATTTAAGGCCGTTCCGAACCACAGTTTTTTCAGTTCCGAACTTCAGTCTTCTCTGTTCCGAATATCTCAGAGGACTTCTAATCCGAATGTCTGCAGAGTCAGCTTCTCAAGAAATGTCTTCAACCAAGCCCATTTCTCAGTGGTTAGTCTACAGAGAGAGGTTAGTTCATCCGAATTTCTTCAGCAACTACGATTCTATTATTTCAAAGAATATCAAGCTGAATGGATGGGAAGCTGTTGTGGTATCAAAAACCGGCAACCAAGATGAAGTGTACTCTGACATGCTTGTCGAGTTTTATGAGTCAGTTGCTTTCTTTGAGGAAGATAATAGTGAAAAATTTTCATTCAAATCGTATGGAAAGACATATAAGCTTTCTTACACCAAGGCTGCAAGCTTGGTAGGGTTAAGTTATGAAAGGGAAGTTGAGTTTATTTCCCACGTATTTCCAGATTCTTTGGGTAGCTTCAACAAGGAAAAGGCATTAGAAATTCTCGGATTGGATGATGACAAGGCTCCGAAAATTGCAAGCCTATCTACAAACTTCCGGATTCTGGAGTTATGGGTGCAAGGGCTTATTGTACCAAGAAAAGGAGATAAGGATAGTCTGAAGAAAAGTGAGATATATATCCTAGATTTCCTGATAAATCTAAGAAAGTTCAACTTGATGAAGCATATTCTTCTTAACATTGAAAATTTGAAGAAGGGGAATATGAGATCTCAGATTGTGATGTACCCAGCAATATTGTCAAAGCTCATAGTTCGGTGCCTAGAATCTTTCAAGGTAGCTTGCAGTTCTAAGCCGAAAGTTTGTAAGATCATGTTTCTCAGTGATGCCACTCTTAAAAGGATGAATATAGCTTTTGACAAGGAGTCAGGGAAGTTCATTGATCTACCTCCACAAGTAGAAGTGACTCCGAAAGTGGCTGATCTGGAATCATCCAAGCCGGTAAGGAAGAGGAAGCTGAAAGAAGTGGTTGTCGAAGCTGAGGAACCCAAGTCTAAGGAAGTCCACTCCGCACCTCCTAAGTCTAAGAAGAAGAAAACCTATACTGATGAGGTTGCAGCAAAGTGGAGAGCTGATAAAGAGAAGAGGAAGGAAGGAGATCCGCAGTTCGGATTGGATCCTGCAGAGGCTAAAGCTCTGAAAGAGAAGGCTGCTGATGAGCTCGAGAAACAAGCAAAGGAGAAGAAACTGAAGAAGAAAATGTCTGCGGCTGAGGTAGCTCAGGCCTTGTTAAAGTTCAACGAAATGGTTTCAGCAACCATTCCTGTACCGAGATCTTTCTCTCTGGAATCTCTACCTGAGACTCCAGGAAGAAATCTTGTTACTCCGGAAGAGGCTGTTGCTACTGAGGAAGTAGAGCAAGTGGAAGAAGTTGAAGAAGCTGCTGAAGGAAGTGGTGAGACAGGAGATGTGCTCAAACAAGTAGATGAATACAAGGGAACTCCTTCGGAACACTTGTCGCTCCGAACATCTGAAGCTGAATCTTCGAAGCTTGTTACTCCGACTATGGAAGAAGAGAAAGGCGAAGAAGAAGTTTCTTGTCTGAGAGAAGAAGAACATCTTTCACTTGATGCTGCTCATAAAGAAAATGTAGAAGTTGCTGATGAGGAAGATTTGGTTGTTCATGTATCTGATAGCGAGAAGAAATCTCCGGAACAGGTTTCTATTCCGGAAAAAGATAAGGGGAAACAAAATCTTGCTGATACCCCGAGTTCAGAAAAGAGTATGAGGAAGGAAGCTGGTAGTTATACTAAGAGGAAGTTGGAGCTTATTGAGGAAGAAAATTCTCCTAGCAAGATTTCAGATTCAGAGTCATCATCGTTGGGGCACGATTTTGTTGTTCAGTCCTTGAAGAAGTTGGTGGGAACCATTCCAACCTTCTCTAGCATTGACTCTAGATGCCAAATGCTTCAACATGCGCTGAATCAGAAAACCGACTCCGTATCAATGGTAATGGATAAGTGTGTTGAGATTGAAGCTCAGTTCAAAACATTCTGCGTTTGTTACGAAGCACATAAAAGATCTTACAAGAGGATGACAAGCTGGTCGAAGAAGAATGTGGAAGAGATGAGGTTGCTGGATGAGTTTCAGGAAAATGTTAAGGATGCATTTCAAACCGAGGACAAGAAGTTTCATGAGATGACTGCATCATTCGATGAGAAATTGACAGAAGAAAAGAACATTCGGATTCAGGAAGTGAGAGATCTGAATGGAAAGCTCAACTCCGTTAATCAGAGTTGGAAATTTGAAAGGGATCATCAGATCAATTTTCTAGAAAGAATGAAAGCTCAGGAAGAGAAGATGAAAGCTCAGGAAGAAAAGTTGAAGGCTCAGGAAGAAATCATTGAAGCTCAGTCAGCAAGAATAGTTGCCTTAGAGAAGCAAGAAGAGGAAGATCACAAAGACTTAAAGAAGATCAAGACGATTCTCAAGGGGCTCATGTCGAAGGAGAAAGATCTGAAATGTCCAATCCGATCTTTTTGTTGTAATCTGTTTTTGTTGCTGACATTTCAAATCTAATGGAAATTGTGCTTGTTGTTTCGTTTGTTGTCATTGCTAATCTTTCAGGTACTTTGTTATTTTTTTCCATTCCCTCCAATTCTTTTTGAAAATCACAAAGGGGGAGAAGGAAAAGATCCTTAAGAAAAAGAGGAAATCTAATAAGTGCTTATCAAAGGGGGAGAAAGGAAAATACCCAAGGAAAAAGAACTCTAATTAGAGTTTGTTTAAGGGGGAGTTTTTCTTAAAGAAACATCACTCCGGAAATATGAATACGATCCTTATTGTTTCAAAGCCTAAGGGGGAGTTAGTCGTATTCATCTATATCCTTAAACCAAGGGAGATAAGATTTAATGTGTTTCTTTCTTAGAATAACTTTTTCGTAAGGATGTTTGTGCTTTCCAAAAAGGGGGAGATTGTTGAGTCAATAAGGTTTTCCTTATGACTTTTCCATTCCTTCTTGTTTTGAAAATCAAAAACACCTTATCTTTAAGGAAAAATGCTTTCTTAAGGAAAATCGCTTTTATAAGGAAAATCGCTTTTATAAGGAAAATCGCTTTCTTAAGGAAAATTGCTTTTATAAGGAAAATTGCTTTCTTAAGGAAAATCGCTTTTATAAGAAAAATTATCCTTATCATATTTTCATTCATATTTTTCTTAAGTATGAGATTCAGATTCGTTTTCTCGGAGTCATTAAAACTTTGATATAAAAGCATTCTGTTTTTAGGATTCGGTTCTGGACAAGAACTATAAGGAAGTTTCATTCCGAATTCCAGATATGAATTCTGACTAAGTTCTATTCCAGATTCAGGATACGAATTCTGAAGAAGAATTCTCACTATGAATTCTAATGAAGAAATCCCATTCCGAATTCTCATTACGAATTCTGAAGAAGAATTCTCATTCCGAATTCCAATGAAGAATTCCCATTATGAATTCCAATGAAGAATTCTCATTACGAATTCTGATGACAAATTCTCATTACGAATTCTGATGACGAATTCTCATTACGAATTCTGATGATGAATTCTCATTACGATTTCTGATGACGAATTCCTATTCCGAATTCCTACTCCGAATTCTCATTCCGAATTCTCCTATTAAACAGAATCTGATTATCATTGTTTTATACACTCTGAATTTATTCACTCCTAACCTTCACTCCGAAGTTTCTATTACCAACCTTTATGTTAGAGTTTAAAACGATGTCGTACATTCTGTTACACTTGTTTTGTTATAAAACGATGTCGTCCATTTTGTTATAAACTAACTGTTGTCTAAGTGACACGTGTACAGGTCCCTCCGAACTTTAAGGAAAATATGACCGTTGGAGGAGGAGCCGACCTTACCTATAAATAGGAGCTCATTTGAAAGAGCTCGATGCTGATGAATGCTGATGCATATGCCGATTGTTGATAAAGTGCTTACATGCTGTTGAAGTGATTTCTAGAGAGAGAGTCTCTTATTAACTCTCAAAGCTTCGTGCGACTCCGAATGTTGGTGATTACATTTGAGGGCTTCCGGGGATAGGAAGACAGAGGTGCCGACTACCTTAAAGATCGAGGGCTTTCTTGCTGAGAAAGACAGAGGTTGCCAACTACCTTGAAGTTGAGGGCTTGCGGGGATAGCAAGACAGAGACATCGATCTTCGTATCGAGGGCTTACCCTGGTGTGGGTAAGACAGACTTGCTTGAAAGTATAAATCAAGGGACCTTTATCCAAGGTTGTTGGATACCCTTCTCTTTGGGTTAAAAGACTTTTATCTTGTTACTAGTGGTTTTACTACTTGTTTTTTATTCCGCTGCAATTTGTATCTTAAGGAAAGTATAACTTTCTTATACTTCCTTACTTACTCTGATTAGTTTAGATTCTATACGCTTTAAGGAAGAATCTCATATTGTAAATTTTGTTAAGTTTCAATTTCCGGAATCATATTTTCGGAACCTACTTTTGGAATCCCTTTCCAAGTTCAGTTCGGTGTTAGTGGTGTTGTGAATTTACTTAGTTTAACTTTGTTAAACTTAGCTCTTTCCTTTTCTTAAGGAAACTCTAGTTATTCATAACTAACTTTAAAGGTTCCAAAGGAATTTTTAAAGTATACAATTCACCCCCCCCCCCCCTCTTGTATATTGAGCATCTCATATTATATTTCGATCCTACACTATATGCATTGTGACTCTGCCAAAAGGTGTTGGAATGTGATATTACATACGGGAAGCCAGAAGAAAATGGTTTGAGATGAGTTTTAGTGCATCTTCTATGAATAATTCTATTCGGAGACCTTGTGGGCCGATCGAGCCCGAGAGTTTATGAGTCTAGAGTCGGGTACACTTACTATTATAAAGTATTCCTCTAACATAACCAAGATACAGTTATTTACACCCTTTATAGGGGCAGAGGAGTTGTTCCTTGCACAGAAGATTGAGGAAGGTTTATGGCACGACATCCGATTTTGGTTGAACATCATCAGGTAGACTATGATATCCTCTATTTTCAACCAGGCGCTGATTAAAAAGTGTAATCTGAGGGATTTTGGATCTTTGAGCTGGGGAGATTCAGCATCCAGAGTTATTATTCCTCTTACTGATAATAGGAAGCATCATTGGGAGACTACATAAGGAGATAAGAGTAGACAGGATGCATCATCTGGTATCCATGTGGTGTGCTACCAGTGCGAGAAGGGGGGCATACGAGGCCACATTTCTTGAGAGACCCAGTGGAGTGTATATATTGCGGCAAGAAGGGTCACCTTCAGTGCTTCTGTGAGATCATCTCACCAGTAGCTGATGAAAGGGGTTCATCTATTACTCTGCATTTAGGAGCAGCACCACTAGTTTCTCAGTAGTTTGGGAAATGGAGTTCTTCTAACCATTCAGGCTGAGGTGGATGTCATTTCTATGGTGTTCAGTCACTGGGCTTTCATCGACGTCAGGGTGGATTAGCTCAAAGTGGTTAGGTAGGTTCACATGGCTGCAGTACATGCCAAAATTTTGCAGTGGAGTAGACCCAGCAAGACCAGGATATCGGACCCTCTACAGTTCGAGGTATGGTCTTAGTAGCATCAGTTTTAGCATCTTCTCTTTTCAATAGTAGGGCATCCCATAGCTTTATATCTATTTTGTTTATGGAGATCCTTGGTCTCTACATCCTTTCCTCTGATGATATCTTGATGCTAGACACTCCGTTGGGGACTAGAATGGTTAGTGTACGTCAGTGCTGGGAGTGCCCTCTACATGTTGGTGGGTGTCACTTCTTATGGGACCTATATGTCCTAGAGATGAAATGCTATGATTTCATTCTCAGGATGGGCTGGTTAGTTCCATTCCAGGAAGTCGTCGACTATTATCACCCAAGGATTAGTTTCACGTCACTAAAAGGTGAATCTATACTTCATAAGGGAGAATGGGATGTCCAGGCGAGCAGAGCAGGACCCGAGCATCATGGGATGGGAGCAGTTACTACCCATATTTCTAGTCTATATCTGGATGATCAGGGGACTTCACAGTTAGACATTACACTAGTGGTAGATTGTTTCATGGATTTCATTCCAGAGGACTTTTCAGGTTTTCTTCCAGAGCGTGAGGTAGACATTTCTATTGAGCTAGTGCCAGGAGCAGAAACAATATCCATTCCTCCTTATAGGGTGGATACACCTATGTTGAAGGAGCTCAAGAAGTAGTTAATGTAATTGTAGGAAAATGGTTTCATTCAACCCAGTACTTCTACTTGGGGTTCTCCTGTCCGGTTTGCGAAGAAGGTGGTTGGTACCCTCAGGATATTGTAGATTATCTAAAGCTGAACCAGTTGACGGTCAAGAACCGATATCCATTACCTAGGATTGATGATCTCTTTGTTCAGTTTCGAGGAGCCTGAGTGTTCTTGAAGATTGACATAAGGTCCGGTTACAATCAGTTTCACATTATACCATCAAATATATCTCTTATATCCTTCTAGAGTAGGTATGATATATACAAGTATATGGTTATTCTTTTTGGCCTCACGAACGCACCAGCAGTTTTCATGGCACTGATGAACCGCGTGTTCCATCCATACTTAGATTCTTTCGTGGTGGTTTTCGTTGGTGATATCTTGGTGTACTCTCACTCTCAAGATGAACTTGATACCCATTTTGAGATCGTTTTGAGTACACTAAGAGATCATCTGTTATATGCTAAGCTCTCATAATGCCACTTTTGGATGGATTAGATTCACTTCTTGGGTCATGTTATCTTATAGATAGGATTATCGGTAGACCCGAAGAATGTGAGAGTAGTAGTTTCCTAGGAGTATTCGAAGAATGTCTTTTATGTATGGAGTTTTCTAGGACTGGATGGATACTATAGGCATTTCATTCAGGACATTTCATTCTTAGCAGTGCCACTGAAAATCATGACAAAGAAGGGTGCAAGGTTCTTGTGGTCAGATTCTTTTGATTCATCCTTTTAGGAGCTGAAATGGAGGTTGATTTCATCACTCACACTGGTCTTTCCAGAGCCAGGAAAGGGCTATACTATTTAATATGATGCATCAGGTATCAGTCTTGGAGTTATGGTTATGTAGGGAGATGGAGTCGTGGCATACGGGTCTCGGCAGTTGAGGCCACATGGGTGGAATTACCTGACGCATGATCTATTGTTAGTTGCTATTGTCTATGCTTTAAGTTGTTGGAGAAATTATCTTCTAGGAGATAATTTTGTGGTTTTCACCAACCAAAAAAGTCTCATGTACCTCTTCAGTCAGTGTGATCTGAATTTGAGATAGAGAAGGTGGGTTGAGTGCCTTCATTCCTTTAGCTTGGAGATTTCCTATAATCTAGGGAATGAAAACAAAGTCGATGAGGTGTTGAACAGGAGGAACCAGATATAGGCAGTGTAGGAGGCCAGCACTGAGTGGCTCCTTATGGATATGTTCTCTATGATGCATTTGGAGGTGCACAACAGTCCGAGGTAGATGTTTCTTTCTTTTGTAGTTGTTACCTCTACTTTTCTTGATCGAGTGTGAATGAGGCATCTATCAGATTATGAATGCCAAGTACTACGAGAATGTGTGAGCATACAATTTTGGAGCCCGAGGACATGCTCCGAGAATGCATCCTGGATTTTGGAGGATATTTGGAAAATCATAAACCTCTTGTGGAGTTTTCCTACTATAATAGTATTGAAGTAACTATTCAGATGACACTATATGAGGCTTAAAAAGGTAGGCATGCATATCAACCTTATGCTGGCTTGATGATACAGAGAAAGCTTTGCTGGGACCTCGTCTTGTTCAGAAGACCACATTGTAGATGGAGTTGATTCGAAAGAGGATGGCTCCTAAACAGTCTTGACAGAAGTCTTATGGTGATCAATGGAGAAGTCCTCTACTGTTCGAGGTTGGGGATCAGGTTTTCCAATGTGTCACATCGAGGTTGGGACACAAGAGGATTATGAGATATGTTAAGCTTTCACCGAGGTATATCGGGATGTTTGAGGTTGTTGAGAGAGATATGCCAATTTCCTATAAATTGTAGTTACCCTAGAGGTACCAGGCTATGCACGATGTTTTTCACGTTTCTCAGCTCTGACGTTACTTTTCAGAACCATCTCATTTCTTGCAACCTGAGGAGGTCGAGCTCGAAGTGGATATGTCATTCGAGGAGAATCCTATCAATATTGGTGAACACAGTACAATAATTTTTTTGGCCAGTCTATTCCTCCAGTATGAGTGCTATTGAAGCACAGGCGGGTATATGATGAGATTTGGGAGAGGGGGGCCGATGTACGAGCACAGTGGATGGAGCTGTTTGAGGTTTCTTCTTTTACACCACGCTAGAGAAATTCAGGGATGAATTTCATTAAGGGGGTATGTTTGTAAGGACCTGGACCTTGTTTTCAGGTATGTTTTTCCTTTTCAGATCGTTTTTGAGAAAAAGAGGAAATTCTGGAAATTTTTAAATTACACACTGTGTACTTTTTTAATACATGTCGTGTACTCGGTTACCGCCGATAGCGGGGTGTTGGCCATGTATAGGCCATGAACATGGTCGTATGGGGTGACCTGGAAGCCACTTAAAGCGGGTTATGGAAAAGGAGAGTATATGTCGTGTATTTTAAAAGTACACACTATGTACTTTCTTTTTTTCATTAAACACAACGAGGTCGCGCCTAATCTTCAGAATGCTCTCATTTTAGTTTTGGTTCGACTAAGAGCTCTGTATGGACACATGTCTTCGATGAACCCCCCGAGTGAGCATCCATCCTCCAAATCGAACACCGCTAGTTGCATTAGGAACGACTCAGTAAGCTCCCTCTTCTTCTTGAGTTTCATTTCATGATTCATCATCTTCTTCATATAATCCTTCATTGAACATTTTAGTTGTCTTTGTTGATCTACCTCATTCATGGTTGATCGAAGGGCCGACGCCCGAGTATATCGATCTCCCAATGCCTAGGTAGGTGGTTTGTGCCATTCCATTGAATGTCTTTGAGTATTATATGCAATTTTCACCAATACCCATGAACAGGGTATTGCGTGTTTACCTTTTTACCCTTATTGGTTTCCTTACATGCATGCATTATTGTTTAGAGGTTAATTGATTACGAATAAGGGTTGAATGCTATGAATTGGAGGTTTTTACCATGCATTTTATGATTACAACCATTGTTCTGACTAGCCGTTTGGCCGCCTTGCCCGTTTTCCATGCCTCGTGCTGTATGATGGAGTGTTTTTATTCTAACATGCTTGATATGATGTAGATTTGTTAGCCAAGTAGTTCGGTTGGATTAAGTTGTCCATATTGTATTTTTGTTCTCGTTGACATACACACGGCTGTGAGAACCTGGTGTAGTAGGCTATAAGGGGAATTGATCGAGTGGGCTTCCTCATATAGTCTTTGAGCTCTTTAGACTATACGGGGAATTGACCGAGTGATCTTCATTAGAGAGTCTTTGAATTATTTGAACCACTTGGGGATATAAAGGGAATTTACCCTGTGAGATTCCACAAAGAGTCATTGAATTATTTGAACCACTTGGGGGAATAATTGGAATTGAATATGTGAGATTCCTCCGAGAGTCCTTGACTGAGCTTAGACTATAAGGAGAATGGGCTGTGTGAGATTACTCAGAGAGTCATGAATTATTTTTGACTATAAGGGGAATTGACGATGTGTGCTTCCTTGGAGAGTCATTATATATTTATATGACTGAACTAGAGGCGATAGGTTTTGTGCACTTTCCAGAGGGATACCATGCATGATTAGTTTATTTTGATATGTGGAATTGCTCTTCTTAGTACTTTCTTGTATACTGTTTCTGTAATTTTACCTACCATATATTGACTGACTGTTAGGCACATATCTTTGGGTGGTTTTCTACTAGGATTTAGTCTCTCACCTTGTTTGGGCAATGCTTTTGGGCCCAAAAAGATTATATTGCTTCACGTATAGACAAGGGAATTTACCCTTATACTTTAGGTACTTGACTTGCTGTGGAGATGGAGAGCATGAGACAAATATTAGGCTTGCGATGATAAGAAGTTGTTCATTTGTTCCTTTTGTACTTTTTTTTAGTACCAGTTGTATTCCAACATTGTGACTTGTATTGATGCTTTCCTAGACCCTGGTAGTATGGGTCATTTATATATGTTCTTCTATTGTTTATTATTGCAGTCTTCTATTTTTACTGTTGTTGGTATATTTATTGCTTCCACTATTATGTGATTGTTTTCTTTCCACTATGTTACTCTTCCATGTGTGCATTGTCTCTCCACTATCACACCCATGTTCCTCAATGCTCTTTGGAAGCCTCTGGAATTTTTGGAAATGTGTTTGAGGCCATGCGACCAACCAGGTATGGGGAGCCTTTGGGTGGCTTCCGGAACTGGGGCGTTACACACTCCAAACACTATCATCAAAATGTTGAAACAGGCCTCTAGTGAATTAGGATTACACCTTAATCTCATACATATCATTTAATGATATTTGAAGATATAGTTAATTCACTGGATGGATATATAATTTCTCCCCCACCATTAATACATAATAGAATGAGATACATAGTGGATTACATTCACACGCTAATACCAATATATATGGTCATATATAAATATTTACCCACCTCATAAGAGGGATAATAATTTCATTCCCAATAATCATATAATATTACATACATTAAAATTTGATCCATATATAAAAACGTATATAATTTCATCAAAGAATCTCTAAAATAGATTGAAATGAGTTTCTTGCATTTTTTTTAAAAAATTGACCACAAAAAAATTAGTGAAATGAGTTCGATGTTTTAAATACCACATATAACAGTTTAAAAAATTAATTTAAAATGACTATGACATAGATTAAAAAATACTCTTAAAAAAATAATTTTTTATCAGTATAATGTAATATGTATTTGGTTTTTGGGCATTAAAATACATCAAACCCACACACACATAACACACATCTTGGCCTAAAAGGTTGGTCATATCCCCCGAAGGGATAACCCTCCCAACCTAAAACATTATTACAATATATATTTTTCCCCAAAGGATCAAAATGAATGAAGCTCTTTATATTTCACATAGGCCCAAAATTTAAACTGAAGACCCATTCAAATTATATTACTTCTATAGTACCATTACCTATTAGAGAACACACTATAGTGATTTTCAACTAAAATTCAGAAAATATTTATAAAATAATAATTAACACGTCTAAAAATATTATGGGTCACATTTTAATGTAATTTATAACATATTGTAGTGAATGTTTTTAATCAATTTCATTTTTATAGAATGTCCTAAAATGGACCATTTAATCATGAATAAATGTATCTGATGAAAATTTTTCCTTAAAGATAAATCATTTGATCATTTTCGGAAATTTATTGGATTATTGTGATAATAAATTGGGTGAAAACCAAATTATTAAAACGATAAAATAGAGAATTCTTCTGAAATTATATATATGGAACTGTGATAGTCATAATATTTAATACATAATATTGTTACAAAACATGATTGGAGAAAATATGAATAAAGTTGAAAACTTGGACATGGTTGATAAAAGTTCCTCTTGGAGTATAATAATTGTTCATAAATAACTTGAATATTGACTAAGTAATATAATTAATAAATATTGAATATATAAATCAAACATGAGCACCCAATATAGTAATATCATATTCAAAATAATATGAAAGACAAGACACATGGAGATTCATTAAAACTCTATAAAGAGGATGGAGTTATTAAAAATCCTTATATATAGCGATGATATGGCTCATTGTAAAAATAATTATATATAATTAATATAATTGTTGTTTTCATTATTCATAAATGTTTAAAATATTATTATTCAAGGTTAATTAGTTCCACCATACAATGTCATATTCATTTATAATGAAAAACTTTCCTCAATGAGGGATGGTAATGGAGAAATCCCTTAAACATTATCTTGATTTCCTCAAATGCACATTAGAATCATTTATAACAAACATAACTATGATAATTAATTATTTTAGAACACTATTAATTATTATAGCTATATTTAATAATCATTTAAAAGCGTTCTATATGTGTATATTGTGTTTTTATTATCTACATTCAATAGTTTGTGTGAGTAATCATGATAATATGGAACTAGTTTCATAATAGAGTTTTTATTCTTTATTATTTTCCCAAATTTTATCATTAATAATTAATTAAAAGTAATTATATTGATGTGGTATTATTATTTAGAAATTCATAATGAAATTTCATAATTATTTTAGTTACTATATGTGAATATAAATTCATGGATGGCATTTATTTTTAAATTTATAATATTTGTTATATAATGGAACTAAAATAGATTATAATATTATAATAAAATTATAATGAAATAATTTTTATTTTTTTAAGTTATTGAATAATAATTTGGAAGATTTATGTGACGAATTTCAATAAAAATTAGGATTTAACTTGTAAATGAAATTATTTACCCTTTGCCGGATCATTTTGGGTGTTTAGTTTTTCAATTTCCTATTATTTATAATATTACATATATAATGAAAAAGTTCGGTTTAATTAATATAGAAAATAAAAAAAATAACATATCTATTCATTTCATTAAATTCTTTAACCATTAGTAACAGATTATAATAAACAATGAAACAAGTCATTTATGGAGGCAGATGTTTTTATAGATGTAAATGAAACATATTAAATTATTTTCATTGAATGAATTTGGAATATTTAATGGTTATAAAATAAAAATCAAACAATAAGACCATATCATTTATATATATTAAATCACTAACAAATGATATTTATGAGACTATAGGAATTTTTTCCCAACATTAATATAAGACATGCAGAATAAGGTATGATTTTAGTATGATGATTAGTATATATTAGGTATTATATAATGGGTTTAATGTGAGAGTGTTTTAATATCATATTAACAGGATATTATTTTTATATTTTATTATTTATAATGAATACATGGATGTATATTAAATTGATAATCAAATGGATTTTGAAAAAATAACTAATTGAATCAATGGGAGGAGGAGGATAAGCTATACATTGAAAATTATCATATTAAATCATGAGAGGAATACTCAAACCCTAGGAACTTATTGAGAGTGATATATAAGGGTATTTTTCAGAAATTCCTTTAGATTGTAGGGGTCTAGATAATCGATTAGAGTGATCTTTTTATTATATGAAAATTATTGGGTTTTTCTTAATAATTAATGTTATGTAAAGGTTATGAATGGATATTAGTTGGGTTTAGTGAATTAGGTTAATTAGGTGGGAAATGGCGGTGGTACCTGAATGTATGAAATGAAATAATTTAAAAATTATTCAAGAAGTTTTAGTGGTCAAATTTATTTTCTAAAATTGATGCCTTTTTAGAATATAAATTTTAACACTTCTTTAAGATGGATAAATTTTAATCATGTATTTTATTACATAACTACAAATTTAGGATGAAATTTCCCAAATAATATAATGATTAAGAATATTTATTTTTCCTCTATTTCACCTAATTAAATTTCTAAATATGATTAAATTATCTTCTAAATGAAAACTAATAATTTCTAGAAATCATAGTTTAGTATAAAAATGTTCAATAATTATTTGGAATTCATAATCTTGTTAAATATTAAATATATATTAAATGAGTTCTAAATTTATTTTTGTGTATAAAAATAACATTATATTTTTTATTTAAAATAGATATTTATATTGTTAACAAATATATTATTTAAAAATTCATTATTGTTTGAAACAAAAATATGAAAAATTGTTAAATTATATTTATCTTGGAAAATAATTTTTAAGCCAAAAATGTAACTATTAACTATATTGATAATATTGATTGTGAATATTCAAATAATTATATATAATTGAATTTATAAAATATAAAAATTTAAATCATAAGTAAAGAACACAAAACCCATAAATATATTGTTAAGATTCATGTAACTATTAATCATAAAATAAATTTATTACTTTACTTATAAATATTATTTCATTGATGTTAACTTATTTTATTTTATATATTAGATAAAAATTCCTCATAAATATTCTTTAACCATAAAATAATAACCCTAATATCACATTAAATGATATTTTTTAAAATATATATTTTTAATCATAAAATAATTTTTTCCATTTATAATAAATAAATAAATATAAGAATTATTACAAATAAAAATTTATCATTATTTATATATAAATATCACTATTTAACTCCATATCTATTTCACTATCCAAATAAAAAATTATATTTTAACTATTTAAAAAATTTCTTTGATTCATTTTGGTCGGGTTTATCATGATAAACATGATATTAATCAAAATATTTATTTAAGAGATAATATAATCTAAAATTCTTTTTAGTTAAATAATATATAATTATATTTTAATAATAAATAACTAAAAAATCTATAAAATTTCATTTTTTCCATTTTTTATTTCATTTTAACAAACTATTATATTTATTCTCATTTTAAACTCAATTCATGTTTCCAGATTACTTATTTATTTTCCATCATTACATCCTCCTCCAGGTTTTTCACATATGAATTATTTTAATTAATTAATTTTTGATTGAATTATATCTTCCAATTATTCTAATAAACATCTTTCCATTATTCGCATTTCTCCTTGCATGAAATGTAATTATTAATTGAGTCCATTTTATAATTCCTTATAGTATTATAATTAATTTTAAGAAAACCAAATCATAAATTTTTACTACTAGTCTTCTTCTGTCCAATTAACATCATTGAAGATTGGTTATCCTCAATTGATTATTTTTATGACATAAGGAAATTAGTTAAAATGTGTAAAGTCATTTATCAAATGAAATAAATAAATGGATGTTTAACTTATATAAAAAGCATTTACATTATTAATCCCTCTTTTATGTAATTATATCTACCTATCAAATCACATGTAATTATATTCATTATCAATTTCATACATGTAATGACTCTTTTGATGAACATGTGTTAATAATTATAAATAATTGTATGTTTTTACCTTAATTTTTTTTATTATTTAGTATCAATCTCAATTTATATCATAGTTATTCAAAATAGTAATTATCTTATCATAGACCCCCTCATCTAAGTCAAAATCATCATTAAAATAATACCTTACTAAAGAATTCTCAATGACTATTCTAATAAAGTTCATTATAATATTTGAATCAATCAAAAAATTCACTATAATATTTATTTGAGTTCAAAAAATATATAATTAGCTGAATATCTAATTGAAAATTTGTATTACCAAATTATTATATAATTTATTTATAATCCATAAATTTATAACAATGATTGTATGGACCTGACCCCCAATTTCCCGGTGGTGGTTTCGTAATTCAATATATTGGAATATAAAAAAGTAATATGCATTCCTAAGGGTCTAGTAGTTCATTATCTTTTGAAACCACATTCATACATAAGTTTAACATTAGAACATGAAAAGAAATGCCTCACAAAATTTTATTGGGAACATCCTCAACTCTATGTTAATCTCATCGATTCACTGATAATACACATCTTCCTATCGTAAGGAAAAATAAAACATTAGAAAGCGGTGATATTGAATTCTGATTGAGGGTATGAATTAAAATATTAAAATAATTAATAAGGAATTTTTAATAGCTAAAATTACACATGCCATTAAAAATAAACTTGATCATAATATGGCCAGAATTATAGATTAATAAATATTACCATAATAAAACATAACGAAATGTATTAAACTCATATAATAACCACATAAACTTTAAATTTACTAGTTTTATAATGAGGGAATTTATAATGTCTGACAATATAACCATAGCATCGAGGCCTCGTTCTAAAGTATTAAATATCCATTTTGTTAAGGCCTTAAGACTAGAGTATAGTTTGACCCATGAAACTTACTGATGGACTGAGCGGATATAGAGACCCCCACCTAACACATAATAATTCCAATACATACCTAATATTAATGTGAATAACATAAAAAACATATACATTCATATTGAAAATTATCATATGAGATGTAAACAATATTCCCAAATCATTAAACATAAACACTAACAATTCAGATTAATATAGTGAATGGTGTCAATATAGAAAATACACAGTAAAACTAATGATAAATGATTAAAAAACATAGTTTCTGATATCATAAAACATTTAACTACTTTAAACATAAGAATCAATAAGATTGTGGAAATGGGTGAAAATACTCTCATAAAATCCTTGGGTAATTCATGCGATAAAACCGCTTTTACTTTGAAAAGAAGGGTTATTTTGAAAAAAATATTTTGATGAAACTAGAAGTGATTTGATTATTATTTATCATAATAAAAATATTGATTTTATAAAAATAATTGTTGTTAAAAACATATTATAAAGTGTTCTTGAAAATAGGTAATAATTTGAGAAATTCCCTTGAATAGGGCTTGTATTTTGGGAAGAGTTTTTGAAAGATTACTGTAAAAAATATAAGTCCCCATAAATAACGAAAGATTATGGTTGGTAGAAGTATATATAAAACCAACAAATAATTTATTAGGAGTACATAATAATTCCATTGTGGTATGTAGACAAAAGAAGTAACCCGAAAACAAATGGATGTTTGGGTAGAAATCCCATACAACTTTGTAATTAATCGAATCAAATGTCCCATAATTTATAATCATAAATTTATAAATTCAATTCAATGAATATAAAAACATTAATTATATGATACATAAATGGGTTGTATACATACACCATACACAATTAATAGTAGTGAATACGGAATATCTCAGAAAAAGAAAAGTGAGATAAGGAAACACTTACCTTATGTAAGAATTTATTCTTCACAGGATCTTAATGTCCAGAATAATAAAATTAGATTTTATAATTGAAGATTCAATAAAAACATCTATATTTAATTGATTTTTTTCATCTTTATTTTGTTCATTTATAGCCTTTTATATGGGATAATAGATTCAATTCCATCAATTCAGAGTGCAGGTTTTCATTGTTTTCATGTTTAGTTTGCTTGTAAAAGAGCATAGAAGACCATGTAAAATGCAAATTGAAATCCCAAAATGAATTCATCAGTAATTAATGAAGATATAGAAGGTTATGTGATCATATAAATAAAATTTTTATTTTGGGAGTGTATTAATCATTATATAAAACATAACTGATAAATGCTTGGATTATTTATACTATTTTTGGATCACCACTAACTCATTTTATTTTATAATTAAATTTCATGTGTAAAAAGTCGTTAATTAAAATTAAATATGATATATTACATATATTGTGATGCATTTGAATCATAAAAATGATTTTATTACCATACATTAAAATTGTAATATAAATTGAAAATCCACCGTCCTTGAAAGTGACAAATTAACACATTTCAGATGACGTTTTCATTTTTAGTATCAGAGTAGGGGGAATGTGATGATGATGAAATATTCCATTAACATAGTAAGATTAAAAAAAATTAATGGACATGAATTATCATAGCATTTTGGTGAGGGTATATGAGGATAGATAATCAAAATAATGGAACTTGTAAAAAATGTTGAAATAAAAAGGAAGTGAGGTTTACGTCTTGAGTACCCCTCTTTGAGAATATCTTTAAGGAATTTGTTTTTGGACTTTTTTGTGAGACAAGATGGTATTGAACGTGGGGTAGGGAATGGGAAGAGTATTTGGAAGAACATAGGAAAGTTTCATTGATTGAGATGTGTGTGTTACATCCCGGCCTGGGTGCCACTAAACAGTGCCCCAAGCCGGTTGGCCATATTCACTAAAACGTACCCCCATATGCCAGAGGCTGATGACTAGAAGTGAGGGTTTGGTAATTTATTCTTGGGGATATTATACCCTATTTTATTAGAATAATAATCTAATGGAATAAAACAACAATAACCAAATGCATAATTGTATAAATAACCAGAAAAATACCATACTATATGATATTGAAAATAAAAAAAATGAAATACTCATCTGAAAGGTAAACGCGATATTACAATTATAAGGTCAAGTGTTTAAAATTCAACTAAATGTAAAGATACAATGACTCCCAAAAGGATTCCAAACCATTTCCAGTTCCCTCTCTCATACTCCAATCCTAAATAGCAACCTACCACTGGGCCTTTACCTTATCATGTCATGCAAAAACAGAGTTAATCTAGGTGTTGATGAGGTGGCCCAAATGGGGTGTGATCACAACTCAGGGGGTAACCACAAATGGTGTATAAAATAATTAAAGTCAAAATATAGTGTATAGAGTTTTATTAAGAAATAAATAAAATTCATAATTAATTAGGTATCAAAATTTCATTTACTCATTACTCATAAAATTACACCCAGTTTCAATTAATGTTTTCCATTGAATAACCATTCAATTAGTGTTCAAAATCATGTCAATCACCCCAAAATTCATTCAGTGTAGGTCACCATGCCTAACACTCCATATCTATTTCAGTGTGGGTCTTCATTCCTAGAACCCCAAAATCTCATGCTAGGATAACTATTTGGGAGGAACACCATGTCCAAGTCACAAATTCTAATTGATTAAGAGCATCATGTCTATCACAACAAAAATATCATCTATTTAATAATCATTTAATTCAAAATAATTAGAGACATCATTCCATTACTAATCCAATAATTAGTTAATAATTCCAAATGACATTAGTTAATATAAAAATTAACTAATAACATACCCCATTAACTAATAAATCAGTTATTTAATGAAACAAAACAATTATCTTTATATAATTAATTATTCAAAATTAATTCTCCATATCAAATATCAACTTTTTCATAATTAATTACTTGAATTAATTATCTATGATTGACACCATGGAAAAAATTTATTTCTCACAATTAATTTTGTTACATAGATAAACATCATTTCATAATTTATTCCCCAAATTATTTATATTTTAAAAAAGAATTCAAAATATCAAACCAAAAAAATATCCAAAACAAATTTCTTTTTGGTCAATCCCCCTTCGTTTGTTCTGTGATTCAATTATCAATTAATAACCAAGACTTTCACAAGTCAATTCACGATTCCTAATAACTCCATTTTTAGAAATCAATTATCATTTGATTCTAGGAATTCCAAATACTCACATTCACATATCAAATATATGACTATGGGAGTTGTATCTTGACCACCTACCTCGGTTTAATGACTAATGATATCCAAAAAGAAATCCCCAAAAGTCGAGTAGCACAATGATGTCGATCAAGCTTCAGATCTAAATATGTAATGAAAAATTAATATCAAAGGAATCCAGACCCTTAAAATATATATCTTTATGCACAATCCTAAATATAGATCTCAACTCAAAGGTTAGATCCATGGAAACTATGGAGGTATTCCATGAAAAGATCAAGAAAATATAGAAGAAGGAACAAGAGAAGCAACGAGATGAAATCCACTTACCGGGAAGTGAGAGGATCTTTAATCTAGGATTTTGATCTCAAATAATGATGTTTGAATCACCTTATAATCCCACCAAAATTATCTAGGATCACCTAGAATATTTAGAATCCAATCCAAACATGAAAAATGGGAGTCTCGGATGTTCGTGTGGTTTTAAAATAGATATTAGGATAATTAATCACAGACACATGGTTTCTTATGAAGGGGTGCACAAATAGGGTAAACTATGAACAAACCATGCAAACCTCTTTGTATTTGTTTTCATGGTTGGAATTGTTTAGTTTCATGGTATTTCATTCGTTTCGAAAACCATGTGAGCCACTATGTGTAGGTTTACTCGGTTGGCATGGTTTAGTCATACAGTTGGTCAAACAATGATAAAATTGTTCACAACCCAGATTCTGTTATTTTTTCTTAAAATTTCATCCAAATGCACTCGAAGATAGTAATAAATAATAAAGGTACTTAAAAATATCATAAAATACTGGAATACGTGCTTGAGATGACTCAAGGAAAAGATGGATTCTTACAATCTCTCCACCTTAGAACAACTCGCCCCAAAGCTGCACTCTCGAACTTCTCTCAGATTTAAAGCCAAAAATATTGGGCCATTTATCTCTCATGTCTACTACCAGTTCCCAAGTTTCCTCTAAAACACTTCCATGTTTACATAATACATTAACTACTAGAACGACCTTTCCCCAGAACACTTTCTCACTGCAACCCTGCACATGTATCAGAAGCTTCTCAAGGAACGCATCTATCTTGAGGTCAACCTCTTCCAAATCAATCACATGAGAAAGGTGTGGGTGATACCTCTATATTTGTGACAAAAGAAAAAAAATCATCCATAACACTAAATTTTAGTGTATGAGCTAATCGATATTCCACTGGCACGAATATCTCCCGCACCTCAAACGGTCCTATAAACCAGGGCGCCATCATTCCATGCCTCTTTATCCTGCAGTGACCCAATCTAGGTGAAACCCAAAGGAATAAAAAATCACCCTCTATAATCTCTAGGGGTCATGTCTGTTTATCAACATAAGACTTATACCTACATTGATCTGTAGCCATACATTTCTGAAGCTGTTGTACTTGCTCAGATGTATCCTGAACGAGACTTGGTCCCAACAGCTCTGACTCACCCAACTCTAACAAACATAATGATGATCTAGAGGTCTACTATAAAGTTACTAACATGGAACCATATGTATAGTTTCTTGATAACTGTTGTTATAGGTGCACTCCACTAAATCCATGTGATTCTCCCAAGAACCAAAAAATTCAACCACACTTGCTCAGAGTATATCCTATAACTCCTCTATGGTATGCTCCGACTTCCAATATGTCTATGGGTGGATGGCCATTCATAACAAAACTAGTTTACCAAGTGCATTCTGTAATATGTGCTAGAGGCATGAAGTAAAATAAGAATCACAATCTAAAACTATATCCCATTGCACCCCAAGAAAATGATATTTCTCTCGTACATATAGTTCTCCCAACTGTTCTACTGTAAAGATTTCCCCTATTGGTAATATTGGTTCCACCTTTATTAGTAAATCCAAAATGACCCAAATAGAATCATTATTCCTATGTGTCTTTGGAATTCCTACCACAAAATCCATAATCACATCATCCCACATCCATTACAGAATTGGAAATGGATTCAATAGGCCTATAGGTCGTTTATGATCTACCTTTACCTGATGAAAAGTGAAACATCTTGTTACTAACCCTGATATCTAATTTTTCATTCCTCTCCACAAAAACATTCATCTTAGGTCACATTACATTTTTTTCACCCTAGGATGTACCACCAACTTTGAGGAATTAAATTCTCACATGAGTTAATCTCACTTAATTATAGGTACAACAACCCGACGATTCACATTGATGATCTCATCCCCATCTATTATCCAGGATAAAGGAATCGCCCTGACTTCATGGAATTACATTAATGATAAACACTCATGATCATCATATTTCCTATCCTTGATCCGTCTCAAGTGTGTATAATCCAATACTACAAAAACTGAATTCATCCTCTCCTGACACTCTTGAACTTCCCCATGCATTTCCACCACAAGAGTCATCATTTTCCACTCTATACATGGCGTATATAATCAATGAAATTGAGTTTTTCTTCTCAATGCATAAGACAAACTATTCCCCTTTCTCAGTGTATATGCCAGTTCAAAATCCAAGGAATGAATATACTCTACCCATCTTCACGACTGAAGATATAAGTCACGCTTTTAAAAGATATACTTTAAGATTATGGGATTTGTAAAAACTGTAAACATTTCACTAGAATGTTAGTTCTTACATCAATTTATAATATAAAAAACCACTTCCAACTTGAGGTAATTTGTAGTGTAATTCGGTTCATGTGGCCTCAACTGCCGAGACTCGTAGGCTACAACTCAATTGCCTTCTATCAACATAGCTCCAATTCAAATCCTAGAAGCAATGA
The DNA here is from genome assembly GCA_963277665.1 of Viscum album. NCBI lineage: Eukaryota > Viridiplantae > Streptophyta > Magnoliopsida > Santalales > Viscaceae > Viscum > Viscum album. The sequence goes on from OY728140.1 coordinate 1,612,046,992, forward strand.
AATTCACTGCGTACTCCTCATTCGACTCAAGTAAGATCAAAATTGGTGCTGATGTCAAGTGGTTATTCTAATACATGTAATCATTCTAACATGCTTATATCTATTAAACCTTTATTCCTTTCCTTTTCTACTGTTAAAGTCATGCTTCCAATCAGGAAAAGTCATGTATGAACCTTCTATAATAACCAGCTAATCCAAAAATGCATCATCTAACAAACAAATCATAGGCTTCTCCCAAGATATCACTACCGTCACTTTTTCTAGGTCCACTTCCACATCTTATTCTAATATTTTATGTCCCAAAAAGTGTACCATGTCAATCCAACACTAGCTTTTAGATTTCTTGGCATATAGCTGATGCTCTCTTAGAGTACCTAGGATGATGATAAGATGTTGTGAATGATCATCAAGAGTCTTAAATTACAAGAAGTGTTTATCTATAAAAACCTCCACAAACTGATCTATGTACGGATTAATGATCCTATTTATCTAGGACATAATTATCGCTAGAGAAATTTTTAAGCGAAATGTAATTAAAAAAAATTCATAAACACCATACCTACTTTTGAACGTAGTTCTTGGTAACTCAAAGGTCTCAAATCTCACCTGATGATACCATAATATCATATTGATCATTGAGAACACACAATCCCCCTTCAGATGGTCAAATAGATCATCGATACGTCAAAGAGGATATTGATTACTAATGATCATTTTATTCAACTTACAGTAATCAACACAAAAGTGTAAACTCCCATCGGCATTCTCTGAAAACAAAACAGGTGATTCCCATATTTTGACAAAACCCGAACTCCACTGGTGGCTGAAGAAAAAGTGTATGATTGTGTTCCTACCTACCACTCTGGTTGAGAAGCACATGAGTAAGATTCGGTGCAACTGTTCCTCTTAGCTATCCAACTTTCATTCCACTCTCCTGACTATGATTCTTGTAATCGTTCTTCCAACTCTGAGAAGGTACACTCCCTGAGCATCTAGTGACATCTACATGTCTAGTACTGGAAGCCTCATTCAGGTTCCCCTATGAAATGAGTGTCTGATTAACCACTTTTGATAATTTCACCAGCCTAATGATATTTTACTGGGAATTAATTTCACACATATGTGCATCATGAAATGTTTTTCCCGAAGAATCCTCATATTCTTCCTATGATGGAGAAAAACACTATAAATATGTGAAATGATTAGTGTAATCCATTTTGGAAATTATTCCTTGGGTTAGATTCATATATTATGAATCTTTTTCTTGTCCCAACGTCTCTGGATTGAAGTTCTCCATGATATTCTCTAGAAATTCCTTACAAAATATATCATCAGTCTATCGCGATCATACATGAATATCCCACCAGTGCTTTACTGACCCCCATACAATATATGTACCCAACTTGACCCTACTCTAAGCCGGAGTCTCCAAATTGTCATGTATCATCTCTATGGATTAAATCTAGAATTAATCTATTTCAGGTCCACATTCTCCAGTAAAATTAGTAGGGTGTTATAGCTGAAACAAGGGTACATATATTCTCATTAATTAATCAAACCATTAATTAATCACATTATATCAAATTAATTAATTTAATAATTAATTAATTAATCGTACTTATTTCTTCAATAAAGAATCTCATTAGACACCGATTTTTCTAATTTTGCATTATTATTTTAATCTCACAATAGGGAAAAATAGTTCAATTTCAACAATTTACCCATAACCTACTTTTCCACAAGTGCCTCGAATGATGCATGTCACAACAACCCTGAGCGCCTAAAATGATTCATGCAAACTCAAGTATCGTGCCTCTTTAGTCCATGAAATAAAATTCAACAACTATCTAAAAAATATCATATCACACCACATGTGCCTCACCAAAGGAGAAATAATATCCAATGGCAACAGAAAATAGCAATAATAAAAATCCCACCCAATGTAATCAGATTTCTCCCCGTACATGGGTTTGCAACTCCCATGCAAGAGTTCATTACCAAGCCCCAAATATTTATAGTCTCATATATAACATTCCAAAAAATAACATCAAAAGAAGAAGAAAGAAAAAGATAGAATATGCATATGATACCACTTTGGGATGTCCCGAACCGAGAGCCACTAAACGGTTCCCTGAGCCAGTTCGCCACATGCCCTCAAGAGCATCTCCATGTACACTAGAGGGTGACGACTAGCAATGAGGGTTTGGTAAGTCTATTCTAGGAAGACAATACAATCTTTTATCAGAATAAAACACCAACAAATACAAAAAAAATAACCATTTGTTTAAGCATATAAATAACTATAAAAATTCCATTTCATGTGATATCCAAAACACGACAATGAAATAATAAACTAACAGGTAAAACATGATATGTCCACATGAATGAAAAGTGTCTTAATGAAACTAAATGTAAAGACACAAAGACTCTCATGTTGGTCCTAAACTACGTCTGGTTCATTCACCCATCCTCCAATCCCAAATAGAATCCAATCCTAGGGCCTTTCTCTTATCCTATCCTACAACAACAAAGTCTACTCGGGTGTCGATCAAGGGACCAAAAAGTGTGTGAGCACAACATAGTAGACCACCACCAACATGTTATAAAAATAATCCATTCAAATGATAGTGTATGAGGTTTTATGAAGAAATATATACAATTCACAATTAAATAGTTATCACATTGTTATTTTGCATTACTCACCACATTTTTCCTAGTTTCAATTCATGTTTCCATTGAATCATCTTTCATTATTGTAATTCAATTTGTGTAGAATGTTATGGAAAGCATCCGAAATATCATTCAGCGTATATCTCCATGACAAAAACTCTATATCTCATTTGGTGTAGGGCATCATGCCTACCTCACCAAAATATCATTCTTGGATAACTAATGGGGAGGAAATCCATGTCTAATTCCGAACATCTAATCGGTCTAGAAGACCACGTCTATAACTATAAAAATTAGACATTTTATCATTTTTCAATCTACAATAGTTATCTACATCATTAAATTAGTAATACAACGGTTAGTTAAACATTTAAAAATCTATTATTTAACTCTTCAATTAACTAAGCGCATCACCCGTTAACTAATACCTCAATTAATTAATCAATCAACTCAATTACCATTCCATATTTAATTATTTATCATTACTTATCCAAATCATATATCAAATTTTCATAATAATTCTCACAATTAATTATCTTTTATCAACATCATGGAACATAATTAATTCTGAAAATTAATCATATCACATAACCAAACATAATTTCATAATTAATTTCCCAAATTTAATTATCTTTACAAAATAAATTCAATATATGAATTATAATATATCTACCCATATCAAATATATAAAAGAAATATCTATTTGGTCAACCCCCCTCCCCCCACTTCATTTGTTCTGTGATTCAATTATCAATTAATCACAAAGGCTATCTAAAGTTACATCCCCATTCCTAATTAATCAAATTTAAGAAATTAATTTTGAAGGGATGCTTGAAATTACATAAACTCACATTCACATATAAAATACATGAGCATGGGATTTCGATTTAGACTACCAAACATAGTTTATTGAACGATTTTTTCCCAACAGAAATCCCAAATATCAAGCAGCACAACGTTGTCAATCATGCTATGGATCTAAATCCCTAAACAAAAATTATGATCAAAGGCATCAAGATCTTGAAAATCTAGATATAGATCCACAATCATATATCAAGATCTCAAATAATATTTTTATTTCCATAGAAACGATGGATATATTCCATGGAATTATAATGGAATGATAGAGGAAATAATAGGAGAAGCAATAGGATGAAATCCAATTACTAGGAAGAGACCGAATCTTCAATAAAGGTTTTCGATCTCGATGAATGATGTTTTAATCACATTGGAATCCCTATGCAAGGCTCTAGGATGATTACGACTTTTCAAGATTTATCCAAGGCCAAAATATGGCATTATTCGGGGTTTAGTTGTTTTTAAAATGGATTTTGGATAATTAATCTAGTGTGCATAGTTTCCTATGCAGGGGCGCACGGCTTGTGAAAACTGTGTGCCTACCGTGAAGAAACTCCTATCTACGTTTTCATGTTCGGAAGTGTTTAGTCACATATTATGGTTAAATCATGCACAAATCGTGTGGAAATCTCTATCCATGTTTGCACGGTTGGCACAATTAAGTCTCATGGTTTGTCAAACAGTGTGCAAAGTGTGCACATCCCACTGTTTGTTATTTTTTCTTAAAAAGTAACCCAAACACACACCATGACACTACTCCAACAAAATGGTACACAAAACCCATAATATTAACTTAAAACATTACAAATATGACTCTGAAAATGGTTGATATCTTACAGTGTGAGAGGATGAGGGGGTGAGGGGTGGGTTATATAGTAGAGGAGAGAAGGGTTTTTGCATTATTGTAATCATTGGTTATTATTTTGATTCAAGAAAACAAATAGTCTTGAATATTGTGACTAAAAATAGTAGTAAATTCATGTGACTTGGAAAAAATATACATTTACATTATCCATGACTTATGAATGAGGCAAGAATTCATTTATTTAGTATTTTTTGTAATTTAACGAATTTCACTATTCACCAAAAAATTAAGTATTTCTGTAAAATACCAAAAATGAACCTTTAGAATTATTTGATGTGTAAATTACAGAAATAATCTCTATTTTATGAAATTAATTTTATAATTATGAGAAATTTAATTTTTAATTATAATCACCATTTACTCAAAAAATACATTTTTTAGAATTATAATAATTTTTATATTACTCTAATAAATTATCAAAGGTCTCATTATGTTATCCCAAAATCATTGCCCAAAACAAATACTAATTTATGAATAAATTTTATTAAAATGAATTATATTTTAAATTAATTTGTTAATAATGAAATTGTAATTAAATATTTGTTGCTCACCAAAATACTAAAAGTTAATTATAAAAGTTTGAAATATTCACATTCATTTATAAGTTGCTTAAATTTTAATTTCACATATATGGGTAAATTTACTATTAATAATGGTTTATTACTCTTCATAAGGGTGATGTTACAATTCATGTGGGTATATTACTATTTATATGGGGGCACATTACTATTTATAAGGGTATATGATTATTCATAAGGGTCAAGTTATTATTCATAAGAGAACAATACTATTCATATGTTCTAGGTCACTAAATATAATGGTATGACACTATTCATAATGCTATGTTATTATTCACAATTTTTTTTGATGATTCTATCAAACTCTAAATATCATACCGAACAGAATTTTTTATGTTTGTTTTACAGAATTTAAATCACCAAAGTGGTAAAATTATGTTTATAGGCTTGGTTATAACAAAGTGTGGTTTCGTAGGGATTCCATGTTTCATGCATTATATATTAATGTTATTTATAAATCATTGGGTTTACATATTAATATTGAATATATTCACATCATGATTTAGTATTTATTAAAATAATATGAATAACCAATAAATATTGTTCCTACTCATTTGAAATATTTAATTAACTAATACTTAGATAAAAATATATTTTGTAATAAAATAATTAAATATTTATATTTTCATATTCAAATATTGTCTTACCCAAAATAATATTGAAAAATAGTTTTTGTTTTTTGAACATTAATTAATTTTAAAGCTATACAATTTCAATATAATTATTTATAAGTTTTGATATAATTAATTAAAACACATAAATACCTGAACATATATAAATTTTTATAAAAACATTATTGGGGTGTTACATTCTACCCTCATTCAATAAATTTAATCATTGCAATTTAAAATTTCACTTCAAACATTAAAGTTTGATACCTAAAAATTCTTCTCTGGGAAACCCACTATAAAAATAGGTTTAATAATGTATTTTCATAATAAGCGGGAATGTGAGATGGCTAGGTTAGTACAATACTATGCATTAAAATAGTGAAAACTGTGTATTGGGAAGAAAAATCTAACTATCCTATTCAGACAGAGAGAGATAAGGAACATGATCATTTTGAATGTTAACATTCAAAAATCCATATATCCATGATGATGTAAAGAACCATTCGTTTCATCAAAAAAAGGTTCTAGGATAGAATTTTTTTTGGTTTCAAGATACTTTTCCTAATGATGGGAAATTATCTCTCTCTATAACAAGTTCTTGATATATTTCTATAAAAATAATTTTCTCTTTCAGTTGTGTCTTTTACTATTCTTTCTCTATTTCATGGAACAAGTTGCATCATAGGGTAAAATATGCTAAAAAACCGTGTCCAAACATTCAAATCAACCATTTCATAAATGGTTAACTTTTCCAAAATATCATTATCCAGTACATTAGAAAGATTCTCATTGAATTTCCATAATGAACATATTAAAAAAATGAAGTGGCTCTAAACCATCAAATAGAAATATGTGAGTATATTATCTTTTATGGTAATAACATTAATTACTATAAAACCATATTGAATACGTACATTCCTCCTTATAATATGAATGTGGATATATTACATATGTCCAGAATGGTGTAGAATATATCACTTTGTAAATAACCCATTAAATTGATCCAAGATAGTACGTGCTGTCGAAATAATGTTCTCCAGTACCAGAAACATATTAAAGGTTGGAATTCCCCCAACCATATATTTTTCAAAAATCCAATCTTCAGACTGAGTAACGTTTCCATGGTACCATTCATAATAATACCTAAAATCCATAATGAAATAGTAATGGAGCACAATCCTCATATATTCCGTAATTCTTTTAGAAAATAGATTGCTGATAAAATATTCAAAGGAAATGATTCTTGACTAGGAATATTAATAATTCTACATCATCTTTGGTAGAATCCTAACTTGATCGTTATATAGTAGCATTATTTGGGTTATATTCCTTTGAAGATTGGGATATTGATTTGCTTAATGTCCTATCTTCTTACTGTTGAAGATGTGTACATTGGATGCCATTTTCTAACCCTTGAAATCACAAAAATGGTGTCCTCTTTCCACTATGTTTATAAAAAACACACATTCCCTTCAAACATTTAACAAGGTGATTCTTTCTTTAGTTATCCCATATGGAAAAACACTTGTTTACCATCATCCCTTTTTCCACGTTTTTCACTACCATTCACTTCTTATTTGACTTCGCTTCAAAGCCATATGACTCATGAATTATATAAATACATTTTTAACACATGATTCAATTTTATGTTATCATGAGGACACATGGGAGACTATATTTCTTTGAAATGATTGCTTAAGACCATAAGAAAATGGATCATTCATACTATTTACATCACATTCATTAGTGTAGTTCTCATTCCATCTGCTAGTCTCCATTTCTAATCGATTCCACATACTATATAAGCCCATGAAATTATGAACTCTCTAAAATTTTAAACATGGTATAACATAAAACATATATTTATGTATTGTAAATATTAGAACGATATACTTTGTTTATATTGGGGGCATAAACACTTCATATTTGTGGGTAAATTAACTATGAATTTTTATTATAATATCCCCAGGGATTGTCAAACTAGGATCATAGTTCGTAACTTTTTCATATACCTGGTTACCCTAGTCAAGCCTGAAACACGTTGTCTGAGTTTTAACTCCTAGGTATATCTGTTCTAGAACTACTCTATCTTATAGTATCCCGACATGGATTATTTTTGTTGAAATATACACATAATATATTCCTTATCAAAATTCATAGATGTTGTATGTTTATCCACAAATACTGTCTTAAGGTTTTGATCTCGAATATGTATTTTCTAAATCTAGTTTACATGTTTACTGAAAAAATACATAGATTCCAATTGTATGGACCCAACCCCCGAATTCATGGAGCTGGTGCCATAATTCATTACATTGACATATAAACAAGTAATATGCACCCAGAAGGACTAAGTAGTTTAATAGATTTAGAATCAAATATATTCATAAATTCAACATTACAACTTGAAAAAAACTACAAGATAAATGTTTTATTAGGAACATCAAAACCTGTATGTTTATCCCTTCAATTCATTCTTAATACACGTCTTCACATCCTGGGGAAATATAAAACATAAGAAAAGGGGTGAGCTCTAATTCTCATTATGGGTATAAAATACAACGTAAGCATAAATAATAAGGTAAGGTGAAAAACTAAAATTATACATGCCATTTAAAATAAACCTGAAAATAATATGGTAAAAATTAGAGATAAATAAATAATTCGAGAATAAAAAAACATATGGGTATTCTTATTGTAGAATAATGACATGTTATATAAATTTAATAGTTTCATAATGAGGTAAATAATAATGTGGGGCACCATAACCACACCTTTAAGGCCTAGGTCCATGACTATAAATAATTATTTTTAATGCCACTTGCAAAGACCATAGTTTGTCTAATGAGGCATAAAGATGCACCGAAGGGGATATAGCAGGCCCCACCCAACACTTACTAAGTAAAAAGAATTATTTATACATAAAAGGTACACATAAAAATCATATGGATTCATATTGAAAACTAACATTTGGAATGTAAATAACTTTCATGGTTATTAGTAATATACACTAACCATTTTGAGTAATATGGTGAATGGTGTCATGGTAACACATACACAGTCAAACTAATCATAAACCATTAAAAAAATAGTGTATGATATCATAAAAAATTAACCCCATTTGAACATAATAATCAACTAGGGTGCTTTAATGGGTGAAAATAGTATTATAAAAGTAGCAAGTAATTCTTGAGACAAAAAACCATTTTCCTTGAAAAGAAGAGTTCTTCTATAAAAATATTTTTATAAAACCAGATGTTATTTGAGGTAGAGTTCTCATAATAAAAATATTTATTTTTTAAAAGTAATGGTTGCTAAAAATTTAATATATGGTGCTCTTGAATATAGGTAATAATTTAAAAAACTCCCTTGAATTGGGCTGGTATTAGGGAAGCATTCTTGAAAAATACTTTTAAAACATAAAAAACACCATAAATAATGAAGGAATGTGGTTGGTAAACGTATATAGAACACTAAAAAAAATTATGAGTAGTACATAATAACACATAAGAATTTCAACGTGGAAATTATACAATAAAAGCAATCTGGATGCAAATAGAGGTTTGTGAAGTAATCCCATACACCTTTTTAATCAATCGAATCATATGGCACAAAATTTATAATAATAATATAATAAATAAAATACCATATAAATAACGAATTTATTGATTTGATAAATAAAATGGTAGTATACATACACCATACACAATTAAAAGTAGTGAATAAGGATTACCTCACAAAAATGTAAGTGAGAGGAGGAAACCCTTACCTTAAATTCATAAGTATTCTACACATGATATTAAGATCTTAAAAAATAATATTATATTCATTAATTACCATGTCCCGAACCTTATGTACATGTAATTAATTTAATAAATATTCATTAAGTTCATTTATTTCATTTTATATGGGTTAATATTTTCAATTTCATCTTTTGGGGGTTCATGTTTTCTTAGTTTTGATGTTCAATTTGCATGTATAAGATTATTGAAGACCGTGTAAAATGGAAATAAAAATCCAGAATTAAATTTATGAGTTATTAATGATAATATATAATTTTAATTGATCATATAAATCTTTTTTTTATTTTCGGGGGAGGCTGAATCATTATATAAAACGTTAATGATAAACGCTTGGATTATATTGATCGTTTTTCGATCACCATAAACTCATTTTCTTTTATAACTAAACACCCTAAGAAAAAAATTATTACAGAACATTAAATAGGATATATTACATATACTATGATCTGGATCAACCATAAATAATTTTTCCATGACCAAGATTGAATATGGTAATAGAAATTGAAAACCCATCATCCTTGAATGTGATAAATTAATACATCTTGGATGATGTTCTCATTTTTAGTATTAGAGGAGGGTGAAAAGTGTTGATGATGAAATATTCCATTATCATAAAAAATTTATAGTACATGTATGTTATTGGAATTATAATATAATTTGGATTATGGGAGGTGAGGTAAGAGAATCCAAACAATGAAACAAGAAAAATAGTTGAAATAAAAAGGAAGAGAGGATTACCTCTTGAGTACTCCTCCTAGAGAATCTACTTAAGGACTTTATTTTTGGACATTTGGGTAGAATAGAAAGTCTTGGACATGTGGGGAGGGATTTGTAAGAATATTTGTCAAAACATAGGAAAGGATCATGGCTTGAGAGGTGTGATAGGAAGAGGAGGTGAGGGGTGGTTTATATAGTGTCGGAGAGGAGGGGGTTTGCATTATTTAAATCATTAGTTTATTATTTTTCCTAAAGACTATGAGTAGAATTTATTATTTTGAATAAAAATAGTAATAATTGCATGTGAGTTCTATATAATTTCCATTTACTTCATCCATGAATCATGCATGATGTAGAAATTCATTTATTTTTCATATTTTTTTAATTTACCAAATGTAACTATGCACAAAAAATTCCTTGATTTTAGAAAAATTTGAAAACATCACTCTAACAATTATTTGATGTGGAGAATCCAAAAATTAACACTTTTTTAAAAAACTAATATTCTAAATATATGTATTTTACTTTTTATTTAGAATCACTATTTACTCAAAAAATACAGTTTTTAGAATTAAATTTTTTTATAATACCCTAAAATTTTAAATAAGGTATAATTAAATTGTCCCAAAATCTTCGGAAGAAAATACTGATTTATGTATACATTTTATGAAAAATTTAGTATCTTTTAAATTAATTAATTTATTATTTTATTTTATGTAAATATTTATTTCTCACAAAAATACCAACACTTAAGTATTAATATTTAAAATATTCACCTTCATTTATAAGGTTCTTAAATTTTATTCACACATACCTGGGTGAAGTTAATATTCATAATGGTACATTACTATTCATTTGGGTGATGTTACTATTCATAAAGGTATATAACTATTCACAAGGGTAAAATACTATTCATAAGGTTCATGTTATTATTCATAAGGGCACATTACTATTCATAAGTGTCTGGTAACTATTTATAAGGCCCACATCACTATTAATAAAGGTATTTCACTATTCATTAGGGTATGTAACTATTGAGAAATAAAATTTAAGTGATTATACCAGTCTCCAATATCATAATGAACAAAACTGTGTACGTCCGTTTATCGAAATTCAAAACACATAAGTGGGAAAATTATCTCTATTGGCTATATTATTAGAATATTTTGTTTCATAGGGACTCAGTGTTTCATGCATTCTATATTAAATATATTTTTCAATTTTTTAGGGTGTCATATGAATTTTGAATATATTCATATCATGGTTTACTATTTATAAAAATAATTATAATAGGCAATATATATTATTCCTAGTCTTTAAAATTATTTAATTAACTAATATTTTGATAAAAATGTATTTTTAAATAAAATAATTACAAATATATATATTCATATTAAAATATTCTTTTTCCCGAAATAATATTGCACAATAGAATTTTTTTTAAAACATTAATTAAATCGAATTTTATACAAATTCAATAGAATTATTTATAATATTTATTTAATTAATTGAAATAAATATTTAAGTGAATTTATATAAAACTGTAAAACAAATTATTTGGGTGTTACATTCTCCCCACTAGTAAATTTAATCCTCACAATTTGAAATAGCACTTCAAAAGATAAATATTGATACTTGAAAATTCATTTGTGGTAAACCAACATCTGAAATAGAGTTATGAAAATATTCTCTTAATAAGAGGGAAAATGAGATGCATAGGTTACTATAAAACTATCTACTAAAATAGTGAAAAAATATGTATAGGGAATAATAATCAAACCATTATGTTCTGATGGAGAGAGATAGAGAACATGATAATTATGAATGCTAACATTCGAAAATACATAAATTCGTGATGATGTGAAGAGCCATTTGATTCATTGGAAAAATGTTCTTGGATAGTAGTTTTTTGTTTCATGATCATTTCCTTAATTTTGGGAAATTCTCTCAATATTTAATAAGCACATGATATATTTCTATATAAATAATCATATCCTTTGTTTGTTCCATTGATAATTCCTACTTCATTTCATGAAACAGGTTATACCATTCGGTAAAATAAACCCTTGTCAAAATGCTTAACTCAAACTTTTCATTAATTGTTAACTTTTCCTAAATATCAGGATCAAATAATTTAGATTGATATTCAATGAATATACATAATGAACATAGTAAACAAAATGAAGTGGTTCTTAACAATCACATACAAGCATGTGAGTATATTATTATTGTCTATTAATAAATTGAATTACTATAAAACCTTATTGAATATGTTCATGCCACCTTATAATAATAATTTGGTTATATTAATTATTTACAAAATGATGTAAACTATATCACCTATTCAGTAGTCCACTAAATAGATCCATGATAGTATGTTATATCCAATTTATGTTATCTAAACAAATAATATCATTATTTTGAAATAAATATCTCAACACCAGGAACATATTAATGATTTTTCCCTCAACCATATTTTTTTTTCAAATAGTAATCTTGATACTGAATAAAATTTCCTTGGTATCATTCATCATGCGAACACAAATCCTTAATTAAATAGTAATGAAGTACAATCCTCGTATTTTCTATAATAATTATAACCAGTACATTGTTGATAAAATATTAAAAGGGAATGATTCATGAATAGGAATATTGATCATTTTACATCATCTATGGAAGAATCATAACATGATCATTATCCAGTTACATTATTTGGGGTATATCTTATTGATGCTTTCTAAATTGATTCCCATTGTGTCCCATCTCATTGAAGTTAAAGCATTGTACATTGGAATCCATTTTATTACCCTTGTAATAACGAACATGGTTTCCTTTTCCTCCACAATTATAACTATCTCTCATTACCTTCAAGCATTTACCAGGGTGATTCTTTCCATAGTTACCATAGGTGGGAAAACCCTTCTTTACATTATTTCCTTTATCCATGTTTTTTTCTACCATTCTTTTCTTATGTTGCTTCCCTTCAAAGCCATATGAGTCACAATATTATTTATATACCACATTAAAACATAATACTATATCATCATATGATGATGACACTTGGGAGAATATCTTCCTTTTAAATGATGGCTTAAGCCTATAAGTGATATGATCCGTCTTACTCTTTTCATTGAATTCATCGGTGTAGTTCTCATTCATTTTGCAAGGTGCTATTTGTAATCAATTCCATGAACTATATTAGCTCATGAATATATGACCACTCTAAACATCTAAAAATTTTATAACACATAACATAAATTTATGCATCGTAAATCCTAGATCCATATACATTGGTTACTTTGGGGACATAATTCTATCATATTAGAGGGTAAATACACGGTGAATTTTCCAATGAATATTCACCAGGTAGTGTCAAACTAGGTGCGTAGTAAGGCTTATTATTGTTTACTAGGTTACCCCAGTTCTGGCCTGAATCACCTTATCATATATTTTCATCGAGGGTAAATCAATTCTAGAACTATGTACACTAGATGTATCTAGACATGGATGTATCTTGTCAGATGATCGAGATAATCAATTCCTTAACAAAATCATACTATGTTGTATGTTTATCCATAAAGTCTATGTTAAGGTTTTGATATCCAATTTGCATTTTATAAATCAAGTTTCCATGCTTTCTGTGAAACATCCTATAATACCAAATGTAAGGACCTAGCCCCTGGTTTCCTTGTGTCAGTGCATTAATTCATTACATTGACATATAAACAAGGAATATTCTTCTTCGAGGAATGATTAGTTTAGTAGCTTTGGAAACCAAAAAAATACATATGTTCAACATTACAACTTGAAAATAACTACAAAATAAAATTTTTATTTCAAACACCCATAACTCTATGTTTATACTTTCAATTCATTAAGATTTCAAAACTCCACATCCTACTGAAAAATAAAACACAAGGCGTGAGCTCGAATGCTATGTATGGGTATGATATAAAGCAGATGAATAAATAATAAGGTTGGGTGAATAAATAAAAGTAAAATTTCCATTAAAAATAAACTATAATATAACATGACATGAATTATAGCTAAATGAATAAATCCATAATAAAACATAACCATGGGTATTCTACTCATCGAATAAACACATGGACTGCCAATTTACTATTTTCATATATAGGGAAATCATAATGTAGGACATCAAAACCATACCTTCAAGGCATAATTCCCAGACCATAAATATCTATTTTTAATGCCTCATTCAAAGACCATAACATGTCTCATGAGGAATATCGATGGACTGAATGGGTTATAGTGTGACCCACCCAACACTTACTATGTCCAATGTATTAATCATATGAATATGGATAACATAAACAAAATATACATTCATATTTAAAACTACCATAGTAAATGTTAATAAATTTCCCTAGTCATTAAATATAAACACTGACCATTCAGAGTAATGTGGTGAATGGTGCCATAATAGTATATCCACAATCAAACTAATCATAAAAAATTGAAAAAATATTGTTGATGATAACCTAAATAATTTAACTCATTTAATCATAAGAATAAACAAGGAAGTTGAAATAGGTTAAAATAATCTTATAAAATCATAGAGTAATAATTTAGTTAAACACCCTTTTACTTGGAGAATAAGAGTTCTTCTAGATAAATTTTTGTATAAAAAACGAGTTATTTAAAGTAGATTTATCCTAATAAAAAGATTTATTTTATGAAAATAATGGTTTTCAAAAATTAAATATTGAGTTCCCTTGAATATAGGCAATTATTTTATAAATTACCTTGAATTGGGATTGTATTTCAGGAATAATTTTTGAATGGCCCTTTTAAATCATATGAATCCCCATAAATAAAAAGGTATTCTGGATGTTTACCCTATATAGAACACTCAAAAATAATTTATGAGGAGTACATAATAATAAATAATAATTTCATTGAAATAATTAAACAATATTAGTAAAACTAATGCAAATGGAGGTTCCAGTAGAAATCCTATACCACATTATAACCAATCTAAATATTTTCCCCAAATTTTATAATTATAAAATGATAAATTGAATACCAAGAAAATAAATATATTTATGATATGATACATCGATGTGTAGTATAAATAAATAGTTAATAGTCGTAAATACATAATTTTAATAGTAGTGAATAAGTATTATCTCACAAGTAATAGTAGTGAATAAGTAATATCTCACAAGAATGGAAGTGAGATGAGGTAACCATTAACATAAGTTTGAATGTATTCTTCACTTGATCTTAATGTCTTAAATAATCAAATTAGATTCATTAATAATGAATTCCATAACCTTATAAACATGTAATTGATTTATTACATATTCATTGAGAACATTTATAGCCTTTTAGATGGGTTAATAGATTCATATTCATCTTTTGGGAGTGCACATCTTTATAATTTTCATTTTTGGTTTTCTTGTATAAGAGTATGGAAGTCTTTGTAAAATGAAAAAAATATAATAGATGTTACGAGTTATTAATGATAATATTTAGGATTAAATGATCATATAAATCCTTTTGTTATTTTGGGATATAATGAATAATTATATAAAACACTAATGATAAACGCTTGGATTATTTTGATAGTTATTTGATCACCACAAACTAATTTTGTTTTATAATTAAATACCATATGTAAAAAATGATTACAGAACATTAAAAAGGATATATGACATATTCTATGATCAGGTTCTACCATTAAAATGGATTTGTGACCTGAATTAATGATGGTAATAGAAATCAAAAACTCATCGTTGTTGAAGGTGATAAATTAATACATCTCGGACGATGATACCATTTTTAGTATAATAGGTAGGTGAAAAGTTATGATAAGGAAATATTACCTTATCATAATAAAATCACAGTACAATTAAGGTACTAATATTATCATATCATTTGGATGAGGGGAGGTGAGGAGAGATAAACAATATAATGGAACATGTAAAAGAAGGTGAAAGAAAAAGGAAGAGAAGTTTTCCTCTTGAGTACTCCTCCTTGAGAATGTCCATAAGGAAATTGTTTTAGGAATTTTGGTTAGACCTGTTGAACATGGACATGAGGGGAGTACTTAGAAAGATTAATTGGCACAACATAGGAAAGGTTCATGGATAGAAAGGTTTTAGAGGAATATGGGGTGAGGGTGGTTTATATAGTGGAGGGGAGGTGGGTTTTTGCATTATTTTAATCATTACTTTATTATTTTTACACAAGAATATGAATAGTCATGATTCTTGTTAATAAAAATATAAATATTTGCATGTTATTTCCAACCAATTTCTATTTACTACATCCATGACTCTATAATGATGCAGAAATTCATTTATTTAGCATATTTTGTAATTTATCGAATTTCAAAATTCACCGAAAATTCATATTTTTCTAAAAAGTCCCAAACATTCACCCAAATAATTATTCAATGTGTAGAATATAAAAATGAACTCCATTTTATGAAAATAAATTTCCAAACAAGAAAAATTTAATTTTTAATTAAAATCACCATTTACTAAAAAATATAGTTTTTTGAATGTTAACTATTTTTATAATACCCTGAAAAATTAACTATGGTCTCTTTAAATTATCCCAAATCATAGAAAAAAAATTTTCATTTATGAATACATTTTTTGAAAAATGATTTATATTTTAAAATATTTTATTATTTATAAACTTGTAATTTAATATTAATTTCTTCCAAAAATACCAAAACGTAATTATTAATGTTTAAATCATTCACATTCATTTATAAGGTGTGTAAATTTTATTTATACTAACATGGGTGAAGTTACTATTCACAAGGTTACATTACTATTATAATGGGCCGTGTTACTTTTGATATGGGTACATTACTATTCATAATGGTCAAATTACAATTCATAAGGGAACATTACTATTCATAAGGGTCACATTATTATTTAGAAGGGTACAATACTATTCATAAATGGTCATGTAACTATTAATAAAGGTATGTCACAATTCATAAGGGTATGTTACTATTCACCAAAAATTATGCTGATTCTATCAAACTCCAAATATCATAGTGAACACAACCTTGTATCTCAGTTTTTCAAAATATAAATTTGGAAGGAGGAAAATTATTTTTATTGGATCGTTAATAACAATGTGTCATTTCCTAGGGACTCAGTGTTTGACCACATGATTTAGTATTTATCAAAATAATTATAATGACTGATATATATTATTCATAGTCATTTAATATATATAATAAATTATGTTTTTGATTAAAATAAATTTGGTAAAAAATAAATCAACATATATATTCATATTAAAAAATTATTTTACCTGAAATAATTTTAGAAAATAGTTTTTTTAAAAATTATCTAATTTTAAAGCTATAAATTTTCAAGATAATTATTTATAAGATTTACTATTATTAATTAACACACATAGTAATCTGTATTTATTTAAAACAATGAAAGAATTATTGGGGTGTTACATTATCCCATCCTTTAGTAAATTGGGTTCTTATAATTTGAAATTGCAGTTCAAATGTTAGAGGTTCAGACATGTAAATTATCTTGTGGGAAACGCACATCGAAAATAGGGTTAATAGATTACTCTCTTAATAAAAGGGAAAGTGAGATTCATAGGTCTCTACCGAACAACACATTCCAATAGTGAAATAATATTTACGTGGAAGAATAATTTATCCATCATGCTCTAATGGAGAGAGATGGAGAACATGATCATTTATAATGTTAACTTTAAAAAATCCATAATTCTAAGATGATGTAGAGAACCATTCGATTCACCGGAAAAAGGTTCTTAAAAAAATGGTTTAAGGATCCTTTCCTTAATGTTGGAAAATTCTGTCACTCTATAATAATTACATGATACATTTCTACAAACATAATATCATTCTTTAGCTTTTCCTTTTACTATTCTGACTACATTTCATGGAAGAAGTTGTATCATATGGGAAAATAATATCTAAAACATTATCAAAATATTCAATTCAACCATTTCCTAAATGGTTTACTTTTAAGAAATATCATGATCTTATACATCATAAATAAGATGACTGAATTTCTATAATGAACTTATTAAACAAAATTATGTGGCTCAAAACCATCACATTCATACATGTGAGTAAATTATATTTTTTTGCTAATAACTTCTATTATTCTAAATCCATAATTTGTACATTCATTCCACCTTATAAATAGAATTTGTATATGTTATTTATGTTCAAAATTTTGTAGACTCTATCACAATGTCAATAATTCATTAAATAGATCTAAAAGAGTATGTGCTATCCAATTTATGTTATCTAAATAAATCATCTCTTTATTATGAGATCGATATCTTAGTACGAGGAACATAACAATGGTCATCATTCCCTCGACCATATATTTTTATAAATGTTAAACTTGTTAGTGAGTAAATTTTCCATTGTACCATTCATCTTACAACCTCAAATCTTTAATGAAATAGTAATTTAATACAATCCTTATATTTTCCAAACCTATTATAACAAGTATATTGTGGGAAAATATTCAAATGAAATCATTTTTACAGGGAATATTAATCATTTTACATCATCTAGTACATTATAATAAGTTTATCATTATCCAATATCATCATTTGTGGTATATTCCTTTGATTCTTGGGACATTGAATTGCAATGTGTCCCAAATATTTGCAGTTCAAGCATTGTACATTAGAAACCATCTTTTTATCCTTGCAATGATGAACATGGTTTCCTTTTCCTAAACACTTTTAACAAACTAAAATTTCTTGCATGAATTTACCATAATGATTCTTTCTACAGTTATCACATGTGGGAAAACCCTTCTTTCACTTATTCCCATTATCCAAGTTTTTCTATTCCATCTTGTTCTTCATTTTCTTCCCTTCAAACCCAAAGGACTCATAAAATTATTTACCTACCTTGTTAACACATGGTAATATTTCATCATATGATGAGGATACATGTGAGACTTTCATCCTCTGAAATTATGGATTAATACCATAAGATATATGATCCTTCTTACACTTTGTATCACATTCTTCAGTGTAGTTATAATTCCTTATTCTAGGCACCTTTTTCTATCCACTCTATATACGATACTATATCATTAAATTATGGAATCTCTAAAATCATAAACATTGTATAACACATAACTTAAATTTTTCCCCTGTAATTCCTAGGACCATATAAATTGCTTACTATGGGGGCATAAATCCTTCATGATAGTGTGAAAAATAACTAAGAATTTTACTATGAATATCCCCTGGGAGTGTCAAAACAAGTGCTGAGTAAAGTTCATCTTCATGTACCAGGTTACCCCGGGTCTTGCCTGAAACACTTTGTTTGAGTTATTACTCCTAGGTACATCTATCCCATAACTACCTCCACTTGTAGTATCCAGGAAGAGATGTATTTTTTACGAATATCCACATAATATCATCCTATCCAAAATTCTAGGATGTTGTATATTTATACCGAAAGTCTATATTAGGATTTTGATATTTAATCTCCATTTTCTAAATCAAGTTTCCATGTTTTCTTGTAAACAATCATTGATTCAATCATTAAGGACCCATAAACTCATTTCCCAGTAATGTTTCCTTAATTAATTACATTGAAATATGAACAAGGAATATGAACCTTGAAGGAATGAGTATTTTAGTAAATTTGGAAAGTGCATACTTAAATTAGTTCAATGTTAAAACTAGGAAAAAATAAAACATAAAAGTTTTATTGGCTACATCCATAACACTCTGTTTATCCCTTAAATTCATCCATAATACACCTCTTCTCATCCTCGAGAAAAATAAAACATAAGAAAAGAAGATAACTTGAATTATCGTTAGGGGTATTAAATATAGTGGAAGCATTAATAATGAGGTATGGTGAATAAATAAAAGTACAAATTCCATTAAAAATAAACATGAAAATTATAAGGAAGGAATTATAGGCGCATAAATAATTCCAAAAAAAAAACATAACCATGGGTATTATAATCATAAAATAACCACATGGAATATCAATTTACTTGTTTCATTATAAGGGAATTGATAATGTGGGAAATCATAACCATACCTTCAAGGCCACATTGCAAGACCATAAATATCTATTTTTAAGAACTCATGAAAAAATCGTATTTTTTCTCATGAGGCCAACTGATTCACCGAAATGGATATAGTGGGCCCCACCTGACTCTTACTGTGTCCAAAATGTTCATTATATGAAAATGGATAACATAAAAAACATATACATTCCTATAGAAAACTAACATCGGAAATGTAAATCACTTTCCCTGATCATTAAACATAAACCCAAAGCATTCAGGTGAATGATTTCTAGATAGTACATCCACAATCAAACTAATAATAACCCACTAAAATAACCACAGTGGATGATATGATAAATCATTATCATCATATAAATATAACAATCAACATGACTATTTAAATGGGTGAAAATAGTCTTATAGAATCATCAAGTAATTCTTAAGATAAAACCCTTTTAAATTGAAACGAAGCGTTAATCTAGAAAAATACATGTATAAAACCAAATGTTATTTGTGATAGCATTATGATAATAAAAATATTTATTTTATGAAAAATAATGTTGTTTAAAAATATAATATAGAGTTCTCTTTAAAATAGGTATTGATTTGAGAAATTCCCACGAACTGGGCTTGTATTTTTCGTCGAATTTTTGAAGGATACTTATAAAACATATAACTCCCCATATATAAAGAAGGATTATGGTTGGTAATATTATATGGAACACTCAGAAAAATTTATGATCATTACATAATAAGACATAAGAAATTTATTGAGGGATGAGGAAAATACAAGTAACCAGAATACAAATGGATGTTCGGGTAGAAATCCAATACCACTTCGTAATCCATCACATCATATTACCAAAAAATTATAATCATATAATAATATGTTTTATACCATTAATATAAAGAGATTTATGATAACATACATCAATGGTAAGTATACATACATCATAAAATATTAATTGTAGTGAATAAGGAATATCTCTTATAAATTGAAATGAGATGAGGAACCCCTAACATTAAGTTTGAATGTGTTTTACAATTGATCATAATGTACTAAATATTCAAATTAGATTAATTAAATATGAATTCCAAAACATTATATACTTGTAATTAATTTATTACGTCCCTATAAAGTACATTTATGGCTTTTTAGATGGGTTAATATATTCAATTTCATCTTTGGATAGTGCATTCTCACTTCATTTTCATTTTCATTTTGCTTGTATAAGAGTATGGATGTCCATATAAAATGGTAATCAGAATCCAGAAATTTAGTTATGAGTTATTTATGATAATATAGAAGGTTATGTGATCATATAGAACATTTGGTCATTTTTGCCTGAGGGTTAATCATTATATAAAACAATAATGATAAATGATAGGATTATTTTGATGGTTTTTCTATCACCACAAACTCATTTTCTTTTGTAATTAAATACCATATGAAAAAATGATTTTAGAACATTAAATAAGATATATTACATATTATATCATCTGGTTCAAACATAAAATTGGTCTCATATCCATAACAAAATATGGCATTAGAAATTGAAATCCCGTCATCTATGGATGTGATAAATTAATTAATACATCTTAGACGAGGTTTTCATTTTTAGAATAAGAGAAGGGTGAAAATGGGTGATGATGAAATATTCAATTACCATAATAATATTAATTTAAATGTATGTTACTGGTATTATTATAGCATTTGTATGAGGGTAGGCGAGGAGGGAGAAACAAAATAATGGAACTTGTAAAATTAGTTATAATAAAAAATATGAGAGGTTTACCTCATGAGTACTCTACCTTGAGAATCTCCTTAAGAGCATTGTTTTTGGGCTTTTGGTGAGACCAGAAGGTATTGTACATTTGGGGGGACTTGGGAACAATATTTTGAAAAATATAGGCAATTCTCAAGGCTTGAGGGGAGTGTTAGGAAGAGGGGATGAGGGGTGGTTTATTTATTGGAGGATATGAGGGTTTTACAATATTTTAATTATTAGTGTAATATATTGCATCAAGACGTTGAATAGTATTGAATATTGTGACCATAAATAGTAATAAGTGTGTTTTAGTTATAGCCAATGTCCATTTACCTATTCCATGACTCAATAATTATGCATATATTTTTTTATTTAGCATATTTTCTAATTTATCAAATTTCACTAATCCCAAACAATTAATGTATTTCAGAAAAATCCCAAATATTCAACCTAAAAATTATTCTATGTGTAGAATCCAAAAATGAACTCCAATTTATGAAAATAATTTATCAAATATGTGAAATTTAATTTTTAATTACCATCACCATTTACTCAAAATATACAGTTTTTAGAATGATAACTCTTTTTATAATACACCGAAAGATTATATAATTGCTCATTAAATTATTGAAAAATCATTGGAAAAAATATTGATTTATGAAAACATTTAATGAATGATGAATTATATTTTAAATTATCTAATTAATTATAAAATGGTAATTAAATATTTATTACTCCCTAAAATTCCAACACTTATTTATTAAGGTTTAAAATAGTCACTTTGATTAATAAGGTGCCTAAATTTTATTAATATTAACATGTGTGAAGTTACTATTCATAAGGGTAGATTATAATTCATAAGGGTTATGTAAATATTCACATGGGTGCACTACAATTAATAAGGGTCATGTTACTATTCATAAGGTACATTACAATTCATAAGGGTCAAGATATTATTCATAATTGTACATTACTATTCATAAAGGGTCATTCAATATTCATTAGTGTATGCCACTATTCATAATGGTATTTTTCTATTAACCTAAAAACAAGATGATTCTCTTAGACTCCAAATATCATACTTAACGCAACTGTGTATGTCCATTTTTTGAAATTAAAAACACAGATGTTACAAAATTATGTTTATTGGATAAGTTATAACAAAGTGCTGTTTTGTTGGGACATAGTGTTTCATAACATGATTTAGTATTTATCAAAATAATCATATTAGAAAATATACATCGTTCCTACTCATTTAAAATATATAACTTAATAATATTTTAATAGAAATTAACTTTTTAATATAGTAAATAAATATATATTTTTTCATATTAAAATATTTTTTCCCAAAATAATTCTGAAAAAATAGTAATTGTTTTTAAAATATTAATAAATTTTAAAACAATAAAATTTTAAGATAATTATTTATTAGTTTTTTTATTGTTAATTTAAACACATAATAAAATGAATTTATATGAAACTATAAAAAAATTATTGTGGTGTTACATTCTTCCATCCTTCATTAAATTGCTTCCACATAATTTGAAATTGCCTTTAAAAAATTAATTGTTGATACATGAAAAATATTTTATGGGAAACCCACATCGAAAATAGGGATAATAGAATATTTTGTTAATAAGTGAGAAAATGATACACATATTTTACTAAAAAACTAAGAATTTTAATGGTTGAAAAGTATGTACATGGAAGAATAATCTATCGACCATGTTCTAATGGAGAAAGAAAGAGAATACGATCAATTATAATTTTAACATTATAAAATCAATAAATCTGTGATGATGTAAAGAACCATTCGATTCATTAGAAAATTGTACTAAGATACTATTTATTTTGGTTTAAGGATCATTTCTGTAATATTGGGAAATTATCTCACTCAATAACAAGTACTTGATAAAATTTTATAAACATAATTGTATCCTTCAGCTATGGAATTTTTTATTCCTACTTCATTTCATGGAACATGTTTGACCATAGGGTAAAATAATCTATAAAACCTTGTCCAAATATTCAATTAAATCATTTTATAAATGGTTAACCTTAAGAAATTATCATGATCCATTAATTTAGATAGAAGCTCATAGAATTTCCATAATGAACATATTGAAAAAAATGAAGTGGCTCTTAACCATCAAATACAAACATATGGGTAAATTATCATTGTATGGTAATAAATCGAATTAACAAAAACATTTATTGAATACCTTTATGCCTCAATAAAATAGGGATTTGGATATAATAATTAAGTCCAAAATGTTGTAGAATCTATCACTTTTTTAACAATACATTAAATAGATACCATATAGTAAGTGATTTAAAATTTATGTAATCTTATTAAATCATTTCTTTATTAAGAAATGGATATCTTAGTATTAGGAACATATTAATGATTTTCATTCCCTCATACATTAATTTTTCTTAAAGTTAATATTTCTATTGAGTAAATATTCCTTGTTACCATTCATTATACAACTTCTAATTGTTAATGAAATAGTAATTTAGTACAATACTCATATATTCCATAATTCTTATATTATGTAAATTGCTGATAAAATATTCAAATTAAATGATTCTTGAATAGAAATATTAATAATTTTACAACATATGTGGCAGTATCTTAACTTGATCATTATCTGGTAACTTTATTTGGGGTATATTCATGGGATGCATGGAGAATTGATTCGAATAGTGTCCCATCTCCTTGAAATTTTAGCGTGGTACATTAGAAAATTTTTTCTTACCCTTTCAATCCTGAAAATGGTGTCCTTTTCTTGAGAAAATATAAAAAACTCCCTTTCACCTAACGCATTTACCACAATGATTCATTCTATAGTTGTCACATGTGGGAAAACCCTTCATTCCTTTCTTACATTTATCCTTGTTTTTTTCCATCCTCTTATTCTTTTGCATCCCATTAATGCCATTTGACCAATAGAAATCTTTTCATATCTTAATAACTAATGATATTATTTCATCATATGATTATGAAACTTAGGAGACTATCATCCATTGATATGATGTCTTAATACCATAAGATATATTATCCTTGTTACTCTTTTGAATCATGTTCATTGGTGTAGTTATCATTACTTTCTACTAGAAACAATTTATCATCCATTCCATATACAATATTTTCTCAAAAAATTATGAACTCTCTAAAACATTAATCATTGAATAACACATAACATAAATTTTTTGCATCGAAAATCCTAGGACCATATACGTTGGGGACTTTGGGCGCATAAATTATTCATATTGGTTAGTAAATTAATGATGATTTTTCCATTGAATAACTCATTTGAGTATCAAACCAGGTGTGTAGTAAGACATGTTGTTGTGTACCAGGTTACCCCGAGTCCATCCTGAAACACATTTTCAGAGTTTTTACTCTAAGGTACATCTTTTCCAGAACCACATCCACATATAGTATCTAGTAACAAATGTATTTTCTAGGAAGATAAAAATAATATCAGACTTACCCAAAAATTAGGATGTCATATGTTTATCATCAAATTCTATCTTAGGGTTTTGGTCTCTAGTAGATATTTTCTAAATCTAGTTTCCATGTTTGCTTCTAGGATTATATTAATACCTACTATATGGACCCAATCACCAGTTTCCTGGTGTTGGTTCCTTAATTCGTAACATGGGAATATAAACAAGGAATATCCATCTAGAAGGGTAGACTATATTAGTAGATTTGGAAACTATATACAGACATATGTCTTGAATTAAAACATGAAAATAAATACAACATTAATGTTTTACAGGGAACATCCACAACTAGATGTTTATCCATGGAATTAATTCTTAATACACCTCTTTACATCTGGGGGAAAACAAAACATATGAAAATTGGTGACCTATAATTGTCAGCAAGGGTATTAAATATAGTGGAAGCATCGAAAATAGGGCAATGTGAATTACTAAATGTACTCGGGACATTAAAAATAATATTAAACATAATATGGCAAGAATTAGAGATTAATTAATAATTCCATAATAATACATAACCATGAGTATTTTAATCAAAAAATAACAACATCGACTATCAATATACTAGTTTCATAATGAGTGAATGTATAATGTTGGACAATATAACAATACCATCATGGACTATTTCTAAGACCATAAATATCTATTTTGTCAAGGCCTCATGCCAAGACCATAGATTGTCTCATGAGACTTAGCGATTCGGAGAGAGGCTATAGAGGTCCAACATGACACTTACTAAGATTAATGAATTCTTTATATGAATGGGTATAATATAAAAAATATACATTCATAATGAAAACTAATATGTGAAATGTAAATACAATTCCCGATCATTATTCATAAAGACTAACCATTCAGAGTAATATGGTGTTTGGTGTCAAGATAGCACATCCTTCATCAAGATAATAATTAAACATTAAAAAACACAGTGTATGATTTCATAAAACATTAACCTCATTTAAACATAATAATCAACAAGAGATAAGAAATGGGTGAATATATTCCTATAAAATCATAGAGTAATTAATGAGATAAAAACCCTTTTACTTTAAAAAGAAGAGTAAATTTGGAAAACTATTTGTATAAAACAAAAATTGATATGAGGTAGCATTATCATAATAAAAAGAGTGATTTTATGAAAATAATGGTTGTTAAAAATAGATTATTGTGTTCTCTGAAAATAGGTAATTATTTGAGAAATTCCCTGAAATTGGGATTGTATTTTGGGAAGAAATTTTTAATGATCCTTTTAATACATAAAACTACCCATAAATAAAGAAAGATTCTTGTGGGTAAATGTATATAGAAAACACATAAAAAAATTATGATGAGTACATAATAATACATAATAATTTCATTGAGTTATGTATACAATATAAGTATCCTGAATGAAAATGGAGGTTTGGGTAGAAATCCTAGACCACTTTGTTGTCAATCGAATCATTTTCCCCAATATTTAAAATCATAAAATGATAAATTAAATTACATGAAAACAAAGAGATTAATGATATGATACATCAACGGGTTGTATAAATACACCATAGTCAAGTAATACTCGTGAATGAAGAATATCAGAGAAAAATGGAAGTGAGATGAGGAGACCCTTACCTTTAGTCTGAATGTATTCTACACATGATCTTAATGTCCTGAATAGTAAAATTATATTCATTTATTACAAATTCCACAACATTATAAAAATTTAATTAGTTTATTAAATCTACATTAAGATCATTTTTTACCATTTTTATGGGGTAATATATTCAATTTCATCTTTTGGGAGTTCAGGTTTCATAATTTTCATGATCAGTTTTCTTTTATATGATTATAGAAGTCCATGGAGAATGAGAATAGAATAACATAATTCAAGTTATAAATTAAAAATTATAATCCATAAGTTTATGTTATCATATAAAACCTTTAGTTATTTTTGGTAGATTATTATGCATTGTAGAAAATATTAATGACAAACGCTTGGATTATTTTGATGGGTTTTCGCTCTCCCTGAATTCAATTTGTTTTATGATTAAATAAAATATCTAAAAAATGATTACCCAACATTAAATAAGACTTATAACATATATTATGATTTTTTAAATCATAAAAATTATTTCATGACCAAAATTAAAGATGTTAATAGAAATTGAAAACCCATCATCCTTGAATGTGATATATTAACACAACTCAAATGATGTTTTCATTTTTAGTATAAGAGGAGGTGGAAGGTGATGAAGATGAAATATTCCATTTTCATAATAAAATTAAATTACTTGTAAGGCACTATAATTATCAAAGAATTTGGATGAAGTTATGTGATGAGAGAGAATCAATATAATGGAACATGTAAAATATTTTGAAAGAAAAAATAAGATTGTTTTACCTCTTGAGTACTCATACTTGAGAATTTATTTAAGGCCTTTGTTTATTTCTTTTTTTTTTGAGACCAATTGTTCATGGAAATATAGTTAGGTATTGTTATAATTATTTGGAAGAACTTAAAAATGGTTAAAGGCATGAGAGGTGTGAGAGGAAGAGGGAGTGAGGGTGGGTTATATAGAAGAGGAGTGTAGGGTTTTTTTATATTTTGAAACAATAGTTTATTATTTTTTTACAATAATATGAACAATATTTATTATTGTGACTAAAAATACTAATAAGTGCATGTGAGTTTAAAATAATGACCATTTACATTATCCATGACTCAAGAAAGATGTGGAAATTCATTTATTTAGCAAATTTTTTTATTTATCAAATTTCACAATTCACAAAAATTCAAGTATTTTAGAAAATCTCAAAAATTCACCCTACCAATTTTTGGATGTATAGATTCCAAAAAATAGTGAAATTTTATTAAAAGTATTTCTTAAATATTAGAAATTTATTTTTTAATTACAATAACCATTTCCTCAAGAAATATAGTTCTTATAATTATAACTATTTTTATAATACCCTGAATAATTAACTAAGGTCACATTAAATTATCCCAAAATCATAGGACAACAAAATATTGATTTATGAGTGCATTTTATAAAAATTACTTATCTTTTAAATTAATTTATTATTATAATATTGTAATTAAATATTTATTTCTAATAAAAATACCAATATGTAATTAATAATGTTTCAAATATTCATTTTCATTTATAAGGTGACTAAATTTAACTTATAACTATATATGTGAGGTTACTATTCATACAGGACATTACTATTCAAATGGGCCATGTAACTATTCATAAATACACCTTACTAATCATAAGGGTCATCTTACTATTCATGAGGGCACATTACTATTCGTAAGGGTCAAGTTATTAATAATAAGGGTACATTACTATTAATAATCTTCTATTTACTATTCATATGGGTATTTCTCTTTTATAAGTGTATGTTACTATTCCTAAATAATAATGTTGATTCTATCAAACTCAAAATATCATATTGAATACAACCATGTATGTCTATTTTTTGAAACTCAAAATACAGTAGAGGCATAATTATGTTTATTGGATAGTTTATAATAAAGTCTTATTTCGTTGGGACATAGTGTTTCATGCATTCTATATTATTTTTATTTGTAAATCCTTTGGGTGTAATATTAATAGTGAATATATTCTCATCATGATTTTGTATTTATTAAAATAATTCTAACATCAGATATATATTGTTCCTACTCATTTAAAATATATTATTAACAAATATTTTGAAAAAAATGAATTTTTAATAAAATAATTAAATATATATACATTTATATTAAAATATTATTTTACCAAAATTAATAATTCAAAATATTATATGTTTTTAGAACATTAATTAATTATAAAGCTATAGATTTTCAATATAATTATGTTTAAGTTTTATTATTATTAATTAAAACACAAAATTAACTGAATTTAATTATAATTATAAAAATAATAGGGTGTTAAAATGATTCATTAACCTTTTATCATCATCATTCAAATAAAAAAGACTACTTCATATTATATTCCCTAATTCCCTTCCCATTATCCTTGTAAAACCATTCAAGAGGGATGAACGTAATTTATTTTGAATCCTTTTCTTAAATTCTTTATTATTCTAATGTATTAAACTATAGTCTGGTGAGATGGTAGATGTCGTATAATACTATCAATGCTTTCATTAAATTCAGATACAACTGATATAAATATTTATTTATCCTCTAAATTTATATATTTGACATTTTAACTAAAAAGAGTAACCTTTTTATTTGGAGGCATTAATTGGCTCTATATATTTGATCGACCAAAAACATATGAATTAAAATAAATCTCAAATACTTCAAAATTTTTACTTATAAAAAATTCTTGACCAATCAAATGCTACACTGAAGGCCCAAATGATTTTATGTCACCAATTATATAGAGGGGGTGAATAAGTGATTTATAAAATGAGATCACTCAATTAATATTTTTTTAAAATTTCATATAGTGTTTGGATTTGAATGGATATGGTGTTATTATTTTATTTAGAGATAAAAAGAACAATCATGGAAAAATGGAATTAATGGTCCAAAACACTATTATTTTCTTGTGGCTAATCCCTAATGTATAGATATGTTGAACTATATGGGAATGTTCTTTCTTTTTTTATCATTATGATAAATTAAAAATTGAAAATAATTATCAGAAAGAACGATTAAAAAGTGAAGTAATAAGAATTATCATGTAATTAGGTCTTACTTTATCAGACATTATGTTCCTCTAATAAAGTTAAGTTTTTCCATGTTTTTTTCTTATCCCTAGCCCTAATTTCTATATAATGAGTGGTTTGTTATTTTAGATATTCATCAGAGTCTCATAATACTCAGATCATTTGTGTATTAAAGGCATGAAATGAAATAATAGTGATGTGAAATTTCTTTATTTGGAAACCCAATTTCCTAGTAATAATTGTCTACAACATAATTCCAGCTCTTATGAGTGTTTCAAATTTTTCAAACTATTGTGGTAAACTAAAATAACTAAAATAAGGTATTGAAATATACAATACACCCAAAATATATTATTTACCATTATAGATTATCAAAATTCATATTTCATTGCACTCTATAAGAAAAAATGAATTATAAATAAATTTTACATCACATTTTATTATACTCTATTTTAGATTTCCTATCAATCATCAATGAACTGATTGCAAATAAATAGAATATAAAATATCCATCCATACATACGAATGAATTTCCTAAAAAAATCCTTATATTAACACTGTTATAATGGATATTTAATATTCACACCATAAGATAGAAGGATCAATGTGACTAGAATTTTAAATTCATTGTAATTCATTAATTTATTTACTGTGACTTAATTTTGAGAAAATAAATGCTCCTCCATTATCATTTTATTAAATGGTGTATTTTTTGATCAATAACATAAGTCCCTAAACTATTATGATACACTATTTAAGATAAAATAGTGTTTCATTATATACGACATATTAAAATTTTATTTTTTTACAATTTATCAATGATCAAGGTTAGAATATTTTATGTAAGGCACATAGAAATAAAATTTTATTTCTTTCAATGTTGTTAGGAAAACATAATATGTGGTGTTACATAATTGTTATCATATTAATTAAATATTATTATATCCTTATATTAGAAAAAAATATTAGGAAAATTTTATATGAATCAATGACATGAGAATTGAAGGCTAAACTGACTACATTATTATTTTGAAACATGATGGAATAAACCATTCTTCTTTAACAAAAAAAACCTAATGAAATTGAAAAATAAATTAGAATTATAATTTTTTGGATTCAAAATAATTACATATGAATTTTCCATTCCTTTTTTTGGAAATCACATGCAATTTTTAATAATTGGTTACTAACTTTTTTAGAATTGTGTTTTAGAATTTTTTGCATCATATTATTTTTTTCATACATAGAAACAGTTTTAATGTATTCATTAATTTATACAAACCTCCTTCCATTTGATTATCATAATAAATATGGAACATATAATAATTGAATTCACATTATTATATTAGTTAATAGACATTATATCTTTTATTTCAAACTAAAAAAATAATTATAATCAGATTTATATCATATTAATAAACATTGTATCCATATTCATAGAGATTATTGTATGTAAATGTGTATGGAAATCCATCATATTGAATAAATATTATATTTTCAATTTGAAAACTATTTCTATCATATTAGAACATCATTTTCACTATGAATGTGTAAATGAAAATGAAAAGGTGCATTCAAATATTTTATATCCTTTTTTGTGGTTGTCTATGTCATCTAAAAAAACTCAGATAAATATGACCATTTGGATAGAAATATGATGGTTGAGTAATTGCTATAAATACCAGATCATTTAAATGGATTGATGTTACTGTTCGATTAATTTCACTCTTAAATTTTTAATATTCTATAAATCATGAAGTACTTGTTCTTAGTCATTCATTTTTATTTAGAGATAATACTTATTTGGAAATCATTATCATGTTTTCTTCTTAAGAAATGTTTTTAATTGATTTTCATGTGATATTGTGTGAATAAGATTGAGGGATTCCAAATCTAGGAAGAAGGAGATACTGATATCATATATCAAGGGATTTCAAGTATAAAAATAAATAATATGATCAATCAGATATAGGGTATCCAGGGATATAATGATAGTGAATTTGATCATCATATTTTGGTATTTTGTTATAGAGGAAATAAAAACATTATTGTAAGGATAAAATAATGGAACCTTTATCTTGGTTTTTGGATACCCTCCACTTAATGTTAAAATATGTGCATTCATTTGTATTACATGTATTATTACAAGTTTTTTTTCATGCAATATATTGAGATATATTTATAGTCACCTTTCTATTTGTATCTGGATTATCATAATTGATTTAATTATGACAAAATATTATAACTTCGTTTAAATAGATTCAAGCATCTGTAATACGATACTACTCTGATTATGGTTCTATATGATTTATGATAGAGTCATAGATAGTTATTATTATCTATATACTTTTATATAATTGTTACTATTGTGATTATAAAGTTAAACTTAATAGATTTAATCATCTATGATTGCGATTTGTGGTAAATAACATATAATAATCATCATAATTACAATATTCATTAGTAATCGGACTGAGGGCCATTTCTAAATTCAATAATTTTTTCAATGAGCTTATATGATTTTTTTTGGTTGAAAAACATTTATACTAATGTCATTAAAACCACATTTCACCCAATCTTGAAATATATAGATTATGTAACATTATTTCAATCCTTATCTCAAATATATAATAATGATATCTAGTAATTGGTGTGAAAGGAGGTTACCAATGCTCAAATACAAACCAAAAATTCATCTCCTTTTCTATTTCATGTTTATTTTAATGTTTATTACTCTAATGTGAATTTTGTAAATGAATTTTTTATTTGTTTTTGAATGATATACAGAATGAATATAAGAGCATTTTAAAATCACAATCCTTATAGACGACCAAATTTTGATGGTGAATATTATGAATTTTGGAGACATATAATGAATACTTTTGTAATCAACATTGGATGAGATAATATTTTCATGATTAAGGTTTATTAGAAAATACCAAATTACGAAGTTAAATCATTTCATAATCAATAAAAGTTGGAACATCAACTAAATTAAAAATTAAGAAACACATTGATATGTTCCCTGAAAATAAGAATATATAACCCAATATCATCTTGTAATGTAGAATATGGTATTTGAAAAAAGTCATAACTCAAACTCTACAGAAATTAAAAAGTTTCTAAAACCCTGAGATCCATGATAAGAGTTTACTATCATGATTTTGAGGTCATACATGGAAATTCAGTGGCTAAAATGTATTAGCGTTTAATGACTATCATAAATAGTCTCCAATCAATCTGAGAAAAAATGATTAGATGATGATATTCCCATGGATAAGATAATAGATATCATGACTAATTAATAACATTGAAAAATAAATATTATTAATTAATCATAGATAGATACTCATATGACATTGGATGATCTTATTGGATCCTTAGTGAATTATGAGATCAAATTAAAAAGAGATGATAAGAATGCTATGAAAATTAATCGTGGTGATTCATTTCAATACTACAATAATTCATACCAATGTCCAGACACATAAAAACTTTTTTATGTTTACAAGAATAAAAAAGGTTTCTTTACAATCCAATTCTAGTTTTTTTAACAATTAAAAAATGAACTAGCTAATCATTCTCACAGAATGAACAAGTCAATTAGTAAAAATTTATTTTAGTATCGACATAAGAAATTTTATCAAGTAAAGGATGTAAAAGAGAGATTCTAAAGTTTCTAGTTATGAGTTTAAAAGATATATACATATCAGAACCCATTTATCAAATATAAAATGACAATAAAAAAATAAATAAATTTTGATAGGAATTAGAAAATATATTACATGTAAAAAATTAAATATTGTTATTAAATAAAATGATTCATTTATTTTAAGTGCTTGAGACTCCTAAGATAATACTTCTAATATTGATTTTCTTAGACAGAGAAACATTAATATTCATTCTAGATTTCTAAATGAATATCATTGTTAAATGCATATGTTATTAACCACTGAAAACAATAAAAATAGGTCATTAAGTTTAAATAATCTGTAATTTGATATGGGGAGAACTAAAATTCTATAGATGAATAATTTGATTCAAATAATGAAGATAATTTTTTACCTTCATAGGAAAAAGATTGTAGTTTTTCAAAACTCCATGAAAATAAGAGTAAAATAGTTTATAAAATAAATGATAATTCAAGACAAATGAATTTTTTTTTAACAAAGGAATTATTGGATCAATTAAATAAATTCATAAGACTATTTTGAAAAAAGAAAATATTCCAAAAGATTTAGAAAAATTTACATATTAAATGAATAATTTACAAGCATGATTTGGAAAATTAAATTATAAAACCATTACACGGGAGGATAGGAATTGAGATGTTAAACTTAAATTATAAAATTTCTTCTTTATGAATAAATTTGTCATCATTTACCTTTAGATAGCAATTTTGTAAAAATTTAAAAACAAATCCATCTTCATGGTTCTAGTTATATAATTGGGTATACTCATAGAAAACCAATTTTTAGAGACATATTCATTGTTCCTCAAAATTTATACAGAAAATATCCTTTACCCACATCATTA
Organism: Viscum album; assembly: GCA_963277665.1. NCBI lineage: Eukaryota > Viridiplantae > Streptophyta > Magnoliopsida > Santalales > Viscaceae > Viscum > Viscum album. The sequence continues at coordinate 1,612,081,611 of OY728140.1, forward strand.
AATGATTTTATGATTGATATAATATTATAGTACTAGCAAAGGATCATAATTTCTAGTGTCTTGGAAGACTAGGTACATAAAACTGAAAACATGGAACTAAAACATTTCTTTATTCAATCTTTATAAAGGGGTCCAAAATACCATTGATAAATTAAATATGAGTTTGGTAACATTGGGATAACATGAAATAATGTATGATCTAAAATCCCAACAAGGTTATAAGAATAATTATAACGATTTATCACATTTGGTAGGAAGCATGACATAATGATATAGTAAGTAATATAACATAATTGAACATATGGAATCATAACACATATAAAATGTGGTCATATAAACATGGAATAATAGTAATGTGGAAGGATCATAAAACATGATTTAATCATGATTCAAGGATAATTACACTTAGAGGAGCACATGTCACGGTTAACCACCAAGACCATTTGACATGGTAGACTATGTCAAGGCTTACCTCCAAAACCATTGCACATGGTAGCACGATTCAAGGCTAATCGACAAGACCATTGCACATAATGTCACATGTGGATAAAATTTACCAAATTAATTGGAGAAAAATATGGGTGAACCCCACCAAATTTGTTCAAAAATATGATTTATAAATAAATAATCATAAAAAATCAATCATACAAAAAACATAAGGGTACCCATGGAATGAAATTGGAATCATAATCATGCCATAAAGAATAATTAATGGGCGTGTCATACAAGTTCCAATGAATGAAATGAACTAGAACATATATGAAAATTAAGTAGGAAAAATTTTAATATATCATGTAAAGAGATGTCAAGAAGAAGTGATAACTTTTAAAAAGTGTATTTATGAACTTTTTTAATTAATACATTTTAGGGGGGTTTAAGTAAAATACAATAGCGAATTTAAAATAAAAAATGGTATTATCTTTAATATAAAACTAGAGGTGATCCAAGAAGGATTTCATAATAAAAATTATGATTTTATAAAAACCATGGTGGTATAAAATAAAGAATATTGGGAACATGAATTTGGGTAATAATTTGTCAAGTTCGTTGAAAACGGGTTGGCTTATATGGATGTATTGTGGAGGGAATAATTTAACAAACAAGTACATTTACAAAAGCTAATTATTAATTGATCATGATACATTAGTTTTTATAATATGAAAAAAATTTAAAATACATACATAAAAAAATATAACTTAATTTGGGTAAAATAAATGACAGAGCAACCCGGAGGAATAATGGAGGTTTGTGAAGAATATATTAGGAAATGTCAACATGGTAATAGGTGAGAAGGGATTAATAAGGTAGAAATTGGACTATAATAATTTTTATATAATGGGGGAATAATGAGGGAGGTGTTAATACATAAACCATAATTAGAAATTACAAATTGAATGGGTATAACATATATTATATTCTTGAATAAAATTGAGAAAGAAAGTATCCCTTACCTTAAGACTGACAATGTTATTTAGTTGATATTAATGACCCGAATAAAACAATTAGGATCATTGGTTAAAAATAAAATAACCTATTTTACATTTAATTGATTTTTTATAATATTTTTGAGTTCATTCATAACCTTTTTGATTGGTTACAAGGTTCAATTTCATTGTTCCGGTCTGTTTATTTACTATTTGTTTTACTTATATACATGAATGGATAATCATGTAAAATGAAGATCGTTATCCTGAATTGGAGTTAAATTATTGAAAACCCTAATGTTTACATGTTTTGAAATTTCATTTTCATAATTGTAGTGAATACTATTCATTATATAAAACATTAGTGATAACCTTTTGAGTTAATTGGTGTTTTCTGATCACAATAAACACATTTTGTTTAATTAATAAAAACCATATGTCAAAAAAGATTCCAGAATCATATATGATGCATAATATTGATATTATAGTCTATTTCTAATATAATAATCATTTCATGGCTGTAAACTAATTTTGAAATGGAAATTGCAAACCCATAAACCTTGAATGTGGAAAATTAACATATCTCGGATTGTGTATTTACTACTAGTATTAAATAATTGTAAAGAAGAGAAAATAATTACTTATTCAATTATCATAAAAACATTAAAATACATATAAGGTACCAGATTTTTCATATAATTAGGTTGAGTAGAGGTAAGGATATACATTAAAACAAGGTAACTTCAAAGGAAAGAAAATGAATTGAAAAGGGAAATTTTCCTCACTAATTAATCATCATTGAGATCCACTTTAGAAGAGAGGATTTTGACTTTTGGGGTGAAAAAGGGATGTTTGAAGTGGGGGAGGAGCATGGGGAGGTATTTGAATAGAATTTAGGCAATTCACAATTCTTGAGAGGTGTGAAGAGATGGGAGTGTGGGTGGTTTATATAGTGGAGGGTATGCGGGTTTTCTTAAGATTTAAATCATTAGTTTTATATTTTTTCATATGGCAAGAAATAATGATGACTCTATGACAAAAAATTTTAATATGTTCATGTGAGTTCAATATAGTGTTTCTTACCATAGAATAACATCACCCATGACTCAATAATTAATGTACATAGGTTATTTTGTAAATTATCACATTTCACTACTCATAAAAAACTCATGTATTTCAGAAAAATCACAAAAAATCACTGTAAATATTTTTCAAGGGGTATAATCTCAAAATTAAATCCATTTTTTAAAAATAAATTTCTATGTATGATTAATTTAATTTTAAATTAAAATGATGATTTACTTGAAAAAATACAGATTTTCAAACAATAACTGATTTTATAATACATCCAAAAATTAGATAATGCCTTATAAATTTATCTTAAAACCCGTAGAAATTAAAATTGATTATTTATAAAAACATTTTGGAATATAAATTTTAAAAAAAATTATTTTATTAAATGTTATTAATTATTTATGACTTACCAAAATACCAATACCTTTTCTATGGTCGTATTATCATTTATAAGATGCATAAATTTTATTTATACATCAAAGGGTGAGGATAAAATTCTTTTGGATAATATAATATTAATAACGGTTATATTACTATTCCTATGTTTAGGTTACTATTCATAAGGATTGGTTATTATTCACCAAAAACTATGTTTGTTCCATCAGACCCCAAAAATCAACCTGAACACAATAATGTATGTCATAGTTTAAAAATTCAAGACACTGATGAGGAAAAATTATGTTTAATGGTCACATAGTATTTAGTACCCTATAATGTCATTGTGTGACCTTATGAGACTATACTATAAGGAATAATTATATGAATGGAAATACATTGATTAATATTTGGGTCATTAAATTCTTCCCCGATTATGAAATTTTAACCTCATTTATTTTACATTCTATTCCATAAATTGTTTGTGGTCATTTTCCTTCATTTCAACCACCATTTCCCTTATTTCCACTTCATACATATGGTTCAGACATAGAACGTGGACAACGAGAGTAGTCTTGTAATGTTGAACAATATCTATATGATCCAAGATATTCCCTGGCCACTCCTTGTAAGAAAGATCATTCTCCAACTGTACCACCTCTAAATTCAGTACATGTGAAGGATTTGGTATGTTCATTCTTAAGATAGAAACTTGGCCGACATTATGTTCATTAGACATGGTAGTTGTAATTATCATTTGATAGTCCACATCTTTGATACGATCATTGATCTCAACGTTTTTTATAATCAAAGTACGTAGCTTTCATTTCCTCCCAAACCTCATGACGTTCTTTCATGGAGATGTGCAGAAAAATACCATGTCTCCAACATTGAACTTAAGGTCTCATCGAAAATTTTCTACATATGTCTTTTTCCGATTTTGGATTCCTTGATTTCATACTTAAGTGGTTTCACCTTCTCTAGAATTTTGTCTACCATATTAGGTCCAATCATCTTACACTCACCATCTTCATCCCAACACACTGGTGTTTTCCACTTTTCCCATAAAGTACTTGGTATTGTTCCATTCAGTTGCTAGAGTGGAAACTGTTTTTTTAACAGAATTCGTCTAGTGGAAGATGTTAGTTATATCCTTATTTTTGTACATTGAACATGCACTTCACATATATTATATTGTCTAAATAGTTCACTCAGATTGGCCATGATTTTGAGAAATATAGGGCATCCTAATGTTTAGTTCAGTGCATAGAGAATGGTGGAGACTATTCTTGAACATTGTGGTAAATCTCAGATCTCTACTAGACACAATAGATAGTGGTATTCAATTCATACTCACCTCCACTTTGATATTTTTCTATGAAATATGATCCACGGATAATTCATCTCGAATTGTGATAAAGTGAGATGTCTTTGTAAGACAATCCACAATGACCTATATAGCATTGTTTCCTCTTGAAGTCCTAGGAATCCTAGTGACAAATTCCATGGTGATTTTCTCCCACATCCATGTGGGTATGGGTAGTGGTTTTATCTTTCACTTAAACATATGTCACTAACCTTATCATATTGAAATTCTAGGAACTTTTATATATACTCAATAATATCATTCTTTGTATTGTCCCACCAAAAGTTCTCTCAGATATATTGATACATCTTTGTGCTCCCTTGGTGAATAGAAAAGATTGAGCGATGTGAATCATTCAAAAGCTCAAACATTACCTTTGGATTGGATGGTACACATAAACATGACCAAAGTCTTACAGGTCTTTCCTCATCAATCTTGAACCCAAAGGATTTCCATTTCTAATATATTCCACCCTATTCTCAATTTCCACATCTTTTGTTTGAGAATCATTAATTTTCTCCACAAGTGATGGTTTATAGATATTTTGAGAAATAATTTCATGATGTAACTCCATTAATTATTCCCATGTCTATACTCTACAAATATATAAATATTTTATCCTTTTCAATTCTCATCATTGATAAAGATGCAATATCCTTTCTTCTTAGAGCATCCACAACCTTATTTACCTTACTAGGATGGCGATGGATTGAGTAGTTAGAATACATGAGGAGATATAACCATATTCAATAGAGAATATTAATCTCATTCTATGTGGATATATATTTGAGAATATTGTGATCAGTATATGTGTCATACTTCTCCCCAACGAAATAATGTCCCCATATTTTAAATGAAATTATCATATCCAACAACTGCAAATCATGTGTTTGATTGTTTTAGTCAAGGATTATGAGCATCCTTGAGGCGTAATCTATCATATTAGATTTTTTAATCAGAACATTGTCTAATCCATTCATTTAAGCATCAATGAATACCATAAATAGTACTCTGCTAGTTGGGAGTGTTAGTACTGGCATAGTGATAAGCATATTTTTTAGCTCCTTAAATCATTCCTGAAATTCATGAGTCCAGAAAAGTTTCAACCCCTCTAGGTCAGATTGGTTAGTTGATTTGACAACGATGAAAATTTCTCCACAAATCATCTTTAATAAAAATCTAGACCAAGAATTCTACAGATCTCCTTTGTAGATATTGGCATGGGCTACTCTTCAATTTCTTCTATCTTAGAAGGAACATCAGATATCCCTTTGCTGGTAATAACATGCCCCAATAATGATAGTTCGGCAATCTAGAACACACATTTACTATAATTATCTTATAGATTCCCCATTATCATAGTCCTTAGCATAGTATTGATAAACACCTCATGTTCTGCCTTCCTTTTAATGTATATCATAATATCATCGATAAAGACTACCAAAAATTTGTTGAGGTAATCTTTAAAGACTCGATTAATTAAATCCATGAAACATTCATGACCATTAGTGAGACATAAGGGAATAACTATTAATTCATAGTGTCCATACCTAATTTGAAACGTTTTCTTGGGAATATATTCCATCCTAACCATTAATGAGTGATATCCTGATCAACGGTCATCCTAATCGAAATAACTATCCCCATGAAGTTGAACAAACAATTCATCTATCTATTGCTAGGGATACTTGTTAATTTTCATGATTTTATTAAGCTAATGACAATCACTTCAGAGGATTATTGATCCATCCCAGTTCTGGAAGAATAGGATTGGCGCAACCCTTGCTGAAGCACTCAGGTGTATACAACATTTCTCTAGATTCTCTTGTAACTGCTTCCTCATCTCTTCCTGCTATACGATGGACATTCAATAAGGTTTATTTGATCTTGGCAGAGATCTATGAATAAATTCCATTGAGAACTCAACCTTTCAATCAAGAGTAAAAACATGAAAATATTTAGAGAATACATTTTGTAACCCCTCATGATGGGCATATCATTGAGAAGTATCATCTCATTCGTCTCAATCATTTGATCTATACATGCTTTCTCATAATATAGTAATACCCACCAATTATACAAGGATTCTAATGGAGATTTAACTTCCTCCTTACACATGTAATGAATTTGTGGATGATTTGGGATGTGAAGAGTGATCTCCCTTTCCTGAGAGTTGTTGTTGGATTTTTATAAAGATAGTCAATCCATGCCCATGATTACATAGAACTCCACTAAAGGAATTATGATGAGATTTTATGGGAGTTTCGATCCACATAAATTAATCGACAAGGTGTTATAAAAATCAAACTCAATAATTTCCCAATTCATTGTTCTTGTAAATAACATATCCTTGAAATCTTGTGGGGATGTTTTTATAGTTATAATAAACATGAAAGATATGAACAAATACATAGACCTAGAATAAAATAGTACATTCACTATTCATGAATGAATAACTATCATACCTATGACCACATAATTTTCTGGCACTGCCTCAATAGTATTGATACCATAACCCCTTCTATGTTCCCTCGGATGTTGTTTTTGACTTCCTCTAACAATCCTCAGCTTTGGGAAATTGTTCTCATAATGCCCATGTTCCATGATGTTGTATCTATAAACCATTGGATGAGAATTTATCTAAATCATCCTTTATTCTTCCACATATGCTGGATTATTCATAACCCTTTGGAAGTTTTTATCCAGATGTCCCATTCTTCCACATTTCAAGCAATTGCAGGTTCCCTTTAGACAATTCCTAGGATGCTTCTTCCAATAATTTGACATGTGGGATGTTGGATCTTCTTTACATCTTGGGATTTATTTTCTAGACAACCTCTATTAGACTCTTTTTTCCGCTTCTTGTAACAGGTCCCATGAGACCATTTCAATTCTCTGATCTACATTTCAACCTTGAGGGCATAATAGAAAATCTCCTCATAGCTTTCAATGTCTTGAATTGTAAATGATTTTCATAGACGCGTCTTTAGTTACCTAATGATGTGATCCATCTTGGTTTTTATGTTCATGAAAAAGATATAGGTGTACCTTATAGTCCTTATAATGTGTGCTTCATATGCACTGATGGACTCATCTCCATTTTTCTTGAGTCTAATGGACTTCTTTTACATCTTTAGATAGAGGGTTCAAGGAAAATATTTATTAAAAAAAATTAAGGAATTCATCCCAATCCATGGAATCAATTTACTCTAGGGACATTTTATTGTTGGTCAGTGTCCACCACTGATCGGCTTCCCCCACAAAATGATAGACCTCTAGTACAACTTTCTATTCTTTTGACCACTGTATGATGGATTATATCATATCAATGGAGTTAATCCACTATTCCATGATGAGGGGATTAGATGATCCACTAAACATGGGAGGACTTTTCATCATGAAGGATTCAATGAATACAAGATCCCTCCTCAGAGGAGGAGGATATTCTACATGATCCATGTTAATATTCTTAACCTTATCCAGCTGATCATGTACTGTAACAAAATTCCGAGCACCCATTCCCATAATATTTTCATATCATCTGGGATACCCTCAAATTCCCTAACACATTTATTGTTCAGACATGTTATTCTATATACCACTATTAAATATGAAAAATAACATACAATTAGGGGTCTTGAAAACTTAGTTATTAAGCATAAAATTAAACTTTAAATATAAAAGGATAAACTCTTAGAGGAAAATCTTAACGACCCAAAGTTTCATTAATGGAAAATCCCTCTTCATCTTATTAAATGACTCTTTATATAAAATGGTTTTATAAAATGTCAACTTCATTAGTTTTATGATAAGAATTGTGACCATTACTTTTATATTCGTAGAGCAGTGATCACATGATTAGTATAAATATAGGTCATTAACACATCCAATTTTACATAGACAAAGGAATCAATGGCCTCATCCAGTAGAATTTCCCCATAGGAAGCCCAATTATCAGAGATCCAAAAAGAGGTAGCGTCCTTGGGCTTCTATCTTGACCAATCCCAAGCTAAGCTTCACCATGTCAAGGTGGAATGGGACCGTCTATAGGAGAAGTGGAGGTTGATACAAATTACCACTCGAGCGATGTTATCTGAGCCACCCCAAGAGTCTGTCACCATCGCACACCTTACCCTTAGGTCTTATACGGCTGTTTTAAGGGGTTATGTAACGAATTGATAGTTCTATGTTCATGTACATTATTTTTTTTATATAATAATGAATATAATTTCGTGTCATTATTGATACATTGTAAATAGTTTTTAAAGTACAATTGGTGTTTTTAGTTATTATTTAATTAAGAAATATATTTTATTAAATTAAGGGATTTTTGAATTAAATAATATTTTAATAAAATAATAATATTATTATTAAATTAATTTTTATTAAATATAAATGATCTTATAATTTTATGAATGCATTTATAATTTTTATTATGGTTTGGATGCCATTTCTGTCAAAACCCTTGAATTTTTGATAAATGTCAGTTATTAATTTAAAAGTAAAAATTAACATATTTAGAAAATTATTTAGATAAAATTAATGTTATTTCTGGAATCAGGGCGCTGAAATTATCCAACAGTGAATTTTACATAATTTTCTAAGACAGTGAAATTGTTGGGTAAAAATTAAATACCGTTTAAATATATAATGTGTTTTATGACATCATAATGACCCAATAGTGATGTAATAAAATAGTATAATATTTATGTTCGGAAAATATATGTTTTACCATTAAAATAATGTGAGGTTTGGTTTGTTTAACTTAATTTTCAATGCATTAATGGACCCCTCAAGACTTATTAAACACCTTGTCTTTTTAAATTAATTTCCATGGGAGTGTGACTCACCTCCACATAAGCAACCTCATTATTTTAAGAAGTTCGGAACTTTCCATTATAAAATATTTTTTTCCTCTTCCCTTTTCCAAAAAACCATTGGTAAACACCATGGGATTGTTTGTGGTTTGGATTAATTTAATATAAGGAGTCCCAAACCTAAATAATAAAGAATTCCCTCACCTTTCCTATATAAACCCACCCAAGCTCCAACTTAACCCTCACTCAAAGCCCTTGGAGTTCGTCCAACCTCCACCCTAATCTCTCTAGAATCCTCCCAAGGTTCCCCAAGCACCCAAGAAGCCTCTCACAAGCCTCTCTATAGCCTTTGGAAGCACATTTCCAAGTAAATATTTTTTCTTCCTTTCTCAATTATGTCCAATATTCATTAAGTTGTTTTCCCTTTTAATTTCAATTATAAATGTTGGGGTAGGTTTTTCCCCTCCCTCACACTGCCCCCTTTCTGTTTTAATGATGGGAGACCCATTCTCTCTCATTTAATGTGAAGTTCACTTTGTTGCATTATTTTTCAATTATGAATGTTTTTGTCAAAAGATGACATGGAATGAATGGATGTCAAGGAATGTCAAGATGTGAATGAAAAAGGATGTGATGTTGATGGTAATAAAGGAGAATGGCCATGGTACATAGATAAATGTCACTTAGGAGATTCACTAAGTGACATATGAGATGATGGTTGAAACATTCTCTAGTAGTATCAGACGATTGTAGAACTAATCTCAATGTTTCAATACTTGTATCAAGATGATACTAAGTTACACCACTTGAAGAATGGATGATGATGGAGCATCATCATTACATATGAAGATTGATGAGCTGATCTTTAAATTCCAAGAACTTGTATCAAGTGAATACAATGTCACAACAATGTTAGAAGACCATGCATTGTCTTCACACTGCATGAGGAGTTGAAGATGATCCATCAACAAGTTCTATGTGGATGAAGTGGTTTAATGAAGTCCAAGCACAATCACTTAGTGCATGATGAATTGAATATGATGCAACTTGATCTCTGATTGGATCATTGAAGAATGTTGAAGAATTATTTGACTCAGGAGGTTCAGTTGAAGATGACCCTTCGGGAATTTCACTCCTAAGTGAAGACTAAATATTTAAGAGTAATGAAGGAATTATTATGAAGAAGAGAAGAGAAAAATGAAGAAGGGAGAATGGATTAGAGGAAGATGTGGCATTTGAAATTGGTCACTTTGTTTTTAAACAAAGGACTTGTTCTATACTCAGGCAAATAGAATCCACCAAGGGCCTGCCATAAGGGTTCAACCCCAAGGCACATGTGGGACTCTAGATCGCCACACCCAAGGGGGATCCCATAGGGCCAGCCTGAGAGGCCGCAGCCGTGTGTAAGCCAGGGCCACGCAGGGGGTCAAGCCTGCGCAGCATGGGCGCTAAAGCATGCGCCCGAGATATGGTGGGCGCCAGTTGTGCGCCCGAGTGGCAGGGGTGGGCACAAGAGCGTGCCCGCTAAGAGAACTCGGTGCGGGGCGACACCGAGAGGGTTGAAAGTTAAATTGCTGAGATGCGGGCAACGCGAGTTTGATAAACCACAGAAAAACCAGGAGCCGTTTCGATGTGGGACACGGGATTTTGCCGCGGAAGAGATCCTGGCCACCCATCCAATCGCGCGACTGATCACAGCCGCTCATCGCATCCCGCACGCGATCTTCTGATCGCAGCCATCCAAAGATCTGATCCGACGGCTACCACATCGTCTTCCTCGAGCTCAGCCGAGGCACCTCCCGCAAAGCATCCAATGAACCAGATGCTACCCGTGGCCGGATTTCGAGTTCCCCGGCCACCTCTGAAGGAGCTAAGGCGTCCATCTGGTTCGTCTGGCCACACTGAACACGATCATGCCTAAAAATGAGTGTGCATGCAACGAGGGGAGCATTTCGAGTTTGGCTGAGGCAAAATAAAATGTCGTGGCCACGTGGAGATCATGCATTGCATGCATGGGCCTAAACAGAGGCCATGCACACGTTCCGCGATGAATGCATGAGAAGGAGCGAAAAATAAATGAGCCCGCGTGAAACAGAGAGTAAATTCAAGATTTGGAATGATTTTAAAGAACCGAAACTTTCAGGGATTTGTAATTCTCTCACACGGATTAATCGTCTCTCCATTGCCTATAAAGGGAGCATCCGAGGCGTTTGAAAGGCTGGCTGAAGTTTTGTTGAAGATCTGTCGTCCCGTGAGATCCCTCTACCTCACGAAGAAAGAAGCCCCGTGCAATCTATTTGCGCGGCTGAAGTCCTCGGTGCCATCCTTGGCCCGAAGGAGTCCCTTGAGTGCAACTCCTTTGCATGACAAGAAGAAGAGGTTGGGCTATACGGTAGAACCCTACGCACCCCCTCTATGAACCGTGCCCCCTGCGCGGTAGCACTTGGGCGCCCGCGGTGCCTTGCACCTGAGGCTTGTGCTGCCTAGAGGCCTTGTGCACTTGTGCAGCCAGGTGCACCCTTTCTCTTGCACGCCCATGGCCGAGGGCCCTTGCCTCCTTGAGGACTTGCGCGGTAGTATTGAAGTAGAAAGGCCACACCACTTGCATTCCTACTTTTAAGGTGTAGTTGTGTTGCACACCATAGGTGTGTGTGTGAAAAGGGAAGGCCCTACACATTGTGTGTGTGCAAAAAGAAAAAGGACAAGAAGAGGTCGTAGCCTTGGTGGTGCACACTTGAAGATTAAAAGAGAAAAACAAAGAACCAAGTGTGTGTGCAATTGTTGTGCACACTTTGAAGAAGATGAATGCACCATCACACCAAAGTAGAACATACACTTAAGTGTGTGTATGAAAATGTGATAAGTGTGTGAATAGAAAATGAATAGGCCGAAGCCTATGTGTGTGCACAAGAAGTGTGTACATACTTAGAAGAAGGAGAAGACCCACACTAATGAACAACACACATTTAAGTGTGTAATCAAAAGGAATAAAATGTGTGAAGGACAAGAAGAAGCTGTGTGCTAAAAGTGTTACACCCTTTGTGGGTTTATTGCACCAAGAGAAGAAGAAGGGGAGTGCATGCTTGCACGCATACACGTGCACACGTGAACAAGCTCAAATCTGGATTTTTTCATCTGAGTTGACCAAGACCAGGAGTTCTTGAGGAGTTTTGAGAAGCCATCCAATCAGTGCATGAAGATGCATAGTTACCATGCACTTAGTGCATGAAGTTGTTCTAAAATGAGACTGAAGCCAGACTGAATTTGAAGACATCAGTTGTCTGAGTATTCAGTAGTTGGAGAGAAGCCAGGTCATCCTGAGAAGAAGGAGATAAATCCTGAGCAAGATGAGAAGACCCGATCAACTCAAGTGATCAGAGGTACAGAGCAAGGCCAGCAGCCTTTATCCCAGGCTGCTGAAGATACTTGAAGAGCTGAACTGATGAAGAGCTACTCGTGTGACTCGAGCAGCCAGGAGAAGCCCCCTGTGAGACTCAGGGTGGAAGAAGTCTTCAGTGGGATTCTGGAGCAGGCCAGTGGGGCTCTAGTAACAATGTGGGACGCAGTATAAAGACCCTCATGTGGGACTTAGGAGAGATACAATGGGACTCTGTATCGACCATTGTAATTTTAACAGGTTATAATGGAGAAACCATGTTGGGGCGTATAACCAACATGGAAAGGACATAGGCCTTTGGTTCCGAACCTTGTAAATCCTTGTCTCCTGTGCCTTTACATTTACTGCATCACTCGAGTAAAGGCTAAGAGATACAAGAAGAGTGGATCAAGGCCTTAACAAGCCATAGAGGTTTAATTGATTAAGAATTAATTTTTAAAAAGTTTTAAAGGATCACTGATTCACCCCCTCCCCCTCTCAGTGATTCACACTGATCTGGGAACTTCAATTGGTATCAAAGGGAGGTTACCTTTAAAAGATACAAGGGAGTCTTTATGAAGTGCAGATTTGAGGATATGAGCGACCAGCCTCAAATGGAGATATCTTCCATGACTCAGAAAAATAGAAAGATGAAACAGGCCAAGAAGATGAAGAAAGCTTGTCCTAGCTGTGATGAAGTTGGAACAATAAAAGATCTTCAAAGTGCAATCGAATATATTCAGAAGACAGTCCCCAAGGAAGTGACAATGTGTATAGCTACAGGCATCCTTGATCTTCAAGAAGAAAAATTACAGCTAGAAGAAGAAGCCAATGCAATGGAAGATAAGTTGGCTAAAAGGGTTGGCATAACCAACACTCTAAGAAAGCTGGTGAAGGCTAAAGATGAAACTATTTCCCTTTGCAATGAAAGATTTGAAGACATTGATAAATAATTGAAAAGAAGCTCTTCTGAGAAAGAAATCTTTATGATAATGATCAAAGAAGTTTTCCATGCACCGGAGAAGTTGCACAAAGTGTCAATGAATGTTAGAGATGCTCAACTCAAAGACAAAGTAAAAATGGTGAAGGAGCTTGACAATTCATTGCAAGAATTGAAGAAGGTGCATGAAGACCTGTTAGAACAGCTGAAAGAAAATTGTGAAGGAAGGATAAGAACTGTTGAGGATGAGAAGAACTCCCTTAACATGAAATGCATAGAACTAGAGGTGATATTGAAAAATCTACAATCACCCAAAGCTGAATCCTCCCAGTCAGCTGAAAGTAGAAATGTTGCTACACAAGTGTGCTTTGAGAAGGATGATTCTAAAAGAAAGACATCCTCTAATGAAAGGGAAACATATTCTAAAAAGAAGGTACCATCCATACCATCTTGTACTCAAGCTTCTAAAAGTGTTTCTACTAAAAGTGCAGGATGGAAGAATGAATCCAAACAAGTATGGATGAAGACAGTGAAGAAAGAATGCTCCCCTAAAAGAACACAGCAAGTCAAGAAAAGTACCCAACAATCAGAAGGACTGAAGAGGTCAAGATTTGTGGGTCAGTGTTGGTGTTGTAATAATTATGGGCACTGTGCAAAGGATTCTTGGTACAATCCACTGAATGTCAAAGCACAAAGGAAGCCCATGCCAAGGGGAAGAAATCCAAAAGAAAAGAAGCAGCATCCACAGGTCCAGAGACATCTGTATACGGAAAATAGATTTGGATTACTTGACAACATCTGGGATGATTGAAAAAGTGGTCAAAAAGATACATGTCAATCTCCAACTGTATCCATAGCTAAAAAGAAGAAAAGATCACAAAACCTGGCTCAGAAAAAATCCTTGGGAAGCTAGCATAAGAAAGTGGAAGATGATCCCAAGAAGATTATGAAAAAGGAAGAGAAGACCTTGGAGTCTAAATCCAAGAAGGGTGATGCATCCAGAAGGACCACCAAGAAGAAATGCTTCTACTGTGGAAAGAAAGGGCATACCATGGATCTTTGTAAACAAGCCATGGAAATCAATAGAAGCAGACTGAAATCAAATAGACAATAAATCCAGCAGAAGCAGAAGGGATTGATTGAAAACAGGTTTCCTAAGAAAGGTAGCTTGAAAGCATCGAAGGAACCATGTGGAATTTCTAGAACTGAGGCCACACTTCCAAGTGACTTACTAGTCATATGGCCAAATTAGTTGCAACTTTCCAGAGAACTACAAAGAGCTGAAGATAAAGTTCTGGAAATTGCTAAGGCAAAAGGGAAGAAGAAGATTTCACATGAAGATCAAGTTCTGTGTGTGAGGTGCAATCAAGCTGGACATACTAGTGATAAATGCATGATATTCATTCCAGCTCAGAAGGGATTCTTCAAAAGAATGAAGATTGCACCAGGAGACTCTAGTGTTCAGAAGGCACCTAGAAATATATGAGTCACACACAAAGAAGTTGAAGAGGTGTTGAGATCCACACCGGCACAAACATCATTGAAGATCAAATGTGCAAGTGTGATGAATGGTGAAAATGGGACATATCGGTTGAGAGAATCTTCTCAACCTTTTTGTTCACATTGATGAACCAAGGAGGTTCCATCTTATTCCCTAATCACTTGTATTTACATGTGCTGACATTGCAGGGAATTAAAGATGATGATCATTCTCAGCTGGAGGATGGTTTCGAAAGAATGGACAACATCCCTTGAGGGGGAGCCAATCTGAAAAAGATGGGATTCTGAGATTTAATACCATCTTGAGAAAAGTGAAGGTATTCCAATCATACTTTAATCCCTTGTTTCTTAATTGTATTCATCATGACAATTAAGGGGGAGTACTGATTGAAGACAAATGAATGAATGGGGGAGATTTATCTTTGCACCTGAACTTTCTGATGTGTTTGGTGAAGTATGTGCAGGATTTAGCAATTCATTGATATATCTGAAAAATTTCAAACCCCTGAAGCATGATCTCACATGTACAATGACTTTTGGACAGCATTGAGTACCTTGGTTACATCACTCTTGTTTTCTACACTGGGTTAGCCCACGTAGACTTGGAGTTGATCTACTAAAGGTTCTTTGCTAAAGAGAACATGTGACATCATCCCTCTCTTATTTATTTTGAAGAAAATGATTTTCTAAGGGAGGAAGTGATTTTTGAATGTGAACCACACCACATCTTTGCATTTGATTTCCAATAAGGGGGAGAAAATATTGGCACACATATTGACCCATTCATATTTTCTAAAGAAGTGTATTGACAACAAATACAATGGGGGAGATTGAAGTGCACTGTGTTGAATTTGTTGTCAATTATGTATGTTGTTGTCAAAAGATGACATGGAATTAATGGATGTCAAGGAATGTCAAGATGTGAATGAAAAAGGATGTGATGGTGATGGTAATGAAGGAGAATGGCCAGGGTACATAGAGGAATGTCACTTAGGAGATTCACTAAGTGACATAGGAGATGATGGTTGAAACATTCTCTAGTAGTATCAGACGATTGTAGAACTGATGTCAATGTTTCAATACTTGTATCAAGATGATACTAAGTTACACCACTTGAAGAATGGATGATTATGGAGCATCTTCATTACATATGACGATTGATGAGCTGATCTTTAAGTTCCAAGAACTTGTATCAAGTGGATACAATGTAACAACAATGTTAGAAGACCATGCATTGTCATCACACTGCATGAGGAGTTGAAGATGATCCATCCACAAGTTCTATGTGGATGAAGTGGTTTAATGAAGTCCATGCACAATCACTTAGTTCATGATGAATTGAAGATGATCCAACATTATCTCTGATTGGATCATTGAAGAATGTTGAAGAATTATTTGACTCAGGAGGTTCGGTTTAAGATGACCCTTCGGGAATTTCACTCCTAAGTGAAGACTAAATGTTTAAGAGGAATGGAGGAATTCTTAAGAAGAAGAGAAGAGAAGAAATGAAGAAGGGACAATGGATTAGAGGAAGATTTGGCATTTGAACTTGGTCACTTTGTTTTTAAAAAAAGGACTTGTTCTATACTCAGGAAAAAAGAAGCCACCAAGGGCCATCCTTAAGGGTTCAACCCCAAGGCACATGTGGGACTCGAGGTCGCCACACCCAAGGTGGATCCCATAGGGCCAGCCCGAGAGGCCGCGGCCGTGTGTAAGCCGGGGCCACACAGGGGTCAAGCCTGCGGAGCATGGGCGCTAAAGCGTGCTCTCGAGATATGGTGGGCACCAGTGGCACGCTCGAGTGGCAGGGGTGGGCGCAAGAGCGCACCCGCTAAGAGAACTCGGTGCGGGGCGGCACCGAGAGGGTTGGAAGTTCAATTGCTGAGATGCGGGCATCGCGAGTTTGATAATCCACAGAAAAACTGGGAGCCGTTTCGATGTGGGATGTGGGATTTTGTCGTGGAAGAGATCCTGGCCGCCCATCCAATCGCGCGACTGATCACAGCTGCTCATCGCATCCTCCACGCGATCTTCTGATTGCGGCCGTCCAAAGATCTGATCCGACGGCTGCCACATCGTCTTCCTCGATCTCAGCCAAGGCACCTCCCGCGAAGCCGCCGATGAACCAGAGGCTACACGTGGCCGGATTTCGAGTTCCCGACCACCTCTGAAGGAGCTAAGGCATCCATCCGGTTTGTCTGGCCACACTAAACACGATCATGCCTAAAAATGGGTGTGCATGCAACGAGGGGAGCATTTCGAGTTTATCCGAGGCAAAATAAAATGCCGAGGCCACGTGGAGATCATGCATTGCATGCATGGGCCTAAACAGAGGTCATGCACACGTTCTGCGATGCATGCATGAGAAGGAGCAAAAAATAAATGAGCCCATGTGAAAAAGAGAGTAAATTCATGATTTGGAAAGATTTTAAAGAACCGAAACCTTCTGGTATTTGTAATTATCTCACACGGATTAACAGCCTCTCTTTTGCCTATAAAAGGAGCATATGAGGTGTTTGAGAGGATGGCTGAAGTTTTGTTGAAGATCTGTCGTCTCGTGAGATCCCTCTGTCTCACGAAGAAAGAAGCCACGTGAAATCTATTTGTGCGACTGAAGTCCTCGGTTCCATCCTTGGCCCGAAGAAGTCCCTTGCGCGGAACTCCTTTGCATGACAAGAAGAAGAGGTTGGGCTGTGCGGTAGAACCTTGCACACCCCCTCTATGCACCGTGCCCCCTGCACGGTAGCACTTGCGCGCCCGCGGTGCCTTGCACCCGAGGCTTGTGCGGCCTAGAGGCCTTGTGCACTTGCGCGGCCAGGTGCACCCTTTCTCTTGCACACCCCGGCCAAGGGCGCTTGCCTCCTTGAGGACTTGCATGGCAGTATTGAAGGAGAAAGGCCACACCACTTGCGCGCCTACTTTGAAGGTGGAGTTGTGTTGCACACCGTAGGTGTGTGTGTAAAAAGCGAAGGTGCTACTCATTGTGTGTGTGCAAAAAGAGAAAGGACAATAAGAGGCTATATCCTTGGTGGTGCACACTTGAAGTTTAAAAGAGAAAAACAAAGAACCAAGTGTGTGTGCAATTGTTGTGCACACTTTGAAGAAGATGAATGCACCATCACACCAAAGTAGAACATACACTTAAGTGTGTGTATGCAAATGTTATAAGTGTGTGAAGAGAAAGTGAATAGGCCGAAGCCTATGTGTGTTCACAAGAAGTGTGTATATACTTAGAAGAGGGAGAATACCCACACTAATGAACAACACACATTTAAGTGTGTAATCAAAAGGAATAAAATGTGTGAAGGACAAGAAGAAGGTGTGTGCTAAAAGTGTTACACCCTTTGTGGGTTTATTGCACAAAGAGAAGAAGAAGGGGAGTGCATGCTTGCACGCATGCACGTGCACACGTGAACAAGCTCAAATCTGGTTGTGTGCATCTGAGTTGACCAAGACCAGGATTTATTGAAGAGTTTTGAGAAGACATGCAATCAGTGCATGAAGAGGCAGAGTTACCATGCACTTAGTGCATGAAGTTGTTATGAAGTGAGACTGAAGCCAGACTGAATTTGGAGACATCAGTTGTCTGAGTATTCAGTAGTTGGAGAGAAGCCAGGTCATCCTGAGAAGAAGGAGATAAATAATAAGCAAGACGAGAAGACCTGATCAACTCAAGTGATCAGAGGTACAGAGCAAGGTTAGCAGCCTTTATCCCAAGCTGCTGAAGATACTTGAAGAGCTGAACTGAAGAAGATCTACTCGTGTGACTCGAGCAGCCAGGAGAAGCCCCATGTGAGACTCAGGGTGGAAGAAGTCTTCAGTGGGATTCTGGAGCAGGCCAGTGGGACTCTGGTAACACTGTGGGATGCAGTATAAAGACCCTCCTGTGGGACTCAAGAGAGATACAATGGGACTCTGTATCGACCATTGTAATTTTAACAGGTTATAATGTAGAAACCATGTTGGGGCATATAACCAACATGGCATGGACGTAGGCCTTTGGTGTCGAACCTTGTAAATACTTGTGTCTTGTGCCTTTACATTTACTGCATCACTCGAGGAAAGGCTGAGAGATACAAGAAGAGTGGATTGAGGCCTTAACAAGCCATAGAGGTTTAATTGATTAAAAATTATTTAGTAAAAAGTTTTAAATTATCACTTATTCACCCCCTCCCCCTCTCAGTGATTCGCACTGATCTGGGCACTTCATAATGCCTCCCATGTACACCTATTACTATGCTGAAATTTCGAACGGAACTTCTCTCTCCTCTTTTACATTCAGGCAATACTTTTGTATCATAAATATAAATTCCATTACAATTGTTGGGACATGTATCTATATGACCTCCTTACTGTCCATTACATGTAAATATTATGAGGAACCCCTTTCTCTCTCATCGGCCATTTTTATGAATTCTTATGTCACGCCGTTACGCTGTCGAAATCGCACAGATTTTCTAAGCCAATGTCATTGTGTAGTGAATACCATGCCCATTTCTCCATCAATGGTATTCAACTTTATGAAAATTTACTTATTTATTGTAAAGGTTCATGTATAAATTCCACATTCCTTTATCGTGGAATAAATGACTATGTTTTATGAATCCATGTTTTATGATCCATGTGGCACACTTTTGCATGGAATGAAATGTTTAATAAGGGTGTGCCCTTATAGTGCTCCAATGCATTGTGTAAAGTATAGTATCATGATACGTCATGCGAAATGAGTTTTGATTCATGCTAATTCAAGTGAAACGAGGGTTTACTCGTGATTTATGTGCAATGAGGATTTACTCATGCTCCTTGTGCAATGAGCCTTGGCTCATGCTAATTAAATGTTAAGTGTTGTTGCAACAATTCAATGTTTTGATAATTATGCTTTATCATGCCTTTATGTTCATGTTTTATTATTCTCTATTGATATTCCTATTGTCTAACATGTAATGTACTCCTCATGTTATTCCATGTGTACTCCCTTACTGGGCTTTATAGCTCACCATTTTCTTATAAATGTCCTCAGTTTATCCCATGCAATGCTAAGTACGAAGGGATGTAGTGGTCATGTAAAAGAAGTTTTCAATAAATATGTTGTATTTAATGTTTTAAGTTTGTATTTAATGATCCTAATCCCCAAAAACACTAAACCTCTCAATCTTATTTGTTGTATGAAGTGATGTTTTATGTAATAAATCATGTTTAAGTTGTAATAAAAAGTAGGGTTGTTGTAGTTGGTATCAGAGGATAGGTTTGGATATTTTTGGGATTAGGATTAGTAAACCCTAGTAAAGCCTTAGATACAAGACTAAGTACAATAAAAACGTCCCTAAGATTTGGTGAGTATTGAGTAAGTGAGTTATCAAGAAAATACATCCCAATCTGGATAAGAACAGGTAGAGGCGGCTCAGGCACATATGTATCCTAGGGGTAAAACCCGAAAACACCGAATTGAGCTAGACTCAAACGGGAACTGGTGCACCACAATGGGCCATTCTTCACTCTTGGTTATGACACTCTCGGGGGATATGCTTTGGTAAATTCACAAGCTTAGTATGAACCCTTATTAAGGGAATTAAAAAAATGCCCCTAAGAATATGTGTTACAAAGTAGATCATGAAAAGCCTAGATTGAAGACTATAGACCCATGAGTTAAGGAGATGAAAGTTTATTTATAAGTCATCAAATTTTGTCTTTGGATTACCCTTTATGTGTTACCCATAACATTCCTTTTATTCTAGCCAGTGGCTGGTAATAGGAGCACTCGGGCTAACAACCGATGTGAAGATCAGTGTGATGACTATACTAATGAGATGCCCAATCCAATAGGAGTGGGAATCACAAACATTGTCACGCTTCTCTCTCAGATAAATAAATAATATAATAGAAACATGAGTCAAGTGGAATGTCCAAACCCCCCTAAGAAATAACAAGTCGCTATCGAGAGCTTCATGAAACAAAGGCCTCCTACTTTTAGTGGATCATCTGATCCCAGGATCGCTGAACAATGGATCAGCTCCATTGAAAAGATCATCTCCATCCTTCAATGTTCTGAACAAGAGAAGGTTCTCCTGGAAGCTTATTGTATGGAGGGTGAAGCTGATTAATGGTGTACGTTGGTAAAAAATACAAAGCCTGAGGAGGAGATCGAGGCATTGGAATGGAAGGATTTCCGGAAGATGTTTTTTGATAAATATTTTCCGCGCACCCTCCGGCTTAAGATGGAAAGCGACTTACTTTCCCTCAAGAAAAATGGAGAAGAATCTGTTGGAGTGTACAAGTCAAACGTCACAAGGCTTGAAAAATATGCCTACGGCTTAGTTGTTACCCCCGAATGCAAGGTTGACCGATTCTTTGGTGGGATGAGGCCTAGCCTGCGGAATGTATTAGAAATCTGTGACTTCGATAGCTATGAGGAAATTGTCCGATGTGCCCTCAAGGTTGAAATAGAGATAAGAGAATCATAGGGGTATCATGGGGATACAAAGCGTAAGGTGGACTACAATGCTGGTGGGCCGATGGATAAATCCAATAGTGCTAAGAAGATCCAGCACCCCACTTGCCAAAAGTGCGGAAAGAAGCACCCTGGAAATTGCTATAAGGGGACGAGGAAATGATTTAGGTGTGGAAGAGAAGGGAACCTAGCTGTTAACTATCATCAAGAATGACCTGCGGCTATGATAGAGGAGTGGAACACTCCGTTCGAACCTCAACATGTTGTTCAATTCTAAAAATGCAATGAGCTGGGTCATTTTACAAATCAGTGCCCTAATCCAAGGGTTTTTGGAGACAACCAATAACCTCCAAGGTAGTAAAGAAGAGTTTTCGCCATCACTTCTACCGAAGTGAACCCTGACCACGAAGTGATTACAGGTATGCTAGTTATTCATTCAAGAATAGAAAAAATACTTTTTGATTCAGGTTATACGAATTGTTTTATATCTCGAATGTTTAGTAGAACAATCCCAGCCCCACCACAAATCAAGTAAGTGAAGATGTAGGTAAGTACAAAAAATGGGGAAATCATTGCATCCCATGAATATAAGTCCTCCCCTGTTATAATTTGTGAATTGAATTTCCTGGAGAACCTTGTCATACTCCCTCTGGTGGAATTTTATGCAATTCATGGCATGGATTGGCTTTCCTTATATAGTGCCAACATAAATTGTCGGGAGAGGGAAATCACACTCTATATGGAGAATCAACCCCCAATTTTTTACAAGTGTAAGGAGAAAGATGAATCTCCTTTAGGTCTATAATCCCAAGCATGGATATTACTGCCATATGAGAACACGTATCTAGCTCAGATGATTGAGTCCAAGGAAGAAACCATCCTTGAAGAAATGTATATTGTGAGGGAATTCGCTGAAGTATTTCCCGAGGAACTGCCTGGTCTTCCTCCTAGAAGAGATGTTGAGTTCTCAGTTGAACATATACCCGGGGCATTACCAATATCCAAGACTCAATATAGAATGGCTATTGTTGAGCTTGAAGAGCTAAAAAAACAACTACAGAAGAATCTGGATAAAGGATTTATATGCCCAAGTGCTTCACCATGGGGTGCACCAGTCCTCTTCGTCAAGAAGAAGGATGGGTCAATGAAGCTTTGCATTGATTATCGTGAACATAAAAAAATCATGATAAAAAAGTATCCTCTTCAAAGAATTGATGATTTGTTTGACCAGCTGCGTGGAGCACAATTCTTCTCCAAGGTAGATTTGCAGTCGGGATATTATCATGTAAGGGTGACGAAGGAAGATGTCCCCAAGACTTCTTTTTGAACAAGATATGGGCACTATGAATTCATATTAATGCCTTTAGGACTCACCAATGCTCCAGAAATCTTCATGGACTTGATTAATAGAGTCTTTAGAGATTACCTAGGCAAATTTTTGGTAGTCTTTATAGATGATATTATAATATACTCCAAAACCAAGGGGGATCATTAGGAGTATTTAAGAACTGTACTAGAGACTTTGCGTAAGGAGAAACTCTATGAAATGTACAGAAAGTGTGAGTTATGGTTGAAGGAGGTATCATTCTTGGGCCATATCATCACAAGCAATGAGATATCTGTGGATCCCTCCAAAATAGATGCAATTGAGGGATGGCTGATGTTAACATCGGTAACAGATATCCGTAGCTTCTTGGGGTTAGCAGGATATTATCGACTATTTTTGAGAAATTTCTCACAATTGTCCAACCCTCTTACCAAGCTAATTCAAAAGGGAGTAAAGTTTGATTGGGGTTATGAATGCGAAGAAAGCTTCAAGGAGTTGAAAAGGAGGATTATCACTATGCCCGTGCTCACTTTACCCACAAGTGGCGAGCTTTTGTGGTATTCAGTGATAATTCAAAGAAGGCCTTAGGATGTGTGCTGATGCTGAATGATAATGTGATATCCTATGCCTCAAGCCAATTGAAAATCCATGGGATAAACTATCCAATGGATGATCTGGAGTTGGAGATGGTGATATTTGCCTTGAAAATCTTGTGGCATTATCTTTATGGAGAGAAATGTGAGATATATACTGACAATAAGAGTCTTAAAAATATATTAACACAAAAAGATCTTAATATGCGCCAGAGAAGATGGATAGAGTTCATCATGGATTATGACTATTCAATCCATTACCACCCTAGGAAAGAGAATAAGGTGTCAGATGCCCTACGTAGAAAGGATCCAGCGATTCTATCAATGATGAGAACTGAGAAGGATCCAATCTTCCTAGACTTGATGAAGATGGACATGGGAATCATAGAGAAGGGAACATCATAAATCCATTCACAAATTATTGATCAACCTTCTCTTTTGGGAATGTTAAAGGATTCTCAAAAGGATTATGTGGGAATTCAAGAAAAAGTGGGAGCTATCAAGAAGGGAAATCCTCGGAGTTTAATGTTAATGAAGAAGGAATTGTTCTGTTTGGGAAATGACTATGTGTTACATCAAGTACGAAGTTGAAGAAGGAACTATTGGATGGTTGCACATAGTTCAAATTTCTCTATTCACCCAGGGAGCACAAAGATGTATCGAGATCTCTGAGAAAACTTTTGGTGGGATAATATGAAGAAGGAGATCACCGAATATACATCAATGTGCCTGGTGTGTCAGCATGTGAAGGCAGAGAGGCATAAGTCGAAGGGGGATGATGAAACCATTGCCCATACCAGAATGGAAATGGGAGAACATCACCATGGACTTTTTCACCAGACATCCAAGGACATCCAAAGGAAACAATGAAATCTGGGTTGTTATGGATCATGTTACAAAGACTGCACACTTCATTGCTATTCGGGGGGATTTCTCATTGGATCAACTGGCACAGATATATATCAGGGAAGTAGTAAGGTTGCATGGAGTACCACTATCTATTATGTCTGACCGAGATCCAAGATTCACCTCTATGTTTTGGATGAGTCTTTAACATGCTATGAATACTGAACTGAACTTCAGTACGTCCTATCATCCTCAAACTGATGGCCAATCTGAGCGGACTATCCAAACACTTGAGGATATGTTGAGAGCGTGCTCAATGGATATTAAAGGAGGATGGGATCAACATCTTCCTATGGTTGAGTTCTCTTATAATAATAGTTTCCACTCAAGCATCCAAATGGAACCATATGAGGCCCTATATGGGAAAAGGTGCAAAACACCGGAATGTTGGGATGAGGTCGGTGAACGTAAGCTGCTTGGACTAGAAATGGTCGAGGAGATGGTGGAGAAGGTGAAAACCATTCAACAACATATCAAGGCAGCCTAGAGATTACAGAAGAATTATGCAGATAATTGTTAATGATACCTTGAGTTTAAAGTTGGGGACATGGTTTTTCTATGAATATCTCGGTGGAAGAAGGTCATGAGGTTTGGAAAGAAAGGGATGTTAAGTCCAAGCTACATCGGCCCCTTCAATATTCTTGATCATGTCGGGGCTGTGGCCTATCGACTAACACATCCACCTTCCAAGGCCAAAGTAAACGATTTCTTTCATGTATCCCTCTTATGGAAGTACATACCAGACCCTTCACATCTACTCTCTTCTGTGGTGGAAAAATTAGAATACAATCTTTCTTATGAGGAGCAACCAGTGATGATCTTAGATCGTAGAGAAAAAGTTCTTCAAAATAAGACAATGCCCCTTGTCAAGGTGTTGTGGGGAAACTACAAGTTTGAGGAAGAAACTTGGGAATCGGAGGAAATGATGAAGCTGAGTTACCCACATTTTTTTAGTGTGGGAAATGGAAAATTTCAAGGGAAAAATTTCTTAATTGGGAATATTGTAACGACCCAAAGTTTCATTAATGGAAAATACCTCCTAATCTTATTAAATGTCTCTTTATATAAAATGTTTTTATAAAATGTAAACTTCATTAGTTTTATGAAAAGAATTGTGACCGTTACTTTTATATCCGTTGAGCAGTGATCACATGATTAGTATAAATATAGGGCCTTAACACATCTAATTATACTTAGACAAAGGAAGCGATGGCTTCATCCAGTAGAATTCTTCCATACGAAGACCATTTATCGGAGCTCGAAAAAGTGGTACCATCCTTGGGCTTATCTCTTGACAAAGCCCAAGATGAGCTTCACTATGTCAAGCTTTAACAGGACCGTCTATGGGAGAAGTGGAAGTTGATAGAAATTACCACACGGGTGTGGTTATCCGAGCCACTCCAAGAGTTTGTCACCATCGCACACATTACCCTTAGGTCTTATGCGGATGTTTTTAGAGGTTATGTAACTAATTGATAGTACTATGTTCATGTAAATTATTTTTTACATAATAATGAATATAATTTCTTATCATTATTGATACATAGTAAATAGTTTTTAATGTACAAATGGTTTTTTAGTTATTATTTAATTAATAAATCTATTTTATTAAATTAATGGATTTTTGAATTAAATAATATTTTAATAAAAAAATAATATTATTATAAAATTAATTTTTATTAAATATAAATTATCTTATAATTTAATGAATGCAATTATAATTTTTATTAAGGTTTGGAAGCCATTTCTGTCAAAACCCTTGAATTTTCGATAAAAGTTAGTTTTTAATTTAAAAGTGAAAAATAACATATTTATAAAATTATTTAGAAAAAAAATGTTATTTATGGAATCAGGACATTAAAATTATCCAATGGTGAATTTTTCATAATTTTCTGAGACAATCAAATTTTTGGTTAAAAATTAAATACCGTTTAAATATATAATGTGTTTTATGACATCATAATGACCAAATAGTGATGTAATAAAATACTATAATCTTTATTTTCGGCCAATATATGTTTTAACATTAAAATAATTATATTTTTTGTTTTTTTGACTTACTTTTCAAAGAATTAATAGACCCCTCAAGACATATCGAACACCTTGTCTTTTTAAATTTATTTCCATGGGAGTGTGACTCACCTCCACATAAGCAACCTAATTATTTTAAAAAGTTCGGACCTTGGACTTATAAAATATTGTTTTCCTCTTCCCTTTTCTAAAAACCATGGGCAAAAACCATGGTATGGTTTGTGGTTTGGATTATTTTAATATAGGGGGTCCCAAACCTAAATAATAAAGAATTCCCTCACCTTCCCTACATAAACCCACCCAAGATCCCACTCCCTCCTCACTAAAACCCATTGGAGTTCGTCCAACCTCTGCCCTACTCCCTCTAAATCCTCCCAAGTTTCCCCAAGCTCCCAAGAAGCCTCTCACAAGCCTCTCTCTAGCCATTGGAAGCACACTTCCAAGTAAGGGTTTTTTCTTCCTTTCTCATTTTTGTCAAATTTTCTTGAAGTTGTTTTGCCCTTTTAATTTCAATTATAAATGTTTGGGTATGGTTTCACACCTCCCTAATACTTCCATCTTTATGTTTGAATGACGGGATACCCTTTATCTCTCATTAAATGCCTCCCATGTACACCCATCATTATGACAAAATTCCGAAAGGAACTTCTCTCTCCTCTTTTAAATTCAAGTAATACTTTTGTATCATAAATCTAAATCCCATTACAATTGTTGGGAAATGTTTCTATATGACCTCCTTAATGTCCATTACATGCAAATGTGATGAGGAACCCCTTTATCTCTCATCAATAATTTTTATGAATTCTTATGTCACACCGTTACGCTGCCGAAATCACACCGATTTTCTAAGCCAATGTCATTGTGTATTGAGTACCATGCTCATTTCTCCATAAAGGGTATTCACCATTATGCACATTTACTTATTGATTGTAATGTTTCATGTATGAATTCCACATTCCTTTATCGAGTAATAAATGATTATGTTTTATGATTCCATGTTTTATGATCCATGTGGCACACTTATGCCTGAAATGAAATGTTTAAGAAGGGTGGGCCCTTATAACGCTCCAATGTATTGGGTAAAGTATAGTATCATGATACAACAAGAGCAATGATTGTTGACTCATGATAATTCAAGGGAAATGAGGTATTACTCGTGCTTTATGTGCAATGAGGATTTCCTCATGCTCCATGTGCAATGAGACTTGGATCATGCTAATTCCATGTTAAGTGTTGTTGCCACATTTCCATGTTATGATTATCATACTTTATCATGCCTTTATGTTCATTTTTTTCTTATTCTTTATTTATATGCCTATTTTATAACATGTATCTTACTTCTCATTTTATTCCATGTGCACTCCCTTTTGGGGCTTTATAGCTCACTCGTTTCTTATGCATGTCCTCAGGTTATCCCATGCAATGCTAAGTACGAAGGAATGTAGTGGTCATGTAAAGGAAGTTTTCAATAAAGATGTTCTATTTCATGTTTTAAGTTTTTATGTAATGATCCTTATCCCCAAATACACTAAAACTATAGTTCTTATTTGTTGTATCAAGTGATGTTTTATTTAATAAATCATGTTTAAGTTGTAATAAAAAGTAGTGTTGTCATAAAAAATATATCCTAACTTGTGATTCCCTAGGTTTCAATATAGGTTCTCCGTGATCTATTTACATGAAAATATTATTTATGGGATTTATTTGTTCTCTTAATAAATTATTTTCCAAGGATTGGATAATATTTGATAAGGGGGTGGGGGATATATCAGTTTTTCACTTATGATAGGTTTAAAAACATCAAAAAAAATAACCCCTACAACCTATTATGATTAATTTCATTATAATCAATTAAAAAATACATTTATATCCAATAATAGTAATGAATGTAAGGAACTCATGATTTTAAAGGTTTGACCTCAATGTGAGAACCTTTATTCTTGACATAGCCACTCTTTTGGGTCTATATAAATCCACTATAATGAAAAAGTCAATACCACGTGTGTGAAATCCAAGTATAAACATTCTATCTCCCAATATGAATGATTATAATAACTCTTGTCATTTTACAATGTTTTCATATAGAACCATTAAGATGAAAAAATAATAAAAACATTTTTGAATATTCTCCAAAAATGTTCAGTATGAATCCTCAATTAGATTTGGATATGTCCAATTTTCTTTTGTGTGGTAAAGATGATTCAGATTTTTCCCTATTCAAACACTCAAAGAATAATTCTTCAATATGGGGGGAAGTTTTAACATTGAATTATCCAGAGCCCCATTTTTTTCCCTTGTGTTAATGTTACAAATTAAAAAAATTTCTGAGAAATTATTTATAAGAAACTCAAAAATCAAAAGAGGGAAACTTGAAATCGTTCCAGCTTTTTTAGATCTATGAAATTATGCAAGTCTCTCACATTTAATGTTCAATATTTGAATTCTCCAAAACTCCTAATATTTACTTGATATTTACAAAATATTTTAATTCTGTATTTAATTATTTAACTCTTCATATCTATCTCAGTACGATAATGATGGATCTTTGTTCAAATTTTCACAAAAACATTATCAGAAATGTTTTTTTGATTTCATTAGGAAAAAGGTTATGATTTTCTCAGATAATAGTTTTAGATTTTTTCCAAATATATGCTTCAATATTCCTTTAAATTTGGTTCAAAATTTCTCAGACTGTAGGTTATGAATTTTATTTAAATAAGGTTTTTAATTTCTCAGAAATCGGGTCCCCAATTACTCAAAAATGATGTTTCGAATTGTTTAGAAATAAGGTTATAAATTTTCCAGAAATCTATTTTATAATTGATTAGAAATTAGGTTTCTAATTATTTTAAAATAAAGTTATGAATTTCTCAAAAATATAGTACCAAATTGTTCTAAAATCATTTTCTGTATTTTCCAGTAATTTGATTATGAATTTCTCGTAAATCCTGTTACGAATTGTTCCGAAATCAAGTTCCGAATTTTGCAAAAATCTGATTCCAAATTTTTCAAAAATCATGTTAAAAATTATTCAAAAATTATTTTTTAAATTTAATAGAAACTAGGTTCTGAATTTTTTATAAAACATGTTTAGAATTACTAATAAATAAGGTTCTGAATTGTTCAGAAATCAGGATCCGAATTGTTCAGAAATTAGGTTTAAATTGTTCAAAAATTTTCTTCCAAATTTTTCATAAATAACGATCATAATTTCGTAGAAAACCATTTATTATTTCTCGTATAAATATTCTCAAAAAAATTATTATAATTTCTTCAAACATCTTTTTCAATTTTTAATGATTTTATCATCAATATTTTAATTATTTATGTGAAATTCTTGATCAGAAATGCATTATATGAATTTTTTATAAAGTATGATAAAATTTTTAACTTCTGACTTTTCACTCTTCAACAAATTCCCCTTTCAAAACACTTCATTAATGAAAGTACACCTACATTTTGAAAAAAATTTCAAACTCAGCACCTTCTTATAAACTCATCCACTTATTTTAAACTAAGAAACTTCTTTCATACTGAACAACCTCTTTATTTCTCTGATTATAAAAATGAAAAACATCCCACAACCAAAAACATCATCTTCTTGTATATCAAAAACATTGTTCAACAAGAATGTTAATTTGTCAAAAAAATAAAAACCATTGTTAAAAAATACCATAAAGGATCTTCAATATCCTCCTTTGTATTTTTTGAGAACCCTCAATAAATTGTTTTTGGACTCTAATATTTTTTCACATCTTATCGTTTGCATGTAACTCAATATTTTTATTTTTATCAAAAAACAACATTTCTTAAAAGTGAGTGTCCTAACACCACACTACTAGAAAATGTAATGTCTTTTATTTAATTATATCCCTCAATGGAAAGAGAATTTTGTGGCTATGTGAAGATACACCCCCTCTCTTTTCTTTTTCTCTTTATCTGATCATTTATTTTCTCATGTTTCTTTTTCTATACCCCATTATATGATACCCACAACTATAGATTAAAAAAATAAAGATAGGTTAAACTACATACAATGTAGAATGTTGTTACAGTATATTCCCCTTTATTGACATAATCCAAATCATGACAGGGATCATTCTTTATGAGGTTTAGGAAGATATGGGAGGAGGCTAAAAATGAAGGTGAATCCTCAATTTAATAAACCTTCACGTCGACATTTATTTTTAAAATATTTCATCAATCTGATAATTTTATGAAATGTATTCCAACAAAACATCTCCAGTAGAAAATTTTTCTTTTATAAAGAAATACATAATATCAATATGTTTTTATCTTGAATGTTGGAAATGATTTATAGAAATTTCAATTTCACCCTAATTTCCAAAAAGTATCTTCAATGGTTTTAAATCTCTTACTTTCAAATCTTCTAACTCATCTTTCATGCACAACATTTTTGTACAAGCCTAGGTGGATGCACCATATGTGAATTTATTTATCCTAAAAGTTAATGAATATTATTTCTTACTGTGCCATATCACACAAAATTCACCCAGAAAAAATGTCCCCCCTCATGTTGACTTTATATCATTACAATATCTATCCCAATCAGCATCAATATAACCAAGAATATCATTCTCATTGTTTATTTTGTATAACAAAAAATGTGATGTTTTCAAATTTCCATATCTAAAAATCAAGTTTGCAACAAAAATATATGATTCTTTCATATTATATTGATACTGGTCACATAATGTCACATCGTAAAAAATATCAGGCCTTGACACTGTAAGGAAATGAAGACTTCTTATCTACTTCCAAAAGTCATTCTAATTTACACATGTTTTGGATTCATCTTTTCTCAACATTGTGCACACTGAAATAAGAGTTGAATCTTTTCTAGATTCATCCATCCAAAATAATTTTCACAATTCAATGACATAATTTTCTTGAGATAAGAAGATATATTTTTCCTTTGTTGAAATTATAATCCAAGGATGTAATTTAATTCTCCCAAAATTTACATGTCAATGTTCTTCTTCGTCTCATCATAAAACTATTCAAAAACCTTTTCATCATCCCCAGAAAATATTATATCATCCATATAAGCAAAAACAATTATTGTTTCAGTGTCACCATCTATCACAAACAAGATTCTATCAACATTTCCTTTCAAAAATTTGATTATTCTCAAAAAACATCAAACTTTTAATACAAATCACATGTAACATTCTTCATCCCATTAAATTGTTTCATCCATTTAAAATCTTTTTTTTCATACTCGTCGTGTAAAAACATAAAAGGATGTTCAATGTAAACTTTTTACTCAATATCACTATTTATGATGTCTATCTTTACATCCATATGATAAACATTGTAATTCTAATGAGCATCCAGTGCAAGAAACATTCGAATCGTTTCTTGACATGCAACGAGTGAAAAAGTTTCATCATCATCCATGCCTTCCACCAATGAATATCCCTGACAAACAAGTCTTTCATTGATTCATGAAACTTTTATAAGATTATTCAATTTTTTGAAGTAAACCTACTTGGTTTCGATTACACTTTTATTACTTGTCTTGAACAATATCCCTTGTTTCATTTTTCTCAATATGATCCAACTATTAATTATTAGCATCCATACATTCATTATGTTAAATAGCCAATGAAACTAATTCACATTCAATTTTTGAGATATGCGATTTCTAATTTTCTAATCTCTAAATTCGTCTAGTGTAAAATGGATTATTTTGATTCCCAATTTGTTTTTACGATTTAACATGATTTTTATGGTAGGTAATGTCATGGTCACATTCCCAGCACCACATTCATCACCATGTGACTCATCCGAGTTACATACACATTTTTGGGGATTTTCCGATTTATCCAACTTATTATTATTAAGAAACTTTTTATAGGAACTTAGATTTACAATTAATGTTACATCATATGTGTCCACCATCTTTTGTTAATGTTTGTTCCATCACTTGTAACTTCATTTATTTGATGAATAACCAATGAAAGTTCCTTCTATAACTTTCACATAAAAAGTTTCCTTATATGGATTTTTTATTTTAAAAAAATAGGGAAATCCAAAAAATATGAA
Source organism: Viscum album (assembly GCA_963277665.1). Lineage (NCBI taxonomy): Eukaryota > Viridiplantae > Streptophyta > Magnoliopsida > Santalales > Viscaceae > Viscum > Viscum album. Next base: position 1,612,113,857 of record OY728140.1, read on the forward strand.
GTATTTAAATGAATATTATTTTTGTTATTCCACATTCCATAAAGAATCATATTGGTTTTCAATCTCAAAAAGTATCTATTCTGAACGTGTACAACAATACTAATAGCTTTTCCCACATTTTCTTTGAATGTTTGTATTTCGCTAACATTCTTCTTCCAATTCCACCAATTTTCTGTTATTTATTTTTGATATATGATTTTGTTGTGGATTATTGGCTACACTATACTGATGTTCGATACCATGATTTCAAAGATAAGTTGCAAAAGAATTTTTTGTGAATTCAATACCATTATATTTTCTTATCTTCATTATGAAATCCCCCCAATTCACTGTCAATGGATTTTTTGATGTATTCAAACATTTCAATAGAATCTTACTTAAGCTTCATGAAGATGATGTTTTTCATCTGAGTGAAATCATCAATAATGTGATAATTTATAAATTCCCTTTTTGTTGATTGATGTATCATCAGCCCACATAGATCAGAATGAATAATCTCGTGTGGTATACTATATTAAATCTCAACACTTTTATGACTTTTTTGTCATATTTCCATATTGACATGTAATAAAAAAATCTCCATATTTTATTTTTAGCTATAGGAAATTATTATTGGAATCAATATTAGAATGTTTGTTAATAATTTTCTAACCAAGGTGCCCTAGTCAGCAATTCCACAATTTGTTTTTATCATTCGCACTCATGTAACAAGAGTTATTTAGTTATAGAATTTGGAAGAGATTTTCATTAGTTCTTTATCCTTTTGTATTATCTTTTCCATATTTCACACATTTGATGATATAAGAATCCATTTTGATGATTACTTCTTTTATATTACCACATAGTTGACTTTAACAATGTAACTTCTGTTTTATACCATAAACATGTAGAACATCCTTGGATTATATTTTTTCAACCTCAATTTCTTCCATTCCAATTCCTCTAATTTTCAAAGAACCAGCATTTCCAAAAGTAACTACTCCCCCATCATGTCATTCAACATGATTCAAAATTTTTATATCATCGGTCATATGTGAAGAACAACCACTATCATATATCAGTGACTTGTTACTTTTTATTGCATTCAATGATGTTTAAAAAATTCTATTTCCTCAACCTTCTTATTTTTTATTTATTTTCTATATTATAATAAGAATCTTTTTAAGGAAGGATTGCAGTACATCTTTCGACATCATGACCAGACTAATCACATCTTTCACAAACAACTTCTTGACATTCAAATTGATTCTTTGTTGGAATGTTTCTGACATATTGAGAATTCATATTTTCAATTTATAATGAGTTATGAATGTTACTCATTCTTCTTTCACTATTTATTGCACTTGGCTCAATCCTTCTTTTAGGTAAATAAAGATTGTGAAAACAATTATAAGTTATGTTCCCAAAGATTCCACAGCACCAGAAAAAGTCTTAAAATCAGGATTTTCAATTAAAACAAATTTATTCTATAAAGATACTTTGATAATTTAATAACTTATTTCAGATCATACATTCTCATGATTTGGACCATATTTTATTTTGATAGAATTTTAATTTTTTTTGATATGATATGTTCCTCACAGCATTTCTCCACTAGTATTTACCAATTTTTTTTTCTAAAACATGATATATTAGAAGGTTTAGATGAAAATTTATTTCATGTAAGATAATATTTCACCTAATTCTCATAATGAGTAATCACATAAATTTTTGAAGTCTCAAATTTTTCATATGTAGCATTGTTTATGATTTCATTCATCTTCCACATGGTATTTTTGGACATCAGAAGTTTTGATTGCTACTTGTTGACCTCTTATCACTTAACTTCCTACTTCTTGTTAAGATCATCAATCATCTTTCTCTTTTCAGTAATTCAATGTTTGTAACATTAAATCTTCTAATTTTATTCATCTTATTTCTTGATGACATAATTTTTTTATACTATAAACTTCGTGATGATCTTCCTTCATTACTCTAATTTCAATCTTGAGTGATTTAATTTCTCATGAAATGCAAGAAGTTCAATTATATGGTGACACACTCTATAATATTCTTCACCACCTTCTTCACTCTCAAAGGAGTGTTTTTTTTTCACATATTTTTCAATGAGTATTTTGAATTTTTCTAAACTTTCATCTTTAGAAGATCATTTTTAGTCGATTCTGATACATCCTTCTTACTCAACTTACTTATTTTATTTAAAAAAGTCATCTTATAGAATTTTTTGGGAAGACTTCTCTTCTTTATCATTATTATTCCACTTCTTCCACCAATGTCATTCATCGAAATCCTCTCGATGTTATGCAAATTTTTTCTCGGGGGAAATTCATTGAAAAGTATATGATTCTACCACAAGTAAAACATTTGAGAGAATGTTTACTGATATACATTCCCCTTACTCATTCATAGTTCATAGATTTGTGAGACATGATTATTTTTAATCTCATTTTCCTCTTTATCTTAAGACTCATAAGGAACTATTCATCAATATATTTAATTTTCTTCTTTCTCATAGCTTAAAAATCCATTTAGACTTTCATATTATTTTTAAACAGTGGGTATTTCATCATTTAATAAGCACCAAAAAAGTTATAAAATTTATTAAGAGATAATTCATCCTTATCTTATAATGAATAAATTTTATAATCATTCTTATCTCGAATGATTCTGATAATATTATTTCTAAATGTAGAATCTTATAGGATATCTCTAAATCCTATGATGTTGTAAAAATATTTCATTTAAATTGGTTAAATTTTCCACATTTTGTTTCTTCATCCATCATTCTGATATAGTCATTCCTACTACTCTACATTTCTAGATTTTCTTCCTTGATATCAGTATTCCCTTTAAAATTACATTCTAGCTTTTCCCACATACATTTTAATGTTTTGTGACCCATCACATTATGATAAAAATTTAATGGCAAAGTCATAAGGATTGAATTTCTATCCTTTCCATAAACTTCTATATTTCTCTTTTCCGAAAAAATCAAAGGATCATTGTCCTCAATATATGGAAAACCAATAGTAGTATAATCTACAACTTCCAGGCCAAGGGAAAGGAGATAAGAAATCATCATATTTTTTCATCCATAATAATTTTTCCATCGAATATTGGAATTCCACTACTGTTGATAGAATAGATATTATACATGATAATGATTTCACAAGGGAACCTTCCTCAAATACCAATTGAAGTTACAATTATCGAAAAACACCTGATGAGGGCAGGATGAATCAGCTGATCAGTTTTTTAGTATTCAAAACATAAAGAAACCTAACCACTCTGATTTATAAGATTTAATTCCCTAGAAACATTTAGAAAACAATTATTCTTGCAATAATAAGGAAACAAGTAAGGAACACATGATTTACAAGGTTTAGCCACACTTTTTTAGCCTACATTCATTCCATAGCCAATATCATGGGTCTATGGAAATTCTCTATAATGTAAGAGTAAATAAATCATGTGCCCACTCCCATTAGTCACCTTCTATCTCTTGATAGGAATGATTACACAGACTATGTTCATTTTAAAATGTTTTATAATAGACCAATTGATCCAAACAAAAGAATAAAATATTCGTTAAATCTTACAAAAAAAAATTTATCAATCCAAATCCTTAGTCTGATTTGGCTATGTATGATCTTCTAATTATGGTAAAGATGGCCCTTATTTATTCCTTCTCAAACACTCGAAGAAGTCTTCTTCAGTCTGGTGGGAAAATTTCACATTGAAATATCCCGATCTCCACTTATTTCACGTTTGTAGAAGTAATTAATGAACAAATGATCTCGGAAAATATTTGTAGTAAATTATAAAATCAAAAGCGAGAAACATGAAATATTTATTACATTTTTATATCTCAAAAACCGCTGCCAATATCTCATATATAATGTTCAATCGTTGACATCTTGAAACCTGTTTAAATTTCCCTGATATTGAAACAATATTGAAAATCCTGATTTACATGATCTCTTCATATCCTTCTATATATAATAATGCATGATCTTGGGTTAGGTTTTCAATAATAAATTTTTATAAATTTTGTTTATATGTTATTAGAAACATTCTATGAAATGTTGATCATATTTTCTTAGAAACATAATCAGAAATGTGGTTCTGATTTCATCAAAAAACAGGTTCTTATTTTATCAGAAAATAAGATCTCATTTGTTCAAAAAATAGGTTCTAATTTGATCATAAATTAGGTTCCAAATTACATAGAAATCAAGTTCTGATTTTTTCAGGAAAAATGTTCCTAATTACTCAAAAATCAGATCTTGAATTGTTTTTAAATCAGGTTCCAAATTGTCTTGAAATTAGGTTCTGAATTGTTCCCAAATCAGGTTCCAATTTTCTTAGAAATCAGGTTCTGAATTATTTAGAAATAAGGTTATAAATAGCTTAGAACCCATGTTCTTAATTTCTCAAAAACCAGGTTTTGAATTGTTATGAAATATGGTTCTTAATTGTTCCGTAATCAGTATCTGAATTTCTAAAAAATCTAGTTTAGAATTTTTTAGAAATCAGGTACTAAATTTCATAGAAAACTGGTTCTGATTTTCCTAATAAAACATTCTAAGAAAATTTATTCCGATTTGTTCATAAATATTTATAATTTCATCGATGGATTTTATTATGAATATTTTCATGATTTGTGAGAACTTCTTGTTCTGAAAAGAATCAACTAATTTTGTATATAAATTTTGATAAACCTTTTAACATCTAATTTACACTATTCAACAACATTTGTTTTTGAAATATCTTTAGGAAAAAAATGCATTTTTCATTTAGTAATATATTTCAAACATTGAAACTTATTTTGAACTCAGAATCTTATTTCAAAATCAGAATCTTCTTTGAAAATTAGAAACCTAATTTAAACATAAAAGGATGAACTATTAATGGAAAATTATATCCTGACATGTGATTCCCTATGTTTCAATAAAGGTTATCCATGATATGATTCCTAACATATGTTCTTTTGTAATTTTTTGTTCCTTTTATAATGGATCATATTAGGCTTATGAATTTAGAAAATAATACACCCTAGGAGTGTCAAACTAAAAGGGCAGCAAGGCCCATTGCAGTGCACCGATTCCCATTCGAGTCATGATCAAAGTAGTGTTTTTGGGTTTCCCCCCTTAATACATCTTTTCCAGTGCCACCTTTACCTGTTTGTTTCCAGATAGGGACGTATTTTTCTGATAAACAACTTAATATATACATAAGAAAATATTGGGATTTATTGTTATACTTAGTCTAATCCTTAATGTTCTTACTAAAGTTCTCTAATCCTAATCTCCAAAAATTACAAGACCATCCTCAAATATAAACTATAGAAACCCTAGAAATTTACACATATAATTAAATGTTTTTAGCATGATTAAATATCATAATATAATAAAAGGATCGTAATGATATGTTTCTTTTAAGATGAGGTGCATAAAAATGAATTCATGGTAGAAATATTATTTCATTATTTAATCTCCATAATGATCTCATAACTCCCATTAAAACCAAAAATCTATATAGGATAACCTGGGGATTACATGAACCAAGGGATGGGATAAAATCCCAATTAGGGAATTATAATTGGAACAATGATTTATCGCATTGGATAGAAAGCATGAGATAATAATGTAAAAACTCACATAATATAATTAAACATATATAATGATAACATATATTACTTAGGACCATATAAACATCGAATAATAATATTGTGACAGAGAAATAAAACGTGAATTGAGCAGGAATCAAGGGTCATTGAACATAGAGGATCTAAAATCAAGGTTAACCACCTATAATTTTGGACATGGTAGAAAATCTCAAGGCTAACCGCCAAGACAGTTTCACATGGTATCACGAGTTAAGGCTAACCGCTAAGACCATTAAACACAACGTCTCCGGGGAATCAAATTTACCCAATGCATTAGAGTTCAATTTGGGTTCTCCCATTATAACATGTTCATGAATATGCTTTCCACATAAAGAATCATACATACTCCATCATACATAAACCTTATGGTACTTATGGAACAATATGGGTATCAAAATCATGCTGTGAAGCATAATGAATCAGTGTATCATACAAGTGCCCATGAAAGAAAAAGATTACAACATAAATAGAAATTAATAAGAAAAAATAGGCATATATCACTGTATGATATGTAGAACATATGTTATTACATGTAAAATTAGTATTTACTAAATTTTATCATTAAATCATTTTAGTGTTTAATGGAAAAAACTAACGAGAATTTAAAATAAAAATAGGAATAACTATTAATATAAAACTAGAAGTGAACCAAGAATATTTTTCATAAAAAAATTCTTGATTTTATGGAAACCATGATGGATTAAATCAAATCATATAGTTAAAGTTAATTTGGGTAATAATTTGGGAAGTTCCCATAATACTAGTTTTCTTATCAGGAAGTATTAAGGAGGGAATCATTTAAATACATGCTAATCCCCTCAAGAGAATGATGAATGGATATAGATTAACTGGTTTGGAAAATATAAAAAATAATTAGAATATGTAAATTAAATTATAATATAACTTTTTTTTGGGTAGAAATAATGATATATCCACCCGAAAGAATAATGGTGGTTCAGGTAGAATTCCTTACAAAATCATGGTACGATAACTTGTGTACATAGGAGGGATTAATGAGATATAAAGGGGTCGATAATCATTTATGTATCATGAGGATAATATGGGGGATGTGTGAAAAATACCTTAAAATTAGGAATTACATATACACGGGGTATAACAAAGAGGATATTCTTTTATTAAAGTGTGAAAGAGTGGATCTCTTACCTTAAGTCGGATGGTTGTCTCCATAAGATATTAATGTACTGAATAATAAAATTAGCCTCATTAATTAATATTACTAGTACCAATTTTATATTTAATTGGTTTACTATAAACTCTTTGTGTTCATTGAAAAGATTTTTGATTGGATATGAGGTTCAATTTCATTGTCTGGGTCCCTCTGTTTCATTATCGATTTACATATATACATGAACAGATGATCATGTAAATTGAAGTTGGATTTCTAGAATTGGAGATATATTATTTAACATATACAAGGTTACATATTTTTAAATTTTATTTGGATTCTTGGAGTGAATATAATTCATTATATAAAACTTTAGTGATAACCTTTTGGGTTAATTGCGGTTTTTTATCACAATGAACGCATTTTGTTTTATAAATCAAAACCATGTGTACAAAATTATTATAGACCATAGATGAGAAAAAATACATATTTTATATTCTGGTTAAACCATAATAATTGTTTCATTAACCAAAATGAATACAGAAATTGAAATTGAAAAACTATCATCCTTGAATGAGGTATATTAATACATATCGAATGCTGTTTTTACTACTAGTATAAAATAAGGGTAATGTAAAGATAACAATAACATATTCCATTATCATAACCAAATTATAGTACATATAAGGTACCTTAGATGTCATAAAATTTTGATAAGTAGAGGTGAATATGGAAATGAAAATAAAGGAACTTGAAAAGAATGTAAAATAATTGAGAAGATGAATTTTCCTCTTGAATTAATGTTCCATGAGAGCCTCTTAATGGAAGAGGATTTGGATTTTGGAGGAGACCAAGCGATGATGGAAGTGGGAGAGGAGATTAGGGATATATTTGAGAAGAATTTATCCAAGGAAAAAGGCTGGAGTGGAGTGAAGATAAGAGGGGGGTGTGGGTTGTTTTTGTATTAGAGGGGATAAGGGTTTTCTTAATATTTAAATAATTAGTTTATTATCATTCCATCAGATAAGAAATAGTGATGAATCCATAAACAAAAATAGAATTGTTCCCATGTGAGATTGAAACAATGGTGCTTACATTTGTAGAATATCACCCATGACTCAATAATAAATTAATTTATCTTTTTTTTGTATGTTATAGTATTTCACTATTCATGGAAAATTTAAGTATTTTATAAAAATCACTAAAATTCCCCATAACACATTTTCAACAAGTAGAATCTCAAAATGATAATGATTTTTTTAATATAATTTAATAAATATGATTAATTTAATTTATAAATAAAATCCACATTTACTTGAGAAATACATATTTCAAAACTATAACTCTTTTTTATAATGCATTAAAAAATTACATAAGGGCTTATAAAATAATAATAAAATCATAAGAAATAATTTTTTTAAGAAAACCTTTTAGGAAATTTCATTTTTATTAAATTAATTAAATAATTTTAATTAATTATTTATGACTTACCAAAATACTAATACTTTTACTACAATTATATTATCTATTATAAGATTCCTAAAACATATTTATACATTCAAGGGTGAGGTTACTATTATTTTGAAAAATATACTAATCAAAAGGGTCATATTACTATTCATACGGGTAGGTTACTATTAATAAGGGTATGTTACTATTCGTCCATAATTATGTTTGTTCCATTACAATATAAAAATCACACTGGACGGAACTGCGTATTATTGATTTTAAAAATTCAAGACACAAAAATGGAAAAATTATTTTTTATGGTCAGATAATATTTGATATCAAGATATTTCAATATTTCACTAAATATTATTATACTATAATGCATAATTATAAGAAGGGAAATTCATTGATTAATCTTAGGTTAGTTTTACAATCCCCCCTTCCTTAGTACAAGTCAAAGTATAGGACAATGGAAAATTAATTTCACAGATAATAATATTCAGCCTCTAGGTTTCCACAAAGAAATTTTTAAAACAAATGAAAAATTAGAATGCTTTCCTCTCTAACATTTCAATAACCAATAATGTTTGGGTTCCAAAAGTATAATAGTTTTGTTTTTAGGAAAAAGTGTAGTGCCAAAAAAAATATTTAGTATGTGGATAATGGGTTTTATAGACATATTATTAGCCACAAAAACTCTTACACTATTTCTCAAATAGTAAAAGATATATTTGAAGAAAAAACCTCCTTTTAAAAAACCCAACCAAAATCTTCAGATGTGTTTTCTAATACTGATTCTCAATCATTGATGGAAAATTATTCTTGTATGGAAAATAACAAAGAAATAGTTTCTAAATTACTTAATCACAATTATTTTCTACATTATTTTGATGAATAAGTTTAATAAAACCCATGTTCTTTGTTTCTTATGAATCAAACAACTGATAGTATCATTGGTGATGTTAATCAATAAGATAATACTAAAACCTCCTTATGGAATGAATAAGAACATCTTGGTTTTCATTCCAAAATTGAACATAAAATAATAATGAGACATTAGGTGATGAGGACAGGATGAATGCCACTCAAGATGAGGTACCTTAATTCAAGAGGAAGAAAATGTGAATCATTATTGAATGACTAAAATAAATTTATACAACTTTATTAAAATGGGTTTTCATAAAATCAAGTGACAAAAATGGAATTATAATTATAAATAATGAAATAATTATTGAAAATGGAAACAACAAATAAGAATGAGTAGACTTTGATTAAAAATTTATACTGGTAACTATACTAGAATCTATTTTTTTTCAACTAACCATTGAATCATTTGTTAATTTCATACATTTTCATATTGATGTGAACTGTGCTATTCATACCAGAGGTGATTTGGAGGAATTTTATGTTGAACAAAACTATGGTATTGAAAATAAAAAAACATCACTAACATGTTTATAAATATTCCAAATCATTATTTGGACAACAAATGAACCCATAGATATTGGTATGATAGGATTATAGGAATATGGGTACAAATAATTTGAATAAGGGTTCTTCATGTCCTAATATTTTTATAATATAAGTTAATCAAAATATTATGATTGTTCAAATATATGATGATAAGATTATATTCCTATCAACTCAACAAAAATTAACAAATTATTTTGGTGATAATAAGGATTATTAGTTAGATATGAGTTTGATGGGTGTGATAATATATTGTCTTGGTTTTCAAATTTTTAAAAAACCATATGGTACTCATATATATCATTATAATTATATAATATATATTTGAAAAATGTTTTTATTTTACAACACTAAATGTATTAATATATTCATTAGTACCTAAAAAATACTTGATCTTGATGAATATGGGAATACAGTTTTGCAAAAAAATGAGACCATTGATAGGAAGATTAATATACTTAACATATATTTGACTAGACATAATGAAATTTTAATTCTTATGTTCTATATATCAATTTAATCAAATTGAACCCCATTAAAATGTAGTAAAATGAATTTATAATTATCTAAAGTTTACCATGGATTTAGGGTTTTACAATTTTTCTAGAAATGATTTTGAATTAAATATTTTGGGATGATGACTATTTTGGTAATAGAATGGATAGGAAAAGTTAATCCAGAATAGATCATTTCATAGGAGGTTAGTTGTTTTTAGCGTCTTATATGAAACAAAATCCAGTAGTACATTCCACTACTAAAGCTGAATATGTAGTAGCTATAAGATGTTAGGATCAAGTGTTGTGGAAGCAACACACTCTCACATATTATGGGAAGCATTTAATATAACTGAAATACTCTATGGGAAAACTAGTTATTTTTTTACGTAATAACCATACACATCACTATCATAATAAACACATAAATATTAGACATCACATTATTAGGGATCACTAATATCTAATTATTTTTTCCAAATTTCATTACATTATGTTAATTCTCTTCATTTGGTAAGAACATATGATTGTTTTTAAAAAAATGTTGTTTATCCAAATTATAGTTCAATAAAAATATTTATTAAATTTATATTTCTTGAATCACGTTTTGGTAAAAAAATTTGGATTCTGTGTTCCAAATTGTATTTTCAGATTTAGAAAACATTACAAATTTTTTGGATGCTCAATTTACAATTTTTTTAGATAAAAAAATTTTCATAATATTTTTTTATAAAATTCTTTTTTTACCTCTAAAAACAATTTTAAACAGTTTTTCCAAACTTTTACCATTTTATTTAAAAGTAATATAATTTTTAGTGGCTATGTAAATCTATATAGTTTAAAAAAATAAATTAGATCATTTTTATCAAACTGATAGGTCACTCCAATTCAATGATTCATTCTTCCACTTTTTTCACTATTCCATTGCATTCATTATCATTGTTATTGTTTAATTTTTTAATTTTTTTATTGTATTCATTCCCAATATGATATAGTATTTTAAAACCTCAAGTGTTTCAAAATGTTTAAATCTTTTTTAGATCATTCACAACCTCCATATTAGGTAATATTAATCTCAATTGTAGGATCAAATATGATAGATTACCCATAATCCTAGTTGTTGATCTAATGGGGGACCCCCAAATCCAACATTTTAAATTTTCAGATTCCTTTCCTCTGAGAGATATTGAAATAAAATTTCTATAAGTTGATTCTCAATTCCTCATCTCCAAAATTTAAAATCAGCCTTTTACCCTTAGTTGATGAATGTGGAAATTGATTTTGATGTATGGTTTTGTTTTAGAGAAATATTAGTTTAAAAATCATATTACGAAATGTATGATTTGTTTAAATAATATTTATCAATTTTAAGGATATGAATACATTTTTGTAACAATTACCATTGAATATCATGACCTAGTAATTCTTGATCTTGTTTAATAATTTTATAGATCATTTTTGCTTCATGTTTTGGTTTCAAAAAAAATTCCTACATAGTTTATGGGATACGAAATCAAAAAAAAATTAATTGCTCCTATTTTTCTTAATATTTCTTCTGTTGGAGGAACCTTCTTTTATTCCCATAAGATTATTGATAGTATGGGATAATTTCATGAAGAAAAATCCTAGAAATATTTATTTTATCACTAGTAAATGTTTGTATTCTATCTCACCTAACCATGAATAATTTGATTTTTTCATTATGGATGAGAGGTATATTAATACAAATAAAAGGGGATAATGATACCGTAAATGTAATTGATGTATTTATATCGGATTTTCTGATAATTATGATGAAGATATATCCCAAGGGAAATATTTTGTTTAATATCTGCAAAATTATGTCTGGTTTAATAATCCCTCATATTATGTTATTCCTGGATATGATAAAAACATTTATTTGTGAGTGTATGAAAACATAAAATGGTGAAAATATATCAAAATTGAAGAAAATGAAAATTCTTCTCCTTAGTGATGATACTCCCAATATGATGATGTATGATTTGGATAAAGAATATTTTTTGATAAGACAAGAGGAAGAATTCTGGAAGATATTTATTCCAAGAAGCCAATAAAATTTCTTTAGAAGAAGAAAATGTAAATCTATCAATGGGAGAAATTAAAACAAGAATATTTCAAGCATAAAAAATATATAAAACAAAACAAATTACCAGATGAAGTACCTGTAGAATGGAGATAGAAAATGGATGATTGGAAAGAAGAAAATCTTCATTTTAGACTCAAACAAGATGAATCCTATTCTAATTGATTAAATTGTTCAAAAGCCCATGGTAATGATGAAAAGAAAACCAAAAATAAATTATATTTTTTTTTCAGAAGAACAAATATGTGATATATGGATGAGATATATTGATGTGTCCCCTATAAATGTTATAATTCATCCTTCCCAATATTATTAGATAATCCTTGATGTTTGTTGATCCGTTAAAGAGACTTAAATTATTCCTACTGATGTTTCATTGGAATATGAAAAAGGAAAATCAATAAATTTTTATGAATCATTACCTCAACATGTTCAAATAATATGAACCATAATTAGGATGTTCTGGAAAGGTTGGGTTATGAAAACTTGATCAACACCATAAAGGGTATATAAAACTATTGAGTAAACTACTATCAAAATGGATGTTTTAGAAAAGGATTTAGATGTAATTCATGTAGGTGAAGGGATTGAATACAAACAGATAGGAAAATATGTTGATGATGAATTTAAAGAAGAATAAGAATATGTAGTAGAAGAAGAAGAGAATGGAAATGTGATTATGTATTTCAATAGATATGATGGAGTACTTCAATACCTTATGATTTCATTATTACCGTCACAAGTATCTTCATTATAATTGTTTTTCATAGGTAAAAAAATTATAATTTGGATGTGTAGAAAAATAAAAACATTAATTATAAAATGATGTCTAATCATCACCCAAGAATGATGAATCTGACCCAAATTCAAAAAACAATGAATCTTATAGATATAAGTTGAAGACAAACAATGATGACGATGATATCATAAAAATTTTGTTTGGAAGGCATGTTGGGGGATGATTTGAGAAATATGCTTCAAAGAAAAAAGGAAATGTAAACAAGAAAACCAATAGAAGAAGGAACCTCTCATCCTCAACTACCGCATATTAGAATATCTAATGATATGTGAAGATATTATTCCTGACACCCCATGTCTAGAATAAATGTTTTACATAGTTAATGAAAATAAAAATCCAAATCTAATTCAGTAAAATTTTTATCTAATAGTGTTTTTTTAGGAAGAAAACCACAAAATAATTCAAGAATTTTATCAAACCCACATGAAAACAAGTAAAATTTTTGTTAAATGGTCACATAATGTCGACGCCAACATGAAGATACATGAAGAATCCATTGAACATTCAATGAAATACATAGATGAATATACAAAAGCCTATAACTACTTTTCCAAAATTATGGAAGATATGGTGGAATTTGTGGAAATAATAATGGTTATTCCTGAAAAATTGACTTATTACATGAATTAAATTAATAGTAAAATGTGATACATGTGCACATATATTGCAATGGATCTAGTGAAGGTTAAGGCAATGATTTATTGGGATCCAACCAAGAGTGTTACCAAGGAGTGTAGTTTCCATGTATTGGTAGGATACTACAATAGGTTTGTACCTGACACCCCTAGAGTGGTATCACCCTTGGTAGCTTTATTATGATAGGGGAATCTTTTCATGTGGAATTAAAAGATCTAGCTGTGATTTCAGGAGCTATGGTAATGGTTTTCAAGTGCTCGCAATTGCAGTTACTAGAGGATGGTGTCGATTACGTGGTATTCTGTGACGCATTAGGAAATGGTTATGGTAGTTTTATATTGAAAAAGAATGTGTTTATTTCCAATGTTTCATGCTAGTTGAGACCACATAAACATAATTATGTGACCCAAAATATTGTGTTAGTAGTGTTAGTCTTCAAAGTGATGATTTGGATACACTACCTAATGGGAGAGTGGTTTTTCGTCTACTCTTACCATAAGATTCTATAATAAATATATGAACTTTAGAAAAAGATGATGGCAGGAGTTCCTCTAGAACTATGACTTCATGATTATCTAAACTCCAAGGAAGGGTAAGATAGTTGCAGAACATCCCAAAATATGATCTAGATCGAAGTTTCTAAATGAGAATTCAGAGTTGTTGGCCCCATTACGGTAACCCTTTTTGGATGGAGAGGTATTAGTTTACCTGCAGTCGATGGTTTTCACCCATCCACTCTTATATTGTGTCATTGATGAATAACATGGGGATACTGACTGCAATACCCAATGTGATGAGATATCCACAGGTCATGCTCCTAATTGAAATTCAAAATGTGGGGAGGAAATCCTTTTTTAAGAGGATGCATTGTATTACCAGTGGAATTATAGGAGGTGGTGTTTATGAATATTTATATGTCTCTTTTGCGGTATGTATAATTTTGGAAATGATGTACCAAGATCCCTGACATTATTTTTGGTTGACAACGATGGAGAAATGATTTACAAAGTCTATTTGTCAATGAATTACATGTTAGTAAGTAAATGTTGAGCACCAAGTTTCAATGGGTTTAACACTCCCCTTGAGGTGCCTAAATGGATGTGGGATGGGATATATATGGACTTCATGACAGACCAGACACATATATCCAATGGACACAATGCCATATAGTTGATCGCTGACCAACTCCCCAAGTCTATCCACCTATTAGACATCTAAGTGGAGTGTTCAGTAGAGAGCATGGGGTGCCTCTATGTTATAGAGATAATTTAACTCCATGATGTTCAATCAATGATTATTTCATATCATTATGTTGTCTTTACATCCCAATTGTGTAAGGGATTATCAGAATCATTTTAGTCCAAGTTACACTTGTGAACGAAATTTCACCTACAATCATATGGCCTCATAGTGAGGACCATTTAGGTTCTGGAGGATTTTTTTGGGATTTCATGTTAGACTTTTGTCATGTTTGGGGATAGTACATACCCCTACTAGAGTTTTCATGTATCAACATCTATCATTACACCATTGGTGTTTCTCCATTCATGGATTTGTATAGGTGAAAATGTTGGTCACCACATTATGGGATTGAACTAGGAGAGTTAGCTCATATGGACCGAGTAGTGCGGCGTGCTACTAAAAAAGGTTCAGATCATGCAAGAGTAGTTGAAGAATGCATAGATCCATGAAAACTATCATGTAGACATATAATAGAGACAATTGAAGTTGAAGAAGGAGACCATATATTCATTTTATTTTTATCTAAATTGGTATTATAGATATATAGGTGGGGAGGCAATCTATCTTCGAGGTTCATCATCTCAATAATGATAATACATTGAGTTAGAGAGGTGGTGTGAAAATTGGATCAACCTCATAAAACATATCAAGTACAAAATTTCTTCCACATGTTATAGATGAGGAGGTCACTGATTTATTAATCGCACGTCACTAATTAGGGATAGCTGAACACAAATAATGGAGTGTCTTTTGATGGGTACCTAGTAGAGATCAAGGATTTCAAGGAGAGGATCCTTCATGGGTGATTGATTCTGTTGGTGCATGTCTTGTGGTAGTACGAGAATCTCCAAGAGAGATCATGGGAGAGGGAGGTTGTAATTTATACCCAGTACCCTCATTTATTTGAGAATCCCTCATTTTATATTTTTTGTGATGTAAATCCCCATGGTGCGGAGAATGTAAAATATCATATTTTTTCTATTATTTTTAATTATTATATGTATTATTTTCAAGACAAGAAATTGAGATGATGAGTTATTCTAAGGCACGATGATCCTGAAATAATTATTTGAGAAATATTAAAATATTAAATAGCATAGATGAAATTTTTGTTGATAATGTGAAATAACTCATAAATAATTTCCCATATAAAAATATTTGAGCTCACCATTGGGTTCTGAATAGATGCTTTAGCCTAGTCATGACATAAATTTGGGCATTATGGGTCATTCGGGAAAAATTTCTCTAGGCGTGGAATTAATAAATCAATTTTATTGAATGTTTTATTTATTTTTCTTGTATTTAATGAATCTATCATAATTATATAAAAAACTATATATTTTTTCTCAAGAATGACCTCTAAACCCTATAGGCCTAGATGTTGTTGGAGGATAGTGTTCTAGTAAGAAGATAGCGAGTGAGGATTGGATTATGGATCAAAGTGCCAGTGGAGTTGGATGATTTCTTAAATAGAGTAAACATAACAATTATTCATTTATGATCATTCCAAACTATTGGTATGGAATGTGTTTTAGTTTTATAATTCTCCATTCTTAATTTTTATGATGATTGAAAATCAACCGAGGAACGAATCGATTTTTGGATCAATCACCTTGTAAGAGGGGTTTTATTCTATGAGGTTTTTGGGGGAGATTCAAAATGGTTATTCAATACTCACCATTTACTATTCTTACATTATAATATCAAGGATGAAATGAACAATGGTTGTGGGATTTTCCTTATAGTTGTTCTTTTTAATTTTCCTCTTTTCATGTTCATCAAAGGCAACCCCTTGGTAGTCAGTTTGACTCCCAACTAATGGAACAATCATTGTGTGCACTATTTTTGTAACAAAGAACCAATATTATAGATATAGACATTGTGTGATGCAGCATATGTGAGATAGTGATGTTGGACGATGGATCAAGGTAAGTTGGGAACCCTTAATTATCCACCATCGAGCATTGAAGATGAACTGCATAATCAACTTCAATTTTTTACTATATTCGACAGATGGACTCTGTTTCTCATCGATGGAGTGGCTCAGACTAAGTAGATGCATGAATTTCGGTCTTGTTAAAGCTTGATATGTAGGCAGTGATAATTTCGACATTAGTAGGAGAAAGAACCGTTGAATCTAGAAAATATTTTAACACATGGCATGTAATATAGGACTACAAGGAATTTGAATCCCATCATTACATTGATCAGGTTTGTAAAAGATAAGGATTTCCTCTTGTGTGACCACAATCACACTACATGTGACCCTCCTCAGATGATTCAACAGTTATTTGGATATACACAAACATAGGTTGGAGTGAATGGGCATGGACACACTGTGTACTCCAACATGGAAACGGCTTGGAATATACAGACTGGTATGCAGACACATCATCGGTAGACAGGAATTGCCTAGTGAAATGGGAAGGGATTTTTGTGTCTCTACATGCCATGAAATTTTCCAAAACACATTTTATATGGATACTACATGTCGTTTGATTATTTCTACATAGGAATGAATTGGGACACATGAACACGTCGTTTACTCCCTGGGGAATTCTTTGTACCCCCATAAAAAGTTCTCGAGTCTCATCATTTTCCTAGTTTGGAATAGTATTAGATGAGTTCATTCAGTTGGACTTTTACTTGTTGGGAAAATGTGGCATCACATTTTGCATCACTAGATTGTAATCCCCTCTAGAGGGGAAGTCTCAGATAGATTTGTGGTGTCCCTCTACAATAATGACATGTGATATTCTATCATCCCTAGTAGAGTTTGTGGAATTGGCATGACTTCCATAAGTTTGATGTTGATCCTCTATCTAATGGGAATCATTATTAGTCTTTGTGAAATTATTTTCATATGATACGATATTTAGATGTTTATTAATATTTGGTTTGTGGTGTACCCCAGTTGTTCTAGGAATGACCCCCTCTTTGTGTATCATAGTCTACATTTACTAGTACTTTCTCTTTGGGTGAGGCCCAAATGAGATAGACCTATTTGTATCATGTAACTGATCATAACATGGATCAAGGTTTGATTTCAACCATAATGAGAAATGAATCAAATTGAATCATATGGTTGTACTTTGTTATGATGAATGGATTGTGTGATTTCTTTCTTAATTTTATCTAGGGTTTTTTGGACATATTTTATCTATGAGAAATTGATACATATTTTATTAACCAGATTATACAAGGTGATTTATTTTTGGTATTTTAATGGTGTCCTATTGTGTATTTTTATACTCACCCCACTCATTATCTTCCAATACATGTCATGTCTTGTGCAGATAGTCTCCCTTTTTATAGTGTCCTAGGAGGACAGGGAGCAGGTAAAGCATAGATGGAGTGGGGTAGAATTAGGTGTTTACTGGGAGCATACCATGGAATCAGTCCACACCCTTGGATCATGTTGAACTTTCTACACTTTTAGTTGGACTTGTGTATGTATTATCTTTTTCGTGGTTTGTATTTGTCCATGTTTATATTCTATTTCTTCCTGTTGTACTCTATAATGGGATCTCAGATTTTTAAATTCATTCTTTCTGTTGTTTTACATTTCAACATTGTTTTTCTTTGATATGTTTCTGTATGTGTGTACATGTAAATTAACACTCAATGTTAGTCAACATCCCATGGCCTATAAAATGTAGTCTTGGGGTATTCAAGGCACAAACTCCTCTAGAATGGGTTGTCAAAATTTCAAATAGTTGTTTCTCTAACTCTTTTTCAGTTCTTCAAATACATTTTCTTATTTGTTTTTTAAATTTAATAAGGTTGATAATTTTATGTAAAGGATATGTTTTTTAATTAATGGGGATACATTATTAAAAGGGGAATAAATTCAATTAAAAGTCGAATATTATACGTAGGGGGAGTCCATTTTCTAAGAGGGAGTTAGTAATATTCCTAAATGTTTTCAGATAAGTTTTAAAAATATAGGGGGAGATCTGTTTTCTATTTATATTATGAATATGAAATAATTAAAATATAATGTAATTATGTTTTCAGAGGTATTTTGTGTTTATGTTTTGTGGTTTGTGCTTTCCAAAAGGGGGTTATTTTTAGTCAAATGGTGTACTTATGGATTTTTAATTCCTTTAGTATTCGAAATCAGAAAAAAATTCTTAAATACTTGATCACTATTTTTTATATCCAATGTTGTTTTGTTATTTTATTGTAGAAAACATATAATTTTACCATTCATAAAAACAATTATAAGTAATTCATAAATTTATTCTAAATTATCCCTAAAGATTATATTATGGAATATGAATCCGGTAATAATTAGATCCACCTTATCATATTAGTTATAATAATTTTTTAATTTTATTTCAAACTACTATTGTATTTATAGTCACAATAATATTATAACCAATAAACATTGAATCCAAATTCATAAAGATTATCATAACATTATATGTAAGGAAATCCCTAGGATCATCTAGTTTTAAAATCTGAATATAGAAATCTATTTTCTATCATAATGGAACATCTTTTACAAGCTGATGATGTAACTAAAAATGAAGATGGAACTTATATTATATTATATCCGTTAGAGTACCATCTATACAAGTATTTGCAACAACCATGGAGAAATATGACTATTTGGATGAAAATATGATTGTTATGGATTTTTTCTAATAATTCATGGTCATTTTAAGAGTTTGACAATACTAGTTGATTTCAATAGCTCTCAATTTCTTAATTGTACAAAATGTGTGAAAACATTTTTCTTAATATTTTTTATTTCATTCAAAAGATTCCATATTAAGAGAACCATCTATGTTTGTTTTATTAAGAATTGTTTGAAATTTATTTTCATGTCTAATTATGGGACTCCAACAAGGGATTCTGAGTATAAGAATATGTATATACTGATATGCCCGATTGCGGGATTTTATGGATGTCAAGATAGAATCTGATCAATTAGATCGAGGGATACTGGGGATATACATACTGAGAATTAGATCATCATATCAGCAGATTTCCTTAGTGAGAAAATATAAACTCTCCTATATGTATAATATAAGGGTACCATAATCCAAGGATATTGGATACCCTTATTTTTGGGTTATAATATGTCTAGTAATTTATATTACTTATTTTCTATCAAATATTTAATTTTCACTACATTTAATATAATTTCTTAATTTTTTATTCATGTTTCTATTTTGTATCTTGGTTATCAAAATAGATTTCATTATTATATTATTTAAATTACTCTATTTAAATCATATCATTCATATGTGAATAAAATATTCCTCTGATTATGAATCAATATTCATTAACAATTAAGAAAATATAATTAATTTTTTCTATATACTCTGATATAATTAAAATTATTATGACTACAATTTTACATTTTATATATTTAATCATATGTGATTATGAACACTGATAAATAGAATATCACAATCGAACTGATTAAAAAATTATTTAGTAATCATACCGAGGGACAAGTATGAATTTTATAATTATATTAAAGTGTTTTTTTGATTTTTTAAGTTTAAATACTTTTAGACTAGTGTTTTTTAAACTACAATTCACCGCCCACTTGTAAAATACCATTTAGATATGATCTTTTGATCCGGATATCAATATATCTTATATTTATATCAAAAAATTATTATCATTATATCAATGGAAATCGATATTAAATAGATAAATTGTCAATTTTTTAATAATATATAATTTTGATTCACTATTGATTCATTGATAAAAGAAAATACAACTGATATTTTCATTTTCCTTCTAAAACTGTTCATGATTCATAGTTGTAATTTAGATTTCTATCTAAATTCTTTAAATTTTTTTACAATGAAAAAATTAACTTTTTAGTTTCTATTTCAAATAAAAAATAAATTTTTTACCGGTTATGCCTCTAAAAGTTGAATTTATTATATTCTGTTCTAGAAACTGAACAAATAAGATGATTTATGTTGGTTATTCATCCATTAGAGAAGTATGATTATAATTGGGATATTGCTCACCTATAAAATATTAATTATCATGTGATTGACACACATTGAAAATTAGAAAGTAAATGAAGTGTTTATTTAAATAATTGTATTTTAACTATAATTAAAATAATATTTTTATTTGATAAATCATTTATTAATTCAATTTTTCTAGAAAAATATAAATTAATGTTTTATAACTAATGTTTAGAAAATTATTTTGGAAAACAATAATATGTTTCTTATTGATGAGAAATGTATGGGAGATTGATATCATGGGGAGATTTGAGATAAAATATTTTTATTAATGTATTGAATATATTGATAAACAAAACGTGAGTTAGGACTTGATTTCTATAATTTTCTCTTCATTTGACCATTCTACGTGACAAAAAAAGTATAATTTTCATACAATATTTTTGATTGTGTATATGATGGTTATGATAATTGAGGTGAAAATGGATACCATTAGTGGTGTCAAGATTGTAAATATATATTAATCATCCATGAAGATAATCATCTTTTATTCATATGTAATTTTTAAAACATTAATCTTCTCCCAAAAATTATTTTTCTGATGTGTTGTGACAATTCTGAAGATATAATTCTTAAAAAATGACCAGACTAGATATTTTTCACTATTTTTATCAAAATATTATTATTTTTATTGATATTTTAATTTTATTATGTTATCATAATCGTTGATATATGTATATTTATTTTATTCTTAATGGCTGTGGAATAAATTATTTACTTATGATTGTTATAACATAAAATTTGCATCTCATCCCCCTTCTCCTCCCAACTGTTGAAAAAAACTGTCACCACTATGAGTTAAATGGATTGTGGTTCAATTATAATAGTTGTGAATGGTGAGACGAGTAAATAAATATTGGGGGTTGTCTGAGAGGTCTGGTGGTGTTTAAAGGGAGATAATAAAATATTTTAAACAAAGATGATTTATAATATTGTTGACCCTAATTGACATTTCATATCAAGAAGATTTACCATTATTCATTGTATTGGGTTCCATACATCTATAAAGATAATGTTAATAAATGATGATGAAGGCATAGAGGGTTGGTGTCCGCGTATTTCCAAAGTGACATGAATATTAAGGTGGATCACTAAAGGGTATAAACTTATAATGATTTGGGGATGGTCAACATTTCCCATGAGAGGAGATACAATATTTTTAAAATGCATTAAATAACACTAAATTCATTATCAATGTTGTCATGTTGATTTCAATGGAAAAATTATGATATATAGAGTCTGTAGAATCATTATGCTAGAAAATAGTAATACATAGAATGGAGTCATTGTAAAAATTATATTCTGTAGTACTTTTTGTTATTTCAGTTTCCATTGAGTTTTAAAATAATAATAAAATGTGAAACAATGAGATTATACTATGTACCACCTTGTATGATGATAATTTTTTATAATAGATTTCTTCATCAAATAATGTATTAATAAAAGAAATGGGTTTCTTTATAAACCAAAACACACTATCCATATTAGAGTACATCTGTCACTACGAATCGGGCCTGGTAGTCTATTTGGACTATAAGACACATTGTGTAGCTGCAAACCACATGGGGAAGGATGTAATAAGTACCTTTTTTAAAATCACATGTGTTCCACACAACAGTTATCTTTGATGGGACAGAACATGTAACCCGACTTCCACTAGTAGGGATAATGATAGTATATATAAGTATTCAACAATAGTCCCTTCTACTAAGTGTAGTAGATAATATTCTTATTTACATTTTGTTCTATGGTATTTACATTATCAAATCACATGTTTATCAAAATTTGAATAAAAAATAGCCCCTTTGATAATTTTTTTATTTATAATTTCATATTCCATATCACATTATTATTATATGAATGTTATGTCTATTCTTTAGAATTTTGAGTTTTATAACATCATCAATACGATGGAATGGTTTAGGTGGGACCTATTCAGTGGGAATGGATATTATTACATTTGATTGAATAAAAACACTAGGTCTTGAGTCCCATATATATATATATATAGATATATATTTGATTGAGTTCCCTCTATTATAGTTCATTAAAAATAGGGTGAGAGTCCCTTTCAATATATATTAATAGAGTTTTCACGGCGTAATGCATATAAAATGATGGGTCTTCCTGGGAGTCAGTAACCACTACTAAATTTTAAAATATAATGAAATGATCCATTGTATGACATATGGAGTTGAGAACACCAAATGTAATATCAGGGGAGGGTCTTGAATATATGGTGTTGGTAACCACTATGGATGACATACATATTTTGTTATATAGTAGGGTCCCCACTATGTTTTAAAAGTCTTGAAGTAAGAGATATTTGATTCATATTAGTATTATATCCGTATTATCAAGGACCCTATATGTAATGTATCAATATATTTTTTATGGACCTTAATAGTGATTGATGAGACCCATCATTTATCCAAATTTTTAATTACATTTGATTAAAATTTTCATATCTCGTATTTATCAAATGATTCCAGATAAAATGTTCCATATCTATTTTCTAGGGTTTCATATTATATATGTTAATAATTTCCACTACATCTGTATTAGGACCAAACATGATAGGTATATATAGATAATGGGATGCTTAGTGGTGAATGTGGAGGAACTAGAGTAACATGAAAATGTAGAACTGAAATATAATAGCATAACATGATTTCTAGTTTGATGAAAATTATTAAAAGTAATTTTGGGAGTCATCATATTAAGGAGGTATATTCACAAGTATTATCTTCATCATACAATAGGACTTGTATGGTTTCATTTTTAAAATAATGATGCTAACTGTATAGTGTGTTATATATTGATTTATTTCTAAAACATATATTAAATGGAAATTTATGTAATATATATTGATGGTTATATTTTATTGTATATTTTACGTATAATATAAAGTCATATTATATTTTTAAAATATATGTTATATATTTATTTAATTCCTTCTTAGTTTTTTCCTCTATCTATAGTCTTATTATTGTAATTCATGGAGTGATATGTAAAGACTCCAATAAATATAGTTATAGTCTACGTAAACTATTTCATTTCATATATATATTAGAGTGGATTATTCTTTAGGAACTAGTATATATTATGTGATATTATTTAAATTTGTAATGTCTTGGAAATTTTGAGTAATTTTTATTAATTATATGAATTTATTCTGAGACAACACGCTGTGGAAGCATGTGATTTCAAGGCTTCAAGATCCCAATTAATAATTTGGAATATTTTATAAGGTATGTTCAGTAGATGTGCGAGCTGATTTTTCTATATTTTTAACCAGTGCTCAGATTGAAAATCAGATAACTATGTTGAACTCGATGCTTTTATATTTTCCTAAAAATGACATATTGTCGGCCAGAAAGGGCCAAGCATAAAAGTTATTTTTTGTTCTTTCCTAGAAAAATAATAAAATAATTTAAAATAATTATTTTATTTCATTCTCACCTTTTAATGGTTGATGACGATGATGTGGTGCAGCAATGAGGTGACGATGAGGCAGATTACTAGAGGGTAAATAATAGATCTTTTGAAAGGGAAATTCTATTCTCTTAGTTACCCATTAAATGTGTCTCAATAAATTTGGAAAATTTAATGATCCTGATTAATGGGAGAATCATCTATACTCTTTTCATTCCTTTTATAATTCCAATGTGTTGGAGTATAGAAAATTTACATATGCAGGGAATACTATGACGAACCGCTAGATAAATCCCTCTCCAATGAAGAACAGTGAACAATGCACCAGTGGATCATCACCGGCTTCAACATGGATTTTTTTAATGGAGCAGGAAGTGACATTTAAAATCTTGAAAACCACTTTGACGAACACTTAGACATCGAACAACAACGAGGTTAGGTTTGTGTTTTATTTCAATGTTTTCCTCATTCGTCTTTTTCATTGAAAAAATGAAAACGTATTAACCAACGAATAGGTTGATCGGTGATCCATATGTTTATGCAAGATGGTGAGTTTATTTTGGGTTTTTGTTTTCTGGGAGTCATACTTGGAACAAATGGATTAACATTAAATCCTCAGACCTTTCCCTTGTTTAACACTCTATCAGAGAGGGTCTCGGTCGACAAGAACATGTCCCAAGAACCTCTGATCATGTTTTCTCAGTGGCCGCATTCTAATAATGATGGAATGGGTGATTTAATACCTTTTAAGTGAGGATTGAGAGATTTAAAGGCCATAGACTCATGCATCATGATAAACGGACCACATGCGCGCGTCCAATGGTCTGCCAATGGATCTATCACAACTATGGAAGAGGTACCAACATCACGTAGTAGTCGTGTGCCAGTCAGTAGGATGGAGTGCTGCTGGCCATGCCGGAAGCTATTTGGAGCGGCTATAGACCGTATCCATCAGGTTGTGATGGTAGTGGACATAGTGCTAGGTGGGGTACCATGTGGATGGATATCCCATGATCGGGCCATCTAGCTAGCTAGAGGAGCCGTGCTCCATCGACTGCGGATGGAGGAGGAGTCTCCATAGTGTCTAGTGGGGTAGATGGGGGCCGGACATGGCCAGATGCTGTATCCCGGCTAGGTGGTGTACAATGGGCAAATCCAGCAGTTGGCCCCTAGACAGCGGTCCGAACTAGACCAGATTGGTGGGAGACCCTACGGGTTAGACCCTCATCCAAACCAGGTCCGGTCAGGCGAGGCCTATGGGGTATGGCCCACTGACCAGGCCAGATAAGGATAGAATAGACTGACCCCAACCCAAACAAGTTCAGGTCGCTTCAGTCTAATTAAACCAAGTTATGTGGCACCCCTATGCTAGGTTGGTCAGGTCATTTCAACCGGGTCGAACAGGGCCCCATTGCAATGGGCCATATAGATACTAAAACACCCATATATTGAAAACAGTGCATCTGATTGAAGAGACATTTGTAGTATTGGAACCCTCATGGTGAGGAAAATAATTTGGCCTGATTTTTTGGGACTTTCACAGATGAAGATATGTGACAAATGGTTTGAGGATCGGTTCTCCCAAGCACACTACGCACGGAACCCTGCGGTAGGCTGAAACCTGAAGACTGCTCGACGATGACCATGTGAGAAGTTTCTCAATGTGAACTATAATGGCCATGGTGGGGAGTGGCTCTATCTGACCCAAAGGATCCATGATACATGACATGAGATATATCTCCGGATTGCCATGGTCGAAAGTGGCATAGTGTGACCCAGAAAGACCATGGTGGGGAGAGGCTCTATATAACCCATCATACCAATAGTAATCATCATGGATGAGTACCACAACAATCTGTGGTCAGTTGGAAGCATCTCTGTGTGACCCAGTAGGACCATTGTACTTGATAGAGGAAGGGTTCATTAGTTGAGAAGTTTGATGGTATGACTAATGATGCAACTATCATTACCCTTGAATATACATGGTGTGAGTGGCGTATATTAATTATTTCTATATGGTTGAGTACTTTCTTGGTGGTAATAACTCTATGGTATTTATATTGTATTTTTTTCATTTTCATATTACTAATATACCATCGGGGGTCTCGTGGTCCCTACTAAGTATTTTTATACACACCCTTCAAGGACATCTCCCAAATGTGTTGTGTCTGGTGTAGATGATTGACATTTCGACACAGGTGCATAGGGGGACATGACTGATAGATGCTATGATGGTTGACTTGGTGGACTAGGACCAGGTGAAGACTAGTAGGACTAGGTGGGAAGGAAATACTACTTCTTCTTCTAGTAACATCACTACTCTCATGATCAGGAGGGGTTTTCCATAGATGGACATCAGACATTACATTTCTGTTGTCAGTTCCATGTTGGGTTTGTATTCTTTCACAATTACTTTCACAAGTATTTGATCTCATCATTATATTAGTGGTATATTTGTTTCCCCTTTTACTGTGTCGGGATGTATATGGGAATGCATGTGTATAGGTTCAAAGTCAAAGGATTCCCTATTTTGGGATATGCCTTTCTGTTTCAAGTCTCCATCCCCTAGCCTATGGAAGGCTGGCTCGATGTAGTCACAACATGAGCCTCTAGATACATGTCATGAAAATGTAGTATTAGAGGGAGTTCAGTCATTCCACAAAGACTAAGATTATGTGTAATGTTTTTGGAAACACTGTCAAGTGTTGCAAGTCTGACTTCCAGATTCGGAAAGTTCAATTTTGGTGCAGTGATAGACGTGTCCACACACTAGGACCATGAATTCTTATTTTCAGCTCAATATATATAAACATTGGTTGTATACGTGTCTCCTTGTGTTATTTAAAATGAAAATCATATCACCATGTATATCCTTCTGATTGTGGTATATATTGATAAATTTCCGGATGCCTCCACATGGATGACCAATCAATATCCCGATACGAGGTCATGAGGGCACCCTGCCTAGCGACGAGGCATCTGTTCAGGGAACAGTGCATTATCTGTCCCTGTTGGGCGATGCATGAGTGCTACTACCATCTTATTGTAATAATCTTATGCTAGTGGTTATGGAAGAGTATTTGCATTGGTTCGGTGCCTATCACAAGTTTCCATGATAGAGACCTCCTAGGCTCCGTGGATAGACAGATCCTCAGGTATTTAGAGATTGGCTTGAGTATGTGACGTGGGACTTCTTCGTAGTTATGGTAATTCAAGAATAGATGGAGATCATTGATGTTATCCTTTTTTAGGGGTCAACATGCAGATCATGGAGCATGACCACCCAGATGCACGACGAGGTGACCCATACATTGGAGCCTTCGAGCGGATATTCTGTGAGGGGTTGTTCCCTACGACCATGTGCTTTGTGCACATTCAAGAGATACTTCACCTACCATAGGGTAGAATGATGGTATTTGAGTACTCATCAATTTTCATTGAGATTTTCTACTCGATAGACATAGTGCGAGACCCTTTCTCTAGGACTCAAGACTTTGAGAAGGGACCTAGGAAGAAGATCATAACATCAATGATTACTCTCAGCATCCCTACCAAGGTTGGGGTGCTAGAGTGAGAATTTCTTGTAGAGATATTCTTGGTGGAGTAGGCACCAAAATATTGAGATGCCAGCACACCACATGCGGATGATTATTTGGTTGGCATCAGACAATCGACACAAGGGCCCAAGTGGAATAGGTCTTTCATAGGCCGACCCGAGGACTCAAGGTCAGTATTGCGGGGCTCCCCATCTACGGGGGAGTTAGCAGGGAGCCAGGTATTTTTTTTGTGTTGTTGGAAGGGAGACATGGAACCTGACTACACGACCCGTCATAAAGGTGGCCAACATACGGTCGAGGGGCCGGTGAGGCAGTGGCAGCGGTTTGAGTGAGGAGGTCCGCAGGGTAGAGGGAGTGGATGGGGGAGATGGATGAGCTAGACGTGGCGGGAGATAGTTTTAGGTGTTACCTCCACCACCCCCAGGTTGTCCTCTGCGGCCTCCAAGAGTAAGATGGTAGGGGAGAGCTCCCCTCTACGCAGTAGAGTTTTATGACTACAACTCTTCAGAGATGATCTGAGGTATGATCTGTGCCTTCTCCATCTTAGCTACTAGTATTATAGGAACAAGTTCTAGTCACTCCTTCCTATCCACGACTTTCATTAAGAGTTCAGAGAATCTAGTAGAGTTTTTTCCTCAATCCTAATGGATAGAGACTCCTATTGGAGAAGATTTTATCATTACACACTAGTGTAGGCAGTGTGATCATACTCTATGAGGCACGAGCATCAACTGGGATCTCTTAGTAGTGGTGTCTAGGCCTTATGATGTCATCTTGGGTATGTACTATTTATCTATAGTACATGCTCTTATATACTATTTTTGGCATACAATACAATGTGTCCATGGATATTTGACTAGGTTTTCCATCACCGGTGAGAAGGAAAACATTGATGCGAAGGAAAAACTTTCTTGGAGGAGGGTGCATCCGATCACTCACAAGTTGGATGGCCTCAACCTTGGTGCAATGGATGTTTGGAGTTTGAGATTTCTTATTGTGGTGGATGAGTAAAAGGATGATTTTCCTATGGATGTTCTAATACTACCACCTCATAGAGAGGTATAATTATTCATCGACCTATACCTCAAGACATCATCAATATCCAAAATCTCTTATCGTATGCCTCCCGCATAGATTTATGTACTCAAGGTATAACTAGAGGACTTGCAAGAGAAGGGGTTCGTAAGGCCCAAAATTTCAAAAATGGGAAACCCCAGTGCTTTTCTCCAAGATGTTAGATGAGAGTTTGATGTTGTGCATGGACTTCCGGTGCCTAAACTAGGTGACCGTGAATAACATGTATCCACTATTGAGAATTGATGACCACTTCAACCAGCTGAAGGGAGCGAAGTTGTTCTCAAATATAGAAATTTGATATGGCTACCACCAGCTTCAGGTACGGGATGAGAATATATTGAAGATAGCATTCAGGTGCCGATACATCCAGTATGAGTCCTTGGTGATGCATTTTAGCATGAACATCAACCCTATAGTGTTTATGGGCCCCATGAATAGTATCTTCTAGCCTTTAGATTACTGGTTCATCATAGTCTTCATCGATGTCATCATGGTGTACTTAGCCTCTGAGGAGGAGTAAGGTAGAATCTTATGGATAATCCTAGATATAATATGAGAGCACCAGCATTATGGAATTCTCTTGAAATGTCAGTTTTGGATTTGGGAGGCCCACTTTTGGGGACACATTATCTCATAGGCTGGAGTTGCAGAAGATACAGAGAAGCTTCATGGTGATTCATGTTCACTATCATATGTTTGGACCTAACTTTTCCAGATTGTAATCACCCTTTTTGGATTTGTAACAGAAGGGACAATCCTTTGTGTGGATGTAGTAATGCCAGCAGAATTTCTAGGAGGTAACAAGGAGATAGACTACTGACCCTACATTGAGACTACCTGATAATGGTGTTGTGTTTGTAGTATACTACGACGCATCAGGGACCATACTAGGTTGTGTTCTAATGCAAGAGAAAGCAGTTATTTCCAATGTCTCACACCATATGAGGCAACATGAGAAGAACAATGTGATAAAAACCTAGATTTAGCAGCAGTGGTATTTTCCCTAAAGATTTGGTGGCACTACATGACGGGTGAATTATTTATGGGTTACTCTTACCATAAGAGTCTCATGAATATCTTCTCTTTGAAAGACCTGGACCTAAGAAAATAACAATGGATTGGGTTGCTCTAGGACTAAGACTTTTAGATAGTCTAGAATCTTGGAAAGTGTAACATAGTGGAAAACACACTCAACTGGAGGACCAGTTTGTAGATGTTTTATGAGGTGATAGAGCAGTTAGGCTGGATGAAGATATCCTATGTGGATGATGAAGGAATAGCTTACCTTCAATCAATGAGTGTTACTCCCCCACCCTTACACTTAGTCGGGATGGTATAGTTAGTGGATCCTGACTGAGAGGCCTGACGTGCTCTGTTATCCTCAAGATGGGATCCTGATGAATTTTTAATAGGCGGTGTAATGCCCCCATACTCTTTCTCATGTAATGATAATAATATGGTGTTATTTTATTTTATTTACATTTTAATCCGAATGAAGATTAAAAAATGGACTGAAGGATTTTTTTTATTCAGACAAGACACTAAAGTGTTTACAATGCACCAAAATCCCGAGACAACATTCTACACAATAATACCTATTAAAAACCATATCAAAATTAAAGGGAGACAACCAAAAATAAAAAAACCCCCAAAAATGTAATATGGGTCCTTAGGATTCATCAAGACAAACATTAGTATGGCCAAAGTCACCATAGCCGTTCCAATTACCAATGGAATGACGAGAGCCATTTTCATCCATTACCCTGAATCTAGGACACTCTAAGGCATCGTTTTGTAAGGCATCAACTCGACCATTGCATTGGGTGACCATTGAATTCCAATGAAAATAATTATAGTTGTTTACCTTTTGGTGAATTAATTAAAATAATTTAATTATAATTTAGTTTTTCAAATATTAAAATTATGAATTGGAAATTATAAAAAAAACCTCTAATAAGTTACTTTAGAAGGAAATGGTATAATATTTTGAACTACACATAAATGTTTTTGAATGAGATGATGAATTCAAATGCCTTGAAAATATTTCAAATATGTCATATATGCTTTCATTGTTGAAGCTTAAAATTTTTTTAATTAAACTATGTTTGATGTCTTTTAAATAAACTATATTTGTATATCTGTAATACTAGTATAAAAGATATCATGTGGATATATTAAATTTCAATTTATAAACATTGTATATTACAACATTAGTGTTCATAAATATTTTAGTAATACTCTTAGTTATGACAAAGTATAATTTAATTTGTGTACATTAATCTATCAATGTTGAGATAGAAGGTCACATTTTATAAAATATTCCCCTTTATGGTTAAAATGAATGTATCGGTTTCTTTGTGAAATTATAATTTTGAAGGTCGGTGTTTCTAAAAAAAATTAAGCCCTTTAGGGCCAGCCCTTATGCTAAGCGGAGGGAGGAAACTCCTGCTAGGTGGTTGAGCCTAGCCCTCAGGCCCAGCTCAGGTCGGCCCGAGCATGGAAATAGTTTCCCCAAAGGGCACACAAGAGCATAGAAGCGCATGAACAAGCCACTGTGGGTGTGTGGCCACAGCGAGGTAGGGGTAGCTCGAGGCCTGCGGGGGGGGGGGGGCGTTTATAAGGCCCCCTGGTGTGTGCTGTGATTTCGAAACATATTCTTAGTGTATTAGGCCTATAAAAGGGCCACAAAAATCCCATTGATTCTATGTGTGTCAAGGATTTTTAGGAAAAACGGGATCTGGGCTATTGTCTTCCATCGCATGCGATCGGGTCCATCGATCTCAATCCAGTACTCGCCCTTCAGCAACAATGATATAGAACAGTGTTTTTGTAGAACGTCCAATCTGACACGAATCTCATCGTGGCCATTCAAGATTTTTAAAACATTGAATCGAACCAGGGACATATATTCTAGCCATGGATCAAATCCATGTCATCCATCACTTTTAAATCTCGCGGATGCAACCCGACCATTGGATCAAGACGTGATCTGATCTCTACCATCCATTCAATCTCCAATATTACTCTTTTGCATTGTCCCATTATTCTACACATGAGTTGAACCAGTAATCACTAAACCCCCTACCTGCACCATTTTTTCTTCTCCCATGACAGCCGTTGGACCAGCTTTTTTAACGTGTTTTCCACACAGACCATCCCCCGGTCTATTAAAATATCGAAGAGGCCTCATATCCTGTTTATGTGTCCTTAATATATTATGTAAAAGATTAGTATAATATAGTCTATATAAGAAACCTTTCTACACCCAAAGAACCCTTCAGTTCAGCCACAATCTGACCTCCAACATGCTTTATCTAGTCTTCCTCGATTTCTCCTCCTCCTCTAAAAAAGGTAAGGGATGTATTGTTTCTATGTCATTGTGGTCTAATGTTAAATTCATATACTAGTATCTCATATAACTATATAATTTACCCTATGGTTTGGTTAGAACATTCTTTTAAAATGAACTTAAATCTCTTGGAATTTGAGTCCATGAAGAATTATGAACATGAGGGTTACATAATGAATAATAAGCATAAATATTTTCTATAAATATATTTATATGATTGAATTTATTTTTGGTTTATATATATATAAATAGGTTTGATCATACAAATTTGGGTAGAAACCCCCAAATACTCGACCCTAGGCCCTTCAGATTTTGGGTTATGCCATCATTCCCAACATGAAGGAATATTTTCTTTCCTCATGCAACATATAAATATATATTCCTTATATATCCAAATATAAATATGAAAAACCTTACAGTTTTATATAAACCATCTTATGTATGGGTATAAGATTGTCTAAAACATTGAGTTTCAAAGTTAATGAAGAACTACCAAATGCCCGGAGTTATATTTAGTATGAATCTTTTATATATATTACAAATTCAATTATGTATGTTTATATATATATATAACCATATGTTTTTAAAAGAACCTCCTTGAGGATTAGATTCAAGTCCACTATTCTTTATCTTTCAAATATGGGGTATTATTTTGTTATATTTTCACATATATATATATTCATATATAGTCTACATGGTTTCATTCTATGGTATATTTTGTGTATCTCACCATCTGGACCAGTTATAAAATCCATCAACATTGAAATTATATGATTAGGGTATTTTTTTAGTTAATAATTATGTGGAAAC
The DNA here is from genome assembly GCA_963277665.1 of Viscum album. Taxonomy (NCBI): domain Eukaryota; kingdom Viridiplantae; phylum Streptophyta; class Magnoliopsida; order Santalales; family Viscaceae; genus Viscum; species Viscum album. Next base: position 1,612,147,075 of record OY728140.1, read on the forward strand.
TAACATGGGTATATGACCCATTAGTGTAATCGATTATACATATGATATATTCATGTTTATAAGTGCATGTATGTACATTCCAAATAAGTTTTTAATAAGTAAACCCTTAAATTGTCACTCTATGATTTTAAATTCAAGAACCCCTGATAATTTTATGTCATATGGGTGTTAATGGGGTTTTTAAATTTGTTGTTGTTGAGTTTCCTGCTTTTAATTTTAGAAATTATGGGGTGTTATACAAAATCTTTTTCATAATAGATGATTGGGCATCTAAACCCTAAATGAAATGAATGGTTTACCTTTTAAATAATTATGCATCAGAAGAAATTAAAATATATCATTGATTAATATGGTTTTAGAATTTATCATTTTATGTGACAAAAGTTTTATTTCATTTAGTGTATTAGTGGTCATAACAGATGTGAAAATCTGTTTATCATATTTACAATTCAGTGACATAATCATGTTGTTTGTGGACTTGTTATTAAAATATAAACGCATGATTCACTATATATATATATATATTTTTGTGTGTGTAAATGTTAAAGGATGAAATTTATCCATTAGGGCCAGTTGGATTAAGCACTAAATTGCTCACGGTGGTGTGGGACACTTTGAGTAATGTTAATTATGTAAACAATAAATATAACTACTCAAGGTGGTGTGGTACACTTTGAGAAATGTGAAATGAGGGAACACGAAATATAATTACTCAAAGTGGTATGGGAAAATTTGAGTAATGAGAAATAAGTAAAACAAGAAATATGTGATAGTTTAAATGATAAGTAATATGTAATTAATTAAATCAGATTGGTATGTACACGTTGATTTAGAGAGATGAGGAATGAATTATACTTAGTATGTGGCAGGTTGGGCCCGCTATAGCCCCTCGATGCATTGGTAGGTCTCATGAGACAAAGTACTGTCATGGAACAAGGATTTGAAAAATGATTATTTATGGTCCTAGCACGAGGCCTGGACAATATGGTTATGATGTCCAACATATGCAATTTCCTCATTATGACTTAGTAATTTAATTAACCAAAAATATATTTTACTAGTTGAATATTATTGGTTAAAAAAACATATGTTTATGAGAATAAGAAGAAGTTAATATTATGGCATATTAATTATAACGAACTCAAGGAGTCTTTATCTAGTGTATGTTCCTCAGTTGTAATGAATGATATTGAAGTTTATATTTAAGCGCAACTCTGATCTTGTAATACTCTTGGTTATTAAATTTTGTAACTACATATTCTCATCTCATACATATAAAATTTATAATTCCTTTCACATATAATTCTGAAGGAGGATTCATATAATTGAATCATGTTCCCTCTTAATTTTGTCTGTATGATTTTATTTTTGCAATTATGTTTCATAAACAATTTTTATGGAATTTTAGATGTGTTAAAACATTTTATTTAAGAAAAAAATTTGTTGAAAATTTTGAATAATGTTTTCATGAATTATATTGGTTTAATATCTTATTTTTAAAACCCCGTTCTCGGAATTCATATGATCACCATATGTTTTTGTAGTAAATTTTTTAGGTATCAGTTCGGGCAAAAGAAGTATGACAAATGTAGCTGGTTTCCCAAACCCTAAACCGAATTTGATCATCAGTACGGGGCATGATGTGTAATTTATCAGTGTATGTTTTTGTTAAAATTTCACATCATGTTATGAAAGCACAGACATAAGGTATTTTGGGGTCGGATCCTCACAATTGGTATTAGATGATTCAGTTCAGATAACTCTAGAATACCATAATTGAGAAAAAAAAATTTACTTAAGTATTACTAAATATGAGTTTTTCTTAATTTTTAGATGGAAAAAGAAGGTACTAGTCTTTTGTATCTTCCCATTGAGGCCCAAGAAACTATACTTTCCATAGCCATATATGAAAATCTTGTAAACTATCCCATAACCGCATGACATGAAAACACCCTTCTAATGTATCTAACTCACCCCGAGTAGTTCAACTACACTAAAGAGAGGGTTTGGAATACATATTTATGATGAAAACCCAATTTCCATCATAAGCATGATTTGGAATGTACTATAAGGGATATTTTAGATGCTTCACAATAACAGAAGTCTTCTTGTCCCTTATATATTTCCAAGATGTTGTAGTAGCGGGAGACCTCCGCATAACATATATGTTCCATGTCTTGTCTTATGGACATTTTTTTTCATGTAATGGACTTTAACATTCATGAATTTGAAGTCTCCCATTCTGTGTATAGACAACAAGTGAATACTAATGTCTCTCAGTTATAAACCCCTCATGTCTCACTTTGGAGACACCATAAGTGTGCCCATAAGATTGAACCAGACTGCTCGAGTTTCATTTGGTTAAGGTAAATTTAGAATTTAGAACTTGTTTTGAGAATTTGTGTAACCGGGGACTTGAGGAACCATTACACACATTTATGTATTAGTGGTTATATTTGAATATTACTTGTATTCTATTAGTTCAACTATCTTTTCACCGTTTATACTTTAGGGTGGATTTCACTAAGTGAACATCCATAAATAATTTTCAAATGGAAGGACATACCCACATTTTATCCCTTCCCATTGAGATACTGGAGGTTATTATAGTCAAAACCTATAAAGAATAGTACCTACCATTCCCAAACATGTGAAGAATGTGCAAGAAAAATTACAAAATATCAAACGATCTGTACTTTCTGCGCTCCTTCCTGGGGAATGATTACTTAAACCACAGCATATCCACGGTCCAACTAGCCAAGTATAGGTGAAGGGGAAAACACCATGAAGGGATTTTCATATGCTTCACTCTATCTCAGAACATCATATATTGAGTAATATTTCAAGAGGCACATTTGGAGGGGAACCTTTTTTCATCCTACATGTACCAACTCCTCTAATTCAGCTTATACGACAACGTTTATGACCTAGATGTTCTCTATCGGGAGATAGTTTAATGAGTCCTTAGAGTCATTTTCCATTCAAACATCTATGATCTTTACACTTTCCGAGCCTTAATCTGGAATCCCGAATGCACTATGCAAGAGTTCAACCCTTTCTACCCGAGGTGTGTCTAGGAAATGGAAGTAGAGGAGTTGAACACCAATCTGGGAATTCACCTGGCCAGCCGAGATGATCCCCCACGATGGAGGATGTGGTAAAGATCACGAGGGAGTATCTTTTAGTGGCGTTGTATGAAATGAATTGTGAGGATGCAATTCTTGTAAAGGGGGGTATAATGTAAATCCCCAAGACTCATTCTCATGTAATGATAATAATTTGGTTTTACTTTATTTTTTATCTATTGCAATCCGAATGAATCATACAAAATGGACACAAGTCTTTTTTTTATTAAAAAAAGACACAAAAGTGTTTCAAATGAACCAAGATCACATGAAACCATTCTACCCAAAAATACATATTAAAAACCCTATCAAAATTAAAGGGAGACCACCCAAAACAACAAAAACCCCAAGAAGGTAATATGGGTCCTTATGATCTATCAAAACAAGCATTAGTATGTCCCAAGCCACTATAGCTTTTATAAGCATCAATGGAATGAAGATAGAAATTTTTTTAATTTCCTTCAATCTAGGACACCATAAGGAATGGTTTTATTAGGAATAAACTCGACCATTGCGTTGGGTGACCATTGAATTCCAACAGTAATAAATATTGTTGTTATACTTTTAGTGAATTAATTAAAATCATTTATGTATAAATTAGTTTTTCAAATATTTAAGTTATAGATTGAATAATATAAAACAAACTCTAATAATGATCTTTAAATCGAATTGGTATAATATTATGAAATATATTTAGGTGATTTTTAATTGAGATGAGGAATTCAAATGCCTTGAAAATGTTTCAAATATTTTGTAAATGTTTTCATTGTTAATGCTTAAACAATTTTTTAATTAAACTATGTTTGATTTATTTTAAATAAACTATGATTTGATATCTATAATACTATTATAAATGTTTTCATGGGGATATATTAAATTTCAATTTATAAACCTTGAATATTACAACATTAGTGTTCATAAATATTTTAGTAATACTCTTAGTAAAGACAATGTATAATTTATTTTTTGTACTTTAATCTATCAATGTTTAAATTGAATGTCACATTTTATAAAATATTCCCCTTTATTGTTAAAATGAATGTATCAATTTCATTGTGACTTTATAATTTGGAAATTTGGTGATTATGAAAAAAAATAAGCCCTTTAGGGCCAACAGTTATGCCAGGATGATGGAGGCAGCTAATGCTACGTGGCTGAGCCTAGCCCTTAGCCCAAGATCTGGTCGACCTGAGCATGGGCATAGTTTCCCTGAAGGGCACGCAAAAGCATAGGAGTGTATGAGTGTGCCACCATGGGTGCGAGGCCATGGTGAGGCAGTGGTAGGCCGAGGCCTGCGGTGGGGGGGGGGGGGGGGTGGGAGCCCATGTATAAGGCCACCTGGTGTGTAAAATGATTTCTGAATATATGTAGGGAGTCGTAGGCTTAAAAAGTGGTAGTGAAAGTCCCACCGATTCAATGTAGGACTATGATTTTTGGGTGAGACCAGATCTGGGCCATAGGATTGTGTTGCGCTCTATCTAGGTCATCGATCTCGATCCAGCGATCAACCCTCAGCAGCCGCAGAATACATCTACTTTTTCGTACACCATCTGATCTGACACAGATTTAATCTTGACCGTCCGAGATTTTTAAAACATCATGTCGAACTGGGGCTATGTTATATAGCCAAAAATAAAATCCATGTTGTCCATCAATTTTAAATGCCACGAATGCACCCCAACCATTGGATAAAGACCAGATCAGATCCATGTCATCCATTTAATCTCTAATCATCCTCTCCCGTGTTTTCCTCATCTTCTCTTCCTTCTTTCATCCAGTAACCCCTACACCCCTACCTATACCATTTTTTCATCTCCTGTGACAACCACTGGACACCCTCCTTTAACGCATTTTCCGCAAAGTCTATCCCTCATTCATTCAAATTACCAAAGAGGCCTCAGGTCCTCTGGAATTTTCCATAAAATATTCTTTAAAAGTATTGTATAATATAGTTTATATATCCATCCCTCTTGCATCCAAATAACCCCTCATTTCATCAACACTAAAACCTCCAGAATGCTTCTAATATTATTCCTCATGTTCTCCTTCTCCTTGAACCTCACTAAGGGAATTAATTATTCCATGGTCTTTGTTGTTTAAGGGTATATGTATATAATTTTATACTCATAAAAATATATAATTTACCCTACGGTACATTTAGAACCTTCTTTTAAACTGAAACTAAGTCTCCTGGTATTTTAGTCCATGGAGAATTATCAACTTGAGGGTTACATAATGCATAAAAAACATAATGATCTGCTATAAATATATGTAAAAAGTTTTATGTATTTTAGGTTTATATATATATAAACAGGTATGATCTAAGGAATTTGGGTGGAAACCCTCTATTACCCGACCATGGGCCCTTTTGATTCTAGGTTATTCAATCTTTCCAAACATGATGGAATATTTTCTTTCCTCATGAAATATATAAATATATATACCTTATATATCTTAATATATATATATATATATATGTACAACCATACGATTTTAAATAAACCCCCATATGTACGAGTTTAATATTTTCTAAAACATTGAGTTTCAATGTAAATGAAGATCTATAAAATGAAATGAGTTATATTTAGTATGAATCTTTTGTATACATTACATAACTGATTATGTATGTTTATATATATATATATAACCATAATTTTTTAAAAGAACCTCGTTGAGGTTCAGTGTCAAGTCCATTATACATTACGTTTCAAATATGAGGTAGTATGTTTTAGATTTTCTCAAATATATATATATTCATATACAATATACATGGTCTCATACAATGGTATATTTTTTGTATCTCACCTTCTGGACCAGTTGTAAATTACTTCAATATTGAACTTTTATGATTAGTCGATGTTTTTAATTAATATTTAAGTGACAACTAACTTGGTTATAAGACCCATTAGTGTACTTGATTATACATATGGTATATTCATGTTTACAAGAGAAAATATGTACATACAAAAGTATTTTAAATAAGTAAACCCTTTAAATTTCACTCTATGGTTTTAAATTCAAGAACCCTTGAAAATTTTAAGTCATATGGGTGTTAACTGGTTTTTGGTTTGGGTTGTTGTTGAGTTTCGTGCTTTTTTATTTTAGACATTATGGTGTGTCATACAAATGAATTTTTTTCCATATATTTTTGTGCAAGAATACCATACATGAAATGTTGGGTTTATCATTTAATTAATTTTTCATCAGATGAAATTCCAATATATCATTGATTAATATGATTTTAGAAATTATCATTATATGTGACAAAATTTGTATTTCTTTTAGTGTATTAATTGTTATCACATATGCCAAAATTTCCATATCATATTTACCATTCAATGACATTGTCATGTAGTTGATGGACATGTTATTAAGATATAATCACATGATTCACTTAATATATATCTATAAATATGTAAATATTAAAGGATGAATTTTAACCATTATGACCAATTGCATTAAGAACTAAATTCCTCAAGGTTCTATGGGACACATTGAGTAATGTGAAATAAGGAAACAAGGAATATAATTACTCAAGATGTGATGGGAAACTTTGAGTAAGGTGAAATAAGGAAAACAAGAAATATTTGACACTTTAAATGATAAGTAATAAGTAATTAACTAAATCAGAGTGGTATGTTCTCTTTGATTTAGAGAGATGATGAATGAATTGGACTTAGTATGTGGTTAGTGGGGCCCACTATAGTCACTCGGTGCATTAGTAGGTATTCTTACCCAAACTACGGTCATGGCACAAGGCCTTGAATAAATGATTATTTATGGTTCTTGCACGAGGCCTGGACTGTATGGTTATGATGTCAAGCATATGACCATTCCTCATTATGACTAAGTAATTTAAGTAACCAGATAAATATTCGACTAGTAGAATATTATTGGTTAAAAATATTATTTTTATGAGATTCAGATGAAGTTAATGTTATGGTATAGTATTTATGAATTACTTAGAGAGTCTTTAGCCAATGTATATTCCTCAATAGTAAAGAAATATATTGATGTTTTTATTTAAGAAAAAATCTGATCATGTAATAATCTTATTTATTAAATTTTTTACCTGCATATTCACATTTCATACTTATAGAAGTTAGAATGTCATTACCTTAATATTCTGAATGAGCATTACTATAATTTAATCATCTTACCTTGTAATTCTGTCAGTATGCCTTTATTTCTGCACCAATATTTCTTAAACAATTATTATGGCATGTTACATGTGTTACTAATTTTTTTTAAAAAAAATTTTTTAGAAGTTTTTAATTAATGTTTTAAAATGTTATGTTGGTGTAATATGTTATTTTTGAAACCACTTTTTGGTCATTTGTATGTTCACCGTATGTTTTTTTAATAAATTTTTAGGTATCAGTTTAGGCTAATGAAGTATTTCAAATGTGGTTGTTTTCCAAGAACCTGAACCGAATTAGATCTTCTATATGGGGCATGATGTGTAATTTATTAGTGCATGTTTTTGTTAAAATTTCACATCATTTTATTAAGGCTTCATCTCTGGGTATTCTAGAGACGTGTCCTCAAAGGTGGGGAGCACGACATCCTTTTATGAGGGGGAACATTAGTACCATTGACGTTCCTGGAGGACGTGTTAAGGGTGTTTCAAACATCCACCATGGAGGTATAGCCCAAAGTGGATAAGATTTACTATGAACTCAAACATTTGTACTGGTGGATGGGGAGGAAGAGAGAGGTGGCTGCGTTCATTTCACGATGCCTCACTTGTCAGCAAGTAAAGTCTGAGCATTAGGTTCCAACAATCTTGACCCAGCCACTTGAGGTACCAAACTGTAAATGGGATGGTATGTTGATGGACTTCATAATGGGGTTGCCATGTACATTCAGGGTCAATGACTCTATTTGGGTGATCTTTGACCGAATCAACATGTCACCTCTCTTCTTACCCATCCGGTAGAAGGGACTCATAGATGAATTGGGATGCCTCCACATCTCAGAGATAGTGTGGCTTCATGATGTGCCTTCGATAATCGGCTCATATCCTGAAACTCACTCGACATTGTAGTTGTGGATGGAATTGTAGGAGGTGTTCGGAATGCAGCTGTACTTGAGAATAGATTTTCAACCCCAAAAGGATGGGTAGACAGAGTAGACTATACAGACCTTTGAGGACATGCATCATGATTGTGTACTTGACATTGGTTGTAGTTGGGAGGACCATGAGCCTTTTGTGGAGTTTTCATACATCAACAACAATCACTCCACCATCGGTATGGCACCGTTTGAGGCCCTGTGTGGTTGTACATTTAAATCACACATATGCTAGACATACCCATGGGAGTTGGCACTCATGGGTACATAGTTGGTACGGGAAACCCCTGAGAAGGTTTAAATCATCCAGGAGTGGATGAGTACTGCATAGAGCAGGTGGAATTCATATGCTGATAGGCGATGGAGACCCTTGATGTTTTTGGAGGGATACCATGTGTTCCTTTGGGCCTCACCCTGACCAGGGTTACAGAGATGTGGATGGGGTGGTAAGATTTCTTTGAGGTCTATCAGACACATTTAGATCATAAGAATAGTTGGCGATGAGGCATACCACCTAGCCATTCCCCCACAGATGCACAGGGTGCATGATGTTTTACTTGTTTGGTAACTGATGAGATACGTGCATGGACCTTCATGCATCATTGACTGGGGAGAGATGGACATAGACAATAGGGAGACATTTGCGAATATTCTCTATTGAGGTAGAGGACCGACAGGAGTGAGTCCTATGTGGATGGAAAATTTATCTGGTGCATGTTCCTTTCCAGTATATGAATCTCTAAGAGAGAACATGGTAGCAGAATGCTCAGATTCATGCTGATTACCCCCATATCATTGATTAGTTTTTGTTTTGGATTTGGTGGGTGTAAAGACCTATGTTTAGGGGAATGTATTTTCTTAGAAATTCCATGTAATTTTTTATTACATGTGTGGGAGTTTACAGAATTAACAAACGCGAGGAAACCTCTAATGAACCTCTAATAGAATCCATCTAGAACGAAGAGTGATGGATGGCGCGCCATAAGATCATCATCAGCTTCGATGTCCTTGAATAATGGAGCAGGAAGTGATTTTGACCATGTTTAACACCTCAAGGATGAATTCATTGACATTGAATGTCCACAACATAGGGCCTTGAGATTTATTTCAATATTCTCCCAAATAATTTTTTTATACAAAACGATGACCTCAAATCAATGAACGAACTGGTTGATCCGTGATCCATATGATTATTCATGAGGATGAATTTATTTGGGGTTTTTGTTATTTGGGATTCAATATTTTCCCAAATGGTTGAACTTCAAATCCCAAGAGCTTCCCCATGTTTAAACCTCAAACGCGGAGGCCCCGAGCCAACAAAACATGGCCCAAGCACCTCGCCTCATGTGTTCTTGGTGTCTGTATTCCCAAAATGATGACAAGGGTTATTTAAGGCCTTCATAGTGCAGATGGTGAAATCTGGAGGCTATATACTTTGACGATGTGATGAAGGGATCGTCGGTGCATGTCCGGCGGTCCGCCGAAGGATATAGGGCCGCGACGGCGGTGACACTTGCCAGCTGCATGCTGGTCAGTGGGACGGAGGTCCACCAGCCTTGCCAATGGCCGAGTAGAGTGATGTAACCAGATGCATTCCGCAACGGCTAGAGATTGTGATGCCAGGTAGGGTTCAATGTGGAGGGGTGGCCCATGACCATGCCACTCGGCTGGCTATAAGAGCCACAATCCATCAACCTTGGCATGAGGTGGAGGCCTCACGGCATCCCACGGGGCAGAGGGGGGCCATACATGGATGGACGCCGCGTCCTAGCCAAGCGGTGCACCACCGGCCACTCCAGTGGCCAATCCCCCTCTAGTGGCCTAAGCTCCCAGCGGGCCAAACCCACACTGGTGGGCCAGAACCATGTCGGCGGGTCAGACTAGACCGAGTTGCCGTTATAGACCCTCGGGCAAATCGGGCGGGGTCTAGAGATGCCTATTGGGTCTGGACCACTAGCTAGGCCAAGATAGACTATCCCCGACCCAAACCAGGTTAGGCTGAGTCCATTTAATTAAACCACTGTATGTGGCACCCCCAGGCCGGGTTGGTTGGATCGGTCTGACTAGGTAAGACTAGGCCCCGTTGCAACCACCCCTGGTGCCTAAGACGCCTGTATCTTGGAAATCGCACATCCAATTGATGAGATTTTGGCTGATTTGGTTCCATATTGCTGAGGTGGATATTTAGGATTTCATTTTGTTGGCATTAATAGAATATAAGATTTTACCAATGGATTGAGGAGTGGTTCTCCCAAGGATGATACAAACAGAACCCAGTGATAGTCTGAGAATAGATGACTGCTCGATGATGGCCCAGTGTGAAGCAATTATGTGTGACCCAGTTGGCCCATAGTATGGATCAGCTCTATTGGACATAGTAGAACCACGATACTAGATAGGTGGAGTATATCAGTTATGGACAGGGTGGGAAGAATCTCTGTGTGATCTAACTTGCCCACAGTGGGGAGCAGCTCATTGCATCCCAGCATACCCATTGTACTCAACAGTGATGAGTACCACAAAAGTCCTAGGATAGTGCGAACCAGCTCTGTGTGACCTAGTTGGGACAATTTACTTGATATAGGAGGAGTTATCCAGCAGATAAGGAGTTTGATGATATGATTGATGATGCTATTATCACTACCCTAGATTATACCTAGTCTGAGTTGCATCTTTTACATTTGTGCTATGTGGTTGAGGTCTTACATGGTGTTTGTTACTATTTGTTATTTGCATTATAGTGTTTTCCATATTCGATTACTGGGAGACCTTTGGGGGTCTCAGGGCCCCTATTTTATTATTATTATAATCAAACCTATACAAGATTCACCTGCACGTGTAGTGTCTGGTGAAGAAGATCATCATTTCAAAAGTAGTGCTCAGGAGGGCCATGATTGGGGGACGATACGACTGTGGACTTGGTGGATTAGGACCAGGTGTGGACTAGTTAGACTGGGAGTTCAGGACATACTGCTTCGGCTTCCATTAGCTTCATTACTTTCATGATCATGTGGGGTTTTCCGCAGATGGCCATTAGAGTTTCCTTTTGTACTTTTCTATTTTCAGTTCCTTGTTGGGTTTGTATCCAAGCATAATTACATTCACTTGTTCTTGCACTCAGGTTTGTTTTATTGGTATACATGTTTCCCATTTCAGTGTGTTGGGATGTTCTTTGATGTGTGTGTGTACAGGTTCAAAGGAAATACCTTCCATTTTATGGGAAATGCCTCTCTGGTGCTAGTTGCCAGCCCCTGGCCTATGGAAGGCAGGTTTGGGGTAGTCATGACACGAACCACAGGGGGATGGGTCCTGACAAAATTAGATTTATAAAATAGAGTAACCGATTTAATATATCATTAATTTAATTCCCAAAACATAGAACTATGTTCTTATACAATAAAAAACTTATCCATTCCAAATGAATCACATATTAGATTCATTGATGAGATGACAAGGGGATATAGTTTTACTATACATGAATGATAGTAAACATCATATATTATAATGTTTTCATTTTTATATGCATATAATATCATCATACCCAAATATTCTAAAAAACCATGGGTTTATTATAGCATCAATAAGAAATACCTGTATTTTATCCACCTCAGATTAAGGGGGATGTTCATTATGATTCTACTTCAATTCATTATCTTCTTACTAATTACTATTCATAATTCAAGACAATGAATTAGAACCTCTACTGATATGCAATTTTTTCCAACATGCATAGGGAGAATCTTCTACTATTTTTCATTTAGAGTACTCTATTATACAGAGTGAATGAGTTCAAATAATAGAGGCATCCAAGGATTTATGGTGATCCTAATTCATTCCTAATAGAGTAGTGGTTGGAATATAACACTCCAAATTATCATAGTGTCAACAATCCCACTAATCGAATTGAGTTTCATATATTATGGTTTCTATATGGTGGGATAATCCATCAGTGGAAATTATATACCAAAAATCCTTGTATTTTTAGTTTATGATTATTAGAGATTGAGATTTTGATTATGGTATAGTTTTATATAGTGGTGATAAGGATGAAATAACTAAAGGAGAGACTAGACCTACTTCAATTGTGTGTGATAATGACTGGATATCTGTTGAAGCTCAGTGATCTCAGGATATATGCCTAGATAATGTTCATAATCATTTCATTTATTATTGAATAATTATTAAGTATTACAGTATATATAATTTGATCTAGGCATTGTATTTTTATATACCACCATAGAAATATGAATTATTGTTTGATCATACAAAATTTGTAGTTTTCAGTTATAGTTACACTATATTTTTATATATTTTTATGAATTTTTAATTAAGAAATCATGGTGGGGCTATGGATTATCCACCATTAATGATAAATCATGAGAATCATGTGAATTAATTATATTAGATTAATGCACATCATGGAGGTGTTATTTATAAAAGATATAATATTTGAAATTTAGATAAGGTGGGTCTTATATAATCGACTCCCATTACTGCAACATTTAGATGATCCTATTTGGTAAAAAGAGAATTGATGTTAAATGACATAGATAGTTTCTCATTATTTATGTAGCAAATCATGTTGAAACTAATCAGTATCTATACAAAAATTATATCTCATATACTCACACTTATACACATCAAAAATAATTTTAGACAGTCATTTATTCAGGATCAATGTTTTGAAATTTTATTTTCCAATTATTCCAAAATTCACCTCACTCTTCCATGAAAATATTATGTTTTAGGATTAACTACTCATAAAAAAATTATATTGTGATACATTTCTCAGAATATAAATATTTTTTAGGGGACTATATTATTTATAGGGATGAGATAAAATAAAATTATCTCAATTTTTTCATACTTGAGAATTTTGTTTTATTTTTAAATGACATCCATTTTTTAATGATATTTACTCATATGGATATGTCCTAGTTAACAATTAATAGTGTTTGAAGTCATCATGGTGGAAAAGTAATGAAATTACATAGGGGAGTTTAGAATATTACTTACCACCTAATTAGTTCATAATAGTGGAATATGAATCCAATTATGGGTTTATTCTTATATACTCGGAGTATAAATGATTTTTATCTTAAATATTCAAGTTCTGCTAACTTAAAGAGGTTAATTTAATAATATATTTTTATTTTATGACATCAAATATATAATTATAATTATTCACATACTCTATATGATATTCTCTATATGGTATTAGGGAACTACTTGTGCAGTTAGAATACAAATGTATAAAAATTCATTTATGGGCTCTCTCTATCAAATATGATCATTATTAAGTAGAAAATCAATTCATCAAGGTTAATAATTAGACTTATTGGGACACATAGTTTATTGGTTTTTGAATTTATTAATGAAAAAACTAATAGAACTAATTTAGCTGGATATAATCTCGAGTGAATAAGTTTTTCGATGGCTGAAATTAATAGATATATAAATTATATGATGACAATTTCTATGAGTTAGGGATTCAATGGTCTTGTTTTTTCAGTTCTATTTTCTTGAAGGATGATGTTTTAGTTTTTCTTTTGGGTGATTGAGGATTTGATTTTATATTTTATTGAATTATCATAATATTAACATATTAGTTGAATTCCATAGTAATATAATCTATGTTCCCATATTGTTGGACATTAATAAGTAGATAACCTACTTATATAATTTATTAATGGTAAAGGGTGATGTATTATAAAATTAATTTAATTCGAATCCCCATAATCACTTCAACAAATTAATGTTCCATTGCATGGATGAAAAAATTATTTTATAGTATATAAATATTATATTTTTTCTAGTGAACCTGATATTATTCAACATTATAGAGTACATAATCATTTTATAAAGTATGATTTTGGCATTCCCATATGTCTTATAGGGGGCTATACATTTTTATTTTTCAACAATTATTTTTCCTAATGATGTATGTGGCCTTTTGGGTGTATTTAAATCATTGCATTTATTTGTTTACATGGGGAAACTCTAGTTACGGTCTTCTCGTAAAACCATGACTTTATTTTAATTTCACGATAATTTTAGATGGTTAGTTTCGATTCCAATGTTCTCATAAATATTTTCATCAATGTTCTCATAAATATTTTCCCCATTGTAGTGAACTAATAAACTTATATAAAATTAATCCATATTCGTAAAATACTATATAGAATTTTATAATCTCGTATTTTATATTCATCATCATAACAAGGATAAAGTAATTGCAAGGAATGGGTGAACCCAAATGATCAATTGAGAAAAAACAAATAAAAATGCCATCATAAGTCTTATTATAAGAATATGATAAAACCTGAGTAGGGGGCATATATTACTGAAAAAAATTTACTAATAGTAGTTTTATATAATTCATGACATAAGGAATTTTGAAAAAACCACTCTCTTTTATGTTTTATTTTCAATTTAAGTTAATTTAATTTCATTATTAGGTTTCTTTATAAGAAATACAGAGTTAAAATGTACCTTAATATACTATGGAATAATTATTATTTAATATTATACTTATAAACAAGTCTTTTGATTAGTGTGTATGAATTTGAATATCAAAATTATGAAAAATTATTGATTAAAATCTTATCAGATGAATTCATTGGATAAGTATTGTTTAGAAAATAAAATGAATACATTTATGAGTTAAAAATATAGGTTTTTTAAAATATCCATTTTAATTTGTGTGAATTTTCATTCCCATTATAAATTATTATCATCTATATTTTTAAAATAAATTGAATATATCCTAGATAATAAATTCAATAAAATATTATATAATTTATGAAAATATTTTTATATCTAACTAAATGAGAATAAATTCCTCTTATATTTAATTTTATTTGAAATTAGTTTTTATGGAATTTTGCTTAAGAAAAATAAAACTAATTTATTTCAAATATATAAATTTTACATGATAAATAGATATATTTATAGATATTAAAATTTAATATTATTCATAATATGAGAGTTTTTGAATACTATATAAATGATTGGTTTTTACTTGAACGTATAAGAAAATGGAATTTTCAAATATGTTATCATTAAAAAAATATTATGTTTAAAGCGTGAAATAGTAGACTATAAAATTATTAATTAAATACTATATTTTGTTATTTTTTAAATTAATTCATTTAAAATATTACATATAATTTTGGAACCTATTCTTAATATCTTTGAAAAAAATTTATATTTTATTATAATTAAAAAATATTTTTTTGTAAATTTTATTTAATAATGTTGTTATAAATAATCATTTATTTCCAAAATTCTAGGAAATATATATATATTTTATATATATAAATTTTATTTTTGGACCATAATTCTACTTGATTTTAATATAAATTTATGTTTACATTGAAATAATGTATCTTCCTAACAACTATTTTCCATTCATTTTGTGTAAATATATTAATAGTAATTTAATACACTAATAGAAATTGATTGTCAAAAAAGTAATCAGATTTCATATTTATAATGTAAATTTTTTATTAAAAGTATCATTTTTTGGTAATATAATAATGTAATATTGGAAATAAGTTATGTTATCATGGTTTATGTTACAATGGGTTTAAAGTTATATTACTAGAAAGTGATGCTTAAGTTGTCTCCAACACTTGTATTAATATGATTATTCGAGTTCATTACAACCCTATCACAGTATATGAATATATCCCTATATTAATTTATATTGAATATTTCCCACTTTACTAGATTCTGATATATATTTTGTTTTTATCATTAATTTAATTCCATCTGTATCTTTTCTATCATTTATAAAATGTAACTTTCTATTCGAATTTATTAAAAAAATTGAACCCTATATCTTAACATATCGCAACAATAATATAATATAATTTTATTTCCCTTGGTCATACAACATATATTATTCCCATAGGACAATCATTTGAAGGCATAATGTGTAATACAGTAGTGGTCTCTCGATAATGTGGAAGTCATCTTTCCAGATTGTTCCAATGTGTGTTTATTATTATATTTCCAATCAATAATCTTTTTCCATTATAACATGATAATAATGTATCATAAATATAATATGTTTTAATTAATATTATTTTCAAAACAATTTCACATCATTTTAATTAAATGGGAAATAAATGTACTCATCAGGTGTACATATTGATTATCTCCATTATATATCAATACGACTTATTTCCACCCCCATATTTCTTGTTTCATTATTATGATGGATTTAAAATATATAATATCAAAATTAATTACTTATTATTGTATAATTATATAATTATATACCTTCTTACACACCCATATGTTGTAAACTATAATGTCTCCCGTGAAAACATTTGGACCACCACCTCTATAAACAGATTGATTCATCTTACATTTCTATTTTAATTGTATATTAATGATAATATATTTAATGAATATATAGGATAATTATGATACAATTTGGATTATATAATATTGAATTAAAATTTACCTCATATTTGGTCCATCAATCAAAAAGTGAAAACATCACTCCTATGTACAGATGGAATACTATCTCTACAAATTTATCAGACTAATCATTTCATATTTTTTATATTATTTGTTATAAAATTTTATATAATTAGTATATATTATAATTATATCATGAAAAATAATAATAATTAGATGCTGATTTTTTTTTCACAGTCCTGGTATAAGATCAATAGAACTCAATTATGCATCAAAATAAAATAATTTTTCACCGGAATGTTCATTTCAATAATGAAATTTTCGATAAATGTATATCATTATATGATAGTGTAATTATATATTGTATTAAATGAATTAAAGTGGTTTTATAATATGTCCATAATAAATATATATTTATTATATATGATTTTTGAATCAATAAGATGAATGATGGTACATGAGTTTTGGGTCTGTGTTACAACATAATTTCTTTTCATAAAATTTTATATTAAATTTATTCTACCATAAATTATAAAATAAATTGACTTTTACCCACATATATTTTCATCTAAAATGGTTATAATTTTAATTTTCATGTATGAATATATTTTTTTTGGAATTTTTAGTTAAATTTTGTATGTTGTTTTTAATAAAAAACTCAAATTTAATCAACTTTTGTTGATGATTTTTTCCTCCATATTAATTAAATTTTATTCAAAATAATTATTTGATATGGAATAATAATTATTGAAATTCATTTAAAAATATATTTTAATTTATTTACATAGACTTATAAATAAAAGTTTACTATTTTTTAGAACTTTTATTTGAGACATCTAATGAAATGTGTGAATGGTATGTGTGTTTTAATGTATATGACGTGATAACATATTCCCAAAGTCATGAAAATTATATTATTTTAACCATGAATTATAATTCTGAATTGTTATTTACAAATATTAAATATCATAAACATGGAATATAGAAAAAGAAAAATATTGGAAAATTTCCAACTTGTATAAATAGTGATAGTTTCACACCTAAATTTAAGGATATCAATTAATTAAATCACACAATAATATAGAAATGGATTCTCATGCATGAATAAAATTATGGACATGAAACCTGGTTGATGTGTGTTTTATTTATCATGTAATCTTTTTTACCCCTAATATAGTTATTTCATGAGATATCCATCATTATGAATTGAACTTGAGGAGCGCAATGATATATATCCTATGGTACAATATATATTTCAATGCATTACATGTATGAAAAATGAGATATAACCAAGTAAATTTTACAATACATGGGATTACTCTATGACCAAGGAATTGTCTAGGATATATCAATCACTTAGATGTGTCATACTAGTAGAGATACACTTATATTACACTTCATAGTTGGGAGTTTTACCTTAATATTTATAAGGATATTCCCAATTCTAATCTTATTGTTAATACATTAATTTATTTTGGTTTTATTTTGATCATTGATTGAATCTATATATTTTGAATCAGAATAATTTTCTAGGGTATTGAAATGAATATTTATATTCTAAATAACCATAAAATCATATTTTGGGTCCATGATGAATATACAAATCTAATGAAAATTAAATCCATTTTGTTTCTCATACTATATATTAATGAAATAAAGTTGTCTCAACTGTTTTGGGACAAACACAGTAGTGTTGGTATATAAATTTTTTGAAAATATACAGATGTATTTCCTAATGACATTCCCAAAATTATAGTGATTTTTAGTGTTGTGATTCCAATATAGATCATAGATACAACTTCACTAATTTAAAATAATTAATATTAAATGTCCTTGATTATTATTTTGTAATCTATGAGTTGTATCTTAGAGAATAAATATATTTGATTAATTCATCATAGTGGTTCACCATTGGGTGAATCTATTAATTATTTTAGTATGAATGTTAAACAAATGTAACTTTTTTTCATTTTATATAACATTTACATATCTATATTAAGATCATATATCCCCTACCCTGTATCAATGATCTATTTAGTCAATTAATATTAGTTAAATATTTTTGTGGAGAGTAATATTAGATATGAAACTAATTTAGTAATCTAGTTATAAAAACCATGCACCAACCATGAAGAATGCATCTTTCTAACATTACATGGTTACTTCTCTGTGGCTGCACAGTTTTGAAAATAGTGTTCCTAATAGTACGCTAAGATAGAATCCCATGTTTCACCTTTTCATGTATTTTGTAGGATTTTCATCGTTTCTACTAAGTGTTATCAAACCTTTAACCTTTATAAAATCTCCAAAACATTAGACAACTCTACCAAATCCTCCCAAACATTTACAATTCAGATTAAATACCTAAAAATCATAAAAAATGGGTTAATAAATTGAAATTAGTGGCTATTTAATTCTCCCCACCATTATTATTCTTTTATCTATAATGTAGAATACCATAATCACCATTAAATATATTTATCCATTTCTCGTTAATTTCATTCTCCCATTCCAACATTTATTCATGAATCTGACCATGTGTCTATATATCCCACTGGAATATGATGATTTTCAATAGAATAAATTCTCTTTCCAACCGATAAAATGTTCTAGTTTTCTCAATAATAAATCATTCTACATTAGATTAAATTGACCCCATAAAATCTAATGGTCAATATCATGTATTTATTTTTCCAACTTATATATATATGACACCATATTTAATGAATTGTATCATAGTGGGAAATCTAACCAGTAGGCCACCTATCCAACAGATTACAATATCTAAAAAAGGAATATGTATCTTGTAAATAACCTTACCTTGATTCAAAAATGATGATGCCCAATCTCCATAGACATTCTAAATAACACAAGACCACACACCTTGAATGAAGAAAACTATCTATGTTGAACTTCATATGAATTTTGATGAATCTAATACTTCTCCATATTTCCTATTCTATTAGTTCTTATTTGTGGTCTCTTGGATAGGCTTGGACAAACTTGTGGAGTATCACCAATCTCCACCCAAAATGGTGGAGAATGGATAGTAAGCATATTAATTTCATCTAAATTATCCATATGTATTGAGGAATAATAAATTTTTTTATATGATAACTACACTAACATAATGTGATTGACCATGATGTACAAAAATACATTAAAAATATATCAACATGTCTTCCAATTTTTTTATCATCCGGTTGGATTTTCTATCCATATAAGGATGAGACATAGTACTCATAGACCACTGAGTTAAAATGTATTTTTGTAATAATTTACAGAAACAAGACATAATTATTAGATCATAGTCCAATATAATTGAAACTCATACATCATTCCACTTTACAACATCTCGGATATAGATTTTGGAAAAATCATCCAACGTTTGAGAATCAAGAACTGGGATAAAATGGGATAATATTGTGAACAGATCCACTATAACACATATAGAGTAGTATTTTCCAAACATTCTTGGGAGAACAACTACAAAATCCAAACCTCTCTATACCCTATTTATATAAGGAATATGTAAATAATGAAATGTAAAAGATTTTTGTTGATTCTCTACCATAACCTACTAAAAAGATTGAAATTTCAAAAATACACTAAACCACATATGTTTCCATGTTGACCCACCAAAATAATTTTTTTAAATATGTTATACTTATTCTATAATCAATGATGAATATCAAAACTAATGTGGTGTAGTCATGAGTAATTATGTCTTGAAAATACATAGGTACGACCATTCGATTTCAAAAACATAACATTGAAATCACATCCAGCTTCAACATCTAAATGGTCTTCCCATCATTGATTTTTGAACTCATATAAATGCATTAAAATCGACATTTATGACTCCATAGCAAAATCCACTAGAATAGAAAAAATGGAATGAAAAACAAATCATTATATTCTTATTCCCATTTTCTCTGAATAATAGATATCCAAAACATCAATTTCCATAGATCTAATGCTTATTTTTCCAAGTCACCATATGAATTTCTACATGATACATATTACATTGAGTTTCCTCTTCCCATATAATATGTCATGTGGTATTAAAAAAATATTATTTACTACATCTATATTCTTTGTGTAATATTGAAATCCATTTTTGATAGAATATGTTTCAAACTCTAATCATTTGTAAAAATTGTTAATTTTTCACCAAAGAGGAAATGATGCCTTGTTTTTAATTGATGGTCTATGTAGGACAACACCAAATTGTGTTTTGGGTAGTTCTTCTCATGAAACTAGAATAAATGTGAGCCTTAAGAAATAAAATTATATCCCTACATGATAATAGAACCCAACCCTGATCCTAAATATTTAGAATAAACTAGATTCCATTATCCTAATTTTGGAATTATAAATATCCATTCAGATGTATATAGATCCATAAGATCCTGAAAAGTCTTATAAAATTCATAATTATATTGATATAGAACATTAATTCTTTTTGTATAGGTCATATTTATTTCTAGTTGTGAAAGATAAAAAAAATGCATCGATTGTAACTATCTAAACCAAGTAAACTACTTACCTATAAGAAATTATTTGGTTGTTTCTAAGAGATAATATCCCTTATCATATTTATATACACATAATCACCTCTTTAATAGACAACACATCCCTAGAAATGTACCTATTGTATCTATAAGTTATAGTTTTATAATTTTCTATACATATGTAGATCTATTAAGGTTCCCAAAACCGTCACCAAGAGTTTCTCACCTAAGGAACATGTCCTCAAAAACACCAATATTTTATCCCCCCCAAACCACCACCATAATATAGGTTTCTCTGAAATATATAATTCATCAATTCCAATAATAATATTTGTTAAAACAAATAGTAAATTGGAAAAACCAAAATAAAAACATCCATTGTTACTCTTATGTCTTAGAGGATGAATCATCGATTAAATTATACAACACTATGTCACTAAAATATGTTCAAAATTTTAGTCCTTATTCAACTTCATCTCAACATTTGAGTAACCAATATTTTTTATAGGTATCAAAATTCATCCTCTAACAATTTTTCCTGACATGTCATGTTCTACCACTATCTCTCTATTAAATATCATTGTTTGATATGTTATACAGTGGAAGAAAATATTCAATGGAATCACATTCCACAACCCCAATTGAAAAATATGTTGCATTATGTATGTGGTCGTAGTATTCTTAGATAAAAAGTTGGATATGTTGATTAATTCAGCCACATAATATATCATTGATATATTCCCCTACTTAATGTAGAAAATTATATCATTATTGAAATCCTAAATGTATATGTATAGAATTTATTATTTAAAAAATCTTCAAAACCCTCCCATGAAATTACATGCACTAATTTATCATGAAACATTTAATCCAGAATAGAGTGTGCAATACCCCCATCGTGTTTTTCACCAACATGAGTTTTATTTTTGACGGTGTACCAAGGAAATTGAAAATTCAATTCATCCTATTCAACCACACCTCTGCCATACCTGATTCCAAATCACCTATAACACGAGATGATTCTTCTTCTATAACTGATCAGAATGATCCACTTTCCCTAGTTCATCCCTTTTTTTACATCTATCAATATCATAAAAATCATGACAAATACCCTGAACCAGTTTTTGGTTCTCCTTTGGCTTAGGGGAAACCATATTTGTAGTAGCTTCTTCCAATTCTATTCTATGAATCATACCCGGTTAATATTTTTATAACCAAAAGAATATCCAATTTAATATTACTATCTCAATAATTATGTATTACCAATTTAAATTATCACATCATAAATATCACAACAAGGAATTCAAAAATACATTACATTCCTTCTTAATTGTTTTTAATTTCACCATGGATTTAAAAATCATACAGTTTTCAAAATACAACTCCGATTCCATTTCAACATTTTCTATTTGAAAAAAAAAACATGACTATTTTTCAATAATCAACATACTTGAACCTAAGTATAAATAATTTCATAAAATTAAATATTAACTCCTAGAAGGAAGTCCATTCAATTAATGCGTGTCCGGATATTCACATTGGATAAACCGATGACAAAGAGACTACAACACCAATAACTGTCTTCAAAAACATATGTAACCAACAGAATATTAACATGATGATTACCATAAATTTTATGGATACATATTTGTATCCTCTACATTTCAATTATTTACAATCCTATGCCATTATACCATCCTGACTTAAGTAGTTAATTATAATGAATTTTATCATCGAGACCAAAAAAAATTATCATTTTTCCCAAAATGAATGAAATAATAAAAAAAATACATTTTTTAGTTAAAGAATGAATAAGATGATACAAATATTTACATCCCATCCCTCCTCATTGTATTGAGTTTAGGTATAATTTCTACATGGCCTTAGGTGACATTCCAATGATGGAACATGATGGATGAAACTGTTACGGCTTCATTATCATTTTGGAGATGAATTTACCTTATAAAATAAAATAACCACATCAATGTATAAAAAACCAAAAAATACTACATAATCCATGATAAAAAGTAATAGAACTCTATTAATAAAAAACAACCAAATATATTAGATTAACAATCAGAAAATTATATAAAAATTAACATCAAAGTGGATTAAAATACCAATAGAACTCAAATACTCCGAAGACATAACTCCAGAACTCCAAACAAGTTCTACTGTCCAAATCCACAAAACAAATCAAATAAAATGATGAACCATAAAACAAATGTGATACATTACCATTACCTATGTCTTGATAATTAATATCTATAATATAACCAAATTACGAAAGCATGGGTGAGTAATGGAACACAATATGTTTTCCCCAAATGAATTCCCTACTCATTCTACTATGATAGAACATGATAGAACATTTATATATTATGATTTTTATAAATAAATTATATAAAATAACTTAATACATTTTATCTCAATAAAATACTATTTATATGAAAAAAATAATTTCCAAACCAAAAAATGTTTCCATGAAAAAAACTTATAAAGTTCTCCAAATCATTTTGAAAATCCATTTTTCATAAACTATTCCAATCCACACATCCACAGATGAATTCCCAAGGGATTGTTTCATAATCATGGGTGATGTTTCATAGATCTTAAATGTCATCAAAAAGTAACCATATACCAGTTTACCAATGAAACACACCACTTCTGTAGGGTGACATCAATAGAAACAAACACCCCCCATCCCATTATTTCAAAACCATTCCAAACGAATTATGTGAAATACATTTGAAAAAATTAATATTTTTAATGAAAATAATTCCATAAAAAATTTCAATGAATCTAACTAAACATATATTTTTAAAATCTTCACTTTAAAACCCATCTATCAAAGAACATTGAACAACAATTTTCCAATTTCACAAATCCACAAACTATAACTAAATAATTTTTATACCATTCTTATCACATAAATTTTAGAATATAATTCACACAATTTAAGAAATTTTTAATTAATATTTTTTTATAATATGAGTATTTAAGACGGTACCCACATACATTGGGAAATATTGTGAAAATGAATATTAACACAAATTCTTCAAAGAAACCCATGTTGAATATAATAAATCCCACCATTGATCTCATTTCATAATATAAAATTTCCCATTTCTCAGAATATTTTACATAAATGTTCTGTGATAACTCTCCAATTGACTATATCAATGAATCCAATAATGGTTTGTAAATTCGATATGAGTAAGATCCCCTAAAATGAAGAATCACAAATGGAATCGGGCTTCAACACACAAATATTTTCCAACGGATTTCCTCTAGATTTAAGGTGAGAGTCTCTATAACCATTCGGAGGAAGAAAAACTGTGTTAGGGTTGTGAAGGAAGAAAAAAAATTATAATTAAATCCATAAGATTTATTCATTTTTAGGATATAATTTTAAACTATACATGGTTGTATTTTATGGAAAAACCAATCATGCTTCAACTGTATGCCAGCCTCTTCCCCAAGGAGGTCCTCACATAATTGGCTTGTATAGATAAAAAAATAGTTTGAAAAGATTATATAATACCTCAAAACACAATAATATGATACTAAAATGTTTCAAAATGATTCATACAAACCATACACCTAAATATAGGCCTGACTAGAAGCCAATATATCCACTTTTAGGGTTTCTTGTAGGAGTTTCACACTCTCTAATAATAGATCTAATACTTTTCAACTTTATAACAACACAAAAAACATACCAAAAGTCCTCCAAACCTGGTTCACACCCAAATTTACCCATGAGAAGAAGGGTAGAACGGTCCTTGTAGTGTAGCTTGGGTTGTCGATTCCACAGAGACCTAAGAAGATACCTAAGATACACAACCTAAGGGTTGGATTTTTGGCTATGAAGTGGTCAAATTGGATTTATTTTGGATGGTTTTTAAAGATATATAATAGATTTAAGTGTATTCAATTTAAAAGAATGAGTTGACCCTAGGTTATCGCTCGGGGTGGATAGGACGTATTTTCTTTTTAATGATTTCAATTTATTAAATTTGAGATGCGTTTATTTAAGGAGATAAAACAACATCATCACTTACTGGTTTAATGCCTACATCCTCTAATACTAATCACCTATACACTTGAAGGGTCAATGTTTTGAGCACTTCATGGTAAAGGATCGTATTAGTACTTGAAGTGTGTGGCCTTTAATTCAACAAGGAGGAT
The DNA here is from genome assembly GCA_963277665.1 of Viscum album. Classification (NCBI taxonomy): domain Eukaryota; kingdom Viridiplantae; phylum Streptophyta; class Magnoliopsida; order Santalales; family Viscaceae; genus Viscum; species Viscum album. Next base: position 1,612,172,408 of record OY728140.1, read on the forward strand.
GGAGTTTAAAAATCATCAAATAAAAATCCCAATTAAAGAAGTGATTATACATTAATTAGGTGATAAATAACATCCAATCCAGCCCCTTTCTACTCCCTTGGATCAACCCATAAGTGGTTTATCCCTCCATTGATCCCATGGTTTCAATGGAAGCAGAAAGTAGACTCATGAGGGAGGAAATGGAGAAGTAAAGAAAACAACAAAAATAAAATGATCACTCCACCATTTTGTGAATAATTTCATCAGGGTTGGTGTGTATAAATTCACACCTTGATCCAACGGTATCAAAGTGATATTAAGAACAACAGAATTAGTGTAGAAGAAGAACTTTTATTAAGAAACTAAAGTGAATTGAACAACTTACATGTGAAAGACAAAATTGAGGCAACAAAAATGCAGCATAACATTACAATTGAACAAAGCATCCAAGATCCTGAACTCCTTCACCACCACTGCCTTAAATAGGAATTTTGGGAGCCTTGGGTCGAGCCTCAAATAGTACAAAGAATCTCAATTAATTTTAGTAGGCCATAGGTGGTGGAAAGCTTGTGGAATTTGAACTTTTTCACATTTGACCCGAGGTGGCAGCCAGCTTTCCTTCACCGAACAGACGCGTCTGCAAGTCCTTCTAGAATGCCGAATCAGAGTGGTCCATAGGAGAAGAAAATGGAGATCCGGATGTATTCTAACCTATTGTAATATTTGGGCCCATTTGGGGATACGGAGTCCGAAATATGTGGAAACTAGTGTACTATTTTTCTGGGCCGCAGAATCTGGCCCAGAATTGTATCTCTAACTTGGGCCGCTTTAATGACTACCATAGAAGCATAATTAGAATTGGCTCATGAAGAGTTATTTGTTCTTATGAATGTCTTCTAGATTCCCACAAAAGTTGGGATTTATTGGGCCTGAATGTTGGGCCCCACAGTCTCATCAGTGGGATAGTGTCCAATCTGCCTTCTCTAGAATTGCTTCCTTTTATCACAAAATATCCCCATCTTATTCCATGAATTCTCCATTGATCCATAAATGAAAAATGTTCACATTTAAGTGTATATAATGTTCCAAAAATATCAAATTAAAAAAATTGATAATTACATTCCTTAGAATCAGATGACTCATTGGGCCTAAATTGGTGTATATTAGGCATGAAGTGCACAAATGATGAGAATGGATGTTCATAATGAAAATGCACTAACTCTGGCCCATAAGATCAAAAATGAAAATTTAATACCATTAAAATGTAATTAAAATATATTTTTTTATTGGATAATCACACCCCCCCCCCCAACTTGAGATTTTCTAGTCCCGGAAAAATAATTCAATGATTTTATTTGAATTCCTTTCTTCAAACACATTATAACAAACAGTTCTCACAATGTAAACTGCACACAAATATATTTTTATAACCTATCAAGATAATTTAAAACAAGATGAATTTAAAAGAATATCCCAATACCAAGCTCATTCCTTTGATCAAATCCATCATCATACTTCATCCAACTCAATTAGGTGTAATGATGTGTTGTGTATCACAATAGATATGGGGGTTCATTTTCATTCAAGGGGGAAATCATGGAAGCGCTAGGTGGAATCACATTTAATCCTAATATGAGTATTCTTCATTCTTTTTTTTTTGATTTTTTTTTTCAATATTTCCATAGTAATTGAGATTGCAGTTAATCAAATTAACCCATGTAGCAAGACTTTGCCGATGACTCCCAAACTCAAAGGCCTTAGGTCACCAAGTGAAGCCCACATACTCGGGAATCGTCTCGAGTTCACTTAATCAAAAACAAAGTCATATTACCATAAATAGAGATATATTGAAAAACTCAGGGCTAGAAAACTCTGGAGTCATGATCCCCAAGTGCCGATAGCCTCGCATTTTATCAATCCATTGTTCTGCATGCAAATATATATATATATATATATATATAATATTTTTTTTAGTTTTTTTTTTGAATACTCATATTATTCATAAAAATAAAACCATCTTATGATATTTATTATAGGACCCCAAAATTCAAATTAGTACCCCACAGTCTAGAGGACGTGCATTGTGGCATTTTTTTATTTGGATGAAAATATAAACGATGAAATATCACATTGGACAGCCACACTTTCCAAAATCTATCATTTTAAACTTAATCATGAATTAAATTAAGAGTCAAGGAAATAATAATTATTTGATATGTAGTTTTTATGTTAGAAAAGATGTTATTATATGAAGGATAGAGGAATTTTACTTCTTTTTGTTATCATTGTTTTTTTTAAACAAACATTTTGTTTCCACACCCCCCAACTTAGAATGAAACTGTCCCGAGTTTCATAAAAAAAAAATTTAGAATGGGGTAGTGGAATAAAAATGGATTTCAATAAGGAAATTGAAATATGAGGATCATGGAATGAAGTCACCTGGTGGTTGAAGTTTGAAGTTCTTGCCGCTTGAATTTATTCCTTTGATATCTATGTCACTTGCAAAGTTCCCTAGTGGAAAAAGGAAAAAAACAAACAAAACAAACAAAAACAAACAATATATATATATTTATATTTATATAATAAAGGAAGTAAAATATAAGAATATATATAAATATTATAGAATAAGAAAGCACAAGAAGCCGCAGGTCAGTGGTAAGAGCGCGCCCCTGTCTCCCTTCGGTCCCGGGTTCGAGTCCCCACGGCTTCGCCGGTTGTGACGGGGTTTGCCCCACGGTCTATGGTGTGGACTTTTTTTTATTATTATATTATTTTTATTTTTATATTAAACTATAAAATAATAAAAATAAAACAAAATAAACTGATGATACATTGTATTCTTTTTAAATTTCTGGGTAAGGTATTACTCAAGGATCACACCACGTGACACGGATGAATATGGTGCTCCCCTTTCGTACCCATCCATACTCATTATAGAAGAACAGGTCAACAGTTTATTTTTTTTTCAAAATATCAAAATGTCTCATTAACCCTATTTAAAATATAAAGTTGATTAAAACAACGAAATAGTTGGAAACCTGAAAACCATGGGTTGCCTCCCATTCATCGCTTTGTTTAACGTCGTTAGCCCGACATGGAACCTAAATCTTTTAATTTGTTTCTTGTTCATAGGTTGGCTTAGTTAACTCACCCTCTATTTCCTGTTTATTGAATGATTCAATGAATGGTTTTAACCTTTGACCATTGACCTTGAAAATGTAACCACTTGTGGGATCTTGAATCTCTACTGCCCTATGGGGGAATACATGATGCACTATGAAAGTTCCTGACCATCTAGACCTTAAATTTCCCGAATGTAAATGATGTTTTGAACTATACAAAAGCACAAGTTTTCCTGGTTCAAAATGTTTGACCTTTATATTCCTAGATTGGTATGCTTGAACTCTATCTTTGTTGATCCTTGAATTTTTATAAGCCTCCATCCTTAGTTCCTCCAGTTCATTGAGATATAATTTCCTTTTTGTTCCAGCCAATGAGAGATCATAATCCATTTTCTTAATTGCCCAAAAGTCCTTATGTTCAATATCCACTGGAAAATGGCATGCTTTACCATAAACCAACCTATATGGGGACATTCCTAAAATGGTTTTATATGCAGTTCTATACGCCCAAAGAGCATTTAAGAGTTTCTCAAACAAATCTTTCCTAGAGGGGTTGATAGTTTTTTCAAGAATCTGCTTAATTTCATGATTGGCTAACTCAGCTTGACCATTGATCTGTGGGTGGTAAGCAGTGGACACTTTGTGAGAAATTCCATATTTTTCCATGAGTGATGAGAATGGACGATTGCAAAAATGAGTTCCATGATCACTTATGATAGCCATAGGAATTCCAAATCTTGAGAATATGTTTTCTTTTAGGAATCTAATCACAGTTTGATGATCATTAGATTTTGTGGGAATGGACTCAACCCATTTTGAGACATAATCAACAGCTAAGAGTATGTAGAGGTATCCCCGAGATTTTGGGAAGGGACCCATGAAATCAATTCCCCAACAGTCAAAGATTTCAACCACTAAGATGGGAGTGAGTGGCTTTTGATTCTTTTTTGTGATGGACCATACTTGTTGACACCTAGGACCGCTTTGACAAAATGTGTAGGAGTCCCTTGAGAGGGTGGTCCAGAAAAGACCACATTGAAGAATCTTAGTAGATGTTTTCTTAGAGTAAATGTGACCTCCACATACCTCACTATGACAGAATTTAAGGATGGACTCTTGTCCAGATTCTAGAACACACCTCTTAATGACTTGTTCAGGGCAGAACTTTTACAGGTATGGATCATCAAACACATAGTGTCTAACATCATAAAGGAATTTCCTTCGAGCTAGAGTCCCTAAGAATTTTGGAATGACTCCTGTCATTAAGAAATTTTCTATGTCAGCATACCAAGGGCAGTCACTCACAGAGTATAAGTGTTCATCATGAAACGAATCAGACACAGAAAAGTGATTTGAGTTGTGTTTGAATTCCATCCTAGAGAGGTGATCAGCTATAACATTTTCAACTCCCTTTTTATCCTTGATTGTTAGGTCAAATTCTTGTAAGAGAAGGACCCACCTAAACAGTCTAGCCTTAGCATCTTGTTTTTGGAAGAGGTATTTTAGTGCAGAATGGTCAGTGAACACAGTGATGGGTGATCCTAATAGGTAGGACCTAAACTTCTCTATGGCAAACACAATAGAATGTAACTCCTTTTCAGTGGTGGTGTAGTTGATTTGGGCATCATTTAAGGATTTTCTTGAATAAGCAATGACATAAGGAGTTTTATCACAACGTTGTCCTAACACAGCTCCAACAGCAAAGTCACTGGCATCACACATAAGTTCAAAAGGAAGGTTCCAATTTGGAGAGTTCATAATGGGAGGAGAGGTGAGAGAGGATTTGAGGGTTGAGAATGAACCCTCACAGCTTTCTGTCCAAACAAATGGAGCATCCTTTACTAAGAGAGCACAAAGGGGATGAGATATTGAACTAAAGTCCTTGATGTGTCTTCTATAGAAACCAGCATGTCCTAAGAAAGACCTCACTTCCTTGACAGTTTTGGGTGATGGAAGGTGACAAATGATGTCAACCTTTGCTTTATCAACTTCAATCCCCCTACTCGAGACCAGATGGCCTAGAACAAGTCCCTCTTTAACCATGAAATGGCATTTTTCACAGTTTAGGAGCATATTTTTTTCTTCACATCTTGACAAGACTCTCTCTACATTCTGCAGACATCCCTCAAAAGTATCCCCAATCACAGAGAATTCATCCATGAAGACCTCAAGAAAATCCCCTACCATGTCTGAGAAGATTCCCATCATGAACCGCTGGAAGGTTCTAGGGGCATTGCATAACCTGAAGGGCATGCGTTTGAAGGCAAAGGTACCGAAAGGACATGTGAATGTAGTCTTCCCTTGATCCTCTAGGGAGACCTCAATTTGATTGTACCCCGAGTACCCATCTATGAAACAGTAGAAGGCATGACCTGCCACTCTCTCAAGGACTTGGTCAATGAATGGTAAGGGGAAATGGTCCTTCTTGGTGAATGAGTTTAGTTTCCTATAGTCAATGCAGACCCTCCATAAACTACTCCCCCTTGTTGGAAGAATATCTCCATCCTCATTGGTTATCACTGTGATTCCATCCTTTTTTGGAACCTCTTGGATTGGGCTCACCCATTCACTCTCACCTATGGGATATATGATACCAGCTTTCAACAATTTCAGAAGTTCCTTCCTTACTACCTCCATGAGATTAGGATTGAGTCGTCGTTGAGGTTGACGACATTACTTTGAATCAGATTCCAGAACAGTCCTATGAGTCCCGATAAGTGAACTAATCCCAAGAATATCAGAAAGGGTCTAAACAATGGCTTTCTTATGCTTCATATGGACATCTAGAAGATTCCTCTCATGATTGGATTCAAGAGAAGAAGAAATGACAATAGGATGTGTTTGATTTTACCCTAGGAAGGCATACTTTAGTGCAGCAGGAAGTTCCTTCAATTCAAGATCAGGTTGGTTCAGAATTTCAGCAGAAGATTGGGACATTGGATCAAGATCAATTTCTTTTTTTAGAGGTTAAGATAGGATTGATTCCTCACATGTAGAAGTTTCAGCTACTATATTGGCTTGATCAGATTTAGGGAAGGAATTTAGAGGGGTCTCTATGAAATTGGTTTCTTGAAAGGTTTCACTGATTGTTGGACCTAAGACTTAATCATAAGATCAATTTGAAAATGATTCAAGCCAAGGAGATAAACTTCCTTCATATGAAGAAAGGAAATCAATCTCATTCTGACTTAAACATTCATCAAATATTCCTTGATGTTCCATGGATCCATTATCAATGCTTCCTATCATGTTTACTTCATGAATATCCTTGTCATCCCCAATTTGTGAGCTTGAATTATAGATGTTCAAGTCTAGACTCATGTTCCCAAAGGTTATGGTCATGTTCCCATTTCGGACATGGATAACAGAGTTGATTGTTGCAAGGAATGGACGACCAAGGATGATTGGGGTTTGTTCCTTATTTCCTAAATTTGGATGGTTGTCAAGTACAATGAAATCAGCAGGGTAGATGATGTTTTCAACCTTTACCAGAACGTCATTTAAAATCCCCTTTGGAACCCTAATTCTACGATCAGCAAGCTGAAGTGTGACAGATGTGGGTTGGAGCTCTTCCAGGCCTAACTGGCAGTACACAACATATGGGATGAGATTGACACAAGCACCTAGGTCACACAAGGCCTTGACAACTTTGATTTCTCCTAGTTCAACATTGATGTAAGGGCTACCTGGGTCTTTCAACTTAGGAGGAATGGTCCCTTGAATGGTGGTACTCACATTAGCAGCAAAAAGGACTTGGGTTTTATGTGATTTTTTTTAAAAGTGCACAAGTCCTTAATGTACTTTGAGTAGGCAGGTATAGTTTGGAAGGCATCGAGAAGGTGTATGTTCAACTTGACTTGTGAAAATATTTCCCTCAACGTTTCACTCAGTTCAGGCTTGGATTTCCCCCTCATGCGTTGGGGAAATGGTGCAGGTTATGGGGTTATTTGTTGAAGAGTTGATTTTTTCACATTGTTATCAGTTTCCTCAGTTTGATCTTGTGGTTCATTTGAATTTTCATCCAAGTTTGAATCTTCAGGTGGGTTCAAAATTAGTTTTGCAGGTTTCTCAATTGATTTCCCACTTCTTAAAATAGTCACAGCCTTTAGTTGTTCATGAGTTGTTTGAGCACAACTTGACTCTCCCCTTGAAGTTGAGGATGGCACCGCCTGAGTAGGAGTGGGTGCCTTTCCTGTTTTGATGGTTTGAAGTTCCTGTTTTAGGGAAGAGACTTCTAAGTTCATCCTCTCCATTTGTTTGCACAGCTGTTCTAGTAGGCTTTGTGGAACAGTTTGGGTTGGTGCTTGAGTAGGTTGGTTTATCCCAGGGGGATATTTTGGAGGTGGGATGGTTTGTTGAAAATGGACCGGTGGCTGTTGGTATTGGATAGGTTGGGTTTGGAACTGGTTATGGGTTTGGTAGTTCTGTTGAGGGTAAGGATTTTTCCCTTGTGGTTGGCTATGTTTTTTGCTATCCTTCCATCGGAAGCCTGGGTGGTTATTGTACCATGGATTGAAGGTGTTTTGGTATTGGGGCTTTTGAAAGTTTAGATAATTGACTTCCGCTGGGGTTCCTCCTAGAAGAACATCCTTGATGGATGGAGTGGTTGGGAAGTTGTCTGTTTTATGGTCATGTTTGTCACAAATTGTGCAAACAAGGTCTATATTTTGGATTTCATGGACTTTCCTAAGGTCTATCTCTTCAACCTTCCTAGAGAATGATGCGAGTTTAGCCATAAGGATTTCCTCTTCTCTAAGTGTATGAATTCCAGTGGTTCTTTGTGGCTTTTCAGAATAAGGTGAAGTTCCCCAAGTTTGGTTTTGTTCATCCAGACTTTCCAGATACTCGTAAGCATCATTTGGGGCCTTGTTTTTAAAAGTTCCATTACACATCATGTCAATGAATTGTTTATTACCCGGATCCAACCCTTCATAGAAAATTCTCACTTGTTCAGGTATGGAAACCCATGGTGTGGAACCATGTTTAGGGTGTCTTTGAACCTCTCCCATGTTTCATAAAATGACTCTCCCTTTTTCCAAAACAGTTTTGGACGCTCTTTTTAAGTGAAATTGTTTTGTGATGAGGGATGTATCTTTTGTAGAATTCTCTTTGCAGTTGGTCCCAAGAGTGGATTGATGCAGGTCTCAAGTTATTTAGCCAATTTTTAGCTCGATCCTTTAATGAAAAAGTAAATAACCTCATCTTAGCAGATTCTAGTTGATGTGGGGGACACATGGGTTCAACAATGTCGTTGAACTCTTTGACATGAAGGTATGGCATTTCTGACTCCATCACATGAATGGTTGGAAGCTGGTTTAGGACATGGGGTTTGAATATGTAGTTGGTGTCTCCTATGGAATTGTGTCTAATGCATGAGGGGGTATTGGTCCAAGCTGGAGTGAGGTAGTCATTCATGGTTTGATCAACTACATTCCCTAAGTTTGGAGCTTCTTGGTTTTGGTTTCCCATTTGATTCCCCCCAGGGTTTACAATTTGAGTTTTTGGATGACCCTCCATTGGACTTGTTTCAAGTTCTGACTTTGGGGTTTCAAGAATATTTGAATCTGATTTAGACAATCCCTTAGGTGCACTTGACTCCCCTATCCTAGGACTTTCCACCCTAACTAGTCCGTTTGAGAAATCGCGGGTGTAGGCGGACATGCGCCAAAAAAAGCGAGAAAGGGACAAGATAAGAGATTTTGGGTGAGAGTAGAAGAATGGAGGTGAGGAAAGAAGGTTTTTTTATCTAAGGTACTTACTTGGTCCCCAGAAACGGTGCCAAAATTTGGTTCACGCCCTAATTTACCCATGATATGAAGGGTTGAATGGTCCTTGTAGTGTATCTTGGGTTGTCGATTCCACAGAGACCTAAGAAGATACCTAAGATACACAACCTAAGGGATGGATTTTTGGCTATGAAGTGGACAACATGGATTGATTTTGGATGGATTTTAAAGATATCTAATAGATTTAAGTGGATTCAATTTAAATGTATGAGTTGATCCTAGGTTATCGCTCGGGGTGGATTGGACGTATTTTCTTTTTAATGATTTCAATTTCTTAAATTTGAGATGGGTTCATTTAAGGAGATAAAACAACATCATCACTTACTGGTTTAATGCCTACACCCTCTAATACTAATCACCTATACACTTGAAGGATCAATGTTTTGAGAACTTCAAGGTAAAGGATCGTATTAGTACTTGAAGTGTGTGGCCTTAAATTCAACAAGGACGATGGAGTTTAAAAATCATCAAATAAAAATCCCAATTAAAGAAGTGATTATACATTAATTAGGTGATAAATAACATCCAATCCAGCCACCTTCTACTCCCTTGGATCATCCCATAAGTGGGTTGGCCCTCCATTGATCCCATGGTTTCAATGGAAGCGGAAAGTAGACTCATTAGGGAGGAAATGGAGAAGTAAAGAAAACAACAAAAATAAAATGATCACTCCACCATTGTGTGAATAATTTCACAAGGGTTGGTGTGAATAAATTCACACCTTAATCCAACGGTATCAAAGTGATATTAATAACAACAGAATAAGAGTAGAATAAGAACTTTTATTATGAAACTAAAGTGAATTGAACAACTTACATGTGAAAGACACAATTGAGGCAACAAAAATGCATCATAACATTACAATTGAACAAAGCATCCAAGATCCTCATCTCCTTCACCACCACTGCCTTAAATAGGCATTTTGGGAGCCTTGGGTCGAGCCTCAAATAGTACAAAGCATCTCAATTAATTTTGTTAGGCCATATGTGGTGGAAAGCTTGTGGAATTTGAACTTTTCCACATTTGACCCGAGGTGGCAGCCAGCTTTCCTTCAGCGAACAGACGCGTCTGGAAGGCCTTCTAGACGGCCGAATCAGAGTGTGCCATAGGCGAAGAAAATGGAGCTCCGGATATCTTCTAACCTCCTGTAAATGTTGGGCTTATTTGGTGTTACGGATTCCTATATATGATGAAATTAGTGGACTGTTTTTCTGGGCCACGAAATCTGTCCCAGAATTGTATCTCAAAATTGGGCCGCTTTAATGACCACAATAGTGGCCGAATTATCATTGGATCAAGAAGAGTTATTTGTTCCTATGCATGTATTCTAGCATCCCACAAAAGTTGGGTTTTATTGGGCCTTTATGTGGTGCCCCACAATCTCATCAGTGGGATAGTGTCCAATCTGCCTTCTCTAGAATTTCTTCCTTTCATTACAAAATATCCCCATCTTATTCCATGAATTCTCCATTGATCCCTGAATGAAAAATGTTCACATTTAAGTGTAGATAATGTTCCCAAAATATCAAATTAAAAAAATTGATAATTACATTCCTTTGAATCAGATGACTCATTGGGCCTAAATTGGTGTATATTAGGCATGAAGTGCACCAATGATGAGAATGGATGTTCATAATGAAAATGCACTAACTCAGGCCCATAACATCAAAAATGAAAATTTAATACCATTAAAATGTAATTAAAATATATGTTTTTATTGGATAATCAAAACCCTTTGAAACATCACACATATTCATTACATATTTAATTTTTAATTAAATGGCTACATACATGATATAAGGGGTGTTATACTAATTTTTGAATTTTTTATTTAAATAATGGTGACCATTTGGAAATAATATTACAGATGTGGGAATAATTAATTATATTTTCTATTTCAAAAAAAAATTAAAGAAATTATAATGAAGAAAATTGTTTGGAAATATATAATAACATCTATAAAAAATATATATCATTTTGTAGGATCTATCCAGGCACTTAAAAAATTTTACAAAGTTTCAACGGAATTAAAAAGAGTTCACCTGGAAGATAAAGAAAACAAGGTAATATAGCTTGACATTTATTTGGATGAATTAAAAATGTGCTTGAATAAGAAATTATAATTCTGAATGACAATTGTAAAAATGAGCTGATATTATTTTAGGAATTGAAGAACTACCGCAACATGAACTGTTTAGAGTTAGAGGTGAAATTGAAGAATCAATAATCACCACGAACAGGAACTTTCCAAAGAACTATCAGAAGTGTTGCTGCCACCAAAGTTTTCACTAAAGACTATGAAACCAATAGGATTATTATATCTTCTTATAATCCAATGGAATCATCCTCCAAAAAGATAGTATCGCATAACCCTGTTACTTTTTTTCTACTAATGTAGTATCATATGAATGTACAAGTTCAATGATAAAATTAAGGAAGTTTTGGAATGATAAAATTTTTGGTACATCAATAAAAACTTCTATGATAGATAATAGAATTATTATTGAGAATAAATCACAAAAGGATTATCAAAATATATAAATACAATCCTAGAATCAATAATAAACTAAATCTATCTAGACTGATACTACAAGAAAAAGAAGAAGATTTGTTTTCTACTATTTGTGTTATTGGATGTTTGGGAATCAGGACAACGACTATTGGAATAATGTGTGAACATATGAAAATTATGGAAGGACTACATTCATCGAACCTATATGTGATGAAATGAGGCAACATGAAAACTGAAATCAAAATACACAGATAAAGATGAATTTATCAACTAAGAAATGATTTGAATATTTTGAATACTTCTTTGATAATTTTAATATAATTGCTGATATTTATGATCAGTTATGGTTTATTCCTACCATGAATCAAATATATATTTATGAAAATAAAATTCCACAACAAATTCATGAGAAAGGAAAAGTAGTTGAAATGTATTCCATTAGATATATGCAAATAAAAGATACATCAAACTGTAACATGGATAGGAGACACCAACATGAAGAGTACCAGAAACATTAGAGATATGTGGAAAGGATTTATTTGGTTGAGAGGAAATTATTATCCATATTACTTCTATTTTTAAGCACATAGGTGTTAAATATTATTCCCTTATTATTTTTTTATATATGTGTTCAAACATTATATGGAATTGAAGGTGATGGTCATTATCATGATGACAATTTAATGAAAACGTAGATAACAACAAATTATAATTATTATTCATTATATTATTTTTACTTGGAATATTCCAAAGTGGAAAATATCCAATATCATGATGATTATAATTCAAATAGATTGCACCCCTTGAAGGAGATAAAATGTGAAAAAAGTTGATATCACGAATTACTTCATGAAAAATCCTGAAATTCATAACACCTATTACATTTTAAACTTGAGTTATTATATTCACACATTCATCCCTTGTTCATAATTGTATTTATCAATTAAATTAAGGTGGAGTTATTGGTTGATGACATGATGGGATAAATGGGGAGTCTAACGTTTCTTTTGAAATTTTTAATAGGTTTTTTAATGTATGTGCATGATTTATTAATTTATTGCTATATTTGTTTATTTCTAACCCCTTATATAAGAATTGAAACATTATTATCATGATTTTAACCGAATGGTTACTGATGAATAGCATTGAAAACCATGTTTATATCTCACTTTTTTTCTATACTGGTTTAGAACCAGTATACTTAGAGTATATTAAATAATGTATCATTTCTATGTAAACCATGCGATTTCATGGCTCTATCTCAATTAGTCATGAATTAATTATTTAATGGAAGGATACAATGTTTTTGAACTGACCCAACATACCCTATCCATTTTATTTCCAATATGGTGGAAAATTTACTAGCACACATATTGATGCTTATATAGTGTTGTTAAAAGATATTTAAAACAAAATACAATGGGGGTGATTGTTAAGAATAATGATTCATTCATTGTCAACAATGAGTCAATATGTGTAATGAAACATAATGATTGATGTGGTGTTGTTTAAAGTAATGTTATTGATTTAGTTCAGAGCTCACATTGATTTTGAATTTTATTACTTGACAAATACTGGCAAAAATTTTCTTTTAAGAATGGTGATCAATGAGATGAGAATATCTCATTGTAATAAATATGATGAAGTTGTTAGAAAGATCATGTTTCGTGGAGAATAACTATTCATTAAAAGACATTGGATGTCATTCTTAAGCATTATCCATAGAAAATTTGATTATTTTTTCATCGGTCATATGTTCCAACACATGTGTCACTAAATGACACACTTTTTAACAATATTTGAAGAAGTCCATGAAATACTCTATGACATGTTGTATTTGAAAGATCACTCCAATGGTTTCTGATTGGATAATGTTTTTCTAATGATTATGCTGATCATAAATTCTTAATAGATGAGTAAAAAATTGTTTGAACAATGGGTACATTAATGAAGTAATTTGGAATTAAAATTAAAAAATTAATAGAATAATAATAATTTTGTTTAGTATAAAAATTATTATATTTATATGTTGTAGTGGACATACATTTCATGTTTAATTCTATTATATATATATATATATATATATATATATATTGGGTTTTAACAAGTGTTTTCATATGGGTATTATTCATAAAATGTATGCCAACACACTAAGCCAACCCTACAACCTCAATCTTAGGAACATGTAGGATATAGTAGTCAACCACACCTATAAGAGGTTATCTAGGTTTTCCAGTGAGGGTAGGTCTATGTGATGGCCTACATAATCACACGAGGGTGATCCCCTATAACGTATGTTCCAAGGGCCTATGGAGAGAGTGGAAGTAGAGCGTGCCCGAAAAGAAACTATATGGGGTGGTACCAAGGGGGGGAAGATAATTTTGAAACAATGGTAGCATTGAGTGATTTTATACTACACCTCAATCATGTTTCCAATTCGATGTGGGATTTGTTGGCAGGTACTATTTAAAGATAAAAAACATGAAAGTGGTCATGTTCATCCATCTAATTGTTTTCAATCTAAACCATTGATCTATTTCAAAAAACATGGACATCTCATGTCTATTCGGTCTATGCTGATCCAATGATCTTTGATCATCCACGCCACCATCTTCAACCTTCAACAACCTAAACCACCCGATGCATATTAGTTCAACATCACTGCCATCAAGCCACCGTGAACAAACTCTCGACAAATTTTTTTATTTAACCTACATAATGATACTCTTCCAAATGTTATGAGACCATTCATGAAACTATATTTATATCCATGAAAAAAAGATGAACTCTGGCTAGACTAGAGAAAATGATGTTGTTGAGGCTGCAATTCACATTTGATGATTTGAGAATATTAATTTATTGAGATTCATGCTCATGATTAGTTCATCACATGAATAGGTTTTATTTCGAGTGAATAGTGCATTGTTTCTTGGCATATCATAAAAAGAGTTTGATGTATTCAATGAAGAGATCTTAATCTCTTCATCTAATTCATAGACATGATATATCTTTTTAGTGATTTGAAACGAAGGATATATTCACTATAGGATTTCATTATCTCTTATAAATAAGGATGCCTTAACTGAGGATTTTTGTCAAAAATATTGAAAATGAACTCACTCCAAAGAAATTAAGCGACATTTAGAGAAGTCCTGTGTAGATCCTATTTGCGTGAGAAAGGAAGGACTCCTAAAGATAATAAAATTTGAAGGAGAAGGCTCCCGAAAACACTTAATCTATTCTTTTCAATCTTGAGATGTTTTGCGAAGAATTGGTTTGGGAATCCTTATGGGGATAGTGTCTCACACCTCCCCTATTTTCTCGACACATCTATAACCATAACTCTTTTTTTGTGAGTTGTGGTTGATAAATATGTGAGACAATGCTATGAAAAAATCCCTCAAAGTATCATTGAAACATTTTTAAGGTGATTGTGATTGTTGACAAAGTGGACATCTGAGTGGTGATTGTTGACACAACAAAACAATGACATACAAATTTGTTGACAAAGAGGATTTAGTGATGGAATTTCGAGTTCAAGAACTGAGGACAATGATTCATGTTTGATTCAAGAACGTCGACAAGAGGAATGGATGATCTGGAGGCGGTACAAAAGAACAGATACAAGGTGGCACCGTTTTATAGTGTTTACCAAATATTTGGGCCTGAAAATCGTCAAATGGAGAAAAGTGGTTTCTAGAAAAGGGACTTGTGCACCGTGTACTTGAAGGCTTGGAAAATTGCACGCTATATGTTTTTCAAGATCATTTCATCAAAATGTGTCAAAGGGACAAGTGTTGCGCAAGTATTGGTGTTGTCAAGCAAGTGACTTGCGCGTCGTGAAAGAGACTTGCGCGCCGATGCCTTAGAATATTGAGAACTTGCGCGCCTGTGGTTTTTCAAGATCAGATGATCAAAATATGTCTATGGAAAGAGGTTCGCACATGTTTAGAATTTGGTCACGCAAGTGACATGCAGGAGAAGAGACTTGTGCTCCATCGCGCAGGGTGGTCAATTTTCCTATAAATATTGGACAACCCCTCTTTATAATTCACTGGAGTTCAACACTTTGAAGATTCACAGCTCCCGTCGTGCAGGTGTGGTGGTCGTGCAAGAGGTGGTGGGTCACACAAGTTGGACTTGTGCTCCAGTGGTGGAAGTTGCGCACCATGTGTTAGTTTCGTGCTTGAGGTTTCTTAGGAGAGGAGGGAATTGAGTCGCGTAGGATTGGAGTTTCAGAAGCTTGAGTCACACAAGTTGTTGAGGAAGACCTGTGCACCAGTTGTGACTTGACCACCAATTAAGGTTTATTTCCAGCAGTGATTTTTGGGCTGCGTGGAAGTTGGAAGTATGCCCGATACCTTCGGTGCTGAGAGAGATTCATCTACGGGTGAAAGTTGGGCTTTAAAATAGCATCTACATAAAGAAAATATGCATTCCTTCATGAAAATGAAGAGACCTAAAAGTCTATAAACTGTGAGTGGATCCTTTCCGATGCAGTGAGAAAAGGAAGAGGAAGAAGGTGATCCTCTCCACCGGCAGTGAGCCAGAGAGAGAGAAATAGGGTGTGACCCTTGGGAAGTAGTGATATGAGCCTAAATCTTGTAGAGAAAGTGAGCCTGGGACAAAGTGATTGTACCCGAACCTTGTAATCCACATCTAGTGAAGTTTAGTTGAATTTGGTACAACAGACATCTTGTCGGCGTATGCTCCTTTGGCATAGACCTGTGCGGGTGAACCAAGTAAAAATTTTTGTGTCCTCTACATGATTTACATTCTATTTACATTGTGCAATAGGAAAGAGACAGTAGAGTGTTTTTCTTCACAACGTAACAAGATCAGAACGGGAGTTAATTTTAAATTAGTCATACCCTGATTCACCCCCCCCCCTCTCAGGGTATTCAACCTTGTGGACCTAACCGAAAATCGTGACGAGGAAAAAAAATACACACATAGAAGGCGATACAGACATTTTCACAAAACAAGAAATCATTTTTTTCACAAAAAGAACAAATACCCATTTGGGTTTTGAGTTCAAGAGGCAAGGCAAATAGAATCCTCGAGGAATTGTACATATACACTGACCCTTTCAAATAAGAACTCATATATACATTATACCCATTTGGGATTGTACACAAAAGGCAGTAGGGTACACACCAATGTGATCCTATCTGTATTTTTCCATAATAATCCTTAAAAAGAAGTTAGTGTAAATGGAATAAAAAAAGTCAATAGGGTGTTTTTGGGATAAATAAAATAACATCTAAACATACATGCATGCATGCCCATGAACAAATGAAAAAGAATGTGTGTGTCCATATTGGGAAAGAAGAATCCTATTCTATAGTACTTGTGTAGATGCATGACATACACACATTTAACCTAAACTACTGACACATGTGTAAAACTTTTTTTCAGGTTTACACGCAACATGTTATACATGTATAAAATCATAAATAATCATGTATATGTGATAATTAATTGATATAACAATGAAATGTAATTTTTAATTCAATGAATATCTTGAATGAATCATAATTAATTGTGATAACCAATATAAGAAGTTTAGATTCCATGGATCCAATGCATGATGTGGATTTGAATTGAAACTGATGTCGGGAAGAATTACAGAATATCATATATCTGAGATGATAGTGTTTGAGAAATCAAGAAGAAAGAAAGATATAATATTGTGCAAGATAATTATTCCATATTAATATTATTGAAGAAGGTTTGTACTCTATTTTCACACATAATAGTGTGGCTGAGTATTTTTCAGAATAAGAAATTTTTGTCCGAGCATTTTTTCATAGAGGAAACTGGTCCGTAAAGGTGATCTGAATAATTGAGTAAGGCGAAAAACCCTTTCAAAATGATATTGAATATTCTTGAATTGGTACATAGGAAAATGTGATTCAACAAGATCATGAGGGAAGGTTATAAAATAAATCTATATTGAATCACATCATCAAATAAAGAGGTTGTTTATCATGTGGTTCTGGATTAAGATTTATCTTATGCAATTCAAGAGAATATGTCTTTACTTTGACTCTGGAGTTGGCTTCTTTGATTCTGGTAACACTATGAGATGCAGGTTAACAAACCTCTAATGGGACTCAAGAGAGATAAGGGGTGACTATGTATTAACCATTGTAATTTTTTATCAGATTATAGTGATGAATATATATTTCGGAGAATAACCAACACATCAAGGAGTATGTATTTGTACCGAACATTGTAAATCCTTAAGTTATGTGCCATTGAGTTTATAGAATTATTTGAGGTAAGGCTAAGAGACACAAGAAGAGTGGATCTTGGCTATAATCTTCTATATAGGATTAATTGAAAACAATCAATTTGTAAAAAGTGTAATGGGATAACATATTAAACCCATCCATCTATTAGATATTTCACACTCATTCATGTACTTCAAATATATTCCTTCTTGAACACTTTAATTCTGGAATGGATATAGTTTTGAAAAAACATTTTATAAAAAAAATACTCCCCCCTTATAAATAGTTCAAAATATATCCTTTATAAATTAAAATATATTTTATATTTTATGATTGTCATAATAGGAAGTCTTGCATGGTCCTTTCATCTCAATGAATAGACCATATTGTGCGCATTCCCCTAGAAAAAATGTATTGAGATGTTATAATATTTGATAAAATCCAACCATCTTGTCTGGATAATTTTTAAATGATTGTGTATAATTATATAAAACATTATTTTATAATTAGTTCATGTATCTATCTTTTAACAATACAAATAATTCCACCAAATAATATATATAAAAATAAACATATTTAACCAAAAAATATAAGTTATTTTTTTATCCAGAATATTCAATTATTTTGTTGTAGAAGTTATCAATATATCCTATTATATTTGGATTCATACCAGTAAATTTTATGATGTAAAACAATATAATACAAACCATTCACCATTGATGTGTAGTATAAGAAAATCGCACTAACAAAACTCTATTTTGTTCTTTGAATATATTTTCACATTCATCCATCCACAACAACAAAACCCTATTTTTTCTATTGGTTTCTTGATTAGATAATCATTATAAATATTTAAATATGTGTTTTTACTATACATAAAACATAGAAAATCTAAAGTTTTGATTTACTATTGTAATTCTGGTCCATTTAAAAAGAAATACCTTTATTGAAGGATCTTGGAATTTACCCACACATGATATTATATGTACCCATGAACGATTCATTATGTAGATAGAAAACAACAGCCCAAAACCTACACTCATATAATTATATTTGTAATCATAAAAATTTTGATTTTTCTATTGATACAAGGTGAGGTGAAAAAGTTATTTCCAACCAAAACATACAATATCAAAAGGATGTATTTTATGACATACATTATCAATTAAATTTTTGGTTAAGTTTATTATATAATTAGAAAAATTTATTAAATAAACAATATTCATGTACATAAATTATAATTTCTCCCATATAACCAAGTTTTATTTTATTCACATTAACTCATCAACATCAACCATATAATCCCGTCTATACATAATTCCACCAAATTATGTTCCTTTTAACTTTAAGAAAATGATACATAATAATATATGGGTCTAATGATTTGTAATGGAAAACCTAATCATTTAAAATTTAATGTAACAAATTATCATTCTAATTGAATAATAGTATGATGATATAGTTAAATTACATGATTGAATCACAAACGAGATCCTACCCATCAATAGTTGAATTAACATTTATGAATCATTGAAGAGGGATTTGAAAAATGAATGATCCATAAGAATCAATAATCCTATGAAATGTGACATTAGTTTGGATCAAAGGATTCATTATAAACTCACATGATTCATAGATTGAACTCATTAGTGTTATGGAAAATCCACCTTATATAAGACATGAATTCCATTACACAATTCCTACAAATGGAATAACAATATAGTTGACTTTCAAAAACAATTCTCTACATAACATATTAATTACCCATTACATTATATCACTACATAGGTTAACCCATTCATATAATCAATGACAGGATCACATGAAATTATCTAGGTTCTTTAATCATATATGTTATACCACGATCACCCGATGATTTCAATTTTCTCTCAACATATATAATATCTAAGAACCCCAACATTAATTTTGTAAATAGATAATTAATCTCATCATAAACCTCATATAAATATTCCCTTTTCTATTATTAAATGTTTTCCCCATAGAAAATAATATGGTTTCATATCAATCTCTTGGAAACACGGTAAACCGATAGAAAATATATAGGATTCCTAACAATGTTATTGAAACTTGATTAAACCCTGGAAAATAAATGGATTCTACCAAAATATTTTTGAAAAAAATTCAACCCATGTTGATAAAGAATAAGGATGGTATCAATATAATATATACCTATTAGAGTATGAAATATGGGTTGTTTTTATTGATTTATAGTAATACCATAAATATATTATTAAAAATATTATATGTTAAAATATAACTGTTATTTTGAAAATAAAATTTTCTAACATAAAATTTCATAAAACATTTTGATAACAATTTTATTATAATATGATATTATAAACATATAATGGATGTTTTAGAAACTTTTATTATTCATTATTTTTATAAATTACATTCATGTCATATATGATTAAATAATGATTTGTTTCACTATTTCAATAAAAACCAAATGTAATGTTTGAAAAATGACATAAAGATATCGTTGAAAAAATTCTATTAAAAGAAAATTTTGGGTACAAATTTATTTAATAAATCATTTTAAAAATCTAAAAAAATAGAAATCATTTTATGAAAACATAGTTTTGGTAGAATGTAAGTTTTGGAGGAATGAGATAAATGATGTCATATTTTCATTAAAATATTTTCTCAATTATTTTATGTAATAAAGAATGGAATAATTTAAATATTATTAGAAAATATCAGGAATATAAATGGAAGATTGAAAATGATAATTCATGATATATAGATAAAAAATTTCTTTATTGGAAACATTTTTAAGACATTTCTGAAAAATGATTAGGTTGTTACATAAAAATATTACCACATTAGAATCATTGAATCATAAGGACCGTGAAATGAATATTTTAAATGAAAAATAAAATATAGCGAAAATAAATTAATTCATTTTATTACATGTTAATGTAGAACAATATACACCTCAAAAAAGATTATAGGTTCCAAACAAGACATTTGTTCTAGAGAATCCAAATTACAAAAAAATATCATTCCACTTTAGTAATCTGTTCAGTCAGAAGACACAATATATATTAAAATAAATTGAAACATTAAATAACCAAAGAATAATGGGAACATTTATAAAATATTTAAAAAATGATGTATATACAACACACAAATTAAATGCTTGGTGCATTTTTATGTCTCTTAGAAGTAAAAAAGAGATTAGAAATCCCATACCAAGATCACATCATTGAAGTAGAGACTAATCAATTAATTGATAATGATTA
Source organism: Viscum album (assembly GCA_963277665.1). Taxonomy (NCBI): domain Eukaryota; kingdom Viridiplantae; phylum Streptophyta; class Magnoliopsida; order Santalales; family Viscaceae; genus Viscum; species Viscum album. Next base: position 1,612,193,309 of record OY728140.1, read on the forward strand.
TAAAATTAAATTCCACATAAGTAAATTTAATTCTAACAAAAAATAATCAAAAACCCATGAAAATGTAATATTACCAATACATAATCATTAAAGTATATGTTTTACACAAGGAATGAAATTTTGTTTAGAAATCTCTCATATCATGCTTAATTTTGGACGAACTTGTTTCAACTGCATGTATAGTGAATTTCTGCACGTTTTTAACTAAATAAAAAAACAAATTAATGTTTAAAATATCATAAATTATCCTTTCATACATTCTTGCCTCATTTTTTAATAATATTTCATTATTTTTATTAGACTGGGTATCAACTTCCATTCATTCTCATTAGTTTTTTGGTTATAAACGTTCCAATTATTATGAATATAATATAGTGATAGCATATATAGATTAATAACCATGAAATAATATTCATATTTTTAAATAAATTATACATTAATATATAATTACGAAAAAAATGGTTTTGAAAAATGATGTATGTTATGACCATTGGGACGATATGCCATATGTATGCATAAGTAACATTTCTATTTTTAGATGATCAATATGAAGTAGAGGTAAGTAATATGATATTATGGAAAAATGACAATTGTAACATAAAGTAAATATTATTTCATTATATATAATTTTATATATCATCCATGTGGTGTAATGATTAATATATATAGTCGCATCGCTTAGTGAAAGTGATAGTCCACTTGTACGTGGACTACATTATCACATTTTAGTGAGTGAAAATGTAAAAAATAATTTGATAAATTTTAATACATATATTGATATATATTTCATTAATATTGTAATTATTTCATCTATATCATATATAATCATTTATTTTATCATTTTCAATTTCCATTATATAATTAGTGAAAATTAAATTACATCTCTTTGTGAGGTGATAGTCCACTGTACACAAAGATGTTATTAATGTATCCCATATTGAAGGGAAATTAAAAAAACTATATATAGTATAATGTATATATATATATATATTATTTATTCATAAATATAATATATATATATATACATTATAACCATTAATATAACCATCAATGAGAGGTGCCAATGGATAAACGAATGGCATTAGTTTATGAGGTGGTAGTACATCCTATACATGACTTATGATTTTGTAACCCATTTGATTAAATTATATAAGGTACCAGGTTCTTAATATAAAAAATAACATTAAAATTAATATTTATGGCTTATTATATCATAATTTTTAATTATAATTTAATCATTTGTAGGATTAGATAAAATAAAAACGCTCATTGAATAATGTTAACACTTCTTCAGGTAAAATCCTTAGGTCTGCACCAAAATCCTTCTTAGGATTGATTTATGCCCAAAACTATGGTATTTAATTTTGGAGGAATTAATTTTTGAAATAATTTTATTATGTTTTGTATGAACAAAAATGTTTTCATTTTTTAATGCGGAGAGGATAGGCGGGTGACATTTTAGAAGTGTGGTGGGTGGCACACTTGAAATTATTGAAAATAACAGATACCACCAACATTTTTAATGTCATAATTACCAAATAATGTTAAATCCCTTATAATAGCAGTCATTAGGTTAAAATACATCCTAAAAAATATTTTTGTGACATTTTTTAAGCTCATTTTGAAGCTTATCTGTTTATATAATTCCACTTTAGACCCATGTTTTCCAAAATCACGATACTTTTTTGGTTTTCGCTATTTATTTTTTCAAAAAATAAGTTAAGAATATTTTATAATATAAATGATTCTAAATCCATTTTTGGAATCAAATTTTTATAATTATATTAATATAATAGGCAAATCGATCTTAAAAATGATCTCGTATATGTGGTGAAAAATATGTATTACAAATCAAAAATTGTCAAATGATTACAAGGATATAATTTCCTATAACTATATAAAATTGAATAAAATGATTTAAATTTGATATATAGATATGTAATAGAAATAAATTTACATTAAATAAATTTTAAAATATAATATAACATTATAAATAGTTTTAATAAAAATTGTTTTCAATTAAGGTTTATTATGTTTAAATATTCATCAAAAATTAATCATTTCAAAAAATTATGAAATACCAAAATATAATTTAAGAAATATTATTTAAAATTAATGATTTTAGTATTCCAAAATAAATTTTATTAAATTACAACGAATAAATTTAATAAAAAAATGTATATGTGATGAAAATCCTTAATAATTATGGTGAATGATTGATGTCATTGACCAAAAATTAGTGAATGATAAATAGAAAGATAAGGGCTAAAACCCATAAATAAATGATTACTTAATGAACTTTTATTCATCGGATTTGAATGTAGTAGGATTATTTTGTTGAAAAAATATATTTTCCCTAAAAATATAGAATTATTTAGTTATATAGATTGAAAAAAGACAGAAATATACTTACATAACAAGATGAATTTTGTTATTTTTTCAATTTTCCACAAGAATATTTTCTCTTCATCCAGACAATGAGTATTCAAGAGTGATTTTTATTATTTCAGCAGTAAGTAGTGAATTTTAAAAAATCATATAACCGTTAAATGGATAGAAATATATTCTATAAGTATTTTAGCATTAACCAAATAGAATGTATTTTTCACATATTATGATAATTCTCAAAATGTGTACATCATCATATGATGAAATATTTCATTAATATTTAAAGAAAATAATAATAACAATATTTATAAAAAATTATTTCTAAAAACCACTCAACATTAAAAATTTATTTTGACCGAAAATTTTATCTCATACATTTCATAATTAAAGACAAAAATATATTTTTTTTAAAAAAATAATCACTTATTCACCGAATGGCATTTCAATCCCATGTTTATTTAGATTATTAATCATGTGTTCCCATAAATACCTCACTATCCATGGCCAAATAAACAATAAATGTTACCAATACACTAAATATTACATCTATATAATTTAAAGGAATAAATCACATTTAAAATATGAACTTTAAAAACATTAAACTAATAAATTGTCTCATAATGTTTCAATAATCCCTTAAATATCACATTATCATAATCAAAAACTGGGCTGTATAATACTTTTAACACATTATAATCCTTAATCTTATTGATCTTTTATGTTATAAAAAACTCTTTATATAAAGCCACATGATAAAATCCTAATGTCCAATATTAATTATTAATTTCCACTCATACCAAAAATAATAGTAGAGAACCCACACAACTATATTCGGTGATGAAATCATAAACATTTCATTTCTAGTATTAATTATGATTCATCCCGAAGAAATTATTATATGAAAAATAAAATATTCGATTACTTATATTCTCAATGAAATTTTGGGATTATAGTTTTAGGAAAGGGAAAAAACTATTACATTAAAATACCCATGTCTTTAAATAAGAATTCACCCCACACAACCTATCTCGTCTTCATTCATATTATGTCAACATCTTCATGCATATAAATCTCATATATATATAATTTATTCCAAATCATTTCCTTTTAACTTATATAAAATAAAAATAAGAATAATCAGATTAAATTCATAGTAAGGGTAAATATATACACCAAAAATTGAACTTCATCATTGATTATTAGATGTGTAAAAGGGTATCTTGGAATAATTACAGTATACGACCGAATCATAAAATAATACACGACCCTAAATTACTAAATCACCAATCATGATACATGGAAATGGATTTATGGAAGGTATCAGAAGAGTGAATAATTGTGATTCATTTGATAGCTAAAATTTCTATTGGCAACATTATAAACCCATGGAAATCATTGATAAATATTTTTGGTAATGGGGTACTTCATCTTCATTAAACACATATAGGACCCTTGTAAAACTCTATCAATATTATCAATCAAACATTTTACTTACAAAAGGAATTTTTTATAATGAAATTGTTACATAAATCGTTGAACTTATATCTATTCCCATCCAACATATAAAATATAACATTCCAACATATGAAATTATATGTGAACCCATAATATATCCAATAATTATATCACCCACTACTATTTGGTGCAATCATTATATATAATTTCAAATAACCACAACATTAGTGATTTAAATAGAGATTCCAATTCATCAAAAAACTGAATGAAAAATTAATTATTGTTTTATAACATGATTAACACATGGAATAAATGGGTTTTATTTAAATCTCTTTGAAATAATATTAACCTATATAAAATTAAAATGTCTCATAAAAATATATTTGAAACCTGATTAGCCCATTTAAAAGAAATGTGTTCTATTATAATATCATTGAATTTTTTTAATATTTCATAGTAAAGAATAATGATGGTATCAATAAAATATATACTTATTTTAGTAAGGGTAAATGTTTGTTGTTTTTATTTAAATAAATACTCTAAAAATATCTTCAAAAACATTCTGGATAAAAATATCCTTCCCATTTTGAAATTATAAAAAAAATCATTCAAAAAAACAAAGTTAATTTTATTATAATATAATATATGAATGTAACAAAGGATGTTTTAAATCAATTATGTTGTAGGGATAGATTGAAATTACATTCATATACTACATGTTAAAAAAATATTCCCATTAACAGTTTTTTCAAAAAACAAATGAGATTTTATTGATAATGCATAAACATTAATTTGATTAATTTTGTACATCGATACATTTTTTAAAAAAAAATCCTTACGTAATGAATTCTATAGGGTTAATGGAACGTGATTTTTTTAATCATTGTTTTGGTAGATAGTCTGTTTTGGGAAAAAGAGATGTATAAAAGTTTTATTTTAATAGAAACATTTTTTTAATAATTTAATGTACTAGACAATGGAAGAATCATACTATATAATGTAATGTCATAAATAAGCTGATTTGAATAATTTTCATTCTAATTATAGATATATAGATATATGTATTACAGTTATTGGAACATATTTATAGAAATAAAATAGATGATATTATAACATATAATTATTACCCCTTTTGTAACCATGAATCATAAGCCACATGAAATTATTACAAAAAATGAAACATATAAAATAATTATGATAATTAATATCATGATGTTAAATGTAAATGGTGATTTATAGAGACCTCGTTAATGATGATTGGTTCAAAACATATGTTAAGTCTCAATGAAGGAAAATTGAGACAAATATACATTATGAATTTGGTAATCTTATTTATTATTATCCAAATAATTCATAAAATCAAATTATAAATTATAAATGATGAAAATAGTAGTAAAAATGAAATAACTTGTCAAAGGGATTGTATGTACACACTAGAAAATATTTACAGATGAATATGAATATGTATCCATGAAATAAAAGAGAGTATGTAAATTCCTTATAAAGATAATATCATTGAATTGGGGATTAATCAATGAATTGATTATGTGTATCAAATGTAAATCCAAATAAAAAAATTGTAAATTAAATATAAAATAATCCAATGTCCTTAGAAACTTAATTATATCATGACCTAATCAATTAAGTACATGTTCAACCCAATGAATGGAAATTGAGTAATGAAATCTCGGAGATCACTCTTATTTTTGGTTGAAGACGAATTAACATAAATATAGTGGATTTAAAAAAATTATTATGTTATTAAGTAGAAATTTTATCTTTTATAATACCATATAATATAATTTTATGATATCCTATAATCTCTTCATTAATAATATTTTATTATTTTCATTTTTTCAGGTGATAAAGACCTTGTTTTCACATTTATTTGAGTGTTAACAATGTTACTGTTATTGTGGATATAATATAGTTATATAAAATATTGAATAATAATGGGTAGGTAATTATCATTTTTATGAATGATTAACACATTTACTAAAAATTATTAAATACAGTACTGAAAAATAATATACATGATGATCACAGCGACGATTGGTTGTAAGTATGCATGAGAATTTTTTCTATGTTCTATGACTGTTCTGGAAAGAAGGTGAGTAATATTTTGTAATACCATAGTTATACTAATACTGTAATTGAAATATTATTTGTTTATATATACTTATATATATCATACATGTCCGATGGTGATGAAATTTGTGAGTCTCAATGCTTTTTGAAGGAAATAGTCCACACACAAATAAAGTATGCTATCATCTTTCACTGAGTCTAAATTTATTACGAAAACTGTTATATTATCACTTTAATAATGATAAATAAATGATTAATATTCTAATAATTTCATTTATATTGTATATATTTGTAATCATTTTCATTATTATTTTCCTTGTAAATCATTTGTGAAAATGAGTCACATAGTTTTGTGAGGCGGTAGTTCACCATACACACAAATGAAGTTATTGTGCCCCCTATGAAATGGAATGTAACATATTTATATCAATTATATTTATCCTAGAGGAATTATTATGTTACATATTATATATTTATATACTTTATATTGGTCATTATACTCAATCGTGAGTGTTGTTAATGGAGACGCAAATGACATCTATTTTTATGGCGATACTTCTTTATACACCAGAATGAATATTTCATGACCCATTGATGGATGTGGGGATACATGAAGTTGAAAAACAAAAAAAATATTTAAATATATTTATAATAATCATATTCTTATATATATTCATTTTTTAATATAAAATTTTCAAGTTGGATGATGAAATAGAATAAAAACACATATTGATTAATGCTATATCTTCTTCAAGAAAACACATTAGGTCTTTAAAAAATTCCTTCCTAAGATTGAATTATGAACATAATAATTTTTTATGGACTGGATTAGGGGTTTTTTAAGAGGATTTCATATGTTAATTTCTGAAAAAATGTGGTTTAAGGTTTTATGAGGAGAGGAGATGGGGTGACTTTTATAAGTGAGTTGAGTGGTACACTTTTAATTTATTTTTAAAAATTGAATTTCACCAAATACATTTCCTTTTGAAATGAAAAAATAATTAACCAATATTTATTTCGTAAGGTTTGAGGTCATAGTATATCCATTCAACATATTTTAAAATTTTATTTTTCATTATAATATTTATCTTTTTATGTTAACCCCTACTAAACCCATTTATCCCCAAATGATGGTAAATAATTTTTCCTATGTCCACTATATAATTTTTTCAATACTTTTATTGAACTTATTAGATGATATAAATTATTATAATTCCAATTATTCAATAAATTTTTCAGAATTCATCTTACATAATTAGAAGTTTATAATTTAAAATTAATACCACATACATGAATAGAAAGCTGGTTTTCAAATAGAAAATGTTAAAATTATTATAATGGTTTTGTATCCAATATCAATATGAAATATATTAAAATGATATGAATTAGATTAGTATATATATAATTAAAATAATTTTAATTTTAAATAATTTTAATATAAAATATGTTTCTAAAAATTAATTAATTGAAAATGATGTTTTCAATTAAAATTTTTTATTTTTCACTATTGCAAAAATAACATTTTCATAAAATTCTCAAAAAAGAAAACTAAAATAAATATGAATGTTTTATTTATAATCTGAATATTTTTTAAAAAAATTAATTTACTAATATATTAAAAAACTGAATTAAAATAAAATAAAAATAAAATAGATGAAAAATGGGTTTTTGAGAAGTGTATTCACTCAAGGATTAAATGATTTTATGTTTACTCTATGTATAGTAACAAAATTGTATGAATAAAATTCTATATTTTATTCTATAAAATATAAATATTTTATTTAAAATATTCCACAACATGTATTATTTTTATTTTTTAAAGTGGAGAAAAATTACTCCCTTTAAAAGAATTTCCAAAAACCCAAATTTTTATCCCATAGAGAAACTTATACTAAAATAAAATATAATTACGGTTAAAATATAATTATGTGGAATAAAAAAATATTTATTTTAATTTAAATGTTATTCAACAAATAATGTGGCTCTTAATTTACATACTTTAATGAAAATAAATGAAATTTTTTAAAAAACTTATGTGTTTTCACTATTCACTAAAAATAAATATATTGCAAAAAGTCCAAAATAATTCATAGAAAATAAATTCGGAAATAATAATTTAATAAATGAAGTTATTTTCATTGATTAAATTTCCAAAATTGTCTAAAAATTAATTAATGTTTTTTTTCAAATGATTAAAAATAAATTTACTTTTTGAAGAAAACATATGTTGGAATTATAAAACCACATTACTAAAATATATTTTTTATTTTGAAAAATATCAATAAATAATATTCATTATGAGATATATAAATATATATAAATATATATCATAATGTAGTTAATATTAATCTTATAAATTAAGTAGGTATTCTTAAATAATTATATATATTTTGGGAAATTTAAGTTAAGTGTGGCCAGTTCAATACACAATCGAATATAAAAATGGTCAGTTGTGTGTACCGAAAGCTATTTAAGAGATTATATGTCTAAATAAATATATCATAATGAACTATGGATTTACAGTATTATCAAGTATATGTGTTTTGTATCATTTATGCTTTAAAACATTATTTTATTCATATAAAATCTTAGGGTTTAACATTTAATTTTACACCTAATAAATTTAGCTTAAGAGTTATTCTTCTTTAGGGTCATAAAAAAATTATCAAATTTTCATGAACCAAGGTAGGTCGCCATCTCACACAGCACCAAACCCAGTCTGTGTCATGGCCCAAAGGTAATTTTTGATCCCCACTGGCGGGAAACTAGTTCACGGTTATCATAAACAATGCATGTGGGGATTTACTTGAAAACATTAAAAAAGAAAACTCTCAGGGTAAACAAAATAGAACTGAAATTATAAAACCTAACATGACACAACCAATGTTTTTGATTTCAAGTGTACAATTTTGGACAAAAACCTCAATGGACAAAAATAAGAGGGAATCTAAAACATTTCCCCAACCTCTACACAATAAGAGGGTCACAACCCCAAACAACCGCCAACACGATCTATAAGAAGATACCACTTAGAACCCTGAACTCCCCACACAATACACCTTGCATTTACCTAGAACAAAACTACAACCAGATCTCCATAAAACCAAGGGATTTTGTAGTGTCTAATCCAAATCCTAGTAGATGCTACCCAAATTAAAGGGATATATTCCAAAAATTTTAAAAGAAAATCTAACATGCTCATTTAAGTAGATTCAATCAAAAATATTCTTTGAAAACATTTATGGTGTAATTTTTTCAAAATGGAACTCTTCCAAGGTAAGATATTTCACAAACATCCATATATAAAAAAAGATAATTTATAACAATGAAACAAACACACTAGGTAAATAACACACCAATGGATGGGGCCCAATAATAGAAGGTAGACCACCATGGGACAATCCACACTGTTAATATATCTCATGTGGGACCCCAGATCATCGTACCTCTAAGAATGGTGGAATCGTAACCACAACGATCTGTGTTCTCATGCGCAAACCACTAGAGAGGATTTGCAAAAAAAATTCTACTTATTTCCAATCATCATCATGGTTTAGATAGTGTTATAATCATCAAACATGTAATGTTAAACTGAGACAAGACACTTTCGATTCAATACCATTCTTGATATAATCAGCCCCCCTAGATACCCAAGATTCCTTTATGCTGATGTTAAGGTTAACATATCACACAATGTACAATTCACACAACCCATTTCCATGAATTTTAATGAAATCGCACTTTTTCATAGAAATTACACAATCCTTTTCACCCATAATAAAATAGATTAAAACAATCCTAAAATACATTGAAAATTTCATAAAAACTTATTTATCTCAATCTCAAGGAACATTTTTAAAATAAACTAAACAAATCTATGGGCCAAGCCCCTTTCCAAACCTAGACATACAAAAAAACCATTTTTTGAATCAATTTTTTTCATCATTTAATAAATTATAAATTCATGCTTTATTGTGATTAACAAATGCAACACACTAAATGAATCATTTTCCATCAAAAACCCATTTTCAACACATACGCACATCATGTTCCATGAAAATGAGTTCCACATCATTCAAATAAAAAATAAATATCATTTTGAGAATCCCTATATATATTATCAACAAGACCTTGCCCTATTCTTTATTAAAATTAATTACCAATATACAAACAAGAAAATGATTTCCAAAACAAGCTACACATCACATGAATAAACTATAATCCATGTTAACATTAACTAACCAAACAGACTAGATCAACTATAAAAACTATGTCCTGGAACTGACTACCTCACTTGTATAGCCTTTTGGGAATCTATGTGAAACCCCATTCACACCTCAAATGCAACTCAAGGAGACATAAAGGAACATTAATCAAGTAGATAAAACCTAAATGATCAATATCTATTCTAAAAAACCCTAGGAAATGGAAAAATAAACCTCAAAGGAGAGGAAGAAAAACTATATAATAAAGGAAGAAAACAATAGTTAAGAGAATTAGATGATTGTTCCTTGAAGAATCCGTACAAAAAACTCCCAATGATTTGAGCCAAAAAAGAGGGGTGGATGGAGGGAGGCGTGCCTAGGTCTTAGAGGGCTGATAGGGTAGGTAAAGGGGTATAATGGAGAAAATTGGGGATATAGAAAAGTAAACCCCAAGAATTTAATGAGTTATAAGGCTATATGGTTAGTCCACATTGTTTTCCAAATTTTTCCAAAATCATATGATCACCTCTATTGAAGAAGACCCAGCCACATGCTTAACTAGGATGAGGGGAATGATTGTGTAGTGGGAATGCAGTAGGATTTGTCTTTAACCACACAGTTTACTAGGTTGGGTGAACATGTACTAATAACAATGCGCCAACCACGCACCAAGTCTTTCCAACCCAAAACATTAACATTTTACAAAAAAATCGAATGAAACTCAAGTGAGAAATATAGAGAAAAGATAAAAGGTAGAAATACTCCAAATATTCAAATCCACCACACTCGATTCCTGAGAGACTAATAGATAACCAAAACTGAACCATAAAAAAGAGAATAAAAAAACATGGGTGTGACAATTCTCCACACCATAGCACTATTTGCCTCATAATTTCACACCAAAGTTGATTATAAACATAGAATCAGTACTCCTTTACAACCCAAGGAGAGTCCAAATCAATGAAAGATGACACGATGACAAAAACACTACCCAACAAAAGAGAGGTTTATGAGTCTAAACTGAGAGACCCAAATGGGATTTTTGTTAAGTTCCACCTTCCCCAAAAATAGAAGACACCTCAATATGATCAATCAAAGGTAATTAAAATCACAAGACACATAATCTGACATTTTGAGTTTGAACAAACCATATATCACTAGACAATAATTTTTCTACATTCTAGAGACGGGAAAACAAAAACAAATCTCATCCTGAAACACAATCCCTTAAACATTCCCAAATAATAATCATTCAAGTTACATTAAATGAAAAATTAATTTAAGAGAGCCTAGAATGGCACTATTCCAAACAATATTAGATATGATCTGATCCTAGTGTTTACATACGATGGATGGTGGGGTTAGATAGCAGTGAGAGACACTACCTACAAACAAGCCAACATGAGAAACTTCTCACGACCCCATCCCCACAAAGTGTACCCCTCCTAGGCCGACAATGTGATAAGGGAGATAATGACTCCCCGAGTCCCACCTCCAGTAGGCCCAGGGTTGGCGACTAGCACCGAGGGTATAGTAACACACAAATGGGAGGCATTACCCTCTAAGAGAAAAAATGATGAAGAGAGAGATATGATAGACACCAAAAAACTCCAACTCAGAACTGAAGTATAAAAGAAAACCCAAGTTCACATATGTAATGTCATGAAAAATTACTAAAAATAAAAGGGAAAACTACAAGTACACAAAATAATGTTAAAAAAGCTGCATCCACAAGCCCGAACAGCTGCTACAACCCCAAGCTAGTAGAATCCGGCATGATCTCCAACCTGCTCTAAGTGACCTGAAAAAACAGTTTATATATACATAGGGTGAGCATAATAGTATACTCAATATGATCCTCCCTAAAGCCTCTCGTGAAGTGGTAAAGAAATAATGCTAATGAATAGTGAACAACAACTGAAACTGACTCGTCACATATACAGGTATACTAAGTTCACAACATCATCATGGCTACTCTCACCAAGAAACTCATACCAGAATAGTGAATATAGTAATGAATATCAAGGGTACCCCGTTACTACTTCCCCACTGGTTTGCCGCTTTTCCCCAACAACATACGTCCTTTACATCTATCTCTAAAGTCTTGCACGTAGACACCTGGGCTAAGCTCCACAATTTGCACCACATGCACCACAAAGGCTTGCCCGCAGACAGCTGGGGGAAGCACCACATCCTCCTCACAACCAAAAGTAACCTGGTAGTTTCTGGGAGCCACCATAGCTCGCATAACGTGTATCATACATCCGGAATTATACCTCAATCCATTAAACCCCACAACCGAGTACGGATCCTCAAGCCATCAAATCCTATACACGTTACACCTATAGTAGTTCATGGGATAATATATCCAGAATATTTGTGTGTGAATAACCACACGCCATTACAGCCCTCAACACACATATATGGGGAAAACTAACCACTGTGCCTAATGGAACTATTATCTACCAAGAGAAGAGAGTGGGGTCAAAGGGGGTAGTCAGCCATTCATCCTCCCACCGGAATGTTGGGGAAAACACCCCCTAGGGCTCAGAATCCCCGGGGTGTCAGTTCCTCTTACTGACAGGGTGGAGTAGCGTATAGAAACAAAAAATATACAGAATAAATTATAACTCACAACCACACTATGGACATAACCTAGTCTTAGTCCCAACTGCAGATAATGTCTCTCGGACTCTAGGCTGCTATTTCTATGATTGGGTATCCTATAAGCACACAACCCTTTAAAGAACTTCAATAGATTACTTCATTACATTTTAAATCAATTCCAATTTACGTTAATTAATTCTTTACACATTAATTAACCATGAACAATTCCACATTAAAAAACCATTAACATCACATCCAAACCCCACTTTTCTTTCAAAAGTTCTCAACCTCATCATTAAGTTTAAACAAACTCCAACCCCATGGGTTAACATCATTTAATTAAACATTCATTACAGAATTACTTTCCCATATTCCCATGCATTCTAGAAAAGCATCCTCTACTACTAAACACAAGGGGGCTCAACACGGTGAGTAGATGTACTACCCATCGGGTCTTTTCCGCACTTATCAAGAGTATAGACCCATTCTCCCTTGAGAGGCTAAACACGGAATGCACGTGGCATACCCCACATGTTTTTGCCTCCTTCGAAAGAAGGTTAAGCATGACTAGCTATCCTGAGTAGTAGGGAAAAGTAAAGCAGATAAAAAACCTAGAATCAACAAGCATCCAACAATCACATCCATCCCATTCTATCATCCCTTGTGTCCTCGCCGACACCCACATACATATAAACCAATTCATCTCGCCACTCTAGGCGTCATCCTCAGCCACAACCAAAAATTTCTCTATGGCTCCACATATCACAACACCCCTTAATGGTCACATTACAGCACAAGCTGCAGGAAAAATAAGAATCACATAAAATTGGGCTCTTGGCCCTTTTTATAAGGCATCTAGCCTTAAAACAACAAGTACCATCAGATTTCAGGTTTACGAACCAACTTAATCAAACATGTACATCAGCATCAATTTGATTAACATCATATGGGAACAACAACCACAACAACAACAAATGAATTCATTTACATTCCTCTTTATCTTTATCCAAATAATTATCAATTAATTCCATCTTAACATTCATTATCAATTTCATCAAGAACAACATGCTAACAAGAAAGGCATATATATCACACTATCTAGAAAATCAAGAGGAAAACCATTATCATGGTACAAATCAACAACATGCGATCAAACCATTTCTTTTAATCTGGTTCTAGTATTTAATTAGGTCAATTTCATTGTGATCCCAAAGAACTAAATCATGCTAACTCTACGAATGCACATAAACAATTAGAGAATCCATGGATCCCCCACCTCAATGGTTTTCGAGGAAAACCACAACGGTCGATGAACGCCCAAAGAACCGGGTCGATTCTCCACGAATCCTCCTCAGATCTCCTCTCCTAACACAACCAAGACCAAAGATCATCATATTCGACATCCACATGCTTATATCTAACCATAATGGGCGTAGATCTATGAAACCGAGAGAAGATGAGGAGTAGATCTAAGTAGATCTAAAAAACTTACCAAGAACGATCACATACCTAAAGAAAACGGATTCGATTCATGAAGAGAATCTTCAATATCGCCTCTAAAACAATTGGGATAGGTTTTCTAACCTTCAATGGTGAGTAATCTAGAGTTATGGGCACTTAGAGGCTTAAACAAGGTGATTAAAGGCAAAACGAGTTACATCCACAAAATTATGATCTAACTTTATGTGCTCGCACAGTTAGTCCGCACGGTTTAACTAACCCTGCGCAAACAGTGTGTTAGCTTCTACCTCGTCAAACACTACTCACATGGTTATTACACAAGGTTAGACAAACCGTGCGCTAACCGTGCATTATCCACTACCTCGAAGACTAGCCTTGCACGGTTTGGGCCGCACGGTTTAGGCAAACCGTGCGCCAACTGTGCGAAATCTATTACCCTATATATTTCCTTAAAAGTCCGCCCAAAGGCACCCCAAGCCACCTTAACCTTCCAGAACACCTCTAACACCACATTTTCACAAAGGAATGGACCAGAGAGGTCCAATCCATTACATCAGATTCCTCTTAAAACATTCTCATCCTCAAGAATCCAAAACCCACCTAAAGTGAAAAAGAAACAGGGTCTGAATAGCCACCCCTCGAGATACATCTCAAAAGAGAGAATGCCACCAAAGCATCAAAGGGAGCCATCTCATAAACATGAAAGTTTCATAACCACAAAAGATACAATGATACCTGGAATTATTCAAACATCAAACAACTCTAGGTAATGGACATGCATCTGTGACTCACATTCTGAGGTACTCTCCTCCAAGCCACTGTGTTTCCACAAGACACAAACTAAGGGGATAGAACGCCTATGCAACACATTCTCCTTACAGTCTTGTATCTCCATAGGTCGCTCCTCAATGGTTTCATCACCATCAACATTGATCTCTCCACAATCGATGATGTGAGAGTCATCATGAAGATAATGTCAGAGCTGTGATACATGGAAAACATCATCTATCTGACTCATCTGTAGGGGAAGTGCTACTTGATATGCCACAGCCCCAATACTAGATAACACCTCGAAAGGCCCAAAAAACCTGTGAGAAAGCTTACTCCCATGGCCAAACCATCACAACCCATGACGGGGAGTCACCTACATACACACATGATCACCAAAATTAAACTCTAAAGGTATCCTTATTTGATCGGCATATGATTTCTGACGATCTTGTGCTGTCTTCATCCTCTCAAGAATCACCTGAACCATCTCTATTATATCCTGCACTAGTTCCAGTTAGAGAATTGCTGACTCTCCAACCCCATTCCAGCACAATGGAGAACTACAAGGTCGGCCATACAAGGCTTCAAATGGCGCCATACCGATGGTGGAGTGAAAACTATTATTATACGAAAACTCCACCTAGGGTAAGTGCCTAATCCATGATCCTTCAAAATTGAGAACACAAGAGAGTAACACGTCTTCAAGAGTCTGGATAGTTCACTATGTCTGACCATCTGTTTGAGGATGAAAAGTATTGCTAAGGAATAACTGAGAACCAAAAGCATGTTGGAGACCCCTCCATACCCTAAAGGTAATGAATGGATCCCGATCAGAAATGACTGTCCTAGGGACTCCATGAAGTTTCACCACCGCCTCAAGATACTGCCTTGACAAAACTTCCACTGAGCTCGACTCCTTGATCACTATGAAGTGGGACGATTTTTTTAAACGATCCACTACCTCCCAAATAGCATCATATCCTCCCGGAGCTCTAGGTAATCCAGTAATGAAGTCCATTGAGATGTCCCCCCACATCCACTGAGGAATCTCTAATGGCTAGAGAAGACCACCCAGAACATGATGTTCGACCTTCACCTTCTTGCAAACTAAATATCGAGACACAAACTCCACAACCGCACACTTCATCCCAAGACACCAAAATTGGCTCCTCAAGGATCGGTACATCTTTTTCACGCCAGGATGTACAGCTAAAGAGGAACTATGGAACTCTCTAAGAACTATCTCGCACAATGAATAAGGGACAAAAGGCCTTCCATGATACAACACCTGATGTTGTTCATCTTCAGTCCAACCATCAGGGGCCTCACCCCAAACAACTCGGTCTCTCTAGACCTCCACCTCTAGATCATCCAACTGGGACTCTTACAGCATCTGCATCAGGGATGACTGCACCGTCATCTGGAAAAGACAACATCTACCTCCGACTTCTTCCATATCAATATGCCAAGTTTTCAGTTCTTCCATTACTCTCCAGGAATCACAAGATTCATGCACAGCATCACTACGTGACTTTTGGCTCATTGAATCAGCTACAACATTTCCTATTCCAGGTGTATATGATATTTCAAAGTCGTATTCCTGTAAGAACTCCATCCACAAATGCTGCATAAGTTCAAGTCACACCGGGAGAAAACATACCTCAAACTCTTATGATCGGCGAAAACCACGAAGCACTTACCATTGAGGTAATGTCTCTACAACATCAGAGAAAACACCATGGCTGCCAACTCAAGATCGTGGGTGGAATAGTTGCATTCATGGGGACACAGTTGCTGAGATCCATAAGAAAAAATTGACCTTTGCTGCATGAGAACACAACCTAACCCCAAATGTGAGGAATCGTAGAAAACATCAAACTGAGCTCCCTCAGCTGGGAGACAAAGGACTGGAGAACTTACTAACTTCTCCTTTAGAAAATCGAAAGCTTCCTGGAACTGATCAGTCCATATGAATGCCATATCCTTCCTAGTTAAAGTTGTTAGAGGAGTCGCAACTTGTGGGAAATTTGCTATGAACCTCTTGTAGTAGCCTGTGAGACCAAAGAAACTTCACACATCTAACACTGTCTTGGGGGCTTCCCAAGACACAACTAATTCAATGTTCGATGGATCCAAAACTACTACATGTTGGGACACAACATGCCCCAAGAAGAAGAACTTCTCGTGCCCAAAACTCACACTTCGACAACTTCCCGAACACCTGATGTCGGAAAAGGACTCCCAAAACAGCTTGTAGATGCTTTGCATGCTCCTCTTAAGATGTGGATTACAAAAGGATGTCACCGATGAAAACTACCAAGAACTTGTCCAGGAACTCACAGAACACATAATTCATCAATCCCATGAACACACCTGGAGCATTCATCATGACAAAGGCATTACAGCGGACTCATAATTCCCATGACGACAACAAAATTCAGTCTTCGGAATATCCTCATCCTTCACACGCATCTGATGATATCCTGACCGCAAGTCGATATTTGAGAACCAACTTGCACCCTTTAGTTGATTGAATCAGTCATCAATTCGTGTAAGAGGATAGAGATTCATTATTTTCACTTGGTTTAAGTGATGATAATTGACACATAACCGCAAACAACCATCAGCCATCATCACAAACAAAACTGGTGCACCCCATGGTGACATACTTGGCCGAACAAAACCACACTGCAATAGACCATCAAGCTGTATACGTAGCTCTTGCAACTCAGAAGGGGCCATACTATAGGTAGACATAGAGATAAGAGACATTCTTAGCTATAGTTCAATCTCGAATTCGATCTCTCGTCGAGGGGGTAAGGCTACAACCTCTTCTGGAAAGACATCAGGGTACTCTTCTAAAACCTGAGGAAACGCCAACTGCTGAACCTCTGAAGAACTCAGCATCATCTCGGCCATTATGAAGGATAAAGATGGAACGCGCCTGTGACCCATCTGAGGATCTCACTCACCAACAAACACCACATTCTCTACATCCGCACCAAATAAAATGACCTTCTTCTTGAAGCAATCCATGATATCCTGCATCGAATACAACCAATCCATGCAGAGGATGACATCATATGGTTGTATCCATAAACATAGGAAATCTCCCAAAGAGTGGTGTTGGCCCAACACTAGATCACAGTCTCTATAAACTTCAAACAAGCTAGCTCAACCTCCAACTGGCGTAGTCAACACCAAGGGCACTAGAAGACTCTCCACCTCAAGTCCCAAAGCATGGAAAAGGGAAGGTGATATGAAGGAGTGTGTTACTCCTGAATCAAACAAGGCATACACCATGGTAGAAAACAAGAAAAGGGTACCTTGAACGATATCTGGCTCATCTGGCGCTGGCAACGCCAGATCATGAAGATGAAGACGACCTCCTCTACGACCTCTCTGACCCTGATGACGACCACCACCACAGATGCACTCTTCTCTCTAAGGACAGGGAGCATCATGGGGATATCCTCTACCTACCCCATCTACCCTCTGTTGATCTAAATCTGGTGAAACTGGCTACTGCTGCCTTGGTTGGAACTGCCTAAACAGAAGAACCTGGAGCCTAGCACCCGGTGCACGATGACCACTCTGAATGGTCGGGCACTCCTGCTACTGATGGCCACAACCACCACATAAAAAAGCACTCGATCCCTTGGTATAGGATTGAGAGTTGTTCCCTCTGGAGAAACGAGATGTGAAGGGCTGAGACCTACCCCCGGCTAAACGGAAACTCTTCTGCCCTAAAAAATGGTAACCCCAGACCATATCCTTGCATCGTGTGGGATCTTGACGATCCCCCTATAGTGATGATCCCGTCATAGCCAAAGTCCTCTCGACAACCTTTACCCTCACCAGCACCTCAAGATATGTCTTCAGCATAAATGCGGTGACCTGGCGCTGGATATATGGATGCAAAGCCTCCTCGAAATGCCTCTACCTACCCTCCACATCTGGTTATAGGTCCGAAGCATACCTTAAAAGGATCTGGAAATGGATTCCAAACTCTCGAATAGTAGAGCTCCCCAGTCAAAGTGTATGAATCTCCTGGAGACTGGACGCCTTCACAGTCGAGGAAAGAAACTTGACTCTAAACTTGTCTCGAAACTCCTCCCATGAGATCAATGACACCTCATGATCCCTAAGGAACAAGAACCACCACTACCTTGTGGTTCCACGCAACATCATCACAACTAAGGACACCCAGTGCTCCTTCCTAGCATGGATTGAACTGAAGCCTATCTTAACCTCCTCCAACCAGTCTTTTGTGATTGTAACTGAAATGGAGCCCTCGTACTTCTGCAGACACTGGCGCTAAAACTCTCGGAGTGTCTTTCTCCATGGGTCATCATCATCAAACTCTACCCTATGGCGATCTGATGGAATAGCCTACAGTACATCTTCTATGCGAGCCTGACAAGGACGTCAACCTGGATCCATACCTAAAAAATAACAAACACTTAGAGCTCCTAAACCTCGAATATGGAAGACTCAACATTAATTAATTAGTTGCTTTCATTTATTCATTTTAGGTTAGCATATCCCAAGGTCTACCCATTCAAACATAGGCACAAAGAAGACTGATGCATAATCCTTTCCTAGGACTTTACCCTACAACCAGTATCACCTTGTTTAGTAGTGATTGTAAAATTAAAGGTCCATACATCAGATCAAAGGGGGCCCTAAATGCCTATGTCTCAACATGTCTCTAGTGTTTACCTCACTTTCCAATCATGAATGATACGGTTGCCCTAACAATGCATAAACCTCACCTGTTCCTAACTCCAAACTCCATACTATCCCTCAACCTCCATTTGATACCACTCTGTGATGCCCTCTCCCCACAAAGTGTACACCTCTTGGGCCGACAATATGAGAAGGGAGATAATGACCCCTGAGTCCCACCTCTAGTAGGCCCCGGGTTGGAGACTAGCACTAAGGGTATAGTAACACACAAATGGGAGGCATTACCCTCTAAGAGAACACATGCAGAAGAGATAGATAAGATAGACACCAACCAAATCCAACTAAAAACTAATATATAAAAGAAAATCCATGTGAACATATGTAATTTCATTCAAAAGTTCTACAACTAAAAGGGAAACTGCAAGTACCCAAAATAATGTAAAAACTACTGCAACCACAAGCGCGAATACCTCCAGCAACCCCAAGCTATTAGAAACTGACATGATCTCCAACTTGCTCCAATTGACCTTAAAAATAGTTTATATATACATAGGGTGAGTATAACAATACACTCAGTATGATCCTCCTCGAAGCCTCTTGTGCAAACGTAAATAAATCATGCTAAAGCACAATGAATAACAAGTGAAACTAACTCGTCACCTAAGCTGGTATACTAAGTTCCCAACCTCACCATGGATAATTTCACCAAGTAATTCATTCAAGAAAATATCATATAGTAATGAATATCAACGGTACCCAACTACTACTTCCCCACTGGTTTTCCACTTTTCCTCAGTGACATACGTCCTGTGAATCTCTCCCCATAGGCTTTCCCGTAGACACCTGGGATAAGCTTCACAATCTACACCATGTGCACCACAAAGGCTTTCCCGCAGACACCTGGGCGAAGCACCACACCATCCTCACAACCAAAAGTAACCAGGTATTTTTCGAGAGCCACCACATCTCGAATAACGTGTATCATACGTCAGGTATTATATCTCAAGCCATTACAACCCATACAATGAGTAAGGATCCTCAAGCCATCACAACCTATACACATTACACCTACAGTAGTCCATAGGATACTATATCCAGAATATATGTGTGTGAATAACAAAAATCCATTACATCCCTCTACACACATATATGGGGAAAACTAACCGTTTTACCTAATTGCACTAGTAACTACCAAGAGAAGAGAGTGTGGTCAATGGGGGTAGTCAGCCATTCATCCTCCCACTATAATGTTGGGGAAAACACCCCCTATGGCTCAGAATCCATGGGGTGTCAGTTTCTCTTACTGACAGGGTAGGGTAGCGTATAGAAACACAAAAAGTACAGAATATATTATAATGCACAACCACACTTTTGGAATAACCTAGTATTAGTCTCTACTGCAGCTAACGTCTCTTGGACTCTGAGCTGCTATTTCTAAGACTAGGTATCCTATAATCACAAAACCAATTAAATAACTTCATTAGATTACTTCATTACCTTTTTCATCAATTCCACTTTATGTTAATTAATTCTTTACACATTAATTAACCATGAACAATTACACATTAAAAAAACCATTAACATCACATCCAAATCCCACTGTCCTTTAAAAATCTCTCAACCTCATCATTAAGTTCCAAAAATCTACAACCCCATGGCTAAACATCATTTATTTAAACATTCATTACAGAATTACTTTTCCACTTTCCCAGGCATTATAGAAAATCATCCTATGCTACTTAACATAAGGGGGCTCAACACGGTGAGTAGATGTACTACCCATTGATTCTTTTCAGCCTATAGCTAGAGCATAGACCCATTCTCCCTTTATAGGCTGACCAAAAAAGCACGTCGAATACCCCGCATGTCATCGCCTACTTCGGAAGAAGGGTATGCAAGACAAGATGCCCTGAGCAGTGCGGTAAAGTAAAGTAGATAAACAACCAATAATCAACAAGAATCAAAAAATCACATCCATCTCATTCCATCATCCATGGTGTCCTCCCAGACACCCACATGCATATAAACCACTGCATCTCGCCACTATAGGCGTCATTCACTGCCACAACCAAGAAGGCCTCTATGCCTCCACATATCACAACACCCCTCTAGGGTCACATTTACGGCACAAGCAGTAGGAAAAACAAAAATCACATCAAATTTGGCTCTTGTCCCCTTTTACAAGGCATCCATCCTTCAAACAACAGGTACCAACAGATTTTAGGTTTACCAACCAACTGAATTAAAAACGTACATCAGCATCAATTTCATTAACATAAAATGGGAACAAGAACCACAAAAACAACAACTGGATTCATTTACATGCCTCTTTATATTTAGAAAATTAATTATCAATTAATTCTGGCTTTAGGTTCTTTATAAATTTCATCAAGAACGACATGCTAACACGCAAGGCAAAGATATCACACTATCTAGCAAATCAAGAGGCAAACCATTATCATGGTACAAAGGAACAACATTCCATCAAACCATTTCTTTTAATCCAGTTAAAGTATTTAATTATGTCAATTTCATTGTGATCCAAATGGAATAAATCATGCAAACCATATGATTTCACATAATCAATTAAAGAATCCACGAATCCCCTACCTCAATGGTTTTTGAGGATAACCACAATGGTCTAAGAACGCCCAAGTGACTAGGTCGATTCTCCAGAAATCCTCCTTAGATCTCCTCTCCTAACACAACCAAGACCAAAGCTTATCATATTCGACATCCAAAAGCATAGATATACCCACAATACGTGTAGATCTATGAAACCTTGAGAAGGTTAGGAGTATATCAATGTATATCTAAGAAACCAACCAAGAATGATCACATACCTCAAGAAAACGGCTTCGATACGTGAAGAGAAGCCTCCAGATCACCTCCAAAACGCTTGGGAGAGGTTGTTTAACCTTCAAGGGAGAGAAATCTTGTGTTATAGACCCTTAGGTGCTTAAAAGAGGTGATTAAATGAAAAAAAAGTTAGATCCACACATTTAGGATCTAACTTTAAGTGCCTGTAAGGTTAGTCTGCACGGTTTAACAAACCGTGCGTTAGCTTCGGCCTCGTCAAACACTCCTCACACGGTTAGTTTGCCCTGTTAGACGAACTATGCACTAACTGTGCATTAGCCACTTCCCCCAAGACCAGCCTTGCATGGTTTGGGCTGCATGGTTTAGGCAAACCTTGCACCAACCGTGCGAAAGCTATTACCCTATAGCTTTCCTTAAAAGTCTACCCAAACGCTCCCCAAGCCACCATAACCTTCCAGAACACCTCTAGCACCACATTTTCACAAAGGAATGGACCAGAGAGGTTTGGGCCATTACAGAACTGAACCAAATCATTGTCTTAGGGAGGCCCAAGCGGACTCAAAAGCATTAAGAATAACCTAACAATAATATATTTCCGATGGATTTTAGAGATACCCACGATGTTCTCCCCACCATAATGACTAAATTACATAACTAACTATTATATACCATTGAAGGATGTACACCATGAGACAACATGGGAGCTACTTCCACAAATGACTTATCCCACTGTAAGGGACCATACCAAGAAATATCAAACACCACAGAAGACACTTTATGTTTTAGGAAAATGAAAAAAACCCATATCCTTATAAACAAGGCTAGACTCTTCCTCTTTAATGGTTTACAACACTGAGAAGTAGGGTGCCCATGTCCCTTCCCACCACACAGGACCACTTGAAACTAAAATACCACACCAACATATTAGACTATCTGTATTCCCAACACAGATGATATAAATATGAACAAGACCTTGTATACCTCTTTGGATTCCAGAATACAATCTATCTTCACTCCGAGACCTATATATAGATCACTATTTATTAATGCATCTCCTTCCTCATAATATGTCTTTAATACACATGAATATAACATCTTTTTGAGAGCTATAAGAAACCATACCACAACCCTGACAACATAATCAGAAACAACAAACCCGAATACCGACTTTCTCTAACATGACATATTCACTATAAAAAGGTCATTAATGGTTTACAGAAATCACCCCTTCTTATATTTTAATGAGAAACATCAAAATAAAGAACACATAGATGACACCTTCATCTAAATTCGAGAAACATAAAATTTATCGATGGAAAAAAACATATGTTTAAAGAAATTCTCTAGGAAAAATTGCACAACCTTTACCCTTGAAATTGAGAGAGTACAGGACACCACAATGAATCACCAAACATAACTATTACAATAGATAAAAATGTTATAAATAGAGGGATCTTAAATTGAGTCCCAAATGACACCAAATTCCCACAAACATCCATAGTAGCCTCCTATAACCATACATTCTACAGGGGTAGCTCAGCATGAATCATTTATTATGTGAAACCAAAAATATACCCAGGGTCAATAAATAAAGAAGACATCACTACCATCTTCAAATTAATTCAGCTTTCCTCACTAGAATTCCCCACATTGTTTTTAGGTAGGATCTTCAATCACAAAGACTCTATGAAACAAAAAAATCCTTAAACTCTTGTCGCATCTGCTATATTATAGAAAAATGACTCAATTAATCGAGACAAAATAAAGAAGGATCAT
Organism: Viscum album; assembly: GCA_963277665.1. NCBI lineage: Eukaryota > Viridiplantae > Streptophyta > Magnoliopsida > Santalales > Viscaceae > Viscum > Viscum album. The sequence goes on from OY728140.1 coordinate 1,612,217,569, forward strand.
CATCCAAAATTCAAGGAGGGTGTCCTTATGTTGATCAACAAGATCACCTGCCAATGGAGAATCACCCATGTCTATACATCAATATTGATTTAGATTCTTTATAGTGGTGTAAACTATCCATGAAGGAAAACCAAAGAATTAATTAAACTGGTCCATCGGCCAAAACATTCTAAAAACTAGAACCAAACAGATGAGGGAAACCAATACAAAGGCCTCTTGAAATACTTCACGAAATAATCCAGAAACCATGATTTCACACCGACTCACCAACCAAACACAACTTGAATCATTTTCTACGCAATAAGGATTCTCAAACTCAAAATATCTTACAAGAAACAATCTCAAATCATAATGTAATAAACAACGCAACCATAGATTGAAATACACAATTTTTTAAAAATAATTTTATAAAATATATAATTTTTGTGGGATGAACATTCACTAATGGTGTCTCATGGTCCTCACACATGCATATTCACATGCCACACTTGGAACCCACCTCATGTCCATCGAGTCACTAATTTTACCAGGCCATTAACCATCCAACTTTTTATATACATATTCGTGTGGTCACCCGTGAGAACACCAAAGACCAAAAACAATCCATTCCACCATTCAAAACCAAAATGGATATCCCAAACTATCTATTTTCAAAAAACATAAACCAAAAATTAAAAAATGAATTCAAATATCACAATTCTTTTTAGAAAAGAACCAATCATTAAATAAAAACTCACATTAAAATCATACACATTAATTTCAAAACATTTCACCCTAGTTCAAAACACTTCCTGTTTCACAAAAAAAAACTCCACAAAAAACATCCAAAACACTTCATCTCATTTCAAACACCTTTAAATTATTTAGTAAATATATATGAAATATATTTCAAAAAAACCAACTTTGACCTAATTCATACTTTTCAAACTGTTAATTTCATTAAACGAAAAGTTTAGGTTTTGAAGATCCAATCCTAATAAACTCAAACCCATCCACCCAAAACCATTTTTATTTTAAAAATATAGTTAGGAAAAAAATTTAAAAAAATTTGTTTTCAAAATACCTTCCCAAAACCTAGTGATCCACAAGACCATGTGAGAGGAAATTAGTGCTAACAGGTTGCTTGGACATATGGTTTGGGGCCATACCTCAGTCACTTCACTACTACTACGTGTTTTCTAAGGAAATTGTCCCCACTCCACAGGGTTTTCATATCTCTACGAGATCAATATGACTGTTGTCCCAACTCTTTTTTCATTTTACCTGACAATAACAAACTAGAAAAACCATATGACTCAAATGAAAACCAACATCCCCTTATAACACGAGTCCCATCCCAATGTGTGTTGACCAAGCACCATATTCATAATTAGAATATCATGTTCGAAAAATGATAGATTCGGTCTACCTAAAAGCTTTCCCATCAAACAAGGCCCCAAAGAGTGAACACACTTTCATAAAATATTATTACGAACCAAGCCGGGTCACCATCCAACTCGGTTACCGACCCAGACAATGGCATGGCATGAAGGGAGTTCTTTATCTCCATGTGTTTGAAATATGTTCCCATGTATCATAAAAAATTCATGTGAATGATTTACACATAAACATAACCATATACAAATAATAGGGTAAAAAAGCATAACTAAAATTAGACAACCAAACACAGAAAAAGATCTTTTCAAATTTCAAGCATACAATTTTGAACAATAACTTAAAAGGACAACAAAAAGAGGTAAATTATAACATGTCCCCCACCTCAATTAAATAAAAAGGACACAACCTCTAGCTTCTGCCAACACGATCAACCAAGAGATACCACTAGGAACCCCAAAACATTTAAACAACACCCCTTTACATTACAAGGAACAAACATACATCCAGATCTACATACACCCAAGGGTGTATGAATGCTATTAGCCGAATCACAATAGGACTCAACCCAAATAGAAATGTTCCCTAAGAAATATGGAAAGACAATCTAACATGCCCATTTAAGTACATTCTTTAAAAAAAAATTCGGAAAACATTTATGGGGTAAACATTTCAAAAATGAACAATTCTAAAGTAATACATTTCATAACCATTCCTGAAAGAAAAATAGAATTTATAAAAAGGATACACACACACAGACAAGGTCCACCATATACGATCAGATGGCACCACATCATAGAATCTAGAGTACCATGTGTCAATCCCTATGGTTAATCTAGCTTGTGTGGGACCCTAACACCTTTTAAGATAGTGTAATGTTGTATAGTAACAAAACCCATCTGCCTTCTCGTGAACATGCCACTAGAGAGGAGAAGCTTCCAAAATTATAGTTTTCCAAATCATCATCATGGTTTATCCAGTGTTGTAATCATCGAACATGATAATTGAAACTGATAATACCCAATGTTGAATCACTAACATACTAGATCTAATCGCTCCACCTAGATACCATAAAATCCATTATGCTCATGTTAATGGTCATATAGCACCTAACATTCGAATCACACAACCCATTTCAATGAATTTAAATATAAACACCTTTTTCACAAATAATACACCTTCCCTTTTACCCACACCAAAATTGTATAAAAATAGACATAATAGGCATTTCAAATTTCATAAAAACTCATCTATCTCTTTTACAAGGAACATGTATATAACTAACGAACCTAATCCAAGCGCCAATCCCATTTGAAAAAATAGACACACACTAATTAATGTTTTTAAACAAGTTTTTCAATCATTTAGGAATGTATCAATTCAAGAATTAATGTTAAATAAAAACGAAAATGCACCAAAATAACTCAGTTTCCATAAAACAACCTATATCCAACATGTACTCCCCTTAGGTTCCATGAAAATGTGTTTTAATTATTTAAAAAAAGCCATAAATTCCTTTTTATGGAGACCAATATATAGTATAAAGAATAAATATCCCCATTTCATTATAAATATTCATTTACAACATACAATCATTCCAATGCACTAAAAAATACTTCTCATCCCATATAAAATGTATATGGATTTTCAAAATTAATTAAATAAACAAAATTTATTATGCATAAATTCCAGGGCGTGGAACCACATACCTCACTTGGAATAACTTCCAGAAAATGGTGTGGAACCCAATCTGCACCTTAACCTCACATGAAGAGGACAAAAAAGAACCATAATCAAGGATATAAAACAAAAAATATCAATATAAAACCCCAAAACAAAACCCTAGCCATTGGAAAAAGAACCCCCAATGGAGCAGGAAAAACCTATAATAATGGAATACAACAAGGGAGAAATGATATACTTGACAGTTCCTTGAAGAATCCCCACAAAAACGCACAAATATTAGAGACCAAAGTGAGGGAAAAATAGAGGGAGGTGTGGATATGTATTGTAGGGAATAAAGGATTGAGCTAGGATATGAAATAGGGAAAACTTTGGGAGAAAAAAAAAATAATCCCACAACTATTGATGAGTTGGTTGGCTGCATGGTTAGTCAACACAGTTGTCCAAACTGTGCAGAGACTATGCATCCACCTCCATTGAAGGATAACTAGCTGAATTCTTACCCGGGTAGAGGTCCACGACCATGTAGTGGCCATGTGGTATGTTCTATCTCCTACTACAATGTTTCCTGGGTTTGGTGCATAATTACGACTTATCATGTGACTATTGTTCACCTAGTCAATTCAACCCAAAACATAAACTTTTCTCCAAAAACACAAAGGAATCTTAGGGGAAGTCATGAAAAAAGCTAAAATGGAAGAATACAAAAAAAAATCAAAACCATCGCATCCAGTTCCTGAGAGACTAGTCGACAACCAAACAAGAAAAAAAACAAAAGAGATTTCAAAAACCTAGCTGTGAGACGAAAGTTATTTATTTTATGCTGTTATATTTGATTATAATTGGACATTATCTATAGAGACCCTAAAAAAACAATTAATTTAATTATCCAAATTTTGTATTCATTATTTTAGTGAATAAAAAAGAGAATCGGTATGTCCAAATGGAATTAAAATAAATTTATAATTACCATACATAAAATGGACAAATATTCTTAGTATAACCTCCTTCTTGATAAACTTATGGTAATTACAAAATCATAGATCAAACATGGGAAAATATATATCAAACATTAGATTATTTAATTGATACATTATAGTGTATGGATGATACACATTCATATTTGTGATCTTCTTCTAACACTATAATTGATGAAAATATTCCTTAACTCATATTTTTTTATAATTAAAAATTATGTTTACCCCATAAATTTAACACTATTCTAAACGTGGCCCCTTTATAAATTCAACATTAGTTTCTTAATAAATTTAACAAAACTCAATTGGTAAAAATCTATATGGATACATTCAAGTAGGTGTATCACAACATATAATATCTCTTGAAAACTATAACACCACGAGACATTTTGATATTTTCCACTTTAAATATATTCAATCTTTCAGATTTAATGTTATACATGGAATTCAAAGATTTAATTATGTTAAGTGTGCATTAAATTTTATGAATACTAAAATATAGTTCCCATATTAGTGTTTCATTGAACAAAATTTATAATTTTATTAAAATAAAATTTATGATTAGAAATCTTTTTGAAACTTGTTATATAATTATTTTTTTATATTTTCCATCACAAATATTCTTATTCTTTTAATCAAAAATTCATATTTAATGATTTATATTTATTTATAGAAATTAATTATATTATGTTTAATTAAATTATTATTATATATCAATTTTGAAAAATCATCAACCATAGTAGGATATAATTGATTGTTACTATATTACATTGTCACAATATATATTTTATCTTATCTCAATGGATTTAATAGTTTATTATTCTTGGTAAACCCGAGGGATATATGAATGTCACATAAAATTTTTTAACTTTAAAAACTAGAGTGAATTTAAATCTAGATTTACATACTTGAACTCATTCAATGATTCATACATTATATCAATGGGAAAGTAAAAAAATTAAGGGTGAGATCAAATGATCAGTATGAGATATATAATGTGGAATATATCGTGACTAATTGTATAATAATTAATAATACCTAATTACAATTTCATGGTAATGAATGTAAAAACATTCGGTTTAATCCGAAAATTGTATATCATGATTAAAAAAGCCATAAAAATACTGAAAGATAAATAATTGAATAAATATACAATTTAATCAATAACATGAGTACCAAATAAATTAGTGGATAATATTAATTAAATAATATCATGGATCAGAATAACTAAATTATAAATGAAGGAACTGGAAAATATTGGATGGTGTTTATCTCATTCTTTATGATATACATACTATCAACACCATTCACAAAAAAAATGAAAACTATGGGTAAAAATACATTTAATTGTAGCTTACTGATTTTCTTCCTGAGATTGTTGATTTATCGAGGTAATATATAATTTTAATTCCCATATGTTTCTACATATCCAACAAATTACTCATTTATTAAATAACTAATTTAATTCATGATCTACACACTTTATTAGTAAATGCTTTTATATAATAATGACCACATAATATCAATATTTCTCTAGTCAATCATATAACTATAAATGTTGAAAAATAATTGTCAAAATAATATATGATTTATGTGATTACAAAACCATTGATTTATTATAAATATATTTTTGGGAAATGTAATGTCCACTGATCACAATAATGTTACGTTTTCAAGGGAATGTGAATGATTACAATCATTAATCATGAAATATAATGTAAGTACTTTCCCTGGTCAAATTTATTAAAACCCATATATAGATAGAATAAATATGTCATAATTACAACATTCACAAATTTTAGTATGTGTTAAATAAAGGGTTTCTTCAATTATGATTATATATACAATAATAAGAACATATAAAACATTCATAATGAAAATAACATATACACGTTGAAAATATCATTTAAATAATATAATTTTATATAATTTTATTAAATTCGCATTATTTAGATTGAATATTTTAAACATTAAAAGTAATCTTCAAACAAAGAAGTGTTCATGATGGATAAATATTTCAATTTGTACAAAATGCATTAAAAACAATGATTCCTATCACATTTCTATAAAAAATATGAATGTCACCTTGTGAGAATAAAATAAAATAAAATAGTTTTTTTAAACCCAATTAAGTTCAAAAAATAATTCATAAAATCATAGTAATTTATTCATTTAAAAATTCTATAAAAATAATTTGGAATAAAAGTGGGTGTTAAATGATTAGGGAAATGATGTCGTATTTTCATAAAATCATTTTACCTTCATTTGAACTACCAATGAGAGAATCATTTTATTAATAAATGAATAATAATAAATAAAAGTATTAGAATAAAAATATATGGTATTATTATACAATAATCATATAATTTACCAAAATGGTTTTTCAATCATAATGGATCCCGACTAAAATGTGATTGAAAAATAGAAAACTGTTGTTTTGGTAAATTTTATACTATTGTCTCCATGAATGGAATAAAAATATGATAAATTAATAAATTTATTTAAATTTAATAATTATTTTACATGTAATAATGTAATTAGATTCATCTCTTAATAAGTGATAGTTGTATAACATTGGTTTTTTCCAAAATAAGAGGATTTGAGATTAGAAACCTAAAATATTAGCATAATATAGAAGGGAGCATTAATCGATGAATACCGTATGTGAGTCAAATTAAAATGAAATGTGAAAATTTTAAAATAAAACCTAATATAATAATATTTTATTTCACACATATCAATATATTCGAAGTACAATAAAGAATTATTATACTAGAATAAAATCAAATTCAGTTTTGAAATTATAGACCCCATGGAATGTTTCCATTATAATTCCTTTGGAATAAATATTTTAATTATGAAAATAATATTACAAGAATTAATAATGAATAGATATATTTTATGTAAAAGGGTTTTTATATAATCTATATTGATGAAAATAGGTTCATAACGTTACAATACAGAAAAGTGAATGAAAATTGTGACAAAATCCCTTACATCAATTTTCATTTAGGTTGAACATGTAATTAAGTCATAAATAATGTATTTAATAGTAAAAAAAGTTATAAATTAATCTTATTAATGTTTATAATATCATATATTTTCAATTTATAACATATTAACTCACATTTGTTAAAAAAAAATTATTTTCATTATCATCCCTGGTATTAATTACGTTTGTTTTTTATGTGTGATTTTTCATGAAATTTTATTTTCATGAGAAACAAATATAGGAAAATCATCAACAAAATAATACCATGGTATAAAATATTATATTTACTTATTAGTAGTGTTTTAAAACCATTCACGAAATATTGAAATGGAAAACAAGTTGCACCATTTCATAGAAATGATAGGTCACTTGTACGTACGAGAGACCATATCATTCATTCAAATGGTAAAATAGTTATAAACACCTGGAATTTCACTAGAAATTTTTTAATACATGGGAATTTTATGAGTCAGCAGTTTCTGATGGCACATGATTCCGAAGCCTGGTGTGCCTAAATTCAATTTTTGAATATGTGTTGGGGTACGTTCAGTAAACGTACAAGCGGGATGTTATATCTTTTGAACCGGATCATTGAATTGAAATCTAAGGGCACCGTTGAACTCGACGCGCTGTTATTCTCATAAAGAGACCTTCACAGTAGTTGCGTTCTAACAAGAGCAGAAGATAATTTTGGGGGATTTCTAAATAAATTAAATAAAGACATGTGTAGTATATTATTATTTTGTGGTGGTTTAATCCTCTAAGTGGAGGTTGTAGGTGGGAACCACCTGTGCATAACATCCCTTGAGAGGATATTATGTGGTGGGGCCCACACGAGCTTGAACCCCCTTCATCTCCCCATTTATGAGGGATGCCAACTCTCCATCTTCCTCTATAATTGTGCCAACCCTCTCTTCATTTATTTCTAATTCTCCCAGTCCTCTTTTTTTGAATTTGATCATATCCCCCCATTAATTAGATGAGTTGTTTCATATAATTAAAATAGATGAATTAGAATGGTTGTGCCAAAAAATATTAGACAATTCATCAATTATTTTTGGGTGGGAATTTTCTTTTGGGAGAGCTTTGGAGTTCATGGAGAGCGACTTATTCCAACGAAGAATGCCTCTCATCTCCGAAGAACAATGAGAATCAAGTTCTTCATTCTTCACCGGGGGCATGTAAGGGAAGCACCGCCGCCCATGAAGTACACCAACGAGGTAATAACGACTCGTTCTCACCGAGCTATTCCTCTTCTGACTTTGACGGAACGACGTCCGTCTCCTGCGATGTCCGTCTTCCACGACTCTATCTTTGATAACCGAAATCGGGATAGGGGTTTAAGTTTGATTCTCTTTTCTTTTCATCATTGTTCGATCTTGGTTATTAATTTTCCATTTGATATCATAATAACATAGAAGGCTCTGGCCGCACGAACACGGCTCGACCCTCCCCTTTGTTCCCATTTGGTGATGACGGAGGAGGACCGCAAAAAGAAGCCGACGATGCATGACCGCCGGGTCTCCGCAAGGGTGCGACACTGCCATGACACGAATAGAAACTGGTCCACGACCAGGTGGTCCATGATAGTGTCGAAGGGGCACGGTGCCATCACACCGTGCCGGAGTGGAACAGTGGCCGGGAGGACCACGATGGATGGAGAAGCACAACATTGTTGCGCTGCGTGGTGGAGCTGAAGGCTTCGTCCATGTCGGGCCGCAGCGGTGAAGTCGTGACACCATCGCACCATGCGGAGGGCAGCAGGACTGCGGCACAGTCGTGCTGTGGTGGAGGACTGGCGACCAGTCGGGCTTCCTCCGTGGAGCCAGAGTGGCTGGATGCTCGGGCCAGTCGGGACGATCGGGACCCCATCGGGTCCCGCGTGTGCTGGACCGCCCCCACGAGGTGCCAGGTCAGCTCACACCCGAATGAAAGAGCTATTCGGGTGCCAGGGGTGCGTGCCACCCCCTAGGCGTGTCAAGGGAAGGCCGTCGGGCCGCCCTCAGTCGGGACGCCCAAGGCCGGGCGGCCATCGGTCGGGTCGGCCTCGGTCGGGCCTCCATCGGCCGGGCCGCCCTCGTCCCGGCCGTTTATTCAGACCGGGTCGGACCCTTTGACCGAGTCGGACCCCAGTTCGGACCGGGTCGGTCCGAGTCACTCCGACTGGGTCAGATCGGACTCGGACCCTCTATATTCAGTTATCACCTTTTCACCCCTATCCTGGGCTTTGGGTGTCCAATCGATGAACCATCTACGACAATGGAAATATTAGAGGAATAAGGTTCTTTTGGCATACCCCACATGAGGTTTGGATGCAGTGGGGGTATGGCCGGGTTGTTTTGAAATAAAAAACCAACCTAGCCCCTGGAACATAAATGCTAATATATCCCAGACAGTGCATCTGATTGACGCGTCGTATATCATGTTTAGTTCCTAATGATGAGATGGAACGACATGATACATCAACTCGAGACTTCAGGGTGGTTGATGTATCGACACTTGTCTCAAGGTGCGGACCCTCCCTGGATTGATCGTGTTGTGTACTGGAACCCTATGACTAGCTACGTCAGAGATGACATGATCATCTGTGGGTTCAACAACGATGATACTATAACAAGATCCTATGTGGGTTCGACAATGATGAATTTTATACCAGGACCCTCCATGGGTTTGATAGAGGTTAATTCTATACCTGGATCCTCCATGGGTTAGACAGTGATGATTTCTGTACAAGGATCCTATGGGGGTTCGACAGCGCTGATATTGTTCTAGGATCCTACGTTGGTTTGATAGAGGAGTTGATTTAGAGGATACATCTAATAATCTCTAACCCTCTTCATCTATTTTATACCTATGTGAGATGAGTCTTGACATTCAGTTGTTATCATCATGGTGATTGAATTTACTTCCTTTGTAGAATGGGTTGTGCTTGGGCTCAAGAGTTGGAGTCGGACTGGGACTGGTAGCATAGGTATATGTATGGACATATACCTAAGTAGGGTTGGTTGATACTTCATGATTGTATCTTTCCTCTTTGTTTTATCCTTAGGGTATTCTGGGAGACCTTCAGGGGCCTCAGGGTCCCCTACTGAGTATTTTTATACTCACCCCTGCACGGGCATTGCCCGCACATTGTTGTGTTCTGTGTAGATGACAGTCACCATTGATCGAGGCTGAGGGTGACAGATGGGAGGCTGATCAGAGCTGGACTAGATGGGACATACCCCAGGGATGAGTTGTTCGAGATCTATACCTACCCATCAGGTAGGATACTACGGTGGATGACCAGGAGCTGTTTTTACCTTTATACTTGTACTTGTGGTTCAGTTGGGTTTGTATACTGTCCCACTTACTTCCCGCACACCCTTATTTTTTATTTGAGTACTTTTTCCTTCTACTTCTTGCATTTAGTCTGTGTGTGTTACATGTTTAGATGCAATGCATTCCCTTTCTTATCAGGGATTTTTCTTTGGTGCTAATCTCCAGCCCCGGTCCTATGGAAGGCGGACGTGGGGTAGTCACAACACGGTCCCCGAGGACAGGTCATGAAAAATTGGTATTAGAGGAGTCTGTTCTACCGCATAACTCAAGACTCTGATTTGACTTACTGTGATGTAATAGTGTTAAGATTATTGAGTGTGGTTTTCAGTCTAGCGAGTCCAGTGTTGGTGTGATAGCTGGCGTATCCATACATCAGGAACCTGAATTCTAATTTCCGACTCAGTGCACAAAAATACCAACTGTGAGTGTGTTTTCAAGAGTCTTCTTTGTGAGCTCATTGAGTTATCACACCAGGTATAACTTATTGACCATTTATCACCTATTCTTTATCAGGATACCGCTGGTAGACATCCAGCTAGGGGTTCCGAGGGAGTACACAATGTCAGCTCACCCAACGACGAGGCTCCGGTTTAGGGCCCTCTTTCTATGTTGGCACCATCTGGTGGTGTACCAGCAGCTCCACCGTCTGTAGGGTAGCAGATACCCCCAGAATCACTGGTTTACGGTGCACTCTAACTGAGCACATTTAATGAGTTTCAGAAGAAGATGACTCTAAGTTTTCGAGGCGAGACAAATTCCCATTCCACTAAGGGCTGGATGGAGGCAATTTCTAGAGTTTTCCACCTAGATGAGACAACAGTAGAGTAGATTGTGATCTTAGCTACTAGAATTTTTTAGTGAGTGACCAAGAGGATGGTTCACATTGTGATGAGGCCTCGGTACTTGGACCATTACCCGAGATAGTACCTCTAGTTAGTGTGTCAGCTATATCAATAAATGTTGGTTAGTTGTTGAAACCGGCGGTACCGGTAGAGGGCACTTGTAGGATTACTTCCTTACATGTGTTTTAGCATCAGATACCCCTTAGGTTCTGAGGCAATCCTGACTCACTGGCGGCTGAATACATGCTTATGGAGGTGGATGAGAGTTTTCTAGAGCTGATACATCTTCGGCAAAACAATGTGTCAATAGCTGAGTATTTGTCGAGGCATACCGATCTTTCCTGGTACTCGATTAATATGATACGATCAGTGCTTTAGAGATCAGACCTATGAGCGAGGTGTGGTAAGGATATCCAAGCAAGCACTTTTTCCTCAATTCATTCCTACTTATGTTAGGGTTCTAGAGAGAACTTTTTGGTTGAATGTTCATTGTTTGAGAAGATATATCCAGTGAATGTTAGTAGTTGGAAAGCATGAAACTAGCGCCAGTCTCAGAGACTTGAGTGTGTAAAATTTTTCGAGAGGAGGAAGTGTTAAGGACAAATGAATTTGCATGGAAAAAGATGTGGAAGCAGATCTAGGAGAGAAGCATGAGGTGGTGAACATTTGGACAAGTAACAACCTCCCGCCTTTCTAGTCCTCGCTAGGATCAGGGAGCTGGAGGGCAGGGGAAGAGAGTAGCTACATGAGGTCAAGGAGTGTGACCCAAGGGATCTAAAAAAGATTTTAGGTATGGTTTGTGTTTACTAGCTACAATATCAACAGACATAGGTACCAATAATAACTCCCTTCCATGAATCCTGTCTCAAACCTAGAGTTTCTGGTTAAGCCGTTGACTTCACCCTCACATCTGCAGATACCTTTGTGAGGAGACTCGATAATCACACTTATGCCGACAGTGTGATCAAACCCATGAGGTGAGTGTTTCAGTTGGAACCTCTGGGTGGCAGCGTCGAGGCCTTACGAAGTTATCTTAGGTATGGACTGGGAAACCACAGTTCATACACATATTGATTGTATTTGGAAAAAAGGTTGTGGTTTATCGACAACATTGGGATGGGATTTCCTTGGTCCATGAAAAGAATATTCCAGGAAGCATAGGACGGAATCATGCATAAGAGGGTGAATTTGATCACTCATGAGTTATCCAAACTTATAATTGTTTCAGACTTCTCCAGAGTTGCAGCACCACTATCATCTTTTGCGAAGAAGGGGCAACCCTCCGTGTGGTCGGAGAGATTCCAATAGAGCTTTCAAGAGATAAGGAAGAGGCTGAATAGGGACACAATCTTGAGGCTTTCACTGGAAGGCATAGTGTATGTTGTTTATTGCGACACATTAGGGACCAGACTCAGATGTGTCCTAATGAAGGAGCGAGCAGTGATCGCATATGGTTCTCGGTAGCTGAGACAGAATGACCCGAACTACGCTACACATGACCTGGAGTTAGTATCAGTGGTCTTCGCCTTGAAGATGTGGTGGCACTATCTTATGGCCGAACATTTTACAATATACTCATATCACAAGAGTCTGAGTTATATATTTTCTCATGAGGACCAGAACCTGAGAGAGCGATGTTGGATCGAGTTCCTTCAGTACTATGAATTCGAGATAGTCTATACGCCTGGGATGGGGAACGTTGTAGTAGAGGCACTCAGTTGTAGATCTGGTATACATATTCTAGGTGAGATTACAGAGTATCTGGATGTTTTACAGATATACTTTGTGGATAGAGATGGAGCAGACTTCCTTCTGTCTCTTACAGTCACTCCCCCACTTCTTCAACGAGTCAGGGAGGCCCGGCTTGGGGAAGCTGACTGTGAGACATGATGTGCTCAGATATCCATAGAAAAGGCACCATATTAATTTTATAAAGATGGGGAGCATGTTATCCCCTTTAGAAAATGTACCATCATACCAGTTTCATTTTAGGAGGACATATTGATGGAGTTCCACACATCTCCATTAGCGGTAAATCCAGGAGTGTCGAAGATGTATCAGGACCTCTAATGATAGCGCTGTTGGCCTGGTATGAAGAAGGTTGTAGAAGAGTTTGTCTCATGATGCCTCACTTGTCACCAAGTGAAGGTGAGAACCGGGTTCCTGTTGGATTAGTTCACCCCTTAGAGGTCCTAGAGTGGAAGTGGGATGAGATATCCATGGATTTTGTGATGGGACTTCCACGTACATCCAAGGGACACGACTCTATCTCGGTGATTGTTGACCAACTCATCAAGTCGGCCCACTTCCTATTGATTAGAGAGCAGGGTTCAATATAAAGCCTGGGATGCATCTATATACAGGTGAACGTACAAATTCATGGTGTGCCATCAACGATCGTCTCCGATTGAGATGCTTGATTAACTTCGCGAGAATGGAAGGGGTTGGAGGAAGCTTTCTGGACACATCATCGCTTGAGAACCTCCTTCCATCCTCAGCTAGATGGTAAAACTGAGAGGACCATTCAGACTCTTGAGTACATGCTCCGTGCATGAGTCCTTGACTTTGGTCGAAGTTGGAAGGATCACTTACCCTTGTTAGAGTTTGCGTATAAAAATAACTACCACTCCACCATCAGGATGGAACCTTACAAGGCACTGTATGGCCAACCTTGCAGCTCGCTTCTCTGCTAGACTGACCCAGGGGATTCATGACTTATTGGACTAGAGATGGTGTAGCCTATGATGGAGAAGGTGAAGATCATCCATGAGCAGATGAAGACTGCAGAGATCAGGTAGAAGTCCTATGCAGATAAAAGACAGAGACCACTGGAGTTCGAGGATGGTGACGACGACTTTCTATTGGACTCACCTCGAAGAGGTCTACATAGATTTGGCTGAGGTGGCAAGTTTTCTCATCTATTCATTGGACTTTTGCAGGCCCTCAGTAGGGTAGGAATGGTGGCTTACCACTTAGCTCTTCCACCTTAGTTGCACCGGGTTCACAACGTCTTCCACGTATCGTAGCTGAGGAGATATGTGCACGACCCATCCCACATCATCTATCATAGAGAGCTTGACATCGATGCCAGGGTCACTTTCATGGATGTTCCAGTGGAGATTGAGGCTCGATATGAGAGGGTCCTATGTGGGTGGTTGATACCTCTTGTACGTGTTCGCTGGTAGCAGGTGAACCTCCAAAAGAGCACATGGTAGAGGGAGGCTCAGATGCATGCTCAATACCCCTTTTGTTTCCTCAATTTGAGTTGTAGCTTATGAGGACGTAAGTCCCTGAGGTGGGGAGAATGTAAAGACCTAAAATTTCCATGTATTTTTTTAATACATGGGATTTTTACGAGTAAACAGTTTCTGACGGTGCTTGATTCTGAGGCCCTGTGTGCCCGAAATCAATTTCTAAAGATTTGTTCGTGTACTTTCAGTAAACGTACGAGCGGGATTTTATATCTTTTGAACCAGTGCTCAGAATTGAAATCTGAGCGCACTATTTGTAATTACATGGTTATCATTATTGGATTGAGAATACAAAAAGTCATTACATGGCCTTAATTTACATCCCCAAGGCGCCAAAGGCTAGAAATAAATGCCGAAGGGTTTCAAAACAAGTGGGGAAGATTTACCCTTTTAGAACATACCACATAACCGAAAACCATAACCAAAAGAATCAACTAATTGATACATGATTAATGTTAAGACAACTCAACCATTTATTTTATCATAAACCAACCAAGAGTACCACAACAGAAACCAACACTAAATCAGAGTAAATAGCAGAAAGATAAACTAAAAGACTACAAGAAGACAACCCAACTCCATGATCCACAGGCTACAAGCTCCAACATCACAAAACCACCCAAGTATCATAAAGTAGTTCTATAAACATGTGACACATTACCTTTTCCAACATCCCAGTATATGACATCTACAAAAGCACAAACGTTCTAAAGCAAGGGCTGAGTAATGAAACTCAGTTGGTTTTCTCCAATGACATCCCAACCCATGACTCTATAATAAAACATGTTAGCACATTTATATAAAACATTTTATATAAATAAAATTCCAAAACAGTTCACAAAATAACAAGTTCCATGTCAAAACCATTTTCTACCAAAATCCATCTTTCTAAAGAAAATCAACCAAGCAATGTTACCAATCAAATTCCCATTTCCATTTTGGCACATTCATTCCATTTCACAAATCCACACAACCAACCATGAATGCAACATGGACCTACATATACTCATGAGTGGTGAGTTATCCTTCCACTAAGCCATCACTTAGTGGACTACCTTGACGGGGGTTCTTCACACCCTTATCCATCCCAACCTTTTGATGGGGGTAATTCTCGCCCTTATCCCTCCCAACCTTTTGATTTGTATACTTCTCACCCTTATCCATCCCAATGCATATGAACACACACCACAACCCCTGAAAATCAAAGCCAAAACCAACTGTGTTCAAAACCATTCAATATATCATCAAACATTTTATTGAAAACCATTTCTTTCAATCAAAAAAACCATAACAAGTTTAAAATCACCATTTAAAATTCACTTCAACAAACACCATCCAAAAACAAACAATTTCCATCACCCATTACCTAAAAAGGGTTTCAACCATTCTTTCAAAGCAGATAAAAAAACCATTACAATCAAGGAAAACAATTTGAAACTAAAACTTCATGTTCTAATAAAGAGGAATCAAGAGTGAAGACACCTCCCACAGAAAATTAGGTGAAACCAACCAACGGACGAAGAGCACCAAAAAAAACCGAGTCAACTACTCCCCAAAACCTCCTTAGATTCCTTCCCATAGTACCAAAAAACTAAAACCTGACTTTAAAGTGTTCCACTACCATAGATCTACCCACCATGGTGATCGATTTAAGGATCCATCAAGAGGGAATAAGGAGATCTAAGAAAACTAATGGAAATGAGACTTAAATCGATCATCCAACCACTAAATGCCATGGCAAACCTCCGGATTGCTTCCAAAATTCATGGTAAGTTTTATCCGACTTTCACCATAGACAAATCTAGAGTTAGGGTAGTTATGCAGAAAAAAGTGGGTTTAATGATAAAATAGATTCAATCCTTAAAAATATGATATATGTTGTCCCTGCGCATGGTTAGTCTGCATGGCTAGGAAAATCGTGCGCTAACCGTACGGTAGTCACTGCTTGGAAGGGGCACTCAACACGGCCTCCACGAATGGTTTTCCCAAACCGTACACACACTGTGTGGTCTCCTATGTCTAAAGTGACCACCACCGGCACAGCTTCTGCATGGTTTGGGAAACCAATGCGAAGCCCGTGCATCACCACTCTTTTCCCTTAAATACATTAAAACTCTCCAAACTTTCCCAACCATTTAACATATGCTTCATGTACATAAAATGAATAAAACAGGGGTTACATACCAGAAACATGGGGTACTAAATTTTCCACACCATTGGACATTCCGTCCCCAGAAAGTATAAAACCATCTCTTTCCTGAAAGAGTTTTGGCCACTGTTCTTTAATTTCATTCTTGTGTTCCCATGTTTCTTCCTGAATCTGACCACGTTGCCACAAAACCTGCACTAGACCAATGTTATTTCAATGAAATATTTTCTCCTGCCTATCAAAAAACCACACCGGAATATGTACCAACGAAGCCTCCGGCTCTAGGTCAATGTGATCACATCTGATCACATGGTCAGGATCGGGCCGATGCTTCTTCAACTGAGATACATGGAACACATTATGCACTACGCTGAACCATTATGGTGAATCCAACCGATAAACCAACTCACCAACCCATTACAGTATCTCATAAGGGCATATATATAGTAGATATAATATTCCATGCTTCCCAAAACGACGATGTCCAAGACTTGGAGAGATTTTCTAAAATACATGATCACTCACTGAAAACAACAAGAGTCTTCGGTGATGATCTACATAATATTTTTGATGACTCTGTGCCATCTCAATCCACTTTTTTATCAATTGAATCTTCTACATTGTTTCATGGACAAGGCTCGGCTCAACTAGTGAAGTCTCACCTGTTTCACCCAATAAAGTAGAGAATGACAAGGACTCCCATACAATGCTTGAAATAGAGCCATGTGTATTGAGACCTCATAACTGTTGTTATATGAGAACTCCACTAAAGGCACGTTCTCTTCCCACGAGCCACCAAAATCTATTACACAAGACCGCAACATGTCTCCCAGCATCTGTATCTTCCTTTCGTATTGGAGATCCATTTGAGGATGATACGCTGTACTCATATTCAACTGAGTTCCCAGGGCTTTCAAAAAGGATCGTCAGAAATGATACGTGAACCTCAGATCTATGTCTGGCATGATTGAAACTGGTATGCCATGTCTCTTTACCACTTCTCAGATATAGATTTTTGAAATATCTTCCACCGTATGAGTTTCATGAATAGGGATGAAAAGGGCCGACTTGGTTAAATGATCCACTATCACCCAAATGACATCATGTTTCTAGACCGTTTATGGAAGATATGTAATGAAATCCATATCTATATTCTCCTATTTCCACACTATAATTATTAGAGACTACAACATACCATCTGACCGCTAATGTTCTACTTTAACTTACTAAAAAGTTAAACACCTTGAAACAAATTCAAATACCTTCCGTTTCATGTTGATCCAACAAAATTGGGCCTTTTTCACCTTATAAATCTTCTATATTCCTGGATGAACAACCCATCTAGAATGGTGGTAACCATGAAGGAGTTTTTCCTAAGTAGTTAAACGTACAACCATCTGATCTCAAAATCGCAAAAATGAACTCACATCCAGTTTCCATCCCTCAATGGTCTCCCCGCCCTTGAGTTTTGAACTCATTGCAACACAGTCTACATTGGATGCATGTTCCTCCTTTACTATCTCCACCAAATCGAGAACAAGCACAAATAGAAAAAAATCACTACATCAGCTCAGTCTTCACATTCCTTATGCATGTCGGCTAGGACCAACATCAACTGACACTCATCTAAAGCTTCTGACACCAACTGAGCATATAGATTTCTTCTTAATGCATCGGCCACCAAATTTCCCTTACCCGGTGTACATATCATATCAAAGTCGGACATTTAAAGATACTCCATCCATCTCCTCTTCCTCAGATTCAAATCTCATTGTGATAAAATATGCTTCAAAATCTTATGATCTGTAAACATAGTGAATTTGTCTCCAAATAGATAATGACACAAAGCCTTCAAGGAATTGTCAACTACTGCTAACTCCAAATCATGTGTTGGGTAGTACTTTTCATGCACTCTCAACTGTCTTAATCCATAAGCAACAACATGGTCTCCTTGCATGTGAAATAATCCCAACCAAGATCATGAAGCATCACAATACACCACATACCCCTGTCCTGATTCCGGAAAAATCAAGATGGGTTCTGATGTAAGGAAAACTTTCAACTCTTGAAACGATCTCTAACATTCCTTAGTCCATTTAAATGAACTGTTCTTCTTTGTCAATGCTTTCATAGGCAAAGATAGTCAGGATAATTCAAACACAAAGTTTCAGTAATAACCAGCTAGACCAAGAAAACATCGTATTTCAAAGACATTCTTTGGCAGTTTCCATGAAACAACAGCTTCTATCGTT
The DNA here is from genome assembly GCA_963277665.1 of Viscum album. Classification (NCBI taxonomy): domain Eukaryota; kingdom Viridiplantae; phylum Streptophyta; class Magnoliopsida; order Santalales; family Viscaceae; genus Viscum; species Viscum album. Next base: position 1,612,236,410 of record OY728140.1, read on the forward strand.
TCTCGATCCACAGAAACACCTTTCACAGAAACAAAATGGCCCAGAAAGCGTACCTCTTGTATCCAAAAATTTTATTTCGATAATTTGGCATACAACTGATGGTCACTCATGATTTCAAACAATATTTCCAAGTGTTTCTCATGCTCAACCCTTGTTATTGAATACACCAACATGTCATCCACAAACACCACAAAAAAATAATCCATATATCACTGAAATATCCGATTCATCAATGCCATAAGGACTACTGGTGAAATCGTAAGACCAAAAGGCACAAATATATATGCGTAGTGATCATATCTAATTATGAAGGCTGTCTATGGAATATCCTCCTTCTAAACTCACAACTGGTTATATCCAAACCGCAATTCGATCATAGAGAACCACTGAGCTCCCCTCAATTGATCAAATAGGGCATCAATGCGTGGAAGTGGGTATCTATTCTTTATCATAACTTGGTTAAGTTTATGGTAATCCACACATATCCTCAAAGTTTCATCTTCTTTATTTACAAACCAAATTGGTGCTGCCAACGGAGACATGCTTGGATGAATAAAACCATTGTTTTTTAGTTTTTCCAACTGCACATTAAATTCCATTAACTCTGTTGGTTCCATCCTATAAGATGGATGCGAGAAAGGACTGGTCCCTAAAAGGAGATCAATCTTAAACTCCACTTCTCTTACAGGTGGTAACCCTAAGATGTTTTCTTGAAAAACATCATGAAATTGATCAGCGACTACTGAAAAAATGTTATTCGAAATCTCTTCCAACGATTCCAAGTTTAACACATCCAACTGGTAAGAGATCATTTCCACTAATGGTTCCAACAAGACTGTTGCACCTGCCTTCACAACTCTTTCTTCTCTAACGTGATGATCGACACCATCCTTAGTCACGAAACTGACAGTTCTGCTATAACAGTAAATGTGAGACCTGAACCCTGTCAACCAATCCATTCCCATGATTATATCATAGACATCCATCTACAGCATAGAGAAATCCCATTTCAACTCAACTCCATCAACAGTAATAGAACATTCTCTACTCATGAAGGCTCTGCACTTTCATTCACCATGAAGAGTTTGATGTCTTATCATAGAAGGAATCATTTCATTTTCTATGTTTACAAAATCAGCAATACAAGAAGAAAGAAAAGAATTTGAAGCACTAGTATCGAACAACACTTGCATGAGGGTATAATTCAAAAGAATCATACCTCTCATCGTAGATGGTCTGGAATGGTCATCCAGAATCACCTATTCTGCTCCATAAAATTTCTTTGTTACTGCACTTTGCTTTTTTATTGCCCTATTGAGATTGTCCTACTCAAGGAGTGATGGTATTACAGGAATCACCATAGCTAGATCAGTTCTGCTGGTGAGACTGATTTTACTGTCCTTGACCTATCGAAGCATTAGATGCTTGCGAAACCTGAGAAGTGTCACGAACACTTGACCATGGAGCATTGCGACAATATCTCTAAAGATGCCCCATCTTATTGAAATTGTTGCATGCTCTCAGTGGTTCTGTACATTCTCGTTTCATGTGATCTATCGACCCACATTTAAAACACCCGAAATTTATTGTGGGTTGTGGAGGAAGATTCACTGATCCAACCATTTTATTTTGATTCGCACTCCCACCATGGAAGTAGGTGTCCTACTTCCGCTTATTCCCAGCATTAGGGTTATCACCTCGTCCCATGGGTGTCATCATACTTCATCCTCCAATAACTCCTAATATGTCTCTTTCAGCTACTATTTCTTTGTTTACCATCTTCGTATAATCTGTAATCCAGAGCACAACTATCTTCGAGCGAATCTCTTGTCGCAACCCTGATTCAAAGATGTGTTCCTTCAGAGACACACTTGCAGAAACATCCGGTGAAAAGGGCACTAAATTCATGAATTTAGCTGCATACTCCATGACTGAGAGATTCTCCCGCTTCAGGCTGAAAATGTCTTTTTTCCTCTGGATAATGAACGTGTGGGGATATAATTGTTTATTGAAAAATTCCTCAAATTACTCCTAGCCCATGAATTGATCCACCATAGCATGCACTACTAGCTCCCACCACCATCGTGCAAGATCCTCTAGCATATATATCTCCATTTGTACTTTCAGTTATGGTGGTGTGCCGATGAAATCAAAGATATGATTCATCCTGCTCATCCACACCTCTGCCCTTTCGGGTTTAGAATCACCCCGAAAGATGGGGGGATTCTGCTTCTAGACCAAGACAGAATGGTATACATGCCTTGACTCATCCCTCTGATTCCCAATGTCCACATACTTAAATGCGTAAATAGATTTTGGACTAGTTTCTGGTTCTCCAGTTGCTCATGTGTGACCACATTCTCTGCAGCCTCTCCCGTTTGGTTTCTACGATGCATAATGGGTGCCATTTTCTATCCAAACAATGTACACTGTTACTCTCACTTCATAGCAACTGAAGGCTTAACATTTCAATTTATATTACATCACTATCACAACATTGATTTCCAAACATAAATATTTTCCTCATTTAAGCATTTCAAAAAAATCTTTTCTTTCTTTTGAAAATCAATGTATTTTCAAAATACATCTACCATTATTTTTTCAAAATATTTCATTTGAAAACAAGTTTAAATTTTCCAAAATCATGCTTTTTCATCAAACCATAATTCATATCTCAAAATGATATATGCACTTCTAGTGGGAAGTCATTATTCAAATGCATGTCATAATCATCTCATTGGATAAACCCTTGAAAATGAGATTTCTTATCCTATAAGTGTCTCCAAAACACTTATGTACCCAACTTCCTGGTAACTTGAAGTTCATCATAAAAAGGTTATCTATGTCTTTTTATTCTCTACATTACAAGTTCTGAAAATCCTACTCCTTCTTAAGATGACCACCCAAGGAATAAACATGTATGAATTCAATGAAAAGACCACCAAAAACAGTTGACTACTTGTTCCACAAATAATGGAACAAGATGATTTCATTTATACCATAAGGACCAAACAAACTGATTCAATTTGTAATGACATGCTTATCCTTATTGTCTTGAGAATACAAAATGTCATTACGTGGCCTTAAGTGACATTACCAAGGTGCCAAAGGCAGGCAATAAATGTCGAAGGCTTTCAAAACAAGTGGGGGACGATTTACCCTTTTAGAACATAGCACAAAACCAACAACCATTACAAAACTAATCAAATAAATGATGCATGATAAAAGATAAGACAACCCAACAATTTATTTTATCATAAACCAACCATGTGAACCACAGTGGAAAACAACACTAAATCAGAGTAAACAGTGGAAAGAAAAACTAAAAGACTACAAGAAGACAACCCAACTCCATGCTCCACAAGCTCCATGATCCAACATCATGAACCAAAAAAAGTATTATGAAGTAGTCCTATAAACATTTTACACATTACCTTTTCCAAAATCCCGGTATATGGCATCTTCAAAAGCACCAACGTGACAAAACAGGGGGTGAGTAACGAAACTCAGAAGGTTTTCCCCGATGACTTCCCAACCCATACCTATAGGATAAATTTTTTTATCACATTTATATAAAAAAATTCCAAAAAAGTTTACAATATATCAAGTTCCAGGTCAAAACCATTTTCCAACAAAAACCATCTTTCTCATGCAATGCAACCAAGAAAAGTTTCCAATCAAATTCCCATTTCCATTTTGGCACATTCATTCCATTTCACAAATCCACACAACCAACCATGTATGCAACTTGGACCTCCCTAAACGTGCAAGTGGTGAGTTATCCTTCCACTACGCCATCACTTAGTCGACTACCTTGATGTGGGTACTCCATGCCCTTATCCGTCCCAACATTTGGATGGGGTTACATCTCGCCATTATCCATCCCATCCTTTTGACGGGGGTACTTCTCACCCTTATCCATCCCAATGCATATGAACACACACAAAAACCCATTGGAATACAAGCCAAAACCAAGTGTGTTCAAAACCATTCAATAATGCATCAAACCTTTTATTGAAAACCATTTCTTTCAAAGAGCAAAACTATAACCAGTTTAAAATCACCATTTTAAATTAACTTCAACAAACACTTTCCAAAAATGAACAATTTTCATTACTCGTTACATAAAAAGGGTTCCAACCTTCTTTCACAGCTAATAAACAAACCATTTCAATCAAGGAAATCATTTTGAAACTAAGCCTTCAAGTTCTATGAAAAACGAATTGGGAGTGAAGCCAACTACCACAAAAAATTAGACGATACCAACCAACGGACGAAGAACACCAACAAAACTGAGTCAACTACTCCTCGAAACCTCCTTAGATTCATTCCCATAATACCAACCAATCCAAAACTAGACTAAAAATTCATCCACTACCTCAGATATACCCACCTTGGGTGTAAATCTAAGGATCCATCAAGAGGGAAGAAGGAGATCTAAGAAAACTAAAGGAATCAAGTCTTACCTCGATCAACTGGCCTTTAAACGCCAAGGAAAACACCCGGATCGCTTCCAAAATTCCTGGTATGTGTTCTCCCACCTTCACCAAAGAAAAATCCCGAGGTAGGGCCTTCAAGAAGAAAAAACGAGTGGGTTTAATGATAAAACGAATTAGATCCTTAAAAATAGGATCTAAGTTTACCCCGCGCATGATTAGTCGGCATGGCTAGGCAAATCATGTGCTAACCATGCGATAGTCACTACATGGAAGCGGTTCTCCACACGGCCTCCTCCCATGGTTTTCCCAAACCATGCACACACTGTGCAGTCTCCTCTGTCCAAACTGACTACCACCTGCACGACTTCCGCACTGTTTGGGCAACCTGTGCGAAGCCCGTGTTTCAACACTCTTTTCCCTTTAACACATTAAAAGTATCCAAACATTCCCATACATTTCTTATATGCTTAATGTTCTTAAAATGCATAAAACAAGGGTTACTTACCAGAAACCAGGGGTACTACACCGTTGAACTCGCAGTGCCGGTATTCTCTTTAGGATACCTTCACCGCAGTTGCATTCAAACAAGAGCGGAAGTTAATTTTGGGGGTTTTCTAAATAAATTAAATAAAAATATGTGTAACATATTCTTATTTTGTGGAGGTTTAATCCTCCAAGGGGAGGTTGGAGATGGGGCCCACCCTCGCATAACCTCCCTTGTGAGGATATTATGTGGTGGGGCCCAAATGAGTAGGAACCCCCTTTAACTCCCCATTTATGATGGATTTCAACACTCCACCTTCCCCCATAATTGTGTCAACCGTCTCTTCATTTGTTTCTAACATTCCCACTCCTCTTTTTTCAATTTAAACCATTCCACCCATTAATTATATGTGTTGATTCATTTAATTAAAAGAGAGGAATTCGAATGGTTGTGCCAACAAATAATAGACAATTCATATATTATTTTTTGGGTGGGGAAGTTTCTTTTGGGAGAGCATTGGTGTTCTTGGAGAACGACTTATTCCAATGAAGAACACCTCTCATCTCTGAAGACCAATGAGCATCAAGTTCTTTATTCTTCACCTGGGGTAAGGAAGTGAAGCACCGCCGCCCATGAAGTACTCTAACGACGTCATCTCAACTCGTTTTCACTGAAATCATCTTCCTCGGACATTGACAGAATGCCGTCTGTTTCCCACAATACCTATGTTCCGTGACTCCGTTAATGATCATAGAAATTGAGGTAGGGGATTTAAGATTGATTCTCATTGCTGTTCATTGTCGTTCGATCTGGGTTATTAATTTTCCATTTGATATCGTAATAACATGGAAGGCTCAGGCCGCATGAACTCATCTCAACCCTCCCCTTTGTTTTTTCCCATTTGATGATGCTGGAGGTGGACCACAAAAAGGAGCCGATGGTGCACGACAGCTGGGTCGCCGCAAGGGCGCGACACCACCATGCCACGTAGAGAAACCGGGCTGTGGCGGTGTCGAAGGTGCGCAGTTTCATCACACCGCACCAGAGAAGAACTGCAGCCGGGGGGGGGTGGTGGATGGAGAAGTGTGGCGCCATCGCGATGCAAAGTGGTAAAGAATGACACGGCCATGCCGGGCCGTGGAGCTGACGGTGCGACGCCGTATCTCCACGTAGATAAAAGTAGGACAATGGCGACGTTGCGCTATAGTGGAGGAGTGGTGACTGGTTTGGCCACCACCATGGAGACGGAGCGGCTGGCCACTCGGGCCAGCCAGGACGAGTGGGACCTCGTTCAGTCCCGCGCATGCTGGACCTGTTCCACTGGGCACCAATTCATCTCACACCCAAACAGTAGAGCCGTTGGGGTGCCAGGGGGCGCGATCCACCCCCGGGCTCGGCTAGGGCAGGCCGCTGGGCCGGCCACGGCCGGGCCGCCATCGGTAGTGCCGCCCTTGGCCGGGCCGCCATCCGCAGGGCCGCCCTCAGTCGGGTTGCCCACGGCTGGGCCGCCATCGGTTGGGTTGCCCTCGGCCGTGCCGCCATCGGCCGGGCCTCCCTTGGTCGGGCCGCCATCAGCCGGGCCGTCCTCAGCCGGGCCGCCTTAGGCCGGACAGCCCACTCGGGCCGGGCCATTTCCTCGGACTGGGTCAGACCTCGGTTCAAACCGGGTTGGGCCGGGTCACTCCTACTAGGTCGGACCGGACCCGGAACCACTATAGCCAGTTATCACATTTTCGCCCCTATCCTGGGCTTCGGGTGTGCGATCGACGAACCGTATGTGGTGATGGAAAGATTAGAGCCAGAAGGTTCCCTTTTCATACCCCGCTTGAGGTTTTAACTCAATTGGGATATGTCTAGGTTGGTTTGAACCTAAAATCAACCGGGCCCCTTGAACAGAAATGCCAATAACTCACAGATCGGGCGTCTGATTGATGCGCCTTCTGTTTCTTTGAGTTCCTTATGATGAGAAGGAACTACACGATAAATAAACTCAATAATTATTGTTATTTGAAGTTTCAAAACTTGGATCGAGGAGCGGACCCTCCCGGAATCGAGCATGTTGTGTGCGGGAACCCTATGGCTGGCAGCGACTGAGATGACAGGATCCCTTGTGGGATCGATAGAGACTATACTATACTAGGATCCTCCGTGGGTTCGACAGTGATTACTTCAATACCGGGATCCTTTTTGGGTTCGACAATGGTGATTCTTGTACCGGGATCCTTCGTGGGTTCGATAGTGATGACTTTTGTACCAGGATCCTACATGGGTTTGACAACACTGATATAGTTCCAGGATCCTATGTGGGTTCAATAGAAGAGTTGATTCAGAGGATACATCTAATCATCTAAACCCCTCTTCATGTTTTTTAAACCTGTGTGAGATGAGTCTTGATTTTCAGTTGTTATCATCGAGGTGATTGACATTACTTCCTTTGTGGACTGAGTTTTTCTTGGGCTCGAGAGTTAGAGCTGGACTGTGAATGGTAACATAGTTATATGTTTGGTAATATACCTATATAGGGTTGGATGATACATCATGATTGTATATTTATTATTTAGTTTATCCTTAATGAATTCTGGGAGACCTTTGGGGGTCTTGGGGTCCCGTACTAAGTATTGTTGTACTCACCCATGCACATGTTTTGCCCCCACCTTGTTGTGTTCTGTGTAGACAACAGTAAACTGTGATCGAGGCTAAGGGTGATGGAAGGGAGGCTGCTCGGAGCTGGACTAGATAGGAAGTTCCTCATGGATGAGTTGTTTGAGATCTGTACCTTCCCTTCTGGTAGGATTCCCCAGTGGGTGACCAGGAGCTGTTTTTTCCTTTTTACTTGTACATGTTGTTCATTTGAGTTTGTATACTGGCCCACTTACTTTTAGCACACCCTAATTTTCTATTTTAGTACATATTTATTCTTCTTCGTGCATTCAGCATGTATGTGTTTTAGGTTTAAAGGCAATTACTTCCCTTTATTATCACGGATTCACCATTGGTGCTAGTCTTCATCCCCTGGCCTATGGAAGGCGGGCTTGGGGTAGTCACAGCAAGGGCCCCGAGGATGGGTCGTGACAATAGTAATGACCTGGAAACTAAATTAATTTACCATAATTTTTTTAATTTCATATTTATTTTATATATTCATAAATTTCATCGTTATTAAATTCCATGTCATACATGTATTCAAAACTAATTACATTAGTTTATGAGGAGGTAGTATGAAAAACACAATGGCAATGAATTTTCTTCCCATTAAATAATAAATAATACAACAAAATATTATATCATAATCAAAATAAAATTCCAGTACATAATAGATATTTTTTATTATATTGTATGTTATAATATATAAATGAAGGTGGAAATATATGAACAAAAAATAGATATCACGTGGAATGAAAAAATGGGCATTTCACCTAAAAACATGGAGTGCATGATTTAGGCACAGAATTATTCAAATTGTATGGAAGACATGTATGGTTTCCTATAGATAATGGGAAAACTGCATGATTAAGCACACAATTTGATTAACCAAGTTATGACCATACGAAAAGCCTTTTTCCCATGACATCAGCTAGCAACATGACCATGTGCCCTAGCACGCATGGTTGTTGAAAAATCGTACATCCTAGTCCTTTTTCCAATTTCTAAACATTGGGATGTGAAGGAGACCTGTATGCTCCTAATACCTCTTCAAAGTGATTAGATACAAATTTTTGGAATTATATAGGTATTCAAATGGACAAAATAATGATTTGTACCTTTCTTAAACCGTTGGGTCCTAACAACCATCCCACTATAAAGAAAGTCATCCCTAAGATGGCCTTATAGTGGTAAAAAGGAATTATTACCAAAGGGTTCTATCCATTAAGAACATATATCTTCTTCCTAATCCAGGGCCTCAACATGTACTTGGACATGTGTTCTTAATACCAACAGAACAAGAACAAACATGCCTTATAATTTCTTTATTCATTGATACACTATCTGCGTAGGATACTCTACTAAGGAATCTTGCATATATAATTTGATCTCATCGGGATAAAGGATGTGAGTGGGGTTTATGTAGTACCGATCAAGTCGATATACATTAAAGACATCATATAGTTTCTGATATCAACAAGGATGTTCTAAATGGAAGTCCACTATTCTGATCTGTTTCATAACCTCGAAGGGGCCAACAATTCTTTTTTGGAGACTACCCTACTTCATGATTTGCTTGTTCCCCGTCATGTCGAGACTCAGAGGAAAAACCTTAACTCCTACCACATACATATGAGGATGCTGAAGTTTATTTTCATATGATCTCTATCTAGACAGAGATATCAGTATTCTTATTTTGATCAGCAAGACATGATATGTAGTCTCTAGCATGATGCAAGGTCAAACAACAGTTACTTCACCTACCTCTACCCACTACAGAGGTGAGCGGAAATCCTACCATATAAATCATCATAGGGATCCATCTCTATGTTATCCTAAAATATGTTGTTATTTCAATACACGAGGAGGGTAATTATATCACTACTTGAAATAGAGGTATTTTCAATTGTTTTAAACCAATGGTTTGATGAAACCATTCGTATACATTATAAACAACAACATTTCCCAACGGTTTATTCGAACTGTTGGAATTTTGTTTTTCAAATCAATCATTTCCAACAGGTTGAGTAAACCCTTGGAAAATTTTTATGTATTCCAATGATTTTTTAAAACCATTGGTAAAGAGTATATTTCCCCTAAATACACACCATCCTAGCTCCGATACTGCCTTATTGAAGGTTTCCTAATCTAAATCTTCTAATGGTATCTCTTTACCCTAGACTGCAAAAATCCTTCCACCCAATAGATCCTTCTCAATCAAGGAAATTTTTTTCTATACAAATAATATTAGTAAGTTATACCTTAGATTTAATTTCATGGATCTATTGTTTTCTATTTTCTTTTTTTGATTTGGCCTAAATAAAAGTTTGGTGTGGTATGTGGCATGGTATACTGAACACTTTTATTTCTTTTCTATTTTTATCAACACTTCAAATATGGTAATGCGTTTGTTTAGTCATATCATCTCATGGTGGGTAATGGATATATGGATGGTCCAAGATAAGGGATTGGGGACGGTTGGGGTAGTGGTTTAGGTGGTCTTCCATTTTTTTAGTGGGGTGATATGATAATTTCTATGGACTTTAGTTTAGTTGAAAATTGCATTTGGATTTTTTATTTATTATTTTTGTTAAAGGAATAATGGGAAGGGTTGTGATATTGAGGATGAATTGGTTGTTGGTAGAGATATGGATCGAAATTTTTATTTTGTTTGTATTGGGTATAGGTTATTTTTAAGGTATTATATGGGTATTTCCACCCCAGAACCCCCCCCCCCCCCTGAACACCCCTATGGACACCCCCCAATGGACATCTCTGCACCCCTGGACATCCCCACCCCCACCCCTAGACGCACCCACCCCCTTTGACCGCCCCACCCCCTTGACAAACAACCCCCTTATACATCCCCCGTGGACACCCCCACCACCTGAACACCCCCACCACTAGGATACTCCCACCCAAATACACCAACCCCAACAGGAGAACCTACACCCCCTTGTACAACCCCCCCTAGACAGCACCCTCTAAACTACACCACACCACATGGACACTACCCCACCTCCAAAGTGCTTGGGACAATTTTTAAATTGGAATTAACCTTGTATGTAATTTCCCGTTCCCCAATGACGTTTCCTATGTGACCCATTGAGACTTAAAAAAAGAATTTGTGGTGTGATGATAAATTTAAAGGGTTGTTTTGAATGAAATGGCTAATTCATGATGGTTTTCCATTATTAATTATTAAAATGGTTTTAAATAAAATTTTCCAAAGAAGGGCTACATGGGGGAAGGGGGATGTCTAGTTGGGGGGTTGTCCAGGTGGGGTGTGTTTCCAAGGGTAGGGGGTTGTAGGGGTGTGGGGGTGAGAGATATAGGGGTGTGGGGGAGGGTGGCGTGGGTAGTCCAAGGAGAGGTGTGGGATGTTACGGGTTAACTAGGGTGGAATTTTCATGTGGGGGAGGGGGTGTGGGTTTTCCATGGGGTGGGATGTCCACGGGGTAGGGGTGGGCTATCTAGGTGGGGGAGTGGTGGTGTTGGATGTCTAGGGAGGTGGGGTGGTATGTACATGTGATATAGGGGGTGTGGGCTATCTAGGGAGGGGTGGGTATCTAGGTGGGGATGGGGGTGTCCAGGTGGGTGTGGGGGGAGGGGCTATCTAGGTTGGGGGGATGGGCTATCCAGGGGGGTTACAGGGGGTAAGGGCTGCAAGGGTGTAGGGGGGGTGGGTTGTCCAGGGAGGGGGTTGGCTATCAAGGGGTGGGGTTGGGTTGTCCAGGTGGGGGAGGGGAGTGGGTTGTCTAGGGGGATGGGTTGTCCAAGCGGGTGGGGGTGGGTTGTCCAGGTGAGGGAGGGGGTGTGGGTTGTCTATGGAGGAGGTGGTTGTCCAGGTGGCTGTGGGAGGGATATCTATGTGGTGTGAGGGATATCCAAGGGGGTGGGATGTCAATGTGGGGGTGCAGGTGGGGGTAGGGGGTGTAAGAGTTTGGGGGTGTGGGTTGTCCAGGGGTGGTTGTCTACTCTGATAATCTATTGAAAATAGGAATCTCATATAACCAATGTATAGTTTCTTTCACAAGTAAAGACTTTTCATGAAGTTCCATAACAACACTCACTCATACCCTTCAAATAAGATGTGATCACTACAAATAAATCTCACACAGGTTCTTAGCCATTATCCATATTGATCTCATACAAATTTAACATTTGTACAAATCCATATCACCTAATGATACAACCAAGCTCATACTTGCAAGAGTAGTTTCCCATTAAAACATGGTGAATATGCCTAAAAACATATATAAGATCATATTTGGCACACCAGAATTTTTTTGAAAACATAGAAAACACTATATTTACACATTCTATCAAAACCTTGAATTAGCTCTCAGTTATCCTCTAAAGGCATCACTAATACACATACCATGCTCGAAATTTGAAGGTGTGTTTACAATTTGGTTTTTTTTAGAATTAATGTATGTTATTGAGAGTGGAAGATAAAATCCAATAGATGTATGATATTTGGAGGTGTGTTTACAATAAGGTGTATTGTGTTTAATATGTATAATATTCATAGTTTACACCAAAGATTTTATTGGTCATCTATAATAAGCTTGATGTAATGATAAAATTAGATAAATATAGGAGTATACCACCCTAGTTTGGAAGTGGACACCCACACCCCCTTCGACAGTCCCCCACCCACGGGACACTAACCCCACCATCCCCAAGGACAACCCCACCCCCTGGATATCCCTCCAACCCAATGGACACCGCCAACCCCTTGTACAATCCCCCTAGACACCACCCCATCTCTTGGACACCCCCACCCCCAAGACACCTCCACCCCACTAGATAGCCCCCACTACCCTAGACAACCCCCTCTAGAACCCACCACACCCCTGGAAACCCCCACCTTGTAAATATCCACCATTCACTGGACACCCCCACACCCTGGGAAAGCCCCCACACCCTTGATAGCCCCTGCCAACTGATACACCCCCCACCAGGGATAGCCCTCCAGCCCCCAACCCCTAGACACCCCACCCCCTTGGGCATGGTATGTGATAACACAAATAATCTACTAAAATATATAATTCATTTGACCTAAAATTTAATAATCTCTTGAATAATTCTCCTCCATAAGTGTACATAATATTGTATACTCATGTAATGTTCTTTAAATATATTTTTTTATAAATATATATATATATTTTATTTTATGTTATGATTATCATATAGATTAATGTGTTAGTTATGGATTCATATAAAATTAACAATTCTCATTTACATAAATAATTCTTCGATGAAACTTCATTATTAAAAAATATATTTTGACAAAATGACTTATATATATTTTTTACAGAATAGATAGAAGTTAAATGTATGAAACTGATTAGATCTCAAGCAATTTTCAAAACAATTTGGTTAGTTTTTTAGATTTCTTATTTCATAATGATGTAGATAGTGGTCTCGTACACTTTCAATGTTACAATTATGATGGAAGACTATCCTTGAACCATGGATAATTCAGCTACCACATAACCAAAGATGGTTTTCAAGAAAACTACAATGTGTGGTATCAAAATGGGGAGAAAATGAAATCTAAAATTATTGATTATCCAAATGAATGTAATGGATAAGCGAATTTGTTATATAACAAGTTTTCATTTATTAATCATCATGAAAATGAAAGGATTACGACCTAAACGACTTCTATATGAGAAAACATGATGCATCTAATGAAAATGATGTTGTTGTCAGGGTGAAAAAATTGAATAAATCTACAATGACTACAGTATATTAACAAAACTGTAAAATGCAAAAGCTAGAATTTTTAATCCCATTATTTCATGAGAAAATAATGTATGGAATTTATAATACTAACATTGATTACATTCTTACCTTCTGGAAGTACTTACTTCCTGATGATGCAATTATTCCCTCAAACCACTATGTGGCATAAAAGTTAGTTGAGTAACATGGATTTTCATGAAACAAAATTAAGGCTTGCCAAAAAAATAGCAGCTTATTCTTGGAGGAAACAGTTGAACGAAATTATTGTATAAAATTTCACACATCTTTCTGGATGCTGAATGTAGAGGGAACAACATCCCGTGTTCCGCATTATGTAATGTGGAACATTCCAATGATCCACAGACTCCAAAATATTTTTATATCAGAATAAATAACAATGAAAATGTGATGTAATGATACCAAGAGAAAGAAGACTAATGATGAGTTAGTTAAAACTAATGATTGATTTTCATGGTAAAGATTTGGTGCTCGATATCCAGATTTTGTAGTTGACATGAATAATGTGAGGTTGGGTCTTTGATGTGACAGTTTTTATCTGTTTGGGAAGATTCTTAATTATTCCAACACATGGACGATTTGTATACACATTAATTAACTTCCCTAAGGGTTTTGTTTGAAAAAACCATTCAATTTTATCATAATACTCATATCTGGCACTTCATATCCTGGTAATGATATATATGTATACATGAATCCTTTAATAAAAGTGTTAAAACTTCTTTGGTATGTGGGTGTCCACACATACGATGCATGTTCGAAAGACATATTTTATATGTGTGTTGCACTTATGTGGACGATCAATGATGTTACTCCTTATGCAATGACGTTTAGATGGAGCACAGAGGAAAAACTATCGCGTCCTCTCTGTATGAATAATTCACGATAAAGAATACTGAAACATTGTTGTAGTTTCAGTTTTCTGGGACATCGACAATTCATTCCAACGGACCATCCATAGAGAAAGAGTCGTCAATTATTGGACAATACCATGAAGTATCATGATCCACCTCAGTGTATGTCTGGCACTGAAATGACTAATAAATTGAAAGATCTTAGTTTTTTCATTCTTGAAGGGTCAAATAAAATCTGGAAAGAGAATGAATGTTTCCACTAAAACCTGTTACAATTGTAAGAAGAGATGCATCTTCTTTGAATTTCATTATTTGTCAACCAATTTGTATTGTCAATGCTTAGATGTAATGCACATTGAATAAAATATATTTGAAATGTTAGTTTATATTATTCGAAATGATAAGGTAAAAAAAATATGATTTATGGTATTGGCATGACTTGGCGGATTGTGGCATCAGAACAAAATCGCATCCTGTGCATATTAGTGAAAATAAATGGAAGGTTCCACGTGCTTATTATGTGATGCCACCTATAGAAAAAATTATATAGAAGTACTAGAGACTATTAATGTTCCGGAAGGATATTCAAGAAACATATCTAAATGGGTCAATAGAAGAGCAATAATATATTAGTGGTTATGAGTTGGATGTGCCATTTTTTTAAAGGACATTGTGCAAATATGTTTTCCAAGTATATCTTGAAAAAATGGTGGTAGATGACCCATAAATTTTGTGTGAGTTAGAGAAAATATTTTCTTCAAAAATTATCACATGCATGATGCATGTGACTAACCATATTCGAACTAAAATAATTATTAGAGATCCTATTTCTTTTCGTTGGATGTATCCAACAGAATGTAATATGTACACATTAATGTCTTATGACTAAAACATGAATCATCCTGAAGGAACTATCCTGAATGGTTACATGACTCAAGAATGTATGGAAATATACTCTATGTATTTGTCTGATCATTCTACAATAATGATAAAAAATGTGAAACAAAGAAGAAAAGTATGAGAAAATTGAACCCAATTTTACATCACTTTGGAAAATTGAAGGAATTCATGAATCATATACATTGACGACATTAATCCTAGAAAAGAGGGAAATGGAACATCGCATAGTTTTTTTCATCTTTGATTTGTTTGATGGCTAAATCATGTAATTAAATTGAATATGTGTATATATTAAATATATATCTATTAAAATTTTCCTATTTGTATCTATAAGGATAAAAACAGAATGATAAATAGAAATCCAAGTTATTTATCATTGAAAATAAGGGAGACTTCCCAACGAAAAGTGTTTTCTTATTGGTTAAAATTTAAGGTAAAAATATTACTATTTAACAAGATTAAATCAATATTTAGTTAAGTTTAATATTAATTTATATTTCAGGTATTGAGTTGGCCTGCTGACTCTGTCTATGAGGAAAAAAGAGCTTTTCCATTTGTTCCTAACATCGTGGTTCATGACTGTAAGTCAATTTTTATTAATGGGAATAGAATTATTACCATTGAACAAGCAAAGAACATGAGAACACAACATGATGGTGTTATGGTTACTACCACAATAGTATGTTATTCCAGTGCATCAAATAGTATACCACAATTTTAAAATGTAGGTTATTATGGAGTCATTGAAAAAATAATAACATTTGATTATTATTCTCATGGTCGAGTCACGAGGGTGAAATGACAGTCGTTTAATTTGATGATGAAGCAATGAACATTTATTAATGATTGTGGATTTCGAGTAATTGATATGACTTTTACTCGTGAAACCGATGAACCATATGTATTGGAATTGATGGAGAAAAATGTTTTTTATTTCAATGACCATCTTCGACAAGAATTTGATGTCATTATGGAAGTAATTCCAAGAAATATTTTTGATGATGGTGATGATGAAATTAACATCATCCCTACTACCATTGGAAACGATCAATTTATTACTTTTGATGACTCCAATATCTCAATTGTTAGAGTTGACTATAAACTATAATTTGTGGTGGGAAATATATAAAAATTTCTAGCCATGTTCTCAATTCTTTTGGTTTATCTCAATAGGGGTTGTTATGGTTGGTACTATTCAAATTGATTTAATATTGATAACAAATATGTTGTATCTGACATGAACATTATGTGAATTTTTTATGTTTATTTATTGTAATTTTATTTGAATTTCATTTTCTAATTTGGAAATTAACTGTATTAAAAACTAAGAAAACAACATTTCTTACATTTTTGAACATTTCAATGCTTTATTGACAATGTATAAAATTAGAATAACTCTAAGACCTCCCATTAACATATTACTAGATAATGAACAGGATGGTTTGTCTTCTTCTCCAAAACATGTAAAGAAACCTACATTAACTACATGGGATAAGGAAATTAAAATTTTCCTTAATTCTGAAAATTGATTTACACCTTATGAACATGATGGTTAATTCTTAGTAAATAAACATTATACTAGAAATTAAATTTCCTTATTACATCTTGTTCAATTTATTGAATTCATTTTATATCTATTCAAGATCACCTAATAGAATGGATAGTTAAATTATCCATGAATCCCCATATTCCCTATCATTAATTTTGTTTTTTGGGTTACACATTAGTTATCCATTTTTTATTACTTCAATATTTGTTTTCCAATGTAGGAAATCCAACCAATTAAAGAGAGGAAACAAAAAACAATGATGGACAACAATCGGATGAATGAGGTCTGAAATCCACAAATAGTGCCTATAGTGAGTATTCTATTTCAAATATATATATTTAAATATTATATAATGTCAAGTGATTAATTTTTTTTAATCATTTCAGCAGGATCCACCTATTAGGAAACAATTTTGTGATGAGCAGCCTAATAGTGGTCCCACTACATAGGGTGTTCGTATGAGGGGGTGGTATGAGAGATAGCCGATCAGGTCGGCTTACCTGATTAGACCATGACCCTCCAACTGACATACCATCTATCCCACTTTCTAATCCTTGAGTGTTATTAAGGACCCACATGATATTTATTCCTCCAATGTTTTACCCACCCTTTACATATGAGTCTCCTCACCCGTCTTTACCATATCTTATGATGATTCTCACTCCCCATCCAGCATTCGGCCAGTCATATGTTCCATCTTCATTTACATCTACTTACTTCTCTCTAAGCATCTATATTCCATCTTCATTGACTCCTTCTCCTCCAGAAAGTTTCCTAGTAGTGCATATATTGGGACCCACTCCACCTACACAGAGTGTTCCTTCAGTTTCTACGGATCCAGCAGTGCCCATTGATCAGATAGCTGTATGAATATTTATAGAACTATAAAAAAAATTTATACAATTTTTTATTTTCATAATGAAATATATTGATAAAATATTAGTTCTTTGTTCATAACAAAAACCTCTATTGATAAGAGGTGGGGGAAGGGGTGTACACGCATGTGTGCGGTGTGGAACCAAAACACGCAGTTGATGGTGGACTACAATGAAGACAGTCAAATGATTGAGAAAACTGGGCAGGAATGTCGAAGTTTTATGGAGATGCATTACAAATACTCTGACATCATTCTTGTCAGCCCACTCTCATGGAGGTAGTTTCTAAATGAATTTAAGGATAATTCTTGGGTAGAGATATGGGTAAAAAATATATTGTATTTAATTCAATATATTATTTTTTTGATGAATTTATATTATGGTGTCAGCTTCATTTTAATTTCTCTGATGGTGAGGGTGCACGACCATCACGTCTAGAGGATTTAGGTAAGCTTCGTAGCTCTTATAAGCACGAGTTGTATATTGGCTGGCATGCTAGTGTTGTCATAGAGTTAGAGGTTGTCTGTGTTGTTGATGAATTTCAAATAGAATAGTATCGACATATGATTACTCATTGGAAAACAACCCAGTTTAAGGAATTAATCACATTTAGGGTATTTAAATGAAAATTTTCATGTCTTACATTAATAATATTTTTTTTTATATTGAATATTGTTTATAAATCATTCAAATGAAATAAAAAAACATGGTTACTAAAATATAACTCCACACATTGGGATGTACTATGATACTAAATCATGAGAGGAAGAAGATATGAATGTTGTTTTGGATTTTTATTTACGACGTTCACGTTCTATTATTTTCTCCATAATTTATTTATTTTCTAAAGTTTTCATATAATTTTAGTTATGAATTTAATTATTGGTAGGCTATTTTTAACAATGGATTTCAAAATTAAATTTCATTATAGAGGGAAAATTGAATATTTAAGTATGGTTGATTGATCAAAACTATTTTTCTCGAGTCGAAGGAAGAAAGATGGAAGTGAGGTTAATGAACAAACTCAATAAATGATTATAAGTTTTACATTGATAATTTAAAATTTTAATATCTATTCTGTAACATAATAATCTATTTTTATTTGTAATAGGATTATTTAGAGCCCCTTGATGCACAGGAACCTAACAATTTTTGGCCAAACGATCACTAACATATAGTGTTGGCACATTAGCACCCTGGCAGAGTATGCTGCCGAACGTGGAAGTGTATAGTCCCATCGAGGTATTGGACCTCCTCGTGTAGGAGTTATAGTGCCACTAAGTTCCAATATGTTAAGGTATAATCATAACATTCTTAAAAAAGGTCCATAAAGATTGAAGAAAAGTTTTCTAGGGAAAACAAAACATTTATGAAACTAATAGATTTTTTATGTCCAACAATTCCACCAGATGCCCGAACATATTATGATGGATATATGCCTCAGATGTGTTATATATATAGAGCACTAGGTGGTAGTTTTATTAAGGGTCATGACGTTGGTGAGCAGGAGGCCGATACAGAGAAGGAGGAGGGAGAGAAGGAGGCTGAGGTGGAGGAGGAGGGCGAAGAGTATGCTGAGTTGGAGGATGAGGCCGAGGATGAGGTTGAGGTATATTACAAGGGTGAGTAGGAGGATGTTGGGGAGGGCGAGGATGATTATGGTGATGGCGATGAGGATGGGGATGAGGCTGATGTTGACAGTAATGTTTTTGATGGCGATGAGGGATAGATTGATCTGTTATATATTTTATCTAATATTACTGACATTTGATATTTGATGATTTATTGTGCCTTAATATACATGTGATTAGGTAGGTCATGATATCTTTATTTATTTACCAATAAATAATAAAACAATACTTGATGATTTTTTGTGACTGATTCACCCCTCCGCTCGACGCACCCCCACCCACATGACCCCACCCCTTGGACACCCCCATCCCCATGGACAACCCCCACACACTGGAAATCCCCCCCCCCATGGACACCCCACCCTTGGACACCCCCCACCCAGGCCAGCCACCCTAGAGACCCCAACCCCCTGGACACCCCTACCTCCTTGGTCTAGCCCCCAACCCACTAGACAACACCCCCTGGACATCCCCCAACCCCCTTGGACAACCCCACCCTTCGGAACCCCCCCCCCCCCCCCCACACACTGACACACACCCTGGACACCACCCCACCCCCTGGACACCCCCACCCCCTAGACACCCTCACCCCCTGGAAACCCCCTGCCCACATGGAAACCCCCACCATCCCTGGACACCCCCAAGATATCCCTCAACACTGTACACCCACACCCAAGAATACCCCCACCCCATAGTCATCCCCCAACCCCATGGACACCCCCTAACCTATTGGACAACCCCCCCCCCCCCCCCCCCCCCCGCCTAGACAACCCCCAACCCCCTGGAATGCCCCCACTCCTAGGATACTCCCACCTCTCCAGGAAACCCCCACCCCCTTGACAACCCCCGCCCTGGACAACCCAAACTCCCTGGACACACCCCCTCCCCTGGACACCTCAATCCCCTTGGACAACCCCTAACCCCAAGATAGACCCTCCCCTATCTCCATAGACACCCCTTACTCCCTTGGACAACCCACTAGATACCACCCCACCACCTGGACACCCCCACCCCCTAGACACCCCCACCCCTATGGACAACCACCCCTAACCCCTTGGACACCCCCACCACCCTGGACACCCCTACCACCATGGACAACCCCCTAGCCCTCCTGAATAGCCCCACCACCTATACACCCCAACCCTAGACACCCCCATCAGTGACCTGGACAGCCCCACCCCCTGAACACCCCTACCCCTTGACCAACTCCCCCCCCAACACCACCCCACCACATAGACACCCCACCCCCGGGACATCCCCACCCCTATGGACTGCCCCCCCCCACACCCCTGGACATCCCCCACCTAGACACACCCACCCCTTGAACACCCCCTAATCCCATGGACAACCCCCATCCCCGACCCCCCTGGACAGCCCCCCCTGGACAACACCCCACACCTAAACATCACATACCAACATGGACATCCCCCAACCCCTATACCCCCCCCCCCGAACACAACCCCATCACCTGGACACCACCACCTTATGAACACCCCACCCACCCCATGGAGACCCCAAACCATGGACACCCCCTACCCCTTCGAACTGCCACACCCTAGATATCCCCCACCCACAGGACACCACCCCACAACCTAGATAGCCCCTCTCCCCCACCCCCACCCCTCGACAACACCATCCTCCAAACACCCCCACCACCTAGACACCCCTACCCCCATGGACAACCCCCAAACCCTCTAAACTGGCCCACCCCATGGACACCCCACCCCTAGACACCCACACCCCCATAGAGATCCCCCCAATAGATAGCCACCCCCCCACACACACACATCTCCCCCAACCTGCATGGACACCCCCACCCCCTTGACAACCTCTATCCCCTTGTAGAACCCCAAACCCCCTAGCCAGCCCCCACTCCCCTGGACACCACCCCACCCCACCTGGACACCCCCTACCCACATCGATAGCCCCCAACCCCTGGAAATCCCCCACCACCCTTGAACAACACCCCACCACCTGGACACCCCCTCCTCCCCTAGACACCCCTACCCCCTTCGACAGCACCGCCAATAACCTGAACACCCCCCCCCCCCCCAGACAACCCCTGGACTCCCCCACCCCTATGGAAAACCCCCCTGGACTGTACCCCACCCCATGGAGAGCCCCCTAGATAGCCCCCCTAGAAACCCCCACCACCTGGACACCCCCTACCCACTTGAGAGCCCCCTCGGAGACCATCCCTACACCTAGACACACCCACCCCCACCCATGTGGGCATCCCCCACTGGACATCCCCAACCCACATGGATTTATTGGAAACCCATGGACAACCCCCCCCCCCCACCACTAACCCACCCTATGGACACCCCCAACCCCTTGGACACCACCTAACCCTTTTGAAAGCCTCCCCACAAACCCATGGACATTCCCCCCACACCTTGGACACACCACCCCCAAGGATATCCCCCCACCACCAGGACACCCCCACACCCTCAACACCCGGTACCCCCTATGACATCCCCCAACACCCTATACACCCCCCACCCCCAGGTCACATTACCCCTTTCTACATCATGGAACAACAAATTATCCAAAAATTCAAATCTCATTTGAATTCACCCAATCCTATGAACAATAATTCCATATTCAAAACAGGAAACATGATTTTTCTTATATAGGGGTTATAACATTCTAAATTATGAATTCAATTTGGTATGTTCTATAGATAATTCAATATTTTATGTATCCAATTCAAAATTCTTTATTGCATAGGGTAATTTCCTTTAGAATTCTGAATTTAATTCATTATCTATTTAATTATCTTATGATTTTTGTGTTAATGGTGTATTTGTATACTCGTTGTATCTATATACTTTATATAATTACCTTATGAATTATGTCTTAATTATGTACATTTGTACCAGGTAATTAAATAAATAATAGGTGGTATTTTAAATTTTATATGTATTATGTGATTCATTAATTCTAGAGGAATCCATACAAGTTTATTTTTCTATTTTTAAAAATTTTGTATGATTTCTACACAGGGGGAGGTAGGCCTACTGGTGGAAGTGTTGCTGGTGCTTAGGTGGGAGGCATGCTTGATGTTGTAGCATAAATCATATTCCAACGGTTTTATACCGTTGGAATATGTGTGAGAACATAACATATACCAAAGGTTAATATGAAACCATTGGTATAGATCCTTTTACATAATGATTCCCAACGGGTTTTAAGTAACCATTGGTAAAAGTCTATACCAGTGTTTTGTATACCATTGGTATAAACATCATTTTTGATATTTCCCACGGGTTTTATCCATTGGTAAACATTTATAACAAAGGATAAAATAAATGGTAGGTATAAAATCTATTTTTCACCCATATATCATCGGTTCAAATAGAACCATTGGGATATGTCTATCCCCTTAGCTCCATAACCAACGGCTTGGAAAATTGTTGGTATAGTTTATACAAACTGTTCTCAAGCCTTTTCCAATGGTTTGAAAAAAATTATATTGGAAACATTTATAGAAATGAATTCTACCAAGAACACCCACTATTTATGACACATGCATAGAGTATATCATCTTGAACATGAATCATATAATCCATCTATAGATCAGTCTATGGGTGATAGGTCATGCCAGAATTACATCCAAACCCAAGGCCTTATGAAACATCTGCAAGAACTGTTATACGAAATGAGAATCCCAAGTACAAATAATAAAAAAAGGATCACCATTAATACATACAAACCTTTATGATATACAACAATCATAGATCATGTACTATGAAGGTATCTCAAACATGTAAGAAGAATGCAAACTTCTTTAGACAATCAATGATAACAAAAACTGTATCATTCCCATTAGGTAATTTGGGTAAACTAGTCACGAATACCATTGAATCTTTATTCCATTACCACTTAGGAATTATCAATGGATAAATATTCCCTTTCATATAATGATGCTTTGGAATCACCTACTAACATTTGGAACACCTATTAATGATGCTAAAAAATCACATTTCCTACCAAGCCAAAAATACGGCTTTCAATGATATTTATATATTTTTGTAATACCGGGGTGAACCTATCATATTGATTCCTGAAATTCCCATATCATCTCCCATTTGATGTATATTGGGACCCAATCTCACCTACAGAACACTAAGGTATCATATCAATCCATAACCTTGAACAAAGATACATCCTCATCCGAAACACATTCCCTGAGAATGTGGAATTTTGGATCATATAAATGCATCATTTGTTCTCATTCCAAAGGACTAGAAGTCACTAATAAGGATGATAGGATTGTCTGACAGTAGACTTCCTGAACCTCAATGCGCATCTATTAGAATTAATACATATTATTCTTTTCTCCACAAGATTCTTAAACTGTATATGTCCGAGTCTTATAGATCAGTGCGCCAGCTACTAAATTCCCCTTTATATGAGGGTATCCAAGATTTAAATCAAATGATAATAGGTACTCAAGCCACCTGTGATGCAATATATTTATATCCTGATGTGGGTAGATGTATTTTATTCTTTTTTATCTATGAATACCACAAAAACACACCATTTAGTTATTATCTCAATCAATGTCAGATATGAAAAATAATAGATAGCTCTAAATCATACATTAGGTAATTCAATTCATGAGGCCTCAACTAGTGATATCATTATGCAATAACTCATTAATCATGCATCAGAACAGATCCAATTTTAATTTATGAGGTTTCATTGTACAAATTATAGCTCAGGCACAGCTCTGGTAGAATTAATATTATTACGAAAGTTAGTCTTCCCTTCAACTCTTTAGAGGTGACAACATAAATTTCATACCATACAAATTTTACACCCTTCTCATTAAATGCATGTAAGAGGTTCCACAAGGTGAGGCATTATCCTAGATAAAACACATGTAACATATGGTTTGCTCCAAAAAACAATGAAGGTCAAAGCCATTTATGTACTGCTTCAAATAAAATACAGCTCCCACTTTATTTGGGTCTAATGAGACTCAAAAACCCGAGGTATATTTTTATAGAAAGTGGGAATTATCAATGAAAATTTGGAAATTACTGAGCTTTTGATTGACCCAATTCTCTCTAAGAGTATTCTAAATGATCTCAATATGGGCTACATGGGGTTTTCTAGTGCATGAATGATCCAATATATCATCAAAAAAAACTACCAAAAATGAATCTAGATACGGGTGGAAACAACTATTCAAAAGTTCCATAGAAATTGTATGTTTTTTCATGATTCCGAACAACATTACCTGATATTAATATAGATTATACCTACATAATAATTTTGTTTATGGAATGTCTTAATTTTTATCAGGAACATGATGATATCCAGACCTCAGATCTATCATTTAAAATAACTTTTGTCCTCATTGATGACAAAAGCGGTCATATATTCTTCGTATTAGATACCGATCCATTATTATAATCTAGTTACAATGATTTTATTCTACATAGAGCCTAAGGGAACCATCATTAATCAAGGAAAAAAGGACTTGTGAACCACATGGATAAGTGTTGGGGCATAAAAAAAAATTTATAATGAAGATGCCCCATATTGTTCTTGATCGCCAAAAGCTCTTTGGTTGACATCCTATAATGAGGAATGGTCACTAGTGAAGCTCCTATAACAAAATAATTAGTAAAATCTACCCATAAAACTAGAGGTATACTATATAATTAATTGGGAAAGAAATCATTGAAATTATCCCCAATAAGAAAAAAATATATTATCTTGGAACTCTTAGTCATTAAGGAAAAAACTGGTGATCCTTCTTCTAACATTACCATGCCTCTGCTTATTGGGTTTGATTCTGATGCTTGCACATCCCAATAATCCTTATGTATATTCCCAATTACGTTTGGTGATGTAAACATTACCCTCTAATTATAGCGTTAGATATGTGATCAAAAGGGAATAACACAATCCATCATGATGATTATGTCAAATCATTTCATATTGAGGACACACATATTATATTTGAAAATGTAACCACTTATGTGAAGTTTAATGTTCATAAATTTGTAAATTACCTATGAAAAATACCTATGGTGTATCTAGAATCAAGAAAACATCATAATTATATCTGGGTTGGATTAGATGTCCCATTATATTCATAGATATAAATGTATGAGATATTCTTGTGTCAAATAATGTAGCCCCTAAGGGTGAGGAATCAATAATAGTACCTCAAAACATAGAAGGTATGACACTCTACTCCTATTGAAAATATTTGACTCCATGTAACATGAATGTTCCATGGACCTGAGTCACTACCTAAATACCTTGAGTAATCTTGATATGATGGAACTGAGAATCATATGTCTAACAGCCCTTCCCTAGATTCCCTCGTTGCCCTAATCAACCATTGGTATTTTGGATTCCTACCTATCGTGATCCAATTTCCCCCACTCTTGACCATGTTGTAGGTGTAGATATCCACTATCTAATAACCATATGTAATTTCATGTATAAATTATTGACTTATCCTTTCATACCACAACATATACACTTCACTAGATCCCATAATATTTCATACATGATGATTCCATGCTTCACACACCGGTGATAGAAAGAAAAAACTATGCATGAGGAGAATTTATACTACTACCCATAAGAGTATTCTATAAATGTCGCTTGAAACCTGAACATGATCCACTGGATACTCGAGGTTTCAATCCACAATTACTCTCACAATTAGAACCCCTCATGTTTCACTATATAATTACGCCCTGGTATATGATTTATGATATTATAGTCAACCTCAAATTGTTGAATTATGACCGCATAGCTTCATCTAGACCATACATAAATTACATAGTGGTCATAAGATCAATAACATCTAGAGTAGGGGTGAACCACTAAATATCTGTGAAATGGGAAAAATACTTCATTACTAACATACACCCCTATTACATGTTCTTGAATAATCTAGATATATACAATCTCATTGTTTGTTTAATGAAGTTGACATAAAAGAGGATCTTAAAATCATATCATACCATCTGAAAATATCAATCTTCCTATTTGATAACATCCTAACACCTCATAGAAGAATCAGGAATCATGTAAACAACTAGCATGACCCTCTACTCTAGAGGCATATCCAGATGCTTGAATTATGTTAGGATTTATTAAAGACAAGTATATACATCATGAGGTATTCCATCCCAAAAAATGGTGTGAGGATGTAACTGCATAACTCAAGAGTCTAGTATTCTATACTTAGGGCATGCCGACGTACTACTGGAATACTCTGAAGTGTATAAAAAAATCTCTCTCAAAAACAAGGAATCAATACCAATATATGAAAGAAAAAGGGGGGACACAAGTGGAATGATAGGAGAAATCACTAGAAGCACATAGCCCGCCCCCTCAGAAACATAGTTTTCATTTACATAAGAGAATATGATAGGATGAAGTCTTTTTGGAATGAAACTACTATTCCAAACACAGTTCTCATAATATATTTAGGAAATTTAGGACATTTAATTAATTAAACAGTAAAAATAGTATAGCCTTCCAATTAGAACAACCAAAACTATCATCCTTCATAAAAATCATGGTTTATACTATATAATAGACCATAACAGTATATATAAACAAAACGGATACCCACTACCCAATACTAAGGTCAAGATTAGGTCATTTTCTATATGATGTACTTATAAAAGATTAATTTTTTTTCTTTATAATTAATATTAATTTTGAGTTTGTGATTTTATATTATTTAACCAATTTAGATGTTTTAATTAAATGATTTTTTATTTTAAATACACAAGTGAATGTATTCCTTATGAAGCAATCATGGAATCCACATAACCCACACGGTAACACGTTTCATCTCGTGCGACTGATTTTCAATAGCTGAACATTCCATAATTGATTTCATAAGGTGTATTCTTCTAACTATTCAAGAAAAAACAATTCGGTCAAGGAATTGAGTTTATGTATCAATTCAATCTTCTAATAATTAAAATAATAATTAGCATAATTCAATATAATAAATTAACTATAAATATATAATACAATGATACATGCAAAAACTATACATGGTATGTAAAAAATAGAACCCTATTAATAATATTTTACCTATGATGATGCATGACCTAATGAAATTACCTAAATTTCATCGATACAAGGATAATAAATAATAATTTCATTAAAATCTTTATCAATATAATTGTAACTCAATTTTATCACTTAATGTTGAAATGATATCAATAGTAATAGGAAAAAACAAAAAAAATTGAAATTTCGACCACTTTTCATTTCCCCCGATCATTGGGTCACGATTCCTAAGCACGACTTATGACCAAGTTCAAATAATTCATGATCTTAAATATATTATATACAAATAAAAATTCAATAATGGAACCCCTCTAATACCACATTATAACATCTCATCAAGGGTCCACATAACAGGTGCCCATTGTAGGTGGGTCACATGAACTAAATCGCAGAACCCCATATGTTATAGGGTTTCAACTAGAAGTGAGGGTGTAAGGGTAGAAATGTGGGGATTAAATACTATCATGATAGATTAGAACATAAGATACAAAAATATACCATCAACATTAAATGAATAATATAAATAGTCAAAATTAATGGACTATGGATGTATAAACATATAACTAAATAAGTATGTATCAGAATATATAGGTAACTGAAAACGAAAATGAATATTATAAAATAATATATGGTCATGTATTATACATGATTCTTGGAATGATATAATATAAAATTATATAGGAAGATGCATGAATTCTATACAAGAGTAGAAAAATATAAATATTGAAAAATCACTCCAAACACATTGTGCCTAAGCCAGATCCTCTCATCCTAAGCTCTAACTAGGTAATAAAATGAGCTACCAAAAGAAGGGACTTTTCCATTTTCATTACTAATTAGATGACAATATTATAAGGTATGAAATGATCCCTGAGTATAGTGTTAGATAAAAATTTCAGTAGGCCACCACCAATTGTTTCTATGGGTAATCCGAGTACTGCTTGTAACTAAATAGTGTGCAGGTATAAGAAAGTAAATAAATCAATGTTGAATCAATAAATAACCACCCACTGAAAATCCTAAAGGACACATGGTGACTATACCATCTTTATATTCAGTATTAAAAGTTTATAATCATGTCACTATATATATATTATTAATTAAAATAATATATATAGTTTACTTCCACATTACATCAATTGAAATGAACTAAGATCTTGAGGAATCTTGATTTTTATATATGTGGATCACTAATTCATGAGGGATATAGATGTAACTCACATATCCATACTGTCCTAATGATCCTATAATAACAAGCCAAATGTTACATATCCTAATACATATAACGAGCGAGTGACATCATGTAACAACGACTAGCATGGTGAGTTAGCCATCATGTCAATACTCGAGTAATGGATCATGGAGCCTCAACACAATGTATATATTGTATCACTAGTGTGAGACAGTATGAATTCAACACCATGTGTATGGAGTATGATTTTCTTCCATTCTGAACACCTATTAAAATCATATCATAGCCTCTATAATTGTTCATTATAATTATAACATCTTAGGGAAATTACCTCCCATCCATTTCATTTACCAAGAACACATATGTATTATAGAGGAATATCAATTCATAAATCAATACATAGTGTATAATTTTATATTCATTTCATTATCCATGTTCAATTACAATATAAGTCATTAAAATTGATAAAATATTGAAACGATTCATATAGATCATGTGTCAATGGGAATATTCATAGACAAATAAATTAAAGGATTTCACCATATTCAATCATCAATCCTATACAAAATATTCACCCAAACCAATTTAGTCAAATCATCATGTCAATGAAACTCAATACATAAGGGTCAATATAATTTGTAACATGGAATGTTAATTAATGAAATTTTACACTTGGGAAATTCCATTTCTAAGTGGGAAAACCACCAATTTGGTATTTTGGGAGCCATTTATATCACTTTTTCTTAATGAGGAATCAATTTAAAATCAAAACAAGAAGGTACAAATAATTTTTGGGAAATTTGAACAAATTGAACCAAATGGACAATTATAGTGGAACACCCCATGGGAGATCACACAATATATATAAGCTATAACCCACTGAAGGAGACTCGATTAACATTTAGCTAATTGTAGTACTGAGTTATATATGAAAGAAAAAATATAATTGGGATTCTATGAAAATGGCACTATATTGTACTAATTCATAGTTATAAAATAACCAAACATTACTGGAAATATACATTACCACCTACCTTAAGGTCGTAGATGACACCTTGACTGATATCAGCCTTTGATTCGAACAATGTTGAAATCGATACGAGAAACTCTACATCACAATAAAAATAGGGAGACTGAGCCAAAATCCAAATAGTAAAATAGATGGAACAATAAACTGATATTGGAGCTAAGAGATTTGGTGAAAATATTAAGGAATATTCATAACTTCTGGAAGATTGAGGAATGGTCCTTGTATGATGATTTCAGCTCGATACCTAGCATTGAGGTGTTAGAGATCTCAAAGAAGAGGAAAACCCACATATGGTCATTGGAGGATGAATTCAATGAACAAAATGGGTTATAAAATTATATGGAGGGGAAATAAAAATATCCAAATTAAATATAAAGTTCATGGTATAGGCACATTGTTAGTCAAACAGTTTTTATATTATGCCGAGATTCTCATAGATAAAGGGAAACCCTAATAGTTAGGTGAATTGTTTGAGAAACCCTGAAATGACTGTGTGAAAATAAATTTTCCCTTATCTTCAACTTACCACATGGTCGTGGGCCATGGGGCACAAGATTGTAGGAAATATGTGGGTTCTAGTCAATTTTTCTAATTTCCTAACTCTTGGCTCCTAAATGAGATTATGATTCTCTTAATCCATCGACACAATGATTAGGAATATCTATTAAGGTCTTTTAATGTAGTCAATTTTAAAATTAATGATCCATAACATTGTTAACAATGTGGTTCATTACAATAATTATAAATAAAAAAATTATTCATGAAATCACCATACATATTACAACAAATAACACATAAATATCTTAAACAACCACTTTATAACATATTCTACTACTGCAAAAAAAAAATTAATGACACTATTAATATCTATTATAAAAAATATTTACAAAATTTTGATAATATATTATAAATTTAGTAGTTATATTGTATTATCCTTAATAGATTATAGAAATTTTTATTTTAATTACCTTGATTTAAAATGATTATTGTGATTACCTTTCATTGAAGATAAATTAATCAGTCATATATTTTCAATGGTGCATAAATGGATGATATATATAGATTTATTTAATTATATTTTAATTGATTTATTGTTTCAGTTGTGATTTGTGATGATATAATCATTGATGATCACGATTCTAGAAGTTTTTATTAACACAAGTTTGTAGTTTTATTAAAATAAAATTAACATCATAATTCATATAAATCCCTAATAAATTAATTGAAATCATTATAGTATATTATGTAAATTTTTTGAATCCCCCAAGTAGGGTTCCCATGGTACAAATTGTATGGTATAGTAATAATATGCATCTCATTATTTTAAAACTTATCAAATATATATATATCAATATGTATAAGAAGAATAAATACATGATTTAATTTAGAGGGGTAAATAGCATTGTAGAATAATATAATTTCTTATGAGAAACATTCTTGATTTAAAAAAGATTTCAAAAATATCTATGGACCATAATCCCATAAATCATTAACATAATTATGTTGTAAATAATATGGGAATATTACATTGGCAAAATATACTTTTTATTGTACTTATGAATGGGTGGTTGGACAATTCTTTTAAAAGGGATGACTGTAGAATTTTTAAAATTTAAAATCATTAAAAATTAAAAATCTACTTCAGCATGGAATGTGGACCCAAAGTCAAAATAATTTTTGGTATTATATGTAAATGTTAAAAATGAACTAAACCACTAATTTTTTGATTTTTTATAATATGTTTTAGTTTTAACATAATTTTAATTAATCATTTTAAAATTTTCACTTCTAAAGTGGTAGAAAATTTATTGAAAAGGAATTTAATTTTATGTATACCAATAAAATAGTCATTTTTACATAATTTGGACTATAAAATTTCAAAATTGAAATTTTAATAACTATGTGAATATTATCTAAATGGAAAATTTTAATTCCTTTATGATAAATTTATATAAAACTAAAAAATTTAATTATAATAGAAATGAAAATATGAGTATATAAAATAAATGGTACTAAAGTTAATTTAATATAAAAAATATATTATTTTTTCTATATCATAAAGAATTTTTCAAGAAGTTGTTTTAATAAATTTTTTTGTAATGATACCATAATAGTCATTCTAATTTAAGAAGGGATACTTTTCTATATAAACATATAATTCAATCATATTAGAAAATACCACAAATAAAAACTAACACAATATTTTTGTTTAACATATAATGCATATTTATATTTTTTAAAATTTAAATTATAAATTTTTTTAATTTAATTTGAAAATGGAATAAATAACTATAATAGAAACTATTTTAATGTGATAATGATATTTCAAATATTAATGATTCATACTTATATTTCATATAAACATCATTTTAAATTTATGTTAATATATCTGTTATATACATTACATATTTTATCATAATTTAACCATTATAGGCATAATTCTAACAAAATATTTATACACTATAAAATCATAATTTTATATGAAATAAAATTTAAGAAAAAATAAGCTTATGAATTTTATATAATTAAAAATAGAATATCTTTTATGCATTCTTAATACCATTTTCCTAAATGTTTCATTATTCATATATTTTATAATATGTTTACCTTAATTTATACCCATAAATTAAATGGTGGGATTAAAATGTTTATAATTATTGTAAAAAAAATATCTCAATTCATTTTGGTTTGGTTTTGTGGGTCAAACAAATTATTTAAAAATATTTTTAACATATTGATGGTTATTTATAAAAATAATATCTCATTACACCATACACATTCTATTATTTATGAATTAGTAATACAAAAACCATCTATTACATCATCCTCTATTAACGATAGTATCCCCTGATCATATAATTCATTACATCCCCAGATGATGGTCACACTCCATGAACTCATATATCACTTGTAGCCGATACAATCAGACAACATATATAGGTATTTCATTCTAGAGGTCCCCATTCATCACCACTACACCTCTATGGTATTTTTATTTTTCATGTAATGACATCAGTAGATTATTTTCTATTTTAACTGAACCATCTATCAGATTGAAGGAATGCGTAGATAATTTTACATAAAGGGGGAAACATGGTAATGAAAATGTTATTATTATATCTTATAACTAAGAACCTATAATTTATTCACTAATAAATGTTATTCAAATGTAACTTATTATTATAAGGATTATGACTAGGAAAAAGGTTACATATATTAAAATAAGATATATCTATGTTGATAAAAATATTTTTTTCATGTTTAATTAAAATTATCTTTTTAATTGTCAGAAATCGTTATATTGTTCTTGATTTGGAAAATTTCAATATTTATAAAATAATTGTTGTTCCGATGCTTTCTCCGGGGTGCGCGCATCCGTCTGTGGGGAGTACGTGCTACTTGTTACCCCGCATTCCCACTTTCCAAAGGCGGGCGGCATCCGTTCCTTGTTCAGGGACATCTGCTCCTTGATCAAAACCCAGATGATGGGATGTCAGTTCTTCCTTCTGTGGAATCCTTCTCGGAGCTCATTACCTAGTCAGGGTCTCCCTCATATATTTAAGACGGGTTTGTGAAGCTCATTCCCGATGCCATATCTACATGGACGCCAGTTAATTACGCTGCTTCCATCAAGATGCCCCAAGGGGTCTTGTCGGGGCAGTAACCTTCAGTGAAGAGAATGGTCATGTTGGGGCGTCGTTGCCATGTCTGTCTTCGGTCCCTCATCACAAGGCTTCTCGAGGGCGCGGAAGCCCGAGGCATACCACATTAAATGCGGGGAATGTACACCATCTGAGGTTTTCCTCAGATTCCAATGTTTAACACGGGTTATGTTGCGAGTTTAACGTCTTGCGGTGACAGATCGGGTTGAAGGGCCCCTAGGGGGGACACCGATGTTGGGGCCAGCACGTGGGAGGCTTCCCAGATGTCATAGAGTGGGATGGGGTGGCATGATCTCACCGAGATGTGGCGGCCCAGGTAAGGATCAGGATGGATGGTGGAGTGAGACATGGGGCCTACGTTCTGAGATGGCCCAAGAGACGGGATACAGTTTCACGTCATGCGGGATGAGATACAGTTTAACGTCATGTGGGATGAGGTACAGTTTAACATCATGCGGGACGAGATACAATTTAATGTCATGCGGGATGAGATACAGTTTAACGTCATGCAGGATGAGGGGTTCGGGGCTTACGCTCTGAGGTGGCCTAAGGTGGTCAGGGAACCTACATGGAGAGGTCTAGACGACCGGGTGGTGGGCTTGAACCTCGTGGAGGCTTCGTACGTACCATGCGTTAGCACGGATCAAAGTCCACGTAGTTCGCTGGGATGGGGCTTATGCTCTGGGGTGGCCCATAAGAGGATATCATAGTCGATGCGCGCTCTAAGCCCACGTGAGTCATGCTCGGTGTGAGAAACAAGAGACAACAGGGACCAGGCGATCACGTCGCGAAGGGTGTGTCCGTGAGAAGTGGAATGGGGCTTTCACGTTGAGTAGCTCAAAGAGGAAACAGGGGCTTACGTGTGGTTAGCGGACCCTTGTGTCGGGGCTTATTCCAGGGTGGAGGCCCATGGTGCGACAAAGCGCAGTGGGAAAGGGACTCCACTGGCCTGGGCAGGGGGATGTACGGAGATGTATGGGTGAAGTCATCCGCAAAAAAGGCTAAGGGATTACGCTCTGATGCGGCCCTTCCCCCACGGACAAACACTGCTATGACAAGTAGGATCTCATTCCATGTGAGGAAGAGTCCATTCCCGTGGAGACGAGTGGAGTAAAAAATGTTCGAGCTGGGGGGACCCTGCGTGCGAAGCACAGGGTTGGACCACAGTTTAACATCTTGTGTTAGGAGCGAGATGATTAGCAGTTTAATGTCCTGCAGCTTGGACGAGGTGGGATTTCTCCACACCCCTAGGGCTTACATGCCCAACACCCTCTACCCCATGTGGGAGGGAAGGCATAGGCAAGGCCGTAGTGAAGGGGGCCGCATGGAAACCCACCGGGGGGTCCACGTTAGCATGGCTATGTGAAGAAGAAATAGCTATTAGCGTGCCTAGATGGAGAAGAATAAGGCAAAGCAATGCAACGTGGAACACGGCCCAAGGGACCTTGAGGTTACATCGCACGAGCCTGGAAGGCCGTACGGGAAAACGACGCATGGTGCGCATGCTTGGAAGGGGAGACATCAGGTGCCGGTGGAGAGGGGAAACAAAGAAGTGTCAAGGTGAGGGGTCCTGGGCTTGCGCGCAAAAGGGAAGGTTTGTACGCAAAACACCGGGACAGTGCGCAATTGGACCAAGGGAATTGCACGTGGAGAGGGAACTACGTGCAGGGTTTTGCGCGCATGGCAGGGTATTGCGCGCGTGAGACACGGATTGCGCGCAAGTGTGGAAATAGGGGGAAGGGGAAAATTCACTGAAGCCGATGGAGTGGCACGTAAAGGCGAACTCCGGGGAAAGGTTGCGTGAAAGGAGAGATTACCTAGAAGTCATCTTGCACGTGGGGGAAGCCGAATTGCATGCACGGGAGTCTCTTCGGAATCCTCAACCCCCAAACCATTCGATGTCACCTTCTATTTATAGGCGACCTGCGGTGCGGAATCCCGGCGGCGTGTGAAATGCTTCACGCTGAGCGCAGACGGCGCACAAAAATCTTGCTGCGCAGAAAACGGGATCGCAAAGATGGCACGCCTCATTGGATCAATTTCGTGAAACCCGATGATTCATCGCGCAGAGAACAATTTTTCATGCGGATCCTCCTTTATTTTTCACACCACATCCCGGGCCTCCGGATCGGGCCTCTGATTCCGAATATGACTTCGCTTCGTCATTCCGAAACTTCCTCTGGGAGTTACATACTATTTTCGGCATAAAAAAATGCCCACCCTTGGAATTGGATCGGCGAGATGTCACAACGACCAGATTCAAAGGGAAACACCGAAACACCGAAATGTTGAGTCCCCTAGTCATGTTACGTGAAAAATTTCGATGGGGCACGCAAAACCAACGGACGCGCGCGGAATCCTCTTTCCGTGCGGCGCGGAACCCAGACCTCTCCTATAAAAAGGGGCGCTGGGTCCCAAATCCGTACCTTCTCTTTTTCCGCGTGATAAGCTCATCACTCTCGTGTGCAAAATTGCTTCCGCAGATGTGCATGAAAACGCTCTGGAAGTGCGGAATTCCATCCGAAATTCAGCCGTGATTTCACGCCTGATCGGGATTTTCCGTGCTTCGCGTGTCGATTGCATGCTTATCTCCAGGATTTCGCGCAACTCATTCAGATTTTGCGCAGAACTCTCCGATTTCGCGCACTACATGCTGATTTTTCCCATCTCCCTAATGATCCGAGATGGCTGCAAACCAAGTTGATGAGGGGGAAGCCGCTGCCCGTAGGACAGAAATGGCAGCAAACGAGGAGGTTTATGGCACCAAGGTGATTGTCTCTAACAATCCGACCTTTTTCAATCAGCTAACTCTGGCCCAGAAGACGTATCCCTTGTCGGACAACCTCTTGCTCTGGAATTTTGGCATCCTGGAGGAGGTGCCACTGCTGGGCTTCAATGTGGACACACCGCGATCTTGGGTGACCCGGTAGGACAAACATAATCAATACAACATCGCCAACAACGGCCATCCTTCCAGGTAAACTAGACATATGGATGTATATGTCTAGAACCCGAGGACTAGCACAATTACCAGGGACGAGCCTATGGAAGGGGATTCTCCGGCCCTCTATGCGAGCACGTTCCGTCAGAGCATCATGGATGACAAGAAAGGCTAGCTGAAGGACTGGGACCTCTGGTCCGGGGGAAACATCAACAACGAATGGGCCTGGGCATTCTGGGTCCGACATACCTGTGAACAGTTCGGGGACGAACTGCAGTATATCGGCATGTTCGAAGCGGTCTGGACATCACAGTTCCACTTCCACCGCCAGCCTGAACATGGACCGGATCTATTAACCCAGTGGTCTCTTGACACCAACACATTCCATCTTCATCATGGGGAAGTCGATATCAGTCTCTGGGATGTTCACTGCATCGGAGGTATCCCACTGTAGGGTTACCAATACGACGAGTTCGTTCCTCCAAAGAACACCTGGGGAGACAGGTCGCAGACGCCTATGCTGACGTGGCATCTGCTGTAGCTGGCCAAAGAGAGGCTGGGGGTCAAGGACTTCATAAAGGACATCGCCAACAAGGGCTGGTCTAGACTGTTCCTTGACAAGGATCCGGCCGTTAAGATGCCGGGACGGGGAAAACGGTGCCCAACTGCAGCTCAGAGGAGCAGGGATGGGTCATACTGGAGGACCTTGGAGGCGGGGCAATACCAATCAGGGGGCTACCGCATCATTGAGGCTCAGGACCCGAACAACTGGTATGTCGGGTTCCTTGCCGCCTTCTTGACCGGGTGGCTCGTGCTACTATGGGACGCGAGGATGGGCATCCGTCCGGCAACATTGGTGATGGCGGGCTCTATGGATGCCAATAAACGGTTCAACTTGGGCGTCCCCATACTGGCCAAGCTGTATACCATTCTGGGGCGCATCTCACGACGCTGGTCACCTCGGAGGGTATGTGGTCCCTTCCAGATTTTCCATGGCTGGGTGGCGGCTCATCTCGGTAGGTATACTTTCCTAAACACCGTCTGTCCTCCGGGCAACGGTCTGCGACCGTCCTTGATAAATATTGCAGGGGTGGCGACGATGACACTCAATGAGGAGGGCGTGAGGATCCGCATCGTCAACCATGACAACTTCAACTTCAGCCCATTCCCCACCCGGTCGGCCAGCTGGTGGACAATGGTCGAGGCTCTCTGGAACAGTAGGAATACTTCCAGAGCATTCGGGGCGGGGTGCTCGTGGCTTGGATCGATGGGAAGGTGATCTGCGAGCCGTACATGCCATCCCGATTCACTAGGCATTTCGGGTGCCTCCAACGAATGCCGAAGAAGGTATTCACGACTGTCTGGCAGTAGAATAATCCATGCGTCCTGCGCTAGATGTGGTTGATGTTTACCACTTTCGGCTCTAGCGATGTCGTTACTCTTCCTCCCACCGGGGTCGATGCCAGCCTAGCAACCAAGTACGCCGAACACTAGACCATTGCGTACCCTGTGGGGATATTACGCAAGCACGTCTAGAAACTCGAGGTTACTCGTACAGAAACCTGGCGACGGGAACGAAGGCACGGTGCCGTTGAAAGGTGGGAACCAAGGGCGCGTCAGGCAGTGAGCCCTGCGTAGGCTGAGACTTCGGCAGCGGGGACATCACATGGTGCCGCCACATCCTCATTACCCACAGGGGGGTCACATGAGGCGGCCAGGGAACTGCCCGGGAAGCAGATAAGATATCTGCTCGAACCTTCCCAAGACGCAATTCTCCTGGCATTGTGGTTGGCCTAGATGACCCTGTGGCAATCGCTGAGCATCGAAGCCATCTGGCAGAAGATAATGCAAAACAGGATCCAACTGCCTGTGGTCGGGCTCGTTCGACTTACTGACCGAGTAAACTTCCATCGGTGGCATGCGTATCTGACGGCCATGGACACATACGCACGCCAGAGGGGGCGGCGTGCGGAGCCAACTTTCCTAGTGAATGTGGTGCTCGGCCAGGAGCATGATCCGGAAGTGATGTCTCTGGGTGAAGGTGACAGTGACGTGGAGCTGGAGGGGGAGGAGGAAACCGGAGAGGATGACAGTGAGGGAGAATATGAAGAAGAAGAGCCTGAAGGTGAGGGGTCGCAAGGGGCGACCTACCAAGGGAGTCTCCAAGAGAGCGGCGTGATTGCCGACTCTAATCTCCACATAACCAAGATTCTCGAGGTATGTCTATGTCTTCATTAATTTACCTTATTCATCCATTATCCTTTACAACTTCTAACTCACTTCCCCATCCCACTCAGAAGAATTTGAGCATTGGACGGGCATCCCCACCAGAGGTGGGAGGAGAGGAACCAGTGGGACATGATGGGGATCCGACACCCATCATTGAATTAACAAGCGTGGAGGGGTCTCCCCTTACGGCGGCTCCTGCAGCGGCCGAAACACTGGTGACCGACGCTCTGGATTCTGGTAAGTCCCACACTTCACTATTGGCGCTTGGTGAAAAAGATCCCATCGAACCAGCATATGCCTTGTGCAGTGATCTCAACACTGGAGGCACGTCAGGCTGCAGAGCCCAGGATGTCTGTGAGTGGACCAACAGAAGACATACCACCTTGTTCGGAACATGCTCTCTGCACTGAGTCGGCCCCAACAATTGATGAACAGGGGGCGGAGGACATCAGCGGCGCTGTTCCTGAGACGAGGTCGGAAGCTTGTGGAGGCATCATTGCTGATGGGGCGAGAGAATAAGGTCACCCAGACGTCGAGGATTCTATCCCTCATGAAGACATCCCTAGGGTGGATCCCGCTGCCTATCTTCTGGCGACCTTCCCTATATACCGACACGCTGACCCTGAGGAGATAGATGACTCAGACTCAGAAGCAGGTGAGGAGAGCCAGATGACACGGCTCAAAGGGTGGAAGTGTATCCAGTGCTTCCTCAGGTAGCCCCAATCAGATTGACTGAGGCGGATGGGATCACTTCAGAACTTGCTGCGCTTCCTGTGCACCGGAGGGGTTGACGCTCAGTGTCTTCATCTAACGGTCCGTGATTACATGGCCGAGAAGATACACGAGAGCAGCCGGCGCACTGACATTTCCCAGTGCTGGGAAGGTTCAGCGAGTGCTCAAGTGCTGCTGAGGGGGGAGCAGGAAGTCCGACACCTCGAAGGGCAGGCGGCAGATAAGGTGTTCTTCATCACAATATGCTCTGAGCTCATGGAGCAACTAACGGCCCAGCTGGATGATGCACAGGAACAACTGGTGGAGGCGAGTCACCATATGACTGTACTTCGAACCGAGTGGGCACAGGCACAATCTAGGGCTGGAGAGCTATGCTCTTTGGTGGCCAATGAGGAGAGAGTCTTCAAAGAGCGTAAATAGTCCCTGAAGGCTACTAGCCGGAGGGTAGCAGTGCTGGAAAGATCGCTTCAGCATGCTGATCTCTAAGGGATTTGTTTTTTCCATCTCATGAACTCTTTTTCTTGTACTACCCATCATCGCAATCCAATATATGGCCAAATCCACTCATTTGTACTCTTAGTTTAATGCGCTCAACCATAGTTTTGAAATGAATAACAACTCATCATTGGGCTCCTGTGGGTTGTGCCCAACGCGAGAAGCAGGAGATGCTCGTACGATCATTCCATTCAACTGTGGGGCATTGACCAAGATTCAGGTTTCCAAAATCGGGCCTGGACTTCGGAGGAGACCCCGGGCTGATTAATGTGTAGAATTTTCAATGTGCTCTAACACATGAGCGGGGCGATGTCGGGGGCATTGAAATCCATCTGGACACAAGGGGGTGGAGAGGAAGGGTGAATCATGCTGCCCAAATTCGAAACCCAATGGGGCGCAACCATGGAGGATAACTGTCAACCATAGTGGAAAAACAGAATCCATATCATGTTGGCCTGGAACGGGGACAATAAATGAGGGCTGACCGCTGACCATGTTCACCACACGGGGCATAACTCAAATATCGTCGGTGAGTTTTCCTGAACGTTGGCCCACGATAATAGGCGGACCATAGGCCTGTCATCCATCCTGTTAGGGGGTCCCGTCAATCATGAACAGTCCTCCGGAACGTTGGCCCAGGATAGTAGGAAGACCATAGGTCGAGCATC
Source organism: Viscum album (assembly GCA_963277665.1). Classification (NCBI taxonomy): domain Eukaryota; kingdom Viridiplantae; phylum Streptophyta; class Magnoliopsida; order Santalales; family Viscaceae; genus Viscum; species Viscum album. The sequence continues at coordinate 1,612,276,573 of OY728140.1, forward strand.
CATACTGTTAGGGGGTCCCGTAAAACATGACTAGTCCTCCGGAACGTTGGCCCAGGACAGTAGGCGGGCCATAGGTCGAGCATCCATACAGTTAGGGGGTCCCATCAAACATGAAAGGAAATGAGGATCCGAATAAAGGGGGATGCAACGCGAGGGAGGTGAAGTGGTGGTTTGTTCGAACAGATTCCAACACTCTTGATATTGCGCCACCATGGTGACGGCGCATTAGGCGGACATAACGACTAGATCACAGGTCGTCCCAATTTCCAGACAGGACATCTTTAGCGAGATAACTACAGCTTCCCATTATCACCATGGGGTATCCCGAACCTGCTCGGGGTAGATGTCCCGATTACACCACTTCCCATGATGTCGGGCCAAGGGGCTGACAATAAGGAAGGACGGGGTTCAGCAATCCCTAGGGCTGGCCCCAAGACAAAATGTCAGGGCAGTCCTACGTATCTCATTAGGATGAGAATCAAGCCACACGTAGTTCTTAAAGCACAGTTTAACATCATGTGGGACGAGATACAGTTTAACTTCATGATGGACGAAATACACTTTAACGTCATGCGGGACGGAATACAGTTTAACGTCATGCGGGACAAAATACAGTTTAACGTCATGCGGGACGAAATATGGATCTTAGTTTTAGGTCTTAGAGCTCGGACCGTGAATGGTAAGGGGGAGAAAAGGACACATGGAAAGGTGGTAACAAAACCCGACACGAATGAGGACCAAAGCCCTACTTACCATGTGCTCTCCGGGAAAATGCTCGAGTCGAGGGACCGAACACAAAGGTAGGCTGGGCCCGCTGGGAAGTCCCCCAGGCCCTCCTACGTATGTCATAAGGATGGGAATCAAGCCATACATAGTTCTGGAAGGTGACATGGTAAGATACCAGTTCCAGGGGAAAAGGGGAGTGCGGGCGTGGCCCTTGCACTGAAAGAAGTGGAATTTGATAAATCTTGTTTGTCCTATAAGTTGAGTGGTTTTTTTGAAGCGAAAGGCCTAGAGTAGTAGGCCGTGGTGTCGCCACAAGCATCAATCCATGATAGGCATTGAAAAATGGCATGAAATAAGACAAATACCCAACGCGATATCCTCTACAATGAGGTCATCACAATGCAGTGCCGTTTTTTTCTTCATACGGCAAGGACGATAATGTCACAGTTTAGGGTCATGTGATAGGACCAGTAACATAGTTTAATGTCATATGGTTTGGACCGACAACAGAGTTTAAGGTCGTATGGTTTGGACCAACAACACAGTTTAAGGTCGTATGGTTTGGACGGACAACACAGTTTAAGGTCACGTGGTTTGGACCGACAACACAGTTTAAGGTCGTATGGTTTGGACCGACAACACAATTTAAGGTCGTGTGGTTTGGACCGACAACAGAGTTTAAGGTCTTCTGGTTTAGACCAATAACATAGTTTAAGGTCGTATGGTTTGGACCGACACACACTTTAAGGTCGTATGGTTTGGACCAACACACAGTTTAAGGTCGTATGGTTTGGGCCAACACACAGTTTAAGGTCGTATGGTTTGGACCAACCGAGAGAGTAGCCTCTGGCCAAAGAGGCCTACGAGGGTTCAACAATCAGGGGGGGCAAGAGATGCTAGATCCCAGCTATGCTGGGCCTAAAACGCAATGTCTGGGTTACTCCTTGTTCCCCATGGGGATGAGGGTCATGCTCCACGCAACCTCTAAAGAAGAGACCCAATCACGTATTCTAGCGCTCAGATCGTAGGAGCCCCGAGAGACACCGTTACGCAGCTTGGTCTGTCTGATGCATGGGGGTGTAGTGAGGGATAGTACAAGGAGTGTTGAGATTCCACCATGACACAGTGGGTCAGAACATGACATGAACCATGCCACCAACATTCAGGGCCCATGGAAGCCGGCGTGATGACTGAGGATTACTGCTGACCATGTTCGCAACGCAGCATCCTGTCGTGTTAGCCATGGGGACAAAAAAATGAGAATCAACCATTGACCATGTTCACAATGCGGGATTCGTATCAATTTGTTGTTTGAAACCCTCGGGGGCGTTGGCCCATGAAAGTAGGAGAGCCGTTGGGCGTTGTCTCCAGGCCGTTCTTGGGGATCCCTCTATGTGTGAAGGATGACGGGGGCCCAAATGAAGGGGAACACGATGCTTGGAAAGTGGATGGAACATGCCTAAGTCGAATATGTAACTCCAAGTCCTAGACCAGTGTACCCTGAGCATATCCGCAGACCACTGGAAAGGGTCAGAGGGCTCAGTCCGACAGCGGCCAAAAGATGGCGAATACTCGGGCAAAAGAGGGGGCGTAATGCCAAACACCATGGGAACCGGGAGATCATGGGATCTGCTAAGAGATAGGGCTAGACCTGACATCTAGTTGTTCATGCAGTCCTACGTATTCCATAAGGATGAGAATCAAGCAATACATAGTTCTCGAATGGTTCCTTCTAATGCCCTTGGACATAGGAGGGCTAAATCCTGAGGACATGGTGTGTGTGGTGCAGCTATTGCAAACCCGACGTGAATGAGGACATGATCTCACACCACGCCACGCGATCCTGTGGTCAAGGTCCCAAAGGCGAGATAGGCACGACAGCAGACCTCATGATGGACCCAAAGATGAAAGGTCTGGGTGCTCTTACGTATCCCATTAGGATGCGAATCAAGCTAGACGTAGTTCTGGAAATACTGTTTAACGTAATGTTGGACGGAATATGGATCTTAGTTTTAGGTCATAGAGCTCAGACCAAATGATCTTAGTTTTAGGTCTTAGAACTCGGACCAGATGATCTTAGTTTTAGGTCTTAGAACTCGGACCAAGGTGCAGTTTAGGGTCATGCGGGACCATACAGTTTAAGGTCATGCAGGACCATAGTGCCCAAATTTAGGGAAAAATTCAGTTTAAGGTCATGCTGGACCGGAGAGCCCAAATGTAGGGAAAAATGTAGTTTAAGGTCATGCTGGACCGTAAAACCCAAATATAGGGCAAAATGAAGATTAAGGTCATGATGGACCTTAGAGCCCAAATGTAGGGAAAAATGCAGTTTAAGGTTATTCTGGACCGGGTGCTTAGGAAAATTACTTCTTGAGGAACCTGGCGTTGGTGGGAGGAGTGATACGCTCACCATCCATAGTCACCAGGGAATACGCGCCATTGGGATAGACCTTGTGTAAAATAAAAGTCCTCTCCCACTTGGGCTCCAACTTGGGTGGTTTCCTACTGGGAATCATTGGCGCTCTGAGAGCCAGCACCATGTCACCTTGCAAGAAGGAGCAGAGGTGAACCTTCTTATCGAAAGCTCGAGCCATCCTGCTATGATGCCTTTCCAAGTTATGTAAAGCGTGAAGCCTACATCCGTCCAGCGCTTCCAATTCGGCTAGACGGATCTCAGCAACTCTATCCAGCGCTTGCTGGTCGTAGAGCACCGTGTGCAATGAGGGCAGCTGGACCTCGATGGGTAGGACAACCTCAGCTCCGTATACCATGGAATACAGAGTCACCTGGGTGGAATTGCGAGTCGTCATCCTATAAGCCCAGAGGGCGTTGGGGAGCTTTTCCGGCCAACTTTTCTTGTTCTAACTGACCAATTTCTGCAGAATGTTAGAGAGGGTTTTATTAAATGCCTCAATCTATCCATTCTCCTGCGCATGATAGCAGGAGGTGTGGTTAGAGCGAATGTTGTAATTGGCGTACGATCTTTTCAGCTCGGCCGCTCGGAGGTTGGTTCCTTTATCCGTGAGGATAGTGTGATGTATTCCAAACCGGTAGATGATATGGGAGCTCATGAAGTTGGCGATAGAACCAGCCTTGACTTCCATAATCGGGGCTTCCTCTGCCCACTTTGAGAAGAAATCTGTAGCAGTTAAGATTAACCGGCACTGGCGGGCCGTCACCGGCGGGTAAGGCCCTATGACATCCAACCCCCAGACTGCAAAGGGCCAAGAATACTTAGTAGTGTGGAGAGGCTCCGGTGGCTGATGCACTAAGTTAGCATGAACTTGGAACACATGACACTTATTGGCATACTCGATGCAGTCATGGATCAAGGAGGGCCAGAAGTATCCCAGCCTCCGAATCTGGTTGGACAACTTCAAACCGGCCTGGTGGGCGCCACAGGAACTAGCGTGCACTTCCTGCATGACCTGTGGGATCTCAACTCCTTCATGACAACATAGGAGAACACCGTCGAACCCACGCCTGTAAAGGATTTTCTCATGGATGGGACCGCATTTTAGGGTGAACTGCGGCGCGTGGCGCTGGATTCGTTCTCGCTCTGCTCGATCCATTAGAAGATTGCCGTGCTGGAGATATTCAACCAAAGGTGTCCTCTAGTCAGTAACTGTCTCGATCACTATGCCTAAAGCCCTGGGAGGGGGGGTACTAACGCAGGGGAACCAGTGGTGAGATGGTTCACTCGTGGGCCACGATCACCCTATGGTATAACAGGAGCAATGACTCTGTGGTGTGCTACGTGGATGATTAGGTCATCCTGTTCGGGCTCCGTGAGTGATGCGGCCAGGCTGGCCAAAGCATCTGCTCGACTGTTCTGCGACCAGGGAACGTGAATGACATCTGGTCGGGAGGGAAACATAGCAATTAGATGGAGGGTGAACTCCAGCAACGACATGAGTTTTGGATTCTTGACAGAATAGTCACCGTTAACCTGCTTGATGACTAGCTCAGAGTCCCCTTTTACATTAAGGTGGGGTACGTTAACCTCTAGAGCCAACTCGAGGCCAGTGATGAGGGCATGATATTCTGCCTCATTTTTAGTGCATCCTTCTAACAATAAGAAAGAATATGGAAAAAATTCTTGCTCTGGGGTGATGAAGACATTACCTAGGCCCACTCTATTAAGCCTAGGATCATTGAGCCTTCTACCGGTAGGGCTTCGGGAGGCGCCATCAAAGTGCATCTGCCAGCATTATAGCGACCCGGCCTTTTCATACATTACTATTACATCATTTCAAAGATAAACAACATAATAGTATTACACATGGAGGATCCAGTGGTTTAGTGTCTTAGGAAAACTAGGACTACACATAACAAGTACAACATCAAGCATAAAAATTCATTTAATCTCTTTTTCTATAGCTTCTTAGTAGCACTTGTCCTTTCCTTAGTACATGTAGCCACCTGAGGATATACATCAAAAGGGGTGAGATAAAAGCACAGTAAGAGGATATATAAGAACAATATAGCATGGGGTGAGAATAATCATGACATAGGAAGAAGATCATGAACATGATAGGAGCATAAACAATAAACTTGAAATGCGGCAAAGCATAAAAATGAAACATCATGTCTTAGTGTTTAACTACCACACATACTTGTGAACAAAGCTAGAATCATGTTCACGCATCATTTCACATTTACTCATGAGATTCATCACTTTACCCAATGCATTGGAGCGCTATATAATTCCAGGCGCACCCGTCACATTTAAAAATTCATATTCAGCTATATAATTCTGGGTGCACCCGTCACATCATAACATTATCATTATCATGATTGCCACATAGAGCACATATCAAACATGTACATAAGTAACCCATGGAAAGGAATGGGTTTCATCTCATAATAACACATTCATAAGCTTTGGGTTTCCAAAAGAAAGAGGGAACAACATACTTGATATAAGAACCATCAACCTTGATTGAGAGGCAAAAGGTGAGATCTTGAAAGAATAGTTCTTTTGGAAAACATTTGGATGGACATAAAAACAGTGACAAACATGTATATCCCAGAAAAGTAAATTAAATGATGAAAAAATGATCTTTGAGGAGTAACCATATCAAAAATGGAGTGAAAGAGGGAGAACCCGAAGGAAGAAAATTGGATTCGAGATTTCCCCTTACCTTGTACTCGAATGCCGCCTTCTCTTTAATGTCCTGTATAATGACATTATATTCATTAATTAGAAATTCCAGAACCTTTTATACATTAATAGGGTTCATTCTGGTTTCATTATTTCATATTATGTTCCTTTGGATGACTTATATATTTTAAAAACATTGATCGGGGATGTTCGTTTTCATGGTTTTCTTGAGCGGTCCACATGTATTCTTAATTTGATGTTTTGTTAGATCATGGGTAAACATAGAGAACTGATATTACATGTAATTAATGATATTACAGAAGCTTGAATGATTTTAAAATGAGTTATTTTAGATCCATGTGGCCGAATCATTAGATAAGAATTAAATGAATATTATTTGGGCCAATTTGAGCGGCTTTTGGATCACAACCAACTCTTGTTAACTTTTCACTTAGTAGTATGGCCATAGGTTATTTATAGAACTTAAAATAGAACATAATAGATATAAAACATTCTGGTTCAACCATAAAAATGGTTTCATGACCAGATTGAAGGAATAAATGGAAGAATAGAGTATGTTGTTTTTGAAGGTGATAAATTATCACCACATGAACAACGTTCTCTTTAATAAAATAAAAGGAAGGGGGAAAGGGTGTGGGGTGATATAATATAACATTAGAATCATAATATTACATTATATATATAATACTGGATTTACAGAACAATTTGGATGAAGATATATAGAGATAGATCAAGAAAGGAACTTGAACTTGAAAGGAAATTAAAGGTGAAGAGAGAGAGAAATTACCTTTAGAATCATCCTCTTGAGATCCTCTTTAAGGAAGCTAGGCTTGGTCTTTTGATGAGACCAGAAGCTTTTTTACATGGGGGATGAGCTAGGGAAGGTGTTTTATAAGAATTTAGAGAAGGCTTGGAGCTTGAGAGGTGTGAGGAAAAGAGGGAGTGAAGGGTGGCTTTTATAGTGGAGGGGAGAGGGGTTTCCTTAATATAAAATAGATTAGTTTATTCATTTCACCTAAGACAATGAATAGTGAGTCTTAGATGACTAAGAATAGTAAAGTTGACTTGTGAATTCGGGATTTGGGTGCTTACATCACTTGTGATGTCAGGAATAGTGGGTTTTAATTAAAATGTATTTATATGATAAATTAATGTATTCTACTATTCATCAAAAATTCAAGTATCTCAGAAAAATCACAAAATTTTACCCCATCCATTTTTTGACGTGTAGAATCCAAAAATGAAGTCCATTTTCCAAAAATAATTTTCTAAGTATTATTAATTTAATATTTAATAAAAATCATAATTTACTTTAAAAAAACAGTTTTTAAAATTAAAATTGATTTTGCAGTTCGTTCAAAAATTACTTAGGGTCTTATAATATTATCTAAAAACTATTAGACATTGATTCAATAATTTATGAATATATTTTAAGAAAATAAATATTCTTTTAAATTAATTAATTAATTATAATTAATTATTTATGACATATAAAATACCAAAAATGTTTACTAAGGTCAAATTTTCACTTTCTATGATGTCTAAATTTTATTTTATTATTCATAGGTAATGTTACTCTTATTTACTATTCATAAGGTTCATATTACTATTAATAAGGGTAGGTTACTATTCATAAGGGTAGGTTACTATTCACAAAAATTATTTTTGTTTCATTAGACTCAAAAAACTATCTTGAACACAACCGTGTATGTTGGATTTTTAAAATTCCAAACACAGGGGTGAAAAAATTATGTTTAAAGGTTATTTATCACTTAGTAGTTCATTATTTTGTGTTTTTATGACATAGATATAAGAAGGGAATTTTCCATTGAAAAACTTTGGGTCGTTATATTCTTCCCCCCTTATGAAATTTTTCCCCCGAAATTTCACTTTACACAAACAGGTGAGGGTACTTCTCCTTCATTGCCTCTTCCGGTTCCCAAGTTGCTTCCTCAAACTTTTGGTTCCTCCACAACACTTTGACAAGGCGGGTTGTCTTGTTGCATAGAACCTTATCACTTCGGTCCAGAATTTTTACCGGCTGCTCCTCATATGAGAGATCAACTTCCAACTGTACCACCTCTGAGTTTAGTACATGTGAGGGGTCTGGAATGTACTTTCTCAGTAGTGATACGTGAAACACATCATGAACTTGAGCCATATTCGGTGGAAGTGCCAGACGATAGGCCACGACTCCTATACGATCAAGGATCTCAAAGGGGCCAATGTACCTTGGGCTTAGCTTCCCTTTCTTCCCGAATCGCATGACTCTCTTCCATGGAGATATTCGAAGGAAGACTTTATCTCCAACGTCGAACTCCAATTCCCTTTGACGATTGTCAGCATAGCTCTTTTGCCGACTTTGAGCAGCTTTGATGTGTTTCTAGATGACTTGAACCTTCTCTGCCATCTCTTTAACAAGATTGGGACCAAGTAGTTTTCGTTCTCCAACTTCATCCCAACAGGTTGGAGTTCTACATCGCTTCCCATAAAGAGATTCATACGGAGCCATCTAAATACTCGAGTGGATGCTATTGTTGTATGAGAACTCAACCAATGGAAGGTTCTAATCCCATCCACCTTTGAATTCAAGAGAGAAGGATCTTAGCATATCTTCAAGTGTCTGAATAGTCCTTTCAGACTGGCCATCAGTTTGGGGGTGATAGGCCGTGCTGAAATTTAATTCAGTACTCAAAGCATGTTGAAGGCTCCTCCAGAATTTAGAAGTGAACCATGGATCACGGTCAGAGACAATCGAGAGTGGAACACCATGCAATCTCACTACATCCTTCACATATATCCTTGCAATTTGTTCAAGTGAGAGTTCTTCCCAAATAGTGATAAAATGGGCAGTCTTGGTGAGTCGATCAACCACTACCCATATCGCATTATTTCCTCTTGACGTCTTCGGGAGACCTGTGAAAAATTCCATAGTAACATTCTCCCATTTCCACATGGGTATAGGTAATGGCTGCATCATACCTTTGGACTTTTTCTGCTCTGCTTTAACTTGCTGACATACCAAGCACCTTGATATATATTCTGCAATCTCCTTCTTCATGTTATCCCACTAGAAGTGTTCTCGGAGATCACGATACATCTTGGTACTTCCAGGATGAATAGAGACTGTTGAGCTATGTGCATTATCCAAAAGTTCCTTCTTTATTCTGGGTGATGAAGGCACACAAAGCCGCGTTCCAAACTGAATCACACAATCATCGTCGATATGAAACTCTTGCAGCTTCCCTTCCATTACAACATTCACCCTCTATTGTATCTCCATATCATCACTTTGTGCTTCCTTAATCTTCTGTTGGATGGATGGTTGCGCAATCATTTGGGCAAGGTAGGATGTATCCCCTGCCCTTACGATTCCCAAATCCATCCTTTTCATATCCAAGAAGATAGGGTCTTTCTCAATCCTCAACATGGATAGAGTAGCAGGTTCTTTCCGGCTTAGAGCATCAGCTACCTTGTTCGCCTTTATAGGATGATAGTGAATAGAGCAATCGTAATCCTTGATTATCTCTAACCATCTCCTTTGATGCATGTTGAGCTCCTTTTGTGTGAATATATACTTGAGGCTCTTGTGGTCGGTGTATATGTCACACTTCTCACCATAAAGGTAATGCCGCCAGATTTTCAAGGAAAAAAACCACGGCTGCCAGCTCAAGATCATGCGTTGGGTAGTTCTACTCATGGATCTTCAACTGTCGTGAGGCGTAGACTATGACATTATCATTTTGCATGAGTACACAACCCAAGCCTTTCATTGAAGCATCACTGTATATCACAAAACATTCTCCACTTTTCGGTAGTGTGAGTACAGGTGTAGTGATTAGCCTTCTCTTTAGCTCCGTGAAGCTTCCCTCACATTTATCCGTCTAGACATACTTTACCCCTTTCCTTGTTAACATAGTTAGCGGGCATGACAATCGTGAAAAGTTTCTCACAAAACATCGATAGTACCCAGCTAATCCAAGAAAACTACGTATTTCTGTGACACTAGAGGGCCTGGGCCATTCCTCAATCGCATTTGTCTTTGAAGGGTCCACAAGAATTTTTCTCGCTTGTGATCACATGTCCCAAGAACGTGACTTGATTCATCCAAAAATCACACTTGCTGAACTTGGCGTACAACTTCTCCTTTATCAATGTCGCCAACACAAGTCTTAGATTTTCTTCATGTTCCTCCTTGCTCTTGGAGTAGATGAGAATATAATCGATAAACACTACCACAAATTTGTCGAGGTAATGCCTAAAGACTCTTTTCATCAAATCCATGAAGATTGCAGGGGCATTAGTAAGTCCGAAGGGAATCACCAAAAACTCATAGTGCCCATACCTTGTACGGAAGGCAGTCTTCTGAATATCTTCCTTCTTCACCCTTACATGATGATATCCAGAACGAAGATCCACCTTTGAGAAGTATTGAGCTCCTCTCAACTGGTCGAACAAGTCATAAATCCTTGGTAGAGGATACTTGTTCTTTATGGTGATCTTGTTGAGTTCCCAATAATCGATACACAGCCGCATGGTACCATCCTTCTTCATCACAGAGAGCACTGGCGCACCCCAAGGTGATGCACTAGGGAGTATGAACCCTTTGTCCAGATGCTCTTGCAGCTTCTTCTTTAACTCCTCCAGGTCGATAGGACCCATCCTATAGGGGCACTTCGAGATAGGAGTAGCTCCAGGTATGAGTTCAATTGATAACTCTACCTCACGATCCGGGGGAATTCCGGGTAACTCTTCGGGAAATACATCGCCGTATTCCCTTACGATGGGAATTTCCTCAAGGTTGGAACTTTCCTTTGACTCAAACATTTGGGCGAGGTATACTTCTTCATAGGGAATCATCACCCACACCACTGAAGGATTTTTCAAAGGATATTCATGATCTTACTTGAATTTGTAGAGGAGCATGGGATGGTTCGGAATATGAAAATATATTTCTTTTTCCCGACAGTTGATATGTGCTCTATATAACGAGAGCCAATCCATTCCCATTATAGCATCGAATTCCACCAAGGGAAGTATTACGAGATTTTCTGGAAGAATCTTCCCACATACGCCAACAGGAGAACAATCAAACACTTGGGTTGCAATGATTGCACCACTTGGTGTTTTTACATATATCTCTACTTCAAGGTTTCAGGGCTTCAATTCTATAGTTCTAGCAAACTTGCAAGTTATAAAGGAATGCGTAGAACCAGAATCAAATAAGACTTTTTCCATTATTCAGTGAATAGGAAGTGTACCTTGTACGACTTCATTATCATGTTCCACCTCCGCAGTAGTGATGGCATAAGCCTTCCCTTGTTCCTTTGTCTTTGGTGGTTGTTGGCACTGATTACCCTCGAAAGCTCGAGGTTTAGTGCATTGGTTTGAATAGTGCCCTAGCTCCTTACAGTTGTAGCATTGAACCACGAGTGGTTCTCTCCATTAATCGGCTACATTATCCTTCCTTTTCATGTCTCTTTGACACTCGTGAGCTAGGTGTCCATCTTTCCCACACTTGAAGCATTTCCCCGTCCCTTTGAGGCAGTTCCCATTGTGCAACATCCCATATTTTTGGCAAGTGGGTCATTGTGTTTTCTTCCCATCATTATCACTAGATCCACCAGCTTGAAACTCCATCTTTCTTTTCTTATCACCATAGCCATGGGACCAATCTCCAAACTCCATATCCACTTTGAGAGCACACCGAACAACTTCTTCATAACTCCCAAAGTCTCGAATTTCAAGATCTTTTCAAAGATGTTGTTTTAATCCACTAAAGAATCTAACAATTTTTCTATCATTGTTGATAACAAAACCCAAAGCATACCTTGCGAGCCTTGTGAAATTTGCTTCATAGGTTGTGACAGATTCTCCTTCTTTTTTCTTAAGCTCTATGAATTCTCTCTCCATCTTCGTGTGAAGAGTTCATGGGAATTACTTATTAAGAAACATTATCTGAAAGTCTTCCCATTCCATCTCTTCAATTTCCTCCCTTGGCTTGGTGTTCTTAATCAAATCCCACCATTGATCAGCTTCTCCATCTAGACGATAAACGACTAGAGTCACCTTCTCTATCTCGGAATAGTGAAGAAAAAAAAAAGATCTTCTCCATGGAGTTGACCCACTGTTCCGCAACTAGTGGATCAGAAGATCCACAAAACGTCGGTGGTCGTTGCCGCATAAAACATTCGATAGCTAGCTTCTCTCTATTTGGTGAAGGAGGACGTTCCCCATTATTATGGTTATTATTCATAACCCGAGATAATTAGGTAAGAATCACCATGGAGTTTTGAACTCCACCTCCAAAATCATTGGGGATGTCGTTTGGGCAATCGTTGCATTGGCCTTCGCAAGAGTTTTTGGCCTGATTTCTCCTGGTTCCCACCATTTTCTAAAATATAAAAGGTTAGAAAAAAACATAAGTAAACAAGTCATGAATAACTTATCCTTTTAAAAAATTATACCAAAAACATAACATATGGGATTCCTAGGTAAATATACTTGTGTGCATATTTGTACTTAGTCTCATGCTAGAGGTTTTCTTTAGGGTTCACTAATCCTAATTCCCAAATTAACTAAACCTTTCCTCTGATACCAACTATAGCGACCCGACATTTTCTTACATTACTATTACATCATTTCAAAGATAAACAACATAATAGTATTACACATGGAGGATCCAGAGGTTTAGTGTCTTGGGAAAACTAGGACTACACATAAAAAGTACAACATCAAGCATAAAAATTCATTTAATCTCTTCTTCTATAGCTTCTTAGTAGCACTTTTCCTCTCCTTGGTACATGTAGCCACCTGAGGATATACATCAAAAGGGGTGAGCTAAAAGCCCAGTAAGAGGATAGATAAGAACAATATAGCATGGGGTGAGCATAATCATGACATAGGAAGAAGATCTTGAACATGAGAGGAGCATAAACAATAAATTTGAAATGTGGAAAAGCATAAAAATGAACCATCATGTCTTAGTGGTTAACTACCACACAAACTTGTGATCAAAGCTAGCATCATGTTCACACATCATTTCACATTTACTCATGAGATTCATCACTTTACCCAATGCATTGGAGCGCTATATAATTCCGGGCGCACCCGTCACATTTAAACATTCATATTGTGCTATATAATTCCGGGCGCACCCGTCACATCATAACATTATCATTATCATGTTTTCCAAATAGAACACATATCAGACATGTACATAAGTAAACCATGGAAAGGAATGGGTTTCATCTCATAATAACACATTCATAAGATTTGGGTTCCCAAAAGAAATAGGGAACAACATACTTGATATAAGAACCATCAACCATGAATGAGAGGGAAAAGGTGAGATCTTGAAAGAAGAGTTATTTTGGGAAACATTTTGATGGACATAAAAAATAGTGACAAACATTTATATCCCATAAAAGTAAAGTAAATGATGAACAAATGATCTTTGTGGAGTAACCATATCAAAAATGGAGTGAAAGAGGGAGAACCCGAAGGACGAAAATTGGGTTCGAGATTTCCCCTTACCTTGTACGCGAATGCCTCCTTCTCTTTAATGTCCTGTATAATGACATTATATTCATTAATTATAAATTCCAGAACCTTTTATACATTAATAGGGTTCGTTCTGATTTCATTATTTCATATTATGTTCGTTTTTATGACTTATAAAGATTAAAAACATTGATCGGGGATGTTCGTTTTCATGGTTTTCTTGAGCAGTCCACATGTATTCTTAATTTGATGTTTGGGTAGATCATGGGTAAACATCCAGAAATGACATTACATGTAATTAATTATATTACAGAAGCTTGAATGATTTTATAATGAGTTATATTAGATCCATGTGGCCTAATCATTAGATAAGAATTAAATGTAGATTATTTGGGCCAATTTGAGCGGCTTTTGGATCAAAACCAACTCATTTTAACTATTCACATAGTAGTATGGCCATAATTTATTTCCAGATCATAAAATAGAACATAATACATATAAAAAATTCTGATTCAACCATAAAAATGGTTTCATGACCAGATTTAAGGTATAAATGGAAGAAGAGAGCATGTTGTTTTTGATGGTGATAAATTATCACCACATGAACAACGTTCTCTTTAATAAAATAAAAGGAAGGGGGAAAGGGTGTGGGGTGATATAATATAACATTAGAATCATAATATTATATTATATATATAATACTGGATTTACAGAACAATTTGGATGAAGATAGATAGAGAGAGGTCAAGAAAAGAACTTGAACTTGAAAGGAAATTAAAGGAGAAGAGAGAGAGAAATTACCTTTAGAATCCTCCTCTTGAGATCCTCATTAAGGAAGCTAGGCTTAGTATTTTGATGAGACCAGAAGATTTTGGACGTGTGGGATGAGCTAGGGAAGGTGTTTGGGAAGAATTTAGAGAAGGCTTGGAGCTTGAGAGGTGTGAGTAAAAGAGGGAGTGAAGGGTGGCTTTTATAGTGGAGGGGAGAGGGGTTTCCTTAATATAAAATTGATTAGTTTATTAATTTCACCTAAGACAAGGAATAGTGAGTATTGAACGACTAAGAATAGTAAATTTGACTTGTGAATTCGGAATTTGGGTGCTTAAATCACTTGTGATGTCAGGAATAGTGGGTTTTAATTAAAATGTATTTATATGATAAATTAATGTATTCTACTATTCATCAAAAATTCAAGTATCTCAGAAAAATCCCAAAATTTTACCCCAACCATTTTTCGACGTGTAGAATCCAAAAATGAAGTACATTTTTCAAAAATAATTTTCTAAATATTATTAATTTAATATTTAATAAAAATCATAATTTTCATTAAAAAAAACAGTTTTTAAAATTAAAACTGTTTTTGCAGTTCTTTCAAAAATTACTCAGGGTCCTATAAAATTATATAAAAACTATTGGAAATTGATTCAATAATTTATGAATATATTTAAGGAAAATAAATATTCTTTTAAATTAATTAATTAATTATAATTAATTATTTATGACATATAAAATACCAAAAACGTTTACTAAGGTCAAATTATCAATTTCTATGATATCTAAATTTTATTTTATTATTCATAGGTAATGTTACTCTTATTTAATATTCATAAGGTTCATATTACTATTCATAAGGGTAGGTTAATATTCATAAGGGTAGGTTACTATTCACCAAAAATTATTTTTGTTTCATTAGACTCCAAATACTATCTTGAACACAACCGTGTATGTTGGATTTTTAAAATTCCAAACGTAGGGGTGAAAAAATTATGTTTAAAGATCACATATCACTTAGTAGTTCATTATTTTGTGTTTTATGATATAGATATAAGAAGGGAATTTTCCATTGAAAAACTTTGGGTCGTTACAAGAATGGGGTGGAGTGATCGACTGAGAGGATTACCTCATCAGGAAAGCCCAAATCCAGTGGCTGGTCCGCAGAGGTTGGGTGGGTAGCAAAGAAGTCTGCCATCGCCTGCCCTTTTATGAACTTCTGAGGTACGAGCCTAATGTCGAACTGTTGGAGGATCACTACCCAGCATGCCAATCGGCCGGTCAACATAGGCCAGCTCATGATGTATTTCAACGGGACTACCCGAGAGACCAACTGTACCTCGTGGTGCTGCAAGTAGTGCCGCAATTTCTGTATGGTGAATACGAGCACCAGGAAGCTCCTCTCTATGGGAGAATATCTAATTTCCACATCAAGGAGCATGTGGATGAGGTAGTAGAGGCTATTCTATGTTCCCTCGTTGTTCTTCTGGGTGAGAAGGGCACCGAGGGATCGCTCCATGGCAGTCACGTAAAGGACCAGTGGCTTTACGGGAACGGGTGACATCAGGACCGTAGGTTGAAGAAAATACCGCTTGATTTCCTCAAAAGCATTCTGACACTCTTCGTCCCACCCATAGACGATTCCTTTCTTCATAATCCGGGAGAAGGGCTTACACTTTCCGGCCAGATTTGCAATGAATCAGAATATATAGGCTAAGTGGCCTTGGAGGCCTCGATGCTCCCGAATATTACTCAGGGGAGGCATCTGACTAATGCCCTTGATCTTCTCAGGGTCGATCTCAATTCCTCGATGCCTAACAATGTACCGAAGAAACATTTCGGAGGTGACCCCGAAGGCACATTTCAACAGGTTCATTTTCAAGTGGCGAGAACGGAGGAAACCGAACACTTTCTCAAGGCCTTTGAGATGGTCCCACTGCTGATGAGATTTAACCACCAGGTCATCTACATAGCACTCCACCAGTGTCCCGAGGATGGGCTTGAATATGTGGTGCATAGCCCGTTGATAGGTGGCACCCGCATTCTTCAGGCCGAAGGGCATAACCCGGTAGCAGAAAGTGCCCTGGGGTGCCCTGAAAGCAGTGAACTCTTCATCCTCAGGAGCCATCTAGATCTGGTT
The DNA here is from genome assembly GCA_963277665.1 of Viscum album. Lineage (NCBI taxonomy): Eukaryota > Viridiplantae > Streptophyta > Magnoliopsida > Santalales > Viscaceae > Viscum > Viscum album. The sequence goes on from OY728140.1 coordinate 1,612,292,838, forward strand.
GTACCCAGAGTACCCATCCATGAAGGAGAGGGCTTGGAACCCGGCCGTTGCATCGATCAACAGCTCTGTCACGGGAAGGGGAAATTCATCCGTCGGACAGTTGTGATTTATTCACAGAAGTCGATGCAGACCCTGATATGCCCGTTCCTCTTCCTGACGGGCACAATGTTGGCTATCCACCTGGGGTACTGGAATTCCTTGACGTAGTTGGCCTTAATGATCTTATCAACTTCGGCATCAACCATGGCACCATGAAAAGGGTGCATTTTCCTGGGAGGCTACTTGAACCCGCGATGGTTTGCTGGGAGGCCAAGGTGGTGGACAACCACCTGGGGATCTAGTCCTGGCATCTCATCATAACTCCAGGCAAAAACATCATGGTGCTGTCTGAGGAAGTGTATGTACTGTTGTCGTTCCTCGGGAGGCATTGCGGCGATGACCAATGTGTGTCTCGGGTCCGCCTCACTACCGAGGTTCACCTGTACTAGCTCATCGATCGTGGTGGAGACACCCTCCTCAAAAGAAAGAGGAGCATCTTCCATGTATTATTCTCTTATTGAGGAATGATCCACCATGGGGGGAGCCGTCTCGGGGCTGCTCGACCCTGATGGGGAGTGGGCACCGGCTTGGGTGTCAGAGGTCGTCATGACGGGAGACTCATTCACCGCGGAGATCATGGCGATGAAGGCAGTCGATCTAATCCCATCTGGCCTTTGGCCCAAGGGGCCACGCTTTACGACATCAAAGCAGTGGTGACACGTTGGCTTGAGCCGGTCGATTCCGGCTTGGCGAAACAGAAACGTATGACGTACTGCCATTGCCATGAGCCCAACACCCCGATATCGTATAGGGGTAGGAGTCTCGGGGATCACCTTAGCCTGGTGGGTATAAGAGTATGAGGTGATTTCCCGCCGTCGCTTAGACCCGGAAATATAGATTCCTCTAGTGCCCGAGACAACAAATCACTCTCCCATATCGGGAGTCATGGCCTCTAACCAATGGATTGGGAAGACATATGTGTCATGCAGACCTGACCAGGGATTACTCGCGACAGCGGTGGGCTCAACCTCACCTGCCAGGATTTTCTTGTCCTTGCTCTTGTAATAGTCAGCGTATAGGTAACGAGCTTCACAAGAGGCAAAGAGAGACGCATCTCCTTGGAGCACACCCACTCGACCCTTAAGGGAGTATTTTAGGCACTAATGGTATGATGAGGGAACCGCTGCGTGAAGATGGGGCCATGACCTGCCCATCAATGCGTTGTAGGCAGTGTCCTGAGAGACAACCATGAATTCAGTATTGGCAATTAGGCCGCCGAACTGGGTCTTCAGACAAATCTTGCCGAGTGGAGTTTTCTCGGTCCTATCATACCCCTAGATTCTGAGGTCAGAGGGAGTTAAATCATCCTTAGACAACCCCAGTTTTCACAGTGTCTGAGTTGGGATCAAGTTAATCCCAGAACCCGTGTCGACAATATAGCGACGGTCTTCCACGCCATTGAACTGGACGGTGATGTACAACGGGCGGATGTGCCTCAGTATGGGAAGGTCTTCATCTTCACCAGAAAATGAGATAACCGCCTGACATTGGGCATCCTCAATCACCATGGTGTGGAAGGCCTCTGTGGCGGCTACCTCCGTTTCAAACTGGAGGGGGCTCCTTAGAGCCTCGGCGAGTGCCTCACGCATTTCAAACGGCAGGCGAAGGGCCTCAAGGATGGAAAGCCTTGCTAGAATGCCAGCCAGATGCTTCATGACAACATACTTTCACGCCAAACGCGAGCTTCTTCTTATAGGAGGTCGCTCTGCGATTGGGGGCATGACGGGCCCTGCTGGCGGGACCGGTGACTGACTCGTACTAGGCACGTCCCGCTGTTTCCTAGCTGAAGCCTGGGAGGTGGTTGTCATGCCAAGACCGTAAGGCCGCAGTCGGCCAATGGTAGGGCTAGGCTCGTTGCACCACAGGCAAGGCGGTTCCGCCCGATCCAGCAACACAAACGGTGGTGGAAGAGAACCTGTTGTCATCGGGTGAGGGAGTTGCGAGTGCTGCTCTCTGCACCGGGACTGCTGCCTGGTCTCGGTAGCGTGCACGGCCTGACTGCAGGTGATGACTGCCATGCCCCGGTGATTCATGTAGCCACGGCTCCGTCGACGTTGGGGATGACTGGGGACATTGTAGAGGTCCACCTAGCTCTTCTCATCGTCGGGAGCCAAAAAGGGATTTACCAACTGTACGGTGTTAACTGAAGCATACCACGGGCTCTCGGGGAGGTCCACCCGACGCTCCTCAACGTCCGGAGCCAAAAAGGGATTTACCAACTCTAAGGTGTTAACCGAAGCGTACCCCGGGCTCTCGGGGAGGTCCACCTGGCGCTCCTCATCGTCGGGAGCCAAAAAGGGATTTACCAACTCTACGGTGTTAACCGAAGCATACCCCGGGCTCTCGGGGAGGTCCACTTGGCGCTCCTCATCATCTGGAGCCAAAAAGGGATTTACCAACTCTATGGTGTTAACCGAAGCGTACTCCAGGCTCTTGGGGAGGTCCACCTAGCACTCCTCATCGTCAGGAGCCATAAAGGGATTTACCAACTCTACGGTGTTAACCGAAGTGTACCCCGTGCTCCCGGGGAGATCCAACTGGCGCTCCTCATCGTCAGGACCCAAAAAGGAATTTACCAACTCTACGGTGTTAACTGAAGCGTAACCCGGGCTCTCGCTCGAGGAGTCATCAACTACCGGACGGGGTCTCGAAGGGATCCCCAGCTCCGGGGGCATGAAATCGCCAAGTGTGCGAGAAGATGACGGAAATGGCAGGGCGCGTTCTTTCTTCTTGCGTCTCCTCCTGCTCTTCTAGGAAGAAATAGGATGGGAACAAGATTCCAACGTGGTGCTTGCAGACTCCGAGGGCTCTGGATGACTTAGGCGGGCACAGATGATGCCATGGGAATGGGCGACCGTCCTGAGGGCCATCCAGTAATTATACATCTGGGACCCACGGTTGGAAACCTGTTCCCACGCATCCCCGTCATCACTGCTACCATCTGATCCCACAAAGACACCTGCCACCTATTCCGAGGCTGGGCCCAACCTGACTATGTTTTTGTCAATATGGTCTTGGATCCAGTCCTTGAACACGTAGCATTGCTGGATGGTGTGTCCCAGGATCCGGTGATAAGGGAAATAGTTAGGGTGATCAGTGAGACATGCCTCTTCTGGCTTACGACACTTAGGCAGCCGCACGATCCTCTGCTCCAACGCGCTACGGAAATAACCGGGGATATGGGCCTCACCAAACGAATAAGTCTGATTCCTTTTGTCTGGAAAGGGGAATCTTGGGGGCTGACCATGGCCAGGGGCTGGAGGAGCAGGCCGAGGAGGCGGAGATGGATTACCTCGCCTAGGTGGTGGTGGTGCGTTACGTGGAGGCGCCTGCCGGTTTTGAGGTGGTTGCTGCTGGGCCGGAGGCTGTAGGGGTGGACCCCTATGAGCCTGCTAAGCTGGCCTCACTGGCAGAAACTCTAGCTGTCTGGGGGCCTCAACTTGGGCCACCTCAGCGGGCTCGGATCTTGTGGATCTCCTTGCAGAGATTACAGGAGGCAGCGGGCGTGCCTGACTGGCCTGTTTCAGGGCTTCTTCGAGGCGTTGAGCCATGTCCGAGAAGTCCTAGAACCCTCCAGGGTAATTCTACGTGATCCGAGAAGGATCCAACTTTGCGTTGACGTTCCCTACACACATCGTCAGTAATTTATCCTGAGTCAGCGGCTTGTCAAGGGAGTACGTGAGCCCCTTTGACCGGGAGACGAAGTCCGCGACTCGCTCGTCGAGCCTTTGCTTGCACCTGAAGAGGACTGCAATGTTCGTCTTCTGGGTTGTGGAACTGAACTGGTAGAGGAATTGCTGGAGAAGGTCCTCCCAGCTAGTCACAGATCCAACAGGGAGCTGGCTGTACCAGACGAATGCTGGTCCTTCTAGTGTCTGAACGAAGCACCGGAGCTTGGCATCCTCCTGCTGCGTCGAAGTCCCTAACATAGGCCCGCACCTCGAGTTGAAGTGGGACAAGTGTTGTGGCGGGTCTCCGGTCCCGTTAAAGGGGGAAAAAGTGGGGTTCCCAAATCCTGGTAGAGCCGGCATGTCATCAACCCACACTGGGTACGGTTTTCCATCTGGCGGGATTGCCACCTGTCGAGTTTCCATGGACTCCAAGCGGGCAATGAGTACATCCATCAGATCATCCGGATGTGGATTCCTGTCCTGAAGACGATCTCTAAACACAAGAGCGTTTCTAGGCTCTTTGATACGGTAGTCACGCTAGCGGCTCGCGGGGCAACTGGCGGAGTGACTCTCGGAGCGGTGGGAGGAAACCGAGCCGGGTACCCCAGGTTGTCTCACTGCTCGGGAGGGTTCATCGAAACATATCGTGACCTCTTTCCATGAGTTCCAGTATCTCCCCTTTCGGTGAACACGCCACGGTCATGGTTGCTCGGGGGGATCTCAGCAAGGGGAGATGCTCCTTCCCCTGTTGTCCTGGTCTAGGAGCATCATAGTAAGGCCGCCGCTCAGCAATGCGTTCGGCCAAGAGCTCATCAACCAGCCTCTTTTGCTCAGCTAGATGTTGGCGCAGCGTGGACTTCTTGGGATCTTCATCCACCTTCTGCACTGAGGCAGATGGGTCGGCGATTTTGACAGACCCAACGGGCTTTTTACCCTTGCCGATGTTTCGGCCTAGTGTCAGTGCCTCCGTGGGTACATGAAGACCTAGGAGGCTCCTCTGTTGGCGAGTAATCCTCCCAGATGGGTCCAGTATCGGGCTGTCCTCGGGGGGTGAGTCCCCGTTAAGGGGATTCACAATGTTTCCCTCATATGAAAGGTCATCCATGTTGACTGCGACTTCCCTTGGCGACGTTCCCTCAGGGACGTCCAGTGGATCGGGTTGTCGGTGGATCACATAGAAGAGGATAGCAGCATACTGCCCCCATCCGCGGACGTGCGCGTGGGGGTGGCTTCCTCAATAACTCTGCGGAGTACTTGAAAACTCTAGACGCATTGTTGCTGGAGGGACTCGTGGTGGTACATCGACTCGGGGTGCCGGACCGTGGGGAGTGCTGCTAGGTTGACCCGATGACACTACTCACCAATCTCCTCGAGATGCGCTTGGTTACTGGGATAAGGCACTAGCTGATGGCGGAGGCGGGAGTGAGTCACCCGAAGAATCTAGTGGAAGCATTCAATCTCTCCCGGGGTGAGTAACTCCGACACATCAAAATCAGATTCTACGACCGGCCAATACTTCTCAGGGAAGTGGCCCGCTGCAAGAACGGTCCAGAAGCTCCATGGCTCCGGTTCGGGGTCCAGAAACTGCCGACCCTGCTCTTCCATCGAGGAAAGTCAGGGAATTGGAAATGGCGCCGAGGCAGGCCACTGGGGCGGTGGGCTGGGCGGCGGGGAATACGGCGACCAGGCCGATTGGCCGCTGATCGTTGGGTCATCCTCCAGGGGTTGCAGTGCCCTGACTACCACGTCACGATAGGATGGGCCGGAGAATGGGTCTCCTGTCAATGAGTCGGTGCTTGACAACAGTGTATCACCTCGTGATTCTTCTGTCGGTCCCCAGAAAAGTTCCTCACCCTCCCTAACGGGGGCGGGAGGTGCTTCCGATGAGGCCAGTGTCAACTAAGGGCTTGATCCTCGGCGGTACGCCAAGTCCTCATCCTCCTGGATATACCTTCGAAGGCAAGAGGGAGTCATACGGACCTCGCATTCGGGGAGTACGAGACTGACGCGCCGCGTCCCCATCCATGCCCTCAACATGAAGGGTTGGGGGAAAGGTTCCATCGTTGAGTCGTACTCTACCTCAGAATATGAGAAACGGACTGGTCTAATTTCGGTCCATACTCCCCTGACATACCTCCTACGGTGATGATGCACGGCTTTCCTGCCCCTGGGTAGCTCCTCAGGGTAAAGACGATTTTCGTCATAGGGTCCCCCGACCACAATAGAGGTGGGGTAGAGGGGTCCGATGGCCGGGTGCGAGAAGCACTGGGACAGATGTCGAAAGGGACATGGGGAGGACCACCATGTGAGTGAGCGACTTGATACATAATGGCTCCATGCTCGTGTCCAGCAGTAGGGGGAGTGACCTCATACCCCATGCAGTGGGCACTGGAAGGAGTCATACCCGGAGCATAGCCACCGCGAAGAAGCTTTTGGATTTCCAGATTGGAGGCACGGAATGAGCCTTCATGGTGAGCAACACTACCGCGGATTGGTCCACAGTGGCCATTGCCAGTGTCCACGACCGGGATATTCCACCCAACGTTCCTACAGGGCGGTCGGGGTTTTGATCCCAGTCGGGCACGTGGCTGCCCCTGCTCAACGTGTGCGGGGATCTGGTAACAGGAGTCAGCAGTGGCTCAGGCCATAGTGGTTGCTGATATTGATGCCCCGAGACGGGCATTCTCTCCTGCTCGCGCCCGACGCTGGGGTCGAGTCAGATGGGACGGAACCGGCGGTGCGGGCATGAATATTGCCTGCTCCTCACCTCAGGGAGTCGGGCGGCGACGTCGACGAAGCTTGGTAGGGGTTCTTACCGTTAACCCCTGGGATGGATCGCCGATCAGGTGGACCCGGACATCCCCCACCTCATTGGCGTAGGGGAGGGATGTGTCAAGGCGCTCCGGGGATAGACTCTCGAAGCGGTTGAACGCCGGCGTGGGGAGTGGTGGCTCCCTGTGTGGCCCTCGAGGGTGGCGATGGTGGTGAGGTGCAGCCGCTTCTAGATCCAAACGGGCCATGCCCCTGGTGGGGATGACCCCTTCCTCATCATACCTACGAACCATGTCATTGATCACCCTCCGCTGAATGATTTCTTGACTAGGAGAGGGGGCACAAGCGCCCGACTGCTATGGCGGTCGAAGTCAGAGCGGCCGTGAAATGGGAGGGACCGCACGGGGTAGCCGCGTCGGTACTGCCCCTTCCCCTGTGCCGGTGGGCAGGTGGTGACCGAGTTCCGAATGAAGTGATCTGATTCCTGGAAGCAGGGAGATGAACCCATTAGTATCAAAAGGAAAGGAGATCAACAACCAAGGCCCAACGTCATCTCGTCTTCCATGGTAAGCAAGAGGGATCCATGTTGATGATGTCGCAGAACGGAGTAGTCAACGTCCTGACGGCGTCGACCCCTGGTGGGTTCACGTCCTGGTGAGGGTTACCTGAACCTGGTGACATGTTATTCGTCTGACACCCCGACAGCTAGAATTACCCATATTGAGGAGAAGAGATTCACATCGGGTTCACCATTTTTGGTGTGATCCGATGCCCCAACGGATACCATTCCCCGTGTTGAGGAGAAGAGTTTCACATCGGGTTCACCATTTTTGGTTTGATCTGATGCCCCAATGGCTACCATTCCCCGTGTTGATGAGAAGATTTTCACGTCGGGTTCACCATTTTTGTGACCCGACGCCCCGACGGCTACCATTCCCCGTATTGAGGAGAAGAGCTTCACGCCGGGTTCATCATTTTTGTGACCCAACCCCCTGACGGCTACCATTCCCCGTATTGAGGAGAAGAGCTTCACGTCGAGTTCACCATTTTTGTGACCCGACGCACCAACAGCTACCAATCCCCGTATTGAGGAGAAGAGCTTCACGTCGGGTTCACCATTTTTGTGACCCGACTCCCCGACGAATACCATTCCCCGTATTGAGGAGAAGAGCTTCACGTCGGGTTAACCATTTTTGGTGTGATCCGATGCCCCAACGGCTACCATTCCCTGTGTTGAGGAGAAAAGTTTCATGTCGGGTTCACCATTTTTGTTGCTCAGAAGCTTTCACCGGGGCGCACGTATCCGTCCGTGGGGAGGACGCGCTACTTGTTACCACGCATTCCCGCTTTCCAAAGGCGGGCGACATCCATTCCTTGTTCAGGGACGCTTGCTCCTTGATTGAAACCGGGATGGTGGGATGTCAGTTATTGCTTCTGTGGATTCCTCCTCAGAGCTCATTACCTAGTCTGGGTCTCCCTCATAGATTTAAGACGGGTTCGTGAAGCTCATTCCCGGTTCCATATCTACATGGACGCCAGTTAATTACACTGCTTCCATCAAGACGCTCCAAGGGGTCTTGTCGGTGCAGCAACCTTTAGTGAGGAGAATGGACACGTTGGGGTGTCGTTGGCATATCTGTCTTCGGTCCCTCATCATAGGGCTTATCAAGGTCGCGGAAGCCCGAGGCATCCCACATCAAACATGGGGAATGTACACCATCTGAGGTTTTCCTCAGCTTCCCATTTTAACATGGGGTATGTCGCGAGTTTAACAACTTGCGAAGATGGATCGGGTTGAAGGGCCCCTAGGGGGGAGACCTATGTTGGCGCCAGCACGTGGGAGGCTTCCCAGATATCATGGAGTGGGATGGGGTTGCATGATCTCACCGGGATGTGGCGGCCCGGGTAAGGATCAGGATGGATGGTGGAGTGAGACATGGGGCTTATGTTCTGAGATATCCCAAGAGACGGGATACAATTTCAGGTCATGCGGGACGAGATACAGTTTAACGTCATACGGGACGAGATATAGTTTAACGTCATGTGGGACGAGATATAGTTTAACGTCATGCGGGAAGAGATACAGTTTAACGTCATGCGGGATGAGGGGTTCGGGGCTTATGCTATGAGGCGGCCCAAGGTGGTCAGGGAACTGACATGGAGAGGTCGGGACGACCGGGTGGTGGGCTTGAACCTCGTGGAGGCTTCCTATAAACAGTGTGTTAGCACGGATCAAAGTCCACGTAGTTCGCTGGGATGGGGCTTACGCTCTGGGGTGGCCCATTAGAGGATGTCATGGTCGATGCGCGCTCTAAGACCACATGAGTCATGCTCGGTGTGGGAAACAAGAGATAGCAGGGACCAGAAAATCACGTCACGAAGGGTGCGTCCGTGAGAAGCAGAATGGGGCTTACGCGTTGAGCAGCCCAAAGAGGAAACAGGGGCATACGCGTGGTTAGCGGCCCTTGGTGTCGGGGATTATTCCAGGGTGGAGGCCCATGGTGTGACAAAGCGTAGTGGGAAAGGGACTCCACTGTCCTTGGCAGGGGGGAAGTATGGAGATTCATGGGTGCAGTCATCCGCAAGAATGGCTAAGGGCTTACGCTATGAGGCGGCTCTTCCCCCGCGGGCAAACGCCGCTCTAACAAGGAGGATATCATTCCATGTGAGGAAGAGTCCATTCCCATGGAGATGTGTGGCGTAAAAAATGTTCGAGCTGGGGGGACCCTGCGTGCGAAACACGGGGTCGGACTACAGTTTAACGTCTTGTGTTAAGGACGAGATTCTTAGCAGTTTAACATCCTGCAGCTTGGATGAGGTGGGTTTTCTCCACACCCCTAGGGCTTACATGCCCAACGACCTCTACCCATTGTGGGAGAGAAGGAATCAGCAAGGCCATAGTGAAGCGGGGCCGCTGGGAAAAAACACCGGGGGGGTCCACGTTAGCATGGCTATCCTAAGAAGAAAAAGTCCTTAGCGTGCCAATGCGGAGAAGCATAAGGCAAAGCAACAGAATGGGAAACACGGCCCAAGGGACCTTGAGGTTACTTCGCACCAGCCTAGAAGGCCGTACGGGAAAACAACGCATGGTGCGCATGCCCGACAGGGGAGACATCAGGTGCCGGTGCAGAGGGGCAGCCAAGGAGCGTCATGGTGAGGGGTCCTAGGATTGCACGCAAAAGGGAAGGTTTGCACGCAAAACACCGGGATGGCGCACAATTGGACCAAAGAAATTGCGCGCGAAGAGGGAACTACGTGCAGGGTTTGGCGCGCACGGCAATGTATTGCGTGCGTGAGACCCAGATTGTGCGCAAGTGTGGAAACCGGGGGAAGGGGAAATTCACTGAAGCCAGTAGAGTGGCACGCAAAGGTGAACTCCCGGGAAAGGTTGCGCAAAATGAGGGATTACCTGGAAGTCATCTTGTGCGCGGGGGAAGCCTAATTGCACGCACAGGAGTCGCTTAGGATTCCTCAACCCCCAAACCGGTTGGGGTCACCTTCTATTTATAGGCGACCTCCGGTGCGGAATCCAGGCGGCGCATGAAATTCTTCACGTCGAGCGTAGCTGGCGCGCAAAAAACATGTTGCGCAGAACTGAGGCACGCCAAGATTGTGCGCCTCATCGGCTCAATTCCGCAAAACCCAGTGATTCTATGCGCACAGAACAATTTTTCACGTAGATCCTCCTTTATTTCGCGCACCACATCCCGGGACTTCGGATCGGGCCTCTGATTCCGAATATGACTTCGCTTTGTCATTCCGAAACTTCCTCCGGGAGATACGGACTTTTTCGGCATCAAAAATAATAAATGAAGATATGAACTCTTCCATAATGATATATAATTATATAATAAAAAATTTATCTGTATTTGATGTAACTATTTCCCTCTCAATAACAACAATGAACAATGAAATCATAATAAAAATATTGTGAAAATTTGAATTAATCAGTTAACTGCAATGACCAAAAGTGGAAATATGAAGGACAATTATTTCCTATAAAAGGGGTGATTGAATAATAATTAGATTAATAGGTATGATATTTTTTCTTTTTTTAGTTCCATATATTATGGATCTATCACCATATTCTCGTTGAAATATTTAATTATATATATTTCCACATATATTATTTTATCCATAATTAATGTAGGGGTTTGTTCATACATTTTTTATAACAATCATTATAAAAATTCATATATATAACTTTCAAAATGGGGTTTTTATAGTTTATATCTACTCATATTACATATACCCTTCACTTTCTTCATACTCCGCTATTTGTGTGGATGAACCTATAAATAGAAATTTCTACATGTTTCAAAATATAATTATAACATAACTTTTATAATGGAGGAAAAACCAGTAAATCACATTAAATGTTTTAGGTTGGGGAATGTAATTCAAGTAATTAAAATTTTAGATGTGAAACCAATATGTAATATTCATTTTCATTTGATATATATTACACAAGATTAAATTTTTATAATGGTTTATAATATATGGAATTAAAAACAGACAATATAAGAAATATAGTAAGTCAATATATCATTATTTGTCATTATGGATAATAAATTTATTTAAAATATAAAATTTTAGTTTTGATTCAATGGTGGATCGACAATGTATCATTGATCATAATTTGAAAATGATTTTATTTTTTTTAGTTCACTTTATTCTCCTACAATTTTCATTATGTTACACTGTTATGAATCTACTTTTCAATCCCATTATTTTTAAATATAATATAAAAAAAATTATGTTATAACGTCATCCATTCAAAACACATATTGTAGTTAATAGAGTTTTATAAAACAACTATATAATTGTTCAGTAACTAAATATAAATTCCATGTCAATGCACAATATGTTTTATTATAACATATTTTTATCCAATTTATTGAACAACATTCATTGTATGGGTTATTATTCTAGGGATCCTTCAGAATGTTTTGTCTCTTTAATGTCGAATGTGTTAGTTACTATGATAGTTTTGTGAATAAAAAATGTAAAACTGTAATAGTGTGAATCCTATATATGTTGAAGAGATGCACCATGAGAATGTAATTGGAAAAAATGGAGTTCCTTGATTTATTACCAATTATTATATGGTTACTATATAATTATTCTTGTAATTATAGTTCTTGTTCTTTCATAATAACAAATTATGTTCTATGGTGTAGTCTTTAGATAACATACGCATCAGATGTGTTCCATTAATTTATTTATAAGGAAATTAACATTTTATTACTGATTTTGTTTTTATATAAAATTAAATGATGATGTTATCATAGATTTTAAGAGAAAATTAATATTTTAGGTCAATGAAATGTACAGACTAAAATCATTAAAATGACATATTTAAGTCATCATGTTCACTAAACTAGTGTTTTTGATTATTAGAACCATTATATCATTTTTTTAAATGTTATGAATATTTCAAATACATTTCTACTTCTATATGGTTCTTGGAAACGGTTTGATAGAAATCAAATACTCACGTGGGAGGGAATTATAACATGTAGATTTATTAGAAGGCTTAGGGGTGTCTTGTAATAGGATTTTTTACATCAAAATTATGTCATATATGGAAAATAGAACTACACATTGTGAGTAAAAGATAATGATTATATGAATATATGATAAAATTTACATCCTATTGAATAGTTGTCGAGTATATGAATATTAAGATGAATATAGGTTCCCATGTAATATATATATTATATGCTTGTGGGGTATGACCATTAAAAGTTGCCTTTTGTATTGTCTCATGCCGTTCTATTTCAAAAGTGACATTTAAATTAATTATTCTTCTCTATATCATGTGACAAAAAAGGATGAAGAATGAAAATTCACAAGAAAAAAAAATTAATATTCATATATTATTGTCCACAAGATTACATGAGGCTTGTGAATTTTTTAAAGACCATGATACAAGTTTCTTTCTTTTCTCTTATTCTATCGACATCACAATATCACCATTGGAGTCCAATTTGGTTAACAGAATGATAGAATACTAATGTATGTGATTAATAATTTTATAATATATTTATTCAACATGCCCATTTCTTAGGTGTATATATAATCTCTACTAATACGATTTTTTAGTAATGAGTACATAAAGTGGTTTTTAATAAATTTTTAAATGGATTAGTGTTTTTATTTTTTCCTATATTATTGATGAATGAAATATATAAAGGATATAAATAATGTTAATATTAAATGTCTTTATTTGTTTAATTATTATATCTATTTCCCCAAAATGGTCTATACACCATTGGTAATGGTTTATAAATTCCAAAATTTGGGAAACCCATTATTTTCTATTGAGTATTAATATCTAAGATGATTATAGATAATCAAATACATTTATTTATTCACTAATGAATGTTATAATGAATAAAAATAATGATATTGATTGGGTTGATAAAAATATTAATGATTCATTGATAAAAACATTTCAGGATCCATTTAATGTTTTATAAATGAGATTATATAATTTTATGGATGGGTTATTCATTTATGAGTACAAAAATATTAATTGAATTAAAATAAATAAATAAATTCCAAAATATTTCCCAAATATAAAATCTACAGTTAATAAAATGAGATGATATGGTTAGAAATTATCCAATTTTGATAATTACTACCAAAATGAGTGGATAATCGATTTAGACATAAACGATTTTACTACATATTAGATAAATTATGGATATACCTATGGAAAAAAATTTAACATTTTAGATTGACACGACATCTATTTATTCAAAAGGATATCAAATTCCCACAAAATCATCGTTGTGAAAAATAAATTTTGGATCTGATTTAATGTTGTTTGATAAAATAATTTCATTATTTTTATGATTGTTTTGGTGATGTAACAATACTGAGAAAGTTAAACATCTATTCAATTATTTCAAATATGTAATAAATGAAAACATGTTTGATAATTTTCCAATTACGCATATAGAGAAATAGGTGTTTTAAAAACACGAGGGTTAATTATAAATAAAGAATATCTCATGTATTATAATTGGTGTAGAATATTTTTGATAAATGAATAATGAGAAATAATGTTATGATGATGTTATTTTACTCTATACATGGTTCTAATACATCCAATTAAAGTTTAGTAGAGAGAATAAAAACATGGAGATTAATTTTAAATGTGAAATATATTATAATTTAATTCATCATAATGATTCACCATGTTATGAAGAAGGAGTAACTAGAGATGGAAACAAAATAACTATTGAGAAGATAGGTTTTAATTGCCAATAATCAGTATAGTGTATTTAATTATAAATATGGTTATTGAGAAAGAAAAAAAATTGTATATAATCAAACGATTAATTAATAAATATTAAAAAAGTTAAATTCAAACAATTATAAATATATAAATAATATTAATGAAAAACATTAGAGATAAAAAATTTATCCACGAAGCATGTGATAAGATTCATGAGATTTAAAAAAACATAAAATATTATAGGTTAAGACTCAGGACGAAAACATAGTAAAATAATAAAATTCATTGAAAACATTCAATTTAGTAACCCCATGAAAGTTACGGTGCCATGTGAAGATATGTTACTACATGTATAAAATTGGTGGTCCTTTATTTTAGGGATCCTATATAGTTAGAACTCTATAATTATAATTTCATGGAAAAGGGAACTGATCGGGATGGGTGACCTAATGATATTATTCTCATAGTGTGTTTGAGTGAAGAAAAAGAAAATTTATAAGAACATGTTTTATCCTATGGGGTTATTAATTAGTCCAATGACCCATTCAATCATGTGTGTAGGCCCTAATGAGGGGACCACTTATCGAAGGGGAAACTGGTATTGCCTTACTATCTAGGACCTGATACAAATATTATAGATTGTAGTTAAACTATCAGTGGGTTCCCATTGTGATTATTTGGTATTATATGTTAATTTTTTGATTCTTTTCGTGAATTTAATATATAGTTTATCATGTTTTGTTGAGGCATAAGAGGTAGATGAAAGCATGTTCTAGTACAGTTCACATTATTAAGTGCATTCAGTCACCATGGGTGTTTTGGATGTGAGTATTTGAGGAATGTATTGATCTTAATCTAATATTTTGTTTATCTCAATATGATAATGTTAAAATTTGATTAAAAAAGTTTAACTTGAGGAAATTTATAATCATGTTTCTCTTATCTATGTTTTTTTTTGTGTATTAATTTTGATGACTTCTGTTTTTTCTATTATATTTACATATCATATTGCCTCTATGAAAGCTTGTCAATTTTCCGAAGAGGAAGATGTTGGTGAACCAAAACAAGAAAAAAATATAGTTGAAAAAAATTATTTAGAGATAGTTGTGAGCATTTCCAAGAAATAGGAAAACTAGATGCACTCATTCTCATTCGATCATTAGTACTAGAAACTCAATGGTAAGAATTTGTTTCATGAGATCAAGAGTTTCTTCACTAAATGACTACTAAATTTAAATTCATTATTGATCCTCGTATTGATATGGATTTGGAGAAATATGTATAAATTCTCATCAATTCATGGAACAACATGATGTTATTAAGGTTAAATGTGATCCCATTAAACTATAAGGTTCTGGGAGGAGATGGCGGGATTCGATGGTGATGGTGAAGATTCATGAGGTTCATCAACAGAAATAAAACCATACTCTTGTCCCTAATTATTACATTTCATTATATATTTTCTCAAAAAATGAATATATTTTCTTAGTCTCCAAGTTTGTGAAAAAATCATGGATCATTATAAAAGATGAATTGCAGATATTTGTCAGTTTTCTCCATAGGTAGTCTACAATTATAAGATAAGGTAAAAAATATTTCAGATAGGTCTTTGGTCTATCAACTAATAGTATGTTTTTTAGTAGTTGTCTTCTTAAAATGATATATGGGATATTGTTTTTATGATTGGGCTTTCCCTTGGTAGAATTTTTGTGTTAATGGGAGTCCATTTTTCTCCTATTATATGTTTTATGGGTTACATTAAACGAAATGGGAAGCCTTATGAGTCTCCTGGTTGTTTTGTATAACATTCATCATTGTGACTACCTATTGTTCATGGAAGAGGCCCATTGACTTTCGTTCAGTGCATCATGGTAGGCCATTCTACATAGGTTTACTAAGGAACCAAATATATGCAATTCTTGTTTTTTATTAGGAAAACTACATGATCTCATCAACATATTCTTTTGTTTTCACAGTGGATCATGATCATTATCTCTAAATTGTATTTTGTTTCAATAAAATGATCATGATATATGGGGTTTTACCCCCTCATATCCTGAATGAATCATATTCACCTATTGGATGAGTATCCAATGGAATTTTATTCTAGATATAGTGATAGGTACCATCACTATAGCTTCATAATTAGTAAATTATTTATTTTATACTAGTGCATTTCAATCATTGATTTGAATATTGATTATGACCCTTCTAAATCTTACTTTGTATATATTGTCGTATGTGATGGATATAACTGAACACCTCAAAATGAATACATAGAAGGTTTTTCATTTTCCTTATTTTGTGTCATCTTTTTCAAATATTCACATTTCTTTGTAATTTTAATACTCTCGACAAAAAACCACATGATTTTATATTTGGGGAGGATTAGATGATCAAACATGAATCTTATATTGACAATAACCATCAATGGGTATCCCTTATTACTCTAGATAGGACATATTGTGTCATTTAAGGAGAATAGAACCAAACTTCTAGAAGAGATGGTGTGTATTTTCTAGAGTTGATAAGTGTGATATTCTTCTTTTTATTTTAAATTTAGTCATTATATTTGTGTTATAATATCCCTCATATCATCATCTATTTTACAGATGTGTTTATTACTGATTTATATGGTTTAATAATTGTTGAATGGGTAGAGGTATATATTGATTTAGAACCCGGTAATCAGTTGGTATCTATTCCTTCCTACTATATTAATATTATATTATTGAACAAGTCAAATGTACATTTTATATATCTAATAGGGAAAGACTTCATATGCTTGTGTGTATCACCTTGTGTGACACATGTTCACATTATGAAGAATTATGATGTAATATTCTACTTTTGGGTTTATTGTTGAAATTTTTTTCATGTTATGGTAAATAAAATGTATATGGTACTAGGTTATGATGATTTATTTCAACATTTATTAGTATAATAGTGGATGTTTAAGGCGGACTTTTGATTTTTTTAAACCGTTGAATTTTTTTATTGAACTCTAAAAACATACATTAGAAGATGTTATTATCACATTTATTTTACTGTAATGTGCATTAGCATGAACTATGTTCTTTGGTAATTATGGATTCCATGAATATAATATTCCTTGAGTACCACAATTCATTGTTGGTTGTATTTGTTGATGATATTTTGGTTTAGTTTAACATTTTGGTGTATTGTGTGTTTAATATGAGTGATATCCTATAAATCCTGTGAAATAATAAATATTATATGAATAATTAAAAAATAATTGGATTGAGGATTTTTATTTTATAGGATATGTGATTTCATAACTTGGTATCTCGATTTACATAAAGATGTTGAATGATCTTATATTAAATGACAAAATATAAATTTCTTCAGATATAATGATTGATGGGATTGGTATAATTTTGCCAATGTTTTTTTAATGGTTTCTTCATGTTTTCTTTTCTAATGATCTCTCTCCTAAAATGGTGTGAAGTCCATTTTTATTGAGAAATATTATAGTTATATTTTTGAGATAGATTTTATTTTGGACTTATGTTCCATTTTTTACACTTCCATAATTTGGATAGGTAAATGGGGTCTTTTTGATGCATCATATTCGAGATTAGTATTTTTTCACATGTAGGGAGATTATGTCATAGGATATGGATTTAGAAAGATATGTCCATAGAATATTTATTATCAAACCCATGATAATAATCTCTTAACTATGATGTGTAACCTTATGAGTTTGTGTCGTTAACTTTTAATAGAAATGTTTAATGTTTTTTCCTAACTGCCAATTCCAGGGTTATATATTCTAATAAAAATATTTAAACAATGGATAGAGGTATTTAGTGAATTACCTAATATATTTTGATTTTATTATTTCTTATACTCCGTGAAATCATAATTTTATTAATGAAGTGTTAAAAGAAATATTCCTAACCCATCCGTGATCAAATCATCATATTAGTGGAACTTGTTATCTATTTTTGACCATTTCAATCAGGTAAATCAAGAAAAATATTATTATGATGTCTGATAAAGTGTTTATATATCCACTTTTCTTCACTAAATGATTCTTTTTAAGAATATACTATCCCTTTAATTTAGTATCCTTGGGAATTCTATTCATATTGGGGAGATTATTAGATTGTAGAAGTTATCTTCTTAAGAAATCCTATGTTTTCATAACATGTTTTCAATACCATTACCCATATGAAGAGAAATTATGGGGGATCTATATAATTTATAGAGGTTTCTTTACCATGGAATTGTGAATATGTTTAACAATATGGAGAAATGATTCTCGTGTCCATGTAGGATATGAGACGTCACAAGAATTGTTTATTATTTCTACAACTTTGATTAGTTAAATGTTGATAGGTACATACCATTATGATTTTATCATGAGCATCAAATGCATATATGAAAGTGGGATGAAATATCTACATTCATTTTGGGTAGGTTGTTCTGAACTACTAAGAAATATTTTTTATTGTTTTTGACTGATCAGTTGTCCAAATCGGCACACGTCATAGCCATTCAACATACAACCAATGTTTTTAATATGGGATGAATCTATGTGTAGAAAAATCAAATATTTAATGGTGTCTAATTTTTTATAGTTTTGAATAGAGATCCTCGATTTATATATTGATTTTAGAGAGGCCTTTAAGAGTTAGTTGAATATAAGTTGATCTTCAGGATGATATAACATCAATATATGGAGGGACCAACAGAGTTTAAAAAAAAACATTTAGGAAATGATATTCTTTTATGTTTAGGACATATATATTTATTGGTATTTTTATTTTGGTTTTCACAAGTTTTCAAAAATAACAGTTAGTAGTCCACAAAGAAAAATTACCCCTTTTATGCCTTATATGGTTCACCTTGTAAATCAATATTATGTTGGTTGGAAATTGGATACGATTATTTGGGAGGAATTTGTTCTGTCTTTTTTATTACACTGAAGATTTTTTTGATTAATAAGTTAATGTTGATTGAACAGTGCTAGTTCCAAAATTATACTGACCTTCATAGATGAAAATTCGAGTGTTCATTTTATGAAAATGTGTTTTTTTTGTGTTTCAACTCATTTTGTTCATTGATGGATCAGGAAGCCAGGGAATCTTACACTAATACCAATGGGTAATTTTGAGGTAGTTGGGTGGGGAGTATATAACAACATTTAGCGAAACCACCATATTTATGTTAATACATAGTGTGTTATATGTATTCCATCTTTAAAAGTGCCTTTCTAACACATATCATGTCTTGAGCTGGGAGAATCATGTTGTTTAGAATGATTTATCTACTAATGAGCATCTAGTAATGATTATTGATTGTAATAATAATGATCTTCATAAGGGGAATATACCCATGTTTCATGTTATATGGAATAATATATTTAATTTTCATGAGGAATGGTAACAATATACCTTTTATGAGAAAGTATGAGAATAATCTCTTTGATATGTAGTCTTAATGGTAGAATTCATGGGGAAAAATTGTTTTTTATAGTGGGGTGTTTTAACAACCCATTAATTACATTAAGGTATTTCTTGACATTTTTTGAACTATATTAAGGGTTTACATTTTTTATATCCATTTTAGAATAATTCATAAGATAATGGAGCAATACGTGGTTGAGTATAGTTAGGTTACATATAGAGAAAATTTTGCGGCTCAACACAGTAATGAAATTATCCATATTTGATCCATAGGAATATGTTTAATGGTTTTTCCTAACCATGTGACCTATCATTAAAACTATGTGGCTTCAAAAAGTGGATTTTAATGGTTTGAAACTTATTAATATATTCATGTTTTCAAAATATGCATCCCAAATATAATTATAGGGAGTGTTCATGGTTATGATGCAACTTTTTTTCTAACAATATTTTTCTAACCATATTTCGCTAACAAGAAAAAAATTGACCAATGATTTAATTCACATGGAAATTTTACATAAATGGTAAATCTATATAGTTTAAGAACTAAGTAGCCTATATCTACCATGACATGTTTCATTCATCCTTTATAGTTCCCAATAAGCCATTTTGGGTCCTCTAAATTGTTTTCATGGATGATAGAAGCTATGGTGATTGCATTAAATCACCTCCAGGATAGTTGTTCAAATTTCATGTCATAACATCAGATGTTTATTCCACTACTATATAAAGAGCGACTTATCATAATTTTACGTATGAATCTAAACTCAAATTTCATTTATATTTACTCTATGTTTTATTTTATTATCCATGTCATGACCCACCTTCACCAAAAGGAGGGAAGGGTCAGCTGATTTCCAAGCCCTTCCTTCTTTAAGTTGAAGAAGAGATAATAACCCCCGAAACCCGCCTTCAATAGGTCCCGGAGTGGCGAATAGCACCAAGGGTATGGAATTTAAACAATAATGGAAGGAATTACCCTTTTTTTATAGGATTGTGAGATAAAATGATGAAACCCAACAACACCAAAACTGAAAGAAAATTAAAGGCCAAAAGGGTAAACCATTCCCATATGCATGTTCAAAAGTAAATGATACAAGTCACAAACCCCAAAAAGATAAAAAGAATACCATGAAAAGAAAAGAAACAACAACAGATGTCCTAATGGTCTGAGATAGTATGGTCCCGTGCTATCCCCGAAGTCCTACTGGAAACCTGAACGTTGTTTTATATACGTAGGGTGAGCATACAAGAATACTCAGTAGGGAAAAACCAAATACTCTCGTGCACAAGTGGGGGAACGTACTAAAGTCCTGTGAGAAGTAGAAAACCAACAATATCAAGGAGTTCATCCATACCACTCACCAGACACACTCACCAAATAATGCAAGAAAGGTAATATATAGTAAAAGGACATTGTTGTTTGGGTACCCCACGCCACTTTCCCACTGGTTATTGAAGACGTCCTACGCATCAGACCAATCCTGCCACTCTCACCGCAGTCCCACAACCACACCCTACCCGCAAACACCTGGGCCATAACCATTATCCGCCCGCAGACACCCGGGCCACAACTGTCACACGTAACCACGCCTGCAGACACCTAGGATAAAACAACCACCACCACGCCCAAAGACACCTGGGCTAGAAGATCCACTGCCACGACCAAAGACACCTAGGCCTCATCCCAAAGACACTTGGGAAACCACCTGCCGGAACACACCAGTGCCAAACACCACGCTACCCTGCCTGAAGGTTCTTGGGATAATAATGGACTTCAGGCCATCACAGCCTGCCCGTTGATAATTGGGCTATCCGGGAAAGGGAGAATAAAGGAGCTAACAACCAGCCACTAATATAAGTGTTGGAAGAAACACCTTCCCCATGAAATGGGGGTGTTCTCCACTAAGTGAACAACTAGGGTGAGGCATGAATAAGAAACACAAAACTACAATTATATGTATAGGTAATGAGAACTCACCCAAGTTTAGGTTTTTCTTCAGCTAGCCTAAAGAACACAAATAGAAACCCTGTCCACGTCACAACTCACACCAAACAAACCCATTTTTTCCATCCTTGTTTTCATGTTCAGTAATGATGTTTAAAAAATAGGTTTTGCACCTACTTGGGAATCTAGTAAGCATAAGCACAAGTCAATGAATGAAAACAGTCAAGCATCAACTACAACATCCACACTCGGTTCTCTTGTAGTCACAACAACAAAAGGGATAAGCGATCCCTCAATGTACTGGAACCAAGGAAAACCCCAAGATATTGCGTACACCTTTTGAAACCAAGGGCTAGTGAAATCACTCTAAGTAATGGAAGCAAAGGAAATCACGAGACACTTCCCCATGTCCCCCCCAAATGGTTTCACATAAACAGAGGATCCCACCCCAATTCATGATATAAACAAGGTAACAACACTGTCTTAAAATTCACAACCACTGAAACCATACCAACAGGGGGATCCCATCCCCACCCACATCACCCAGCAAACGACCCGTGAAGGAAAAACAACCAAACCCCCACCACCAACACAAAGCAATCCCATGCTGGTATTTTGAGATTTAAAAGATTTAACAAACTCCATGATTTCAATTCCACTGTGCTTTAAGCGGGGTGATCACAGAAAGTATCCATCATAGTGCTTTCAATTTATTTAGCTAGATGTATGTAATTAACCAAATTACATTACACAGCAAAGCAGCAACAGTACAAGCATTTAAACATCTCCAATAGTAAGGTTTCGTTAGTGCACAAAGAAAGACCACCAACGACCATGATTTTTAGTAGGCGTAAGCCTGCACAATTCAAAAATCAATAATCAAAAGATAGAAATAGAAACATCATCGGTCACATCCCTCCCATTTCATTCTTTATAAACAGTTTATATCTTTATTTGAGTTTTGTTCATCCAATTCTATAGAACCAGTATCACACCCACCCCGCATGATACAGTCAAGGAGAGACGATGGATATATTCCCTACCTGTTGATCAATGATCGAAGTTTATCTTTATGCCGCCAGGAATAGGGGACGAGCCAAACTTCACGCCTGGGGCACGAGCAGATGAACAGACGAGTCGATTGCAGAGTGATTGAGAGAAGAAACCTAATGGGAACCCTTTTAGTTTATAAGGGTCGGGGACGGTTGAGATAAGAACGCACAACCGCATAAGAAGCAGGTTCGTGGGTTGACCACGCGGCCTCATACTTCATTAATGGGTCCCACAGTCTAAACTGATGCACACACACATTGATTCATTAAATATTTAATTAAATGACATTTATGGGCGTTACCGGGCTTTGAAACAAGCTTAAATGGGTCAAAATTGGGTTTAAAACCCAATTTGTGCAAAAGGGAGGCACTACTGGAAAAACCCCTGGGGGTAGGCGACAACCACTGGTGGCTGACAGCCACCGGTAGACTGAGCTACCAGTAGGCTGTGGCTACTGGTAGACCGAGCTACTGGTAGTCCGAGCTACCCGTAGACTGAGCTACCGGTAGACTGAGCTACTGGTAGACTGAGCTACCGATAGATAGAGATATCGTTAGGTTGTGGCTACCTGTAGACCGAGCTACTGGTAGCCCTGATACTGGTAGGCTACCATTAGGGTCAAATTTCACCAAGATTCCTAGACTACCCAGAATACCCAACATCAGATTTTACAAGGTAATGGTCCACCAAAAATCCATGACATTAAAATCCATCATTCCATAATTATTCATTTGTGTTCCCCATTGCAGATATTGTTCATTGTGATATTTTGATCTAAATGTTGGTTGCTCCATAATTATTTTCCATTTTATTGAAACCGTATATTTCATGATTTAATTATATTAGTTTTTAACTAATTTAAAAATCATGATTTGAAAATATTTGATGTGTGATTTTAAATGGAATGGAGATTGAGATAAGAATATCCCTATTTTAATTTATTTGAATTTTTTTCATTTTGGGAATATGATTGCACAATTATGAAATTTAAGTTATATTATAATTAAAAAATAATAATCTAAAGTGAATGGTTAATTTTTATGGAATGTGGTGACGAAAACCTGTGATTTAGATTTCAAATGTAAAATGTATGTATATAATTGAAACTGTGGAATTTAAAATTTATAATATTTAAAATGTTTGTTTTTCAAATGAATGATTGTTTTATTATTAGAGGAACTTGTTATCCTAGCTAGTTAGTGTTATCTAGAATACGGACACTATAATATTGGAAATTTATAAATCTATTATGTATAAATTCTATCACTATAGGATTGGGTCATTAACACCAGAGTGGAATCCCCTATGATGATATAGATGTCAGAGGTGGGTTCCCTGTTTGAGGTGAAGATATATTTCTGTGTGAAAATCTATTTGAGTTGAGATCATTATTGAGATGTGTGAGGATCCCATTACATAAAATACGATAATTTTTATCTTTTGTATATGTTGATATTTTGCTTACTTGAATAATCATTCCATTGATAATTGCAAATTTTTATTCAGGTAAACTACTTTTTATATATTTTTAATATAAAATTTTCATGTAAACTATTTTTGGAATATCATTCATTTTTTTTCAAGTGAAAGACTGTTTTATTAAAAAAATATTAATGAAACACCATTCCTTATATTTTTTAAATGATAGAGTTAATTTTTTTAATTATTTTGGAATTGATTATTTAATAGATATTGATACAAATAAAAGGATTTTTTACACATGAATTACATTTTACTTTTTTAATTTGTATATTTTCTTATTTTAGGTCTATGAAATTGTAATTTACAACCTTGACATGGTGCATGTCCTATATCCTTGGGACTGTGGTTTGTTGATGGTGATCGATGGGGTTATTGTGCATTTCATACAAATGACATTTTTATTCATGTATTGGGTTGAAATTATTATTTACATTATAATGTTAATCCATATTTCTATGTATTATTTTACTAGTTTGATTTGTATCGTGTCTCCCTTTTGAGTGTTGGGTATACTGATGTATATATTTTATCAGATGTGTTTTGTTGGAATATTAATTCCTTATTGATTCTTGTGTAATGTTAGGATATTATCACAAAATAATAGGGACTAGAAATTTCCCTTTAGTATATGTTGGGAAGGGTAGTGGTTTAAAGGTATCATGGTATTCAAGATGGTTTGTTACAGTGCCTATCTTTTATAAATTGTTCTATTAATATTTTTAATTGAATATATATATATTATTGACTATTTAACAATTCTATTCATCAAAATAGAAATATATTATATTTTTATATAAAATAATCCTTTACGACTATTTTTATTTAACTTTCATCAATATTTTTGAAAACATATCATGGTTTATAATATGTTATTATTATACGACTCATTGTTTCTTTTAGTAGAAAATTTTTCTAAATTAAAATTTAGGTCATTGAATATAGAACACTTGGTAAGAACACAGTAGGATTTGTAGAACACAAACATCCATTTCATTTATGATTTTATATATTTTATTAATCCATGTATAATAATGGTATTGTGGTACCTGGAAGAGTTGAATGTTCTTAATCCTTGGGACCATAGATTATTGATGGTTTCAGGTGGAGTTGTTATACAATTTTTACACAAATGTTTTGATATTTTTATTGCTTAAATATTGTGTTTACTATGGGATGTTTGTTTCTATATTTTCTAACAATTTTACCAATTTTTTCTGATACTATAAACCTTAGCAGTGTTATGAATAATGTCTTGTATATTTTATCTTATTTATTTTATAGAAAATCCATTCCCTCTTGATTTTTATGTGATGCCTAGTTGGTGTTAAAAACTAATAGGGGTTGGGAACACCTATTGGGTTATTTCATGTTAATAAAGTGTATTAGGTGACCAAGGTATCTAGGATAGCGTGGAAAAAAGAGGGACCATCCGAGCAGTAGGACCATAAGTGTGGTGGTACTGCCAATGTTGAGATATAGGGTCTATAATGTGAATGTTGGGCTATAATGGAGAGGGTGATGTAACACAATTGAATAGTAATTTGTTAAAATTAAAATGTTAATACCCATTTATATAGGGTGAACCTTACTTTTTTGGGTCCTACATGATTTGAATTTCATAGTTATATCATCTTTTCCTCGATTAGTGATAAGTATTGGTTTCACATGGTTTAGTTTTTCATAATGTGTTTAATTGAGGAAATCTACACTATAAATAACATATGTTTTCATGTGGTGATATTTAGTACTGTGTAGACCTATTCATGAACATTGCTGAGACTTAGGGGTAGTACAATGTGTCAATGGGGAATCTAGTAATTCATGTCTAGAGAGGACACAATTTCTAAGTGATGGTTGGGTGTATGCACTATATGTAGGACCAATTCTTACAAATTTCAAATATTTTATTAATTCATAGAATAAAATATGTGAGTAATCTAAAATAGAAATTAATTTTTTCACAATATATTTACACACATGATTTTTATCCAAAGGCACCAAGATGATAATATTTTACATCATTTTTTTCTAACCCCATAAGTAGTAATTGTGAAAAAAGAATGAGGTGATCTCATTTCCCCAATGGAGAAAGACATTAAATTATTTCCATTATGATGTTGTTATGTTAAATATTCCAATAGGTTTGAGGTATAAAATCATATGATTTTTGATTTATATCCTAATTATAGTACAATGGAAAGAAAGAATATTTCTATAAATGTGTTTATTGATATGAAGAATTAAATTTTGAATTAGATTGATATTCCTGGAAAATATATTAATTTATATCTTTATTATTAAAGTGATCCAAAATTGCATCATTATGTTTGTCATATAGAGTGTAATAATAAATATTTTATTTATAATTTTATAATTTATATCATCCTTAATTATATAGATTATATGAATTAATAATGAAAAATTTTATACATCCCATAGGAAAATAATGACAACATGGACGGGGAAAAATAATTACATATATCATTTTATTATCTATTGGAAATGCGTATCCTTTTTGACAATTCATGAAAAACCAAAATCATCAAAACTATTATTCTACTATATAAATTAATGTAATATTATTATTCTAAATCTATCATGTGGTGAGATAATTGTCAATATACAATATTTTTTTATGTGTGCTATGAAGTTTTAAAACAATATTTTCCAAAAATTAATGATAATTGATTCTAATAACATGTGATAAAAAATAATACATTCACAATAGTTAGGTAAATGAATAAATGGGTATATTCAACTCTCAAAAAGTATGGGTTTAAAATTTTTGAAGCAATTATAAAAATTTTTATTAGAAAAATATATTTAGAGATGTACTATTTATCAATTGGTTGATTACTAATATAATGACTTTCTTCTGACTATAAAATATTTTCAAGGATTTAATTTTTATGCAAAGTTGGTATTTTATCTCGATGATTAATGATCTATTATCAGTATGAATAGATAGTGGAAACACAAAACCCTTTTTAAAATTTATAATGACTAATTTGTGTGCTATAAGCCCATTATATTGGATAATTTTCAATATGTTATATGGGTTGACCATTTGTGGATAAAGAACCAATCTAATCGAATAATGTTTAATAATCTGAGTAATATACTAAATAAATATCATTTAAGTCTCAAAATCAGTGTCATATATCACAAATAAAAAATTGTGATGATGATTAATAATCTTATTTAAATAAAACATTATTATTCTATTGAGTATTTAAATTATGATTTATATAGAATGATGAGTTTGAAGTCATATATTAATGACAATTATTTATTTAAACAATCTTATACTCGTATTAAGTAGTTATATTATATATTTTTGTATATCATAGACTCTTGAAATGAATAGTTTTTGGTTTCAAGGACCCAATCCTTGGATCCAGTAAAAAAACATATTCATTTAATAAAGGAATTGATACAAACAAATAAAAATAAATTTTCATTTTCATCATATACCACTATATGACACTTCATTTCACAATAATAAAAATTCATAAGAAAAATATGTTCAGTTATTTTCATGACTTGACCAAATATAATCTACATATAAGAATGAAATTTTTTACTCTATATGTGAATTTTCGATGTATATCTTTCTCATCACCAATATAGAATCACTATATTATAAATTATTATAAGTAAATTTAGGTATATAGTTTACAATATAAAATCAATATAAAGAAAAGGGTTAGTTTGAGTTTATGTTATTGAAAAACTATTTATTATATAATTAATTAGATATATTAAAATCATATGAGGAAAACATGTGTATTGTACAAATATATTATCAAAAGAATACAATAGAAGAATAATCTCCCATAATACTTAATAGAAAAAAATTATTCCCTATTAGATAATATTTTATCATGAAAGGATTAACAAAGATAATAAACATGAGTTATGGAGAAATGTCATTGAAACATAGAAAGAAATCATGACCATATAAATTTGAAATACTCATTTAGTAAACAATTATAATAGTAACTATATCCAAATATAATCATTATAAAAAGAAAAACAAGGCCTTTGCATGAAAATTCAGGTCCAAAAAGAAATATATTATAATATCCACACACCATCATGTGAATAATTATATATTTGATAATTCCCATACACCATCATTGGAAAATAGTATTATTTATAGTGTCCATGAACCATTATATTTTGGATCTTGTCAATAGTACATCGTATGAAAAATGCATAACATGATAATGTCCAAAAACACCATTATAATCTCATATCATAAAAAAAACATATTCATTTCATTATAGATCGATATAATACCCCAACCATTAACCAAACATAAAACTATTTTAATATTAGAACCAATTATTCATCCCATCATAAAGATATCATTAAATGAAAAATGGGTTTCACAAGATTTCCAAATGGAATAACAAAAACATGCTGAAAGAATTTTGAAAATTGAAAAAATTACCAAAAAATATTATTTTATAAGATGATATAGTAATTTATTCATGAAAAAAATAGTATTATAGAAATAAATATAGTAGATAATAGAAGAATTATCAATGGTAATTTAAAAATTTATTTTAGTAAAATTAATTTTTTTTGAGGAAAAATATGTCATTGCAATAAAATAGAAAAATTATGGTTTTAAAGGTTATATGAAAAATTTTAACTTAATTATATTCTAAAATTAACATTTAATGGTGAATTCTTGAATCATATATTAAGGATATCTACAAGAATTATGAAGTGTATGAAATTAAATAATAATATTGGACTGAAAAGAATTTTATTATAACAAAATTAAACTTTTTGAAATTAAATATAATATATATTATAATAAAAAATATATATGAAAAGATAAAAATTTGTTTTGAATATTATAAGATATATTAAACAAATTGGATACTATATATAAATTATATCACTAGGAGTTACAAAAATCAATTATTTAGAAGGATATGACATTATTTGAAAATTTTGAGAATTATCCTTAAAATCATTATATGGTTTCTGAGAAAAACAAAAATTAGGGAAGGATATTAGATTTAAAAAATAATTTTAGAAAAATAGGGACATAAAATAAAATAAAAAACTATATTATGGTAAGATAACATGTGTTTAGATGAAATTATTTCACAAATAAATATAATTTATTAATGATAACTGTTTTAATTTAACAATATATCTTAAGGATTAATAAATTTTTTAATTAAAACCCCCTATTAAAAATGGGATAAAAAATTGACATCAAATAACATGAATAATATTTAATGAATGATATTGTATATTCAATAAGTAGAATACATACAATTTAAATTAATAAATTATAATAAACTAAATATTACTCAATGTATAGAAATTGAGATGGAACACCCTTACCTATAATTCATCATTAGTCAAAAGTTATTTATGCTCCAATTTAAGTAAAAAACTATCTTAATCACCTATTTAGTTACCTTATTTATTCTAATAAGATTTTCCATCAAACATTTATAAGTATCAACGAGAAATATAATAGTTATTTAAATTTTATTTACCTCAATAAAAGATAATGAATTCAATATATTTTTTATTACTACATTCATAATGTTGGCGTTGATTAATACATACTAATTACGACATCATGATAATCAGATCATGAATTCTACTAGAATATATATGTAATATTTAATTATAATGACCTAATATCCTTTATTATATATATTAGTTATGTTCAATGAAATAAAATTTAGTGAAAGGCTTATTTTATTAATTTTCATGAATTATGGGTGGTATTGTAAAGACCAAGATTTTCCTTGTAATTTTTTTAAATATAAGTAATTATTACATGTCTGAAAAAATTGACGGCGTGTGATTCTGAGGCACGATGTGCCCGGAATAAAATTATGATATGTTTTTAAGGTACGTTCAGTAAACACATGGGTGGAATTTTCAATCTTTTGAATCCGTACTCAGATTAAAAAACTCAAGGCACTTTTGAATCTGTAGCACCGAGATTCACATAAGGAAGGCTTCACTTTGACCACATTAGGTGAAAAGGTCAATTTTGGTCTTTTAAAATAATAATAAAATAACTTTTTTATTTTATTTATATCTTTTCTTTTTCTCCAACGGACAAGGGGAAGTGGTGGGACTAACAATGTGGCAAGCGATTAATGTCTTGAATCCTCAAAACCTTTGTAACAACGCTGTTAAAATTTGGAAGGTTCTTATTAAATGAATGCCCATTAATTCAATGTGTGTTACTCACCCTCCCCAGTCCTATTTATATGGATCATGGGGAGGACTGTTGGATTGACTTCACCAAGAGATGAACGTCTAGCGATGTACCATGATTCCAATCACTTGGAGGACGTGACCGGTTCTAGGTGGCGGTGACCAGTACCACCGAATGATGAAAACCAACTCTTTCCCAAACGCGGACATTATCCAGCGATCCTGTGGTAGGGTTTTGTTTCATTTAATTTTTACTATATTGTCTAATATTATATCCCTTCCTTTGTTAAGACGCTATCATGGAGGGTGTTGGCCAAAAAAACAAGGCCCAGTCCCTCCACCCTTATTGATATATGTGTTCTTTATGGACCCTTTTTATTCAAATTGGACTGAACCAGGAATAGATGGCCAGGAAATGAAGAGGGAATCTCGAGGAAGTTGTTGATAACATCGGATGGGGAAACAGTCGATCGGAGCTCACCTGATTACATGTGGAAGACTGATAGCATGGAACTGGAATAATGGGACCAGCAACCCGCGCCAGCCAGTGTTAGTGGCGGTAGTCACCGGCCGACTGTGAAGGAGGTTGCGTGTCGTCGTGCGCTGCAGGAGGAGGTCGTGGAACTAGGCCGCATTGGTTGACAGAGCAGTCAGCATTGGCTGACCACAAAGGGGGAGATGATCTCTGTCACGCGTCGCTGTACTGGGTTGTGGCATGAAGGCACATCGGTGGAGGAGGGACCCACCCTTGTGGGTCCTGCGGTGACTGGGCGATGCCAAATGGAACCGTCGCTTATCATCTTGAACAACACAGCCTTTTTGGGAAAAGAGTGAGGTGAAACCCCCCACGCGAGCTAGTGCAGATCCCAGCCAGTAGGTTGGGCCTCTATGGGGCTGCGCTCCTCCATGGGCCAGGACGCGCAAGCCAAGAAGGCCACGCCCATCACGGCTCGGGCTGCACGAACCCAGTAGGCCATGCCCCTCCATGTGCCAAGTTGCGCCATCCCACCCAAGACGAGCCGCACTAGTCTGTGGCATGGCTGACCAAGCCCGACATGTCCCCTCCCAACCAGGACAGTCTAGACTGGTTTGGGTTGGGCGGGGTAGACCTGAACCATGTCGTGTCGGGCCGGACCCGAACCATTCCAGACCCAGTTATTCTAAAAGATCTATAACTTGTGAACCGAGTGCCCGTTTGACGAACAGTCTGTGGTGGTGGGATCCTTCGAGTGAGAAAAACATTTTGGTATAATTCACATGGGTTTTTGAGATTCATCGAGTATGGATAAGTTGGATCAAATCCACATATAACCAGGCCCTCGGTACTAAAGCGCTTATAAGTCACAGACCGGGCGTCTGATTGATGTGCTCTCTGTCGCATTGGACCCCTTATGACATGTAGCTCCTTTGGGGTACATCATCGTGTATATTCGTTCTCGTTGAAATTCAACTAATGGATTGAGGAGGGGTTCTCCCAAAATCAAGCGTACTAATAGTGGGAATCCAGTGGCTGGAAGTGAGGAAAAGGAGATTGGATGTAAAATAAAAAATGAATAGCGACCCAGTGTTGGTCAGTTCCTATCGATCCTATGCTTGTCAGTGCTCAGTGATCCAGGGTGGATCAGTGCATACCGATCTTATGTGGGTCAGATCCTATGTGGTTCTGTGCTCAGCGATCTTGTGTTAGTCAGCGCATATCAATCCTGTGTGGGTCTGCTGTAGAGCATCCTGACATAGTAAGATGATCTAGTGATACGTCTAATCATCTATACTAATGTGCATAAGATAAACCCGGTGTGAGCTGAGCCTATACCATTGTGGTACTTTAACATTCATGGTGTTACCTGCAAGGTGTCATCGTTGTTGAACTTTTACCATCATGTTGTTACCTTTGTGGTTTAATCTTTTTGGTACATTTATCTCATGGTGTTACCTTTGTGGTATTACATTTGTGGTACTTTTACCTTCATGGTGTTACCTTCGTGGTGTAACCTTTATGGTACTCTTACCTTCGTGGTGTTACCTTTATGGTATTCTTCCTTCGTGGATCAATTGTCCAAATGGCTTAAAAGATGGAGCCCTATGTTTTCTCATGTATGAGATGAGTATATTTTGATAACATAGGTATATGTATGGGCATATACCTAATTAGATTTTATGAATGATTCGTGCTTTGTGATTGAGTTATTTGTTTGGAGTTTTCCTTTGTGTAACTCTGCGAAACATTTGGATGTCTCGAGGTCCCTAATGAGTATTATTATACTCTCTAATGCATGGGCTACGCCTGCACCATGTTGTGTATTGTACAGACAATGAACAACGTTGATCAAGGATGAAGGATACAGGATTGGACGGTGCTCAGGAGTGGGAAATTTGACATGACGTGCTGTATTGACTATTGATTGTCATTTTTACCTACCATTTAGGTATGATACTCAATGGACGATCCATGAGTTGTTTTCTCTTTTCAGTTATACTTTTACATTTCAGTTGGTCTTTTATTCCATCCCCTTTACGTTCAGTACATTTTTTTACTATAGTATTATACTTCGTGGTTACATCTTGTTGTGTTTTTGGTTGTTTGTTTATACAGGTTGAATGGAAATGCTTTCCTGATATAGGGGTAGTTCTTTTCGGTGCTAGTCGTCTGCCCCTTTCCTATGGAAGGTGGTATTGGGGTAGTCAGGGAATGGGCCCTAGGGCATGGGTCGTGACAAAGATGTAACAGAGGAGTTAGTGATACTGAAGAACTAGGACTCTGATATTTTCTACATGCCAATAGTGTTATGTGTTATGAGTGTGGTTTTCAGTTCTGATAATGCTATGTTTGTGAAGCGACCAATATATCCATACATGAGGACCCTGAATTCTGATTTTTGACTCTGTGCATGAAAACTCAGATTCTTTATGTTTTTGAAAAGTTTTTCTTTTGATTTATTTGAGTCAGATCACTAGGTATAACTTATTAACAGTGGTCAACCTATTTTCATTCAGGATACCACCACATAGACAACCAGCAAGTATTCCCAATTGAGTACACGATGACAGCCTACAGAGTGATGAGTCTTCGATGGAAGTCCCTCTTACATCGATTGTATCATCGGGTGGTGCACCAGTAGCACTACTAACCATTGGGCAGCAGATGCCACTAGCCAAACCAGTAGTGGGTTCACACCGACTGAGCGTGTGTCATGAGTTTCACCGGTAGAGGCCTCCATGGTTCTGAGGGGAGACAGATCTTTAGGCGGCTGAGGACTGGCTGGAGGCTATGGTCAGAGTTTTTCCCTTTTTTGGGACACCAACTGATCTGATGGTGATCCTAGCTGTCAGTCTCATCCATGGAGCAGCTGGGATTTGGTGGAGTCTGACACTCTAGTTACATGACGAGGTGACCATCACTCGGGCAGACATCGATGGATTTTTTAGTAAATATTTTGTCATAGCGAATCTACATTCAATGTGTATACAAGAGATGCTGCACTTAGAGAATGGAATCATGACTATGGACCAATACTCGACAAGGGTCACTAATCCCTCCTACTACTCCACCAACATGGTACGAGACCCTTTCGTCAATGCCCAGACTTTGAGTAGGGTATTATATGAGATATCATAGAATCTATGATATAATTCAGCATTCTGACTCATGCTGGGGTGCTAGAGCGTGAGATTTTGTGGTGATCTTCCTAGCTGAGCAGGCACTAACAGAGAGAGCCACCACCAGGCATCAGGTAGTAGAATCATCCATAGGAGGTGGTATATGGATGAAACTGGGGCCCCAGTGGGACAGACCTTCTATGTACAAACATAGGATATAGGTTCGGTGGTGAGGGGATTACAGAACAGAGGAAAGATGAGGAGGAGGCAGTGATACTCGTGTGGCGGGTAGGGCCACATAGCTCGTGATTACCTGAGCAGATGTACGGAACACCAGAAGATGGTCTAGGGACCGCTGAGGCAGAGGAAGAGGTTCGATCGAGGAGGTTCTTAGGGTGACAGACATGGAAGAGGAGATGGTTGTGCAGTAAGCAGTGGGTGGTGATTCAAGGTTCTACTTCCACCACCTCCAGGTGGTCCACACAGACCATAGGGAGCAGGAGGACATGGACGAGCTCATATCAAGGAACCTGAGGCCAATGACCATGGCCCTCCAGAGCTGATTAGAGGTACGATCATTGTCTACTACACCTGGTCTATAGAACATATGGTCATTGGTTCCACTCATTGTTTTATTTCCACAACCCTCGTTCAAGGCTCAAGGATTTCGATGGAGTCATTGGATCAATCCATATGATTAGAGACTCCTATGGGAGATGATTCGACGAATACACATTACTGTAAGCAGTATGAGCTAACACTATGAGGAGAGAGATTTGGCTGGAATCTTCTAGTAGCGGTGTTGATTCCTTATGATGTCATCTTGGGTATGGATTGGCTATCCACAGTCCATGCTCAGATTAACTATATTAGGTGTAATGTGTGGTGTGTCCACGATGATGGGACCAGGTTTTCCTTCACCAGTGGGAAGGGA
The DNA here is from genome assembly GCA_963277665.1 of Viscum album. Lineage (NCBI taxonomy): Eukaryota > Viridiplantae > Streptophyta > Magnoliopsida > Santalales > Viscaceae > Viscum > Viscum album. The sequence continues at coordinate 1,612,327,279 of OY728140.1, forward strand.
ACCATTTCATCAAAGGATGGAATTACCTAGAGGATAGTGCATCCGAACACTCGTCAGTTGGCTATCCTTAATCTCATAGTAGTTGATGTTCAGAGAACAAGATATCTTGTAGTGTAGGAAAAATATGTTGATGTCTTTCTTGATGATGTTTTGGGGCTACCTCTACACAGAGAGGAAGAATTTTTCATCGACATGTACCCCGGGACAACACCGATATCTACACCAGCATATCGGATGGCTCCCATGGAGCTTCATAGGTTATGGGTATAGCTGGAGGACATGCTGAGGAAGGGGTTCATAACGCCCAGTGTTTCCCCATGAGAAGCCCCGATTTTGTTTTCCAAGAAGGTAGATGGATGTTTGAGATTCTTTGAGAACTATCGGCGCCTAAACCGGGTGACCATGAAGAAAAAATATCCAATTTTGAGTATTGATGATATCTTTGATTAGTTTGAGGGAGCTTGATGGTTTTCAAAGATTGACCTTAGATTAGGTCATCATCAGCTCAGGGTACGAGTTGAGGATGTGTAGAAGACGTCATTCAGATGTCAGTATAGCAACTATGAATTCTTCCTAAAGCCATTCGGTGTGACCAATACCCCTTCATTGTTTATGGGACTCATGAATAGAATATTTTAGCCATACCTCGATCGCTTTGTGGTGGTCTTCATTGATGAAATATTGGTGTACTCAATGAAGGAGGAAGAACACGCCTATCATCTGCAGATTGTTCTGGATACACTCTGAGAGAACCAAATTTACGGTATGCTCTCGAAGTTCTACATTTGGATATGAGTGGTCCAATTTCATGGAGACGTTATCTCAAAGCCTAGAGTTTCAGTGGATCCTGTGATGATAGATGTAATAATTTCTTGGGAGCCACCTTGTAGTGTGATAGAGGTGTGGGGTTTCATAGGATTGGTTGGGTAATAACAAAGATTCATAATCGAATTTTCCAGAGATGCGGCACCCTTGTCAGTGTTGAAAAATAAGAGAAAACCCTTCGTATAGATGGAGAGATGCTGACAGATTTTTCTAGATTTGAGGCAGAGACTGACAACTGCCCCCATATTGAGGTTAGAAAAATATGGCATTTGGTATGTAGTCTTCTGTGACGCATCATGGACCTTACATGGATTCATCCTCAGGGAGGAGAGAGTAGTGATCAATTATAGTTCACGACAGCCGAGGCAGTATGAGTAGAACTACGCTACCGATGACATGGAATTTTAGTAGTGGTTTTTTCCTTGAAGATGTTGTGGCATTACTTGATGGGAGAACATTTTATAGTCTACTCTATTAACAAGAGTCTCATGTATATCCTCTCTCAGAAAGACCTAAACGTAAGACAACAGAGATGGAGGGAGTCCCTATAGAACTATGACTGCGAGATAGTCTATACTCTTAGGAAGGGAAATGTAGTTGAAGATGCACTTAGCAATATGTTTGGTGTATGGTTGCTGAGTGAGGTGATAGAACATCTAGTGGCGTTGTAGATATCCAATGTGGATAGAGATGGATTAGCTTATATCTAGTCTATGACTATAACTTCCCCACTTCATCAGTGGGTTTGGGATGCCCATCTAGGGGACATTGACTACAAGGCTTGACATGCTAACATATCTATAGGATAGGCACGTGATGGATTTTTGAAGGTGGGGACCACATAATTCTCATTAGAGGACACACCATGGTACAAGTGGAACTGAGGGAGGAGGTGTTGAGGGAGTTCTATACATCCCATCTTATGGTAAATCCTTGTGTGGTGAAGATGTACCAGGACCTCCGGCATCAACACTGATGTCTAGGGATCAAGAAGGAGGTGGAAAAGTTTGTTTCACAATGCCATATTTTTCAGTATGTGAAGTCCGAGCATCAGGTTCTAGTAGGCTTAGTTTAGCCACAAGATGTTCCAGAGTAGAAGTGGGATGATACCTCCATAGAATTTGTGATAGGGAATCCATGTACATTTATGGGACATGATTCCATCTGGGTGATCATTGACCGAATCACTAATTCGGACGAGTTAGTACATATCCGATAGTAGGGATCAAATGAGGGACTAAGACGCCTCTACCTATAGGAGATTGTAAGAGTTTGTGTGGTTCCATCGATGATCATTTATGTCCATGATGCATGTTTTACATCCTGGTTGTGGAAGGGATTATAATAAGTGTTTGGGACTTGAAAATATTTGAGCACCACCTTTCATCCTAATATAGATGGTCAATGAATTGAACCATTTAGATAGTAATGGACATACATCATGCTTGGGTCCTAGATTTTGGATCTAGATGGGAGGATCACGTGCCCTAGGTAAAGTATGCATACAACAATATCTATCACTCCACCATCAGTAGGGCACCAGGCTTGCCCTTATACGGTCAAACATGAAGGTCACCTTTATACTGGACAGATCCAAGGGAGTTAGAAATTATGGGCCTAGAAATGGAATGGGCTACCACTCTGAAGGTGAAAATCATCCAGGAGAAGATCAAAACTGTAAATTGCATGCATAAGTCTTATGCTGACAAGAGATGAGACTGTCGGAGTTCCAGGAGGGGGAACACATATTATTGTGAGTCTCCCTTGACAGTGACTACATATATTTTGATGAGGCGAAAAACTCTCTCTGAGGTTTATCTGGCCATTTATGATAATTTCTAGAATTGGGGAGGTGGAATATCGCTTGGAACTACAACTATTGTTGGAAAGGTTGCATGAAATCTTCTTTTGTATCCCAGCTGAGGTGATATGTGCATGACCCTTCTCACAGCATCCACCATGGAGATATGGAATTTGATGAGGGGGTGACATTTACGGAGGTTCAAGTCGTGATTGAGGATCGACAAGAGTGGTTCCATCGTGGAAGATTGATACCTCTGGTGCACATTCACTGGTAGCACGAGAACCTCTAAGATAGTACAAGGGAGTGGTAGGCTCAGATTCCTGCTCAGTACCCCAATTAGTTTTCTAAATCATTGTTGTGGATTTCAGGGAAAAAAATCCCTAAGGTGGGTAGAATGTTGATACCCATAATTTCAATGTAATTTTTTAATTATATTATATTATTACGAGTCTATGAAAATTCATGGAGCGTGATTTTGAGGCTCAGTGTGGTCGGTTTAAATTTATGAACATTTTTATGGTACGTTCAGTAAATGTGCAGGTAACACTTTCTTTATTTTGAACCAATGCTCAGATTAAAAATATGAGGGCACGATTGAATCCACATCACCACGATTGACTTTTGTAAGGATTCACTTCCACCGTTGTTGGTCGAGGTAAAAGTATTTATTTTCGAATTTTAAATAATTATAAAATTATTTGGTTATTTTATTTATCTCTTTTCATTTACTCCAACGAAGAAGTTCTAGAGGTGGGAACAATGACGTGTCAAGCCATTAAATATAGTGACTCCTAAAAACCATTGTAACAGTGCCATTCGAATTTGGAAGGATCATATTTAATGAACACCCATTAATTCCATGTGCATTACTCACCCTCCCCCACTCCTATTTATATGGAGCTTGAAAAAGAGTGTTGGAAAAGTTTCTCCAATCGATGAAGCTCAGTAAAAGTACCACGACACCAATCACAAGGAGTATGGGACCAGTTCCAGCCGGTGGTGATGAGCACCACTAAATGATGAACACTACCTCATCCTCAAACGCGTACTTGTCAAGTGAGATTGAGGTAGGGTTTTGTATCATTTATTTTTCAAGAGATTATGGAATCTTATATCCCCTCCCTTGTTAAGATGCTAACGTGAAGGGCGTGGGCCAAAAGAACTAGGTCTAGTCCCTCCATAATTATTGATATATGTGTTCTTCAAGGAGCATTTCTATTCAGAGAGGATTGAACACAGAATGGAGGGACAAGTGATGAAGTGGTGGTCCTAGGGAATCTGTTGATACCTTCAGAAGGGAAAACGTTCCAATGGAGCTCACCTGTTAACCCATGGAAGACTGCTGGCACGAAATCAGCATAGCAACACCAGAGACCCGCACCGATAGGTGATGCTAGTGGCCTACACCAGGCAGCCATGATGGAGGTGGCATGCCGTTGCACACCATAGGAGGAGGCAAAGACACTTGGCCATTGCGGTCAGCCAATTGGCCGGCATTATTCACCCAAGGATGGCGAGAGGCACACCGTAAAGCGCCGTTGGACTTCGCTGCAGCACTAAGACATGATGGTGGAGGAGAGACCCACCCATACGGGTCCGGTGGTGACTGTGCATCCCCACATGGTTCCCCAACTTCTCATCCGGAATATCAAAGTCTTTCGGGGAAAGGGGGGAGGAAATACCTTCAGCGCCAGCTAGGTCAGGCCCTAACAAGCAGGTCGGGTTGCGCGTGCCCAGTGGGCCAACCCCTACGTGGTCCGGGCTGCACCCTCTCAGTGGGCCACACTACTAAGATAGGTCGGTCCGGGCCAGGCCGGGTCAGACCCAGAATGGGTCGTGCCGACCGAGACCCTACTAGGCCCAGTTTTTCTAAAAGAGCCATAACATTGAACCAAGTGTCTATTTGACAACCCGTCTATGGCGATTGGACCCTTGGAGAGAGACGACACTTTTGGTATTCTTCACTTTATTTTTGGAGAAAGATGGAGTATGAACTGGTTGAAGCAAACTCAAATCGAATTGGGCCCTCGGTACTAAAATGCTTATAAGTCACAGACCAGGAATCTGATTGACACATCGTCTGTTTCATTGGACCCCTTATGACATGGTGATCCTTTGGGATACTTCTTCTTGAATATAGTTGAAGAAGAAATATGACTAATGGATTTTGGAATAGTTCTCCTAGAATCCAGCGTACTATTAGTGGGAATATAGTGGTTGATAGTGAGGTGAAAGAGAATGGTTGTGACATGAAGAAAGAATAGTGATCCTATGTGGGTTATTACCTTTTGATACTATGTGGTTCACCACACAAACGATCTTGTTTGGGTTAGAACATACCGATCCTATATGGGACATATCCAATGTGGGTCAGTGCTCAGCTGTCCTCTGTGGGTTATCACATATCGATCATGTGTGTGTGGTTGTGCCCAAAATTACCCTACTGGTAAAAGCAGTCGATGTAGTACATGTAGGGGTTGAATCCACAAGGACCGAATAAGTAACCTTGAGACGCTATGATTTGGTGAAGGATGGGCTATGAAGTAGCCAACTGTGGGTTTGATTTTGGATGGTTTAAAGAACACTAATAAACCTAAGTGAATCCAATTCAAAGAAAATGGGTTGATCTTAGGATTATGCTCAGGGTGGATTGAATGAATTTTACTTCTTTAGAAAATTTTTGTTTTATTAATTCTTTATGAATCCATTTTTCAAAAATAACACTACCTTCATCATTTTCTGGTTTGGTGCTTACTAAACACAATTAATAATCCCCTATAAACATAGAGAACCAAATTCATGATCTCTCTGAGGTATATGGTCATTTAGTAATTTAATTTAGTTTTCTCAAACACAGTAAAGATGAAGAGTAGAAATTACTGAAGAATGTATGTCTTAAATTAATTACCCAATTAACAACAATTCATTCATAAAATAACATTCAATCCAGCATTATCATCCTCCTAAGATCAACCCATTAAAGGGTTATCCCTCCATTGATGGTATACTCTCAATGGTGGGAGGAAGATGACTAAAAATAATTGGATTGAAGAAATTAAAACCACGGAAATAACGAGCACTCCTCTGTGTGTGTGAATGAAATTCACACCTATGTGTGAACTAATTCACAACAACACAAAGATATCACTATGCTTTGTGATAATAACGTTTTAATAAATGAAATGGAAAATATATACGAGAAAGAAGTTAATTATGAACTTAATTATTCAAAAAAGAAACTTACATGGAAATGGAAAACATTACAAAGGAAATTTAGAAGCATAACCTTACAATCAAACAAGACACAAAAGATGATAATAAAAAATATCCACCCTATTCCCTTCACCACTAGTTCTTTATATAGGAATATTAAGAGCCTTAGATCCAACTCCACAATCAATTCACCCCCGAACAATTAATAGAGTCAAAAAGAGGGTGAATAATCAAAGAGAAATTGATGTTTCGAAGTTGACCCGGAAAACTGTCCAGATTCGTCCACCATATTGACATGTAAATTTGTAATTAAATAAGGCCAAATCCGGAGGCGTTATAGAAGACAAATATCTTCTTACATACGTCCTTTATGGGATTTAAACATTTCAGGAAATTTGGCTCATCCGTTTGGATGTTATGGTCGAAATGGTGGGACAGATTTCTATGCATTAATGTCGGGTCCACCATTTAAATCTCAACATCAGATCCCTTTATCATCATGAAAGCATAAGAATGAGCTCTGGAAACAGTTGAATAAAATGATACTAATATTTTTATCTTTCTACTATATAAATTTGATCTTCATTGGGCTTGGTTTGTGGGCCACACATTTATTTGATGGGCCTTAGGCCCATTATGCTTTTTCCAGCATGTTTCTGCCTTCAGGTGAAAATATCTCTATCTTCACTTGTGATTCATCCATAAGAACTAAAAGAAAATTTTTTCCAAATAACGTGGTGAATCATATACCAAAATATCAAAATAAAATTAAGAATATTGTAATTTCCCCAAGAAAATTATTGACTGGTCCCAAATTGACACTTTAAGCATGAATTGCACAATGATGGGAAATGAAGATCAATTTTTTAATTGGACTAAAATTGATGATTATGAACTCTTAAACACATTAATATTAAGATCTTAACAATTAATATTAGCCACTTTCTGTGATTAATCATTGTGTCAGTAGTAGAGCCTCTCGACAGAGTAAGATGATCCAAATGATGTGTCTAATCATCAGTACATTTGTGCTTAAGTTATACCTAGTTTGAGTTGATTAATTACTATTATAGTACATTTAACTTGGTGGAGATACCTTTTTGGATTTATCTTTGTGGTAATTTTACCCTCGTGGGGTTACATTCATGGTGTTAACTTTGGGGTACTTTTACCCTCATGGTGTTACCATCGTGGTGTTACCTTTGTGGTACTTTTACATTCGTGGTGTTACATTTTTGGTTCTCTTACTTATGTGGTGTTACCTTTTTCATATTCATCCTTCATTGATCATTTTTAAAAATGGATTAAATTTTGGAGACTTATGATTCCTCTTGTATGAGTTGAGTATATTTTGATAACATAGGTATATGTATGTGAATATACCAAAGTGGAGTAGATGACTGCTTCATTCTTTGTGATTGAGGTCTAGCATTTTGGTTTTCCGTTGTAAAAATATTTGGAGAACATCATGGGTCTTGGTGTCCCTACTGAATATTGTTATAATCACCCCTTTATGGGCTACGCATGCACCTTGTTATTCCTTGTGCAGACAACTGAAAAATTTGATCGATGCTGAGGGAGCCAGGACTAGAGGGTGCTCAGAGGTTGACTATTTGATGTGACATTATGCAGTGACTACTGATCATGATCTATACCTACCCTTCAGGTAATATCCTTGGTGGATGATCTAAGATTTGTTTTCATCTTTCATTTGTACTTATAATTTTCAGTTCTGCTTATATTCCGACCCCTTTAAATTCAGTACATTTTTTTATACAACAATTTAATTCACGGTGGTTTCTTGTTGTGTTCTTGGTTGTGTGTTTGCATGGGTTTTAATCCAATGCCTTCCCTATATAGGGGTACTTCTTTTAGGTTCTATTCAACATCCCCTGGTCTATCGATGGCCGGCTTGGGGGAGTCCCAACACAAGCCCAGGGTGATGGGTCATGACCAGTATCATAACAAATAGTTTGATAATACCATTAAAATTTATATAATAAAAGAATATAAATATATAATTATTAGATTCTAATTTAAGTTATAATTAGCATCCTATAATTTTCAATTATAAAATTTACTACATTCCTCATGATGTTTTTCAAAATTCCCTAAAAAATAACATATAATAATCGATGGTTGAATATGGTTATGTAGGTGAATCATTATATAGAGTATAATTATTATAAAAAAACATACAAATTATTTATATTTAATTAATGTGGGTAATAACATTTCATGGGATATTTACATGTAAGGAATGAGTTGTATGAAAAATTAATCATGAGACTTTTAAGGTAGTAGTACTTCACACGTAAAAATGGGATACATGATTTTTTATTTAGAATGTGTGGAATATATTATATTGATTACATTTTTTGAATCTAAATAATTTTATCAATATCCTAGTATTTGATAAAAAAATTAGCAACAACTGAGTAAGGAGGTGATGAGAAAGTAAGAACACCTTGCATGGTGGTTGTATTATGAAACTACACATGGCAACCTCATCATTTTTCAATAATTTGAAATGAATGGTGGAAAATGGAAACCAATTTAGTATAATAAAATTTATGACTACTTATAATAATTGTTTTATCATACTTTTATATAAATAATATGACTGGGGTAAAATAAGTGTATAATTAAGAGATCTTACATGAAAATATTACCTTTACCTTTGGATGTTCTCCTCTTGGACACATCTTAAGTATATATTACTTTGGATTTGGTATTTTAAGATGAAGAAAATTATGTTGGTAGATAGTTTAGGAGACACTTAGGCTGTGTATTAGCCAAGATAATTCATTATAATGAGTGGATATATTAGGACCCAACAATAGACATTACATATTATAGTTATTTAAACTAGATTTTACTTCTTTCCATTCCTATATATCTTTCTGGTTTAGAGTTTTATAATTTTAGGAATAAACATACATACCATCCCACAATAATTATAAGACGGTACCAGAAAAAAAATATTTATTTTTTCCTAAACATAAAATTTATAATACAAAACAAAAACACGGTTTCTTTGACAAAATTTCATAACATTAATCATGACATCCATATTTCTCTAAAACATACTTATAACCTATGAAAAACATTTAAAAATATGGGATGAGCATAAATATCCATGTATGTAATATAAAAAAGAAATGATGAAACTATAAGTCCATGAAAACTTATAATTATATGAAATCATTTCCACAAAGACGTACATCTCTCCATTATATACTTACTTTGTGAAACACAAGATTTCCATAAAATAGTATCAAACTTATATAAAACCATAAAGTTTTCTTTGGGGAATTATTTAATTATGTATTAACCCTAAAAGATACAATATTATTGGAAACCCTCATAGCTACCTTACAATCAAAATGTCACAGTTACATGATGGTGTAACTATCAGAGTTACATTTGGAGGTACCATGTGGTCAAGCTCTAAAATACAAATACCCAATGAATTTTATGTATATCTAGTTCCCACCATTCATCATAAACAATTCCCAAGAACCAAAACATAATCCTAAAACATGAATAATTTTATAAAAAAACATATCTGTTTAATTTCATAAAATAAAATTTCAAATGTAGATTTTAAATTAAAGAACCTTAAAAATATCATATAATTAATGTGAGAAATAATATAATGAATGTAACATATTCAAAAACATTAAATAAACACAATACTTCATAATATAATCGAATTTCGTTATAAAAATATTCCTAGTAGTACATAATCAATGAAGTATAAGGTTAACCCAGTGAATGTAAATTTGTACAAGAATTCACTAACAAATATCTTATAATTGTTGTGAGAATTAAAATCATGAGAGGAATATGTGAATAAACTATTAATAAATATAATAAATCTTAAAATAAGATAAATTAATTATACAAATAATCTCATTGGTAATAAACAAATGAACTATACGTTCAACACGAAGAATGGAAATTAGGCCAAGAATTACCTTACAATGGGGTTGTCATACATCAAACATGTTTTAACCTCTTGTTATATGGTTAAAATAGTGTTATTAATATTTTAAAGAAATATATTCATGTTTATAACAGCTTATATGATCCTTTTATAACATCATTCGACCCATTTACTAATAATATTTTGTTTTTTCCATTGTTTTGGGTGAGTGTTTCACTTGATTTCCAATGATGGAATGTAATGGATTCTCTTGTCGAATGATATAAAAACATGAGAAGTAGAATGAAATGGTTTTAATATGTTTCAATAATATTAAATTATTCGATAAATAATTTTGGATATATGTTATGAGAATGAATCCGTAGATAAATCATTAGTGATATTATTTCAGATCATTTTTACGGTTCTTCGATAATCACAAACTTGTTTCATCTTATACCTTTAATATTATGTATATAAAATAATTACAGAATATAAGATAGGTAATATCATACAACATAAAATATGTTTCATCCATTTAAGTGGGTTTTCTTCCAGTATTGATAGAGTTAATGAAAAACTAAAGATACATCATCCACAATGTCGGTAAATCGAATCATCACAGATGATGTTTTTATTTAAATAATAAGAGGAAGAGGAGTGGAAGAATAAAGATGAATTTTTTACATGCACATTAGAAAAATCCATAATATATATAATAATACATATTTAATGCCTCTAAAATAAGGTGATATGAATATAGTATACGAATGGTTAAGAATTGAAAAGAAAATGCAAGAAAATGAAATAGGATTTTTACCTCTTTATCTCGTCTCATTGAGATCGCCATTAAGGACATTGGTTTAGGAATTATGATGAGACAAGATGGTCTTGTATGTGGGGAAGATCCTTGGTAATGGTATTTAAATGTATTTATTCAATGAAGAATGCTTTAGAGGAGTGATAAGAAGAGGATATTTGGGTGGTATTTATAGTGGAGGAGATGAGGGGTTTTCAATGATTTCAATCTTAAGTTTTAAATTTTTTCTCAAGACTATGAATACTCATGATTAATGTGACCCAAAATAGTAATAAGTGAATTATAGTTTGATCCAATAGCTATTTACTTCATCCATTACACAATATTGATCCATAAATACAATTATTTAGTTTTTTTTGTAAAATATCGAATTTAACTATTCACCAAAAATTAAAGCATTTTAGAAAAATCCAAAAAATTCACCCAAACCATTTTTAGAGTTGTATAATTCAAAAATGAACTCAATTTTTTTTGAAAATATTGTTCAAAATATAATTAATTTATTTTCTTAATAATATCATAATTTAATTGAAAAATAGTAATTTAAAAATTTCAACTCATTTTATATCACCTTGAAAAGTTAATCATGATCTCATTACTATATAACTAATATAAAATTAAGTAATAATATAATTTATTATTCAAAAGGGTCATATTAAAATTGATATAGTTATTCATAATGGTATGTTACAATTCAACAAAAAAACACTTTTGTTCTATGAACCTCCAAATAAATATTTGTCCATATCTGTATGTGTCCGTTTTTTGAAATTCAAATCACAGAAATGAAAAAAATAAAATTTAAAAGTTAGTTTATAACTATATAATTATAATAAAATTTCATTATCTACAGAATTAATTTTTCATGTACTTTTATTTATTTTTAAAACCTCGGGTGTTACATTCTCCCCATATTCTAGGAATTACATCCTCATAATTTTATATCCATAATAAACATGTTTGGGTGACTTTACCCCATAACATTATCATAAATATATGTTTATTATTCAAACTTTTTATTTCTACATAAAACCTTTACCTGGTGTATTACATTATTTAGCATTACTTTTTCTCTTTGATTCAGAATCTGAATAGGTTCCACATTATAAAATTTTTTCTCTACCATCAAAACTCTTTATTATGTCGAAACATGAGATGAAATTTGCATATAGATTCTCACCATTGAAAAATGAAAAAAATATCTTATTGATATAAACTCTGGGTTAAAAGAAACTCGATAGGAAACTTGTCCAACTACCACCAAGATCTCATAAGGTCCAATAAACCATGTAATTATCATTCCTTTCTTACCAAAATGCATAACACTTTTCTGTTGGGAAATTCTTAGAAAAACATGACCACCAAACTAGAAATAAAAGAAATTCCTCTTGTTATCTATATAACTTTTCTACCTTCTGTGATCTATCCTCATGTGTTGTTGGATCATCCTCACTTTATCATCCCCTTCCTCTACTAATTTTTCACCATTCAACATCATTTAAAAGACTTTATACAAAAAATCTTGAGTTCGATACAACATCCCTTATAATACCTCAAAATAATCCATCTATATACTTGAATGAAAAATATTATTATAAGAAAATTCAACTAATGAAATATAAATATCAAAAAATTCATGGTAATCCATTGAACAAACTTGAAGCGTATTATCAAAAGTTTGAATTGTCGGTTATGAATTCCATTCTGATTGAGGATGAAAGGATATCCTGAAATCAAATTCTATTCCAAAAAAATGTTGATGGAATTTCAAAATGATAAAAGTCAAGCTAGGATCATGTCCAGATATAATTTATAGAGGAACTCCATGTATCAAGAAAATATTTTTGAGGTATAGTCAAGAAAGATAATCCAATGACATAATATCTCGAAGATAAAATTAATGGGAAATTTTAGTTAGTCGATAAAAAAAACAAATTTTCATTTTTACCTCAATATGTATTTTGTAGCCAAAAAATGAAGTCCATTGATATATTTTACCATTTCTACTCTGAAAAAGGAAAAGGTTGAATAATTACCTTTGGTAGCTATTTATTTTATTTAACCTATCGACATGTCAAACATTTCACGGTAAAATCTGAAATATCTCTTTTAATTCCATCCCACCAGTAATATACACAATGGTCTGTATACATATTTTTATATCTAGGATGAAATATATAAGTGGAACTATAAGATTTACAAAAAAAAATTCTTCAGCTGGGGAACACTAGGAACGACTAATCTCCTACCAATGCTAATAACATGGTCTTATCATGGTTGGATTCTATCAACTTGCATTTTTCTACCAATTCTCCCTTTTATTGTATCTCCCCATCATCCTTGTATGTTGGAATTATTTTGTCTGACAACAATGATTACACAAAAACCTAAAACTAAATAAAGTAATTTTTTACACTAATAACAACCCATAAAAAATTCATCAAATCATTAATCAAAGGGTTTTGTTATAGATGTAACATTGTTATTGATGCAAGGAGTTTTCAGCACAAGGCCTATTCCAACTTGTTTTCTTTTCCGGGATGGTAATTGATCATGGAATGATAAGCCTTTATCAATTCAATCCATACTAACTAGCTCATGTTTAATTCATTTTGAGTGATTATATATATTGCAGAATGTTGTGGTCAGTATATATTCCACATTTGGCTCCATATAAATGAAACGTCAATTTTTTTAAGAAAACACCACAACTGGTAATCCAAATATTTTGTGGGATAATTTAATCTATTAGGTTTTTGTTAACTTGAATCATAAGAAATTAACTGATCATTCTACATGAGAACACAACCAATTCACTTCAATAAAGTATCACTATAGACGACAAACATGCCATTTTCGAATGTTAGGGTCAAAATTAGAGCATTCACCAATATTATTTTCAATTATAGAAAATAATCAACATATTTTTTTGGATAATTTTAACTCACATAGTATTTTACTTAGTTAGTGGACTCGATAACCATTTAATCTTCTATGAAAATCTCCAACAATTGTTTTTCAAACTATGAGAACTATGAATCAAGGTTATATTTGTGGGTATTTTCCATTCATCAATAATGGAATATTTAGTAGGATCAATATTTAATCCTTATTTAGAAACAATGAGACCATGGAAAAAAAATTCAACCTAATTTTATAGTTTCAAAATTTCCAATAAATTTTCAATTCTTATACAGTTTGAAAAATGACACTTAGTTGTTTCTCAACCTTATATTTACTATTAGAATGTACCAGAATGTCATAAAAAAAACACAAACATATCCAAATATTCATGAAATATTCTACTCATAATATCCATTAATATATATGGTTCAGTAGTTAACCCAAACTACACATAAACCAATTCATAATGACCAAATTTAGTTCAAAAATAAATTTTCGGATTTTCATCGCTCTTCCCCATCAGCTGATGCTACTCTGATCATAAGTCAATATTGTAAAAAATGGAGCTCCCTAGTGTAGATCAAACAAGTAATAGATGTGAGGAAATTGATAGTTACTCTTAGTTGTAATGTTATTCATTGATCTATAATCAATGAAAATCATCAATAAACAATATTTATTTTAAAAAAACATAAGATCCCCATGGTTATGTGCTAGGACGAATGAAGTCTCTATCATGAAACTCCTGTAATTAATTTTTCTATTTAGGAGGTCCAATTTGACCCATTTGAAAAGGAGGAATTGATATTATATTTTCATTATAAACTTTGTCAATTGTGAAATAAACTTCTTGATCAGGTATAACATAGGGTAACTCATCAATAAAAACATCAAAGTTCTCATCTACCACTATTACATAATTAATCTGAATAGTTCCCTTGATTTCAACAATATATGAAAAATAATGTTCATTTCCATCTTTCAATAGTATATCATCATTTTATTGTGATATCAATTGTATGGGTTTTTATTGTATAAAAACTAAAAATAATTCTAAAAAATAACTTATTTATCTGTAAAATCTATCATAGCATGATAAATAGAAATCCATTCCATTCCAAGAATGACAAAAAACTATACTAAGGGGAAAAAATGTTTGATAGTAATGTATTTCCAAATATAAAAATAGGAATATCTTTAAAATTCTTTTACACTCTAACATTCCCCCTGAGTTTTTAACATTTAGTTTTGGTCTCATTTTCTAGGTGATATTTTTAATTTACATGAAAATTTATAAAAAATAAAGGACTATGTAGAATCCATATGAAACAAGACTTTAGAAAAATGTGAGTAAATAATCAAAGTGATGATACCACTTCATTGATTTTTCCAAAATATGCTTACACAGTCGCAAAGGATCTCACTACATCTTCTTACATATATTCTAGCTTATTTTCATCCCTTGGATCTTTCATTGGGAAGATATTTTTATAATGACCCATCTCACCACATTTAAAACACATTATATTTTTCTTATAATAATTGATGTTATGATCATTTTCATTACAATATTGAGCCATATGTCGAAAAATACCTTATCTAAAACACTTCCCAGTTTTGGTAAGACATTCAATAGGGTTCTTTTTACCACACTTTTGACAAAATGAAAACTAAACATTCTTAATATCTAATTTTATTGATTGATTATTACACATCAGATGCCATCTGGACCTCTTCTTATGATTTTTTTCATTGTAAACATGAGCGTCAAAATACTCAATTTCTACCCTCCAAAAACAATGAATATTTTCTCATTACATTTCATTTATTGTGAGGTAATGTCCCTTATATATCATGGAATCATTCCAGTGTAAAAGCTATTGATTTTGTTATCTTGATCTTGGATCATATTTAGAGCATACCTCACTAGTAAGGTGAATTTTTCTTCATAGACAACCACTGAATATTCCAAATATTTCCTCAATTCAAGGATTTTATTCTCTATTCTATCTCAAGAAACATCAGGAAAAAAACTTCAAGGTAAATACTTTTAAATTCATCCCACACCAAGGATTCAATCTCCTCTTTATGCCTGATATTTTTGACTATAACCCACCAATTATTATCTTCAATTTCAAAAAGATAAATGGAAATTCTATCCTTTTGATTATATAAATATCTCATAATATCGAATATATTTTCAATGCCTTTAATCCCTCCTTCAGCAGCTACTAGGTCAGAAGATCCACTGGAAGCAGGAGGATATTGCCTTATAAAATGTTCCAATATCATTATGTTCCTTTTTAGTAGCTCTGGTTATTCTCTTTCACGGATTCCACTACCATTTAATGCCTACATTAGCTGAGACATTACTATTAAAAACTACCCAGTTTAATTTCCCACCATTCACAGTTGTGGATTCATAAAGATATTAGTTTCTTAGTCCTTCCATCTTCCAAATCCCTATTTTTTCTGCAGAAAACTCTTCTAAATAGAAATACCATAGATGAAGAAATATGGTAATCATTAAATTATATATTATTAAAACATAAATATAAGGTATTTAATACTTTATGTTATTATTTTCATCATACTAACAATTAATTTTATATAAACTATGCTCTAATACAACTATAAGGACCCGACATTAAAGATTACATAATCTGGTTATTTCAAGTAGATGTTACATATTTATATTCCCTAAGATATTTTTGGATTTTAGTTATAGAATTCTAAGACAATATTCATACATATCATCCACTAGGAATTCAAAGTGGATACCATTAAAACAATATTTATTTCTTCCAAAACATATATATTTTAACTCAAAATGACTACTTGAATTCTTTTATAATAAATCATTACGTTTTACATGACTTCCTTCTTCCAATTACACATACTTAAAACCTATGAGAATCATTTAAAAACATTGTATGAGCATAAAACCTCAGTAAACGATTTTAAAAGTAGCATAAAAACCATAAGTCCTTGAAATCATATAAGAATATGAAATCATTTTCACAAAGATATACTTTTTACCCCTATATAATTTCTTTTTGACAATTGTGATTTAAATAAAACATTATTTAAAATATATAAAACCATAAAATAATTATTGGTGTATTAGTTACATATATTTTAACCCTCGTGGATACCTTGTGATTTGTAACCCTCAGGGATACCTTACAATGTAAACATCAATACTACTTTATGGTGTAACTATCAAAGTTACACTTGGAATAAAAATACTAATGAACTCCAACATACACATACCAAATCCACTAGATGATGATATAACTATCACCCTTCATCAAAAAAAATTCACAGGAACTAAAACATACTAATAAAACAAGATTTATTTCAGAAAAACATTTCTTTTAAATTTCATAAAATAGTATGTTAAACATGGGGTTTTAAGGGAATGTCAACTAGAAATATCATATAATTGTTGTGAGAATTCATAGAATTAATTTAATATGTGTATTTAATATAAATAAAAATTTAAAATTTTAATATAGAAAAAATTAATTATACATATAATCTTAGTAGCACTTAATTAATGAATTAGTAGGTTACTTAATTGAATGGAAACTGAGTAAGAAATATTTTACAAATATCATATAATTATGTGAGAATTTATAAAATGAATGGAATATGTGTATGGAAATTAAATAAACATAATAAATCATAATATAATGTAAATTAATTATACATATAATCTCAGAAGCACATAATTAGTGATGTAGATTGTTAACCAAAAGAATAGAAATGGGGTAAAATATTCACTTACCTCAGGTTTTTCTTACATCAAACATGTTTGTACCTCCATTATAATGGTTAAAAGAGTGTTAATAATATTTTAATGACACATATTCATGGACAGAACACCTTTTATTTTGATTTAATAATATCATTAGACCCATTTATTAATAATTTTTTTTATTTCCATTATTTTGGGGGTGTGCTTTACATGATTTTCATGGTTGGTACGTAAGGTATTTTCTTGTCGAATTGAAGTGGAACTCCAAAAGGGTAATTAAATGGTCTTAATATGTTTCCATAATATTATATTAATCCATAAATCATTTGGGTTATATGTTATGAGGATGAATTATTTGAAAAATCATTAATGATATTCATTTATATAATTTTGGCTCTTCTTCGATAAACACATAATTATTTCATCAAATACCTATAATATTATGCATATAAGTCAATTCCAAAACACAATATTGGTCATATAATACAATTTAAAATATTTTTAAACTTGTGAATTTTTTTAAACAATATTTTAATCAATTAATGGATATTAAAGACACATCTTCCATGTTGTCAGTAAATCGACACATCACACACAATGTTTTTATTTTTAGAATAAGAGGATGGGGAGAGAATGAATGATGATTTGTTTTTATATAAACATGATAAAACTATATAATATATATAATAATATATATTTCATGGCTCGTGGATATAGGGATATTCATTGATTACAAGAAAATAAAAGAATATAAAATAAAACAGAAGAAAATGAAAGAGGATTTTTACTTCTTGATATCTTCTCCTTGACAAACTCTTTAATACCATTGGTTTTGGCCTTATGGTGAGAAAAAAAGTCTTGTACATGGGGAAGATACTTGGGAAAGTAATTGGGTATAATGTTTTCAATGATCAAATCTTGAGTGGTGTGAGAGGAAGGGGGTGTGAGGGTGGTATTTATAGTGGAGGTGGGGAGAATGTTTCCATTATTTAATTTATTAGATTAATATTATTTCTCAGGACTATTAATAGTATATATTCATGTTACCCAAAATAGTAATAATTGATTGTTAGTTCGAACCAGTGGCCATTTACATGATCCATGACTCAACCCTAATGCAGAAGTTATTTTATTTAGTAGTTTTTGTAAATTATCTAATATAGTTATTCCCCAAAACATCAATTAATTTTGAAAAATACCAAAAATTCACCGCAAATTTTTTTATGTGTATAATTCAAAAGTGATAACTATTATTTGGATGTTTTTTTCTAAATGTAAATAATATAACTTTTACATAAAATAATATTTTATTTGGAAAATAAAAATTTCAATATATTAACTCGTTTTATATCACCTTGAAAAGTTAATCAAGATCTCATTATCTTATATCCTTATCGAAATAAAATAATAATATCATTTTCTATTCAAAAGGGGCATATTACTATTCCTTTTACTATTCATATGTGTATGTTACTATTCAACAAAAAATCAAGTTACTTCTATCAAATTCAAAATAACTTACTGATCAGAGCTGTAGATGTCCGTTTTTTAATTTAAAATCATATAAATGGAAAAATTATGTTTATTGACTAGTTTATAATTATCCCCTTAATAAAATTTCTTTATGTTTATAATTAGTGTTATATGCATTTAATATTATTTTTAAAACCATGGTGTGTTATCTGAGAAATGGGGCGAATTTGATCTAATTTTACATGAGAAGGACACACCATATTTTTAAATATATAATCATAATATAATGATTAAATAATTTTCACAGAAGTTATAAATTTTTTTATAATTATTTTACTCTTAGATTTTTCAATATTATAATTAATTGATGTTACTTTAATAATTAAATTTTACCTAGGAAATTTTAAACTATTAAAAAAATTTAAATTGGACATTATGTAAATTTTTTACTAACTAATTCAAATTATTAAATCCATTTTCGTAAATTAAATTTCGATTTTAAGGAAATGTTAATTTTAGCATTAGTATATGTAATGTGTAAAGACATTTATAAAAATTTTTATTTGTAAGTAAAAATATTACTACAATTATATTATCAGTTCTCTTAAATGATATGAAATTAATTGGTGTCATATATTCTAAATAACACATATCAGGATATGAAAGAAACAAAAAACCCAATTTCACCAAAAAATGAAACTAGAACATAAATAATAAATAATATTTTTTATTTTAAATTGTCCATCAATTATAAAAATGATTAACATGGGGTTTTAAAAATAAGAACAATATCATTACATTCATCATTTCACAAAATATATAAATTTCAAATGAGGGAAAACATTATATGTTTTTACATCATACATAATTAAATAAATATTTATTAAAATTACTTTTATTGAATAAACATGAATATTCACAATTCACATAATATATTTATATAAAAAAATTATGAAAAAATAACTCAAATATAATATTCATATTAGGAAATAAATATAATGATAAGTTTATAATATTCGTATCAAATATTAATAGATTTATTTTTTCATTAAAATACTATATATAAATAAAAATATTTAAGTAAAATATTGAAATTTTTTCGTTTTAGTAATATTATATCAAATAAATTTATTATTAAAATGATGCCACTATATTAATTTATAAATTATAATATTTTTAAAATGGTAAATTTAATTTATATGGCTATAATATAAAACTATTCATACAAATTTTCATTTGAGAATGATCAGTCCTTTATAGTATTAAATTATTTTAATTATTTATCCAATAATGGTTTGAGGTGTTTTTTGGACAATAATATCGTTATTTACTAAATGAATTAATATTATAATATTCTATTTAATACTATAAAACATTTTTCATTTTTATTTTTTTTACTATTATATATAGTGTAAGTGACCCTACACAATATATTAATTTAATATTAGATATTCTTTAAAATCATATGTAATCACATTCCATCCCCTAAACTAGATTGTTTCATAATAAATTAAATTACTAATCACTATTAAAAATAACTAATTGTATACATTAGATAATCGAGACTCATGCTATATTTTTAAAGTGGATAAGAACCTCACTATCAAAGATATGACTAATAAACTCACCACATTCAAAATGATAGGTAAATATTTTTATTCTCAACCATTTACTCAAAAATATATATTTTAACAAAGTTTTAGGATCTTATAGAGACATGTAATTCATATATTCCTTTTAAAGATCTTATTTCCAATTCAAATAATAAATAAAAAATTTACATAACAACATCCATTAAATGCCTATTGAGTTATCTAATGAATATGAGAACTTCTTTATCTAATGAAACATTCATTTCAATCTATGATACATTAATTTGAACTGTTATATAATTATTTCAACCTATAAAACATTCAGTTTGACCGAGGTTTTCCATTTTGTACTCAAATTACATTCACTAACATAACATAAATATATACCAAATTAATATATATTTTTTTTAATTTACATATGAATTACCAAATAATTTTCCCAAGGAGTTTCTACACAGGTATGATTTCATTAGACATCTCATATTTCACCACTTCAAGGACACGTTGTTGCACAATTCAAATTTTATGTGTGATTCCCTAAGGTGTTTCTATCCCAAATATTCATCCACATTAAAATATTATAATAGGAATATAAATATTTTGAAAAAAATCCTTTCTTTATGAGAACATCATGATGTTATTCTATTTATTGGATTATATTCATATTTTCCACTAATGATATTTTATCTAAATACAAATGTTATGTGCTAGGACGAATGAAGTCTTTATCATGAAACTCCTGTAATTAATTTTTCTATTTAGGAGGTCCAATTTGACCCATTTGAAAAGGAGGAATTGATATTATATTTTCATTATAAACTTTGTCAATTGTGAAATAAACTTCTTGATCAGGTATAACATAGGGTAACTCATCAATAAAAACATCAAAGATCTCATCTACCACTATTACATAATTAATCTGAATAGTTCCCTTGATTTCAACAATATATGCAAAATAATGTTCATTTCCATCTTTCAATAGTATATCATCATTTTATTGTGATATCAATTGTATGGGTTTTTATTGTATAAAAACTAAACATAATTCTAAAAAATAACTTATTTATCTGTAAAATATATCATAGCATGATAAATAGAAATCCATTCCATTCCAAGAATGACAAAAAACTATACTAAGGGGAAAAAATGTTTGATAGTAATGTATTTCCAAATATAAAAATAGGAATATCTTTAAAATTCTTTTACACTCTAACATTCCCCCTGAGTTTTTAACATTTAGTTTTGGTCTCATTTTCTAGGTGATATTTTTAATTTACATGAAAATTTATAAAAAATAAAGGACTATGTAGAATCCATATGAAACAAGACTTTAGAAAAATGTGAGTAAATAATCAAAGTGATGATACCACTTCATTGATTTTTCCAAAATATGCTTACACAGTCGCAAAGGATCTCACTACATCTTCCTACATATATTCTAGCTTATTTTCATCCCTTGGATCTTTCATTGGGAAGATATTTTTATAATGACCCATCTCACCACATTTAAAACACATTATATTTTTCTTATAATAATTGATTTTATGATTATTTTCATTACAATATTGAGCCATATGTCGAAAAATACCTTATCTAAAACACTTCCCAGTTTTGGTAAGACATTCAATAGGGTTCTTTTTACCACACTTTTGACAAAATGAAAACTAAACATTCTTAATATCTAATTTTATTGATTGATTATTACACATCAGATGCCATCTGGACCTCTTCTTATGATTTTTTTCATTGTAAACATGAGCGTCAAAATACTCAATTTCTACCCTCCAAAAACAATGAATATTTTCTCATTACATTTCATTTATTGTGAGGTAATGTCCCTTATATATCATGGAATCATTCTAGTGTAAAAGCTATTGATTTTGGTATCTTGATCTTGGATCATATTTAGAGCATACCTCACTAGTCAGGTGAATTTTTCTTCATAGACAACCACTGAATATTCCAAATATTTCCTCAATTCAAGGATTTTATTCTCTATTCTATCTCAAGAAACATCAGGAAAAAAACTTCAAGGTAAATACTTTTAAATTCATCCCACACCAAGGATTCAATCTCCTCTTTATGCCTGATATTTTTGACTATAACCCACCAATTATTATCTTCAATTTCAAAAAGATAAATGGAAATTCTATCCTTTTGATTATATAAATATCTCATAATATCGAATATATTTTCAATGCCTTTAATCCCTCCTTCAGCTGCTACTAGGTCAGAAGATCCACTGGAAGCAGGAGGATATTGCCTTATAAAATGTTCTAATATCATTATGTTCCTTTTTAGTAGCTCTGGTTATTCTCTTTCACGGATTCCACTACCATTTAATGCCTACATTAGCTGAGACATTACTATTAAAAACTACCCAGTTTAATTTCCCACCATTCACAGTTGTGGATTCATAAAGATATTAGTTTCTTAGTCCTTCCATCTTCCAAATCCCTATTTTTTCTGCAGAAAACTCTTCTAAATAGAAATACCATAGATGAAGAAATATGGTAATCATTAAATTATATATTATTAAAACATAAATATAAGGTATTTAATACTTTATGTTATTATTTTCATCATACTAACAATTAATTTTATATAAACTATGCTCTAATACAACTATAAGGACCCGACATTAAAGATTACATAATCTGGTTATTTCAAGTAGATGTTACATATTTATATTCCCTAAGATATTTTTGGATTTTAGTTATAGAATTCTAAGACAATATTCATACATATCATCCACTAGGAATTCAAAGTGGATACCATTAAAACAATATTTATTTCTTCCAAAACATATATATTTTAACTCAAAATGACTACTTGAATTCTTTTAGAATAAATCATTACGTTTTACATGACTTCCTTCTTCCAATTACACATACTTAAAACCTATGAGAATCATTTAAAAACATTGTATGAGCATAAAACCTCAGTAAACGATTTTAAAAGTAGCATAAAAACCATAAGTCCTTGAAATCATATAAGAATATGAAATCATTTTCACAAAGATATACTTTTTACCCCTATATAATTTCTTTTTGACAATTGTGATTTAAATAAAACATTATTTAAAATATATAAAACCATAAAATAATTATTGGTGTATTAGTTACATATATTTTAACCCTCGTGGATACCTTGTGATTTGTAACCCTCAGGGATACCTTACAATGTAAACATCAGTACTACTTTATGGTGTAACTATCAAAGTTACACTTGGAATAAAAATACTAATGAACTCCAACATACACATACCAAATCCACTAGATGATGATATAACTATCACCCTTCATCAAAAAAATTCACAGGAACTAAAACATACTAATAAAACAAGATTTATTTCAGAAAAACATTTCTTTTAAATTTCATAAAATTGTATGTTAAACATGGGGTTTTAAGGGAATGTCAACTAGAAATATCATATAATTGTTGTGAGAATTCATAGAATTAATTTAATATGTGTATTTAATATAAATAAAAATTTAAAATTTTAATATAGAAAAAATTAATTATACATATAATCTTAGTAGCACTTAATTAATGAATTAGTAGGTTACTTAATTGAATGGAAACTGAGTAAGAAATATTTTACAAATATCATATAATTATGTGAGAATTTATAAAATGAATGGAATATGTGTATGGAAATTAAATAAACATAATAAATCATAATATAATGTAAATTAATTATACATATAATCTCAGAAGCACCTAATTAGTGATGTAGATTGTTAACCAAAAGAATAGAAATGGGGTAAAATATTCACTTACCTCAGGTTTTTCTTACATCAAACATGTTTGTACCTCCATTATAATGGTTAAAAGAGTGTTAATAATATTTTAATGACACATATTCATGGACAGAACACCTTTTATTTTGATTTAATAATATCATTAGACCCATTTATTAATAATTTTTTTTATTTCCATTATTTTGGGGGTGTGCTTTACATGATTTTCATGGTTGGTACGTAAGGTATTTTCTTGTCGAATTGAAGTGGAACTCCAAAAGGGTAATTAAATGGTCTTAATATGTTTCCATAATATTATATTAATCCATAAATCATTTGGGTTATATGTTATGAGGATGAATTATTTGAAAAATCATTAATGATATTCATTTATATAATTTTGGCTCTTCTTCGATAAACACATAATTATTTCATCAAATACCTATAATATTATGCATATAAGTCAATTCCAAAACACAATATTGGTCATATAATACAATTTAAAATATTTTTAAACTTGTGAATTTTTTTAAACAATATTTTAATCAATTAATGGATATTAAAGACACATCTTCCATGTTGTCAGTAAATCGACACATCACACACAATGTTTTTATTTTTAGAATAAGAGGATGGGGAGAGAATGAATGATGATTTGTTTTTATATAAACATAATAAAACTATATAATATATATAATAATATATATTTCATGGCTCGTGGATATAGGGATATTCATTGATTACAAGAAAATAAAAGAATATAAAATAAAACAGAAGAAAATGAAAGAGGATTTTTACTTCTTGATATCTTCTCCTTGACAAACTCTTTAATACCATTGGTTTTGGCCTTATGGTGAGAAAAAAAGTCTTGTACATGGGGAAGATACTTGGGAAAGTAATTGGGTATAATGTTTTCAATGATCAAATCTTGAGTGGTGTGAGAGGAAGGGGGTGTGAGGGTGGTATTTATAGTGGAGGTGGGGAGAATGTTTCCATTATTTAATTTATTAGATTAATATTATTTCTCAGGACTATTAATAGTATATATTCATGTTACCCAAAATAGTAATAATTTATTGTTAGTTCGAACCAGTGGCCATTTACATGATCCATGACTCAACCCTAATGCAGAAGTTATTTTATTTAGTAGTTTTTGTAAATTACCTAATATAGTTATTCCCCAAAACATCAATTAATTTTGAAAAATACCAAAAATTCACCCCAAATTTTTTTTATGTGTATAATTCAAAAGTGATAACTATTATTTGGATGTTTTTTTCTAAATGTAAATAATATAACTTTTACATAAAATAATATTTTATTTGGAAAATAAAAATTTCAATATATTAACTCGTTTTATATCACCTTGAAAAGTTAATCAAGATCTCATTATCTTATATCCTTATCGAAATAAAATAATAATATCATTTTCTATTCAAAAGGGGCATATTACTATTCCTTTTACTATTCATATGTGTATGTTACTATTCAACAAAAAATCAAGTTACTTCTATCAAATTCAAAATAACTTACTGATCAGAGCTGTAGATGTCCGTTTTTTAATTTAAAATCATATAAATGGAAAAATTATGTTTATTGACTAGTTTATAATTATCCCCTTAATAAAATTTCTTTATGTTTATAATTAGTGTTATATGCATTTAATATTATTTTTAAAACCATGGTGTGTTATCTGAGAAATGGGGCGAATTTGATCTAATTTTACATGAGAAGGACACACCATATTTTTAAATATATAATCATAATATAATGATTAAATAATTTTCACAGAAGTTATAAATTTTTTTATAATTATTTTACTCTTAGATTTTTCAATATTATAATTAATTGATGTTACTTTAATAATTAAATTTTACCTAGGAAATTTTAAACTATTAAAAAAATTTAAATTGGACATTATGTAAATTTTTTACTAACTAATTCAAATTATTAAATCCATTTTCGTAAATTAAATTTCGATTTTAAGGAAATGTTAATTTTAGCATTAGTATATGTAATGTGTAAAGACATTTATAAAAATTTTTATTTGTAAGTAAAAATATTACTACAATTATATTATCAGTTCTCTTAAATGATATGAAATTAATTGGTGTCATATATTCTAAATAACACATATCAGGATATGAAAGAAACAAAAAACCCAATTTCACCAAAAAATGAAACTAGAACATAAATAATAAATAATATTTTTTATTTTAAATTGTCCATCAATTATAAAAATGATTAACATGGGGTTTTAAAAATAAGAACAATATCATTACATTCATCATTTCACAAAATATATAAATTTCAAATGAGGGAAAACATTATATGTTTTTACATCATACATAATTAAATAAATATTTATTAAAAATACTTTTATTGAATAAACATGAATATTCACAATTCACATAATATATTTATATAAAAAAATTATGAAAAAATAACTCAAATATAATATTCATATTAGGAAATAAATATAATGATAAGTTTCTAATATTCGTATCAAATATTAATAGATTTATTTTTTCATTAAAATACTATATATAAATAAAAATATTTAAGTAAAATATTGGAATTTTTTCGTTTTAGTAATATTATATCAAATAAATTTATTATTAAAATGATGCCACTATATTAATTTATAAATTATAATATCTTTAAAATGGTAAATTTAATTTATATGGTTATAATATAAAACTATTCATACAAATTTTCATTTGAGAATGATCAGTCCTTTATAGTATTAAATTATTTTAATTATTTATCCAATAATGGTTTGAGGTGTTTTTTGGACAACAATATCGTTATTTACTAAATGAATTAATATTATAATATTCTATTTAATACTATAAAACATTTTTCATTGTTATTTTTTTTACTATTATATATAGTGTAAGTGACCCTACACAATATATTAATTTAATATTAGATATTCTTTAAAATCATATGTAATCACATTCCATCCCCTAAACTAGATTGTTTCATAATAAATTAAATTACTAATCACTATTAAAAATAACTAATTGTATACATTAGATAATCGAGACTCATGCTATATTTTTAAAGTGGATAAGAACCTCACTATCAAAGATATGACTAATAAACTCACCACATTCAAAATGATAGGTAAATATTTTTATTCTCAACCATTTACTCAAAAATATATATTTTAACAAAGTTTTAGGATCTTATAGAGACATGTAATTCATATATTCCTTTTAAAGATCTTATTTCCAATTCAAATAATAAATAAAAAATTTACATAACAACATCCATTAAATGCCTATTGAGTTATCTAATGAATATGAGAACTTCTTTATCTAATGAAACATTCATTTCAATCTATGATACATTAATTTGAACTGTTATATAATTATTTCAACCTATAAAACATTCAGTTTGACCACGGTTTTCCATTTTGTACTCAAATTACATTCACTAACATAACATAAATATATACCAAATTAATATATATTTTTTTTAATTTACATATGAATTACCAAATAATTTTCCCAAGGAGTTTCTACACAGGTATGATTTCATTAGACATCTCATATTTCACCACTTCAAGGACACGTTGTTGCACAATTCAAATTTTATGTGTGATTCCCTAAGGTGTTTCTATCCCAAATATTCATCCACATTAAAATATTATAATAGGAATATAAATATTTTGAAAAAATCCTTTCTTTATGAGAACATCATGATGTTATTCTATTTATTGGATTATATTCATATTTTCCACTAATGATATTTTATCTAAATACAAATGTTATGTGCTAGGACGAATGAAGTCTTTATCATGAAACTCCTGTAATTAATTTTTCTATTTAGGAGGTCCAATTTGACCCATTTGAAAAGGAGGAATTGATATTATATTTTCATTATAAACTTTGTCAATTGTGAAATAAACTTCTTGATCAGGTATAACATAGGGTAACTCATCAATAAAAACATCAAAGATCTCATCTACCACTATTACATAATTAATCTGAATAGTTCCCTTGATTTCAACAATATATGCAAAATAATGTTCATTTCCATCTTTCAATAGTATATCATCATTTTACTGTGATATCAATTGTATGGGATTTTATTGTATAAAAACTAAAAATAATTCTAAAAAATAACTTATTTATCTGTAAAATCTATCATAGCATGATAAATAGAAATCCATTCCATTCCAAGAATGACAAAAAACTATACTAAGGGGAAAAAATGTTTGATAGTAATGTATTTCCAAATATAAAAATAGGAATATCTTTAAAATTCTTTTACACTCTAACATTCCCCCTGAGTTTTTAACATTTAGTTTTGGTCTCATTTTCTAGGTGATATTTTTAATTTACATGAAAATTTATAAAAAATAAAGGACTATGTAGAATCCATATGAAACAAGACTTTAGAAAAATGTGAGTAAATAATCAAAGTGATGATACCACTTCATTGATTTTTCCAAAATATGCTTACACAGTCGCAAAGGATCTCACTACATCTTCCTACATATATTCTAGCTTATTTTCATCCCTTGGATCTTTCATTGGGAAGATATTTTTATAATGACCCATCTCACCACATTTAAAACACATTATATTTTTCTTATAATAATTGATGTTATGATTATTTTCATTACAATATTGAGCCATATGTCGAAAAATACCTTATCTAAAACACTTCCCAGTTTTGGTAAGACATTCAATAGGGTTCTTTTTACCACACTTTTGACAAAATGAAAACTAAACATTCTTAATATCTAATTTTATTGATTGATTATTACACATCAGATGCCATCTGGACCTCTTCTTATGATTTTTTTCATTGTAAACACGAGCGTCAAAATACTCAATTTCTACCCTCCAAAAACAATGAATATTTTCTCATTACATTTCATTTATTGTGAGGTAATGTCCCTTATATATCATGGAATCATTCCAGTGTAAAAGCTATTGATTTTGGTATCTTGATCTTGGATCATATTTAGAGCATACCTCACTAGTCAGGTGAATTTTTCTTCATAGACAACCACTGAATATTCCAAATATTTCCTCAATTCAAGGATTTTATTCTCTATTCTATCTCAAGAAACATCAGGAAAAAAACTTCAAGGTAAATACTTTTAAATTCATCCCACACCAAGGATTCAATCTCCTCTTTATGCCTGATATTTTTGACTATAACCCACCAATTATTATCTTCAATTTCAAAAAGATAAATGTAAATTCTATCCTTTTGATTATATAAATATCTCATAATATCGAATATATTTTCAATGCCTTTAATCCCTCCTTCAGCTTCTACTAGGTCAGAAGATCCACTGGAAGCAGGAGGATATTGCCTTATAAAATGTTCCAATATCATTATGTTCCTTTTTAGTAGCTCTGGTTATTCTCTTTCATGGATTCCACTACCATTTAATGCCTACATTAGCTGAGACATTACTATTAAAAACTACCCAGTTTAATTTCCCACCATTCACAGTTGTGGATTCATAAAGATATTAGTTTCTTAGTCCTTCCATCTTCCAAATCCCTATTTTTTCTGCAGAAAACTCTTCTAAATAGAAATACCATAGATGAAGAAATATGGTAATCATTAAATTATATATTATTAAAACATAAATATAAGGTATTTAATACTTTATGTTATTATTTTCATCATACTAACAATTAAGTTTATATAAACTATGCTCTAATACAACTATAAGGACCCGACATTAAAGATTACATAATCTGGTTATTTCAAGTAGATGTTACATATTTATATTCCCTAAGATATTTTTGGATTTTAGTTATAGAATTCTAAGACAATATTCATACATATCATCCACTAGGAATTCAAAGTGGATACCATTAAAACAATATTTATTTCTTCCAAAACATATATATTTTAACTCAAAATGACTACTTGAATTCTTTTAGAATAAATCATTACGTTTTACATGACTTCCTTCTTCCAATTACACATACTTAAAACCTATGAGAATCATTTCAAAACATTGTATGAGCATAAAACCTCAGTAAACGATTTTAAAAGTAGCATAAAAACCATAAGTCCTTGAAATCATATAAGAATATGAAATCATTTTCACAAAGATATACTTTTTACCCCTATATAATTTCTTTTTGACAATTGTGATTTAAATAAAACATTATTTAAAATATATAAAACCATAAAATAATTATTGGTGTATTAGTTACATATATTTTAACCCTCGTGGATACCTTGTGATTTGTAACCCTCAGGGATACCTTACAATGTAAACATCAGTACTACTTTATGGTGTAACTATCAAAGTTACACTTGGAATAAAAATACTAATGAACTCCAACATACACATACCAAATCCACTAGATGATGATATAACTATCACCCTTCATCAAAAAAATTCACAGGAACTAAAACATACTAATAAAACAAGATTTATTTCAGAAAAACATTTCTTTTAAATTTCATAAAATAGTATGTTAAACATGGGGTTTTAAGGGAATGTCAACTAGAAATATCATATAATTGTTGTGAGAATTCATAGAATTAATTTAATATGTGTATTTAATATAAATAAAAATTTAAAATTTTAATATAGAAAAAATTAATTATACATATAATCTTAGTAGCACTTAATTAATGAATTAGTAGGTTACTTAATTGAATGGAAACTGAGTAAGAATTATTTTACAAATATCATATAATTATGTGAGAATTTATAAAATGAATGGAATATGTGTATGGAAATTAAATAAACATAATAAATCATAATATAATGTAAATTAATTATACATATAATCTCAGAAGCACCTAATTAGTGATGTAGATTGTTAACCAAAAGAATAGAAATGTTGTAAAATATTCACTTACCTCAGGTTTTTCTTACATCAAACATGTTTGTACCTCCATTATAATGGTTAAAAGAGTGTTAATAATATTTTAATGACACATATTCATGGACAGAACACCTTTTATTTTGATTTAATAATATCATTAGACCCATTTATTAATAATTTTTTTTATTTCCATTATTTTGGGGGCGTGCTTTACATGATTTTCATGGTTGGTACGTAAGGTATCTTCTTGTCGAATTGAAGTGGAACTCCAAAAGGGTAATTAAATGGTCTTAATATGTTTCCATAATATTATATTAATCCATAAATCATTTGGGTTATATGTTATGAGGATGAATTATTTGAAAAATCATTAATGATATTCATTTATATAATTTTGGCTCTTCTTCGATAAACACATAATTATTTCATCAAATACCTATAATATTATGCATATAAGTCAATTCCAAAACATAATATTAGTCATATAATACAATTTAAAATATTTTTAAACTTGTGAATTTTTTTAAACAATATTTTAATCAATTAATGGATATTAAAGACACATCTTCCATGATGTCAGTAAATCAACACATCACACACAATGTTTTTATTTTTAGAATAAGAGGATGGGGAGAGAATGAATGATGATTTGTTTTTATATAAACATAATAAAACTATATAATATATATAATAATATATATTTCATGGCTCGTGGATATAGGGATATTCATTGATTACAAGAAAATAAAAGAATATAAAATAAAACAGAAGAAAATGAAAGAGGATTTTTACTTCTTGATATCTTCTCCTTGACAAACTCTTTAATACCATTGGTTTTGGCCTTATGGTGAGAAAAAAAGTCTTGTACATGGGGAAGATACTTGGGAAAGGAATTGGGTATAATGTTTTCAATGATCAAATCTTGAGTGGTGTGAGAGGAAGGGGGTGTGAGGGTGGTATTTATAGTGGAGGTGGGGAGAATGTTTCCATTATTTAATTTATTAGATTAATATTATTTCTCAGGACTATTAATCGTATATATTCATGTTACCCAAAATAGAAATAATTGATTGTTAGTTCGAACCAGTGGCCATTTACATGATCCATGACTCAACCCTAATGCAGAAGTTATTTTATTTAGTAGTTTTTGTAAATTATCTAATATAGTTATTCCCCAAAACATCAATTAATTTTAAAAAATACCAAAAATTCACCCCAAATTTTTTTTATGTGTATAATTCAAAAGTGATAACTATTATTTAGATGTTTTTTTCTAAATGTAAATAATATAACTTTTACATAAAATAATATTTTATTTGGAAAATAAAAATTTCAATATATTAACTCGTTTTATATCACCATGAAAAGTTAATCAAGATCTCATTATCTTATATCCTTATCGAAATAAAATAATAATATCATTTTCTATTCAAAAGGGGCATATTACTATTCCTTTTACTATTCATATGTGTATGTTACTATTCAACAAAAAATCAAGTTACTTCTATCAAATTCAAAATAACTTACTGATCAGAGCTGTAGATGTCCGTTTTTTAATTTAAAATCATATAAATGGAAAAATTATGTTTATTGACTAGTTTATAATTATCCCCTTAATAAAATTTCTTTATGTTTATAATTAGTGTTATATGCATTTAATATTATTTTTAAAACCATGGTGTGTTATCTGAGAAATGGGGCGAATTTGATCTAATTTTACATGAGAAGGACACACCATATTTTTAAATATATAATCATAATATAATGATTAAATAATTTTCACAGAAGTTATAAATTTTTTTATAATTATTTTACTCTTAGATTTTTCAATATTATAATTAATTGATGTTACTTTAATAATTAAATTTAACCTAGGAAATTTTAAACTATTAAAAAAATTTAAATTGGACATTATGTAAATTTTTTACTAACTAATTCAAATTATTAAATCCATTTTCGTAAATTAAATTTCGATTTTAAGGAAATGTTAATTTTAGAATTAGTATATGTAATGTGTAAAGACATTTATAAAAATTTTTATTTGTAAGTAAAAATATTACTACAATTATATTATCAGTTCTCTTAAATGATATGAAATTAATTGGTGTCATATATTCTAAATAACACATATCAGGATATGAAAGAAACAAAAAACCCAATTTCACCAAAAAATGAAACTAGAACATAAATAATAAATAATATTTTTTATTTTAAATTGTCCATCAATTATAAAAATGATTAACATGGGGTTTTAAAAATAAGAACAATATCATTACATTCATCATTTCACAAAAAATATAAATTTCAAATGAGGGAAAACATTATATGTTTTTACATCATACATAATTAAATAAATATTTATTAAAAATACTTTTATTGAATAAACATGAATATTCACAATTCACATAATATATTTATATAAAAAAATTATGAAAAAATAACTCAAATATAATATTCATATTAGGAAATAAATATAATGATAAGTTTATAATATTCGTATCAAATATTAATAGATTTATTTTTTCATTAAAATACTATATATAAATAAAAATATTTAAGTAAAATATTGAAATTTTTTCGTTTTAGTAATATTATATCAAATAAATTTATTATTAAAATGATGCCACTATATTAATTTATAAATTATAATATTTTTAAAATGGTAAATTTAATTTATATGGTTATAATATAAAACTATTCATACAAATTTTCATTTGAGAATGATCAGTCCTTTATAGTATTAAATTATTTTAATTATTTATCCAATAATGGTTTGAGGTGTTTTTTGGACAACAATATCGTTATTTACTAAATGAATTAATATTATAATATTCTATTTAATACTATAAAACATTTTTCATTGTTATTTTTTTTACTATTATATATAGTGTAAGTGACCCTACACAATATATTAATTTAATATTAGATATTCTTTAAAATCATATGTAATCACATTCCATCCCCTAAACTAGATTTTTTCATAATAAATTAAATTACTAATCACTATTAAAAATAACTAATTGTATACATTAGATAATCGAGACTCATGCTATATTTTTAAAGTGGATAAGAACCTCACTATCAAAGATATAACTAATAAACTCACCACATTCAAAATGATAGGTAAATATTTTTATTCTCAACCATTTACTCAAAAATATATATTTTAACAAAGTTTTAGAATCTTATAGAGACATGTAATTCATATATTCCTTTTAAAGATCTTATTTCCAATTCAAATAATAAATAAAAAATTTACATAACAACATCCATTAAATGCCTATTGAGTTATCTAATGAATATGAGAACTTCTTTATCTAATGAAACATTCATTTCAATCTATGACACATTAATTTGAACTGTTATATAATTATTTCAACCTATAAAACATTCAGTTTGACCGAGGTTTTCCATTTTGTACTCAAATTACATTCACTAACATAACATAAATATATACCAAATTAATATATATTTTTTTTAATTTACATATTAATTACCAAATAATTTTCCCAAGGAGTTTCTACACAGGTATGATTTCATTAGACATCTCATATTTCACCACTTCAAGGACACGTTGTTGCACAATTCAAATTTTATGTGTGATTCCCTAAGGTGTTTCTATCCCAAATATTCATCCACATTAAAATATTATAATAGGAATATAAATATTTTGAAAAAATCCTTTCTTTATGAGAACATCATGATGTTATTCTATTTATTGGATTATATTCATATTTTCCACTAATGATATTTTATCTAAATACAAATGTTATTAAAAAAATAAATAAAATTAAAAAAATTTCCCTAATACCATATATCCAACCTCAAACCCACAATCCTGGATATAGTGCGGATGAGATTTTATTTAAAAATAGATTTGATACGATCAAAAATATAAATATCTTTAGTTGACTTAATTTTCATAACATAAATATATCATTAATAAATAAGTATGAAATACCATAACCAAATTGTTTAGTGTCCCTAAGGGTTATCCTCATTATATTTTCCAACTTAAACTAAAAACATTCCGTTATATAAATATTATTATTATGGTATTAAACATAAAACACAAATAATCATCATATAAAACAATCCTATAAATGTATTCATATATATAATTTCTTATCTAAAAGTACAAAAAATAAACATGTCTTCTAAATTTCATATTAATGTAAAAATCAATGATATTTTGTAAATGGGATTTATTAGAAGCATTTGAGTAAACCATGAGAATGAAATAAGTATCTTATTAGTGTAATATGGATGAATACTATTTATCCACAATACATAATAGAATTCCATTGAATCATAACTAAAAAATATGAACTATGGTGTAATAGTTTGAGATAATGAATATTAGAGATGATAATAATCCTTTATATATTAATATATGTAATAATTATATGTATTTTTTATACTAAAAATATGGAAAAGGTTAGGAGGAATTCATTCCATGCACAGTTATGAGAATAAATCAAAACATGATCTTATACCAACAAAACTCTACAAACAATGATTTATTTTATAATTTATCATTAAAATCAGGTGTATAATTATATATATGGTCATTTAAATGTTCCATAACATGAAAAAACCTATATGCGATCATTCCCATTAAAAATATTGTGAACAATTATATGTGAGATCATGTTCCTGCACTATGACTTGAACAAATAATAACATTATCACCTCCAATTATATATAATTTTCCTAATGTGATAAAAATGAATATTTCCTTTGAGGGTTATATGGAAATCCACCCATAAATCATCCATACATATGTAATATGGTTAAAAAAATTCATCACATTATATGTAACCAATTGAAATAAAAATAGTTTCATTACATTTTTAATCGAATGAAAAATTTTGAACCCAATAATTTAAATTGATGATATATTTAATTTAATCACACCAACGATTGATTTATTATTAAATCTATAAGGTGAATAATTAAAATTATTCTTGGTTAAAATGACCTTTGAGATCTAGTGAAAAATATAAGAGATATTATAAAACTATTTTTTATGAATGTTTTTTTAGTAGGATCAAATGACTATACTATAATCACAATGAAATGTTATGTATTAAAATGTAAAGAAAATTTGATTTATATAATGTATTTTTTAAATTATAATTCAATAATACTTCCTTCAAAATTACATGAATACGTTATCAAATATATTTCAAGAGCTAAATAAATTAGAGCAACATGGTAGAATAAATGATTCATATATAGAAATATATTTTTTCTAACCCTATTAATATAAAGGGAAATAAAACATCATTTGGAAAAGTGGAAAATAAAAATTAGAATATACTAAGAGGATTCACATAATTTATCTTACTATTATATCATATAAAATATGAATTAAAGGGAATAATACAGATAAAAGACAAAGAATATATATTTCAAGGGTTGGAATTGTTAAAAAATTGTTTTAATACAGTTAGAATGAAATTCACTATAAAAGGATTAATGAACTTGAAATTAAATTTTGTGAATATAATATTATGAAATAAAATATAATAAAATATTATAATATAAGAACACATGATTATAAAAATAAATATCATGAATAAATATTATACCTTATGGAATGAAAGTTTGACTACATAGTATACTCTATGGCCAAATTTTTTTTTAAATAAAACTTCATCAAATTGAGTTATTGAAATTGACATTCAAATAAATAATATAAATCCTTATTAATGATATTATATATCTAATAGTATTAATAAAAACCATTTAAAATAAATCTATTCTATAATAATACATCTATCTACAAATTGAAATTAAGATAAACACCCTTACCTTTTAATCTTGATTAGATAAAAATTATTGAAAATGGTATATTAGAAAATAATTATCTTAATAATCTATTTAATATAATTTTAATTTAAAAATTCATTTTATGAAATTATTTTATATTTATTCAGTTCAAAATTGCAGTTATATATATATATTTTCATAGAATTTCACTAGCATGGTTTATTATTATTTTTATTATATTCAAAATGAATGTGTCGATTATTATTTAAATATTACACTTTATTAATTGTATAATAATTTTTGGTATAGTAATATATGTCTTATAATAATATACAATGTTTTATTTTCAGTTTATATGGATTTATTTTGTTATTAGTAAAAACAATGTCAATGATGAGCATGTTATTTTAATTTTCACATACTAAGGGGACATATTAGTAAGGTAATGGAAATGACCATTAATGTTACATAATAAAAAATATTTATTTCAATATAATTAAATTATAAAAGTAGTAATTTTTATTCCATAAATCCCAATTATATAAATTTAAATAATATTCATTATTGATGGTCAAATACACCTGGAAAAAAACATGCTATAATATATGGTTAGTATTTTTTTAGAAAGAGATTCATTTAGAATAATATCATTATTAATAGAGTAAAAATATATTATTTATATTTTATTAATATATTAAAAATTATTATATGTGATAAGTATATATAATAAAATACTATATGAAAAATGAACTATGTCACATTGGTGGTGCTATATGTTAACATGTATTTTTGGTAAGCATGTTCTTTTTTAAAATATCTATTTTAAGATTGGTAATATACAATTTAGAAAATTATAATTACATTTATAAATACAATATTAAATGTTTATGAAAAAGTAATATAATTTTGATTATAGTGGTGATGAAAAATCAATCACATCATTTCCGGAGCTGGTATTCCACTTGTAGAAATTATAATATCATAATTTAAAAAATGGGTTTTTAGGAAGACAAAAATTAAATATTCTATTAATATAATTATATAGAAAATATTAAAACTTATATTATTTATATATATATATATATTTATATATTTAATTAAAAATATAATTTTTTTACGGGTATATTTAGAAATTTTTTATGATATCACGATTTAAATCATTTACTCTACCTTTGTATATTCTCCCTTGGGTAACACAATAATGTTCATTAGAATAGTCTTTTAATAATAAAAATGAATATAATATATGGGGAGAGTGGTCAGGAGGAACAAGGGAATTGTTTTGGTTGGATTATTTTTTATAAGGACTTCAGAAATGAAGTGGATGTGATCCCATTTTATAGGTAAATTTTATGACATTCTTCTAAGTATAAACTCTTAATATAGAAACTAGACATTCTTAGATGTCATGCAGATAAAAAGTTCAAAAAATAGTGTATAGAATAAGGTAGATATAAAATACCACATAAAATCATTTTCACATGTGATTTATCCATGTTTTGTATCCTATTACCCATGAATTTTTAACTTTTCTCTTTTTTGGTTTCTATCATAATATTAACCATAATATGTTAATTTAAATTTATTTACTAAATAACTATATAATTTTTCATATAATATGGTTGTAATAATTTAAAATAATAAATACATTTTATTAAATGAAGTTTATATTTATAATATTTTTTTTAAATATTATTGTATTTAAGGTCTAATTTTTTTTCATAACTATCTTGTTTCAAAAAAACAGACTGTGATTGAGATAAACGTGACAATCATGATGATTTAAAATAAATGTTATTCATTTATGTTAAAAAATAATAGTGTAATATAATATAAAAATAAATCAAAAACATAATTTCACCTATATGAAATCTAAAAAAAAGAGAATGAAAAAAAATATATTTGAAAAATACATATTAATTTTTTAAAAAAATTTCACTAGTATTTTAAATTTAAATTTTTTTAAAATATATAATTTAACTCCATAAGTAAATATTTATAAATAAATGTCTTATCATAATTAATTATGTTATACTTATTTTTTGATATTGTCATAAATTCTACAGTAATTGTAAATACCACATTTATAACTATTGTTCTAAATATCAATTATTAGAGAAAATTACAAAAATATAAAATAGAAAAAATCATAAGTAATTTTTTTTCTAATTTAAAAATATGATAATTCTAAATGTTATACATTTATTTTGAAATTGAAAATACTATATATATATACACACATATATATAATAATTTATTTATCGAAAACTTTATGTTTTCTTGTTTTTTTATACAATCTCATATGAATTTATAATTTATTGACTGTTAATAAAATTGTTAATATAGAATTATATATTCTAAGAGGTCAATTTATTTTTTAGGATAATGTTTTTAACACATTATTAGAAGTATATAATTGAGAAAGAAAAATTATTTTTAATATTTAACCATTTTAATTTTTTTCATCTAAATCAAATAAATTTTAGATTACTAACATATTTTTTTACAAGTGGTTTTGTTATTCTTATTATTATATTAATAATATTTCTCAAATATATAATGAGTTATATTATTTAAGATTTTTTTTAAACCGAGACATTGATCAAATTTGATTTATTTTAATAAAAGATACATTGTAATATAATTAGGTGTAAAATTATAACTTTTAGAGTTTTGATGATAATGAAATGGGATATAGTATAAATATATTTTTCTTTTATGATTTATTTTTTTCATGAATGAATGAATTTTGTTATATCATTAGAAACATATTATTATGTATAAATATAATTCTCTATAGAAATTCTAATAAAAATGAATTTTATGAGAAGATGTATTATATTTTATTGTACATGGTAAAAACCTTGACATTGTTATATAAAACATCAAAGATCTTCTATGGAGAATTCATATCCTCATGTTTCATAATTATAAACTTCCATATCTTTAGATTTAATTTAATTTATTCATTATTTTGGATATATTATGGGAAGAATCCATTAATAAAAATCTAAAATTCATAGTTCTACCATTTAAACAACTTGATAATGGGATTAAACCTATTAATGTTTTTTGATATATATGATGTTGTGATATTATAGACCCCCATTCCATATAAAAATTTTATTTTAATTTATTTAAATATATTAAAATATTTATTAAAAAATATAAATGTTTAATAAAATTGGTTAATTATTCCCATAAATAGATTACGTTTGACATAAAATAATCAACATTAACTAAAATAAAACATATTCCTCATAGCTATAATAGATATTCAATATCTAAATTTTGTACCCTATGTTAAATACATATGTAAAAGTGTTACCAAGATATCATAGTATGGTGACATCCATGGAAATAAAAAATCACATGATATTTAAGAGTCATGCCAGGATATTGTAAAGAGACTAATCATAATCATGGAAGCATGGAATATAGAAATTAAATCACTTGATCATGGAAAAATTATATTTCTGAAAAATATATATTGAATTATATCATAATTATATGTCAATATACAATCATAAGGGTATCATTATAAAGTGGATAGAGTTCCATGGTGGATTAGGTTAACTTAGAAATACCATTCTTACCATCCCATGCTCTATAAATATTTACACAATTAATTTTATGGATTTATAATTTCTATCGTACCTATCACACAAAAAATCTTACTTGCGAGTTCCATATGATAAAAAACCCAACAAGAGTACTAATTAATATCAAACCCATAATATTTATCTTAGTTTTATAATTCAAATTAGAGGCATAATTGAAGGGTAATAACCTAAATATTCCAACAGAAATAAGTATTTTTATCAGTTTGTTTTTTCAAAATTGAGATATATAAATAGTTCTAAAACGTGGATTTATATTATTAAAAATTAATAATAATGATCTTGGAGAATAAAAAATGAAAATTTACCACTTGGTTGATGCATTGTGAAATTAATAAAGGATATATTTAATGAAGGATAGAAATTATTGTATTATGTAAACACGAATTGAAACAATGGGTATTAAAAAAATAATCTACGTTTTTAGGGAGTAGTAATGTTTTAAAATAATTTTTTAGTGAAGATAAATTAAATGAGACAATATGTGAAGACCCACCTTATTCATGTTGAAGGATAGATAATAACCCTAAGTCCCAGTGGCAATAGTCCTCAGAGTGGCGACTAGAAACAAGGGTATAGGATCTCACATAATATGGAAGTGATTACCATTTTTATAGAACTAGATCGAGAGTTAAGATGGTGAATCCCAAAAAACACCAAATACTAAGAGTGAAAGTAATCCAAAACAACCATTTTTACACATGCATGTTCAAATGTAATACTAATGCTAGGTTAAAAAAACTCCAAAAAATAATGTTTTAAAATAAAAGAGACTCAGTAGAAACCTCAATTAATACAGACACCCAATCTAGTAATGACAAGAACGGTCCTTAATGTCCACCTTGAATCATGGAACAATGTTATATACTTAGTTTGATAATAAAAGTACACTCAATAGGGAAAACATATGCTACTCATTTAAAAGTGAGGGAACATACTAATTCTCTTGTGAGAAAATAGTAGAACCTCAAGCACCTACCAAGGAATACTAACCGGGCCAATATCACCAAGTCACAATCACCCGTGTAAAGCATGACTTGTAATGTAGTAGTATAAAATCATTGATATATGAGAACCCCACACACTACATTTCCCATAGTAAACTGCTCATTCCTAATGATCAGACATGTTGATGCTGCCTCACTTCCCACACATAGTCCCACTTTGACAACCTACTAACACACACATAGGCCTCAACCCACACAGAACCATGCCCGTAGACCCCTAGGCCACAACAACCAACACCATTACCAATGAATCTTGGGCCAGAACAACAACCACCACACCCAGAGGCACTAGGGAAAGAACCACAACCACCACACCTAATTACACATGTTCATCATCCCATTGATAGTTAGAAAAAAAGACATGGCTTGGAAACACATGACACCCTCATCCAAAACAAACATTTTTCCATATTAACATAGACTATGGTAAGACTCAATCCATTATAGCATGCCCATGTATGCTTGAGAGAAAAAATCTAAAAAATAGTGCGACAAAGAAAATCAGTAACCATCCATCCATCATCCCACCGGGATATTGGGAATGACACCCTTCACAATGAAATTGGAGTTTTTCAACATATAGTGCTCAACAAGTGCGGGGTTCATATAGAAATCACAACTAATATATATATATATATATATATATATATATATATATATATATATATTTAATGAAACATTCAACCCCGATTGACAGGTTTCCCACAATAGTCAACAAGCCCACACCAACACTACTTTCGCTACTACACCAATATGCACAACCATACAACAACCACTACCAAAGCATAACCCATCCCCATTTTGTTATATTTCAATATATGTATTTATTTAATGGGATTCATTATATTATTCCAACACTACCGGGATACTAGCAATCATAGCCACACCAAGCAACCAATAAAATCAAAATAAGTCCAACTATACAAAAAAACAATAGCACAAAACTAGACTTGCAATCACACAATACATCCCCATTCAACTACAATCTAATTTCATTATTCAAAGTAAATACCACCCATTATTACACAACCCATCCATGTAGCCCCGCTTCCCAAATAAACCACCAATGTAGTCCAACTACGTAACCAGTGTACAACCACACCGCAATCCCACAGCTCGATGTCACTTCACAACCAAAACACAACATAAAGGTAATATAGTTTCCTACTATTTCATCCATTCCCCAATCAATCAGTCTCTTGGACTGAGACACCAAC
This sequence comes from Viscum album, assembly GCA_963277665.1. Classification (NCBI taxonomy): domain Eukaryota; kingdom Viridiplantae; phylum Streptophyta; class Magnoliopsida; order Santalales; family Viscaceae; genus Viscum; species Viscum album. Next base: position 1,612,369,784 of record OY728140.1, read on the forward strand.
ACACTCCCCAGGTACCACCACACATACCGAGACCACATAACCCAGACAAGAAGACCCATCACACATCCACAACCATAAAACCAATAATATTAAAATTTAACCAACAATGGTTCATTAATTTTCTATTTAGTATAACGAGGGTGATCACAGAGCAAGTTTGATCATTGGGGATCCATTTATTTAATCGAGTGTACATAATTAATCATATTTCATGTTATATCTGTATATCATAACATCACAACAAAATACCACCAGTGTTCAAGAAAACACTATAATAAATGGTAATTTTTAAAAGGAATATAGCCACAAAAAAACATAATAAGTTAAAGATAACAATTAATATAGAAGATCATACATCAATCCACATCCTACCCATTATTTGACTTTTACAAGTTATGTTTTGTTCATAATAAGTAATCATTAAATTCTCTCTTTCAAAGAGTATCCTAATTTTTCATATAAAGAACCATTAATATACCCACCCTGCATGCTGCACAATAGAAGATAATCAAGAGAAATTATCCTCTTATATAATCAATGATTGAAGTACCCTCTTTCACCAAGAATATTGGATGACGCAACATGTAGGAAGAACTCTAAGGATGAGTAGGAAGGGCTCTAGCACGAGTGCCTGACTCTTCATAGGAGGGAGTCTTGAGGCACACTAAGAGAAACAAGAAGGAAGACGGAAGAGAGGATCTCCAATTAAGAAGAGACCAGATCCTAAAATCAGAGAGACCATTTTAAAGTACATAAAATTTGTATAGTGGATTGAACATGAATCTTTGCGGTTTCGCATGATGTAATTAATTGATAATTAATAATTCCCCTCATAAACGGTGGAGATAGACCAGAAGAGGGCTTTGAGTTGCTCAGATGCCTTTAAATGGAGAAAAACACCTTAATGGTGTCTAACTAGAATACATGAGAGACAGGAAAATGCGGTAGAGGGTGTGAAAATGATAAAAAGGAAACTTGTTTTGGAAATTTAATTGTCACCAAACTCTCAAGGGATTTAAAATATCCTTTATGGGCCATAAATAACATTTAAAAGGGGTACTAAAAAACATTTTCATTAAAATAGATGTTACTAGAGATACTGAAATTTCTGGGAGAGGCTATGAATGACTCACCGATGATTGTGTCACTAAAACCCTGTCATTGATGCCCTTTACCTGGTCGGTGTGGAACTGATGGAAAATAAGTTTCACCAATGCCAATCAGTTTCACCAATGCCAAATGGGTGCCATTGATGCCCATTGGCACCACCGATGTCCAATCGGTGCCCCCGATGCCCATCTATGTTAGTAATGGTTGATCAGAACCACTAATGTCGATCGGTTCCACCGTTGGCTCAAACTAAAATTTTGAAAACTCCTTAATGAGTCATAGATGGTTTCTAGGATACCTGAAAAATTAGGATTTCAAAAATTAATGGACAAGGTGGGTCTAGGAAATTACATAAAATACCTCTAAAATTATTCTTGCCCTCAAAAATTCCATAGTAAACCCAAAGAAAATAGTGGGGTATGAACAACCACATCGTATAATTATAATTAGTAAAAACATCCCCTTAGTTTTTTGAAATATTTAATAAAACCTCGACATCTAGGAACATATCTCTCTTATATATCTCCTAAAAACTATAGAAAAACTACTACACTTCACCCTCAAGTAACCAGACAAACATATAAAGGTCATAGTGTCCACAAATATGTATATAGATCTCATTCTTTATTATCAGGATACTTTCCCATTTGGGTGGAACTAACTCATTTACGCAGGTTTAATCCCATCAACATTAATGCTTCTTAATTTGGGATCGGTTTCTTCCCCTCCCAATAGTCAAAACTTTTCACCCAAAAAAGAGAACACTGAAACAACATATCAAATAAAAAGTGAGGTCCAACATTACATCATAGGAAAGGCCAAGAAGCAAAACATGGGTGAAAAGCTCAAAATAGATCTGGGTTCTCAGCACACATCTATGACTCCCATTACCAGGTAATCACTTTAAGGCCACTATGCCACCATAATGCACAAACAAAAGGAATGGTCCATCTTCAAAGAATCTTATATTTAATATCCTCGATTCCCACTAGTGATTCCACAAACATCACATCGTCCATGCTATCCAACTATCCCCTATTGAGTACATGGTAGCCCTCATGACGATACTAACAGGGTTGAGAGGCATGAATGAAGTTGTAGACCCTCTACAAACGCGGTGGTAACACCAGCTGATATGCCACCTCACTGACTCTTCCAAACACCTAGAATAGACTAATGAAAATGGGAGAATGCTTACTCACCTGCCAAACCTTCAATGTACATGTCGTGGGGAGACCTCTATGAACAGATGGTCCCCAACCTCGAACTCCAAGGGTCACCTCCTATGACTTTCATACAACTTATTCCATTCCTGATCTACCTTCATCCTTTCATGAACATAATGAACCTTATCTATCATGCTTTGAACCACCTCTGGGAAAATAACACGTGCCTCCTCAACCAATATCTAGCACAAAGTTTAACGATATGGTCTTCTATACAAGGCATCCAACGGTTCCATTCCAATGGTGGACTGATTGCTATTATTTTAGGAAAACTGAACTAGGGGAAAGTTTCATACCCATGATCCTCTAATGTCCAAAACAAATGCTCTTAGAATATTCTACAATGTCTAGATAGTCCTCTCTATATACCCAGTTGTCTGAGGGTGGAAAGTAGTTCTTAGAAATAGGTGTGTCAAAAAATAAAATTTTAATCCTTTCTGTACATGTGACATAAAGAAATAATCCCAATCCAAAATTATGGTTCTAGGAACTCTGTGTATCCGCACAACTTCACCCACGTACATATGTGCTATGGTATCCTCGGTCCTCGACTAATTAATCGCTAAAAAGTGATCTGATTACGAAAATCGGTCAACCACTACCAAGATATAATCCTAGTATACCTTAGCCCTAGGTTTTCCTATGATGAAATCCATCAAGAAATTATCCCACATATACATAGGAATGTCTAAGGGCTGCAAAAAACTACCTGGAACATGGTGTTCAACCATCACCTACTTACACATGATGCGTGTTTCCACGAACTCTTCTACTTCCGTCATCACTTAGTTCCTCCAAAACTGACCTCTCATAAAATGCTATATCTTTGATACTCCTGGATATACTACCAGGGATGAGTTATATAACTCACTTAGACCTCCCTCTCACACCTCCACCTTGAAAAATAGCTTCCAATGGAGAAACATCTGATTCTCACTATCCACTGACCATCCTTTCATAGCATCACCCTGGCTAAGATGATCATGCATCACATTAACCTTTGAGTCTCCCCACAAAGACTCCTCCACCTACAATACCATGGAAGAGTACACTATCATATGAAACAGACAAACTCTACCATCCTACACTCTCGTGCTAAATTTTTGATCATCCAATACATCAATTTCATTCCAATCATCTATTGACTCTTAAACCACATCATTTTTTGTCTTCATGTTCAAGTAATTGGGAACCAGGTTCCCCCTTACCGAGGTGTACAATATCTTGAAGTCATAGTCCAAACAAAAATCCATCCACTGTAACTGTCACAAGTTTAGGTCTCGCTGGAAGAAGATGTACTTTAAGGTTTTGTGATCTGTGAAGACCATGAAGCATTCCCCTATAAGGTAATACCACCACAGATTCATCACGAACACAATTGCCGAAAGTTCCATGTTATGAGTGGCATAGTTACGTTTGTGAGGGTGTAACTACCAAGACCCATAAGAGATCACTTCACATTAATGCATCATCACACACCCCAAGCCCAGACCAGATGAATCGTAGAACACTTCAAAAGTTAACCATTCATCTTGTAACCTCAACACTAGGGAACTGGAAAGCTTCCCTTTTAGATAATTGAAAGCTGCCTAGAAATGTCACTCTATACGAAAGCCTGGACTATTATGGTCATGGTTGTCAATGGCGCTGCAACTTGAGAGAAGTCAGGTACAGACCGCAAGTGTTAACCTTCCAGACCCAACAAACTACCAACCTCTTCCATGGTCTGGGGTGCTACACAAAAAACAACTACATTGACAATTGATGGGTCTAATTCTATTCCATGAAGTGACATAATTTTTCTATGGATGTGCACCTCTCATGTCCATATCATTCCCTTGGACAACGTCCTGTAGATATGGTTTTGTCGGAGAACCTCTAAAATTGTTCATAGATGCTCGGCATGAACCTCCTATTATATTGAGTAGATATGGATGTCGTCGATGAACACAACCATGAACTAGTTCAAAATATTTTGGAAAAGAGAGTTAATGATACCCATGAAAAATGTTAGGGAATTCATAATTCCAAATGACATTACCATATAAACAAAGAGACCATACCTTCACCTGAATCTATCTTCAGGATGCCACAATCCTTCATTGTCAAATGGTGATATCTATACCGCATGTCAATCTTAGAGAACCAACCTTATCCCTTCAATTAATCAAAAAGGTTGTATAGCCTTGGGTGTAACAACCCAAGATTTTATAAGATATATTCTTTTTATTTATTTCATATCTTCTATTAAACGCTACACCAAGATTATCTTGCGCTATATGCAAAACAATATTAGGTTGTAGTATACACAACACTAATCTTGGATCATGCTACACACAATTTCATGTTTGTTTGATAATAGTTATTCTACGCAACATTGAGTATATATATATATATATATTTATATATATATATATATTCAATGTATAAATGAAAGATGGTTAGATTTTGTTATACGCAACATCAATGGAGTCTTTCACTACACGCAATCCTGACTTGTCTTGTATTACATGCAATCACAACCTACCTCGATAGCGTGTGTTATATGCAATATCGGGTTTCACTAAACAACAATATAGTATAATAATATTATTATGAACTAGCTGTTATGAATATTATTAACTGGATTTTTAATTTTATAACATTATTATTCATCTTACATATTTTCGAGAACATGTTATGAGAACAAAAAATATTTTTCGGTTAAAATAAGTATTTTTTAAAAAATGTAGTTTTGCCGCCTTTTGATGGCGCACCAACATTAAATCTAGTTTTTGAAAAGTTTAGAAGTTAAATTTGAAAAAATAAAATTATTCTTTGAATCCAGATATAAAAATTTACTTTGGCTAAATTTTTCATATTATTCTGATAACTTTCATATTTTAAAGAATAGTAAAAACACGCTATATTTTAATTAAAAACAACTTTTTCATCGCAATAATATATATGGTTTCATTATAATATTGAATGGTTGTAAAGTATAAATAGAATATATTTTTACCATTTAATATAATTTATGTCATTAGCATTAATTTTACATTGAATTCATAGGTAAAAACATTTCAATCTTTGGAAATGTATTAACGTTTAAAACATGTTTTCTTAACAACAGGAATAATTTTAAATTAATTACTACAACTTCTGTGTTACGAATTTTTAAAAATGGATTCCATATTTGTATTATGGGGTTCCAAATTATGTTAATAGTTTACTTTTATTTTTTTTTATTATGAATAGTAACTACGGTAAATTTTATTATGTGCAGTTAAAGTTAAATCGGGTAATTAAGGGTAAATATAAGATTATAAAATTACCCTAAAACTTGCCAAAATCCTATTGGATGAATAAAAGTCAACAAATTTCACCTAAGTGTTTGAATTTATTCATTTCATGGACTTTTGACCCTAAAATAATATAATTATTATTAAAACCAAAGAAAGTGACAACATGTCACTCTCTTAAATCTTATAAGTATAAAAAATTTAATTTAGTGATAAACTTCATGAATCATCGAAAATGAATAATATCCGGAAATATAATAAAATTATATTCATCATATGAATTTATTTATAATTTTTAGGGATTAAATTGTTATCATAAATTATGACACGATAGTGATGTTGAAATTATTTTATTTATTGAATTATCAAATAAATGATTTTAAAAGTATTAAAATAAATATTATAAGAACTATTCAATGTTCTCCACTAATTTTATTGATAAATATGACATGTTATGAATCCATTAAATCTTTTATTTAGAACATAAATTCTATTTATATTTTATTTAAATTCAAATAAATGAATAGTGTCGAAATTGACAGTATTGTTATTTTATAAAAATTACATATTATAAAATTGTTAAAAAAGCACAATAATATTTAAAATTTATAAATTAAAATTTATATGGTCGAAAATGTTATAAATTATACAATTATGGACAACTAAAACATAGAATTTATTATTTATAATGATTTAAAATGTTGAATATTATTACCACAAATAAAATCAAATAGATTATATAAGGATAAATCATGTTGGTAATGTTTAAAATAAATTCCCAACATGCCTAATTTTTATTGGTTGATGCGAATACAACCCTAGATTATCTAATATTCGAATTTGAGTCATTTTTTGTTGTTTTTATGTGGGTTTGGAATTTATTATAAGTTAATATTTCTTATAATTCCAAAGGTGCCCCTCTCCTCCCTTATAAAAAGGAACCTCCTCCCTCTCACCCTCACACCACTTTGAGCCTTAATACTTGGCCAAACCCAACCAATTTCTCTTCTAAAATTTCCAAGAAACATCCTAGTGGTCATGGTATTCTTAAAAGTCCAATATTAGTGCACTAAGAAGTGGTTTCAAAGAGGCGTGTCGAAGAAGAGGTAATATCCGTTACTGATACTTTCAAATTTATTTCTTCTCCTACTTGTTATTATTTAGTTGTTTAATTATGAAGTAATAACACAAGTATGACTAATATACTGATATGTTATTATAAATAAGAAACAAACCTATTTCACCTTCTATCCATCCTATGGAAAATGAAATCACTACGCGTGCGTACGTACAGAATACCGTCCCCACACTGTGGTGTAATCGGTTTTCCACCACCAGCTTACTTGGATGGTTATAATGGTGTAAAGAATAACTATATATGATTTTTGTAATATTATATTGATTCTGAAATAGTATACATACAATTCAATACAATTCCATGATCATGGGAATGATATCATCGCTCGTGCGTACGTACGGCCTACTGTCTCCACGATGTGATGCGACTCGTTCTACGTGATCTTTATTGAATAATTATTATATAAATGAATTTATTGAGTAAATATGATATATATTACACTAGTAAAATTCTAGAAATGAGTTATCTATAACATAAAAATTAGAATAATAATTTATTCGACAAAACACGCATAAGAACATAAAGAAATAAACACACGAATAACTAGTAGAAATGAAATATCACTAATAAGAAGCAAATAATATGACCATATATGATATCATAATAATGGATATGATTATGGAATAAGTCGATGACATTATTTAAATCATTATACAAGAGGTTCAGACACGTACAAAACTTATCGGACCTAAGGTAAGGGAAAATCCCACAATCTCATTTTTTATCTGAGATTGTCTATACGTCAGAATTTAATAGGGAATATTTAACATCCACCTCCATGTTTTCTCAATATTTGATATTATATATATCCTCCCACAATTTTTTAAATCCAATTTTACCTATTGGTTAGTTTTTAGTAAAATATATTAAAGGAATTTTTTGTAGTTTTTAGTACGAGGTACTTTTTGAATTTTCTGGACAAAGTATGAGAAGAATGTTAATTTTATCTTATATGACATGAATGGATTTTTATGATTTAATATAAAATTATTTCCATGAAGCTTTCATTACAGGTTTACAAGTTTATTTTTAATCAACTTCTTTTAGTTAAAAATTGTATGACATGTTATGAAAGGAAAAATGTTTTTGAAGTAGAAAGGATATTTTCATCAAGAATAGAGTTCAAGTGTTTTATCAAAATTATTTTCCATCTATGATAATATAGGGTTCTGTTTCTATTCGTATTATTACATTTATTTCATTATGTTATGATGGAATTATATATATGATGTTCATTTATGGATTATGTTATGATGGCATGATGTTTATGAATCCTATTTTTATTACATGGCTTATGCAATGATGTATGATTTATGTTTTTGTGGCAGACATAAGAATGGTTTCATTATGATATGGGTGGGACCTATATCTCCAACCAATGCATTATTTAAAGATTTTTTTCTCATGAGATAGACATGACTGGAACAACATGTTAAAATGGTTCAATGATACAGGACTAGAACGAGGAGTGAACTCAGTTCAAAAATGGACTTTGTCTGCTATGATAGTCTTGGAAATGAGTCGTGACTAATAAGAAATGATTTTCAATGATTATTTGTGTATGAAACAATGTATCATGTTTTATGTTATGATTATTTGTGATTACGTTTCATTACTATGATTTTTCCCATGACATGATATTATTATCTCTTTTGCAGGTTATGATTTTCAAAATTGTATGTTCTTATGAATATGATATGATTGATATTTATTTTGTTTACCCTTACTGAGAATTTGAGCTCACCCTTTTGTATGTTTTATTTTCCCAAAGGTCAAGAAGAAGGATAGTATGTATGATATGCCAAAAAGGGACTCTAGATATGATGAAATAAATGGGAGACAATGTAGTTGATTTTATGAACCAGTTGTTTATGTTTCCCAGTTTGTAAAGACACAATACCTATACGGCCCTTTAATGAATTGTTTATATGTTGTAATAAGTATGATTAAATTTTGAAGTAATAAAATTGTATGTAGAGTATGGGTTGTTATATTGGTAGGAGTTAATAGTTCTTGAATTCCACCAGATTCAGTATTTGGAAGTCTATGCACATCTTGAGACAGTTACCTTCCTTTTTTAACAAGACTAGAGAAACCCAAAGAGACACACTTGGTTTGATGAAACCCTTATTCATCAGGTCATCAAGATGAATCCTCCCCTCCCGCAATTCAGAATGCACCATCAGATAGGGAACTGTCAAAATCAGATAGGCACTGGGTTGTAAGTCTATCCAGAACTCAATATCATGTCGAGGGGGAAGATTCACAACCTCTTCTGAGAAATCTCTAGGAATTAACTAACAATACCCAAAACTTACACCATGTCTGATTCTATCGATTCCACTAACATATTACCTAACATGGAATAAAGGGGCTCTACAAATCATCTACCCTACTAGCAACCCCCCTCACCAATGAAAGCCACATGTTGGCCGCCCATATTTATGAACATGACCGTTCTCCAAAATCAATAGATAAAAAATGCATGGAAAATTGTAAATTTATACATATATTTTATGGTGACATTTGATGCAGAAAGAGATCACCACTAGACTGATGTGGACACAACATCAGTCTTCATCCTAAAAAAACAGCGAACTGGTTGGTCTGAACTTCGACAAGAATACACAAAATTAGGGTTTAGTAAAGTATCTCTAATTCTATACCCAAGGCATGGGATAGACTGGGTGTAACAAAGTAGTGTGAATCTCATGAATCAATCATGAAGAAAACCAGAGTACTAAACGGATTGATCATTCCTCAAAAAACATCTGGCCTAACTGGAAATGATACCTCTACGGTGTGCAACTGTCCATGCCCAAATCTTATGCACCTTATATTTTGGTCGCTTCCTCGACCATTCCCTGGCTGAGGTCCTAAGGAGTGCACTGTGTTCAGCCTCCTCCGACACCATCTTCACTCAGTTGAGCGTGATCTCGCTCTTCCAACTATTGGAAAGGCCTAGCTGGCATGTGCTCCAACTGAGGTTGGTCCTAAACCTACCCAAACCCAATATACTAAGCTCAGACAAGGAAATGATTCTGAATATTCCCTTAGATTCCATAGGATAAATAACCTCAGTTCTAGGCCCTCGGAGAAAGGGAATGGACCGAGAGATCAGAACTGAAACTGCTAAGGCATACTCCACACCAGGAGTATCCTAGAAGGCCCTAATGCTGGAGGGATGCTAATGACGACCATACCATTGCATGAACTCAACTAGATTCCCTCTCATGTCATACCTCCATGCATGTCCATCCTATCCACTACTTTATCCATCTTTTGATCCTCCATGTACGTCAGTATAGGGAAGTGAGTAGAAACATACTTAGGAGAAGGTCAGAGTGTCTCCTCTAAGAATCATGCACATGAATCCTCATCCGAAAAGAGGTTAGGAGAAAAAAAGGAGATCCTTGAACATGATCCCAAACTCTATTTCAAACATAAAATCTTTCTGAAGGGTTCTCATCTACTGTATATTCTCATCCTTCATTGTGGTAGAAATGAGTTCCACCTAGAAATCCACATTAATGTCTGTGCACAAAACCCAAATTTCATTCTTATCCCCGAGATAAATCATCCACCACTGACACGCTGCTCCTCACATCTGGATCACTTCCCGGGGAACACATTACTCTATTTAAGCCTAGAAAAATCTGATAGAAATCACCAGCTCTTTTGGATAACTCTCTCTCTACATGTCTGGGATGCTGCCATTGTGCATTCATATAGTCTGCCGCTGGAAACCACAGAGCTTCTTCTTCCACTGGTCGTCCTCCTCCTCTTGATCATCCCACTGCTGAAAAATAATATAAACCTATTGGTCCATTAATTCTTGTACCACACGTGGAAAGCATCTGGGTTCCATAGCTAAAAAGAGAAACAAGGAATTCCTATTCTCGGGTAGTGTGGAAAATTTCTTTTTAAATCTTGTTTGAACTCCTTATTTATATTAAATTCCCAAAACAGCCATGAACCACAAGCAGACAAGTCATTATGATTCATGTAATTTAACACCCTGAGCTTCCACGATACGTCTCTCTTTCAATAATGCAATAGCTTGCATTGTACGCAAGTTCGAGTTCTAACACACCGCAACTAATCAAAGTAGCTGTTATGAATAGTAATAACCACCTTTTAAATTTATAGAAATTTTCAATTTCAAAATGGACTTCATTTTTTTATTCCTAATATTTAAATTAGCCTATGTTTAATTTTTTATAATTTTCCGAGAACTTCCAAACTTTTATGAATAGTGAAAAATACTTAAAAAAACTTTTTTAATCAAAATAATTTATAGTGATAAGTTATACTATTTAGTGGTTTTAAGGTATAATTAGAATATATTTTAACAATTTTATCCAATGGTGGTCATTAGAATTAATTTAACATTGAAATTGGACATAAACAATTGCCAATCTTTTGATATAAATTGTTTCTTAAAAACACGCTATTTGTCGTAACAGCGGGAATTAATTATAAAATTAATTAATGCAACTTATATGTTTGGAATTTTGTAAAATAGACATCATTTTTGAATTCGGAATATCAATTATAGCTTAGGGTGAAATTTTGGCCTTGTTCTGAAAAACTTCAATTTTTGATGAATAGTGAAACCACTAAGTGGTAGTTAAATAACTGATTTTTCGTTTAAATAAAATATTACCACTTCTGTGATTTGATTTTCAAAAATCCGACATAAATGGTTTTCATTAAGAAGTAAAATGTGGTTCAATGAGATTAAAATAATTTTTTGGTGAATAGTAACTTTTAAGTTCTTAATCGCGATTAGAGGTAATTAGTGTAGTTTAAGGTACAAATAATGTTTTAATAATATGAGATGAGCATGAAACTTGTCCTACTCCTATTGGATGAGTCATGGCCGACCAATACAACCCATGTGTCAACTTGGGGACCCCATGGAGCCACTTTAGTTGGAAAATGACATTAATATATATTTATTTAATGTTAAAATTAAATTAACACAAACATGAGTTGTTTTACTAAAACAGTTTTTAAGTGGGGTTACACAAGTCCAAATTTTGATTATAAATATTCATTAGAAATATAAAAAGATTTCCTACATCATAGTAGTTTTTTTATAATTTTTAGACATTAAATAAATTAAATTATTTATGACATCATTTTGATGCGGTGATGACCTCATTATTTAACGATTTAAATAAAATGGAAGGATAATGTAAAATCCAAAGCATACGCTTGTCAAAAATCTATTGGATGAGTAGATTTATAACCCTTATCATCTTATCCTCGAATTATATAAGTGTGGGACCTCTAAAATCCGAAACTCATTTTATAATAAAGTGACTTTTCTTTACTTTCCAAGAGTGCCCCTCCTCTCCACTTATAAAAGGCCCCCACCTCTCCCACCTTATTCACACTTTCAAGCCATTTGGCTCATCCAACCTCTGCCCAAATACTCTCCCAACTTCCCCCTCTTACTCATATAAGCCTTACTTTGGGCAGAACTCTTCCCAAGGAAGCCTTTGGCTCAAATCAAAAAGAATTACCCGATTTTGAGGTAATGTCTTCTCTAATGTTGTTTTGTTTTATTTTTCTTCTCCAACCCCCTAAACTCTTTTTATTCATTTCTTTTGTAACAACAACAGTATCCAAAATATACTAGGATGTTGTTATAATAAGTATTCGAGCTAAACTTACACACACCTACATCTAATGGTTAAAGAACATACGGTTTCTGTGGATGGCAAATTTCAGCCTCACGAAATGGTGATTGTTCAACACTCATATAACACCTTCAAAGGTGGACATTAAGATGTCACTATTTTTATATATGATATATAATATGTTTATGTTTTACTTATTCTTCTTTATTTCTCATTTATGGCATACTTTATGATTTCCATTATGGGTAAAACGCGATAATTTCATTTTAGGAAGTGCGGACTACCGCCCCCTCAAAGTGATTTGAATCGTTAATTCCATATGTGGGATGCATAAAGGATGGAGTAAATGGTATTATACACTATATTATACTGGAATTATATTATACATTTATATCATTATGATTTAGTTCCATTAAATATGAAATTGAAATGAAAGTAGCGTTCATGCGTACGTACGGCTTACCGTCTCCATGAATGGTGCATTTCATTTATTACCTCTAAATGTTACGTAATATTATAAATGAATGTATATACTGGATATATAATATATATATGACATCTAAATCATGAATATAATTCTGGATATAATGGATATTCTACCACATGAACAACTTGTAATTATAAGAAGTTTATTGTTGACTCAAGTTACCAAAGATCGACAAAACGATCGTTATTAACTTGAATAATTACATAATATTCATAACATTGTAATAAGTGATATAAAAAGGATAATGAAATTGAAAATGGTTCTTAATAAGGTAGATAATAACTCTAGTTTATTATTCAGGAGGTTAAAGAACGGTTGAGTCAAGTCGGACACAATGTAAGGGAATTTCTGAACCCAATTTTCATTCTTTGGGTTAATCTCCTACTTTCAAATTATTCCATGATATTATTATGTACTATATTGTATTTGTACATTATTTATGTGTACTTATAGTGAATACACATTATAGATGTACTTTATTTAAAAAAATGATCTTTTTATGGACTTCGTCTCAATCCCCTTTCATTGAGGCATATTTGGGTTTATACAAAACTTTCTTTTATACGGTGTATAAAATCCCTTTGACTTTTACGTTTATTCAAAAGGAATCTTTTTATACGAAGCGTTTTACTAAACGACAAAAAGGGAATGTTTTTCGTTTCGTACTTATACGGTGACAATGACTTCTCCGCCTCCGTGACCATTATTTGAGTTTCGGATTCCTCTACAAGCCATCATTTTTTTAATGAAAAATAAATACAAAGTTTTAACTTTCTTTTATTTTATTGAAAATGGTTTTGAAAGCATTTTTATTATATCAATGTGTTGTATTTATATCTTGTGATTGAAATGTGTAAATGTTATGTTTCCTTTATGCATGTTTTATGTGATACGATTATGTTATGGTTTATGATATGTTTAAACCTATTCATATGAGGAATGCATTGGACTTAATAAGTGACGGGTGGAGCCCGCTATAGCTCCTCGATGCATCGGCAGGTCTCATGAGACAAACTAGTGTCTTGGCACGAGGCCTTGACAAAATCTTATTTGTGGTCTTGGCACGAGTCCTTGGCTATGTGGTTATGATAGTCTGGCATTATGCATTCCATCATTATGAAAGTGGTTATTGATATTGCATGTGATTATTCGACCAGTAGAATATCCATGTAAAGAAGTAAATGGCATTATTCTCATTTTACCTTTTCCATATTATATTGATGATATAGTTTAAAAGGCTTTTGTTTTAGTTATACATTTCCTTAAATGTTTATGTTTATTTATGAAAGCTTCCGCAATATTGTTACCCTTACTGAGCATCTGAGCTCACCCCTTTCAATGTTTTAATATTTTCCAGGATGGGAAGAAGTATTTTATGAATGACCTTCAGGGATAGTCAGAAGAGGATATTAGTGTGGACTATGAATACTTTGTTATTAGTTTTTCACTTATGTTGAAATGTAACATTTATGAATGTATCTAGTGTTTCCAAGGCTACTAAACTAATCGGTCTTTCGAGACTTGATCTTTTGTGATCATGCCAATGTTACGAAGTAATGCACCGACTCTGGGTAGCTGGGGTCGGGGCGTTACAGTTGGTATCAGAGGAAGTTTAGTACTAACCTTGGAAGATATATTTAGATAAACTCTGATTAGAGCACATAGCCCGAAGATAGACTTTGAGGATTAGTATAGAAGAACTTCCTAGAATTTTGGTATTATAGAGATGTTATGAGTTTTCCGAGCAATACATCCCTGTCTGGATACGAGCAGGTAGAGGCGGCTCTTGCACAGATGTACCTAGGGGTAAAACCCGAAAACACCGCTTTGAGCTAGACTCGAACGGGAACTGGTGCACGACAACAGGACTTGCTGCACTCTTGGTTACGACACTCCCGGGGGATATGCTTAGGATAATTCTCATTTTATTTACAAACCACTATGAAGGGTTATGAGTATATACTTCCTCAAAGAAAACATTTCTTTTTATGATTATGGATTATATCCATAAATAGTTCAATTTATGTTAAGTGTTTTATAAGTATAGGATTATGTATTTTGATTCATAAACTAACCTAGTTTATGCCATTGTATAGAAATGGTGCCCAGTAGAAGGAATGTGAACTCTAGCAATATGTGTGATCCAAAGAGTAAGAAGGATCGTATCTTTCACGGTATTAAGCCAAAATTTCGAAGGGAAATAGTATCCCATGTGTTCTCAACATATGAAGAAATAGTATCATGTGTTAATAAGATACGTAAAGAATTCTCTGAGTCCTATGGCTTTGAAGCGAAGCAAGAGACGAAAGGGATGGAAGAGAGAATGATGGATAAAGGGATGAGGGGAAAGAAGAATTTTCCAATATGTGGTAATTGTGGGAAGAAACATCATGGAACTTGCCTAAAGGGAATGGGAGTTTGTTATAAGTGTAGAGAAAAAGGACACAAAGTGCGTGACTGCAAGGGTAAGAAAATGGTTTCAAATGTAAATGCTTCTTCTGTAAGGATTGGGGACACTACGCAAACCAATGTCCAAATCATCAGAGTATGCCCCAAATGATGTTATTGGATAATAATCAAGTTATGATACTACCACAGATGTGGAGTAATGTTTAGAGTTCTTATGTTGTTATTAATGAATTTTGTAATTTGAGTGTTGTATCAATGATGTACTAGTTAAAATAATTATGGAGTATATAACGATTGTACTGCAGTACTATTTCATCAAGGACTTGAGATTGTGTGGAACCAAGAAAAGTGACTCCACAGTAGGTTAAATTTTTGGAAAATATATGGTTGAGAGAAAGATAAACCATAATATGGTTCTGATACCGAGATAGTGATTTTGGAATAAGACGTGATTGATTTGGATAAATTATATTGGATATTCTTAACTTCCTTGAAACTGATTGATGATTTGTATACATTTTTTTTGATAGGAGGAGTATATCTAGTATTATATAAGGAATAAGGGATCATGGTAATTCAGTATGTTTAAAAAGAATACATGATGAAGGTGTTCATATGTTGTTACATGGAAAAAATGATCTTCATTATGTTTACCTTCCTTATAAAATTTGGACTGTGAGCTGGACAGAAGTATTTTGGATAACTATAAAGGTTGGAATGGATTAAGTTGAACCATGGATAGTATTGTTTAAAATTAAAGAATTTCTGAAGATTATTTTTGGAATATTATAATACTATAGTTTTAGGAAAAGGACAACCTGCAGGGTGGGGCATAACCCGTCGCGTCGGACAAATCTGCAAAAATCGAACCCACAACCATAGTGCGACATGCCTTTATTTCCTACCACTAGCCTATAGGAAGTCCCTGGTTATTACAAAATAGTTTAATAATCTAAATGTTATGTGTTAACATTTGGAACCTTATAAAATTAGGATAAATAGAATATTTTTGAGTTCCGCTACCATTTGGAGTAAAAGTTGGGTTTGTGGTAAAAATTTAATAACGAATGAAAGTATACATAACAAGTATGTATATTCCCTTACGTTCTTAGTAAATCTCCTAAATAAATTCCTCAACATTATAAAAGGTAACTTAAAACAAAAATATTGTTGGTTAACTTTTCCAACTGGGAATTCAATGACCGTTTAACCAATCACAAGTTTGTGATTTTCTTGTGGTTAAACTTTCTCCTAATCCTGTTTTCTATAACTCTCCATCAGACCTTGATGGTTTGTTTCTCCTCCATATCCATATTTTCATAGAATCCTAGAATGGGCTATATCGGGTGACCTTTGTACTTATCTTGCTTTCTTTTAATGTTATATATTTATTAACCTTATTTCCGATGTGGGTTTTCCTCAAAGGTATTTTCTCTTTTCAACCTTTTATTTTCAAAGAAAAATTTCAAATTGCGAGGACGCAATTTATTGAAGTTGGGGAGAATGTAACCCCCCGAGCTTCCACGATACGTCTCTCTTTCAATAATGCAATAGCTTTCATTGTACGCAAGTTCGAGTTCTAACACACCGCAACTAATCAAAGTAGCCGTTATGAATAGTAATAACCACCTTTTAAATTTATAGAAATTTTCAATTTCAAAATGGACTTCATTTTTGTATTCCTAATATTGAAATTAGCCTATGTTGAATTTTTTGTAATTTTCCGAGAACTTCCAAATTTTTATGAATAGTGAAAAATACTTAAAACAACTTTTTTAATCAAAATAATTTATAGTGATAAGTTATACTATTTAGTGGTTTTAAGGTATAATTAGAATATATTTTTACCATTTTATCCAATGGTGGTCATTAGAATTAATTTATCATTGAAATTGGACATAAACAATTGCCAATCTTTTGATATAAATTGTTTCTTAAAAACACGCTATTTGTCGTAACAGCGGGAATTAATTATAAAATTAACTAATGCAACTTATATGTTTTTAATTTTTTAAAATATACATCATTTTTGAATTCGGAATATCAATTATAGCTTAGGGTGAAATTTTGGCCTTGTTCTGAAAAACTTCAATTTTTGATGAATAGTGAAACCACTAAGTGGTAGTTAAATAACTGATTTTTCGTTTAAATAAAATATTACCACTTCTGTGATTTGATTTTCAAAAATCCGACATACATGGTTGTCATTAAGAAGTAAAATGTGGTTCAATGAGATTAAAATAATTTTTTGGTGAATAGTAACTTTTAAGTTCTTAATCGCGATTAGAGGTAATTAGTGTAGTTTAAGGTACAAATAATGTTTTAATAATATGAGATGAGAATGACACTTGTACTACTCCTATTGGATGAGTCATGGCCGACCAATACAACCCATGGGTCAACTTGGGGACCCCATGGAGCCACTTTAGTTGGAAAATGACATTAATATATATTTTTTAATGTTAAAATTAAATTGACACAAACATGAGTTGTTTTACTAAAACAGTTTTTAACTGGGGTTACACAAGTCCAAATTTTGATTATAAATATTCATTAGAAAGATAAAAAGATTTCCTACATCATAGTAGTTTTTTATAATTTTTAGACATTAAATAAATTAAATTATTTATGACATCATTTTGATGCGGTGATGACCTCATTATTTAACGATTTAAATAAAATGGAAAGATAATGTAAAATCCAAAGCGTACACTTGTAAAAAATCTATTGGATGAGTAGATTTATAACCCTTATCATCTTATCCTCGAATTATATAAGTGTGGGACCTCTAAAATCCGAAACTCATTTTATAATAAAGTGACTTTTCTTTACTTTCCAAGAGTGCCCCTCCTCTCCACTTATAAAAGGCCCCCACCTCTCCCACCATATTCACACTTTCAAGCCATTTGGCTCGGCCAAACTCTGCCCAAATACTCTCCCAAATTCCCCCTATTACTCCTAGAAGCCTTACTTTGGGCATAACTCTTCCAAGGAAGCCTTTGGCTCAAATCAAAAAGAGTTACCCGATTTTGAGGTAATGTCTTCTCTAATGTTGTTTTGTTTTATTTTTCTTCTCCAACCCCCTAAACTCTTTTTATTCATTTATTTTGTAACAACACCAGTATCCTCAATATACTAGGATGTTTTTATAAGAAGTATTCGAGCTACACTTACACACACCTACATCTAATGGTTAAAGAACATACAGTTTCTGTGGATGGCGAATTTCTACCTCACGAAATGATGATTGTTCAACACTCATATAACACCTTCAAAGGTGGACATTAAGATGTAACTATTTTTATATATGATATATAATATGTTTATGTTTTACTTATGCTTCTGTATTTCTCATTTA
This sequence comes from Viscum album, assembly GCA_963277665.1. NCBI lineage: Eukaryota > Viridiplantae > Streptophyta > Magnoliopsida > Santalales > Viscaceae > Viscum > Viscum album. The sequence continues at coordinate 1,612,388,441 of OY728140.1, forward strand.
TGGCATACTTTATGATTTCCATTATGGGTAAAATGCGATAATTTCATTTTAGGAAGTGCGGACTACCGCCCCCTCAAAGTGATTTGAATCATTAATGCCATATGTGGGATGTATAAAGGATGGGGTAAATGGTATTATACACTATATTATACTGGAATTATATTATACATTTATATCATTATGATTTAGTTCCATTAAATATGAAATTGAAATGAAAGTAGCGTTCATGCGTACGTACGGCTTACCGTCTCCCTGAACGGTGCATTTCATTTCTTACCTCTAAATGTTACGTAATATTATAAATGAATGTATATACTGGATATATAAGATATATATGACATCTAAATCATGAATATAATTCTGGATATAATGGATATTCTACCACATGAACAACTTGTAATTATAAGAAGTTTATTGTTGACTCAAGTTACCAAAGATCGACAAAACGATCGTTATTAACTTGAATAATTACATAATATTCATAACATTGTAATAAGTGATATAAAAAGGATAATTAAATTGAAAATGGTTCTTAATAAGGTAGATATTAACTCTAGTTTTTTATTCAGGAGGTTAAAGAACGGTTGAGTCAAGTCGGACACAAGGTAAGGGAATTTCTGAACCCAATTTTCATTCTTTGGGTTAATCTCCTACTTTCAAATTATTTCATGATATTATTATGTCGTATATTGTATTTGTACATTATTTATGTGTACTTATAGTGAATACACATTATAGATGTACTTTATTTAAAAAAATGATCTTTTTAAGGACTTTGTCCCAATCCCCTTTCATTGAGGCATATTTGGGTTTATACAAAACTTTCTTTTATACGGTGTATAAAATCCCTTAGAGTTTTACTAAACGAAAAAAGGGAATGTTTTTCGTTTTGTACTTATGCGGCGACAACGACTTCTCCGCCGCCGTGACCATTATTTGAGTTTCGGATTCCTCTACAAGCCATCATTATTTTAATGAAAAATAAATACAAAGTTTTTGCTTTCTTTTATTTTATTGAAAATGGTTTTGAAAGCGTTTTTATTATATCAATGTGTTGTATTTATATCTTGTGATTGAAATGTGTAAATGTTATGTTTCCTTTATGCATGTTTTATGTGATACGATTATGTTATGGTTTATGATATGTTTAAACCTATTCATATGAGGAATGCATTGGACATAATAAGTGACGGGTGGAGCCCGCTATAGCTCCTCGATGCATCGGCAGGTCTCATGAGACAAACTAGTTTCTTGGCACGGGGCCTTGACAAAATCTTATTTGTGGTCTTGGAACGAGGCCTTGGCTATGTGGTTATGATAGTCTGGCATTATAAATTCCATCATTATGAAAGTGGTTATTGATATTGCATGTGATTATTAGACCAGTAGAATATCTATGTAAAGAAGTAAATGGCATTATTCTCATTTTACCTTTGCCATATTATGTTGATGTTAAAGTTTAAAAGGCTTTTGTTTTAGTTATACATTGCCTTAAATGTTTACGTTTATTTATGAAAGCTTCCGTAATATTGTTACCCTTACTGAGCATCTGAGCTCACCCCTTTCAATGTTTTAATATTTTCCAGGATGTGAAGAAGTATTTTATGAATGACCTGCAGGGATAGTCAGAAGAGGATATTAGTGTGGACTATGAAGACTTTGTTATTAGTTTTTCACTTATGTTGTAATGTAACATTTATGAATGTATCTAGTGTTTCCAAGGCTACTAAACTAATCGGTCTTTCGAGACTTGATCTTTTGTGATCATGCCAATGTTACGAAGTAATGCACTGACTCTGGGTAGCTGGGGTCGGGGCGTTACATGTAACATTCATAGGGTCTCTACCCTAAAATTAGTGTAGCCACACTTGGTTGTTTAGTAGGTCAGGCTTCCTTCCATCGAATAACATGGGGCCTAAAATCTCATGTCCTATCCAGTCTTCCCTGTCATATTTCACACACCATGATTACCAAACACTGTTTACCTACCATCAAATACAAACCATATTGTGCCTAACCCCAGAATCCATCCTATCTCTCTACCATCTTCCTATGATACCATTATATATTGACCAGCCTTCTTCTTGTTAAAACAGAGATAATTACCCCCTTAGTCCCACATTCAATAGGCCCAGAGTGGAGATTAGAACAAATATTATAGAATCTGACTTAATATTGAAGTAATTACACTTTTTATAGAAAAATATAAAAATATAAGATGATGAATCCCAATAAACTCCAAATAATAAAGTTAATAGAAATAAAAAAAATCCATTTTTCCAGATACATGTTAAAATGTGAAGCTCATGCAAGGTACAAAAAAACTCTAATAAATAATGTAGTAAAAGAAAAATGACTCAGCAGCAGTGACAACTAATCCTGACGCCTGATATATGATTGTACAATACGGTCTTCAAAGTCCGCCTAGAAACTTGATAATATTTTTATATACGTTGGGTGAGTATACGATTAATCTCAGTAGAGAAAACTAAAGCTACATGTGAACAAGTGAGGGAACATACTAATTCTTCTTGGAGAAAATATTAAATCCTCTCACACCGACCATCTAAAACTAACCCGCCCAACCTCACCATGGCACCCTAACCCAAGTAACACAATCCATGTAATTTAATAGTGTAGACACATCAATATTTAGGAACCATACACACTACTTTTCCCACTGGTTAACTACTCATTCCTAACAATCTAACATTTTGGCACTAACAATCGTCCCACATGTAGTCCTACTGCCACAACCATCCCATGCACACCTAGGCCTCAAAACACACACAACCACACCCACACACCCCTAGGACACCAAAAAAAATCCACTCCCAAAGACACCAGTGCCAGAATGACCACCTTCATGCCTGCAGACATCTAGACTAGAACAACAACCACCATGCCCGATGACACCTAAGACACATCCTGAAGATACTTTGTAAAACACACGTGGCGTGAAAAAACCTTATCCCCTCATCCAAACAAATATTTTCCAATATAATATTGGACTATGGTAAAACATAATCCATTAAACCCTACATGGGTACGCATGAGAAAAAAGATCCATAAGAGGGTGCTAGGAAGAAAATTAGTAAGCGGCTATCCATCCTCCCATTGGGATAATGGGAAAGGCACCATACCCCATGAAATGGGGGTGTTTAGAACATAGTGCTCAAAAATGGTAGGTTTAATATAGAAATTACAAGGAGCTACAAAATATTTATGTAGATACTAAAACCCTCAAATAGAACTTATGGGTTTCCCACAATAGTCAACAAGCCAACACTGGAAATATTTTTGATGCTCCTCTTATATATAAAACTATACAACCGCCACTGCCAAAGAATAACACATCCCACATATTTAAAAAAAATTATGTATTTATTTGTGGGGATTTACTTAAATTATTCCAACAGTAACTAGAAATTAACAACCCTAGCCACAGCAAGCAACCAATAAAACAAAACTAATTCCCAGTTGACAACAACAAAAAACAATAGAACAAAACTAGTCATGATGTCCAACTGCACTTCCACATTCAACTACTATATACTATATTTCTTAAAAGTAAATTCTTCCCAATATATATTCCACAACCCTAACCATGCTTCATATTGCTAAAATAAACCCCTAATACAGTCTCACTGCATAACTAGTCCACTGCTCAACATTGCATCATGACCACAACACCACACAAAAAAAGTTCATCTATATAAAAGTTCATCCATTACACAATCAATCATTCTCTCAGGCAGAGGCACTAACACACTCTCCCTGTATGACCCCATATTCCATTCCCACATAACCTATACCAGAACACACTACACATAAATATAACCATCAAAAAAGTCATATTCAAATTTAACCATCACGGGTTCTTTAATTTCCACATTAATATAACCATGGCGATCATTGATATAGTTTGATACTAGGGCATCCATTTATTTAACTGAGTGTAATTGATTAATTAGATTTCATGTTATATCTATATATCAAAATATCAAAGTGAAATACCACCAATGCACAAGCAAATACCACTAATGGTCTGGATTTCAAAAAGGTATAAAATCGCAACAATCCATAAAAAGTCAAAAATAACAATTAAAACACGTGATCTAACATCAAACCAGAGCATGCCATTATTTTACTTATATGAGTTTTCTTTTGATCATATTAAATATTTATTAAATTCTCACTTCAAAATATTATCTAGTCATTCCTTACAATTAAACATTAGTATAACCACAATGAATAATGCACAATTGAAGAGAATCAATAAAAAATAACTACATGGATGATCAATGATCAATTTTAACTTTTGTACCAAGAACATGTGATGAAACTACTTGTAGAAAGAACTCCAAGGCTAATCGGGTAGCGCTCTAGCATGGGCACATGACTCTCTCAGGAAGAAGACTTAAGGGGAACTAAGAGAAACAAAATAGAAGAACGAAGAGAGGATCTAGTTTCAAGAAGAGGACAGATCCTAAAATCTAGTATATCATTTAGAAGTACATAAAATTCGGATCATGGATTGACAATGTGGATTTTTAGTTTCAATCATTGTAATTAATTGACATTTAATAATTCTTATTAGAAACAATAGAGATAGACATGTGGATGTTTGTGAGTTGATAGGTTTCCTTTAAAAAGAGAGAAACACATAAAGGAGGTCTAACTATAAAACACAAGAGACTATAAAATGTGGGAAAATGGTGTGACACTGATAAATAGGCCACGCATTTTGGTAATTCAAGGGTTTCCCGACTCTTAGGGGATTTAGAATATCTTTTAAGGGAATTAAATCACTTTAAAAAGGGTATTAAAATAAATTATGTTAAAAGAGACTTTGTTGAATAAAAACTGATAAGTTTAGGAGAGGGTGGGAATGAATCACTGATGAGTGGGTAACTGACACCTTTCCATTGATTCCGTGACAGCGGTCAGTGTGGCACCACTATTGATCGATGCCAACGTTGCTGATCGGTGCCACCGATGCCGATCAGGTCCACCGTTGGTTCATCCTAAAAATTAGAATACTTCTCAATGAGTCATCCATGGTTTCTAGGATACCTCAAACATCAATATCAGGCAATGTGATAAACCATGAGTATCTATTCCATTACATAATAAAATTGAATAATTTTTAAAATATGGTTACATAAATTGGAGAATTTTAAATGTAAGAAAATATATGTACAAACTCATTAATTACAAGTATATTTAAAATAATATACACAATAGGTATGTTTATTAAAAAAATGATGATGACAAGATGAGGATGATTGAATAAAAGTATGATTATTAAAGAGAACTTGTAATAGACAATTAGGTTGGATAGTATTGAATATCCTTTAACTAGTTTCTGAGTTTTTTCTAAAGGTAACATATATACCTGGATAAAAAAATAATGTAACTTAAAAATAATGGGAAGAAATTATTAATATATGTTTAATCATGCTGTGGTCAATTAATTTTTTTTTGTATTTTATATTTTGTCTATTACTCAGGGTTGTTTGGTTAATGTCATTATAAAAAAATTTAAATGTTGATAGTGGAAAAAATTAAAATGAAATTACTTAAAATTATATGATTTTTTTGGATTATGTTTATCATTATTAAACTTGTACATTACCTATATAGTTTCAAGGATTATCCAAATATAAACAGAAATTAAGAATGTATCATTGATAATACCATTTCCGATGGTTAAAGGTGCTATGATAGTTTCTTATTAGTCACATATATTAAACATCCAATTTTTATTATTATATAATATTAATGGTTTAAAATATCATTTAACATTAATTAATATAGTTTTAACACAAACCATGTTAGGTGGTTGTGGACGTCAAAACATGTTTTTTTACATGGTATTCTTCACATATAAAAACATGAACATTTACAATCATATTGATTTGGAGAGGTAAAAATTGATGTAATTTTACTTTTAGATATATAATCATGCTACAGATAACATTTTATTTAATAAAATAACCTTTACTTACACAAATTTAAAATGGCGATAAAAGAGGATGTTTTTTACAAATACACATCAAGACATTTTTTTAACAATAATGTTATTTATAGGTATAAAATGAACATTAAAAAAGTATTATAAAAACTTTTAATAATAATAATATACATGATATCATAGCTTCATGGATATAAGATAATTTTGGTTGTATAATAATACATGAATAAAAAATGGTTGGTTGAATGCATTACCACACCCTACTATGTTCTCTTATGGGTAAATTCTTAGGGATCCATATATAAATCATTTTTTGTGACCAAGGATTCATGGGAATTAGTAGAGAGCTTATTTGATATTAGTATATATCATTCATTGATCTAATTTTTTTTAATCGGTGGATTAATGAGGAGGAAAAACGATTTTTTTATATGTTAAGAGAGTATCATATTCTAAAAATCACATTACATTTAAATAATTCCATATCATTTTTTGGGAAAATGATCCAAAATAGAAAAAATTGATTGGGGATGATGATAAGGAATTGAATCCCTCTAACATCCAAATTTATACATTTTTAACATGTTTTATCATTTTATACTATCTTAACCCCCATTTACTATTACATTCACATATCATGGTAATTCCACTTTTACTATTGATAAATAATTTTAATATTGAAAATTAAAAATAAAATTATTTAATGACACAAAAATTATTTTTTAATATTTTCAATTTTTATAAAATTTTAAATTACAATGAGTTACTGATGTTATTAAATGTCTTATCATAAAATTATTAAAACCCATTTCCTTGAAAATATTTATTTTTATATTTATATAAATTTATGGGATACTATTATCAATTATTATTAATTTTAAAACATAAAATAGTTTATTATAATGAAAATTATGTTTTTTTGAATTTATAACCATTCAAAAATTATTTTCTAAAAAAAACATTTGTTTACATAAATTTAATGACAAAAAATAATTTTTTTGGATAAAAAATATCAATTTTTTATATATGCTTAAGCATTTTTGTTATAGATTTGAAAATTATAAATTTTTTATAGAATTATTAAATATGTATATATTTTAGAAAAGATAATTCATTCTAACTTTATATGACTCATTTATTTTTTGATAATATAATAAAGGAAATATTTTTCAAGAAAACTATAATTTTTCACAGTTTTACTAATCTTTTAATTTTCTGAAAAAATTTATAAAATATAATTGATGATCATTTTCAAATGATGAATCCAAAATTAGAATTAATTTTACAATATTTAACTTATATATGTGATAAAATATTAGTTTTAGATTTATGTTTCAAAAATGTTATGGAAATATTTTTTTAAAATGTATTTTATTACATGAAATATATCTACATTATTTCTATTCTAAATGTTAGAAATTTTAAAAATTTAATATTATAACATAATGTTTGCTATATTAATTTTAATATGAAATTATTTTTATATTATATAAATTTCATTATACGACTCTTGTATATATTTATTCGGAAAATGTTTAATTATAATTTCTAGTTAGATTTCTATATATAATAGAAACACACTTATTTTAAGGGGTTTTTAGTTTTATTACATGTTTATAAAAACATTTTAGATGATATTTAACAAACATCTGATTGATAAAAATATTCACATTATAATTTCCCATTGATTATAATATTAATTGATACCTTCATTAAGACCATTTATATTATTTAACATATTTAAATAAGTGGGAGATCATCATTGATATGTTTTTTTATAAAGAAACATCAAGTAATATGGGAGTCCTAGGGATTAAAAGTTACATGATTTGAATAATTAAAAAAATGTTTATCTTGCTGAAATAATTGAAGATATAAATATGAGAGTTAAAGATATATGAATTTTATTAAACGATTAAAACACCAATTTTTATTCTTTTTTCATCAAAAATAATGTTATAGAATCTTTTCATAATTGGAAATTGATAAAAATTATGGAAGAACTAATAAGACAAATTTTTATTATTCACACATGATCATTTGTGCCACACACTAAATATGAAAATTTAAAATAGTTGATGTATGATTTTACGGATTATTAAATTTGAATAGGAAGAGTTTGAATGAAAAAATATCATCATGTTCTTAAGAGATCTATTCAAAATATTATCTGAGCGTCTATCATATTAATAAACATTTAGGTCATGTATGATATCAAAATAATTTCACCACGTATTTTTAAATTTTTAATACTAAAAATATCACCCATAATTAGAATAAGTATATATATATATATATATAATTTTGAATAAATCATTATGAATAATCAATACGTGAATTGATGATTAAGACAACAATAGCACATCTATTAATATTTTTAAAATAATTTAATGGGTTTGAGGTTTAATATAATAATCTGTTTATTAGTATGTGATATTTCATAAAAGGAATCATCCTACTATAGAAGATAATATATAATAATTCCATCCTCAAGAATTGTATTTTCATACACATTAGCATGAATTAGACAATGTGGCGTGTTCCATATAGTGGAATATAAAATCAATATTCTATAAATTATTAAATTATATAATAATAAAAAAATACTCCTTTAAATATTATGGTTATGATATATTAACATATATAAATTTTGTTGGGGGTAGTAGAACTGCTAATATGATATTGACCTCTTTCACACACCATGGAAGTGATATATTTTTTATGATACCCTTATCAGCAATTCTTAATCTACAATGGTTCAAAAAATATATTAGTGGATACTTATCTATATAATGGTTAACGATTATCTACATGTCATTACTAATTGAGAGATAAACACTATACCTATAATTGATATGACACTATTTCTTATGACATATTTTATAGAATTTATGATCTCTTATAGAGACTATATTATAGTTCATGAATCATTCAATTATTTAGAGACATAAATATTTTGTTTCAATGATTTTTAATCCCAATTTTATATTTATATAAAAGTAGTTATTACTAGATGAATTTTGAGGGAAATAATGAATTAAAACAGTTATCCAAATAAAAGGTATAGTATGTGATATTAAAAATATCACAAAATATTATATTATGGGTTTTTATGCCAATAATATTTTTGGATTTCATTTAATTTGATTTCAATTGTCCAAAATTAAAATATGAATTATTATAAAATCTAATTTATATTAGGGATTGATTTAAAATTCATGGCTAATACGAGCACATTATGTGTCTATAAATCACTTTGTGATAGGTTAACCATAATATAAATACATTTGTGACAAATTATGGGTGATCTCAAAATTAAAAAACACTTTTTCATATTTTCCATAATCATTATACACAAATAAACTAATGAATAATTATATTATCGACATAAAAATATTAACGATATAATAAATTTTTTTCTTTTGAATTTTTGAAATTAGTATTATATTTTGATTCTAGAATATGTTGGAAATAGGAAATGTGACATTGAATCAAAATAGTTTAGGTTATTTCTAACATATACATATTTAAATCCATGAAGACAATTCAAACATTTGAAGATATCTTAAAGAATAATTTAGGTATTTCAATACAACATAAAAGAATAACATATTTTTTAATTTTAGAATAATAAAAATTTCAAATAATAAGATTATTGGACACTTTTTATGTCCCATTAAAGGAATAATAATAATTTTTCCAAAACATTGAATTAATTTATAGATACAATTCTATCATAGACCTAATTTATTTAAGAATGACGTAAAATAAAACGTAGTTTCAAAATTGTTGAACTAATTATTTGAGTTGTCCAATTAATATGAATGGTATTATATGATGAGAATTAATATATAATATTGGGGATCATGAGTTCAACTATATTTTATATAAATAAAATAATGAATGTTTTTTTAACAAGGGGAATATAACTATAATAATTTTTATTCAATTTCAAACATTGGTTGTAATTAGAGAAAAAAACAATAAACATGATTTAACACATAAATTCAGTGAAGTGAAGTCATACCTAATCCTATAAATGTCATTGAATCCATATATAATTTTATAGAAGTAATAATTCACATATAAAGAAATATTACTTCATTATTGACTAGAGAGGGAAAGAATTATGATTAAAAATAGACACCACACATGTGTAAAAAATTACAATATAGAAACTTTAAAAAACAATTAATAGAAAAATAGGATCATAGGAAACCTACGTTGACGAATTTAAACCTTTAAGATGAATTTTTTATATTATAATGGATTATACTACTGATCATGCAGAGTTTTTAGTAACCATAAACTTTAAGAATTTGTTTTATTTTTAGTCTTTTAATTAGTAAATGTGGGTTTAAGAAACGATGTGGAAATTAAATGAAAAGTGGAAGTGGTATCTGAGTAAGAATGTTATATATTAGTATAATGGTATATACTATATAGACATTATGATATAGTGTATATATCCACATAATAAAAATGATGATAAATTTAATATCACTATAAATATTGTGCAAATAATTTGTAATTCATAGTGGTTTCTTTCTTGTTTTTAATGGAGGGATACTATTTAATTTTTTAATATTAATAATAATGTAAAATTATATTAATATAGTAGAAATAAATTATATTATGTTTTATGATTCATAATAGATTATGAAATTCAGTTAGTAGAATTTTTAGTTTGGAATTATGAGCCATGAGGGGAACAATATTAATATTTTACAAATATTTCATTTAATATAAGACATGAAAGTAATATTTTATAAATCGTGTAATATCCAGTGAATGATGTATTGGATTAGAAAAAATATACCATTATTAAATATAGAATATTTCTTTCTCCCTTAGTGAAACAAATGACTTATAAATTTTAGATATTTTGGTAAAGTACATCCATATTGTGGTTAAATGTATTAAATTAATTTATTAATTTAATGTAAATGTTTTTTAACCATGATTACTCCTATAAAACGAACCCTATATAGAATATTCCATATGTTTCGTCCAAAATTTCTTGAAAATTGGTGGTATAAAGGAATATTTTTTTGAAATAAAATATGTGAGTGTAATGTGGATCTTAGCTCAATTATGAACAAACATGGAGAATTTAAGAGTTGATGTAAAATTAAATGAACAATTCAACATTAATTATTTTTTCTATATTCTCCCATAATGATCAATACAATCTAGAGTGGTGATCTTATTATTATTAATTAATTATTTCTTATTGATTTTTAGAGAATATTAATATATTCATTTGGGAATAAAAATATGGATCATCAATTTTTTATTGTTTTAATTTAATTCCATTATTTTGATTTTTTTGTTTCTTTGAAAAAAACAATGATCTTTTTTTTCCATTGATAATGATTAAAAAACCAAAAAAAATTACTAAAATTGATTCATTTATTTTGAGTTATATGGAGTTCTATCTTCACTCTCTATGTTTTCATCATCAATGATTATTTTACTTACTGTTCAACAAAATCTATGATCCATTATAACCATGTGATAAAAAATGGATCATAGTTATTATTTGTATTGGTATTGAAATGATGAATTTTGTGTCCCTAAGGGGTGATGTTTGAGATGGAAATCCATAGATGGATAATGATTTATGATTTATTTATTATGCATGATGACGATGACAAGAGGCACCACATATCATATTCTGGTGAAATTTTAGAAGGAATCTCAATTCAAAAACAATCATTGGTGATGGTTATGATCATTACAAGTGATATAGGAAATAATAATGGACTAAAATGTAACTATGGATAATGATTCAAACACTATGTAATTCCTTAATATTCTATAAAATCTTGAACTAATATCTATGTAGTTTATAAGAACACAATCAATTTCAACAACATCATATGAAAATTGGGTTTCAGATTGAAAAAATTACACATATCCATTTATTTACTCTACATTCTATGTGACCCCTAAGATGAATAAATTTTATATAAGATCTAGTGTATATAGGAATGGGAATAGAAAATATACATAGAAATTAGATGATTTCACAAATTGGGCTACAGTTTAGGGACACCATAAAACCATTAGGTTTTTTATATACATATTTTAAAATAATTAATCTCTTTGATATCATTTGAATAATGGTTCTCTGAGTTAAAATAAAACATAATATTGCAAAATTTTATATAGTATCAATTTAATCAATACGATGAATATGTATAATAAAATTTAATAATATGTTTAATGTATTTATATAATAATTTTTTTGTAGTAATAATATATTACAATAAGTTAATTTTCTCTTTTAACTATTTTAACTTCTTTTTATATGAAACAAAAATAATTAAATTTTTTTTGAGACATTTAAAAAATATATTTTTAAAATTGACATCTTTACAAAAATCACAATTTCAATGAAATCATTGAGTGAATTCTCGATGAGTTTTTGAATGCATTATTTTTCAATTTAATAGAGTAAATGACTATTTTTTTATAAAAATTAGTTTTTATTGATGAATTTAAAAAGGAATGCTTTTTTAAAATATTTATTAATGTAAATTTGTTTCAATAATATATTTATGAATCCATTTCTGGTCATTAAAATTATATTTTATGTTGAATAATTATATAAAACATTTTTTACATGACATAACTTTTTCATTGGAAAGCTGCTTGATATAGTGTTTGTGGATATACTTTTAAATTAAATTCACCCAATAATGAGAATTAAATAAGAATAAATTTATTACATACTTGGATTTTTCATAAGTTGTAATATTTAATAATTTGACATTTTTATTGTAGTAATAAATATTAGTAATAGCAAAAACATTCAACTATTTTTAATGATAAAACATTTTTATTAGGGGTTTACCATTATAGATAACAGTTAGAATTACCTAAAAACATTCTATTACCATTTTTTTATTTTTTTATTAGTCTAATAAACATAATATATAATCTATTTTGGATAACGTTTTCATCTTATTTGAATTAAAATTATTTTACATCACAGAAACGTTGAATGTGTTCTAATTGGATAAATTATACATGGGATCCTTCACCCCTCACTACTATATACCTCTTATGATACATAGAATGATCAAACCAAACGAAAATCTATTTATAAAATTTATATGTATATTCTACAACCATTGATCTTCCCAATAGTCTAATCCTGGGGTCCTTTATAAGATATCCAACAAATGTTTTCCTAACTGAAGCTAATTATATTCAATACGATCTTCCTTTTTTACTTCATATTTTTTCACATTCATCTATGTCTTAACAATTAAAAATATAATGATAAATGAATCTACCTTATACTAAAATTTTATTATGTTCATATAATAACCTATATCTATATCCTATTAAATCAAACGGAAATGAAAATTTTTCATCATCAATATAGAGGACTACATCATCATGAAACAATGTAGAAAACTTTCATACAATAAATAACACAACGATACATACTAATATATTTAATATGTATATATATTTTTTATTACATCATGATACTTTTATATATTAGGTTCTCGGGATATAATTACATTAAACACACCCACACTCCACACACACATGCCTGAATGTATGGCCATATACCCCCCAAGGGATAACGCACCTAATCAAAAACATTATTACTATATATATATATTTTACCAAAGGCCTAGTTGGCATGAATCCCATTACAAGGCCTATTGAACTGAAATTGTGGCCCAAGGCCCATTCAATGAATAGTACTGATACAATACCCAATCATCTATAGTACCCGCTATAGTACCACCACTGCTACATTACTCGCTACAGTACCTACCACTACAATAGTACCCCTACTCATGTGGTTCTATAATACTCGAACTCAATTTAATTTCAACACCAAAGATTCGATGTAGAATTTTCTGGCTCTAACATTCAAATGACAATAAAAATTATTTGGAATGATATTATGATCGACCTGGTATACTTTTCATATTTTAGTTAATAAAATATGTGGTTTCACTTTTTTATTTCATCTTTATAGCGTCCCTTGTTATAGTAATTTTTCTATTGTTTTTAGGTAGACTTAGTTTATTTGGAAATATCACTCGACTTGATCACAATACATTCATCAATTATATAACTAATTAATACATCAAAAAATATATTAAAATTTATAACCTAGAATTAATTTTTTATAAACACCATTGGTGGTGGCCTATTGATTTATTTCACACAACCAGATTAGGGAAAAGATAGGAACATTGAGATACTTCTTTGATATAGGTAGGGGTTGGTGAATGTTCCTACATATGATACTTGATTTATTTATTTCATAGGAGGAGATACAATGATTGTGATAGGATCTTTGTTCTTACTGGGATATTTCCTTATTATCCTTTTATGAAATTTGAATCATATATTCTATTGATACATGTTACATGTATTTGGTTCTATATAAGGACATGGCATGATCATCATTTGTTTATGATATTACATTTGATATTTAATACTAATTCCTATTTTTGATATTATCATATTTCTATATGACATTATCCATCCTCTATTGAATCTTTATATTATACTATTTCATTACTCTCATATGATGTCATAGTCTCCCCACAGACACACCCTTGTCCATCGGTACTAGTCAAAATCCTATACTATATGGGGAGGTACACTTGAGTCCATATGAACCACCATCTTGGTGAACCATCTAGTGGTTCCCTGGTCTTGATTCCACAATGTTTTATACATCCCAAAATGTATATAATTATATCTGTATGGTCAAGTATTAATCTAGGAAAATTTCATTCAAGGTGTTGATCATTTTAAGAATGGGTTCCGAGACAACTTTTATGGTTTAACTCTAGAGAGAGTGGTGGTTTTCAGCATAGATATTGTTCCCAAAACTGCACCGATATCCATTCCTCTTTATCTGATGACAACTATATAGTTTTTGAGGCATAAGATAAACCTATATGATTTGGATGTAAAATGGGTATATATGAACCAATACTCTTTAGTGGGGTTCACTTGTACAATTTGTGAAAATGGCACAAAATACCATCATGATATTTTTGGATTATTCAAAAGTGATGTAGTGGAATATTAACACCAAATATCCACTAATAGGGGTGGAATTAATTTTTTATCATCTCTGAGGATCTTGGGTTTTTATGTAATTAGATTTGATATTGGGTTATCACCATGTGTATGTTCAATCTTGTAGACATACCTCTTACAAATTTTCATAGTATGTATGGTCTACTTGAGTATTTTTTTTATATTGTTCCATCTCATGATCATGCAATAAGATTTCATAGAATTGATGAATCTATAATTACAGACTTATCTAGAATCATTTTTGGTGGTTTTTTTGGATGACATCTTGGTGTATTCTCACAATCTACATGACCATGAAAAAATTCTTTAGATCATTTTGGATAAACTGAGAGAGAATTTGTTATATTATAATATAATAATGTTTCTTATATAGAAGGATATTATCTAATTCATCTGTCACATTATCTTAGATAAAATAGTATAAGTCGATAATGAGAATGTGATAGTTGTATTTTCTTATAAGAAGCTGAATAAACTCATTGATATATAGAGTTTCGTGAAGATATCTAAATATTCAAGTCAATTAATATAAGAATTATCATGCCTATCTTCAAAACATAATGGATTCACTAATAATTGTGTCATGATTTTATAGATTGATAAATGTGATATAGAATTTCGGCAGCAAAATGGGAGACAGACCCCTGTGCCTATTTATTTTTATCCAGAGCCAAGAAAAATACTTTCTAAATATTTTGAGGTACTGTGTATCATTCTAAGAGAAGTTTCAATTAATGTAGATAGAATTGTGGAATATGTGTCACACCAATAGATTCCACATGAATGGAATTACATAATGAATGATCTGAAGTATTTTTTATGTTTTTATGATTTTCCATTTTGGAGACACTATTTACCTAGGGTTCATTTTTTAGGGTTAAATAATACACAAATTCTTCATTTATATATTTTTATAGAATAATTTGAATCTACATACCTAAAGGTGAGTTGAGTTCCTAGAGTATTTTGAATTTAAAAATTCCAAAATTTCAAGAATAATATTTTTTTTAAGATTCATGGACAATGATGAATCACATACAGATAGTTCAGGAGGATAATTGTGAATGGTAGCTTCTAGATTTGTTTTTGTAGATGTACTTTGAGGTTAATCATTGTCATTGATATACCATTCTTTCTTAATTTACATTGAACACTAATATTCTAGATGGATAAAAAACATTGATGTTATTATATGTCATGGTCCTTGCACTATGTGATAGTGTGCAAGATGAGAACCTGCCTCCTAGTTAGAATCTAGGTGAGGATGTTATCCTATGTATACATAGACACATTAGGTTCTAGTGGAAATACCTGACAAGATAATATAGGATTTTCTAGAATTTTTTGGGTATAACAGACCAACATTACTATATTTATTGTGTTTTACAACACTAATATCAGTGGATAGGTATGAAACATTATATAGATAGTTTAATTATGATGTATTCCACCTGTCAATAGGTGAAGAGAATCGTCAATGAACACGAGGTATTTTATAGTATTTACCCATTAAAAATAAGAACTGAGAAGATATTATGATTTAATTTGTAAATTGTTTTATGAGTTCCACCTAAGAAAGATATGCAGATGTGTTTTTGTTGACAGTATCATGATGTTCACTCATATCCTCCAAATTTTGGATACCATCATAGTGGATAAGAATGAGAGGTTTTATATTTTTGAGATAGTATGACTTCACAAGATTCCCCCGACCAGTGTATCAATTAGGGTCAATCAACATATATGTTGATTTAGTATGAATATATCAAGGGCATTGGTTACATTGGTAATTTTTATGAAACTATAACACCCTTAGACCGATGTCCCATTTGATTGTTTTATTGATGTTGTTGAGATCATTCTAAGATAACATGTCATATATTTTGAGGCCTCTTGGGAGAGACATGTTCCACTAGTTCAATTCTCTTAAAAAATAGCTATCATTAAAATGTAATGATGGACCCATATGAGTTTTTGTATGGGAGGGAAAGAAGATCACCACTTTTATAGATATAGGCAGGTGATGGAGCTTTATTAGGACCACATCTCATGTAGTATACTTCTATGGAGGTCATGGAGATACTGAAATAGATAAATTCTGCACAATCTCGATAGGCATCATAAACTAATATTTATCAAAGACATATAGTGTTTAATGACTTGGATCATACATTTTTTCATGTATCACAAAAAATAGGGTAAATATGGAATAAGAGGCATGGTAATCTTTCACTACGATTTGTCAGACAATTCAAATTTCTAAAGAGAGTTAGGATAGTACACAATCTGTTTCAATTGCATTAAAGGTATAGAGCTATGGATGAATTGTTCCACGTATCCCAACTATTCCATTATCAATCAGACCCATCATACACTTTGGGTTCATATGAGGTGGAAATATATGATGATATATCTATTGAGGAGAATCCAATACATATCATTGATAAGAGCATGAAGATTCTCCAAGGCTATGGTGTTCCTCTTATATTGGTTCTATGGCAGCACTTTCATTTACATAATGATAGATTAGAGTAGGAGGTGGATTTATATGATCATTTTCCACAATTACTTACATGTGATTCTCAACCGCCCTTGTAAGGGAAATTTGGGGATGAATTTCTATAAGGTTTCATTATTAGATACATTACATCCTTTGTGTTATAGAACATATTATATATTTTCTATGTTTTTTATCAACTAAGGTGAGAACCCATTGAGATAATGGGAGAATCACAGGTGTTTTAGGATTGAATAGATCTTGGAGGCCCACTATTTATGAAAAAAATAGAATGGCTACATCGTGAGAAAAAGCATGATGAATAGGATGTACGAATACCCCTAGAATTTTAAGGGATGATAGTGGGGTGTAAGAGTTCACATGGATTAGAGAAACCATGCCACATTAGGAATATGCTCATGAAAAAACTACATAATTTCTAGTAATTTGGTATTTTAAGGTTTTACATTTTTATTAACACCATTGACATGAAAAAGTAAAATATTCCTCATAGCATTGTGAAAGATGGTTTATTGGTACATGGTTTGGCCAACCATGTGGGGAAACCCTAAGGCCCAGTATTTATTCTATAAAAACTATTTTTTACATAAAAATAATTTTATTCATCAACATAATTAATTTATCTTTTGTTGGATAGAGCCTTGAGTCTTGGGAAATCATTTAAAAACCAACTGCTAGGCTTTTGTGTAGTTTCATCATCATGACTCGGAATGCATAGATATTTTTTTCATTATATCCACTATAGTGTGTTTGTTGGTCACCCTTTAAATTATTTGACTTGGTATCAACAAATTTATATTGTTCCTAGCTAATATGACATATTTCTGTGACCATCATCAAATATCCATTTTTCTCTTGATCAAGACCGAATCAAAAATTTATAATGGATGATTTATCTACAAAGAACTTATGGTACGTGGTATGTATCATTCCATTTCTGTTTTGTTTTTAATATGACAAGTTATAGTTTTTTTACACATCGTTACATTCAGTGGTTCTTGTTTAATTATATAAATGATTGCATTGGACGAATTCAAACCATTTTACGTATCCCACTAGTAACATTGATGCCATTGGAGTCTTCTTCCCCATCCATGTACACTCATGGGGTGTGTCTTTATGTATTCCATATTTTTATACCACTAGTGTGGCATGAAAAATATCTCTGAGATACACAAATCACACTAAAACTAAATGATAATTTAATGTATTGATACAATATATTTAATTCATCATTTGTATGTAATCAAATTTAATGATATGTTTCTGTTTGGATTAAATAGTTTAGTTTGGAATATTATTATTGATTTGGATGAAATCATTGAATGAGAATATTTTGAAGTGATGAATTGAAATTTTTGTGGAATAATAGGTTGTTATACCATTAATATTGATTCCATATGTTTCCATTTAGGTTTCCCATATTCATATTTAATAAAGTAGTGGATTCCTTGGGAATGATTCCTCCTTGGGTCCTCGTTTCATAATATTCCTTGGCCCTTACTTCCCCTTCGATCCAAATTTCTTGAGATCACAGTGGAAATTGTTATTTGAAATGCTCCTCAGACACCACCTTTGTCTTTTATGTGTCTTCATAGAATCACTCTTGGGACATGACATGGATGAATAAGACATATATTCCTTAGAAAAGGAACTTCATAATACAATATTTTTTGTTATATGGAGTGGTCGTGTTAATGACTCTGATTATATGGTGTGGTTATAATGGCACTATACAATAGACTATAAAATGTCACTATGACGTATGTTTTACAATGGATTACATGGAATGGTTATAGTGGATGATTTTTAATGTTTTATTGAAAGACCTAGTGTATGTAGCAACTCTCATTATCTAAACATGAGTATTTCACTTGATAATTTCTCCATTACAACCTCCCATGTTATAGTAGATTGACTATTTTTGGTAGGGAACCTTGGTATGTAGGGAAAAACTACTTGACTTTCTCACATTACATTTATTACTTATATACATGTTGTATACATTCAATGCTATTTTCACTTATATTATATAGAATATATTTTATAGAGAAAATATTTATCCTGGACTGCAGTTATATCACCGCTTTTCTGGGATATTTTTTTCGAACATGATCATACTTCTTGGTTGCAGGTAGGGACCGGTGGATGTTGTTATGGTATTATTCCTATTTTTTTGAATATGAGATGGAAAGAAAAAGATTAATTTAGCATAATGATACTAGCCAAGAAAGTCCCTTCTTGGTCATTTTGATATTTTGATACATGTACTGTACTGAAGATTGTATACCAAGTTTAGATTATTTATAGATACATGACATGATCAAAAATTTTATATGAGACTAATTTTGTTATTGTTTAATTATTCATTCATTTTATATTATCTTATATCTAGATGATTTACTACTACATCTATTTAGTGATTACTTTATACTACTCCATTACACTCTAATATCTGGGAATATTAATCCCACAAACACATCCTAGTTCATTTAATATAGTTAGTAGAATATGGAATATAGGGAGGTAGACTTGGTTCCATGTGACCCATATGATTAGTGGATCATCTAGTGGAACCCAGGTTGTGTTGTTACACCACATACTATGATCCTCCTAATGCATTATATGTTGAAACAATTTCTAGTGATTTCACAATCAAATAATCCAATGAATACATAATTCGGATAAAAATAATAATTTTAAATTCTCAAAAATTTACAATAATGTAATGGATTAATACACTAACCCACATTATGGAAAAATGATTTATTGGAAGGAACAATAATATAGTGAGGTTTAATAAGAGTATGGTGATGATGTTATAATTACATGATTTTATGTTTTATGATGATATTTCATTTGGAGAAAATCATTATCATCCATAGTCTTCTATATGTGCAAGATTCTAATTCATTGATATTACATTGGGAGGGGAACAAATTTTTATTTTGGGCTTTTCCCAGTCTTGAAAATTTTATTTCTCTAATTTTATTGGTTTTATTTATAGTCCATCATATTTCTATTTATGTTTATTGACTGAATTTTTCACTCTTTGTTACCATGGATGTAAAAATGGTGATGTTGATAAATTTGGAGAAATAGTACATTTTCCAAAGGAGGTGTGAGTGAGAGGTTGTAGTGTTCATTGATTATATTGGGTTCTATATTGAGTTTTATAATCATATTAGCTTTTCAGTTTATATTATTTGTTATATATCAATTTTATGTTTTATATGTACTTTTTAAGATATTTTTTAGGTTCTAACTTATCCATGATAAGTGATTAAAAAATATTTTTGGCGGTGGTTAATAAAATGTTCATAAATGGAAATAAGTAAATCTTATATAGTATGATATATATGAGTAAGGTCCTAGAAGAAATTAATAATATTTTTATATTTATTGTAAATTAGGATTAGGTATATAAGATTTATATAATTCTTTAGGTATGTTTTTATTTCACAATCTCATCCTCAATAAAGAAATTATATGTATATGTATTATATGTCAGCTATATTTTATGTAGATATATATCTTGTAGATATTTTAAATTATTATCCTCATGATATTTCTATAAATTATATGTTTTCATTTCATTTTATTCTATTTTCTTACTAAATATTCCTAAATAAAATATTCAATGGAACAACCTGATGTATTATATAATTATAGAGAAATATTTATTTTACATGAACAAATTTACCATAAAATATCAAAAAATATATTATTAAATTATCCAATATTTTTATTATATATTTTTACACATGATTTAATTTTTAAAAAATGTTTTAAATATTAGATTTTTTTCATTTCTTAAATGATGTTTTTTGACATTTTTATATAATTTTGATTTTTTTTAAATTACTTATAAATAAATAATTATTCATTAGTTAGAGAGTTTCTTTGAATTTATACTCCCTTATCATGTTTATAGGGTTAATTTAAATAAATATGTTATCCAATTTATATTTGAATCATTTTTGAAATTAAATATGTTATTTCAATGTGGAATAGGACTTTTTCATAAGAAAATTATCGTTAATCATTATAAAATAATTTCAACTTTTTCATCATACATTTATTAATCTCATTATAAGGATATACTCAAATAATTACATCGACCAAGTTTATTTGGGTAGTTTACGCTCAATTATACTAGGATATTTATTTATATTCTATATGGAAGTTTATCCAGTATAATCATTTAATTATTATTATGAATATTGATTATGTTTTATTTTTTATTCATATATACATTGCCTTATACATATTATGTATTGGGTGGGTATCAATATATTTGATCTCCTTAACGAATGAATATGTATCAAGATAGAAACTAGATTGGTTATATGGAAAAGGACTTATATATTAATGTAATATATTTCTTCTTAAGGAATCATCAATATTTTCATATTTTTGGCACTATCTATTCCATATTTATGAGAATCCATTTTTTATATAATTTGGTTATTTGATTAGTTATGAAATTCATTTATAAGGTAAAATATCATTTGTTTATTTATGATGAATTATTTTATTTTCATTTATTTCTTAATTATTATTCCTTCTTTATGAGATTTTATTATATAAATACCCTAATAGTGATCAAAGATCATCCATTGTTTCATTCCATTTTCCAATATTTTTGGTAGTGTGATATGATTTACATTTAATTATATTTTTATGAGAAAATGGTTTAATATGAAAATATAATTTTATTTATTTTATGTTATCAAATGTAATGTGTGTTTCATATATATATCTAATTTTTTAAGACTACTAAACAGTTCTCTCATTTGGGTTATGAAAAAATGATTATTTTACCAATTTTATATCATTACCACCAAATCAATGCAACTGGGGTCTTAGTATTTATAGTCAGTATCCAATAAATTTTAATTTAAACCATTAGAAAAATATATATATAAAAACATAGATTAGGGAATTTGTAAAAATTAATTTCCTTAAGGATAAGTCTAGGTACATGATATCATTTAAATATTTCATAAGTTATATATTATCTTTTTTTCCACTAATTACATGAATGTCTAGATACAAAATGTTGATTTTGTTAATGGATTATTTTAGGTGTAATAAACCATAATATTGATTTTTCAATTATATGTCAACCATAATTTTGGTGAATTGTTGGTGTACCCTGATTATACACCACATTTGACACTCCTAGGGGGAAATCAAGGGTTGACTATTTCCCCATGTGATATTAGGATTTAGTACCTTTTAAATAAATTTAATATTTTGGATATCTTGTGGTGCATGAAACTTTAGGTTTAAATGAAACATGATATAGAATTAAAATTTTATTTAAACATGAACACAATAACATGAAAATTATATTAGAGGAAATTTATAATAATATTTTAATTATTAAAAATATATAGTTTAGACATGTTTTTTGGTTATAAATAATTTATGAAATAATTAAAATCTATTTGAAGTAACTGAAATGATTTTTGGAAAACAATAATTTTTTATAGATAATAGTTTAATATTTTTTTTACAAAATTATAATTAATTTAATTTTTAAATATTTTAGAAACTATTTTTTATAATATGGAAATTTTATATTAAATAAATATAACATGTTATATTATGATTATTTTTTCTGATTTATTTGAAAAGATTTATACATTTTGATGAATAATGAAAAATACATATTTTTTTTGAAAAAATTATTTATGAATATATTAATTAAAAAGGAAATTTTATTTTAATTTGGTTTTAATGTAATATTAATAAAATTATATTATGATTTATATAGTTTTTTATAGACTAAATTAAACATTGAATTTGTATATTAAAAACATCTATACATATAATAATTTTATCATTGGAAACATACTTTTTCATCATTCCTAAATATATAATTTAAAAATATATTATAAAAATTCAACGAATTGAATTTAGAAAAATGGATTCCATATCTGAAATCAATATAATTTGTATTATCTAAAAATTTTAACTAAATAATTTAATATAACTAACTGTAAAAGAAGTAGAACTTAATTACAGTGTTTTTGGTAAAAACAAATTTTCTTAGTTGTTAAGCTAATGTAGTAAGAGTTAATATTGAGAACCACATTTTCGAACACCCATTTAGGGACATATTTAGACCATATATCCACTATTTATTAATAAAGATTAGTTATATGTTATTTTTCCTTATATAAATGTTTATGTAATTGCTTAATTTTGAAAATCACTTATTTTTCCTCAACCCCACATATAAATTGTCACAACTATCTTACCCTCTACAATCATCAAAATAAATTTTAATAGAAAATACCTTCCAATATAATTTAACTAAATCCATAAATAAATAAATAATTTATTATATTGATCACAAACAAATCCTAGGCTGTCTTTTGTTGAATGTCTACAAAGGTCATTAAAGAAAGTGTTAACATTCTTAAATGATCGTTTTTATTATATTTCTTCATCCACCTCAAAAATATTATATTCCATAATGATATTATATTAACAAAATTATATACCATATAATAATAATTCCTTTTGATAATGTAACATATTAAATCTATATCGACTTCAATCAAATTGTAAACAAATTAGTTAATAGTGTTAATAGAAAACTACCACCTCAAAAACCAATATAATTGATTTTCCATAAACATCGGTCTTAGTATGATATATTTATAATTTTATTGAAAATATATATAAATATCTATATAATTAACCATATATTATTATTATATTAAAAATTACATATTTTTTTCAAATACATATCACATATAATTATATCGTTGGTGTTTGAAGTGAACTACCTCCTTAGGAATCAATGTGATTTGTTTTTCACATACCCTTTAGAGGGATGTAATGAAGAAATATTCAATGAAAATATGTGATATATATCAATATATATATTATTTAAAATAATAATATCCATAAAATCTTTATCCTTTCACTCATTAGGGAATGATATCATCACTCATGTGTGTGTCTGTGTGTGTCCTAGCCTCTCCATGAAGCAATGTGATTCGTTTTCAGTGCCCAAATATAATGAATGGAAAGGATATTGTATGTATGAACTAAATATAATTTTTATATCTTTATTATCATCTGGTTTAGTTTATATATATTTTATATACCATTATGGTGACATTCAAGACAAAACATTTATAAGAAAACAAGGTGTTTGGAAGGGGAAAAATGAAAAATTACTATCAACCAGGTGGAAACATTTTATAAAAGAATAACATCTTATATTATAAAAATGATTATCTCATTGATATAAATTAATAAAATTAATAACACCCTTATAATATATTCTAAATTGTGTTCACCTAATGGAATTATTGAGGTTGTGGATTTCAGCTCAGTTTGCATTTAATTATGACAGATTTGGTAATAATCACTTATTTACTTTTACATTATTAATCTGTTACAATTTTGATATATAAAACATGAGTAAATTTTATTTCATAGTGATTCATTTTTTCATATTTATTCTTCATGAGAATAAAAATTATAATTTTCCAAATCAGAAAAAAATATGGTACATTCCAACTTTATTTTTTGAGTGATAACATTATCATGAAAAATCAATCTATTATGATCATTTTTAAATGGAAATTAAATTTATAATACAATTATTTTTTAAAATCATTTATGTTATTATTTTATAATCTATATTCCATTTTATATATGGTGTTTAATTTGAAATTTATCTGATTAACTTGTTCAATATTGATAAATCGTTATTTTCTACCAAATATAGATATTTATTGATAAGAGATTTTCATTTATGAATTAAATTACTTATTAGATATATGAGGAATGCATTGTAAATGTACATAACCATGGGAACCTATAAAATATAAACCTATGAAGCATAAATTAGCCCTATGAGACAAATCAGTGGCCCAAATCAGATGGGGTTTTACCCATATTTTTAATCATACATATGAAATATATTGAAGGAATAAGTAACATGATGCATGAGATAATGAATTCTATAAATTATGAATTGAATTCATTTATAAATATATTATTATTATTATTATTACTATTATTATTATAGTATCATTTTGATTTTTTCTATGGATTCATTTCATTCTTATTTTATTGATCAAATGGATTGTGTGTTCAATTATATTCCATTCCATTATATTATGAATAATCCAATTATTATAGTCAAAATTATTGACTAAATGGATCATGAGACTATTAATTTATCTTCCCATAAAAATAATTCCATACTGATCAATGATAATTTCCAATATATATATCCCATACTGATTATTATAGCATAACATTAATTTTTTTCCCCAGGTAATGACGAAGATTCCTTTGAATGATTTTCAATGATGTTATGAATTTTAGTTTGTTATGAATTATTTTATACTAAAATGTAAAATTGGTATCATGTATGTTCTTAATTTTCTATAACTACTAAAATAAGCAGTCATTTGAAATTTTATTCTTTTTTATCTATACCAATATAATAAATAAGTCCCCATCTTTGGGTTAGTGGATTCAGAGTTATTATTGTTGTTATTATATAATGTTTAATATAATACATGGGAACTAGAATAAGTGAAATATTTAGTACGGAAAATATCCCAATGATATACATTTAGGATAAATAAAAAAGAACAACGAAATGTTTCAGAAATGTGGAGATTATGTAGTTTTTTTGTATAATTAAATCTTATTACAGATAGTATAAGTGTACATGATTGAAGAATAGATGTACATTGGGGTAATAACATCAAATGGGAATATTAAATTTATGATGTTCATCTCATATTGTATGAAAAAGGGAATATAAAGAAGTCTTAGATTCACATGATAATGGGATATTCGTGGCATAATTAAAAAATTTTTGCAATCAATTATGATTTATTTTAAAAAATATATACTCTTAGAAACCATGTTTATGATTTTGAGATTTAAAATTCATAAATTTTTAAATTTATTTTATCTCTTCTATCATTTTTATAATAATACATTATGATTTTAAATTCATAATTTAAAATACTATTCTAGTATATTAGATTTTTAATTTATGGTACCTTGAAGGAAAAAGGGTTTAGATACTTATGGCTATTGTGGAGATCCCCTTATAGAGAAATCCAATATATAAATTATTAGAACTAAGAAGGTAATATCTATATAATTTAAGAATAATTAGGATAAGAGAAATAAAATTTCATAGATGGAGGAACCTATTCTTCCATATCCTGATTCATTAATGTTTGATCTCTTCATGTAATAGAAGCCCCCAATATTAGTTGAGATTTGTAAAATAATTCTAGATAATAAATGGATAAAGTTAAGTAAGAAGGTATTTATGTCGAAGGTGTGTTTTGAAATGGAAATTTTTACACTTTTTGTGTGATATATCAAATTTGATACTTATTAATGGTGGTTATTGTTTAGGAATTATATATTTTAATATTAAATAGGTCAATTGGATTGATATATACTAAAGATGCACAATTCAAAAAATATTTCCATTGGGATTAAAAAACTAAAATGAAGAGAAGTTTTCCAACATAATGTAACTAGAAGATAAATGTGTTTTGTACAATCAGTATACTTTTTAAAATATATCCAGGAAGGTTATGAATTACATACAAATCGCCAAATTAATGATTAACACTTTCATTGAAGGGATTATTCTATGTCCCATAAAGCAACTGGACTTTACATTTTTTTATTATATCTTTAAATTGATATATATTCCTTAAATATATATAATAAATCATTTATATAATATATATTATTTGGGAATTATCAAAATAAGAGGTTGGATGAGCAAAATTATAAGGGAATGCATCGAATTTGAAGAGGAGAATAAAGAAATTTACATTTAGTGAGAACTATGGAAAGAATTGTCAAGAGAAACACTCAATGGCTTGGGAGTTTTTTATTATTGTGTAGATAATTTAAACTATGCTATGGAATACAAAGGGAAGATAAAATGTTTTATTTAGTGTATTTACTAAATAAATATGGGTAACATCACAAATCAATTCTCCATGAATCATGTAAATAAACCATATAAGTTACCAAGGAGAGAAGAGTAATCATATTAAATAACTATAACTGTATTAGAAGTTCATAATTATGTTGTGTTATTTAATTTAATAATAAATTCAATTTTATCTAATTATATATTTTATTCTGGATCCTTTAAATATTTTATTTCATCATTTTTTTCTTACAAAATAAAAAAAAAATTGCAGAACATAACGAAGGGAGTTGTCCTTATAAACTCTAAAAGGTAGTCTCTATATAATAATTATTCTGTGTAATTACCTATTATGATACATAAATTTTATTTTAATGTCAAAATTATCTTCATTCTTACCATTTCATTTCATATAATCCTGTGTATAGAATATCATCCAATATTTGAGGAAAAACATAATTCTTTGATAATGGAAATTATTATTTATGATGAAGATATAGAATTAAATATCATTATAGTATAGATATCATTATTTGATATATCTCTAGATCCACTTTTAGAATCTAAAAATTATAACATTCTATTGTAATAATATTATAAATATTTAAGGACTAGAGATGTTTTTCCTAAAACTGAGGAAGTACCTAATGTATAGGAATATATTAAGGTATTTAATGAGAAGTTAAATTTACATCCTATAGAGAAAGAAGTTGAGATTTTCATTGATTTAAACCTAGATTAAATAAAACTAAAAAACAATGCCTCTATAATATATACTGTGGAATTAGTATAGTTGATAAAAATTTTTGATATAGGATTTATTAAACGTAAATTTTAACCATGGGGAGCCCATATTCACATCATTAAAATAAATATGGATCAATGAAGTTGTTAAGTTATTATATGGAATTGTGATATATTATAAAAAACAATTATCCTCTTCCTCGCATTGATGACATATTCAATCAAATTCATGGAGAAAAATATTATTAAAAGTCTGACCAATGTTAAGGGTATCATCATCTACGAGAAGGAACAGAGTAAATACTGATGATACCATTATGAATGAGTTGTGTAAAATTACGTTTTATACATATACTATTTGGTTTGACAAGTTCAACAATTTTTTATGGATCTAAATAATATTGTATTAAAGGAATATAATGATGCCTTTGTTGTGTTATTCATTTATGGTATCATAGTGTAATTTAAAACACTCAATTATTATGACTATGATATATAGATAATTCTTCAGAATATTATAATGAATAATTTATTTTTTAAATTTAATTAGTGTGAATTATGGATTTTAGATGACTATTTTAGTGTCCATATTGTCTACATGGATAGATCCTCATTTGATCTTGCAAAGAAAAATATATATTGATAATGGATAACACCAAAGATGAAAACTGATATAGATAATTTCTTTGGATTTATTGGATAATATTATATATCAATTCAAAATTAGTACTAATTTTATAACCAATTATCCAGGATAACACGTAATGGGTTTCTGTTCAATTGTGAAAAAGAATGTGAAGAGGGTATTGTTTAACTGAATAAGATATTGCTTTATTCTCTCATTTTTCACATGAAATTCAGAATTTTTAGTTTTTTTATATATAATGATGAAACTAAGAAGGTACTTGGTTGTGTCCTAATGAAAAAATGATGACATTATTTCATATAGATCAATGGAATTGAACAATCATGAATATTAAAATCCATCCCATTATTATGAGTTTGAAGCTATAATATTTTCATTAAATATAAAGATAAATTTTCTCTATAGTAATATATGTGAGATATGCACAGGTCATAAAATTACATAATAAATATTTTCTCCAAAACAAATTAACATATTTTAAAGAAAATGGCTCGAGCTACTCAAGGATTATTATTTTCTTAATATAAAACATAAAATGGAAAGAAAATAAGCTAAACGAATCAATGGGAATGTAATATCATGGATTTATTAAACATATAAAGATGAAGATGGATTATATTTTCATTGATTTAATAAAGACATATATTATAATTATTAATTAAGAATTTACATCTATTATTTTAAAATTATAGTGAAACTATATTTAGAAGAAAATGAATCTTTTTACCAATATAATGATTTGAAATTTTGATATAAAATTTCAGATGTGAATGATACAAAATTAATAGACATAGTTTTTGATGATAGTGTTCTAAATTTGGAAAATGATTATATATTCTATATATTTCTAAAATAAAAATATAATTGTGGGATGAAGAACTGAGATCAAATATCTCAGTACACCATGTATTTACCAAGATTTATAGGTATATTGGGGAACTATTTTTGTTTGATAACAAGAAGAGATAAATTGTTTAATTTTATCAATATTCTATGTTTTCCAATTGTAAAAGGAATAGAGAGAACATCGTAGAGGATTCATAAAACCTCTTACTATATATATGTTGAAATGCGATTACATTACTATAAACATTGTCATAGGACCAAAAAACAATAATAAGAAGAATTATAAATTTTAGGTTACTATTGAATTTGTAACAAAATCTAACCCATTTTCACTCCTTATGATATGATTTACCTGTTGATTTTTTATGATGATCTTATTAATAAATTTTTATGACTTCATGGTGTATCTACTTCAATTATGTATAATCGCGATCCACATTTTACATCATGATTCATAAATATTCTTTTGAAGGGTCTTGATACTGTGTTTCATTTAGGATTTTCCTTTCACCCCCAAACTTATGGACAAATTTAAATTGATAGTCATGAAATGGAATAAAAGATGATTTAATTATCATCTGACCGTCAGAGTATGAGGTATTGGTATTTTTATGTTTGTGTTTTCCTATAATAATTTATTAAATTCATGTACTAAAATATAATTTTATAAATCATTAAATAGTAATATAGGTCATTCTCAAATATGTTGGGTTGGAATTTGTGATTGAATACTTTTATGAAAAGAAATCATTTAATCTACAATAAATATAATAATAATAATTTTGGTACATATTAATGAATAATAATTGTGGAAAATATTTATGCTAGAAATTATTAGAATGATTTGTATTTCCAGGTGGTAAATTTTTTTATTTATGAAGTAACTACATGAAATTTCATAATATAGTTTTTTATGAAGTGAAATTCAAGAGAAAGCTATATTGGATGCTTTCAAATTTTTGGGCAAAGTATAGTTGTGGCTTATCAATTTTCAATGACACTAAGTCTTTCAAAACTACATGATATAGTCAATTTATAATTGTTAAGGATGCATATTCCAATCCCAAAAAATCTGTTCACCTAAGTTGATATATAATTGGTACATGATATATCATATAGTGAATAAATCTTCTAAATTATTAATAATAATGTCAGTGGATTGAAAAATAGATTTACCTAATTATTAAATGTATATTGGGGAAATAAAAAAATAGAGAATTGATCTTGGGAACTAGAGAATGGTGTGAAATAGAACTACCCTAATATATTTAAAATGTATTAATAAAAAATTCACAATGAAAAAAATTCCTATGTGGGAAGAATGTTAATCCCCAAGACTTTATGATTTATTTCCTTGAAAATAAATGCATTCTCTTTATAATCATGTTGTATACGCAACACCATGTACTCTATTATAATAATATTTAAACATGGCCATTATTACCTAGAAAATAAATTTATGATCCATAATATAAAAAACTATAATTTGAAATATATATATTTTATACAGGTTCATAGGTAATCTATTGATTATAAATAATAAAAAAAATCAGTTGAACGTAAAATAATTTTTTTCATAAAAAGGACTTTTTTCAGTGGAAATAGTTTTTCCACATAATTAATACATATTCTAGAAATAATTAAAATTAATTGGCAATTTAATCGATAAAATAAAAATATATATTGAAATTAGAATATCAATAGTATATTTGGCTAATTTTTTAGGATTTTTTTTGAAATGTTTATTCTTCATTAATAGGGAAAACACACATTTCTATTCAAAATTGAAATTTCCTATGAGTTTATTACAAAGTTAAATTTCATCTTAATTTTTTTTATTAAAATTAGTTCAAATACTTTATAATAATTTAAATTAATATTTGATGATTCTATTTTATATTGATTTTTGATAATAAAACGATCTATACATATAATTTTTTTTATTTTAAATCCCTATTTTTCATCACAAATAAATGTGTAATTTTAATTTAATATAAAACAAATATGTTAAATGAAATTGGAAAGTTTATTCCAGATTTTGATTCATCATAATTTATATAATCTAATATGTTAAAAAATATTTTTTACCATTATGAATCGTAAAATCATAAAAAAAATAATTACGATGAATAAATGGAAAATTGATTTACTACTGTAGTTAAAATAAAAATATAAGGGCTAAACAACCTATAAGCTTAAAAAAGAACGATTAAATGGACATATTTATATCATATTAACTATAAGGATATATAATGACCCATTTTAAAGTATTATAACATGATGAAATCAATGGTGTAATTGATTATTTTCAAAGATTCTATGTGTGTCCACCCCCGCATATATAAAATGCCACCACTCTCCTCTCCAATTAATACACCATAATCCATTTGGATTATAAAATTCCTACCCAAATAACATATTAAATCACATAAGAACATTCAAGATACAGTTTTTAGATTAATTCTATTTGAGAAAGGATTTTAGGTAAACCTAACGAGTCCATATAAAAAAGAGGTAACACTCTCAAATTATAATTTTTATTTTATTTTACTATCCGTCATATTAAAATATTATTAAATCATTTTAGTATAAGAAAAAAATTGTATGAAAAATAATAATATGTTATAATGTTAATTTAATAACCTATATCCATATCAACTACTATCAAATGGGAAATAATATTTTTAATATGATAATGTCAATCTTTTGTGTGGAGGACGACCACCTCATGAAGTGATGGGATTAATTATTCAAATACAAATTAAATAGAAGGTAATAATTATAATCAAAAAATTATATGATATATATGACTTGATATCAATTTTTAAAATTAAAATTTCATAAATATCCACAATGTTTCACCGATTAATAGAATAATATCACCCATTATGTAAACATGTGACCTACCGTCCCCCTGAAGAAATGCGATTTATTTTCCATGAAAAACATTTAAGAATGGTTATAATAATAAATATATATCTTAAATATTATATTTATTAAATTATTACAATTCTAGCGATGATTTATTTATAACCTACGAATAATAAATTGAACTTTATTTGAAGAAAACACATGATATAATAAAGCAATTAACACCTGGAATACTGAAAATCATTTAATATTATTAAAAAATAGATAACAATATGTTATTATAGGAACATATATGAAATTATAAATATGTGTACGGTTCTATTATTAATTTATAATATTTTTAAATAAATTTTAGATGTAGTTAATTCATGGTACAAAATTGTAATGTGTAATGTAAGGGATTATGTCAGTATTTCTAATTCATTTAAGAAAATCTGGTATAGTGATCCTATTAACTGTTATGTGATGGATATACATTTCATTTGAAATATTTAATCTTAATACATAATTATTCATTAAGAATAATTATTAACTTACATTTTACTCAACATGATGATAAATATTAGATGTTATTATAGAGGTAAAATTAATTGTATAATTTCACTTTCATTTTTGAATTGGACCATCTTGAAAAAATTAAATTTTGTTGATGATTTTTCCTTATAAATTAAATTTATGTCAAATAAACATATGGATTATATATTTGATATGATTAATTCCTAAATAGGATACTATTTTTATATACATTATTTACATTGATTATCATCTGATTTACCTGTGAAATATTGAAAGTCATTATTCATTACTCAATAATGATATTTGGTGATAAGGAATATTGATTCATGAATTTCTTCTATTATTATATATATGAGTAATGCAATAAAAATGTAGTTATGGGTGGGTCATATTTATAAATAAATCCTAGATGCATTGATTGGACTCATGAGGAAAACCAAAAGACCAAATAAAATGGTGTTTTTATCCATCATTTTACAATGGCCTATGAATGGTCTTGGTTGTAGAAGCTCCATCATGTCAGAACACATTATTCCCAAAAACTAACAATTCATTTTATTTATAACGTGGTTTTCCTTATTATAAAGTATATTTTTAGAATTAAATTTTCACAGCATGCATTCAATTCGAAGTTATTTTATTAAATGGAATCAGTATTTATTTATTTACTATGCCATATTAGTTAATCCTCAACCAATTATGATAGTCATGTTATTTAATAAATTTCATGTATCTCTATTTATTTTCCTTTCAATATTGATTATGAATTATTGGGTCCTAATATCATTGGTTTCATGTAACCCTTACAAAGAATTTGATAACACCTTTATTTTTCTTCCATTCCACATGTTATGAAGATGAATAATTCTAATGAGGTTCAAGGATGTTTAGAATATAATTTGGTTGTTTTTTATTTTCTGTAACAAATATAAATCGAGTTTATTTATCTATATGGTTCCTCAGAACTCCCAAACTATTATGTACCTTCTGATTCACCCTTTTGTTTCTATTCTAAATTAATGAGGTAGGCACTGGATTTGGGTTAGTGGAGGAAAGGTTGTCAGGACCCATCCCGTAGGGCCTATGTTGTGACTACCACAAACCCACCTTCCACAGGCCATGGGCTGGTGACTAGCACCAGAAAGGAATATCCCAAAAAGGAAAATAATTTCCTTTAAACCTATACACACACAGTCAGGGAATACCATACAAATCAAACCACAAACCACCATAATGTTTCACTATTGAGGCTAATGTGTGTAAACTGAAAGTATTGTGGTCAGAATACAATCCCAACTGAAATGAATGTATGGGAAAAGAAAAATAAGATCTTGAGGTCATTTATTGAGTATCCTACCAAAATGTTAGGTAGATATCTCTGTTGAATTTTAGTTCTTCACACCACATCTATCAATCTATTTTTGGGCACCATGTAATCCTAGATCCCCAATGTCCCAGTCCAAGATGTCTATCATCTGCAAAAGACACAACAGGTGTGTGTGGAGCCCATGTTGGGGTGAGTATAACAATCCTCAGTAGAGAACCCAATAAAACTGATGGTCTCTTAGTAGAAAACTATGGAAAACACCACAAAGGATATACCACATAGATTATACTATAAAGAACGACCTCAAAAACATTTCACAATGTAAAAGATGCATCTCAAAATATGTAAACCTAAAATACATAAGTGAGGATGATTATTCGTAAAGATAGATCATCTTATTCTGTCAAGAGGATGTGATAATGACACACACAAGTTCTTTATGTATATAACCACAGAGGATCATTAGGTTCTGACCAACAAAAGATTTCTACGTACTGACCCACATAGGATAGATAGGAACTGACCCACACAGGATCACTTTTTGTTCTTCACATCACATCCAGCCACTGGATTCTCACACATAGAACAATTGATTCCGGGAGGATCCACTCCTCTAGACTTTGGTCAACCCTCATCCTCAATTATGTCCCACATAGATTAACCACAATATATTGTCTTGTTGTAAGGGTCCCAATGCAATAGACGGTGTGTCGAATGGATGCTCAGTCTATAAGATATGGTTATTTTGACTAAAAAGGCCTGGTTAAATTTGTGTCTGATCCAACCTGGCCAGTGGCTAACATATCCCATAACTATGGTAGAGTACTTTATAAGGATCGTGTCATTTTAAGGTTCCCAACACCACTAACGACATGTCAATCAGATGCTTGGTTTGAATGTTATTAACATTTTAGTAAACATGGGATAGATTCATATGGTCCCGGTACGAAGCGGTTATACCGACTAGAAATACACAGCCCAGGGGTCCGACACACCCTAGTTGAATTTTATTGACTAAAAAATACCCATTTCGTGTCATGGTAAGTTTGGTCTAGCATGGCCTGTGGGCCAGGCACAATGGTCCACACAGGACCCGGGCCGGTTTGGCTGAGGGTCCATCCTGCTGGGTTTCCTGGCCACCATGTCACATCAGGACCTTCCTGAAGGGCATTTTTCTAGCCTACCGGCATGGGTCTAGCCTGCTGGGAACGGGTCCGGCACACCAGCGTGGGTCCAGCCCGCTGGATAGGGGCACGGTCTGCCAGCTCGAGGCCTGACTGCAAGGGGGGCCGCCGGTGCATTGTCCCGCTAGGATGGGGTAGTCGCACCACATCCAGCCCCCACTGGTCCCATAGATGTGGGTCTTCTTTAGCCGTGATCGATGGATCGTGGCTTGCCATCCACCTAGACAAACCTGATGTGGGTGGTCCCTCCAAAGGGCACCCAATGCCGCGTCTCGTCACTGCCACGACAGTCCGGCCATAACATCAAGCCACTACGGCCCATCGATGGGTGTGCCATCACTCTCCATCCATGGCCACTACTATGGGCCACCTCCAGCCACTTGTATGCCAGCGTTTCCTTTGATAGGCCACCAGAGTCGCTCCGGTGGTCAGTTTTTTGAGTCTTTTTCTCTTATGGTCTCCATAGGGCACCACCATCACTACAAATCCTTCAATTCACGTTATTGAAAACATGACCAGTTGAATTTGAATAATGCACCATGAATATATCTAGAGGAGGGATTTGGCCTTTTTTGTGTCAACCCTTCACCCCTTGCATTAGATTTACTAATGGTGATAAACATTATGATAACCACATACCTTGAAACCCCCTAATCAAATCCCCATACAGTATCCACTCAGAAGAAGGAGTGATTCGTGGATCAACCCATTATACGATTGATCTGTGTTTATCTTTAATTTTTCAAGAACAAGGATAAAATTATAAAATAATTTGAATTCAAAAACCCCTACATGGGTTTGGAAAATCAAAAAATGATGAAGAATATGATTCACATCATCGTCGATCTGCAGTCGTTGGAGTTTGTCGCCACCTTGCAACCTCTAGATCCGATCCTCCAACGTTAATCGCTTTTTACATCGTTCTTCATTAGAGAGGGATTCCACTAGCAAATATTTATAGATTTCTCCATGTTTTTTAATTCCTTAACTCCAACCCATTGTATTATTAAAATAAATAAAAAACGTAGTGACGTTGTGCCCATTAAGGATGCACATTGAATAAATGACATTTAATGAGCCATAAAGATAATAGAATTGCAGTTTCAAATGAGACATTATTGACCATCCATTTAAAGACTTTGTCAATTCCTCATCATTGCACCGTAACTCCGCCATACACCACTCAATGTTGAGAAATGAACTAAAATAATTCTTCTAAATTATTTTATTATTTTTTCTCAAAATGTGTGAAAAAAATTTTCCGCTCAACCCTTACTGGTTGAAGTTATGTCATTTCTAGGGGAATCCTGGAGTTCCGAGTTCAACTATGTCATTAGATTTTTGATTTGAATAATAGTACCAAAGTTACAAAAAACTTGTCGTACATTTATTGAATGTAACTTAAAATATTTCAAAAATTAACTTTCAACCTCAACCCGCCCCGGTAGAGGTTAGGCTCTTCCTAAGGGGATCACACCCTCATGAGATCAATGGTACGCTTGGATTACCCATATGAGTTACCATTTAGTAGTCCTAATGATTTTATAATAATATAATTGTTACTCAAATATTTTACTTATGTCCAAAAAACTAACATTCACCATTGGTCAGCTCCGGCCAATATTAGGATCTATCTAAGGAATGCATACCTACAAGAGCTCAGTGGTGGTCTCATATTTTTAATCTGAGTAACCAATTATGAGTTATAATCATTTCAAAAATAAATTAATTTTATTAAATAATTTTATGTATGTTAATTACATTTTTTGTTTTTCTCATTAGAGGGTGGAACCAACTAAAATTAATTCACACCTCGGTTAAACCCACCATCACGAATGACATAGTGCCCTCAGATTTCGGATTCTAGAAACTGTTTATGATTTATTCATCATTTTTAGGAAAACCTATAAAATAATCTATTTAAATATCAACATTTTTTTGATGGATTAATCTGGGCACTCCGGGCCTCAGAATCACACATCATCTCATTGTCTGGTCTCTAAATAATTCAATATAAAAATATTACATATAATTTTGAATACATTAAATTGTCTCCACCTTAGGGATTTTGGGTCCCGGAATGCCCAAACAAAAACTAATCTAACAGATGGTGGTAGTGAACATGATTCTGAGCCTCCATCTCCCTTATATTCTCCTCAAGATTCCTATGATGCCACCGAACTCGCACTAGGGGAATTGACCACCCACGTAGGGCCTGCCCTTGTCGATCCACTATCTCCACTGGGTACTCCAAAAATGTAACCACATCGTCAATGTCTTGATCACCCAAGTCGATGATGTGTGATGGATCATGAACAAATCTAATCAACTGTGACACGTAGAAAATAGCATGGACCTGGTGTATATGTGGGGGAAGATCAAGGTGATATTCCACCTCACCAACTCTACATAGGAGCTGAAAAGGTCTGATGAAACTTGATGATAGCTTGCGGCCCTGACCAAATCACTGCAATCCTCACCAGCGTGAAACACAAAGGAATACATGATCATCTTCATCAAACACCATGGTTATTCATATCATTTCGGCATAAGACTTCTTCCTATTCATTGTAGTCATCATCAGCTTCTAGATTATCTACACCATCTCAGTAGTAGCCCGTACTAACATTAGTCCCAAGAGTGCTGACTCCCCTAGGTCTATCTGACATTGCGGCGATCTGTAAGGCTACATGTACAGGGCCTCAAACCATGCCATGCCAATGGTAGAGTGATAGATGTTAGTGTATCCAAACTCCACTAGTGGTAGGTGGTCCTCCCTAATGTGACCAAAATCTATGATGCGAGCATGTTGCGTGTCCTCTATGGTTTGTATGGTCTGCTCTGTCTGACCATTTGTCAAGGGGTGAAATCTTGAGCTCAATCAGAGCTGAGTCCTAAACTCCTCCCACAACCCCTTACACATACAAGATATAAAATGTCCATCACATTCTGATATGATTGAAAAATGCAACTTGTGGAGCCGCACTAACTCTTGGATGTATAGTCATCCCAATCCCACTACTGGTCCCTACTTCCTGATGGGTAGGAAGTAAGCCGACATGGTGAGTCGGTCATTAATCACCGATATCGAGTCATGAATTCTGGATGTACATGGTAATACTATCACAAAGTCCATCAAGATACCAACCCATTTCCACTCTAGTACCTCGAGTTGATGGGCCAGGCCTGCTGGAAATAGATGCCCGACCTTCACTTTTTGACAAGCGAGGCATCACGAAACAAACTAAACCACTGCATTCTTTATTTCTGGCCACCAGTACTGATGTCAGAGGTCCTATTACATATTCTCTACTCTATGATGTACCTCCAAATGGGATTTATGGAACCACCTCAAAATATATTCATGCAACGCCTCTAGTACTACATTTCAACCTCTAAAAATGATGATGTGTTCCGCACCGATAAAAAATTCATAAGGAGCCCATCTTGAGGATAACCTATCATGTGGGGCTCACAGTCAACATCCACAAGTTGTGCCTCCCTAAATCATTGTATAAGTGTGGGAGTGATAGTCATAGACATTAGGTAACATGATCAATCATAATCCACGAAGGATATTTTCATTGTGGCAAACTACTCTGTCGCCATACTCAGTATCTGCAAACTGGCTCTCCTTCTAAGTGTGTTTTCCAAAACATTATCTTTTCCAGGAGTATAGACTATATCGAAGTCATTATCCTAGAAGAACTCTATCCATATCCACTATCTCAACTGCTGAAAAGACAACATGAACCTCTTCATCCACATGAATGGAAACCCTGTTTAACTGATTGATGTACCCATGAACCCTTTAGTAGTGGTACTTATTCTCCGCGGCCACTTGGTTGATGTGTCTGCAATCCACACCTAACCTCAAAAAAGAATATTTCTATGCCCTTCCTCTATATTTTCCCCACCTACACCCCCTTATCATGAGGATATATGAATTCCCGTATGATATCCTGATGCTTATTTTTTTGCCATATTTGGGTGTAGAATTACATAGAAATACCACTCCCTACAGGGAGGGAAATCCTAGAAAAATGTTTTGAAAGGACATTCAACCACTCTACCTAAATGTTTGGGAACGAAAAACTAAAAACATATGCTGCCATGAGGGTAAGGCTAACTGACTCAAGAGTGGGTGGCTGCACCCTCTTATGGATGAGTTTATCATGTGATTCTTTGGTTTTCTTTTTCACCAACATTGGAAAACCCTATTTCAATGCTGTAGATATACCAAAACCTTTTTCCTAAAAAAACTAATCTATTCATGAACTGTGGATGACCATCCCTTACCCAAACTGGAATCATAAGGCCTCGATGATGACACCAAAATGTTCCAACCAAAACTCCCACCTCTGGGGTAACATCACAAAGTCAGCATAAGGGTGATTATCATGTATCCTTATATATGTATCTCCATATGTAAAGATAAAGTCAATAGATTAATTGGAAACTCATATTCTTGAACAATATTCGTTATATGAAGGAATGATTAGTACCTATGTGTATTAATACGGTAGCTAGATGTAGACACATACCGTACCACAAATAATTCATCGAGCCCTTGGGTTCTTCTCTTTAACCACAATTAGCTACTCCCTTCCGCTATCCTCTAGTTCCTTGAGCCTGGTGGGGACCACATTGGGGTGGTGGTTTTATCATGTCGAAATATATAATACATCTTATTTCTCTCCAATATCTTCTTCCATGTCTTTTTACCCACATATT
Organism: Viscum album; assembly: GCA_963277665.1. Classification (NCBI taxonomy): domain Eukaryota; kingdom Viridiplantae; phylum Streptophyta; class Magnoliopsida; order Santalales; family Viscaceae; genus Viscum; species Viscum album. The sequence goes on from OY728140.1 coordinate 1,612,428,849, forward strand.
CATTTATCCCTATCAATTACTCTTCCCGAAATATTTTACACATCCAAGTCCATGGTACTAATGTTAGTTTCCTAACATTACACTACTGACATTCACTGGCTATATCTGCTCAGCCCAAGAACTCTCAACCACAATGGTTCTCTCTAGAACCATAACATAAGTAGGCATTCACATATGAATAGTGCTGGTCTGGTTGTCCCTATTAACATCTCTCTTGGATGTTCGATCCAAGAAGCACTAGGAGTATCGTATTTATCAAGTTCCAAGAATGGTTAGTACGCCTTATTGAATACTCAGCTACCAACATGTCATCCTTCTGATGCGGTAGAAGCTCTTGAGAACACATTCTCTTAGCTTTTTATGGAACTATACCCATTGTCTTATAAATGTTCTAATGCTCTATCCATGAAAAAGTAACCTCATTGTATGATATGGTTAACGTAAACCCATTCATCACCCTTGTTGATCTAGGTAGAATGCTCACTGCTAGGACCACCACCAAATATAATGGATCCCTGGCTAGATATATACTCAACCACCACCTCAATACATTCCTTAGCTCCATATTAGTTTTGATCTCCTTGAAACCTAAGGGTTATCTATCACTGAAACTCATGTAAGGAACTAATACTACATGTTTCCTCTACAGGTAACACTGGTAGTAACAGTGGACCAATGGGAGTTGGTATTGATGGGACACCACCCAAAGGTACCATCTCAAGAAACATTCCTTGCACCGAAGCCCCGTCACATTGTGAACCAATCTAATATTCCCACACTGAATTCCAGGCTGGCTGTCTACATGGAGGCATCATTAAAGGGAATCAAGATGAAACACAGTCAAAAAGTTATACCTGGTGATTTGACTCAAATATATCAAGAGAAAAATTTTTCCAAAACACAAGCAATAATTGTTTTAATTTACCGAGTCCGAAAACTGAATTTCGGGTCCTGGTGTATAGATACATCGGCTGCTACATCTATACTAGACTCCCCAAACAAAAATGTCAGACTCACAAAATTTAACATTTTTTTCCCAATAAAAAACAACATAATCTCTATATTAGAGGTAGAACCGACCGCCTCTGATACAACATTTTCATGACCAGTACCTCAAGATCCTTTCCGTAACTACCAAAATCCAGGATTAAATGGTCAGGGGATGGTAACTTGCACCAGAAAGGCATGTCCAAAAAGGTATGGCATTTCTGTTAAACCAATACACACACACACACACACAGATAGGGAACACTAAACATTGAATGAAACAATGAAAATAAAGTCCTACAACTACCACAAAGTATCACTTTTGGGAGTAAAATGCGTAAACTAAAATTTAAGGGGCCAGAATAGAATACCAACTAAAAGGAAAGTACATAAAATAAAAAACAAGCTCTGGAGGACGTCTTCCAAAGATCATACCTCAAGGGTAGTTATCACTTTCTGTCGGATTTCACTACAGCACACCACGTCTATTGATCCACCTCCAAGCTTCGTCTAGTCATGGATTCCAAATGTCCAAGTCAAAGCTATCTATTATCTTCACAAGACACAACATGTCCAGGGAAATCCCATGTAGGGGTGTGTATAACAATTCTTAGTAGGGACCTCGAGAGCCCCACAGGTCTCTCAGTATCACATGAAGGAAAAAAACACAATGGAATTACCATTGACGAGATACCACCCAGAAAGACCTCAAAGACATAGCACAAAGTATAAGACGCATATCACACCATATATAACTTATGTACATAAGTAAGGATGATTTTTAATAATGATATATCATCTTACTATGTCAAGAGTCTCGGGTTCTAATCCACAAAGGTTATCTAGGTACTAAAACACACAATATTTCAAGGTGGTGACCCACATAGGATCGTTAGAAGCTTACCCACATAGGATCGCTACGTGCTTATCGCACATGATCACTATGTGCTAACACATACAAGATCTCTAGGTGTTGACCCGCATAAGATCGTTATTCATTCTCCATGTCACGACCAGCCACTAGATTTCATCACGTAGAACACTTGATTCTGAGAGGATCCACTACATAAGACAACTCTCATATATAAATATACATGAAGCCCAACATATATTAAATCCAAAGGATCGTCTCGTCGTATGTTTCCAAACACAACAGACGACGCATCGAATGGATGCTTGGTCTGTAAGATATGAGATGTTTTTTAAAATGGTCCCAGTTGGATTTGAGTCTGATCCATCCTAGAAAATTTCAATCATCCACCAAAAGTCATGTATATTATCTTATGTGGTTTTTGTCGTCAAATGGGTCACGACACTACTAACAGTGTGTCAATCAGTCTCCTGGTTTGGATGTTATTAGTGTTTTAGTAAACAGGGGTCGATTGCGTCTGGGACAGGTCCGACCCAGTCGGACCGAACTGACCGTCCCAGAATAAGGGTATCACAACCCACCATAAAAAATATGAGGGATGGTACAATATATTTACACAGCCTTCCTTCCTCAACTTTAAGGAGAGATAATGACCATTGAGACCCGCCTTCCAAAGGCCCCGGTGTGGCGACAAGAACCAAGGTTATAAAATCACAGATAATATAGAAGGAAATACACTTTTTATTTAGTAGTATCCGGAGATAAGATAGTATATACCAATAAACTCCAAAACTAGAAGTTAATGTAAATCCAAAATAATACATCCCCATATGCATGTTCGAAAAATAAGTGTTACAGTGTAAAAGAAAAATCCAAAGGGATATACCCAAATAAAAGAAAAGTCAAAACGTCAACATTCCTGAAGTCCGAGCTTGTATGGACTCACATGGTTCTGGATTTCCTACGGGAAACCTGAAAGAAGTTTTATATTTATAGGGTGAGAATACTAGTATACTAATTAGGGAAAACCAAATGCTCTCTTTCACAAGTGGGGGAGCACTTTTAATACTCTGTGAAAAAAGAAGACAACCAATGCACCCAAAAATGAAGGTATCCACCCATCCTCACATAGACACACTCCCCTAATAAATATAGGAAAATAAAATTATAGTAATAGCACATCAATGTTTCGGTACCCCGTACCACTTTCCCACTTGTTATTGAAGAAATCCTACGTGTCAGACATCACCAGCCATTTTCACTGCAGTCCCATTGCCTCCCCAGCAATAACCTTTTAGGCCACCACAACAACATATCCCACCCACAGACACATAAGACACAACATCCACACATATCCCCACCCACAGACACCTCGACAAGAACAACCATCTCCATAGCTGATGACACCGAGTCCAAAATAACTAACACCACACCCGAAGACACCTAGGCCTCATCTCGAAGAAATATGGGGAAAACACTGCCCACACACACCTGTCCAACCATAAAAAACTACCCTACCTAAAAAATCATGTACATTAATGGACCTCATGCTATCATAGCATCCCCGACGACTCTTGGGATACTTGGTAATGGTAGAAGAAAATGAGCTAATAATCCGCCACTCATATGAATATTGGGAAAACACCCTCCCCCTATGGAATTGTGTTGTTTGTCACGATGTTCTCAACTTGGGCGGGACGTGAATAAGAAACATAAGAACTAAATTATACACATAGTTAAACAAGAACTCATCCCTACATATGGATTCCAAAACCAGCCCATAACCAAAAACCATAATTACGATTCTTTCATAAATAGAACAGCAGCCACAACCAAGACACAAGTCAGTCCCAGAAAACAATTCCCCATTTTACCCATTCCTGTTAACAAATTCAGGTGATTCCATTTAAATTACTTTTCAATCCTAGGAAACTAACAGGAATAACCAAAAGAAAATGGATTAAAAATTGTCAAGAATTAAATTAATCTTTCACACCTAGTTCTCTTGTAAATTCACAATTAGAAAATGGGTTTGTGAGGTCCCACGAAGTACTGGAACCAATCCAAGCCCCAATATACAGACCCAAAAAGTCAGAAATCCAAAAACTAAGAACTAAAATATAGCGGATCCCATCCCCATCCATGTCACCTCTCAACCATCAAGCAGATAAACTGTCCACATCACCATAACAGAGTAAGGTAGTTTTTATATTTAAGCACACTGTACATTTAGTTCATTCTTTCCGTTTGGTTAACCGTGGTGACCAAAAAAGGCTTCTTATTCATTGAGAATCCATTTAATCAAACGAGTATACATGATTATCTAGTTTCAATGTCACATCCATTAAATCATAGAATTATCCTGAAAATAATGGTACATTAGGGAACATGAAAGGACCACCAACGACCATGATTTTTAGTGGACCTAAGCCTATACAATTTATAACATATAAAGTAAGATAAAAGAGTACATCATCAACTTTAAACACACCCCTTCAATCTTCAACAACCATTTATTACCATCATTAAGGTTTGGTTTCATCCATCACTTAAGGAACATTATCGTACACACCCCACATGATACACAATAAAGTGATATGAAGGAAAACCTCTTCATGGATGAACAATGATTGATGTTTCTCTCCTCATGCCAAGAACAGGGGATGAATGAATCGTAGGGGAAGGACTCTAAGGACTCCAAGAGTGAGTAAGAAAGGAGCCAGAATAGTCACACCCTAGCATCAAGAAGAGGGAATCCAAACACATCAATGAATGGAAAGGAGTCTAAACATGAAGAAGAAATAATCCCATCTGTTAAAAGGTGAGATCCTGGAGTTATGTGATATAAATTTTGGAACCGCTATAAAGGAAGAATGTTGTTTAACCCCGAGGTTGGATTCTTACACAAGATGGAATAATTTTTTATTTAACAATTTTCATCGGAGAGGTGTCCATAATAGTTGTGAGTTGAATGATTTTATTTTAACAAAAGAAAATGAGTAACTGGGGAGAAACTGAAATGTACCGAAAAAGGGTGTGACACCAAGGAAAAAGTCACACGTTTTTATAAGTCAAGGGTCACCCGTGTCATAGAATATTTTTTATATCATTTTTAGGAATTAAATGGATTTTAATGTGGCAATAAATCACTTTTATGTCAAATGATACGTGGCGGGGGCTATACTAGAAAAAGTTGAAACTGAAAAAACCAAAGGGTGTGACACCGTTTGGGTAGACACCATAATAGTGAAACTATACCGCTACCACCATATACAGTGTAACTGTTTCAATGTGGGAATATGACGGTGCGACCGCTATGGTGCCACCATCAGGGTGCCACTGGTTCAGTTGAACACCATAAGAGGTGCTACTATATTGGTGTGGGACCATGAAGGTTTGACCGCTACGGTGCCACCGTCACGGTACCACTGGTTTGGTAGAACACTGTCAGCGGGGCCACTATTTTGGTGTATGACTACGACAGCGCGACGACTACAGTGACACCATCATAGTGCCACCTGTTTAGTAGAACACCATAAATGGTTCCACCATATTGTTGTGTGACTATGATGGTGAGACCTCTAAAATGCCACTGTCATTGGGCCATAGTTTCTGTGGAACACTGTAAGCGGTGCTACTATTTTGGTGTGTGACTGTGATGGTGTGACCACTATGGTGCCACCTTCATGGTGCCACCATGACTAGTTCCACCTTCATAGTGCCACTATGACAAGTTCCATCATTTCGGTGGAACCGTTTGGTGGAATAGGGTTTTTGTAAAACTCTTTAATGAGTCCCCGATGGTCACCATGAGACCCTAAACACCAGAATTTGGAAAAAGTAATGGACCAGGGGGGTCCAAGCCATTACAAGGGGTCCCACATACACAGGTTTAATTTGAATATCTAGAACTGACCCGGTTCGGGTTAGGGTCGGTCTGGTCCAGCGCGACTCGGGGTCCAGGCGCAACCGGTCTCGCTGGACCTGGCTCGGTTTAGCCGAGGGTCCCGCCCACTATGTCTCTTAGTGACTCGGTCTGATCCGGCCTGGCCTAAAGGGCACAGGTCCTGCCTGTTAACATGGGTCTATCCTACTAGGTGCGATTTCGGCCATATGGCGTGGGTTTGGACTACGGGGAATAGGACTGGCCACAAGGGCGGTTGGTGGGGCACCATCTAGCCGGGATTCCACAATCATGTCGCGTCTAACCCCCACTGGTCCCATGTACATGTGGCAGCCTCAATCAACGGATGAAAAACCACAGCTTTCCATCCACTGGGATGACCCGAAAATGGGATGTCCCTCCACATGGTGCCCGACGACATTTCTCATCATCACCATGATCATCGGTCCACATTGTGTCGCCCGTCTATGCCTGAAGTCGTCGTTGTGGGCCGTCTCTAGCCGCTGTCATGCAGGTGGTGCCTTGGATTGGCCTTTAGAGTCTCTATAGTGGTCCTTTTTTTGAGTCATATGTTCTTCCGGTCTTCGTAGGGCACCAACATCACAATGAAACCATCAAATTTTCTTTCCTCACAAGTTGACCGGTCGACTTCGAAGAACACACAATGAATAACTATGGTGGAGGGACCAGGCCATGTCCGGGTTGTCCTCAGCCCTAATATTTATAGTATAATCATGGAAATAAACATGATGATGCAAACAAAGCTTGATAACCCCCAAATCAAAACCTCACACAATATCCATGGGCAAGAATGAGTGATTCATGATCAACCTGTTAGTCGGTTGATCTGAGTTTGTCGTTAATTTTTCATGAATGAGTAATAAATCATAAAATACATTAAACGTACAGACCCCAAGCTATGTTTTTTGGATCCGAATTTGACAAAGGATAAAATTTGTGTCATTGTCGATCCACAGTCATTGGTGTTTATCACTGCTTACCAACCTCCGGATCAGATCATCCAATATTTGTCGCTTCGTTCATTATTCATAATTATAGAGGGATTCAGCTACCAGTTCATCAAAGATTTCCCCATATTTGTTAATTACTAAATTCCAACACATTGTATTATTAAAATAAATAAAAATATTAGGGACATTTCACCCACTAATGATGCTCATTAAATAATCCACATTTAATGAGCCATCATGATAAAAGCATCACATTTTCAATTGAGCCATTATTGACCATCCATTAATGAGCCTTGTCGCCTACTCTTTACTGCACTACAACGGCACTATCCATGACTAAATATTGGGAAAAAAATAAAATAATTCTATTAAATTGATTTTTTATCTTTCTCAAAATTTCCAAAAAATAACTTTTACCCTCAACCCTTGTCGACCGATATTATGTCATTTCTAGGAAAATTTTGGCATTCTGAGTTCAACAGTGCCTTTGTATATTTAATCTAATCACTAGTTTAAATGTTATAAAAACACACTCGCACTTTTACTGAACGTACCATAAAAAGTTCAAAAATTAACTTTTACCCTTGACCCACGCCGATAGAGGTTATGCTCGGCCAAAAGGGAACACGTCCTCAAGTGCTAATTTTCAATTCGAGTTACCATTTCTGAGTTATAATAATTTGACAATAAAATAATTGTTACTTATTTATTTAATGTATGGCCAAAAACATACATCCACCATTGGCCTGCGCCGGCCAATGTTAGGATCAGCCTATGTAATGAATACCCTCAGGAGCTGAGTTGTGGTATCATATTTTTTATCTGGGTCACATTTAATTAGTTATAATCATTTGAGAAATAACATAACTTTATTTAATAATTTTGTTTATTGTTGTAACATTTTTTGTTTTTCTCATAGGATAGTAGCGTCGAATAAACATAAGTCAAACATAGTGTAAACCTGCAATCCATAACGCAACATTGCCCTCTTATATCTGATCTAGGAAACTCTTTACGAGTTCTTCCTCTTTTTTTTGGAAAAACTATCACGTGCACTATTTAATGTCCAACATTTATCAATGGATAATTTTGGGCTATTTAGGCCTTCGAATCTCACACCATCTCAGTGCCTAGTATCCAAATAATTCCATATAACAATAAAAATTAAACAAAATTTTTGAGACATTACAAGTGTCATAAAATTAATTTATATTTTCATTACAAAACATTTTAATGGATTTTAAAATATCATTTCTATTGGGGAATATGTTCAAAGAAACCATTTTTATGATTTTATTATTAACCAAATATATAAATTTCAATTTCTATTAAATTTTTCACTATTATTCAAATTGTAAAATATGATTCATAATTTCAGGATTTAATCTACTATATTCTATTGTTTAGAAAGGTAACATATATGAAATAATGTAAATCTTATTAGTTCACATTATCCATTTATGGGATTCCCACCTATGAATGACAATGAAATATGAGTTCGACCTACTACTATAGATGAATAAATTATTACTATATTGAAGAAGTAGAAATAGGATATGACAAATAATAATCTTATATGCAGAAGCAGACTAACCTATAATGCAGTGTAATAATGTTAGACTACTAAATGTAGGAGAAAACAAAATAATTCAATAGTTCTATAAGTTTATATTTAGTTGATAAAAATATATTATAATTTCATAAGTTATTTCCCACATTGGGATATAATAAATGGGAGATGGTTTTCATTTATTTCAATCAACTCTCATAGAATGTGAATCAATTGTGGCACTTGATTCATAAAACTACGAATAATGGGGAAAGATAAATGATCGAATGAATTGATTTTAAGAAACAATTTTGCAAAAATATATTCCTCATGAGAAATGAGAATATATAATGATATAATTCTTGGTTATGATAAAAAATGAAGAGGAAATAGTTTCAATGTATAAATATAACATCCCAGGGTTATCATCGAATTTTACAGACTATATATGTAATCCAAATAGCATTATTGACCATTTCTCAATCAGATTAATCCAATCCTCCAAAATTGACAGGTCTCTCAAACATTCTTATCATACGAAGATATTTTATCATGTTTTATCATGTGGATGAGATTGAAAATGATATATAAGTGGATGAATAGATAAGTGAATTCTTCAATATATGGTTATTTTATATAGAAACACATTAGTACAAGATTAATAATAAATATATATTTCATCATGTATATAAAAGAAGACTTCATGGACATGGATGAAATGGAATGGGAGAATCCATCAATTTATTGTTCTTTTACAAAAATATGATGGATTACTACCTAAACCAGTTCCCTAAAATTAAAGTTAAGTGGAAACATAACAATCCATTTGAGGATGGCCAATATTATTCAATTACTAACATTGACATGGAAGATCCTAGGGACACGGTTAAATGTAATTTGATTATCAACACTAGTATTGAAAAAAATTATTATTATTCTGCCTATTATTTTTTATTTGTTGTATTTTTAAGGGTATCACATAAGCACCTCAATGATTAGATATTGAGATGACTGTGATAAATTTTAATACATTGATAACCACTTCTCCTGTATATAAGAAACCTAATATATCATTTTATGGAATTTTTCTTCTTGTACATAAACATCATCAACCAATTATTGAATTGAATGTTACTTTTGATATATATATATATAAAATGTCTATATCAACCCCATATATACTGTCAAGAAATGGAATTGATATTTAGTATTATAAATCTTCCATCAATTATATATAATTGAGATGATGAATAGAACCACCCAACAGAAATCCATTTTATCATATTTTTTCCTCTATTCAAGTTATATATTAATCTAAAATAATTAAAAAGATAATAAATATTGTAAATGTGCCTATTATTCAAGACTCTAATTATCTATTATATATAGAATGTTATAGTAATCCACTAAATCATGAAGAGGTGTTTTTTTGAATGACCTCGACTCTAGTTACTCAGTTGTAAAAAATAATTTTATAGATTAGCATACATATAACTATGCAAAGATGAAAATTATGATCATTTTAACATTATTTCAAACATAAATAGATTAATGATAATTTTTTCATTAGGGGTAAAAATATTCATATTCATAAAACATTAAACATCCTTGAACTCAATTAATGAATCCTTCTTCATTAATTAGGGAAAAGAAATGAAAAAATTGTGAGCTCAAATGCTCAATAATGGTTATATATAATAGATTCTATAATTAAAAAATGAGTAATAATTAATATGAAATGTGAAAAAATGGACACAGATTCCTCTTAGTTAACAAATTTACTATCATAAATTGATAATCCATAATCATTATGGAAAAAAATAATAGAAAACACATTCAATTTAGTCAACAACATGGACACACAATTCATACATGAAATATTGAAACAAAATGACAACTTTATTAATAATAACTGAATTAACAATGAATAAAATAGTTAATTTTAAATTTCATGGACTTATACCTCATGATATCTATTCTTTTCATATAATTCACTATAATGATTAATGTAATGAGTAAAAAAGCAATTCATTTGGGGAACAAATATTTCTAATGATTCCTACCATTTCATTAAAGTGATATATAATATGATCCCCAAATATCAAATCAATTACATATAATTACCCATATATAGGATTATTGATTAAATTGTGGAATAATATTCATTGTTAATACATAACTATATAGTGTAATGAATATTTATTTATCAGTATTTACCCAAATTAAAAAATAATATTAAATGAAAAACTATATATAATAATGATATACAGTTTAGGAAATAATCATATTCAACATAAAAATGATATATATAATTAATGAAAATGAAATGTCCAAATAAAATTTTAATGAGATTGTCTGGGAGTGTTAAAATAAAAAATTTAATATTGAAATAATGGGTAACCATCTGTTTTAAAGAAATATATTTATGGAAATTGTATAATATCTATTTAAGGAAAAAATGGAATGTTTTTGAAAAACTTAAAATAAAATTTACTGAAATATTTTTATTTATTAAAAAAATTAAAACATATATAACTTGATTCAAGTCATATTAAAATCATGGTAGTGGGGATATATATGATCACAATATACATTAACATAATATTCCTTTTGAATTTTTTTTCGAAAACAACCATTATATAAAAATAAAAAAGATTCATCTAATTTTTTTAAGTTTATTATATTACAAACCATTTATTTCATAAATTAAATTTGTAAATATATATATATTTATACGATGATGTTTGAAAACATGAATATGGAAGAAAAATATATATATTATTTAAATGGTAATAAAATCAATTATTCATTAAAACAATTAAGTGGATGATCCATGTACGAATGTGTGGAAGCATTGAATGAAAATAAATAACAACATGATTATAAGAATAGTATCTAACCATGTGACGGATATATGATAATATTCCACTAACAAGAGTAAACGAATTCCAAAAAATGTTGATTGCAATATAGATCCATACCACATTGGTAAAGTAAAAATGGTAATACATAGAACGAATAAAAACTTATTGAAACATTTAACATATTGAATAAATATGTATTAATGATAAAAAATAAAATGGTAAATATATACACCACAATATTGTGAATATGTGTATAATAAAAATCATGTTCAAATGGATTGGAAATTGAGATAGAATGAATTACCTCACACTTCCTTTTGGTACAAAAACAATTCATATCCATTATAATTTTTCAAGAATGTCATTAATTCCAATAAAAATCAAATCCACATTTATAATTTATATATTATACTCTTAAAACATATCAACACCCAATCGTTAAAAATATTTTAAAATTATTGTTTCATGTGTTAATTTCCTTGATTTACCAAGATTGTTTTGTCATCAATATTCCCATTCAAAGGAATTTAATATAAACCCATTACACAAATATTAATATTAATGTTATAAATTTTATATTTAATAAATATTTTAATTTTTAGATACATTATTGATTTTTGAACAAGGAAAATGAATCATATTACTTCTGGCCGAAAATAGGTTGTTCTTACATCCAATCGACGATATGAATCCCTTATGCTGTGAAAATTAAACTAATTGGATGATGTATTAATTTTAAATTATCTTTATAAAGTCATAATTATAAAATATTTTAAAAACATTCATTATTATAAATATCCATTTAAATAAATGATGGACAAAATTAAATCATTTTGTGAGGTGGTATTACACATACACACGAGCATTATTTTTGTTTCCCAAATGATATATAAGGATATAGATTAATTTTATTCGAAAATAATAACAACATATAGTTATTTTGGAGATACTTATGATATAAAATTTTAGATTTTTAAAATATTTAAATTCAACTATAGGTTAAATAAGTAAAACAACCATTGTTATGATGATTACCAAATCTTAGAGAAACCTCCTTTGGTTCACTTATTAATGACCCTAGGGTTGTCGTTTTTCAAATTCTAAAAAAATGAAATTGTTATTAATGATGTATAGGATAGATTCTTTAACATTTTTTTCATGCCGAAATTGATTTATAAGTATTAATAATTGAGGGGAGGGAGTTTTATTTTATAATTTATCAGTATTGGTATTTTGTGAATACACAAAACTATTCATCAATATGAAGTTAATATCAACCCATGATCCTTCATAATTGATAAATAATGTAATTTTGGGTCATAAATATATAGACACACCTAAAATACATAAATAGTAATATTTTTAAATATTTTATTCTTTTATCCTCTATGTTTGAATAATTTTATAATTTTTGATTTCAACCTCGTAACTCGTTACTAAAACCATGTAATTTATACATTATCACATAATTAAAATAATCCTTATTATATAATTGTAATAAAATAATTTTATATATATAATAAAATATATCCAATTAAAATTACATATGTGTGGATAATTAATATTAAAATAAGAATATGTAACACGAAAAATTTCATTTTAACCTAATCAGAGATAATTAGTTTATTTTAGTTTTTTCGAATTTTTATAATGAAATATTAATTAGAAAATATTAATTAACATTAATAGGTTTATTGAATACATGTAAACCACTATATCAAATTAATATCATATAATATTTTGAATAATTTATAAAATAAATCAATTAAATGTGACGTAAAATAGTTTTTCACAAAATGAAATTTTCAAGCACAGATTGATATTATATTAACTACATAACATTTAATAATAATTTAATAGTTTTAAAGATATATATTTAGATATTTATTTTATAAATTTAAAATATATAATTCATAATTAATAATTATTTAAATTTATTAAATGAATAGACATTTTTCATCTTTCAAAAAATACATTTCTCTAAAAGAAAAACATTTTTTTGGAAAATATCCACATTTACACTTAATGTTCTTATCATTATTTCAAAAAAAATGTTGTTTATAAATTTCCAATTTTATACATTATATTATTTTATTATAAATAATAGTTATAATTTTTACATACTAAATTATTCGTTATTTTGAAAACATTGTTTCAAAGGGAAAATTAATTTAATTTATTTGAGGTTTATTTTTACCAAGTAAGATCAAAAGAGATCTTAATTCTATCATGTATGAAATTTTATGCCTGGATTATTTAAAATTAAAAATATATTTTATATAAAAAATATTTAATATTGAATTAATATAAGTGAGGATTGGGCTTTCATGTATTGCATGTTTTCTAAGAGATTGAATTCTGTTATAAGGGAATATATCATAAATTATCGAGGTGTTACTATCATCTATATTATAAAACATTCATCCTAAAAATATATGCTGTTTATATTTAGAAAATATCCTGGTAGTTATTCTTCATAACTCTCTCTAATTCCCCCATTTCTAACATTATTTTATTGTTTCACTAATTTACCATTTCCAAGTCGAGTTATTAAATTTATCAATAATATCTCTCATGTATCGATAATTTGTATGGTCTAATCATAGTAAGATAGATTAGTTTACAATTATATATTATTATAGTTGAGAACATAATCTATTTCTTTCATGTAATCACATAAAAATGATATATTGAAAACATCAATCACGTCAAAGAGACATTGTGGAATTGATAAATAATAACACAGATATCCAATCCACTCCAAAATTTTAATGGGTACAATGTATATTAGCCTATATTTTCCATTATTTTAATTTCCTTACATGGAGTTAAATTTGTGAAAATAAAATCTCCAACTTGTCATTCCAAATCCTTCAAACATTTTTTCAAAATTAACTATATTTCTTTTTTAACTACTTTAATAGGTGGATGAATAGTATTTACCATTGTTATTGTATCATTATTGTGTTTTTATGAAACATGTTTCCTTTCAACAACAAGATTTATTATGATATATTGTTTCCTATAATTCTTCATATGGTTCCATATTTATTAGTAAGACTCCAACATAAATGATTGGACACACTAAAACCCCATAAATGTGAATCATTTTTTTCAAATATTTATCTACTGGAAAAATAAAGCATCACATAATTTCACTTAAAAAATATGTGAATAATATGATTTTATATTTTATTTAAACATATATGTATCCAAAAATACTATAATACCCTATTGAAAATGGTAATTATTATAAAATTTATTATTGGTTCATTTTTAAAATAAAATATCATTTTACAGAATATATTCCATAATTCTAACGATGTTGTAAAATCCATCAAATATATAGTAAAAATTGTATCGTCAAACCATTATTTACATAGAATTTTATCAACAAAATCCCATTAATTTAATCAATTTTAATCATATCATTATCTGAACTAATCATTATTAACATAATAGTTTTCCCATTTCTTGGGTATCTTTCACGTAATAATGTGTTCTCTAAAAATATCACCTCACCACTAAATCATATTTATTAATTATCTAAAAAACCCTCATATAAATTCAAATCATCAATTAAAAACCAAAGAATATAAAAATTCAATAGAACTTTATTCATTCCACTTCATCTGAAGTAATGACCTAAGCATGACATTGATCTCATTATATAATATGAGGTATATTACTTTGATACTTGGGGAATTTGAATTTAAAATTATTCATATTTATAAAATAAAAAAACTAAACATTAAATAATTATTTAATACCATTTCATTTATTCAACTTACTAATTTTATATCCAAAATTTAGGAAATAATTCATTCCCTTAAGTCTAGTACAAGGATTATTTGGTCAACAATTATCACAGTTTAGAAAATCATCATTTATCTTCTTCCCATTATCCATTTTCGATCATATTTTCTATTATTTTCATTACTACCATTTTATTATATATTTTTTATAATAATCATTATCTATTTGTACGTAACATTGATCTATTTCATCATATAATGAAATTGTTTTACAAACAACAACATTTATTTACATGAATTAATCCAATCAACGAAATAAAAAATATTTTATTTTATATTGAATATTTAATTCCCTTAATAACATGATATAAATATAATAGTATACTCAAAAAACAAAATAATTATTCATTTCCCATTAAATTAAATAACTTTTCCATTATTTCAATTCATCTACCATGACAGAAATGTTTTTTCGTTAATGTTTCATTAGAATTTTCCCAATAAATGTGTTTGATTTAAACATCCTACCTAGTATTCTAGATTAGTGACCAACATCGATCAACTTGTCAGTATAGGAAATATAGTAAGAGTATAATATTTTCTATTTCATTTCATCTAAATGCCAGAAATATCATCTCATAGAATATAATACATTTCTAAAATAACACTAGATTAGTAGGGAAACTAAATGAATAGGACTTCATTTGTGACAGTATACTAAAAATAAGAGAATCACACAGTGGAAAAATTGGTTTCCCATTTAGGAAAGGTTATTTTTCATTACATGACTATTCTTCATTAATATATGCATGATCTTATCAATTCTAATAATAGTTGTTTTGGCTTACACACCATGAAAATCTCCACATTGAACACATGTATTGATACTGGTATAATTTATAAAATATGGAATATATTTGATTGGACAAAAAATATGAATTATAAATAATAATAATTAATTATAAATTATTTGTAATAGTTAACATAAAAAAATTTATTCCGTATTAATCTCAAAATATCAATCTTTATTTATTTTGGTAGATCAATATTTTCATATCCTTTGTAAAGGAATTTAATGAAGATTTTAATAATCATCAAATATCAAACTGGAATCCATAACTAGCAACATAATAATGAAAATGTCACCATTAATTGGAATGATGCTGAAGATATTAATGACCAAATATTTTTTGGGTTATTGTCCCTAGAATAGTTTTTGTGAAAATGAAACCTGCTTATAATATGAGAAAAAGTGACATATTTCTAGGAAAACCACATAATACCATACTCACAAAAGTAATATGATGTTTCTATATACTTATCATGAGTTTATAACATAGTGTTTTGTTTTATAATCTATTTTTTCAGAATATAGTTACCATTGTTTCTACGAATCATTGTTGGGTACAAACTGTTACATCCTCGACTCTAGTAACCATTAGTTGTTGTCTATATTGTTTCAATGACATAGATTCAAGGGGAATATTTTCCATTTATTCATCCATTTAGTAGTATTAGGGATACTAATACATATATGATACCCATTTTACATTAGTGATATAATATTTAAAAATAGTAATGGAAATCATTTTGTATTGATGAAATCATTTAAATAAATACTCTCTCTCTCCTAGGAAAAAGAAAAAAACATAATGTGGATTTCAAAATCTTATTAAAGATTTTTTATAGTAATAATTATTATAAATCAATAAGGCATAATCAATATAGAAATGTAAATAATTGAACACATATAACACTTAATCTATATCATGATTATCATAATTAAATAAGTTAGAATCAATATAGATTTATAAATAGCTGAAAAAACATTCCTTGTAATGAGTTTTCTCATATCAATATAAATCCATTTATAATATCAATGTAATAATGATAAATATAATAATCCCTGAATTAAAAATGAAATAAATTATTAATATTTAATGGTATTATCATACACATTATGATATGTATACTATCTAGAACCTTCAAAACAATCATTAAAACAATTTATAAACCCCATTTGATTTGGGTAATTGATTTTTATCATAGGACATACCAATGCAAAGAGGGGATATATTATTTTAGTCCAACATGTCATTAAATGTCACATTAATTACTTATATATTGGATAATTGATTTAACTCATTATTAGTATTCATTATCAATAAATATAAATATTTAATCTTTATTATAAATTTATCAGTATTCCACAGTTAATCAAATATCACTCAATGTAAACCCAGTATAGAGAAAGGGCATATAATTTGAGAAATAATCGTTTCCCTTAAACAAGGAATATTGATATTTAAGATAAAATAAATTTCTAATGTGAATTTATCACAATAATTCTTTAGTCTTAAATAGATATATAACAATTTAACTTTTGTAATGAAATATGGGGTGTTAATTTGTTCAATTGGTATATTAGCTTATATAATAATGTAATTTTCTTTGGAAGAGTGATTTTACTATAAGATAAATAAAAAATTAGCAATCATAAAATGTTGTTCTGTACCAATCAATCATAAAAATGTAGAATAATATTTATTTCTCAAAACTGTTATCGCATCAGTGATTTCTATAATCCCCATATACATTATAAACATTCATTTTTAGTTATTTTTTAAATTGAACATTTTGAAATTATATAGAAATATTTAATTAATTAACCTTTAAAATTTTTATGATAAAATTAAATATCCTAAATAAATATTTTTAAAATAAAATATACTTTTAATTTTTGTGGAATTTATACATTTGAATGAAAAATATATCGGAAATAAATTTAAATAAATTTATTTTTCTATAAAAAAATTATTTATTTGATTCATGTTCCAAAGAGATGAAATTTTTTAAGAAGATATATGAAATAAATAAATATAGAGTGAATAATAAATTTTTTGGGTCTGATGAATAAAAAATGAGATGATTCCTTTAGGTATTTAAAAGCAAATCCATCAAGAATGTGATATTATAAAATAGACACTTAACTATTTGGTAACATTAAAATTTTAACCCCTTGAATAAATTAAAATGTATTGAATCATTAACCATAATAAGTAAATATTTATTCATGTAAATAAAATAATGGGTTATTAAATACACTATAAAAATTAATAGGCCTGTAATTACTAAGATGTACCAATGAAAAGGAAATTTAGATGAATTCTTACACCTAATGCCTCTTTTTGGATGAATATGATTTAAAATATATTATAATCATTTTTATTATTTTACTAACTTTAAAAATATATATATTCATTTTGATAATATCATATATTATACTCTTATAACATATTACCACTATTTCATTAATAATCATTTATTATTGTTCTTGTTTTGGTGTTAATTTCATTGTTTTTTCAGGCATGTTTTTCATCAAAAATTTTGGTTATTTATATTAGGATTTAGTTACATCACCAACAAAATTTTATTGGTAAAATAAAAATAATATTTGATAATTATGTGTATTTTTAGAACAATAATTTAATGTTGGAAAGGAATATGAATCAAATCACTTTAAGAATCCAGTTGGTCGTATGTATGCACAAGAAAAGATATCGCATTGGAAAAATGTTAAAGAGAAAGGAGGTGTGTAATATATTATGTAAATTAAACTTATATAATGTAATTATTATCATATATATTCATTTTTTCCATCATTAATACTTTCAATGTGATCTGTTGTTATAAAAAGAATTCATATGTTCTCGAGGTGGTAGTCTGTCGTACACTCAAGAGATAGATTTGATTACCATTTTATGAAGAATATGAAAGGTAAATATTATTCTATAAACATAATAACACCTCAATATAATGTTTATAATAGTGTTATTATTTTGGATTTATAAAAGGATTATTTATATTTTTAAAATAAGAAATATAAAGATATAGCTTCTTTAAGATGTTTACTTTCTCTAATAGAAACTTTCCTTCGGTAACTTCTTATGGACACTTGTGTTTTCGTTTGAGAAAACATCACCTCTATGACGAGTCTAAGGATTTAGGTGAATATTTTGGTAGGGGTTATCAATACCAATTGCAATATAGGTTTCAAATAGAGAGGGGTTGGTGTATCCTTTTATAATTGTGGAAGATTGACATTTTTGTTACTGCCAAAAATTATAAAATAATTTGAAGTCAAATTTACCCCATGTTCCACGAAATCTAAAAAATAATTGATTCGATAAGTTTTTTGTTCAATCCATAACCTCCCCTCATAAAAAGAAATATTTCTTAAACATTTTATTCTCTTATCATATATGTTTAGTTACAGTTCCCATTTTATTTCTAACCACGGTTACTTGATTTTTATCATATGTAATTTATCCCTTAAGAAAAAAATTAAATGATCCGTATTCGATAATTTTGAAAAAATAATTATAAAAATTTAATCTAATTTATTAAATAGAAATTATATGGGTTTGGAAAATAAATTTTAACAGAAATCCATATAATAGGAAAATCCCCGATTTAACTATAACTGCATTAATTAATTTTTTGTTGTTATAAAACGACATTATCAACATAAATTGATTTAAAAATATTATGATATATTAATTATAAATTCTACTCATATTGAATCCTTATTATGATGTTAATTTCATTTATTTTGAATATTTGCATAGAAAATAATCCATTAAAAACTGTTCACAAATTGTTTATCATGAAATGCATTTCCCATGAATAATAAGATCATATGTTAATTACATGAATATTAATCACCATTAAATGGTATTAAATTCAAAATGTAGATATATATTTTATAAAATTTAATTAAATCAACAACCAGTAAATAAAATTTAATTAATTAAATTTTAGAGACATTAACCTTTCATAAAATAAACAGTTATCTAAAAAAGAAAAATATTTCTGCAAATTATTCATTTATACCTTAAAATTTTATTATCATTATTTATATAAGATATTTAACAAACTGGTATGTTAAGGTATACATCATTTATATAAATTTATACATTTCTATATCATGCAATACTCATAACCCTATTATTATATATTATAGTTATTTTAAAGAAAGTTAATCTTATTGATAGCTTGTGATATATATAACCTGAAGTCCATAAAATATCAACAAAATGTTTTATTGGGTATTTCAAAAGAAACACTTGGTCTAAAAAATTATTGGATATATATATATATATATATTATAACCTACATATTGGTTTGTAAGGTATGAGTTGTATTAACAGAATTATAAAATATATATATATATACTTCAAAACTATAAACAATTAATTAAAAAAAATTATTATTAGAAAATGATATATATTTTAATTTAAGACATTTGATCGTTAAAAATACATGTTCTTACAAAATGATTTTAGATTTTATTTAAACTTTTTAATTATAATAAATTCATTATAGTTTTGAAAAATCTTAATTATTGAATGAAATTTGATTTTATAAATCACATTATCAAAATTACCAAAATGGTGATTTTTTTTTGATTTTATAAAAATGATTATTTTTCATTGAATAATTAAAAATATTAATTTTTACAATAATATTATGTATTTTCAGTAAATTATTTAATTTTTATGTCCTATTATTATTTTACTTGTATTTAAAGTGATCAAATGTATTATTTAATAAAATTTAAAATAATTAATTTCATTTGAATGATCATTGTTTCAAATTGTTATATAATATTTTTTTTTGGCTTCCAATTTGATATTGTTAAATCATTTTAAAATAAATAATTTTACTTCATTTTAATTAATTAAAATTATCTTAAATAATTAAAAATATAAATTGAATTTTAAAACTATATATCAAAATTTATGACTTTAAATAAATCTCATGATAATTACATGTCACATATTTGATATATTTTCTTCTTATTCATGGAAAATGTATTTCATGAAACCCAGATTTTGAAAACACCGCCTATTTAATTTTAAATTAAATTATTCAAAATTATTGAATATAATTAAAAAAATGAATGAATATATTCAAACATATTAATTTATATTATATATTATGTTCAACAATTTTTTTAATACTCATTACAGAAAAAAGATAAAATATTTTACAGCTGTTAAAATGAAAAAGGGTTTTACTAATTTTTAAACTAATTAGATAAGTCAAAAAATAACTTAATTTTTATTATAAATTATAGTTTATAGAAATATTTCATCCATATAATATCTATGTTTCATGATTGAGAAATTGTTTTAGCGTTTTTTATGAAAAATGTGTGTAAAATATTTTATTTTAAAAAAATCCATGTGTTCCATCCACCAAAATAATAAATGGGAACTCCCTCCCCTCAGTTCATCAAATGTATAAACTAATTAAAATGAAAAACCATGAAATATTATATCATAATAATCATTATTAATATTGTAGAGTTTTATTCTATCCCAAACACCATGAAAAGTTTCCTTAATAATTGATCTAAAGGAAGTTCTTCAATGAAATAGTAATTGTATTCACTATGATATTTCATTTTAATTTGTAATTTTCCTACTTAAATTATGTCTTAACAAATTAAATTTATTACAAATACTGTCTCCCATTTGATGATATGTTATTAAATTGATGGAATAATTTCTATCAATGTCCTAATCTATCAAATTGGCAACAAATCCCTCTATCATCCACAGGAATGGAATCCCTGTTTAACTGATTGATGTACCCATCAACCCTTTAGTAGTGGTACTTATTCTCCATGAACACTTGGTTGAAGTGTCTACAATCCACACCTACCCACAAAAACAGGATCTTTCTATGCCATTCCTCTGTAAGTCCCCCACCTACACCCCCTTATCATAAAGATATATGAATTCCGTATGATATCCCGATGCTTATATTGTAGCCAAATCAGGGTGTATAATTACATAGAAATACCTCTCCCTATGGGGAGGGAAATCCTGGAAAAATATTTTGAAAGGACATTCAACCACTCTACCACAATGTTTGGGAACTAAAAACAAAAAACATCTGCTGCCACGAGGGTAAGGCTAACCGACTCAAGAGTGGGTGGCTGCACCCTCTTATGGATGAGTTTATCATGTGCTTCTTGGGTTTCCTTTTTCACCAAAAAAGGAAAAACCCATTTCAATGCTGTAGATATACCACAACCTTTTTCCTAAAAAATCTAATCTAATCATGAACTATAGAAGGCAATCCCATACCCAAACTGGCAACATAAGGCCTCGATGATGACACCAAAATGTTCCAACCAAAACTCCCACATGTAGGGTCATATCACAAAGTTGGCACAAGTGTGATTATCAAGTCTCCTTATATATGTATCTCTATATATAAAGATCAAGTCAACAGTTCAATTGTAAACTCTAGTTCTTGAACAAGATTCGTGATATGAATGAATGATTAGTACCTATGTCAATTAATACGGTAGCTATAAGTAGACACATACCATACCACAAATAATTCATCGAGCCCTTGGGATCTTCTATTTAACCATAATTAGCTACTCCCTTCCCCTATCCTCTAGTTCCCTGAGCCTGATGGGGACCACATTGGGGTTGTGGTTTTAACATGTCGAAATATATAATACATCTTATTTATCTCCAATATCTTCTTCCATGTCTTTTTACCCAAAGATTCATTTATCCCTATCAATTACTCTTCCCGAAATATTTTACACATCCAAGTCCATGTTACTGATGTTAGTTTCCTACCTTTACCCTACTGAAATTCATTGGCTATATCTGGTCAGCCCAAGAACTCTATACCACAATGGTTCTCTCTAGAACCCTAACATAAGTAGGCATTCACATGTGAATAGTGCTGGCCTGGTTGTCCCTAAGAACTTCTCTCTTGGAGGTTCGATCCATGAAGCACTGGGAGTATCGTATTTATCAAGTTCCAAGAATGGTTTGTACGCCTTATTGAATACTCAGCTACCAACATGTCATCCTTCTGAAGCTGTAGAAGCTCTTGAGAACACATTCTCCTATATTTTTATGGAACTATACCCATTCTCTTATAAATGTTCTAATGGTCTATCCATGAAAACGTAACCTCACTGTATGATATGGTTAACGTAAACCTTTCCATTACCCTTATTGATCCATGTAGACTGCTCACGGCTAGGACCACCACCAAATCTAATGGTTCCCTGGCTAGATAGATACTCAACCACCACCTCAAGACATTCCTTAGCTCCATATTAGTTTTTATATCATTGAAACCTACAGTTTATCTATCACTGAAACTCATGTAAGTAACTAATACTACATTTTTCCTCTACATGTAACACCGGTAGTAACAGTTGACCAATGGGAATTGGTATTTATGGGACACCACCCGAAGGTACCATCTCAGGCAACATTCCTTGTACCAAAGCCTCGTCACTTTGTGATCCATTCTCATGTTCCCACAGTGAATTACGAGATAGCTATCTAAATGGAGGAATCATTAAAGGGAATCAAGATGAACCACATTCAAAAAGTTATACCTGGTGAGTTGACTCAAATATATTATGAGAAAAACATTTCCAAAACACAAGAAATCATTGTTTTAATGTACCGAGTCCAAACACTGAATTCTGGGTCCTGGTGTATGGATACATCAGCCGCTACATCTTCACTAGACTCCCCAAACATAAATATCAGACTCGAGAAATTTAAAATTGTTTTCTGAATAAAAAACAACATAATCTCTTTATTAGAGGTAGAACCAACCACCTATGATACAACATTTTCATGACCAGTACCTCAAGGCCCATTCCGTAACTACCAAGATCTAGGATTCCAATGGTCAGGGGATGGTAACTAGCACCAGAAAGGCATATCCAGAAAGGTATGGCATTTCATTTAAACCAATACACACACACAAACACACACAGATAGGGCACACTAAACATTGAATGCCAAAAAGGAAAGAAAGTATTACAACCACCAAAATGTATAACTTTTGGAGTAAAATGTGTAAACTGAAATTTAATGGGCCAGAATAGAATCTCAACTAAAAGGAAATTACGAAAAATTAAAAACAAACTCTGGAGGACGTCTGCCAAAGATCATACCTGAAGGGTAGGAATCACTTTTTGTCGGATTTCACTACAGCACCCAACGTCTATTGATCCACTTCCAAGCATCATCTAGTCCTGGATTCCAAATTTCCAAGTCAAAGCTATCAATTGTCTTCACAAGACAAAACATGTGTAGGGAAAACCCATGTAGGGGTGTGTATAACAATTCTTAGTAGGGACCTCGAGAGCCACGAAGGTCACTCGGTGTCACACGAAGGAAAATAACACAATGGAATTATCACTGAGGTGATACCACCCAGAAAGACCTCAAACACATAGTAAAAATTAAAAGACGCATCTCACATCATGTATAACTTATGTACATAAGTAAGGATGATTTTTCAAAATGCTATATCATTTTACTATGTCAAGAGTCTCGGGTGCTAATCCGCACAGGGTCTGTAGGTACTAAACCACACAATATTTCAAGGTGCTGACCCACATAGGATCGCTAGAAGGTGACCCAAATAGGATCGCTACGTGCTTATCACAAAGGATAACTATGTGCTAACACATACAAGATCTCTAGGTGTTGGCCCGCATAAGATTGTTATTCATTCTTCACATCACAACCAAGCACTGGATTCCTTCACATAACACACTTGATTCTGAGAGGATCCACTCCTTAATCCATCTCTCATATATCAATATCCATGAAGTCCAAAATATAGTAAATACAAAGGATCCTCTTGTCGTAAGGTTTCCAGCACAACGAACAGCGCATCGAATGGATGCTTGGTCTGTAAGATATGAGAAGTTTTTCAAAATGGTCTAGGTTGGATTTGAGTCTGATCCAACTTGGAAAATTTGAAACATCCACCAAAACTCATGTATATTATCTTATATAGTTTGTGTCATCAAATGGGTCACGACGCCACTAACGGTGTGTCAATGAGACTCCTGGTTTGGATGTTCATAGCGTTTTAGTAAATAGGGGTCGATTGTGTCTGGGACAGGTCCAACCCAGTCGGAACGAACTGCCCGTCTTTAAATAGGGGTGTCACAACCCACCATAAAAAATATGAGGGATGGTACAATATATTTACACATCCTTCCTTCCTCAATTTGAAGGAGAGATAATGACCATTGAGACCCGCCTTCCAAAGGCCCCAGTGTGGTGACTAGCACCAAGGTTATAAAATCACAAATAATATGGAAAGAAATACACTTTTTATTTAGTAGGATCATGAGATAAGATAGTATATACCAATAAACTCCCAAACTAGAAGTAAATGTAAATCCAAAATAATACATCCCCATATGCATGTTCGAATAATAAGTGTTACAGTGTAAAAGACAAATCCAAAGGGATGTACCCAAATAAAAGAAATGTCGAAACTTTAACGTTCTTGAAGTACAAGATTTTAGGGACTCAAATGGTCCTGGATTTCCTACGGGAAACCTAAAAGATGTTTAATTTTTAAAGGGTGAGAATACTAGTATACTAATTAGGGAAAACCATATGCTCTCTTTCACAAGTGGGGGAGGACTTTTAATGCACTGTGAGAAAAAGGAGACAACCAAAGCACCCAGAATGGAAGGTATCTACCCAACCTCACATAGACACACTCCCCAAATAAAAATAGACAAATAAAATTGTAGTAATAACACATATATGTTTGGGTACCCCGTACCACATTCCCACTTATTATTGAAGAAATCCAACTTGTCACACATCCCCTGCCATTTTCACTGCAGTCCCACTGCCTCCCCATAAATAACCTTTTGGGCCACCACAACAACATATCCCACCCACAGACACATAGGACACAACAGCCACACACATCCCTTCCCACAGACACCTCAACAAGAACAACCATCTCCACAGCTGAGGAAACCTGGGCCAGAACAACTAACACCACACTAAAAGACACATGTGCCTCATCCCGAATACACATGGGAATAAAACTACCCACACACACCTGGTCCAACCATAAAAACTACCCTACCTGAAAAATCATGGTCTTTAATGGATCGTAGGCCATCATACCCTCCCCAAAGAGTCTTGGGATACTTGGTAATGGTAGAAGAAAATGAGCTAATAATCATCCACTCATAAGAATATTGGGAAAACACCCTCCCCCTATGGAATTGGGTTGTTCGTCGTGATGTTCTCAACTTGGGAGGGATGTGAATAAGATACATAATAACTAAATTATACACATAGTTAAACAAGAACTCATCCCTATATATGGATTCCAAATCCATCCCCTAACCAAAAACCGTCATTACGATTCTTTCATAAATAGCACAGCAGCCACAACCAAGACAGAAGTCAATCCCAGAAAACAATTCCCCATTTAACCCATTCTTGTTAACAAATTCGGGTGATTCCATTTAAATAATTTTTCACTACTAGGAAACTAACAGGCATAACCACAAGACAATGAAGTAAAAATAGTCAAGCATTAAATTAAGAATTCACACCATGTTCACGTGAAATGTCACAATTAGAAACGGGGTTTGAGAGGTCCCACGATTTACTGGAACCAATCCAAGCCCCAATATACAGACCCAAAAAGTCACACATCCAAAAACTAACAATTAAAATATAGGGGATCCCATCCCTATCCATGTCACCTCTCAAGCATCAAGAGGATAAACTATCCACATCACTAGAACTGAGTAAGGTAGTTTTTATATTTATGCACACCGTACATTTTGTTCATTCTTTCCGTTTGGTTAACCATGGTGATAAAAAAATGATTCTTATTCATTGAGAATCCATTTAATCAAACGAGTTTACGTGATTATATAGTTTCAATGTCATAGCCATTCAATCACAGAATTATCCTTAAAATAAAGTTTCATTAGGGCACCAGAAAGGATAACGAACAACCTTGATTTTTAGTAGACCGAATCCTATACAATTTACAACATATAAAGGAAGATAAAAGAGTACATCATCAACTTTAAACACACCACTTAAATCCTCAAAAACCATTTATTACCATCATTAAGGTTTGGTTGCATCCATCACTGAAGGAAAATTATCGTACTCACCCTGCATGATACACAATAAAGAGATATGAAGGAAAACATCTACTTATATGAACAATGATTGATGTTTCTCTCCTCACGCCGAGAACTAGGAATTGATGACTTGTAGGGGAAGAACTCCGAGGACTCCAAGAGTGAGTAGGGAAGGATCCAGAATAGGCACACCCTAGCTTCAGAAAGAGGGAATCCAAACACATCAAATAATGGAAAGGAATCAATCCATGAAGAAGAAATAATGCCATAGGATAAAAGGTGAGATCATGGAGTTACAGGATATAAATTTTGGAACCGTTATAAAGGTAGACTGTTGTTTAATCATGAGGTTGGATGCTTACACAAGATGGAATAATTTTTTATTTAACAATTTTCATCGGAGAGGTGTCCATAATAGTTGTGAGGGGAATGATTTCATTTTAACAAAAGAATATGAGTAACTGGGGAGAAACTGAAATGTACCAAAAAAGGATGTGACACCAAGGAAAAAGTCACACGTTATTTTAAGTCAAGGGTCACCCATGTCATAGAAGATTTTTTATATCTATTTTGGGAATTAAATGGATTTTAATGAGGAAATAAATAAATTTTTGGTCAAATGATACGTTGCTGGGGTTGTACTACAAAAAGTTGAAACTGACAAAAACAAAGGGTGTGACACTGTTTGGGTAGTCACCGTAACAGTGAAACCATACCGCTTCCACCATATGCGGTGCAACCATTTCAATGTGAGAATATGACAGTGTGACTGCTATGGTGCCACCATTGGGGTGCCACTGGTTCGGTTGAACACCATAAGAGGTGCTAATGTATTGGTGTGGGACCATGTAGTTGTGACCGCTACGGTTCCACCATCACGATACCATTGGTTTGGTGGAACAACGTCAGAGGGGCCACCATTTTGGTGTGCGACTATGACGGTGCGGCCACTATAGTGATAGCCTCATAGTGCAACCTTTTTGTTAGAACACCGTAAACGGTTCCACCATATTGTTGTGCAACGGTGATGGTGAGACCTCTATAATGCCACCGTCATGGGGCCATAGTTTCTGTGGAGGACTGTAAGCGGTGACACTATTTCGGTGTGTGACTGTGATGGTATGACCAATACGGTGCCACCTTCATGGTGCCGCTGTGACCAGTTCCACCTTCACAGTTCCACTGTGACAAGTTCCATCATTTCTGTGGAACCGTTTGGTGGAATAGAGTTTTTGGAAAACTCTTTAATGAGTCTCCGATGGTCACCATGAGACCCTAAACACCAGAATTTGGAAAAAGTAATGGACCAGGAGGGTCCGAGCCATTACAAGGGTTCCCACATACACATGATTAATTTTACTATCTAGAACTGACCCGGATCGGGTTAGGGTCGGTCTGGTCCGGCGCGACCCGGGGTCCAGGCGCAACCGGTATCGCTGGACCTGGCCCGGTTTAGCCGAGGGTCCCGCCCACTATGTCTCCTAGTGACTCGGTCGGATCCGTCCTGGCCTAAAGGGCACAGGTCCTACCTCTCAGCATGGGTATGGCCTACTAGGTGCGAGTTCGACCCTATGGCGTGGGTTTGGACCACATGGAACAGGACTGGCCACAAGGGCGGTTGCTGGGGCACCATCTAGCCAGGACGCCGCAATGGTGTCACGTCTAACCCCCACTGGTCCCCAGTACATGTGGCATCCTCAATCAACGAATGACAAACCACAGCTTTCCATCTACCAGGATTTCCCGAACATGGGAAGTCCCTTCACATGGTGCCCGAAAACATTTCTCATCATCACCATGATCATCGGTCCACAGTGTGTCGCCCATCTATGCTTGAAGTCGTTGTTGTGGGCCGCCGCTAGCCACTGGCATGATGGTGGTGCCTTGGATAGATCTTTAGAGTCTCTATAGTGTTCCGTTTTTTGAGTCATATTTTCTTTTGGTCTTCGTAGGGCACCAACATCACAATGAAACTGTCAAATTTTCCTTCCTCACAAGTTGACCAGTTGACTTCGAAGAACGCACAAAGAATAACTATGGTGGAGGGACTAGTCCATTTCCGATTTGGCCTCAGCTTTACACGTTATAGTATAGTCATGGGAATAAACGTGATGATGAAAACAAAGCTTGATAACCCCCCCAAATCAAAACCGCACACAATATCCATGCGCAAGAATGAGTGATTAACCATCAACCTGTTAGTCGGTTGATCCGTGTTTGTCGTTAATTTTTCATGAATGTGTAAGAAATCATAAAATACATAGAACGTAAAGAGCCCAACCTATGTTTGTTGGATCATAATTTGAAAAAGGATAAAATTTTCGTCGTCGTCGATCCACAATCATTGGTGTTTATCACCGCTTTCCAACCTCCAGATCCGATCATCCAACATTTTTCGCTTCGTTCATTGTTCTTCATTAAAGATGGATTCACCCAGCAGTTCATCAATGATTTCCCCATGTTTGTTAATTACTAAACTCCATCCCATTGTATTATCAAAATAAATAAAAATATTAGTGAAATTTCACCCACTAATGATGCTCATTAAATAATCCACATTTAATGATCCATCATGATAAAATCATCATGTTTTCAAATGATCCATTATTGACCATCCATTAATGCGCCTTGTCACCTACTCATTACTGCACTATAGTGGCACTATCCACGACTAAATGTTAGGAAAAAATAAAATAATTCTATTAAATTGTTTTATGATTTTTCTCGAAATTTCCAAAAAATAACTTTCCCCTCAACACTTGTGGACCGATAATAAGTCATTTCTAGGAAAATTTTGGTATTCTGAGTTCAACAGTGCCTTTGTATTTTTAATATCATCACCAGTTTAAATGTTATAAAAACAAACTCACACATTTACTAAACGTACCATAGCAAAGTTCACAAATTAACATTCGCCCTTGACCCATGCCGGTAGAGGTTATGCTCGGCCAAAAGGGAACACGTCCTCACGGGCTAAACGATACTCTGGGATTTTCAATTCGAGTTACCATTTATGAGTTATAAGAATTTGAAAATAAAATAATTGTTAATTATTTATTTTATGTATGGCCAAAAACATACATCCACCATTGGCCCGCGCCGGCCAAAGTTAGGATCTTCCTAATTAATGAATGCCCTCAGGAGCTCCGTAGTGGTCTCATATTTTTTATGTAAGTCGCATTTCATTAGTTATAATCATTTTAGAAATAAAATAATTTTATTTAATAATTTTATTTATTGTTATACTATTTTTTGTTTTTCTCATAAGAGAGTTGCATCGAATAAACATAAGTCAAACATTGTGTAAACGTGCAATCCATAACACAACATTTCCCCCTTATATCTGATCTAGGAAACTATTTAAGAGCCCTTCCTCTTTTTTTTGTAAAAATTATCATGTGTACTATTTAATGATCAACATTTATAAATGGATAATTTTGGGCTATTTAGGCCTTGGAATCGCACACCGTCTCAGCGCCTAGTATCCAAATAATTCCATATAAAAAATAAAAATTAAACAAAATTTTCGAGACATTACAAGTTTCATAAAATTAATTTATATTTTCCTTACAAAACATTTTAATGGATTTTAAAATATCATTTTTATTGGGGAATATGATCAAAGAAACCATTTTTATGATTTTATTTTTAACCAAATACATAAATTTCAATTTCTATTAAATTTTTCACTATTTTTCAAATTGTAAAATATGATTCATAATTTCAGGATTTAACCCACTATATTCTATTGTTTAGAAAGGGAACATATATGAAATAATGTAAATTTTGTTAGTTCACATTATCCATTTATGGTATTCCCACCTATGAATGACAATGAAATTTGAGTTCGACCTACTACTATAGATGAATAAATTTTTACTATATTAAAGAAGTAGAAATTAGATATGACAAATAATAATCCTATATGGAGAAGCACCCTAACCTATAATGTAGTGTAATAATTTTAGACCACTACAAGTAGGAGAAACCATAATAATTCAATAGTACTATAAGTCGATTTTCAGTTGATAAAAATATATGATAATTTCATAAGTTATTTCCCATATTGGGATATAATAAATGGGAGATGATTTTTATTGATTTTAATAAACTCTCATAGAATGTGAATCAATTGTGGCCCTTAATTCATAAAACTACGAATTATGGGGAATGATAAATGATGAAATGAATGGATTTTAAGAAACAATTTTACAAAAATATAATCCCCAAGAGAAATGAGAATATATAAAGATAAAATTATTGGTTATGAGAAAAATAAAGAGGAAATAGTTTCAATGTATAAACCTAACTTCCCAGGGTTATCATTGAATGTTACAGAATATATCTGTAATCCAAATATCATTATTGACCATTTAATCAATCAGATTTATCCAATCCTCCAAAATCGATAGGTCTCTCAAACATTCTTATCATATGAAGATATTTTATCTTGTTTTATCATTTGGATGAGAGTGAAAATTATATATAAGTGGATGAATATATATGTGAATTCTTAAATATATGGGTATTGTATATAGAAACACATTGGTACATGATTAATAGAAAATATATGTTTCTTCATGTGTATAAAAGAAGACTTCATGGTCATGGATGAAATGGAATGGGAGAATCCATCAATTTATTATTCTTTTAAAAAAATATGATGGATTACTACCTAAACCAATTCCCTAAAATTAAATGTACGAGGAAACATAACAATCTATTTGGGGAAGGAAAATATTATTCAAAAACTAACCTTGACATGGATGATCCTAGGGACACAGTTAAATGTCATTTGATTATCAACACCATTATTGAAAAAAATTATTATTATTATGCCTATTTTTTTCTGTTGTATTTTTAAGGGTATCACATAAGCACCTCAATGATTAGATATTGAGTTGACTGTGATAACTTTTAATACATTGATAACCAGTTCTCCTATATATAAAAAACCTAATATATAATTTTATGGAATTTTTCTTCTTGTACATAAACATCATCAATATCTTATTGAATTGAATGTTACTTGAGATATATATATATATATGATGTCTATATCAACCCCATATATACTATTGAGAAATGGATTTGATATTTGGTATTATAAATCTTCCATCAATTATATATAATTGAGATGATGAATAGGACCACCGAAGAGAAATCCCTTTTATCATATTATTCCGTCTATTCAAGTGATATATTAATCTAAAATAATTAAAAAGATAATAAATATTGTAAATGTTCTTATTATTGAAGAATCAAATTATATATTACATATAAAATGTTATAGTAATCCACTAAATCATGAAGAGGTGTTATTTTGAATGACCTCGACTCTAGTTACTCAGTTGTAATAAATAAATTTTTAGATTAGCATACATAAAACAATTCGAAGACAAAAATTATGATCATTTTAACATTCTTTCAAAAATAAATAGATTAATGATAAATTTTTTCATTAGGGGTAGAAAAAATTCATATTAATAAAATGTTAAACATCATTGAACTCAATAAATGAATCCTTCTTCATTAATTAGGGAAAATAAATGAAAAAATTTGAGCTCAAATGCTCAATAATGGTTATATATAATAGATTATATAATTAAAAAATGAGTCATAATTAATATGAAATGTGAAAAATGAACACATATTCCTCTTAGTTAAAAAATTGACTATCCTAAATTGATAATCCATAATCATTATGGAAAAAAATAATTGAAAACACATTCAATTTAGTCATGATCATAGACACATAATTCATACATGAAAAATAGAAACAAAATGACAACTTTAATAATAATAACTGAATTAACAACGAATAAAATAGTTAATTTTGATTTTCATGGTCTTATACATCATGATATCTATTCTTTTCATATAATTCACTATAATTATTAAAATAATGAGTAAAAACCCATTTCATTTGGGGAAAAAATATTTCTAATGATACCTACCATTTCATTAAGGTGATATATAATATGGTCCCCATATATCAAATCAATTCCAAATAATTACCCATATATAACATAATTTTTTAAATTATGGAATTATATTCATTGTTAATACATAACTATACAGTGTAATAAATATGGATTTATCAATATTTACCCAAATTAAAAAAATAATATTCAACAAAAAACTATATGTAATAATGATATACTGTTTAGGAAATAATCATATTAAACATAAAAATGATATATATAATTAATGAAAATGAAATGTATAAATAAAATTGTAATGAGAATGTGTGGGAATGTTAAAAATCACAAAATTAATATTGAAATAAGGGGTAAAAATCTGTTTTAATGAAATATTGTTTTAGAAATGGTATAATATCTATTTAATGAAAAATAGAATGTTTTTGAAAAATTGAAAATAAAATATACTAAGATATTTTTATTTATTAAAAAATTTAAAACATATATAAAATGCTACAAGTCATAATAAAATCATGGTAGTGGGGATATATATGATCACAATATACATTATCATAATATTCCTTTTGAAATTTTATCAAAAACAACCATTATATAAAAATAAAAATGATTCATCTAATTTTTTTTTAAATTTATTATATTAGAAACCATTTCTTTCATAAATTAAATTTGTAAATATATATATATTTATATGATGATTTTTGAAAACATATATATGGAAGAAAAATATATATATTATTTAAATGGTAATAAAATAAATTATTCATTAAAACAATTAAGTGGATGATCCATGTACCAATGTGTTGAAACGTTGAATAAAAATAGATAACAACATGATTATAAGAATAATATCTAACCTTGTGAAGGATATATGATAATATTCCACTAACAAGAGTAAACGAAATCCAAAAAAGGGTGATTGTAATATAGATTCATACCACTTTGGTAAAGTAAAAATGGTAATACATAGAAAGAATAAAAATTTATTGAAACATTTAACATATTGAATAAATATGAATTAATGATAAAAAATAAAATGGTAAATATATACACCACAATATTGTGAATATTTGTATAATAAAAACCATGTTCAAATGGATTGGAGATTGAGACAGAATGAATTAACTCACATTTCCTTTTGGTTCAAAAACAATTCACATCCATTATAATTTTTGAAGAATTTCATTAATTCTAATAAAAATCATATCCATGTTTATAATTTATATATTATACTCTTAAAACATATCAACACCCAATTGTTAAAAATATTTAAATATTATTGTTTCAAGAGTTATTTTCCTTGATTTTCCTTGATTGTTTTGTGATCAATATTCCAGTTCATAGGAATTTAATATAAATCCATTACACAAATATTAATATTAATGTTATAAATTTCTTATTTAATAAATATTTTAATTTTTAGATACATTATTGATTTTTGAACAAGGAAAATGAATCTTATTACTTCTGGCTGAAAATTGGTTGTTCTTACATTAAATCGACGATATGAATCCCATATGCTCTGAAAATTAAACTAATTTGATGATGTATTAATTTTAAATTATCTTTATAAAGTCATAATTATAATATATTTTAAAAATATCCATTATTATAAGTATCCATTCATATAAATGGTGTAAAAAATTTAATCTTTTTGTGAGGTGGTAGTACACATACACACGAGCATTATTTTTGTTTCTCACATGATTTATAAAGATATAGATAAATTTTATTCCAAAAAAATAAAAACATATAGTTATTTTGGAGATACATATGATATAAAATTATATATTTTTAATATATTTAAATTCAATTATAGAAGAAATAAATACAACAACCATTGTAAAGATGATTACCAAATCTTAGAGAATCCTCCTTTGGTTCACTTATTAATGACCACAGGGTTGCTGTTTTTCAAATTCTAAAAAATTGAAAATGTTATTAATGATATATAGGAGAGATTATTTAACATTTTTTTCATTCCAAAATTGATTTATAGGTATTAATAATTTAGTGGAGGGAGTTTTATTTTATAATTTATCAGTATTGGTATTTTGTGAATACACAAAACTATTCATCAATATGAAGTTAATATCAACCCATGATCCTTCATAATTGATAAATTATTTAATTTTGGGTAGTAAAGATATAGACACACCTAAAATAAATAAATGGTAATATTTTTAACTATTTTATTCTTTTATCCTCTAAGTTTACATAATTTTATAATTTTTGATTTCAACCCCGTAAATCGTTACTAAAACCATGTAATTTATACATTATCACTAAATTAAAATAATACTTATTATATAATTGTAATCAAATAATTTTATATATATAATAAAATATATCCAATAAAAATTACATATTTGTGGA
Source organism: Viscum album (assembly GCA_963277665.1). Lineage (NCBI taxonomy): Eukaryota > Viridiplantae > Streptophyta > Magnoliopsida > Santalales > Viscaceae > Viscum > Viscum album. The sequence continues at coordinate 1,612,464,060 of OY728140.1, forward strand.
TAATTAATATTAAAATAAGAATAGGTAACACGAAAAACCTCGTTTTAACCTAATCAATGATAATTAGTTTATTATAGTTTTTTTCTAATTTTTATAATGAAATATTTATTAGAACATATTAATTAAAATTAATAGGTTTATTGAATATATGTAAACCACTATATCAAATTAATATCATATAATTTTTATAATTATTTATAAAATAAATCAATAAAATGTGTCGTAAAATAGGTTTTCACAACATGAATTTTTCAAGTAGATATTGATATTATATTAACTACATAACATTTAATAATAATATAATAGTTTTGAAGATATATATTTAGATATTTATTTTATAAATTTAAATTATATAATTCATAATTAATAATTATTTAAATTTATTAAATGAATAGACATTTTTCATCTTAACAAAAATAAATTTTTCTAAAAGAAAAACATTTTTTTGAAAAATATCAACATTTACACTTAATGTTCTTATCATTATTTCAAAGAAATTGATGGTTATAAAATTCCAATTTTATTCATTTTATTATTTTATTATAAATAATTGTTATAATTTTTACATACTAAATTATTCTTTATTTCGATAAGATTGTTTCAAAGGGAAAATTAATGTAATTTATTCGAGGTTTATTATTACCATGTATGATCAAAATAGTTGTTAATCCTATCATGTATGAAATTTTATGCCAGGATTATTTAAAATTATAATTTTATTGTATATATAAAAATATTTAATATTGACTTACTATAATTGAGGATTGGGCTTTCATGTATTGGACGTTTTCTAAGAGATTGAAATCTATTATAAGGGAATATATCATAAATTATCGAGGTGTTACTATCATCTATATTATAAAACATTCATCTGAAAAATATATGCTGTTTATATTCATAAAATATCCTGGTAGTTATTCTTCATAACTCTCTCTAATTCCCACATTTCTACCATTATTTTATGATTTCACTATTTTACCATTTCCAAGTCGAGTTATTAAATTTATCAATAATATCTATCATGTATCAATAATTTGTGTGGTCTTATTATTGTAAGATAGATTAGGTTACAATTATATATTATTATAGTTGAGAACATAATCTATTTCTTTCATGTAATCACATAACATTGATATATTGAAAACATCAATCACTTCAAAGAGACTTTTTGGAATTGATAAATAATAACACAATTATCCAATCCATTCCATAATTTTAAAGGGTACAATGTACATGAGCCTATAGTTTCCCTTCTTTTCATTCCCTTACATGGAGTTAAATTTGTGAAAATGTAATCTCCAACTTTTAATTCCAAATCCTTCAAATATTTTTTCAAAATTAACTGTATTCCTTTTTTAACTACTTTATTAGGTGGATGAATAGTATTTACCATTGTTATTGTATCATTGTTGGATTCTTATGAAACATGTTTCCTTTCACCAATAAGATGTATTATGATATATTGTTTCCAATAATTCTTCATATAGATCCATATGTATCAGTAAGACTCCAACATAAATGTTTGGACACATTGAGACCCCATAAATGTGAATAATTTTTTTCAAATATTTATATACTGGAAAAATAAAACATCAAATAATTTCACAAAAAAAATTTGTGAGTAACATGATTTTATATTTTATTTAAACATATATGTATCCAAAAATACTATAATACCCTATTAAAAATTTTAATTATTATAAAACCTATTATTGGTTCATTTTTAAAATAAAATATCAATTTACTGAATATATTCCATAAATCCAACGATGTTGTAAAATCCATCAAATATATAGTAAAACTTTGGTCATCATACCATTATTTACATTAAATTTTATCAACAAAATCCCATTAATTTAATCAATTTTAATCATATCATTATCTGAACTAATCATTATTAACATAATAGTTTTCCCATTTTTTGGGTATCTTACACGTAATAATGTGTTCTCTAAAAATATCACCTCACCACTAAATCATATTTCATCATTATCTACAAAACCCTCATATAAATTCAAATCATTAATTAAAACCCAAAAAATTTAAAAATTCAATAGAACTTTATTCATTCCACTTCATCTGAAGTAATGACCTAAGCATGACATTGATCACTTTACATAATATGAGGTATATTACATTGGTACTTGAGGAATTTGAATTTAAAATTATTCATATTTATAAAATTAAAAAACTAAACATTAAATAATTATTTAATACCATTGAATTTATTCCACTTACTAAATTTAAATCCAAAATTTATGAAAATATTCATTCCCTTAAGTCTAGTACAAGGGTTATTTGGTCAACAATTATCACAGTTGAGAAAATCATCATTTATCTTCTTCCCCTTATCCATTTTTATCATATTTTCTATTATTTTCATTACTACCATTTGATTATATATTTTTTAGAATAACCAATATCTATTTGTACGTAACATTGATCTATTTCATCATATCATGAAATTGTTTTACAAACAATAACATTTATTTACATGGTTTAATCAAATCAACGAAATAAGAAATATTTTATTTTGTATTGAATGTTTAATTCCCATAATAACATGATATACATATAATAGTATACTCAAAAAACAAAATAATGATTCCTTTCTGATTAAATTAAATAACTTTCCCATTATTTCAATTTATCTACCATGATAGAATGGTTTTTTCGTTAATGTTTCATTAGAATTTTTCAAATCAATGTGTTTGATTTAATCATCCTACCTAGTATTCTAGATTAGTGACCAACATTGATCGACTTTTCCTTATAGGAAATATAGTAAGAGTATAATATTTTCTATTTCATTCTATATAAATTCCATAAATATCATCCCATAGAATATATTACATTGCTAAAATAACACTAGATTAGTAGTAAAACTAACTGAATAAGACTTCATTTGTGTTAGTATATTAAAAATAAGAGAATCACACAGTGGAAAAATTGGTTTCCCATTTAGAAAAGGTTATTTTTCATTACTTGACTATTCTTCCGTAATATATCTATCATCTTATCAATTATAATAATAGTTATTTTGGCTTAGAAACCATGAAAATCTCCACATTGAACACATGTATTAATTTTGGTATAATTTATAAAATAGGTAATATATTTAATTGGACAAAAATTAATAATTATAAATAATAATAATTAATTATAAATTTTTTGTAATAGTTAACATAAAAAATTTATTCATTATTAATCACAAAATATCAATCTTTATTTATTTTGGTAGATCAAAATTTTCATATCCTTTATAAAGGATTTTAATGAAGATTTTAATAATCATCAAAAATAAAACTGGAGTCCAAAACATGCAACATAATAAGGAAAACGTCACCATGAATATGAATGACGTTGAAGATATTAATGACAAAATATTTTTTGGGTTATTTTCCCTAGAATCATTTTTGTGAAAATGAATCTTGCTTATAATATGAGAAAAAGTGACATATTTCAAGGAAAAAAACATAATATCATACTCACAAAAGTAATATGATGTTTCTATATAATTATCCTGACTGTATAACATAGTGTTTTGTTTCATAATCTATTTTCTTTAGAATATAGTTACCATGGATTCTACGAATCATTGTTGGGTACCAACTATTACATCCTCGACACTAGTAACCATTAGTTGTTGTCTATATTGATTTAGTGACATAGATTCAAGGGGAAAATTTTCCATTTATTCATCTGTTTAGCCGTCTTAGGGGTACTGATACATATATGATACCCATTTTACATTGGTGATATAATATTTAAAAATAGTAATGGAAATCATTTTGTATTTATGAAATCATTTAAATAAATACTCTCTCTCTCTTAGGAAAAAGAAAAAAACATAATGGGGATTTCAAAATCTTATTAAGGGTTTTGAATAGTAAAAATTATTGTAAATCAATAAGGCATAATCAATATAGAAAGGTAAATAATTAAACACATATAACACTTAATCTATATCATGATTATCATAATTAGATAAGTCAGAATCAATATAGATTTATGAATAACTGAAAAAACATTCCTTGGAATGAGTTTTATCATATCAAAATAAATCCATTGATAATATCAATGTAATAATGATAAATATAATAATCCTTGAATTAAAAATGAAAGAAATTATTAATATTTTATGTTATTATCATATACATTATGATATGTATACTATCTAGAACCTTCAAAAGAATCATTAAAAAAATTTATAAACCCCCATTTGATTTGGACAATTGATTTTTATCATAGGACATACAAATGAATAGAGGGGATATATTATTTTAGTCCAACATGTCATCAAATGTCACATTAATTAATTATATATTGGATAATTGATTTAACTCATTATTAGTATTCATTATCAACAAATATAAATATTTAATCTTCATTAGAAATTTATCAGTATTCCACAGTTAATCAAATATCACTCAATGTAAACACAATATAGAGAAATGGAATATAATTTGAGAAATAATCATTTCTCTTAAACAAGTAATATTGATATTTAAGATAAAATAAATTTCTAATGTGAATTAATCACAAGAATTATGTAGTCTTAAATAGATATATAACAGTTTAAATTTTGTAATGAAATATGGGGTGTTAATCAGTTCAATTGGTATATTAGCTTATATAATAATGTAATTTTCATTGGAAGAGTGAATTTACTATAAGATAAATAAAAAATTAGCAATCATAAAATATTGTTCTGTACCAATCAATCATAAAAATGTAGAATAATCTTTATTTCCCAAAACTCTTATCACATGAGTAATTTCTATAATCCCTATATACATTAAAAACATTCATTTTTAGTTATTTTTTAAATTTTACATTTTGAAATTCTATAGAAATATTTAATTAATTCACCATTAAATTTTTTATGATAAAATTAAATATCCTAAATTTATATTTTTAATATAAAATATTCTTTAAATTTTTATGGAATGTATGCATTTGAATGAAAAATATATCGGAAATAAATTTAAATAAAATTATATTTCTATACAAAAATTATTTATTTGATTTATGTTCCAAAGAGATGAAATTTTTTAAGAAGTTATAGAAAATAAATAAATATATAGTGAAGAATAAGTTTTTTGGGTCTGATGAATTAAAAATGAGATGATTCCTATAGGTATTTAAAAGTAAATCCCTTAGGAATGTGATATTAGAAAATAGACACTTAACGATTTGGTAACAATAAAATTTTAACCCCATGAATAAATAATTTTTTTTAATAATTAACCATAATAATTAAATAGGTATTCATGTAAATAAATTAATGGGTTATTAAATACACTATAAAAGTTAATAGGGCTGTATTTACTATGATGTCCCAATGAAATGGAAATTTAGATGAATTCTTACACCTAATGCCTCTTTTTGGATGAATATGATTTAAAATATATTATAATCATTTTTATTATTTTACTAACATTAAAAATATATATATTCATTTTGATAATATCATATATTATACTCTTATAACATATTACCACTAATTCATGAATAATAATTTATTATTGTTCTTGTTTTCGGTGTTAATTTCATTGTTTTTTCAAGCATGTTTTGCTTTGAAAAATTTGGTTATTTATATTAGGATTTAGTTAAATCACCTATAAAATTTTATAGGTAAAATAAAAATAATATTTGATTATTATGAAAATTTTTTGAAAAATAATTTAATGTTGGCATAGAATATGAATCACATCACTTTAAGGAGCCAGTAGGTCATATGTATGCACAAGAAAAGATATCACTTTGGAAAAGTGTTAAAGAGAAAAGAGGTGTGTAATCTATTAAGTAGATTGAACTTATATAATGTAATTATTATCATATATATTAATTTTTTCCATCATTAATACTTTCCATGTGATCCGTTGATACAAAAAAAATACATATGTTCTCGCGGTGGTAGTTTGTTGTACACTCAAGAGATAGATTTGATTCCCATTTTATGGAGAAGATGAAGGGTAAATATTATTGTATAAACAAAATTACATCTCAATATAATTTTTATAATAGTGTTATTATTATGGATTTATAAAATGACAATTTATATTTTTAAAATAAGAAATATAAAGATATAACTTCTTTAAGATGGTTACTTTCTCTAAGAGAAACTTTTTTTTCGGTAAATTCATTTGGACACTTGTGTGGTCGTTTGAGAAATTATCACCTCTATAACGAGTCTGAGGATTTTGGTGAATATTTTGGTAGGGTTTATCTAGCCCAATTTCAATATAGGTTTCAAATATAGAGGGGTTGGTGTATCGATTTATAATTGTGGAAGAGTGACATTTTTTTTACTGCAAAAAATTATAAAATAATTTGAGGTCAAATTTACCCCGTGTTCCACGAAATCTAAAAAATAATTGATTTGATAAGTTTTTGGTTCGATCCATAACCTCCCCTCATAAAAAGAAATATATCTTAAACATGTTATTCTCTTATCATCTATGTTTAGTTACATTTTCCATTTTTTTCTCACCATAGTTACTTGATTTTTATCATATGTAATTTATCCCATAAACAAAAAATTAAATGATCTGTATTAGATAATTTTGAAAAAATAATTATAAAAATTTAACCTAATTTATTAAATACAAATTATATGGGTTTGGAAGATAAATTTTAACAGAAATGCATATAATATAAAAATCCTCGATTTGACTATAACTACATTTATTTGTTTTTTGTTATTATAAAAAACATTATCAACATAAATTGATTTAAAAATATTATGATATATTAATTATAAAGTCTCCTCATATTTAATCATTATTATAATTTTAATTTCATTTATTTGGAAAATTTGAATAGAAAACAATCCATTAAAAACTTTTGACAAATTATTTATCATGAAATGCATTTCTCGTGAATAATAAGATCACAAGTTAATTATATGAATATTAATCACCATTAAATGGTTTTAAATTAAAAATTTAGGAATATATTTTATAAAATTTAATTAAATCAATAACCACTAAATAAAATTTAATTAATTAAATTTTAGAGACATTAACCTTTCATAAAAATACAGTTATCTGAAAAAGAAAAATATTTTTGTAAATTATTAATTTATACCTTAAAATTTTATTATCATTATTTATATAATATTTTTAACAAACTGGTATGTTAAGGTATACATCATTTAAATAAATTTATACATTTATATATCATTCAATACCCATAACCCTATTTTTATATATTATATTTATTTTATAGAAATTTAATCTTATTGATAGCTTATGATATACAAAACCTGAAGTCCATAAAATAACAACATAATGTTTTATTGGGTATTTCAAAAGAAACACTTGGTCTAAAAACTTATTGGATAATATACATATATATATATATATATATATATTATAACCTACCTATTGGTTTGTAAGGTATGAGTTGTATTAACAGAATTATAAAAAATATATATATAGATCAAAACTATAAACAATTAATTGAAAAAAATTATTATTAGACAATGATATATATTTTTATTTAAGACATTTGATCCTTAAAAATACATGTTCTTTAAAAATAATTTTAGATTTTATTTCAAAATTATAATAATAATAAATTCATTCTAGTTTTGAAAAATTTTATTTTTTGAATGAAATATGATTTTATGAATCACAATATCAAAATAACCAAATGGCGATTTTTTTGATTTTATAGAAAATGATTATTTTTCATTGAATAATTAAAAATATTAATTTTTATAAAAATATTATGTATTTTCAGTAAGTTATTTAATTTTTATGTCCTATTATTATTTTACTTGTATTTAAATTGAACAAATGTATTATTTAATAATATTTAAAATATTTAATTACATTTGAATGATCATTGTTTCAAATTTTTATATAATATAGTTTTTTGGCTTCAAATTGATATTTTTAAATAATTTTAAAATAAATAATTTTACTTCATTTTAATTTATTAAAATTATATTAAATAATAAACAATATAAATTGAGTTTTAAAACTATATATCACAATTTATGTGTTTAAATAAATCTCATTATAATTACATGTCACATAATTGATATATTTTTTTCTTACTCATGAAAAATTTATTTCACGAAAACCATATTTCGAAAACTCCACCTATTTAATTTTAAATTAAATTATTATAATTTATTGATAATAATTAAAAAAATGAATGAAAATATTCAATCATATTAAATTATATTATATATTATGTTCAACAATTTTTTTAATACTCATTACAGAAAAAAGATAAAATATTTTACAGAAGTTAAAATGAAAAAGGGTTTTACTAATTGTTAAACTAATCAGATAAGTGAAAAAATAACTTAATTTTTATTATAAATTATATTTTATAGAAATATTTCAAGTATATAACATCTATGTTTCATGATTGACAAATTTTTGTAGCAATTTTTACGATATATGTGTGTATAATATTTTATTATAAAAAAACTGTGTGTTTCATCCACCAAAATTATAAATGGGAACTCCCTCCCCTCAGTTCCTCAAATGTATAAACTAATTAAAATCAAAAAAGGATGAAATATTATATCATAATAATCACTATTAATAATTTATAGTTTTGTTCTATCCAAAACTCCAAGAAAAGTTTCCTTAATAATTGATCTAAAGGTAGTTTTTCAAAGAAACGGTAATTGTCTTCACTATGATATTTCATTTGAAATTGTAATTTTCCTACTTAAATTATTTCCTAACCCATTAAATTTATTACAAATAATGTCTCCCATTTGACGATATATTAATAAATTGATGGAATAATTTCTTTCAATGTCATAATCTATCAAATTGGTAACAAATCCCTCTATCATGGGTATGGTGGACTACCACATCATAAACCAATATAATTTATATTCGATTGCTGACTCATATGGATATTCACAATGATATAAATTATGATTATATATAAAATACATATTAAAAGATAATTTTTTTTAAATTTATGATACCAGAAAATTTCTTACCCTTTCACCAAATAATGGTATTATATCATCACTCATGTGTACATAAGACCTACCATCTCTCCATATTTACATGACTTATTTTATATGATAAAAATTAAATAGATTTTTTTAATGAATACAATATTGATATTAATTATTTATAATATTTATATAATTCATGATATAACAAAACTATATCCTATTAATCTAAACCAAAACATGCATGACTAAACAAACATGAGAAAACATGGAAATGAACATCCAAAATTGTAATATCCATAAATACTGTAAAAAAACAGGTGGTAAGATGTTATAAGAGGATAAAATTGTGTATTATAAAAATTAATATGGTTATTTTTTACATTAGTGACTTTATTGATACCATTATACTAGAGTTTTACGTGTGGTAAAATAATGAATCATGAGGTAAGATATTTTGGGTTAAATGCACTATTTTGAGGCATATTATTATGTTACACACTATTTTATTTTATATTGTATATATATATATATATATATATATATCCAATTTTACATATCATATCATAATTCATTCATATTTATGGTAATTTAATTTAAAATTTTAATTATATCATATAAGATGATTTAACTGGAAAAGTACCCCCATGGTAAATAATTTCATAACCAAATGTTCAATCATTAGTTTATATTACATCTTCATTATCATTGATATTATAAGAGTATATTTGTAAAAAATTTATATTATAGTTATTAGTATTCCATTGGTATTTGGATTTATATTTGATTAACAAAATCAACAAAATGATTAATTAGGAAATTAACATTATTATAATTGTATAGGTTTTTAATATGAAATTTTCTTCTTTAGGAAATTCATTATAATACAAACCTATATAATTTGTGAGTTGTGTCTACTATCCATACTACTTGTTAATCAATTAATTATTTTATACTCAATTTATTTAATAACTCATTTTATTTTATTCCATTCCTTTCGATTATGATAAAAAAGTTACTATTACGGTAAGAGATTATATCACAATCTCTTTTGAATTATTATTATTTCTGATATAATTATAATTGAATTAAATTATATGATAATTAACTAATAAAACAATTTTATATTCTTTTCATATAGTTAGACGTTATTTTTCCATGTAATTATACCATTTTAATAATTTCCCACCATTTTTATACACAAATATTACCTATATTTATATTTGTAATAAAAATATAACAATATGATCTTTGACATAATTGTTGATGATTAGAGTCTTCATATAATTGATATAAATTTTTCTAATGTTATCAATGATCTTCAACATATCTCATTAAGATCATACCACATAGTGATATTTATATTCAAAACGTATAAAATTGTTTTCTATAATATTGGTAATGAGAAAATAAGAAAATTGTGATCTCCGATGCCAAGTAAGATTAAAGATGTGGGATATCAAATGAAGATGATATAAAATAACAAGATAAGAATAAGGGACTAATTTATTCATTATAACATACAAATTTCATAAAATATTTGGCAACGATTATATAAATTAGTTATTCAACAAATTAATTACATTTCTAAAGAAAAGAATGTTTTAAATGAGAATTCATCATAACTGAGTCATGAAAAATAATTTCATGTTTATTTAACCATAATAAGTACATAAACCATTTCATAAATCATCTATACATACCTAGAACATTATATTAGTAATAAATATATCATTCCCATAATATATCAAGCATATTAACATGTTTCCTATAATAAATCAAGAAGTTCGACATGTTTCCCATAACTATCTCAAGAGAAATAATGCATTACCCAATGCGTTGGAGGGATATATAGTTCCTACCCAACACAAAATTAATACCATGTGTATGTGTCCCACATGATAAAAATTAACTCATCATATCAATACCCATGAAAATAAATTGGTTTCCAAAATGTTCTGTCATATCATAACCCTTGGAATATAATTGGTTCTCATAAACATTTAATATTTTATCCATAAATATAAACAATCATGATAGAGAATAAATCTTTTATGCAAAGATCATATATCTGGTCAGGAATATGTTTCATCAATTTATACCCTCTTTTATGGAAACTATAATGTCTCTAATTTTTCTCACATGACTATTCAATCACAATAATGTTGAACAAAATAATACCATCACAAATCCTTGATTCAATGTATTAGTTTCTTGGGAAAATAATACTCATAAATATGTTGTATGTAATATAACATAATTATGTATTTGAATCATTATTCATCATCCATCTAATGGATCTCCATACTTCTAGTATATGCAATCACATAACGATATACATAAAATAAATGGATGATCTAAAATCCTATTAAGTGAATGAATTAGGATGACCAATCAATATAACTGGGATGATAAAAACATTGTTATAATATCATAATAACATTATCTTTATCGACATAATGAGAGAAACATGTAATAATGGAATAGGATGTGGAAATTAATAAAAATGAAACACTATGTCATAGTGGTCAAATACAACACATAGTTGTGAAAAATATATCATCATGTTCATGAATAAAATTCATACATAATCTTATCATCTCCATTCTAAAAAAATATTGTAACCTTTTCATTCATAATAAAAATTATATGATGATATATATCATAGTACCCCATTCATTGGAGGGATATATAATTATAGTCCCACCCAACCAATCAGTATATTTATATAATCTTTCATGCCACATGCAAAATATTACAATCATTTTTAGGAATGAAAACATGAAAAGGAATTGGATTAATTATTATTTAAACAAATCCAAATTTCATTACTAAACATAGGATTCCCATATTAAAAATATATAATAATATTTGTATGTAAGAATAATCATTCCTAAGTGAATGAGAAACGATATTAGGGGAGTCAATGATGTCTTTGACAAAGAAGTTTTCCTTCAATAAATCGTTGTAGTTATCATAAAATCATTTAGGAAACAAGTATATACATAAACAATAAAAGGGATTAATAATTAAATTTAAATTAACTAATATTAAATAGATATCCATACTGGTGTTGTTATGACTAAGGGAAAACCCACATAATGATAGTTGGGTTCGGGAATCCCCTTTCTTTAATTATTTCCTCATTTCATTTATTATTATCTTCATGGATTATAAATTTAAATTTATTAAAGAAATGATCTACAAGTAAATTATTGTAATTTTTCCAGAAATTATTAATTATATCTCTTTAGTTATTCTTATTAGTTTCTATGGATGAAATTGAAGCATTTTTATATAATATTTTTATAAAACATTCCCATTTCACATTCATTTTTCTATTTCATTTAAATTCATGTATGATAAACATGATAGAATACATAATCTTATTATTATTTTTATTTATTAATATGTATATTAAATTTTATCCATCCATGATTTTGTTTATAATAATTTTCTTGGAAATGTCTCTATAGGTTGTTAACCGACCTTTAACGGGATATTATCCATTGTCAGGGAAAGTGTGTATGTCAATTAAAATTTTCATAATTGTAATAATTATAGTAGGATCACATCATTAATGTTGATTTTAAATTACTACATAATTAATTATATAGTATTTGGTTTTGAAATTATTTAGGAAAAATTATAAAAAGAAGAAAAAAATATGTTAGGGTTAATAGTGACATATCCTTTCATCTCTGTTGCTTTTTGTGTACAGAACAATAAATCCAAGATGATTGGATTAGGATTTATCCATAATACCCCATGTATTATAAGGTTATGTTTCAGGATTATTTTTATAGTTTTTTATTTTAATTGGTTGATAGGAGTGGTATATCAAGGGGAGTGTGATGGTTTATTTATAAGTATGGATATGGTATTTTTAAAATAAAATTAAGAATTAAATTAATATCAATGGAAAAACATGTATGGGTGATTTTTAAAAATATTAATCATATATAAATTTAATATAATGTATTTATTCTATAATTACCAATTATAAATGTAAATCATTAGTTTATTAAAATGAAAAGTTAAAAATGAGATAAAAAATAATTTTAATGAAACACTTTTTACTTTAGGTTTGGAAATATTACTTTTTGGTCCAAAAATTATGTTTGTTGTATATAAATTACATTTTGGTAAATAAAATTTTACATGGATGAACATAAAATTATAGAAAGTATTTCCTTTAATTACTAAATCTTGAATGATGTGATATAATATACACTGGTTATGTGAAATAATATATTTTTACAATTCAACTAAAATTTGATGTGGTTTAGATAATTAAAAATAATAACCATTTGCCAATTTATGATTGATTATTTGAAAATTAATATTAATTTTATCAATTTTTTAAAAACTGTTTGATTTTTAATTTTAGTATAATAATTATTACTTTGACGAATTACATTATAATATTATTTATAGAAAAAAATATGCTTATATTTTTATTTAGTTTTTATCATAATATTAATTTTTTTTGAATTTAAAATATTTATATTCACATAACATAATAAAGGAAAATATTTTTTATATATTATTTGTTTATTTTAAGTAAAACATCTATTCCTGTAGTTTGGTTACTATTCACAAGAGTTGTGTTACTGTTCCAAAGGACACATTACTATTACCTCATCTATATACCACATCATTATTTTACCCAATAATTAACTCAAATCCTCTAAAGGTTCTATATTTCCATTTTATATAATTTTTATTGGTTTACAAATATTTTTGTCTATATTTATTTTTGTGGGGGTATTGATTCTATTATATTGGGTTTATCCATATTTTCCCATTTTGGATTTTATATTTTATATATTTATTCATGTTCTAATGCATGGGATTTTAATTGGTTTCATTAATAATTAATGTAAGATTATTTAGTTATGAAATAATATTTTTTCAATTCCACTTTGTGTATATTTTATGTGGTATATTATAACACACATTTATTTAAAGAGACCATTATTATTTATAAACTTTTCATTGTTACATTCTTCCCCCATTTAGGAATTTCATCCATAAAACTTCTTCCAATAATCTTGTTTAAAAATATATATGTTTTGTTCAGTATAATTGTATCTTCTTGTTACTAAGTCTCCGATTCATAATTATTGTTCCTCTACAACACTTGTCAAGGTCATCTATCTTGTTCGGAATAAAATTGTATATGTAGTCCAGTAACTTGGCTGAGTTATCTTTGAAAGTATATTTTGTTTTCTATTATACCACCCTGGATTCAGTTAATGGGATTGATTGGGTATGTACTTCTTATGGAGTGATAACTAGAACTTTTTATGAACATTAACTATACATGGTAGAATCGAAAGATGATAGGCCACATTATATTGGCAATAAATGATTATAAAGGGGACTATGTAGATTGGGATAAACATCTATTTATTTGAAAAAACTCATGAATCTCATCTATAGTGAAATGAAAAAGAAACTGTCTTCTATAACATCATACATCATGTCCCATCGATAGTTGTCATCATTACTAGTTTTTAAAATATGCGAATCTTTTATATATTATTGGATGGATTTAACATATTTATCATCTATTTCACATGATTCATGTCTAACTAGATTTTTTCCTACAATATCATCCCAACAATCTGGAGATCAATATCTTCTTATATAGATCATCATAATTATCCATTTGAATACACAACTGTAAATTTTTTATATATGATAAATCCACTAATGGTATATGCATATCCATTTGTCCATTAAATTACAATTTGAATTATCATAGCATGTCCATGAGATTTTGAATAGTCTCATCCGATTGGACATTAGTTGGGTTGTGATAGATTATGATGAAATTCTATTATTTACTCAATGAATGGTGAATAATTCTCTATAATATATATGATAACCTTTTATCACAATGATAAATGATCAAAAATTGAAAATCATGAATCCTCACCACATCCATTACATATATATAGGCATGTTTCTCATGTGAGAAATCATTTCAAAAGAGATAAAAAGTGTACATTTTTGGTGATTCAATCCACCACACGCATATCACATTTTTTCATTTGGATGTCATTGATTTATCAGTGAAGAAGTCAATAGTTACACTCACTAATTTCTATGTGCATATAAGAAATTGTTTCCTCATCCCTCAAGAATTGTTTTAATATTCTTCAAATTTCTCACATATGAATGAATTTGACATATAATCATCAATATTCATTTTATATTGTCCCAAAAGAATTGTTATGAAACACCATAATACATCTTGTAACATCTATTATTGATAGAAAAGGTTATATTTATTCCTTATCTAATTGATCCTTTATTAACTCATGTGATGATGGAATAGAAATCATTATTTCTAACAAAATGAATCCATCAACATCGAAATGAAACTCAGATAGATTCCATTAATTTTCAAGTTTTCCATCTTTTATATCTCTAGATCATCCATTTAGGCCTAGTTTATCATCTCATGAACAAATGGTTTGGATATAAGTCGGATGATTTAGTGTCTATTCCTTACCATTATGTTTTCAAAATCAATCCTATTCATATCCCGTAAGATATAATACTTCTTAATATGAATAGTGGATATATTAGTAGGATCTTTTCTACTAATAGAATAACCAACTTTGTTCTCCATTCCAAGATGGTATTGGATTTTGAATTCATTATCCCTAATAATTCTATCCTAATTATTGGATGAAAGTTGAGATCCTTTTTCTATAAATTTAAACATTTTAGATTATGTTGTTCTTTATATATATATATATATATAATTTTTTACCATAGTGGTTGTGCTATCAAATCATTAGATAAAATATCATAACAAATAATTAAAGTTCATGCATCAAGAAGTTCATCACATGTATTATCAACTATCATGCATACAAGTATATCGCATTATCATTCTACATGACCACACAACATATGACTTTCATTGAAGCTTCACTTGATAACAAAAAATATTATCAATAGGTTGGAAGTATGATTACATGAACATTGATTAGCCACACCTTGGGATACTTACATAATTCCCCACATTCATTAATACAAAAATATTTTATCGGATTTATATGTTAACCTTGTAATCATGCTAGGAAATCATTTAAATTTTTTTCACAAAATAGCAGTTGTATCCCTCTAAGCCACGAAAAATATGGATTCATGTTAGACTAGTGGGTATGGTCCACTCCTTAATTTTTTTTTCATCATAATTACCATAGTAATTCACTCAGATATTATACAATCCCCAAGAATAAAAATTGAGACATAAAAAGTTACACTTTCAGAAATTATTCTAAATTTTATCCTTCATCAATGTTTCCAACAAAATCCTTAGGTTCTCCTCATGTCCATCCATTCTCTCGGAGTAAATTATACTATCATCGATAAACAATTAGACAAATTGTCAAGTTTATCTCTAAAAACTATATTCTTCATGTCCTTAATTATTTTAGGGGAATTAATAATTCCATTGGAAATCGATATGACTCATTGTGCTCATACCTTTTACGAAAATCAGTATTTTGAATATCTTTATTCTTCACCTTCATATGATGATATCCATAACAAATATCATCCTTTGATAAATGATGAGATCCTAGTATACGATTGAATGATTAAATGACCTTTTAAAGAAGACACTTTTAATTTATGATGATATTCTTTATATCTTGATAATTAATAAACAAACCTAATGATTTATACTTCTTTATGAAAAAGAACATATGAGAACACAAACATGATGCACTATAGTGTATGAACCCTTTCTCCAAATTTATTGAAACATCCACTTTAACTCATCCATGTCTATCAGGGACATCATTTAGGGGAACATTGAGATAGGAATAGATTTGGTTATGAGATCAACTGAGAACAGTACCAAAGGAAATTGGGGTAGTTAAGGTAACTATTTGGGGATATCATATGTGAATTCCCTAATAATGGGAATTTCCTCTAGGTGTGAACTTTTATTTTACTCAACCATTTGTTCGAGGTATAATTTAGCATTTGTTATCAACACCCAAAACATTGATGAATTTTCTAATATAGATTCATGAAATTCCTTTCATTTTTTGTAGGAGAATGAGGTGGTCTAGAAAATGGAAAGATGTTTAATTTTCCTGATAGTTTTTGAGTGCTCTATATAACGACATCAAATCAGTGTATAGTATTGGATCGAATTCTTCAAAGAGATGTATTGTAAGATTCAAGGTATGAATCTTCACACATATTCAAATAAGAGTAGAGTTCAACACATGGGTTGAAATTATTGAACCACTATCAATTTTTAAAAATATCTCAACTTCAAGGTATCAGGCCTTCAATTCAATATTTCTAAAAAAACATCTAGATATAAAGAAATATGTAGACATATTTTAAACACTCACTACATATAAGTTAATATTGATTGTAAATTTTACTATTTTAATTTATTGATTCTGGTTCAATCGTTATATTAGAAAAATCTAAATTCAAGATATCATGGAAAAATAATATAATAATTTACTAATTTTATATTAAAAGAATATATTAAGAGATCCCTAAGATTATATATTTCTTAAAGATTCATGGATGTTAACATATTCATCATCTTAACATAATGGTTTACAGTACTGTTCACTAATCCTAATTTCAAAATTCACTAAACCTTGATCTAATACAAACTATTGCGGTCAAGAATTATATCTAATGGACCATAATTGATACCTGTTATGGATATCCATTGGATGACATAACTTCTAGGTGAGAAATAATAAAATCATATATAAGATCCATTTTCTCTTGATTCACTTTTCAGGGAGCCATGCATGATTCAATGCTTACATGGGAGAGTTCACAAGGATCATATTCCTTCTATTTCCCTAATAAAAGTTATAAAAATTTTAAATTTTCTTGCATGACAGTTATTTAATTTTAAAGATATAAAAGATAATATAATTATAAATCTCAGATCAAAAAATTTAGAGTATTGAGAAAATAAGTATAATATATATTTTTTACACAATAAAACATAAAATTTTATTTAAAAAAGTCATATTTATCATTCTAAAATCATTGATTCGTATTAGTATATATAATCACATAAGGATATACATAAATTAAATGGGTGAGCTAATTGTCTTGTAAGATGATGATTAAGGGTCACGAATGAATATAACATGGTTTCCATAGTCAACATCATAATATAATAATCATTATATCATCAAAAATATAATTGAATAAAAATGTAATAAACTAATGGAAAGTGTAAATGAATAAAAATTAAATATCATTTAATAGTGGTCAAATAACACACATATTTTTGAATAATGATAGCATCAGGTTTACAAATGAAATATTTACATAATCAGAACATCATCATTATCAAAAAATATAGCATCATTTTCTTGTGTAATACACATTATCTCCTGATATACATAACATTAACAATTCATTATAAGGATATATAATTTTGGGACCACATGTCAAATCATAAAATTTTAATAATCTCGCATACCACATAGAACATATTACAGACATACTAATGAAATATCACATGGAATGAAATGGGTTTCATAAAGTTTTAATATTATTTAATGAAACATCTTTTGTTTTCAAAATTAAATATAGAAGTAAATATTGTTTATAGGAATTTTAATTCTTCATAGAAAATAAATATATAGAAGAGGAGTCAAAATCTGTTTTGGAAAGAATTCTTGATTTTGATGAATTATTCTAGTTTTCATAAAATCATGTATGAAACATGTATATATCTAAAATGAAAAATTTAATGACAATAAAATAAAATTTAAGGAGTAATAAATGATTCTCCATAATGAAATTTTTGTGAAATATTGAATCCCAAGGAAAGAGATTTGGGTATAAGAATCCAGTCACATTAATACCCACCTAATTTCGTCACCATTTCATCTCTTGGATAAAAATACATAAATTATTTTAGAAAACGAACCTGAAGTGATATATTTTAAATTAGATAAATTTAATAATTATAATCATTGTATAATATTTCGTAATTTTCATTAATGAAATGGATTCATTTTAGGATCATGTTTTTCATAAAAAGTTATTATTTCTCTTCCATTTCTCAAATTTTATTGAAAGTAATGTATATAAAAATGATAAAATATAGAAACATATAATAAATTTATTTAATTATTATATATATTAATAATATCCATCCATTATTTCTGTTATATGAATCTTATTGTAAATGTATATATAGGTTTTGAATTGAACATTAATGGGATGGTGTCAAAAGACTGGGAAACGGAGGTATAAAATTTAAAATTTTCATTTATATGATAATTAATATAGGATAAAATCATTAATATAATTTTAAAAAACATAATAATTAATTTTATATTATATAGTTTTAAATGTTATAGGGAAAAATAAAAAAAATTAAGAATTAAATATGGGAAAGTTAATAGAGACTTACTCTCTCCTCAGTGTAGCATCTCTTGTACGACACAAATATTCCTTCATGATTTATACTAGATAGATCTCTAATGATCTTATGAACTATAAGGGACTTGATAGGGGTAATTTGGAAATGTATTTGGATTTTCAATGTGTTATATTAGTGGTTTTCCAAGGGGATGGAGAGGGTTTCTTTATACTTGAGTAGTGAGGAATTTTTAGAATGAAATATTGAACAAAAAAACATATAAAAGTAAAAAACAAACAATAGTAATATTTTTACAATATAAATCATATATAAATATAATATAATGGCTTTATGAATTTATATCCCTGTTATAACTTGATCAAATTAGTTCAATATAATGTAATGTTGCAATAACGAAAAATTGTTATTTTAAGGAATCACTTTTGACATCATGTTGCAAAAGTTTTTTTTATGTCCATAAATTGTGTTTATATTATTTAGTAGATCATTTATGAAATTAAATATATCAGGGATGATCCTAAAATTCTATACTATTTTTTACAGTACTAGCTAAAGAACCGGTACAATAATACCTATGCTGACAAAAACTTTGCCCGTAGGACCTTCCCAATCCCCATGTGTAGGCGACTTTACCTGAAATCACACATGAAAGAGTTGGAATAGTTTACCCACATAATAATAGTGGATTAAAATGATACAAATATTTATTATCAAAGATAACTCCCAAAATAGATAGCAGTATAAGTCAAAAAGGTATCACAAAACCCAACAATACAATAAAAAGAACCTATAATACAAGATAAATGTAACAGCTCTGTTCTAGAAGCCACCCAAAGGCGCTTCATACCCGGTTGGTCACATGACCTCAATAGAATTTCTCAGAATGCCAGTGGCTACTAACTTGTAGGGAAGGCCTTAGTTATGATAGTGGGAAAACTATGCCCTCCATGCCAGAGTAACACATCAGAAGTAAAACCGATATACAATAGAGGAAGCACTACTAGAAAAGGGGGCAGTGGAGGCCCCCTGACTCGGGCGACCGCCATTGGCAGTCGCTATAGCCCACCATTAGCGACCGCCAATGGCGATCGCTAACCTCCCTAAAAATATTCGGGGGGTTTCTGCCCCCCCCCCCCCCCGCGCCCTCTCGATCTCGCCTCGCCCTAACCCCTCGCCGCCCTCCCTCGCGCCGTCCTCCCCTCCCCCGCCGCCCGGCCTCCCCCGCCGCCCGGCCTCCCCCTCCGTCCGGCCTCCCCCGCCGCCCGGCCTCCCCCGCCTCCCGGCCTCCCCCTCCGCCCGCCCTCCCCCGCCGCCCGCCCTCCCCCGCCGCCCGCCCTCCCCCGCCGCCTGCCTTCCGGCCTCCGGCCGCCGCCCTCCGCCTTCGGGCCTCCGGCCGCCGCCCTCCGGCCTCCGGCCGCCGCCCTCCGGCCTCTCGGCACTCCCCCCCCCCACCCCGGACGGCACCCGCACCCCGGACAGCCCCCGACGCGCACTCCGGACCTCCCCCCGCACCCCGGACGCCTCCCTGCACCCCGGAAAGCACCCCCCCCCCCCCCCCCGCGCACTCCGGACCGCCCCCCGCACCCCGAACGCCTCCCCGCACCCCGGACAGCACCCCCCCGCGCCCTCCGGACCGCCCCCCGCACCCCGGACGCCTCCCCGCACCCCGGACAGCCCCCCCTGCACTCGGACACCCCCCTCCGAACCCGGACAGCCCCCCCGCACCCCGGACAGCCCCCCCCCCCCCCCCCCCCCGCACTCGGACACCCCCCCTCCGAACCCGGACAGCCCCCCCGCACCCCGGACAGGCCCCCCGCACCCCGGACACCCCACCCCGCACCCCCGACAGCCCCCCTGCACCCCAGACAACCCCCCCTCCCCCGCACCTCGGACACCCCCGCACCCCGAACACCCCTGCCCGCACCCCTGACAGGCCCCCGACACCCCGGACACCCCTCCCCGCACCTCGGACAGCCCCCCCCCCCCCCCCCCCCCGACCCCGGACACCCCCCTCGCTGCCCGTCCCCCGTCCCCTCACCGCCTCCTCTCCTCCAGCTCCCCGCCGCCGCCGCCGCCCGTCCCCTCCCTTGCCGCACCGCCTTTGGCTCCGGCTCCCCTTCGCTGCTCCTCTCCCTCGCAGCACCGCCTTCGGCTCCCCTCCCTTTCAGGTTTGTAGCTCAATCAGGTAACATGAGCTTTCAGTTACATTATTATTTTATCAATGGTTCATAAACAAATGATTAATATTTATTTTGAATATAGTTGATTTGAAAAATGTAAATGTAATAAGTATTGTGTAAATGTTTGTTATACAGATATTATTATGGATAAGAGTTGGATTGATCTTCCAAATCGAACGTCTAGAGAATATTTCAATGGCATTATGCAGTTTATTGACTTCACGAGAGGATTTGAAAGTGACTATATTAGTTGTCCATGTAGAAAATGTGCTAACAGATATCAATTCACACGAGATACTGTGAGGGAGCACCTTTTCTTTAATGGATTTCTGAAAAATTATAAGAGTTGGACTCGTCATGGAGAAGAATATGTTCGTTGTCAAAATACAGATGCAGCTCAGATGGATGTTGATGCAAGGATGACTGATCCAATGCATGAAATGCTTACTGAAATGGTACGTGGGTTTGATCCTGAAGGCATTGACATCCAGAATCTTGAGACCGGTGAGATAAATCTTCGCTCTGGTGCAGATCGTGATTCGAGGAGGTTTTATGAAGTACTTGATGATGCGAAAACAAAATTATATCCTGGATGTACTTCTTACAATAAACTGTCGTTCATCGTGGAGTTGTTGCATTTGAAGACTTTGAACAATTGGTCAGACACATCATTCGACATGCTTTTGGTTTTATTGAAAAAAGTTCTTCCTGTCGACGCTAAGATTCCTGAGTCGTATTACTATGCTCGTAAGTTGACAGAGAACTTAGGTTTTACATATGAGACTATAGATGCATGTGCAAACAACTGTATGTTGTTTAGAAATGAAACTGCTCATTTGGATATCTGTACGGTTTGTGGCGCTTCCAGGTGGAAAGAGAACATGGGAAATAAGACTCATCAAAGTCAGATTGCGATACAGGGGAAACCGATTGCCGTAAAGCAAATGCGTTACTTTCCCCTTAAACCGAGGTTGAAAAGATTTTTTATGTCATCTAAAGTTTCTAATTTAATGAGATGGCATGCAGAAAGAGTTCATGAAAGTGACATGTTAACCCACCCGGCAGACTCTCATGCATGGAAGGATTTTGATAAGAGACATCCCGACTTTGCTAAAGATGTTCGTAATGTCCGATTGGGATTGGCAGCAGATGGTTTCAATCCATTCAAGTCTATGGTTGGTGCAACTCATAGCACATGGCCCGTGGTGTTGGTTCCATATAATCTTCCTCCGTGGCTTTGTATGAAGCAACAATTTATATTACTTTCCACTCTTATTGATGGACCTAAAAGTCCGGGGGAAAAGATTGATGTTTACCTTCAGCCATTGATTGATGAGTTGAATGAATTTTGGGGCGATGGTGTGATGACTTATGACTGCGAAACGAATGAAATTTTCAAACTGCATGCAGCTTTATTGTGGACAATCAATGACTTCCCAGCTTATGCAAATTTATTAGGCTGGAGTACGAAAGGGGAATTTGCATGCCCTTGTTGCAATAAAATTAAAAAATCTGTATGGCTTAAACATTCCAAAAAATGGGCATACATGGGTCACAGGCGTTTTCTCCCTCCCCAGCACAGGTTCAGAAAGGACAGAGTGGCATTTGATGGTTCTAGAGAGTTCAGCCCAACACCAAAGATCATGACAGGAGTCGAAATGTTATCGCAGATTGAGGAAGAAAACATCCGCACGGTATATGAAATTCAGGATTTGGTGGCTCCTCCAGTACGTAATATTCGTGCTGCGGGTAGGCAGCGCAGTCACAATTGGAAAAAGAAAAGTATTTTTTATAGTCTTCCGTATTGGAAAACTAACATGTTGAGGCATAATTTGGAAGTCATGCACATTGAAAAAAATGTTTGTGATAACATATTGTGGACCATTTTAGGTGTCAGTGGAAAGTCAAAGGACCATGTTAATGCACGCCGTGATTTGGAAGAAATGGGTTTAAGGACACAGTTGCATTTACAGTTAGCTGAGGGAAACAAGGCATATATGCCTGCTGCACAGTATTCGATGACTACAGAGGAGAAAGAGACATTTCTTTCCATTTTGAAGATGGTCAAGGTGCCTGATGGTTACTCTTCTAATATTTCAAAGTGTGTGAATCTGACGAGCAAGACATTGCAAGGGTTGAAAAGTCATGACAATCACATATTACTTCAGCAGTTGATTCCAATCGCAATTTGTGATTGTTTATCCCCCAATGTTGTTCAGCCCTTGATTGAGATGAGTAATTTTTTTAGACAGCTTTGTTTAAGAAATCAACGAATGAGTGATTTAAAAAGTTTGCAGGACTGAATTGTACTTACGCTTTGTCACTTTGAGAAACTTTCCCCCCCCCTCATTTTTCGATGTTATGGTCCACTTAACAGTGCACCTAACTGATGAAGTAATGGCTGCTGGTCCAGTGCAATTCGGGTGGATGTATCCTATTGAACGGTATTTGAGTACATTGAAAATATTTGTACGCAACAGAGCTCGTCCAGAGGCATCAATAGCCAATGGTTATTTGATGGACGAGTGTACTACCTTTTGTGCAGAATATCTTATGGATGTTGAAACAAAATTAGATAAGCCCTCTCGGATTCATGATGGTCTAGTTGGAGAAGGAACCACGTTTGATATGGACAACATCGAGTGGATACAAGCACATCGATATATCTTGTTCAATACTCCATCAGTTGCACCATTAATGCAGTAAGTATCTTATCAATGTGCTTGTATAACTTTTACATGTTTTCTTTGCATAAGTTGATCTTTTAAACATCGCGTAATCATTTGCAGGAAACACATTAATGAGATAAAAGAAGAGATGCATCGTGCGACTGAGTTGCAAATTCAACAATCTCATTATGCGGCATTTCATGATTGGTTCAAGGATTATGTATGTATAAATTGATTTTCATTATGAGTGAAGTATTAAACTAATTCTTTCTGCATATATCAGTATTGATTTTTATAAATTATGTAGGTTCGTAAGCTGAGGGAGTTAGGGGACCCCACGTTACCTGAAGTATTTATCCAACTGGCTGAGGGTCCATCTATAACCGCTCGTCGTTATAAAGCTATTGATGCTAATGGTTTTTGATTTCGCATTAAAGATGTTGATGACAAACGAGCAACACAAAACAGTGGAATCGGTTGTCCCTTTGTCGATTCTGGTTATTACTATGGTCAATTGATAGACATCATTGAAGTTGTATATACACACGGTTTGAAGTACATATTGTTAAAGTGTAATTGGGTTGATCCAGTGCGTGGATGTAAAGTCGATCAATATCAGTTTTCATTGGTGAATTTTAACTACATGTTATACAGAAATAATGAACGAGTTGAGAATGAACCTTTCATCTTGACATCACAAGCGGAACAAGTATTCTTCGTTACTTTGCCTTCGGATCCAAGTTGGCAAGTTGTTGTCAAAATGTATCGGCGAGGAGTGTTTTTATTTGAAGAAGATGAACCCGAGACTGTTCCGTTTGTTTACCAACAACTTGATCAACATACCGTAGTTCAACGTGAAGAAGATATTTATTGGGTCAGAGCGGCTGTTGAAGGAGAAACGGTCGATTTTCATGCTTAATGAAAGGTATAATTGTTTTCCCGCTATTCAGTAGAATGTCCTAGGATATCATAAATTATCTAATCATTTTATAAATCCTTATAAGTTTTAATCCTCACTTTTGTAAGTTAATTCAGTCATAAATATTTAGGTTGATTAACTTTCTGATTTTTTAAAATTCATTCACAACTAATTATTCAATCCATTTTTTGTTTGATTAACAGTTGTACAAGTTTGATTTATTAAGAACAATCCAATTTATCTTTTAAACACTTTGGACTCATTACTGATATTTTGTATGATTGCAGACATGTCAGGGGAAGAGGCAGAAAATCCACATCATCCATCTGAGGCATCTACGTCTCAGGGTCGAGGTATGTTTGACAGTCATTATCTATATTATTTATGTAATTAACATATATATATATATATATATATATAACATTTGTCAATTTATATATAAAATTGTTTTCAACAGGATCAGACTCGGCTGCTTCTTCCTCTCGCAGGAGAGGCCCTGGTCGTGGCATATTAGCATGGAATTCCGACACGACGATAGATGTTTCATTTGATGAGGTATTTCATCCCGTGGGACCGAATGCCCCGGCATTTATTCGTCAGCTGGGTCATATCATACGTGACCCACATCGATTTCCATTGACCACGCGTGATTGGGCTTCTATCCCTCAGGACACATTAGATCGTCTATGGAGGGAGGTTCAGGTAAGAAAATAATTTTACTTTATTTTCTATTTATAAATAATACTAATATGTTTGATTATTTTCATTATAGAAAAATTTGAAAGTATGCCCTGAAGAGTTTCGGCCCGTGTGTATGAGCAAATGCCGTAAGCTGTGGAAAGATTATAAAGGCAAAGTGAAGAGGGACCACTGGGTACCAAATGTGGGTGCCCCTGACATTTTGGAAAAAGTCCCGAGAGGTGTCCTCCCGGCTCAGTGGCGTGACTTGGTTGCATATTGGTCTACTGAGGGTGTTGCGGTTTGTATATTAATTATTTTGCTGTATATATATTTTCAAGAATATGTGATTTGTTTGAAATTTGAATGAATTGAATGTAGGAGGTGTCAACACGCCATTCGGAGAATCGAGCGTTGCAGAGACCAGCTCACAGGCTCGGGACTCGTCACGTGTCTCAGATCCGACATGAGGTATATATTATTCACTTTTTAATTAATTAATTAATATGGTTTTGTGTTTATATTCTTTTAATATACAGTTGCGAGGGCAAGGTGCAGCAACTGATAAAATGTCGGTGTGGATAAGGACTCGTGATCGCAATGATCCAGAGGTTTCAGCATTGATAGTAAGTGTCTGTACTTACCAATAATTACATAAATCTTTATATTAACATATATATATTTATATATATTTAAATATTTCACAGGATCAATTTGAAGCTGAGTTAGAACATCTGCCAGAGGACCAGCGACAGCTTCCCATACGACGGGATGAGATCTTTCATCGCATTATTGGTCGGGACGGGCATGGCTATAGTTTGACCTATGGAGCAGGGATTCCTCGTTCTGTAGTGTCACGCGCTGCGGTTGTCGGTCCTGCTGTTGCTCATATGACACAGCAGATGTCAGATTTTGAGGCACGGCTGCGCGCTTCCGAGGAGACAAATGCGCAATTGACAGCTGAGGTAAGAGCACTGCGGGAATATGTGCGTCGAGCTGATGGTACAGGGGATCATACGACGCAGGTATATACTGTATTTATTTATTTAATTTAAATTATTTTTGTTATTAAAATATTTATAATGTTTATTTGTTGTAGGCACCTGGTCCACCAGAAGGAGGTAACAGTGATGGCAACGCGTGACGCACCATATATTCACGAGATATGTTTTTTGTTTTTACTGGTAGGGTTGATGTACTGTATTTATTCATTTAAGTAATGCATTATTACCATCCATGGTGGTCTTTTAAATATTTTATACACATATTGAGTTTTTGATCAGATAATCTTGAATGATTCTACATTTGAAAAAGTCGAAGAACTAATTCCAACAGATCAATAAATCTGATATTATAGATTATGTATTATCCAATATATTTTTTATAAATTTTTGTATGGTATCGATAAAAGAAATATGTATTAATTAGATGTTATCACTTTTATTTTTCACTTTTGTAATCAATGGGATGACCTTTGCACCCCCGGAGAGCCCCCCGCACCGCCGTACAGCCCCCCCGCACCCCCGTACAGCCACCCGCGCACCCCCGTACAGCCCCCCGCACCCCGTACAGCCCCCCGCACCCCGTACACCCCCCCGCACCCCCGTACAACCCCCACCGCACCCCGTACAGCCCCCAGCACCCCCGTACAGCCCCCCGCACCCCCGTACAACCCCCCGCACCCCCGGAGAGCCCCCCCGCCACCCCCCTACAGCCCCCCCGCCACCCCCGTACAGCCCCCCGCCACCCCCGTACAGCCCCCTGCACCCCCGTACAGCCACCCGCCACCCCCGTACAGCCCCCCGCACCCCCGTACAGCCCCCCCGCACCCCCGTACAGCCCCCCCGCACCCCCGTATAGCCCCCCGCACCCCCGTACAACCCCCGAACCCCCGTACTGCCCCCCGCCACCCCCGTACAGCCCTCCCCCCCCCCCCCCGCACCCCCGTACAGCCCCCCGCACCTCGGTACAGCCCCCCCACACCCCCGTACAACCCCCCCGCACCCCCGTACTGCCCCCCGCCACCCCCGTACAGGCCCCCGCCACCCCCGTACAAGCCCCCCGCCACCCCCGTACAGGCCCCCCGCCACCCCCGTACAGGCCCCCGCCACCCCCGTACAACCTCCCGCACCCCCGGAGAGCCCCCCGCACCGCCGTACAGCCCCCCGCACCCCCGTACAGCCACCCGCGCACCCCCCGTACAGCCCCTCGCACCCCCGTACAGCCCCCCCGCACCCCCGTACAGCCCCCCCGCACCCCGTACAACCCCCCGCACCCCCGGAGAGCCCCCCCGCCACCCCCCTACAGCCCCCCGCCACCCCCATACAGCCCCCCGCCACCCCCGTACAGCCCCCCGCCACCCCCGTACAGCCCCCCGCCACCCCCGATTGTGTCGTTTTCAGCAGCGCGGCGCGCGCTGAAATGGCGCGTTGGGGGGTCAAAACCACCCAAACGACCTCCGAATGCCACGAAACCGTACGACAACATCCGGGGCGTCAATTGTGAAATGGTCGGCCAGACGGCACCTCATTCGGAGGTGCCGTGCGACCGCGGCGGCCGGAAACGCGTTTCCGGCGCCGTTAAACACCAAAACGGCGTGCGGCGGTCCGATTCGGAGCAAACGTGCTCCGAACGACCTGAAACCGCACGGGGATGAGAGGAATAATATTCCTGAGATGCAGGAGGAGGCCGCACGACCATCGGACGTGCGGTGCGCGCGGCACGCCCGATTGTGTCGTTTTCAGCAGCGCGGCGCGCGCTGAAATGGCGCGTTGGGGGGTCAAAACCACCGGAACGACCTCCGAATGCCACGAAACCGTACGACAACATCCGGGGCGTCAATTGTGAAATGGTCGGCCAGACGGCACCTCATTCGGAGGTTCCGTGCGACCGCGGCGGCCGGAAACGCGTTTCCGGCACCGTTAAACACCAAAACGGCGTGCGGCGGTCCGATTCGGAAAAAACGTGCTCCGAACGACCTGAAACCGCACGGGGACGAGAGGAATATTATTCCTGAGATGCAGGAGGAGGCCGCACGTCCATCGGACGTGCGGTGCGCGCGGCACGCCCGATTGTGTCGTTTTCAGCAGCGCGGCGCGCGCTGAAATGGCGCGTTGGGGGGTCAAAACCACCGGAACGGCCTCCGAATGCCACGAAACCGTACGACAACATCCGGGGCGTCAATTGTGAAATGGTCGGCCAGACGGCACCTCATTCGGAGGTGCCGTGCGACCGCAGTGGCCGGAAACGCGTTTTCGGCGCCGTTAAACACCAAAACGGCGTGCGGCGGTCCGATTCGGAGAAAACGTGCTCCGAACGACCTGAAACCGCACGGGGACGAGAGGAATATTATTCCTGAGATTCAGGAGGAGGCCGAACGTCCATCGGACGTGCGGTGCGCGCGGCACGCCCGATTGTGTCGTTTTCAGCAGCGCGGCGCGCGCTGAAATGGCGCGTTGGGGGGTCAAAACCACCCGAACGACCTCCGAATGCCACGAAACCGTACGACAACATCCGGGGCGTCAATTGTGAAATGGTCGGCCAGACGGCACCTCATTCGGAGGTGCCGTGCGACCGCGGCGGCCGGAAACGCGTTTCCGGCGCCGTTAAACACCAAAACGGCGTGCGACGGTCTGATTCGGAGCAAACTTGTTCCGAACGACCTGAAACCACACGGGGACGAGAGGAATATTATTCCTGAGATGCAGGAGGAGGCCGCACGTCCATCGGACGTGCGGTGCGCGCGGCACGCCCGATTGTGTCGTTTTCAGCAGCGCGGCGCACGCTGAAATGGCGCGTTGGGGGGTCAAAACCACCCGAACGACCTCCGAATGTCACGAAACCGTACGACAACATCCGGGGCGTCAATTGTGAAATGGTCGGCCAGACGGAACCTCATTCGGAGGTGCCGTGCGACCGCGGCGGCCGGAAACGCGTTTCCGGCGCCGTTAAACACCAAAACGGCGTGCGGCGGTCCGATTCGGAGCAAACGTGCTCCGAACAACCTGAAACCGCACGGGGACGAGAGGAATATTATTCCTGAGATGCAGGAGGAGGCCGCACGTCCATCGGACGTGCGGTGCGCGCGGCACGCCCGATTGTGTCGTTTTCAGCAGCGCGGCTCGCGCTGAAATGGCGCGTTGGGGGGGTCAAAACCACCCGAACGACCTCCGAATGCCACGAAACCGTACGACAACATCCGGGGCGTCAATTCTGAAATGGTCGGCCAGACGGCACCTCATTCGGAGGTGCCGTGCGACCGCGGCGGCCAGAAACGCGTTTCCGGCGCCGTTAAACACCAAAACGGCGTGCGGCGGTCCGATTCGGAGCAAACGTGCTCCGAACGACCTGAAACCGCACGGGGACGAGAGGAATATTATTCCTGAGATGCAGGAGGAGGCCGCACGTCCATCGGATGTGCGGTGCGCGCGGCACGCCCGATTGTGTCGTTTTCAGCAGCGCGGCGTGCGCTGAAATGGCGCGTTGGGGGGTCAAAACCACCCGAACGACCTCCGAATGCCACGAAACCGTACGACAACATCCGGGGCGTCAATTGGGAAATGGTCGGCCAGACGGCACCTCATTCGGAGGTGCCGTGCGACCGCGGCGGCCGGAAACGCGTTTCCGGCGCCGTTAAACACCAAAACGGCGTGCGGCGGTCCGATTCGGAGCAAACGTGCTCCGAACGACCTGAAACCGCACAGGGACGAGAGGAATATTATTCCTGAGATGCAGGAGGAGGCCGCACGTCCATCGGACGTGCGGTGCGCGCGGCACGCCCGATTGTGTCGTTTTCAGCAGCGCGGCGCGCGCTGAAATGGCGCGTTGGGGGGTCAAAACCACCCGAACGACCTCCGAATGCCACGAAACCGTACGACAACATCCGGGGCGTCAATTGTGAAATGGTCGGCCAGACGGCACCTCATTCGGAGGTGCCGTGCGACCGCGGTGGCCGGAAACGCGTTTCCGGCGCCGTTAAACACCAAAACGGCGTGCGGCGGTCCGATTCGGAGCAAACGTGCTCCGAACGACCTGAAACCGCACGGGGACGAGAGGAATATTATTCCTGAGATGCAGGAGGAGGCCGCACGTCCATCGGACGTGCGGTGCGCGCGGCACGCCCGATTGTGTCGTTTTCAGCAGCGCGGCGCGTGCTGAAATGGCGCGTTGGGGGGTCAAAACCACCCGAACGACCTCCGAATGCCACGAAACCGTACGACAACATCCGGGGCGTCAATTGTGAAATGGTCGGCCAGACGGCACCTCATTCGGAGGTGCCGTGCGACCGCGGCGGCCGGAAAGGCGTTTCCGGCGCCGTTAAACACCAAAACGGCGTGCGGCGGTCCGATTCGGAGCAAACGTGCTCCGAACGACCTGAAACCGCACGGGGACGAGAGGAATATTATTCCTGAGATGCAGGAGGAGGCCGCACGACCATCGGACGTGCGGTGCCCGCGGCACGCCCGATTGTGTCGTTTTCAGCAGCGCGGCGCGCGCTGAAATGACGCGTTGGGGGGGTCAAAACCACCGGAACGACCTCCGAATGCCACGAAACCGTACGACAACATCCGGGGCATCAATTGTGAAATGGTCGGCCAGACGGCACCTCATTCGGAGGTGCCGTGCGACCGCGGCGGCTGGAAACGCGTTTCCGGCGCCGTTAAACACCAAAACGGCGTGCGACGGTCCGATTCGGAGCAAACGTGCTCCGAACGACCTGAAACCGCACGGGGGACGAGAGGAATATTATTCCTGAGATGCAGGAGGAGGCCGCACGTCCATCGGACGTGCGGTGCGCGCGGCACGCCCGATTGTGTCGTTTTCAGCAGCGCGGCGCGCGCTGAAATGACGCGTTGGGGGGTCAAAACCACCCGAACGACCTCCGAATGCCACGAAACCGTACGAAAACATCCGGGGCGTCAATTTTGAAATGGTCGGCCAGACGGCACCTCATTCGGAGGTGCCGTGCGACCGCGGCGGCCGGAAACGCGTTTCCGGCGCCGTTAAACACCAAAACGGCGTGCGGCGGTCCGATTCGGAGCAAACGTGCTCCGAACGACCTGAAACCGCACGGGGACGACAGGAATATTATTCCTGAGATGCAAGAGGAGGCCGCACGTCCATCGGACGTGCGGTGCGCGCGGCACGCCCGATTGTGTCGTTTTCAGCAGCGCGGCGCGCGCTGAAATGGCGCGTTGGGGGGTCAAAACCACCCGAACGACCTCCGAATGCCACGAAACCGTACGACAACATCCGGGGCGTCAATTGTGAAATGGTCGGCCAGACGGAACCTCATTCGGAGGTGCCGTGCGACCGCGGCGGCCGGAAACGCGTTTCCGGCGCCGTTAAACACCAAAACGGCGTGCGGCGGTCCGATTCGGAGCAAACGTGCT
This sequence comes from Viscum album, assembly GCA_963277665.1. Taxonomy (NCBI): domain Eukaryota; kingdom Viridiplantae; phylum Streptophyta; class Magnoliopsida; order Santalales; family Viscaceae; genus Viscum; species Viscum album. Next base: position 1,612,496,250 of record OY728140.1, read on the forward strand.
CCGAACGACCTGAAACCGCACGGGGACGAGAGGAATATTATTCCTGAGATGCAGGAGGAGGCCGCACGTCCATCGGACGTGCGGTGCGCGCGGCACGCCCGATTGTGTCGTTTTCAGCAGCGCGTCGCGCGCTGAAATGGCGCGTTGGGGGGTCAAAACCACCTGAACGACCTCCAAATGCGACGAAACCGTACGACAACATCCGGGGCGTCAATTGTGAAATGGTCGGCCAGACGGAACCTCATTCGGAGGTGCCGTGCGACCGCGGCGGCCGGAAACGCGTTTCCGGCGCCGTTAAACACCAAAACGGCGTGCGGCGGTCCGATTCGGAGAATACGTGCTCCGAACGACCTGAAACCGCACGGGGACGAGAGGAATATTATTCCTGAGATGCAGGAGGAGGCCGCACGTCCATCGGACGTGCGGTGCGTGCGGCACGCCCGATTGTGTCGTTTTCAGCAGCGCGTCGCGCGCTGAAATGGCGCGTTGGGGGGTCAAAACCACCCGAACGACCTCCGAATGCCACGAAACCGTACGACAACATCCGGGGCGTCTATTGTGAAATGGTCGGGCAGACGGCACCTCATTCGGAGGTGCCGTGCGACCGCGGCGGCCGGAAACGCGTTTCCGGCGCCGTTAAACACCAAAACGGCGTGCGGCGGTCCGATTCGGAGCAAACGTGCTCCGAACGACCTGAAACCGCACGGGGACGAGAGGAATATTGTTCCTGAGATGCAGGAGGAGGCCGCACGTCCATCGGACGTGCGGTGCGCGCGGCACGCCCGATTGTGTCGTTTTCAGCATCGCGTCGCGCGCTGAAATGGCGCGTTGGGGGGTCAAAACCACCCGAACGACCTCCGAATGCCACGAAACCGTACGACAACATCCGAGGCGTCAATTGTGAAATGGTCGGCCAGACGGCACCTCATTCGGAGGTGCCGTGCGACCGCGGCGGCCGGAAACGCGTTTCCGGCGCCGTTAAACACCAAAACGGCGTGCGACGGTCCGATTCGGAGCAAACGTGCTCCGAACGACCTGAAACCGCACGGGGACAAGAGGAATATTATTACTGAGATGCAAGAGGAGGCCGCACGTCCATCGGACGTGCGGTGCGCGCGGCACGCCCGATTGTGTCGTTTTCAGCAGCGCGTCGCGCGCTGAAATGGCGCGTTGGGGGGTCAAAACCACCCGAACGACCTCCGAATGCCACGAAACCGTACGACAACATCCGGGGCGTCAATTGTGAAATGGTCGCCCAGATGGCACCTCATTCAAAGGTGCCGTGCGACCGCGGCGGCCGGAAATGCGTTTCCGGCGCCGTTAAACACCAAAACGGCGTGCGGCGGTCCGATTCGGAGCAAACGTGCTCCGAACGACCTGAAACCGCACGGGGACGAGAGGAATATTATTCCTGAGATGTAGGAGGAGGCCGCACGTCCATCGGACGTGCGGTGCGCGCGGGCACGCCCGATTGTGTCGTTTTCAGCAGCGCGTCGCGCGCTGAAATGGCGCGTTGGGGGGTCAAAACCACCCGAACGACCTCCGAATGCCACGAAACCGTACGACAACATCCGGGGCGTCAATTGTGAAATGGTCGGCCAGACGGCACCTCATTCGGAGGTGCCGTGCGACCGCGGCGGCCGGAAACGCGTTTCCGGCGCCGTTAAACACCAAAACGGCGTGCGACGGTCCGATTCGGAGCAAACGTGCTCCGAACGACCTGAAACCGCACGGGGACGAGAGGAATATTATTCCTGAGATGCACGAGGAGGCCGCACGTCCATCGGACGTGCGGTGCGCGTGGCACGCCCGATTGTGTCGTTTTCAGCAGCGCGTCGCGCGCTGAAATGGCGCGTTGGGGGGTCAAAACCACCCGAACGACCTCCGAATGCCACGAAACCGTACGACAACATCCGGGGCGTCAATTGTGAAATGGTCGGCCAGACGGCACCTCATTCGGAGGTGCCGTGCGACCGCGGTGGCTGGAAACGCGTTTCCGGCGCCGTTAAACACCAAAACGGCGTGCGGCGGTCCGATTCGGAGCAAACGTGCTCCGAACGACCTGAAATGAGATTATTTCTTGAATCGAAGTTTTTAAATTATTATAGCACAATGATTTGATATTATATATATATTAAATATATATTAAAACATTTAAAATATATTATATATATATATATATATATTTAAAATATTGTATTTAATTGTATATATATATATATATTTATAGCACAATGATTTGTATTTAAAATATTGTATTTAATAGTATATATATATATATTTATATTCAATTCAATAAAAAAAAATTTAAAATTTTTATTTTTTTAGAATAGCGACCGCCTATGGCGGTCGCTAAAGGCCTCCAGCGACGAGGCAACAGCGACCGCCATTGGCGGTCGCTGCGCGGCCGCTAAAGCCCTTTAGCGACTGCCAATGGCGGTCGCTAATGGCCTTATATATAGTAGTGAAGTATTAATAATCCATATAAAAATGAGTCAACGAAAGAATAGAATCAATAAACTAGAGCACACACACATATATATATATATATGATTCAAGATACATATTTCTAGGAAAGAATCCTAACAAATCAAAATGCTGGAATACAAAAATTACTAATCCAAAGTACAAAAGAATGATAGATGACAGTTCCTCAGCATCACAAACCTCAGCTTGGTCCCGTGCTCTCCAGCTCCACAACACTCAAGTACCTGAAGTAGTAGGACTCTTTCCATTACTTATACCTACAACAATATAATCTATTTAGGCCCAAAATAATGCACCAAACATGGTATGATACTAAATCATATTACTCAACCACGACCAGATCTATGTCTAATAGTCAGTGAATATATGGTAGGTAATAAATAAGAGGAAGCTGTAAACAAGGAAGTACTCAGTAGTAAACAATCCTTAGTTTCAAAGCATTCTATTTCATATATCAATTAAACAACTAATCAAGTAGGAAAACAGAAATAGGTAACCCTCTAGGAAGTACTCACAGCCTATCCCCTCTAGTCCAACCTAGCAAGACAAGCAACCATCTAAGAAGCACACACAGTCTACCCCTCTGGTTCAAATTAAAAATCATTATCAAAGACTCTCCACGGAAGCACTCTTATTCAATTACCCTTATATTCATGGTGATAAAGACTATCTAGGGGAGCTCACATGGTCAATTCAACCTATAAACAAAAGTGGTTAAAGACTCTTGGATGAATCTCACATGGTAAATTCCCCTTATATTCTAATACACATTGGTTCTCACGACCCTGTGTTTGTCAAACAAGCTTATTAAAGAAATATAGAAAATGTTAACCTTACAAACTACTTGGATAAACAGTCTACAACATATCAATCATGTCAGATCAAATATTCACTCTATCCCACAGTACTAGGCATGGAAAAAAATCACGGAAGCCATACAAGAAAAACATGACCAAACAGTCATAAACAGAAAATTCATGGGAAATCACCTACAAAGAATAGAAATCAACCCCATTAACATTCAATTAACCTATACTCAAACATACAAGCAAGATTGGTAATTAAGAATGTTTAAAACTGTAAACTCACAATACCCTATTCAATGGTATTGGACAAAATATAACATATTACTCAAATACATTCAACAGAATGGCACAAAACACCTTCCTCAGTGTTGGTAGATCGCTATATGGGAACCTCAATCCTTGAATCGCCCAATAACACCAAATATCTACAAAAACATCTAAAATTTTCAACAGAGGATAACATGAGAAGGAGGAGGAATCACGAAACGAAGCTCCAACATAAAGAAGAGCATACCCAGGTGAACCCAACACAATTAACGATGATCAAATCTAATATTAGATGCTTGCTTGGGGACCCAGCGAAAGATCATGGACATATAGGCACTCTCGGACAAAATAGGTTGAGATTAAGGCCTTTCTAGTGATTTGACGCAACCCTAGTATGTTTAATAATAAATAAGAAAGTATACGTCATGTACATTTGAAGTACAAAACGTGTACTTTACCTTACCAAGCCTTGCATTATGTGGACCCCATTTCAACACACATTCCCATGTGCATGACTACTACATGGCCAGCACACGGCTACCAGTGGTAACCAAGTACACAACGTGTACTCATAAAGTGCACATCGTGTAATTAAAAAATTTCAAGAAATTCGTATTTTTCTAAAAAATTACCAGAAAAGGAAAACATCACTGAAAAATAGATCTGGGTTCTTAAAAACATCCCTCTTTAAAGAAATATTTCCCATAATTTCCCTAGAAAGGTGGTGTAGAATAAGAAACCCTGAACAGCTCTAGCCAATGCGATCAAACATCCCCCTCCCTCTCCCATTTCTTGTTCTACACTTGCCCGTGCTACAATAGCACTCACACCAATAGAACTGACGGGCCACGGAGAACCTTTGTACATCAATCGACCATCCGGATAAGATAGTCCTCAAAAGATGCATCCACTTCCAACTCAACCTCTTTAGGTTGGAATACATGAGAGATTCTGAGAAGTAATATCAAAGCTAAAAAATGTGGAAGACATCGTTCATATCCTAGTACCTCTAGGGTAACTACTTCCGATAAGAAACCATCTCAACTCTCTCCAAAACCTTAAAGAACCTGACATACATCGACAAAATCTTTACCTGTCTCCTAATCCTTTTGTGCCCCAAGCTCGGTGTGACTCACCTGAAAACATGATCTTCGACATTGAACTCCAATGGTCGTCTCCAATGATTAGCATAAGATTTCTGTCATGACATTGGAAAAGAAATCATTTCCGAATCAACTCTATAAGCTCTGTGGTCTCCTGAAAAAGACAAGGTCCCAACATAGCTACCTCTCCTACCTATATCCAACTTAAGGGTGATTGGAATGGCCTACCGTATAAATCCTCAAAAGGTTCTATTTGAATAGTTTCTTGGAAACTATTATTGTAGGAAAACTCCACACAAAGTATGTGCTTCTCCTGAGAACCTCCAAAATCCAGAATGCATGCTCATAGCATGTCCTCAAGCACCTGAATCGTACGTTCGCACTGGCCATATGTCTGGGGGTGGTAAAATATACTTAGAAGCACCAGTTTATCCAAATCCTTCTGATGCCCCTGCTAGACCGGAGATGTAAAACGTGCTTCTCTGTCAGAAACAATGGAGTGTGAAAATACATGTTAATGTAAAATCACCTGGATGTACAACCATCCCAGATCATCAACACTGAAAGTATTCTGGATCGGCAATAAGTGAGTAACATTCAAGAGTCTATCAATGAAAACCCAAAAAAATTCATTTCCTCAAGGCAACTTTGGCAAAACTGTCTTGAATTCCATTTCAACATCATTCCATTTCCACTCAGGAATGATTAACTTCTGCAAAAGCCTTTCTAGTCACTAATTCTCCATCTTCACCTGTTGACTGGTGGAACACCTCATCATAGAAACAGTAACATCTCTCTTTATACCTGGACCCCAATACTGATGGTGTATATTACGATACATCTTGGTGAAACCTGGTTGAACTGCCCAAATTGAGAAGTGGAAGCCCCACATCCTCTCCCCGCTTATGTCTACTGACACCCATTCGTGCCCATGAAATCACAAGATATCATCCCCAACAATGGTCCATCCTTGAGTTGGGTCCTCTCTTGACACACTCTCCCATAGGACTAGGCCTTTAGAATATGATAGATTCCTCATTCCCACTCGATCAAGAAGAGTAGAGGAAACAGCTACGGAAGATTGAAACATCTGCCCTTCAATGTCATTCACCTCCAAATGAATCTTAATGTACAGAGCCATAAGCTTCCACTCATTATTGTCCTCCTAAAATACAATTATCTGAGTCCTTGTGATCAACACATCATCCACTGCGTTGCCTTTCCCAGATGTATAGGCAATCGCAATGTCAAAAGACTGAAGGTAATCAACCCACCTTCATTATCTCAAATTCAATTCATGTAGAGTAAAGATGTAATTAATAATTTTGTGGTTAGTAAAAACCAAAAAATGCTCTCCCAGAAGATAATGCCTCCAATAATAGAAGTAATGATTGACTAAATCCAACTCAAGATTGTGTGTCCTGTAATTCCTCTCATGTGGGATCAACTACAGAGACTCGTACGCAATGACCCCTCCCCCCTGCATAAGCACTGATCTAAGCTCGATATGAGATGCCTCAGAGTACATTGTATAGATCATTCCTGGATCGGGAAATACTAGTATCAGTGATGATGTCAACCTCCCTTTCAGATTCTAAAAGGCTGACTCACAAGACTCTAACCATAATACCCTAGCACCCTTCTTAGTCAGACCTGTCAGTGGTGCTACTAAGCATTAAAAGTCACGTATGAAAATTCTATAGTATCTATTCGGCACTAAAAAAAATCTTAACTCAATGACATTCTTCAGCTTCAGCCAAGAAACTAATGCCCTCACTTTCTCTGGGTTTTTTGATACTCATGTATCTAAGATAACATGACCCACGAAGTGAATCTGGTCCATCCAAAAGTGGATTTTTGAGATCGTAGCATATAACTGATGCTCTATAAGTGTACTCAGAATGATCTCAATATGGGTAGCATATTCATGTCGAGTTTGAGAGTACACTAAGATATCGTCCACAAAGACTACAAAGAACGAAACCAAGTATAGATGGAAAACTTGGTTCATCAGTGCCATGAAGACTGAAGGCGTGTTCGTGAGACAAAACGGAATAACCACATACTCGTATAGACCATACCTAATCCGAAATTTTTTAAGGGGTTTATCTGATGGTATAACGTGTAACTGATGATAACCATATCTAAATTTATTCATCAAGATCACTTTAGCTCCTCAAAGCTAATCAAAGAGATCAGAAATCCTTGGCAAGGGATATCGGTTCTTGACCATCAACTATTTAAGCTTCTGATAATCCACAGAATTTATAAAGGTACCATCTGCCTTCTTCACAAATAAGACACACGAACCACATGAAGAAGTATTGGGTTAGATGCAAAACGTTTCCTACAACTCCAACTGCTTCTTGAGCTCCTCTAACTCTTTGGTAGACATCCTATAAGAAGTACTGGAAACTAGTTCCACGCCTGGAACATGCTCAATGGAAACAAATACATCATGTTCCCAAGGAAAACCTAAAAAAGACCTCTAGAAAGACATCTCTGAAATGATCCACCACTAGAGGAAAGTCCAACTGGGATGTCCTCTCATCATCTAGGTATAGACTAGAAATCTAGGATATAACTCATCCAAACCAATGATTCTTGGGTCCCGCTCTGCTCTCCTAAACATCCCATTCAACCATATAATGAAACGATCCTCCCTCTAGTGAGGATCCCATATGAAGTGACACCCACTAACCTCAAGAGGGAACTCCTTGCACTGACGTACATGGCCCCAACCTCCACCTTGGTCCAAATGGCCAAATGAACTTTAGTTCCCTGACTAAGGGGTAACTGGTGGTGCTACTCCTGAATGCAGAGTAATAAAGGAACTCATATCACCAGCTTCTGGTGAGGAGATCTCATAGTAGCGCATAAGATGACCCATATTTCCACAAGATAAGCTCTCCATCTGGTCCCTCGAACAATGTGGCCTCTTATTCATGCTTTTCCCGCACTGGTAGCACACCACATGGTTACTAGAAGATGCATCCCACCTACTCTAATATCCTTGTGTAGTCTCCCTACGGTGCTTCCTGTTATCAATCGGCAAAACACTAACCCCGGATGTTGAACTTCCCTGGCTCACAGTTCTAGAATCCCTCAGATTGCGCTCAGTGATCAGTGCTTGGTTGAATATAGAAGATATCTATGTCAACCTAAAGATGTTCACCTAAGCCTGAATATCCTTCCTGAGACAATCCTCAATCTTCTGTGCAAAGAAAAACTCATATCCCCCTAAAAAGGGTGAAAATCACTACAACTTGGTAAAGTGAGAGCAATAAATTATAATATAAAGACTACCCTTCTCTAGACTAATGAACTCTCTGGCTCGATCGGATCTCAAGGTCTCTAGATAGAAGTATTCATATAAGGTGATCTAAAACTCATCATAAGACATATTCTACTGTCGTCCTGCAAGTTAGATCACTTCCCACCACCTCTTTGAAGAGTCTCAAAGAATGTAAGTAGAGATATTCACCCTCCTCTCTGGAGGAATCTACAAATTCTCGAAGATCGTCAATGTGGCTTCTATCCATGACTCTACAGCCTGAGGTCCTGTATCCCCTGAGAATGTGGGAGGATGCTGCTCCTAAAATAACCTCGTCAATTCTCCCATCAACGGGGCAGTAGGCGGCCCTCCCTGGAAGGTCTACATCATCCTCAGAAAACCCTTCCTGAACTGTGCATTGGCACCTGTCTCAGGTATTACCACTGGTGCCATGATATGCACAACTGGGGGATCTTCATGTAGTCCATGATCACCTATATATGGTTCCTGATCACCTCCCTTTTACTTCCGTACAACTGGAGGACGTCTCGGTGGCATGAATCTGCAAGTTCAAGCGCACACCATAGAGCAATATTGACTGGGACTGGAACCTAGAAGTGTAATAAAGGAACAAGATAAATAAAGAATTCATTTTTTACCAGAAAAGGATGCATGACATGTATAATGACTACACGGTGTGTTACCTTAAGCCTTTCACATGGGCATGTACTTCTCACATCCCAGGTCGTGTAACACCCCACACACATGATGATTTGTCCAAACACACGACATGTACTTGACTTCTCTTCCCCTGCCCGAGTCCTCCTACATGACTAAGTTACACAGTTATCCTAGATGAAGACTACATGACATCTTCTCTCTACACCCTATGTGTACTAGACGAGCTTTACCATCCCGTGTTGTAAGTTACATGTCCGGATACATGGATCACACTACATGGCGTTTTCCATATTGACACTACATGTATTAGAAGAGACTCCACTGACCAGTTTTGTTAGTGACACAGCTAGTTACTTTGTTCTACAACACAGCCTGTACATCTGGTACACAGTGTGGTTTACTAAAACTCCAAACCCGTGTCCTTACTCACACAGTCTGAGACACAGTTAGAGTCTATACAAAATTTATATGTGTTACACGGCATGTACTTGAGAAAAATAGTTTCTTCTTGATTAGAAGAACACATGGCATGTATACAAAACTACACAGCATGCATTATGGGGTTTTGAGGACAGTAATCCTCAAAAACTACTCTTGAGCCCAGAAAAACACTGAAACGATCATTTAAGGGTCAATTTCAAATCTGTGAGGGCCCATACTCCCCGTGAATCAATGATTGGTATGTTATACATGTCATTTATAAGAATTAAATGACAATGATCCACTAAATTCCGGTCCGTGAGGGCCCATAACATCTCAGGAACGAATGTTTGGCATTCATTAAGAGAAAGCCTTATGAAAAGCAATACCCTTTCAAATGAAAGTATTATATCAAATAATCTATCATAACAGCATTCATATCTAACACAACATCTATCACAACAACATTCAATCGCTAATTCACCATAAATGGCATGTCAAGAATGCATGACATGTGATTTCTAGCCAGTGACTGTTTGATGAATGAGATGGAATACTCTCATCTATTTGGGTTTCAATAAACATAGATCCTAAATATCATCAACAATAACTGCACAGAACATTTGAATCACCATATTGTGAAATTAAATCAACTATAAAATAGAAGAACCAGAAAAATTTCAATAACCGAGGTAGATTGGATTTTCCATGTACACGGGTTAGCTACTCTTGGGCACAACTTATTACATTGTACCTATTCTGTCTTATCCATGGATATAGGCTCCAAATAGTAATTCAAAAAGAAAATAATCCTCCAATACCAATTTGTGATTTCACATTTCCGGAAACTGCCCATAGGTGCAACATACCTATTTGGTCACATAGCCACAAGCACATTTCTCCAAATGCCCGAGGCTACCGATTAACAGTGAGGGCCTTGGGTGTGATAGTGGGGAAACAATGCCCTCTTATCCAGAGTAACATAGTCGAAGTAAAATAGATATACAATAGATGAAGCAGTAATAATCCATACAAAAATGAAACAGCGTAAGACTATAATCAATAATCTTGAGTACACATATATATTTTAATGATTCAAGAAACATATGTCTAGGAAAGCATCAAAACCAATCACAATGCTACAATACAAACATTACTAAACCAAAGTAAAATAAAGATAGATTGAAGCTCCTCAGCATCGTAAGCCTCAGTTTGGTCCCATGTTCTCCAGCTCCACATCACTCAAATACCTGAAGTATAAGGGAGATTTCCATTATCTATACCTAGAGCAATATAATCTTCTTGGGCCCAGAAGCATATACCAAACATGGTGTGAGACTAAATCCTAGTAGGAAACCACCACAAGATTTGTTCCTAAGATTCATTAAATATATGGTAGATAATAAATAACAGGACTGAGTAAAAAAAGAAGTACTAATTACTAAACAGTCTTCACATTCAAAGCATTCCGTTTCATATATCATGTAAAAAGCTAATCATGCTGGAAAACACAAACAGATAACCCTCTAGGAAGTACTCAAATCATATCCCCTCCAATCCTACCTAGGTACACAAGAAACCCTCTGGAGAGCACATACATGCAACCCATATGGTTCAAATTACAAGGATATAACAATGACTCTCTATGGAAGCACTCTCAGTCAACTTAACATATAGTCAAATTGATAAATACTCTCTGAGGAATCTCACACTGTCAATTCCCCTTATATTAAAATGTGTATAATGACTCTTTGAGGAAGCTCATATTTAAAATTCCCCTTATAGTCTACTACACCAAGTTCTCACGGTCGTGTGTAAGTGAAACGAGCCAAGCAATGCAATGCGGCCATTGTAAACCTCAATAAATACTTGGATAAACAGTCTACAATATATTAAGCATGTCAGATCAAATAATCATTCCATCCTATAATACTGGGCATGGGAAAATATCAAGGAAGCCTAATAGGATAAACCGAAACAAATGGTCGTAAACCGAACATGCATGGGAAATCACTTAAAAAACATTTCAATGAACCCTATTCACATTTAATAAACCTCTACTCAAGAATACAAGCATGTCAAGTAATTAACAGGGTTAAAAATGTTAAACTCGCAATACCCCATTCAAGGGTATTGGTCAAAAATTCCCATATAAGTCAATGACATTCAATAGAAAGGCACAAACCACCTACCTGAATGTTGGGAGATCGCTATATGTGAACTTCAATCCTTGAATCTCCCAAGAACACCATATATCCACAAAAAAATCAAAAATGTTCATAACAGGATAACATTAGAAGGATTCATAATTAGAAAACAATGATCTAGCAGAAGGAAGATCATATTAATGTGATCCCAACGCAATCAACGACAGTCGAATTAGAGATCATTTTCTCGCTCGGGGGGTTCAGAGAAATATCATGGTCGTACATGAACTCTCGGACGAACTAGGTCGAGATGAAGGCCTTTTAGGCGATCAGACGTGACCCTGATACATTTAATAAAAAAAGTACATGGTTTGTACTTTGGAAGTACATGGCGTGTACTTTTGAAGTACACTACATTTATTTACCCTTACCGAGCCATGATTTAGGCGGCCTCCAAGTTCACACACATGGGAGGGTGCAAGGCTACTACGTGCCTAGCCCACGAATACCCACGGTAACCCATTACACTGTGAGTACTCATAAACCACACACTATGTATTTAAAAAATTTCATGAAATTCCAATTTTTATAAAAAAAACAGAAAAGGAAAACATTCCTGAAAAAAAGATCTGTGTTCTTAAAATAAAAAACAAGTCAAAAAGGAAATAGAACTTCTAGTCACCGAATATTAATAAAAACCTCATCATATTGGGTTTCCCCGTGCTCAAAACTAGAAGAATGATATATAATGATTCCCTATGGAAACAAGATGGTGTTATCTAAAATCTGAGTATGGTCTCACGTAGGATTCTATAATAAAATTCCCATAAAAAGGCAGGATTTCAATTACAAATAAACCACAATCGGAGTACATTTTTATATTAATCAAAAACATCCTCTTCATTTCAATTTATGGAATCATTTAAAATTAGTTCAAAATAAATTTTTAATATTAAATAGATTACGTAATTAATAATCCATTTGTAAAATTGTCCTATTAATAATGTGATATACATATATAACAATAATTCATAATTGATAGGCATAGTAATAATATACTTACCTGGTGACTTTAAAGTAAAATTTAATCATTTTTAAGATATTTTTTTGTATTGATGGATTATTTTACTTTCTAGATAGGGAACATTATAAAATACACTTACCTGGTGTCTTTAAAGTAAAATTTAATCATTTTTTGTGTTTTGATAAATTAAAAAATCATTTAATACTCCTTGAAATTAATATAAAATTTGAAATCATAATTAATGAGTCAATAAAAATATTATTTTAAAAATTGTTACATCCATAAAAAATGTTATTCCCATTTTCATTAAATATTTTCCAAAAATTGAAATGGTCTCCAAATATTATAAACCATAATAAGGAAAAATTATAAAATTTACTCATAAATTTCCTACAATGGTTCACATTAAATTTTTGAAAATATATATAGACCTGCATAAAAATTGTATAAAAAATTAAAAATATTAATTAGTGTTTTAAAATCAATGTTGATCTTATAAAATTTAACAGTCATTCAAAACATTTTAATTTCATTCTTTGGATGTAGTATTTTATTTTATACTGACATATTGTAACACCCCAAGCTTCTACGGTACGTTTCCCTTCGAATAATGCGATAGCGTGTGTTGTACGCAACCTCGAGTTCTAACACACACCACAACTAATTAAACTAGCCGTTGTGAATAGTAATACCTACTTTTTGAAATCATATATATTATATATTTCAAAATGGACTTCATTTTTGGATTCGGAATATCAAAATTAGCCTAGGTTGAAATTTTGGTACATTTCGGATAACTTTCATATTTTGATGAATAGAGAAAATTTCTAAATTTTAATTAAAAACAACTTTTTTTAATCAAAATAATTAATAGTGATAAATTATGAATTTGAGTGGTTTTAAAGTATATTTAGAATATATTTTTACCATTCAATTTAATGTTTATCATTGGACATAATTTTACAATTAAACCGAACATAAACAAGTGTCAATCTTTTGATAGTTATTATCTCTTAAAAACACGCTTTTTGTTTTGACAGCGGGAATTAATTTTAAATTAATTTCTTCCACTTCTGTGTTTTGAATTTAGAAAAATGGATTCCATATTTGGAATCAGGATGTGCAAATTGTGTAAATAGGTAACTTTTATTTTTAGACATTTTGAATAATTACTACGGTAAATATTTTATTTACCATGGTTAAAGGGTAAATCCGGTAAATAAGGGTTAAAAAATAATATTATAATAATAAAAAATTACCCTAAAACGTGTCCTAACCTTATTGGTGGACACATACCCGACCATGGGCATACTTGGGTCAATTTGGGGACCCCTTGGAGCCACTTGTATGTGGTAGGGACACATTATATTAATAAAGTTAAAATAAAAATAAAAATGGCATAAGCTTACATCTTTTAGAAGAACAATTTTTACATAGGGTTATACATGTTGGATTTTCGATTATAAAAATTCATTAGAAAGCTAAAAAGATTTCCTACATAATGATGTTTTATTTATAATTTTTAGACATTAAATAATGTATTTTATTTATGACACAATGATGATGCAGTAATTACTAAAATAGTAAAAAATTAACATAATTGATATTATAAATATCAAAATAAATATAATATGAAACTTTTAATGAATTACACTAATTTTCTAGGATAATATGATATATTAGTATTGATTTAATTGACTTTTTTCGAAGTAATCAATCTGTTATTAGTTTCACAAAAATCAACTATTGAATAGTGTCAAAATTGACATAAAAGAGTTCTTAAAACAAATATTATATTATTAATTGATATTAAATTCCTAAAAATCTAAGGTTCGGCCAAGAGACTTATATTATGATAGGTTAATCATTAATGTACCACTTGGGGGTCGCTTGGATGTATATAGTATGTTTATTAACCATATTATATAAAAATACAAAGAGACATTGTAAAAGTGAAACTAATTAACTTAGAGTTAATAATTAAAGATAAGGTTAATATAAGTACCCAAACCTGTCTAAATTCTATTGGATGAGTTGTTTTCGACCTATCCCCACCTCATACTTTGAATAGTCAACTTTGGAGCCTTTGGAAACCGAATATGAATTTATTATAAATTAATATTTCTAGCTTTTCCAAAAGTGCCCCTCACCCCTCTTATAAAAGGGCACTCCTCCTTCTCTTTTCCTCACACCTCTCAAGCCACTTGGCTCGTCCAAACTCTGACCAAATAAGCTCCCCACATCCTCCTCCTCCTCCTTGAAGCTTACCCTTAGGCAGAAAGCATTTCAAGAAGTCCTTTGGTTCCAACCAAAGTGAGTTACCTAAATTAAAGGTAACGATTTCTCTTAAATTATTTTCATTTATTTTGCTTCTTCAACCCCCAAAATCTTTTTATTTCCTTTCTTTTGTAACAACACCAGTATCCTCAATATACTAGGATGTTGTTATAAGAAGGATTCAAACTACACATACACACAACTCCATCTAATGGATGATGAACATAATGTTTCTGTGGATGGCAAACTAACGCCTCACGAAACGATGATTGTTCAAATACATCTTACCACCTCTCATGGTGGACATTATGATGGAACTATAATTAAATATGATATTAATGATATATATTTTATATATAAGCTTCTGTAATTCCATTTTATTTCATACCATTATTCATTTCATGTTGTATATACATACGATAATTTCATTTGAGGAAGTGCGGACTACCGCCCCCTTAAAATGATATGACTCGTTCATACCACACATGGAACGTATAAAGGATGGTGTTAATGAACTTAAGTAACATATATAAAATATTATATTATACTGGAATAGTAATATACCTATGTATCATTTGGATTCGATTCTTTTAAAATAAAAATTAAATGGAAGTAGCGTTCGTGCGTACGTACGGACTACCGTCTCCACGAACGCGATGAGATTCATTCTCCATCGTATCCATTCAAGTATAATTATCATTTAATGATTTAAAAATAATGTTTAAGGACTTGATATCATTCTGGATATGAATAAGATACAACAAACATGACTTATGTAACAAAACATATAATGAAAATGAGTAAGTTAACACCCGAAACGGCGATAATACTAAGATATTATTATCAAATCAATATTAAAAGATCATATATGATATCATATTAATGTATATGATTCTTGTATAATTTAGTAACAATTATTTCACTATTATACAGGAGGTTAACCTACCCCAACCAAGGAAAAGTACAAGGTAAGGGTTTACTTTACAACCTCTTCATTATCCAAGGTTGTTTATACGTAATAATCTACTGGGATCTCTTTATCATCCACATCCATGTTTCTTAAAAATGCATTTCAAAACATTTTTAATATTTACTAGAATATGAGTTAAAGTCATTTATACCCTTTTTGACTTTTATAAGTGGTTTATAAAGGAATATTTCGGTCGTATTCAAAATAAGGTCCTTTTTAACCTTTTCGACAGAATTGAGGTAAGAATGTTTTTTTTAACTTATACGGCGGGTGCGGTTATTTTCCGCCGTTATAAAATCGTCAAAGCTTTCCATACAAGCTTATAAGAATATTTTCAAAGAAAATGTTTTATTTTATATGGACCTTAAATGATTTCAAAATAAAAGGAGATACTTCTTTAAAAATAATTTTGATTTCATCTATGTCAACATCCTTTGATGGATTTTAAGATTATTTGAAGTTGATTTATTATGATACAAAACTTCTATATTGTATTGAAGGTTTTGTGATATGTTTGACTGTGGATGTGCTATTTTTATACCATTCATAGTTTATGGTGAAATTATTGACATTTCGTATGCTAGTTTTAATACGAATGTTTATGTTATGTTTAAACCTTTTCATATGGGAATGCATTGGACTTAATAAGTGACGGGTGGAGCCCGCTATAGCTCCTCGATGCATCGGTAGGTCTCATGAGACAAACTAGTGTCTTGGCACAAGGCCTTGACAAAATCTTATTTGTAGTCTTGGCACGAGGCCTTGGCTATGTGGTTATGATAGTCTGGCATTATGCATTCCAACATTATGAAAGTGGTTATTGATATTGCATGTGATTATTCGATTAGTAGAATATCCATGTGAATAAGTAAATGGCATTATTTCATTTTACTTTTTCCATACTATGTTGAAGTTCAATTTTAAAAGGCTTTTGTTTTAGTAATTCATTGCCTTAAATGTTTATGATTATTTTGAATGTTCCGCTATATTGTTATCCTTACTGGGCATTTGAGCTCACCCCTTTTCTATGTTTTATTTTTCCCAGGTAGTGAAGAAGTAAATTATGAATGACTTGCAGGGATATTATGAGGGGTTAATAGTGTGGATATGAAGACTTTGTTGTTGTAGTAGTTTTTCACTTTGAAATGTAATGTAAAACTTTATGATTATATCTAGTGTTTCCAAGGCTACTAAACCAATCGGTCTTTCGGGATTTGATCTTTCTTGTGATCATGCCAATGTTATGTAATAATGCACCGACTCTATGTAGCTGGGGTCGGGGCGTTACAGTTGGTATCAGAGGAAGTTTAGTACAAACCTTGGAAACTAGATTAAGATAAACTCTGATTAGAGCACGTAGACCTAAGATGAACTTTGAGGATTAGTATAGAAGAACTTCCTAGAATTTTGGTATTGTAGAGATTTTGTGAGTTTTCCGAGCAATACATCCCTGTCTGGATACAAGCAGGTAGAGGCGGCTCTGGCACAGATGTACCTATGGGTAAAACCCGAAAACACCGCTTTGAGCTAGACTCGAACGGGAACTGGTGCACGACAACGGGCCTTGCTGCACTCTTGGTTACGACACTCCTGGGGGATATGCTTAGGATAACTCTCACTATCTTTACAAATCATTATGAAGGGTTTATGAGTATATACTTCCTCAAAAAAAACATTTTTATAATTATGAATTATATCCATAAATAGTTCAATTTATGTTAAGTGTTTTATAAGTATGGGATTATGTATTTTGATTCATAAACTGATCTAGTTTATGCCATTGTTTAGAAATGGCGCCTAGTGGAAGAAATGGAAACCGTATAAATGCACACACTCCATGTAGGGATTGCCCTCCTGCTCAAGATAATTATAGTGGGGCTGGTGATGCAACTGGTGCTGATCAGCTAATCACCATACTGGGACAACTTACTCAGGTTATGAATAATAACCTTACCCGTATGGAGCACCCTGATCCGCAGCGTGGAGGATCAATGTTAGATCGATTCATGAGGCAACAACCACCAACGTTCAATGGGAATACAAATCCCTTAGTAGCTGAGCAATGGATATTTTCCCTAGAGAAAATATTTCAGGATTTGGGGAGCAGTGAAAGGGAAAAAGTTATCATGGCAGTTTACCGCCTCACTGGAGATGCTGATCAATGGTGGTCATTGATTCAAAATACGAAGGAAGATAATGAAGTATCAAATATGGAATGGAGGGAATTCAAAGATCTGTTTTTAGAAAAATACTTCCCTCGCGACCATCGAGCGGATATGGAAAGACAATTTCTGAGTCTGAGACAAAAGGAGGATGGGAATGTCACAAAGTATGAGGCTAACTTTACAAGGTTAGCGAGGTATGCTGGAGATTATATTCGCAACCCAAGAAGTAAGATTGATCGTTTCTTTGATGGGTTAAAACCATTTCTACGTCGAGCATTAGTCTCACAATCCTTTTCATCGTACGAAGACATTGTCTCATGTGCTATAAAGACCGAAAAGGAATTCTCTAAGTCTTATGACTTTAAAGCAAAGCAAGAGAAGAAGAGATCTGATGATCAATCTGGGAATGGAAATAATGGGAAGAAGGGAAAGGTTGAATATCCATCTTGTGGTAAATGCGGGAAGAAACATCCTGGTACTTTCTTGAAGGGAATGGGAGTCTGTTACAAGTGTGGTGAAAAAGGCCACCAAGCTCATGATTGCAAGGGGAAGAAGGAAGCTACCAACGTTCAGTGCTACAATTGCAGGGAGATGGGGCATTATGCAAATGCATGTCCTAAGCGTCAGGAGAACTTACCTCAGAAAAGGCCAAGGGATCAAGGCCAGGCTTATGCTATCACTACTGCTGAGGTAGAAGCTCCGAAAGACGTGGTGGCAGGTAATTTAATGGTTTCCTCAAGTTTAGAAAATGCATTATTTGATTCTGGATCATCGCATTGTTTCATATCTTCCCAGTTTGCTAAGAAAATTATATATTTCCAATTTGATTTAATAAGGGAGTTATCAGTTAAAACTCCTAAGGGAAGTATCATTGCAACAAAGTTTTGTGAATCAGTCCCCATTAGAGCACATAAATTTTCTTTGTCTGCTGATCTCATCGTCATACCTATGATTGAGTTTGATATAATCCTCGGTATGGACTGGCTTTCGGACTATGATGTGAAGATTTATTGTAAGAAGAAAGAGGTTACGATTCTTGATGATAATAATAAGGAACACCTTATTTTTAGAGCAGAATCGTCACCACCTAATTCTTATTTAGATCCACCCTCAATAGCCCAACTAAATTCAATTATTGGGGAGGAAGAGAATGAAATAACTGCGGGTGAGGAAAGGAATGTTCAAATAGAGGATGTACCTGTTGTGAAAGAATTTGTAGATGTATTTCCAGAAGATTTACCTGGACATCCTCCAGAACGAGAAGTTGAGTTTTCTATTGATTTGATTCCTGGATCAAGGCCTATATCGAAGACCCCTTATAGAATGGCCACTGTAGAGTTAGTCGAACTAAAGAAACAACTAGAGGAATTGAGTAATAAGGGATTTATTCACCCTAGTGTTTCTCCATGGGGAGCCCCTGTTCTTTTTGTTAAAAAGAAAGATGGATCTATGAGGTTATGTATCGACTACAGGGAGATCAATGTTGTAACGATAAAGAAAAAGTATCCCCTACCTCGTATTGATGATTTATTTGACCAACTGCATGGAGCTCAATACTTTTCAAAGATTGACCTTCGATCTGGATACCATCAGTTGTGTCTAAAGAAGGAAGACATTCCGAAGACAACATTTCGAACCAGGTACGGGCATTACGAGTTTACTGTAATGCCGTTTGGATTGACTAATGCACCCTCTGTATTCATGGATCTAATGAAAAGAGTTTTCAAGGAGTATCTCGATGAATTTGTGGTGGTATTTATTGATGATATCTTGGTATACTCCAAAACCTACGAAGATCATGAAAATCACTTGCGCATTATCTTGAAGACTCTGAGGAGGCATGAATTATATGGGAAGTTTAGCAAGTGTGAATTCTGGCTTCAGGAGATTTCTTTTCTTGGCCATATTGTCTCTAAAGATGGAATCTCTGTTGATCCTTCTAAGACCAAGGCAATCCAAGAATGGCCAGCACCTACGAGTATAACTGAGGTACATAGTTTTATTGGTTTGGC
This sequence comes from Viscum album, assembly GCA_963277665.1. Classification (NCBI taxonomy): domain Eukaryota; kingdom Viridiplantae; phylum Streptophyta; class Magnoliopsida; order Santalales; family Viscaceae; genus Viscum; species Viscum album. The sequence goes on from OY728140.1 coordinate 1,612,515,883, forward strand.
AGGTTATTATCGACGTTTCGTCCAGAATTTTGCCCGATTGGCTAACCCATTAACGAAGCTCACACGTAAAGGGGTTAAATTTGTTTGGACAAAAGAGTGTGAAGAATGTTTCGAAGAACTTAAGAGAAGATTAGTCAATGCTCCTATATTGACTCTACCATCGGGGAATGATGGGTTCGTTATTTATAGTGATGCATCGAAGAAAGGACTTGGATGTGTCCTTATGCAGAATGATAGAGTTATTGCCTATGCATCACGACAGTTGAAAATTCATGAAAAAAACTATCCTACTCATGATCTTGAGTTAGCAGCAGTGATCTTTGCTTTGAAAATATGGAGGCACTACCTCTATGGTGAAAAATGTGAGATTTATACTGATCACAAGAGTTTGAAGTATATTTTCTCACAAAAAGAACTCAACATGAGGCAAAGGAGATGGCTTGAATTACTCAAGGATTATGATTGTACGATACACTACCACCCAGGGAAGGCAAAAAAGGTGGAAGATGCTTTGAGTAGAAAAGACCATGGAGTTTTGAACAATATTAGAATTGAAAGGGATCCAATTTTCATGGATCTAGAGAAGATGGACATGGGAATAACCAGGGAAGGTGAAACATCAATGCTTTTTCAAATGGTTGCCAAACCATCTTTACTAGAAAGGATTAAGAGTTCCCAGACCGATGATGAAGAATTTCAGAAGAAGATTAAAGCTGTGAATGATGGGAGATTGAGAGACTTTGGGTATGAAGATGGAATTTTGAAATTCGGGAAGAGACTTTGTGTTCCCAATATACCTGATCTAAAAAGGGAATTGCTGGATGACGCTCATAGTTCCAATTTCTCTATACACCCTGGGAGCACCAAAATGTATAGAGATTTGAAGGAACATTTTTGGTGGGACAACATGAAGAGGGAGATTGCTGATTTTGTGTCAAGATGTATGGTTTGTCAACAAGTGAAAGCTGGAAGGCAACAGCCTGGAGGAGTCATGCAACCTCTTCCCATACCGGAGTGGAAATGGGACAATATTACGATGGACTTTGTCATGGGGCTACCAAAGACTCCTAGAAGGAACGATGCAACATGGTTTATTGTTGATCGTCTTACCAAGTCAGCACATTTTCTTGCTATAAGAGAAGATCTACCCCTGGAACGTCTAGCAAGACTATACATTAATGAAGTTGTGAGACTTCATGGAGTACCCCTATCGATTGTTTCTGATCGTGGTCCCCGTTTTACTTCAAGATTTTGGAAAAGTCTTCAGAAATCCCTGGATACTGAACTTCATTTGAGCACTGCTTACCACCCTCAGACAGACGGACAATCAGAACGGACTATTCAAACCTTAGAAGACATGTTGAGATCTTGCTCACTTGACTTTCAGGGTATGTGGGATCAATATTTACCACTGGTAGAATTTTCCTATAACAATAGCTTCCATTAGAGTATACAGATGGAACCATATGAAGCGTTATACGGAAAGAGATGTCGTACACCAACCTGTTGGGATGGCGTTGGTGAAAGAAAACTTGTAGGCCCAGAACTGGTGGAGGAAACGGTGGAAAAGGTGAAGGTAATCCAAAATCACATTAAAGCAGCTCAAAGTAGGCAGAAGAGCTATGCCGATAATCGAAGGAAGGATTTGGAATTTCAAGTCGGTGATCATGTTTTCCTGAAGGTATCTCCGTGGAAGGGAGTCATACATTTTGGTAAGAAAGGTAAATTGAGTCCCAGGTACATCGGACCTTTCGAAATTCTAGAACGAATTGGGGCTGTAGCTTACCGATTGGCAATGCCTCCAAGTCTCTCCAAAGTTCACGATGTGTTCCACGTATCTCTGTTGAGAAAATACATGCCTGATCCGACGCATGTACTCACCTATGAGGAATTAGAACTGGAACCCGATCTGTCTTATTGCGAAGAGCCCGTCAGGATTCTTGATACAAGAGAACAAGTACTGAGAAACCGGACGACGCGTCTGGTAAAAGTTTTGTGGAGAAATCATAAGATGGAAGAGGCAACGTGGGAACCCGAGGAACTTATGATGAAGAACCACCCGAGTCTTTTCATGTGATAAGTACCCTAGAAATTGCGAGGACGCAATTATTTGAAGGAGGGGAGAATGTAACACCCCAAGCATCTACGGTACGTTTCCCTCCGAATAATGCGATAGCGTGTGTTGTACGCAACCTCGAGTTCTAACACACACCACAACTAATTAAACTAGCCGTTGTTAATAGTAATACCTACTTTTTGAAATCATATATATTCTATATTTTAAAATGGACTTCATTTTTGGATTCGGAATATCAAAATTTTCCTAGGGTGAAATTTTGGTACATTTCGGATAACTTTCATATTTTGATGAATAGTGAAAATTTCTAAATTTTAATTAAAAACAACTTTTTTTAATCAAAATAATTAATAGTGATAAATTATGAATTTTAGTGGTTTTAAAGTATATTTAGAATATATTTTTACCATTCAATTTAATGTTTATCATTGGACATAATTTTACAATTAAACCGAACATAAACAAGTGTCAATCTTTTGATAGTTATTATCTCTTAAAAACACGCTTTTTGTTTTGACAGCGGGAATTAATTTTAAATTAATTTCTGCCAATTCTGTGTTTTGAATTTAGAAAAATGGATTCCATATTTGGAATCAGGATGTTCAAATTGTGTAAATTGGTAACCTTTATTTTTAGACATTTTGAATAATTACTGCGGTAAATATTTTATTTACCATGGTTAAAGGGTAAATCCGGTAAATAAAAGTTAAAAAATTATATTATAATAATACAAAATTACCCTAAAACGTGTCCTAACCTTATTGGTGGACACATACCCGACCATGGGCATCCTTGGGTCAATTTGGGGACCCCTTGGAGCCACTTGTATGTGGTAGGGACACATTATATTAATAAAGTTAAAATAAAAATAAAAATGGCATAAGCTTACATCTTTTAGAAGAACAATTTTTACATAGGGTTATACATGTTGGATTTTCGATTATAAATATTAATTAGAAAGCTAAAAAAATTTCCTACATAATGTTGTTTTATTTATAATTTTTAAACATTAAATAATTTATTTTATTTATGACACAATGATGATGCAGTAATTACTAAAATAGTAAAAAATTAACATAATTGATATTATAAATACCCAAATAAATATAATATGAAACTTTTAATGAATTAAAATAATTTTCTAGGATAATATTATATATTAGGATTGATTTAATTGACTTTTTTAGAAGTAATCAATCTGTTATGAGTTTCACAAAAATCAACTATTGAATAGTGTCAAAATTGACAAAAAAGAGTTCTTAAAACAAATATTATATTATTAATTGATATTAAATTCCTAAAAATCTAAGGTTCGGCCAAGAGACTTATATTATGTTAGGTTAATCATTAATGGACCATTTGGGGGTCTCTTGGATGTATATAGTAAGTTTATTAACCATATTATATAAAAATACAAAGAGACATTGTAAAAGTGAAACTAATTAACTTAGAGTTAATACTTAAAGATAAGGCTAATATAAGTACCCAAACCTGTCTAAATTCTATTGGATGAGTTGTTTTCGACCTATCCCCACCTCATCCTTTGAATAGTCAACTTTGGAGCCTTTGGAAACCGAATATGAATTTATTATAAATTAATATTTCTAGCTTTTCCAAAAGTGCCCCTCACCCCTCTTATAAAAGGGCACTCCTCCTTCTCTTTTCCTCACACCTCTCAAGCCACTTGGCTCGTCCAAACTCTGCCCAACTAAGCTCCCCACATCCTCCTCCTCCTCCTTGAAGCTTACCCTTAGGCAGAAAGCATTTCAAGAAGTCCTTTGGTTCCAACCAAAGTGAGTTACCTAAATTAAAGGTAACGATTTCTCTTAAATTATTTTCATTTATTTTGCTTCTTCAACCCCCAAACTCTTTTTATTTCCTTTCTTTTGTAACAACACCAGTATCCTCAATATACTAGGATGTTGTTATAAGAAGGATTCAAACTACACATACACACAACTCCATCTAATGGATGATGAACATAATGTTTCTGTGGATGGCAAACTAACGCCTCACGAAACGATGATTGTTCAAATACATATTACCACCTCTCATGGTGGCCATTATGATGGCACTATAATTAAATATGATATTAATGATATATATTTTATATATAAGCTTCTGTAATTCCATTTTATTTCATACCATTATTCATTTCATGTTGTATATACATACGATAATTTCATTTGAGGAAGTGCGGACTACCGCCCCCTTAAAATGATATGACTCGTTCATACCACACATGGAACATATAAAGGATGGTGTTAATGAAATTAAGTAACATATATAAAATATTATATTATATTGGAATAGTAATATACCTATGTATCATTTGGATTCGATTCTTTTAAAATAAAAATTAAATGGAAGTAGCGTTCGTGCGTACGTACGGACTACCATCTCCATGAACGCGATGAGATTCATTCTCCATCGTATCCATTCAAGTATAATTATCAATTAATGATTTAAAAATGATGTTTAAGGACTTGATATCATTATGGATATGAATAAGATACAACAAACATGACTTATGTAACAAAACATATAAAGAAAATGAGTAAGTTAACACCCGAAACGGCGATAATACTAAGATATTATTATCAAATCAATATTAAAAGATCATATATGATATCATATTAATGTATATGATTATTGTATAACATAGTAACAATTATTTCACTATTATGCAGGAGGTTAACCAACCCCAACCAAGGAAAAGTACTAGGTAAGGGTTTACTTTACAACCTCTTCATTATCCAAGGTTGTTTATACGTAATAATCTACTGGGATCTCTTTATCATCCACATCCATGTTTCTTAAAAATGCATTTCAAAACATTTTTACTATTTACTAGAATATGAGTTAAAGTCATTTATACCCTTTTTGACTTTTATAAGTGGTTTATAAAGGAATCTTTCGGTCGTATTCAAAACAAGGTCCTTTTTAACCTTTTCGACAGAATTGAGGTAAGAATGTTTTTTTTAACTTATACGGTGGGTGTGGTTATTTTCCGCCGTTATAAAATCGTCGAAGCTTTCCATACAAGCATATAAGAATATTTTCAAAGAAAATGTTTTATTTTATATGGACCTTAAATGATTTCAAAATAAAAGGAGATACTTCTTTAAAAAGAATTTTGATTTCATCTATGTCAACATCCTTTGATGGATTTTAAGATTATTTGAAGTTGATTTATTATGATACAAAACTTCTATATTGTATTGAAGGTTTTGTGATATGTTTGACTATGGATGTGCTATTTTTATACCATTCATAGTTTATGGTGAAATTATTGACATTTCGTATGCTAGTTTTAATACGAATGTTTATGCTATGTTTAAACCTTTTCATATGGGAATGCATTGGACTTAATAAGTGACGGGTGGAGCTCGCTATAGCTCCTCGATGCATCAGTAGGTCTCATGAGACAAACTAGTGTCTTGGCACAAGGCCTTGACAAAATCTTATTTGTAGTCTTGGCACGAGGCCTTGGCTATGTGGTTATGATAGTCTGGCATTATGCATTCCAACATTATGAAAGTGGTTATTGATATTGCATGTGATTATTCGATTAGTAGAATATCCATGTGAATAAGTAAATGGAATTATTTCATTTTACTTGTGCCATACTATGTTGAAGTTCAATTTTAAAAGGCTTTTGTTTTAGTAATTCATTGCCTTAAATGTTTATGATTATTTTGAATGTTCCGCTATATTGTTATCCTTACTGGGAATTTGAGCTCACCCCTTTTCTATGTTTTATTTTTCCCAGGTAGTGAAGAAGTAAATTATGAATGACTTGTAGGGATATTATGAGGGGTTAATAGTGTCGATATGAAGACTTTGTTGTTGTAGTAGTTTTTCAATTTGAAATGTAATGTAAAACTTTATGATTATATCTAGTGTTTCCAAGGCTACTAAACCAATCGGTCTTTCGGGATTTGATCTTTCTTGTGATCATGCCAATGTTATGTAATAATGCACCGACTCTAGGTAGCTGGGGTCGGGGCATTACACATATTATATAATTTGGAAGACATTAGAATTTATCATGAACTATACTTAATTAACTCAATATCAAAAACATTTTCCATATAATATGATTCAAAAAGATGTATTGTTTTTAAAAAAATCAATCATTTTATGTAATAACATTATCATACCAACTAATACAACATGTTTTCTATTAGTCAGAATCACAACACAATTTCCCATCTGTTGAGGGATTAAGGACATATATTTTACTGGATGTAATGGGTTATCACTCATCATTTGGTTTTTACTTTTTCCAATGTCATATTAATATAATAACCTTATCATTTTAAGAATTTATGATGAACATACTCATATTTACATTATTAATCATATTACAACATTATCCACATGGATTTTCTAAATGATTTTCATAAAAAAACTAATCAATCATAACTAAATTTTATTAATTTAAGATTTATTATAACATTTACCAATATAGTTAATAATAAATTTCATCTTATGAAATAAAAATATTAATGAATATTTTCTAATATATCTATTTTACTAAAATATATACTAAATGGAAGGATTTTATTCCAATATCTATTTTCCAAATATTTCTTTTATCAGATTATATTTTCATTAAAAAATTAAAATAGTTATCTATCCCTTTAAAAACATTTTTAACATTATCTATTACATATCGAGACACACTATTTTTAGCCGAAATCATTATGTTTCATCATATACTAAAAAACATGTATTCGTTTGAAAAAAAATATGAATTATTTAATGAATATCACCCTAGAGTGTAAATATAGGTGTGCAGTATGGCCCGTTGTCATTCCCTATGGGAATTTTGAATCAATTACTAATGTTCCACTTTGGAGTAATTCCCCCAAAGTTGAACTATGTAAAATTTGTATCCACATGTATTATCCAATAAGAGATGTTCTGATAGGAAATCTCACAGAACATATTCCTTACCAAAACATTAGGTTATTCTTTAGTGTATATTAACAAATTATATCAATATGTTATATTACCTAATCTATGTTTCCATAAATCTTTTTCCCATGTATTATATAGAACAATTTCATATACCATCAATAAATTATTAGATCCCATTAACTCAGAGTTTTTGGTCACATTATTAAATGATCTTAGTATACAATCAATGACATTCCAAAGTACTAAATATATTATTATTCTTGGATAACAAGATACCTAAATCAATCTAACATTTAATTTGAAAACATGAATGTCAACAATGATAATGTAAAAAAACAAATATCCTTGAACTGATTCAATGATTCATTTTCTTATCCTTGGTAAGGCATACAAAATAAGGGTGACATAAGAAACTTGATAAGAGTTATATAAAGAGGAAGAAATATGGAAGGAATACTGAATATATAGTATTGCATACCAAATAAGGGTGATATGAGAAGCTCTATTAAAGTTACATATATAGGAAGTAATCTTTAATATATCAAGAATATTAAATATTGAATACTATATATAGAATTGAAAATATATAAACATGCATTATATTTAATCAACAGTATTACTATATGGACTAAATAATGTATAACTAATATTCAAATGTAAATAATTGAAAACACTTGTGATTTAATCAATAACATGAGAAATAAATTCATCCTAATATTATATTATTTAAAAAATATCATGGATAATAATAAATAAATTATTAATATTTTAAATGATTAATATTGGATATCATGTCCTCAACCATCATGATTTCTATAAAATCATGGCCTTTCAATGGATAGTTTAATCCTATGGTAAAATACCATTTAATGATATCATACTGATTCTACATATGAGACTATCATTGCATTTAGTTTCTATATATTTCGGTTCACCACTCATCACTTAATATCAAACACATTACTCATATATTGAATTAATGGATTAATTCATGAAAAATATGACTTATCTATATGTTTTTATTTTGATTAATGAATACATAATATCATAATTTCCCCCATCAATCAAAATACAATAAATTTAAAATCCAATATGTAAAAATGATATTTGGTTTAATTAATATATATATATATATACATATATATTCCTGATAAATAATAAGTATATTTTTGTTAATGTAATGTACAATGATCTCAAGATAGTGATTATTGAATGGTAATGTTAATGATTAAAACAATAAATCAAGAAAGACAATGTTAATATATTAACTAGTTGAATATACTAAAAACCATCAAGAAAAAAATAAGAATTGAAACATGATAATATATCCCTAGTTGAATGAATTTTAAATAACTGGATACAATTGGTTATGAATTCAAAAAGCCCAGAAATAACATTGAAAACAATATAGACAAAAGTAAACATTTTTATTTGAATATAAATTATAAAAAAATAAATTTATAGAATATTATGACACCAATATGTTTCTAAAGAACGTTTTAAACATGTTTTGTGAGAATAAATTAAATTAATGGCCATGATAGTGGAAAAGTTTCATTCATATTAAATATATTTTCAAGAAACACTACTTCGTAATTCTTTAGGACTAGTAAAAAAGTAAATTTCTTAGAAAATGATATACATATTCGATTGAAAACAGTTTTCATAAATCCAATTATAGATTAATATTATTTTAATCTATCATAGGAAACCATTTCTAATTTTCATAAAAAATCATTTTTTTGGTTGGAAATTGAATTTTGACTGAATAAATAAATGATATCATATTTTTTTTAAACATGTTCTCAATAATATTAAATACCAATGAGAGAAAATTTGACTCCCTATTAGTTTTATGAATTATTCATCTTTAAATGAATTTATTTATTCAATATCTTATGTTATATGAATGGTCAAGCATTTATGAACCAGCAAACATTATTAATATATTTAATGTATTTTATCACATATCTGTTGGATTTTAAGGTATAAAAAATGTAACTAAGTTATTAAAATCATTTGGTATAATCATTTAAAAATAAATCCAATACTTATCAAATTATTAGATTTTAAAAAATAATTGATAATCACTATGAGTTTTTTCATAAAAATTGTTTTTAGGCATGTAATGTGTTTTCTATCAGTATATTAAATTAGTAACTATTGGTTAATTATTTCAATGATATGTATACATTATTAAATTTATTATAATTTTCAAACATAAAAAAATTATTATAGGAAAATAATAATTTCTTTTTTATGCAAAAAATGTATTTTTTACTTCTAAAATATAGTTTTTGTGACACTTTTTATTAACATATTTAAATATAAATTTAATCCATTTAAATGTATTTAATTTGAGAAAATTAGTTTAATTTTAAGAATCTACTTATTCAAATTTTTTAATTACACCATTATTTTGGGCAATATGAATAGTAATCATGCTATAAATATTCGCCGCAAAAATTTGTAAATCATTTTAATATGGAATTAGAATAACTGATATGTTCATATTTTTTCATACAAATTCTTATTTTTTAAATTTAATTGGTGGCATAATGCATAGGGTATGAAATTTTGTTCTTTAATGGACCCATTTCAATTAAAATTACTTAGGTATTTTTTAATGAAAATAATGATACAATATATTACTCTCATTGTTTTTACTATTTATTATGTGGCCAGATAGGCACCAAAGAATATATGATCGATTATATATTTCTATATTGATCTTATGAAAAATATTTTAATGATATAAATTTATTTTTAATTTTATTTTGTTATATAATATTTTTAATTTATAATTCATTGCCGATATAGTATTTAGTCATTTAATAAAAATCATTATAAATGATTTTAAATAAAATATCAGTGATATAATTTGTCTGGGTTAATGTGACTAATTAATTTTCAATATCTATAGTTTTTGATTATGGTGGTGTGGAAGTAATAAATACGAATTTACCCATTGTCATAAGGGATTTAAATTTAAATAAATTGAATCATAAAAAAAATTATCATATTGATATTTTATCAAAATATTATTTCATAAAAATTATTTATCAATCTTTGTAAATATGATGTAAAACATAGTTATTATGATTTGGTCTAAAATCTTAGAAATTAGTGATTAATAGATAAAAATAAAATGGTTTAACTAAGGTTTAATCAAAATTATATTTCTTAAAATAATATCAAATAATATTTAAATACTATTGGATGCTGTTGAGAAAAACCAAATTCACATTATAATGTAATAAATTTACATTGGTTGGTTTCTTGAATGATAGTTATTTTATTATAATTTAATATTTTATGGAATTCCACATATGACCCTCACCTCAATAATGAAGGGAAACCTTCTCCCTCGCATCATTCAACCACATAAGGAATTATATGTCAACCATCGACTACCAAATTATTTTATTCAGTTCCCTAACAAAATTATGGAGTTTCTGGTCATTGCATAATAGCACCACTATAGCCATTTTTTGGAGATCTAAGGGAGGCATTTCCATAAATAGGTAATGGACTTAACCGTTATATTTTTTATACAATTATATAAATACATTAAATATATTATTTTTTAATAAAACAATACATTAAGTATCCTAAATGTTCTTAATTTTTGTTATGATTTTAAAAACACCATTATGCACCCTCTTTCCAATCAAACCAGAATTGAATGTATTGCTCTTTCGTATGCCCAAATTACCATCTCCATTTAAAAATACGATTCAATTCTCATCAGGATATTTATTAGATTTGAATTATGATTTGTTTAATGTTTTTACATCATGTAAATGAAACAATTATACATATTTAATGATAATATAATTTCTACCTTCATACCATCTTTTTTATTAAGAAACAAAAATACCACTCATTTCTATGAATGGACTACCATCCCCTCGATGTGATGTGATTATTTTTTCATTATTATTTCACATGGAATGAAAAGAATTAATTTTCGGAGTATATATTATATATTTTATTTAATAATTATTTTTAATGGGTAATATTTATTTATCATTCTTCCATTCATTATCTAAAAATTGGAAATGTTGTGTTTGCGTACTTATGATATTCTGTTCCCATGAACGTTGTAATAAATTTTTGTATCAATACTTTTTAATGAATGATTATAAATATTTATATAATTAATACATATGATTTATATAATAACATTAATATTTATTAAATAATGGGACTATGATTATAGTATTATTACATGGTATCTCAAACAGATGTGTGCTATAAAAATGATATAATTATCACCCCTAATTGTGATTATAACAAAAAATTATTAATTAATAGTTGAAAAGATGTAATAAATAAATCAAAAAATCTATGAAAGATATGGTTATATAATACTTGTGTAAAAACATAATATTTATTATATATGAGGTTTTAGCATGGGCAATGAATGATGATAAATTAGGTGAGAGGTTATTTCATTGTCTAATCATTATTTCATATTTATTTGGTTAAACAATACAATGGAGAATATTTATTTCCCATGAATATGGTTTATTTAAAAAATAAAAAATGTATATTTAACAATTTTACAATATTTAATTATAATCATTTTTTCATATCTTTTACTTTTTTCAAGTTTGTTATGACATGAATACTTTTTTTGACGTTCCAAATGAGGTACTTTGTTTTTTTGTCAAAAATATGGAAGATAAGATATTTAACTTATATGATATGTGAATATTTTTCTACAATAAAGAGTTAACAATTAAATGATGCGTACATTATAGTTTTATAAGTTTTCTTTCAAAAAAATATTCTAATTCGGTTCATATGTTTTTAAAATGAATTAAAATGTTAAATTAGTAAAATTAATTTCCATAAAAGGTATAACTATGATATAATTCCACATCATTATTCATAAAAAATCAGACCCTTTATAGCTTCATAATATTTACTAGGTATATAGTATAATGTTATCATAATTATTAATTATTTTAATTCATTGTTTTTATGGGTAAAGGGTGATTTTTTTTGAAACTCATTTATTTTTCAGTGGTTATTCTATAATGAATTGTTTTTTAAAACCATTAATTTTCATGGTTTTAACATGATGAATTAATTTTGATCCAATAGAAAAAAATATTGTTTTTATTATGTTAATGGTTGTAGATATATCTTCTTATAATTTATTTGTAAATTTAGTACATATCATAATAATTTTATGGGAAGCATATTGAAGTGGTTGATCATCTCTGGGTAAAAGATGATGTTCTTTATACACTATAAGAAACATGTGTTGATTGCAATGTTGATGGCCTTAGTAGTTACCCATATATTATATAATGGTTTCAATATTTATAATGGCTCCACACACATGAACATTTAATTAATGACTGAGTTATGAAGGATTATCATATTTCAGATTCAAGTATTTAAAAATAATAATGTCCTATATAAAAACTCCTGTTTATAGTCATTATCATATTGGGTATGAAAATTTTATGTTATAGTCATGAAATCATGAACATATTAATGTTTAATTATTTCATATTTTCATCATGGTATATCTTCCATGCTTACTCATACTGATCATTAACGATCACACTATTCTTATTTTTACTATATATAGTATATAATGAATTTGTTAGGTTATTCATATAAAGGTCACTTTGTAGAGAATCCTTTATGGGAGACATTGATGATAATCCAATAAATTATATGTTATTGTATCTAATATCTATTTAATATTAACCATTATTATTATTGAATGTATTTAATTTTTTTATATTTAATATTGATCTATAAAAAATTAATATTTTAATATAAAAAACATTTTCATAATATTGTTTGTAAAATAGAAGAGTTTATTTAATACATTGTGATTAGGGTAAGAAATATTTTATAAAATTATATGGATAAGTGAGTGATAAAATCAAAAACTATTTATAAATACCATTAATGACTAAGAAAAAACATATGGGTTCATTACATAGATATTAAGTAAATGATTTTTCATATTTATTAGGATTTCTAATGAGAATATTTTTTATCACACTATGATTTTTCTTTTTACAAGATGACTATAAGAAAGTGTAATCTGTTTAATAATTAATGCGATGAAAAACTTATTTATCTACTACATAAGAAACCAAATGGTATGGTAGCATGAACATATAATTGTAAAATTATTCTCACACATATTTATAGAGATATGTATCACAGTGTTATTAAAAATGATCTTAAGAGTGAAAATAGTAGTATTGAATATTTCATGAAAAAATATATCTTCTCTATGTGGATCTTCTGATCCACTAGTTATTGAGTGAAGGATTTAAAACATTAAGAAAATATATTTGATTACTCAGTGGATGAGAAATGAAAAAGAAATTATATATATATTTTTTTCTATATGGAAAATTATACTAGTGGTTAAAACAAATCACGAATATGTGGATGCATGAAGGATTGAAACCAGAGAATGTGATGAGTTTAATGGGAAATTAATCAGTACAAACATTACTTATATTATACAAAAATTGATATAGATGAAATTTATGGATCTAAATAAAGATGAATAATATTCTATTGTTATATATAAGGAAATTTTAACAAGGTATGAATGCTTTCCATATGGTTTAATTATTTTCCATGAATATAAAATTTATTTATTATTTGGTGGCCAAAAACCAAATATCCAATAGGTATTAGATATCTTATACTTTAGTATAAATGTAGAAATTGTAAAATTTTCCTTCAAAATTGAAATTAAATTTTTATATTAATAATATTCAAATGATTTTTATAAGGAATTAATGTTCAAAAATCATGAAACATCAATAAATCATATAGTGGAAATAAATACCATCCAATAATATTCCATAAATATGGGAATAAACATAAATTAATGAGATTTAATGGAGACTTTTTGTGATATTAATGGGGAATGATGTTTTATAAATCCCATGAATATTGAATGGTGATGAATAAGTACATTAATTAAAGGGAGAAAAAATACATAAACTAATGAACAAACCATTATTTAATTTATCATATTCATGGAGTATGCAAATTATTACAACCAGTACATGATTCCAAATATTTTGGATGACACTTGTCAATAACCTATTAAGCCCAATGTAAAAGGGGTATCTTATGTGTTCATGAATTCTAAAGTGGGTTATGATAATGATGTGGTAAAAACTACTCATATCATCCACTGAAGGATATTTAATATATTATTTGATTCTATATCCAGAAAACCTATTATTTATAATTATTTTTCTAAGTGAATATATATATCACCTTAATAATTTGATATTGAGAATGTTGTGAATACTAATAGTCGTATTAATGTTTCACCTATATTATGTAGTTACTTTTTATCGATATTTTTTTGGAATGTGCTTTCAGATGATCAAGAGATTATCCCAACAATCGAATGAAATTGGATTCTTCTCTTGGATTTGATTTATCTAATTTTTCTGCATATAAATTTCTATGTAAGTGATGTCACATATTATTTTCAGAACAATCATATGATCATTTATCAATGGGATTACTAATAAGAAAATCCAATATGAATTTCATATATATTCAATGACATAATTATTTTTTATGAAGATTATGGTTCTAAAATGGTTTTGGAGAATCCCAACAATAAATAAAAAACCAAATTTATGGGGGATTGATAATGTCATTCTTTGTGATTTATGGGTGTTCCAATGAATTATATTGTAATTTTTTGAATAGAACTCATACATAGGGAAAATAATATTTTACAGAATCCATATATAGTATAACCAATTGAGTATCTTTACTAGGAGAAGCAATTCATGGATAATGTTTAAAATAGATCACTTTCTCAATGGTATCACCTTCAGGTTCACATTTTTTAGTTTTTATGATGAAATATGGATCAAAAGTTACTTTGTATTAATTATTCAGAACTTATCAAAATAACTATCTTAAACCACTATCCTCTTTCCTTTATTGATGAATTATTTCATCAAATATGTTCAGCTTAATATATTTCCATGATTGATATTAATTCTTGGATATTATACATTGAGTTTCATGAAGGGGGATATACAAATGATAATATTTTATATATGGAATAGAAAATATGAAATTACTATAATTCCTTTTTATCTTTTTAATTCCCCATATAATTTCATATTTTTAATATGTATATTATTATGATTTTACCTTGAACAGCTTTTTGAAGTCTTTATATATGATATTCTTGTATATTCGAGGAGAAAGGAAGATCATGAAGTCCACATGAGGGTTTTTTATACACATGCAAATGAGGGATAAAATTTATGAAAAATTTACCAATTTTGAAATTTGGATTTAACAAGTGTCATTTTTTATTCAAATAATCTCATGTGAGGGTATTTTATTAGATCCCTCAAAGAATGAAGTAATAGAGAAATGTCGCAGACCAACCAAATTGAATGAAATCTATTATTTTCTTTGTTATGATTCATATTCATGTAATTTTCATAAATATTTATCCCTATTATAAAATTAACCATCCACATTGACATGAAAAGGAGTTATGTTCATACTGATTGGGGAACCTGAAGATAATTTCATGGAGTTGTAAAAAATGTTTTCAAAGGGAACCATTTCTCAAACTACCCTATACTGATGGACAGTGAGATATTATAGTTGTAACTTCTAGTTACTATTTTTAGGCATTCCTAAAAAACTATTTTTTACAACTCATTTATTGGGTTTAGTTTAATGGAGATTCAAGTGAATATTTTGTAAATTTAATGAATTCTTGTGATATTTAGTGTTGGGGAATGGTTTAACCAAACCGTGAAACCTACTAGTGAAAACCATGAAAATCATGTTATTAAGGTTTTACATTGTTAGTGAGTGGTTTGAAAAACTATTAATCCACTGAAGCAGAATCATCCAACTCCCATTAGTAGGGGCACATGACTAGGGTGCACAAATTGTCTAACCGTATGTCCCCACCCAACTAACCATCTGTAACATTTGTTTAATCAAAAAATTATTTTAAATTGTTCTGAAACCCTTGATTTAGGAGCTTGACCAACCTATTTAAACTTTTAATGATTTCATTATCTAGGGGATGTCCCAAGTGGATATTTTTTCCCCTCTATACCCTTCTGAAATAGGATCTCAGTTAGGAGAACATCATTTGATCTCCCCCTACTAGATTTCCACTTCTGGTTACCTTTCTCCCACTCTCTCTTCATTTTTACCAAGTATTCTATAGATCCTATTGAGTTTTTTTGATGATATAAGACCCTATTTTTTAGATTTTTTATCTTTGGTTGATTCATGTATCATCTTTTTCATTATTCATCATTGATGTTTCCTGATAAGATATTTGTGATTCGAGATATAGTTATCCCGATATAGGTGGTTTTTTTATTGTAAAATTCATATTAACCCAAAATTCCACAATTTAGATTCCATTGTTTTATTTATATTCAACTACTTCAAATTTATTTCAATTAATTTTATATAAACCCAATTCCATTTAATTGGGAGATTCACATTTGAATTTGAATCAGTTTTCCTTAAATCAACCAATTATATTGCATTACTGTGTGCTTGAGAAATTGATTCAAAATTGTGATATTTAAATTGTTCTTCTTAAATTTTAAAATTTATTTGAAGAAATTTATTTCAAAATGGTATTTTAGAAACAATTCTTAAAAAGTATTTTATAGAAACCCAATGGTTTATTCTTTAAAATGCATTTTTTGATTAAAGATCCCTTTTGGGTTTCAAATGAGGTATTGGAATATTTCAAATTCAATAATGGGATGAATTTTATTTTAATAATTTTAAAAAATAAAATTACCAAAATTTATTTTTATTAGTCCACATGAAATATTAGGTAGATAGTTATTTATTAAAGAAAACATGATCGGTTGGAATTTCCCTAGAATCAGATTGTTTCTTTACATCACTAAAAAAATATTTTTAAAATATCTTATTCCATGGTAGGATGACAACGAGTCCTATTTGGATAGTGTTGATGGACATGTGTATACATAGTTCTTATTATCATTGGAGTGTGTGAGGATCACATAACCTTTAACTATCATACCTTTTGGAAGATGATTGTGATTTTTTTGTATCTGATATATATTCCATTATTTTTTGTCAAATGTTTTACTCATTCTTTATGAATTGATATAAAATACTTATATAATGTATTTGGTGGAACATTTGTTTAATTTACTTCGATTATTTTAATTTAATATTAATATTTTTATGAAATATTCTTTTGAAATTCCTTTCCAATTTATTTTAAATTGAATGATTTATTTTGGTTAATCAAATGTGGAATCTATTATTGAATCCTTGGTGAGACCCCACTAGGATTTTATATCGAAAACAACATATGACATCATTTATTTATAGATTATATTCTTCTAGGATCGAGCAATGGAAGGGTTCCACTTTGAGGTGGAAGGAGATATTTATCATTGGGCATAGAAAGTTGTGTCTATTGGGACATGATATTTTATCGTGTATTTATTGAACTTGTGGTTACACATTTTTATGTTATAGCTATTTTGATTGATAGTAAAATACTTTCATTGGATTTTTTTTGTATGCATACACATTTTTTTATCTTTATTCAATTCTGTTTTTGGAAAATTCGTTCCCACTTTCATATTATATGATTTATGGTTCTAGTCACTAACCCATGGTGATCGATACTTCCTGTTAGGATATGTTAGTGTTGGCTCAATTATTAGGATATCTGGGTATCTAGGTGGGTTCATGACTATGCATTATATGATGTATAGAATTTTATCATTCATTGATTTTAGTATGAGGTTTTGAATTCTTTTTCGAACATAAAATGTAGTTTATATTGGGGGACTGGGAAACTCTGACCACAATGTGGCTTAATTCAATTGTGGTGGTTTGGGGAATAATACATGAAGATTAATTCTAGTCTTATACCTAGATAATTTATTTGGATTGATTGAAATCCAAGTCATATTTGTCTATCTGTTGGGTTAATTTCCCTTGATTCTCTATTTCAGTGTTAATATGGTGTCCGCAATGTTTTATGTTGATGTTTTGTGACATCATTGCTCTGAGAAGACATGAAAATAAAATCCTATAGGATGTTTTTGATGAAATACCATGATCAAATCCCTTTTTGGACTGAAGAAAATATGCGATGATTGTGCATACTCTCCATGCACCGTGACAGGAACCCCCAGATGTTATTTATTAGTCCCCTATTTTGTAACCACAAAGGGATGCTTTATGAAATAAATCTCACATGTTCTATGCCCAGAAGACACAAGAATTAAAAGGATCTAATAATTTTCAATATGATGCTGAATTTTTAATATGTATTGATCAATTTTTTTAAATTATTGGAGGCACCAATAGAGAACAATTTAAAGTGTTCAACCTTTATTTCGGAGGGACTTCATATGAGATAGTTGTACATGATGTTAATGGTGAAAAATATTAACTTATTATAGAGGAATGACTTTAAATCTCTTTTTATTGAAAAATTCTATCTATATTCAATGATGTTTTCCATGGATATTGATTTTCCAAAATCAAGAAGGCCGACATGACCGTGAAGGAGAGTGAACCCATTTTTTCGAGCAAGTGGATTTTTAACCTGAGATGGTATCAAAATGGGAATATCAATACTCAATAGTTCAATTAGGGATTATTTTATGATATTCATTCTTATTTTTTACAACTAACGTAGCCTTCTTATTTTGATGTCTTATATAGGGAACGGATAGTCAATTTTGATCTGGATAGAAGGTTAGGGTTGAAGAGGGTATAATTTTATCTCTATGGAATTCTGAATTCTTCTAAACTAAATAGGATGTGTGAATATTCATATTTTGGTCCTTGAAAATTGGGATTCTCAAAACCTCAAACATTTCCGGGTATAGGGTCATTCATTTTCTACAAGTGTGGAATTTCATGAAATTATAAGAGGTATTTCCTTGATTCACCCATGTCACGTTAATCCTATGGAATATAAGGTTACTTATAAAACATATACCCTAACAATATCAATTTATTTATTGGAAAAATATTATTATTAAAATTTAGAAATTATATAGAATCATATTCTTCAAGGAAAAATGGGTTTTTGCCTCTTGCATCGATATCAATTCTTCTTCAAGCACTAGGAAAATATTCAAAGGAAGCGGATATGGTTCTATGAAACTATGATAGGTACCATTATAATATATTCTACATTAGTTACTTATTTATTTGATAATGGTGCATATCATTCATTTTTTTTCAAAAAGTATTTTTAGTTTTCTTAATCTCCTTAAAAAATATTTTTTATTATGTAATAGATATTAATACACTACATTGAAAGGAAAGAGTGATGAGTCTCTAAAGTCCTTCAGAATTATCATTATCATATGTTGATCATGCTTTTGAGTTTTTGATTCTATATATGAAACCACGTTTCTTAATTATCTAGATGGATTGAATCAATCCCAACAATTCCCATATTGAATTTTATCTTTGATGGGTTTAATTTATAGTATATAATGTGATATTCTATATCATTTAAGTATAATGGGATCTAAAAATGATTAGAACCAGATATTAATATATATAAATTGGGAAAGTAATATTAATGTTTGATTTTGACATGTATTTTTAATCTTTGATTAGTAATCTTCGTCCACTTGTTGTCAAGACTCCTAATGAGTTTCCATCTGACATATCTAGTTTTCCACTAGTGAGAGTGGTATAGTATTCTATTGATTTAGCACATCATACTCAACTAGTTTCCATTCTTTCTCACTTCATGGATAAAGAATAACTGAAAGTGTTGAAGTTTGTTTTGGATAATTTACTATTGAAAGGATTTATGCAATCGAGTGTATCAACATGGGAGGCTATAGTTCCATTTTCTTGGATAAATTATTTTTCACTTTCTACTTATCTGGAATACCAAAAACTAAATCGAGTTATGAAATATAACAAGTATAAATTAGCACTATTTGTACATTTGTTTGATAACTAGAAAGGGAAAACTTGGTTCCATAATATTGAACGTCTATCTTGTTATAAAATATTGATGATAAAATAACCTATCATTCCAAAATCATACTTTTGGGGAAGGTAGGAAAATTATGAGTAACTGGAAATTCCTATTATTCATTCCAATTCCCCTATAGTATTTATGTATTTGATGCATTGGATTTTCCATGTGTATCTTAGTAATTTTCTGGTGTTCTTTGTGGATAAAAACATGTTTTACTTTAAATGAATAGAGGATCATTCTCATCATCTAATACTAGTACATTAAATGTTTAGAAATTGACAATATTTTTCCAATATTTTAAAATGTGATTTATGGATATGGGATGTGACATTCTCAGCATAAATGTTTCCAAATTTTTCAATTTCACTTGATCATGGAAAGGTGATATATTTTATGACATGGGAACAACCCAAAAACGATTTCGATATTTGAATCATCTCTAGATTAGATGGGTTTTATCATTGGTCTGTAATGGAATTCTCAATGTTGTATTCAACGATGAATTCTATGAATCTAAAAGGAGTAGAGTTCTATTTGGATAAAATGTTATAGTATTATTATATAATAGAACATTTATTTAACTTATGATCAACTGTTGACTCATATAGATACTGATAAGGGATATGTGGTCTTCTATGATGCATCCGGCATAGGTTGGTGATGCATTCTTATGAAAGTTGATTATGTAATTTCTTATGGATACCATTAGTTTAGGTAAAATGAGATGAATTATATAACACAAGACTAATAACATGCAATTTTGATTCACGCACTTAAGATTATCTAGAAATACTATTTTAGAGATAGAATTAGCATGTATTCTATCTCAAAAATCATGAGTTTTGTGTTGTCACAAACAAATATGAATTTATAGTAGTGGTGTTGGTTATAATACTTATAGTCATTAGACATTGATATTTACTATACTTCGGGGAAATGGAATGTCATCGTGGATTATTTATGAAGGAATCTTTCAAACCATAATGTGAAGGAATATCTAGAAGAGTGGAACATTATAGATCTCTTTTAATAGTGATATATTAGAGTCCAAGAATGAATGGTCAAAGTTTTCATGTCTAGTGATCAGTTGAAATACATTCTTCCCAAAATTATTCTTCAAGAGATGTAGTTATATGAAGAGTTAGCTATCATTAAATACTCTCTATATGGAGGAGAAACCATACATGAAAGATCATTATCCGATGTGGGAATTATATGATATCATATAAACATAGTTTTTCCATTAGCAGAAATAAATATTGTGATGGGGATTTCGTTGACTCCAATTGGGAAGTGCATCTAGTAACCACAATGTTTATCCATGTCATGTAGAAAAAATTATGGTGGACAGGTATAAGACCTATAATTGCTAATTTTTTCTGCCATTATTATACATTCCATTTGGTCAAGGCCTACAACCAAAAAAATTTGGGACAACGTCAACCACTACATATGACAACAAGTAAGTGGGATGTGATCTCTATGGATTTGTGGTTTGGTTTTCACATATATAGATGAAGAAAAAAATTAGTATGGGTTTGGATCAAATGGCTAACTAAAATGGATTAGTTTATTCCCATTCATGATATAACCAATGTTGTTGAGCTGGGAATTAAATATGTGTGGGTGATTGTTTTTTTTCACGGAGTTTTATTTCTTATTGTCACTAATAGGGATCCTTGGTTCAGTTCTAATTTTAATAGAGGCATTTAGTAGGAAATGTGATCTATTTGATAGTGACATACCATTCACATTATGATGGATAGATAAAATGAGCTAAAATGATTCATGATGATATGATCCATGCATGAGTTATACAAATTAGTGTGGCTGGGGTTGACCATCTAGGGACGGTTGGGTTTTCTTATAATAATAGATACCGATCTGCAATCAAAATGGAAAATTTTGAGGCCTTCTATAGTCATCCCAATAGATATCTCTTATTTTGGTCATATATTAGTTTAGTTTCATTAGTTGGACTGAGCTTGGTTCATGAGATCATATATAATATTCAGTTATTTTTTCATAGAATATTGATAGCTCAAATTTGATATGTATCTTATATAGATCATAGTCTTCGACTATTGGAATTCGTAGTTGGTGATCATGTGCTCTTGAAACATTCACATTAGTTTGGTAACTGGTAGATTGGGAGGCAAGCAAGGATTTTTAATAATTTTGTAAGACCATTTAAGGTTTCTAACAAGGTGTTGAATGTGACATATTTTTTACCACTTCTATTTCAACTTATATCAATATATAATGTGTTTCGTGTATCTTAGATATGAAAGTATCATTCTGATCCATCTCATTTTTTTAGGTGGATTGATCTTGAGGTCGAACCAAATTTATCTATGACTGATCATCCCATCCAGATAGTTGATTCAATAATAAGGTTACTTTTTTGGGAGGATGATAAATTCAATTTGTGTGATATGGAAAAACTGATTTGATTCACAACATGTTTGAGGGTGGGATGCACTGGTGAGAGAGTTGTGGCTACATCGATTTGACATGGGAGTTTCTTATTATTCATTCTAATGACAGATAGTTTCTATGGTGGTGAGGTTGTTACATCATTTAATAGTTATTATGTATTCATGAAACCCATGTTTTATCATTATTTTTTATTGTTTCACTAAAGGGTGATTTTTTTTTGAAAATTCAGAATGTTTTGTGTGTTATTGAGCTTTTTATGGTTGGCCCATGGATTTCCCAAATTTTTCACCATACTAGTTCAAACCATGAAAAATGAGATAGTTTGGATTTTCATAGTTTTTTAATAGTTTGAAAACGTGTTATTTATCATAGATATGTTTTGAAACCCCATTAGTAGTGGTTCAGAACTGGGTAGTTTAATTTTTTTAAATATTCCACCCTTCCTAGATAATAGTATATATGGTCTATTTCTAAGTAGAAAAACCTTTTTAAATATCTAAGAACTCTCATTTATAGTGCTCGATAGAACTAATTTAACATTCCATGAGTTATTATTCCAGGCGAGCACTGTAGAGGTGATATTTCCCCTTTACTTATTTTCGGAAGAGTATTGAATTTTGGTGATCGATTTTTATTATCTACCAAGTCAGTATCCCATTCACATTATCTTATTCCAACACATTCTTCATTTTAACCATCAGTTTTATATATCTTTGTGTATTTTTAAAGGATCTAATACCCGTTGTTTTACATTTTTTATCTAGTTTTGATTCTTGGATCTTCATTCATAGTGTCATTCATATAATATTCTCATTTATGTATTTTTTATTCGAGGTCTAGTTATCCCAAGATAGGTGCTACCATTTTGACTGGAAAATTTTTATTGACCCTAAATTCAATGATTTTATTTAAATAGTTTTATTTAAATTCAATTTAATTCAATTTAATTAAATTAATTAATTAATAACCCTATTTCATTATATTGTTGTATTTGAATTTTATTTGGAACAAAATTGTGTAAAATCCCCAATTCAATTGAATATGGTTGTGTCTATGAAATTGATGGAAAACTTCTAAATTTAAATTTTTTAATATAAATTTTGAAATTTATTTGATGAAATTGATTTAATGAAATTATTTACAAATAAATATTTTAAAAAATTTTTTAAAATATTTTGA
Source organism: Viscum album (assembly GCA_963277665.1). Lineage (NCBI taxonomy): Eukaryota > Viridiplantae > Streptophyta > Magnoliopsida > Santalales > Viscaceae > Viscum > Viscum album. The sequence continues at coordinate 1,612,539,537 of OY728140.1, forward strand.
TAGATAACTATTAGTTTTATCATAAATATTCATTGTTAGATTAAAAACTCTTTTGTGTTTTAAATTTTAAATTGGAATATTTTAAATTGGAAAATTAAATGAATTGTATATTAAGATGTCTTAAAATAAATTTCCCACGATGATTTTTTATTAGATTACATACATCCACATTAGTTAGCAAGTTATTGGGACAAAAACACTTGGTTTTAATTTCCCAAGATATGGATTGACACTTTTCAAAACAAGAAAAAAAATTATTTATACATCTTATTCCTCAGTTGGATGAAAATGAGATCTCTATAGCCAATTTTCAAGCATGTCTATAAAAAATATAATTATTATCATATGATTATGTGATGATCCCATAATACAAAACTATCATACAGTTTGATATGTTACCATGTTTCTTATTGTCTTATCTTAAAATTTTTCCATTTCATATTATAATATATTTTACAAATGCCCACCGAGTTTTATAAAATATAAAGTATATTCTATTTTTTATGCCCTTTGGTTGAAGTATTGCCATTATTTTAAATTTAAATCATGATTTTTATATATATACTTTTCAGATTTTCATCCTCCTTATTTATAATTGGAATCAAAATTTGGATAATAAAATGTGGCATCTATTATAGAATCCTTGGTGTTACCCTACACGACTTTTATATCACACAGTAATTATTTTTTCAGGTGATTGTAGATTTTATTACTCCCTATTTGATCAAGGGTAATATTCCACCTAGAGGTGGTAGGGACTATCAATCCTTGGTCTTGGAGTGTTGTGTTGGTTGGGACATGATCTTTTATCCAGCTTTTCAGGAACATTGGGTATCCCATTAATCCATTATTTCCTATTATACTTCTGGTTCAGTTCTCCATGTATAGTTATCATCGTATCATTATCTAATTTTTAATATTTATTCCATTATTTATATGGAAAATTCATTCCCACATTTCTTTATTTTGATTATAGGTGAAATTAGCCAACCCATAGGAATCGTGAATTCCTATCGTGCTATGTAAGTGTTAGATGGGTCATCAGGAAACCAGGGTTCCCTAACTAGTTAATGAAAATGTAAGAGTCTAGGATGTGTTCACATAAAATATTCTATATTTATTGTTTAGTCATGAAGAAATTTGGCATCCCATAGTGAAAATTATCCAATTAATGATTTATTGTAATATTAAGAAATTTTTAATTTATTTTATTCATGTGTTATCTTCCTACGAAATGAGATTCTATATATATAGATCATAAATGTCAAATAAATATTATTATTCAAAAACAGTTGATAATTCATAAAAAAATATGGTGTGATATGATTAATGACAAATGTATTTTAAATACATTACCTCTATGATAATGTGAACACCGTGGAAGATGATTTGAGATGAAAGGTCCGAGAGTAAATATATTTTATGAGTATAATTTCCATCATATTTATGGATTTACAAAGTATATATATATAAATATTAATGGAATAGAAAATAATTGTATGTATCAAACAAAATTTTCACCATCTATTAGATTAAATATTAAATATGCGCAAAAGGAACAAATAGAGTTCCAAAAGGAGGTAATAAATGATCCGTAGATCATCCATTATTATGATAGAATAATAAAATTAATTAATTGGGTATGTTTCCTTACAATACAATAGTTAAAGAAAGATATGTTTGATGAGGTTAATAATATTCCATTACCAATTCAAACCATAAAAACAAATATATAGAAATCTAAAATAGTATTTTTTCGATGATATGACATTGAGAGAGATATTGTATAATATTGTTCATGTTTATTTGGTTTTCATCATGTTATTTAAGATAAATTTATGTCTAGGAAAATGTTACAAGAATTATATATTCCAAAATATAAATAGGAAAAAATCAACACTTACTATTTTCTTGGGACTCCTCAAAACCATAAATGGAATAATGGGATATGGTTTGTAGTAATTATCATTAAAAAATCAGAACAATTTGTTGATATTAGTGAAAAAATATTTCATCATCATATTCCTATATTATATATTAAAAAGAGGTATGTTTTGTGGACTATATCATCTTATTATATCATATTATAATTTAATTGTTAGCTCGATGTCCTAGTGAAATATTCTATGTGATCTAGATAGAATGTTATATTTCGGAACTATTTAACATCCTAGAGAGTTGGTCATATTGATATTACCATTTAGAATATAGAAGATATATTTAGAGATTTATCTATGGATTTCAAATGTGGATGGATAAGAACTTTCCAATGTATAATTTTATATCAAAATTATCATTGACACCAACATTTATCCATCAACTTATGAATCCCTATATGTTAAGTAGTCCAAATCACCATAACGACAAAATGATGCCAGATTGATAATGATATAAGGACAAGATGTAGAAGGGAAATTTTTTGATAAGGTTAATCCATTAAATATTTCAATATAAATTCTCATAATTGAAAAATAGTTATGCTTATAATAATCAGAATGATTTGGAGTTGGATCTGGGTGACATTGTATTCTGATGAATATCTCCATGAAAGAGAGTGATGATAGTTAGAATAAAGGGGAAGCTATTCCATAAGTATAATATTAATTTTACAAATTTTTATTGTATTAGGATAAAATCTAACATATTGACACATCAATGAAATCACAATCAAGAAAAATATGCGTCAGAAGTATATGTCCTGAACAAGAACATTATTTATCACTGAAATGTAATAATCTATGATGCCATACCATTCAAGAAGGATTATTAAAATGAATAAAGATGTGTAGATATTATGGATAATGGATATAAATTTCTATGGAACATGACCACTCACCAAGTCGTAGTTATGTGGAGAAACCCCAAATTTGAGGAAGTTATGTCTGAAACTAATGTTGTGATAAGGTAGATGTATGCTCATTTGTTTATATTCAGATTCTAAATTTTGATTTTTAAATTTAAATTATGGAGTGAATAATGTAATTACACAAATATTTTATGAAATAATCCTCATTAAAAAAATTTTATTTCATTTATACATCATATTAAATTGTAGAGTGTGTTTAGATGAACCATAAATCTTTATAAAAATATTATATGTTGATTATCTCTTTAATGTTAGACTATAACGTACAAAAAATATGACGAAATTATTAATAATACAATTTCAACTAATTTATTAAATGAGATTTTTACATATAGATTTCATACCATTAAAAAATTATATAAAAATAAAAGTGATATTTTTTTATTAAAATTTATTCATAATCATAAAACTTATTTTTTTTATAAATATATTAAATAAATCCCTAGTGGAGAATAATTATAACTAAATAAATATAATATTTTCACTATAAATTCATTTAAACATTCGTTAAATATTCTTATAAGAATATAATTAGGATACGTAAAAATATATTATTAAAAATGTATATTTTCTAAAATTCAGCTTCTTTAACATTTTTCAAACTTATATTAAAATGATTTTATACAATTTATAGTAATATAATTAGGGGAATTTAATTTCATATTTATAATCAATAATATGAGAAAAAATAATTTATTCCCCTTTTATTTTTATGGTCAATTAAAATAGAAATATTTTTAAAATTTATAACATCAATATATGTTACATCAAGTAAAACTTGAATAAAAATAAATGAGAGACCATAATTTTTCAACATAATTATTATAAGATAAATTTAATTATTCCATTAATAAGTTATTTTTGAAATCAAGCTTTCAAATTGACACATTTTAATGATATTGAACGATATATTAATAAAATCAAATAATTCTACAAAATGTCACTTTGTTTATAATATCAATTATATGACATCATAAGGAAAAAGAAGGCATTGAACGAATCTGTGGGCATATTTTTTATCTTATTAAAATTATTTTTATTAATGTAATTTTTTTATTTTTTATTAATTATTTAATGGCCTTCATTTCATAATGAACAAAGAATCCATATATATATAATTTAAAAAATATGATAAATGACCTTAAAAACATTAAAACTAATGTAATATGATATATTTACTATGAACCATGAATTTTACATTTATATATGATATATTAAGGAGTTTTGGAATCATTAGATTATAATATCAACACCATATTGATTTATGTAATGATTAATTATATATTTAGTTTCAGAATTGAAAATTATGATTTTTTATCCAAATAAAATTTTATTGAATTATTTAAATTTCATGTAAATATATTTATAATAAAAATTTATTATTATATTGTGTAATATCCCATAAATGGGACGTTTATATAGTATTTTTTCTATATAACAACATATTACAATATTTTAAAATTAAAAAATTGGTTAACATAGTAAATATTAAAATATGTTTACTATTGGTTAATCAAAATGATAATCTTCAAAATTAAACAGAAAAATATATAGAGGTTATTTCATACTTAAATAAAACCCCTTCTTTACTGTAGGTAAGATCAAATAGATTCATTTCAATGAATATGTAATCTCCATATTTGGTCAATGTTTTAATACCTTTGTTAACTCCTATGAAAATGTAATATTTATCCGAAAAAATATAATTTTTCATATGAAATATATTTAAATTTTATTATTTTTATTAATAGAACAATATAAACACTCTTTCCTATCAATCAATAAGTGGTGGTATTGCTCATGCGTAGATACAACATACTATCTCCACATTGTGATACAATTTATTATTCATCATGAAATATTATGGATGTGGGTTATGATGTTTTTAATGTTTATATATGATATTTTCGTACATAATTATACCTTTGAAATTTTAATTACATTTATACCATCATACTATCAAATATTTTTGTGAAACGATAAAGGTAACTCGTGCGTGAATATGTACTACCATATCGAGGATGTGATGTGATTTATTTTTCATTTATATTAATCATAAATGGAAATAAGTATGAATTTAAGTAACATATATGTCACAAATTTTATAATTATGATTCTATGAATGTTAATACTTATTTATATGACTTTCCTTAAACCAGTCAAAAAATAGATAGTGCATGCATGGGTTTCCACAACTTACGGTCACTATGACTGATATAATTCATTTTTCCAACTCTTGTTTTGTGAATGATTTTAAATTTTTATATAAATAATACATTTGATGTTTCTAAAATGATATAAAATATCTAAATTATGGGATATTATTAATGTATATTTATTTTGACTTATTATCCAGAAAATGATTGGAAAACCAATCATTTATCAACTAGAATAGTGGTGTGAATAATTTATTTAAATCAAACTTTTGTAAGATGTTATAAATAAATAATACATGATATTATTGAAATGGATATGTTTATTTAATACTAATATAATGATTAAATATTTATTATATGGTTGTATTAAAATAAAGTAAGGAAATCAAATATAATAATTAATAGTTTATTTCACAATATCATCTTTATTCGTGGTTGAAAATGCATAAGTCACCACATGAGAATTTCTCTCCAATAAAATGAATTATAATAAAGGCCTCAATTTTTATAATATTATCATATAATTTTTTAAAATAATTTTTACACTTTTTAATTTTTATTTCATGGTTTGGAATTAATTTTATTATTGATTTCTAAATGAGGCATATAGTAACTTTTTAGGAAAAATATGACAGAGATATTTTTATCTATTACAACATGATATAAATTATCCTCTATCCTGAAACCTTAATTATATTAATCTTACTCTATAACTTTTCATGTTTAACTTCAAATTTAATGTTTTAATTTATGAGATTTTATATTTTTAAATATATAAATGAATTTAAAATGTATTGGTTATTTTTCAAAAGAATTATTCCAAAGTGATATTTTAAAATAATTTTCAATAATAACTATGATTTTTTAAATGAAATATACTATTGATAATTTATTTATGTAATAATAGACTATATACTATTATATATGGAATTAAAATTACAAATATAATTAATTATTAAATAATGTTACATTATTCATCAATGAAATAAATTTAAATTAAAAATATTACATCTAAAAAATACATAATTTACTTTCTAAAATGGAAAAATACGGATTGTCCCAATAATTTGTAAGATTTAATTTTTAAATATATAAATGAATTTAAAATGGAAATTTTATTTTTCTCATGAATTAATCCCTAGTGATATTTTAAAATCATTTTATATAAGAACCAAGAGTTATTAAATTAAATAAGTTTTTGATAATTAATTTATATAATAATATACTTTTTAGTATTATATATATAATAAAAATTACAAAAAAATCACTACTAAAAAAATGTTACATTATTTGACAATGAAAAAAATTTCAATGAAAAATATTACAACTAGAAAAAAATATAATATAATATATAAAACGAGAAAATATGGATTCTCCCAATCTTCTAGAATAATACCCCACCCCATTGTTTGAACTAAATGTTAGAAACAAATTATTATTAATCCTATCAACATATTTGAATATGGAAATACAGAAATTAGATACGAATTTATTTGAATATTGGGTTAATTAATGAAGTGGTATATATATGTGGTAATATTAATGTGATGGTTTAAATGGTAACCTGAGCAATTGTAATTGTAATATGAAGATTGGGTATAGTAACCTGATCATTGGAATAGTAATATTGCCTTAAATATTTCATTTGCATATAAAAAATATTTCCCATGATTACATTAATTAAATATAAATGACATAATTCCAAATAATAAGTATTATAAATAAATAACAACATGAAAATATAAGAACATATTTAATAATCTTTTTTAAAGTATTTCATAAAATTTATAATAATTATATTAAAAATTAAAATCTCTTTTTTTGTAAATTTATAATAATAGATTGGATTTCATTTTTGTAATAATAATTTCAAAATTGTGAATTGATTATTTTTTGGTAATTCTATAACGTACTGAAATATTTTATTGATGAGTAAGAATATAGTTTTTCAAAAGTAAAATGTATCTTATATTACATATTTAATGTTTTAAACTAATACAATTTATTGTCAATTTTTAAATATTATTTGGTGCTCCTCAACCCTCATTTTAATTATTCATTAGCTATGTCTCATTTAGGGTTTCTCTGACTAAAAATATGTAAAAAATATAAAACAATTTTCGTTATGTATTGTTGCTCCATGATTTTTACAAACTGCGTGAAACCCACAGTAAACCATGAAAACCCACACAATGTGGGTCATAATGGATTGGGAATGGTTTGAAAACCCATGTTCATAACAAATAGAAAATATTCACCGCACATGATGGGTACATGGTTTGGGTGAACAGTTTGGAAAACCATGTGGCCATAACCAGCAGACCATTTGAATAATATTGTAACAACTCAATATTTTATAAGATATATATTCTTCTTAATTTCATTCATATATTTTGTTGTATGCTACACCAATATTATCTTGTTTTATAAACAACACCTTATTAGCTTACAGTATACGCAACACTATTCTCAGATCGTGTTACAAAGAATTTCAAGATTTTTTGATAGTTGTTATTCTACGCAACATTGAGTTTATATATATATATATATATATTCAATTTATCAATGAAATATTGTTTTATTTTGTTATATGCAACAACAAAAGAGTCTTGCACTACACGCAACCCTGACTTGGCATGCATTACACGCAATTGCGACCTTCCCCGATAGCGTGTGTTGTACGCAATACCAGTTTTCACTAAACGATGATATATTGTAATAATATTATTATGAACTAGGAGTTATTAATAGTCGTATATACATTTTTTATTTTATAACAATATAATTAATCTTACAAAATTATTAGAACATGGTATGAGAACAAAATAAATTTTTCGGGTAAAATAGGTATTTTTAAAAAATTGCAGTTTTACCGCCTTTTGATGGCACACCCACATTAAATTTAGTTTTTGACAAGTTTATAAGTTCAATTTGACAAAATAAAATTCTTATTTTGAATCAAGATATAAAAATTTACTTTGGATAAATTTTTCATATTATACTGATAACGTACATATTTTAATGAATATTAAAAACACGCTATATTATAATTAAAAAAACCTCTTTTCATCGTAAAAATTTATATGGTGAAATTATAATATTGAATTATTTTAAAGTATAAATATAATATATTTTTACCATTTAATATAAAGTTTTTCATTAGCATGGATTTTACATTGAATTCAAAGGTAATATCATTTCAATCTTTTTCAATGTTTTAAATTTTAAAACACATTTTCTTTACAACGAGATTAATTTTAAATTAATTACTACAACTTATGTTTTTGTAATTTTGAAATATGGATTCCATATTTGAATTAATTGGGTCCAAATTATTTTAATAGGTTACTTTTATTTATTTGATATTATGAATAGTAACTATGGTAATTTTTATTTACTGTAGTTAAAGATAAATTAGATAATTAAGGGTAGAAATAAGATTAAAAATTACCCTAACACATTACAAAATTCTATTGTATGACTAAAGGTATACCCATATCACCTAAGGGTCGGATTAGATTAATTTTATGGACTTTTTACCATGAAAATAATTTAATTATTATTAAAACCAAAGAATGTGGCAAAATGTCACTCTCTAAAATCTTACAGGTATAATAGTTTTAATTTAGTGATAAACTTCATGAAACATTGACCATGAGTAGTATACAGAAAGATAATAAAAATATATACATCATGTAAATTTATTTAGACTTTTTAGTGATTAAATTATTGTCATTAATAGTGACACAATAGTGATGCCGAAATTGTTTATTTACCGAATAATCAATAATATAGTTTTTATTAAAATAATAACACCTATCAAAAGGACCAGATTCATGATGGAAACTTATTGGTAGAATATATATATACCTTAATCATCCAAGGTTCTGTTTTTGGACCATTAAGAGCCTTATAAAATATATTATGACATTTATATTATTTTATTTTAAATGATTTTAAAGATATCACCTTCAAAATTTAATAAATATAAATGTTTAAATATTGTTCTTTTATTATGATAAATTAGAGCATAAATATTATTATGAAATTTATTATATTTATATTTATCATAGGAGTTTATTTTTAATTTCTATACAACTAATAATTATATTAAATAATTATACAAAAATGATATAGTAATTGTTTTATTAAGCTAAATATCAAATAAATGATTTTAAAAGTATTAAAGTAAATATTATATGAACTATTTAATGTTATCCATTAATTTTTTAGATAAATATGACATTTTATCAATCTATTAAATTTTATAGATCGAACATATCTTCTGTGTATATTTTATTTTAAGTCAAATAAATTAATAGTTTCAAAATTGACTCTTTATTATAAGTTACATATTATAAAATTGATTAAAAATCCCAAATATATATTTAAAAATTATAAATTAAAATTTATATGGTCTAAAATTTAATAATGTATACAATTATGGAAAATTCACAACACATAAGTAATTATTTATAATGATTTAAAATTTAGAATATTGTTACCGCAAATAAAATTAAATAGATTATATAAGGATAAATCATGTTGATAATGCTTAATATAAATTACCAACTTGTCTAAATTATATTGGTTGATGATATTATAACCCTATATCATATAATATTTTTATTTCATTCATTTTAGAAGTTCTTAAGTGGGTTTACAATTTATTGTAAATTAATATTTCTTATAATTCCAAAGATGCCCCTCTCCTCCCTTATAAAAGGGAACCACCTCCCTCTCTCCCTCACACCATTTTGAGCCTTGATGGTCGGCCAACCTCTGCCCATTTTACTTCCCCACTTACCTAGAAACCTTATAGAGGTACTAGTCTTCTCAAAAGACCAACTATAGTGCCCTAAGAGAAAGTTCAAAGGAAGCACTTCGAGAAAGAGGTAATACCTTCAACCGATTCATTCAAGTTTCTTTCTTCATATACTTCGTCTTCCTTAGTGGATTCATAATGAAGTAATAACATCATTATCCCTAATATACTGATATGTTATTAAAAATATAAAACAACACTATTCCACCTTTTATCCAACCTAAGGAAAATGAAATCACCGCGCGTGTGTTCGTATAGATTACTGTCTCCATGCAGTGGTGTTATCTATTTTTCCACCACCACCATACTTGGATGTGTATAATGGTGTAAATAATAACTACATATGATTATTAGAACACCGTAATGATTCTATGATATTATATCATTCACTACAATTCCATTCAATAAATTTGGGGATGATATCATCGATCGTGCGTACGTACGGATTACCATATCCACGACGGGATGAGATTCATTTTCCATGTTAACAATTAAAGAAGGATTATAAACTATATATAATAAGTAATAATGAAATTTATTAAATAATAATGATACTGGATTTATGTATATATATATGTATGTCATCTACTTAATTCCATTCAATTCAATAAGGAAACGAAAACAGCGTTCATGCGTACGTACATCATACCTTCTCCATGAACGGTGAATTTATTTAAATTTATCAATATATTATATATATGTATATTCTGAATATATATTATATATATATATCATGTTTTATATTCTTGAATTAATTAATCATGATCTGGGTAATCATATTAATAATTACAAGTCAAAACAAGGATGATAAATGAAAGGATTTTACCCAAAACACAACTTTAACATGAATTTACAAAAGAACGGGTAATATAATGTAATAAGATTACCATATATGATATCATAACAGTGAACATGATTAATTATTAATTCAATGACGCTATTTAAATCATTATATAGGAGGTTTGGATACGTACGAAGCATATCGGACCTAAGGTAAGGGATAATTTTGCAAATCTCATTTTTATCCAAGATTGCTTATATGTAAGTATTTACTGGGTCTATATTTTTCATCCATACCCATAATATGTTTTTCATAAAGTGTTTAGTATTTTTACATGTATTATTAATGTCATGTTTACACCTATTTGACTTTTACTTTGTGTTATGGAAGGAATCTTTCTTTTGTTTACCATATAAGGAAGTTTTTGACTTTTCTCACAAAAGTACGAGGAGAATGTTTTTTTAACATATACGGCGTGAATGGATTTTTACGATTTCATAATGAATTATTTCAATGAAGATTACTATATAAAATTTCATGTTTATTTTCAATAAAATAGTTTTCTTTTAAAATTGTGTGGCATTTTGTGAAAAGAAAATGATTTTGAAGAAGAAAGGATATTTTCCTCATGAAATCATTTCATGTGTTTTATCAAAACCATTTTCCATATAATATGACATTATTTCTTATGTCAATGTTTCAAGTATAATGTATCTATGATTTACATGGTTTCACTTTTCTTATGATCAAATGATATCCATTTGTTTTATATGGATTATGTGATGATGGGATGATGTTTATGAAACCCATTTTATACTTTGGGAAATGATGAATGATTTATGTTTATTTTGTGGCTCAAGTAAGAATGATTTCATTATGAGAAGTGTGTGACCTATATCTCCCTCCAATGCATTGGGTAAAGATTTATATCTCATGAGATAGACATGGCTGGAACGGAAAGTAAATCTGGTTCAGTAATACAGGGCTGGAATGGCTAGTAATCCTGGTTCAGTAAGGGACTTTGTCCACTAAGAAGGTCATGGTCGCAATGCCTTGGATACAATGGAAATAATAACACGAGCTTAATGGTTTCCAAAAATACAGGTTTTATTCCCATGGAATTTTTTCAGGATTGATGTTCCATTATGATCTATGCCTTATGTACTTCCATGTTATTTGTCATCACTCAAGATTTTTATGTTTAAACATTATGTTCATTTTTTTTTAAATTCAAATGTATATGATTTGTTTTATTTTCTCCATGATTACCCTTCCTAAGCATTTGATCTCAACATTTATATGTTTTCATTTCCCCAGGATTTAAATAAAGGATTTAGGTAAGAAAACAAAAGTAGAAGATCTTTATGGGAGATGTTGAAGATCTTTCACCACGAAAAGAATATTACATTCTGAGTTTCCAAAGACACTAAACTATTATGGTCCTTATGTGTCTATTTTTGTTATGTATTAAGTATTCATCAAAAGTAATGTAATTTCTATGTACGTCAAGCTATGGGTCTTTACAGTTGGTATCAGAGGAAAGGATTAGTCATCCTTTGGAAACTAGGATGCGAAAACTTTAGTGAAATCCCTAGAGATATTTCTAAGGTATGTCTAGGGATGTCAATAAGGTTAATTATAAGTATAGGTTATAGTTATATAATTACAGTAAATATATAATAATTAAACCTAATATTTTAGATATTGAAGGTACTCCCCCTTGATTGTGATTTTTTCACCTCACACTATTTTTTTGGGTTTTAGAAAATGGTTGGAAGCAGGAAGATTAACGATAATGGAGGATATGATGGACAATCTAATGATATTCTTCATTAGAAACCAAAAGAAATTGGATATGGAGGTCCACATATCATTATTATGCTTAATCAACAATCTCATAATATGATCAATAATCTCAACTTTGGTAAGTTTCTTGACTCAGCTAAGAAGAGAAAGATGGAGTTTCATGATGATCATAGAGGAAAGAAAGTTCAATTTCCCTCATGTAAATCATGTGGGAAGATACATTAGGGAGAATGTTTCAAAGGAACTGGAAAATGCTTTGAGTATAGAAAATAAGGACACAAATATAGTAAATATAAAGGAAAAGGTTCAGTTAACCCCATGTACATGGATAATGGTATTTCTAGACATCAACAATGGTTAAATGTTTTAAATGTGGAATTTACGAGAATTATGCAAAACAATTCCCTAAGGTAAAGTCTCATGAAGAGAATAATCATGGTCATATAGGTAGTATTTATGTTTATGATGATGAAGAGACTACAAATGATATGTGAGTTGAAAGAATTGTTCAAGATCTGTTAATGGTTTAAGAAGGTAGTGTAATGATTATATGTTTATCAAGAGTATTGTTGTTTAAGTAATCTCATGGTACTATGGAATAAAGAGACATCTATGGATCGTTACTCTATTCTTTTTCCTAAATTATTTGAAAGTATATGTTGAATGGTACCGGTAACCGTGAAAGGATATTCAGATATTTTAGGAAATAAGATGATATGCGCATAATTAATGGATTAGAAGAAAATAATATTTTTGATATTATTCATGAGCTCAGGATTGATATAAGTACTAAGTGATATCATGGTTTGCGTATATAAAATGTTTGGGATTTTGGTATGTGGAAAGGGTAAAATTTTAACTGCATTCATGTTTTCACTAAGGTTCAATGTGTATTCATTTTTCAAGAGAATATATGATTACGGAATTCACATGTTTGGTATGTGACCAAAAAGATATATAAATCTTATGATATATAGGAGATAAATGATTGTATTCAATGCTTGGTAGATATCCTCTCTAGTAATCATTTTATTTATACTATGAGATTGGAGATAAGTATTTTGGATAAGCCTAAAGATTGGAATGGATTATGTTGGATATAAGTTAGTATTGTTTAAGTGTAGAACTTTTTTCGATATTATTGATGGAATGTTAAAATATTGTAGTTTCAGAAAAATGATAACCCATAGGACGAGCGACAACCTGTCGCATCAAACAAGGATGTGGGAATCGAACCCACAACCGAAGTGCGACATGCCTTTATCACCTACCACTGTCCTACAGGAATTCCCTCATTACTATAAATTAGTTTTAATTTATTATGTGGTATGATATATGAAGTATAAGCCCATTTTCGGAACCATATATGATTAATCTCACTATAGATGGACTTATGTATAATTGATAACTTTTGTTAACCTTTTGTATGAGATAGATGGAATGACCCATCATTCTATCACATGATCTACTAACACTTCACGAATGACAAATTCAACATCATTTCATTAATAGATCAAGTGTAAATTGTCCAAGAAACGACCAACAGTGAGATTGTACCAAAATCATGTAAGTATTTATTTTAATTCATCAACTTTAGATAAATGATCTTGAAAACCAAAAATGATGTCCTAGTTACCTCATATCTGATTAATCAGATGGTCCCTTATGTCATCAGAAATTTATGGCTTTGTGACTGTTGGATTAATCATAGCCATGTCCACTACCACACTCCATCAGAACATGATGGTTAGATTTCTCTTCCATATCCATATTTTCACATATGTTAGCCTATGTGGAAACCCAGAGATTAGTTAATTTGGGTAACTATAGGGTTTCATAATTTATTTTCTAATGGTATGTTTTGGTATTGCTTTTTACGATGTGGGTTTAAATTAAAGAAACTTTCAAGTAGTAAACGATTTATAACCTCGATGAATTTCGAGGGAGAAATTCATTTTAACGGGGGTAGAATGTAACACCATGAGATTTTATAATATATATATTATTTTTAATTTATTTCATATCTTCTATTTTATGATACGCCAAGATTATATTCCACTATACGCAACACCTTATTAGCTTGCAGTATACACAACACTATTCTTGGATCGTGTTACATAGAATATCAAGTTTGTTAGATATTTGTTATTCCACGCAACATTGAGTGTATATATATATATTTATTAAATCTATAAATGAAATATGGTTGTATTTTTTTATACGCAACAACAAAGGAGTCCTTCAATACACGCAACCCTGACTTGGCTTGCATTACATGCAATCACAACCTTCCTCGATAGCATGTGTTGTACGCCATACCAGATTTCACTAAATGATGATATATTGTTATAATATTATTGTGAACTAGATCTAATGAATAATAGTATCTACATTTTTAATTTTATAACATTATAATTCATCTTACATAATTTATAGAACATGGTATGAAAACAAAATAAAATTTTCGGGTAAAATATGTATTTTTAAAAAATTACAGTTTCTCCACTTTTTGAAGGCGCACCCACATTAAATTGAGTTTTTGACATGTTTATAATTTTAATTTGGCAAAATAAAATTCTTATTTTGAATCAGGATATAAAAATTTACTTTGGATGAATTTTCTATGTTATTCTGATAACATTCATATTTTAATGAATAGTTAAAACATGCTACATTTTAATTAAATACAACATTTTTCATCGTAACAATTTATATTGTTAAATTATAATATTGAATGATTTTAAAGTATAAATAGAATATATTTATACCATTTAATATAATTTATGTCATTATAATTGATTTTACAATGAATTCATAGGACAAATCATTTCAATCTTTTGCAATGTTTAAACTTTTAAAACCCGTTTTCTTAACAACGGGATTAATTTTATATTAATTACTGCAACTTCTGAGTCATGAATTTTGAAAAATGGATTCCATATTTGAATTATGTGGGTCCAAATTATGTTAATAGGTTAATTTTTTGATATTATGAATAGTAACTACGACAATTTTTATTTACTGTAGTTAAAGGTAAATTGGGTAATTGAGGGTAAAAATAAGATTATAAAATTATCCTAAAACATGCCAAAATTCTATTGGATGACTAAAGGTCGACCGATATCACCAAAGGGTCGGATTAGATTCATTGTATGGAATTTTTACCATGAAAATAATTTAATTCTAATTAAAACCAAAGATAGTGACAACATGTCACTCTCTAAAATCTCATAAGTATAATAAATTTACTTTAGTGATAAATTTCATGAAACATCAAACATGAATAGTCTCCCGAAATATTATAAAATTATCTATATTATGTATATTTAATTAGAATTTTTAGGGATTAAATAATTGACATTAATGGTGACACAATAGTGATGCAGAAATTGTTTATTTAGCGAAAAATAAATAATATAGTTTTTATTCAAATAATAATACCTATCAAAAGCACCAGAAACATGACAAAACCTTATTGGTCAAGTATATGTATACCATAATCATCCAAGGGTCGATTTCTGTACCATTTAGAGCCTTATAGAACAGATAAGTACATTTATATTATTTTATTTTAAATGATGTCAAAGATGTCACCTTCATAATTTAATAAATATAACAATTTAAATATTGTGATTTTAAGATGATAAATTAGAGTAAAAATATTATTATAAAAGTTAATATATTTATCTTCATCATAGGAATTTTTTTTATTTCTATACATCTAATAAGTATAATAAATTATTATACAAAAAATATGTAGTAATTATTTTATTAAGAGAAATATCAAATAAATGATTTTAAAACAATTAAAATAAATATTATATGAACTATTTAATATGATCCACTAATTATTAGATAAATATGACATGTTATGAATCTATTCAATATTTTAGTTAGAATATATCTTCTTTGTATATTTTATTTAAATTCAAATAAATGAATTGTGTCAAAATTGACACTATTGTTATTTTATAAAATATTACATATTATAAAATAGTTTAAAAATCACAAGAATATTTTAAAATTATAAATTTATATTTATATGGTCGTAAATTTAATAAATTATACAATTATGGATAATTCACAACACATAAGTAATTTTTTATAATGATTTAAAATTTTTAAAATTATTACCACAAATAAAATTAAATAGATTATATAAGGATAAATCATGTTGATAATGTTTAAAATAAATTCCAAACTTGTGAAAATTTTATTGGTTGATGAGATTACGACCCTATATCATTTAATATTCATATTTGAGTCATTTTGGAGGTTTTTAAGTAGGGATGGAATTTATTATAAACAAATATTTCTTATAATTCCAAAGGTGCCCCTCTCCTCCCTTATAAAAGGGCAGCTCATCTCTCTCCTCCTCACACCATTTTGAGCCTTGAAGCTCTACAAAACTCGGCCCATTTTTTTTCCCAACATCCCTAGAGACCTTATAGAAGTACTAGTATTCTCAAAAGTCCAACTCTAGTGCCCTAAGAGGATGTTCAAGGGAGGCACTTCGAGAGAGAGGTAATACCTTCTACCGATTCATTCAAGTTTATTTCCTCTTATACTTCGTCTTATTTAGTGGTTTAATCATGAAGTAATAACATAAGTATCCCTAATATATGGATATGTTATTATAAATATGAAAAAAACCTATTCTACATTTTATCCTAACTAAGGAAAATGAAATCACCGCGCGTGCATACGTACGGAATACCGTCGCCACACCGTGGTGTAATCTGTTTTTCAACCAACACCTTATTTGGATTGGTATAATGGTGTAAATAATAACCAAATATGATTATTATAACATCATACTTATTATAAGATATTATTTCATTCACTCCAATTCCATTCAATAAATATGGGAACGATATCATCGCTCGTGAGTACGTACTGATTACCTTCTCAATGACGCAATTAGATTCATTTTCCATGTTAACAATTCAAGAATGATTATAAATTATATATAATAAGTAATAAAGAAATATATGACATAATAATGATACTTGATATATATATATATATATATATTTCATCTACTTAATTCCATTCAATTCAATAAGGAAACGAAAACATTGTTCATGTGTACATATGACCTTCTGTCTCCATGAATGGTTTATTTCATTACATTTATCGATCTATTATATATATATATGTATATTATGAATATATATTATATATAAATCATTTTATATATTCTGTAATTACGTAATCATTATCTAAGTAACCATATTAAAAATTACAAGTCAAAACACGGACGATAAATGAAACGATTTTACCCAAAACACTACTTTAACATGAATTTACAAAAGAACGGGTAATATAAAGTCATAAGTAAACCATATATGATATCATAATAATTAATATTATTATGTAATAATTAAATGACATTATTTAAAGCATTATATAGGAGTTTTGGATACGTACGAAGCATATCAGAGCTAAGGTAAGGGATAATTTCGCAAATCTCATTTTTATCCGAGATTGCTTATACGTAAGTATTTAATGGGGTTATATTTTACATCCATGCCCATAAAATGTTTTACATAAATTGTTTAATATTCTTACATTTATGTTTGATGTCATGTTTACCCCTCTTTTACTTTTACTCTGTGTTATGGAAGGAATCATTCTTTTGTTTACCATACGAAGAACTTTTTTACTTTTCCCACAAAAGTATGAGGAGAATGTTTTTTTAACTTATAAGGTGTGAATTGATTTTTATAGTTTTATAATGACTTATTTAAATTAATATTACTCTATAAAATTTCATTGTTATCTTCAATAAAATACTTTTCTTTTAAAATTGTGTGGCATTTTGTGAAAATAAAATGATTTTGAAGAAGAAATGATATTTTCCTCAAGAATTCAATTCAAGTGTTTTATCAAAACTATTTTCCATCTAAGATGACATTATTTCATATTTTTATGTTTCAATTATAATGTCTCTATGATTTAAATGTTTTCAATTTTCTTATGATGAAATGATATCCATTTGTTTTATATGGATTATGTGATGATTGGATGATGTTTATGAAACCCCTTTTATTCTTTAGGTTATGATGAATGATTTGTGATTATTTTATAGCACAAGTAAGAATGATTTCATTATGATAAGGGTGGGACCTATATCTCCCTCCAATGCATTGGGTTAAGATTTATATCTCATGATATTGACATGGCTGGAACGACAAGTAAATCTGGTTCAGTAATACAGGGCTGGAACGACATGTAAACCCGGTTCAGTAAGGGACTTTGACTACGAAGAAGGTCTTGGAAGCAATGCCTTGGCTACTATGGAAATCATAACATGTTCTTAATGGTTTGCATATTTACATGTTTTATTCCCATTCCATTTTATCAATATTGATGTTACATTTTGATCTATGCCTTATGTACTGCCATGTTTTATGTCCTTACTCAATATTTTGATGTTTAAACATTATATTAATGTTTTTTTATGGTCAAATGTATATGATTTGTTCTATTTTCTCTATGCCTACCCTTACTATGAATTTAATCTCACCATTTATATGTTTTCTTTTCCCCATGATTTAAAGAAAGGTTTTAGGTATGAAAACAAAAGGGGATGATCATTATGGGAGATGTTGAAGAACGCTCACCATGATTAGAATATTATATTCCGAGTTTCCAAAGACACTAAACTATTACGGTCATTGTGTGTGTGTTTTTGTTATGTATTATGTATTCCGCAAAAGTAATGTAATGTCCATGTATATCATGCTATGGTTCTTTAAAAATATTTTTTAATTCTAAAAATACATTTGAAATTTATAAAACCCAAAATTTAATTTCTCAATGAGCCCATTCCACCCCATCACAATTTATTTTTCCATTGAGAACCCATAGAGTTTACATTTGATCCTCCAATCCATTTCCAATGTAGATTTATTCTAGGAGAATGTTTCTTTATCTCTCCCCAATAAAAGATCATTGAATGTTACTTATCTCTAATTATCATATTATCACCTTCTTGTTATTTATATATTCTCTTATTTTTGAGAGATAAAAAATACTTTTCTAAATCTTCAGTCTTGTTTTGATTCATGGATTTTTTATTCAAAAATTCTTTATAGGAGTTTCTGGCTATATTCATTTTGAAATTTGATTTATATGTTATGGTATGTTTTTTTATATGTTTGGATTATTAAATTATCCTTTATGTTTTCAATTCATTTAATTTAACTCAATTTTATTGTGAAAAAAAATCATTAGAATTTGGATTGAACGTGAAATGATATGTATTTTTTTGGAAAAATCCATAATTCCTTTGATTTGGTCAATTATATGGATTAGATCCTAATTAATGGAATTATGATATTGAAACAGAAAATTGATTTGATATCTGTATTTAAAAAAATGGGTGAAAATTTTTTCTGAGAACCAAGGATAGGTTTTATCACGAAAAATGTTATATGTTGATGTGAAACCCATGTTTTAATTTTTTTAATGAAAATTTCATATTTAAATGGATAAAATGGAAATATTATTTTGAAATGTTTGGAAATAACCATTAATTATTGATTTTTGTTTGAGATCATGGAAACCTAGGTATTTTTGGAGTAATTTTAGATAAAAATTTAGGGTTATGATTTCCCCAGTGACGTATTCACACATAAAAACTATTAAAAAGTACCCATAAGGTTGTTTATTAGAGCACTATGAATATTTTCTAATACATAAGAGTTTGCATTTTCATGATAATTATGTAAGATAATGGGGATCTATATAAATGGAACTATAATACCTCTTGGATGATGATCATGTTACTAATTTTTTGAATTATTTTGATAAATTAATAATCCACTATTTGTAAAGAAGTTTACACAATCCTTGTGAAGTATATAAATTATTTCATATAAAATTATTTATTAAGTAATTTTTTTATATATTATTCAATCAAATGAAATTGATAACATGTTTTTTTTAATATGAAAATATAAATCAATACATGTTTTCTTGAAGTTGAACACATGTAGTGGATTATTTCATTGGAATCATATTTTAGAAATCATAGTGTGACCATACTAGGATTTTAGTTCATATCCAACAATTTTCTTCTTAAGTGTGTAGTTTTCCTTTTTTTCAATCAAGGGGAAACCATCACATGGAGTTGGTGGTTCATGATCTTTTGGGAATTGGTGTGTTTTGTATAATTGGATGGGGTTTTTTTAACATCTCCATATAGTATTTGTTAACTGTGATGTTTGGGTTTTGTTATATGAATTTTACATCTGGTACAGTCTCCTTTGATATTTTTAATTAATAATAAATATATTAATCTATTTATTCCATATAATTTTATGTGGAAAAACTATACCCACTGCATCTTGTGGGATTCCTGGTGATAGTTTCCAACTCAATGGGAATATGAATTCCCATTTAGATATATCATTTCCAAGTCATTTTTCAGAGTACTATGGTAGCCATAATGGTTCTTAATAGAGTGGTAGGTGAGCTCAAAGTTGATATTTTTTCATTCATACACCATGTAGTTTTGTAATCATATTGTGATTTAGGATATAGTGCTGATTGAGATCCTACCAGCTCACATAAAAATGAGCCTCATGTCACAATGGGTTGTTTGAGAAAGCAAACATGCAGATTACTTCTAGAATTTTCCATAGTTTTGATTTAGATAGGATGAAATACATGTCACGACCCTCTATCATCAAGATGATTGATGGGATGGAATAATGTTCTGATATTCCTTTTTCAAGATGAAAAAGAGATAATGCCCCCCCATTTCTCGCCTCCATTAAGCCCCGTGGTGAGGAAAACACTAAGGGTATATAAATCTCACAAAAATGGAAGGCATTACCCATTTTATAGTAACCAATATCAATAGTAAGACATATCAAACTCAAAAAACTCCATGAAATATATATTAATGAATCCAAAATTCATCCCACATTCATTTTTAAAGTAAACCAACAAGAATTATGAAGAAAATATCACATGTTAATTCCCATAGATGAATGCTAATAGGGATAAAAAAATAATCCTAACACTCGAGCTAGTAGGGTTCAACAAAGTCTTCATAATATACCAAGAAACCAGAAAAAAAAATTATATACACATGGTGAGCATTAAATTATACTCAGTATGAAAATCCAATGTCACTCATGCACAAGTGGGAGAAGCATACAAATTCCCCTATGAGAAACAAAAGATACCGAAGAACCTAAAAAGCTATAATATGCACCTCTACATCACCAAATGCGCACTCACAAGATATCATAATTGAAGTAGAGTAATATAGTAAGAACATAGATATTTGGGTACCCATACCACTTCCCACTAGAGAACTACACATTCCTAATGACGAACATCCTGATGCTAACAAGCTCTTCCACATGCCCCACTACCAATTCCCGACCACACACAATTGTACCACATACCACATCCCACGCACTAAAACCTATGCCACAACAATATCACATCCTACCCCCAATCACATGGTCCACAAAACCAAAACCACATCCTGAAGACACATGGGAAAGCGCATCACATCCCATCCCATAGACACCTGAAAAAACTCTTTTCCCGTAGACACATTAGCCTCAAAACTCCACCAAAAATATTCTGAAGAGTCATGGGATACCGGTTCATATAAGAGGGAGAGAAGAAGATACAATAACAATCCATTAATCCTCAAATTAGGATATTATGAAAGGTCACACTCCGTAAAAATAATGGGGGTGTTTGGCACATAGTTCTCATCATGGGTGGGTTGTTAATAGAAAATCACACTGAACTACATGTATATATATCTAAAAATAATCAACACAACCTATGGGATTTCAAAACAAATAACCAGACCCCCACAAAACATCCATGGATTCCACATATAAATCATAATCACCCAATGGGACAAAAAAATAATTCATAACACAAGCCAATTAATTTAATCAATTTTCACCGCACATTAAACAATTCATTTAATTATGTATTCCCTACCCACTAAAAAAACTACCAAACACAACCCACCACAATTAACATAATTACCCACACAAACTTTTCAATGGTATTTATAGACTATGGTTGAAATGTCCAAAGAAAGGTAACACCATACATCTTCAAAATTGTCCCTCCCAACAATCTTCTCTATCCCCACAGCATGAAGAGCACCACATCTAGAAAAACAATTCAACTAGGATGTTGTCCCACTACAAAAAAAAACCATTCCTGACAAAAATAACACAGCCCGGACATAGAAACATGGGTTAACAACTTCATCATTTCAAAACTTAACCAATATCTAAACTTGAGATACCATTTCACCCTTAACCCATCTATACACAGTACCATGCTCTACAAAGCATCACCACACAAAATTTACAATGAACAAGAAAGATGATATCCACAAACATCACACAAACACACAAAATAAGGAAAACTATATCTAGATATAACACACACATTCTTTAATTCATTTTGAAAAATCATGGGCTATCACCGAACAAGTTTAACCATGTGGAATTAATTTAATTTACTTGATATATATGATTAATCAGGATTTCAGGTTCATACCCCTTCAATAGAAGATTAACAATAAGAATTCATGAGTCTTATGTTCTATAAAATAATGCCAATGACCATGATTTTTAGAGGTCATACTTCCAACACAATCCATAGCATATAAAAAAGATTACAGATAAAATAAGACAAACACCAACATAATCATTCATGCATCTCATTTGTTACTAATGAAGCTATGCTAATGGGACTATTCATCATCATAATAACTTTAATTAATATCTATAATTGACTATATTTTCAAATAGAGATCAATTTACTAACCCTGAATGATACATAATTAAAAGACAGACAAAGGAATTCTTACTTCGAGAAAAAATTTATGATCAATGCCACCTCCTTGTGCCAAAATAGGGGGCATGTAAGTAGCCATACACTCCATGGGAAACTGAATGCGAATTCCAAATCAAAAAACACGACTCCATAGGGAATAATGGATCAGGGAACACCAATAGAAAAATGGAAACACATGTGGAAAAGAATATATCTTATTAAAATATCTATATCACATATCAATGGAATTCTAATGGTTTCAAGGGCCACTAAAGTCGGATTATGATCATGATTACATGTGTGGACTATTTCAATGTCCCAAGTGAAGTTGTATATTAAATATATATTGATTATCTTTTAAATTCCTTCACAAATTCTCTTGTAAAGTCTTAAAATTGGTTCACCTCAAATAATACATATAAGGGTAGAAAATAAAAAACTGGAAAAATCAGGAAATAAATTAGTAATGGGAAAGTCAACATTGTGAGTTACTGGTAACAAATAAATCATACTGAGTCAACAATATCGAGTCACCAACTTGGACCACTATTTCATAACTCAACAAAATGACCCACCTATAGAGGTTCACCTATTCAACCCTCGTGATGCATGGCGCACTGATTTGGGCCACCGACGTCCGACCTACAGATGCTCGACCTACCGATGCTCGACCTACCGACACCTGACCTACTAACACTTGACCTACCGATGACCGACATGCCAATGTTGATCCACCAATATTGAACTACTGGCATGAGCTATTGATACCACCTACCGACTAGACCTACTATTGCTGGGTCATTGAAATTGAGCAACCAATATGACTAACTCACACGACCTAGCAGTGGGAAAATTGGAATTTTTTTTAAACTCTTGTAATATGCTATTGTGCCCTCCCAAAACACCACAAACACTACATTTTGAAAATTTAATGGATTGGGGAGTTCAATAAAATTACAATAGAGATAATTTTTATCATTCAAATGGGATTAAATTCCATTATTAATGTTGATTGAGTGTTTTAGAGTAATATTTTGGAATTTTAAATGTTGGTTTATAATGTTATAAAGAATAAAGTCTTTGAGAAGAAATGATAATAGGATCTATGATGAATCTTAAAAAAGACCAAACTGTGTAAACCCACATGTGAAACAAAATATGGTTTAGGTTATACTGTGTGTTGTCCGTACTTTGGGATAATGTGCCTACAACCATTCTCTTTTATGACCGTGTTGTGGAACATATTATTAATGTTTTTTGGAATCCTGACGAGAAGATCCATCACTATATTCCATTATCATTTTAATGACCAATGTAACCTCAAGAGTTCTAGGATTTTTTGAGATGTGTGTAAACATTTCTTCAGTTAAAGAAGACAACAAGTGATATCAATGTGAAATATACCACATCTAGATTGAAGGACCTAGCAGGGGATGGTGGGATAAAATGGTTAAAGTGAAGAAGCATGAGGGGATAGATTGAAAATATTATAAAGGTACTTTAGTCGACTATTTATATAAAATTTATATATTGATTGGAATGGATAATGAGTTATTCAAGATAGAGTACGATTGCATGACGATGATAGAATATGAAAATTGATGAGATGGGCTTCTACAATTTTCATTTGATATATTGTTTGTTGGGAATATAATTACATGAATGGTCAAGAGGTTACATTGATCCAATAGTATTTTGTATTATTACATAATAAACTTCACTTCTTATCTTATGTTCTTGAAATGGAAATGATGGTTGATCTTGACCAGGAACATAAGTTCGAGTTGAAGAGAGTTACGTTTTCACTTTATGGATGTTCTGTGAGTTTCATTATAGGAAATAAAAATCATGATATGTCACACTATGGATACTTATAGTAGGTTACTTTGTGACTTACTTCATTTCCTGGAAGTTTCCCATTGATTTGTTACCACTGTGGCTGTCATGGGAACTGGAAACAGGTTTTTTAGTGAGGCACCCAAGGTATGTGATTCCTTCGAGTTCTCAAGTAATATTCAAAAGTTCGTCCATAAATATTTTTATCCATATAGTGGAATGAGATAATAATTACCTAAAATTATTTTGTTTAAAAAAGAATATTATTGAAGAAGGGGTTCCAGACACAAGCCCTCAAAACAAATATTCTTCATGCACTAGAGGAATATCCAGAGGAAGAAGTTACGGGTCCTATAATGATGTATTGTACCATAAAAATAGATTTATAATTACTGACCACTATATTTAATACTAACGAATATCTTTAATCTATTTCAACATGTGTTTTGAATATGAGAAATCATATTCAGAGCATTTATCTTATGTGATGAATATTACTAAACACCTCATAATGAGGAGATAAAAGGGACTTCATTGTACTTCTATTATCTTAACTGTATACGAGGATAATATTTCATTTTATTTTCATGTTGTAGATATGATTTCTATTGATCAACATTTTAGGATGGATTTTCTCATTACTAATAAATCCCTTATTGACTGATATATTTGATGGGTATAATTTTTTATTCCTGATGGTGTGTGCCATATATTTCCAGGAGAATGGGAACCAAGTTCATGTAAATCAGTACATTCTTATCCAGGACTAGTCAATGTATTATTAGTGTTCACTTTTGAACTAGAGTGATATCCTTTGAGTACTGTTCTCATACCAGTTTTAACAATGATTCATGATTCATTCCCTTCTAACTTTCCTATTTTCCCACTAGTAAGAGATGTAGAGATTGTTATTTATTTATCGATGGTTACTCATTTAGTATCAATTATATTATACCACATGTCAATATCTAAAATTAAATAATTTAAGACTAATTAGGATGTTATTTTGGATAAATTATTTTTACACATGAGTGCGTCACCATGGGCAGTGACATATATCTTTTCTCTAAAATCGTAAATTTTACATCGCCTTTATGTGAATTATCAAAAACTCAATCATGTTAAAGTATAGAACATGTATGGATTAATGATCAATTTGTCTAGTTGAAACTGGATAATTTTTTCTCCTAGATCAATCATCGATCTTCTTAAATCCATTTGAGAATAAAATTATCTGACAAATAGAAAACCAACTCTTAGAGTAGGCATGTCCATTATAAGACCCCTTTCATTCCATTTGGCCAAACCAATTCTCCTGTAGTCTTTATTTATTAAATGAACATGATTTTTCTTGAGTATATTTATACCTCCATGGATGCCTTTGTGGATAATATCATTGTTTAATATTATTCTATGTAGGACCATGTGCATTATCTGAGAGTATCTCTAGAATTGTTGAGAAATCACAAATATTATTAAAGTCCAGAAAATTTTAATCTTTGGATATGGGAAATGATGTTCAGGGGAAACGTGGGGTCATAAAAGTGTATTATGGTTGATCCTGAGATGGTGATATTTTTTCAGACATGGGAACAACAACAAGGTGTTTTTGTTATTTGGATATTCCTTGGTTTGGATAGAAATTATCCCTAGTTTTTAATGGACCTATAAAATTTAACGCCTCTCATGAACTCTCTAAATATAAAGGGTTTTTTTTCATGGGACGATAATTGTTAGAGTTCTTCTGTTGAGATGAAATTCTTATTGACAATGGTTCTAGTGTTGATCCTTTTAGAGGATGGGCAGGGAAATGTGATATTCTGTGACACATCATGTTTGGGTTTGTGATGTGTTTTTATGCATGGTGACCATGATATTTCATT
Organism: Viscum album; assembly: GCA_963277665.1. Classification (NCBI taxonomy): domain Eukaryota; kingdom Viridiplantae; phylum Streptophyta; class Magnoliopsida; order Santalales; family Viscaceae; genus Viscum; species Viscum album. The sequence continues at coordinate 1,612,566,526 of OY728140.1, forward strand.
TGAATCATGATTCTATTGTCCCAACAAATAAATTATCGGAACGATGAACTCAACATTTAGTTTTGATGCATGCACATAAGATTCGTCACCTATAGCCTTTTAGAAAATGGATTACCAGGTATTATAACAAAATATCTTTCTTTATATCATATCTCAAAAATATTTTAATCTATGCCAATGGAATTGGGTAGAATTCCGATAATATCCTAATTCCTAAAATAAAAATACACTAGGGAATGGTAATATTGTTGCATATGCATTCAGAATTAAACATATATCCTTTTCCATTAATGTATCTTTTTTAGAATTGATCTAGATGAATATTTTATCATAGTTACATATAAGAGATATGAAAAAAATTGGCTGATATTGTTTTGACCAATGTTCATTTGACCTATTCTCATCTAGTGCTGATATGAAGGTGAGATGAGATCTCTATGGATATTTTCGGGGGGGGGGGTGCAGCATAGCAAAAGAAAGAATAATGCAATAAATGTTCTGATTGATAGGTTTACCAAATAATATAACATTCTACCCATTTATGAAACAACCAATGTCAAGGAGTTGGGAACTATCTATACAATAGAGATTTTTCACTGGGATGGAGTTCAATCATCTATAGTTATTGATATAGATCCTTATTTTACTTATTTCATTCAAATAAGACTTCAGGAGGCACTGGGATTTCATGTTCATTTGAGTTTGGAATTCAATCAACAACCATATGGCCATACATAGAGATCTATAAATTTTGGGGATCATGGAATTACTTTTTGGGAATATTTGAGTTTTATTCTAATAATATTTATCATCTCAAAATCATAATGTCTCTTTTTGGGTCATTGTATAGACATCAATAAAAATATCCATTGTGTTGGTCTCATATTGGATAATGTTCCACAGTTATAATGAACTTGGTTTATGAGAAGAAGAAAATGATTCATATTATTTATCAATAAATGATGAAGAAAGAGAGATGATAGAAGTCTTATAATATATATTTTTATACATTGTTTTCATTTTCAGTTGGTGATAAGTTGTTCATGAATGTTTCACCTTGTTAGGGACATCAGTGGCATATGATAAAAGTGAATCATTCATATAATTCATGGTATATTTAGAGTTTTTAGAGATGCTTGGGAAAGATTTATACCATTTATAACATCCACCGTAGTTTATTTCAACAAAATACATTTTCTGTGACTAACACCTTTGAATGTATATTTCTGATCCTTCTGAAGTTATGAGATGGAGTGATCCTGATGTGAAGACAGATTTATTTATGACTAACCATCAGGTCATGATAGTTGATTATATAAATAATTTACATAATAGGATAATTATTCAATTTGTTCAATTATTATCATAATGTAGTAATGTTACACATGATAGATATGAGAGTGGCATTGATTAGAGAAAATTGGCATCATATTATTGACATGAAGACATATTAACATGATTTCTAGGATAAAGAGTTTCTATTGTGTAGTGTTCATACTTCCTATTACTCTTTTTTGGTACTAATAAATCAATTTTCTAATCATGCTTTTTATGGGTCTTATTTAGGTAGGATTTAAGTTAATATTAGGGAAAAATGAAGGTTCTTTTGTTATGCAGGGGTTGGGACTAGTTTAATAAAAATTCCCCCACCTAGTATAAACCAAGAATCCGAAATAGTAGGTGTTTTCACAGCTATAAAATAGTTCAAAAAATCATTCACCCAAAAACATATGTCCACAATTAGGGTGAATGATTTGGAAAACCATACAGCCCTTCTTAGCTAACCATGAGAACACAGTTTTTTAATTTTTGAAATCTGTTTTAAAATACCAAAACTACCAGTTTAAGTTCCCAATGTGTCGATATAACTCTAAATCTATTTCTTCTTCCATGGAGGTTTACTGGATTTGAGTTTATATCCTCCAAACCCATTTTAATGTGGATCTAATCAAGGATAACATTGTTTTTTCTCTCCCTAATAATTCATCATTTCCTATTACTTATCTCATACTCTCTTCTTCTCTTCTGCATAGCGTTGTATAAAACTTTTATATTTTTTATAGATAATGACTCTCTATTTTTATATCATAAATATTGATATGATTGTTGGATCTATACTTTTGATGTTATTTTTTATAGTTTCTATTTATGAGTATTTTTATATATGATATCCTTGATTAGGTATGTGGTTTCACATATGTTTTTCTAATTAATTTAACTTATAATTTTATTTATTTTATTAATTTATTTGAATTATATTATTAATTTCCAATTTGATTTAAAATGTGAATAATGATGAAATAGTATAGTTTTTTGGATGAAATCCCCAACTCTGTTGAATTGGGTTGTGATTTGGATCTATTGGAAATTGATGCAATTGTAAAATTGATTTGAAATTGGTATTTTAAAAAAATCTAATAAATTATTAAGATAAGAGTCTAGGATTGATTTTTTCCTAAAAAGGACCTGATTGATTAAAAACCCATTTTTTGAATTTAAATTGAATTTTTCAAATTGAAATGGTAAACTAGGAAATTTTATATTGAATTGATTTGACATATTTTATATATAATTGAATTTTTTAGAAAATGAAATCCTATGTAGTTTGTTAGTTATTTGAGAAGAACACACTAGGTTTGGATTTCCATACCAGTAGTTTGATTTTCTATAACTCTAAAAATACAATCCAAAGAAGATATTATCCTCATGAGGATATTTATTAGTCATTACATCTAGTTTTCTGAGGGTTTGGTGTGCAAATTTCCATTATTATAATATGATTTTTTGATTATCCAATAACCTAGAACTATTAAACAACATGGAATATGACCATGCCTCTCAATTTTGAATTATAGTTATATATGTATATTGCATTATTAAGAACACAATTTTACACATATATTTTAAATTATGTAATCAATTTTAGATAAAAAAATTATTTTGAAATTATTTTAAATGATTCCATAAATTGAAATGAAGAGAATGTTTTTAACATTATGAAAATGTATTCTGATTAGTGATTTATTTGAAATTGAAATCATGGATTTTTATTTGAATTTTATAATATAATCATACGTGAGACCATACTCAGCATGTAGATAACACCATTTTGTTTCCATGTGGAATTATTATATATTATTCTTACAGGGTTAAGCATGGGGAAACCCACTAGGAAGAGGATTATATTGATATCAGGTGACTAGTAGTTCTGCTTCTATTGTGGCTTGTTTTTTATTATAATAACCCCAATCTTGTTTTCAAGAATGTTTTCCTTTTTGTTAGTTTTTTAGAAAAAGAATAATTTCAGGAAATATTTTATGTAAACTCCGTGTACATTATGAGTACACACCATGTACTTGGTTACCATAGGTATCCATGTGCTCGATGTGTAGAGGCCTTGCACATTACCATGTGTGTTGACCTGGAGGCCAGCTAAATCCTGGCTCGGTAAGGGCATGTACATGCTATGTACTTCCAAATTACACACCATGTAGTTTTTTTCATTAAACGTACCAGGGTCATGTCTAATCAATTGAAAGGCCTTCTTCTCGACCTAGTTCATCTGAGAGTGCTTGTATGGCCATGATCATTCGTTGAGCCCCTGAGCGAGCATCCAATCCTTGATTTGACCGTCGTCAATTGCATCTGGGTCACCTCTGTATGCGCTTCCTTCTTCTAGAGCATCATTTTCTAATTCTTAATCCTTCTCAAGTTATCCATCGTTGAATGTTTTAGATGTTTTTATAAATCTATGGTGTTCGTGGACAATTCAAGGGCTTGAGGTTCACATCTAGAGATCTCCCAAAAATGAGGTAGGTGGTTTGTGCCTTTCCATTGAATGTCATTGAGTAATATGGGAAATGTTTTACAATACCCTTGAATGGGGTATTGCGATTTTATTGTTTTTAACATAATTAATTACCTACCCTGCTTATATTCTTGAGTAGAGGTTAATTGAATGTGAATAGGGTTTATTTAAATGTTTTGTAAGTTATTTCCAATGCATGTTCTGTTTACGACCGTTTGGTCTAGTTTATCATATTAGAATTCCTCGATGTTATCCCATTCCTAGTAATGTAGGATGGAGTGAATATTTTTTTCTGACATGCCTGATATGTTGTAGACTATTTAGCCAAGTAGTTCTTGAGGTTTACTTTGGCTGTATTGCAATGCTTTTCTTGTTTGACTTATATAAGTTTGTGAGAACTTGGTGTAGTAGAATATATGGGGAATTTATAGTGTGAGCTTCCTCAGAGGTCATTAAACACTTTTGAAAATAAGGGGAACTGACCGTGTGAGCTTCTTTAGAGAGTCTTTATCACTTTGACTATAAGGGGAATTGACTAAGGGTGATTCCTTAGAGATTATTTGTTATATCCTTGTAATTTGAACTAGAGGGGTTGACTGTATTTGATTCCCAAGGTTTTCTTGTGTACCTAGGTAGGAATAGAGGGGATAGGCTGTGAGTACTTCCCAGATGGTTACCTGTATGTGTTTTCTCACATGATTAGTTGTTTAATTGATATACGAAACTGAATTCTTTGAAACTATGCTTTGTTTACTACTTAGTAGTTCCTTGTTTTCTGCTACCTGTTATTTATGACCTACCATATACTACATGGCTGTTAGGAAATAATCTTGTGGTGGTTTCCTTCTTAGATTTAGTCTCACACCATGTTTGGGACATGCTTTTGGGCTCAAGTAGATTATATTGCTGCAGGTATAGATAAGGGAAAGCACCCATCTACTTCAGGTATTTGAGAGCTTTAGAGCTGGAAAGCATGGGACTAAGCTGAGGCTCGCGATGCAAAGGACATATCATCTTTCTTTCTTTTGTACTTAGGTTTAGTATTGTTTTTATTCTAGCATTGTAATTTTTTTGGCTGCTTTCCTAGATATTTGTGTCATGAATCATTCATATATATTTCTGTGTGCTCCATCTTATGGATTCTAGTCTTCAATTATTTCCTTTTTGTATGTTTTATTATTTCTTCTGCCATTTTTTATCAATTTTACATCAACTGAGTTACTCTGGAAAGAAGGGCATAGTTTCCCCACTATCAAACCCAAGTCCATTGCTGCTAGTCGGCAGCCTCTGGCATTTGGGGAAATGCACTTGAGGTCATGTGACCAACCAGGTATGTAATGCCTATGGGTGGCTTCCGGAACTGGGACATTACAAAGTGGTATTAGAGGATTCTTTTCTTCTTGACTTACTATTTGGAGCCTATAGCCATGTATTGGACAGAATAGGTTGTTGGTAAGAAATTGTTCCCAGGAGTAACTAACTCGTGTACATGGAAAAGAAAATCTACCTTGGTTTTTTCAATTTTTATTTTTTATCAATTTTATTGTTTATTTGATTTCACCATTGGGTGATTCACATGTTCTGTGCAATTATTGTTGATGATATTGAGGTTCTGTTTCTGTTGCAACCCGATGAGATGAGGTTATGCTATCTCATTCATCGTATAGTCACATTCTAGAAATCACATGGCATGCATTCTTGACATGCCATTTAGGGTGAATTAGCGATTGCATGTTGTTGTGATAGATGTTGTGTTAGATATGCGTGCTGTTGTGTTAGATGCATTGATTTAATACTTTATTTTGATGGGGTATTACATTGGATAATGATTTCTTTGAATGAATGCCAAAAATTGGTCCTTATGGTGTTATGGTCCCTAATGGACCGCAATATGGTGGATCATTGCCTCTTCATTCTAATGTATGACATGTACCAGATGCCAATATTTGATTCGCGAGGAGTATGGGCCCTCACAGATTGGAATTTGACCCTTATATGATCATTTTAGTGTTTTTTTGGCTCCGGAGTAGTTTTTGAGGCTTAATATCTGGAAAAACACAGAATAAAGCCTTGTAGTTTTGTATACATTCCATGTTTTCTTCTATTTCGGAAGAAACTGTTTTTCTTAAGTACACATCGTGTAACACATTTACATGCCGTGTAGACTCTAACAGTGTCTCAGACTGTGAGGAAATACACATGGTTAGTGTTTTAATAAATCACATTCTGTACTAGATGTACACACCATGTTATATAACTATGTAACCGATCATCTCTCTATCAACATGAGTCTGTGGAGTCTCTTCTAATACACGTGGTGTCTATTTGGAACATGCTATGTAGTGTGATCCATGTATTCGACCGTGTCACTAATAACACGGGACGATGAAGCTCGTCTACTACACACCATGTCTGGAGTGAACACGTTGTGTAGTCTTTTTCAAGGAGAACCATGTAACTTAGTCATGTAGAAGGACTTGGGTAGGGGAAGATAATTCAAGTACATGTCATTTGTTAGGACAACACATCATGTGTTTGAGGTGTTACACGACCTAGTTTTCCATAAGTACTTCCCATGTGAAAGGCTTAAGGGATCATGCTATGTAGTCATTATACCCGCCATGTATCCTTGTTTGGTAAAACATGACTGCTTTCTTTCTATTGTTCCCTTTATACATTTCTAGGTTTCAGTCCCAGTCAATCTTGATCTATGGTGGGTGCTTGAGCTTTCAGACTCATGCCCCCGAGATGTCCTCCAATTGTATGCTAGTAATAGGGAAGTGATCAGACACCGGATATAGTTGATTAGGGACTACTGTAAGATCCCCCAGTTTTGCCTATCTTCACACCAGTGGTAGTACCTGACACAGGTTCTGATGCACAATCCAGAGTGGGCTTTCTGAGGATGATGTAGAACTTCCAGGGATCACCACCTGCTGCCCCGTCGATGGGATATTTGACGCGGGTCTTTTAGCAGCAACATCCTCCCACCTTCTCAAGGGATGGAGGACCCCACGCTGTAGATTCATGGATAGATGTCACATTAACGAAATTCGAGCATCTGTAGATGCCTCCAGATAAGATGGTGACGCTCGATACTAACATTCTTCAAGAATCCACCAAGAGGTTGTGGGATGTGATCATACATTCATGAAAACATTAGAATATGGCTTGGGATGAGTTTCATCACACCTTCTATGACTACTTCTATTAAGATACCTTGAGAGTTGATCGAGCCTGAGAGTTCATGAGTCTAGAGCATGTTACTCTTTCCTTTATTGATTATTCCTCTCACTTCACCAAGCTATAGATCTTTTCTCCCTTTTTAGTGGGAGATGAGTAGTTCCTTGTACAGAAGTTTTAGGATGGTCTCAGGAAAGATATGAGAGTTTAGGTGAACATCTTCAGGTTGAATTAGATATCTTATATAGTCAGCCAAGCGCTGATCACTAATCACAATCTGAGGGATTCTGGAACTATGAGACAACGTAGATCAACAACCTAGGTTAGTGTTTCACCGATTGATAGTAGGAAGCATTGTAGGGAGACTGCACGAGGAGATCAGAGCATGAGGGATGCATCTTCTTGTAACTAGTTGGTGTTCTACCAGTGTAGGAAAATTGGACATATAAGGACACATTGCCCGAGGGAGCCAATGGTGTGCCGATATTGTGGAAAGATGGGTCATCTTCTATTCTTATATGAGATCGTCTCACTAGAGGCTGATGACAGGGGTTCTTCTATGACTCCACATTCAAGAGAAGCACCACCAGTTACTCCTCAGTCAAGGAACTGGAGTTCTTTTGGCCATTTGGGTGAAGGAGGAGTTTGTGGCCATGGTAGTCAGTCTCCAGGATTTTAGTGACAATAGGTGGATCAGCTTAGAGTGGTCAGGAATGGTCATAGGGCCACTGTGTAGGTCAAAAATTTACGGTGTCACAGACCTAGCAGGAGCAGGATCCCAGACCTTCTACAGTTCGAGGTATAATCAGAGATTCCTCGGTTCTATCATCTACTCTTTTTGATAAAGGGGTTTCCCATAGCATTATATCTGTTGCTGTTGTGGAGAGCCTTAGGCTCTGTAGCTTTTCTTTTTCTGATATTTAAATACTAGACACTCTTTTGGAGACAATAACGACTAGTGTACATTAGTGCAGGGAGTACCCTCTTGAGGTTGGTGGGTGTCACTTCTTAAGGGACCTATATGTCCTAGATGTGACAAGATTTGACATCATTCTCAGAATGCATTGGTTAGATCCCTTCTAGGAAGTCTTCATCTATTTTCTCCGTAGGGTGAGTTTCACATCACCATAGGGAAGATCGTTTATTCATAAGTGTGAATTGGATGTCCAGGCGAGCAGAGCAGGACCCAAGTATCATGGGTTTGGAGGAGTTACAGCCTAGATTGCTACTATATACCGAGATGACCAGTGGACATCATAGATGGAATTTCCTCCAGTGGTGGATCACTTCAGTGATGTATTTCTAGAGGAATTTTCAGGTTTTACTCTATAGCATGAGGTAGAAGTTTCCATTGAGAATGTTCCAAGAGTGGCACTGGTGTCCATTCCTCCTTATAGGATAGATACACCAGAGTTAGAGGTGGTCAAGAAGTAGTTGGAGGAGTTATTTGAAAAGGGATTTGCCTAACCCAATACTTCTCTATGGGGTTCACTTGTATTGTTTGTGATGAAGGAAGATGGTACCCTCAAGCTTTTTGTTGATTATCAGAAGCTGAACCAGTGGACGGTCAAGAACATATATCCCTTGCCGAGGATTGTTGATATCTTTGATTATCCTCGAGGAGCTAGAGTGATCTTGAAGATTATATTGAGACATAGATATCATCAGTTGCGTGTTAGTCTATCAGATAAACCTCTTATGGACTTTCAGAGTAGGTATGGTCTATACGAGTATATGGTTAGGCAATTTGGTCTCATGAACGCACCTACAGTCTTCATAGAACTAACGAACCGAGTGTTCCATATGTACTTGTATTCATTCATGGTAGTTATTGTGGACGATATCTTGGTGTACTTTCTCACTCGACACGACCATGATAACCATCTTGAGATTGTTATTCATACATTTAGAGAGCATCAGTTATATACTAAGCTCTCAAAAATCCACTTTTGGATGGACCAGATTCACTTCTTGGGTCATGTTATCTCAGAGACAGGAGTATCAGAAGACCCAGAAAAAATGAGGGAAGTAGTTTCCTGGGTGCAGCCAAAGAAAGTGTTTGGGGTACAAATGTTTTTAGTGATGGGTGGATACTATAGAAATTTCATAAATGACTTTTCACACTTAGCAGCACCATTGACGTGTCTGACTAAGAAGGGTGAAAGGTACTTATAGTTAGAGTCTTGTGAGTCAGCCTTTATGAAGCTGAAAGGGAGGTTGACATTAGCACTGATACTATTATTTCCAGATTCAGGCATGATCTATATGGTGTACTCTGAGGCATTTAGTATCGGTCTTGGAGCCGTGCTTATAAAGGGGGAAGGGGTCTTTGCATACAGGTCTTGGAAATTGAGGTCACATAAGAGGAATTACCTGACAAACGATATTGAGTTGGTTGTAGTTGTTCATGCCTTATGTTTTCTGAGACATTATCTTCTGGGAGAGAATTTTTTGGTTTTCACCGACCACAAATTTCTTAAGTATATCTTTACTTTGCAAGATTATAATTTGAGGCAGTGGAGGTTGGTTGATTACCTTTAGTCATTTGACTTTGAGCTTGCCTATACACCTGATAAAGGAAACACAGTGTCTGATGCGTTGAGCAGGACGACTCAGATACTTGTAGTTTAGGAGGAAATCAATGAGTGGAAACTTATGGCTCTATTCTATTAGATGCATTTGGAGGTGCATGATAGATATGGGCAAACATTTCTTTCTTCTCTTGTTGTTTCCTCTACTCTTCTTGATCGAGTGCGAATGAGGCATCAATCATATTATGAAGGCCTAGACCTATGGTAAAGTGTGTCAAGAGAGGACCCTATTCCCGGATAGGCCATATGCATGGATGAGATCTTGCATTTTCATGGGCGCGTATGGGTGTCAGAAGACATACACGTAGAGCTACTGCGGGACATTCACTCCTCAGTTTGGGTAGTTCATCCGTGTACCAACATGATGTATCATAATATACACTGTCAGTATTGGTGGCCAGGTATATAGAGAGATGATACTGGTTTCATAATGAGGTGTTCCACCTGTCAGCAGGTGAAGCAAAAACATCAGTGACCTGCAAGGCTTTTGTAGTAGTTAAACATTCCCAGGAGGAAATGGAATGATGTCGCAATGAGCTTCATGACAGTTTTGATGAGGTCACCTCGAGGGAATGATGTTGTTTGAGTTTTCATTTACTAACTCAAAAAAGATGCTCACTTCAAGAAAACCAAGGTGACTTTCAGTGTTGATGAACAAGGATAGTTTCACATCCAAGAGATTTTATATTTTCATGGAGGTCCACACTCCATTGTTTCTGATAGGGATGTACATTTTACTTCTCAGGTCTTATAGGGGCATCCGAGGGATTTGGGTACACAGGTGCTTCTGAGTATAGTTTACCACCCCCAGATAGATGACCAGTCCGAGTGTACGATTCAGGTGCTTGAAGACATTCTATGAGCATGCATTCTATATTTTGGAGGTTCTAGGGAGAAGCACATACCTCTTGTGGAGTTTTCCTACAACAATAGTTTTCAATAAACTATTAAAATGGCACCATATGAGGATTTGTATGGTAGTCCATGTCGATCACCCTTATGTTGCATGGAGGTAGGAGAGGCAGCTATGTTGGTACGTCATCTTGTTTAGGAGACCACATAGCATATAGAGTTGATTCGAAAGAGGATGGATACTACACAGTCATGACAGAAATTTTATGCTGATCCGCGGAGAAGACTTCTGGAGTTCGAGGTCGGGGATCATGTTTTCTTGTGTTTCACACTGAGGATGTGGCACAATACGATTAAGAGACAAGATAATCTTTCTTCGAGGTACATCGAGCCTTTTAAGATGTTGGAGAGTGTTGGGACAGTTTATTATCAGTAGCAGTTACGTCAGAGGTATTGGGCTATGTACGACGTCATCCACGTTTTTCATCTTCGACCTTACTTATCATACCCATATCATGTCTTCCAATACAAAGAGGTTGAGTTGGAAGTGGATGAATCTTTTGAGGAGTATCCAATCTGGATGGTCGATCGATGTACGATGGTTCTCTGTGCTCGGTCATTTCTTCTGGTGCGAGTGCTCTGGTAGCATGGGCGAGTGCAGGACAAGACTTGGGAGTGGGAGGCGGATGTATAATCGCAGTTGTTGGAGCTGTTTAGTGATTCTTCTTCTACGCCACCCTCCTAGAGAAATTCAAGGACAAATTTCTTTAAAGTGGGAAGTTTCTATGAACTCATATCTTCTTTTCATTTATGTTTTTCTTTTCTGGCCATTTTTTAGAAAAATACGAATTTCTGAAATTTTTTGATGTACATGTCGTGTAATATATGAGTACACGACATGTACTTGGTTACCATGGGTAGTCGTGTGCTGGTAATGTAGAGGGGGTGCACACAGGCATCTATGTTGAACAAGAGGCCACCTAAAGAGTGGCTCGATAAGGGAATGTACACCCTGTGTACTTCAAATGTACATGAAATGTACTTTTTTTCATTAGACATACTAAGGTCGTGTCTAATCCCCATAAAAGCCTTCTTCTCGACCTAGTTCATCTGAGAGTGCCCTTATGAGAACGATTTTTTTCATAGCCCCCGATTGAGCATTCGATATTAGATTCGACCGACGTTGATTACATTGGGATCACATCGTTAAGATCTTCCTTATGCTAGAGATTCATTTCATGATTCCTCCTCCATCTCATGTAATCCTCAGTTGACTGATTTTGAAGTTTCTGTAGATCTACGGTGTTATTGAGTGATTAAAGGCTTGAGGTTCACATATAGTGATCTACCAACACTAAGGTAGGTGGTTTGTGACTTTCCATTGAATGTCTTTGAGTAATATATGCAATTTTGTCCAATACCCTTGAACTGCTTATGGCGAGTTTACTGTTTTGACCCTTTTAATTACCTATCATGCATGTATGCTTGATTATATGATTATTGAATATGAATAGGGTTTATTTCTATTCTTTTTAAGTGATTTCCAATGCAATTTCTGTTTACGACCATTTGGTCATGTTTAGAATGTTAGGCTTCTTTGATGTTTTCCCATGCCTAGTACTGTATGATAGAGTGAATATTTTTTCTCACATGATTGATATGTTTTAGAATGTTTATCAAAGTAGTTTGCAAGGTTTACATTTTCCGTATTGTGTTACTATGCTAGTTTTACGTACACAATGCCGTGAGAACATGTTGTATTGGACTATAAGGGGAATTGACCATGTGAGATTCCTTAGATAGTCATTATCCAATTTTTAATATAAGGGGAATTGACCGTGTGAGCTTCCTTAGATAGTCTTTATCACCTTGAATATAAGGAGAATTTACTGAGAGAGCTTCCTTAGAGAGTATTTGTTATAGCCTTTTAATTTGAACCAGAGGGTTAGACTGTGTGTGCTTCCAAGATGGTTGATTGTGTTTCTTGGTAGGGCCAACGGGGATAGGCTATGAGTTCTTCCTAGAGAGTTACCTGTTACTATTTTCCTACTTGATTAGTTGTTTAATTGATATATGAAATAGAATGATTTGAAACCATGGATTGTTTACTACTGAGTACTTCCTTGTTTACTGATTCATATTTTTTATTACCTACCATATATTCATTGACTTTTAAGCATAGATATTTTGGTGGTTTCCTACTGGGATTTAGTCTCACAACCTATTTGGGCCATGATTTTAGGACAAAATAGATTATATTGTTTTAGGTATAGATAAGTTCAAATGTCATACTACTTTAGGTACTAGAGAATTTTGGACCTGAAGATCATGGGACCAAGCTGAGGCTTGCGATGCTGAGGAACTTTCATATATCATTCTTTTGTACTTTGGTTTAGTAATGTTTGTATTCTAGAATTTTGATTTGTTTGGCTTCTTTCCTAGGCATATATATCTTGCATCATTCATATATATATATATATATATCTTATACTATTTATTGATTCTAGTCTTCCAAAGTTTCCTTTTTATATGGATTATTACTACTTCCTCTATTGAATATCTGTTTTACATATGATGTGTTACTCTACCATGGAGGGAATAGTTTCCCTACTATCACTCCCATGTCCCTAGCTGCTAGTTGGCAACCACTAGATTTTGGGGAAATGCTCTTGAGGCCATGTGACCAACCGGGTGCGGAGCTCTTCTATGTGGTTTTTAGAACCGGGATGTTACATTTATCTTGTGTTATAGGTACTTTTTAGTGTATTGTTGGGGTTTTTGAGACCTTTTTGACTTATACTACTATCTATTTTGGGAGTTATATTTGAGAATGCAGATTTTTATCATTTTGATCCACTATTATTATGTGGGTAAACTATTCCAAATCTTTTTTTCTATGATTTCAGGAATAAGTCTCCTATATATGGGGATTTGGAAGGCCCTACGGGCAATGTTTGTGTTAACATAGGTATTATTGTACCTGGTTCAATATGTAATTATGTGAAAAACATTATATAATTTTAAGATCATACATGATTTATTTAATTTCATAAATTACCCATTAAAATAAAATAAACATAATTTATGGACATAAAAATAACTTTTGGAACATGAAGTCAAAATTGATTCATTAAAATAACAATTTTTCTTATTTCAACATTCAATTTTATTGAACTAATTTGGTTAAGTTAAAATTTGGAAATAAATTTATAAACCCATTATATTATATTTATATATGATTTATATTGTGAAAATATTACTATTGTATGTTTTACCATTTATATGTTTTTTTCAATATTTAATTCAAAAAATTCCCCAATACTCACGTAAAAAGAACCCCTCTCTATCCCCTTGGAAAACCACTCCTATAACCCATTGAAAATCCAAATACATTTCCAAATTATCCCTATCAAGTCCCTTATAGTTCATAAGGTCACTATAGATCTTTCCAGTAGCAATCATGAAGGAATATTAGTGTCATAAAAGAGAAGCTACACTGAGGAGAGGGTAAGTCTATATTAACTCTCCGTTATTTAATTATTTATTTTTTTATTTTTCCCTATAACATTAAAAACTATATATTATAAAATTAATTATTATGTTTTTTACAATTATATTAATTATTTTATCATATATTAATTATCAGATAAATGAATATTATAAACCTTATACCTCTCTTTACCACTCTCTTGACAATATCCCATTAAAGGTCAATTCACCACATATATGTACATTTACAATAAGATTCAAATAACTAAAATAATGGATGTATAATATTAATTTAATAAAATAATAAATTAAATTTTATATATTTTTATATTGTTTATCAGTTTTATATACATTACTTTGAATGAAAATAGAGAAATGGAAGAGAAACACGAATTTTTTTAAAAAATATTGATACTAAAATAAATCAATTTCATTAATGAAAATTAAGAAATATAATGCAAGGATTATAATTGTTATTTTTTTGAATTTAAAAAATATAACTTCAGGTTCATTTTTTTAAATAGTGTATGTATTTTTATTCAGGAGATGAAAAAGAGACGGAATTAGGAGGGTATTAATGTGAGTGGATTCTTGAACACAACTTCCTTTCCTTGGGATTCAATCATTCACAAAATTTTCATTATGGGGAATCATTTAATACTCCTTAAATTTCATTTCATTGACAATACATTTTTCTTTTTCAGATATATAAATGTTTCGTACCTGATTTTATGAAAATTAGATTAATTTTTTAAAATGAACAATTCATTCAAAAACAAATTTTTTACTCCTCTTCTGTATCTTTATTTTCTATGAATAATTAAAATTCCTATAAAAAATATTTAATTCCGTGTTTAATTTGTAAGACACAAGATGTCTCACGAAATAAAATTAAATCCTTATAAAACCCATTCCATTCCATGTGATATTTCATTATTATGTATGTAATATGTTCTATGTGGCCTGTGGTATTATGAAAATTTATGATGTGTCATGTGGCCCCAAAATTAAATATCCTTATAATGAATTGGTAGTGTAATTTATATCCGGAGATAATGTGTATTACACAAGAAAATTACGCTATATTTTTTTCATAATGATGATGTTTTGATTATGTAAATTTTTAATTTGTAAAACTGATGATATGATTATTCCAAAAAAAAGTGTGTTATATGACCACTATGAAATGATGTTTAATTTTTATTCATTTATACATTCCATTATTTTATTACATTTTAATTTCATTATATTGTTGATGATACAATGATTATTATATTATGATGATGACTATGGACACCCATGTTATATTGATGGATGACCCTTTATCATCATCTTACTAGACATTCAGCTCACCCATTTCATTGATATATATCCTTATGTTATTACATATAATAAAAAGAATCGATGATTTTAGAATGATAAAGATGAATGTTATAAATAAATGTTTTTGTTTTATTGTGTACAAAATATGTATTATACTGGTTTTCTCAATACACCAAACCTTGAGATCTATGATTGATAATTCTAGTATCTTTATTATCTTTAAAAAGAAATAAAATTCATATAAGAAAAACTAGGGTTTCTATAACTGGTATCATAGAAATAGAAGGAATATGAACCTTTGGAACTCTCCCTTATTAGCATTGGATGATGCATGGCTCCCTGAAAAGTGAATCACGAAGAAATGGATCTTATATATGATCTTATTGTTTCTCATGTAGGTGATATATCATCTAATGGATATCCATAAGAGGTATCAATTATTCTCCATTGGATATAATTCTTGACCACAATAGTTGGTATTAGATCACAGTTTAGTAAATTTTGGAATTATGATTAGTGAACATTAGTGTAATACATTAGGATAGGACTATGCATATGTTAACATCCATTAATATTTAAGAAAGGGATAATCATTGGGATCTCATTATATATTCCATTAGTGTAAATTTCGAAAAGATTAAATTATTTTTCCCTGATTTGTTGAATTGAGGTTTTCTTAAGATAACAATTGAACCAGTATCAATAAATGAAAATAGTACAATTTATAATAAATATTATCTTATTAGTAGTGAGTTTTTAAAATATTTCTTCCTATTCTTTTATATCTGGATGGTTTTCTAGAATTATTTAATTGAGGACATAATACCTTGAATTTTAGATATTTGTAAAAATAGATTGTGGTTCAATAATTGAAAACAATGTGTTAAACTCTACTCCTATTGGAATAAGTGTGAATATTATTCACAAGAATCCAGTAATACTTATCTTTGTGTAATTTAATGAAATAATAGTCATGGATTTGATGTCATTATATAGATCACTCAACAACTATCAGGAAATTAAAAACACCTTCCATTTTATAGACCACCTCATTCCCCTACAACAAATGAAAGGAATTCAATGAATCTATATTTAATAATTCATTAATGTTGTGGGTGTTGATACCCAATGATGAAGCATACCATGCACAAATGGTTGAGTCAAAGGAATGTGCACACCTAGAAGAAATTCCCATTATTAGAGAATTCATAGATGATTTTCCCAAATAGTAACCTTAACTACCCCCATTTTCTGAGGTATTTTTCTCAATTGATCTCATACCCAATGATATTCCTATCTCAATGATACCCTAAATGATGGCCCTAATTGATATAGATGAGTTAATGAGGATGTTTCAATACATTTGGACAAAGGGTTCATACACCATAGTGCATCATGTTTGTGTTCTCTTATGTTCTTTTTCCTAAAGAAGGATAAATCATTGGGGTTGTTTATTAATTATCAAGATATCAACAATATCATCATAAATTGAAAGTGTCTTCTTCAAAGGATCATAGAATTTTTCGATCAAATATAAGGAGCTCATCATTTTTCAAAGGCTGGTCTTTGTTAAGGATATCATCATATGAAGGTGAAGAAGAATGATATTCAAAATATTGATTTTCGTACAATGTACGAGCACTATGAGTCATAGAATTTCCATTGGAATTAATAATTCCCCTGAAATTATTATGGATTTGAATAATATAGTGTTTAGAGATAACCTTTACAATTTGTGTAATTGTTTATCCATTATATTATAATTTACTCCAAGAGAATGGATGAAAATGATGATAACTTGAGGATTATGTTGGAATCATTGATGATGGATAAAATTTAGAATAATTTCAAAAACTGTAACTTTTTTTGTCTCAATTTTCATTCTTGGGGATTTCGATAATATGTCATGGAATTTCTATGGAAATTTTAATGACAAAGGAAATTTAGGAGTGGACCATACCCACTAGCCTAACAGGAATCCATTTTTTGTGTGGCTTAGCTGGCTACAACTACTATTTTGTGAAATATTTTAAATTATTTCCTATCATTATTACTAGGTTAATGTATTAATTTTTAACATATTTCTGTATTAAATTATGTGGGGAATGAATTAATCATCCCATGGTGTGGCTTATCAATGTGCATGTACTCATACTTCCAAAATGTTGAGAATAATTTTTTTGAAGTGATGCTTCAATGAATGTAATCTGTTGTGTGCTCATGTAGAATGATAACGTGATATACTTGTATGCATGATAGTTCAAAATCCATGAGATGAACTTCTTGATGCATGAACTAGAGTTATTAGTTATGATATTTTATCTAATGATTTGGTAGCACAACCCCTATGTTAAAAATTGTGATATATATATATAAAGATCAAAAAACTCCGAAATAATTATATTTTTAGAAAAGGATCTCAGCATTCATCAAATAATATGGATAGAAATTTCAGGGTCAATGATTTAACAATTCAATACCATCTTGAAAGGGTGCATATGGTAGATTATTATGTTAGTAGAAAATATCCTACAAATCTATCCACAATGTAGATTAAGAAGGATTATATCTTCTTGGAATGGAAGAGGAAAGATTTTAAAAACATAATGGTAATGAATAGACACTTAATAATCCATTTTATTTCCAAATAATCTATTCATGAGATGATCAACGAGGATAAAATTTATGATCTAGAGATATAAAAGTAGGAAAAGTTTAAAATTAAGGGAATATACCTGAGTTTCATTTCGATGATGATGGTTTCATTCTTTTTGAAATAATTATTTCTAATCCTTCACCACCTGAGTTAATAAAGGATATTTTAGATAAGGAATAAAGATAATGTTTTCTTTCAATCATTGAAGTAACAAGATTTATTATAGTCATTGATAACAATTCTAGTGGGACAATATAAAAAGGGTTATTTCTGATTATATATCAAAGTGTTTCATATGTGAGAAAGTTAAAGAATACCTAGATAAGTCCCAAGGGATGATGAAACAATTTCATATATGCACATAGAAATTAGTGAGTGTCACTATTGACTTATTCACTGATAAATTGATGATATCCAAATAAAAAAATGTGATATGTGTGTGGTGGATTGAATCACCATGAATGTATACTTTTTATTTCTTTTGAAATGATTTCTCACATGATAAGCATGCCAATATATATGTAATAGATGTGGTGAGGCTTCATGATTTTCAAATTTCAATCATTTATCATTGTGATAAAAGGTTTACATCTATATTATATAGAATTATTAACCATTCAATGAGTACATAATATAATTTCGTCATAATCTATCACAACCAAACTAATGTTCAATCGAATGGGGCTATTCAAAATCTCGTTGACATGCTATGAGATTTCGCAATTTAATTTAATGGATGGAGGGATCTACATCTACCATTGGTTGTTTAATCATATATAATCAAATTACATGTGTGTATTCAAAAGAATAATTATGATGATCTATATAGGAAGACATATGGACCTCTATATTGTTGGGATGATATTGTTGAAATAAATCTAGTTAGACATGAATCATGTGAAAGAGATGATAAATAATTTTTAATCTAACCAAAAATATATAAAAGATTCACGTATTTTAAAAACTAGTTATGATGACAAATATCCATGGGACGTGATTTTTGATGTTATAGAAGACTATTTTTTTCATTTCACTTTAGAAGAGATTCATGACTTTTTTGAAATAAATAGTTTTTATCGCAAGGTACATAGGCCCCTTTGTGATAATTTATCACGAATATAAAGTGGCATATCATCTTTTGATTCTACCATGTATAGTTCATGGTTGTAAAATGATCCAGATGTCACTCCATAAGAATTACATAACCAATCAATCCCATGAACTTAATCCAGGGTGGTATAATAGGAGACATAACAATCTTTCATAGATAACTCTTTGAAGATACTTGACCAAAGATACAATTTTATTCCGAACAAGACAGATGACCTTGCCAAGTGTTGTAGAGGAAAAATAATTATGAATAGGAGACTTGGTAACTAGAAGAAACAATTATACTGAACAAACCACATATATTTTTAACCAAGATTATGGGATGAAGTTTTATGGATGAAATTCCTAAATTGGGGAAGACTCTAACAATGAAAAGTTTACTAATAATAATGGTCTCATGAAATAAATCTATGTTATTATATACCATATACAATTATACACATATAGAAATTGGAAGAAAATTATTTCATAACTAAATAATATTACATTAATTATTAATGAAACCAATTAAAATTCCATGCATTAAAACATGAAAAAATATAAAAAATAGAAAATCCTTAATGGGAAAAAATGTATTAACCCAATATAATAGAATCAATAACCCCTCTAATAGAACTATAGAAAAAAATATTTTTAAACCAATAAAAATTATATAAAATGAAAATATAGAACCCTGAGAGGAATTGAGTTGATTACTGGGTAAAATAATAAAGTGGTACATAGAAGAGGTAATAGTAATGTGAATTTTGGAATAGTAACACAACTCTTATGAATAGTAACCATTCTACTAGAATAGTAATTTTACTTAAAATAATTAAATATTAAATATATAATATTTACCTTTATTCTGTTAAGTGAATATAAATATTATAAATCGAAAAAATTAATATTTTGATAAAAATATCAATGAAAATATAGGCATATTATTTATAAACTATATTATAATGTAATTCGTATATGTAATAATTTTTATATTAAAATTTAAAATTTAACAGTTTTAAAAAAATTAATAAAATTAATATTAGTTTTCAAATAATCAATCATAAATCGTCAAATGGTTATTTTTTTAATTATCTACTCCACATCAAATTTTAGTTGAATTGTAAAAATATAGTACTTCACATAACTAGTGTATATTAAATTGCATCATTCCTGATGTAGTATTGAAATAATACATTCTATAATTTTGTGTTCATCAATGAAATATTTTTTTAACAAATAACTCATTAATATACAACAAACATAATTTTTTGACCGAAAAATAATATTTCCAAACCTAAAGTCAAAATTGTTTCCTTAAAATATATTTTCTTCTCTTTATAACTTTTCATTTTAATAGACTAATGATTTTTATTTATAATTATAAATTATAGTCTAAATACAATATATTATATTTATATATTATGAATATTGTAAAAAATCACTCATACATGTTTTACCATTGATATTAATTTAATTCATCCATTTATTATAAAAATACCCTATCCTTACGTATAAATAAACCCTCTCAGTCCCCTTGGTATTCCACTCCTATTAAAAAATTAAAATACCAAATACTATAAAAATACTCCCTATACATACCCTTATATTTCATGGGGAATTATGGATAAATCCCAAACCAATCACATAAGATTTATTATTCTGTACCCAAAATGCTACACAGATGAATTGATACGTCGTTATTAACCCTACACTATTTTTTCATCTTTCTATGTTTTTTCCTAAATAATTTCCAAATAATATACTATAAAATTAATTAAGTAGTAATTTAACTTTTACATTAATCATGTTAAACTACTATAATTGTTACAGTTATTTAAAATTTAATATTTCATGCTTCTTTTTCCTTGACATTGGATAATGTCCCGTTAAAGGTTGGTTAGCAACCAATAGAGACATTTCCAAGAAAATTATTATACCCAGAATCATGGATGGATAGAATTTAATATATATACTAATAAATAAATATAATATTAAGATTATGTATTTTATCATACTTTTTCATACAAGAAATTGAATGAAATAGACAAATAAAAGTGAAATGGAAATTTTCTAGAAAAATATTATATCAAAATGCTTCAATTTCATCCATAGAAATTAATAAGAATAATTTATGTAATATAATTAATAACTAGTGGAAAAATTAATATAAATTACATGTAGATCATTCCCTTAAAATATTTACATTTATTATCCATAAAGATAAGAAGAAATGAAATATGGAAATAATTAAGGAAAGGGGATTCCTAAACCGAACTATCATTACATGTGTTTTCCCTTAGTCACAACAACATAAGTATGGATATCCATTTTATATCAGTTAGTTTATATTTCATTATTCATCTCATTTTATTTTTTATGTATGTACATGTTTCCTAAATGATTTTATGATAGGTACAAGGAATTTACAAAAGAAAACTTCTTTGTCAAACACATCATTGACTCTTCTAATATCATTTCCTTTTCACATAGGAATAATTATTCTTACAAAAAAATATGATTACACATTTTTAGTATAGGAATAATATGTTTATAAATGAAATCTTGATTGATGAAATAATAATTAATCCAATTCTATTTCATGTTTTCATTGAAGAAAATGTTTTTAATATTTGACATGTGGCATGAATTATTATATAAATATTATGATTTAATGGGTGAGACTATAATTATATAACCCTCCAATGAATGGGTACTATGATATATATCATCATATAAATGTCATTATGAATTAAAATTTTGTAATATTCATTCTTAATAATGATGATATGATTATGTACGCATGTTATTCCTGAAAATGATGATTTATTTTTCACAAATATGTGTAGTATTTGACCGCTATGACACAATGTTTCAATTTTATGAAAATCCACATTCAATTCTATTATTACATGTTTCTCTCATTATGTTAATAAAGATACTATTATTATGATATTAGGACCATGTTTTAATCATCCCAGTTATATTGATTCGTCATCCTAATTCATTTACTTAATAAGATTTTAGATCATCCATTTATTTTATGTATATATTTATGTGATTACATATACTAAAAGTAGTGTGATCCATTAGACGGATGATGAATAAGGATTCAAATAAATAATTAGGTTATATTATGTACTACTTATTTATGAATCTAATTTTCCCAAGACACTAAAACATTGAATAAAGGAATTTTGAGGGTATTATTTTGTTTAACATTAATGTGATTGAATAGTGACGTGAGAAAAATAAGAGACACTATGGTTTCCATATAAGATGGAATAAATTGATGAAACATATTATTTATTTGTTATTTGATCATTTCATAACATATTTATTCTCTATCATGGTTTTTTATGTTTATGGATAAAATATTAAATGTTTATGAGAACCGATTATATTTCATGGGTTATGATATGATAGAACATTTTTCAAAAAAATTTATTTTCATGGTTATTGATATGATGAATTAATTTTAATCATGCGGTACACATATGCATGGTATTAATTTTTGGTTTTTTATGAACTATATATCCCTCCAATTCATTGGGTAACATATTTTATCTCTTGAGGTAGTTATGGTAAACATTTCGAACTATATGATTTATTATCGGAAACATGTCAATATGCTTGATATATTATTGGAATGATATGTTGATTACTAATATATTACTCTAGTTATATTTAGATGAATTATGAAATGGTTTTTATACTTATGATTGTTAAATAAACATGAAATTATTTCTCATGATTGTGTTATGATGAATTAACATTTAGAAGATTCTTATCGTTAGAAATGTAAATTATTTGAGAAATATCTAATTTATTTAATAATTGACAAGTTTTGTATGAAAATTGTATGTTATAATGAATAAATTATTCCCTTATTCCTATCTTATTAGTTTTTATGATATTCATTTGATATCCCACATATATAATCTTACATAGAATTTTTGCTCATAATTTTCTTATTTTCCCTTTCCCAGGGTTATGAAAAAACATTTTATAGGGTATGTATATGAATATCAGAATGTGGTATGATCCAAATGAGATATGTTGAATATAATTAATAACATTAGTAAATTTTATATCAATTCTATCAAGACTCTAAACATTTACAATTTTGTCAAAGATCGTATTGTTATAGATTTATTATAAATATTAATATAGGTAATATTTGTGTATAAAAATGATGGGACATTATTAAAATGGTACAATCACATGAAAAAATAAACAATAAAGATATGTGAAGAATAGAAAATGGGTTTATTAGTTAATTATCATATAATTTAATTCAATTCAATTTCTCTCATAAATAATAATAATTAAAATGAGACTCTGATATAATCTCGTACAATAATAGTAACTTTTTTATCATAATCCAAATGAATGGAATAAAATAAAATAAATTATTAAATAACTTGAGTATAATCAAATTTATAGATTAACATGTAATATGGATAATTGATATAACTCACAAATTATATAGGTGTTTATAATAATGAATTTCCCAATAAAGAAAATTTCATATTAAAAACCATTATAATTATCATAATGTTCATGCCTTAATTAATCAATATGTGGATTTTGTGAATCAAATGTACATCCAAATACCTAAGAAATACTAATAATGATAATATAATTTTTTTACAAATATAATGTTATAATATCAATGATAATGATGTTGTAATATAAACCAATGATTGAAAATTTGGATATGAAATTATTTACCATGGGGTTCATTTCCTATCAAATCATCATAGATGATATAATTAAAATTTTAAAATAAAATAACATAAATAATGAATGAATTATGATATGATATGTAAAATTGGATGTATATACACATTCTAAAATAAAATAGTGCATAATATAAGAATATTCCTCAATAAAAGAAAATTTAACACAAAATATCTTACCTCATGATTCATTATTTTACCACAAAATAACCTTTAGTATAATGGTATCAATAAAGTCACTAACGTACAAAATAACCATATTAATTTTTCTAATACAAAATTTGATCCCCTTATTACATATTACCACCCATTTATTAACTGTATTTATTGATATTAGTATTTTGGGTGATCATTTCTATGTTCTCTCATGTTTGTTTTGTCTTGCATGTTTTCGTTTTGATTAATAGGATATAATTCCGTTATATCAAGAATAATATAAATATTATAAATAATAAATATCAATATTGGAATAATTAAAAAAGCATTATTTATATTTTATCATAGAAAATAATTCAAGTGAAAAAGGGGAAATGGTAGGTCTTATGTACACATGAGTGATGATATAATACCACTAATTGGTGAAAGGGTAAGAAATTTTATGGTATCATAAATATAGAAGGAATTATTATCATGGAATATGTATTTTATATATAATCATAATTTTTATCATTGTGAATATCCATATGTGTCAGCGATGGAATATAAATTATATTGGTTCATGATGTGGTAGTCCACCATACCGTCGATAGAGGGATTTGTTGTCAATTTGATGGATTAGGATATTGATAGAAATTATTCCATCAATATAATAACATATATTCATATGGGAGACACTATTTGTATTAAATTTAATGTTTTATGACATAATTTAAGTATGAAAACTACAAAGTAAAATGAATGATCGTAGTGAAGACAATTGCCTTTTCATTGAAGAAGTGCCTTTGGATCAATTATTAAGGACACTTTTCATGGTGTTTTAGATTGAACAAAACTCTATAATCTTAAAAATGATTAGTATGATATAATATTAAATGTTTTTTCTTTTTAATTAGTTTATAGTTTTGAGGAACATAGGGGAGAGATATCCAATTTCTAATTTTGGTGGATGGAACACATAGATTTTTTGAAAAAAAAATTATACACACATTTTTCATAAAAAAAACCCTACAAAAATTTCTCATTCATGAAACATAGATATGAAATGGATGAAATAGTTCTATTAAATATAATTTATAATAAAAATTAAGTTATTTACTCATTTATCTAATTAGTTTAAAAACTAATAAAACACTTTTTCATTTTAACTACATTAATATATTTTAGTTTTTTCTATAATGAGTAAAAAAAATAGTGAACATATATTATAATATAAATTAATATGATTGAATATTTTCATTCGTTTTTGAAATTATATTCAATAAATTAGAATAATTTAATTTAAAATTTAAGACGTGGTGTTTTCAAAATATGGATTTCATGAAATAAATTTTTCACGAATAGGATGAAATTA
Organism: Viscum album; assembly: GCA_963277665.1. Taxonomy (NCBI): domain Eukaryota; kingdom Viridiplantae; phylum Streptophyta; class Magnoliopsida; order Santalales; family Viscaceae; genus Viscum; species Viscum album. The sequence goes on from OY728140.1 coordinate 1,612,591,769, forward strand.
TATTAATTATGTGACAAGTAATTATCTTGAGATTTATTTAAACTCATAAATTTTGATATATTGTTTTAAAATTAATAATATATAATTTATTATTTAAGATAATTTTAATTAATTAAAATGATCTAAATTTTTTATTTTAAAACTAATTTAGAAAAATCAATTTGAAGCCAAAAAACAATATTATATAACAATTTAGAACAACGATCATTCAAATATAATTAATTATTTTGAATTTTATTAAATAAAATATTTGTTCATTTTAAATACAAGTAAAATAATAATAGGACATAAAAATTAAATATTTGAATGAAAATACATGATATTATTTAAAAAATTAATATTTGTAACTATTCAATAAAAAATATTCATTTTTTAATAAAATTAAAAAACAATGGCCATATGGTTATTTTGATATTGTGATTTATAAAATCATATTTCATTCTAGAAATGAAAATTTTCAAAACTGGTATGAATTTATTATAATTAGAAAATTGAAATAAAAACTAAAATCATTTTGTATGAACATTTTTTTACGGATAAAATTTCATAAATAAAAACATCGCTCGCTATTTAATAATAATTTTTTCAATTAATTTTTAATGGTTTTGACAAATATATATATATATATATATATATGTGTATATATATATATATTATAATTCTCTTAATACGACTCATACCTTACAAACCAATAGGTAGGTTATTATATATATATATATATATATTGTCCAATATGTTTTTAGAGGAGTTGTTTCTTGTAAAATACCCAATAAAACATGATATTGTTATTTTATGGTCTTCAGTTTATGTGTATCACAAGCTATCAATAAGATTAAATTTCAATATAATAAATATAATTTATAATAATAGGGTTATGAGCATTTGATGATATAAAAATTTATATATTTATTTAAATGATTTATACATTAACATGTCAGTTTTTTAAAAACCTTATATAAATAATGATAATAAAATTTTAAGGTATGGATGAATAATTTGAAGAAATATTTTTCTTTTTCAGATAAATACTTCTGATTAAAAATGATTAATGACCCTACAATTTTATAAATTAAATTATATTTAGTTGTTGTTGATTTAATTAAATTTTATAAAATATATATCTAAATTATGGATTTAAAACCATTTAAGGGTGACTAATATTTATGTAGTAAACATATAATCTTATTATTCATGGGAAATGCATTTCATGGAAAAAATTTGTCAACAGTTTTTATTGGATTCTTTTCAATTCACAATTCTCAAATATATGAAATGAATATCATAATACAGATTCAATATGGTGAGGATTTATAAGTAATATATCATAATATTTTTAAATCAATTTATGTTGATAATTTTATTTTATAAAAACGAAAAACTAATTAACGCAGTTATGGTAAAATCGAGGTTTTTCCTGTTACATGCATTTCAATTAAAATTTATTTTCCAAACACATGGAATTAGTATTTAATAAATTAGATTAAATTTTTATAATCAGTTTTTCAAAATTATATAATAAGGATAATTTCATTTTTTGTTTAAGGGATAAATTACATGTGATAAAAATCAAGTCACCGTGGTGAGAAATAAAATGGTAAATGTAAGTAAATATACATGATAATAGAATAACATGTTTAAGAAATATTTCTTCTTATGAGGGGAGTTTATGGATCGTACCAAAAATTTATCGAATCTATTATTTTTTAGATTTCATGGAACATTGGTTAAATGTGACATCAATTTATTTTATAATTTTTGGCGGTAACAAAAATGTCACTCTTCCTCAATTATTATAGGGTACTACAACCCCTCACTATTTGAAAGCTATTTTCAAATTGGTCTTGATAACCCCTACCAAAATATTCACCAACATCCTTAGACTCACAATAGAGGCGATTTTTTCTCAACCAACCACTCAAGGTCCCATAAGATGTTATCGAAAGTGGGTTTCTCTAAGAGTAGCTAAACATCATTAAGAATTTATATCTTCATATTTCTTATTTAAAATTTTTAAATTATAAATTTAAAAATCCAATATAATAATACTATCATAAACATTATATTGAGATGATATTATGTTTATGGAATAATATTTACCCTTCTTTTTCTCCCTAAAATTGGAATCTAATCTATCACTCGAGTGCATAGCTGACTAAAAACATGAGAATATATGTATCCTTTTTGTAACAACGGATCACATGAAAGTATTAATTATGGAAAAAATTAATACACATGATTATAATTACATTATATATGTTCAATATATTTAATATATTACAAACTACCTTTATATTTAACATTTTTCTAGAATGTTATCTATTCTTATGCGTATATACGACCTACTCGGTCCTTAAAGTGATGTGATTCATATTCCATGCCAAAAATTAATTATTGTTCTAAAAAGTTACATAGTAATGAAATATTATATTTATATTACCTATAAAATTATGTAGGTGATGTAACTAAATCCTAATATAGATAACCAAATTTTAGAAGTCAAAACATGCCTGAGAAAACAATGAAATTAACACCCAAAACAATTACAATAATAAATTATTGTAAATGAAGTAGTGGTAAGATGTTATAAGAGGATAATATATGATATTATTAAAATGAATATATATATATATATATATATATATATTTAATGTTTGTAAAATTATAAAAAATGATTATAATTTATTTTAAATCATATTCACCAAAAAGGAGGCATTAGGTATAAGAATTCATTTAAACATCCATTTGATTTGGAAATCTTGGTAAATACAACCCTATTAATTTTTATTCTGTATTTAATATCCCATTTATTTATTTACCTGAATACTTATTTATTTCTTATGGTTAATGACTCAATACATTTTTCTTCATTCATGTGGTTAAAAATTCTAATGTTACCAAATAGATATGTGTCTATTTACAAATATCACATTCTTGAGGGATTTACTTTTAAATACTAAGAAGAATTATATGATTTATAATTCATTAAACCCAAAATATTTATTATTCAATATATAATTAATGATCTTCTATATCTTCTTAAAAAATATCATCTCTTTGGAACATAGATCAAGAAAATAATGTTTTTATAGAAAAATGATATCATTTAAATTTAATTCTAACATATTTTCCATTGAAATGGATAAATTCTATAAAAATAAAAAGAATATTTTATTTTAAAAAGTTTTATTAAGGAAATTAAATTGTAGCCTTAAATTTTTAATTGGGAATTAATTAAATATTTCTATATAATTTACAAATGAACAATTCAAAAAATAAATAAAAATGAATGTTTTTAATGAATATGGGGATAATTGAAATCACTGACATGAAAAGAGTTTTGGGAAATAAATATTATTCTACATTTGTATGATAGATGGGTATAGAACAATATTTTATGATTCCTAATTTTTTTATTTATTTTTTAGTATATTCAGTCTTACAAAGGAAATTACATTATTATATATGACAATATACCAAATTAACTGATTGTCACCCCATATTTCATTACAAAATTTAAACTCTAAAATATCTACTTAAAAAAATTAATGTTATCATTTCAAATTATAAATTATATTTATCTTAAATATCAATATGACTTGTTTCATAGAAATGATTATTTCTCAAATTATATTCCCTTTCTCTATATTGTGTTTACTTTCAGTGATATCTGATTAACTGGGGAATACTGATAAATTAATACTAAATATTAGATATTTATATTTTTTAATAAGGAATAAAAATAATGAATTCAATCAATTATCTAATATATAAGTAATTAATGAAGCATTTAATGACATGTTGGACTACAATAATATATCCCCTCTATGCAATGGGATTTCTCATGATAAAAATCAATTTTCAAAATCAAATGGGGTTTTACTAATTATTTTAATGTTTCTTTTGAAGGTTCTCGATAGTATACATATCTTAATGTATTTGATAATAACATAAAATATTAATAATTTCATTCATTTTAAATACAGGTACTATTATCCTTGTCATTATTACATTAATATTATCAATGGATTTATTTTGTTCTGATGTAACTAATTTAAAGGAAAGTGTTTTTAGTTATTTATAAATTTATATTGATTATGACTTATCTAATTATGATAATTATGTTATTGATTAAGTGTTATATGTGTTCAGTTATTTACCATTCTATATTTATTATAGCTTATTGATTTATAATAATTTCTATTATACAAAATATATAATATGATTTTGAAATCACCGTTATGTTTTTTCATTTTCCTTTGATGTAGAGAATACTGATATTAATAATTTAATCAATACCAAATGATTTCCATTATTATTTTTAAATTTTATATCCCCAATGTAAAATAGGTATTATATATATATCATTATCCCTAAGACTACTAAACTGATGAACAATTGGAAAATTTTCCACATGAATCTATGTCAATGAAACAATATAGACAATGGCTAGTTATTACTAGAGTCGATTCTATACCCGTTGGTACCCAACAATCATTCGTAGAAACCATGGTATCAATATTCTAAAAAACATAGATTATGTAACAAAACACTGTGTTATACTCTCAAGATATATATATAATTAAACATCATATTACTTTTATGAGAATGATATTATGTGGTTATTCCGAGAAATATGACCCTTTTTTCATATTATAAGCGGGTTTCATTTCCAAAAAAAAAAAGATTCTAGGGGTAATAAACCAAAAAAATAGGACATTAATATCTTTTCCATCATTCCTATTCATGGTGACATTTCCCTTATTATGTTGCAAGTTATAGACTCCAGTTTGATTTTTTATGATAATTAAAATCTTCATTAAAATCCTTTATAAAGGATATGAAAATATTCATCGAACAAAAGAAAAATAGATTGATATTTTGATATTAATAATGAGTATATTTTTTTTATGTTAACTATTACACACACTTTTTAATTATTTATAATTATTTATAATTCATATTTTTTTCAATCAAATATATTACATATTTTACAAATTATACTAGTATCAATACATGTGTTAAATGTAGAGATTTTTATGGTGTGTAATCCAAAAAATCTATTATTAGAATTGAGAATATCATGATATACAATGGAAGTATAGTCATGTTTTGAAAAATAACATTTTCTAAATGGGGAACCATTTTTCAAATAGTTAGATTATCTTATTTTGAGTATAATGACACAACTAAAGCCCTATTCATTTCGTTTCACTACTAATCTAGTGTTATCTATGAAATTTATTATATTCATAGATATTATAGTTCAGGTGTTTAAATGAAATAAAAAAGAAACTATTATACTCATAGTGTATTTATTCTAATGAAAAGTTGATCATTATTGGTCACTACTCTAGAATACTAGGGAGGATGATGAAATCCAACACATTGATTGGGAAAATTGTAACGAAACATTAACGAAAATCAATTATGTTATGGTAGACGAATTGAAATAATGGGAAAGTTTTTTAATTTAATGGGAAATGAATCAAATTTTTTTATTCTGAGTCTACTATTATATGTATATCATGTTATGATGGGAATTACAAATTCAATACAAAATAAAAGATTTCTTAGTTTGATGAATAGATTAATCCATGTAACTAAATGTAGTTGTTTGTAATACAATTTGATGATATGATGAAATATATCATCGTTCAGTAAAAATATATAATTATTATTTTAAAAAAATATATAATCAAATGGTATTAAATAAAATAATTTGAAATATGATCAATTAATGGATACGTGGAAGAAGATAAATGAGGATTTTCTCACCTGTTATAATTGTTGAAAAAAAAACACTCGTACTAGACTTAAGGGAATGAGAATTTTCCTAAATTTTGGATATAAAGTTAATATGTGGAATGAATGAAATGGTATTAAATCATTATTTAATGTTTAGTTTTTTAATTTTATTAAAATGAATCATTGTACAATCAAATTCCCCAAGTATCAATGTATAATACCTTAGATTAAGTAAAGAGATCGATATCATGCTTAGGTCATTTCTATAGATGAAGTGGAATGAATAAAGTGTTATGGAATTTTTATATTATATGGTTTTTAATTAATGATTTGAATTTATATGAGCGGTTTTTTAGGTAATTAAGAGATATGATTTAGAGGTGAGGTGATATCTTCAGAGAACCCATTATTACGTGAAAGATACCCTTAAAATGGGAAAAATTTTATGTTAATAAAGTTTAGATGAGATAATGATATGATTTAAATTGATTAAATTAATGGGATTTTATTGATAAAATTGAATATAAATAATGGTTTGACGACAAAACATTTTCAGTATATTTGATGGATTTTACAATATCATTGTATTTATGGAATCTATTCTATAAAATGATTTTTATTTTAAAAATGAACCAATAATATTTTTTTTATTAATTACCATTTTCAATAGGGTGTTGTAGTATTTTAGGATACATATTGGTTTCAATAAAATATAAAATCATGGTATTCTAATATTTTTTTGTGAAATTATGTGATGAGTTATTTTTCCTGTAGATAATTTTTCAAAAAAATGATTCACAATTATGGGGTTTCAATGTGTCCAAACATTTATGTTGGAGTCTAATTGAAACATTTGGAACCATATGAAGAATTATAGGTATCAATATGTCATAATAAATCTTTTTGGTGAAACTAAACAAGTTTCCTAAGAACACAACAATTATACAGTAACATGGGTAAATACTATTCATCCACATGTTAAAGTAGTTGAAAGAAGGAATACAGTTAATTCTAAAAACATGTTGAAGGATTTGGAAGAACAAGTGGGAGATTACATTTTCAAAAATGTAACTCCATGTAAGGAAAATAAAATTACAGAAAATAGAGGCTCAAGTATATTATACCCTTTGAAATTATCAGAACATGAGAGATATTATTAAGAAATCGAATAACTTGACATGGAAATGGTAAATTAGTGAAATCATAATATAATGGTAGAAATTGGGGAATGAGAGGGAGTTATGAAGAATAACTACCACGATATTTTATGAATATAAATAACATATATTTTTATCATGAATGTTTTATAATATAGATGACAGAAACACCTCGAGAATTTATGAAATATTCCCTAATAACAAAATTCAATCTCTTAGAAAATGTGTGATACATTAAAGCACAATCCTCAAATATAGTAAGTCCATATTAAAAATTTTTATATCTACAATAAATTTTTAATTTTAATTATTCCAGCAAAAAAAATTCATACATGATAGGATTAACATATATTTTGATCTTACTTGTTAAAAATAAACCTCGAATGAATTACATTAATTTTCCATTTGAAATAATCTTTTCGAAATGTTGTAAAATGTAGTATGTAAAAATTCCAACTCTTATTTATAATAAAATATTAAATTGTATAAAATTAGAAATCTATAAATCATAATTTTTATTGAAATAATTATAATAAAATTAAGGGGAAATTTGGATATGTGGATATTTTAAAATAATTGCTTTTCTTTTAAAAAATTTTATTTTTTAAAAGATAAAAAATGAATATCCATTTAATAAGTTGAAATAATTATTAATTATGAATTATTTAAATGAAATTTATAAAATAAATATATAAATATATATATTTAAAACTATTAAATGATTATTAATTGTTATGTAGGTAATATAATATCAACTTATTCTTGATAAATACATTTGGTAATAAACAGTTATACAACACATTGTATTGATTTATTTTATACATAATTCTAACACTTCTATGATATTAATTTGATAAAGTGGTTTCCATATATTAAATAAACCTATTAATATTTATTAATATTTTTGAATTAATATTTCATTATAAATATTAGTAAAAACTATAATAAAATAATTATCTTTGATTTGGTTAAATTGATGTTTTTCGTGTTACATATTTTTATATTAATATTAATTATCCAAAAATATATAATTTTTATTGGATATATTATATTATATATATATATAATTATTTGATTAGAATTATATAATAAGTATCATTTTAATTTAGTTATAATGTATAAATTACATGGTTTTAGAAACGAGTTACCAGGTTGAAATAAAATATTATAAAAGTATGAAAACATATAGGATAAAAGAAAAAAATAGTTAAAAATACTTCTATTTATGTATTTTAGGTGTGTCTACAACTTTAATACCAAAAATTAAATTATTTATCAATTATGAAGGATCATGCGTTGATATTTACTTCAAATTGATGAATAGTATTGTGTATTCACAAAATACCAACACTCATCAATTATAAATCAACACTCCCTCCTCTCACTTACTAATACCTATAAATCCATTTTGTAATGAAAAAAATGTTAATGAATCTCCCTTAGACATCCTTAATAACATTGTCAATTTTTTATAATTTTAAAAACAACATCCCTAGGGTCATTAATAAGTGATCCAAAGGAGGTTTATCTAAGATTTTGTAATCAGCTTAACGATGGTTGTTGTATTTATTTATTCTATAATGGAATTTAAATATTTTAAAAATATAAAGTTTTATATCATAAGTATCTTGATAATAACTAAATGTTGTAATTTTGTTGGAAAAATATTTATCTATATCCTTAAAAATCATGTGGGAAACAAAAATAATTCCCATGTGTATGTGTACTACAACCTCCCAAAAATATGGAATTGTTTTCAATTATCGACTTGCATAGATAGTTATAATAATGGATATTTATAAAATATGTTATAATTATGAATTTATAAAGATAATTTAAAATTAATACATCATCTAATTAGTTTCATTTTCAAAGCATAATGGATTCATATCGTCGATTAGATGTTGGAACCACCTATTTTCGGCCAGATGTAATGTGATTCATTTTCTATGTTAAAAAATAAAAAATGGATCTAAAAATTAAAATATTATTAAAATATTATATTTATAACATTAATATTAATATTTGGGTAACAGAAAAATATTATATTCTTATGAACTGGAATATTTAAGACAAAAGTATCATGATAAATCAAGGAAATAAACTCTTGAAATAATAATATTTAAATATTTTCAACGATTGGGTGTTTACATGTTTTAAGAGTATAATATATAAATTTTAAACATGTATATGATTTTTATTGGAATTAATGACATTCTTCATCAATTATAATGGAGGTGAATTTTTTTCAATAAAAAGGAAGCTTGATGTAATTCATTCTGTCTCAATTTCCAATCCATTTAAACATATTTTTTAATCTACAACTATTCAGAATATTGTGTTGTATATATTTACCATTTTATTTTTTTATCATAAATATGTATTTATTCAAGATGTTAAATGTTACAATAAATTTTTATTCTTTCTATGTATTACCATTTTTTACTTTACCAACGTTGTCTGAATCTATATTGCAATCTCCCTTTTTTGGATTTCATCTAATCTTGTTAGTGATATATTATCATATATCCTTCACAATCTTAGATATTATTCTTATTCTCATGCTGTTATATAATTTTATTCAACTTCTCCACACCTTGGTACATGGATCATCCATTTAATTATTTTAATGAATAATTGATTTTATTACCATTTAAATAATATATATATATTTCGATATTCATGTTTTCCAAAATCATTTTATAAAAATATATATATTTAAAAATTTAATTTATGAAGTAATTTTTTTTAATATTATAAATTTAAAAATACTTTTAGATGAATCATTGTTATTTTTATATAATGGTGGTTTTCGAAAAAATTTCAAATTGAGTATTATTTTAATGTGTATTGTCATCATATATATCCCCACTATAATGATTTTTATTTGAATTATAGCATGTTATATATGTTGTAAATTTTTTAATAAATAAAAATATTTTTGTAAATTTTATTTTAATTTTTAAAAAACATTTTATTTTTTCATTAAATAGATATTATACCATTTCAAAAATATAATTCATTGAGAACTGATGGTTATCCACCATTTCATGAATAATTTTTTGATTGTTAACATTTCCACTCATTATCATGACCATTTAATCTATACATTTCATTTTCATTAATTACACATATTATTTGTATATTGAATATGATTATTTCCTAAACTGTATATCATTTATACATATAGTTTTTCATTAAATATTATTTTTTAATTTGGGTAAATATTGGAAAATCAATATTCAATACACTATGTAGTTATGTGTTGATAATGAATACTATTCCATAATATAATCAATTATCCTATATATGGGTAATTATTTAGAATTGATTTGATATATGGGGACCATATTATATATCACCTTATTGAAATGGTAGGTATAATTAAAAATATTTTTTCCCCAAATGAAATGGGTTTCTACTCCTTGTTTTAATCATTATTGTGAATGATATTAATATCATAGATATCATGAGGCATAAGATCATGAAATTGAAAATTTAATTTTTAAATCATTTTTAATTCAGTTATTATTATTAAAGTTGTCATTTTTTTTCTATTTTTAATGTATTAATTGTCTATTATTGTTATTGACTAAATGGAATGCGTTTTCAATTATTTTTTTTCCAAAATGATTATGGATTAACAAAATATCATAATCAATTTATTAACTATCAAGAATTTTTGTTCATTTATTTATAATTCATATTAATTATTACTCATTGTTCAATTGTAGAATCTATTATATATAAACATTATTGATAATTTGAGCTCACAATTTTTTCTTTTCTTTTCCATAATATATGAAGAAGAATTTATTGATTGAGTTCAAGGATGATTAATATTTATTAATATGAATTTTTTCTATCCCTGATTTAAAAATTTATCATTCTTGTATTTATGTTTGAAATAATGTTAAAATGATCATAATTTTCATATTTGAATAGTTTTACATATGTGAACGTATGAAATTATTTATTACAACTGAGTAAGTAGAGTCGAGGATGTTAAAAAAACTCATATTCATGATTTAGTAGATTACTATAACATTCTGTATGTAATAGATAATTAAAGTCTTGAATACTTGGCACATTTACAATATTTATTATCTTTTTAATTATTTTAGATTAATATATCTCCTGAATAGAGAGAAAAACAATAGGATAAAAGTTACTTCCGTTGGGTGGTTCTGTTCATCATCTTAATTATATATAACTAAAGGAAGATTTAGAATACCAAATATCAATTCCCTTTCTCAACAGTCGATATGGGGTCGATACAGACATTCAATATATATATATATATATCAAAACTCACATTCAATTCAGTAAGTGGTTGATGATGTTTATGTACACGAAGAAAAATTATATAAAATTATATATTAGATTTGTTATATACTTGATAAGTGGTTATCATAGTATTTAATGTTTTCACTCGCAACTCTATATCGAATCATTGAGGTTCTTATGTGATAACCTAAATAATACAATAGATAAAAAATAATAGATAGAAAAGTAATTTTTTTCCAATACTAGTGTTGATAATAAGATCACATTTAACTATGTCTATATAAACATCCTTGTCAGCGTTAGTAAATGAATATGATTGGCCATCCCCAAATCTATTGTTATTTTTCATATTCCCTTTACATTTTGGGAGTTTTTTTAGATAGTAATCCATCTTATTTTTGTAAAATAATAATAAATTTATGGATACTCCCTTACAATTTCATCCATGACCATGAGGTCTTCTTCTATACACATGATGGAAAATATGATCCTTATTAATTATATAACAATGTGTCTATTTCAACAATAACCCTATATTGAAGAATTAAAATTCCTCTAAATCCACTTATCTAACATTTTTACTCTCATCCACACGACAAAAACATGATAAAATATACTAGAATGATAAGAATATTTGAGAGACCTATTGATATTAGAGGATTGGATTAATCTGATTGAAGAAATAGTCAATAATGCTATTTGAAATACATATATAGTCTGTAACATTCCATGTTAACCCTGGGATGTTAGATTTATACATTGAAATTATTTCCTCTTCATTTTTTCTCATAACCAAGAATTATTTATTTATATATTCTCATTTATCTTAAGGAATATATTTTAGGAAAATTGTTTCTTAAAATTAATTCATTCCATCATCTATATTTCCTCATCATACCTATTTTAATGAATCAAGGGCCACAATTGATCTACATTCTACGAGAGATGATTGGAATCAATGAAAACCTTCTCACTTTTATTATATCCCAAAGTGGGAAATATCTTATGAAATAATCATATATTTTTATTAACTAAAAATGGACTTATAATACCATTGAATGATTAATATTTCTCATACATGTAGTGGTCTAACATTATTACACTATATCTTAGGTTAGTCCACTTCTCTATATAGGATTATTATTTGTCATAAACTATTTCTACTTCCTCAATATAGTAAAAATTTATTCATCTGTAGCAGTAGATCCAACTCCTGCTTCATAATCATTCATAGTTGGGAATCCTATACATGGATAATGTGACCTAATAATATTTCAATTATTTCTTATATGTTCGCTTTCAAAACAATACGATATAGTAGATTAAATCATTCGATTATGAATCCTATTTTACAATTTAAAAAATAGTGAAAAAATTAATATAATTTGAAATTTTTTATGTTCGGTTAATAATAAAATCATATAAATAGTTTCTGTGAACATATTTCCCAATAAAAAAGATATTATAAATCCATTAAAATTCTTTAATGAAAATATCAATTAATTTTATGACACATGTAAAGTCTCAGAAATTTTCTGTAATTTTTATTGTTATATGGAATTATTTTGAGACTAGGCACTGAGATGGTGTGCGATTCCAAGGCCTGAATAGCCCAAAATTATCCACTGATAAATTTGCTTCTTTAAATAGTTAATTTAAGATTTTTTCCAAAAAAACATGGAATATCTCTTAAATGGTTTCCTACATAAGATAGATAATGGAAATGTTACGTTAATGATAGCAGGTTTACCCTATGTTTGATTATGTTTATTCTGTGCAACCCTCCTTTGAGAGAACCAAAAATGGTATAACAATAAAAAAATAATTAAAATAAATTTTTTTATTTCTAAAATGATTATAACTAATTAATTAAGACATGGATAAAAATATGAGACCACCTTTGAGATCCTAATGGTATTCTTTACATAGGCAGATCCAAACATTGGCCAGCGCGGGCCAATGGTGGATGTTAGTTTTTTTCCATAAATAAAATAAATAAGTAACAATTATTTTATTTTAAAATTATTACAACTTTTAAATTGTAACTTGGATTGAAAATCCAAAAATACCGTTTTTCTCATGAGGGCGTGTTCCCTTTCGGTGGAGCCTAACCTCGACCAGCTTGGGTCGAGGGTGAAATTTAAATTTTGAACATTTATTATGTTATGTTCTGTAAACGTGTGAGTGGGTTTTCTTAATATTTAAACAAGTGATCAGATTGAAAATTCAAAGACACTATTGAACTCAGAATGCCAGAATTCATGTTGAAATGACTTAACATTGGTCGACAAGGGTTGAGCGGAAAATTTATTCTTTAGATATATTGAGAAAAATAATAAAACAATTTAAAAGAATTATTTCATTTCATTTCTCAACATTTAGTCATGGACAGTGCCGTTGTAGTGTAGAAAAGAGGAGGCAACAGGGCACATTAATGGATGGTCAATATTGGCTCGTTTTAAAACATGATGCTTTTATCATGATAGCTCATTAAATGTGGATCATTTAATTAGCATCATTAGTGGGTGAAATTTCACTACTCTTTTTATTTATTTTAATAAAACAATAGGTTAGAGTTTAGTAATTAACAAAAATTGGGGAATCTTGGATGAAACACTAGGGGAATCCCTCTCTAATGAAGAATAATGAGAGAAGCAACAAATGTTGGATGATCAGATCTGGATGTTGGAATGTGGTGACGAACACCAACCACCGCGGATCAACGATGATTCGAATTGACTCCTTCGTCATCTTCAGATCCAAAAAGCTCAGTTTGTGGTCTATACATTCTATGTATTTGATGATTTCATACTCATTCATGAAAAATTAATGATAAACTCAGATCAACTGACTAATAGGTTGATCGTGAATCACTCGTTCTTGCGGGTGGATATTGTGTGGGGTTTTATTTGGGGGTTATCAATCTTAGTTTTCATCATCTTGTTAATTCCCATGATTATACTCTAACGCGTAGGGCTCATGCCAACCCGAACATGGCATGGTCCCTCCACCATTTCTATTCTTTGTGCGTTCTTCGATGTCAACTGGTCAACTTGTCAGGAAGGAAAATTTGAAGGTTTCGTTGTGATGTTGGTGCCCTATGAAGACTAGAAATACATATGACTCAAAAAACGGACCACCAGAGCGACTCCAAGGGCCGGTCCAAGGCATCGTCAGTGCGCCAGTAGCCAGCGATGGCCCACGACGATGGCCTCATGTAGAGAGGGGTGGCACACTATGGACGAACGGTCATGGTGACGAGGAGAAATGTTGTTAGGCAAAATTTGGAGGGACTTCCCACTTCCGGGCCATCCAGGTGGATGGAAAGATATGGTCCGTCAACCATTTATGGAGGATACCACATGTCCATAAGGCCCATGGTGGTTAGACACAACATGACGGTGGCGTCTCGGATTGATGGTGCACCACCGGCCGCCCTTGTGGCCGGTCCTCTTCCCCGTGGTCCAGCCCACACCAGAGTGCCGAACTTGAAACTAGTAGGCTTGACCCATGCCGACAGGCAAGACCTGTGCCCTTTAGGACGAGTCGGATGAGACCGAGTCACTGGGAGACCTGGCGGGCATGACCCTTGGCCAAAACTGGCTAGGTACAGTGAGACCGGTTGTTCCTGGACCTCAGGCCGGGCCGGACTAGACCTACCCTAACCCGAACCGGTTTAGTTCTTGTTAATCAAATTAAACTGGTGTATACGAGACCCCTAGTAATGGCCCAGACCATCATGGTCCATTAATTTTCCCAATTTATGGTGTTTAAGATGTCCTGGGGACCATCAATGACTCATTAAAGAGTTTTCAAAAAACATTATTCCACCAAATGGTTCTATCAAAATGATGGAACTAGTCACAGAGGCACCGTGAAGGTGGCACTTCTCACGAAGACAACGGGACAATGGAACCATAGAAGTCACACCATAACCGTCATGAACCGAAATCGTGGAACCTCTTACAGTGTTCGATAAGAACCTATGGCCCCATGACGGTGGCACCGTAGAGGTCTCACCATTATTTTCGCACACCAAAATGGTGGATCTGCTTATGGAGTTCTACCGAACAGGTGGCACTATGACGGTGTCATTGTAGTGGTCGTGCCATCACATTCGCACACCTAAATGTTGGACCCACTGACGGTGTTCCACCAAACCAGAGGTACCGTGACAGTGGCACCGTAGTGGTCACACCATCATGGTCGCACACCAATACAGTAGCACCTCATATGGTGTTCCACTTAATAGGTGGAACCCTGATGGTGGCACCATAGCAGTCGCACCATCATAGTCACACATTGAAACGGTTGCACCGCTTATGGTGGTACCAAGATGGTTGCACCATTACGGTGTCTACACAAATGGTGACCCACCCTTTGTTTTTTATTCAGTTTATCACTTTTTCCAGTACAGCTCCCGCAACGTATCATTTGGCATAAAATTGTTTTATTTCCTCATTCATATCTATTTAATTCCCAAAAATGATATAAAAAATCCTCCATGACTCGGGTTACCCATGAATTATCAAAACATGTGACTTTTTCCTTAGTGTCACACCCTTTTTCTGTACATTATAGTTTCTCCCTAGATACGTGTTTTCTTTTGTTAAAATCAAATCATTCCACTCACAACTATTATGGACACCTTTTTGATGAGAATAATTAAATAAAAAATTATTCCATCAATGTAACCATCCAACTGTGTGGTTAAACAATGATCCACATTTATAGCAGTTCTATAATTTACATCTCGTAACTCCAAGATTTCACCTTTTATCGGGTGTGATTATTTCTTCTTCATGGATATACTCTTTTCAATTCCTTGATGTGTTTGGAGTCCCCATTCCTGAGGCTAGGGGTGTGCCCATACTGGAGCCTTTCCTATTCACTCTTGGAGACCTCAGAGTTCTTCCCCTACAAGTCGTGCATCCCTAGTTCTTGGCGTGAAGAGAAAAACATAAATAATTATTCACCCAAGATGGGGTTATCCTTCATATCTCTTTATTGTGTATCATGCGAGGTGAGTACAATAATGTTCCTTTGGGGTTGGATGAATCAAACCCTTAAATATGATAATAAATCGTTTTTGAATATTGATGGGGTGTGATTTAAGATGATGGTATACTCTTCTATCTTCTTTTATATGTTGTGAATTGTATGGTCTTAGGTTAACTGAAAATCAGAGCTGTTGGTGGTCCTTTCTTGTGCCCTAATGAACCACTATTTTCTGGATAATTCTTTGATTGAATGGTGGTAAAATGGAAACTAGTTATTCACATAAACTCTTTTGATTAAATGGATGCCCAATGAATATGAATCCATTTATGGTCACCATAGATAACCAAACTAACGAATGAACTAAATGAATTGTGTTTTCAAAACTGAAAACACGCTTACTCTGTTATGGTGATGTGTATAGCTGATCTGCTTGATGCTTGTGAGGTAACACTGATGGGGATGGGATCCCCTATTTTCTAGTTGTTATTTTGTGGTTTTGGGTATTTTTGGGGTTGTATATTGGGGCTTGGTTTGGTTCCACTAATTCGAGAGACCTCACAGATCCCTTTTGTAATTGTGACTTTACTATAGAACCAGGTGTGAATTCTTAATTTAATGGTTGGATGTTTTTACATCCTTGTATTGTTGCTATGAATTTTAGTTTCCAAGAAGCGAAAAATTATTTAAATGGAATCACTTGAATTTGTTAACAAGAATGGGTTAAATGGGGAATTGTTTTTCGGGAATGAGTTGTGACTTGGTTGTGGCTGTTGTGCTTTTTATGAGAGAATCATAAGGAATTTTTTTGGGTATGGGCTCATATAATAATCCATATGTTGGGATGATATCATGTTTAACTATGTGTATACTTTATTTCTTATGTTTCTTATTCACGTCCCACCCAAGTTGAGAACTTTGTACTGAACACCCCAATTTAATAGGGGAGGGTGTTTTCCCCAATATTCATATTAGTGGTTGATTATTAGATCATTTTCTTCTACCATTCCTGAATATCCCAAGACTATTTGTGTAGGATATGACGTCTTGAGGTCCATTAATGACCATGATTCTTCAAGTAGCGTAGCTGTTGTGGTTGGACCAGTTGTGTGCGGGCATTTTGTTTCCCATGTGTCTTTGGGATGAGGCCTAGGTGTCTTCGGGCATGACATTAGTTGTTCTATCCCAGGTGTCTTCAGGCGTGAATATGGTTGTTGTGGTCGAGGTGTCTATAAATGGGGATGTTTGTGGTTGTTGTGTGCGAGGTGTCTGCGGGTGGGATATTTGGTTGTGGTGGGCCAAAAGGTTGTTGTTGAGGAGGCAGTGGGACTGTAGTGAAAATGGAGGGGGACGTCTGACATGTATGATGTCTTCAATAACAAGTGGGAATGTAGTGTGGGGTACCCAAACATTGATGTGCTATTACTATAATTTTATTTGACTTTATTTATTTGGGGAGTGTGCCTATGTGTGGTTGGGCGGATAGCTTCTTTTCTAGGTGCTTTGGTTGTATCCTTTTTCTCATGGGGAATTAAAATTCCTCCCCCACTTGTGATCATGAGAATTTGATTTTCCATACAGAGTATACTTGTATTATCACCCTAAAAATATAAAACTACTTTTACGTTTCCATTAGGAAATCTGGGACCGTGCGGGGAAATACTAGCTCGGACTTCAGGACTATTGACATTTCGACTATTATTTTATTTGGATACATCCCTTTGTATTTTTCTTGTACAATGTAACACTTATTATTGGAACATGATTATGGGGATAGATTATTCTGGCTTTAATTTTACTTCTATTTTTTGAGATTATTGGTATATACTATATTATCTCCTTATCCTACTAATCAAATGGGTAATTCCTTCCATATTATGTGTGATTTTATACCTTTGGTGCTAGTCGCCACTCCGGGGCCCTTGGAAGGTGGGTCTCGAGGGTCATTATCTCTCCTTCAACTTGAGGAAGGAAGGTTTTGTAAATTTATTGTCCCATCCCTCATCTTTTTTATGGCAGGATGTGACACCCCTATTCCGGGTTGGTTGGTTCGGTCGGACCGGGTTAAACCAAGCCCAGACGCAACTAACCCCTATTTACTAAAATGCTAATAACATCCAAACCGGGAGTCTGATTGACACACTGTTAGTGGCATCGAGACCCATTCAATGAGACGACCCAAATAAGATAGTACACCTGAGTTTTGGTGGATTTTTTACATTATCCAAGTTAGATCTGACTCGAATCCAACTGGGTCCCTTTTAAAAAAGATCTCATATCTTACAGAAGAAGCATCTGTTCGATGCGCCCTCTACTGTGTTGGGAACCTTATGACGAGGCGGTCCTTTGGGATTAATCTATGTTAGACATCATGGATGTTGAAATATGGTCTCTGAATTAAGGATTGAATTCTCCCAGAATTAATTTTGCAAAGTACAGGAATCCAGTGTTTGGTTGTGACGTGAAGAATGAATAACGATCCTGGGCGGGTCAACACCTTGAGATATTGTATGGGTTAGCACATAGTGATCCAGTGTGGTAAGAATGTAGAAATCTTGTGTTGGTCAGCTTCTAGCGATCCTATGTGGGTCAGAACCTAGAAATCATGTGTGGTTTAGTACCTAGAGACTATGTGTGGATTAGCACTAGAGCCTCCTGACACAATAAGATGATCTAGCATTACGACTAATCATCCATACTTATGTACGTAAGTCATACATGGTGTGCGCTATGTATTTTACTCTTTTCTATGTGTTTGAGGTCATACTGGGTGGTATCACCTCAGTGGAATTTCCATTGTGTTATTTTCCTTTATGTGATACTTAGAGACCTTCGTGGCTCATTAGGTCCCTACTATGTTTTGTTATACACACCCCTACATGGGAGTTTCCTGCACATGTTTTGACTTGTCCAGAAAATAGATAGCATTGTCTTGTACATTGGGTATCCATGACTAGATGAAGCATGGAGGTGGATTGATAGACACGGTGTGTTGTAGAGACATCCGACAGAGAGTGGTACCTACCCTTCAGGTATGATCATTGGAAGACGTCCTCCAAATATTTTTTTTCTTTTTTCGTACTTTCCTTTCAGTTGGGATTGTATTCTAGACCCTTTAATTTTATTTTACGCATTTTACTCTCAAAAGTGATTCTTTGTGGTGGTTGTAATAATTTATTTTCTTTTGTGGAATTAGTTTTTCTGTTTTCCCTATCTTTGTGTGTGTGTAGGTTTAATGGAAATGCCTTCCCTTTTTTGATACTCCTTTCTGTTGCTAGTAACCATCCCCTATCCTTGGGAATCCATGCTTTTAGTAGTTACGAAATGGTCCTTGAGGTACTGGTCATGAAAATGTGGTGTTAGTGGTGGTCAGTTCTATCTCTAATACCAAGAGTATGTTGTTTTTGTATTGGAGAAACAATGTTAAATGTTGCGAGTCTGATATTTATGTTTTGTGGATTCCAGTGTTTATGTAGCAGCTGATCTATCCATAAACCAGGACCCAGAATTCTGTTTTCTGACACAGTGCATGAAAATAATGATTGCTTATGTTTTGGAAATGTTTTTCTCTTGATATATTTGAGTCAACTAACTAGGTATAACTTTTTTACTGTGTTTCATCTTGATTCACTTTAAAGATGCCTCCATTCTGACAGCCAATGAGGAATCCAGTGCGGGAACATGAGAATGGTTCACAATGTGATTGGGCTTCGGTACATGGAATGTTGCTTGATATGGTACCTTCAGGTGGTGTCCCATCAATATCAATTCTTGTTGGTCAATTGTTACTACCAGTACTACCTATAGAAGAAACATGTAGTCTTAGAGCCTTACATGAGTTTCATTGATAGATACCCCTTAGGATTCAAGGAGAGCACACCTCATAGGGAGCTAAGGAATGTCTTGAGGTGGTGGTCGAGTATCCATCTAGCCAGGGTACCATTATATTTGGTGGTGGTCCTGATAGTGAGCATTCTACATGGCTCAACAAGGGTGATGACCAAGATTACATTAACCATATCATACAATGAGGTTAATTTTTAATGGACAGAGCTTTAGAACATTTATAAGAGAAGGGGTATCTTTACATAAAATGCTAAGGGGTATGTGTTCCCAAGAGCTTCTACAGCTTTATAGGGATGACATGTTGGTAGCTGAGTATTCAATATGGCATAAT
The DNA here is from genome assembly GCA_963277665.1 of Viscum album. Taxonomy (NCBI): domain Eukaryota; kingdom Viridiplantae; phylum Streptophyta; class Magnoliopsida; order Santalales; family Viscaceae; genus Viscum; species Viscum album. The sequence continues at coordinate 1,612,612,133 of OY728140.1, forward strand.
GACCATTCTAGAAGCTCGATAAATATGATTCACTCAGTGCTTCATGGATCGAATCTCTATTAGAGATATGTTTAGGGACAACCAAGACCACACTATTCCTATATGAGTTCCTACTTATGTTAAGGTTCTAGATAGAACCACTGTGGTTGAGAGTTCTTGGGCTTAGAAGATATAGACAATGAATAAAAACAGTAAAAAAGTAGGAAACTAACATTATTACCATAGAATTGGATGTGTAAAATATTTAAGGAAGAGTAAGTGTTATGGAAAGATGAATTTGTTGGGAAGAAGACATGGAAGAAGATATTGAAGAGAAATATGATGTATTATATATTTCGACATGTTAAAACCACCACCCCAATGTGGTCCCCACCTGGCTCAGTGAACTGGAGGAAAGAGGAAGGCAGTATCTGCTTATGGTTAAAGAGAAGGACCTAAGGGCTTGATGAATTATTTGAGGTACGGTATGTGTCTACTAATAGCTACCATATTAATAGACATAGGTACTGATCATTCCTTTTTATCATTAATATTATTCAAGAACTAGAGTTTCCATATAAAATATGGACTTGATCTACACATATGGACATACAAATAGAAGGAGACTCGATAATCACACTTATGCCGACTTTGCGATATGACCCTAGAGGATGATGTTTTGGTTGGAACCTATTGGTGTCATCATCGAGGCTTTATAATGCTAGTTTGGGAATGGGATGGTCATCCACAGTTCAGGATTATATTATAGTTTTTCGGAATAAGTTTGTGGTATATATGCAGTGTTGAAATGGGGTTTTTCATTTTCGGTGATAAAGGAAACGCAATAAGCACACGATAAACTCATTCATAAAATGGTGAAGCCACTCACTCTTTATTCGATCAGCCTTACCATCATGGTAGAGAATGTTTTTAGTTTTTGGTTCCCAAAATTTGTCATAGAGTAAGGGAATTTCCTTTCAATATTTTTTTCCAGGATTTCCCTCCCCGTAGGGAGAGGGATTTCTACATAATTCTACACCCCGATATGGAATCAATATCAGCATCAGGGTATCAGAGGGCTTTCATATATCATCATGTGAAGTGGGCGTAGGTGGGGGACTTAAAGAGGAAGGTCTTAGAAAGATAATTTTTTTTGTGGTTAGGTGTGAATTGCAGACACTTCAACAAAGTGGTTGTGGAGAATGAGTACCCACTACCAAAGGGTTGATGGGTACATCAATTAGTTAAACATGATTTTTTTTCCTCTGGATGGGGAGGTTCCTGTTATATTTTCAGTAGTTTAGAGAGTGGTGATGGATGTATTTCCTCTAGGTCATTGACTTTGAGATAGTCTATACTCCTCGAGAAGAAGATGTTGTGGAAAACACACTCATAAGGAGAGCCAGTTTACAGATGATGAGTAAGGTGACAGAGCAATTGGCTATGATGCCAATATCCTTTGTGGATTATGATTTATCATCATATGTACAGTCTATGACGGTCACTCCCCCACTCATGCAATGAGTTCGGGAGGCACAACATATGGATGTTGACTAAGAGGCCCCATGTGATAGGATACCCTCAGGATGGACCCCATATGGATTTTCAATCTGTGTGAAACACTTCATCCTAATTAGAGGGTGCAATGTAGTACAAGTGAAGTTCCATGAAGAGAATTTGACGTGGTTCCATACACCCCCTTTGGCGGTACATCATTGAGTGGAGAATATGTACCAGGAACTCTGATATCAGTACTGGTGGCTAGGGATCAATAATGCAGTGATCGAGTATGTTTCGTGATGCCACACTTTTCAGAAAGTGAAGGTCAAGCATCAGGTTCCAGCAGGCCTAGCCCATCAACTCGAGGTACCTGGGTGGAAATGGGATGGTATATCGATGGAAGTTGTGATGAGATTACCATGTAAATCCAGAGGCCACGACCCCATCTGGGCCATTAATTACTGAATCACCATGTCAGCTTACTTCTAAACCATCCTGGAGTTGGGACCAATAGTGGGATTGTGATGACTCTACATCCAATAGTTAGTGAGGCTCCACAGGGTTCCATTGACAATCATTTATAATTGTGATGCACATTTTATATCTTGTTTGTGGATGGGGTTGCAGGAGGCATTCAGGACCCAGCTGTGATTTAGGAATGCTTTTCACCCCGAGATGGTTGGTCAGATAGAGAAGACCATGCATACTATAGAGGACATGTTACTTGCTCGCATCCAGGATTTTGGACACATTAGGGAGGACCACCTACCACTGGTGGAGTTTTCATACAAAAACATCTATCACTCCACCATTGGCATAGAACTGTTTGAAGCCTTGTACATGTATCCTTACATATCACCCCAAAGTTGGATAGACCCAGGGGAGTTAGCACTCATGGGTCTGAAGTTAGTACGGGCTACCACTGAGAAGGTGTAGACAATCTAGGAGCTGATGATGACTGCACGGACTTGGAAGAAGTCTTATGCCGAAATGATATGGATAACCTTGGTGTTTGAAGAAGATGATAGTTTATTCTTTTGGGTCTCGCCTTGATGAGAAATACAATGATTTTGTCAGGGCATCAAGTTATCATCGACTTTAATCGGACCCTTTTAGATCTTATGTATAGTTGGTGAGGTGGAATATCCCCTTGAACTTCCCCCATAGATGCACCAGGTGCATGCAATTTTCTATGTGTCACAACTGAGTAGATTTGTGCATGATCCATCACACGTCATCAACTGGGGTGAGTTCGAAATTAATGATGTGGTTACATTTGTGGAGTTCTCAGTGGAGATATGGGATCGACAAGAGTAGGCCCTATGTGGGTGGTAAATTCCTCTAGTGCGAGTTACGTGGAAACATAGGAAATTTGAGGAGAGCACAAGGGAGCAGGAGGCTCAGAATCATGTTCACTACAATAATATATTGGATCAGTTTTTGTTTTGGAATTTAGGGACTCAAAATCCCTAAGGTGGAGACAATGTAATGTGTTTCAAATTATATATATTATTTTTAAATGTAATGATTTAGAGACCAGAAAATGAGATGTCGTGTGATTTTGAGGCTAGGAGTGCCCAGAATAATCTGTCATAAAATGTTGATATTTAAATATATTATTTTAGCGGTTTCTCTAAAAATGTTGACTTAATCAAAAATGGGTTCTCGGATCAAAAATATGAGGGCACTATGACATTCAGGATGGTGGGTTTAACCTATGTGCGAATTAAGTTTAGTTGGTGCCACCCTCTAATGAGAAAACCCAAAAATGGAATTTCCGTAAATAAAATTAGTTAATAAAAATAATTTATTTTTCAAATTCTTATAACTCACAATTGGTTACTCAAGTTAAAAATCTTATACCACCACTAAGCTCTTGTGGGTATGCTTTCCTTAGATAGATCCTAATATTTGCGATCTCTGACCAGTGGTGGAAGTTAGTTTTTTTCCATAAGTAAAATATTTTTGTAACAATTATATTATTTTCAAATCCTTATTACTACTGAATGGTAACTCAGATTTTTAATCCGAGAGTACTGTTGAGCTCATTAGGATGTGATATTCTTAGGCAGAGCCTAATCTCGACCGGTGCGAGTTGAGGTTGAATGTTAATTTTTGGAATATTTTAAGGTATATTCAATAAACGTATGAGTGGGTTTTTATAACATTTTTCACTATTTAGATCAAAAATCAAATAAAACTATTGAACTCAGAACACCGAGATTCCCATAAAAATGACATAACATCAACCAGAAAGGTCCGAGAGGTAAAGTTATTTTTCAGACATTTAGTTAAAAATAAAAAAAGCATTTAAAAGATTTTTTTTCATTTCTTAACAATGACTTCTGTACAAAGATGTTATGGTGCAACAACAAGGCAGTGACTGAGCGCATTAATTGAGGGACAATAATGTTTCATTTGAAACTACAACGTTATTATCTTGATGGATCAATAAATGTGGTTCATTAAATGTCACTTATTTAATGTTCATCATTAATGGGCGCAAAGTCGCTACATTTTTTTATTTATTTTAATAATCTAACGGTTTGGAGATAGGGAACTAAAAAACATGTATAAATATCTAACGATCTGCTAGTGGAATCCCTCTCAAACAAATAACGATGACTAAAGCGATGAACGTTGGAGGATCAGATCCTGAGGTTGCAAGGTGGTGATGAACGACAACAACCGTAGATCAATGGTGATTTGAATCACATCCTTTATCATCTGCAGATCCAACGAACCCAGGTTGGGGTTGCTTATTTCAATGTATTTTATGATTTCTTTATTGTTCTTGAAAAATTAATAACAAACACATATCAATAAACTAACAGGTTGATCCATGAATCTCTCCTTTTTCTGGGTGGATATTTAATGGGGATTTTGTTAGGGGGTTTCAAGCTTTGTTGTTATCATAATGTTTATCCCCATTAGTAACTCTAACCCATGGGATGATGGTTTGACCCAAAAGAGGCTCGATCCCTCTACCAGAGTAATTCATGGATTCAAAGTCGATCGGTCAACTTGTCAGCAAGGAGAATTCAAGGATTCATGGTGGTGGCTACGCCCTACGGACACCGTAGGAGAAAACCACTCAAAAAATAAACCACCTAAGTGACTCTGGTGTCCCATCAAATGAAACACCGGCATGCTAGTGGCTGGCGACAGCCTACAACGATGGACATGGGTAGAGAGTGATGGTAGGCCCATCAGCGGGTAGCGGTGGCTGGGTGCTATGGCCGGATAGCCATAGCGGTGACGAGATGTTGCACCGGGTGCCCTGTGGGGGGACCACCCACATCTGGTCCATCCAGGTGGATGAAGAGACATGGTCCGTCGACTGCGGCTGGAGGAGACCCACGTCTGCGGGAATAGTGGGGGATGGATGCAGTGCGACTACCCCATCCTAGTGGGGGAGTGCACCGCTGACCCCCCTTGTAGCCGGGCCTCGAGCCGGCGGGTCGTGCCCCCAGCGAGCAGGCTGGAACCACGCTGCTATGCTAGACCCAGTCCCAGCTGGACAGACCCATTCTGACAGGCTAGAACAATTCCCTTCAAGAAGGGACTAATGTGAAAGGGTTGCTTGGCAACCCGTCAGGATGGACCCTCGGCCAAACTGGCCTAGGTCCTGTGAGGACCATTGGCCCTGGCCCACAGGCCCTGATAGACCAGGCTGACCATGATCTGAACGGGGTATGTTTGAGTTTGTCAAATTAATCCATGGTATGTGGGACCCCTGGGCCGAGTTGGAAAGGTTGGTGCAACCAGGTCGGACTAGGACCAGATGCATCTAGCCCATATTTACAAAACCCTAATAACATTCAAACCAGGTGTTTGATTGATGCACTATCGGTGGGGTTGGGACCCTTGTGATGAGGTGGTCCATCTGATGTACTCTAACTAAGTTATGGGAGAAGTTAGCCACTGGCCAATTTTAATAAGACACAAATTTAATAAGGCCTTTTTAATAAAAATATCCATATCTTACTGACCAAGCATCCATTGATGCACTGTTTGTTTCATTGGAAACCTTATGATGAGACATGTACATTGTGGTTAATCAAAGTGGGACATCACAGAGGTTGAGGTTTGACAGAATTCGGGAAGAGTGGATCCTCCCAGAATCAAGTGTACTATGTGTGAGAATCTAGTGGCTCATTCTTATGTGAAGAACGCCTAGTTATCCCATGTGGGCCAGTTCATGTCTATCCTGTGTGTGTCAGTACGTAGCAATATTATGTGGGTTAGCACCTCAGGATCTGATGTGGGTCATCAAATAAATACCTTGTGTGTGTCTTCATCAGATCCTCTCGACATAATAAGAAGATCTATATTTAAGACTAACCATCCTTACTTTTTTATTTATGTATTACATGGTGTGAGATGCATCATTTACATTGTGCAATGTTTTAGAGGTCTTTCTTTATATTTTCATCGATGAGGTATATCCTTTATGGTGTTTTCCTTCATTGTCTACTAAGATACCATCAGCTGTATTGGGTTCCTTACTGAGTATTGTTATACTCACCCCTACATGGGCTTCACCCACATCTATTGTGGCTTTTGCAAATGACAGACATCTTTGACTGGGACTTTGGGGAGCAAGGATTAGATGGTTCCCAGAATTGGATCGATAGATGTGGTGTGTAGAAGTGACATATGACTAAGATATGTACCTACCATTTAGGTAGGATCTTCAAGGAATGACCTCAAGATCTTATTTTTCATTGCACATACTTTCCTTTTAGTTGGGCTTATATTCTGGCACCATTACTTTCAGTTTACACACATTACATTCAATAGTAATACATTGTGGTTGTTGTGCTACTTTATTTTCATTGTGGTTTCCTTTGTATTCTATTCCCTAACTGTGTGTGTACTGGTTTAGAGTAAATTCTTTCCATTTTAGGGATATTCCTTTCTATTGCTAGTCACCTGCCCCTGGCCTAGGGAAGGCGGGTTTGGGGTAGTCACAACATAGGCCCCAGGGGATGGGTCGTGACAACCTTGACTCCACTAACCCAAATCTAGTGCCTAGCTCATTACTTTAGAATAGATAAAATGGGTGAATCATAAGGTACATAATAGTTTGGGTGTTTTGAGGAACCATATAGATAAATAAACTCAATTTACATTTTTTTTAAAAAATATAAAACAATAAAATTAGATTCTCAACAACATTGAACCTTATTAGAATTATTCATCATCATAACATGGTGAATGGACGAAAAATAAATGGGTTACCAAATTCTTCATAAGGCTTACATAAATCCGAAGATATTATTACCCAATAATTCATAATTAATATCTAAAGATTAAAAAATAGGGAGAAATTAAATTTATTCAATAACTTGACTATCACAATTGGTTTAGGATTAACTAATATGGCATAACAAATGACTAAATACTCATTCCTATTTAATAAAAAAACTTTGAATTGAATGCATGCTGTGAAAATTTTATTCTGAAAATATACATTATAATAAGAACAACAAAGTTTCAATGAATGGAAATCTTAACTACTGGGCATAATGAGTTCTGACAATATGATGCTTATACTACCAAGACCATTCATAGGACATTTGAAAATGAAGGATAAAACACCATTTTATTTGGTCTTTTGGTTTGCCTCATGAGTCCTTTCAATGCATCTAGGATTTATTTATAAATATGACCCAACTATAACTATATTTTTATTGCATTACTAATATATATATAATAATATATTAAATTCATTAATTAATATTCCTTGTCACCAAATATCATTATTGAGTAATGAATAATGACTTTCAATATTTCACAAGTAAATGAAATAATAATAAATGTAAATAATGTATATAAAGATAGTATAATGTTTCAGAATTAATCATATCCAATATATAAGCCATATGTTTATTTAATATAAATTTAATGTTTAAGAAAAAATCATCCACAAACTGTAATTTTTTAAAGATTGTCCTGTTCAAAAATGAAAGTGAAATTATAAAATTACTTTTACCTCTATAATAACATCTTATATTTATCATCAAGTATAATAAAATTGATGTTAACAATTATTCATCATAAATAATTGTGTATTCATATCAAATATTTCAAATGAAAAGTATATTCATCACATAACAGTTAATAAGATCGTTATAACATATTTTCTTTAATGAATTGGAAATTGTAAGATAATCCCTTTCTTTACACATTATAGTATTGTACCATGAATTAACCACATCAAAAATTTCTTTAAAATATTATAAATTAATAATTGAACCGTAAACATATTTATAATTTCATATATGGTCCTATTATAACATATTACTGTCTCTTTGTCAACAATATTCTATTATTTTCATTATTCCCGGTGTTAATTTCATTATTATTTCATCTGTTTTCTTCGAATAATGTTTAGTTTATTATTCATTATATATAAATAAATCATCACTATAATTGTAAGAATTTAATAAATATAATATTTACTCTATATATTTAATATTATAACCATTCTTAAATATTGGTCATGGAAAATGAATCACATTTCATACGGTAGGTCACATGTTTACATTATGGATGATATTATTCTATTAATAGGTGAAACATTATGGATATTTTTGAAATTTTAATTTTAAAATTTATATCACGTCATTTATATAATATATTTTTTAGGCTCATACTTATTACCTTTTATTAAATGCATAATTGAAAAATGAATCACATCACTTCATGAGGTGGTTGTCCTCCATACACAAGACTGACACTATAATATTAACAATATCATTTCCCATTTGATGGTAGTGGAGATGGATATAGGATATTAAATTAACATACTAACATATTAGTATATTTAGGAAATTTTTTTTCTTATACTAAAATGATTTAATACTATTTTATTGTGATGGATGGTGAAATAAAATAAAAATTCTAATTTGAGAATGTTAACTCTTTTACAGATGGACACGTTAGGTTTACCTATAATCCTTTCTCAGATGGAATTAATCTAAAAAATGTATCTTTAATGTTCTTATTTTATTGATTATTTTATTTGGGTAGGTATTTTATAATCCAAATGGATTATGAAGTGTGAATAGGAGTGGAGGGTGGTGGCATTTTATATGTGGAGGATGAGGACACATATTGAATCATTGAAAAGAATCTTTTACACCATTGATATTATCAAGTTATAATCCTTAAAAAGGGCTCATTAAATATCCTTATCATTAACATGATATAAATATGTCCATTTAATGGTTCTTCTATACGTTTATAGGCTATTTAGCCCTTATATTTTTATTTTAACCACACTAGTAAATCAATTTTCCATTTAATCAACATAATAATTCTTATTTTTTTCTGATTTTACGATTCATAATTGTAAAAAATATTATTTAACATATTAATTTTTATATGTTATTTTGAATCCAAATCTAGACTAAATTTTCCAATTTCCATTCACAATATTTTTTATAAAATTAAAATTATACTTGTATTTTTGATGACAAACGGTGATTTATAATAAATATTATTGTACTTATATATCATTTTAATATAAAAAATCAACATAAAATAGATTCATATGATTTTAATTTAAATTATTATAATATATTTGAAATAATTTTATTTTAAAAAAAATTAGGATGTAATTTAACATTGAAAGAAAATCATAGGAAATTGAATTTTTCCATATAAATTTGTGTTTTCCCTATTAATAAAGAAGAATGGTTTCAAAAAAAAATCCCAAAAATTACCCAAATATACTTTTGATATTCTAATTTCAATATATATTTTAATTTTATACATTAAATTTCCAATTAATTTTATTTTTTTAGAATTTGGGTGAATGGTGTGGCAAAACTATTTCTATTGAACAAAATCATTGTTATGAAAAAAATTGTTTTACATTCAAATTTTTGTGTTTATTATTTATAATCAATAGATAACCAATGAACCAACCTGCTCTGTGATCACCCAGGTTTTATTAAAGAGGAAATTAATGAACCATTGTTGGTAAAATTTTTATATTGTTGGATTTATGGTTGTGGTAATGTGGTGTGTGTTCTAGTATGGGTTATGTGGTCTCGGGTTGTGTGGTGTTACCTGGGGAGTGTGTTGGTGTCTCAATCGTAGTGATTGATTTATTGTGGAATTGATGAAATTCTAGGAAACTATATTACCTTTATGTTGTGGTGTGGCCGCGAAGTGACATCAAGTAGTGGGACTACAGTGTAGTTGTAGACCGGTTACGTAGTGTGACTATATTGGGGTTTTTTTGAGAAGCATGGCTACATGGACAGGTTGTGGAATAAAGAATGGGTGTTATTTAATTTGAATAATGAAATTAGATTATTGTTGAACGAGGATGTATAGTGTGACTGCAAGTCTAGTTTTGTGTAATTGTTTTTTTATAGTGGGAATTAGTATGATTTTATTAGTTTCTTGGTGTGGATATGATTGTTAGTATCCCAGTAGTGTTGGAATAATATAATGAATCATTTTAAATAAATACATAAATGTAAATTGAACAAAAAGGGGGATGGGTTATGCTTTAGTGGTGGTTGTTGTATGGTTGTGCAGATTGGAGTAGTAGCGAAAGTAGTGTTGTTGTGGTCTTGTTGACTATTGCGGGAGGGAAACCAATCTATTGGGGTTGAGTGTTTCATTACACACACACACACAGACACATATATATATATATATATATATTATAGTTACTTGTGATTTCTATATGAACCCTGCACTTGTTGAGAATTATATGTTGAAAAACACCAATTTCATTTTGTAGGGTGTCAATCCCAACATCCCGGTGGGAGGATGGATGGATGGTTACTGATTATATTCCTCACACCATTTTTCAGATCATGCCGCTTGAGAATAATTGGGCATGCTGTAATGTCTTGAGTCTTACCATCGTATAAGATTTTATGGGAAAATGTTTTTTTATGAAGGTCTCATTTGTTTGCAAGCCAGGCCTATTTTCCTAACTATCATTGGGATGAGGCCCATGTGTCATTGGGTGTGGTTGTGGTGGTTCTTTCCCAGGTGACTTCTAGTGTGGTTGTTGTTGTTTTGGACCATGAGTCTTTCGGCATGGTGGTGGTTGTTGTGGCCTGGGGGTCTATGGGCACGGTTCTTTGTATGTTAAGGCCTAGGTGTGTGCGAGTATTTTAACTATGTTAGACTATATGTAGGAAGTGAGGCAGCATCAAGATGTCATATCATTAAGAATGAGCTATTAACTATGGGAAAATCAGTGTGTGGGGTGCCCATATATCAATGAATTTATACTACTACATTACTTGGCATGTGTTACTTGGGTGATCGTACATTGGTGAGTTTGGCCTAGTTATTATTCCTTGGCAGGTTCTTGAGGTTCTACTATTTTCTCATAAGTTAATTAGTATGTTCCCTCACCTGTGCACTATTATATTTTGTTTTCCCTACTAAGTATACTTGTATTACCACTCTACGTATATAACATTATTCCAGGATTCCAGGAGGACATTGAGAACCATGATTTTCATTACTAGATTGGGCGTCCGGATTAGTTGAGGTTTCTTCTGAGTCTCTTTTCTTTTGGAAAATTATTTTTTATAGTTTTTTTGTACCTTGCATCAGCTTTACTTTTGAACATGCATGTGGAAAAAAGATTTTTTTGGATTACATTTACCTTCGGTATTTGGAGTTGTTTGGGATTCACCATATTATATCTCGATCCTTTTCTATAAAAAAGGTAATCTTTTCCATATTATATGAGATTATATATCCTTGTTTCTAGTCTCCACTTGAGTCTTACTGAATGCGGGACTCATTGCCATTATCTCTCCTTCAACATAATGAACGTGTGTCGTGACATGTTGTCTCATTTCATTTATCTCCACTAAAAATATATTTTAAAACATTACTACTCACTAAAATCGTAGATTAGTTTATTGATACACATTATTTCAATTCGTGTTTACATATTACAATAATCTCTATCCATCATTAAAAATATCCTTTATTTATTTCACAATGCATCACCCAAGTGGTACATTTTCATTTTTTATTCTCCAAGATCATTATTATTAATTTTTAATAATATAACTACATGTTCGAGAACTATTTATATATCTTAATTTTGAAAATAATATTTATATATTTACTTATTACTGTTGAAATGCTTATGTTATTACCCTTCAGTTATGCCTCTAATTAGAATTATAAAACTAAGATCCATAATATGGGGGTGATATTAATTATGTCTTATATAGGCTTTTTTTATTATATGGGACTTGTAAGTATATTTTTTTTTGCGATAGGTATGAAAGAAATTATAAATCCCTAAATTTAATTAGGTAAATATTTATAGATCATGAGATGGTAAGAATGTTATTTTTGAAGATAACCTAATCCACCATGGAAATCTATCCACATTATAATGATATCCTTATGAGTGAATATTGACATATAATTATGATATAATTAAATATATATTTTTCACACAATATATTTTTCCATGATCTAGTGATTTAATTTCTGTATTCCATTCTTCCATGATTATTATTAGTCTCTTTACAATATCATGTTATGACTCTTAAATATCATGTGACTGTTTATTTCCATGTATGTCACCATACTGAGACATCTTGATAACCCTTTTACTTATGTATTTACCATAGGGTACCATATATAGATATAGAATATCTATTAGATATCTGATGAATGTGTTTTTTATTTTATTTAATATTGATTCTTTTATGCCTAAGGTGATCTATTAATGGGAATAATTAACCAATTTCATTTAACATCTATATTTTTTAATTATAATTATTTTTAATATATTTAAATAAAGTAAAATAAAAAAATTTATATGGAATGGGGGTCTATAATATCACAACATCATATATATCATAAAACAATAATATGATTATTCCCTTTATCATGTTGTTTAAATGATAGCACTACGAATATTATATTTTCATTAATTGATTCTTCCCATAATATATCCTAACTAATGAATAAAATATATTTAATCTAAAGATAAAGAAGCTGATAATTATGAATCACGAGGATAATAATTCTCCATAGAAGATCTTTGATGTGTTATATATCAATTTCATGGTATTTACCATGTACAACAAAATATAATACATCTAATCAAAAAAATCCATTTTGCTTAGAATTTGTATAGGGAACTATATTTATACAAAATAATATTTTTCTAATGATAGACCAAAATTAATTCATTCTTGAAAAAAATAAATCATAAAATAAAAATATATTTATTCCATATCCCATTTAATTATCATCAAAACTCTAAAAGTTAGAATGTAATCGCTAATTATATTACAAATTATCTTTCTTTCAAATAAATCTAATTTGATCAATGTATCTCTTAAAAAACTCTAAAATAATATAAGTCACAATATATGTGACAAATATTATTATGAAAATAATAATAATAACAAAACCAGTAGTAAAAAAATATGTAAGTAATCTAAAATTTATTTTATTTAGATGACAAAAAATTAAAATGGTTAAATATTAAAAATAATTTTTCTTTATCAATTAAATAATTTAATAATGTGTTAAAAACATCACCATAAAAAAATTAAATTGACCTCTAAGAATATATAATTCTATATTATCAATTCTATTAACAATCAATAAATTTTAAATTCATATGAGATTGTATAAATAAAACCAGAAAATGTAATCTTTTCAATAAAAAAACTGATTATATATATATATATATATATTGTATTTTCAATTTAAAAATAAATTTATAACTGTTATAATTTTAATATTTTTAAATTAGACAATTTTTATACATCCATATAATTTTTTTAATTATATATTTTCATAATTTTCACTAATAATTGATATTTAGAACAATAGTGATCAATACAGTATTTAGATTAACTATAGAATTTATAGAAATATCAAAAAATTAGTATAACATAATGAATTATAAAAACACATTTCATTATAAATATTTACATATGGAGTAAAATTATATATTTTAAGAATATTTTATACATTTTAAAAACCATTGATAAAATGTTTTAAAATTAATTTGTATTTTTTGAAAGTTTTTTTTCATTCTCTTTTGTTTATATTTGAAATAGGTGAAATTATGTTTCTGGATTTATTTTTATATCATATTAATCTATTATTTTTAAACATATATTAATTACATTTCATTAAAATCAGTAAAATTGTCACATTTATCTCATTCATAGTTTGTTATTTAGAAACTAGCTAGTTATGAAAATAAAATTTAGACGGTAAGTTCAATAATAATTAAAAAATTTAATTATAAATATAAAAATCATTTAATAAAATTTATTTATTATTTTTAATTATTATAACCATGTTATATAAAAAATTATTTGGTTATTTAGTAAATAAATTTAAATTAACATATTAAGATTAATATTATGATAGAAACCAAAAATGGAAAAGTGAAAAATACATGGGTAATTGGATACAAAACATGGTTAAATCACTTGTGAAAATGATTTTATGTGGTATTTAATATCTACCTTATTCTATATACTATTTTTCAAACTTTGTCTTTACATAACAAGTAAAAAATGTGCAGTTTCAATATTAAGAGATTATATATAGAAGAATGTGTTCAAATTTACTTATAAAATGGGATCACCTCCACTTCATTTCTAAAGTCTCTATAAAAAATAACTCAACAAAAACAATTTACTTGTTCCTATTTACCACTCTACCCATATATTATATTCATTTTCATTATTAAAACACTATTCTAACGAACCTTAAGTTGTTACCCAAGTGAGAATAAACAAAGGTAGAGTCACAGATTTAAACCAAGTTGTCATAACAATTTCATAAATATACCCCTCTAAAAATTATGTTATTAATTAAAAATATATAAAATATAATTTTTAATATTTTTTATATTATTATAATAATAGAGTATTCTTTTTTTGTCTTCCTAAAAAACCATTTATTAAATTATGATATTATAATTTATACAAGCGAAATACCAACTCCCAAAACAGTGTTATTGATTTTTCATCCCCACTATAAACAGAATGATATAAATTTTTCATAAACATTTAATATTTTATTTATAAACGCAATTATAATTTTTCAAAATTGAATATTACAGATATTTCTATAGATATTGTAAAAAAGAACATGCTACCCAAAAATACATGTTGACTAATGGCACCACCAATGTGAGATTGTTCATTTTTCATTTAGTATTTCATTATATATCCCTATCACATAACATAATTTTCACTATATTAATAAAATATAAATAATATATTATCACTTTATTAATAATGATATTATTCCAAATGAATCTCATTCTCAAAAATACTACTCATATATTATAACATGATTTTTTCGAATTGTATTTGACCAACGATAATGAAAATTATTTAAATTTATATAATTGGTATTTAGGGAAACAAAATTACTACTTTTATTATTCAATAATATTAAAATAATTATTTTTTATTATGGAATGTTAATGGTCTTTTCAATCACCTTAGTAATATATACCCCCAGTACGTGAAAATTAAAATAACATCCTCATCATTGACATTATTTTTACTAATAACAAAAAAATACATATAAACTAAAAATAAATCATTTTATATAATTAAAAAACAAATATTACAATACCCAAATTTATTATACAATTAATAATGTTTAATATTTAAATAATAATCGACACATTTATTATGAATAAAATGATAATGAAAATAATCAATGCTAGTGAAATTATATGAAAAAAAATATAACATCAATTTTAAAATGAATAAATATAAATTAATTTAATAAAATGAATTTTTAAGTTAAAAATATATTAAATAGAGCATTAATATAATTATTTTCTAATATAACAATTTGATTAATTTTTAGCTAATCATGATTAAAAGTAAAGGGTGTTAATCTCAATATAATATTTTGGATAGATGTTTTATTATAGAATGGATATATTTTAAATGGTTGGTATTAATACTATTAGATATATAATATAATTAATAAGTTCTTATATTATTTAAATGAACATCAATTTAAGTGGCTCAATTTGATGATGTTTTATTTAAAAAAATTAGGCAATAGAGGATACTATGTAATCAAAATTTCATTCCTTAAAGTATATTATTTATTCATGATAATTATTTTTATAATAATATGTTAGTACATTATAATATTTTATTATATGTTTTTCATCATATTATATTCATAATATTGAATTTCTAATTCATTAATCCTTACATAGTGAATTTCCTTCTCATTGTATTAATGAAATTTTTTTACAATTACAACCCTTCAGATATATAATCTTTGTCTTTTATATATATAATTCCCTTTAATTCATATTTCATCTAATTTAATAGTAAGATAAATTATTTTAATCCTCATTGTAAATTAAAATTTTCATTTTACACTTTTCCAAATGATGTTTTGTTTCCATTTTTATTAATAGGGTTAGAAAAAATATATTTCTATATATAAAACTATTCTACTACCATGTTGCTCTAATTTATTTTTCTCTTGAAATATATTAGATAATGTATTCATGTAATTATAAAGGCTCCATTATTGAATTGTAAATTAGAAAATATATTATATAAATCACAATAACTTCACATTTTCATATTTAATATTTCATTGTTATTATTGTATAATCATTTAGTCTAAATAAAAAAGGATTCATAAAAAAAGTTTTAAAATGTCTCTTTTTATTTTTCAGTTTATCTAAAAGGTTATTTTATCCAAGAATAATTTTAATTATTAACTTTATTATTTAATTATGAATCAATATTTGGTGTGATTTAATTTAATGTATCAAAAATTTAAAATATAGGGGTCCAAATTGGTGATTCCATAAAAACTATAATGAAACTAATTATTATTTCAGTTGGATACAAATAATGTGATGAAATATTTTTTTAACCAAACTGCATATGTTTTCATGATTGATGGGGGGAGTTCCATATAACCCTCAAAGTAATGATTCATTTTTTATCACATTATAAAAATTGTATATCATTGGAGGTGATCATGTTATTATCTGTTCAAGTCATAGGGCATGGACATGATCTTATATAGAAATTTTCACATGATTTTAATGGGAATGATCGCATATAGATTTTTTCATGTGATGGAACATGTAAATGACCATATATATAATTATTCAATTCATTTTAATGATAAATTATAAAATAAATCATTGTATGTAAGGTTGTGTTGGTATAAGATCATGTTTTGATTTATTCTCATGATTGTGCATGGAAACAATTCAACTTAACCATTTCCCCAATGTTATTATATCAAATACATATAATTATTCCGTATATTAGTCTAAAAATGATTATTATCGTCTCTAATATTAATTATCTCAAACTATTAGACCATAGTTCATGTTTTTTGAAGTAATATTAAATTGAATTCTTTCATGTATTCTGGATAAATATTATTTATCCATATTACTCTAATATGATACATATAAGATTCTCATGTTTTACTCACATGATTCTCATAAATCCCATTGATGACGTATCATTGATTTATAATTTACTATAAAATTTAGAAGATATGTTTGTACTGTGTAATTTTTGATAAGAAATTATATATAAGGCTAGATTTATAAGAATGTTTTACATAATGATTATTTGTTTTTTATGTTTAATACAATAACAATATTATTTATATAAATTAATGTTTTTAATTTCTGTTGGAAAATATACCAAGGATAGCACATAAGGACCATAAATAAAATATTTATTGTAATTCATACTTATTTATTAATGTTATAATTATGTTATGAAAATGATGTCAACTAAAGATATTTTTATTCTTGGTCGTATAAAAGGTATTTTTAAAGATACTTTCATCAGCCCTATATCCAGGATTGTGGGTCTCAGGTTGAATATATTGTATTAGAGATATTTTTTAATAACATTGGGAAATTCGATAAAATATCATTAGTGGAAAATCTGAACACAATCCTATAAATAGAATAACATCATGGTGTTCTCATAATGAAATGATTTTTTCATAATAGTTATATTCCTGTTATAATAGTTTAATGTTGATGAATATTTGGAATAGAAACACATTAGGGAAATCACACTTAAAATATTAATTGTGCATCAACTAGGCCTTGATGTGGTGAAATATGAGATGTCTAATGGAATCATACCTGTGTAGAAACTCATTGGGAAAATTATTTGGTAATTCATATGTTCATTAACATATATATATATATTAACTTTTTATATATTTATGGTAGGTGCATGAATGTAATTTGAATACAAAAATGGAAAACCTAGGTCAATCTAAATGAGTTATAGGTTTACATAATTATATAAGATTTAAAATAAATGTATCGTAGGTTGAAAATATGGTTTTATTAGATAAAGAAGTTTTCGTATTCATTAGATAACTCAATAGTCATTTATTTTATATTATTATGTAATTTTTTAATATTTGAATTGGAAATAAGCTCATTAAAAAGAATATATGTATTAAATGTCTCTACAAGAACCTAATACTTTTGTAAAAGATATGTTTTTGAATAAATGGTTGAGAATAAAAATATTTTTTAGTCATGTTGAATGTGGTGAGTATATTAGTCATATCATTGATAGTGAGGTTTTTATCCACTTTAATAATATAGAATGAGTCTCAAATATCTAATGTATATAATTAGTTATTTTCAATAGTGATTATTAATTTATCTTATGATGAAACAATATAGTATAGGGGATGCAATGTGATTACATATGATTTTAAAGAAAAAAAATATTAAATTAATATATTGTGCATGGTAGTTTACACTATATATAATATTAAAAATTTAACAATGAAAAATGATTGATAGTATTGAAAAGAATATTATAATATTAAATCAATTATTAAATAATGATTTTTTTGTCAACAAAACACCTCAAACCATTATTGGATAAATAATTGATATTATTTAATATTATAAAAGATTGATCATTCTGAAATTAAACATTGTATTAATAGTTTTATATTATAACCCTATAAATTAAACTTACCATTTTAAAAATATTATTATTTATAAATTCATATAGTTACATCATTTTAATAATAAATTTATTTGATATAATATTACTAAAACGAAAACATTTCAATATTTTACCTAAATTTTTTTATTGATATATAGTATCATCATGAAAAAATAATTTTATTAATATTTTATTATTAATATAATAATTTTATTAATACTTTATTATGAATATAATAAATTTATCTTTATATTTATTTCCTGATATGAATATTATCTCTGAGGTAATTTTTTATAATTTTTCTAAATAAAAGTGTTTAGGTGAGTAGAGAAAAATTTTAGTTACACAATAAAAATATTTTTAATGGCTATTTATTTATGAATGTATGATGTAAAAACATATAATGTTTTCCATCCTTTGAAATTTATATATTTTGTGAAATGATGAATTTAATAATATTTTTCTTCTTTTTGAGACCCCATGTTAATCATTTTTATAATTGAGGGAGATTTTTTAATAAAAAATATAATTTCTTATATATCTTGTAGTTTAATTTTTTTTGTGAAATTAGGTTTTGGTATGTTTTATAGAATGATATTTGTTATTTAGAATATATGAAACCAATTAATGTCATAACAGTTAAAAAAACTGAAAATAAAATTTTACTAATATTTTTTCTTAAAAATAAATTTTTTTTGTAAATGTTTTTACACATTACAAACACTAATGTTAAAATAAAAATTTCAAAAAAATTTAAATTTTATTTAATAAAATGTATTTAATAATATGAAATAGTTAGTATGAAATTTATATAATGGATAATTATTATTTTTTAAATAAAATTAAATTTTCTCGATAAAATTTAATTATGACAGAAACATAAAATATTTATAATAGTGAATAATCAAGGAGTAAAATAATTACAAAAAAAAATTATAACATAGTGAAAATTAATTAATCAATATATTATGATTTTATATTTAAAAATATTTTGTGTATTTCTCATGTAAAAGTGGATCAAATTCTCCCCATTTCTTTGATAACACACCATGGTTTTAAAAAAAAATTAAATGCATGTAACACTAATTCTAAACATAATGAATTTTTAAGGGGATAGTTATAAACTAGTCTTTTAACATAATTTTTCTATTTATATGATTTTAATTTAAAAAAACGGACATCTACAGTAGTGATTAGTATGTTATTTGGAATTTTATAGAAGAAACTTGAATTTTTTTGAATAGTAACAAACCCTTATGAATTGTAACAAACCCTTATGAATTGTAATATTAATAGTAATATGCCCCTTTTAAATATAAAATCATATCATTATTTTATTTCCTTAAGGATATAAGATAATGAGATCTTTATTAACTTTTCAAGGTGATATAAAAAGAGTTAATGTATTGAAATTTTAATTCTCTAAATAAATTATGATTTTATTTAAAAGTTATATTATTCACATTTAGAAAAATAAATAATTTTTTTTCACTTTTTAATTATACACATAAAAAATGGTTAGGGTGATTTTTAGGGATATTTCAAAATTAAATGATGTTTTGGGGGATAGTTATATTCTATAATTTACAAAAACTTCTACATAAAGGAACTTCAGAATTATGGTTGAGTCCTGGATCATATAAATGGCCAATACTTTGAACTAACAATCAAATATTACCTTTGTGGGTAACATGAATCTACACTATTCATATTCATGAGAAAAAATGTGAATCTAATGAATTAAATAATAGAAAAATCCTCCCCACCTACACTGTAAATAACACCCTCAAACCCCCTTCCTCTCAGACCACTCATGATTTGATCATTTTAAACATTATACACAATCCCCTTCCCAAGAATGTTCCCCATTTCCAAGACCTGTTTTTCTCACCGTAAGTCGAAAACCAAAGGTATTAAACAGTATTTCAAGGATATGATATCAAGAAGTGAAAATCCACTTTCATTTTCTTGTATTTTATTTTCTATACATTTATTTTATTATACTCTCCTAATATCCCTATATCCAAGAGGCATGAAATCTAAATTATTATATATATTATATTTTTTTATTATGTTTTTTTAAAAACACATAATCATTCATTCTCCTCACATCCTCTTATTCTAAAAATAAAAAGACTATTTGCGATGTGTCGATTTACTGACAACATGGAAGATGTGTCTCCAATTTACATTAATTGCTTAAAATCATATTTTAAAAATATTTCAGTAGTTTAAAAAGATTGTAAAGTTTATTATATGACCAATATTATGTTCTGGACTTGACTTATATGCTGAATATTATAGGTATTTGATGAAATAATTTCATGATTATTGAAGAACAACTAAAATAATCTAAACAAATATCATTAATGATTTGAAAAATAATTCATCCTTATAAAATTTAATCCAAATGATTTTTGTATTAATTTAATATTATAGAAACATATTAAGACCATTTAATTCCACTTTTGGAGTTTCACTTCAATTTGACAAGAAAACCCCTTATGCACCAACCAGGGAAATCATGTAAAGCACACCCCCAAAACAATGGACATAACAAAATATTATTAATAAATGGGTCTAATGATGTTATTAAATCATAATACAAGGTGTTATATCCATGAATATGTTTCAATAAAATATTAGTAACACTCTTTTAACCATTATAAAGAAGGTAGAAACATGTTTTATATAAGAGAAACATGAGGTAAGTGAATTTTTTACCCCATTTCCATTCTTTGGGTTAACCATATACTTCACTAATTAGGTGATACTAAGATTATAGGTATAATTAATTTATAATATATTATGATTTATTATGTGTATTTAATGTGCGTACACATATTCCATTCATTTTATAAATTCTCACATCATTATATTATTTTTTAAGAGAATTCTTAACTCAGTTTCCATTCTTTGGAGTAACCTTCTACTTCATTAATTATTTTCTACTGAGATTATTTGTATAATTTATTTTTTCTATTTTAAAATTTAAAATTTTTATTTATATAAACATATTAAATTAATTCTATGAATTCACACAACAATTATATGATATTTCTAATGGACATTCCCATAAAACCCCCTTTTTAAAATTATATTTTACGAAATTTAAATGAAATGTTATTCTTAAATAATTCATGTTTAATTAGTATGTTTTGTTTCTTGGGAATTTTAATGTTGAAGGGTGGAAACTATATCATCCTCTAGTTGATTTGGTATCTGAATGTTGGAGTTCAGTTGTATTGTTACTCCAAGTGTAACTGTGATAGTTACACCATAATGTAGTTGTGATGGTTAAATTGTAAAGTAGCCATAACGGTTACAAATCATAAGGTAGCAACGAGGGTTAAAATATATGTAAGTAATTCATCAATGATTCCTTTATGGTTTTATATATTTTAATTAATTTTTAATTGAAATATAATTTTTCAAATAGAATGTATATATGGGTAAGAAGTATATCTTTGTGAAAATGATTTCATATTCATATAAGATTTCATGAACTAATGGTTTCTATCCTCTTTTTAATATCCTTAACTGAGGATTTTATGCTCATCCAATGTTTTTAAATTCTTCTCACAGGTTGTAAGTATGTGTAAGTGGAAGAAGGAAGTCCCATAAAACTTAATGATGTTTTCTAAAATAATTCATGTAGTTGTTTTGAGTTAAAATATTTATGTTTGAAAATAAATGAATACTATTTTAATGGAAACCACTTTGTATTCTTAAGGGATGATATTTATTAATATTGTCCTAAACCTTTATAATTATAATCCCAAAATATATTGGGGAATGTAAAAAAGTATTATCTACTTGAAATAACTAGTTTATGTAATCTTAATGTCGGGTGCTTATAGTTTGTATCAATGCACAATTTAGATAACATTAAAGGCTAGTATGGTGTCAATAATACAATAAAAGATTAAATACCATATATTTATGTTTAAATGAAATATAATTTAATGATTAGAATATTTATTAATTTATGGTATTTCTATTCAGAAGTGTTTTCCGCAGAAATAATAGGGATTTTGAAGATGGAAGGAACTGAGAGGCTGATATCTTTATGAATGCACAACTAGGAATCATGGGAAACAGAACTAGGTAGTATTTAATAGTAATTTCATTGCTTATGATTGCAATAAATGATAGTGGAATTCATGAAAGAGAATAACCAGAGCGACCGCAAATGTAACATGATAATATTGGAACATTTTATGAGGCAACACCCTCCTGCTTCCAGTGGATCATTTGGCCCACTAGTAGGTGAAGGATGGATTAAAGCCATTGAAAATATATTCAATGTTATGAGATATTTAGATAATCAAAAGGATATACTTTCTATTTATCTTTTGCAATGTGAAGATAATTAGTGATGGGTAATAGTCAAACATATCCGGGATAAAGAGGAGATTGAAGCCATGGAGTGGGATGAATTTAAAAGTATTTACCTTGAAGTTTTTTTACTGATGTTCCTTGAGATAGAATGGAGAAGAAACTACATGAATTGAGGAAATATATGGAATATTCAGTGGTTGAGTATGAAGAAAAATTCACCTGACTGGCAAGGTATGCTCTAAATATGATCCATGATCAATATATCAATATAAATTGCTTTTACAATGGACTGTTGCCTTGATATATAAGGGACATAACCTCAAAATAATTGAAAAGTAATAAGAAAGTTTTTTTTCAGTTGGGAGGGTAAAAATTGAGTTTTCCGATGCTCATGTGTACTATGAAAACAAGCATAAGAAGAGGGCTAGATGGCATGTAATGGGTAAGAATCAATCAATAAAATCAGATATTAAGAATGTTTAGTTTCTAGTTTGTAAAATGTGTGGTAAAAATAACCCTATTAAATGACTTACCAAAACTGGGAAGTGTTTTAGATAAGGTATGTCGGGATATATGACTCGAGATTGTAATGAAAACGATCATTACATCAATTAAAATAAGAAAACTATAATGTGTTTTAAATGTGGTGAGATGGGTCATTATGAAAATATCATCCCAATGAAAGATCCAAGGGATGATAAAAGATAGAATATAGGTAGAAAGTTGTATTGAGATATGTTGTGATTGTGTGGGCATATTTCACGAAATCCAATGAAGTGGTATAATCACTTTGATTATTTACTCAGATTTTTCTAATGTCTTGTTTCATATGGGGTCTACATAGTCCATTATTTCTGATAAATTTTCTTGAAAATTAATAATATCACCTAAAAAATGAGACCAAAACTAATTGTTAAAAACCTAGGGGGTGTGTTACAGTAAAAAATAATTTTACAGATATTCTTATTATTATATGTGGACAGACATTACTTGAATACCATTTTCCCCTTCATAGAATTTGCTGCAATTCTTGGAATGGATTGGATGTCTATTTATCATGATAAGATAGATTTTAGAGATAAAGATGTTGTTTTTTAGAAAGATGTTTTGATTGTATACAATAAAAAACCAATACAATTGACATCACAATAGGATGATGATATACTATTGAAAGACAGAAATCAACGTTATATTGATCATATTGTTGAAATCAAGGGATCTATTCAGATTAATTATTTTCTAGTGGTAAATTAGTACTTTGATGTTTTTATAGATGAGTTACCCTATGTTATACCTGATCAGAAAGTTGATTTCACAATTGACATAGTTCCTAATGCTAATATAATTTCAATTCCCCCTTATCAAATGGGTCAAACAGATCCTCTTGTATAGAAAAATTAATTTTAGGAGTTTCTTGATAAAACATTTATTCCTCCTCGTACTTCACCATTGGGAGCTTATGTTTTTTAAAAGAAATATGGTTTCTTGATGCTTGGCATTGATTAAAGATCATTGAATAACATTACTATTAAGAGAAACAAAAATATTCCTCACATCGGTTACTTTTTTGATCTGCACCAGGGAGCTCACATGTTTTTCAATATTGACATGTGATCCGAGAATCATCGGCTGATGGGGAAGGAGGATGACATTCCAAAATAACTTTTTGAACTAGATATGATCATAATGAATTGGTTGTTGTGTCGTTTGGGTTAACTATTGTACCATATGTATTAATGGATATTATGAGTAGAATATTTCATGAACATTTTTATATGTTTGTGGTTTTTTATTGAAGACATTCTGGTATATTCTAATAGTAAATATAAGGTTGAGAAACAGCTACGTGTCATTTTTCAAACTGTATAAGAATATAAACTGTGTTGGAAATTTGAAACTGTAAAACTTGGTTGATTTTTTTTCTCATGGTCACATTATTTCTAAATATGGAATAACTATTGATCTTACTAAATCTTCTATTATTGATGAATGAAAAAGAGCCACAAATATAACCATGATTCATAGTTTTCAAAGATAGAAAAGAAATTAATAGAGATTTTCATAGAACATTACATGGTTATCTAGTCCACTATCTATGTTAAATCTTATGTGAGTAAAAATCATCCAGATAAAAGAATCTGATGATTATTTTCCAAAAATGAAAAGAATATTGGTGAATGCACTAGTTTTGACGCTAACTTTCGAAAATGGCCACTATGGATAAAATGACTATTTGCGATGGGTTATTTGCGACGTGAAGAAAGCCCATCACAAATAACCTTTCCAGGAAGGTATTTGTGATGGGGAAAAGTGCCATTTGCATATAACCAATTATTTGTGACGAGATTTCATCCCCCATTGCAAATGGTTTGGCGTGACTTGTGTGCCAAACTGCACGAATATCATTTGCGACAGGGAGATGTCCCCTCGTCACAAATAGTTTGGGGAAACTTGTGTGCCAAACCACGAGGCTTCCGCGCCAAACCGCACATGGGCATTTGCGACGGTTCACGTTGCAAATACCCGACGGCGGTGATAAAATTTTGGGACTGGATGTCATCCCGTTGCAAAAAGATTATCGGCAGGTACTATTTGCGATGGGACCCGTCGCAAATAACCTTTTAACCACCGACAGTAATTAATATTGGTGAGGTTAATTAGGATGGGCCCCGTCGCAAATACCACCATTTGCGATAGGAAGCCCGTCGCTAATAACCTCGTTGAAACTAATCTATCATATATATACCCCCATCTGTTTTTTCTCCAAATCATTCAGATCTTGGCCTCTCTCTCTATCCCTTTATTCTTCAGTTTTAAATAAAAATTTTCTTTTAGTTGAAGTTTTTTATAGAAGAGCAATCAGAGAGAGTCAATATCTTCAAAATACCAAAGTTTATGGTTTTTGTATTTTTTTATATTTATTTTATTTTTTATGTTATTTTTAATTGTTGTTTATTAGTTCTATTTTAATTACATTTCAATTGATTTTTATTTATATTTAGTTTTACTATGAAATTGATATTTTTAGATATAATTAAAAATATTTAGTTATAAATAATTTTAATTAGATATAATTAGTAATAATTATTTATAATAATATTAATTTGATATAATTAGCAATAAATAATTATAATTAGAAATAAATAGTTATAATTAGCAATAAATAGTTATAATTAGCAATAAATAGTTATAATTAAAAATTAATAGTTATAATTAGCAATCAATATTTATAATTAGCAATAAGTACATTTAATTACGAATAAATAGATATAATTAGGAATAACTAGATATAATTAGGAATAACTAGATATAATTAGGAATAACTTGATATAATTAAGAATAACTAGATATAATTAGGAATAAGTAGATATAATTAGGAATAACTAGATATAATTAGGAATAAATAGATATAATTAGGAATAAATAGATATAATTACGAATAAATAGATATAATTAGGAATTATTAGTAATAATTAGATATAATTAGTAATAATTAGTAATAATTAGATATAACTAGAAATAATTAGATATAATTTGTAATAATTAGATATAATTAGTAATAATTAGATATAATTAGTAAAAATTAGATATAATTAGTAATAATTAGATATAATCAGTAATAATTAGATATAATCAGTAATAATTAGATATAATCAGTAATAATTAGATATAATCAGTAATAATTAGATATAATTAGTAATAGTTAGTAATAATAAGACATAATTAGTAATAATATGATATAATTTGTAATAATTAGTAATAATTAGTAATAATTAGATATAATTTGTAATAATTAGTAATAATTAATAACAATTAGTAATAATTAGTAATAATTAATAATAATTGGTAATAATTAGTGATAGTTTGTGATAATTTGTGATAATTAGTTATAATTATTAATAATGATTAATAATTAGTAATAATTAGTAATAATTAAGAATAATTAGGAATAATTAGGAATAATTAGCAATAATAATGAATAATTTGGAATAATTAGGATTAATTAACTATAATTAGCTATAATTATCTATAATTAGCTATAATTAGCTATAATTAGCTATAGTTAGGAATAATTAGTAAGAATTAGGAAGAATTAGGAATAATTATGAAGAATTAGGAAGAATTAAGAAGAATTAGGAACCCTTAGAAATAATTAGGAACACTTAGGAACACTTAGGAACAGTTAGGAATAGTTAATAATAGTTAGGAACAATTAAAAATAGTTAGGAACACTTAGGAACAATTAGGAATAGTTAGAAACACTTAGAAACAGTTAGCAACAATTTGCAATAGTTAGCAACAATTAGAAACAGTAATCAATAGTTAGCAACACTTAGAAACAGTTATAAACACTTAGCAACACTTAGAAAGAGTTAACAACACTTAGAAACACTTAGCAACAATTAGCAACACTTAACAAAATTTAGCAACATTTAGCGATAATTAACAACAATTAGCAACAATTAGCAACAATTAGTAAAAAAATTATATTATTAATATTTATGAAAAAAAATATTATAATTATTAAAATAATAAATAATTATAAAATATTAAAATTATCAATATTCGCAACAGACATTTCTCTATTCTTAACATGTTCAAATCTCAAATGGTCGCCAATTGTCAGGTCTTGCGCATTAAAAAGTTTCTGTCAGTCATGTACAATTTAAACTCTATAATTGTCCTTGCATGGTTTTCACCTCGTAAGTAGTGTTGTAATCAGACAAATAAAGTCATGTCTTTTTTATCTATAAGAATTATCTCCCATGAACGTTTACATAGACCATTCTTCCTTGAAAATTTTTGGGGAAAATAATGATATCCCCTCAAATTTTTATGGAAGATTTATATATGTAAAGTGTCATGTGAGATGATTCCTAGAGATGAGAACATCATTACTTTGGTCGTCCTATTGCAACACTACTTGCGAGGTGATCAACCATGCAAGTACAATTATAGAGTTTACATTGGACATGACAGACACAAACTTTTTATTGCACATGACTTGACAATTGGCGACCCTTTGAGATTTGAAGATGTTAAGAATAGACAAAATTTTGTTATGAATATTGATAATTTTAATATTTTAAATTTTTTTATTATTTAAATAATATTAATATTGTTCTTCATAAATATTGATAATATAATTTTTTTTACTAATAATTAGTAAACGAAATCTTCTTGGTTGATAAAGGGAAAATTTGTAATCATCTCTAGAACGATGATTACCAAATTTCCTTTCATTATTCAATTATTTATTTTTTTTCTAAGTATTGCTAAGTATTGGTAAATTAGTACTAATAAGAAATAAATTGTAATAATTTGTAATAAATTGTAATTGTTAGTAACAATTAGTAATAATTTTTAATAATTTGTAATAATTAGAAATAATTAGGAATAATTAGGAATAATTAGGAATAATTAGAAATAATTAGCAATAATAAGTGTGAGGAATATGCAATTAATGAGCTGTCGGTCAAAAGATTATCCGAAAATCCACTGGAAATTGTGTCGCCCTTAATTAATGGTAATTATTAAGTAGTTGTAATTATTTATCTTCTTTTTCAGATAGTGTTTTTATAATTTAAAACTATTTTAAAAAGGTGATTATTTTATAATTTAAGAAATAAAATATGGAACAAGGAAGTCGACAACAGTCATTATTAGACGATCGTGCTTGGATAAATCAGTGTATAAATACAAATGGTTCTAGTTTAAATCCTGTCTATATTGAGGGTGGTGAAGCTTTCTTAGCATTTGAATCATCAAAACCAGAATATGTTTCAGATGGCACAATTAAATTTCCTTGTAAAAAATGTGCTCTAAGAATGTTTGAGACATTTGATAAAGTTGGGGGACACCTCTTGTAGTTTGTTTTTCAACCAGATTATGTTTTTTGTTATCAACACGATGAATGTATTTCCATAGAAGATTCTGATAACTTGATTTTGGATCCATCACAATTTCAAAATTTAGTACATGATGTTGTAAGTCCATTTGTGCAACAAATAGAAACTCACGATGATATTGATTTAACTCCTGAGTTGGAACCATCAAAATTTTATGAGTTGTTGAGGTCTGCTGAGGATGCATTATATCATGGTTGTAGGATAAGAAAATTAGAAGCGGTCACAAAATTTATGGCTATTAAATCAGATAATGCAATGTCACACTACTATTTTGATCAGATATTTTCTCTGGTTAAAACATTGTTACCTGATGGAAATGTGTTGCCTGCAAATTACTATGTGAGAAAGAGGCTGATTTTTAATTTGGGCTTAGTTATCGGAAGATTCATGCATGTCCGAATGATTTCATCTTATATTCTAGAGAAAATGAGTTATTGGATATTTTTCCCACATGTGGACAATCGAGGTATAAAAAGCTCAACCAGGGAAGTCTAGATCGATTCTAGTAAAAGTGTTGAGATATTTCCCCCTTACACCAAGTTTTTAGTATTTATTTATGTCTCAGAACATGGTGTCAATGATGTCATGGCACAAAACCAAGATTTCAACTGATCAAATATTGAATCATCCATCTGATGATGATTCATGGAAACATTTTGACCGTCTGCATCTGTCTTTTTCTATAGAATCCCGAAACGTGCAATTGGGTCTTTCTAATAACGGTTTTTGTCTGTTCAGTTCTTATGGTAGTCAGTATTCATGGTGTCTTGTCTTTATAACTCTGTACAATTTGCCTCCATGGATGGTGATGAAGGAGTCCTATATCTTTTTGACTCTATTAATCCTAGGACGTCCAAAAAAGAATATTGATGTTTATATAAAACCATGGATTGGTGAGTTAAATGCATTATGGAATGATGGTGTTAATATATATGATATTGCTGTGAAACAGAATTTCAAATTAAAAGATGCATTGATTTGGACTATTAGTGACTTTTCGGCATATGTCATGTTATCTAGTTGGAGTACACATGGTCCAAAATCATGTCCCTCTTTATAAAAGATAACAAATCCTTAATGCTGGTCAATGGAAAAAAACCATGCTATTTTGATTGTCATCGTAGATTTCTTCCAACCGATCATCCTTTTTGGAGGAACAAATCTCTTTCCAGAAAAGGTATAATTGGAAGTGATAATACTCCAAAGATTATCTTAGGTACAGAGTTAAAATCAGTTGTATTTTTGTTACCCCCTATCTTATTTGGACCAAAAGTAAACCTACCAAAAATTCATGGCTTTGGAAAAGAGCATAACTGGATAAAAAAGAGAATTTTTTGGGATCTTCTTTATTCGTCTTATTTTTGGGTCAGCCACATGTTGGATGTTATGCATATTGAGAAGAACTATTTTGATAATTTATTTCATACAGTTTTGGATACACCAGGTAAGACCAAAGATACTGTAATAGCACGATTAGATCTTGCCCAAATTTTCAGGTGACCAGAACATGAATTATTCGAAAATGTCAGATCATAGAGGTTAATGAAGCCAAAAACATCTTATACATTGTCCAAATCGAGTATCTTATTATTATTTTAGTGGATTGCAGATTTGAGACTTCCATATGGCTATGCTTCCAATTTGGGTAGATGCGTTAAGAATGGTTATATTACTGGATTAAAAATTCATGATTGTTATGTTATAATGGAAAGACTTATGCGGATTGGATTTAGAGGTTTTTTGAATTTTATGATTAGGGATTCAATAACAGACATATCATTTTTTATACATTTGTGAAACGACAACAGACTACAATGCGCTATGGAAATTGGAAAAATATGTTGCTGTAATTATATGTAAATTGGAAAAAATATTTCTACCGGATTTCTTTGACTCAATGGAATATATGATATTTCATTTTCCACATGAATCTATATGTAGAGGTCAAGTACAATTTCGATGGATGTACCCATTAGAGGGATGCATGCATAAATTGAAGAAAAAAATATGTAACAAAGCATCAGTTGAAGGCTTAATTGCAGAAGCTTATTTGCAAGAGAAAATTGCTTTTTTCTTCTCTCATTATTTTGAATCTCAATATCCCTCAAAACAGAATCGCATGGGGTGAAAAGAGGGGAATGTTAATGACGAAATGGACAATCAATTAATAGTTTTTAATCAACCAAATCTTGGTTTCAGTGGAGTTCATGAATGATCGCATTCAGATGATTACATCATAGAGCTCATACATACGATCTGCTCAACTATAAAGAAATGACATCATTTGTCCTCTAAGTTCTTATATTACTTATTCTATAATTTTGTTATAGTATTTAAACTTATTTTATTTGTAGGTTATATGACAATCATATCAAGAAACAACTTCCACAAATTACAGCAGCTGCTCTTAAAGAACGCAGACACAATTTTTTTCTCACTGGATTCAAAAACGGGTACCATAAATTATTAATTGTTTTTCCGTTTAATATTTATTATATTGATAATTGTTTTATAAATTTTCAGTTGTCTCAATATGCTGATAAATTGACAAAAGACTGTGTATATTATGTAACCCACCATCCAAAATGGTTAAATATTATAATGAATATGTAATGAATGGTTTTCGATTTCATACACTTGCATATGAGGAATAAAAAAACAACAAAAAATGGTGTTTTTTTGAGAGGATCACATCACATCGAAACTGAATTTGACTTTTATGGCATTTAGGATAAAAATATTGAGCTATGTTATATAGGAAAAAATTACATAATAATGTTTAAATGTCAGTCGGTGGATACTGAAAGAGGTTTTTGTGTTCATCTATCTCATTGAATCATCGATATTAAATATAAAAGTCTTATTGCAGTAAATGAACCATTTTTACTGGCTCAACAGGAACACCAAATTTATTATGCAAAGTACTGTGCTACTTCAAGAGTCCTGAGCGATTGGTGGAGCATAATAAAAATGAAATCTTAAGAAAATCAGTTTACTCAAACTGAATGTGGTTCTGCTGAAGTGGAAGGAATTGAAAATTTTTAAGAGACTACTCAAAATCCATCCTATTCACAAAGATACGTGAATATCAACAATGACTTTCCACAATTAAGGATCACTGATGATGAAGATATTAATGATGTTACAAATGAATTTGAAATGACAAGAGATGATGAAACTAAAACTCATATGGATATTGATGATACTGAGGAGGAAGATTAATACATTGACATTGACAGATATGGAGAAGAGGATGAAGATGCACATTGAAATAGTTAAATGATGGTTATAGTCATAACTAATATATATCTATATATAATATTTATTTTCATCTATCTGCTAACAACAATATTTTTGTGTTTCAGATGGATGGTGATTTATTTCGTGAGTTGCAGGAGGCTGAGTTACATTTGGAAGATGAGGATGTGGGATTAGCTGACCCTCAGCCTACTGGTGGTTCAGGAGGTACGCGGAGGGGATGCAGTCTGGCGTGACTGATGATTCTTGACCCTATCCCTGAGCGATGTCCACATCTTGGTTTCGATCCACGCACACGGTAATATGGTAACCTGTATATTTTAGTTAGATTTCATTATTTTATTTATATATATATTCTAATTGTTTGATTATTTATTCTATTTTAATAGTTTTCATCATGTATCTATTGGATAGTAGAGCACTATATTGCGCAATTATATTTCTCAGCCATGGATCACAGGGGAACAGATTCTCATTGATGTGTGATGCGACATGTTCCATCATTGGATGGTACATAAATAATTAATATTTATTTTGAAATATATTTTATTAGAAACTTTATATTATAAATTATTTGTAGGTTTTATGGCATCCTATCGATGATAGGATGTGCGACGCTATCCCCACGGCATGGTAGGTTTCTATGCATAATCATGTATACCAGGTTTTACACAATTTGAGAAGGACAACCTTTAAGAAAACATGGGTGATTGAATTTTATGAGTTGTGTAGAGCCCACCGACCAGAGTACATTTCTTCTAATGTTTGGGATGGATTATTTTTACATTGGTTGGGTGGTGGATTTCAAAGGATATATTCAGTGGGACGATAGAACCGGGGGAGGCAAGAGGTGATGCATCAAGCTTGTAGTCGTACATTTATTTCGCATAAAGAGAATTTGGTAAGTATATTTTTAATATAGTTTATATAACTATAAATATAAACAGTTTATTTTATATTTCTATAGCCAGTCGAGAATACCGATATTACGGAGTTTGACATTTATCAGAGGATGTACAGTGATCCAGCCACTCAAGAGATTAGAGGTGATAGACATCATCAAATTGTGGTTAGTATTTTTTTTAGTTTAAAAATTAACTGCATATAATATTTTTACAATTTTAATTATAAATTGTAAATTAAGGATTCATATGAGGATGCGTCCTCTTAAACACAGGATGAGGGTCAGGACAAGATGGTAGATCAGACCAATGCTCGCCATTTCGATGAGGAGGCATGGATGCATGTGACTCAGTAGGGCTTTGAGAAGGGTAGAGAAGTTGGCATCGACTCTCATTTGACTCCTGGTACTTATTATGGTATTACTGCGATTTCAGCGTCCATCTCGAGAGGAGATCATGGAGAGGCATCATCTTCTAGCTCACAGTATCATGATCTGGTGAAAGCTCAGGCTGAGCATATAGAGATTTTACAGAAGTAACAAGAAGAGATGTGTTAGCGGCAACAGCAGTAGCAGCAGCCTGAGAAGGAGATGCTTCGATGGCAGCAGCCGCATCACGAGCAGATGGAGTACATGCGCCATCTGACTCGAAGTTTAGGGATGGAGTTTCCTCCACCAGCTCCTTTAGCTCCTGCACCTCCTCCATAAGACGACCCCCAGTGATTTTTTTATGTTAATAACATTTGAATTTAACACTGTAATATGAATTATTTTCATTTTCAGTCTTTTATATCATTGCAACTATTACATTGTATAATTTGTAATATTTTATTATGTTTTTAAATTTTTTTGTGAATATAGAGATTTTTAAATTTTTTATTTTTTTATTTTTTTAATAATGGTATTATTATTTTTTAATTAATCTTAATATTATTAAATTTAATTTTTTTAAATTAATTTATTATTTGCGAGGGGACCTTTTGTGACGGGACCCCGTCGAAAATAGTCTAGATAAATATTTTTAAAATGTATTTGCGACAGGCAATTATTCCTGTCGCAAATCATTTGTTGTGAAGGGCCCATCCCAGAAAGATATATATATTTATATATATATATTTACTTGCGACGGGAAAAGAGCCCATCACAAATAGTTTTTGTGATGAGCCAATCGCGAAAACATTTATGTATATATAAAACATATAATCGAAGGTTTATTTGTGACAATGTTTTCAGAAACGGGTCATTTGCGATGGGGCCATTTTGCTAAAGCCTATTTACGACAGGATCCCGTTGCAAATAGTCATCACAATTACCAATAATTCCAAAAGTGGTCATATTTTCCATCTATAGTGATACATTATTTATGTGACTTGGTTGTGTTATCATGCAGAATGATTAGTTAATTTCTTATGATTCAATTTAACTAAAACCTAATATGTTAAATTATCCCACAAAATACCAGGATTAGCTGTTGTGGTGTTTTTTTAAAAAAAATTGATGCATCATTTATACGGAGCCAAATGTGAAATATATACTGACCACAAAAATCTGAAATATATATAATATCGCAAAAGGAATTGAACGTGATCTAGATAGTATGGCATGAATTGATATAGGATTATGATTCCATGATCAATTACCATCCTGGAAAAGAAAACAAGGAGGAAGATGCATTGTGCTAAAAAATCCTTGCATCAATAACAATGTTAAATCAATCACAAAACCGTTTGATTAATGATTTGACGAATTTTATATGGTATGTTTTTGGTGTAAGAAATTATCCTATTTTTTTAGGTATTTTTATTTAATATTGTAAGAAAAAATAATAAAAACACAGATGTTTCAATGGGAGTTACGAAAAAGGGAAAATTGGTAAAAATAGGTAAGTTTGTATAATTCAACATTGATAATGATGGTGTTGTAAATATTGGAAAGAGATTGGTTATCCCTATTGTTTCCCAGATGAAGAAATATTTTTTGTTTAAAGATCATAGTTCCACATATTTATTTAATCCTGGATATACAAATATGTATAGTGACCATTGGGGATATTACTATTATGATGGAATGAAAATAGATATTGCATATTTTACCATGAAATGTTTGACATGCCAACAGGTTAAATAAAAGAACTAGCTACCAAAGGGAATTATCCACCCTTTAACAGTGTCATAGAGGAAATGGTTAAATATATACATGGAATTAATTTTAGGGCTAAAAAATATTTTTTGAGGTAAAAATGAATTTTTTATGGACTAACTAAATTTGACCATTTATTTTATATTCGAGATGATATGTTTCGGGATCATCTTTCATGACTATACAACAAAAATATTGTCAGGTTACATGGATTTACTCTATAAATTTTATATGGACATGATCCTAACTTGACAATTAATATTTTGATATTCCGTCAAAATTTGTTGGGAATCGAATTAAATTTCAATATATCTTTTCATCCCCAATCAGAAGGGAAGTCAGAACGGATGATTAAGACTTTTGAGAATATGCTTCAAGATTGATCAATGGGTGAATATGAATGTTTCTATCTTCATATTTATTTATTTGAATATTTTTATAACAAAAATTTTCATTCCAGTATATAGAAGGATTATTTTTAGGTATTATATGGGAATTTGTGTCGAACTCACGATTTTTGGTATAAAGTCAGGGAAAGGATGATTTTGGGTGAAAAATCAGTAGAGGAGGGCGGTGAGAAAGTGAAGATGATAAAAAAAACATAAGGATAAATCAAAGAAGGTAGAAACATTATTTAGATAACTAGATGAAATACAATTATTTCAAGGTTGGTGATAATGTTTTTATAAGAATTTCTCAATGGGAAAGTGTTACGCATTTTGGTAAGAAAAGAAAGATAAGTCCATGGTTCATTGAACCTTATGATATCCTGGTGGTATTTGGAATATATTCCTATCAAGTATCTTTTCCTAAGAGTTTATATCAGTAACAAATTGTTTTCCATTTTTCAATGGTGAGAATGTATAACCAAAATTCATCTCAGGTTTTGACCCAAGAAGCAGTTTATATAGAAGATAAACTTTTTAATGAGGGGGAACCTATTCAGATTCTGAATCAAATATAAAATATTATGCATAATAAAGTAAAAAACCAGGTAATGGTTTTAGGTATAAACAAAAATATTGAATAATAAACATAGATATCTGATAATTTTATGAGGTAAATGCACCCTAACATTTTTATTATGTATATAAAATTACGAGGATGTAATTTACAGAATTTATGGAGAATGTAACACCATGAGGTTTAAAAAATAAATTGAAGTAAATGAAAAAAATAATTCTGTAGATAATGAAATTTATTTATGATTATATAGTTATAAACTAAATTTTAAATATAATTTTTTCATTTCAGTGATTTGAATTTCAAAAAACAAACACATACAGATATGGACAATATGTTATTTGAAGCCTGATAAAACCAAATTATTTTTTTGGTGAATTGTAATATACCCATATGAATAGCAATATGAATTTTAATATGACCCCTATGTATAGTAAGTAAAATTATTATTTTAATTTCTATTGGTTATATGATAATGAGATCTTGATTAACTTTTCCCAGTGATATTAAGTGTGTTATAGTTTTTAATTAATATTTTTCATTTAAATTATGATATTATTAATAAAATAAATTAATTATATTTTGAAAAATATTTTTAAAAAATTGAGTTCCTTTTTGAATTCTATACCTCTAAAAATTGTTTGGGTGAATATTTGGGATTTTTCTAAAATACTTTAATTTTTGGTGAATAGTTAAATTCGATAATTTACAAAAATAAGTAAATAATTGAATTTCTGCATGATGCATGATTAATGGCTAATGTAAATGGACATTATATCAAAAAGAATTCACTTATTACTATTTGGGTCACATTATTCATGTATATTCAATGTCTTGAGAAACAAATATAAAACATATGATTGAGATCATGGAAAACCCCTCATCTCCTCTACTATAAATACCACCCACATCCCCTCTTCATCTCACTCCTCTAAATCATTGGTTATCGACTAAGTACATACAAATACCATTCCCAAGGATCTTCCCCATGTATAAGACCATCTTGTCTCACCATAATTCGAAAACCAAAGTCTTTAGTCAGGATCTAAAGGAGAACAGATAAAGTGGTCAAAATCCTCTATTGTTTTCATGCATTTTCTTTTCAATTCATAACCATTATTATACTATATTAATATCTCCTTATTTTAGAGGAATAAAATAAGTATTATTATTTATATTCTTGATTTTTATCACGTGTATGTAAAAATTCATCTTTATTCATCCTCTCCACTTTCTCTTATTCTAAAAATAAAAACATCGTCTGTGATGTTTCGATTTACTGACATTAATGATGTAGTATCTTCAGTTTTTCATTAATTACTTCAATGATGGTAGTAAAAACATTTTAATTGTTGAAAAAGATTTTATGTTGTATGATATTACCTTTCCTATGTTTGGTAAATAATTTATATGCATAATATTAACGGTATAAGATGAAACACTTTTGTGATTATTGAAGAACCGTCAAAATGATCTAAAATAATAACACTAATGATTTATCTAAGGATTAATTATCAACCAATATATTTAAATTGATTTATGGAATAATTTAATATTATAGAAACATATTAACACCATTCCATTCCACATTTGGTGTTTTTCTTTCGTTCGATAAGAGAATCCATTACAATCCAAACATGTAAATCATGTGAATCACACACCCAAAACTATGGAAATAACAAAATATTATTAGTAAATGGGTCGAATGATGTTATAAAATTATCATATAAGGTGTTATAAACGTGAATATGTTTCTATAGAATATTAATAACACTCTTTTAACCATTAAATAGGAGTTTCAAACATGTTTGAATTAAGACAAACCCGTGGTAGGAGAATTATTAACCTAATTTCTATTATTTGTTTTGAACTTATACTTACATTATTTAGTAACAAATAGAATATTTGTTTAATTAAATTATCTTATATTAAGAATTATTATATTTATTTATATTTTATTCACATATTCTATTTATTCTTTTAATTCTCAGAATGATTATATGATATTTGTTAATGAATTCTTATCCAAATTTACATTCATTGGGTTGACATTATACTTCATTAATTAAGTACTACTAAGACTATTTTTATAATGAACATTGGTTATATTATGATTTATTAGGTGTATTTATACTTTTTTTATTGGGTAATTTAATAATATAAATTCTCACTTCAATTATATGATATTTTAAGGGACTATACTTTAAAATCTTTATTTGAAATTGTATTTTTTGAAATTCAACAGAAATTTTTATTATAAAATTAGTCATGTTTTAGGATTATGTTATGGATATTGGGAATTATTTATGATGAATAGTGTGACCTAAATCTATATAAAATTCAATGGGTATTTTTATTTTAGAGCTTGACCTCATGTTACCTCTAAATATATCTATGATAGTTACATTATGATATTTTTAAGCTCATCCCAAATTTTTAAATTCATTTCTTAGGTTATAAATATGTTTAAGAAAAAGATCAATTTTAATATAAATGTAATGAAATACTGTCAATGAAACTGTGTTTATGTTTTGTATTATAAATTTTATGTTTAGGAAGAAATAAATATTTTTTTTCTGGTACCATATTATAATTCATGTAGGATGATATGTATGTTTTTTCCCTAAAATTATAAAAATCTAAACCAGAATGATATCTAGGAATGTAAAGAAGTAAAATCTAGTTTAAATAACTATAATATGTAATTTTTAATGTTGGGTCCTAAAATCTCCACTCATTATAATGAATTATCATGGCTAATACACTGCCTACGTTTCTCCAAAACTATCTACCAACATCATTTTCTTTATCATAACATACAAAATCCAATGTAATATTTCCTTAAGATGTCACCCAGAGGAGAACATCCAAAGGTAAAGGTAATATTCTCATGTAAGATCTCTTAATTATACACTTATTTTACCCCGGTCATATATTTTAAATAAAAGTATGATAAAAAATTATTAAAAGCAGTCATAAATTTTATTATACTAAATTGGATTCCATTTTCCACCATTCATTTCAAATTAATGAAAAATGATGATGCTTCCATGTGTAGTTTCATAATACAACCACCAAGCAATGTGTTCTTACTTTCTCATCACCTCCTATCTCAGTTGCTGCTAAAACATTTTTGATCAAATATTATGATATTGATAAAATTATTAAATTTAATAAATTTAATCTATATAATATATTCCTCACATTCTAAAGATAAAAAAACATGTATCCCATTTTTATCTGCGAAGTACTACTACCTTCAATGTCTCATGATTCATTTTTCATAATACTCATTCCTTAAATTTCAACCTCCCATGAAATATTATTACCCACATTAATTAAATATAAATAATTTTCACGTTATTTTGTAATAATTATAATGTGTAAAATGATTCACCTACATAACCATTTTCACCCATCGATTTTTATATGTTATTTTTTATGGAATTTTAAAAAAAAATTATGAGGAATGTAGTAAATTTTATCAATGAAAATAATTGGATGCTAATTATAAATTAAATTAGAATATAATATTTTGATTTTTATTTGTTTTTATTATATATATTTTAATGGTATTATATAACTATTTGTTATGATACTTGTCACGACCTGTCACCCAGGGCCCATGCCGTGACTACCCCAAGCCATCCATCAATTGGCCATGGGTTTTTGAATAGCACCTAAAAGTAATACCCCTATATCAGGAAGGAATTTCTTTTTAAACCAATACAAACACACAATAAAGAACACAACAAGAATCTACCATGAATTAAATTGTTGTAGTAAAAAGTGTTCTGAAAGTAAGGGGGTTGGAATATAAGACCAACTGAAAAGTATAAGTACTAATGAATGGATAAAATAGATCTCGAATCATCCACTAAGGATCCTACCTGAAGGATAGTTATAGCTCACGATCTTTAGTCACTATAGAACGTCATGTCAAATGTTCCACCTCTGAGCACCCTCTAGTCATGGATCCCTCAACATCGATCAAAGTTGTCAGTCGTCTGCACAAGGCACAAAAAGGTGTAGGAGTAGCACATGTAGGGGTGAGTATAACAATATTCAGTAGGGACCCCAAGACCCCCGATTTTCTCCAAGAGTTACAGAAAGGAAAACAACAAATCTAGACCTCAATCACAAAGAATGAAGCAGTCAACAACTCTACATTGTTATATTCCCATACATATACATATGTAATCAAAATATACTCATCTCTTACAAGAGGAATCATATGGCTCCAACATTTAATGCATTTTTACAAATGTTCCATGAAGGATGCATACAAAAAAGGTAACACCACGGAGGTAAGAGAACCACAAAGGTAACACCACAAAGATAGAAGTACCACAAAGGTAACACCATGAGTATAAAATTACCCCAAAGCTAACACCACGAATGGAACCCCATGAGGGTAAAAGTACCACAAAGATAACACCAGAAATGTAACTCCATCAAGGTAAATGTACCACAATGGTAAAGACTCAAGTGAAACTAGGTATAACTTATGCACAAATGTACAGTAGATTAGATGCATCGTTTGGATCATCTTACTCTATCAAGAGGCTCTGCTGTTGACACACATAGGATCAATATGCACTGACCCACACAGGATCACTGACCGCTAACCCACATACAATCTAACCTATATAGGATTAGTATGTGCTGACCCAAACTGGATCTTTGAGAACTGACCCACATATTATCGAATGGTATTGACCTGCACAAGATCACTATTCATTCTTCATTTCACTACCATTCTCTTTCTCCTCACTATCAGCCACTAGATTCATGCTAATAGTATGCTTGATTCTAGGAGAACCGTTCTATAATCTAGTAGTATTATTTATAGTGGCACAATTTTCCATGATGAAGGATCCCAAAGGACCACTGAGTCATAAGGGGTCCAAATGCGATAGACGGTGGGTCAATCAGACGCCCGATCTTTGGCTTATAAGAATTTTAGTACCGAGGGCCAGATTGGATTTGAGTTTTCTTTAACAAAGTCATACTCCATATTTCTCCAAAACAAAAGTAGAGAATACCAAAAGGTTATTCTCTCTCTCTCTATGGATCCAAGCACCTCAAATGGTTTGTCAAATGGACACTTGGTTCAAATGTTATGGCGCTTTTTGAAAAACTAGGCCTGGAAGGGTCTGAGTTGGCCCAACCCGGTCCGTGTCCGACCCATCCTAGCCTAGAACAGCCTAGCTCGATGGTGCGGCCTGCTTAGCAGCCACAGCCTGACCCAAGCGGCCTAGTGTCGTGGCCTCCTCCTACGGTGTGCCTCTTCCCATCCATGGCCGACCGGTTGGCCAACCCCAGTGGCCTAGTGTCCTGGCCTCCTCCTATGGTATGAAACAGTATTCCACCTTCATTGTGGGAACCTGGTGCAGGCCACTGGCATCGCCTGCCAGTGCGGGTCTCCGGTGTCGCTATGCTTATGTTGTCCCGACAGCCTTCCATGGGACAACGAGTGAGCTCCAGAGGCACATTTTCCCTTCTGAAGGTATCAACAGACTCCCTAGGTCACCCGCTTCGTCGCTTGTCCCTACATTCTATGTTCAGTACACTCTAAATAAAAACAGTCTCTGAAGAACACATAGATCAATATGGGTAGATGGACCTTCCCTTGTTCATTTGTCCCATGCCCTTCACGTCAAATTCTTAACAAGGGATGGGATATATGATTCAACAATATCTAGAAAAATAAACGTGACAAGACCCTACAACAAACTCACTGGAGAACCTCCGCGTTTGATGATGATTCGGTATTCGTCAGTCAGTGGTGCTTGTCACCACCCGATGGAACTGGTCCCATCCCCCATGTGATAGGCATCGTGGTACCTTTCCAGAGCTTCATCGATTGGTGAATCATTTCCAACACTCCTCCCAAAGCTCCATATAAATAGAAGAGGGGGAGAGTGAGTAACACACATGGAATTAATGGGTGTTCATTAAATAAGATCCTTCCTAATTCTAATGGCACTGTAACAATGGTTTTGAAGAGTCAATCCATTTAATAGACTGACACGTTATCATTCCCGCCTCTACAATTTGTTCATAAGTGGAAATGAAAATATTGAAATAAAATAACAAAATTATTTTATTATTATTTTAAAATTACAAAATCTATCCTTTTACCTCAACTTACTGCAGTCAAAGTGAAGCCTTCCTTAAGAGAATCATGGTGTTGTGGATTCAACCTTGCCATCAAATTTTTATTCCAAGAACTGGTTCAAAATATAGAAAGCGTTGCTCGTGATTTTACTGAACATACCATATAAAAGTTCAGAAATTTATTCCGAGCACACCGAGCCGCGGAATCACACGACTTGAATTTTCCCAGACTCATAATAATTAAGTAAATTAAAAACATTACATGAAAATTTGGGGTCTAAACATTCTCCCCACCTTAGGAATTTTTGTCCCTAAAATCCCCAAAAATGATTTAGGGAAACAAATTGGGGTACTAAGCATGAATTTGAGCCTACCACTCCCTTGTGCACTCTTAGAGTTTCTCGTGCTGCTAGGGAATGTTCACCAGAGGTATCAATCATCCTCGACGGACCCACTCTTGTTGATCCTCAATCACCACTGGAACCTCCGTAAACATCACCCCATCATCAAATTCTAGCTCCCCATGGTTGATGACGTGAGATAGGTCATGCATGTATCCCCCCAGCTGGGATACATGGAAGATGTTGGGAAACCTCTCTAACTACATTTGTAGTTCCAAGTGATATGACACCTCTCTAATTCTTTGAATTATCATAAATTGTCCGATAAACATCAGTGAGATTTTTTCGCAT
The DNA here is from genome assembly GCA_963277665.1 of Viscum album. Classification (NCBI taxonomy): domain Eukaryota; kingdom Viridiplantae; phylum Streptophyta; class Magnoliopsida; order Santalales; family Viscaceae; genus Viscum; species Viscum album. The sequence continues at coordinate 1,612,654,932 of OY728140.1, forward strand.
CGACGAAATATCTGTATTTCCTATCAATGCGAGACTCACAATAATATGTGGTCCCTATCCTGGAACTCCAACAGTCTCCATATCTTGTTATCATAATACTTATGCCTAATCTTTACAGTTCTCATCTAGTACTAGATGATTTGAAACATCTCATTGGTAGCCCATACAATCTATAGACCCTTAAGTGGTGTATCCCTTAGGTCTGTCTAGTATAGAGGTGATATTCATGTTTGACCATATAAGGCCATGAATGTTTCCCTACCTGGGCTGGAGTGATTTATGTTGTTATAAGAAAACTCTACCAAGGACATGTGACCCTCCAAAATACAGCCAAAATCTCGGATTCAAGCACGATGTATGTCCTTTAGTGTCTAAATGGTCTGCTTCTTTGACCATCTGTCTTAGGATGATTGATGGTGCTCAAACGTAGCAGAGCCCCAAATGCCTCATGTTATCCCTCCATCAACCAAGATGTAAAACATGTGTCACGGTCAGAGATGATAATTATTGTAACCCCAAATAGGATTACAATATTTTATAGGTAGAGGCGGAAGAGTCCCTCTTCTGATCCATACTATCGGATAGGTAGCAACTGGTATGACTTAGTGATTCATTCAATGATAACCTAGATAGAATCATTTCTCCAGAATGTACATGGAGGCCCTATCACAAAGTCCGTGGAGATATCACCCCACTTCCACTCTGACACCTCTAGTGGATGCGCTAAGCCTGCTGGAACCTAATTCTCATACTTCAATTGCTGAAAAGTAAGGCATTGTGACACAAACTTTTCCACTTCCTTCTTGATCCCTATCCATCAGTGTTTATATCAGAAGTCTTGGTACACCTTCACCACAAAAGGACATACCACCATAGGGGGCATATATAACTCCCTCGACACCTCCTCCCGCAGCGCCACTGGTACCAGTGTGCATCCTCTAAAGAGAATGACGTGGTCCCCACCTTCAAGAAATCCATCAGGAGCCTGTCCTGTGGATATCAAAGCATGTCGATCCTCGTAGTCAATGTCCCCAAGGTTTGTCTCCATAACCCGATGATGAAGTGGGGAAGTGATAGTAATATACTAGAGGATCTCTAATCCATCTCTATCCAAAAAAAGATATCTACACCAACGGTAGATGTTCTGTCACCTCACTCATCATCAATACCCAAACCTCCTGCTAAGTGAATATACCACTTCATTCCCCTTCCTATGTGTATAGACTATCTCGAATTCATAGTCCTAGAGGGACTCCATCCATCACCATAATCTTAGGTTCAGGTATTTCTGAGAGAAGATATACATGAGACTCTTGTGATCAAAGTAGACTGTAAAATGTTCTATCATCAAGTAATGTTGCCACATCTTCAAGGAAAAGATCAATACTACTATTCCAGCTCATGGGTAGCGTAGTTCTACTCATACTGTCTCGCATGTCATGAAATATATGTGATAACTACTTTCTCTTGCATCATGATTTATCCACGTATGTTCAATGATGTGTCACAGTAGACTACATACTGAACGCCCTCTTTTGGTAGCCTCATGATGGGGTCACTTATCAGTCTCTCCCTCAACTCATGAAAAATATTTTGGCATCTATCTGTACATATGAAGGGTTTTCCCTTCTTTTTAAAAACTAAAAAGGGTGCCGCAACTCTTGAATAGTCGAGTATGAATTTTTGTTATTACCAAACCAATCCTAGGAAACCCCGCACCTCGGCGACACTCTTATGTGGCTCCCAAGAAAGTACTACCTCTTTCTTCACTGGATCCACTAAAACACTACCCTCCGAGATAACATCTACCAGAAAGTGGACCTCTCATATCCAAAACTAGAACATCAAGAGCTTACCATAAATCTGGTTCTCTCAGAGCATATCAAGATCTATCTGCAGATTATAGGTATGCTCCTCCTCCATCGTTTAGTACACCAAGATTTAATCAATGAAGACAATAACAAAGATATAAAGGTATGGCTAAAATATCCTGTTCATGAGTCCCATTAACAGTGAAAGGGGGATGGTCACACTTAATGTCTTTACGAAGAACTCATATTGTCTATACCGACATCTGAATGTCGTCTTCTGCACATCCTCATCTCATACCCTGATATGATGATGACTAAATCTGAGGTCTATCTTTGAAAACAATCAATCTCCCTAAAACTAATAAAAAATATCATCAATACTAAGAAGTGGATATTTTTTCTTCATGGTCACCTGGTCTAGGTGTTGATAGTTCACAATGAGTCTCAAATATCCATCCACCTTCTTGGAAAGCAAAATTGGGGCTGCCCCTGGAGAAACATTGGGCCTTATAAACCCCTTCCTCAGAAAGTCCTCCCATTGTACCCATAACTCATGATCCTCCGTGGGAGCCATCATATATGCTGGTGTAGATATCAGTGTCATCCTGGGGTACATGTTGATGTAAAAGTCTACCTCTCTATATAGAGGTACTCCCGAAACATCATCATGAAAGAAATCCACATATTGGTCCACCACTACAGGATAACTCGAACTCTCAACAACAAATACTCTTAGAATAAGGACATATAACTGATGAGTATTCGGAAGCACCATCCTCTGGGTAAGTCCATCCTGTGACGAAAATCTTCCTTTCTTACTGGTGAATGAAAACATGGTCCCATCATCGTGGACACGCCACACTTTATGCATAATATAGTTAATCTAATCATGGAATGTGGATTGCCAATCCATACCCATGATGGTGTCGTAAGGCCTCAATGCCGCTACTAGAAGATCCCAGCATAAGCTCTCGCCACAAATTGTATGATCATACTACTGACCGTAGTGTGTAATCATCGAATATTCTCCTGTATGAGTCTATAATAAAAAGTATTGATATAATTACTCCATCAGAATCATTGAGATATGAACAAGGTTTGGGAAAATAAAACAATGAGTGGCACCTATGAATATAAGTACTGTAGACAAGGTGTAGTAGACAAAAATCATACTTCTAATCAGATGTGGAGGGTCGTGGTCATAGGCCTCAACTAGCTTGAGCTGAGCTTGTCCATGTCCTCCTACTCCCTATGGTCCGGGTGGACCACCTAGAGGTGGTGGAAGTAGAACCTTGAATCATCACCCACCGCTTGTTGCACATCTAGATCCTCTACCACGTTCGCCACCCAACAATCCTCATCGATCGAACCTCTGACTCAGCCTCAGTGGTCCCTCGATCATCTTATGCTCATCTGTATGTCCAGTCAGGTAATTGCGAGCAATGTGGCCTTGCTCGCCATACGAGTATCACTTCCTCATCCTCATCTTCCCTCTGTCTTGTGAGTGCCTCACCACCAAACATGTATCATGAGGTCATACATATAAGGTCTATTCTTCTTGGTCTTCTATGGCATCCATCTACTACCTCCTGTGGATGACTCTTCAACCTAATGTTGGGTGGTGGCTCTTGTTGTCGGTGCCTTCTTTGCTAGGAATATCTTCACCAAAAGCTCTTGCTCTAGCACCCCAGCTGGCTTCGGGATGCTAAATGATGTCATCGATGATAAGATATCAAATCGAAGACCCTCCTAAAAGGTCTAGGACATGATGAAAGGGTCTCATACCATGTTTGTGTAGTAGCATGAGGGATTAGTGAACCTTAAAGTGTATGGGGCCATGGTCATGCTGCCATTCTGTAAGTGAAATATCTCATGTATACACTCTGAATGTAGAGTCGCGAGGACAAAATCTTCACTAAAAATCCCTCAAATCCCTCTCAAGTGAGTTTCTCCTCATCATGTACCAAGATTGTTAGACTACACCATCTCCCTACTTCTCCCTGTAAGATACTGGTAGCTAGGATCACCATCAGATCAACTGGGGTCCCAAATATCCGAAAAACTCTTACCATAGCCTCCAGCCAGTCCTCATCTACCTGCATATCCATCTCTCCATGGATACATGGAGGCATATATCTGTGAAACACGTGCCACACGCTCAATTCTCATGCACCCTCTACTAGTGGGGCTAGTGGCATCTGCTTCCCAACGGGCGGTGCTGCTGCTAGTGCACCACCCGATGATACTATCGACGTAGAAGGGCCTTCCAACAAAGCCACATCGCTTGATGGGATGACATCATGTACTCTCATGGGAATCCTTGCTGACAATCTATGTAGAAGAATCTTGAAAGAAAACAGGTTCACCAATATCAATAAGTTATACTTAGTGATTTGACTCAAATAAATCAAATGAAAAACATTTAAAAAACATATGAAATCTGATTTTTTGTCCACAGAGTCATAAATAGGAATTCAGGGTCCCAATGTATGGATATGTTGGCCGCTGCACTGACATTGGATTCCCCAATATGAAAAACCACACTCATAAAACTTAACGCTTTTGCCTCGTAGAAAAGATTAGAGTCCTAGTTCTTCAGTATAACCGACTCCTCTGATACAACATTATCACGACCCGTCCCTCGGGGCCCGTGTTATGACTACCACAAGCCCACCTTCCCTAGGATAGGGGCTGGAGACTAGCACCAAAGAGGCTTACCCCATATTCTGGAAGGCATTTCCATTCAACCTGTACGAACACACAACCAACAACACAACAAGAAGAAACCATTAAGTAAAATAATATAGTAAAAAGTGTACTAAACATTAAGGGGTCAGAATACAAGCCCAACTGAAAAGTACAAGTACAACTAAATAAAGAAAATAGCTTCTCGATCATCCAAAATGTATCCCACCTGAAGGGTAGATACAAATCACAATCAATAGTCACTGCATCTTGTCACATAAAATTGTCCACTTCTGATCACTATCCAATCCTAGATCCCTTCACCTCGATAAACATTGTTCATTGTCTACACAAGACACAACATGGTGTAGGAGTAGCATGTGCATTGGTGAGTATAAAAACACAAATTAGGGACCTCAATACACCCAATGTTTTCCCAGAGTTACACAAAGTAAAACTACAAAGAAAACCTCAATCACAAAGCATGAATCATTCATCAAATCTACATAGGTATATGCCCATACATATACTTGTGTTATCAATATATACTCCTCTCATACATGTGAATAAATAAGACTCTAAGTTTTAAGCCATTTGCACAACTGATCCATGAAGGAAGAGTACCACAAAGGTAACACCATGAAGGTAAGATTTCCAAAAAGGTTACACCACGAAGGTAACACCGTGAAGGTAAAAGTTCTACGAATGTAATACCTCTAAGGTAACACCACGAGGGTAAAATTACAACAATGATAACACCATGAAGGTAACAACATGAAGGTAAAAGTACAAAAATGATAAAACCATGAAGGTAACACCACAAATATAAATTTACCACAAATGTATGGGGTCATCTCACATCATGTTTAACTTAAGCACAAAAGTATGGATTATTAGACATATCGCTGGATCATCTTACTCTCTCGAGTGGCTGTTCAGCTGACCCACACAGGATTGATATGCACTGACCCACACAAGATCACCGAACACTGACTCACATAAGAAATGACCAACATAGGATCGGTATGCACTGATCCGCCTAGGATTGCTAAGAAATGGCACAAACAGGATCAATAGGTACTGACCCACACTAGGTCACTATTCATTTTTCATGTCACAACCAATCTACACTGCCACATTGCCAGCCTGTAGATTCTTGCTCATAGTCGGCTTGATTTTGGGAGAACCGCTCCTCAATCAATGTTTTGTATTTCATCCAGCACAAATATCCATAATGATATTTCCCAAAAGTCCTACATGTTATAAGGGGTCCAATGCGATTGAAAACATATCAATTGGACGCCCAGCCTGTGATTTATAAGCGTTTTAGTACCGAGTTCCTAGTTGGATTTGGATTTGATCCAACATAGCCATACTCCATGATTCTCAAAAACTAGTGTGAAGTATAATAAAAGTTTTGTCTCAGTCTAAGGATCCCATCGCCATGGATTTTTTGTCAAACGAGCACTAGGTTCACAAGTTATGGAAATTTTATAAATACTCGGCCCTGAAGGGTTCGAGTTCAGCCCGACCTGGTCCGGTTCTTCCCACCATAGCCTGAACCAGTCTCGACAATCCTGGTTGGGTGGGGTCAGGGCGGGATCGGGCAGTCATGCCATAGACCGGTGCAGCCTGTTTGGGCTGGGCTGGTGTGACTCTACCCACAGAGTGGTGCAACCCACTGGGTTCCCACAACCTGACCCACGAAGGGCGCAACCTGCTAGGCTCGCATGTCTGGCCCATGGAGGGGCGCAACCCTCTAGGGGCCTAGCCCGCTGGATGGCTCCCACACTAGCTAGAGTGGAGGTATTCGCCTCTGTCGGTTCACCAATATACTATGTTGTTCGAGATAAGACGCGGAGATGCCATGTGGCGCTGCCTGGTCACTGCGGGACCAGCAAGGGTGGGTCCCTCCTCCACCGATGTGGCTTCATGCCATAGCCAAGGCCAGCGGTGCGTGACGGAGACCATTTACTCCAATGCGGTCGACCGATATCGGCCGCTCTATCAACCACTGCGTCCTAGTGCCACGACCTCCTCCTTCAGCTTGCAATGACACACAACCTTTATTGTGGTCCGCCGGTGCTGGGTGCCGCAATCACTGGCTGGCGTGGGTTGCCGGTCCCCTTATGCCATTTCCAAGATGCCAGTCTTCCACGGGTCACTGGGTGAGCTCCAGTGGCCCATTTCCACATCTGAATTTATCAACGGCCTCCCCAAGATTCCTTCTTCATCGCATGGCCCTTCATTCCGGGTTCAGTCCAATCTGAATAAAAACGATACGCGATGAACGCATATATCAATAAGTGTGGAAGGACGTGGCCTTGTTTGTTTGGATGGAGCCCTCCATGTTAGCATCTTAACATGGGAAGGGATATAATATTAGACAATATCATGGATAATAAATGAAACAAAATCCTACATCAAGATCGATGAACAACATCTGTGTTTGAGAAAGAGTCAGTTTTCATCATTCGCTAGTGCTGGTCCCCGCCCACTGGAACCGGTCCCGTCCTCCAAGTGATTGGCATCACTGTACTTTTCCAGATGTTCGTCTTGTGGTAAATTCATTCCAACACTCCTCCCCAAGATCCATATAAATTGATGAGGGGGTGGGTGAGTAACACACATTGAATTAATGGGCGTTAATTTAATAAGTACCTTCCAAATTCCAATAGCATTGTAACAAAGGTTTTGAGGAGTCAAGCAATTAAATCACTTGACACGTCGTTGGTCCCGCCATTGCCGCTTGACCATTGGAAGAAATGAAAAGATATTAATAAAATAAAAAAAGTTATTTTATTATTCTTTTTAAAGACCAAAATATACCTACCCCTGACATAATGTGGTCAAAGTGATGCATTCCTTAAGCGAATCTTGGTGATGCAGATTCAATAGTTCCCTTATTTTTTTAATCTGAGTACCAATTAAAATGATAGAAAATGTCACCCACACATTTATTGAACCCACCTTAAAAAAGATCATAATTTCATTCTGGGCACATCATGGCTTATAATTACATGCCGTCAATTTTTTTAAGACTTTTAATAATTCCATAGCATTAAATAAAAATTTCATGGAAAATCTTGGTCTTTACAATACCATCCATCATTCATGAAAATTACTAAAACACGCCCTTCACTACATTTAATTTCATTGACCATATCTAAAATACATAAGAAAGGATATTAGGTCATTATAATTAAATATTACATTTATATTATAGTAAAATTCATGATATGATTATAATGATGTTGTAATCAGAATGTATTAATCAACGCCAACATTATGAATCTAGTAATAAAAAAATATATTGAATCCCTTATCTTTTATTGATGTTAATAAAATTTAAAAAACTATTATATTTCCCTTTGATACTTATAAATGGACGATTGAAAAATTTATAAGAATTAATAAGTTTACTAAATAGGTGATTAAGATGTTTTTTTCTTATATAGGAAGATCGATAACGTTTAACTAATCATGAATTATAGGTAAGGGTGTTCCATCTCAATTTCTATACATTGATGACTATTTAGTTTATCATAATATTTTCATTGAAATTGTTTGTATTCTACTTATTGAATATTAAATAACATTCATTAACTTTTATTCATGTTATTTGATGTCCAATTTTGATCCCAATTTTATAGGGTGTTTTATTTAAAATATTTATTAATGCTTAAGTGATATTGATAAATTCAAATAGTTCTCATTAATAAATTATATTTATTTGTGACATAATTTTATCGAAACATAGGTTACCTTATGATAATATAGTGTTTTATTTTACGTTCTGTTCATCTTTTTTTTTAATTTTTTTTAAAATCTAATATCCTTTACTAATTCATGGTTTTATCAGAAAACATAAAATGTTTTCAAGGACAATTCTAACAATTTTCTTGTAATGACATATCCTTATAAATCATTGATTTTTTGAAACTCCTAGTATTATATTTTGTATATGGGATCCAATTTATGTGATATATCATATAATATTCAAAAACTAATTCTTCTGTTTTCAAATATATGTTTTAATAAAATACATATGATATTTAATTTCAAAGAATTTAATTTTGTTATAATAAAATTTATTTCTATCCAACATTATTATTTAATTTTTTACACTTCATAATTCTTGTAGATATCCTTAATTTATGATTCAAGGATTCAATATTAAAAGATAATTTTAAAATATTATTAATTGAAAAATTTTCATATAACTATTAAAACCATAAATTTTCAATTTTATAACATTGACATATTTTTCATCAAATAAAAATTAATTTTTCTAAAACAAATTTTCAAATTATCATTGATAATTCTTCTAATATATATTATATTTATTTCCGAAAAAACTATTTTTCATGAATAAACCACTATATCATCTTATAAAAAAATATGTTTTTTGTGTTTTATCAATTTTTGAAATTCTTTCAGTAATTTTTTGTTATTCCATTTGGAAATCTTGTGAAACCCATTTTTTATTCTAAGAGATCTTTATGATGGGATTAATAATTGGTTCCAATAAGAAAATATTTGTATGTTTGGTTAGTGGTTGGGGTATTATATCAATATACAATGAAATGAATATGTTTTGTTATGACATGAGATTATAGTGTGGTTCGTGGACTTTATCATGTTATTCATTTTTCATATGATGTAGTTTTGAGAAGATCTAAAATATCATGGATCATGGACATTATAAATAATAGTATTTTTGAATGATGTGGTATGGGAATGATCACATATAGAATTATTCACATGATGGTGTGTGGATATTATCACATATATCTTTTTGGACCTGAATTTTCATGGAAAGTTCTTGGTTTTATTTTTAAAATGATTATATCAATATATAGTTACTGTTATAGTTGTTCACTAAATAAGTATTTCATATTCATATGGTATTGAATTATTTTTATGTTTCCATGACATTTCTCAATAACACATGTTTATTATCTCAGTTAAATATTTCATGATAAAATATTATCTAATAGAGAATAATTTTTTTCTCTACAAAGGATTATGGGAAATTAATCTTTTATTGTGTTCATTTGATAATATATTTCTACGATACACATGTTTTCCTTGTATGATTTTAATCTCTCCCATTAATGAAATAATAAATAGTTTATGAATAACATAAATTCAAATGAACCCCTTTTATAAGATTTATTTAACAATGTTAACTACATACCAAAATTGACATATAATAATGTATAATATAGTGGTTTTATATTGGATATGATAAAGGTATACATTGAAAATTCATAAATAGAGTATAAAATTTCATTCTTATATGTGAATTATATTTGATAAAGTCATGAAATTAGCTAAACCTATTTTTATTATGAATTTTTATTATTTTGTGATGAAGTGTCATATAAAGGTATGTGATGAAAATGATAATTTATTTTTCTTTGTTTATATCTATTCCAGTATTAAATAAATGTGTTTTTTTACTGGATCAATTGTTTGGGTCATTGAAACCGAAAACTATTCAATTCAAGAGTCTATGATGTAAAAAATATATAATATAACTACTTAATACGAGTATAATATTATTTAAATAAGTAATTATTATTAATAGATGACTTCAAACCCTGAATTCAATATAAATCATATTTGGAAACTCAACAGAATTATAATGCTTTATTTAAATAAGATTTTTAATCATCATCACAATTTTTTATTTCTAATATATGACATAGATGTTGAGACTTAAATGATATTTATTTAGTATATTACTAAGATTATTTATGATATATTTATATAGTGGAAACACAAAACATTTTTTTAACATTTTCTGATATATTCATGTAGGACCCAAAAAATAAAGGTTCAACCTATATACCTGGGTATTAAAATTTTATGTTTAACAAATTACTATTCAATTGTGTTACTTCTCCCCCTCCATTATAGAACAACATTCAAATTATGGACCCTATATCTCAACATAAGCAGTACCACCAAACGTATAGTCTTACTGCTCTGATGATCCAACTTTTTTCAACACTATCCTTGATTCCTTGGTTACCTATTACACTTTATGAACATTAAATAACCCAATAGGTGTTCCCAAACCCTATTAGTATGTAACAAAAACTAGTCATCACATAAAACTCAAGAGGGAATGAATTTGAAATAAAATAAAGAAGATAAAATATACAAGTCATTATTTATAGCACTCAAAAGGGTTATAGTATCAAAACAAATTGGTAAAATTGTAAAAATAAAATAGATAAATAAACATCCCAAAGTAAACACAATATTCAACCAAGAAAAATCTCAAAATATTTTTGTAAAATATTAATAACACCTCCACTTGAAACCATCAACAATCCATGGTCGGAAATAGGGAGTCATATAATAATCACATATTATAAACTATGATATGTTTTCAAAAAAAATAATTGATAGAAGATATATCAAAACAGTCATAAAGTATTATTTTATATAAAACACTAATATAATTCTATTTTTATGAATAAAATGGTTAAATAGTCAATAATATTTATATTCAATTAGATAAATTCATAGAACAATTTATAAATGACATGCATTGTCACAAACTATCCCGAATACCCTGATACCTTTAAACCCCAACACTTCCCAACATATGCTGAAGGGATATTTCTAGTCCCAAAAATTTTACATAAGAATCAACAGGGAATTAATATTCTACAAAACACCGATGATAAAATATATAATTTGGTATACCTAACACGCAAATGGTTGACACTATAGGAATAAAACGGGTAAAATAATACATAGAAATATGGATTTACAACATAATGTATAAGATAATGTCAACCCAATACAATAATCAAAATTTCATGTGTAACAAATGCACAACGACCCCATCAATCACCATCCACAAACCACAGTCCCAGTGATAAAGGACCTCAACCACATCAAGGTTGTAAATTCCAATTCCATAGACCTAAAATAAGAAAATATAAAGATTGAAAAAGTAAAATGTAATACATTAGTAATAATTCCTTTCATGGTCTCAATAGTCATTAAATAACCAATTCCATAATAATTAAAAAAATTAAGCTATCATTTTAAAAAAATATGGAATGGTATATCATTACTATTTTTATAACAAAAAATTCATTCACCTGAAAAAATATGAATGATATTCCAAAAATAGTTTACATGAAAATTTTATATTAAAAATTTATAAAAATAATTTGACATGAATAAAAAATTTCATTTATCAATGGAATGATTATTCAAGTAAGAAAAATATCAACATGTAAAAAAAGACAAAATTATGGTAGTTTATGTAATGGGATCCTCACACATCTCAATAATGATCTCAACTCAAGATAGTTTTTTACACAAAAATATAAGTTCACCTCAAATAGGGAACCCACCTTTGACATCTATATCATCATATGGGATTCCCCTCCAGTGTTAATAAACCAATCATATAGAGATAGAATTTATCCTTAATATATTTATAAATAGTCAATATTATAGTGTTCTTATTCTAGATAACACTAACGAAATTGGATAATAGGTTCTTCTAATAATAAAAAAAGCATTCATTGGAAAAACAATCATTTTAAATAATTTAAATTTTAAATTTCATAGTTTCAATTATCTAAAAATATTTCACTTTTGAAATCAAAATCATAGGGTTTCATCACTAAATTCCATTAAAATTAACCTTTCACTTTAGATTTTTTTTTTGAAAATTATAATATAACTTAAATTTCAAAATTGTGCAATCATATTCCCAAAATGAAAACAAAATTTAAAATAAATTAAAATAGGGAAATTCTTATCACGATCTCCATGAAATTTTGAATTAGTAATCAAATATTTTCAAATAATGATTTTTAAATAAGTTAAAATCTAATATAATTAAATCATGAAATATATGGCTCTAATAAAATGGACAAGAATTATGGAGAAAGAAACATTTAGATCAAAAAATCACAATGTAAAATATCTGCAATGGGGAACACTAATGGTGAATTATGGAATGATAGATAATAAAATAAAACATAGAGTTAATATCAATAAAATTGGAGTTTTGATAAATAAATAACACGATGCAAATACATTCTTTATAGAGTAGTGGAATAATCATATGATGAAATGACATGAAATTTGAACAACTATCCTGTAAGTGATTTAATGCAATCACCATAGCTGTTATCATCCATGAAAACGATTTAGAGGACCCAAAATCACTTATTGGGAACCATCAAGGATGAATTAATCATGTTATGGTTGATATAGTCTACATAGTTCTTAAACCATATGGATTTACAATTTTTGGATAATTTCCATGTGAATTAATACATTGGTTAATTTTTTTCTAGATAGTGAATTATGGTTAGAAAAATATAGTTAAAATAAACTATTCATCATAACCATGACCTCTCCCTATGGTTTTATTTGGGAAGAATAAATTGAAATCATATATACATTAATAAGGTTCAAACCATTAAAACCCACTTTTTGAAGCCAAATAGTTTTAATGATAGGTCACATGGTTTGGGGAAACCATTAAAAATTTTCCTATGGCTAAAATATGGACAAATTCTTTCCTAGGTTGAGCCACAGGATTTTCCCTATCCATACACTAACCATACGCAGCCACATAATGCTCCATTATTTTAAAAATTATTCAAAAATGGATATAAATATTTTAAACCCTTAATATAGATAAAAAAGAGGTCAAGGAATATCTTAATGTAATTAATGGGATGTTAAAACATCCAACTATAAAAAACAATTTTCCCCATGAATAATACCAATAAGACTACATATCAAAGAGATTATTCTCTTACTCTATCATAAAAGGTATATGTTCCCATGTCTCTTGAAAAATAAATATATTATTCCATAAAACATGAACCAAGGGTATATTCCCCTTAAGTAGATCATTTTTATTAGATCCAATAATCATGACTAGTTTCTAATTCATATATAAATCAATCTAAACTACATGATCCTCCCAACTCAAGACATTATATGTGTCAGAAAGACACTTTTAATGATGTGAGACATATAACACCTTATGTATTGACATAAAATATGGTGGTTACGCTAAGTGTTTTTATATACTCCCCGCCTAACTAGATCAAAATTACCCATCAATCACGGTGTAAGAGACCCCGACTTTCCAATCCACTAATGAACAAAATGAGGTGAAACACAAAAAAAACACCTTTCCCTAAAATGGAAACACTTATTTTCATCTATAAATGATATAATATGTTAATAATTGGCATTGTTCAATCAACATTAACTTATTAGTCAAATAAATATTCATTGTAATCACAAAGAAAAAATAAATTCCTCCCAAATAATCATGTCCAATCTCCAAACAACATAATATTGATTTACAAGGTGAACCATACAAGGCATCAAAAGGGATAGTTTTTTTAGTGGACTAGTAAATGTTATTTTTGAAAACACATGAAAACCATAATAAACATACCAATAAATATCTAAGTCTTGAACATAAAAGGAGATAATTTCCTCAATGTTTTTTTAAAAACACTATTTTTCCCTCCATATATGGATGTTATATCGTGCTGAAGGTCAACTAATATTCAACTACATCTTAAAGGCCTCTCCAAAATCAATATATAAATTTAGGATCTCTATTCAAAACAATAACAAATGAAACACCATTAAGTATTAAATTATTATACACATAGATTCATTACATATTAAAAACATTGATTGTATGTCGAATGGATATGATGTGTACTGATTTGGTCAACTAATCAGTCAAAAAAAAATTATTAGTAGTACAGAACAACCTACACAAAATGTATGTAGATATTTCCTCCCACTTCCACATTAGCATTTTATGCTCACGAAAAAATCATAATGGTTTGTACTTCTAAACATTGAACTAATCAAAGTTATAGAAATAATAAAAAATTCTTCTGATGTCTCATATCCTACATATATGCAAGAATCATTACGCCATGTCATTAAACATATTCAAAATTCCATGGTAAAGTTACATCTATTAATTATATTGATCCCCCATTATTTCTCTTTTTATGGGTAAAGGTATTGAAAACATGTTATGAAAACATAGGATTTTCTAAGAAGATAACTTATACTATCTAATAGTTTCACCAATATAAATAGGGTTCACACAGATACTGAATTAATGAGCTAGTATATTCTTATAAAGAATCATTTGCTGAAGAGAAGAGGATATGGAAACAATTTATAAGACATCATAATAATATTTTTCTTGAGTTACCTGATTGAACTAGTCAAAAATAGATAACAAGTTCCACTAATATGATGATTATATAACTATTGGGTTAAGAATAATTCTTTTAAACACATATTTAATGAAATTCTGATTTCATAGTGTATAGGAAATGATAAAATCAATATATATTAAGTAATTCACTAAATACCTCTATCCATTGTTTATATATTATTATGCGAATATATATACCTAGAATTTTTTGTGAAGAAAAAACATTAATCCTTTCTTGGAAAATATAATGAAAAAAACTCATAAGGGTACACATCACAGTTAAGAGATCATTTTCATGGGTTTAATAACAAATCTTCAATGTACATAGCTGTCTATATCCATATCCTACCACATAATCACCATACATGTTAAAAAATACTAATCTTAAATATGATGCATCACTAAAGACCACATTTTTCTTTTCCAATTTATGGAAGTGTAAAAAAATGGAACATAAATCCAAAATAAAATTTTTCTAAAAAATATATCTATAATATTTCTCAATCAAAATGGAATTCATACCATTTTGAAGGAAAAAGATCATGAGAGATGAAAACATCAAGAAATCATTAAAAAACATTGAAAAAAACATACCAATCCCATGAATCATTTTATTTGAAAAAAATTACAGTTCTTCATTTAATATAACAACATTCAACATCTTTATGTAAACCAAGATAACATGTTATGAAATCACCTATCCTATAACATACAATTCCTCAATCCAATTATTTTTGAATTATTCATATAATTTTTTTTGATTTCACATTATTTATAGGATATTTATCATACAAAACACACAATCCACCTCAATTTTAGACTAAACCAAAATATCATCAAAAAATACAAACAATAATGAATTATGGATCTCATGGAATATTCTATTCATGGAATCCACAATTACCAGAGAACATAGTTCCTACTAATGCGTATTACAAGAAAATAATTTTGATAATAACATATTCTAATGTTTGTTTTTATAATTCTATAAAATAAATTTCAACTATTGAAAAAAAACAAAATTCCACCTTTAACATCCAATGTTATACATATAAATGTTGAAATAAATCATCATTACATGGTAACAAATGTAACTCCCTGACCCCAGTTTCCTAGAGTCGTTGCATTATTTTAATACATTTTCATGATTACAAGGAATCAAGTCCTGAAGGTCCGATCCATTATGCAGTCTTGGAAAATATATTACATACATGAACGTTAGATTACACATTATAAAAAAGCACAACATAGGTGAATCTTTGCAAACACCATTATTCTATTTCATCTTAACCATACATATCATTCACAATACACTTCTTGGAATCTTGGGAAATATAAAACATAGAAAGGGGTGAGCTCAAACGCTTAGTAAGGGTACGCAATATAGCGGAAGATATCATAAATAGTAATCATGGTGAATAATTGATACCACATGAGTTTACCAATAATAAACATGAATGATTTCATGGAAGGAATGTGAGCTGAGTAAATATTACCATAATAAAACATAATCATGGGTATTTCTACTGGTCGAATGACCACATGAACCATAAATATTATTTTCATAATGGGGAAATTTATAATGTCGGACATTCTGAAACATTTTTTCAAATCCTCATCCAAGACGTCTAAAAATTTTTAAGGCCTCGCCCAAAACCATATATCAAAATTGGGAAAGGACCTCAGCCAATTCCATGTCAAGTTGTTTCATGATACCTACCAATGCATTGAGGAGCTATAGAGGGCTCCACCCGTCACATACTAAGTCCAATGCATTCCTCATATGAAAAGGTTTAATCATAACATAAACATTCGTATTAAAAATGGCATACGAAATGTCAATACTTTACCCATAAACCATGAATGGTATAAAAATAACACATACACATTCAAACATATCACAAAACCTTCAATACAATATAGATGATTTGTAAAATAATAAATCAACATAAAAAATGTTTTAAATCCATTAAAGTATTTTTACATAGATGGAAATGATTTGTAAAGCTCTTTGATAGAAATATCCCTTTTTCATGAAATAATTTAAAAGTCACAAAATTTAGAATGGAGACATTTAAATACATTTTTGAATCAAAGTGTCCCCTACCAATTTAAAACTTCTGAAAATAATTAACGATTTAAAACATTCATGTCCATTTAAATAAATCCTTAAAACCATTTTGAAAACATGGACATTAAGGAGAATGGTTTAGAAGAATAAATCTTTAAAACATTTAAAATGATGTTTTAATAAAATGTAACTTAAAATAATCCCTTTCAAAACAATTTATGAATCATGTACATGGATAATAAATATGTCCCAGTATATACTTACATAAAACGACCTCTGATAATAAAGAGATTCTGAAATGAACCCTTACCAATTTGGTAACTTACGAAATATACACCCCATGAAAGATGTATCATACAATGAATATGTAAATAAACATAGATTAATGTTTATTACATAATGAATACAATTATGGGACGCCAACGAGAATGCACCCTAGTGGTACGGGCTCCTGCTTTGCATCCAAAAGGCCCAGGATCAAATCTGGGCAGGGGTGAATATCCCAGGTACTGTAGCAGGTACTGTAGCAGCGGCGGAGGGACTATAGCAGATATTGTAGCGGTGGTGGTACTGTTGCAGGCACTGCAGCAGCGCGGGTTTTGTAGCAGTACTCTTCACCGAGGGGTCCTTTGGGCCATTTAAATGGGCTTTCAAGCCTTGTATTCAGGCCACTTGGCCTTGGGTATTCGGGCTTTGTAATGGGTCTCCCTCTACCCAGTTTAAAGAGGTATCTGATTTCAAATAATAAATTGCGGCTTTGGCCCCAACCTTTAAAAAAAATACAATTATGGGAAGTACATACACCACACAAAAGGTAATAGTGGAAATATGGCATGAATCTCACAGGAATAAGGAGTGAGATGAAAACCCCTTACCTTGCACATTCCTTTAGACGATGGTATGTTTGACCTTCTATATAATGGTGAAATAATTATTATTAAATTATAAAAAAATCATATACATTAATATGATATCATATATGGTCTTTTAACATTTCTTCGTTAATAATATCTTAGTATTATCATTGTTTCTAGTGTTAACAAATTCTTTTTCTTTTATATTACTTGTTTTGTCAGTCATAATTTTTATGGATTTGATGTATCATATTCATATCAAGAATGATATCAGGTTTTTAGACATCATTTTTAATCATCTAATGAAAATTAGTCTTGAATGGATATGATGGGGAATGAATCTCATTACGTTCGTGGAGACGGTAATCCATACATACGCACGAGCGACAATATCAATATTTTGATATTAAAATAATATATAATTAAATGTTATAACATATATACAGAATAATAATCCTGTTATATTTATTATTTAAATGAATTAAACATCATTATTATACCCATCCATATAATGATGTATTGAATAACAATTACACCATGACGTGGAGACAGTAAGCCGTACGTACGCATGTATGGTGACATGTCATTAAAAGGATGGATAGAATACTGAATATGGTTGTACCATATTTTTAATAACATCACAATATATATAATATATTGGTGATATTATTTTAGAATGTAAATAACAAAGAAAGAATATGTGGATGAAGAAAGGAACTTGAATGTCGGTGGCCAAATCATTACATCTTCTTCGGGTTCTTACTTTTGATTTGATCAAAAGGGCTCTTTGGTCGACTTTATGATAAAAATAAATCCTCTAGGTTGAATTGTGCTAAGTAGGGAGGATATTTGGGTAGGGTTTTACCGAACCAAAAGGCTTTGAGGGTATGAATTTGACATAAGGGGGAGTGCCCATTTATAAGAGGGGTGAGGGGCACGTTAGGACAAGCTAGAAATATTATTTTATAATAAATTCATATTCTTTTTCTAATGGATTGAAAGAGTATTATTTAAAGTAAATGGTTGGGATAGGTCGAAAAAAACTCAACCAAGAGGTTTTAGACAGGTTTGTGTTTCTTTATTAACCATATCCTTTTGTTTTAACTCTTAGTTAATTAGTTTGACATTTACCATGTCACTTTGTATTTTTTTAATTATATGGTTAATAAAAATACTATATATTTATAAGAGAACCCTATGTGGTCCATTAATTATACACCTATAATTATATATGTCCTTTGGCCAAACCTTATATTTTTAGCAATACAATATCAATTAATAATATAATATTTGTTTTAAAAACTCATTTATGTCAATTTTAACACTATTCAATAATTGATTTTTGTTAAAGTTTTAACAAATTTATTAATTAGAACCAAATTCATTTATTCAATACTAATATGTCATATTATACAATAAGATTATTTGATGGCATCAAAACTATCAAATTATATTTATTTTAACACTTATATTACCAATTATATGATTCTTTAATTAATAAGGAAAATACTGCATCATTATTGTGCCATAAATAAATTTAATTATTCAATGTCATAGAAAAATAAATAAAATAAATTTTTTTAGGAAATCGTTTTATCTTGATAATGAATATTTATAGTCAAAAAATACAACATATATAACCCTATGTAACAATTGTTTTTCTAAAAGATATATGCTTATGTCCTTTTTGTATTTACTTTAACTTAATTAATATAAAGTGTCATTATCACTTAAAAGTGGCTCCATGGGATCCCTAAATAGACCCAAAGATTCCCATGGTTGGAAATGTATCATCCAATAGGGTTAGGACATGTTTTAGGGTAATTTAATATTATTATAATATTATTTGTTTATCCTTATTTACCGTAATTACCTTTTAACCATGGTAAATAAAATATTTACCGAAATAATTATTCAAAAATTTTAAAAATAAGAGTTACCTATTTACAAAATTTGGACATCCTGATTACAAATATGGAATTAATTTTTCCAAATTCAAAACACATAAGTGGTAGAAATTAATTTAAAATTAATTCCCGTTGTCAAAACAAAAAGCGTGTTTTTTAGAAATAATAACTATTAAAAGATTGACACTTGTTTATGTCTAGTTTTACTGTGAAATTATGTCAAATGACCACAATTGTATTAAATGGTACAAATATATTATAAATATAATTTAAAACCACTCAAATACATAATTTATCACTTGTAATTATTTTTATTAAAAATGTTGTTTTTAATTAAAGTTTAGTGATTTTCATTATTCATTATAATATGAAATTTTTCAGAAAAGAAACAAAAATTCAACCTAAGATAATTTCAATATTACTAATCCAAAAATTATGTCCATTTTGAAAGATAAAATGTATAAATTTTCAAAATGTTGGTATTAGTATTCATAACGGCTAGTATGACTGGTTGTGTTGTGTGTCAGAACTTGAAGTTGAATATAACACATGCTATTGTATTATTCAAAGAGAAGCGTACTATGGAAGATTGAAGTGTAACATTCTACTCTCCTTCAATAATTTGCATCCTCGTAATTTATTCTTGGTATTGGAAACATGGGGTTGACATTTCAAAATATCTTAGTTGAAATCCCACATCAAAAAATGGATTAATGAGGCCTCTATTTAAAATAAATAGTGGTTAGTATGAAGGTTACCAAAAATAACATATACTACGGTTCCTTTTAGGAAAACATGGATATGGAAGAGAAATTTAACCATCAATATTTGATGGATGGTGGTATAGAACATGGCTATGAAGAGGCCAAAATCACAATTCCATAAATTTGTGATGATCTAAATTACCATCTAGGACAACGTTTTTGTTCTATGTTCCTTTTATTAATGTTCAAGAATTTATTAATTATATTGGATAAGATCATAAGGAAATATACTTACTTTATAATTATAGTTTTATCCATTAATAAATTTATAATAAATACTCCTCTTTCACTCTAAAAGATAATAGAACTTAAAAATAATATTCAATTTATCCTATTCGTATAGGGTTAACAAATGAATTTTCAATTCATCTATTAGATTGTTTTTTAAAAAATAATACATTATTCAATCTAGGACATCACAAGGGACATTGGTAGGTGATTCACCCTAGTCGCCCTTCCGTTGCGGGTTCAAGTCTTGTGGCCTTTTCAGACGTGACGAGTTGCTGCCTGACCTCCGAGTTGTCCTTTTATCGAAATCAAAAAATAATCTCAAACTAGAATTATCCATATACATCTGTCCAAACACATATTCCTAAATTTATAAGAATGGTAAACACAGTGACGATCCTTTTTTCCACATAATAACATGTTAACACCTTTGTCGTGTATTTTTTTAAAACACTAGAACATCCTGAATTATCATAAAACCTTATTGATTACATTCATGATCCCTTATTACTTATAATATACTGGATATTCTCCTTCTATCGAAAAATGTTGTAAACTCCAACAATGATGGAATATACAATTCATTAATCAGTTCAAGGTAGTCAAGAATATCTAATATAATTTATCCAAATCAATCATGTATTATTACAAAATCACTACCTTGGTAACAGAACCATATTATGGTTTATCTTTCTCTCATCCATATATTTTCCAAAAATGTAACCTGCTATTTAGTCACTTTTCTTGGATCAACACAATCTCATGTCCTTAATGAAATAATACTATAGTAAAATCCTTATAAACTCCATAATTATTATAACCAGAATATTGTTGATACAACACTCAAATGACATAATTCTCTAATAACAACATAAGAACTCTAATAATTCCTCCTCATCTGTTGTAGTATCATAACATGATTATTATCCAATAACATCATTTGGGGAATCCTATGATGATTTGGAAATTTGTTCACGTAGTGTCCCAACTCCTTGTAGATGATGCATTGTACATTTGAAACCTTTTTCTTACCCTTGCAGTCACATACTTGGTGTCCTTTTTCTCCACACTTATAACATACTCCAATTCACTTCAACAAAGTTCCAGGGTGTTTCTTCGTAAAGTTATCACATATTGGAAAATTCTCTTTTCCCCTATTCCCTTTATCCATGATTATCTCTTCCATCATTTTCTTCTCTTGCTTCCCTTTAATGCCATAGGAAATAGAGAATTCTTTACTTATTTTATTAACACATGATACTATTTCATCAAATGTTTGGAATACATGGGAGATTATTTCCCTTCAAAATGTTGGATTAATACCATGAAAAATATGATTCTTATTACTCTATGGATCATACATAATATTGGAGTTCAGATTCATTCTACTAGGCGCCATTTCTATACAATAGCATAAATTAGGTCAGTTTATAAATTACAATGAATAATTATGACCATGTAAAATACCTAATGTAAATTCAACGGTTTATGGATATAATCCATAATCATAATGATGTTTTTATTGAGGATGTATATACTCATAAACCCATCATAATGATTGGTAAGGAAAATGATAATTATCCTAAGCGTATCTCCTGGGAGGGTCGTAACCAAGAGTGCACCAAGGCTCGTTATTGTGCACCAGCTCCAGTTCGAGTCTAGCTCATAGTGATGTTTTTAGGTTTTACAACTAGGCACATCTGTACCAGATCCTCCTCTACCTAATTTTATCCAGACATGGATGTATTTGCTTGGAAAACTCACAAAATCAATACATTACCAAAATTCTAGGAATTTCTTGTATACTAATCCTCAATGTCTATCTTAGGCCTATGTGCTCTAATCAGAGTTTATCTAAATCTATCATCCAAGGTTATTTCTAAAATTCCTCTGATACCAACTGTAACACCCCGACCCCAGTTGCCTAGAGTCAGTGCATTATTTTAATACATTGGCATGATTACAAGGAATCAAGTCCTGAAGGACCAATCCGTTTAGCAGTCTTGGAAAATATATTACATACATGAACGTTACATTACACATTAGAAAAAACACAACATAAGTGAATCTTTGTAAACACCATTATTCCCTTTTAGCTTAACCCTTCATATCTTTCACAATACACTTATTTCAATCCTAGAAAAAAAACATTGAAAGGGGTGTGATCAAACGCTCAGTAAGGGTATACAATACCGCGGATGATAACATAAATATTAAGCATAGTGAATAATTGAAACCACATTCCATTACCAACAATATACATGAATGATTTTATTGTAGGAATATGAGATGAGTAAATATTTCCATAATAAATCATAATCAATGGTATTCTTCTAGTTGAATGACCACATGAACCATCAATATTATTTTCATAATGAGAAAATGTATAATGTCGGACATTCTGAAAAATTTTATCAAGGCCTCAGACAATACGTCTACAAATGATTAAGGCCTTGTACAAAATCATATATCAAAATTGGGAAAGGCCCTCAGCAAATTCCACATCTAGATGTCTCATGAGACCCACGGATGCATCGAGGAACTATATCAGGCTCCACCCATCACTTACTAAGTCCAATGCATTACTCATATGAAAAGGTCTAAATATAACATAAACATTCATATTAAAACTGGGATACAAAATGTCAATACTTTACCCATAAAACTTGAATGGTATAAAAATAACACATCCACAATCAAACACATCACAAAACCGTCAATACAATACTGAAGATTTGTATCATAATAAATCAACTTCAAACAAGTTTTAAATCCATTAAAGGATTTTGACAAAGCTGAAAATGATTTGTAAAACTCTTTGAAAGAAATATCCCTTTTTGGTGAAAACATTTAAAAGTCACACAATTTATAAAGGAGGAATTTTAAATACATTTTTGATTCAAATTGTCTCATACCAAATTGAAACTTTTGAATGTAATTAATATTTTACAACATTTATGTCCATTTAAATAAATCCTTAAAACCATTTTCAAAACATGGACATTTATGAGAATGGTTTAGAATAATAAATCTTTAAAACATTTAAAATTTTTTAATAGAAAGTACCTTAAAATAATACCATTGAAAACTATTTTGTGAAACATTGACATGGATTATAAATATGTCCTAGTAGATACATACATAAAAAGAACCTCGGATAATAATGAGATTGTGAAATTAATCCTTACTAATTTAGTAACATACAAAGAATACACCCCATGAAAGAAGTATCATACAATTAATATGTAAATACACATAAAGTAAAGTGTATTATATAATGAATACAATTATAGGCAGCACATACACCACACAAAAGGTAATACTGGCAATATGGCATTAATCTCATAGGAATAAGGAGTGAGATGAAAACCCCTTACCTTGCACATTCCTTTAGTAGAGGGTACGTTTAACCTCTTTTATAATGGTGAAATAATTGTTATTAAATTATAAAAGAATCTTATACATTAATATGATATCATATATGATCTTTTAACATTGCTTCATTAATAATATCTTAGTATTATAGTTGTTTCAGGTCTTAACGAATTCGTTTTCCTTTATATTCCTTGTTTGGTCAGTCATAAAAGTTATGTTTGGGATGTATCATATTCATATCCAGAATGATATCAAGTCTTTAGAAATTATTTGTAATCATATAATTAAAATTATTCTTGAATGTATATGATGGGGAATGAATCTCATCGCGTTCGTGGAGTCAGTAATCCGTACGTACGCACGAGCGACAATATCATTCTTTTGATATTAAAATAACATATAATTGGATGTTATAACATATATAAAATATAATTATCATGTTATATTTATTATTTACATGAATTAAAAATAATTATTATAACCATCCAAATAATAATGTATTGAATAACAATTACACCACGACGTGGAGACTGTAAGTCGTACGTACGCACGTATGGTGACATTTCGTTAAAAGGATGGATAGAATACTGAATATCGTTGTACCATATTTTTAATAACATCACAATATATATAAGATACTGGATTTATTATTTTAGAATGGAAATAACTATGAATGAAGGTGTGGAAGAAGAAATGAACTTGAAAGACGGTGTTGAAATCATTACCTCTTCATCGGGTTCTTCCTTTTGATTTGATCAAAAGGGCTCCTTAGGTTGTCTTTCTGATCAAAATACGGAATCTAGGTTGAATTGAGGTATGTTGGGAGGATATTTGTGCAGGGGTTGGCAGAACCAAAAGGCATTGAGGGAATGAATTTGAGAGAAGGTGGAGTGCCCTTTTATAAGAGGGGTGAGGGGAACCTTAGGAAAAGCTAGAAATATTATTTTATAATAAATTTATATTCGGTTTATAATGGATCCAAAGTTTATTATTTAAATTATAAGGTGGGATTAGGTCAAACAAAACTCAGCCAATAGGTTTTAGATAGGTTTGGGTGACTTTATTAATCATATCCTTTAGTTTTAACTCTTAGTTAATGAGTCTGACATTTACCATGTCACTTTGTATTTTTATATTATATGGTTTATAAACTTACTATATATTTCCAAGCGACCAACCAAGTGGTCCATTAATGATACATCTATTATTATATAAGTCCTTTTTTTGAACCTTATATTTTTATGAATATAATATCAACTAATAATATAATATTTGTTTTAGAAACTCATTTATGTCAATTTTGACAATATTCAATAATTGACTTTTGTAAAAGTCTTAAAAAAATATTAATTAGAACCAAATTCATTTAAGCAATACTAACATGTCATATTATCCAATAAAATTCGTTTATGTCATCAAAACTATCAAATTATGTTTATTTTATCATTTATAATACCAATTAATTGATTCTTTCATTAATGAAGAAAATACTCCATCATTATCGTGTCATAAATAAATTTAATTATTCAATGTCCAAAAATTATAAATAAAATATCATTATGTATTATAATTAATATTTATAGTCAAAAATATAACATATATAACCCTATATAACAATTGATTTTCTAAAAGATATATGCTTATGTCATTTTGGTATTTACTTTATCTTAATTAACATAAATTGTCATTATCACTTACAAGTCACTCCATGGGGTCCCCAAATCGACCCAAAGTTGACCACGGTCAGAAATGTATCAGTAAATAGGGTTAGGAAACATTTTAGGGTAATTTAATTTTATTATAATATAATTTTTTACCCTTATTTATCGGATTTACCCTTTAACCACAGTAAATAAAATAATTAACGAAGTAATTATTCTAAATGTCTAAAAATAACTGTTACCTATTTACAAAATTTGGAAATCATGATTCCAAATATGGAATTCATTTTTACAAATTCAAAGCACTTAAGTGGTAGAAATTAATTTAAAATTATTTCCTTCTATCAAAACAAAAAGTGTGTTTTAAAGAAATAATAACTATCAAAAGATTGACACTTGTTTATGTCTGGTTTAAATGTGAAATTACGTCCAATGACCAACATTGTATTAAATGGTAAAAATATATTATAAATATAATTTAAAACCACTAAAATCCATAATTTATCACTTGTAATTATTTCAATTAAAAAAGTTTTTTTAATTAATGTTTAGTAATTTTCACTATTCATTAAAATATCAATGTTTTTAGAAAAGTACCAAAAATTCACCCTAAGATATTTTTGATATTTATAATCCAAAAATGAAGTCCATTTTGAATTATAAAATGTATAAATTTTATAAAATTGTGTATTACTATTCATAATGTTTAGTTTGATTGGTTGTGGTGTGTGTTAGATCTTGAAGTTGTGTATAACACACGCTATTGTATTATTCAAAGAGAAGCATATTCTGGAAGACTGAGGTGTTACAATCTACCATCCTTCAATAAATTGTGTCCTTGTAATTATATGCTCGGTATTGGAAACTTGGGGTTGACATTTCAAAATATCTTAGTTGAAATCCCACATCGAAAAATTGATTAACGAGGCCTCTATTTAAAATAAAGAGTGGTAAGTATGACGATTACCAAAAATGACACATACTAGGGTTCCATGTAGGAAAACATGGATATGGAAGAGAAATATTACCATCAATATCTGATGGAGATTAGTATAGAACATGGCTATGAGAAGGCCAAAAATCACAAAGCTATAATTTTGTGATGATCTAAGGTACCATCTAAGACAATGTTTTTGTTCAATGTTACTTTTCTTATTGTTGAGGAATTTATTTATGATATTTGCTAAGATCATAAGGATATATACTTACTTTATAATTATAGTTTTATCCATTAATAAATTTCAAATACAATCTCCTCTTTCACACTAAAAGATAATCGAACATTAAAATAATATTCTTTTTATACTATTCGTATGGGGCTAAAAAATGAATTTTCAATTCATCTATGAGATTTTATTAAGAAAAGACTAATTAATTCAATCAAGGACATCATGTGAGCCATTGGAAGGTGATACACCTTAGTCTCCCTTCGGTTACAAGTTCAAGTCTCACGGCCTTGCCGGACGTGACAGGTTGCCGTCTGACCTCCGTGTTTTCCTTTCATGGAAATCCAAAAATAATCTCAAACTCGAATTATCAAAATACATCTGTCCAAACTCAAAGTCGAAAATTTATAAGGATGGAAAACACAATGATGATCTATTTTTCCACATAATAAAATGTTAATACCTTCATCATGTATTCATTTAAAACATTGAAAAATCCTTAATTACCATAACACCTTATTGATTACATTCATCATCCCTTATTACTTATAAAATACTGGATATACTCCTTCAATCTAAAAATGTTGTAAACTCCAACAATGATGGAATAAACAATTCATTAATCAATTGCAAGGTAGTCAATAATATTCAATATAATTTATCCAAATCAATCATGTATTATTCCAAAATCACTACCTCGGTATCAGAACCATATTATGGTTTATCTTTCTCTCAACCATATATTTTTCAAAAATGTATCCTGCTATAGAGTCACATTTCATGGTTCCAAACAATCTCAATCCCATAATGAAACAGTACATCAGTACAATCCTTATAAACTCCATAATAATTATAACCAGTACATTGTTGATAAAACACTCAAATGACATAATTCTCTAATAATAACATAAAAACTCTTATCATTCCTCCTCATCTGTTGTAGTATCAGAACTTGATTATTATCCAGTACCATCATTTGGGACATACTCTGATGATTTGGACATTTTTTCATGTAGTGTCCCAACTCCTTTCAAATGAAACATTGTACATTTGAATCCTTTTTTTACCCTTACAGTCACATACTTGGTGTCCTTTTTCTCCACACTTATAACAATCTACCATTCCCTTCAGGAATGTTCAATGGTGTTTCTTCCCATAGTTATCACATATGGAAAAATTCATCTTTCACCTATTCCCTTTATCCATCTTTCTCTCTTCCATCCTATTATTCTCTAGCATCACTTCAAATCCATATGACTTAGATATTTCTTTACTTATCTTATTATCAAATTATACTTTTTCTTCATATGTTGAGAATACATTGGAGACTATTTACATTCTAAATGTTAGCTTAATACCGCGAAAAATATGATTCTTCTTACTCTTTGGATCATGTGTATTCCTTGAGTTCATATTTGTTCTACTAGGCACCATTTATATACAATAGCATAAACTAGGTCAGTTTATGAATTACAATGAATAATTCCAAACATGTAAAATACCTAATGTAAATTGAACATTTTAGGGATATAATCCATAATCATAATGATGTTTTCATTAAGGACGTATATACTCATAAACACTTCATATTTATTGGTAAAGAAAATGAGAATTATCCTAAGTGTATCCTCAGAGAGGGTCGTAACCAAGAGTGAAGCAAGGATCGTTGTCGTGCACCAGTTCCCGTTTGAGTCTAGCTCCAAGCAGTTTTCTCAGGGTTTACCTCTAGGTACATTAGTTCCAGAGCCGCCTCTACCTGATTTTATACAGACAGGGACGTATTTTCTTGGAAAACTGACAATATATCTACATTACCAAAATTCTAGGAATTTCTTCTATACATATCCTCAAAGCCTATATTAGGTCTATGTGCTCTAATCCGAGTTTATCTAAATCTACATTCCAAGATTATTTCAAAACATCCTTTGATACCAACTATAACGACCCAACATGAGTTTCCTTGAGTCGGTGCATTATTTTAATACATTGGCATGATTACAAGGCATCATGTCCTGAAGGACTGATCCATTTAGAAGTCTAGGAAAATAGATTACAAACATGAACGTTACATAAGACATTAGAAAAAAACACAACATAAGTGAATCTTTGTGAACACCATTATTCCATTTTAGATTAACCCTGCATAGCATTCACAATACACTTCTTGGAATCCTGGGAAAAATAAAACATAGAAAGGGGTGAGCTCAAACGCTCAGTATGGGTAAGCAATACAGCTGAAGATAACATAAATATTAATCATGGTGAATAATTGAATCCACATTACTTTACCAACAATAATCATGAATGATTTTATGGTAGAAATATGAGTTGAGTAAATATTACAATAATAAAACATAATCAAGGGTATTCTTCTATTGAATGAAAACATGAACCATCAATATTATTTTCATAATGAGGAAATGTATAATTCCAGACATTCTGAAACATTTTGTCAAGGCCTCAGCCAAGATGTCTAAAAATGATTAAGGCCTCGGCCAAAACCATATATCAATATTGGGAAAGGGCCTCAGTGAATTCCATGTCTAGTTGTCTCATGAGACCTACCGTTGCATCGAGGAGCTATAGTAGGCTCCAACCATCACTTAATAAGTCCAATTCATTCCTCATATAAAAAGGATTAAACATAACATAAACATTGGTATTAAAACTGGCATATGAAATGTCAATAATTTACCCATAAACCATGAATGGTATAAAAATAACACATCCACAGTCAAACATATCACAAAACTCTCAATACCATATGGAATATTTTTTTCATAATAAATCAACATCATACAAGTTTTAAATCCATTAAAGCATTTTGACATAAATGAAAATTATTTGTAAAACTCTTTGAGAGAAATATCCTTTTTTCATGAAAACATTTAAATGTCATACAATTTAGAAAGGAAGACATTTAAATACATTTTGAATCAAATTTTCCCTTAACACTTTGAATATTTTGAATTTAATTAACATTTTACAACATTTAAGTCCATTTAAATAAATCCTTAAAACCATTTTCAAATCATGGACATTAATGAGAATGCTTTAGAAGAATAAATATTTAAAACATTTAAAATTATGTTTTAGTATAAATAACCTTAAAATAATCCCATTAAAAACTATTTTATGAAACATGGACATTTATAATAAATATGTCCCAGTAGATACTTACATAAAAACAACCTCAGATAATAATGAGATTGTGAAATTAACCCTTACCAATTTGGTAACATACGAAACATACACCCCATGAAAGAAGAATCATACAATGAATATTTAAATACACATAAATTAATGTGTGTTATATAATGAATACAATTATGGGTAGTACATACCCCACAGAAAAGGTAATAGTGGCAATATGGTATGAATCTCACGGGAATAAGGAGTGAGATGAAATCCCCTTATCTTGAACTTTACATTAGTCGAGGTTATGTTTAACCTCATGTATAATGGTTAAATAATTGTTATTAAATTATAATAGAATATTACACATTAATATGATATCATATATGATCTCTTAACATTTCTTCGTTATTAATATCTTAGTATTATTGTTGTTTCTGGTGTTAACGGATTTGTTTTCCATTATATTCCTTGTTTTGTGAGTCATAATTATTATGGATGGGATGTATCATATTCATATCCAGAATGATATCAATTCTTTAGACATTATTCTCAATCATCTAATAAAAATTATTCTTGAATGGATATGATGGGGAACGATTCTCATCGCGTTCGTGTAGAAGGTAATCCGTACGTACGGACGAGCGACGATATCATTCTTTTGATATTAAAATACTATATAGTTGGATTTTATAACATATATAAAGAATAATTATCATGTTATATTTACTATTTATATGAATTAAACATTATTATTATACCCATCCAAATAATAATGTATTGAATAACAATAACAACACGATGTGGGGACGGTAAGCCGTACGTACGCATGTATGGTGGCATGTTATTTAAAGGATGGATAGAATACTTAATATGGTTGTACCATATTTTTAATAACATCAATGTATATAAAAAAATATTTAAGTTATTATTTTATAATGTGAATAACAATGAAATAAGAAGTGGAAGAAGAAAGAAACATGAAAGTGGGTGGTGAAATCATTACCTCTTCTTCGAGTTCTTCCGTTTGATTTGATCAAAAGGTCACATTAGGTAGACTTTCTAATAAAAATAAGGCCTCTAGGATTAATTGAGTGATGTTGGGAATATATTTGGAAAGGGTTTGGCCGAACCAAAAGGCTTTTAGGGTATGAATTTGAGAGAAGGGGGAGTTTCCTTTTATAAGAGGAGTGAGGGGCACCTTAGGAAAAGCTAGAAATATTATTTTATAATAAATTCATATTCGGTTTATAATGGCTCCAATGTGTATTATTTAAATTATAAGGTGGGTATAGGTCACAAAAAACTCAACCAATAGGTTTCAGATAGGTTTGGATCACTTTATTAACCTTATCTTTTAGTTTTAACTCTTAGTTAATTAGTTTGAAATTTACCAAGTCACTTTGTATTTTCATATTATATGCTTAATAAACATACTATATACATCCAATAGACCCACAATTGTTCCATTAATTATACACATATCATTATATAATTCCATTGGCCGTACCATAGATTTTTATAAATAGAATATCAATTAATAATATAATAAATTTGTTTTAAAAACTCATTTATGTCAATTTTGACACTATTCAATAATTGATATTTGTTAAAGCCATTAAAACGTTATTAATTAGAAAAAAAATCATTTAAGCAATCCTAAC
This sequence comes from Viscum album, assembly GCA_963277665.1. Classification (NCBI taxonomy): domain Eukaryota; kingdom Viridiplantae; phylum Streptophyta; class Magnoliopsida; order Santalales; family Viscaceae; genus Viscum; species Viscum album. The sequence continues at coordinate 1,612,686,511 of OY728140.1, forward strand.
ATGTCATATTAACTAGTAAAATTATTATATGGCATCAAAACTATCAAAGTATATTTATTTTAACATTTATAATACCAATTATTTTATTCTTTAATTAATAAGGAAAATACTGCATCATTATTGTGTCATCAATAAATTTAGTTATTCAATGACCTGAAATTATAAATAAAATATAATTTTGTAGGAAATCGTGGTATAATTCTAATGAATATTACTAGTTAAAAATATAACATATATAAACCTATGTAAATTTTTTTTTTAAGATATATGCTTTTGTCATTTTTGTATTTATTTTAACTTAATTAATATAAAGTGCCATTATCACTTACAAGTGGCTCCATGGGGCCCCCAAATCGACCCAAAGATGCCAATGTTTGGAGATGTATCATCCAATAGGGTTATTACATGTATTAGAGTAACTTAATATTATTATAATATTATTTGTTTACCCTTATTTGCAAGATTTACCCTTTAACCATGGTAAATAAAATATTTACCGATGTAATTATTCAAGATGTCTAAAAATAATAGTGACCTATTTTCACAATTTGGACATATTTATTACAAATATGGAATCCATTTTTTCAAATCATTACACATAAGTGGAAGAAAGAAAATTAAAATTAATTCATGTTGTCGAAACAAAAAGAGTCTTTTTAACAAATAATAACTATAAAAAAATTGACACCTTTTTATGTGCAGTTTAAATATGAAATTATGTCCATTGAACAAAATTGGATTATATGGTAAAATTATAATCTAATTATAAATTAAAACCACTTAAATTAATAATTTATCACAAGTAATTATTTTGATTAAAAAAGTTGTTTTTAATTAATGTTTAGTAAGTTTCATTATTCATCAAAATATGAATGTTATCGGAAACGTACCAAAAATTAACCCTAAGATAATTTCAATATTCTAAATCCTAAAGTTAAGTCCATTTTGAATGTTAAAATGTATAAATTTACAAAAAGTGGGTATTACTATTCGTAACAGATAGTTTGATTGGTTGTGATGTGTGTTAGAACTCGAAGTTGTGTGTAACACACGCTATTGTATTATTCAAAGAGAAGCGTACCGTGGAAGTTTGGGGTGTTACAAAATATACCATTTATTTAACATAACATGATTTATTTTTTAAAAATAAACCCCAAAGTAGATTATTACATCATTATTCTTCAGAATGTGAACAAGTGTCACACAAGGTGACACACACAAGCATATGAAGAATTTCCCTATTAGATATATAAAAAGTTCATTTTTCTAGTCCAACAATATTAGATTAATATAGTAGGAAGGAATAGATAACAACTAACTACCAGGTTCTAAATCAATATATAACTCTACCTATTCAATAATTATTAGACCATATAAATCAGTAATAAACAAATCAGTTAAATTGATGATGATAAGAGGGATATTATAACACAAATATATCACTACAGTTCAAATAAAAACAATAATATCACACTTATCAACTCTAGAAAACACACACCATCTCTTCCAAAAGTTTGGTTCCATTCCCCTTAAAAGACACAATACATCCCATGTGGAGTAATAATGGCTACCCTTGGATGGTTATAGTCAATCTGGGATTTCTGTTTCATTATCCAGTCCTTCCAAAAAATAAAATCTAGTGTTTTTTTGTCGAGAGTATGAAAATTACAAGAAATATGATTATTTTAAAAAGATAATTAACAATAAGGAGAATTAAAACCCTACTATGTATTAATTTTAAGATGTTCAGTTATATCAATCACATATGAAAAAATATCCAAAAGATGATTTAGAAGGTTCATAATAAATGTTCAAATCTATGAGTGAAATGCACTAGTTCAAAATAAATAATTTACTAATTATTATGCTACAGTGATGGTACCTATCACTATATATAGAATGAAATTATTTTGGATACTCTTGCAATAGGTGATGATGATTCATTTAGGATATGTGGGGATAAAATACCATATATCCTGATTGTTTTATTAAACCAAAATAATATTTAGAGATACATATCATGATCCACTATGAAACCAAAAGAAAATGTGGATGAGATCATGTAGATTTCATGATAAAAAACAAGAATTTCATGTATTTGGTGCATTAGTAAACTTTAACTAAATGGCCTACCATGATGCACTGAATGAAAGTAAATGGGCCTCTTCCATGAACTGTAGGTAGTCACAATGATGAATGTTTTTCCAAAAAACCAATATACTCATAAGGCTTCCCCTTTTATTTAATGTAACCAATAAAACATCTAATAGGAGAAAAAGAGACTCCCATGAACACAAAAAATCTACCAAGGGAAAGCTCAAACATAAACACATTATCCCATATATCATTTTTGGAAGAGTACTAAAAAAACCTAATATTAGATGTTATATCAAAGACCTATCTCAAATATTTTTGACCTTATCTTATACTAGGAAACTACCTATGGTGAAAACTGAAAAATATCTACAATTAAACTTTCATAATGATCGATTATTATTTCACAAACATGGATACTAAGAAAATATATGCCTTTTTTGAGATAATATATAATGAAATGTACTGATTAGGAACAAGAATATGGATGTATTTCTATTGATGAACCTCATGCATCTTCACCCTCATCATTGAATCCTGTCATCTCCTCCAAAAACCTTTTGTTTAATTGGATCACATTTAACCTTAATAAAATCATGTTGTTCCATGAATTGATGAGAATACATACATATTTATCCCAATCCATATCAATATGAAGATCAATAATGAATTCAAATTTAGGAGCCTTTTAGGGGAGAAACTCTTGATCACATGAATCAAATTCTTACCAATGTGTTTCTAGTACTAATGATTGAATGAGAATGAGTGTAGGAAGTTTTCCTATTTCATGGATAACCAACACCACTATCTCTAAATTATTTTTTCAATGAGAATTTTTTCTTGATTTGGTTCACCAAAATCTTCATCCTGAGAAAATTTACATGTTTTCATAAACGCATTATGATATGTAAATATAATAGAAAACACAGAAGACACCAAAATTAATTCAAAAAAACATAGATAAGAGAAACATGATTATCAATTTCCTCAAGTTGATCTTTTTTAATCAAATTTTATCATTCTCATATTGAGATAAAGAAAATATTAGATTAATATCAATACATTCCTCAAAGACCCACATCCAAAACACCAATGGTGGTGGAATGAACTTAATAAAGTGAACTGTACAATAATACACTTTCATCTACCTCTTATGCCACATCAAAAAATGAAAAAATATATATTAAAATCATGAAAAGACTCATCACATTCACATATGACACTAAATAATCACAATTGGAACCCACTGATAGTTTAACTACATTCTCTAATATGTGTATCAGGTCCTGGATAGAAATGCAAAACCTGTTTCCCCATCGACAAGTGGTCCCCTCCTTAGGGACTACACACATGCTTGAATGGGTCATTAGACTAATGAATGGCCCCATAGGACAACACATGTTCTTATAAATGTTCTTTTTCTTAACAAAAACACACTATGAGAATAATATCATTATGTAACCCATCCCGATCAGTTTCCTTTTCCATGAAAGTATAATTGAGGAGTTATATCTATGTAGGAACCATAAAAGAAATGACCACCATTTTTACACAGGTTGTAACATATCTCCACATAGAACCTTAAGATTCATGGGGTTATTAAATTGAATTTTATTAATGAATTTGATTATTTTACTATGTTTTCCTATTGAGTCTTAACCTCTAATATTTTATGACTTTTTTTTTGAAATTTCATTGATCTTATCACATGCCTATTAATTTTTGAACTCTAATGGTTTTCATTAATAGTATTTATATATTTATAAATGTTTGAATTTATCTTCATTAATATTTTTTAAATTAATATTTTTATTATATATAATTTTTCTTTCCTTCTCAATAATCATATTTTTAATTAAATACACTATAATGATTATTACCAATTAAAACCAATCTTCCCATTAGTTATTTTGTTTCCATCTATAGTTACTCCTTCTCCATAATTTTGGTGAATCATTATGATGAATTAAATTATCATTTATTTCGCATTTAAAATTACTTTCCATGTTTTTATTCTCACTATCAAACATTCATTGGATGTATTAGAACCATGTATAGAGTGAAATAACAACTTCATAACATTATATATCATTATTAATTTATCTAAAATAATCTACACCATTTATAATACATGTGATACTATTTATTAATAATTAACCTTCATATTTTTATTCCATCGATTTCTCTATATACAGCATTGGAAAATTACAAAAATGTTTTAATTTATGACATATATGAAATAATTGAATAGAATTATAACTTTCTCTATATCGTTACTTCACCAAAACAGTCTTAAAATTATTCAAAGTATGTTATAAACAACATTAAATCAGATCCATCATTTACTTTTTACAATGACTATTTTGTGGGAATTTTTTATCTCTTTTAATAAATAGATATGGTATCAATCTAAAATATTGAATGTTCTCCATAGTTGTGTCCCTCTTTTATGTAATAGGAAATAAAATCATTGTTGTGTATATTGATTCTCCACTAATTTATGTAGTAATTATCAAAATTCGATAAATTTTAACCATATTATCTTATTTTATTAAATTTATATTTTATATTAGTGAAATATTTTAGAATTTATTAATTTATTTTAATTTGATTCATAATTTTGTATTCATAAATGAATAACACATCAATAAAATTATATAATCCCATTTATATAACATTAAATGGATCCTAAAATGTTTTTATTAAGGAATAATTAATATTTTTCTCATCTTAATCCATATCATTATTTGTATTCAATATTACATTCATTATTTTAAATTATATTAATCATTTCAACTTATCTATTGAGTGTGAATAAATAAACAAATTTCAGTATCAATAATCATCGTAGATATTAATATTCAAAAGAAAATTATGGGTTTCCCAAATTTTGTAATTTATAAACCATTACTAGTGGTGTATAGACCATTTTTGTGAAATATATATAATAATTAAACAAATAATGCCATTTACTATTGAAATTATTTATATCCTCTCTACATTTAATTAATTGATCATATAAGAAAAAATAAAAACACTAATCCATATAAAAAATTATTAAAAACTACTTTATATACTCATTACTAAAAATTAATGTTTGGAGAGAGTATATATCCACCTAGAAAATTGAAATGGGGAATAAATATATTATAAAATTATAAATCATAAATATTTGTATTCTAAATTTTTGTTAACAAAATTAGACACCAATGGTGATATTTTGATGACTATAGAATGAGAGAAATTAAACAAACAAGAATCATGGACTTTAAAAAATCCACAACCCTCATGTTATCATTTGGACAGTAGTATAGGAACTTCAATTTTATTTTTCTTGTGAATTTTCATACTCCATTATTTATTATCACATGATATAGAGAAGAATAATTATCTTAAATGTCAATTTTGATATTGAATAGTATGAGACAATACAAAAGGAAAATTTTAATGGTCATGACCCAAAAACATATAAAATATATATTACATGGGAACCTATATTCATCTTCTTATTCATATACTCGACCACTATAGAATTGGATGTAAATTTTATCATTTATTGATATAATCATTATCTTTTACTCACAATGTGTAGTTCTATTATCCATATATGACATAATTTTTATGTGAAAAGCCTATTACATGACACCCCTAAGCCTACTACTAAATATACATGTGATAATTCCCTCCCACGTGAGAATCTGATTTCTATCAAACCCTTTCAATGAAACATATAAAAGTAGAATTTTTTTTTAAATATGAATACAATTAAAAATAATTCATATAATGGTTCTGGTAATCAAAAACACTAGTTTAGTGATCATGATGACATAAATAGTTCATTTTAATAAATCTAGTCTGTACATTTCACTGACCGAAAACATTAATTGACTCTCAATATCTATGATAACATAATCAAATAATGTTATATAAAAACAAAATTAGTAATAAAATGATAATTTACTTATATATCAATTTATAGAACACATCTAATGCGTATGCTATATAAATACTACACCATAAAAGATAATTTGTGATTATGACAGATCAAGAACTATAATTATTAGAATAATTATATATTGACCATATAATAATTGGTAACATATCATGGAACTCCATTTTTTCCAATTACATTTTGATGGAACATCACTTCAACTAATATGGGATTCACACTATTGTAGTATAACATTTTAGATTTACAAAACTGTCTATATCACTAACACATTTGAAATTAAAGAGACAACACATTCTCATGGATCACCAATATAATAATCCATATTATGAATGTTGTTCAATAAATTGGATAAAAAATTATTATAATAAAACATAATGTACATTGACATGGAATTTATATTTAGTTACTAAACAATTATAAAGTTGTTTGATAAAACACTATAATCTACGATATGTCTTTTGAATGGATGAAATTATAACATAATGATTTTTTTAAAATATATTGAAAAATAATGGGATTTAAAAATAGATTCATAACATTGTAATATAATGAAAATTGTCATAGAATATAGTGAAACAATAAAAAATAAAATCATTTTCCAATTATGATCAATGATACATTGTCAATCCACCATTGAATCCAAACCAAAATTTTATATATTAAATAAATTTATTATCCAAAATAACAAAAAATAATATATTGATTTACTATTTATCTTATATTTTTTGTTTTTAATTCCTAATATTATGAAATATAAAAATTTAATTTTGGGTAATCTGTATCAAAGGAAAATGAATATTACATATTAGTTTCATAGGTAAAAATTTAATTCCGTACATTACATTCGCCAACCTAAAAATTTTAATGTGTTTTACTAGGGGTTTCCCCCATTATAGAAGTTATGATATAATTTATTTTTGAAACATGTCGAAATTTCTATTAATAGGTTCATCTACACAAATAGAGGAGTATGAAGACTGTGAAGAGTATATGTAATATGATTATATGTAAACTATAAAACACCCATTTTAAAAGTTATCTATAGGAATTTTCAAAATGATTGTTATGAAAAATGTATGAACACACCCCCACATTAAGTATGGATAAAATAATATATGTGGAAATGTATATAATTAAATATTTCATGCAGAATACGGTGATAGATTCATATCTCATGGGAGTAAAAAAAGAAATAATATCATATCTATTCATATAATTATTATTAAATCTCCTATTTTATATAAAATAATTATCATTCATAATCCCACATTTGGTCATTGCATTTGATGAATTAATTCAAATTTCTACAATATTTTTATTATGATTTCAGAGTTCATTGACATCATTGAGAGGATAATAATTACATCAGATATGGATGAATGTTTTATTATATAATTATATATAATTAACGAAGAGTTCATATAGTCATTTATTATTCTATAAATATTGAAATTTCCCAAATCAGGATCTATATAAAAATTTTTGACAATTAAAAAGATAATTTTCATTAAACATGATAAACATGTTTTTTTCAACATAGATAGATCTTATTTTAATATATGTTATTTTTTCCTGATTATAATCCTTATTATAAATAGTTACATTAGAATCACATTGATTAGGGAATAAATTATAGATTATAGATTATAGGATATAATAATAACATTTTCATCCCCATGTTTCCCCTATCATATAAAATTATCTACACATTCCTTTAATGTGATAGATGGTTCAGTTACAATAGCTATTAATCCAGTGATGTCATTACACGAAAAAGAAAAATATAATAGAGGTGTAGTAGTGATGAATGGGTACCTCTAGAATGGAAGACCAATATATATTTTCAGATAGTATCGGCTACAAGTGATATATGAGTTCATGGAGTGTCACCATCATTTGGGGATGTAATGAATAATACGATTAGGGGATTCTGTCATTAATAGTGGATAATGTAATTGATGGTTTTTGTATTACTAATTTGTAAATAATAGAATGTATATGGTGTAATGAGACATTATTTTTGTAAATACCCATCAATATGATAAAAATAGTTTTAAATAATTTTTTTGATCCAAAAAACCAAACCAAAATGAATTGAGATATTTTTTCTTACAATATTTATAAACATTTTAATCAAACCATTTAATTTATGTGTATAAATTAAGATAAACACATTATAAAAAATATTAATAATGAAAATTTTAGGAAACTTTTATTAAGAATTCATCAATGATATTCTATTTTTAATTCTTGAAAATAAATAAGATTATTTTTTCTTAAAGTGTATTTTATATAAAATTAGGATTTCATTGAGAATGAATAATTTTTTAGAAATATGACTATAATGGTTAAATTATGATAAAATATGTTATGTATATAACAGATATATTTACATAAATTTAACATGAAATTTATATGAAATAAAAGTATGAATAATTTATATTCGAAATATCATTCTCATATTGAAATAGTTTTCATTATTTTTTTATTCTATTTTCAAATTAAATTAAAAAATTTAATAATTTAAATATTATATATTATAAATTATTTTTATATGTGAAACAAAAATATTGTGTTAGTTTTTATTTTTGGTATTTTCTATAATCATTGAATTATATGTTATGATATAAAAGTATCCCTTCTTTAATTAGAATGACTATTATGGTATCATTGTAAAAAATTTATTAAATAAACTTCTTGATAAATTATTTATGTTATAGAAAAAATCATACATTTTTTATATTCAATTAAATTTAGTAATATATAATTTATATACTCATATTTTCATTTCTATAATTGTCAAAAAAAATTTGTTTTATAAAAATTTATCATAAGGGAATTAAGATTTGTCATTTAGATAAAATTTATATAGTAAATTTGGGATTTTATAGTCCAAATTATGTAATAATGTCTATTTTATTGGTATAAATAAATTTAAATTCCATTTCAATAACATTTCTACCACTGTAAAAGTGAAAATTATAAATGGATTAATTAAAATTAGGTTAAAACTGAAACATTTTATTAAAACATTCAAAAAATTAGGGATATAGTTCTTCTTTAACATTTACATGTCATACCAAAATTTATTTGGACTTCTGGTCCACATTCCATGTTGAAGTTGATTTCATATTTATTAATGAATTAAAATTATAAAAAATCTATAGTCTTCCTTTTTAAAAGGATAATCCAACTACCCAATCACAAGAACACTAAAAATTATATTTCCCCCATGTAATATTCCCATATTATTGACTACATAATTATGTCAATGATTTATGGTATTATGGTCCATAGATATTTTTTAAATCACTTTCAAATCAAAATCTTTCTCACAAGAAATTATATTATTCTACAAAGTTATTTACCCCTCAAAATTAAATCATGTATTTATTCTTCTTATATATATTGATAAATATATTTGATAGATTTTAATATAATGAGATGCATATTATTACTATACCATGCAATTTTTATCATGAGAACCCTACATGGGGGTTTCTAAAAATTTACAATATATACTATAATGAATTTAATTAATCTATTAGGGATTTATTATATTTATGTTTTTAATTTTATTTTAATAAAACTACAAACATGTGTTTATAGAAATGTATTGAATCATGATCATAAAAAATTATATCATCATAAATCACAACTGAAACTATAATTTAATTAAAAAATAATTAAATAAATCAATATATATCATCTATTTATACACCATGGAAAATATATGAATGATTAATTTCTCTTCAATGAAAGGGAATCGTGATCATCAATTTAAATCAAGGGAATGAAAATCAAAATTTCTATAATTTGTTAAGGAAAATACAATATAAATAATAAATTTATAATAAATTATTATAATTTAATTATTATGTTATATAATAGATATTAATAGTTTGATTAATTTTTTTTCAATAGTTGTATATGTTTTAATGTGGTTGTTTAAGATATTTAATTATCATTTGTTGTAATATTTATGGTGCTTTCATGACCAATTTTTTTTGGATCATAATTATTTTAATGAAACGCCTTGTTAATAATGTTATGAATCATTAATTTTAAAATAGAATACATTAAAGGACCTTAATAGCTATTCACAATCATTATGTTGGTGGATAAAGAGAATCATAAGCTCATTTCAGAGCCTAGTGTTATGAAATTGAAAAAATAGACTAGGCCACATTGATTTATTACAATCATGTGCCCAATGGCTCATGGCTATGTCGTCAGTTGAAGATAAGGGACCATTTATTTTTGCAGAGTCATTTCATGGTTACTCAAACAATTCACCTAACCATGAGTGTTTCCCATTATCTATAGGAAACATGGCAAGGTTAACACATTTTTTGACTAACTATGTGCCTAAACCGTGAACTTTATTTTTAATTTTGATATTTTTATTTTCCCTCCATATAATTTTATAACCCATTTTCATAATTGAATTCATCCTCCAGTGATCATATGTGGGTTTTCTCTTCATTGAGATCACTAAAACCTGCATTCTAGGTATCGAGCTAAAATATTCATACGGGGACCATTCCTCAATATTACAAAAGTTATGAATATGCCATTATATGTTCCCCTAATCTCATAGCTTCAATATCAGTTTATCATTATATTTATTTTACTATTTGGATGTTGGTTCGTTCTCCCTATTTTTATCATGATTGAGAGTTTTTAAAATCTATTTCAACATTGTTCGAATTTAAGGCTAATATCAGTCAAGGTTTCATCTATGACCTTAAGGTAGGTGGTAATGTAGTTTTCCTGTCGAGTTTTTGTTATTTTATAACTATGAATCAGTACAATGTAGTGACAATTTTTTTGAATCCCAATTATATTTTTTCCTTCATTTATAACTCACCCCAACAATTAGATAAATTTTAATCGAGTCTCCTTCGGTGGGATATAGCTTATATATATATTGTGTGGTCTCCCATGGGTTGTGAAACTAGAATTAGACTTTTGGTTCAATTGCTTAAAATTTCAAAAAAATTATGTGTACCATCTTGTTTTGATTTTATATGGATTTCTCATTAGAAAAAGTGATAAAAATGGATCCAAAATTACCATATTGGTGATTTCCCCACTCAGACATAAAATTTCCCAAGTGGAAAATTTCTTTAATGAACATGCCATCTTACATATGATATTGACCCATATGTATTGAGTTTCATTGACATAATTTTTTGACTAAATTGGTTTCAGTGAATAGATTTTATAGGATTGATGAATGAATATGGTGGAATCATTTAATTGATTTGTCTATGAATCTTCCCATTGACACATGATCTATATGAATCGTTTCAATTTTTTATCAATTATAATGATTCATATTGTAATTGAACATGGATAATCAAATGAATAAAAAGTTATACATTATGTATTTATTTATGAATTTATATTTCTGTATAATACATATGTGTTCTCGGTAAATGAATTGGATGGAGGGTAATTCCCCTTAGATGTTATAATTGTAATAAATAATTATAGAGGATATGAAATGATTTTAACAAGTGTTCAGAATGGGAGAAAATCATACTCTATACATCGGTTGTTGAATTCATAGAGTCTCATAGTAGTGACACTTATAGACATTTGGTTGAGGCTCCATGATCCATGAATCGAGTGATGACATGATGGCTAACTCACCATTCCAATAATTGTTACATGACATCACTCACTAATCATATGTATTGGGGTATGTACCCTTTGTATTATGATTATAGACTCATTAAGATAGTATAGATATGTGAGTTACAACGATATCCCTCAAGAATTAGTGATCCACGTATATATTCATTATGATTCCTCAAGATTGTGTTCATTTCGATTGATGTAATGTGGAAGTAAACAATATATATTATTTTAATTAATAATATATATATATATATATATAATGATAGGATGATACAATTTTCATACTGGATATAAAGATTGTAGACTCACCATGTGTCCTTTAGGATCCTCAGTGGGTGGTTATTTATTGATTCAACATTACATTATTTTCATTCTTATACCTACACAATATTTAGTTTCAAGCACTACTCAGATTACCCATAGACACCATTGGTGGGGGCGTAATGAAATTTTTATCTAACACTATACTCTAGGATCCTTTCATACCTTAAAATATTATCTTCCAATTGGTGCTATAATAGGAAAAGTCCCTTCTATTGTTACTCATTTTATTACATAGTTAGAACATAGGATCAGAGGATCTGGATTAGGCACTATATGTTTAGAGTAGTTTTTACCTATTTATATTTTTTAGTCTTGTATAGAATGCATGGATTTTCTTAAATAATTTTATATTATACCATTCCATGCATCATGTATATTAAACAACCATATATTATTATAAAATATTCATTTTCTTTTTCAGTTACCTATAAATTCCCCTACATACTTATTGAGTTATATGTTTACACATCTATATTTCATTAATTATGATTATTTATATTATTCATTAAATGTTGATTGTATATGTTTGGATCTTCTGTTCTACTCTAACATGAGAGTATTTAATCCCCACTTTTTAACCCTTACACCCTCACTTCTAGTCAGAAACCTCTAGCATATGTGGATTTTCACTTGAGTACATGGGACCCACCTACTCTGGGAACAGGTCATGTTGACTAATGATGACATGTTATAATGTAGTATTATTGGGGTTCCATTATTGAATTTTTATTTGGATATAATATCTTTAAGATCATGAATGATTTTAAATTGGTCATAAGTCATTCTTAGGCATCGTAACCCACTGTTCGGGGAAACTGCAAAGTGGTCAGAATTTCATTTTTGTGTGTTTTTTCCTATTACAATTGATATCATTTAACTATTGAGTGATGAAATTGAGTAAAAATTATATTGATAATGATTTTAATGAAATTATTATTTATATTCCTTCTATTGATGAAATTAGGTAATTTCATTAGGTCATGCATCATCATAGGTCAAATATTATTAATAGGGTTCTATTTTTTACATACCCTGTATAGTTTTAGCATGTATCCTTGTATTTTATATTTATAATTCATTTATTATATTTAATTATTCTAATAATTCTTGAAATTATTGGAAAATATAATTTATACATAAATTGAATGCCTTGACCTAATAGTTTTTTTCCTATATAATTACATGAATACACCTTATAAAATCAATAATGGAATATTGAGCAATTGAAAATCAGTCACATGAGAGAAACATGTTACCATGTGGAATATGTGGATGCCATGATTGGTTCATAAGGAATACATGAACATGTGTATTGAAAATGAAAAATAATTTAATTAAAACATCTAAATTGGTTAAATAATATTAAATCACAATCTCAAAATGAATATGAATTATAAAGAAAGAAAATTCCTCTTTTATATGTAAATCATGCAGATAGTGACCTGATCATGTCCATAGTTGTGGTAAGTGGGTATCCATTTTGTTGATATAGACTTTTATGGACTATTTTATTGTATAAATAATGATTTTTATCAAGGAAGAGAGTTTTGTTTGTTCCAATAGGAAGGATCCACTATTTTTATTGTTTCATAAATTCAATGTCCTAAATTTCATAAATATATTATGAGAACTATGTTTGGAATTGTAGTGTCATTCCAAAAAAGACTTCATTATATTGTTTTCCCTTATGTATATGAAAACTATGTTTCTGAGAAGGTGGGTTGTGTGATTTTAATGATTTATTCTATATTTCCACTTGTGTCGCCCCTTCATCTATTAGATATTGGTATTGATTCATTATTTTTGAGAGATTTTTTTGTATACGTTTAAGAGTATTCCAGGAGTAGGTTTTCATACCCTGAGTATGGAAGACGTGACTCCTGAGTTAAGTAGAAACATCTTCACACCTTTTGTGGGATGGAAGACCTAATTATGTACATAATTGGATTGAATAAATCTTAAAATTATTCAATCATTTTGAGATGGCTTGAGAGTGGAGGGTTATTCTAGTTGTGTACATGATTCATGATTATTTTATGAGTTGGTGGGATGTTATCAAATAAGAATATTGACATCATTAGATGGTATGAGATGATTTAAATATAATCTTTGATGACAAATTCATTCAACGGACAATGTTATTTGGTATAACTATAGTATTCAAGAACATGTAATATGGGCGTATGTCATTAATGGAGTATTGTTCCCATTTCACAGAGATTTATTGGTTCACTCATTCTCTAGATGATATTTATCTTATGACCACAATGTAATTTAAGTATGGTCTAGCTTAAGTTATGCAGTCACAATTCAACAATTTTAGGTCGACTATAATATCATAAATCATCTACCATGGAATAATTATATAGTGAAACATGAGGGATTCTAATTGTGAGAGTAATTGTGGATTGAAACCTAGATTTTCTAGTGAATCATATTCAGGTTGAAAGAGACATTTATAGAATTCTCATATGGTTTGGAGTAGAAAGTCTCATCAAGCATAGTTTTATTCATTCTATCACCAGTGTGTGAAGCCTGGAATAATTATGTCTCAAAGATTATGGGATAGAGTGAAGTGTAAGTGTTGTGGAAGGAATGTATAAGTCATTCATTTATACATGAAATTTCATATGGTTATTATTGAGTGGGTATCTTCACCTACTACATGGTCAAGAGTGGGGGAAAGAGGATCACGATAAGTAAAAATCTAAAAAATCAACGGTTGATTGAGGAAATGAGTAAATCTAGGGAAGGGTTATCACACGTATGATTCTCAGTTCCATCATATCAATATTCCTCAAGGTATTCAGGTAGTGACTCAGGGCCATGGAAAATTCCAGTTACACGGATTCCAATATTTTCCATAGGAGGAGACTGTCATACCTACTATGTTTTGAGGTACTATTATATTTCCTCAACTTTAGTATCTAGTTAATTTGACATAAGAATGTCTCGCACATTTATATCTATGAATATAATGGGACTTATAATCCAAGATAGTGATAATTTTGATGGATTTTTGATGCTAGATACACCATAGATATCTCTTCAGAGGCAATTTACAAAATTTTGAAAATTAAACTTCATAGAAGTGGTTACATTTTCATATTGAATATGTGTGTCCTCAATATGAAATGATTTGACATTATCATCATGATGAATTTGGTTGTTCCATTTTGGGCACATATTCAATTATATAATTAGAGGGTGATGTTTACATCACTAAAGGGAGTTGGGAATTTACATAATGTTTATTGGTATGTGCAAGCATCATGATCTAAACCCAATAAGCAGAGGCATGGTAATGTTAGAAGAAAGATCACCGGTGTTTTCCTCAGTGACTAGGAGTTCTGATATGATATAATATTTTCTTCTTGGGGATAAATTCAATGATATCATTTCCAATTACTTCTCTGGTATACCTTTAATTGTATGGGTATATTTTACTAATTAGTTGTTTCTAGGAGTAGCACTAGTGACCATTCGTAATTATAGGATGTCACCTAAAGAGATTTTGGCGATCACGAGAAATATGTGGTATCTTCATTATAAAAGGATTTATATGCCCAAAAGCTTATCCATGGGTTTAGAAAGTACTTTTTTCTTTTATTAATGATGGTTTCCTTAGGATCTATGTGGAATAAATTCATTTTAAATAGATCAGTGTAATGGATCAATATCCAATAACAAGAATATATTACCGCTTTGGTCATCTCCGAGGAGAGAAGGTGTTTTCAAAGATAGATATGAGGTCTAGATATCAACATGTCCATGATAAAATTAAGAATTTCTATATAAGAAATTATTATGTAGGTATAGTCTATATTAAAATCAGGTAATGTCGTTCAAAATCACAAAAAAAACATTCAATTTCCATAGAAATTATGATATGTTATTTCCACCTGTATGTGGATTCATATTTGAAAGTTATTGTTGATGATATATTAAAGAATTCATGCACTAGAAAAAAACATGTAGTCCATATTGAGATCATGCTGAATACACTAAGATATAATTGGGTCAATCAAAATCTCAATAAATTCCACTTTTGGTTTGATAATTTCCACTTTCTATAAAAAATTTCCTCGGGTTCGTAAGACTCATTAGACCCAGATATAGTGGGAGCTGTAGTTTATTGGAAGCAGTCCATCAATGGCTTTAACATTCATTGTTTTTTATGACTAACCAGATGTTACATGTGTTTTTTCAAGGATAATATCTCACCTTGTGGAACCTTTTACAGTCATTGAAAAAAGGGTGTGAAATTTTAATAGTAAGAAATTTATGATGTCCCCTCTCAAGAGTCAAAGGGAAGACTAACCTCCATACTAATATTATTTCTACCAGATCTATGCCTGAGCTATAATTTGTATAATGACACATCATAAATTAGTATTCGAGCAGTTCTGATGCATGATGAATGAGTCATTGCATAATGATATCAATAGTTGAGGCCTCTTGACCTAAATTACCTAATGTATGATTTCGAGCTATTTATTATTGTGCATGTCTTACATTGTTTGAGACAATATCTAAAGGGTGTGTTTTTGTGGTATTCATAGAAAAGAAAATAATAAAATACATCTTGAAACATCAAGATCTAGATGCCTTGCATGATATGTGGGTTAAGTACCTATTATCGTTTTATTTCGAGCTTAGATACCCTCGTATAAAGGGGAGTTCAGTTGCTGGCACACTGATTTTAAAGACTTGGACACATGCATTTTAATAATCTTATGGACAAAAGAATCTTATAGACTAATTCTAGTAGATGTGTATTGAGGTTCAGGAGGAATATTTTCAGACAATCCAATCATCCTTAGCAGTGACTTCTAGTCCTCTAGAACAAGCACCATTGATGCATTTATATGATCAAAAATTACACATTCTAAGGGAATGTGTTTCAGATTATGATGTATCTTCATTCTAGGTTACGGATTGATATCATACCTTATTGATCTGTAGGTGAGATTGGGTCCCAACATACATTAAAGGGGAGATGATATGGGAATTTCATGAGTCAATATGGTGGGTTGACCTTGATATTACCAAAATGTATAAATATCATTGCAAGCTATATTTTTGGCTTGGTAGGAAATGTGATATTTCTAGCATCATCAATAGGTGTTCCACATGTTAGAAGGTGATGCCAGAGCATATATATATGCAAGGGAATCATTATCCATTGATAATTCCTAAGTGGTAATGGAATAAATATTCAATGGTATTAGTGACTAGTTTACCCAGATTACCTAATGGGAATGATACAGTTTTGGTAATCGTTGATTGTCAAAAGAAATTACCATAATTCTTACATGTTTGATTTACCTTCATAGTAGATGATCTAGGATTGTGGTATAACTTAGAAGTTTGTAAGTCTTAATTTAGATCCTTTTTATATCATTTCTAATTGAGATTATCATTTCATATAACAGTTCTAGTAGTACATGCATAAGGCCTTCGGTTTTAGGTAATTCTAAGTGTGAACTATCACCCATAGACTGATGTATAGATGGATCTTATGATTCATGTTCAAGATGATATACTCTGTGAATGTGTCCTTGATAGTGGGTGTTCTGGGTAGAATACACTACTTCAAACATTTCCATTTCCAATGGTTTCAAATCCTTGCTAAAGGATTGAGAACTGTTTGTATAAACTATACCAACAGTTTTCCAAACCGTTGGTTGTGGAGTATAGGGGATAGACATATTCCAATAGTTCTATTGGAACTTATGGTATATGGATGAAAAATGTATTATATACCAACCGTTTCTTGTAACATTTGGTATAAATGTTTAACATTGGATTAAAACTGTGTGAAATATAAAAAATAATGTTTAAACCAATGGTTTCCAAACCGCTGGTTTATACTTTTACCAATGGTTCCATACAAACTTTTTGGAATCATTATGTAAAAAGATCTATGTTGTTGGTTTCATATAAACCATTAGTATATGTTCTATTTTCACAATTATGCCAATGTTTTACAACCATTAGAATATGATTTAGGCTACAGCCGCAAACCTGCCTCTCACCTATGCACCAACAACAATTCCACCTGTAGGCGTACCTCCCCCCTATGCAGAAATCATACCGAATTTTAAAAACATCAAAATAAATCTGTATGAATTCATATGTAATTAATAAAACACATAATATATACACAATTCCAAATTCCTCCAATTATTTATTTAATTACCTGGTACAAACATACAGAATTAACACATAATTCATAAGGTAATTATATAACGTTTACATATACAACAAGTATACACGTACACCATTAACACAAAACTCATATGATAATTAAATACATAATGAATTCAATTAGTAATTCCAAAGGAAATTACACTGTGCAATACAGAATTTTGAATTGGATACATACAATATTGAATTATCTATAGCACATACATAATTGAATTCAGAATTCAGAATGTTATAACCCCTATATAAGAAAAATCATATTTCTGGTTTTGAATATGGCATTATTGATCATAATAATGGGATAATTAAAATGAGATTTGAATTTCTGGATAATGTGGTATTATATTCTGTAGTAACTAGTAAGGTGACATGGTGGTGGGAATTGTATAGGGGGTTGGGGGTGTCCAAGGGGGTACGAGGTGTCGAGGGTGTGGGGGTGTCCAGGGGGTGGGGTGGGCTATCCTTGGGGGTGGGGTGTCCAAGGTATGGGGGGGTGTCCAAGGGTTGGGGGGAGGCTGTCAAAAGGGGTAGGTGGTGTCCATGGTGTTGAGGGGTGTCCACATAGTGGGGTGCTGTTGGGGGGGGGGGGGGGGTTGTCCATGGGGTTGCAGGCTGTCCAAGGGGGTAGGGGTGTCCAGTGGGGGATGTCGACAGCGGTGGGGGTGGGGGTTTCTAGCAGGTGGGATGGTGTCTGGGGGGGGGGGCTCCAGTGGGTAGGGGTGTCCAGGTGGTGGGGGTGTCTAGGGGGTGGGGGTGTCTACGGGGGTGTCAAGGTTGTTGAGAATGCTGTCGAAGGGGGATGGGGGTGTCCAGGGGAGGTGGGGGATGTCCTGGTGCAGGGGTGTTGTTCAAGGGGTGTGGGGGATGTCTAGGGGTATGGGGTTGTCTTGGTGGGTAGGGGGTGTCCATGGGGTGGGGAGGTGTCTATGGGAGTGGGGGCTGTCCAGGGGGTTGGGGGTTGTACAATGGGATAGAGGATGTTGGGGGGGGGGGGTCAAAGGGGATGTGGGTGTTTAGGGGGTGTGATATCCAGAGGGTGGGGGATGTCTAGAGGGTTATGTGTTGTCCATGTGGCTAGGGGTGTCAAGGTTACGGGGGTGTCTGGGGGATGGTGGTGTCAGTTGGGGGGGTGTCCTGGGGGTGGGGGCTGTCTAGTGGTGGGTTTCCAAGGGGGTAGGGGTGTCTAGGGGGTGGGGTGTCCAAGGGTTGGTGGGGGTGTCCAGAGGGTGGGGGTGTCCAGGTGATGGGGTTGTGTCCGGGGGGGTTTAGGGTTTGGGGGTGTCCATGGTGGTATGTCGTATCTAAGTGTGGGGTGTTGTCCAGGGGAATTTTTAGGATTGGGGGGGGGTTGTCCAGGATGTTGGGGGATTGGGGATATCCAAGGGAATAGGGGGTGTTTATGTAGGACCCCGGGGCACCCTCAGAGGAGATGGGTGAATCTGGGTGTCTACTTTTTATTTTAAACTAAAGGATCTTGTTCCCAAGTTGGTAGGAACTAGTTGAACCTGTATGATGGATATAATCAGAAATCAAACATTCACATGCAAAAGAGATGACAAAACAATTTTTACTTTGTTCGCCACTAAGGGCTACGTCCAAGGAGCATACATCGACAAGTTTTCAGTCACACCAAATTCCACTAATCTTAACTAGATTTGTATTATAATGGTTCGGCCATAGTCACTCTTTCCCAGGCTCACTCCCTTTACAATTGTTCAGGGATAGCTCACTACATCCCTCGGGTCACTCCCATTGACTCCCCCTGACTTACTGCTATTGGTGAAGTCCCACTCGGTTTATAGACGTGAAGGTCTCTTCATCATTTCTCAATGAAATCATCCTCTGTTATATGTAGAGGATATGTTGAAGTCCAATTATCACTCATTAACTGATCTTCAACATTCGTGCAGGTCCAAGACAATCCGCAAGCCCCAACAAACACCTGGCGTGCAACACCAAGATGGTGCACAGCTTTTAAGGACCACACAAAAGTTATAATTGGCATGCAAGTCCACCTCCAACACTTGCGTGACTCTACCTTCTTCGAAATAAATCTTTCACGACTCAACTTATTTTCAACCCAAATCGATATTGAAACCTAATGGAAACCTGTCACGAACCTTCAATTATGGCACGCATGTATCACCAAATCACTTGTGCGACTACTGGATGGCTAGCAAACAACTGCCGCGTTGCTCCACCATGAGTGACCCATCAACCCTTTCACGACTTCAACACTTGCGTGATGGTAGCTCTGAATTTCTTCAAGTCCAAAGTTCGTATGAAATGAGGAGGGGTGGTCCACTATTTATAGGCATTTGGATACCCTGCATGGCGGCGCGCAAGTCTTCCCTCGGCGTGCAAGTCTCGACACATAACCCTTCTGTCCTTCTAGACACATGCACGACCAACTTCCAATCTTTCATGCCCCTATTTACTTTACCATATATTGATGATCAAAACACAATGGTCAAACAGCGCGCAACTTCCCAATCCTCTACGGTACCGGCGCACAAGTCCATTCACGATGTGTATTTCACTTGCACGACCAAACCAATACTTGTGTGACCCTCTTTCCTTTTCCAAATTTTCATGTTATTATTCTAAAAAACATCAGGTGTGCAAGCTTCCAAGCCTCCAAGGCCTCGGCGTGCAAGTCACTTTGCAAAAAACACATTTCTCCATATTTCATGTTTTGAGGCCCAAAAATTTGGCAAACACTGCGAAACGGCGACATCTTCAATACCGTTGTCTACATTAACTATATGATCACTTTGCCGGAACATGTTCTGAACATCCACTGAGGATTGACAACAAACACAAACCATACTCCAATTAATGAACATAAAATCAATGGTTCCAACAATCTCCCCCTTTGGGTTTGATAGAAATCAAAAAACTTCAATAGATCCACATGAAAACCAAAAAAACGCAAGAATCAACTTAGCCAACATTCTATGTCTATGTGAGCAATGCTCGGTGTAGAAAACAAGAGATGAGTTTTGAATTGGGATCCCATGATTTGAATTCTCTAAGACTCCCTGTTCGTTGAGTTCCTGAGTTTTTTCTTATCCCCTGACTCTAGATTTATTCCTTTCTTCCCCATTGGAAATAATCCCAAAGACTGGTACTAGTTCATTGTTCAGCTCAAACCACACCCACTGGATAGTATCTCCCCCAAAAACCTGCATCACAGCCATAAACAAAAAGAAACAGTTAAAAAAATTGGGGGAGAGGGGTATTGTGTAACCTCATTATACACTAGGAGGTGGCTGAACAAGAAGGTTCAACTGATGCTTCTCAAACACAGCCGTTGATAGTTGCTTGGTCAGGATATCAGCCACTTGCTCATCTGTTCCCACAAGATCCATTATAATCACTCCTTTCTCAACATTCTCTTTCATAATGTGATACCTAATTTCAATATGTTTTGTATGAGAATGCTGAATATTATTCTTCGTAAGATCAATTGTGCTCTTCTTATCATAGTAAATCACCATTGGTTGCATCACCTCATCACCAATATAAATCACTTGCTACTTCATCCATAGAAGTTGAGTGCATGCCTTTGTAGAGAAGATATAATCAACCTTAGCAGTACTAAGAGAAGTACGTTCTTGTTTCTTTCTCAGCCAGCTAATACATTTATTCCCAATATAGAATGCACCACCACTGGTGGACTTTCTGTCCAAAACATCGTCAGCCCAGTCAGCATCAGAAAATGCTGATAATTCACTGTTCTTTCATGAAACAAAGTGTAAGACACCATTTTGAGTCCCTTGAATATATCTCATGATTCTTTTTACTACTTCCATATGATACTCCTTTGGATTACTCTGAAAGCAGGCTGCAAGACATGTGGAAATGACAATATCTAGATGTGTCACCGTCAGGTACAGTAGGCTCCCAATGATCCTCATGTACGTGGTGGGATCTACAAAGGTCTCATCCACATGTTTTCCAAGTTTACTTCCAACTGAAAGTGGAGTGGAAATTGGTTTGGAATCATGCATATTAATCTTCTTCAGTATCTCTCTTGCATACTTTTCCTGTGAAATGAAATTTTAATCCTTATTTTGAGTCACATGCATCCCCAAGAAATATGTGAGCTCCCCAATCATAGAAATTTCAAATTCTTATTTCATGTGATTGGAAAATTAGTCCACTGATTTCGGTTTCCTACCACTAAGAATAATGTTATCAACACAGACTAGAACCATGAATTGATCTCTTGGAGAATTCTTCACATACAAATTGTGGTCTACTCCACCTATTTTGAATTCATGTTTCATGAGATACGAGTCCAGTCGAGAATACCATGCTCATGGTGCCTGCTTCAAACCATATAGATATTTCTTTAGTATGCAGACTTTTGTTTCATGAAAACCAAGAACAAAACCCACTGGTTGTTCAATGTAGACTTCTTTTTCTAGAACACCATTCAAGAACGATGTCATGACATCCATTTGATATACTTTATATCTTCATTGGAGTGCCATGTCAAGGAATATACTGATTGATTCCAGTCTAGCCACTGGAGAAAAGGTTTGTTCAACATCAATGCCTTCAATCTGAGAGTATCCTTTGCATACTAGTCGTGCCTTGTATCAGATGACACTTCCATGCTCATTAAACTTATTTTTTAAGATCCATTTGGTACCAATCACATTGTGACAGTCAGGTCTCTGAACAATATCCCAAGTCTAATTCTTGTCAATCTGGTCTAATTCTTCATTCATGACTTTCACCCATGATTCACCCATTGCTTCTTCTTCAAATGAGGAGGGCTCCACAACTGACAGAAATGAAGATTGCGCATTATTCCTCATCCTTCATGTTTGAGTGGGTGAACTCTTGTCCCTAATTATGTTGGATGGATCAATCTCAGCTCTTCGATTTCTCCTATGAGGTTCAGATCCATTCTCTTCAACCGCAATTTCTTCTTCAGATTCCTCTTTTGATTCATCATCATGATGTGACTGCTATGTGATTTTTTCACCTTCCTCTATTTCGGTATTTGTATTTACTCTTTGTTCACACTCATCATTATATTCTATATCATCAGCATAGCTATTATTAGACGCACTTGGGGTTTTACTTTCAATGATCTTAACATCATTTCTTTCCACAATCCTCCCCATGCTTTTATTGAGACACTTGTAGGCCTTGATGTTCATTGGATATCCATGAAAAATTCCTTCATCAGCATTGTCTCCAAACTTCCATTGATTTACTTCTTTATTCCGTATGAAATATTTGATTCTGCAAACATGGAAGTATTTCAATGAAGGCTTCCTTCCATGCCAAAAATCATAAGGTGTCTTCATTTATCCCATATAAATCTCTGTTTGATTTTGAATGTGCACTGAAACTTCAACAGCCTCCGTCCAGTAATGGCGAGAGATACAACTCTCAATCAGCATAGTCCTGGCCATATTGTTGACCTGTCTATTCCAACACTCAAAAACTCTGTTTTATTGTGGAGTTATCACAGATGCTACCTCATGCTATATTCCAGATTTTTCTAAGTAATTTGCAAACTCGATGGATGTGTATTCCCCTCCATTCTCAGATCGCAGGACATTTATTGTCCGTCCAGTAGCATTCTCGGCAATCTGGCGATAGGTTTGCATGCAATCAAGTACTTGTATCTTCCTGTGAATCACCATTACACAAGAAATTCTACAATAATCATCAATTAAAAGGATTAAGTACCTTTATCCATAGGTTCCAACAAAATTTATTGGTCCACATACGTCTGTATGGATGAGATCAAGAAAATGGGATGCCCTTTTTTTCTTTGGATGATATAAACTACAGACTAGCTTCCCACGAATACAAGCATCACATGGCTTTTCCCGTTCACATTTTAGAATGGGAATATCCATGACTATCTTCAACATAGATATCATTTCCATGTCTTGTTGTTTAATGTGCCCCATCCTTCAATGCCACAAATTGTTTTGTTTCTTCAACAGACATGTAGCAGGAGTACACTTTGTTGTCAACCTGATATAAGTTTCCATCTGTTCTATATCCTTTCATAAGAAAATTCCCTATTTTTGCTTTTATAATGCAGCCCTTTTTATTGAAGCTTACTATGAGCCCTGAGTCACAGAGTTGACTTACACAGAGAAGATTGTGTCATAGACCGTCCACATAAAGAACTTCAGTCTTCTTCAGCTCCCCGTTGGAGAGGGAAGTATTCCCACAACCTTAATCTCCAAAGTACCATCATTACTAAACTGTACTGTCACATCATCCTTTTTTTTCAATGTTCTGTAAAAGGTCAGCATTTCCCGTCATATGGGAAGATCATCCACT
Source organism: Viscum album (assembly GCA_963277665.1). Lineage (NCBI taxonomy): Eukaryota > Viridiplantae > Streptophyta > Magnoliopsida > Santalales > Viscaceae > Viscum > Viscum album. Next base: position 1,612,711,058 of record OY728140.1, read on the forward strand.
ATCAAGGATCCAGGTGTTGCTGCTCTTTGTAGTTTTAAGGGTGACTTCTGCAATATTGTATTTCTAGATCTTCTTGTTCACTTTTCATGAGATATTGGATTGAGCATAGGATACTAATGGCCTTTTAATACTTTCATCCACATAATATGATTCTTCGTACCCATAATCTTCTTCTAGAGGGGAAAAACTGTTTGTGAGAACAACATCATCTGGAGGATGAAAACTGGCCCGTCTTTGAGTGTTGTATGAATTTCTCCTGTTGTACCACTTCTTGCAATGCAGACCATTATGTCCAATGTTAGAACAATTAAAACAGTAACCATAGAATCTATTTATTTTATAAGATGGAGGATATGAAATCAGTCTCCTTTGTTGATTTACCAGATCTTCCCCATTCAAGTAGCTACTTGCCTATTCCCAGTATGACAAGGTATGGTCCATATAACCACAGAACTGAGACTTCATTAGAGAAAATGCCTTTTCACTTGAATTTCTCCTCATGCCTTCTTCCTTGAGAGAATAGTTGAACTTCCTATCATTTCTGAATGTTTGAAGATAATTTTACGTTATTCTTTTTGTTTGGATTGAGGGTTTATTTTTCAGCATTTCAGGTAATGTTTCAGCATGTCCATCTTTAATCTTGTCATTCTTTTTGCTCTCTTTACTTCCAATAGTTTATGTCTCAGCATCACATCCAATTCCACTCTTTCCCATTAATGTGGGTATTTGATCACTTAATTGTTTTCCAACCCCATCTGAACCACTATTGGCTCTTTCTAGTAATTCTGCATTTGAGAATCTTCCGAAATGAATTTTCTTCTTTCCCCCATTTGTCATTGGTTGACATTAAATTTTACTTCTAAGAGTGACAAATTCTTTCTCAAGTCCCTCAATAGTCTTGGACTTCTCTTCCAGTTTGGATGAAAGGTCATTTATAACCTTTTCTTGTTCTTAAATTTTAAGTTTTTGTTCCACAACATCATCTGTGCTTTCAAGGATTGAAGACATAACTCTCACTAGTTCTTCTAGTATTTCAATCTCTACTTCAAGCTCATTAACATATTCTGATGATTTTTACACCTTTTCCTTACACTTATTACATCTCTTACATTTATTCTAAAGGTTGGAAAAATAATCCTTAATTTCAGTCATTGAATCACCATTAGAAATAATCTGGTTATCTATGTCTTTATTGATCAAGGGTTCTATCTTTTCAACTATAGCCATCACGGAAGAATTCATTCTCGTTTTATATTTGGGTTCTTCTTCTTCACAAAATTCAGTATCAACATCTTCCTCTTCACAGACAAAACTCTTCCTTTGTATTTTCCTTCCAGATTTGAAGTCTCTCTTTTCGAAAAATATTTTTCGAGGCTTATTGATGTTCATATCTTGACTATCTTCATCATTGATCTTTCTTAAACATTGAGAGGCAATGTGCCCAACTTTTCCACAATGAAAACATGTGAGAGGTAACTTCCCTTTGAATTTCCCTTTTCCCATCTGCAACTTCTTTGCAATGAGAGAGAGAATATCGTTTTATTCGTCATCGTCACCACTACTATCTTTTTTGATTTTCAGTTTATCAATGGCCTTGAACGCCATTTCCTTGCTCACACAAATCATGGTATCTTCTAGTTTGACTCTCATTTCGTATGCTACAAGTCTTCTCAGTAGATCAACCAGAGACAGTTTGGAAAGATCTCTTTCCTCAAGGGCTAACACCTTTTCATTGTACAGGGTTGGGAGTCTTCTTAATATTTTCTTTACAATATCAATGTATTTGATTTCTTCTCCTAGACCACGAATTTCTCCAACCAATTCAGTAATTCTATTGAAGAATGAGTCTGCATTCTCCACTGGGTGCATCTTCATATCATCAAACCGATTATGCAGGACTTGTAATTTTTCTTCCTTCACATTACTATCTCCTTCATAAATATTTTTTAGTTTATCCCACATGGATTTTGTGGAGATGAAACTCATCACCTTTAGATAGATCTGATCTGAAAGAGCTGTGGTGAGTGCATTTTGTGCTTTAGCATCTACATCAAGAATTTTCATGTATGTTTCAGTCATAGCCAGCCATGTTGGTTCAGTGACTTTTATTCATTGCACAGTGGAAAACAGTACTTCCATTCCTTGTGATCATAGAAGATATCTCATCCTGTTCTTCCAGAACTGAATATTACTTCCATCAGAGAGAGGGACTCACCTAACATTGACTGCATTCTCCATGGCGACAAATGACAGATTCAACACCATCACCCTCAGCTCTGATACAACATTTAGGACCCCGGGACACCCTGAGAGGGGAGGGGTGAATCAGGGTGTCAAATTTTTCTTTTAAACTAAATGATCTTGTTCCCATGTTAGTAAGAACTATTTTAACCTGTATGATGGATATAATCAACAATCAAACATTCACATGAAAAAGAGTTGACACAACAATGTTTACATGGTTCACCACTAAAGGATACATCCATGGAGCATATGCTGACAAGTTGTCAGTCGTGCCTAATTCCACTAATCATCACTAGATTTTGATTACAATGGTTAGGGGCGCAAGTGTTCCCTCGGCATGAAAGTCTCGGTGCACAACCCTTCTGTCCTTCTAGACACTTGCGTGACCAACTTCCAATCTTGGGTGCCCCTATTTACTTTGAAATATTTTGATGATCAAAACAAGATGGTCAAATAGCGCACAACCTTCCAATCCTCTAAGGTACCGGCGCGCAAGTCCTTTCACGGCGCGCAAGTCACTTGCGCGACCAAACCAATACTTGCGCGAACCTCTTTCCTTTGCCATATTTTCATGTTCCCATTATGAAAAAAATCAGACACACACGTTTCCAAGCCTACAAGGCCTCGGTGCGCATGTCTCTTTGCGAAAAACACATTTCACCATATTTCAAGTTTTGAGGCCCAAAAATTTGGCAAACACTAGGAAATGGCACCATCTTCACGACCGTTGTCTGCATGAACTGTATGATCACTTTGCTGGAACACGTTCTAAACATCCACTGAGGATTGATAAAAAAACACAATCCATACTCTAATTCATGCACAGAACATCCATGGTTCCAACAGTTTAAGGGGGGTGGGTGTGTCTAGGAGGGGGGGGGTTCCAAGGGTGTGGGGGCTATCAATAGTGGTGAGGGTGTTCGGGGTGTGGGGGTGTCTAGGTGGTGGTGTTCTGTAAGGGGGGGGGGTTGTTCAAGGGATGGGGGGTTTCTAGGGGGTGGGGGTGTCCAGGATGGTGGGTGGGGGGTGTCCAGGGGGTGGGGGTGTACAGGGGGTGGTGGGTGTCCAGGAGCGCTACGGGCTGTCCAAGATGGTAGGGGTGTCCAGGGGGTGGGGGTGTCAAAGGGGTTGGGGGTGCCAATATGGGTGGTGGTGTCCAGGGGGTGGAGGTGTCCACGTTGTGGGGTGGTATCCACGAGTATGTCCAAGGGAGTAGGGGGTGTCTATAGAGTATGGGGGAGTGGGATATCTAGGGGTAAGGAGCTATCCAAGGGGATATAGGTGTCTAGGGGGTTGGGGTGTGTCAACGAGGTGGGGTTATTCAGAGTGGGGGTTTTCCAGGGGGTGGGGATGTCCAGGAGGGGTGGGGGTTTCTTGGGAGTAGGGGGCTTTCCAGGGGGTTGGGGGCTCTCCAGGGGGTGGGTGAGGGTGGATGTCCAATAAGTTAGGGGGTGTCCATGGGGTTGTGGGAAGCTTATGGGGTGGTGGAATTTCCGGGTGGGGGTGTCTAGGGTTGAGGGATATCCTGGGGGTGTCCAAGGATAGAGGGGGTGTCCAGGGGTGGGGGCTGTCCAGGGGGTGGGTGGGGGTGGATGTCCAAGAAGTTAGGGGGTGTCCATGGGGTTGTGGGAAGCTTATGGGGTGGTGGAATTTCATGGTGGGGGTGTCTAGGGTTTAGGGATATCCTGGGGGTGTCCAAGGATTGAGGGGGTGTCCATGGGGTGTGGTCTTTCTAGGGGGTGGGGGTGTCTGTGGGTGGGAGTGTCAAGGGGGTGGGGGGTTGTCCAGGGTGTGGGTCGGTGTGTGTGTGTGTGGGAGGGGGGGGGGGGGGGGGTCCACCAGTGGGGGTTGTCCAAGGGGGTTGGGGGGCCTGCCCAAGGTGTTAGGGGGTGTCCAGGGGTGGAGGTGTCTAGTGGGGTGGGGGAGTGTAGGGTGGCTATCCAGGGGGGGTCCCATGGTGGGGTGTCAATGGGGGTGGGGGATTTTCAGGGGTGTGGGGTTGTCCATGGGGATGGGGGTGTCTAGGGGGTGGGTTTATGGGGGTGGGGGTGTGTCGAGTGGAGGAGTGAATCAGTCACCACAAATCATCAAGTATGGTTTTATTATTTATAGGTAAATAAATAAAGATATCATGACCTACCTAATCACATGTATATTTTGGCACAAAAAATCATCAAACATCAAATGTCAGTAATATCAGTCAAAATATGTAACATATCAATATATCCCTCGTCACCATCACAATCATCACCGTCAACATTAGCCTCACCCCCATCCTCATCATCATCCCCATCATCACCCCTTCCCACCTCAACGTCCTCCTCCCCACACTCGAACTCACCCTCAGCCTCATCCTTGGCCTCATCCTCCACCTCAGCCTCCTCTTCACCCTCCTCCTTGGCCTCAAACTCCTCCTCTCCCTCATACATTTCCGTCTCAGCATCCTGCTCACTAACATCATGACCTCTAATAGAACATCAACCTAGTGCACCATATATATAACGCATCGAAGACATATATCCATTATATGTTGTTCAGGCCTTTGGTAAAATTGTTGAACATAAAAAATCTATTAGTTTCATAAATACAGTGTTTTCCCTCGAAAACTATTCTACCAACTCTATGGCCCTTTCTTTTGCCCGATATGCCTATACCTTAACCTAATGGAACTTAGTGGAACTACAACCCATACCCTAGGAGGGACAATACCTCGTCGGGACTATACTCTTCCAAGGTCGGCAGCATACTCTGCCAGGGTGCTAATCTACCAACACCTTATGTAAGTGATCATATGGGCAAAATTGTCAGGTTCTGAGGCATCAAGGGGCTCTAAGGAATCCTATTACGAATATAAATACAATATTATGTAATAGAATATATATTAAAATTTGAAATCAGAAATGTAAAACTTATAATAATTTTATGGGTCTGTTCATTTACTGCACATCCATCTTTATTCCTTTGACTCAAGAAATATAATTTTTCTCGATCACCCATCCTTAAATATTCAATTTTCCATCTGTAATGATATTTAATGATGGAATCCATTTTAAAAAATAGCCTACCAACAATTAAATTCATATCAAAAATTATATAACGACTTTATCAAATAAATAAATTATTGAAGAAACAATAGAAAACGAACGTCATAAAAAATCATAAACAACATTCATACCTTCTTCCTCTCCTGATTTATCATCACAGTACCTCCCAATGTGGGGAGTTATTTTTTATCAACCATGTTTTTTTATTTCTTTCGAATTATTCATAAATAAAATTCTATAAAACAAAATATAGTGTTAATGTAAAATATGAAATTTTTCATTTAAATATTGTAATTTTGATTAATACCTTAAACTAGGTAGTTTTCGAATGATTAATCATTTTTCTATACTATTCCATCCGAAATTCATCAACAACAAGGGCCACCTCTAACTCTGTGACAGCACTAGCATGGCAGTCAATACACAACCCGTTCATATAGGCCCTCCAATGATTAACTAAATCCTCATGACGTGATGGTCGTGAACCCTCACCATCGGGGAAATTAAAATGAAGCTGACACCAAAATATAAATGCATTAAAATACAAAAAAATAATATATTTAATTAAATAAAATTGATTTTTTATCCATATCGCTGCCCAAAAATTATCGTTGACATCATTTGGCAACAATCTCTATGAGAGCGGGCTGATAGGATTGATGTCGGAGTATTTGGAAAGAGTCCATAAAAATTCAACATTCCTGCCCATCTTTCTCAATAATTTGACTGTCTTCATTTTTTTCCACTATCAACTGCGTGTTGTCGTTCCACATAGGACACATGCTTGTATGCCATTACACCCTCTTTTTATGAATAGACATATCTATTATGAACAAAAAACTATTATTTTATTAATACATGTAATAATAAAAATAAACAATTGTATAAAACTTTGGTAGGGTTCAATAAATATTCTTGCAGTAGTCTGATCAATGGGTGTTGTTGGATCAGTAGAAACTGAAGGAACACTCTCTGCATGTGGATTGGGTCCCAATTTATGCTCTATAGGGACAAATTCTAGAGGAGCAGGAGTCGAAGAAGATAGAATATATATGCTCAGAGAGAAGGAACTAGATGTAAAAGAAGATGCACAGATGACTGGACGAATGCTAGATGGGAAGTGGGAATCGTCATAAGATAGGGTAAAGATGGATGAGGAGATTCAGATGTAAAGTGTGGTTAAAATATTTGAGGACTAAATATCATCTGTTTTCCTAATGATACACTGGGATTAGAATGTATGATAGATTGTATGTTAGTTTGTGGGTCAGATTCTAATTGGGTATGACGACTAGATCAAATATCTCTGTTACCACCCCCTCGTATGAACACCCTAAGTATTGGGACCACTATTAGGTTGCTTGTCAAATAATTTTTTCCTAAGAGGTGGATCCTGGAAAAATGATTAAAGCAAAATTAATCACATGAAATTATATATTATTTAAATATATATTTGAAATAAAATACTCACTATAGGCACTTGTTGTGTATTTCACACCTTATCCATGCGACAATTGTTGTCCACCATTGTTTTTTGTTTCCTCTCTTCAATTGGTTGGATTTCCTACATTTGAAAAAAAAAATTAATGTAATATGAAATGGATAACTAATGTGTAACCCAAAAAACGAAACAAATAATAGAGAATAGGGGAATTCATGGATAATTTAACTATCCATTCTATTAAGTGATCATGATTAGATATAAAATGAATTCAATAAACTATACAATATGTAATAATGAAATGAAATCTATAGTAGAATATTTATTTACTAAGAATAAAACATCATGTTCATAAGGGGTAAATCAATTGTCAGAAATTAGGAAAAATTGAATTTTCATATCCTATATAGATGATGTAGTTTTCTTTACATGTTTTGTAGAAGAATACAAACCATCATGTTCATTATCTGGTGAAATGTTAAAGGTAGGTATTACAGTTATTCATACTTTATACATTGTAAATAACACATTAAAATGTTCAAAATGTTAGAAATGTTGTTTTTATATTTTTAATATAGTTAAATTCCAATTTAAAAAATGATATTCAAATAAAATTAGAATCAATAAACATTGAAAATCCACATAGTGGTCATGTCAGATACTACATATTTGTAATCAATATTAAATCAATTTGAATAGTACTGACCAAAACAACCAATGTTGATCCAAACCAAAATAATTGAGAACATTGATGAATGATTTTATATATTTCCCAACGCAAATTATAGTTTATAGTCCACTCTAACAATTGAGATATTGGAGTCATCAAAAGTAATAAATTGAATGTTTCCAATGGTAGTAGGGATGTTGTTAATTTCATCATCACCATCATAAAAAATATATCTTGGAATTACCACAATAATGGCACCAAATTCTGGTCAAAGATGGTCTTTGAAATAAAAAACATTTTTCTCCATTAATTCCAATACAGATGGTTCATCGGTATCAAGAGTGCAAGTCATAGAAATTACACGAAATCCGCAATCGTAAATAAATGTGCCTTACTTCTTTATTGAATCAAACCACTGTCATTTCACCATAGTGACTCGACCATGAGAATAATAATCCAATGTTATTATTTTTTCAATGATCCATAATAACATACATTTTCAAATTGTGGTATACTATATGATGCACGGGCATAATTGTCTGTTGTGGTAGTAACCACAACACCATCATGTTGTGTTCCCATGTTCTTTTCTTGTTCGGTGATAAAAAATCTATTCCCATTGATATAAATTGACTTACCGTCATGAACCACGATGTAAGGAACAAAAGCCAACGCTATTATTTCCTCATAGACAGAGTCAGTAGGCCAACTCAATAGCTGAAATATAAATTAATATTGATTTTATTTAAATATAGATTTAATTTTTTTAAACAGTAGTATTTTTACATTCAATTTTTACCAAGCAGAAAACTCTTTGCTATGGGAAGTCTCCCTTCTTGTCAATTATAAATAACTATGATTTCTATTTATCATTTCTTTTTGTTCCCTATAAGTAAAAATAGGAATTGTTTAATTGATATATATGTAATATATAGACATATTCAATTTACTTACATGATGTAGCAATATAAAAAATTCTAGTTGAACAAAACTGTGCAATGTGCCATCTCCCTCTCTTCTAGGATTAATGTCACCAATTTACATAATCAATGAATTCCTCCTATTTTAAAATGTGATATAAAATTAGATTCAATTTTCTCATACTTCTATTCTTTGTTTCACATTTTTTATTATTATTTTATAATGATCAGACAAATACATAGAGTAGATCTCCATACATTCTAAAGTCATGTAACCATTCAAGATAGAACCTTCAGGATTATTCATGTTTCAGACATAAGACATTAATGCGTACATATTTCATTCTATTGGATACATCCAATGAAAATAAATATGTTCTCTATGTATTATTTCAGTTTTAATATGGTCAGTCACAAGCATCATGCATGTGAAACATTATGGATGAAATATTTTCTCTGACTCACAAAAAATTAATGGGTCATCTGCCAAAATTGTTTTGATAAAGACTTGGAAAACATCTTATCAAAATATTCTATAAAAAATGGAACATCCAACTGATAACCACTAATATATTATTTGAAAAAATATAATGGATTGTTATTGGAATCAACTCATGCGTAATGATGTGATGATAATGAGTCTTCAATGATTATAGCTTCAAATCTCTTATATTGATATGTTTAGATATGTTTCTTGAATATCCATCAAGAACATTAATATTATCTAGTATGCCCATATTTAATATCTATTGGCAGTATCACATAAGAAGCACATGGAACATGCGATTTATTTTCACTAATACACACAGGATGTGATTCTGTTTTCCAGCCCCAATCCACCAAGTCACCCCAATATCGTAAATCATCTTTTTTCTTTCCCTTATCATTTATAAAAATATAAATTAACATTTCAAATATATTACATTCAACGTGCATTACATATAAGAATTGACATAACAAATTGTTTGACCAATAAGGAAAATCAAAGAACATACATCTCTCCTTACAACGTTAACAAGATTTAGTGGAAACATTCTTTCTCTTTCCACATTCCATTTGACCATTCTCAAATGAAATACATAAATCTTTCAATTCATTTAGAACATCAGTTCTAGACATACACGGAGGTGGAATATAAGTCTCTTTGTTATTGTCCAATATTCGACGATTCTTTCTATATGGATGGCCTATTGGAAAGAATCACCGATGTCCCATAAAACTGAAACTATAACAATGTTTCAGTATTCTTGATCGTGAATTATTCATAAAAATAGGACATGATTTTTTTTCCTTCGCGCTCCATCTAGACATAATTTCATAAGCAGTAACATCATTGATCATCCACATAAGTGCAACATACATAAGAAATAAGTCTTTCAGACATGCATCGTATGTGCAGACACACACATCCCAAAGAAGTTTTAACACTTTTATTAAAGGATTCATGTATACATCTATATCATTATTGGGATCTGAAGGAAAGGATGTGAGTATTGTGATGAATTTGAATGGTTTTTTCATACACAACCCTTATGGGAGGTTATAAATGGGAATAAAAACCATCCATGTGTTGGAAAAAAAAGCATCTTCCCAAATATATTAAAACCATTACATCAAAGTCCCAACCTCACATTATGAACATTAGCTGAAAAATATAGATATCAGGCATCAAATATCTGCCATTCAAATAAATCTGTAGGGTGAACCGACTCATCAATAGTCTTCTTTCTCTTGGTATCATTCAATCACATTTTTATTGATATTTTTTTAGAGAAAAAATTATTTTGGAGTCTGTTGATTATTCGAATCTTCCACATTACATTATGTGGAACAAGGGACAGTGTTCCCTCTGATTTCGGCTTCCAGTGGGATGTGTGACATTTTATACAATAATTTATTTCAATTGATGCCTCCACAAATAAACTTCTATTGTTTGGGAAAGCCTGAATTTTGTTTCTTGAAAATCCACGTTCCTCAACTAACTTCCATGCCATATAGTTGTTTGAGGGAATATTTGAATCATTGAGAAGTATGTACTTCCAGGAGGTAAGAATGTAATCAATTTTAGTATTAGAAATTCCATACATAGTTCTCCCATGAAACAATTTGATTAAAAATTCCAACTTTTTCATTTCACCGTATTTTTCAATATACTATAGTTATGGTATCATCATTAGATTTTTTCACCCTAACAACAATATCCTTTTCATTATATGCCTCATGTTTTCTTATATAGAAGCCTTTTAGGTTGGAATCCTTACATTTTCTTGATAACTAATAAATTAAAATCAGTCATATAACAAAATCTCCAATCTAGTACTATCATTTGGATAATAAAAAATTTTAGATTTTATATTCTCCCCATTTTGATACCACATATTTTAGTTTTATTGTAAACAATATTTGGTTATGTGGTAGCTGAATTATTAATGGCTCTAGCATGGTCTTCCAATATAATTGTAACATAGGCAGTGTATGTGACCACTATCTACATGATTATGAAATAAAAAATCTAAAAATATCCCCAAATTGTTTTGAAAATTTCTTGAGACCTGATCTATAAGGCCCCGCCCTTAAACCTTACTGAATATTGAATTAAAAGAATAATTCAAGTTGAAGATCTTTTCAGGTTTAGAGTTTTAGAGAATTAGAACATAACTATTACATCTCAAAAGATTACAAAGTAGTCACTTCTACTAAGTTTCCATAATAAAAAAACTCTTAAAAGAAACATGTCTAGTTCTATGTTTTATATAGCATGACATTCCCTTGATCCCATCCTTTACCTTATTCCACATTAAGTCCTGTGAAAAACATTTCAAAAAAACATGGGGTGAGCATAAAAAGCTCAGTAAGGGATACACAATGAATGAAAACTGTTAGTTTTTCAAACATCAAGTAAAACATGTATACTCTATCAAAGTAATACCTTCACCTTCATGAAGTAGTAAAAAATCTTCACTGAAAAAAGTATCATTACTTACCTTTTTGTAACCACAGGATTACCATAAAACCCATATAAAGAACACATAACATATATAAAGGTAACTTGGGACATTAACATACTTAAGTGGAATGACCATACGGTCGACTTCCACACATATCACTTAAATGGAATAGCCATACGGCCAATTTCCATACATACTTAATGGAATAGCCATACGGTCGACTTCCATACCCAATGCATTGGAGGTTATAACATAACCACCCGTTAAAATGTCCAAGTACCAATATAAAATCATAAAACATAAAACCAATATAAAGGAATGATAACATTTCCACATTTCAATCACAATATATCATAAATATATTGACATAATAGAATCCTTTTACAAAACCATTTTCAATACCAAAATACATAAAAGAGTATACGGTATTTATTTTATTTTAAAAACATTACGGCTTGTTGAGAAAGCCAAAGACCAAATAATACTCGCGGCGGCGGAAAAGGTCATTGTCACCGCGTACGTAAAAAAAACATTCCTTTTTGTCGTTCAGCAAAACACTTCGTAGAAAAATATTCCTTTTGTATAAAATTAATAGTCGAAGGGTTTATACACCGTATAAAAGAAAGTTGTGTATAAAACGAAATATGCCTCAATGAAAGGAGATTGAGACGAAGTCCCTTACCTCGGGTCCGACTTGACTCGATCGTTCTTTAACGTCCTGAATAATAAATTTGAGTTAATTTATACTTGATTAATAACCTTTTTAAAGTTCATTATTCCTTTTATATCACTTATTTCCATGTTATAAACATTATGTAACCATTTAAGTTAATAATGTTTGTTTTGTCAATATTTGGTTCTTAAGTCAAAAGTGGACTTCTTACAATTACATGTTGTTCGTGTGGTCAAAGGTTCTTTATATCTAGAATGAAATTCTATATTTGGATATAATATGTATCATATATATCCAGCATATACATGTATTTATAATATTAAATAATCATTTATAGGTAAGAAATGAAATGCACCGTTCATGGAGACGGTAAGCCGTACGTACGCATGAACGCTACTTTCATTTCTTTGTCATATTAATGGAATTAAAACTAAATGAGAGGTATGTATATTTTAATTCCAGAATTATATTCATCATTTATATATATCATTAATTATATATATCCATTATATACATGTACTTTTAATAGTACATTACATTTGGGGATAAGAAATGAAATGCACCGTCCATGGAGACGGTAAGACGTACGTACGTATGAACGCTACTTTAATTTCTATATCATACATTAATGGAAAAAAATAATAATGATATAGAGGTATATTATAATTCCAGTATAACATCATATATAATAACTTCAAATCAATCCTTTACACGTCCCACATATGGCATTAACGAATCACATCACTTTGAGGGGGCGGTAGTCCGCACTTCCTTAAATGAAGATATCGTGTTTACCCATAATGGAAACCATAAAGGTATGCCCAAAATGAAAAATACAGAAGCTTAAAGAAAACAATAAACATATTATATATCATATATAAAAATAGTGACATCATAATGGCCACCTTTTAAGGTGTTAAATGAGTATTGAACAATCATCGTTTCGGGAGGCAGAATTTCGCCATCCACGGAAACCGTATGTTCTTTAACCATTTGATGTAGTTGTGTTAGAGTGTAGCTCGAATAAATATTATAACAAAATCCAAGTATATTTAAGATACTGTTGTTGTTACAAAAAAAGTAAATAAAAAGATTTTAGAGGGTTGGAGAAGCAAAATAAAACAAATGAACAAGAGAGAATGAATTACCTTTAAAAGTGTAACTCCTTTTGATTTGAGCCTAAAGGCTTCCTTTGAAAAGATTTTTTCCAAAGGGAATCCTTTAGGATGATGAGAGGGATGTGGAGAGAGTAATTGATCAGGGTTTGGCCGAGGCAAAGGCTTTAGGAGTGTGTGAAATGAGGTAGAGGTGGGGGCCATTTATAAGAGGAGAGGAGGGGCACTTTTGGAAAGTAAAGAAATATTACTTTATTTGAAAATGTGTTTCGGTTTTAAAAGGTCCCACATAGATATAATTAGTGTATAAGGTTATAAGGGTTCTAAATACACCCATCCAATAAGTTTTGGACATGTGTAGTTCACAGATTTTACATTATCTTTCCATTTTATTTAAATCGTTAAATAATGAGGTCATCGCTCCATCATCATGATGTCATAAATAAATTAATTTATTTAAAGTCTAAAAATTATAAAAAAAATACTATTATGTAGTAAATCTTTTTATCTTTCCAATGAACATTTATAATCAAAAATATGACTTGTATAACCCCATTTAAAAATTGTTTTAGTAAAACATATCATGTTTGTTTCATGTTTACTTTTACATTAAATAAATAGTTATTTATGTCATTTCCCAACCCAAGTGGCTCCATGGGGTCCCCAATTTGACCCATGGCTTGTCATGGTCGGCCATGACACAAACAATGAGGGTAGGACATGTGTCAAGCTCATCTTATTTTATTAATGCAATATTTTTACCTTAAACTACACTAATTACCACTAATCACGATTAAAAACTTAATAAGTTACTATTCACCAAAAAATTATTTTAATCTCATTGAACCACATTTTACTTCTTAATGACAACCATGTATGTCATATTTTTGAAAATCAAAACACAATGATGGCAAAATTTCATTTAAATGGAAAATCAGTTTTTATAAGTACCACTTAGTGGTTTCACTATTCATCAAAAATTGAAGTTTTTCAGAAAATTACCAAAAATTCACCCTAAGATATATTTGATATTAGGAATTCAAAAATGAAGTCTATTTTAAAAAATTCAAAAAAAATAAGTCACATTAATTAATTTAATAATTAATTCCCGCTGTCAGAGCAAATAGCGTGTTTTTATGAAACAATAAGTATCAAAAGATTGACACTAGTTTAAGTCCGATTTCAAAGTGAAATTAATTCCAATGACCACTATTGGATTTAATGGTAAAAATATTTCCTAATTTCACTTTAAAACCAATTCAAAAGAAAATATAATCATATAAATAAATTATATTAAAAAGAGGTTTTGAATTAAAATACAACATTTTACACTATTCATTAAAAAAATGAACTTTATCAGAAAGGTACCAAAAATTTACACAAAGTAAATTTTGATGTCCCGATTCTAAAGAATATTTATATTTGGTCTAATAGAATTTATAAGAGTGATCAAAACTATAATTAATGACGGTTCTCCGTCAAAAGGTGATAAGTGGACCTTTCGTGAAAATTAGGGTATAAATGCCTAAAATTGAACTCTTTCCGTATTTTAAGCCTTTATCTTTTATTGGGTAAATGTAAAAACATTTAAAAATATATATAATCATATTTTAGTTATTTCTATCCATTCCTACCAGTACAACGGCTACTTGTTAACAAAAATTTAAAATAATATTATTTTATTACTTGTGTGCAACGTAAGTTTTCAAAGAAACTCATCGTTGCGTATCGAGTATGCTATCGAACGTAGAAACCCCTTTTAATTAAAATTAATATTTAATTCGTAAATATTAATATATATGAAAATTATTTATTCTTTATTTACCTGGGATGTTACATCCTTCCCCCCTTTTGGGAATTGTGTCCTCGCAATTTTATTAACTTATCAAAATAAGTGGGGGTATTTATCCCTCATAGCATTTTCAGATTCCCATGTTGCCTCTTCAATCACATGGTTTTTTCACAAAACATTTACCTGATGAATCACCTTATTCCGTAACACCTGCTCCATGTGGTCAAGAATAAGGATCGGTTGTTCCTCATAAGATATGTTCTCTTCCCGCTGAACTATTTCTGGACTCAAAACATGAGATGGATCTGTCATATACTTTCTCAACATTGAAACATGAAAAACATTGTGTACCTGAGATAAACTCGGAGGTAAAGCCACCTGGTATGCAACTGATCCAACTCTCTCCAGAATTTCATATGGTCCAATAAACCATGGACTCAACTTTCCTTTCTTACCAAATCACATCACACTTTTCCAAGGAGAAACCTTGAAAAAAACATGACCACCTACCTCGAAAGATATATCCTTTCTCCGGTTATCCGCATAACTCTTCTGCCTACTCTGAGATGTTCTCATGTGCTTCTGAATCAACTAAACTTTTTCTACCATCTCTTCTACCAATTCTGGTCGCATCAGCTTCCTTTCACCCACTTCATTCCAAAATGCTGGAGTTTGACACCGCTTCCCATATAATGACTCAAATGGTTCCATCTGTATACTGGAATGAAAACTGTTATTATAAGAAAACTCAACCAAAGAAAGATGTTGGTCCCAACTTCCCTGATAATCCATCGATCAAGCTCGTAGAATATCCTCTAATGTCTGAATTGTTCGTTCTGACTGCCCATCTGATTGAGGATGAAAAGCTGTACTAAAATTTAATTCAGTACCCAACGACTTCTGAAGGCCTTTCCAAAAGTTAGAAGTAAACCTGGGATTATGATCCGATACAATGGAGAGAGGAACTCCATGTAACATGACTATCTCATTAAGATACAAACGAGAAAGTTTATCAAGAGAGAAAGTATCTCGTATAGTAAGGAAATGAGCAGATTTGGTCAAGCGATCAACAATAACCCAGATTTCATTATTACCTCGAGATGCCCTCGGTAATCCCACAACAAAGTCCATGGATATGTTTTCCCATTACCACTCTGGGACTGGTAAAGGCTGAAGCATCCCTTTCGGTAACTGCCGCTCTGCTTTAACCTGTTGACAAGTCAGACACTTCACAGTAAAATCACCAATATCTCTTTTCATTCCATCCCACCAGTAATACTCCCGCAAATCTCTGTACATCTTAGTACTGCCAGGATGAACTGAAAACGGGGAACTATGAGCTTCACATAACAACTTTCTCTTCAACTGTGAATCACAAGGCACACAAAATCTCTTCCAAAATCACAAAACACAATCATTATCAATGTTGAATTCAGGAAACTTACCTTTCTGAACCAGCTCTACCTTTTTCTGCAACTCACTATCTTGCTTCTGTGCTTGCTTGATTCTATCTGATAGAGAAGATCTCACTGAAACCTGAAACAAAACAGATGTACTTCCTGCACAAACAACTTCTATGCAAAAGTTCATCAAATCCTTAACCAAAGGATCACGTTCCAAATGCAACATTGTTAATGAAGCATTACTTTTTCGACTCAAAGCATCAGCCACTTTATTTTCTTTTCCCGTATGGTAATGAATTGTACAATCATAATCTTTGATTAATTCTATCCATCTCCTTTGTCACGTGTTTAACACTTTCTGAGTGAATATATACTTTAAACTTTTGTGATCGGTATATATTTCACACTTTACTCCATACAAATGATGCTTCCAAATTTTTAAAGCAAAAAAAACAGTAGCTAATTACAAATCATGTGTAGGGTAATTTACCTCATGAGTTTTCAACTGTCGTGAAGCATAAGCAATTACCTGATCATTCTGCATTAGGACGCAACCATGTCCTTTCAATGAAGCATCACTGTATATAACAAACTCACCATTCCAGGAAGGTAGTGCCAAAACTGGAGCATTCACCAATCTTCTTTTCAATTCCTGATAGCACTTCAATTGATGGCCCAATATCCACTGAAGTAGTTGCAAAGGATTTCACCACCCCTTTTTTATTGTAGTCTAACTGCTTCACATCACTCGAGCTCTTTGTGGAACACTCATTTGCATAGTGACCCATCTCATTGCACTTATAACATTTCACTAACTGTAAATCAAATTTGGTCTTACCTTCACCTTGATCCTTTTCAGTGCAATCACGAGCCTTATGTCCCATCTTACCACATCGGTAGCACTTTCCAGAATTCAGAAGACATTCCTCAGCATGCCTTTTGCCACATTTATCACAAACTGGAAAATTAGTTTTCTTACCATCAGACTTTTTTGAAGAATTCTTACCTTTCTCTTGCCACCTCGGTCTCTTCTTCTGGTGGTTG
This sequence comes from Viscum album, assembly GCA_963277665.1. Taxonomy (NCBI): domain Eukaryota; kingdom Viridiplantae; phylum Streptophyta; class Magnoliopsida; order Santalales; family Viscaceae; genus Viscum; species Viscum album. The sequence goes on from OY728140.1 coordinate 1,612,728,352, forward strand.
TTATAGAACACTTGGTCACCGGAAAACTCCATTTCCACCTTCTCAGCACATCGAAAAAGCTTTTCATAACATTTAAATTCACGAGAAACTAAACCCCTTCAATATTTTGGGTTTAATCCTGAGTAAAAACGATTGATTTTACTATCAAGGTCTCAGATAAAATTTGGAGCATACCTTGCCAATTGAGTGAACCTTTCTTCATAGGCAGCCACTGAGTCTTCCTCTTGCCTCATTTCCAAGAATTTCATTTCCATCCTATGTTGAACAGCCTTAGGAAAATACTTCTCAAGAAACATACCTTTGAATTCATCCCAGTCAAGAGCATCAGTCTCATCGGCGTCCTTGATATTTTTAACCATAGACCACCACTGATCTACTTTACCCTCCAAATGGTAAATAGCAAGACTAACCTTTTGATTTTCTGAACAACCCATGACATAAAAAATCTTTTCCAGTGCTTTAATCCACCCTTCAGCTAGCACATGGTCAAATGATCCTCTGAATGATGGTGAATGTTGCCTCATGAAATGTTCCACCACTGACATGTTCCTCTGCGGTTGATCTGGATGATCTCGTGCATGGATACCACCACCATTTATAGCCTGAGTCAACTGTGACATCACTGCAACAAACTGTTCAGTTCCGATTCTGACCATCTCAGGTTGCTGATTTGGAAGGTTATCTTCCTCCGGATGTCGTCCCAACAAAGATGCTTTGTTTCCTCTACGGAAAACCATTCTGAACACAGAAATATCTTAGGCGAAGAAACATGGTAATCCGTAAATTCTATATCATTTCAATCATTTTATAATTTAACACTTTTCTAACTCTTAATGTTGTCTAAACTGACCTCTGATAACAACTATAATGCCCCGGCCTTAAACCTTACTTAATATTGAATTAAAGGAATAATTCAAGTTGAGGATCTTTTCAGGTTTAGAGTTTTAGATAATTAGAACATAACTATTACATCTCAAAAGATTACAAAATAGTCACTTCTACTATGTTTCCATAAAAAAACTCTTAAAAGAAACATGTCTAGTTCCATGTTTTATATAGCATGACATTCCCTTGATTCCATCCATGCCCTTATTCAACATTAAGTCATGTGAAAAACATTTCAAAAAAACTTGGGGTGAGCATAAAAAGCTCAGTAAGGGATTCACAAAGAATGAAAACTGTTAGTTTTTCAAACATCAAGTAAAACATGTATACTCTATCAAAGTAATACCTTCACCTTCATGAAGTAGTAAAAACTCTTCACTGAAAAAAAGTATCATTACTTACCTTTTTGTAACCAAAGGGTTACCATAAAACCCATATAAAGAACACATAACATATATAAAGGTAACTTGGGACATAAACATACTTAAGTGGAATAACCATACGGTCGACTTCCACACATATCACTTAAATGGAATAGCCATACGGCCAATTTCCATACATACTTAATGGAATAGCCATGCGGCCGACTTCCACACCCAATGCATTGGAGGTTATAACGTAACCACCCATCCTGGTATTCACGGCACCACCCGTCATATGGTTTATAACGTAACCACCTGTTAAAATGTCCAAGTACCAATATAAAATCATAAAACATAAAACCAATATAAAGGAATGATAACATTTCCACATTTCAATCGCAATATATCAAAAATATATTGACATAATAGAATCCTTTTTCAAAACCATTTTCAATACCAAAATACATAAAAGATTATATGGTATTTATTTTATTCTAAAAACATTACGGCTTGTTGAGAAAGCCAAAGACCAAATAATACTCGCAGCGGCGGAAAAGGTCGTTGTCACCGCGTACGTAAAAAACATTCCTTTTTGTCGTTTAGTAAAACGCTTCGTAGAAAAAGATTCTTTTTGTATAAAAGTAAAAGTCAAAGGGTTTATACACCGTATAAAAGAAAGTTGTGTATAAAACGAAATATGCCTCAATGAAAGGAGATTGAGACGAAGTCCCTTACCTCGGGTCCGACTTGACTCGATCGTTCTTTAATGTCCTGAATAATAAACTTGAGTTAATTTATACTTGATTAAGAACCTTTTTCAAGTTCATTATTCCTTTTATATCACTTATTGCCATGATATAAACATTATGTAACCATTTAAGTTAATAATGTTTGTTTTGTCAATATTTGGTTCTTAAGTCGAAAGTGGACTTCTTACAATTACATTTGTTCATGTGGTCAAAGGTTCTTTATATCCAGAATGAAATTCCCGATTTGGATATAATATGTATCATATATATCCACCATATACATGTATTTATAATATTACATAATCATTTAGAGGTAAGAAATGAAATTCACCGTTCATGGAGACGGTAAGCCGTACGTACGCAAGAACGCTACTTTCATTTCTTTATCATATTAATGGAATTAAAACTAAATGAGAGGTATGTATATTTTAATTCCAGAATTATATTCATCATTTAGATATATCATTAATTATAAATATCCATTATATACATGTACATTTAATAGTAAATTACATTTGGGGATAAGAAATGAAATGCACCGTTCATGGAGACGGTAAGCCGTACGTACGCATGAACGCTACTTTCATTTCTATCTCATACTTTAATGGAAAGAAATAATAATGATATAGAGGTATATTATAATTCCAGTATAAAATCATATATAATAACTTCAAATCCATCCTTTACACGTCCCACATATGGCATTAACGAATCACATCACATTGAGGGGGCGGTAGTCCGCACTTCCTTAAATGAAGATATCGTGTTTACCCATAATGGAAACCATAAAGGTATGCCCAAAATGAAAAATACAGAAGCTTAAAGAAAAAAATAAACATATTATATATCATATATAAAAATAGTGACATCATAATGTCCACCTTTGAAGGTGTTAAATGAGTATTGAACAATCATCGTTTCGGGAGGCAGAATTTCACCATCCACGGAAACCGTATGTTCTTTAACCATTTGATGTAGTTGTGTGAGAGTGTAGCTCGAATAAATCTTATAAAAACATCCTAGTATATTGAAGATACTGGTTTTGTTACAAAAGATTTAAATAAAAAGAGTTTAGAGGGTTGGAGAAGAAAAATAAAACAAATGAACAAGAGAGAATGAATTACCATTAAAAGTGTAACTCCTTTTGATTTTAGCCTAAAGGCTTCCTTTGAAAGGATTCTGCCCAAAGGTAATATTCTAGGATGAGGAGAGGGATGTGGAGAGAGTAATTGGGCAGGGGTTGGCCGAGCCAAAGTCTTGAGGAGTGTGTGAAATGAGGTAGAGGTGGGGGCCTTTTATAAGAGGAGAGGAGGGGCACTTTTGGGAAGTAAAGAAATATTACTTTATTTGAAAATGAGTTTCGGTTTTAAAAGGTCCCACGTTGATATAATTCGTGGATAAGGTGATAAGGGTTCTAAATCCACCCATCCAATAAGTTTTGGAAATGTGTAGTTCATAGATTTTACATTATCTTTCCATTTTATTTAAATCTTTAAATAATGAGGTCATCGCTGCATCATCATGATGTCATAAATAAATTAATTTATTTAACGTTTAAAAATTATAAACAAAATAATATGATGTAGTAAATCTTTTTATATTTCCAATGACTATTTTTAATCAAAAATCTGACTTGTATAACCCCATTTAAAAATTGTTTTAGTAAAACATATCATGTTTGTGTCATTTTTACTTTTCATTAACTGAAAAGTTATTTATGTCATTTCCCAACCAAAGTGGCTCCATGGGGTCCCCAAGATGACCCATGGATTGTCTTGGTCGGCCATGACACAACCAATGAGGGTAGGACATGTGTCAAGCTCATATTATTTTATTAAAGCATTATTTTTACCTTAAACTACACTAATTACCACTAATCGCGATTAAAAACTTAATAAGTTACTATTCACCAAAAAATTATTTTAATCTCATTGAACCACATTTTACTTCTTAATGACAACCATGAATGTCGGATTTTTGAAAATCAAAACACAATGATGGAAAAATTTCATTTAAACAGAAAATTAGTTTTTATAAGTACCACTTAGTGGTTTCACTATTCATCAAAATTGAAGTTTTTCAGAAAATTACCAAAAATTCACCCTAAGCTATATTTGATATTACGAATTCAAAAATGAAGTCTATTTTACAAAATTCAGAACATATAAGTCACATTAATTAATTTAATAATTAATTCCCACTGTCAGAGCAAATAGCGTGTTTTTATGAAACAATAAGTATCAAAAGATTGACACTAGTTTAAGTCCGATTTCAAGGTGAAATTAATTCCAACGACCACTATTGGATTTAATGGTAAAAATATTTCCAAATTTCACTTTAAATCCAATTCGAAAGATAATATATTCATATAAATAAATTATATTAAAAAGAGGTTTTGAATTAAAATACAACATTTTACACTATTCATTAAAAAAATGAACTTTATCAAAAAGGTACCAAAAATTTACACAAAGTAAATTTTGATGTCCCGATTCTAAAGAAGAGTTATATTTGGTCCAATAGAATTTATAAGATCGATCAAAACTATATTTAATGACGGTTCTCCGTCAAAAGGTGATAAGTGGACCTTTCGTGAAAATTAGGGTATAAATGCCGAAAATTGAACTCTTTCCGTATTTTAAGCCTTTATCTTTTATTGGGTAAATGTAAAAACATTTAAAAACATATATAATCATATTTTATTTATTTCTATCCATTCCCGCCAGTTCAACGACTACTTGTTAACTAACATTTAAAATAATATTATTTTATTACTTGTGTGCAACGTAAGTTTTCAATGAAACTCATCGTTGCGTATCGAGTACGCTATCGAACGTAGAAACCCCTTTTAATTAAAATTAATATTTAATGCGTAAATATTAATAAATATGAAAATTATTTATTATTTATTTACCTCACATGTTACATGATCGGTTTCATAAATTCAACTTCTGTCTATTCAATAAAAAAATTATAAGCAATTTTTTCAAAAGCAATTCATTAAGAATGATGTTTCATTGAAGATATATTTAATTAAATGATAATAGTTAACATTATATGAAAACATAACTAACACACTACTCTATATGAGAATCATAATATAAAATAAAAATGATAATATATTTATAAAAATATATATTTAAAGGACATTACTTGAGTGTACATGATCATGTACACTTTTGGAGGAGAATTATTCTGGATATTAGTAAATTTTAGATCAACTAAATTTCATATTTTAGTAGAGTTTTTTTGTGATCATAGACACTGCCCAAGGGGGTGGGGGTGTCCCATGGGGTGGGGCGGTCCAGGGGTTGGGGTTTGGGGGGATATCTATGGTTGGGGGTGTGGGTGGGCTTTCAAGGGTGTGGGGGCTATCCCAGGGGGTGGGGGTGTCCCGTGGGTGGTGGCTGTCTAGGGTGGTGGGGGTGTCAAGGGGTGGGGTGGGTTCCATGGGGTGGTTGTCCAGGGTGGGAGCGGCTTTCTAGTGGGGGTGGGGGTGTCCTGGGGGTGGGGGTGTACAGGAGGCGAGTGGTGTCTAGGGGGTTGTCCAAGGGGTTTGGGGTGTATAGGGGGTGGGAGGGATATACAGGGGTGGGGGATGTCCTTGGGTAGGGAGGGGTGGGTGTCCAGGTGGTGGGGTCTCTCAAAGAGAGTGTGGGTGTCCACCAACAAACTGTGGCCGTATAATCCTATCTATGCATATTTTTAGCATTACATCAAACCAATTATAGATTACCCAAAGTACTATTCGTATAAACTATGAATATCATATATATTAATCACCACAAACCTTATTATAATCACACCTCCAAATATCATACATCGATGGGATTTTATCATACACACTCAAGATCATACATGAATTCTAAAAAAAACTAATTGTAAACACACCTTCAAATTTTGAGAATGTTATGAGGATTATTGATGCCATGAGAGGCTAATTGAGGGCTAATTATAGGTTTTGATACAAGGTGTAAATATTGTATTTCTATATTTAGAAATTTGTGTGTGTGTGTCAAATTTGATATAATATATGTTTTTAGGAATATGAGCCATGTTTAGATGGGACACTACTCATGCAAGTATGAGCCTTGTTATATAATTAGGTGATATGGAGTTGTTCGAATGTTAAATTTTTATGATATCAATATGGATAATGGCTAAGAACCTGTGTGAGATTTATTTGCAGAGATCACTTATTATTTGAAGGGTATGAGTGAGTATTAGTATGGAACTTCATGAAAAGTATTAACTTGTGAAAGAAACTATACATTGGTTATATGTGATTCTTATTTTCCGTAAAGTATCAGAGTTGACAAACTCCCCTGGATAGCCCACACCTCAACACTTCTGCAGCCCCCTACCCCCCACCTATACCCCCTCCTTGACATCAAACTCCCTTGGATATACCCCACCCCACCTACATAGCCCCCACCCCCACCTGGACAGCCCCCTCCTCCCGGGACAACCCACACCCCCTCCCCCACCAAGACAGCCCACCCCACCCACATGGACAACCCATCCCCCTGGACAGCCCACACCCCCTCCCACACATGGACAACGCACCCCACCCCATAATATCTAACCCTCTCCCTGAGCAGCCCTCACACCCTAAACCCCTCTATCCCCTACCCACTGCAACCCCCCTAGACAACCCATCCCGCCAACCAAGATTCCCCCCACCCACTTGGACACCCCAACCCCACCTGGATAGCCCACCCCTCCCTGGATATACCACACCACCTCCTCCACCTGTACATCCCACCCCACCACCCTAGACAGGCCACACCCCCGCTCCCCCACCTATACAGCCCACTCCCTCCACCTGGATAACCCACATCCCCTCCCCCATATTGAAATCCCACCATAACCCCCCTTGACATCCCACACTTCTACTTGGAAATCCCACACAACCATCCCCAACACACTTATTTCCCCCACACCCCCACACACCTACAACCCCAACCCCTGGATACCCACCCCCACATGGACAACCCCCCAACTGGACATCCCCTAATCCCATGTAGCCCCTCTAATGAATTTTCTTTTAAAACCTATTTTTTTTAATTAAGAAAGGAAAACCATCATGCATTAGACATTTCATTCAAAACAACCCTTTTAAATTTATCAACACATGAAAAATTCAATTTATAAGTCTTAATGGGTTACTTAAGAAATTTCATTGGGGAAAGGGAAATTAGATAAAAGTATAATTCTAATTTAAAAACTGTGCCTAGAACTTTAGAGGTGTGGTGGTGTCCAAGAGGAGTGTTGGAGTCTAGGTGGGCATGTCTGGGGGGTAGAGGGGGTTGTACAAGGGGTTATTGGATGTCCAGCTGGGTGGGGGTGTATAAGGAAGGGGTTATCCTAGTGGTGGGGAGTTTCCAGGAGGTGGGGGTGTCCAGGGGGGATTTCTAAGGGGGTGGGCTATCCAAGGGGGTTGGGGATGTCTAGGGGTGGGGGTGTCTAGGGGGGTTGGGGTTGGGACATCTAGGGGGTGGGGTGTCCAGGGTGGGTAGGGAGTTTGGGGGGCTGTCAAAGGTGTCAGGGCTGTCTAGTGGGTGGGGAGCTGTCCATTGGGGGGGTGTCCATGGGGGAGTCCAGGGCGGGGGTTGTTCCGGGGTGAAAATACTCATATAATACCTTAAAAATAACACATACCCAATCCATCAAAAATAACAATTTCAATCCATCAACCACCCAACAACAAATTCATCCTCAATATCACTACCCTTCCCACTATTCATTTAACAAAAATAATATATAGAAAATCCAAAGGCAATATTCACCTAAACATAAGTCCATAGAAATTATCATATCACCCCACTAAAAATGTGGAAAACCACCAAAACCACTACCCCATCTATCCCTAATCCCTTCTCATATACCATCTATATATCCATCACCCATCTTGATATGATATTACCAAATAAACCCATTACCATCTTTGAAGTGTATAGAAATATAGAAAAGAAATAAAATTGTTTGGTAAACCATGCCACATACCACACAGAACCCTTATTTAGGCCAAATCAAAACATGAAAAAAGAAAAAAATAGATATAATAAATTAAAAGTAATGTATAACATACTACTATGATGTGTAGAAAAAAAATTTCTTGATTGAGAAGGATCTATTAGGGGGAAGGATTTTTGCTGCCTAGGGTAAAGAGAGTCATTTAGGAGCTTCAGATTAGGGAACCTGAAATCAGGCGGTCTAAGAGCTGAGATGCTCTGTATTTGGGGGAAATATACTCTTTACCATTTGTACTAACAAACTGCTATAATACATAATGATTTATCAAGGGTTTACTCCACCTGTTGGAAAAGATTGATTTGAAAAAAAAAATCCAACAGTTTGAATAAACCATTGAGAAATGTTATTGGTTTTATAGTATTCTAATTGTTTCTTCAAATCATTGGTTTAAAACTGTTGTAAAATCCTCTATTTCAATTAGTGATTGAATTCCCATCCTCATGTATTAAAATAACAACATATTTTTGGATACCATTGAGATGGATCCCTAATATGATTTATATGGTAGGATTTCTACTCACCTCTTTAGTGGGTAGAGGTAGGTGAAGTAACTATTTTATGACCTTACAATATGATAGAGACTACATATCATGTCTAACTAATCAAAATGAGCATACTGATATCTCAGTCTAGATAGAAATAATATGAAAATAAACGTCATCATCCTCTTCTATTGGTGGTTGGAGTTAAGGTTTTTCCTACGAGCCTTGAAAAGATGGGGAATAGACATATTACATAGTAGGGTAATCTCTAAACAAGATTCATTGGACCCTTCAAGGTTATGAAACAGATCAGAATAGTGGCCTTCCATTTGGAGAATCATAGTTGATATCAGACACAATATGATTTCCTTAACGTATATCAACTTGATCGATACTATATAGACCCCACTCACATCCATCATCCTGATGATACCAAATTGTATATTCATGATTTCATTAGTAGAGTATCCTATGCAGATAGTGGATCAAAGCATGAAGAAACTATAAGGAATGTTTTTTCCTGTTCTGTTGGTAATACAAAAACATGTCCAAGCACATGTTGAGGTCTTGGATTAGGAAAAAGATATATGTTCTTAATGGAATGCACTCTTTGGTGATAGATCCTTTTTACTATTATAAAGCCATCATAGGGATGAGTTTCTTTAAGGAGGGACGGTTGTAATGACCCAATGGTTTAAGAAAGGTACAAATCATTATTTTGTCCATTTGAATACCTACACTATTCCAAAAATCAGAATCTAATCATGTTACAGATGTATGTGGAGCATCCAGGGATCCTTCACATCCTAGAGTTTAGAAATGGGAAAAAATAATTGGCTATATGATTTTTCTACAACCGTACGAGCCAGGGCACATGTTCATGTAGCTAGTTTCTATCATGATAAAAGGGATTTTTTCATGGTTAGAACATGGTTAATCACGCTTTATCTTTAAACATGAAATGTTCCCATTATCTATAATAAACCATACATGTCTTCCATACGATTTAACTAACTGTGTGCCAAAATCATGCAGTCCATGTTTTTAGGTGAAATGTCCATTTTTTCACTCCACATAATTTTATTACCATTTTTGTACTTTTCCATATTTATTATAAGGAAAATAGTGGGTTTTCTTATTCGTTGATCTCATTAATACCTCCATGTTATGAATCAAGAAAGAATCTATCACATGTGTCCATTCCCTGGTCCTTCAGACGTTTGAAATCTGTCTCGGAATGTACTCTTATTCTCTAAATATCTATCACATTTTATGCTTCAATCTATTGCACTATTTAGATGCAATATCATTCATGCAATTTTTATGGAGTTGGACTATTACTCAGATATCATCTATCCTACATATAATCAGAGGCTGATATTGGGAGATAAATCATGTATGACCTTGATGTAGGTGGGAAAAAATTTCTCTTCGAGTATTGGTCATTTCATAATTAAATATTTGATTCTTATTTTTTTCATTTAGGTTTTTCACATTTATATTTTTTTTATCATATTTAACAAACTAATTAAACTAGGTAAAAGTTGATTGATTAATTTTTGGTGGGTTAGAGCTTATACATATTATTTATGGTCTACAATGGGGTGTTCCATTGGATTTTGAAATTTTAACCAATGCGTTCAAAATTAATGAAATATATTTTTACATTTTAGCTGTAATTTTTATAAATATGGGTTTGGGATTCATGTGTAATAAATGAAACTGAATGAACCATAGAGGTTTTTGGCACCTCAAAAACATGTAATTTCGCAACATTGAAATTGTATTAAGGAACATTTCATTTTTCAAATGACTCTGATCCTTATGAATTGAGTTTCCATGATATAATTATTTAAAATATATAGTCAGATTGAATTGATTGTATATGATAGAACATGCAAGAAGGTGGAATCGTATAATTTAATTGACTATGAACCTTCAAATTTAAACATGATCCATGTAACCATTTTCCCTGTTTAATTAATTGTAATGATTTACATTGTAATTGAATATGTATAATGAAAAGAATATGAGGTAATTCTTTTTAGAGTGATTTATAATTGTATATACCTCTCTAACAAATATGTGGAATTGGTAACTGAAATGGATGTGATGTAATTCCCTATGCTAATTATAATTATAATATACATTATCAAGGATTCTAATGATAGTAAGGGGTGTTGATATTAGGGGACAATCACACTCCTTACCCCATGTGTTTACTTTATTCAACCTCACACCAGTGATTATTTATTAAATTTGTGATAATGTAATATTTTTCAATACTGACCATTGTTGCATTACCTCTCATGATCTACCTGGGATACTGGGAATGATGCCATTGACATGAGCATATAGAATAGTTAGATTGGTATGGATATGTGAGTTACTCTCTAGTCAACCCAGAACATTAATTCTAGAAATATGTCGATTAGGCATCCGCATAGACTTGGTTCATATAGGTGGATGTAATATTTAATGAATCCGTATATATTTTATTATAAACACTGTTATATATATAGTGACATGATTAGACACACTCTAGCCCTTTACTGTAGTAGGTAGACTAGTTATGTATCCTTTAGGATCATGAGAGTGAAATTAGTTATTTATTCATCACGGGTTCACATTCCTTCTATTACCTGCACACTCTTTATTTATGAGAACTACACGGATTTCATGTAGAAACTTTTTATGGTCGCATACTAAGATATTCATCTCATAACCTACTCAAGATTCCTTTAGTACCTGAGAATTATATCTTCCTACATGTATTGATATGCAAAAATTCAATACTATAGGTCATTTATTTTCGTACATAGTTTGAGATTTGGAGAAGAGGATCTTGGTTATGTGTGATAAGCTTGGAGCAATTTTGTCCTTTTAGTAATTTTGGTACTGTTGTATAGTATGTGTGTATCTTCATGATTTATTGTTTATTGCATCATTCCATTCATCATGTATGAGACACTACCTTAAAAGATTTTTTTATATTTTCATAGTAGTTCAGTTTTTTATCAATTTCAATGCATACTTATTGGCTTATTTGTTTACCCTTTCACAGTTTGTGGATTATGATTGTTTATATAATGATTACTTCATTAATAATATTTTTTTTATAATGTATGCTACTATGACATGATATTATAATCTTCCCACTGCACCACCCTTACACCTTCACTATTAGTCAACATCCATTAGAATATAGGGAGGCACGCTTGAGGCCATGTGACACATCAGATGAGGGCATGGGTTAAGTGGTCATTATATATGGGAATATAAAAAATTTCTCCATTACTATAATCTTAAATTAATATTTATATATATACAATGACTATTTTAAATTTACATAATGAATTATTTTCAATGTATTAATTTTAATATTTAAGACATCATCATAGATGTGTTTCATTCAACACTGAAATTAATGATATAATGAATAATTACCATCCCATCTAAATAATAGATTTTTTTATCAATAATCATTTTCTTTCTTTATTGAAATTTAACCCATTATTATTTTGAATATGAAATATATATTATTTTTATTTATAGTCAAGTTAATATTTTTCACTTTTCTCAGGATTTGGTTTTCAATTTTGTGATGTGTTTTTCAATAATGGTATATTTAAATTTTACAAATATTTTTCCATTAATTATAATATATTAAAAATCTACTCCATAGTTATATTAGAAATATTTAATCTATTTTTTTATTATTCATTAATTCAAATTTTATTATAAATGATTTTAAAAAATTCATTGAGAGTAATTCTAAAAACTATTCATTTTCAAACTGAGTCATAACATATCATCTACATGAAGATGATGAGAAATGTTTTATAAAGACATTTTGTATGTTTGCCTACCATTTTAATCATTATTCGAAAATTATATAGCCCCTAAATATTAAATTTGTGATAATAAAAATTCATTAATAAAAATGTCCCTTTATTTATGATTTTTTATATTAACTAATATATATTATAATTTCATTTTAAAGATACATATTATTAATGTTACAATACCATCTTTATTTCATGGGTTACTGATGACTTTATTAATTATTTATTTAATATTTTCCACATATGTAGTGATTTATATGGTTTTGGTCATATACCTCCCTCAAATTCATTGGGTATCGCTTAATATATCATAAGATATTAAAATTTTGTATGGGTGTAATTTAGGCTCGTATATACTCAAAATATTGTAAATAGGTGTAATTATAATTAATTAATAAAAAATATATTGTCTATATACCTAATTGTGTATATATTATGATATCAATGGTACAATATTATTATGATAATGTTTCTTCCACATTGACATGTTCTTTGTCATACTAATTTGATGACTTAATATTTCATATATTATACAATGGTCCTTGATTTATATCATATGCACCATTTTAGTTTGGTTATGATCTCTATAAGGTATATTTGAATCCTTTCATTAAGTTCTCATACACATATGATTATATTTATATCATGCATAGTCTTATGTATTTACTATTGCTATGAATATTTCCTCATATATATTTTTGTTTCACTTTTATAGGTAATTATAGTGAATATTATATTTTTTAGTCAAATAGTGGGTCATGTGAAATGAATAGTTATATAATTAGACGAAATTTTTTTCAAACATATTAATTTAGGTATGTTGTCTCTAAATACATTATACATATAATATCCTAGGACCCACATGCATGGATCCATTTCTAAAATCATAATCAATACATTTTCGGTATAAACACCGATTATTATGACCAAAATTATTTCTCCAAATCATAAATCAGCAAATGGTATAATTTAATCACATAAAAAATGAATTTCTATTAAATTTATAGATCTGCATAATTTGGAAAAATACATATCAATATAGACTCATAAACATCTGGTTCACAACGGTGAACATCATCTCCCATTATACCCATCCTCCCTTAGTTTACATTTAGTGATCAACACCCTCATAATGTAATTCATTAAAAAAATAGATAAACAAAATTAAATCTAATTAGGGGAAGAGGGAACAGAATCAGGTTAAGATGAAATAATTAGAAAAGGAAAAAGAACGAATTAACAAATTAATGTCATTTTTGAGGATAAAAAATCATAAGAGTATAATTACATAATAAATGTGAGTTAATATAATATAGGGATATTAATTCCCATTAATAACTAGATAGATAAAAATGAGAACATATAATATTTCATTAACAAAATGAAAATTCATAATAGTCTATGTGAAATCTATCTAGGTCAAATGAAAGAACATAACATGATAGAAAGAATTATGAAATGATTTAAATAGCTTGTGACTTTATTTTCAACTATTTCTTAAAATTAAACATAAAATTTAAATATACATATAGTCAAAATCAAGAAAAAATTCATTGTAGATCTATCATGGCCCATAGATAATTGGTTTATCTTAGATACAACCATTGATGGTTGATTACAGAGACATCCATCATTGGTTTATAATGTAACCACCATTAAAATGTCTAGGAATTTATATATAATCATAATGCATAGAAGATTTCAATACATCATAAAATCAAAGTATCAAAAATTATCCAATTTATAACATGATTAACACACATATATAAAATGGCTTCAACAACAAAATATTTTAATCAATAATTAACCATTTAAAAGGTTTTAACAATAACCTAATTGAAATGATATTATTCCATCCATAGCTAGAATGAGTTTGGAATAAATATCATGTAACCCGATATGATGATTAGATAAAAAGGGTTTCCCACATTGAAAAATGGAAATACTATTAAAATATCATGAAAATCTATTATTGAGAAAAATATAATATTCACATTGAAAATAACTATTTAAAACATATAACAAATTGAATTTTTTTTTAAAAAAATAATATAGATTAAAAAATTGTCAATAAAATTAAGTGATTAAAATTGAACACTTTAATTTGGAAATCATTTTTTGAAACATTTTTCAAAACATTTTTTTTAAAACATGATTTTGATAAAATATATTTTGAATTAAAAGATGATTTTTAATTAAAAACATTATATTTTAAAAAGATAGAAAAATAAAGGGAAACAATTTGTTATCCTGAAATCACAAGAGTATGATTCATGTCCTCAGAATTATTTGGATCTATATTATCATATTTCTACTATGGAGGCTTAATAAAAAATCAGATAATCGATGAGAGTGTGACATGAAACTTCAACCAATTTGGCAATATCAGATCACAAGCCCCATGAAATGATTAAGTTAAATGAAAAATAAAATAAAATGAGAATAAATTTATTCATTATATTTCAGGTCAATCAGATATTATATATACATCATTAAATAATATTGGTTCAGAACATGACATAAGACTCAAAGAAGGAAAATTATAAAAAAATCCATGACTACTTTGGTAACATTGATACCGTAATCCCTATGAAAGGGATATAATTTAATAATAAATATAATATAATTGGAATAATTATATTATTTATTTAAAATTTCATAAAGGATGTATATAAACCATATAAATAATATGTTTTTGGAATACGGAATAAGTCTATCATAAACAATATGATACTAAAAGTCCCCTTTATTTATGTATTAACTCTCATCATACAAGTTATAACCTCCAGTATAATAAATAATAGTACATTATACATATAAAAAATAACCATAATAATTTATATAATACCATATATGTTTTTACATATACATTATATTAATGTTTAATTACCAATTGTATGTTAATGTTATCTTTTGGGATATAACAAATTTGTTTTTCTTATCTGTTTTTACTTTGTAATTACAGTAATCTTTACATGACCATGATTTCATCATTTACATAATTTAAGAAATATAAAAAAATAAAATATATTCATAATATTAGTATTTATATGAATCTATTAAATATTGAAATAAAAAATTGAATATGCCATTTCGGGAGACCGTAGGTCGTACGAATGAATTAATGATGTTTTCATTTTTTTCATTGTATTAAAAAAAGAATAGATAATGATATATATATATATATCCATTATAATTATTATATATTATATATCCCATATTTTTATTAAAAACATTCTAAAAATATTCTATTTAAAGATTTAACGAATCAAATCGCATTGCGAGGCAATAGTCCTTGGTATAAAAGAACAACATTATCATGTTCATATAAATTGGAAAGGATGAAGGTATGTGATATATAATAATTATAGAATAATTAATAATTCATAAATATATTATCACATATGTATATATATATAATATTAGAGTCATTTCTATCATTGTGACCCACCTTGAGAGGTTTAATGAAATAACGAACGATATCTGTTGACTAGGTGATAGTCTGTCGTACACACCCATGATTATTATCTATCTCATTTGATGGTTGCGTGTCAAGTTTTTGGTCATAACCATAGCATAAAAATAATTCAATATACTATATACACTTAGGTTATTATATAAAATTGATATAAATATATTTCATGGTTTATTTAGGAAGACGTAAATAAGACGTTTTTTTCATGGACATTGCCTCTTATTTGGGTAAATACATTAAGTTTAAAGAAAAGTCCATACTTGGGTTGATATATTATATTTTTTAATTCTATTATGATATTAGGGATTTTAGGAAGTCATTTGGGTTTTTTGAGTAAAAATTTACTACTCGTGTGTATTATATGAGAAATATAAATCACTTTTACAATGGAGGAGTGGCGTTTTTGTAAACACAATAACAAAATCACTATTAGAACATATCATTTATATAATTTACCTCCAATAATGGTCAATATTATAAAATGAGGTTAAATTCTCTAAATATTTCCTATGGGGTTTGGACATGTTTCTTGGACATTTGACCCCTTATGATTAATTCCCAAACCAAATGTAATTTTAATTTTACCTTAAACATAGTAAATAATTTAAATTTAATTCAATGATATTTATGGTAAAAACTATGTATAAAATTATATAAATTAAAAATTATTTAGATTAAAAATAAGGAATCCATTTTTCCTGTTTATCTCACTAATGTGTAATAATTTAATTTAAAATGTACGAGAGGGACATGATAACAAACAGAGTATTTAAAGTGAGAATGTTCAAAAGTTGAAAATGTTCTCATAGAAACATTTAGTATGAAACTGACTATAATGACCTAAATTTTATTAATAGTTTTTTTAATATATATAATTTAACTATTATACAATTATAAAAAATAAATTTATTTTATAAATATTCAGATTAAAAAATTAGATTTCAATTAAATGTAGTATCATTCACTATTTCAGAAAAAATGAAACTTCTATGGAAAATATAAAAAATTTACCCAACAAAAATTTAGAGAACACACTATATGAAATGTAGTTTATTTTTAAAATAAAATTTATTAACGTGTAATTTTTTAAATACATTTTACAATAAATGGATTGAAAATTAACTTTATGATCAATTGAATTATATATGCATAAAATGGGTTTATTTTTTCATATGCATACCAAATATATTTGATCAAATTACAAAAATTAAATTAAATTTTTAATATCTAAATTTAATTAATATAATACATTAGGATTAATTTTTTTAATTAATTTCTAACAAACACGCATTTTTTCATTAAAATATTTTATAAATTAAAATATCATTTTATTTTCAAAAATGTGTTTTATTATCATTTCTAATTAATCAGTAATTAAATAATAAATTATAAATACATATGTAAAATATATATTTATAATTTAGTTAGTCATATTTATTCCCTCCATTATTATGGATATGCGATAAGAATTATAATAAATTTTATTATAAATAAAAAATTATTGTCTGCTAAAACAAGGTCATTCATGTAACAGTAGTTATTGAAGAAATTATATGTTAAGTTAAAAATAAAAATAAGATTTGGGTTTTGTTTAATTCATGAAAATAGATTCATTATGAGTAACACTTTATATAAAATAATTTTAATTAATTTGAAATAATATATTTCATTTAATCTCAAAATGTTATATTTGACCACCGTTAAAATGAATTTCACCATCAAAATACATATAGGTTTTCAAAATATTACCACCATTTGTAATTATTTTATTAAAACCCACAACATAAAAATTATAAAAATTAAACAACCACTGAAACAGAATGTGTAAAACATAAAGGTCACCTATACTTACACATAATTAGCACACAAAATTTTTATAACATTGGTGGAGAATTAAAATATGAATTTTTAAGGGAAAACTAATTACATTATATTAAAAACATATATTTAATGTGGTAAAAAAAGTAATGAAAAAAACAACCAACCGAATAGTTTGGAAAATGTAATTTATACCATTAGTAAATATTGTTATAGGATAAAATTTTATTTGAAGATTTTATCCAATGGATAAATGGTTATCTAAACATGTAGACCAAAAAAATAATGAAATACACTTATTTACCAATAAAATACCCTTCATGAACCAATTTAAATAGTAATCTCATCTTTTTCTCTAGATAATGACTATTTTAGATTTTTTTCACAAAAAATGAGGGAAAATGCAAATTTAACGAACACAAAACCATTAAAGGTATAAAAATATATTCTTATTCATTTTTAACTTTAAAAACAAACAAAATGTTTAGAACATGGTAACCTAATTCACAAATTGAATAAAACATCATAATAAAATATTCAAATTTTATCAATAATACACAATGAAGAATAAAAATCATTCCATAACCCTATATACCAAATAAACTCAACAACATCAAATTTAATGCATGTTTTATCCGCTATGATTATCTTATAGATTCCATATCTGTATCCCAAGTAGATAAAAATCTTTTTTTGAAGTAAAAGTAATCACCTAGTTAATAAATAACTTTTCAATCACGTTTTTATCTATATAATTATAATTGTATTGATTAATTTAACTCAATATCCAAGATCATATAACTGATAATATTATTCACTATATTGAAATATATTTAAAAAAATTAAAGGAATAAATAACTTAAAACTAACATAAAAAATATTGTTCAATCGTATAAAAGATTTCCTAACATGTAATTAATAAACAAAAAATTCATTAAAACATAAAACATAAAATAGGTTTTCTAATAGATTTAACTTATGATCTATGTTAACATTATATAGCTATGATTATATCCATAATTCCATTTATAACCTCATATAAATTCATCCTAATCACCAATGTCATCTAAACTGGCATTTGATGCCAACTATTGCAACTGTGGACCTAAAATCCCAAACCAAGTACTGAAATCCTTAAAATTAGATTTCTGGAATCCATGATAATAGTTGTGAAAAAAAAATTAATAATATATAAAATAATCATAAAATAGATTAAATGGATCATTTGAAAAATTGGGTACCTTTTATGTATAGAGTTTTACATAATTAAGAACAATACATATTAACAAGGACTAAAACACAAGAGGTTTTTAAAGATGATCATTGTATCTTATTATACCATAATTCTCTTATTTAACATTTTCATAAATTTTATGAATATGATATTAATTATAGAGATAATATTTTGAACCTCAATATTTATATCATTGGGAAAATGAAATAGAAGAAGGTGAGCATAAATGAACAACATAGGAAAATTAAATAATTGAAACCCAAATTCCATTAGTGATCATAAGAAGATCATAAGGTTTTCATAACATAAACAAACCTCATGAGTATAAAATTATAATATTCATACACATCCATATCTAGATAATAAAACACAAATTCATTAAATAAGGAATTAATAAATGAAAAATTCATAACAATCATGTCCAATGTGATATCAATATTAATCAAATGAATTATTTATCCCCATATCACGCATAAGATAAACATGAATGTAACTTGGTAAATAACATTCACATTACTCTTTTAATAATTTACACACATGGAAAAACAATACTATCAAATTATAACACAAATGCATTGGAGGGGTATCTGGGATCCACATGTAGATTGTTTATCATGGAACAACCCATCATTAGTTTATTACGAAACCTATATTTATTGGATAATAACATAATTACCCATCTATTGAGAAATTAACATTAACTAAAAATAACAAAATAAAAATTTAATTTTATCATAAACACATTTTTAGAACAATAATCCATTTTATAACATGATTATCAAGTGGAAAAGAATACGTTTCTATAATAATTTCATTGAAACAATATTTACCCATATAATTTAATTGGGATTCATAATAATTTCATTGAATCAATATTATTCCCTACAAGGAATGTATACAGATGGTATCAATAAAAATATCTCCACAAGATTATAATAAATAATTATAGTTTTTAACATTTATGAATATAAATACAATTAAAAGATCAATAAAATCATTCTTTAGAAAAATATACTTTTCACTATGAAAATCACTTTTAAAATAATAAAACAATTTGAAGATAGTTTTATTTGAAATCATCATTGAAAATATATAAATGATGATTTAAAATCAGTTCAATACTTTTTTGAAGAAAATAATTCTTTAGAATTTAATTTTTTTTATTAAAACTCATTTTTAAATAGTTTTAGAAAATATAAATTTTGTAGAAAATATTTTGTGAAAATAAATATAGGTTTATAATAATAAAAAATTAATAAAAAAAAAGAGATAAAAATATAGATACTATTTTTATTATCATGAAAAAATATGGGGATGATAAATTTCATGATAATTCAGTATACGTGGGTAATAATATTTCAGTATTTGAGGCATAATCACATGTAATCTCAATAAATTATTATATTTTTATATCTTACTCAAAAACATTTGGTAATATAAAATTTTATTAAAAATAAAAAGATTAAATTTTGATAAACATAAAATACCATTATAATAAGTTTTTTTTTGATATTATATTTCAATGGGACTACATATTATCCTTTGAAAATAGAATAGGTTCAAAACAGGAGAAAAGTCTCAATAATGGAAAATTGTTACAAATTCCATTATTACTTTGGTATTATTGAATCTATAAACCCCATGAAAGAGATAAAATCAAATAAAACATAAATGATTATTTTTAAGAGTAGATTCATCATATTACAAGACAGTGAAAAAATATAAATACTATAAAAATAAAACATGTTTTTAATATTGAATCTATCTAAAATAAATAAAAGTCATACTATAAACCCCATTACATTTATTATTGAATGTCTTTATTCTTATTAAAAACTATATTATAATAAATAAATATATTTTATAAATATATTATATATCCCTAATAATACATATCATACAGATTATTATTTTTTATGACTTTATATTTCTAGTTTATTAATATGTCCATGTTAAAGTTATGTTTCATGTTATAATGACTTTGTTTATTGAATATGTTTTGAATTATTAATTATTGTCCACATATGTTGAAAACTGTTTAATAATTTAAATAATTATACCATTATATAAAAATCATATATATTCATTATATATTATCCTATACTAATTAATAAAACATAGAAATTTGAATAAAATACACCATTCAATGAGACGATAGGTCGTACAAACGCATGAACAATAGTTGCTTAATTTTTTGACATTAAAAGAAATAAAATAAACAATATAAACATATATTATTATTATTTAGGTAGTAGTATTATTTCATATATATCAAACATGTCTAGTAAAGTCATATTTTATACATTCCATGTAAATAATGAACAAATCACTTTTCTTTGTGAGGAGGTAGTATAACATACACATGAACGAAATTATCATAATGTCACAAAATAGAAAGAATAATGTTATGTTTTATATAATAATTAATTTATAATATATAAATCATAAATAATATATATATATATATAATATATATAAGTATCATGTCCATCACCCTTTCCAATATTAAGAGGTGGTAATTGAAGTAAGAATATCATCGGTTTGTGTTACAGTAGTTCTCCATACAGACATACGATGATTTGGTGACCCATTTTATTACAGTGTATGAAATTATTGGTCATAAACATAACATGATAAATTATCATTTTATTTAATATAATTATTTTATTAAATATTTTTTATATAAAATAAATTTAAGAGGATTGGTGAAGGAATGAATGAATAATGTTTGTTGATGAACGTTATCTCTTCTTCTCGTAACTCCCTTTAGTGGGACCCAAAGGCCTTTGAGGGTTACATTTAATCCAAAAGTGATTCTTCTAGAATGTGATTAAGTATTTTTTTTAAGTAATTTGGATGTAATTTTTATAGTCCAAAAGGTCTGAGTGTGATGAAAAATGGGGGATACTAAATTCCAATTAATAATGGAGGAGGAGTGATATTTTTGTAAATACAAAAATAAAATCATTATTGGGAGGTCTCGATGAAATAATTTTCCTCCAATAAAGTAAAAGTTTATATAAATTAGGTTATCAGGTATACATAATTTCATAAAATCTATTTTGGTAATGCTTTCATGTCCTTTGGCCACATAAGATTTATTTTTAACATAAATATACTCGTTTTAACTTAATTGTTGTAATTGAAATTAATTACATTCATCAATTTATTTGTTAAAAAAACATCAATTAACATACTATAAATTAATAATTATGATGATACCAAATAAAAAAGAAAATTTCTCTAAATTCAACTCACATTATTGGAACAATTAATTTTAAAATGTATGATGCATACATGAAAATAAAGAAGGTTTTATTATGAGAATGTTGGAGAGATTGAAATGTTTTTGTATATAAATTAAGCAGGAAATTTATTCCAAATAAATAAATTGGAATAATTTTTTAATAACTTATATTATGTTATATTACACGAAATATAATGTAAATTAAGAATAAAAATTATTTTGAAAAAAAATTCATTTTTTAAATTAAGTTATCTATCTCTCAATATTCATAAAAATTGAATCTTCTCATAAAAATTAAAATTAATCACCCAATTTTTTCGGATATTAATATTTTACAAATTAAATTTATTTTTAAATAGTATTAATTTTTCCAAAATTTCTTTTAATACATTTTTTCAGTTAAAAGGTAGAGAAACGACCCATTTGAAAAATATTGATTTTATTGATTAATGTTGTAATATTTTTTATCATATGACTATAAAATATTTTAGATGAATATAAAAAATATTATTTAATATATAATATTTAAATATAATTAATATTATAAAATAATAAAAAAAATTTGTAAGTATTTATTATAGAGCACAGGTTTTCACATTAGTATAGTTTTTAAAAAAATGAAATCCATTAATTTTCAAAAGAAGGTATTATTTTAATTTTTATTTAATTGGTCATCAAATAATTATTTTCACATAGAGGTGTAAAGTATTGTTTCATAATATTGTTAATATTATTCATTAACTCTGAGTCAAACTTCAAGGTGATAGCAATCATGGTATATAATAGTATTAATAGTATAATATTGTTCTACTAAACCTGCTCTATCCTGTAACAAAATTTATACATGAATTTAGATTTTTAATGACAAACAAGATAAAATTGGTTATTTTTATAACATCTGATAAAATTTTCATTTTATTTATCATAATTTAATAGAAACATTAATATATATTTGATGAATATATTTCATAAAATCATTGGACTTTATAATACAATTAGGTTATGGGAGGCAATTACTTATGATATGTAAAAAATAATCATGTGAAAGATAGTGCATTATAAATTATATAATTGCGTCTCCTTATTTAGATTCATAAAAATATTTATGTTAATGTAGTTATTTTTTGGATAAACACAAAATATTGTTTGTGGAAACCAAATAGATATTCCCAAACAACATTATCATGCTATAATTTATGTATATTTGTTTTTTTGGATTCAATGTTTTTAAATCCACTAATGTATAAAAAAATTATATAGATCTTGAAAATGATTATTTTTGGGTAATAACCCTAAAAATCGATCTTTCTGTGTTAATCAATTCATTAATAAGTTAATGAAAAATATTCATAAATACAATAATACTTTAATACTCTATAGGGATATGCCTTATTGAATTACATGATCATTAATAAAAAATTTAATGGATTTGATATATTATATTTGGAATTGATGAAGACCTTATAGGGAGAAAAAATCTATAAAATTTATAAAAACATAAATATTTTAAATTAGGGTAAATTTTTCATTTATGATTCCTTCCATTTCTTTTAATCGGTATCCATTTATAAAATATCAAATTACCTATTATTTGTAGTATAAATATTTAATTTGTTATATGGTTCATGTAAAGGGAAACTAATTTAACAATAGATGTTATGAGAATTTCTATTATTATCCCATTTAGAATCCATTTTTAGTGGGATAAAGAGTACAAAATATTATAGAAATTCCCACTATACTCTTCAATGAATGGAATAAAAATAGAACTTATGTATATCATATAAATACTAAAATAAATTGGAAACATATTATCAAGTAATTTATTATGCAGTGAAACCTCACAATTAAGTGGTTTTATATTTAAATGATTGATATGAAGTGGTTAGCTGTTATATAAATGATAGTTTTCATTATCCAATGCATGAAAAGTGGTAATGTTGTTTTTTTTCTTTATCATCTTCATGATGTGGAAAAAAATAGTGAATTATTATTCATAATATAACTCTAGGGGAAAATTTTAAAATCAATGCAATATGACATTATCTATATAATAGTAACCATTAAATTTTTTCCTTGAACACTATACAAAAAAAATTGACAGATAATTTCATGTGTTGAATAAAATGGAGGATATAAAATTTGGTACATATAATCAAAACATCTTGAGATGTGTGACATATGACACAAATTTTATTTCATACACTAACTTTATGTTCAAATGATAATTTATTTTCTTAAAATTGATTTATTTTAAAATCATATATAAAAATAATTTTGAAACTATAAATGAATTTTATTATCTCAAAATTATAAGGATATAGAAAATGAAAATTGAAATTATTTTTGAGAAAAAAATGATAATTGAGATGCTTGTAATATGGACTGGTATGAAAGTTAATATTACACGTCTTCCTATATTAGAAAATAAAAATAAAGAATATGTTTTGGTTTTGTCAATTTAGATTTAATATTTTTTTATTTTTTCAACGATTTGGTGCCAATACCATGATTACTGAAAGAATATAACATGGCTATATAATAAATTTAAGAATACATGTTCCACATGATTGTTATTTTTATACATAAAAAATCAATGTTCATGGACAAAAAAACTATGAAAATGAATACTTGAATGTTATGGATTTTTATGAGTACATACCCAATCATCCTCCTAAAACAAAGGAACAAAGAGGATAATATGTAATCACTATAGAAAAATAGGAAATTAAAACAATTTATTTTACATATGTGTTATCCTTCACTATATAAGTAAACAAATATTTTTAATAATTCATCTTCACACTCAATAATATATCAATAAAAATTTTCTAATGATGTTAAATAAACATAAAATGATTATATATTGTATTATTAATTTAAAATAGAGGACACAATGTAGAATTACCCCCAGAAAACACATATTGGTTCCATGAGATGGTTGACCACAAGAACTCAAGTGTGCCACCCCATATTCTAGAGAATACTAACAAGAAGAGATATCATATTGTGTCTTTATTACGTGAGTATTAACTCATTGTTTTGAGTCTATCACAACATTAAATAAAAGAGGTATACAAAGAAACCATAATAAATAAATAGAAACAAAATACTAAATGAATAACATCCATGATAAAAAAAACCCAAAAAAGAATAAATATAAATAGATACAAAATGATAATGATCTTCATGTAATCTATCAATAGAAAAAATTAGGTTCAAGGGACACATGGGAACATTCATATAAAAAATTATATAAAAAAATAAAAACAAACCAGAGGTCAGAAATACATGTAATGCGATCAAAATCGTGGTTAACTACTCAATTACTCTATATTAGAACATATAATTAGGCATCAAAAGAAGATTGATTTTATTTATTTATTCCTTAAATTATAAATTTTTATTTGTTACCTAGGGTGGAAAAAGTTGGGTGTGAGATATACTCTGTAGTCTACCACTAATGGTTTCTTGATCAGTATAGTTTATGAAATATAAAATTAACAACATGAAAATAATAGTAAATAGATGTCAATGATCAATTAAATATTATGTTCATGGATTCTACCCATATAGACAATAAAAACTAATTGAATTAACTTAATCCAAAAGTCTCGTTTCCTGGGAACATATACAATATTGATAAGGTTAGTAAATGGTTCATCATAAATAGTTTAACAATTATAGGCTAACCCTAATCATGGTATTTGTACCGGAGGATATGTCCCAAGGACGTTAGTTAAGAATAATATTAATTTAGTAATATGAAATCACATTTAAATCTAGAATTAAGAATGTATAATCCCTTATGTCAATCGTTGTCCCATCCAAGTAGATCCAAATAGGAATCCCAAGTGATGATGTAGGATCTCCTAAAATTCCCAATACCATAGATACAATATATGGAGATAAAATAATTAATTTTTCTTATCACAATTGGTATTGTTTATATAAAACCCTATGAGTAGATCCATTTTATATCACATAGGGGTTCATGTATCAATCGAGGCCTGGTAAAAACATCATTCCAATGAGCCCATGCACTATGAGTACCATAGAGAACTACTGTCACTCATGGGTATAATTAACCTCCCATATACCTTATCTAAGGAACACTATGTATCACTCTCAGTGTGACAAAAATTTCCAAATAAAGTGCATGAAATTCCCTCCCATGGTGTCTTCAAAATGATACACTTTTTTCTGTCATGGATCATAATAAATTAAGGGTTAGGGATCAAGATAACATAATTTTACAATAATACAATACATTTATCAAATGCTCAATGGGTTGGACATGAATTTAATTCACATAATTCTACTATGGAACATGGAAACAAGAATAAAACATTAACGTAAGGAATATGAAATAATTCATAAGAAACAAATTTAAGTAATAGTACATAATTCATAATGGCCTACTCATGGTCATTTGATTAACATTACAATTCTTATTTCAAAATCATATATTAGGTTTCAACCAACCTAAAGATGAATTAAATCATTTAATTAAGTGAAAAAAGGATATCAAGGAAGGGAACAACCATGAAAATGTCCCATTTCAAGGATAAAAACACACAAGTTTATTCTTTACATGATATGATCATACTAAAAGTATGAAACAAATAAATATAGTTTATTAATGGTTTTAGAAGATTCACTGGAGATTTTTGGTGTGTTTCCAAAAATTTCAGTATATAAATACAATGAATCCTTAGGGAAATAAGATATAAAACCTTACGATGGTTGGAGAACTCTCATAATCTATATTTGACCTATGAATTGAGAAACGAAAAGAGATAGAGGATGAATTGTCCAATTCATGTAAAATGGGGAGAATTATCTCTCACCAAAATAGAAAAATAGATGATAATAATGACTTATAATGGAATCAATAGGATTAAATAGTTTACAAATAACTATTTAATGCTTCCAATGATGATCTTTTAATATAACATTTTAGGGTGTTATCAACAAACCAAGAAGAAGTCGGAGAGAATTCTTTGGGACATTGGATGGGGTTCCTATTTTTTAAAAAAATAGGAAGGATATTGGATTATGAAATTAAATTCACTAAAAAAAATTGTTTTTTCCAAAAATACTTTGGTCACAAAATTAGACCACGTGTTTATTCATATTTTGAGCCAACCATGGGTCATGTTGTGCCTATGAGTTGACATCACATAGGCTAGGCACATGATTAGAGAAAAAAATGTGAAATCCGTGTGGGGTATATGTCAAGGGCACTAAAACATATATGTGTGCATCCACTAAAGATCACAAATTATTAGACAATGATGCAGTCACTTTCCCCCATGTAACACACCCAGTAATGTTAGGAGAATCAATGTTGGATATGTGTAATTGTTTCCCATAACCATGTGGCCAAGTCAATCCCTCAAAAATTTTGAGCTCCAAGGTTAGAATAACAAGTAGACACCATCATAAAATTTGTAACTAAATTATGTAACATTAGATGAAAAAATAAATACATTAATCCAAAAAATAGTGATCTATACGTTAATGTGATTCTATGATGTTTCAAACACCCATCTATAAAAAAAATCTTTTATTATCCCTTATGACGGTGTATTACTATTGTCTAAGAAATGATATAGAGATGTGAATTTTTATTATATTCATACTACCTAGTCTCATAATTTATAAACCTATTCTATTGAAACACCATATCTAGTATAATAGACCTATATAAAATGGCCATCATGCTTCAATAAATGTAAATCATCTAATGATACTCTAATTTCACATATTCTGCTGGATTAATCTACTCGAGATCCTACTATTAAGATAGTTCATAAAGATACTAATAGATCTTCAATACATATTAGACATGATGAATGCAACGGTACCTCTAAGGTAACTTATACTAAAGGGATACCAACTTGACACTATCCATGATCTCAAATGGCATGATGTAATGAGGTTATACCGTTCCCTATAATAGAAACCATCTATGACCCAATCTAGGAAAGGCATGACGAATGACCCCATGTCCCACATAAAAATCTAGGGGTCGATTCATAGAATTAATATAATACTTCGGTCTATACTAGAATAATTCACATTCCAAATATTTAAAGGTACATTCTTTGAAGTCTCTTGAATGAGACGAGAACCAAGTAGTGTTTTGTTACCAACCACTCACAATAATATAAGGGATTGGATGCACCTAAAACATATGACCTCATATGAATAAATAAAAATTGTTTCCTTTAATATGTTCTTATATGAAAACAACATAAGAAGTTTTTTTCAATAATATCCAAAATCAAGGACTCATTCCCGAATCAGGTCCTCTAACAACTATATCGTCTATCTAGACTACCCTTCAGTCTAATGGTGATATATTGTTCACATGAAAATCGATGAACTCAGTACCATCTTTATATCCTTCCACAAATTTGATGTATAAGTGGAATCTTAGTATGATATGATAGAATGAGGAACACCATAATGTCTCACTATCACACAAATATAATGCATCCCATGATCATCAATAGGGAATGTCTCTATTATTGGTAGGATTTGTGAGGCCATGTTCAACATATCAATGATCACCCATACTCTGTATGTACCTTATGGGGATCCCCGCACTCCCATTATAAAATTGGTGATGACATCATAACCTAACCACATGGTAATGGAGAGAGGATTTAGAAGACCTAATAGTAACTAGTTCGCCCTCTTCACCTACTTATTGGTTGAACACCTCATGATGAAACCTTCAATCAATATCTTCATTCCTATCAATCAATACTAATTGAATTATTCTCATTACATCTTGGAAATCCTCAGGTGAACATCCCAAATAGCGGATGATATTCCATAATCATCTCTTCTTGAATGTCTGAAGGAACCCATATACATTAACAGAATAGTTGGATCTCATTCTAATCAACAACCTAATATGGTGACACATTCTTAGTAGAGTCACATTCTCTCCAGGAGAGGCCCTAGTGATATAATAAATGTCACATACACACTTTTTCTATAAGAGTGAATGTTTCCACTAGAGTAATTAAACCATTATTCTAATTATATACTTTATAATTCATATACATCTCAAAATAGGTTAATAAACTGGAACTCACTATTGGCCTCCTGGATTTCCTGTCTATTATTCTACCTTATTAAGAAATATTCCACATCATTACACCTCTCAGGCATATATAAAAACAAAAAATCTAATATCATTAGTTATTCAACCCACATTCCTTCCTCATATGCTATTATCATTGGATGGAGGAGTTTTGATGATTTTATTATCTGTGTAAAAAATGAACAACTCCCTTAGAAGATTATTCTACTGACACTGTAATTTGGGAACCATGGATACTATCATGAGGTTCTATGTAACATAATTACACTCATGTGGACACAATTTACTATACTTGTAGGTTATGACCCGATCACCATACATCAATAATACACGAAGCCTGATTCATGAAGCATCACAATATACTAAATAGCTTTTTGCTATCTATAGAGGACTCAAATTTAGTCTCAAAGTAATATTTCTCTTCAACAACTAAAAATTTCACTCATAAGCTTCCAACCAGATAAATTTCACACCATTCATAGTCATATTTATATAAGGTGCCGGTAGGCATGGTAATTCTTGAATGATTATCATATAATATATGGACATCCCCAAGAAACATCATTGGTCAAAAACATTCATGGGATAATCCCAAGGAACCACACCGCTTATCTTTTCTGGGTAAATAGTTACACATTCCACTAAAATGATATATCCGAGGAATTGAGACTTATAGAACAAAATGTTTCATTTCATAACATTATCATAATAATTGTTCACTCTTAATGTATTAAACATTATCTCATGATGGTTGACATGGCCATACAGGGAGTGGTAATACAAAAAGATGTCATCAATGAATAACAATACAAAAGAATTCTTATATTTGTGGAAAAGTTAATGCATAAAAGCCTTATAGATTGATGGTATGCTTGTAATATCAAGTGACATAACCAAATAAATTAATATATATACATAAAACTGATCACAATATGTGGTCTGTTTTAAGGAATCACATTCACTTAATGGTAGCCCAAACTCATTTACACTATATATAAAATTGTTTCTCCTTGGATCTGGATGAAGAGGTAATATATATGTGGTAGTGGATAATTGTTATCCATCGAAAATCAGTTCAACCTAATGTAATCCACTCACCACATGATGGTGTGATCCTCATTCTTTAAAAAAAGGACATGTGAGCCCAATCATAATGTGTTGGCTTAGATAACACCATTTTCCTCTATAATAATGTAACTGTACATGACTTCCTAGATCTCAGTAGGGCCATCTGGTATGGAGGGAAAGACACCAGTTATGTACCTGAATCAATTTCAATTATGAGAACATCTACTATCTCAAGAGGTAAAAAGGTGATATTATATATGAACATGTTAATGAAACGATTCACATTTTGATGAAATTCTATATGCTTCATTCCCGAATTGCGCATAAAATTCTCCACATCTGGGAAGTCAGTACACACAACCCATGTCACTCAGGACCATATTGAATTTATTGGATATCCCATTCTAGGTCATTTTTGAACATGCTGAAATAGGGTGAGTTGAATGACACCCTTCAGTGATAGAAATAAATTTGGGTTTGGTAAAGAACCAGTAAGTCAATAGAAATAATGAAATAGAAACTGTTCAAATCAAGGATGAAGAAAACATGTTTAGAAATTGTACCCACCTATCCCAATGGGAATTATAGGAAATAGAATATATTCAATAATCATAACCAAGCAGTGTATCTAGACTCATCATGCATATGATGTATTCTGTCAATTTGACCATACATTCCATAATCATAATAGATATGTAAGTGTATGATGAACCTATATAAGAAATAGATGAGACTAAAGTAGTTGTTAGTAGAATAGTAACGTATTTGTTATAAGGTCCGAGAATTTTATCCTTAGACATGTGATACACTACAAAGAAATATCCTAACCAACATCCTTATGGCACAAATTTATTGGTCAGATAATGTCCACTCTCGAGGAACTATGTATTTGAGGTCTAACATACTTATCTATGAACACCCCCTCCACCAAATTTTCAGGTAGAAGACCAACTCTCAAACAATGATAGAGTAATTGATCCTATAACTGAGAGTGGATTTATTATATATCCACACTCATTGGGAAATACGGTAAAAGATGGAAAAAATGTTGGAGGTGACCCATCTGACTGCTATCTTGGAATTCAATCAGGTTCTTTATGCACTATGAATTTATATAGCTTATTGTTCCACACTAGTGAAACAGATCATATCTTTTGTTGTGTGTCACCTGGTTGGAAATTCCCCAAAAAAAATCCCTTCAAAATTTTACTTCATTCCCCCAGATAAACCATCACACTGCATTGGAACTAAACCACATTGGCTCACATTTCACGCATCCCTCAGGATTTGTACTATAATGAGATATTGGCTCACTATCTCTAAAACAATAGTAATCCATAATAAATTCACTTATGATTCAATGGTGTACACAAGCCTATCCTTAAATATCCTCAGATAAATAAAATCATACCTGGATAGAGATAGAGGAAAATGATGAATCTTTGAAAACTAAGAGAAAGAATCTATCATAGAAATTGTACCCTACTCAATATGAAAAAACATCATGGTGTGGTACTATAATAGTTTCTATGGAATAAAAAGTGATCATACGTGGCTATGGGAATGATTTCCTAGAAGACACCCAATGATGATCAATCAGAGAGATGAATTACCAAAAAATATTAGAAGATTCATGTAGTATGTAGGTTGCATGTTTACCACTTTGATCTTAAAAAATGTCAAGATAGTAGAAGATAGACAACATGGTCTCCATCCGGGATTTATTAGAAAGATTTCCACCACCCTAGAGATGGTGTGAGAATTCTGCTACTAAAATCCTCTAGTTAGATCATCCATAATATGGATAGGTCGGGATCACCCTGTCTAGAAAACATAATGTGGAAGGATCTATCATGGAACTGGGCATCAAAACCCATTGGAAGATCATTAGGAGGTTCCTCACGTGTCATAGAAAGCGGTAACACAGGTGTCCCATGACACACTACATTTAGGAGCATTCTTGTATTTACATTCGTGGATTAAGACATGAATCTTTTGTAGTGGAATAACTCAAAAATAACCACAAAATATCATCATATAAGATTTATCAGTAGATATGAAATGTGATAAAAGTAAATGAAATTTATAAATCTTCTTAATTGGATATTCAAACTACTATTTATACTTCAAATTCAATTTATATGTGGTATTATTTGTCAAAAATGATTAATGGTACATAGCATATTTCCCACTACTATGGAATTGTTAGGGATTGGGCCTCATATATATCATCAAAAGATATGATATATATATTTTCAAATTCAAGTTTTAGAGGAAAAAAACTTATATATTGCATTTGTAATCCCAATCTAAAAGTAGATTTTTAAATTGAAAACATTTAATAATTCAATATTTTTAAAATTAATTTGGATATGTGAATCAGAATCCAGTTAACTATGTCAACAATACCAATTCTATAAGGACTCATACATTTTATAGAATAATTTTTTTTGGTCATGTAACAATGATTTGAACTTTAAATCTGATATTTTGATGTAATAAGTTTTTCACAGTGATTTTTGGAATGAAATTCCATTTTAAATTTATTGATATACCTTGCTCTTATATTTTCACTTATATTCACCAATAAAATTAAAAAAATGTTGTATAATTGGTTGATTAATGTGGGAATACTAATATATATGAGGAAATTGTTTTAGATTGAAATAGGTACATTAATTAGTCATGTTTTTCATTATTTACATAACCATTAACTGAATGAAATAAATAAAAAACAAGGATCTCACCTATTGAAATTTGATGTCAAAAAAAGGATCAAACATATATATTGAAAGGAATAAGAAATGAAATTTATATCCTAAGGTTACTAATATGATGTATCAATTACTACAGAATAATATTGATAGGCCAAAGGGAATGAGATCCCATCAGAAAGATATCAACAGTAATTACATACCAAAAACGTTTTTCACCCGATGGTGAAATTCATGATACAATAAAACTACAACCAATAACAACATTTACCAAACCTATGTAATTTTGTTATCCCATGTATCTGGATTGGCTACACACCATCACATGATCATTATCAAATTATAATACTCTTATGATCATTTATAATATATAAATATTAAAGAAAAAGAGAAAACAAATATAATAAAACATTGTATAATCCTCCTTGGAAGACCCTTGGCGGTGCCCTAATATGGACAACCACATGACCTCAATATCCATCTGTATACAAGGGGCTGCCAACAAGAAGATAGGGAATATGGTTTTTTATTGGGGGACAAGCCCCTTATTTTTTATAGGACACCATTAAACTATATAGCAGATGTATGTAGAAGAAACAGAATAAATAAATACCATCAAAATACTAAAAAACTAACATACAAGAAAAATATACAATAGATGATACATGTGATATAAATGAAGAAAACTACGATGACCTTGATGTATTTTATAAATACCAAAAATATTGTTAATGATATAGAATGGAACATAAATATACAACATTCTATTTGATAATACAAAAAGGAAAAAAGTCAGATCTACTAGCATTATAAGAATTATCATAGGGAACTTCTCTCTCACTCCATGTTGGTCATCAAAATTAGGCCTCATAAGATTGATGCTTCCCATTATCAATACATACAATCATGGAGACTTATTTCATAACAAGAAATACCTATGAATGATGCAATATATACATAGTAGTACATCACCAAAGTCCAGTAGATAAATAAAGTCAATGAAATATAAAATTATTGTTGCTCGAGTAATAGTATATATAAAGAAATAAACAATAAAAATAAGGGTTTATGATCCACCTGGATACCTATCCACCCTAACCTTATTTATCTTAATCCTGATTTCCCTAGTGTAGGGAATCTTTAATAGATTGATAAGTTATGTACATGAGTAATCATATATAATGTATCAAATGTGGATCGACTGAAAAAAAGTGATTTGGATTGCTGGACATGACCCTAAAACATTAGTTTAGAAATATAATGATATAGTAATATGGATTCACATACAAACCATTGAAGGAAAACAATAATCAAGATATGGAATCCCAATACCATCCTATGAGATCTAATAAGTAACCCATCTGTTTTTATAGGCACTACCAAAATAACCAATACTAGTGAGCTCACCAATGGGGGTCCATAAATGGAGTCACACATATATCCCTCAGCATGGTGAAAAAATAAGCCTCTGATACCATAAAAACTATGTCACATAGGGGACTAAGTATTAGTCCGGGCACGGTATCAGAATTATGTTAAAAATATTATCCACATAGACTTTACTGGCCAACCAGTGTTAGCCATTGTTATAATAATCTACCAAAATATCTCATCCAATGATATAATATCATTTATCCCTAAACATCATAGAGTTCCAAATACAAACCATTGGAAGAACTTGAACATATTTCATATATAGGGATAAATTTTCATTGTAGCCTCATAAGAAAGTATTTATTTTCAATCATGATCACATCATTTTTTAACAAGGAATTATATATATCACATGCTCAACATGTTTCCAAATAATTTATACCAAGTAATTCTTCCAAGCCATTATGCAACACGAATAATAAATAATCCTAAGTAATATTTAATAATTCACATGAAATAGACATTTTGAATGAAGAATAATCCTACATGGCATACTCACAGTAATATCATTCAAATTAAAATTCATACAATATAATCATTTATGACAATTTAACCCACCTCAATAAGAGATAAATATTTTATAAGAGTGGTGAAAATGTATATCTAAGAATGAAACACCCATATAATTGGGCCACAGTGAGGAAAAAAATCAAGCAGGTATATTTTTATGTAAATAAAATGATATTAGTCAGACGAAACTCTTTAATTTATTATACTAATGTTTTTGGAGAGGTCACTAGATATTTATGGTGCATCAAAAAATGATGAACCATATAAAATAAATGAAACCACCAGGAAATAATCTATATCACATACATTTTTATTTTAATTGTTTTTTAATTCTATTTCATCCATATAATTGAGCTAGAATTAGATATATCTTATGATTTGTCAGATTCTCAAAAAATGGGTCTTATGGTCCCACACCAAATTATAGAAAATGTCGAGAATAGAAAATAAGAATTTATGAAAGAGGATTAAAGTAATTACTTGTACCTATTCAAATCATCTATTATGATGACTTATGTGTTCCGATAATGGAGTAATCAATGAAACTAAATGAAAGATGAGAAAATCCTTTGGGAAGGAGGGGGAGGCCCTTGTCATTGGAAATGAGAGGAGGAAGAGAGGCGTAAGGTCATAAATTAATTAATAGATTTTTTTTAGAAAAAATATTAGTGTTATATGTTTTGTTTTCATGGTTGGGGAGTTCTTGAGCCATCCATGCTAGATGTTTTTTCTCGGGAGGGGGGGGGACACTGGCTAAGATAATGGTTTGGCTAACCATATAAAAGTTTTATTAAAGAATATTCAATGTAATATTCAACAACCACTTGGGTGTGATCCCCAAGTCACACATTTATAGTCAACCATGAATCCTCTACTCCCCTAGGACACAAACCTCCTGATTAGGTGAAACTGTGTAGGCTAGGTGGTATAATTTCAATAATATTGAGGCCCAATCAGTTCATCCTTATTACAGGGTTCTAGGAACCAAAAAAACCCTAGACACCCGGGTGACCTCTTTTACCCCATTAAGTTACAATACAATGATCAGAAAAAAATAATTTATTTAAACAATTATTAATATTACATTTATGAAAGTCTTCGATGTTACACATGGGAAGAATACTAATAAATTCTTCAAATTCTCTAAGATAAATTATTTTTTGAAATGTTCCTCTATTAGTAAGTACAGCAATCCTTTTTTTGATTATCAGAAAAGTTCATTCCTAAAATAACTTTTTCATGGAACTTTCATTCCATATATACAAATCAAGGTATTCCTGAAGCATCTGTTGTGCATGTGACCACTATTGCTGATGATTTTCTTAGTATTCTAAATAGAGATAAATGTAAAATTCTATCTTTTAGACTCTTTTATCTCTTTTTTTTAAATTATGGCTTTAATTCTTTCTTTTCTAATAAATGTAGGCCTTGGGATTGTGACAATCACATAGTGTACAAAAATATTCCAAACAAGTGGAATTATCATCTATAATGTTTTGGCTTAAAATATAAGATGAAAAATCACCGTGAAATAAAAATATATAATATAACTGAAAACAAAAAACCATCAACAAATTTATATAAATTTTAAACATATAAAATAATTTCTTCCTAAAAATTACCAAATGGATAGTCATATAGTGGTGTCTTATAATCAACTCCATCACATGATAATGATATCTTGATCGGTACCCAAATTCTTCTTAGATACCTTAACATTAATTTATTTATTCCGTTTCCATATAATTATACATTGTTGGAGTATACCCAATCTTGCAAGTGGACATTTGAAAACATCGTATTAATAATGAAATAATAAAATAGTATAACCATCAGGAACATAAAATAGTCAACCTTAAAATAATACCCACAACTCTAATCACTCACCAGATAATGA
The DNA here is from genome assembly GCA_963277665.1 of Viscum album. Taxonomy (NCBI): domain Eukaryota; kingdom Viridiplantae; phylum Streptophyta; class Magnoliopsida; order Santalales; family Viscaceae; genus Viscum; species Viscum album. The sequence goes on from OY728140.1 coordinate 1,612,765,228, forward strand.
CACCAATATTTAAATGTAGAATCATATAAATACTAAATAAAGGGGGCCCATAACCACTTCTCCATTTGTTTTACACTCACACACCCAAATATTGAACAACATGTGAATAAATCTCTATCATAATATAAAATACTAACACATATATAATGTCGGTAGGGGAAAATCCCTGATTACACCATCCATTCAAGATCTAACATGTTATCCTAGCATCATGGATCATCAAATCAAATCTCAACCGAAGAAATTAGGGCCTCCCATCATACCATAGTAAAAGAATCATGGTCCAAAACAACAAATGTCATCATAAACCAATTGAAATATGGTATCATGAACGTGGAGGGATTAAATCTTTATACACTTCTAAGCATGCATGATTCCCACAATATATCATATCATCATCAAATCACACGACTTCACTATTCAATATTATTCAATAGTAACCCATATCATTACTATCGAGAGAATAATTTAGAAGAGGCTTATAAAAACATTAGTATCTCTACCATCATGGATTTGAGGGGAAAAAATGGAACCCAATTATATTGGGTGTTGTTACGGTTTTATAACTCAAGTGGGTCATGAAAAAAAATTAAAAAATGAACAATTTAATGATTTCACTCAATACCCCTCATATGGATCCCCAAAAAAATTAAACATAATACAAAACCATTAAAAATATATCCTAAATCACCTCCCCAAAAACATCCATGACTATATGAAACACACAACATAACCACCACACTAGCCACACATTCTGTCTTTAAATTACAAGTTTTAATACATCCATGTTTAAGGTATTCTCACAAAATCCAATTATCAATCAAATCCATTTTAAATTTATTCAACAAATTAATTTTTAATTGAATTAGTTATTTCATTTATCACACATAAGGTTTCATCCCATTGTTATTCATTTACCAATAGATGGTATTTTATTTCCATATTACAATTTTGTCTCATTATAACTAAGAAACAAAAAAACCACATAACACTATAAGCCAACCTAAATGCTTAAAACATTTATTGGACACCTCCTTATTCATGTAACCTTATAAATAAAATTCTAACCTTAATCTCTATAAACCACAACCACCACACATCACAACTAAGACACATCACAATGACATGAAAACTACCAACACCATATCAACCACTACACACTAGTAATCATGTCAAATTCGATGATAACACCATCAAATCACTACCACCTTGATTCCAAAACATTCTAGGTCACCAATATTAACACATAAAAACACACAATTGAAAAATTAAATCATAATAGGGACAACCATAAAAACAAAATATCAGGGAATCCAGAATATATTTTTATGGGATCAAATTACATTACAAAGTTATTTAGTAATGTATATATAACACAACCCATATTTACAGGGTTCATAGAAGTTTTTTCTCTAGGTAATAAAATGGAATACTTGAAAGGGTTTCACAATCCTATCAACTACAACATAGTCATGTTACCCAACTTGGCGTTTTTATGTTTTTTCAACAATAATAATGAACATCAATAACAATATAAACACGTAGCAAATATCATGATTTCTTATTATCCCCTTGAATTTTAGATTTAAAAACTCATTATATTTTATAAGGCCACCATTAATATATACCCATGTGATGGAAATATAATCTCATCCCTACATGTTGAGCATATTATAGAAATATAACGAAGATACCTTACTACAAAGAATATTTTTGGTTTTCTGCACATTGTAGAGTGACAAGAAACAACCCGATGAAAAAATAAATACGGAAACGTAGGATAAACCGTTGTTCACAAAGAATAACTATTTAAACACAATAATCAGCTCAAGAGGAATATGGTAGAATAATCTATTGAGTTTGACTATGTTTTTTCCACCATCAGTGTCACACCAAGACTTTTAAATTTATTTATATATTATTTTTTCTTGGCCCCGGGTTCTATCGCCAGGTTCTGAGCTGGGTCCTGGATTAGATTTGATGACGTTTAATGTTTTTACAAGGTATCAGACCCGTGTCCAGTCAGCGCACGGTTGGTGGTAGCCGTGAAACCGGCCCTTGTGCCGTGAAATTGCTCAAAGTTATTATTATTATTATTATTGTTTGCAATATTATTATTTTCTTATTATTGTTTTTATAATTATTATAATTATTTTTTTTATTGTCAAAAAATTTCATTAATATTATTTTTATTATTGTTAATTATATTATAATTATTCTGGTACTTTACTGTCATTATTATTAATATTGATATTATTTATATTATTATTGATATAATAAATTGAAATAAAAAACAAAAAAACAAACAAAAACCCTAATTGCTACCCTATCCCGTCGCCCCCCCTGTTTACCCCCTGCACAGTTGCGCCTCCCACGCGAGCTGCCCCTCCCCATGATCTGCCCCGCCCCGCGATCTACCCCATGTTTGCGCCACCTCCCCCATCTGGCACCTCCTCCTCATGGCGGGGCCCCATCCGGACTTCCTCTCTACCCGAGCACACCCATCCTACACCCTCCTTCTTCACAGTGCCACAACCCACACACCCTTCCTCATGTTGCACATCGCAGCCCACAGCCCCTTCCCATTGTTGCACGCCACATCCCGCTCCCCCTACCCTTCTCTACACCTCCCCACCGGTGCCCCTAGTGCGCCCCAACCATCCACCTCACCCTACACCCTCTACGCCAACCTCACATTCCTCCCTCCGGTACTCTCCGCCAGTGCAACCCCTCTCCGATGCACACAAATCGGCTGCGTGACTCCCTCCTCCAACCTCCTTCCTGACGCGGCCAGTAGCCGCTTGCAGGCTCTCAGCCTCCTGCTCACACTCGGCCTGGTATGCTACACCCCCCCCCCCCCCTGTCCGAGCATCTCCCAGCCAGCTGTCGCACACCCGAAACCCTCCTGACCAGCAGGTCCGTCCAACAAACCCAGGCCGATGTGCACACCCCCCCCCTCGGCTGGTCAGCTCTATCCCAGGCGCCCCCTTTTGGTGTCAGCGCCTCTTCCGGAAACCTTGAATCCAACCGCCGACTCCTCTTCTGGCGCGTCATCCCTTGATAGTCTCCTCTTCCTTCCCCCCCAAGGGTTTGAGTTCGTGATTAATTGTAATTTTGGTTTTCTAATGGGTGGAGTGTCTGATTTTAGTGTTGATTCTTGATATTTGTGTTTGGGTTTTTTGTTTTAGGGTCCGTTTTGGATCTCTCATGGGGCGATTGGGGTGATATTGGTGTTTGACACCAATTTTTGGAGTTTTCAGCACCCGATGTAAGTTTCTTCGTGTCCTAACACCATTTTATGTGTTTAATGTGCTTCATTTAATTTATTAATGCATTCCTTAACTCTTTTATGTGGTGTGAAATGTATTCTTGGAGTGTTTTGACATGTGTTCAAGTGGGAAATTATTATTTCGATGTGATCCCCATGTTGCGCACCCTTTAAATTACTTTTAAAATATTTTAATAATGATCATTGAGATGTTTAAATAATTTATCAAGTCATTCATGTGATGCATATTCGGGTGTGAAATGGTTCTTTGTGTACGTCTGGTTTCAAAAGGGGGATTTTATATGTATTTTGGTATGAAGTCTTTTTGGTTTTTCCTGAAATGATCAAATAAGTAGTTTAATTATTTGTTGAATTATTTAGATGGCATGAAAGTGTTATTTGGAAAGTGGTGAATAAGTGTTTGTTTTTAAAGTAGTGTGTTTCTATAAAATAAGACATGATATTGGTGTAATCCCCTTTTTTCATCAATTAATGGTGTTTTATGACTTAAAAATGGATTTTTTACATGTGGGTATTTTTATTAAGTTGTGTAATTTGTTATTTTATCTGTTCAAGTGGTGCGCTATCTGATTTGGTGTGTCTCGAGTGCACATTTATTTATAAGGAGGGGGTTTTAATATGTTTTGGGTGTCTAAAGCCATCGGTTTCTCTTTATATTTTTTTTATAAACTTTAAAGTGGTTTATTAAATAGTGTAGATAGTGTGAGTTATGTTTTGAAATTATGCCGAGATGGTTTTTGTGTAGTTTTTTCATCTGGTTTGTTTTAAGTCAATGGTAATGGTATTTCAATTGTTTTACGTTTGTCACAGCGCATTGGCGAGGTAACTCCGTAATTCTATCATCGTCAGCTTGCACGTGCCGGTGCACCCGTTTGAGGCGTGATGCACCTTTGTGTTTGGACAATGAGTCGAGGTAGGTCCCCACCGAACTAACCTTTAAATTTAGAATTTATTAATTTCTTTATGTTTTATTAATTTTAATTAATGTTAAATAAGATAAGATAATAAATTTTTAAATGATTATTTTGTATGAAAATAGACGTTTTTTATACCAAATACTAGAAACAATTTCATGACGAGCGGACACCCAGTATTGAAAGAATGCCCATTTTCCCTTTACACATAACTCACATAATTTTAAATGTACATCTAGTTTTAAAGATAAATGTTTTTTTTCTGAATAAGTGTTTTGTGTTTTCTCGAGAAATGAGGTTTTGCTTTAAAATTTGTGAAGGCCCGTTGGAACATTAATAAAATAAATTATTTTGGAAAACCCATTCTAGGGTGATATTTGGTGTGTGTTGATTGGGTGAGCTGCATGTGATGTTTGTGCATTGTGACTCATTGATTTACATTTTGGACACAACCCTTTTTATTGCATGTGTTGACATGGGAACCTGGCATAGTGAATGAATATTCTGAGAAACATTTCCTCAAAAGTTTAGATTACGCACCAGAAAGTGGCCCTATAGTAGGTGAATAATTAGTTATTCCTCCTACGGGGATTGGGAACCTCGGTTAGGCCATACATGGATATGTCGAGCGATAAGGTGTTATGATGTCATCGAGTTAGAGCATGCTTTCAGGATGAGTCATATGTATAGTACGTTCTGGATCTTTCACGATCTCCTATGATCGAACCATGTTTCTTTTAGTGTTTTTTTGTATGTGGAGGATTTTTGAGAGGTCTAGTTCGGTTTCTGGCCCCGTGTGCAACTTTTTCCATTTCCCTTAGTGTGTTTTGTGTGTTGTGTGTGGTTTTCCATTTTACCAACAACAAAAATTTGGATTTCCGAATTGTTACCAATAGTGTTTTAAAGTGCAATGCATCTGTTCCTTCCAAACACTAAACTTGTTTTTAAATTAAAAAGGGAAATGGACTGTTACTTGTTTTAGAAATGAAAGTGTGTGTGGAAACCAATATTTTATATAATTTATTTCAAACTTGAAATTGATAAATTCATTATTTATTGGTATGTGTATTGGGAATAGAATTAGTCGGTCCTACCTATTGAGTTTTAATACTCATGCCTATAGTGTTTTCCTATTTTTAATATCTGTTGCAGGTTGACATGAGCTTGTTTTCCAAGTGTGAGACTTGGTTGTGGTGTAGAGAGTGACTCTTGAGGCTAGGAGGAGTTTTGGTCGTAGTCAGGTTAGTAGCGTTGTTGGTTGTTCCTTATTTATTTTCTTTTTTTCTATTTATTTCCGCTGCTTAGTTTATTTCTTCTTGGGAAAAATCATTCCCACCTATTTAATTTTGATGCCAGACATTGGTTGGCAGCCTGTGGGGATTGGGAATTCCCCTCGGGCCATGTCGCTGGCCGGCTCGGGTGACCGGTTCAGGGTCGATCTGGGTTGGTTCGTTAAAAAATGGTATCAGAGGAGGCCCTTGTTATTTGGGGTGTCTGGTAGATGGAGAATAGGATTTTCATGACTTGCGTGGTAGTTACAGGAAGGATTTCCTGAGCCCTCTCCCGTTCCGCACCTCAAGTCGCCAGATATAGTCCAAGAATTGAGACTTCATTTTTTTGCTGGTTTGTTTCGGATTGAGGGATTACAACAGAGGAAAACCGATGTCAAATCATGATCTCACATGGTGTAGTGACCCATGTGGAGTCCAGGTACACAGTTTAAATTCCTATTGGTTTTTGATGCTTACGTGGGGCATGGACCACTACCATGTCTCCAGGTTAAGTGTGATCACTAGTCCCTCCCTCTAGTGGTTCGATGCAAGTTGAGTGTCGTTTTCATTATGGTTGGTGTAAGTGGGTTTTTGGAAATGAAAAAATGGTTTTTGAAAATGGGATCTATTTCTTTTAAATGCCTTTAAATTTATGAAATGGGTTTTAAAAATGAATGCTCTTTTACTAAAAATATGGTGTTTTATTATAAATTGGTTGAGAATGGTTTAGGGTGAAACCTCAGGTACTCTTTGTGAACGTTTGCACATGTTAAAGGATGCGTGGAAAGTGAATGTTGGTGTATATGAATGAATGTGGATGAATACATGTGCAGCGGTTCAATGGATTACCTAGATGAATTTGAAATTAAAGTCTTCACCTTGTTTTCTAAATTAGATTTTAAATAGGAAAATGGTTTTGGAAAGTGATTTTGGTTTGAAAAGTGGATTTGGTATTTGGAAAGTGGTCTTGAATGAAAGAAATTTTGAAAAAATGGTGGTTTTGGAATCTAAAATGGAACGGGAATTTTGGACAAGGAATTTTGGGTTGTGTTTGTGGTTGTTTGGTTTTTTTGAGCTGGTTGTTTTTGGATGAGGGTGCTTTATTGATTTTTCTTCGATCGATATCGGTTTCAGCTTGGTTTTATATATGTTGTTTAGAAATTCCTCCCAGAAAGGTCCCTAGAGTTTTGATGAGTCATGCCTAGTTTTTAGCCTTTCACGGACGTTGTATGTCTTTCATGGTGATTGGAGTCAGTTAGAGATAGTGCAGTGGCTTGAAAAGGTCGAGCGCATCTTCAGGGTATTGGGAACTCCTGAAGCTGTTAGAGTGCATGCCATTTTGGGTATGTTCGAAGGTCCAGCTCTGGACGAGTAGGAGTTTTCACCCCACCATCACTATAGGTTGGGATAACGTGGGATTTCTTTAAACTCATCTTCCTCCGATGATTTATACTTGAAGAGGATAAGATGAAGAAAGTGGAAGAGCTCATGCATATTCAACAGGGCCAACAGACAGTGAAAGCGTGTGTTAAAAATTTCAAGGAACTAGTGTCTTTCTCTGGAGATAGCGGTGCATGATTCGATGATGTCTCCTCCCTTCATCATGGGTCTTTTTCCAGAGATCAAGAAGCGGGTCCTCCCTTTTTGGGGCAATCATTTTGAGAAGTTGGTACATGAGGTGTTTCTAGCTGAGTTGGTATCCGGAGCGCAGATGGTTGGAAATCCACCGTATATAGTTGGTTGTGAAGGAACCCCATATGGTGAGCAGAGTGTGTTAGATAGATCTATTTCTAAAGAGTTCTCTACAGTGGCTCTAACTTCCAGTTCGTCGGACCGTCTAATGGTGTATCGTCATTATGGACGTTTAGGGCATACAAGCTGTCATGTCACACCCATCTGAAGACGTTCCATCATTCCATGTGTCTGGATCATCTAGAGAAGATTTATAGGAAGCATCTCCCGAGGAAGACACTGTGACCAGATGATTCCAGTGCTTGACTGTGAGGCAAGAGAAGCTTCAACCATAAGAGCCCCAACCACATGTCTTGGGGTGATGCTTGCGGGCAGTCAGGATTTGTCGGTGGTGTGAATCCTCTGTTCAGGTTTTGGTGTTCTGTGTTGCCAAGAAAACATTTAAAGTCCTTCTGTTCTCATTCTTCCACTGTTACAGTTTTTTCATTGTTGTAGGTCCATTGGTTCATTGTGAAGTTATGATGGATGTGTTCGTTTGTAATCCAAACAGTCTGGCATGTCTGAATTATGATTCTCTGAATCATATGTTTTTCACAAAAAGTGTGTTTGATCCTTGTATGGGTTAGTCTCAGTTTGACTGTGTTCATTTGGAGATGTAGGTGCCTTTGGGAGGATCCACATTTGTGGTAATGCTTGAGTTTACTTTGTGGGTTCTGTTCTTCTCTGAGGTTTCTCTCTAGTGTTGGGTATTTTGGTCTAAGTTGATGTTTTAGCGGAGGTGTTGTTCTTATCGTGCTATAACGGTTAGGTGGGTTAGTTGGGAGTTCCCGCGCCACCCCCACCTTATTAGGTTACTATGTTTGGGTGTCAAATTTCCGCATTAGTTATGCTCTGGTGGTGGGTAGTACCCTCTCGAGTTCTCCCCTTCTCTCGTATTGTCATTTCCCTTAATTTCAGTCGGGCATGGATCCTTGTTTTTTCTATTGATTAGCTGGGTGACATTCTGGGGGAAGAATGTGTTTTGTGATGGGGAGAATTTTCACACCTGGACGTTTTAATTTATTTATATTTTATTGTATCTTGGCTTCGGGTTCTCTTTCTAGGGTCCTAGCTGGGTCCCGGATTAAATTTGTTGACGTTTAAGGTTTTTACAGGGTTTCAGACATGTGTGCAGTCACCGCGCGGTTTGCGGTAGCCTTGAAACCGGCCCTAGTTCCATGAAATTACATAACAGTATTATTATTATTATTATTATTATTATTATTATTATTATTATTATTATTATTATTATTGTTTTTTTTGTTTTTTGAAATATTATTATTGTTTTGATTATTTTGTTTAATTATTGTATTTTTTATTGTTAAAAAATTTCATTAATGTAATCCTTATTATTGTTAATTATATTATAATTATTATGGTATTTTGTTGCCATTATTATTAATACTGATATTATTAATATTATTATTGATAAAATAAGTAGAAAAAAAAATAAACAAACAAAAACCCTAATTGCTACCCTATCCTGTTTCCCCATGTTTACCCCCTGCACAGCGGCGCCTCCCAGCGCAAGCCGCCCCTCCCCGTGATCTGCCCCATGTCTGCGCCACATCCCATGTCCAGCGCCTCCTCCTCCCGGCGGCCCCCCATCCAGAATTCCTCTATAACCAAGCGCACCAAACCTACATGATCCTGCTTCGCAGCGCCGCAGCGCCGCAACCCACACCCCCTTCCTCCTATTGCACGCCGCAACCCGCGCCCCCTTCCCACTATTGCACGCTACAGCTCGCGCCCCCCTCTTACCCTTCTCTACACCTCCCCGTTGTCGCCCCCTAATGTGCCCCAACCAGCCACCTCACCCAGCACCCTCTGCGCCGGCCTCGCCTTCCTCCCTCTGGTGACCTCCTCCAGTGCGAACCCTCACCGACGCACACCACCCGACCGAACGACTCCCTCCTCCGGCCTCCTTCCCAACGCGGCCAGCATACCCTCACAGGCTCTCGACCTCCTACTCACACCCGGCCTGGTACACTACACTCCCCTTGGCCGAGAATCTCCTGGCGAGCTGTCTCACACCCGCAACCCTCCCGACCAATAGGTCTGTCTGAAAAACCAAGTCTGGTGTGCACACCCCCTGGCTAGTCAGCTCTATCCGAGGTGCCCCCCTTTTGGTGCTCGCGCCTCTTTTGGCAACAACGACTCCAACCGCCGACTCCTCTTCCGGGGCGTCATCGCCTGGTAGACTCCACTTCCTTCCCCCAAGGGTTTGAGTTCTTGATTAATTGAGTTTTTGGTTTTCTAATGGGAGGATTGTCTGATTTTAGGGTTGATTCTTGATATTTTTGTTTCGGTTGTTTATTTTATAGACCGTTTTGGATCCCTCGTGGTGCGATTGGGTTGCGATTGGTGTTTAACACAAATTTTGGGAGTTTTCAACACCCGTTGTAAGTTGTTCTATTCCCTAACACCATTTTATGTGTTTAATGTGATTAATTGAACTTATTAATTTGTTCCTTAACTTGTTTATGTGGTGTGAAATGTATTCTTGGAGTGTAGTGACATGTGTTCAATTGGGAAATTATTATTTCGATGTGTTCACCTTGTTGCGCACCCTTGAAATTATTTTCATATTATTTTAATAATGTTTTTTGAGATGTTTATATATTTTATCAAGTCATTCATGTGATGCAGATTAAGGTGTGAAATGGTTCTTTATGTAGGTTTGGTTTCAAAAGGGGAATTTTATGTGTATTTTGGGGTAAATCCTTTTTGGTTTTTCATGAAAAGATCTAATATGCAGTTAAATGAATTATTGAATTATTTAGATGGCACGAAAGTGTAATTTTGAAAATGGTGATTATGTATTTGTTTTTAAAGTAGTGTGTTTATATAAAATAAGGCATGTTCTTGGTGTAAACCCATTTTTGCACCACTTAGTGGTGTTTTAAGCCTTCAAAATTGATTTTTGACATGTGGGTATTTTTATTATGTTATGTAATTTGTTATTTTAACTGTGCAAGTGGTTCGCTTTCTAACATGGTGTGTTGAGAGTGAAAATTTCTTTATAAGGAGGGGTTTTGAATATGTTTCGGGCGAATAATCTGTGAGTTTCTCTTTGAAAATTGTTTTATAAATTTTAAAGTGTTTTATTAAATAGTATCAACAGTACGAGTTATGTATTGAATGTATGTACAGATGGTTTTTATGCTGTTTCTTCATATGGTTTGTTTTAAGTCAATGGTTATGGGCTTTCAATTGTTTTTTGTTTGTCGCATCACATTTGTGAGGTAACTCCGCAATCCTACGATCGTCAGCTTGCACGTGCTGGTGTGCCCGTTTGAGGTGTGATGCAGAATTTTGTTTGGACAACGAGTCGAGGTAGGTCCCTACTGCACCCAATGTTAAATTTAGAATTTATTAATTGCTTGATGTTTTATTAAATTTAATGAATGAGAAATAATATAAGATAATTTATTTTTAAATGATTATTTGGTGTGAAAAGAGCCGTTTATTTTATACCAAATAATAGAAATATTTTATTGACGAGCAGACAACTTGTATTGAATGAATGCCCATTTGGCCTTTAATAATAATTCACGGAATTTTAAATATACTTCTAGTTTTAAAGATCAATTATTTTTTTCTGAAAAATTGTTTTGGGTTTTCATGAGAAATGTGTTTTTGATTTAAAATTTGTGAAGGCCCGTTGGAACTTTAATAAAATAAATTATTTTGGAAAACCCATTCAAGGGTAATCTTTGGTGTGTGTTGACTGCGTGAGAATAAAGTGAGGTTTGTGAATCATGACTGATTGATTTACATTGTGAACACACCACTTTTTATTGCATGTGTTGACATGGGAACTTGGCATAGTGAGTGAATCTTCTGAGAACGCTTACTGCACTAGTTTAGATTACGCACTAGATAGTGTCCCCATAGCAGGGGAATACTGAGTTATTGCTTCTAGGGAGATTGGGCCCCTCAGTTAAGCCATGCAAGGCTATGCCGAGCATTAGGGAATTATTACGTCATCGAGTTATAGCATGCTTTTAGGATGAGTCAGATGTATAGTACGTTCTAGATTGTTCATGATCTCCTAGGTTCGACCTATGTTTCTTTTACTATTTATTTGTATGTGGTGGATGTTTGAGAGGTCTAGTTCGATTGCTGGCCCCGCGTGCCACTTTTTTCCATTTCCCTTAGTTTGTGTTGTGTGTTGTGTATTGTTTTCCATTTGGCCAACATAAAAAATTTGGATTTCTGAAATGTTCACAAAAGTGTTTTAAAGATCAATTAATCTATTTCTTCCAAATACTAAACTTGTTTTTATATTAAAAAGGGAAATGGACTGTTACTTGTTTTAGAAATGAATGTGTGTGTGGAAACCAATATTTTATATAATTTTGGTCAAACGTGCAATTAATAAATTATTTATTTATTGGTATCTTCATTGGGAATATAATTAATTGGGCCTACCTACGAAGTTTTAATACTCACACCTATAGTGTATTCCTATTTTTAGTCTCTGTTGCAGGTTGACATGAGCTTGTGCGCTATGGGAGAGACATGGTTGTGGTGTGTAGAGTGACTCTCCAGGTCACAATGAGTTTTGGTCGTAGTCAGGTTAGTAGAATTGTAGGTTTTTCTTTATTTATTTTCTTTTTTTCTATTTATTTCCGCTAAATAGATTATTTACACTTGGGAAAAATTTTTCCCACCTATTTAATTTTGATTCCCGACACTAGTTGCAAGCCCGTGGGGATCAGGAACGCCCCTCGAGTCATGTTGCAGGCCGGATCGGGTGACCGGTTCAGGGTCGACTCGGGTCGGTTTGTGACTATCAAAGATAAATGATGTCTATATTATTGAATTCAAAAAGTTTTCAGAATTATAAATAAGCTATAAGTCACATCATTCAAGTCATGTATTACATATTCATAATGTGAATTCCATAGTTCCAAAGTAAAAAAATCCATTAAACCCATTTAGGCTAGAATTGTTCATCTCATAACCTTCTCTCAAAATTTATGTAACATTCTCTTGAATTAAAAATTATATGTATTACCCTTTCAGGTTGTGAATCAATCCTTCACCAAAACTACCTCACTCAAAAATCATCCATGAACCGATTTATTATCCATCAATGAAAAACAACTCTCTAATAAAATAAAATTTCCCTTATGTAAAACTATTACTATAGTCTTTTGTAGTTCCAACTCCCACATTACCACATTAATACGAATCTAAAACACCCCCAACACCCAAATTGTCATAATAACTATCCTTGAAGGCATGAATTGATACATTAGTTACATCTTAGATAAGTATATTCCTTGAGAAAAAAACAAAAAAAATTGATTAAAATAAAGGTTATAAACAACTATCCAATATAATACATATCAAGGTTGTCATTAAACCTAAAACCCAACCACCAAACATATGCACCAAATGAATATATTAACAATACTCCCTAAAAGATTACATCATCATCACTCACAAGTCTCAAAACAACATTGTTATAATCTATATATAAAAAACCATAATACAAAAAAACACACAGATACACAAATTTATATATATATATATCCATGAATTATATATCCCAAACTAAAAGTTACCAAATCTATCAGAAGACACTTCTTTAATCACAAAAATTGGAAAATTATATCTTCAAAATAATGATATTATACAATTTATGTATCTCTGAATAATATGAGTTATTTATAATGATTTATAATATAAAGTTTCTTGATTAATAATTTGTTTTTTCCATATTTATAAAATGAAATATTTATCAAGCATCATATCATCAAGGAAATTATACATATCATAAAATAAAATGATCCAGAAATCTCATCAATAATGGTGACGACTGTAAAGGAAAAAACATAACCAACTATGGATACTTGGATGAATATGCAGCCCATGCTCCCAAGTACAATCCTCTATGGAACTATAACTTCAAAACTTGAAAAATAGTGTATGGATTTTTCCACAACACACATTATATAAACAATCCTATATCACTACAGATCACTCCAAGAATGTCACATCAACCATTATATCAAATAATCCCCTATTATTTAGATGGGTTTCCTCATTACGATAACATTAAATCTTAGATACGTGGAATAATTCGTGTATAATATCAATCCATTTTTGAATATGTTACTGATATTCCATAAACTAACACATTCCAACAACAGGAAAGTCCCAAAAATGAGGGAGATTTCTTACCCCCCCCCAACCAGGCCTCAACTATAAACATTGATAGGAGATCCAAAAAACACATGTTCCCCAAATTTTATTTCCATTTTATTCCACCATGGATGTTTATAGGACTTAATATGGTATTTTGGAAACCTCTCCCTCTACGCGACCATATAGTCGTTTTTTGTCATTCTCTACAAAAAAATCCGGACTAAGAACTGCTAACTGCTTGACCTCCATCCAACATAATAAAGAATGACATAGAAAACCCAAATAACTTAAATTTAGTGATAGAAATGGTAATGTGACAGACTTTTTTATAGTAAAACACAACGATAAAATGGATCCTTGAATATTATTTTTTAGTGTCCATGATGTATTCTCAAAATATATCCTCTTTCATGAGGTTCACATGATCGATATTTCCATTGATGTGGGCATTGAAATTAGTAAAAAGGCACAATAAGGAGGCAAGTTAAAGAAATAGTAACATCCATAATGATAATATAAATTAATTACCCTAATCATATAGGAAATTATGTGGTACCCTCTGATGCCTAAGAACATATTAACATACCTCCATTCTTGGACATTCATGACATTCGACTTATGGATCTCCAGACAATGAGATGATATTTTTAGTCCTTACACTATCAAAAAAGAAATACCACCTCATCACTAACCATAATGTAAACCTATGATGAAATATACCATTATATAATTATATCTCCCCAAATAAATATTTAAGGACTACAAAAACCCACTAGAACATAGTGCTACTCAATAAACTACTGACAAACCCAACACTAATCTCTAAACCATAACAGTGAACATTTCACCCCTGTAAAAAAATGCCACCTAAATAAATAATAAACTATTTACATGATAAGATGAACCATGTATATTGACCTATGTAATTCTTGGATAGATCACAAGATCACACCCAATAGAATAAGAAAACTCTCTTGAAACTACACCTGGTTCTATCAATCCTCTGATAAAAATTCTAGAGCATCACATTGGTAGGCATGGTCACAGTTCACCATTGTATTCAAGTACCCCCATAGATACTACTCTACTTGAAACATAAATGATGACTCAATGGTCACTAGTTGAATAATACCAAATACACTTCTCTCACATATGTCACGATGCATCACTTAAATATCCACCATCCCTTTTCAAACATTCACACACTGCCAAACAACATCTCTTTTTGACTTATGACTCCATTAAATGGAAAAAATTTAATACACATTTATTAAGAAATGTAAATGTAAATATAATAAATAATATATTCCCAAAACTATACTACTTTTCACAAATTCCATTGATACAGATAATATTTTACCCTTTTGTGATCCATGAAAACCATAAAGTGCACACCAATGAGTCAATTCCACTACAGCCTTAGTAAAACAAGACTATATATGGCTATTGATTCGGGGTATCCTAGTTGAGATCATGAGGATGTAGTTTTTATAGTGCGTATGAGATCACTCCACCCTAATTCCTAGAAATACATCCATATAATGGATGGAAAATGTTATATAAATCCTCAAACATCAAACCATACCTCACAATACCGAATCACTAGAGTAGTGAATAAACTATTTGTTAGAAAACCCTATATTTACCAAAAATGGTACATCCACCCAATTTCATGGTCCATACATGTCAAGGATGTAAATAATGTTACGGATCTAGATAAATCATGCCCAAAACTCTAATAATAGTCTAGATGATATGAATAATACCTCCCTCTACAAGATTCCTGGTTGATTCACATAAAACCATTTCCTAGATCAACGATGAGTCTATGATTGCATCCTTATAAGATGCGACATGTACTAGTAGAATTTACTCTCACATAAAAACCATTCAGTTGGAAATTTTTCAATGGATTTTATGTTCTGATTGGTCAATCAAAACAATTCTGATATGTAAGGCATTCTTTTACATTTTCATTTAGTATGTTAATATATCATTAACGAAAATTAAAATGAAAAGTTATAAGGACTATTATAAAATGGATTTCATAACCCTATGGGAACATTTGGTGTATTCATGAAATAGAGAGATTTGAATCTGAACTCATTGGGACTATAAATACACTTGAATGTAGAAATTATAATATCTTCAACAATCACACTCATCATTAATATCATGAACTGGTGATTAACATTAAAAAGTCATCTAATGTGACACCATGATATTTTATGAGATGTGTATTTTTTTAATGTTTTATGTTCTATGCAACATCAAAGGAATCTTTCACTACACACAACACTAGCTTGTCTTGTGTTATATGCAAGAGAAACCTTCCTCGATAGCGTGTGTAGTACGCAATACCGGGTTTCACTAAACAATGGTATATTGTTATAATATTATTATGAACTATCCGTAATGAATAGTATTATCTACATTTTGAATTTTATAACATTATTATTTATATTACACATTTCTCTAGATCATCATGTGAGAACAAAATAATTTTTTTGAGTAAAATAATATTTTCTTTAAATGCATTTTTGCCTCCTTTTGATAGTGCACCGACATTAAATCACATTTTGACATGTTTATAAGTTAAATTTAACAAAATATAATTCTTCTTTTGAATCAGGATATAAAAACTTACTTTGGATAAAATTTTCAAATCATTCTGATACTCTTCGTATTTTAATGAATAGTAAAAACAAGCTATATTTTAATTAAAAACAACTTTTTTCATCGTAATAATTTATATGGTTTAATTATAATATTTAATGGTTTTAAAGAATAAAGAGAATATATTTTTACCATTTAATATAATTTATGTCATTATAATTAATTATACATTGAATTCATATGTAAAAACATTTCAATCTTTGGGAATGTTTTACCTTTTCAAACTCGTTTTCTTAACAACGTGATTAATTTTAAATTAATTACTGCAACTTATGTGTTTTGAATTTTGAAAAATGTATTCCATATTTGAATTTAGTGGGTCAATATTATGGTAATAGGTTAATTTATTATATTATGAATAGTAACTACGGTAATTTTTATTTCATACAGTTAAAGGTAAATCAGGTAATTAAGGGTAAAAATACGATTTTAAAATTACCCTAACAGTTGCCAAAATTCTATTGAATGCATAAAAGTCGACCCATGTCATCAAAGGGTAGGAATAGATTCATTTCATGGACCATTGACCCTGAAAATGATGTAATTATAAATAAAACTAAAGAAAGTGACAACATGTCACTCTCTTAAATCTTATAAGTATAATAATTTTAATTTAGTGATAAAATAAATGAAACATAGAACATTAATAGTCTCAATAAAGATAATAAAATTTATCTAAATAAGGTGAATTTATTTAGAATTTTTAGGGATTAAATAATTATCATTAATGGTGACATAATAGTGATATTGAAATTATTTTATATATTGAAATATAAAATAAATGGTATTAAAAATATTAAAATATATATTATATGAACTATTTAATGTGATCCACTGATTTTCTAGATAAATATGACATTTTATGATTCTATTAAAGATTTTAGTTCGAACATATCTTCTGTGAGGATTTTATTTAAATTCAAATAAATGAATAGTGTCAAAATTGACACTATTGTTATTTTATAAAAATATCATAATATAAAATTGATTAATAATCAAAAAAATATTTATAAATTATAAAATAAAATTTATATGGTCTAAAATTTCATAAAGTATATAATTATGGATAATTCATAGCACATAAGTAATTATTTATAGCAATTTAAAATTTATAATATTATTACCACAAATAAATTAAAATTGATTAAATATGGATAAACAAAGTCAATAATGTTTAAAATAAATTCCCAACATGTATATATTTTATTGGTTGATTAGATTACAACACTATATCATTTAATATTATAATTTTAATAATTTTGGAAGTTTTTATGTGTTGTTTGCGTTTATTATAAATTAATATTTTTTAAATTTCCAAAGGTGCCCCTCTCCTCCCTTATAAAAGGGCACCTCCTCCCTCTCCTACTCACATAATTTTGAGCCTTAATGCTCGGCCAAAAACTGCCCATTTTCATTCTCAACTTCTCTAGAAACAATCTAGAGGACTTTGACTTCTTCAAAGACCAATCTTAGTGACCTAAGAGGAGGTTTCAAAGAGGCGTGCCGAAGAAGAGGTAATATCCATTACTGATTCATTCAAATTTATTTCTTCTTCTAATTCCTCTTATTTAGTAGTTTAATTATGAATTAATAACATCAGTATTAATAATATACTGATATGTTATTGTAAAAATGAAACTACCCTATTTCACCTTCTATCAATCCTATGGAAAATGAAATCATCGTGCATGCGTACGTACTGAATATCGTCTCCACGCCATGGTGTAATATTTTTTACACCACCACATTACTAGGATGTGTATAATGTTGTAAATAATAACTATATATCATTATTATAACAAGATAATAATTATGAGACATTTCTTATTACACTCCAATACCATTCAAATAGTTATGGGAACGATATCATCAGTTGTGCGTACATTCGGCCTACCATCTCCACGATGTGATGCGACTCGTTCTACATGATATTCATTGAATAATGTGTATATAAATGAATTGAATGAATAAATATGATATATATTACACTGATACCATTCTGTAAATAAGTTATCTCTAACCTAAAAATAGGAATAAAAAATTACTCGACAAGACATGCAGAAGAACATAAAGCAATGAACACCCGAATAAAAAGTAACAATGAAATATTACCTATAAGATGATAAGAATATGACCATATAAGATATCATAAAAATTAATATGATTCAGTAATAAGTAAATGACATTATTTGAATCATTATACAAGAGTTTCGGATACGTACTAATCAAATCAGACCTAAGGTAAGGGAAAATATCACAATCTCATTTTAATCAGAGATTGTTTATAATTTAGAATTTACTGGGGAATATTTATCATCAACATACATGTTTCCTCAATATGTAATATTATTTATATCCTCCTACAATTTTTTATATCTAATTTTACCCATTGGTGAGTTTTTAGTAAAAGATATGAAAGGAATCTTTTGTTGTTTTTAGTATGAGGTACTTTTTGACTTTTCCGACCAAAGTAAGAGAAGAATGTTTTTTTACATATACGGCATGAATGGATTTTTCTGTTTTCAAAGAACATTATTTACATGAATATTCCTTTACAAGTTATCATGTTTATTTTTAATTAACTTCCTTTAAAATTTAAAGACATGTTACGAAAGGAAAAATGTTTTTCGATGTAGAAAGGATATTTTCCTCAAGAATGGAGTTCAAGTGTTTTATCAAAATTATTTTCCATCTAAGAGAATATAGGGTTCTGTTTATATACGTATTTTTATGTTTATTTGATTATGTCATGATGGAATTAATTTTATTATGTCAATTTATCTTATATGTATTATGTTATGATGGCATGATGTTTAAGAATCCCATTTTTATTACATGGGTTATGCTATAATGTATGATTTATGATTTTGTGGCACACATAATAATGGTTTAATTATGAGATGGGTGGGACCTATATATCTCTAAAATTCATTGGGTAATGATTTATATCTCATGAGATAGACATGGCTGGAATGGAAAGTTAATCTGGTTTAGTGATATAGGACTGAAACGAGGAGTGGACTCGGTTCAGTAATGAAATTTGTCAACTATGAAGTTCATGGAAAAGAGACTTGAATAATATGAAAGGATATTCTATTATTATGTTTTTATTCCACAAAGTATCATGTTTTATGTTATGATAATTTGGATTACATCTCACTACTATGATTAATCCCATGTTATGATATTATGATCTATTTTATAGTTCTTATGAATATGATAGGATTGATATCTCTTTTTTTACACATATTGTGCATTTGAGCTCACCCTTTTGTATGTTTTCATTTCCTGAGGTCCGGAAGAAGGGTATTTAGTAGTATATGCCAAAAGAGACTCTAGATATGATGAAATAAATGGGAGACAATGTAGATAGTTTATAAACCAATTGTTTATGTTTCCCAGTTTCTAAAGACACTATACCTATCCAGTCCTACAATGGTTTTTTTATATGTTGTTATAAGTATGCTTCAATTCTGATGTAGTAACAATGTATGTAAATTATGGGTTGTTATAGTTGGTATTAGAGAAAAGGTATAGTCTACCTTTGGAATCTAGGATGTGAAAGCCATAGTAATAACTCTAAGGATATGTCTAAGCATAGAAAACAATATTAGTCTTTTAGAAATGGCCATGAACAATCTATGATATGACCTAAAGTGTGAAATTTTATTCTTAATTATGTTGTTTTCCTATTATGATTATTTTTTCTCACACTATGCTTATTGGGTTTAGTGAATGGTTGGAACCCAAAGTAACCATGTTAATGCTGAAAGCGACGGACAATGCAATGATTGTCCCTCTGAGCGACCAAATGTTATGGGAGTTGGAATGAAAAATCTTGTATCCATTCTCACACAACTTTCTCAAGAATTGAATCAAGAAGGAATTCCAGACGAGCAAAGGAAGAAGCAACATTCTGTTGAATAATTCATGAGGCAGTGTCCACCTTCATTCAGCGGGTCTTCTGAACCATTAGTGGCTAAACAATGGATTAATACCACAGAAAAGATATTTTCAATCCTACAATGTTCTGAACATTATAAAGTCATCTTAGTAGTATATCAGTTGGAAGGTGAAGATGATCAATGGTGGAATATTATTAAGAATACAAGGAAATGGGATGAAATTGAGTCCATGGAATGGGATGAGTTCAAGAACATATTTTTCAATAAGTACATCCCTTGTATTCTTTGAACAAATATGGAGAAAGGGTTTCGTGAACTGAAGAAAAAGGATTATGAATCAGTTGGTACCTACAAAGAAAATTTTACAAGACTTTCAAGGTACGCTTCCGTAATTATTATCCAACCTGAGAGTGAGATCGATCAATTCATTAGTGGCATAAAACCAAGTCTTTGAAGGGTGTTATCCATAAGGGACATCGATAGCTATGAGGAAATTGTTTGATGTGCTCTCATGGTTGATATGAAGATTAGGGTAAGCCATCAGTAATATGGGTTTGATAAGAAGAGGAAAATGGAATTCAAAGGGAAATCTAAAGACCACACTGAAAAGAAGATTAGTTTTCTCTTATTCTCAATGTGTGGAAAAAAACATGTCGGGAATTTTATTAAAGGGACAATTAAATGTTTTAATTGTGGAATAGAATGTCATAGGGAGTTGAATGTCGAAAAAATGGGAAGAAGATTTCTAATGATGTGAACAAAGAAAGGGATATACATAATGAACCTCCTACAATTCAATGTTTCAAGTGAAAGGAAATGGGGGCATTATGCCAATCAATTCCCAAATCCAAGGGTTGTTGATGATGATCGACGTCAACAAACTATTAAGGCTAAAGGCAAAGGAAAGTCACATGAAATTTCTATGAGCGATGTGGAGTATGAAAAAAAAGTGGTGAAAGGTACGCTTACCATCCACTCTAAAGTAGCAAATGTTTTATTTGATTCTGGATCCACCCACTCATTTATTTCTGAAGAATGTTTTTAGTGTATCACCGTACTACCTCAACAATTAGATGTTGAGTTAGCTGTGACAACTCTTAATGGCACAACAGTTGCATCAAAAGTTTATAATTATTCTCCAATTGAAGTTTATGGGAAAGTGCTTCATGAAAATATTGTGATCCTTTCAATAGTGGAATTTTATGTGATTCTTGGCATGGATTGACTTTCCTTACATGGAGCTCATATCAATTTCCAAAGAAGGTAAATCATATTTAATATTCCCGATCAATATACTATCATCTATCGATGCAAGGAAGAATATAACCTTCCAGTGGAAATTTCATCCATCTTAAGGGCCTTGATTCCAATAAATAATGGATATTTATCTCAAATGGTTTGAGAGAAACTCACGATTATGAATATTCCCATTGTATGGGAGTTTTATGATGTCTTTCCGGAGAAATTTCCATGTCTTCCACCAAATCGTGAAGTTGAGTATTTAGTAGAAATCATACCAGGTGTTATACACATTTCAAAGAAACCTTATAGAATGGACTCAATTTAGTTTCAGGAATTGAAGAAAAAACTCCAAGAGAATATTGATAAGGGAATTAAACGCCCTAGTGCAACACCTAGGGGACCACCTGTTCTGTTTGATAAAAAGAATGACGGATAAATGAGACTCTGCATTGATTATAGATAACATAACAAGATCACTATCAAGAAAAAATATCCTCTCCCACATATTGATGACTTATATGACCAACTACCTGGAGCTCAATACATTTCCAAGATTGATCTTCGTTCAGGGTATCATCAATTAAAGGTCAAAAAAGTGGATATACCAAAGACAGCTTTTTGTACAAGGTATGGACACTATGAATTTATAGTGATGCCATTTTGTCCCAATAATTCCCCTGCTATCTTCATGGATCTAATGAATAGAGTCTTTAGATACTATGTTGATCAGTTTGTGGTATTCTTTATAGATGATATTCTTGTCTATTCAAAGAGAAAAGAAGAACATGAAGATCACTTGATAATAGTATTAAAGACCCGAAAAAGGGAGAATCTTTATTCAAAACATACCAAATGTAAAATTTTGCTTCAAAATGTTTCATTTTTGGGTTACATATTCTCAAAATAGGGGATGTTTGTGGATCCAGCAAAAATAGAGGTTATCGAAATATGGTCGAGACCAACAACAGTAACTGAGATCCAAAGTATTATTTGTTTGGCTGGATATTATCGACAATTTGTGAATGACTTTTCACGATTATCTAATCCACTCACTATGTTGACTAAAAAATTAGTTATGTTCATGTGGATGAAGGAGTGTGAAGAGAATTTTAAGGAGATGAAAAAAAAGGTTATCCAGTGCACCTGTGCTCACACTACCTTGTAGAGGAGAATGGTTTGTGATCTACAGTGATTAATCCAAGAAGGGATTGGGGTGTGTTCTCATGAAAAATGATATGGTGATAGCTTATGCTTTACAACAGTTGAAAATCCATGAGCAAAATTACCCAACTCATGATTTGGTGTTAGCGACGGTAATCTTTGCATTAATGATTTGGTGGCATTATCTTTATGGTGAATGGTGTGATATTTATACTGATCATAAAAGTTTGACGTATATTTTCACACAAAAGGAGCTGAATATGTGCAAAAGAAGAAGGTTAGAGCTTATTAAGGATTATTACTGCTCAATTCATTACCAACCAGGGATATTAAATAAGGTGGTAGACACATTAATTCGACAAGACCATGCTATCTTATCCATGATGAGGATCACAAAAGATCCAATATTTATGGATTAACAAAGGATGGATCTTGGAATTATAATCAAAGGGGAAAATCATATCTTTCTCAAATGAATGTTCAACCATGTATATATGTGAAGATTAAATAGGCACAAAAATAAGATGCAGAGTTACAAAAGAAGGTGAGAAATGTTCCTGAATTCGACCTTGATTGTGATGGGATAATAAGGGTCAAGAATCGGGTTTGTGTTCCTCCCATCCCAGAATTAAAGAAGGAGCTACTAGATGAGGCTCATAGTTCATAATTCTCTATTAATCATGGAAGCACGAAGATGTATATGGACCTGATAGAGTACTTATGGTGGGATGACATGAAAAGAGATGTTGCTGAATGTGTCTCTCGATGCTTGGTTTGTCAGAAAGTTAATGCTGAGAGACAGAAGTCTAAGGGGATGTTACAAACCTTACCAATACCAGAATGGAAATGGGAAAACATCACTATGGACATTGTCCCTGGACTTCCTAAAACATCCAAAGGCAATAATTCTATCTGCGTTGTAGTTGATCGTCTTACGAAGTCATCACACATCATTTTTATTAGAGAAGATTTCTCTCTAGATCAGCTTTCCAGTATATATGTGAAGGAAGTGGTAAGATTGAATGGAGTACCACTTTACATTATATCTGATCGGGATCCAAGGATTATCTCAATGTTCTGGGAAAGTCTTCAATATACATTAGATACATTGTTGAGTTTCAGTACTACTTATCATCCTCAGACAGATAGTCAGTTTGAGAGAACAATTCAAACTCTAGAAGATATGTTAAGAGCTTGATCTATGGATTTCATAGGTGGTTGGGATCAACACCTACCTTTTGTGGAATTTTCTTATAATAATATCTTTCACTATAGTATTCAGATGGCTCCTTATGAAGCTCTCTATGGAATGAACTGTAGGACTCCAACTTGTTGGGATGAAGTTGGGGATTGAAAACTATTAGGACTTGTTATTTTTGATGAGATGGCAGAAAAGGACATATCTATTCAACAACACATAAGAGCAGTTTATAATCATCAAAAAAGTTATGCCGAAAACTGATGAAAAGACTTAGAGTTTGACGTCGGTGATAAAGTTTTATTACGAATATCTCCTTGGAAGAGAGTAATGAGATTTGGAAAGAAGGGAATGTTGCGCACTAGGTATATCAGTCCTTTAGAAATACTGGATCGTGTTGGAAAGGTATCTTACCGGTTGGTGCTTCCACCGAATCTCTCTCAAGTTCACTATTTGTTCCATGTATCTATCCTGATAATGTACATACCCGATCCTTCACATGTACTAAACTCAGAAGTTGTACAGATGGAGCAATATATTTCTTATGAAAAACATACTATAGAGATTCTGGATCATAGAAAAAAATTTTTATGGAACAAGACCACTCACATGGTGAATGTTTTATGGAGGAACCACCAATTAGAAGAAGCTATAGGGAGCTTGGGATGTGATGAGGGAGAAGTATCCTCATCTGTTTGTTATGAAGTGATGAATTTTGAGGGAGAAATTTATTTTAAGGGGGGTACAATGTTACACATTGATATTTTATGTGAATTATATTTTTTTAATGTCTTATGTTATACAAAACATCAAATTAATCTTTCACTACACACAACACTAGCTTGGCTTTCGTTATACACAAGAGCAACCTTCCTCGATAGTGTGTGTAGTACGAAATACTGAGTTTCACTAAACAACTGTATACTGTTGTAATATTATTATGAACTATATGTTATAAATAGTATTAGCTAAATTTATAATTTTATAACATTATTATTCATATTACACATTTTTCTAGAATATCGTCTGAGAACATAATAAATTTTTCTAGTAAAATAAGTATTTTCTCAAAAAATGCAGTTTTGTCATCTTTTGACGGCACACCCACATTAAATATAGTTTCTGACATGTTTATAAGTTGAATTAAACTAAATAAAATTATTCTTTGGAGTCAGGATATAAAAATTTACTTTGGATAATTTTTTCATATCATTCTGATAACTTCTCTATTTTAATAAATACTAAAAATGCGCTATATTTTAATTAAAAAGAACTTTTTTCACAGTAATAATTTATATGGTTTAATTATAATATTGAATTGTTTTAAATTATAAATAGAATATATTTTTAACATTTAATGTAATATATGTCATTAGCATTAATTTTACATTGAATTCATAGGTAAAAACATTTCAATCTTTGGCAATATTTTAACTTTTAAAACTGGATTGCGTAGCAATGAGATTAATTTTAAATTAAATACCGCAACTTCTATGTTATGTTTTTTGTAAAATGAATTCCATATTTGGATTCAGTGGGTCCAAATTATGTTAATAGGCTACTTTTATTCTTTTATGAATAGTAACTACGATAATTTTTATTTACAACAATTAAAGGTAAATCGGGTAATTAAGGGTAAAAATAAGAATGTAAAATTACTCCAAAAATTGATAAAATTATATTTGATGAATAAATGTCGACCAATATCACCTAAGGGTCAGAATAGATTCATTTAATGGACATTTGACGATGAAAATGATGTAATTATTATTGAAACTAATGAAAGTGACAACATGTCACTCTCTTAAATCATATAAGTTTAATAATTCTAATTTATTGATAAACTTCATGAAACTTCTAACATTAATAGTCTCCTTAAATATAATAAAATTATATACATAATTTTAATTTATTTTTAATTTTTAGGTATTAAATAAATATCATTAAAGGTGACATAATAATGATGTTGAAATTATTGTATTGATTGAACTATCAAATAAATGGTATTAAAAATATTAAAATAAATATTATATGAACTATTTAATGTTATCCACTAATTTTATAGATAAATATGACATGTTATTAATCAATTAATGTTTTTATTTTGAACATATATTCTGTGAAGATTTTATTTAAATTCAAATAAATGAATAGTGTCAAAATTGACACTATTGTTATTTTATAAACATAACATAATATAAAATTGTTTAAATATCAAAAAAAATTTATAAATTAAAAATTTAAATTTATACTGTATAAAATTTCATAAAGTATCTAATTATGGAAAATTCACATCACATAAGTAATTATTTATATCAATTTAAAATTTAGAATATTATTACCACAAATAAAATTAAATAGAATAAATAAGAATAAATCAAGTTGATAATGTTTAAAATAAATTTCAAACATGTATAAATTTTATTGGTTGATGATATTACAACCCTATCTCATCTACTATTCGAGTTTGAGTAGTTCTGGAAGTTTTTACGTGGGGATTGAATTTATTATAAATTAATATTTTTTTGATCTCCAAAGGTGCCCCTCTCTTCCCTTATAAAAGGGCACCTCCTCCCTCTACTCCGCACACAATTTTGAGAAATAGAAACCTACTAGAGGTCTGGAACTTCTTCAAAGTCCAATCTTAGTTCCCTAAGAGGAGGTTTCAAAGCAGCGTCTCGAAGAAGAGGTAATATCTGTTACCGATTCTTTCAAATTTATTTCTTCTTCTACATCCTCTTATTTCGTTGTTTCATTATGAAGTAATAACATCAGTATAATTAATATAATGATATGTCATTATAAATATGAAACAACCCTATTTCACCTTCTATCCATCCTACGGAAAATAAAATCACCGCGCGTGCGTACGTACAGAATACCGTCTCCACGCCGTGGTGTAATCTGTTTTCCACCACCACCATACTTGGATGGGTATAATGGTGTAAATAATAACTATATATGATTATTAAAACATTATTTTAATTTTGAGACATTCCATCCTACACTCTAATACCATTCATTTGTTATAGGAATTATATCATCGCTCGAGCGTACATACGGCCTACCATCTCCATGATGTGATGCGACTCGTTCTACACAATCTTCATTAAATAATGATTATATAAATTAATTTAATGAATAAATATGATATATATTACACTAATACCATTCTGTGAATAAGGTATCTATAACCTAAAAAGAAGAAGAAGAATTTATTCGAAAAGACATGCATAAGAACCAAATGCCATGAACACCTGAATAACAAGTAACAATGAAATACTACCAATAAGAATATAAGAATATGACCATATAAGATATCATAACAATGAATATGATTCTATAATAATCAATGATATTATTGAAATCATTATACAAGAGGATCAGATACGTACGAAGCAAATTGGACCTTTGTTAAGGGAAAATCCTACAATCTCATTTTTATCAGAGAATGTTTATACATCAGAATTTACTAGGGAATATTGATCATCCACATCCATTTTTCCTCAATATGTAATATTATTTCTATCCTCCTAGAATTGTTTGAATCTAATTGTACCCATTGGTGTGTTTCTAGTAAAATATATGGAAAGAATATTTTGTCGTTTTTAGTACGAGGTAATTTTAAGACTTTTCCGGCCAAAGTATGAGAAGAATGTTTTTTTACTTATATGACATGAATTTATTTTTATGATTTCATATAATATTATTTCCATTAATATTCCTTTATAAAATTTCAAGATTAATTTTAATTATCTTCTTTTAAAATTGTAAGACATGTAATGAAATGAAAAATGTTTTTTGAAGTTGAAAGGATATTTTCCTCAAGAATGGAGTTCAAGTGTTTTATCAAAATTAATTTCAATCTAATAATATATAGGGTTATGTTTATATCCCTATTTTTACATTGATTTGTTTATGTTATGATGGAAATAATTTTATGATGTCTTTTTATCTTATATGGATTATGTTATGATGGTATGATGTTTAAGAATCCCATTTTTATTACATGGGTTATGCTATGATGTATGATTTATGATTTTTTTGAAAACATAAAAATGGATTCATTATGAGATTGGTGGGACCTATATCTCCCTCCAATGCATTAGGTAACGATTTATATCTCATGATATAGACATGGATAGAATGGATTGTTAATTCGGTTCAGTGATACATGACTGGAACGAGGAGTGAACTCAATTCAGTAATGGACTTTGTCCGCTATGATGGTCTTGGAAAAGATCCTTGACTAATATGAACTGATTTTCTATGATTATGTATCTATGCCACAAAGATTCATGGTTTATGTTATGATTATTGGTATTACATCTCACTACTATGATTTATTCCATGTTATGATATTATGATATATTTTGAAGGTTATGATTTTCAAAATGTTATGTTTATTGGTTATGATATTATTGATATTTCTTTTGATTAACCTTATTGAGCATTTGAGCTCACACTTTTTTATGCATTCTTTTCCCCATTTCAGGAAGATGGGTATCAAGTAGGATATGCCAAACACGACTCTAGATATGAAGAAATAAACGGGAGACAATGTAGATGCTTTATGAACCAGTTGTTTATGTTCCCCAGTTTCTAAAGACACTATACCTATACGGTCCTACCATGGTTTTTTATATGTTTTCCCTCTAGAATTGGGGATGATCTCATTGATTTAAGATTCAAACATTCCAAGAGGTTTCTAATGGGGTTTTTCATAGAACCGGAAACATCCAATGATTATATATCTATTTGAACCTACTTTCCAAAGGTAGGCACTCATTAGTTGTGGACTGATGAGGTTTAGGAATTTGCATTGGTCGAGAGGATGAGAGGTCAGACTCGTCACACCATTTTTAGGGGAATTATTGTCTACTCCGGGACTCTCTTTATAGATTTAAGTAATGTTCGTGAATCCTTATTACATTACCAAGTATAAAATGAGGATTCCGTTAGATCTGACAATCAATGATTGATATGTAGAAAATTTAGAGAATTTTCTTATGTATTCTAGGTTCTTCATCGATAGAGAATCATTTGTATTTTTTAGATATTATTATTCAATGGTATCCTTTGATATATAAAATTCTCTTAGTCATTATGATGACCATACTGGTTTTAAAGCCACTCAGTGGGGCACTTGATGTTTATTATCATTCAGAAGGACATTGATTATTTCAGAGTAGGGATTGTACCTGCAGATCGGCTACCTATGTAACCTTTGTTTCGGAAAAGGAATCATAACCCACGTAATTTGAGTAATGGAATATGATTTTTATGATTTATGGCTCAAAGAAAGATTTCATAATTACTTTTACACTCTAAGTTCACGTGAGTCATGCTCAGTGTGAGAAACAAGAGGTATTGGTAAAACCAGACAGTCGTTCCATGAAAGAAGCAATCATAAGAAATGATGTGGGCTTATGTATGTATGACTGCCCAAATAGATGAAGATTAGTATTTACTTTAGGGAAGAAATCCAGGAACAGGGTTCATAAAGGTATATGTACTTTATGGAAATTTGGATACTCTAATTTGGGGCTTACTCTTGAAAAGGAGGCCCAAATTATGAAAGGACATATTATTGGGTTTCACTCCTGAGAAGGAGATCCATATCAAAAGTAAATTAGGAATGGTTAAGAGAAAACTAAGGGACATGGGGCTTACTCTTAAGGAGGATTCCCATATTTGAGACTAGGGCTTACTCCAAAAAAGGAGGCCTAGGTTAATGAGGACATGGGGCATACTCCTAAAGAGGATGCCCAGATTTTGGAATTTTATGATTGGAGATTACTCTTAAAAAGCATTCCTAGATTATGGGACTTGGGGCTTACTCCTAAGGAGGATGCGCAGAATTGAGAATTAAGACTGGGGATTATTCCCAAAAAGGAGGCCCATACTAAGGGGTTCTCTCATCTTTAAAGGATGAGGTTGAATGAATGAAATCTCAATCATTAGTGAAAAAAAGATGTGTAAATCACTAGGTTTTGAGAAATGTTCCATGGATTTCCTTTCAGATAAGGAAGCCAAATCAAAAAAATCATGCCATAAATGGATTTGAAGAGTTTCTTGAAGACTGAATCTTTAATCGGAGAGGTGGAATGACATAATATGGGTTAAATGGGAAACAAATTCACCCAAAATGGCAGGGGTGCACAAGTCCTGGAAAGCGCACAAGTTCTGCGTGGGCACGCAAGTCCTGGTCGCACAGGTATACCTACGTGACACATGGTTACTTGCGCGTTTGTAAACCAGCATGGTAATACATGGGTGATCCTTGATCAATGCATTTAGAATTATCCTAAGGTACTTCCAAAAGGGAGGCGCGCAAGTTTTTGTGAGGAAGTAGGGCGGTGCGCAAGTATGTTCATTTCCCTTAAGGGTAAAACACCTTAGGCGTGCAAGTGTTAGTGAATTATAACACTTATACCTTACTCCTCTTGTTCAATCATTCCATTCTAGGTAAATAATTACCTTACAAGTGTTTGGAAGACCTGAAGAAGAGACTTGGAAATTCAGAGCTCTAAATCTGAATTCTGGAGAAATTCCTTTATAAAATGGGGGGCCTACAGGGTCTATTTATAGGCTAGAGATGACCCCGGGCGGTTATCATTTAGGGCGCACAAGTCACTTGCGTGACCATTAGGCAGTGCCCAAGTATACTTTCATGAGAGTGAGGTAACATGCGTGAACCTTGTGCATTTGAAGCCTTGTTCATTCCTTTGTCAATTTTTGATGTTTTCTTCAACGGTTGAATCAATTTGGACTTATGGTATTTCCCTTTCCAGTCTTTTAGAAAATTTGACAAAAAGGAGCATCAAAAAAGTCGTCCTCATAGTTGGATCTAGAGAGAAATGTGGATTTAACATTGAGGTGAGAAGGAACTAGAAATCTGTTAGTTTAACGTCATGCATGTCGGATATAAAAAGCATAATGTTTATGGTCGAAATATCTTGGACCGAATGA
Organism: Viscum album; assembly: GCA_963277665.1. Taxonomy (NCBI): domain Eukaryota; kingdom Viridiplantae; phylum Streptophyta; class Magnoliopsida; order Santalales; family Viscaceae; genus Viscum; species Viscum album. Next base: position 1,612,795,746 of record OY728140.1, read on the forward strand.
ATTAAAATTGACTCAATTCCTTGACAATTTTTCTGAAAACATATTACCACACTCAAGTATGAAGGAAAATATGTAAACTATGACTTAAGAATATTTGAATATGAGGAATGATATGAAAAAGACCAAAAAGGCATCAGAAGAAGTAGTTCCCAAGAATAATGTTACCATTATTTAACAAAATTGTTAGGCGGTTGAATTATGCAGGTCCGCCTAAGGGCGTTGGATGCATAGTCAAATAAATAGCATCTTCTGGCTAACAGGTCCATTATGTAGACTAATTATGCAAGGCTGTCTAAGAGAACATGCTGCATAGTCCTGCAAAAAAACTCTCAGAAATTTACTTTCCTAGTGCTAAAAGCCAGTGAAATTTTATGGGGATTAAAATTTTCCAAAGTATAGAGTTTGCTCTATGGAAAGAGGTACATGAATATGGAGAAGATATTTCCAAACAAGATTATCGAAGAACTGGATTGATATCACTCCTACGATGGTCTGAACCAAACACAGGGAATGAGAATATAAACCATAGACTTGAATACTTTGAGATCATGAAAAAGGATATGGGCAAAATATGTTAAGGATGGATATTTTTTCGGATCCCTACATATTTTCATTTAAGAAAAATAATGACAAAAGATGATTTCTTCCCAAGAATGATGTTACCAGTATCCAAAAAACCCATTAGGGGGTTGAATTATGCAGGGCCGCCTAAGGGAATTAGTTGCATAGTCAAATAATAGCAACTTTTGGCTGAAAAATTTGTTATGGAGACTGTTTATGTAAGGCCTCCTAGGGGAACATACTAAATAGTTAGGCAAATGAATTCTTAGAAGTTTGACATTTTTGTGACTAGAAGTCAAGAAAAGGGTTATGAAGATCTGAAAATATTTAAGGTTGGGATTATGACACATAAATATGGGTATTTTCCAATGTATGTAGAGATACAGAAATCGATAATAACCATAATCATGTTGTGTCTGGGTCCTGAATGGAAATGTTGGACTTCACTATGTATCCCATAAGGATGGGAATCAAGCCATACATAGTTCTTCAACTACAGTTTAACATCGTGTGGGACAAGAGGATTGGAGATCTTAGTTTAGGGTCATAGAGCATGTACCATTATAATAAATACACAGTGTGTGATTTCATGGGGACTTTTCAGTCAAGGGACTGAAAGTGGAATTTGGGGTTAGGCCGAAAAGACTTGGGGTTGGGTTCGAGGGACACTCAAACGTTCCTACATATCCCTTAAGGATGGTAATCAAGCCCATGTAGTTCTAGAAATACCCTATATACAGATATGGTTCATACATGTGAAGGGTGAAAGGGGACTTTAGTGCAATGATGGTTTAACCCAAGATAAAAGGTTCGGGCATTTCTATGTATCCACGTAGTCTTTGAAATAAAACATGATTAAAAATCAATGTAAATAATGATTCCCTCTCAAGTGAGGGTATCAAATAATATTGTAGATTATTTTCATACTGGAAAAAAGTTTTCTATATTTTAACGTCATATAGCAAGGAAGAAAGTGAACCAATGTAAAGATATTGATTCTAGAGGCGGTATCACGAATCAAAATCGTATTAGATGGAGGTGAACCGATGTTAATAGATTGGTTTTGGCCTTGAACCTTGGTAGGTTGCCTATGTACCTAGCCTAGAAGGCAAGGATCAAAGTCTGTGTAGTTCAATTTAAATAATGAATTAATGATCAAGTTGTTCTTGGGGAGAACGGCCTAAAAAAACTTGTTGGGACTTTCACATGGTTAGTAGCCCAGAGAGAGTGTTATGGTTGAAGTTTGATCTAAGCTCACGTGAGTCATACACGGTGTAAGAAACAAGAGGTAGTAACAACCCTAACGATGCACAGTTTAATGTCTTGTTGGACATATAAAGGGACTATGTAGTTTAAAGTATTTCAGTTAGGACTATTGGTGCTGCACAGTTTAATGTCATGTAGCAGGGACAAAGTACAGTTTAATGTCATGTATAACATATTAAAAACTTTCTATACAATTTAGCATCATGTAGTTTGGACGATGGGGACAATAAAATTTAATGTCATGTTGGAAAAAGGGGGTCTGTGCAGTTTAAGGTCATGTAGTGAAGAAAAAAGAGTATACCATTTAACGTCATGTTTGACGTATTAGGGACTTTTTCACAGTTTAACGTCATGATGGATGAAAAAGGGACAATACAGTTTAACGTCATGTTGGGAGAATGTGCCAATAGATTAAGGTCGTATGCATGGAATGTTGGTTATGCAGTTTGACATCTTGCCAGACATATGATACTTCTGTAATGTTTAACATCATGTAGTTAGTACTTCATAGTTTAAGGACATGTGGGACGAAAGGATACAATAAGTTCAAGGTCATATGTATGGATTGTGGATGGTGTAGTTTAATGTATAGTTGGACCTAAGGGACTTGCAAATAGTTTTGGGTCAAATGCTGGACCATGGTGCAGTTTAAGGTCATACTGGACTAAGGTGTAGTTTAATGTCATACTGGACCGAGGTGCTGAATTTTGTGTTCATACAAAATATTTCTTCAGAAATCTGGCATTGGTTGGAGTAGTGATGAGTTCTCCATCCATTGAGATTAATGAATAAGCTCCATTGGAGTAGAACTTATGTATTGAGTATGGTCCTTACCATTTTGGCTCAGGCTTGGGAGGTTTATTTCCTGGTATCATTGGAGTTATGAGAACTAATACCAATTATCCCTGAGTGAATGAATGAAGATGAACATTTTTGTTGAAAGCTCTTGCTATTTGATTCTGATAGACTTCCAAGTGGTGCAAAGTGAACCGTATTTTCTCATCTAATCGTTCAAATTCATTCAATCACTTTTGAAATTTATCATCTGTATATGACTGATCACAAATGGCTACTCTGAGCGATGGTAGTTGAACTTCAATGGGCAAGATGGATTCCGTTCCATATACTAGTGAATATGGAGTTGACCGCGTTGCAGTGCGGGTGGTGGTCCGATAATCCCATAAAGCATGAAAGAGTTTATCAACCCATGAGTTCTTATCTTTATCCACCATTTTTGTAGTATATTTGATAGAGTCTTGTTGAAGGCTTCTATCTGGCCATTGGCCGCTGCATGATACCTAGGTGAATGGTTGGATTTGATGTTTTATTCTTGATACAAATTCTTCACCTCAGATGAACAATAGTTGGTGCCATTGTCTGTCAATATGGTATGAGGGACACCAAATCTAGTAATGATGTAAGACTTGATGAAGCTAACATTGGATTTAGAACTGACTTCCTTCAGAGGTACATCCTCTGCCCATTTGGAAAAGAAATCAGTAGCAGTAAGAATATACTTAAACTGCTTGGTCGTAGCTGAAGGGTAAGGTCCCACCACATCCATTCCCCATGTTGCAAATGGCCACGAGTATTTAGCTGTAAGAAGCAACTATGGAGGTTGATGAATTAAGTTGGAATGTAGATGGCATTATTGCCACTTCTTTTTTAAATTAACACAATATTGTATCATTGAAGGCCAAAAGTATCCAAGCCTTCGAATCTGATCAGACATTCTATGTCCAGACTGGTGGGCACTACAGATTCCTGCATGCACTTAATTCACGACAACCATTGTCTCTTCACCATCAATGCGTCTGAAGAGAACTCCATCAAAACCATGTTTTTAGGGAATATTCACTAAGTGATCCGGGATATCATTTAGAGTAAAATTGACCACATGTCACCGGATTTGTTCCTTCTTGGCTCTATCATGTGGAAGTGTTCCATTTTGAAGGAATTCCCTGATAGGTGACATATATCCTATAGTATGACCATACGGTTCAGGAATGGGACTAATTTCATTATTTTCCTCTGTTATTATTTGAACATAAGGTGAAATTGCATGACAGTGGGCAATACTGATGGTTGTCTCGTCCCGATTTGGATCTGCTAGAGCTATGGCTATATTTTCCAGTTCTTCATCTTGAGCATTTTGTGATCGCGGGATATAAGAAAATGTCGGTTCTGAAGGGAATTCCGCCATTAACTCTCTGACATAATCATACAAAGGGATTAGTTACTCTGTTTTGATGGCATAATCCCCATTGACTTTGTTTGATTACCAGGTTGAATCACCTTTCACCTTCATATGATTCACTTTTGCTTGAAGCACCAATTCCAAGCCTACGACGGGAGCTTGGTATTCTGACTCATTATTGGTACCCCCTTCCCATAATAAGAAGGAATAAGGTAACACTGCCTTTTCTGAAAAAATGAGCACAATTCTGAAGCCAACATTGATGAATTTATGATTTTCCATTTTCCTCCCTGTTGGACTTCTGGAAGCACCATCAAAGTACATTTCCCATGTCTGAGGACTATCCTGAATTGAGAAGACTTCCTCATCAGGGAGTTCAATATCTAAAGATGTGACTTCCACTGAAGGGTGTTTAGCTAGGAAATTAGCCAGATCTTGGACCTTTGGTGCCTTTTGAGACACATACTGAATGTCGAATTGCTGCAAAATAACTGCCCACCTTACCAGAAGTCCTGTAAGCATTGGACGACTAATGATGAATTTGAGCGGGTTATTGCGCGATATAAATTGGACCTCGTGATGTTGAAGGCAGTGTCTCAACATCTAAACTGCAAAGATTAATTCCCGGAAGCACTTCTCAATACTTGAATACCGGTTTTCTGCTTCAAACATAGTCCGACTGAGGTAGTAGAGGCTATTTTCATTCCCAGCATCATTCTTCGGAGCATGAAAGGCACCCAATGATCTCTCTAAGGCTATCACGTAAAGGATAAGTGGCCTTCCTTCAACAGGTGGCATAAGTACTGGTGGACTCAATATATACTTCTTGACAATATCGAATGCTTCTTTACATTCTTCAGTCCACTGGTAAGTGACTCCCTTCTTCATCAATTTGGTGAAGGGTAAAAATTTTCCGGCTAAATTGGCGATGAAATTCCGAATATAGGATAAGTTTCCTTGAAGTCCTCTTAATTCATTCAAATTTCAAGGAGGTGACATACCAAGGATTAAATTTGTCTTCTCAGGATCAACTTCAATACCACGATGGCGTACAACAAAGCTGAGAAATTTTACTGAGGTTACCCCAAAAGCACATTTTAAGGGGTTCATCTTCAAATTATGTTGTCGAAGCTTGTGGAATATGACTTCCAAATCGGCCAATTGATTAGAACATTGTTTGTATTTGACCGCCAAATCATCCTCATAACATTCAACAAACTTCCCTAAAATGGGTTTGAAGATACGATGCATGTCACACTGATATGTTATGCCTGCATTCATTAAGCCAAAGGGAATTACCCGATAGAAAACACACCTTGAAAGGCCCTAAAGGCTGTGGATTCATCATCTTCTAGAGCCATTCAGATTTTATTATATCCTGAATATCCATCCATGAAGGAAAGTGCTTCATAGCCACCTGTTGCATCAATTAAATGTTTTGTAATCAGAACTAGGGAATCATGATTAGGACAATGCCGATTAAGATCTCTCAAATCGATGAAAACTCTAATTTCTCTGTTCTTCTCCTTTAAAGGGACAATATTAGCCAACCACTTGGGATATTGAACTTCTCTGATGAAGTTAGCTTTGAAAAGATTATCCACTACAGCTTAAATTTTGGAAGCATAAGTTGGGTGTGTTATTCTCGCGGCTTGCTTATATCCTCGATGTTCATCTGGTAAACCCAAATGATGAGTAGCGACATCAAGATCATGCTCGGGCATTTTTGTATACTTCCATGAAAATATATCTCTATTTTTCTTTAGAAAGGAAATGTACATCTATTATTCTTCAAGAGTCATGGTCTCACTGATTAAAGTGGGGCGTGGAATTTCTTTTGTATCCTGATTTATTTCTTTGACTTCTTCCATGTTGGTAGAGATACCCTCTTCAAATGATAGAACAGAATCTCTCAGATCGTCCTCTTCTTCTTCATCATGTGTTATTTCTTCTGTTTCAACATGCATAGTAGATGATGAATCAAAATATCCATGATCAGAAGAGATGTTAAAATTTGAACATCTTTAAGAAGAGGCTTCCATTTCTGACCCAATTGATGATGAAGGGTCTTCCTTGAGAAATAAAGGGGGGATGATGGATTGAGAATCGACATCACTATTCACCTATAATTTTGCTATCAGTTCTTCTGCCCGGGTCGGTGAAGTATAGACATGCTGGATTTCAAGAGATGAAATGAAGGCATCTCCATTTGAGCTTTCATCATTGCCTGGTGGGTTACTAGTTTCTCCCATGTTGTATCACTCGATTGTCATAATTGACATTATGGATCATTCCATAAGAGTATTTTTATTTGGTTCTACCCTGTAAATTTGACTGATAGACCACACATAATCTGTATTCACATGCTCAAATGGATTTACTAGAATCTTTTCCAAACCATATGGAGCATTAACTTTGGTAATCTCCCTGGTTGTGGATTTATCCTTTCCCTTCATGTGATAAAATTCCACCTCAATGTATTGAGACTCACATGTCTTGAACAAGGGATTATCACCATACAATGTCCCAACTTGACCATCAAAACAATATTTCAGTCATTGATGGTATGATGAAGGGATAACCGCATGTTGATGTAACCAGGGTCTTCCAAGAAAGATGTTGAAAGATGAGTCTTGATCAAAAACCATGAAATCTGAATTGGATACAAGATCTCCAAACTGAGTTCTGAGTGTAACTTCTCCCAGTGGTTCTTGTTCATTTTTATAATATCCTTGTAACATCATGGTAGATGGAGATAAATCAGATTCCGTGAGGCCCAATTGATGAAGTGTACGAATGTGCATGAAGTTGACTCCTGAAACATTATTAATGAAAGCTCTTCGAACGTCTACGCCATTGACCTTGACAGATAAGTACAAAGGTCTAATATTTCCATGCGTGAAATCATCTTCATCTTCATCAGTGAAATATATCACTGCATGGAATTCCGAAGGATTATTCTCTACGTGATAGACTTCAGCTGCAGCAATTTTAGTTTCGAACTCATGAGGACTTGACAACGCCTCAATAAGTGCCTCCCGAAGATCCTTTGGCAGCATCAAAACATCCATAATTGATAACATGGATGGTACTTGGGCCAGGTGTTTCAATAAATCATACTTTTGATCCAGAGGACTGCATTTCCAAATAGGAACATGTGGTTTAGCAGGTTTCATGGAAAGATATGCTTTGGAAGTTGATGCATCTTGTATCGGGATAGGAGTTGGAAATATTCTTGGTTTTTGAAGATTAGACCGATTAGATCCATTTACATTCTGAGAGGAAGAAGATGGAACTTTCAACTGGTCTTCTAGAATAACAATGCCAGGACTGAATTTACTATTGGTGGAAGAACTTGCTTGTTTTTGTTGAGATCACTAAAGGGCTCTGCCATGAGTTTCTGCTGCGTACATACTTCAAGTAGGGGTAGAATTTTAATAGTGTCTTCTAATAGATCCATGTATTCCCCTATATCCTGAGCCTCTGGAACATCCTATGATTCATTTATTTGATATAGGGAATTCATGCTCATTATAATCGAAACTGCAACTGGCATAAAGATCTCTTAATTGAATCATATTAATAGAACCGAAAATCAATTCTTCATCTGATGAAGACTCTGCCTAACTAGCCAATTTAGGTTGTGTCATTTGATGGGGCGGTGCCCGTTTCTTCGAAGTAGATGGCATGAAATCTTCTAGAGTCAAAGACAGCTTATGCTTTGATATATACTCATCTTCTTCTAATTGCTCCTCTTTCTTGGAATTGTGCCGTTTCTTTGATGATTTTCCCTCTGATGAAGTGGGTTTTGCTATGACATTCATGGCAGAAGGAACAATTGGTTTCTTCAATTGTGTTCAAAAAATAGCATGTGTTCGGTTGATCATCTTTCTGACCATCCAATCATCATATTTCTGTGCATTTTTTCTTTTGACTTCATTGCCACTCAACTTCCTCCTCTAAAACTGTAACAGTAACATATACTACCTGAGCTGAAGAACCTTTCAGTTTGACTTGTCCCGAGTCGACTATCTTTTGCAGGAGGTCTTTGAAGACAAAACACTACTAGATGGGATTCCCTAACATTTGATGAAATGGGCAACAATCGGGACGGTCTTCATCTTCTTTCTTGTTTGGCCTCTTGGGCATTGGCAATTGAAACAAATTATTTTCCAGAGACGAAATTAAATAACCAAGAACTTGTTCATTTTAGAAAGAGTATATTTTGCTCTTCAGATCCTCAAATTGTTTTCATCTTTGATCTCTTTGATAATCTTGATGAAACGACCTCTATTGTTGTCGCTCGGGAGGTGGAGCCCTTCGAGAAGATGAAGGATTTGATGTAGAAGCAGGTACAGGTGCTTGCTTAAGCACAAATGTATTAGCCTCTGCATTACCCATTCTCCTTCCTAGAGATGATGGAATTACACGATATTTAGCCATATGTTGACGCTCCTTTCGTCAAAGAATCTCAAGATTGGAAAAGGGGAAGATCTGAGATTAAAATGGTTCGACCTTTGAAAAAACATCAAAAATCAACAAAGGGATGAACAAGGAGAAATTTTCCAATATGCCGCGCAAGTCTCCTCATGATCACGCAAGTGGACTTGCGCGACGCACTTTGGCGCGCAAGTAACTTGCACGACCTAAGTGATAACCGCCCGGTAACCACCCAGAGTCTTCTCCTGCCTATAAATAGACCCTGTGGGCCCCCCATTCAAGGGAGGATCTTTTTTCAGAAACTTGGATTGAATCTCCCAATTCCCAAGTCTCTTCTCAAAGCTTCCAGAACACTTCTAAGGTAATTTATTATCTAGAACGGAAGATATAAAGAGAGGGAGGAAGGCCTAAGTGTTGAAACTCATCAACACATGCGCACCTAAGTGGCCAGCCCTTAAGGGAAGTGGACACACTTGCGTGCCGCCTTACTCCTTCAATAGAAATTGTGCGTCCCTTTTCTGGAAGAACCTCAAGAAGATTCTAAAGGCTTTAATAAAGAGTCGCTCAAGTATTTTAATGCTGGTTGAAAATCGCGCAAGTACCCCACACATGTTGCGCAGGTATACCTGCGCGACCAGTACTTTTGCGCCCATGTAGTACTTGCGCGCCTTCCAAGACTTGCGCAACACTTCCTTTTTGGGTTCCAATCTTGCCCATTTACCCTTCTTAAGACATTACTCCTTTCCTATTTAAGATTCAGTCTTCAAGAAACTTTTCAAAGCCATTTATGGCATGATTTCTTGATTTGACGTCCTTATCTGAAAGGAATTATGTGGAAAATCTCTCAAAACCTAGTGATTTAAATATCTTTATGTCACTAAATATGGATAGTTCATTCATTCAACCTCATCCTTTAGGATGAGAGAATCCTTAACCTGGGTCTCCTTTTCCGGAATAATCCCCAGTCATAAGTCCTCTAATTTGGGCATACTTCTTAGGAGTAAGCCCCAGATCCTCTAATTTGGGCATCCTTTTCAAGAGTAAGCCCCAAACCTTAGTCCTTAACCTGGGCCTCATTTTCAGGAATAATTCCTAGTCATAATCCCTTAACATGGGCCTCCTTTTTAGGAATAAGTCCCAGTCATAAATTTTGGGCTTCCATTTCAGGAGTAAGCCCCAAGTCCCTTAATTTCTCTTTAACCAGTCCTAATTTAGGTTTGATCTGGGATTCCTTCTCAGGAGTAAAACCCAGTTATCAATCCTCTCCTAATTTAGGTTTCCTTTTCAGGAATAAGTCCCACGTTAGAGTATTCAAATCTCCCTGAAGCACATATACCTTTATGGACCCTGTTCCTGGATTTTCTCCCTCATGTAAATCATAACCATCATTTATCTGGGCAGTCATACATACATAAGCCCCAAACCATTTCTTATGAATACATCTTTCATGGCCTAATTGTCTATTTTATTACCAATACTTCTTGTTTCTCACACCGAGCATGACTCACGTGAGCTTAGAGGGTAAAAGTAATTATGACATCCTGCTTTGAGCCATCAATCATAAACATCATACTACCTTATTCAACTACGTGGGTTCTGATTCCTTTTCCAAAACAAAGGATACATAGGTACCCATCTACGGGTCTGATCCCAACTCTGAAATAATTCATGTCCTTCTGAATGACAATAAACTTCAAGTGCCCCATTGAGTGGCTTTAAAACCAGCCTGGTTATCATAATGACCAAGAGACTTTTATACAAATGTTTTGAAGGATATCATTGACCAAGCATCTCTAAATAGATATAGATGATTCTCTATTGATGAAGAACCTCAAATACATATATAAGATTCTCTAAATTTCTTACATTTTTAATCATTGATTGTCAAAACTAATGGAAAGCTCATTTTATACTTGGTAATGTAATAAGGATTCACGAACATAACTTAAATCTATAAAGAGAGTCCCAGAATAGACAATAATTCCCCTCAAAATGGTGTGATGAGTCCGACCTCCCATCCCCTCGACTAATGCAAATTCCTAAGCCTCATCAGTTCACAAGATAATGAGCCCTACCTTTGGAAAGTAGGTCCAAATGGATGTGGAATCATTGGATGTTTCCAGTTCTACGAACATACCCATTAATAATCGATCGGAACGTTTGAATCTCCCATCCAGGAGGTCATACCCGAATTCTGAGGGAAATAAAAAAATGGTGAACCCGACGTGAATCCTTAACCAAGTTAAAATGATATTTTACCTATTTGTTAAGACCCTATTTAAAACTCAATAAGAGGGCTAACAAAAACAATCATTGACATGTGTGCTCATCCATAGGATGAAGTAGATGAATTTATCTTGATTATGTCTGTTATATCAAACAGTCACTCTTTTCCAAGATCTTCTGTATTTCCATAATGGCTGCTCTCAAAATCACACCTGTGAATACTGCTACTGCAAATACCACTACTGCTATTCCTACTGGATCGTCATCCACTATGAGGATGACATCACCTACTCAGCGTCTTCAACGTTGGGAATCAAATGTGCGGGTTAAGGAGTACCGTCAACATGGTACCATCCGAACTCCAGAGGCTGCCCGACAGGCCCTCCAAGTGAACAACTCACACAGGTCGTCCGGACAACGAAGACCAGTGATCAAGAGGTAGGTGGTGCTGACTACCGTCTCCAACCGTTTTGGGTTGTTATCCCCGGAACGCAATTTCCATTCGCTCCCTTACTCCGAGGAAGTGAATGAGCAGGTCCCTCAGGACCATAATTGAAAAATACATGAGTCATTCCCGAGGACTCCCATCAACAATCGCCGCCAAACTCGTGCGACAGTGTGCCCTCAACATGATGAGGGTACCAACTCTAGGCATTCGGATCAGGTTCCTCGAACCCAAGAAGGCAAGATGAACCGCCAGAGACGGAATCCGGTTAACAATGGGAAGGTTTTCATCCCTACCATCTCCAGAGAAGTCCACCAACCTAACTTCGTGGCGAACAATGAGCAAGCACACACACCTGTCCATTTTAATTCTGCTGTCCAGCAAACTCTTCTGGAAGCATCACGCCAATCCCGCCAGGCAATTCCAGCGGAGTATTATAGGCAGGAACATACATCTGCTTTTACATCATCAGTTAGTCAGCAGACTCGCCTGACTACATATGATGGATCTCGTCAACTGCGTTTGGCGAAGTGTAATTAGCAGGCACATACACCTGCTAGTACTAATCAAGCCTTCCAATAGCCTCGCTTGGTAGAACACGGAGAAGTCAGTCGGAATGATCTGACGACAAACAGGAGGCAGACTCAACTCTCTGCCTCCACACTTGAGTATTGTCAGGATTAACTGACAGGAAAAGGAGGACAGGAGCAGGCACATACACCTACTCCAAGCCCGGAATGGACGTATACCCCCGTTCTGGCAGCTGAAGTCACCAAACATATTTTGTCAATGGTGAAAGAGCAGAAGCAAATTCCTGCTCATATTTTGGATGCTTGCCAGGATATCATAACAGCTTCATCACCATCTCAAGGAAAGACACATAAATCTATCCCTAGAAATGGAGTGACACATCAACGATTCACTCTGGAATAGACACACACATCTGTTCCAGTCCAAGAGGGTTATGGGGCATACTCCCCCATATCATACGGACAACCAAGTCAGGCACATACACCTGATTTGAGTGAAGAACATCAGTCTAACCTGACCATCTTTCCTGATCAGGTACAGATACCTACTCAGAGCAACCACTTTCGTCAACAAGTGGTTTCCAAAGCGAGTAAGAAGGAATCTAAGAAAAAGATCCACCCAGCACAGTCAGCAGATCAAAGGCCAATCTGCAACAAGGCCTTTCTCGATGATAGAGTTATTGAAGCCCTCAGACATTTATCTATTGGAATTCAAGATTCTACTCCTTCAGTTCCCAATAATGAGAACATTAATTCCGAAGGTCTTCAACAGACACTTCCTCATGAAGGCTTTCTTCGTGAAAATTCGGTCAATCTTGAAGTTTCTTCTTCAGATGAGAGCCACAGGAACCGTCTGTGTGGTTAGAAGACTAAGGAGCATGAGATCTCATATTTTTCTGTAACCCATTATGGAGGTCCTCCCCATGATGATGAATTTCACTGTGAAAGTCCTCTCCGCAGTAGTGATTCACATTGCTTGGAAAATACTCCAGTGGACAATGTAGTGCCGAGAAAGACCTCTTATCTCGAGGCACTTGCAAATGCGAAACCAGTCATGTCTGATGCTTTATCAATAGCAAATGAAAAACTTTCTCAATCAGAAGATAGGCAAGGGTGTAGGTCGTTCTCCAAACCACCCCTAAGTCATGAATCTTCTAGTTTGATCAATGATCTCTCTACCAATATTATTGAATCCGATGAAGCAATAAAGAAACACCAACTCTGGTAAAAACAGGTAGAAGAATCTTCATTTAATGATGAAGGGTAAATGTTGAACATGAGGAAAAAACTGGCAAAAAGTGTGGTACCAGTCATGTTTTGGCCTTTGGCTGACTCCTAGTATGAAATTCCAAAGATGTTGACGGAAGATGCAATCCATGATATTAATCTCAACATATGGAAAAATCTTTGTCAATTGAAGAAGAAGGTATTATCTTATGAAGAATATGAAAATCATCTTACGATAATAGAAGGGCTACAACGTCATATTGATTTGGCATCTCTATCAGTCTCTCAGTATCTGAAGGCTGAAAAGCAACAGAGAACCCTTCAACGTTCATGCCTTGGAACACTATGAAAATTGTGTCAGTTAATTACCAATTCTCCATCTGGTGTTCATATCAGAGGATGGGGTGTTCATGGAACACTACATTTCACAGTGCTTTCCAGTCAGCAAAGCCCGCCAAAAATGGTCTCATGCAATGTTATTGCCCATGGCCGGCCATTGTCAATGGGCTTTGTTCGTAATCAAAAGCTTGCTCAAGAACAGGCTTCAACTAGTTCCTCTCAAAATCAAGCATATAGAGAACAAGTTGTTGAATTTCTCCTACAATAAGCAGGCGAGAATATTTCAAAAGCCTCTCGTATGGAGAAAACACATCATCAAATGACAGAAGTTTCGAAAATCATCCAACAGTCTGTTAAACTAGGTGATAAAAGTGGATACATGTTAATGCATCCAGCTAATTTCCGAACTAATATTTGCAAGATCAATAGAGCTTTTAAGAAGGTCCTAGAAATAGAATGTCAAGAGCCACCCCAGCTTGCCAGACTAGGGACTCCTTTAACCCAACCCTCAGTGTCAAATAATGGGATTCGAGGAGTTGAGCGGAAGCAGCAGGAACGTCCCCAATTTAAGAGACTGGGGACTCTTTCAAATCATCAATCCCCTCCATAGAGAATGTCGGTCTTTTCTCGATTGGGGAAGAAGCCACAAGAGGAACAAAGAGCCAAATTATCAGGAGATTCCCTCCATGTTATATCTCATCAAGATGTTCCTAAAGGATTAAATCAACAAAAGGCAATGTCTCATCAAAGACATGAAAGAAGAAAATATCACAGAAATGTTGATTGAAGGGATGTGATTCATTATGCATCAATCAATGTCATCAATGTCGTTGTTTCTAATCCACCAGGGGAGACTCACTCAGGGGACTCAGATGAAGAGCGTCATGGTCAAGAAAACGTACGCACTGATACAAATGAAGAAGGTGTGCATACACGAAGTCAAAGGATTACTCAGAACCTAGGTAATACACTTTCTTCTCTCCAAAAAGTATCCAAAAAAGGGAGGGGAAACAATCAGGTTACATATTCTTCCTCTAGGAAAGGTCAATCTCTCTCATTAGAGAAAAGGTTTGCACAACAGGAGGAAGAAATGAATGAATTAAGAAGGTTGAATGCAGAACTACATCAGAGTATTCTTCTTCTTAAGAATGCTGAAGTCTGACAGCCGAAAGAATTTGTTGCAGCTACTGAGATGGGTCAGAAATATCCTCCTTTATCAGTACAGCCTCAGAGGTCTAATCCTATGGGTCAAACGCAACAACGGTTGGCAGTGCTACCATCAATTGCAGCACCAATCACCAAATCGGTCCAAGATCCATTCATTTCACCAACCCAAGAACAAGTTCAAACGGATGTTTCACAAAAGTTGATAACTACTATTGAGTCATTAACAGCTTGGTTAGAAACTATGGAAGGGAAATGGGCACAAGTTCAACCAGAAAAGAAAGTTTACCCTGAATGGGTAGATTCAATTTCTCCTCCATCTAGTTTTGGAAACCCTATTTTCCATACTTTCAATGGATCAGGCGACCCTAAACAACATTTGACACATTACGTGTCTTGTTGTGAGCCTATGATGGGACCTCCAAAGCATCAAGAAGCAGTGAAACTCAGATGCTTCATGCGAACCTTGCAAGGACCAGCTTTTGTCTGGTATACAAGTTTGCAATCCCGGTCAATCATCGGCTGGGAGGATCTTCTCCAAAAATTCCTTCTTCAGTTCAGCTCAACATTGCCAAAAAAACGACAGTTTTCGATATTACAAACTGCAAGAAAAGGGAGAATGAAAGAGTCTCTGATTTCATTGCTCGCTGGAAGGGATTAACATATTCCCTGAGTTTAGCACTCCCTCAGGAAGAGCTATTTCCAATCTGTGTGGAAAATTTGCGTGATGAATTACACATGCCATTGATTCATATGAAATACATAGGAGGGTTTCGAGACCATACTTCAATCGCTCAGAAGATTGATGATTCCCTTATACAGGCTAAGGATAAATCTCGTGTAATTCCATCAGCTTCACGAAGGAGAATGGGTAAAGCAGAAACTGCTACAGTTATGCTTAAACAAGCGCATGTACCTATTTCTACTTCAAAACCGTCATCTTCTCAAAGGGCTTCACCTCCTGAACGCCAACAACAAAGGCTGTTTCGTCCAATTAATCAAAGAGATCAACGTTGAAAACAATTTGAGGATTTGAAGAGTAAAACATACTCTTTCCAAAATAAGAAAGTTCTTGGATACTTCATTTCAGCTCTGGAAAATAATTTGGTTCAATTACCAGTGCCCAAGAGGCCAAACAAAGAAGGAGATGAAGACCATCCCAATTATTTTCCCTTTCATCAAATGTTGGGGCATCCCATCCAAGAGTGTTTTGTTTTCAAAGACCTCCTGCAAAAGATGGTCGACTTGGGACAAGTCAAGTTGAATGGTTCTTCGACTCAGGTATCATGTGTTATTGCTACAGTTCCAGAGGAGGAAGGTGAATCGAAAGAAGTCAAAATCAGAAATGCACAGAAGTATGATGATTGGATGGTCATAAAGACAATCAATCAGACTCATGCCATTTTGCGAACACAATTAAAGAAACCAATTGTGTCTTCTGCCATGAATATTGCGGTAAAAAACTCTTCTACAGAGGGAAAGTCCTCAAAGAAATGGTTTGATTCAAAGAAGGAAAAAGAATAATAAGAAGATGAGTATGTGTCAAAGCCTAAATTGTCTTTGACTCTGGCAGACTTTATGTCATCTACATCAAAGCCACAGGCACCGACCCATCAAACGGCATAGCCTAAACAGGCTAGTCAGGAAGAGTCTTTATTAGATGAAGAGTTAATCTTTTGTTCTGTTAATATGATTCAATTAACAGATCTGTATTCCAGTCGTAATTTCAATTTTGATGAGCCTGAATTCCCTGTATCAAATAAGGGTATCCGATGAAGTTCCAGAGGTTTAGGTTACAGCGGAAGACGTGGATCTCTCTGAAGTCACTAGTCCAATTCTACCCCTGCTAGCACTGTGTATGCAGCAGAAACTCTTGGTAGAGCCCTTCAGTGAGCTCAAAAAGAACAAGAAAGTTCTTCTGCCAATAGTCAACTCAGTCTTGGCATAGTTATTTTGGAAGACCGATTGAAGATTCCATCTTCATTATCTCAGCAAGTAAATGGATCTAATCGGTCTAATCTTCTAAAACCAAGGATGTTGCCAACTTCTATCCCAATACAAGATGCATCAGCTTCCAAAGCATCTACTTCCAAGGTACCTGCTAAACCACATATTCCTGTTGGGAAACGCAAACCTCTTGATCAAAAGTATGATATATTGAAACACTTGGCCCATGTACCATCCATGTTATCAATTTTGGATGCTTTGAATCTGTCCAAAGATCTTCGGGAAGCACTCATCGAAGCTTTGTCAAGTCCATAGGAATTTGAAGATGTAATAGCTGCTGCTGAAGTCTATCACATAGAGAATAATCCTGCAGAATTCCATGCAGTGATATCTTTTACTAATAAAGATGAAGATGATGTTGTTCATGGGAACATAAAAACTCTGTACCTATCTGGAAAATTTAATGGTGTAGATATCCGAAGAGTTTTAATTGACAATGGTTCAGGATTCAACATCATGCCCATTCGTACACTTCGTCTATTGGGCCTCACAGAATCTAATTTTTCTCCTTCTACCATGATGTTACAAGGATATGATAAAAATGAACAAGAACCACTGGGCGATGTTACACTCAGAACTCAGTTTGGAGATCTTGTATCCAATTCGGATTTCATGATTGTTGATCAAGACTCAGCTTTCAAAGTCTTTCTTGGAAGACCCTAGCTACATCAGCATGCAGATATCCCTTCATCATATCATCAGGGTCATGTTGGAACATTAAATGGTGATAAGGCCCCGTTCAAGACATGTGAGTCTCAATACATTGAGGCTGAATTTTATCACATGAAGGGAAGAGAGAAATCGATAATAAAGGAATTTACCAAATTTAATGCTCCATATGGTTTGGAGAAGACTCCAATAAATCCATTTACACATGTGAGTACAGATTATGTATTACCTATCAGTAAAATTGACAAAATAGGCCCAAATAAAAATACTGTTATGGAAAGATCCATAATTTCAATTACGGAAATTGAGCCAAACAACATGGGAGAAATTGGTAACCTACCAAATAGTGATGAAAACACAAGTAGTGGCGTTTTCATTTCATCTGCTGAAATCCAACAGGTCTATACTGCGCCAAGCAGGCTAGAAGAAGTTATAGCAACATCAGAGGTGAATAATGATGTCAATTCTCATTCCATCATCTCCTCTTTATTTCTCAATGAAGGCCCTTTATCATCAATAGGATCAGAAATGGAAGCTTCTTCTTCAAAATGTGCAAATTTTGACATCTCTTCTGATCATGAAAATTACGTTTTGTCATCTACTATGCAAGTAGAAATGGAAGAAATAGCACATGATGAAGAGGAAGAGGAAGATCTTAGAGATGCTCCTCCAGCATTTGAAGAGGGTATCTCTACCACTGTGGATGAGCTCAGAGAAATAAATTTGGGTACATAAAAAGATCCACGCCCCACTTTAATTAGTGCGGCCATGACTCTTGAAGAGCAAGAAATGTATATTTCTTTTCTAAAGAAAAATAAATATATTTTTTCTTGGAACTATACAGAAATGACTAGGCTTGATCCTGATGTTTCTACTCATCATTTGGGTTTACCAAAAGAACATCAAGAATTTAAGTAAGCCGCGAGAAGAACACACCCAACTTTTGCTTCCAAAATTGAAGCTGAAGTGGATAAGATGATCAAAGATAACTTCATCAGAAAAGTTCAGTATCCCAAGTGGTTGGCTAATATTGTCCCTGTAAAGAAGAAAAACAGACAAATTAGGGTTTTCATAAATTTCCGAGATCTTAATCGGTATTTTCCTAAAGATGATTTCCCAGTTCCGATTACAGAACTCTTAATTGATGCGACGGCTGGCTATGAAGTACTTTCCTTCATGGATGGATATTCCGGATATAATCAGATCCGAATCGCCCCAGAAGATGAGGAATCTATAGCTTTCAGAGCCCCTCAAGGTGTGTTTTGTTACTGGGTGATGCCCTTTGGTTTAATGAATGCAGGTGCAACATATCAACGCGCCATGCATCATATCTTCAAACCTTTCTTAGGGACGTTTGTTGAATGCTATGTAGATGATTTGGTGGTTAAATCCAAACAACGTTCTCATCACATGGCTGATTTGGATGTCATATTCCACTAGCTTCGACAACATAATTTGAACATGAACACCTTAAAATGTGATTTTGGGGTAACCTCAGGAAAATTCCTTGGATTTGTTGTATGTCATCGTGGTATTGAAGTCGATCCTTAGAATACCATGTCAATACGTGGTATGTCACCTCCTCATAATTTGAACGAATTAAGAAGACTTCAACGAAACTTAGCCTATATTCGGTGTTTCATCGCCAATTTGGCAGGAAAAAGTTTACCCTTTACCAAATTATTGAAAAAATAGTCACTTACTAGTGGAATGAAGAATGTCAAGAAGCGTTTGATGTTCTCAATAAATACCTCTTGAGTCCACCAGTACCCATGCCACCTGTTGAAGGAAGACCACTTATCCTCTATGTGAGAGCTCTATAGAGATCATTGGGTTCCTTTCTTGCTCAAAATAATGATGCTAGGAATAAAAATAGCCTCTACTATCTCAGTAGAACTATGCTTGAAGCAGAAACCCGGTACTCAAGTATTGAGAAGTGCTGCTTGGAATTAATCTTTGCATTTCAGAAACTGAGACACTACCTGCAAAATCACGTGGTCCAATTGGTATCTCGCAATAATCCGCTCAAATTCATCCTTAGTCGTCCAATGCTTACAGGACATCTAGCAAGGTGGGAAGTTATTTTGCAGCAGTTTGACATTCAGTATGTATCTCAAAAGGCAATAAAGGGCCAAGCTCTGGCTGATTTCCTGGCTGAACATCCTTCAGTGGAAGACACGTCTTCAAATATTGAACTCCCTGATGAGGATGTTTTCTCTATTCAAGATAGTACTCAATCATGGGAAATGTATTTTGATGGTGCTTCCAGAAGTCCAACTGGGAAGAAAATGGAAAATCCTAAATTCAACAATGTTGGTTTAGGAATTGTACTCATTTCTCCATATAAGGCATTGTTACCTTATTCCTTTTTATTGTGGGAAGGTGGTACCAATAATGAAGCCGAATACCAAGATCTTATCATAGGCTTGGAGATAGCACTTCAAGCAAAAGTGAATCACTTAAAGGTTAAAGGTGATTCAGACCTGGTAATCAAACAAGTCAATGGGGATTATGCCATCAGAAAAGAAGAATTAATACCTTTGTATGATTACGTCAGAGAGTTAATGGCGGAATTCCCTTCATAACTGACATTTTATTATGTCTTAAGATTACAAAATGCTAAAGCTGATGCACTGGCTAATATAGCCACAGCTCTAGCAGATCCAAATCGGGACGAGACAACCATCAGTATTGCTCACCGTCGTGCAATTTCACATTATGTTCAACCTATAACAGAGCAAATTAATGAAATTAGTCCCATTCCTGAACCATATGGTCATATTACAGGATGGATGTCACCTATAAGGGAATACCTTCAAAATGGAACACTTCCACCTGATTGAGCCGAGAAAGAACAAATTCGGCGACGTGTGGTCAATTTTACTCTTTATGATAGCCCAAACAACCTAGAGAAAATTCTCTAAAAACGTGGTTTTGATGGAGTTATCTTCAGATGCATTGATGGTGAAGAGACAATGGCTGTCATGAAAGAAGTGCATGCAAGAGTTTGTGGTGCCCACCATTCTGGACATAGATTGTCTGATCAAATTCGAAGGCTTGGATACTTTTGGCCTTCAATGATACAAGATTGTGTTAATTCAACAAAGAATTGTCATTCATGTCATGTACATGCCAACATCATTCATCAACCTCTAGAGTTACATCATACAGCTAAATACTCGTGGCCATTTGCCACATGGGGAATGGATGTGGTGGGACCTTACCCTTCTGCTACGGCCAAGCAGTTTAAGTATATTCTTACTACTACTGATTTCTTTTCCAAATGGGCAGAGGTAGTACCTCTCAAAGAAGTCAGTTCTAAATGAATTGTTAGCTTCATCAAGTCTAACATCATTACTATATTCGGCATCCCTCATACCATATTGACAGACAACGAAACCATCTTCTGTTCTTTTGAGGTGATGAAATTGTATCAAGAATACAACATTAAATCCAACCACTCATCTCGGTATCATGCGGAAGCCAATGGCCAAATAGAAGCCTTTAACAAGACTCTTTCAAATATATTGCATAATATGGTGGATAAAGATAAGAGGTCATGGACTGATAAACTCTTTCATGATTTATGGGATTATCAGACTACCACCCACAATGCAATGCGGTCAACTCCATATTCGTTGGTATATGGAACAGAAGCACTCTTGCCAATTGAAGTTCAATTTCCCTCACTCAGAGTAGCCATTTGTGATCAGTTATCTACAGATGATAAATCCCAAAAGCGATTGAATGAATTGGAACGGTTAGATGAGAAAATATTTGCCACTTTGCACCACTTGGAAATCTATCAGAATCGAATAGCACGAGCTTTTAACAAAAAAGTTCGTCTTCATTCATTCATTCAAGGAGAATTGGATTTAGTTCCCAGAACTCCAATGATACCAGGAAAGAAACCTCCCAAGCTTGAGCCCAAATGGGAAGGACCTTATTCAATACATAGTGTCTACTCTAACGGAGTTTATTCATTAATCTCGATGGATGGAGAAATCATTACTACTCCAACTAATGCCAGTTTTTTGAAGAAATATGTTGTATAAACTACAAAATATTCATAATGTCCCTGCAACATGACACTAAACTGTGCATCACCAATAGTCCTAACTGCAAGACTTTAAACTCCATAGTCCCTTTATAATGTCCCTTCTACATGACACTAAACTGTGCAGCACCAATTGTCCTAACTGCAAGACTTTAAACTGCATAGTCCCTTCATAATGTCCCTGTAACATGACACTAAACTGTGAAACACCAATAGTTCTAACTGTAAGACTTTAAACTGCATAGTCCCTTCATAATTTCCCTGCTACATGACACTAAACTATGCATCACCAATAGTCCAAACTGCAAGACTTTAAACTACATAGTCCCTTCATAATGTCCCTGCAACATGACACTAAATTGTGCAGCACCAATAGTCCTAACTTCAAGACTTTATACTGCATAGTCCCTTCATAATTTCCCTACAACATGACACTAAACTATGTAGCACCAATAGTCCTAACTTCAAGAATTTAAACTGCATAGTCCCTTCATAATGTACCTGCTACATGACACTAAACTCTGCAGCACAAATAGTCCTAACTGCATGACTTTAAACTGCATAGTCCCTTCATAATGTCCCTGCAGCATGAAACTAAACTGTGCAGCACCAATATTCTTAACTGCAAGTCTTTAAACTTCATAGTCCCTTCATAATGTCCCTGCAACATGACACTAAACTGTGCAGTACCAATAGTCCTAACTGCAAGACATTAAACTGCATAGTCCCTTCATAATGTCCCTGCAACATGACACTAAACGGTGCAGCACCAATAGTCCTAACAGCAAGACTTTAAACTGTATAGTCCCTTGATAATGTCCCTGCTACATGACACTAAACTGTGCAGCACCAATAGTCTTAACTGCAAGACTTTAAACTTTATAGTCCCTTCATAATGACCCTGCAACATGACACTAAATTGTGCAGCACCAATAGTCCTAACTGGAAGACATTAAACTGCATAGTCCCTTCATAATGTCCCTGCTACATGACACTAAACTGTGCAGCACAAATAGTCCTAACTGCAAGACTTTAAACTGCATAGTCCCTTCATAATGTCCCTGCAACATGACACTAAACTATGCAGCACCAATAGTCCTAACTGCAATACTTTAAACTGCATAGTCCCTTCATAATGTCCCTGCTAGATGAAACTAAACTGAGCAGCACCAATAGTCATAACTGCAAGACTTTAAACTGCATAGTCCCTTCATAATGTCCCTACAACATGAAACTAAACTGTGCAGCACCAATAGTCCTAACTGCAAGACTTTAAACTGCATAGTCCCTTCATAATGTCCCTGCAACATGACACTAAAATGTGCAGCACCAGTTCGTCCTTGCTATATGACGTTAAATTATACAACAATGGTCCAGTATGACCTTAAACTGTAACTTCGTCCCACACAATGTTAAACTGTGAAAAAGTTCCCTAAAAAGTATTGTATGACTTTAAAATACACCATGGTCCTGTATGACATTAAACTGCACCATCCATGGTCCATGCATATGACCCTAAACTATTTGGAAGTCCCTTACGTCTGGAAAGACGTTGAACTACATAATCATTAAAGGTCCTGTAAGACCTTAAACTATACTTATGTCTAGCATGACATTAAACTTCACCATCCACGGTCCATATATATGACCTTAAACTATTCGCCATCTTTCGTCCAACATGACGTTAAACTGTGGGAAAAAAATCCCCAATGCGTCCAACATGATGTAAATGGTGTGTTATTTTGTCCTTACTGCATGACATTAAACTGCACAGTCCCCCTTTTTGTCCAACATGACGTTAAACTGTATTGTCCCCATCGTCCTAACTACATGATGCTAAACTGTACAGAAAGTTCATGATATATCCTACATGACATTAAACTGTACTTTGTCCCTGCTACATGACACTAAACTATGCAGAACCAATAGTCCTAACTACAAGACTTTAAACTACAAAGTCTCTTCATATTGTCCCGACTACATGACATTAAACTGTGCATCATTAAGGTTGTTTCTACCTCTTGTTTCTCACAACGAGTATGACTCACGTGAGCTTAGAGAAAACCTCAACCATAACACTCACTTTGGGCTGCTAACTATGTGTAAGTCCCAACAACATTTTTTAGGTTATTATCCCCAAGAACAACTTGATCCGTAATTCATTCTTTAATTGAACTACACAGACTTTGATCCTTGCCTTCCAGGATGGGTATATAGGAAACCTCCCAAGGTTAAAGCCTGAAACCAATCTCTTCACATCGGTTCACCACCATATCATATGATGTTGATTCGTGAAACCGCCCCTAGAATCAATATCTTTACATGGGTTCACATTCGTCCATGTTATATGACGTTAAACTATACAACACTTTTGTCTGGTACGACAATAAACTACAATACACTTTGATTTACTCATTTGATAGGGAACCATTATTTACATTGATTTTTCAATCATGTTTCATTTTAAAAGACTAGGTGCATACATGGCAATGCCTAAATTTTTTTATCTCAGGTTAAACCATCATTGCACAAAATTCCCCTTTCACCCTTTACATATACGAACTAAATTTGTACAAAGGGTAGTTCTAGAACTACGTAGGCTTGATTACCATCCTTATGGGATACGTAGGAACATTCAAGTGTCCCTTGAATCTAGCCCCAAGTCTTTTGGGCCTAACCCCAAATTTCACTTCCAGTCCCTTGGCTGAAAAGTCCTCATGAAAACACACACTGTGTATTCATTATTATGGTCTGAACTCTATGACCCTAATCTAAGATCTCTCATACTTTCGCCGTGCATGATGTTAAACTTCATTTCAATAACTACGAATGGCTTGATTCTCATTCTTATGAGATACGTAGTGAAGTCCAAAATTTCAATTCAGGACCCAGCCACAACATGATTATGGTTATCATTGACCTATGTATCTCTATATAAATTGGACAATACCCATCTTTATGTGTTATAATCCTAACCTTAAATATTTTCAGATCTTCATAACCCTTTTCATGACTTTTAGTCACAAAAATGTCAAACTTCCGAGAATTCTTTTGTCTGACTATGCAGTACGTGCCCATAGGTGGCCTTGCATAAACAGTCCACATAACAGACTTGTTAGCCAAAAGATACTATTTTATTTAACTATGCAGCCAATGCCCTTAGGTGGCCTTGCATAATTCAACCCCATAACGGTATTGTTAAATGGTGGTAACTTCATTATTGGGAAGAATGCCTCTTTTTTCCTTATTTGTCATAAACGACAGTATGTAGGGATCTGCAAAAAAATAGCCATCCGTAACATATTTGTCCCATATCCTTTTTCATGATCTGAAAGTATTCAAGTCTATGGTTTATTCTTCTTCCCTACGTTTGGGTCAGACCTTCATAGAAGTGATATTCATCTAGTTCTTTGATAATCTTGTTTGGAAATATCTTCTCCATATTCAAGTACCTCTTTCCATTAAGCAAACTTTATACATTAGAAAATTTGAATCTCCATAAACTATCACTGGCTTTTAGCACTAGGAAAGTAAATTTTTGAGAATTCTTTTTGCCTGACTATGAAGCACGTGCCCATAGGTGGCCTTGCATAAACAGTCTACATAACAGACTTGTTATAAAAAAGATACCATTTTATCTAACTATAAAGCCAATGCCCTTAGGTGGCCCTGCATAATTCAACCCCCTAACGGGTTTGTTAAATAATGGTAACTTCATTCTTGGAAACTACTTCTTCTAATGCCTTTTACCTCTTTTTCATATCATTCCTCAGATTCAAATATTCTTAAGTTGTAGCTTACATATTTTCCCTCATCCTTGAGTATGGTAGTATGTTTTCAGATGAATTTTCAAGGAATTGTGTCAATTCTAATCCATTTCGGTCAAATCTATTTCATCCTTAAACATTAGCCCCTTTATGTCCGGCATGCATGACATTAAACTGCCCACAAAATTCAAAGGAACTCTGAATAAATGTCAAGTTCCAGCTCACTAAACATACATGTTGTATGATTTAGGTAATATTGAGAAATTAAAAAGGTTAAAATTTTGAAGGGTTATTTACATTAATCCTAGTAAAAATCAAACTATGCTTACTAGGCCCATTGGATTAGGTAAAATCTAAAGCATATAGAAAAAGAGGATGCAGGTACATATGATTGAAGATGAAGGTGTTTTTCATTGATACATAGGAGATAGAAGGACATCCATAGACTGGAGTCTCTTCTCTTTTTCAAAAAAATTACAAAAGCCTTTCAACATAACTCTTCATTTGATCTAAGGCACACCGAGCTTCATCAGCAACCACCTGGAATTCATTCATTCAACTGGATACAATAAGAGATTCAATGATACCATCACTTCTTGGAACAATTGAAAAAGAATGTTCTTGAGTGCGGTTGGAGAAAATTTTCTGCTGATCAAACAGTGACTCTGTTTCTGTCCAAGATACTTGGAAGATGGATACATGGATTTGAGAATGGAGCATTGGAAGTAAAGATCCATTTTGGAGAGAGTACTCTTTTAATATATTGCTCTAATGCCATGTTTGTCTTCTCTCCACCAACCGACAGCGGAAAACATTTTAGCCCAGGGTTTTCCATTTTCATATCTGCAAGGAAATGGCATGGAAGGAGAACTTGAAAGTTCACACCATTATTGTTGCTCTTAATGCACAACATAACCGAAATAGAGGAGTAGCAGTTCAGCTTCATCTTAGGTGTATAATTCTTTGCATTTGGAACATTGAATCCTTGCAGATGACCATGACCACATAGAGGCAGATAGATGCTCTGTGGAAAATTAGGATGATATTTCTTCAAGTACTTAGCCAAATCTGGGAGTGTACTGTCATAGATATCGTATTAATCATGGACAATGATGTTCATAATGTCATCAATCCGCTTTCTATACAGTTCATCAGCCATTCCAATTCCCTTGGGAATCACTTAATCTGCACAAAAGATGAATAAACTGACTCTTAAATGGGTTTATTTTTTCATAAAATTTGTGAATAAATTTGAAAAAATAACAATGGCATTAAGGTGCGCAAGTCTAAAAATTGGCGCGCAAGTGTTAGTGTGTCGTGATAGTGTTTGACGTGCAAGTATAAACCGCACAAATCCATATACCATTATTACAGAACGCCATCAAGAAAATATAGGAAAACAGAGAAACTTGCGCGACTAAGATGACCTGCGCGATGAGAGCTCGAGAGGTTTGAAGTCTGGAAATCTAGATGATTTGTACGGAGGTGAGGCCATGTATTTATAGTCCGGGAGGCCTATTTGCACGCCGTACACAGTGCTCTCAAGGCCTACTCTATGCACACTTGTGCGCTGCCCTCTGTGCCCTGATGACTTGTGCGCCATTATTCCTTTGGATATATTCGGTTTCCTCAGAGTCAAATCCGATTTTTCTCTCCGGATCCAACTCTGAGGGGGGGCTTTTGTTGACGCTCCATTCTTCATAGAATATCAAGATTGGAAAAGGGGAAGATCTGAGATTAAAATGGTTCGACCTTTGAAGAAAACATTAGAAATCGACAAAGGGATGAACAAGGCGAAATTTTACAATATGCCGCGCAAGTCTCCTCATGATCGCGCAAGTGGACTTGCGTGACGCACTTTGGCGCGCAAGTCACTTGCCCGACCTAAGTGATAACTGCCCGGTAACCGCCCAGGGTCTTCTCCTGCCTATAAATAGACCCTATGGGCCCCCCATTCAAGGGAGGATCTTTTTCTAGAAACTCGGATTGAAGCTCCCAACGCCTAAGTCTCTTCTCAAAGCTTCCGGAACAATTCTAAGGTAATTTCTTACCTAGAACCGAAGATCTAAAGAGAGGGAGGAAGGCCTAAGTGTTGAAACTCATCAACACTTGCGCGCCCGAGTGGCCATCCCTTAAGGGAAGTGGCCACACTTTCGCGCTGCCTTACTCCTTCGATAGAAATTGCACGTCCCTTTTCTAGAAGAACCTCAAGAAGATTCTAAAGGCTTTAATAATGAGTCGCTCAAGTATTTCAATGCTGGTTGAACATCATGCAAGTACCTCACACATGTCGCGCAGGTAAACCTGCGCGACTAATACTTGTGTGCCCACGCAGTACTTGCCCGCATTCCAAGACTTGCGCGCCCCTTCCTTTTTGGGTGCCCATCTTGCACATTTTACCCCTCTTAAGCCATTACTCCTTTCCTATTTAAGATTCAGTCTTCAAGAAACTCTTCAAAGCCATTTATGGCATGATTTCTTGATTTGAAATCCTTATCTGAAAGGAATTCTGTGGAATATCTCTCAAAACCTAGTGATTTAAATATCTTTATGTCACTAAATATGGAGAGTTCATTCATTCAACCTCATCCTTTAAGATCATAGAATCCTTAACCTGGGTCTCCTTTTCAGGAATAATCCCCAGTCATAAGTCCTCTAATTTGGGAATCCTTCTTAGGAGTAAGTCCCAGATCCTCTAATTTGGGCAAGCTTATCAAGAGTAAGCCCCAAAACATAATCCTTAACCTAGGCCTCCTTTTCAGGAATAAGTCCTAGTCATAATCCCTTAACCTAGGCCTCCTTTTTAGGAATAAGTCCCAGTCATAAATTTTGGGCTTCCTTTTCAGGAGTAAGCCCCAAGTCCCTTAATTTCTCTTTAACCAGTCCTAATTTACGTTTGATCTAGGATTCCTTCTTAGGAGTAAAACCCAGTTATCAATCCTCTCCTAATTTAGGTTTCCTTTTCAGGAATAATTCCCATGTTAGGGTATTCAAATCTCCATGAAGCACATATACCTTTATGGACCATGTTCCTTGATTTTCTCCCTAAAGTAAATCATAGCCTTCATTTATCTGGGTAGTTATACATACATAAGCCCCAAACCATTTCTTATGATTACATATTTCATGGCCCAATTGCCTATTTTATTACCAATACCTCTTGTTTCTCACAACGATCATGACTCACGTGAGCTTAGAGGGTAAAAGTAATTATGACATCCTGATTTGATCCATCAATCATAAACATCATAATCCCTTATTTGAACTATGTGGGTTCTGATTCCTTTTCCAAAACAAAGGATACGTAGGTAGCCCATATATGGGTTAGATCCCAACTCTGAAAAAATTCATGTCCTTCTGAATGACAATAAACTTCAAGTGCCCCATTGAGTGGCTTTAAAACCAGCCTAGTCATCATAATGACCAAGAGTCTTTTATACAAATTTTTTGAAGGATACCATTGACCAAGAATTTCTAAATAGATATAGAAGATTCTCTATTGATGAAGAACCTCAAATACATATAAAATATTCTCTAAATTTCTTACATGTTTAATCATTGATTGTCAAAACTGAAGTAATGATCATTTTATACTTGGTAATGTAATAAGGATTCACGAACATAACTTAAATCTATAAAGAGAGTCTCAGAATAGAAAATAATTCCACTCAAAAAGGTGTGATGAGTCCGACCTCCCATCCTCTCGACCAAGGAAAATTCCTAAGCCTCATTAGTTCACAAGCTAATGAGCGCCTACCTTTGGAAATTAGGTCCAAATGGATGTGGAATCATTGGATTTTTCTTG
The DNA here is from genome assembly GCA_963277665.1 of Viscum album. Taxonomy (NCBI): domain Eukaryota; kingdom Viridiplantae; phylum Streptophyta; class Magnoliopsida; order Santalales; family Viscaceae; genus Viscum; species Viscum album. The sequence goes on from OY728140.1 coordinate 1,612,824,446, forward strand.
TTCTACGAACAAACCCATTAGAAACTGATCAGAACATTTGAATCTCCCATCAAGGAGGTCATCCCCAAATTCTGAGGGAAACACCATAGTCTGTATAAGAGAATCTTCAATCTGTTGAGCAATTGATATAAGGTCTTGAAACCCTCCGGTGTATGTCACAGGGATCAACGGTGTTCATAATTCATCACACATATTATCCACATAGATTGGAAACAATTCTTCCTAAGGGAGTGCTAAGCTCAAGGAATATGTTAATGCCTTCCAGAGAGCAATGAAATTAGAGACCCTTTCATTCTCCCTTTTCTTACAGTTTGTAAGATCAAAATCTATTGTCTTTGGAAAAGTTGAGCTGAATTGAAGAAGAAATCATTGAAGGAGATCTTTCCATCTGGTAATTGACCAGGATTGCAAAATTGTGTACCAGACAAAGGCTGGTCCTTGCAAGGTTTACATGAAGCATCTGAGTTTCACTACTTCTTGCTGCTCCGGAGTTCGAATCATAGGATCACAACAAGACACATAATGCATCAAATTTTGTTCAGGGTCGCCTGATCCATTGAATATAGGGAATACATGGTTCCCAAAACATGATGTGGGAGAGATTGAATCTACTCATTCAGGGTAAGCTCTCTTTTCTGGTTAAACCTTCCCACGCTTCCCTTCCATAGTTTCCAACTGAGCTGATAATGACTCAATGGTAGTTATTAACTTTTGAGAAACATCCAGTTGGGCTTGGACCTGAACAGGTGCACTGACTGGAGCTTGTACAGGTATGGCAGCTAGTACTGCAACTGATGGCAAAACTTCCAATTGTTGTTGCACTTGACCCGTAGGATTAGAAATGTGAGGGTGTACTAATGTAGGAGGATATTCATGATCCATATCAGTAGATGCAACAAACTCCCTTGACTGGCTGGCTCCATCATGTTTAGGAGTAAGACTACCCTGAAGTAGTTTTGCGTTAAACCTCCTTAATTCCTTCATTTCTTCCTCCTTATGCGCAAATATTTTCTCTAGTGAGAGCGATTGGCCATCTATAGAAGAAGGACATGTAACCTAATTCTTCCTCTTTTCATATTTTTATCCCTTTCGGAGAGGGGAAGTGGGTTATTCGAAGAAACACACAGATTTTGGGTAAAACTTTGATTTCGTGCATGCAAACCTTCTTCATTTTTGTCTGTGCGTACAACTTCCTGAACAGGATCATCTTCATCCGATCCCTCTGAGTGAACCTCATCTGATAGATCAGCAACAACGACATTAATGACATTGATTGATGTATAATGCATTGCATCCCTTCTATCATCATTTCTGTGATATTTTCCCCTTCCATGTCTTTGATGAGACATTGCCTTTTATTGATTCGATCCCTCTGGAACTTCTTGACGAACCATAATTTTTAGAGAATATCCTGATAATTTGGCTCTTCGTACCTCTTATGGATTCTCCCCTAATTGAGAAAAGACCGACTTTCTCTGAGGAGGTGGTTGATGATTTGAAAAAGTACCCAGTCTGGTGGACTAGGGCTGTTCCTGCTATCTTTGCTCAACTCCTCGAATCCTATTTGTTGATTTCAATGGATGCTTTAATAGATTCCCTAGTCTGGTGAGCCGGAGTGGCTCTTGACATGATATGTCTGAGAATTTCTTAAAATCTATCTTGATCTTGCGGTCCTTGGTAGGTAAATTACCTGGATGCATCAATCGACATCCACTTTAATCACCAGGTTCAAAAGACTGTTGGATGATTTTTGACACATCTGTCACTTGGTGAGGTGCTTTCTCTAAAGGAGAGGCCTGTTCAATATTCTTGTTTGCTTGATAGAAGAGTAATTCAAAAACTTGTTCTCTGTATTCTTTATTTTGAGAGGAACTAGTGTAATCCTATTCTTGGTCAAGCTTTTGATTACAAACAATGGTAGGTATATGTGGCCGGCCATGGGCAATAACATTGCATGAGACTATTTTCGACGGGCTTTGCTGAATGGAGAGCACTTTGAAATGATGTGATCCATGAACACACCATCCTCTAACATGAATACCAGATGGGGCATTGGCAATTAACTGTCTCAACATTCTTAGTGCGCCAAGGCATGAACGCTGAAGGGCCCTCTGCTGATTTTCAGCTTTCGGATATCGAGATGCTGATAGAGATGCCAAGTCAACATGGTGTTGTAATCCTTTTATTATCATAACATTATTTTCATATTCATCATAAGATAATACTTTATTTTTCAAATGACAAATATATTTCCATATGTTGAGATGAATATCATGAATTCCATCTTCTATCAACATTTCTGGAATGTCATACTGAGAGTCAACCAGAGGCCAAAACATGACTGGCACTTCACCTTTCGCCAGTTTTTTTCACATGTTCAACATTTCCTCTTTATCATTTGATGAAGATTCTTCTACCTTTTTTGACCCAAGATGTTTCTTCCTTGTTGCTTCATTGGATTCAACAAAATTGGTAGAGATATCACTGATTAAACTAGAAGATGCATGACTTAGGGGTGGTTCGGGGAATGACCTACACCCTGGGCTATCTTCCGATTGAGAAACCATTTCACATGACAGTGATAAAACATCAGACATTACTGGTTTCACATTTTCAAGTGCCTCAAGAAAGAGGGCTTTCTCAGCACTACATTGTCCACTAGATCATTTTTCAGGCAATGTGCATCACTACTGCGGAGAGGACTTTCGCAGCAAAATTCATCATCATGTAGAGGACCACCATGGTGGGTTACAGTAAAAGATGAGATCTATTTCTCCTTGGTCTTTTGGCCACATTGAGCGTTCCTATGGCTCGCATCTGAAGATGAAACTTTGAGATCGACCGAATTGTCATGAAGAAAGCCTTCATGAGGAGGTGTCTATTGAAGACCTTAAGAATTATTGTTCCCAATATTGGGAAATGAGGGAGTAAAATCTTTAATTCCAATAGATAACTGTGTGAGGGATTCAAGAACTCCTACATCAAGAAAAGCCTTATTGTAGATTGGATCTTGATCTCTTGACTGTGATGGGTGAGTCTTTTTCTTAGAAGCCTTCTTACTCGCCTTGGAAACAACTTTTTGACGAATGTGGAAGCTCTAAGCAGGTGTTTTTGCCTGATCAGGAGATATGGTTAGGTTAGGATAACGATCTCCACTCAAATCAGTTGTATGTGCCTAACTTGGTTGTCCGTATGATATGGGGTAGTATGCCTCACAACCCTCTTGGACTGGAACAGATGTGTGTGTCAGTTCCGGAGTGAACTGTTGATGTGTCACTCCACTAGTAGGGATAATTTTATGTGTCTTTCCCTGAGATGCCACTGAAGCTATTATAATATCTTAACAGACATCCATGATATCAACAAGAATTTGCTTATGGTCTTTCACTATTGATAGAATATGTATGGTGACTTCAGCTTCTGGAACGGGGAAATACGTCTATTTTGTTCTTGGATTAGGTGTATATGCCTGCTCTTGTCCTCCTTTTCCTGTAATTGAATCCTGGCAATACTCATGTGTAGTGGCAAAGAGTTGAGTCTGCCTCTTGTTTTTCGCTGGTGCTTTCCGACTGACTTCTCCGAATGATACTAGGCGAGACTGTTGGTAGGCTTGATCAATACGAGCAGGTGTATGTGCCTGCTGATTGCACTTTGCCGAACATGGTTGACGAGATCCATCATATGCTGTCAAATGAGCATGTTGACTAGCTGGTGATGTATAAACAAGTGTATGTTCCTGCCTATATTACTCTGCCAGAATTGCCTGGCGGGATTGGCATGATGCTGCCAGATGAGTCTGCTGGACAGGAGAATTAAAATGGGCAGGTGTGTGTGCCTGCTCGTTGCATGCCACCAAGTTAGGTTAGTGGAAATCTCCAAATATGGCAGAGATGAGAACATTCTCACTGTTAACCGGACATCACCTCTGGCGATTCGTCTTCCCTGATTGGGTTCGAGGAACCTGAGCCGAATGCCTGGAGTCGGTACCCTCATCATGTTGAGGGCGCACTGCTGCACGAGTCTAGTGGTGATTGTTGGTGGGAGCCCTCTGGAAGGACCCCTTTCTTCTTGAATTAAGGCCCTCAAGGACCTTCTCATTCACCTCTACAGAATAAGGGAGAGAATGGTGATTGTGTTCTGGGGATAACGACCCGAAATGGTTGGAGACAGTGGTTAGCACCGCTTTCTTCTTGATCCCTAGTCGTAATTGTCCGGATGAACAGGGTGAGTTATTCACTTGGAGGGCTTGTCGGATAGCCTCCAGAGTTTGAATGGTACCGTGTTGACGGTACTCCTTAACCAGTGCGTTTGGTACCCAGCGTAGAAGATGCTGAGTAGGTGATATCATCCTCAGAGCGGACGACGATCCAACATGAGTAGCAGTAGGGGCATTCACAGCAACGATATTCACAGGTTTGAACTTGAGAGAAACCATTTCATAGAATGCAAAAAACTTGTAAAAGAGTTCATGTTTGATATAACCGACATAATCAAGATAAATTCAGCCACTACATCTTTTGGATGAGCACATATGTCAATGATTATTTTTGTTGGCCCTCTCATTGAGTTTTAAATAGGGGCCTAACAAATAAGAAAAACATTAGTTTAACTTGGTCAAGGATTCATGTCGGGTTCACCATATTTTGTTCCCCTCGGGAATTGGGGATGATCTCATTGATTTAAGATTCAATCATTCCAAGCAGTTTCTAATGGGTTTGTTTGTAGAACTGAGAACATCCAATGATTCCATATCCATTTGAACCTACTTTCCAAAGGTAGGCACTCATTTTTTGTGTACTGATGAGGCTTAGGAATTTTCATTGGTCGAGAGGATGGGAGGTTGGACTCATCACACCTTTTTTAGGGGAATTATTGTCTACTCCGGGTCTCTCTTTATAGATTTATGTTATGTTCGTGAATCCTTATAACATTACCAAGTATAAAATGAGCTTTCCATTAGATCATACAAATAATGACTGATATGTAGAAAATTTAGAGAATCTTTTATATGTATTTGAGGTTCTTCATCGAAAGATAATCATCTGTATTTGTTATAGATTCATATTCAATGGTATCCTTTGATAAATAAAAGTCTCTTGTTCATTATGATGACCATACTGGTTTTAAAGCCACTCATTGGGGAACTTGAAGTTTATTGTCATTTAGAAGGACAATGATTATTTCAGAGTTGGGGTTGTACTTGCAGATGGGCTACCTACGTATGCTTTGTATTGGAAAAGGAATCAGAACCCATGTAGTTCGAGTATGGGAATATTATCTTTATGATTGATGGCTCAAAGAAAGATGTCATAATTACATTTACACTCTAAGCTTACGTGAGTCATGCTCGGTGTGAGAAACAAGAGGTATTGGTAAAACCAGACAATCGTGCCAAGAAAGATGCAATCATAAGAAATGATGTGGGGCTTATGTGTCTATGACAACCCAAATAGATGAAGATTAAGATTTACTGCAGGGAAGAAATCCAGGAACAAGGTCCATAAAGGTATATGTACTTTATGGAGATTTAGATACTCAAATTTGGGGACTACTCCTGAAAAGGATGCCGAAATTAGGATGGGGCATATGATTGGGTTTTACTCCTGAGAAGGAGATCCAGATCAAAAGTAAATTAGGACTGGTTAAGAGAAAATTATGGGACTTGGGTCTTACTCTTAAGGAGGATGCCGATATTTGAGATTGGTGCTTACTCCTGAAAAGGAGGCCCAGTTTAATGAGGACTTGGGGCTTACTCCTAAGGAGGATGCCCAGATTTGGGAATTTTAAGATTGGGGCTTACTCCTAAAAAGGATGCCCAGATTAGGGGTCTTGGGTCTTACTCTTAAGGATGATGCCCAGAATAAAGAATTAAGACTGGGGCTTATTCCTTTAAAGGAGGCCCAGGTTAAGGGTTTCTCTCATCTTTAAAGGATGAGGTTGAATGAATGAAATCTCAATCTTTAGTGACAAAAAGTTGTTTAAATCACCAGGTTTTGAGAAATGTTCCATGGAGTTCCTTTTAGATAAGGAATCCAAATCAAGAAATCATTCCATAAATGGATTTGAAGAGTGTCCTGAAGATTGAATCTGGAATAGGAGAGGTGAAACGACATAAGAGGGGTTAAATGGCCAAGAAAGGCACCCAAAAAGTCAGGGGCGTGCAAGTCCTTGTAGGCACGCAAGTAATGTGTGGGTGCGCAAGTCCTGGTCACGCAGGTATACCTACGCGAAACATGGGTACTTGCGCGTTTGTAAACCAGCATGGTAATAGTTGGGCGATCCTTGACCTATGTCTTTGGAATTATCATGAGGTACTTCCAGAAGAGAGGTGCGCAAGTTTTGGTGAGGAAGTAGGGCGGCGCGCAATTATGTTCGTTTCCCTTAAGGGTAAAACACCTTAGGTGCGCAAGTGTTAGTGAATTCTAACACTTATACTTTACTCGTTTTGTTTAGACCTTATATTCTAGGTAAATAATTAATTTAGAAGTGTTTAGAAGACCTGAAGAAGAGACTTGGATGTTTAGAGATCTAAATATGAATTCTGGAAAAATGATTCTCTGAAATGGGGGGCCCATAGGGTCTATTTATAGGCTGGAGAAGACCCCAGGCGGTTATCATTCAGGGCGCTCAAGTCACTTGCCCAACCATTAGGCGGTGCGCAAGTATACTTGCGTTAAAGTGAGGTTAGTTGCGCGACCCTTGTGCATTTGAAGCATTGTTCATGCCTTTGTCAATTTTTTATGTTTTCTTCAAAGGCTGAATCAATTTGGGCATAAGGTATTTCCATTTCCATTATTTTAGACAATATGATGAAAAGGAGAATAAAAATTTTTGTAATAAGTATGCTTCAATTCTGAAGTAGTAACAATGTATGTAAATTATGGGTCATTATATCTAAGATGGTTTAATGGATTATTGATCCAAAATGGGGGTTATAGTTCATTAATGTCACATCAATCAACCCTGTATAATATAAGTAAAACATCATGGTCGTTATATCTAAGATGGTTTAATGGATTATTGATCATCAATGGGGGTTATAGTTCATTAATGTCACATCAATCAACCCTGTATAATATAAGTAAAACATCATAGTATAATATATATTCATGTATAAAATCATTGGATGAACCCATAGATAAACATTAAGTAGGATGATACCCCTCAACATTAGATAAAAACTTATAAATGCAATCTCACGTATGTTGATAAATGGAAATCGACACAGAGAAATTGAAATTAGAGTCACAATGATGTGAAATTATATCAAATTATTGACTTAATGTAATGGTATTTCCCTCCAAAACCTGATGTTTGAAAACATTAAAGAAATCCTCCAAAACCCTAGGATCATCCTCTTCCTGGTAATCAATGAGAACTCGATATGGTGTGACAAAAGAGGATCCAATTTCCATCCACTCATATAATAACCTCTTTCAGTAATGACCACCACTCACTAGCCATAATGCTAAAAATTAAAACATTACAATGATATAATTGATTAATAAAGATTATGTATAAAACCAATACATTCCTCGTATTACATTATATAGATGTATCTATAGCTATAATTAATCTCCCACTGACTGGTGCTACCCTATCTCTAATCAACAACCTCAAAACATATCATACAAGGTACCCTAAACTCAAAATGGCGAGGAAAACACCATGACAATAAAATATCTCACCTAATCAACTCCATAATCAGAAATAAATATATGAAAAATAATGGGTAATTATACAGTTGAATAAATTAATGACTAAATAATATCAAATGATAAAATCCTTATGCATCAAATGAACTCTATCCCACCTAATGCTACGACACATGAATATGAACAAACCATGATCCTTTATATATGATTTATTGACATCCATGATCATGATATGACCTTATTACCCATGAATAGGGATCATAAATAGGCTTCCCTTTCCCAAAACAATATAATTAGCTAAGAAACTACAAACAAATGTTCCTTCCAATGATTGTTCCTCAATAGAAATAAATTATATTGTTGAAAAGGGGACTAAAAATAACATGAAACATGAAACCATGCATAGATATCATTGAGTTTATCAGTCCCATTTCCCCCCATAGACACAACACATGAACAAGAAACCCCTAGAGTTTTATTGTAAAACTCAAATATATGTTGGAAGATAAAATATTTTCTACTGATGGATCCAAACTAGTAGTGGAATTAATTTTATAAATTCCCAAGGTTCACTATACCATGTTTTTTCAGTGAGTTTTTATGATTTCCACTCTCTTTAGGATCAATACCCCAACAATGAAACTGATATATAAACTACTATTTCATATAGATATCTATGTATGTAGAAAACATAGGGGGGTTGATAACATATTAATAGGTGCATTAACTCTTATAAATGTCATGATATGACACCTAATATTGAGTTAAATCATTAGATATTGAATGAGATACTTGAACCAGATCCCAAGATCCCTCACACTCATGATATCATTATAAAGGGACAGATACTCCAATACATCAATTTCATTATCAATGTAAATAATAATTCTTAAAAGACATTATTTTAAAAGTATATCTATAGAAAACATCCACCTTATGTTCCCCAAGATCAAATTTTCAACCATTAATGCCTAGATCCCCACAAAAAATGACTACTAGATCCTCCTTGAACTCATTATATGATAAAATAATACTGATAGAGATCTTCACCTATTGCAACCAATGATCTATCCATAGATCTGATATGATATCTGTATATTACCCCCAAAAATAATACACCCCACCATTCCTTTCCCTCAATAAAGAAAAGTCATACTTTATCTGGATGATTCTATGATGATCTTCTAGATCATCCTACTAAAAAAAAACAAGTTAAGCTACTAGAAGATGATGTTCAGAAACTATTTTAAAATATCAAATAAAAGAACCAATCACGGTATCATGAAATTTATTCATTCTTTATTTAATGAATATAATTATTTGATATATTTTCTAAATTTTAACAATTATTCCGTTAATAGAAAAAATCATGATTCATGTACATATCCAATGTCTATATAATTAATATAGGTTAACATAACATGGATATTCAATGAGAATAAATTCAAGGCCTTGGGAGTCATGGGTCACCAAAATTACTTTAAAAAGCTAGTCTTCTAATTACATTATAGATAAAAATTTCAACTATCAATATTTCCCTAGGAAACCATGAAATCCTCATTGTTCCTAATACAAAATTCCAACCTATCCTTGATTGGAAGTACTTATTTAAAAATATCATGAAAAACCCTTCAAAATATAACCCTCAAATGTTGGAAATGATTGGATTGAGGTAATTATGTTCTTTAACATTATATGGAAGGAAACATGCTCTGAGGGTGTAGAAATCTCAAAATGAGATGAATTACCCTTCAGAACAACTATGTTATATAGATAGGGTAATAAACCACCATGAAACTACAACATATAATATAAAATAAAAGTCAATACCATCCTAAAAGGGAAAAATAAGAAAATCGATGAAATAAATGTCTCTATGAAAATTTCGAACTGAAAACTCATATAATAGATAATCAAAAACATCATGAAACCAAGCATGGAATGCCAATAATTGTCTCCAAATTTCTCTTTGAAATCAATTAATGAGCTTATTTATATAGAGTGATTATGAAAATATACTACGTAGAATAATTCTTATGGTCTTTGGTGGTCATATTAAAATAGTATTATAATATTCATGTGAATTGACAGTAGATCAAATAAGGACATAACATGTTGACAATCCATTCCAACCCACACCACAACTCACACAACAAATCCTGGATCTGATATAATAAAATAGAATGATAAACATAATAAAGATTCGAATCCCACAAATAAATAAACTATGATTTTACTCTCACACTCCCAACATATAATTTCATCTTCTCCCATCCATTTCAATAAAATACTATCACAAAAAATCTCTGATGTTGGTCTATATTCATACCTACCTACCCAATCCTTACATGGTCTAGCATCCAAAGCTATATTCACTTTTATCACCAAACATTTTACTCAAATACACATGGTACAAAACTTCACTCTCACCTTAGGAAACATGTTCCATCAAATAAAATATAATAATATAATAATGACTGTAAGATATCGTGAACAAGTAGTAGGTCATCCTTGTTATCTCCTCCTACTATGCATAACCTCCACCTCATATAACAACCTCATTGCATCACACAACATTGACACAAGGTAATCTTTAATACTATCTCTAATCATCACTATTAAGGGATTTGTCGATAAGAGGGGTTATCCCTCTATCATATTCCAAGAATTCAACATATATTGAAAAATAAAAAATCCAAAAAATATGGAAATTCTTAAGGTTATCCAAATCAGGTGGCGTACATTAGAAATATCATAAAATATATGACATTTAGATAGAAAATATAGAATTCTGACGGCTTAGAAAAATTATTCACTAGAGTAGATCTGAATACCACTATTTCATCACACATCATCTGATGAAACCATAGCGAACACTATATAAAAAACACAACACAACCCCCGTACAAGTCTCACATTACAAAATTCCATTTTTGGGTTCATTAAATGTTTATTTTTTGTGTTTTAACAATCTCCCATTCATATTAAAATTAATTCTACATTTACAGAAATGAAATATTTATCATTCAATTTATTTTTCAAATTATCACACATCATATTTTATACCATTATCTTTCTTTTTCTGAATAATGCTCTTTTATTTTATCAAATTAATTTTATACCATAATTACATATTCTAAAAAAACCTAACCCCAAAACATCTCATATAGAAGACATCACCAATTTATATGGAAAAATCTCAATAAAGCTCCCTCTTTGTCCAAGATCCCATCTAAACTATTGTATATCATAACAAAACACATCGCAACTAAAAAAATAACAACCACATCACAACTACTCACACCACAATGAACGTTGAACCCCATCCTCTAGAACCACATCCCATGCATAATATATTGCATCACATCCCAAAACAATCAATAACCAAGCTATCCACCACCATTACTGCAGAATAATTCACACCAAAAAGGATAACACAACATGAAGAACAATACATGACGAATATCATATCATAGAAAATTTTAAATTATGGGAAATAATTCATGTTACTTCATTATTTTGAAAGGGAATTATAAAAAATGAAAATTGACTTTGGAAACAAAATATTAACCATATATACATTGATATTATTTTTCTTCTAGTGTGAGAATCACATTCAACAAAAAATGATCCCACAACCGTATAAAAAACCCTTGAAAGGGTCTAAATATTAATTATTTTTATTATTAGTAAACACTTATCAAAATCACTACAAAAAAGAATCATTTATTATATGATGTGATATCTTTATATCCTCATCAATATTAGGCTTTCTATTTTATTATAATAATTAAGACAACCCTTATTATAAACATAAATGAAGTGTAAAATAGGTGATCCCCACATGTCTCATATATTATTGGGAGAGTATGATTATTAGCACACATAATAAAATTTTTTCTAGTTATAGGGAGATAAAGAAAAAACATGAAAACATCAACCACACTCGAAACCCATGGATCATAATTAGATAATCAACAATAGGGATTTGGAACCTAAGGATCAATGTTCAAAGAAATGTGATGGAAGATCCTCCAAAAGAATCTGTAGTTCACCACAAATAGACAAGTTGTGAAGTTCTTATGAGCAAATTTGTCGAAACATCATACATATAAATTGGTTTTACACATCCTTATTCACATCATAAATTAATATCCGCGATTTTCATTCCATGATGTATATTAAAATTTCATCATAAATATTATTAATGGGGTGAATTTTTCATATCATGAGCTTATTCGACAATTAATGGCTCCGCAGATTGATTTATTACACATCAAGAATTAAAATTTCCTGTTAGGGATCCATCATAGAGAAAATTCCCTCACTCAAAAAATTATTTGAGTAAGTAAATTATCATGACATGAAATGACAATACCAGATATGAATCACAAATTTATGATGTCAAGATCCTATTATAGAATTGATAAAGATATATATCCAATAGAATCTTTCCATTCCTCCTCTGAATCACCACCCACACAAAAATAATACATTTATAAAATAGGTTACGTAACATGTTCTTATAGTATCTCTTTATATATGTCCCATATTAATTTTTTTTGTAAGATATGTCACATTTATTATCTGGAATCAGCCTATTATTGTCTATCAATTCATGTATTAATGTGACTAACATATGAAAGTTTTTCCCTATATATATATATTAATATCCAATCATAATGTGTATTTATCACAAATTGTATTGCAAGGATATATGATTAGGATGTTTCAGTTTTTTTGTAATTTTTCATTGTATTTCATGTGTAATTTTCTTTACATTCCTATTATCCTTAGAATGATAATAAAATTGAAGTCATTCAATATTAATTATCAATATCAATGTATCCATATTTGATGGATCCCATAAAATTAGTTTAATTATATAAGAATATTTATGAAAATATTTATTATATTTTATATGCCTAACTGATGAATCATGGTGTTCACCAATTCTCTTAGTTATAAGGATTTATTAATCATTGAGTCTATAAATTAACAATCTAGAACATAACAAGATCATAATTAGTAACATGGATTATAAACACTTCTTTAATATTTCTTCGAACAACTATGAGGAGATTAATATATCTCAATATATCATATTTGATATGGACATAATAAAATACGGTTAAAGAGAGAATAATTATCCATGAAAATATTTTATATAATATATATCTAATTTGAATTAATATTTTTGTAATTTAGAATTACATATTTCCCTTATATCACAAATGTTATGATTAATAGTGTCATTAGTAATTACCTTAAAAATATGATGTATCCCTTATTCATTATAATTTATAATTTTATTAGAGTAAGAGAAACATTCATTGAATATGTGATTCAATAAAAATTACCTACAAATAGAGAATTATATTTTAGATTTAGAATTTTTTATTTTTTGATGTATGGGTATACTTCTATGGTAACATTATAAAATCTCAGGGTAAATCTGTCAGTCCATATAATATTTCAGTAATTAAAAGAGGGAAAACAAAATCCATAGTGACTTAAATATAAATTTTTATTCACTAGATAAATAAAAATATATATGTATGAAATTTAAAATAATTTTCAATCCCTAAATTTTTTTCACATATTGGTGTGATGTTCCACCTTTAAAATAAATTCATGGAATGATTCTAGACGCTAATGATGGGGTTATTCACCTCAAATATTCATACATTTACAAATTGTGGAGAGTGGTTTGTAATATATGATGATTTTTTTTAAAAATTAATGTATTTATCGATTTAAAAATTGAAATATTAATTTCTTATGCATCATATAAATAAATAACTCATAATAAAAATTACCCAACAAAAAATTTGATGTTCGCAATTGTGATTTATTTGTAAAATATTTAAAGGCAACATCGTTATTTTGTAAGGATTAATCACTAAATTAATTAAAATATGTAGAAATATAAATTCAAAATGAAGGATCTAAAAATTCACCAAATGACATTATTTTAATTGAAAAATAAATAAGACATATTTATACATTTTATATAGGGTAGGAAAATTTGGAAGATGAATCTCTAGTTTTGAGTGATTATGATAAATTAGCGATGATGTTGATAAAAAAATTAACCAATATCCAATGACATGAAATAGAAAAATCCAATAGTCATAAGAGAAGTTTTATATGGAAATCTATCATAAATTTACCCTTATACATCAATCCATGTTAACAAAAAATTATTAATGTTTCATATGGAGTTAAGAAAATGATATCAATTATGTTTGAGTTAAACAATCATATACAATACAACAAATATTTTATCCTATAAATACTAATAATAAAGGGGGAACTTCTTTTAATGTACAAAACTCATCTTTATCTATTCATCCTTCAATAATGAATATATATATATATATCTAATGAATAAAATTGTTGGATAAAATAATGATGGTGACTATAGAACATTTATCTCAATGCTTGATAAATCTAAATGTTAGTGAAGAATGATTGTCTATTGTTTGAATGATGAAACAAAATCTTACACTAGCCTAGAAATTGAAAAAAAACTAAGTATTGTGTCTTATGTCTCTCCATGACATCTAATGTACATAATGATATTTGGGTTTACATGATATCCTTATGAACAGAAGACAATATTTTTGATAAAAGAGCATTTTTTGACCATATATACATAATCTATATAATGGATAATGTAGGGAAACATTGTGTACCAAAATTCGTTATATTTAAATGATTAATGAGGTATATATCTTAGTTCTTCACAAGTAATTATAAAAAACTAAATAATGAGATATTCTCACCACTACTGATCACCCTCAGATATCATTCCATTATAAATCTTCCCATGAAACTGATGAGGATATGTTGATATCATGGTCTATTGTCTTCTATTGATATTGGGATAAACATATTCTCTATATAGTATTCAATTATAAAAATATTTTAAATTATATAACTCATATGAAACTATATTATGATATGAATAGGAAGTGATATAGGAATCTAAAAGGCCTGAATGAAATTGAAAAACATGAATCTGATTGTACAAGACATTATTAGTGAAATTATGAAGAAATTTTAAAATGTCAAAGGCCATATTAATATTGAAAAATCATGATAGAATAGTTTTTATAATAATTTATTATATGGATTATTGTAAAATATTTTTGAGAAGGTGTTGCTATAGATATCAAATACGAAGTGAATTATGAGATTTATTATGAAATTGAAGTTATGCCATTCGAATATCAGTCCCATCTAGATCCTTGAACGTTTGTGTGACATTATTATCTCCTCAAACTACCTCTAGGCCAAACCAATGTAAATTATAGGTCATATATATTCTTTGGATGAATGAAATTCCTTGCACTAATATATAATTAAATAATTAGCTATAAAATAGGATCACGTTCTCACAAATATTAATCAAAAAATAAATATATTGAATCGAAGAGATAATTTTTTAAGAACACAATAATTAATCTAGTTCATGGTTATCGAATAATAATATATCTTAGGAACCTACTTGAGAACCATATGATGTAATATGACAACAATATCCTTACTTTTTTATATTATTATAAATTAGATTAAAAGAAGAATGTTAATTTTATAGTGAGTAGAATGTATTTACCCGACATTTTATTGAATATTATTGAATGTATTAATTATATTATCAATACTAGTACACATGTACTAAAAAACATGAAAATCATTAGAATATGTAAATATAGATATTATCACATTAAAGTAATATTTTAATTAACTAGTATAAACTGAGTTAATTAAATAACAAAATAAGAAAAGAATTTTTTTACTAGTATTGTTTGGGGATATCCTTTTTATTAATGAAGAAGAAAGCTAATAGATAAAGGGAAATGAATAGGAAAAACAAGAATCATTACCTCATGAAGAAATACACATAAAAAGTTATAGTATCACAATCAAGCTAATATGAATCATTATAATCACCAAACCAATCATAGTCAGATAAGGGACCATGAGATCGAGTTTCCATTATTGGCTTTAAGTAAGTGTAGTCTTTCCTGTTCCTATATTTCATGGGAGGAACATATTGAAATCCGTCATCTTCCAAAAAAAACATTTTTCCTTTGGAAATTACCGAACTATATGAATTTTTTAGGGAATCATCTATGGTATCATCCCAAATTCCATGGGTGCCATGGGTTTACATTAATATTTTAATTTCCTCTCGAATACAAGAAAATTTATATTTATCACTTGGGATCTGTTTCCCATCAGTTACATGAGAACATTCCGATGGATCATGGGCAACCTTGTTGTGTCTAAACACTTAATTCCATGATTCAGGAGCATCCAGAGCATTAGCCAGCTTTGGTTCAACATCTCTACCTCGCACATTTACTTGTTCAATAGTGTGTCCTTTTTTGGTATGGTTCTCTCCTGCACATTCCTATTACAAGATTCTTCATGGTTCTCATTTGAAGAACAAAAAGACAAATCCATATTCTTGTGAAATATATCCTTTACATGACCAATGACTTGACACTCTAAAAAAAAGTTAGGATGTTTTTATATTTATCTTTTAAAGTAATTTCGTCATCTAATGTTGACAAACAAATCATGAATCAAGCAATAGATTAGATCAACCTCAACCAAAACACATTCATAGTGGCCATATTTTGAAATCTCAGTATTCATATCAACTTTGATAGGAATTCCCACTGAAAATGATATAAAAAATAATATTTTTGGACGAAAAAAATACAATGAAGATGATTAATTTTAATACAGACATGAGATCTATTAATTTTTTTTATAGAAAATGGATTAAAAATCCCACTCTTGACATCATATCATAACTAGATTTCATGTGATTGATCCAATTCCCCACAACTATCCCTTCAAATACTCTAATGGAAAAATAATTTGAATGAATCCCCAACCAAGGGGAACTCATTTCCAGTCAGAAAAACACCATATAGATGCCAGCTTCCAAACTATGTCATATGGTTTCTAGTTCATTCCTCTCTTGAAAATAACAATCCTAGAAATTATTGAGTGTTCACAGATTGTGAATCTGTCAAGAATTTCATCCCTATTAGTAATCACTTGGGTAGTGTCACCTCTCTTGACCATTCGATTTAGAGAAACCTCTTTCACAAGTATAATGTATATTTTAATGAGATCCATATATTTGATGTTAGGAGACTTTTTATTATCCATAGAAGATGGATGTGTCTCCTCATATGATATACCTTTCTAATCACCACTACGGAAACAACCTCAGTTTTGGCTATTCTAGAAAGAATAGTTTCATCCACCACTGCAGATCTACGCACACCAAGCACACCATCTGCACCAGGCACCAAAGCCCCTACACTGCCCATCAGAATTGCATGTATAATAAATATCACCATTAAAACTAAATGATTGGTGAAATTTAATTAGTATTTCTAAACAATGAAATTATTATTTTATTCTTAAAATATTTTCCTTTATTTTCCTTTTAGTGCACATAGAATATGTTTTCAATAAACACTGAATACAATCATCAAATAATTATAAAATATATTTATTATATGAATAAAATATTGAAATTAAAATAATTTAAAATATATGAGATATAATAACAAGAACAATGAATATTTTATTATCCAACATCAAAACGAATATTTTTTTTAGAAATATTATGTTTCCATATAAAAGAAACATTCAAAATTATTAATATTATAAATTTTTAAAAATAAGTGTATTTATTGGGTTCATCATAATAATATATTAATTTTTTAAATTTTTGGATTTCTTTGAGGATATTATTTTTATGCTGGATATTAATAAATAAAATTTTTTGATATTAAATTTTTTTGATATGCATTGGTAAAACTCATAATATAAAATTTGTAAAAAAGGATTCATGTTATAATATTTATGTTATTATTCGAGAAAAACTTTAATAAAAATTTTTCTAAATTAAATAAAATCTGTATTGGGAAATTTAAATATAATAAAATATTTTTTCCTAATATTATTTATAATTAATTATATAATAATTATTTTGGAATTAATACTTATCAATATTTAATAAAATTAACTCAATATTAAATTAATATTATGATTTAGAGGTTTCATATAAAGTTATATGGTTTATTTAATTTAGATATATAAAAATTAATTACTCATTTAAAAAATTATTTACAATGGTAACTGAGAAAATGAAATTTTATAAATAAATGTATTGAAAGTCCTTAAACATGATAAAAATGTTTCTAGATTGGTATTTTTTATCATTTATCACCCATAAAATTGCTTTTCATCCATTATTTTCTACTTTCAATTTTCATTAAGGGTTAATAATTATTTTTTTATATACTATGTAATTATATTTAAAAGTATCATTACCTTCTCTTATACATTGTGATACCCACTAAAAATTCAATGTTATATGTAAAATTTAAAATATACCCCATACTACATCCTATATCCATCCCAATTAATCCATTCCCACATTCACGAACTTGTAGACCCTATTTATTTTGAGAATCCATTTTAAATTGAGATAGTTTTTATGAAAAAATAAATTTCCTCTACATATGTATTGTAACCCTAACAATCATTCATCCCATTTTTATTCCCTACCTATTATTATGTATTTATTCCAATTAAATGTTAAAAAATGATAATTATTAATAAAATCATACATTATATGTTTTGAATAACCCATTTATACCATTCTTCATTGTATGGATAAATCAAACCATTTTTGAGATATATGTAGACAACCACATCCACAAATGACATGTTTGAAAATACATTTCCCATTCACACATAATGTTAAAAAATTTAATTTAATGAGTAATTATTATATTTATAACATGATCATGTCTATGAAATAATAAATTATCCCATATCAATGGAAACTGAATGCATTATAAATGTATACATACGATCTATCTATTCAATTTTGTGACACATTTCATTATCCATAATCATATTACATGGTTTAATTTATGGTTTCTTATTTTCCATGAAAAATATTTTTGGCCAAAATATTATATATTAAATTGCATAATTATTTTTAAACTAAAATTGTTTCATTTTGTTATGAAAATACTTAAGAAATAACACCATAGATTTTTTCATCACAAATCATGACTGAAATATTTTTTAATGAAATTAATGGACTATAAATAATTATAAAACATATATTAATAATTAATATTATAATGATCAACATACAATAAATTAATTGGAATTAATATTTATATTTGTGAGAAATAATTTAAATAGCTGACATCTGATGAATATAATTTGTTTTATCTCATTAATAAATATATGAAAAATAAATATAATTAAATACAATATTGGGTAATAAATATGAATGTTGTTATTAACTATATGATAAAATTTTGATTTATATTATATAGGATAAAAATGATCATTCATTTCATTTATGAGTAAAATATTATGGATATTAATATGTCCATTTTTTTCATTAGTCATAATTATCCCTCTTTGAACAATTGTGAAAAAGAATTTTGTTTCTTCAACAATATGAAATTTTTTTATACCCATCCCTCATTATTTATTATAGAATTAAATTTTGAGATAAATGAAATCACTATTATGGGGTTCCATTATATATATAATTAGTCTATGATAAGATTAATTTCGATCCTCTATAAATAATATATATCTATTCCATGTTTATTGTAATGGCCTGGGGTTTTGAGGTCCACTGCATGGTGAAAATATGATGCTTGGGGTGTTCTGGGAGGTCTGGAAAGCCATCCCAGCTTCTAAAGGATACTTAAGACTCATAGCGGTGGCCTCGGTCTACCGATTGCCTCTGCCTACCTGTAGCCCTGGCCTACAGGTAGCCTCGGCCTGCCGGTAGCAGTAGACTACCGGTAGCTGCGGCCTACCTATAGTCGCGGCCTACGGGTAGCCCCGACATACGGGTAGTTTCGGCCTACCGGTAGCTTGGTCTACCGGTAGACCTAGGCTACCCGTGACCTTGGGGTACTGGTGGCCTAGGTGTAGCACCTCCTATTTGTGCGAAATGGTTTTTAAATCATGTTTTGACCCCTTTAAGACTATTTTAAAGCTCATTAATGCCATTTAATTAAATTATTGGTGAGGTACCCTCCTTAAATGAAAAGCCCTACGTTTTGGTCATGCCTATAACCGCATTTAAAAAAAACTCGTGTAGCGCATCGTGTGAGGAGTCCTTCCCTGGTTAAAGAGGTGTGTGTAAGTTTTAACTGCCCCAAAGGGTGGGGACCTTTTATATTGGACGTGTGGGGTGGCCCTGCAGCGTGGTCAACCCACGAGCCTGCTTCTGCCGCAGCTTCGAGTTTATCTCCATATCTTAATTATCCCCGAAATGGTGTATCTCAGCCTTTATAACCTAAAGGCTTCTCTTCTCTCTGGTGTTCTTTTTCTATCACCTTAAGCTCGGAGTACCCTTCCTCCCGATGAGTTGTACCCCCGTTGCGAAATTTTACTTGATCGCGTTCCATGGAGTTCCTACTACTCCTGATTTCCAGTTTTGACGCGAGGACTTAACGTTGATCCTTGATTAATCATGTAGGGATATTACCTTTATCTCACCTTGTTGTGTATCATGTAGGGTGGGTGTTTTATGGTTCCCATGAGGCTGTTAATCATTTATTTATTTATGATAATAACCAGTTAATGAACAGGGATGAGGAAGTTTGCTAATGTATTTACATGTTTTTACCCAAGCTTTCCCTATGATGTTGTTATGAATTGAATGCACATAGGCATGCTGAAAATCATGTCCATTGGGGGCCTTTGTTTGTGCACCTATTCTATTCTCTGTTTTACGCTTTGTCTGGTGAATGGGAATCATGTATGAATCATTTGAGCACATAAACTCGGTTGTTGAACATGAATTCCCATAACATTATGTGATCATCCAAGTTGAACTAAATAATATAAGAGAATGAATTATGAACGTTGGGATGATTCAATAATGAAATGGGTGAATAGTGGGGTTGTGTTTTGTTATGGATGGGTGAATAGTGGGGCTGTGAATGGTGTGGTTGGAATGACATTAGTTGTTGTGTGGCTGTGGTGGTGTTTGGCAGCAGGGCTGCTGGTTGGGTTATGAACATGAATAAAAGTGGAAAGTTAATAATGAAATGGGTGGAATGTTAATTAATTAATGTTTTAATAACCAATGGTTTTCTTGTTTTTTTCATTGGTTCCAGTTTTACTCATGGGATCCCACAGATCACACTTTGATGTTATTTTCTACAAGAGAATCGGGTGTGAATGCTTAATTTTACTGATAGTTTTCCTTACTTCTTTAATCATTGTTTCATATGTGATTGTTCCTGTTAGTTTCCCAGTAGTGAAGGGATTAACTCATACTGAACTGTTATGAAATGATAACTTGATTTGGGAAAATGGGAACTGTTTGTTGTGTGCCTGTTTTCTGAGGCCGCAGTGCTTGGGAACCTGCTTGTATCTGTTAGAGGAGCCATGGGTTGGGCTGTGTGTTGGTATATATATATATATATATGTAATTATATGTTTTTTGTTTAGTCGTACCCCACCCATGTTGGGCACTTAGTGTTGGACACCCCATCTCACGGGGAAGGGTGTTCCCCCCTCGTTACTCTCCTTCCTTCTCCCTCTTCCCTAGGCCATGATAGATGGAGGCAACCTTACTCCTAAGGCTCTTTGGGTAGGTTTCGATTGGTTTGTTGTTAGACCAGGGCTCTTTGGGAAGGTTTTTATCCCAGGAATCTTCGGGATGTGGCCCAGGTGTTTTCGAGCAGGGGTTTTGGTTACGGTTTGTTTTCCCATGTGTCTTCGGGATGAGGCATAGGTGTGTGCGGTCATGGATGTGTGGTCGTGAGGCCAAGGTGTGTGTGGGCAGGGATGTGTGTTTGTGAGGCCTAGGTGTGTGTGGTTAAGGATGCAGATGGTTGTGAGGCCTAGGTGTGTGCAGGAAGGAAGCGTGTGGTAGCGTCAGGACGTTTGCTGTTAGGGATGAGGAGCTAGCTAGTGGGGGAAATGGTGGTGTGGGGTACCCAAATGTTTTATTCTTTACTATTTCCTTACTTCATGTGTTATTTGGTGATAATGGCCGGTGAGGTGGTAGGATAGATTCCTTGATAGTTAATGTTTCTTCTGCTTCTCACAGGACATTAGGACTTATCCCCACTTGTACACGAGAGCTTTAGGTTTTCCTACTGAGTATAATTTTTATACTCACCCTGTGTTTACTTTTAGGTTTCAAGGAGGGCTTCAGTGGACATGCGGGACCTTACCAGTCTGGACATTGGAGTTTATGTTGGTCGTAGTTGGATTCTTCTTAGCCTTTTCCTTTCCTATATGGTATTTTACTTTGGAGTTCTTATACTTTGTTTAGTTTTATTATTTAAACATGCATGTAGTTTGGTTTTTACTTTGAGTATTCTATACATGGTGGTGTTTGGTGATGACTCATTCTTTCTCTCAATCCTAGTTAACTAAAAAGGGTAATACCTCCCATATTGTGAAAATGTTATACCCTTGGTACTATTCACCACTCTGGGGCCTACTGGAGGCGGGGATCAGGGGGTCATTATATCGTCTTCGACTAGAGGAACGAAGGGAGGGGATCTATGTCGCCCCTTCCGTTGTCTTACCGAAGGCGGGTCAGGACAGAAAAGTGTTAGAGGATGGTTGAAGGATAGGATGGAGTCATGAGTTAGGAACGGTGAGGATTCCATGGGATGGTAGGGAAACAATGTTAGATGATCTTGTTTCGTGAAATAGACCCGGTAGGACTGGTTAGGACACGGGATTTTTGGAACCCCGGGATCCGATGAAAGGACTCTGAGCCTATCAAATGACAAATTGAGACTACATTTATTACAGGTTAGAGACCCTTGGGATGGTACATGCATCATACTGATTGTTTTTAGTCTATTTGGGACATCTTGGGGAGAAAACATTAATAATAATACTAGAAAAAAACAAAACAAAACAAAATTCCCTTGCTACTCAGACTTAGGCTTTCTTTGTTTAATTTGTAGCTATGGCACCCGGACGTTATCCACAAGCGACTCAGGCGGTTGAGGCCCAGCAGAACGAGGCAGTTGACCAGTAAAGTGTTGACCGAGATGAGGAGGATGACTTGTGGAAGAGGGCTATGTGGTCTTTCCAGCGACAAACCCTCTAGAAGTAAGAGGGTATCGTTTTTGACTCAGTGATGGAGGACTGAATCGAGGAGCTAGCCATAACCTTCTCTTTGATCGGTGATCCGAGGGAGTACTCGGTTCCATTGTCTATCTGTTATCTTAGAGGACCAGCGCGTCAGTGGTGGACCCTTTTCCTAGGAGAGAAGATAGAGGAAGAGGTTTCATGGGCCGGTTTCAAGAAGGAATTTCGTGAGGACATCCACTCCTCTACGGTGAAGGCTGAGAAGAGACATGTGTTCCTCTCCCTTCACCAGGGAATCATGTCAGTGAGGGAGCTGGGGATCAAGTTCTATGATCTCTTGTGCTTTTCCCCAGATCTCTTTCTAGATGAGGAGTCTCAGGAAAGATGGTTAGAGGAGGCACTCTTTCCTTCTCTTCAGTACGCTGTCACTCCCTTCACCCTTCCGACATACCTATCAGTACAGAAGAAGGCCGAGATAGTAGAGAGGATTCACTCCAAGCGTGGCACGCCATGAGAGGTGAACCAGCTGGGTTCATCAAAGGGGAATGAGGTCAGTAGGAGGTCTCCAGTGACAGGGCCGTCCAGGTTTGGAAAAGTTGGGAGTAGGCCTCATCTATTCCAGTTTCGAGCTTCTGGACCTCGCCCCTTTTCCACAGGTCTAGGACTGAAGTGTTTCTCTTGTGGAGTTTTTGGGCACATCCAGAGTAGGTGTCCGACTCGAGCTCCACATGGTGGAGGTGGGCAGTTTCAGAACCAATCTTCGCAACATCCGTTGACGGCGAGGCCTCTCCAGCAGCAGCAGCAGGCCCTTGGCCCTCCGTGGGATGACTTTGCGGGAGGAGACCGACACTAGGGTGCTCCTAAAGGACCTCGACCAGGGTGTGGTTAGGGAGGTATTCAACATCAGCAAGGCAGAAGATCTAGGTGTGGACAATTACACACCATAGAGTTAGTAGCTTCAACAGGACCAGAAGTCATTCGAGGTACGATTAGTTTATTCAGCACTCTTGTTTTTGCCTTGTTTGATTCGAGAGAATCGCACTCCTTTGTTACGCCCGAATTAGCCCGTGCTTTGGGTCTGGATGCCAACAGACATTTTGTGCCCCTAGTGTTGAGAACACCAGTTGGGGGTTAGACCATCGTATCTTACTTTTTCCCGGGATGTAGACTGATTTTGGGACCACATCAGTCCAGTGGAGACCTTATTTCATTACAGACGCAACAATACAATGTCATTCTTGGCATCGACTGGTTGTTATTCTCCATGCATGCCATCATCGACTGCTATCGGAGAAGGATTGAATTCTCTAATGAGGAAGGATGGCATGTGGCTTTTGTTTGGGAGCGAAGTTATCATGCCGGGAGTCGACATGTGGAGCCACTCTTTTCTATGCTGGACGGAGTGTCCGTGGAGTTGGAAGACGCAAGAATGATGGATGTCCCAGAGGTCGTAAGAGTATTCCATGACGTATTTCCTGATGAGGTTGTGACTCTACCCCCTTGGCGTGATGTTAAGTTTGGGATAGACAAGCAGCCTGGTGCCTACCTGATCTCAATGGATCCTTTTCCTATGGTACCTTCAGAGTTGTGGGAGTTGCGGATTCAGATTGACGATCTGATGGAGAAGGGCTTCGTTCGACGCAACGTGTCATCGTGGGGTTCTCCAGTTTAATTCGTAAATAAAGTAGATGGTAGTCTAAAACTATGCATAGACTACAGGAGGTTGAATCAGGTGACAGTCAAGAATCATTACCCCCTCCCAAGGATAAACGATCTATTCGACCAGCTGAGTCGAGCAGGTTGGTTCTCTAAAATCGATCTGCGGTCTGGATACCACCAATTGAGAGTGAAGGAATGAGGTATCTCGAAGAAAGATTTCAGGTGCAGATATGGACACTTTTAGTTTGTGGTCATGCCGTTTGGCATTAAAAATTCACTTTCTATGTTTAGGAACCTCATGAACTCTGTCTTCCGAGAGTTTCTGGACCAGTCATTGTGGTGTACATCGACGACATCCTTATCTACTCAAGATCAGAGGAAGAGAACATTGTGCATCTTAGGGTTGTTTTGGGTGTCCTTCGACACCACAATCTTTATGGGAAACTATCTCAGTGCAAGTTCTTGACATGAGAAGTCCTTTAATTTGGACATGTAGTGTCTCAAAAGGGAATAACAGTAGACCAGTCGAAGGTAGAGGCTGTCATTTCATGGGCAGGACCCAATAATGTTGCAAAAGTTCGTAGTTTCTTGGGTTTGGAAGGATATTACCAGAGTTTTGTGCCCAAATTCTCTCGATTTGTAGCTCATTTGACAGCTTTGACTAGGAAGGACCATCCCTTTGTATGGAGAGACCAGTGCAAGATAGCTTTGGGCTACCTAAAAGAGAAGTCGGTTAGTGCTCTAGTGCTCAGATTACCAGAGGAAGGGGTGTTGTTTGAAGTGTTCTGTGATGATTTTGGACATTGGTTGGGATGTGTGTTGATGAAGTAGTGAGGAGTGATGTCTTATGGGTCTAGGCAGTTACGTCCTCATGAACATAACTATGCCACCTGCGATCTGGAGCTTGCAGTCGTGGTGTTCGCATTGAAGTTGTGGAGAAATTATCTCATCGAAGAGTGCTTTGTGGTCTTCTCAGATCACAAGTGCTTGCGTTATGTCTTTCCCAGTTGGATCTGAACTTGACGCAACGGAGATGGGTTGAGTTCCTACAAGACAACGACTTCAAGATCTCTTATACTGAGGGAAAGGGTAATGTTGTGGCTTATTCCCTAAGTAGGAAATTGCAGAAGGAAGTAGTTCGGGAATCTGCAGATGCTTGGAGAGTGATGGAAGAGTTAGCAGCCTTGCATTTGGATGCAAGGGTGGAAGGTGGAAGAAGATATCTGTTTCAAATGACTATAGTTTCCTCTTTAGTGGTGCTGGTTGAAGAGTCTCAATGATGGGACTCGGAGGTAGAAGTGATGTGAGATCGTGTTTATCAGGGAAATGCTCTTTAGGGATGGTCTGAGGATGGTCAGCATCAGATGATTTTCCATGGAAGGAAATTTATTCCGGAGATGATTCCTAAAGGAGTTATCCATGACTTCCATGGCTCGGCTTTAGCGGTACATCCTGGGGTCTCAAAGATGTACCAAGGCCTGAGGGGATAGTTTTAGTGGCCTGAGGAAAGCTGGCAGTGAAAGAGTTTGTAGCTGAGTGCCTAGTGTGTTAGCAAGTGAAGGCTTAACACCATGTTCTTGGAGGGTTGTTACAGCCTTTAAATGTTCCAGAGTGGAAGTGGGATGAAGTCTCGATGTACTTCTTCACAGGGCTATCTAGTTCTCAGGGAGACTATGATGCCATCTGGGTAGTGGCGGGTCAGTGGACAAAATTAGCTCACTTCTTGGTGATTAAGGAGTCGAGATTGATGAGTACCTTAGCCCTGAGGTACGTTGATGAGGTGGTGCAGTTGCATGGGATTCCAAGATCTATTGTCTCCGATCGATACATGCGGTTTACCTCACGAGGCTGGAGGGGATTAAAACATGCCTTTGGAACCCAACTCCGCCATAGAACTACTTTCCACCCTCATACATATGGGCTTACAAAACAAATGATCTAGACATTGGAAGACATGCTGCAGGCATGTGTTCTAGAATTTGGGGGATCATGGGTATGAAACTTGCCTCTGGTGGAGTTTTCTTATTACAATTGCTTCCAATCCACTATCATCTTGACACTGTTTGAGGCCCTGTATGGAAGGCCATGTCGTTCACCCGTTTGCTGGAATGAGATTGGGGAAGCAGCTGTTCTTGGGCCAGAAGTGGTGCAGGGCACCACTGCGAAGGTTCAGCTCGAGCGTGAGAGGATGAAGGAATCCCAACACCGGCAGAAGACTTATGTCGATTGTAGGAGGAGGCCCTCTAAGTTTGAGGTTGGAAATCATGTGTTCTTTAATGTTTTTCCTCGACATGGGCAGTTAAGGTTTTGGAAGGGAATTATGCTCTACCCTACGTTCATCGTACCATTCGAGGTGCTGGGACGAGATGGTGAGGTGGCATATCAGCTGTCATTGCCACCTCAGTTGGACAAAGTTCACAATGTATTTCACGTCTCCCAGATTCAAGGATATCTACACGACGACTCCCATGTCATCGATTTGGGAGAGTTAGACGTCGAAAACAATGTGACCTTCATAGAACGACTGATCAATATTGAGGATCATAAATAAGAAGTGCTTCGTGGACGACCCATCCCCTTGGTTCGTGTGTTGTGGAGGCATGGAGGCCTCGAGGTGAGCACTTGGGAGCAGGAGGCCCGGTTACGCGTTAATATCCAAAGCTGTTTTGACTTGTTGTTTTGTTCTGAGTTTTGTTGAGATGTTTTACCTTGTGCATTAATAAATAAAATGCGTGTTGGATTAGCTATTAGATGATTTGTTCCCTGTTCTCTGTGTGTCCGATGTGTGATGATGGGAAAACCAGACTGGTAATAAAGATGAATTATGGTGGATGTGATTAAACCCATGCGGGTGAGTCAGTGGCGCCAAAAGCGGATAATATACTGACATGTAGGAAGGGACTCCCTGACTCATGTGTTGGATAGTGTGATCCTTGCGCATGTTGTGGATGTTTGGGATTGATAACTCTTGGGGGAGTATTCTTGGATGTAGGGGGGGTTCTGTTCCAGATTTAAAAAAACTCAGGGGTTTAACCCTAAGAAGTATCATTAGTGGGTAGTTTATTGGACCCCTCTTTCCCTTTCTCTTTTCTGGGTTGTTCTTATATTCATGGGGATGAGAATAGTTTGAGATGAATCTGATGTAATGGCCAGGGGTATTGGGGTCCATTACTTGGTGAAAATCTGATGCATGGGGTGTTCTGGTTGGTCTGGAAGGCCATCCCAGCTTCTCGATGATGCTTAAGTCTCCTAGCAGTCTCCTCGACTAACTAGTAGCCTCAGCCTACCGATAGCCTCAACCTACCTGTAGCCGCGGCCTACGGGTAGCCCCGGCCTATTGGTAGCCCCATCCTACTGGTATCCCCAACCTACTAGTAGCCCTGGCCTAGCGGTAGCCGCGACCTACCGGTACCCACGGCAAACCGGTAGCCCCGACATACCTATAGCTTCAGCCTACTGATAGCTTGGTCTACCGGTAGACCTAGGCTACCGGTGACCATGGGGTACCGGTAGTTCTCGCCTACCAGTGGCCTTGGTGTAACAGCTCGTTTTTGCGCGAATTGGTTTTTAAATGGTGTTTTGACCGCTTTAAGCCTGTTTTAAAGCCCATTAATGGAATTTAATTAAATGATTGGTGAGGTAACCTCCTTAAATGAAAAACCATTCATTTTGTTCATGCCTTTAACCTAGTTTTAAAAAAAATGCATGTAGTGCATCTTATGAGGAGTCCTTCCTTGGTTAAGGAGGTGTGTGTCAGTTTTAACCACCCCGAAGGGCGGGGACCTTTTAAGTTGGACGTGTGGGGTGGACCATCGGTGTGGTCAACCCATGATCCCGCTTCTTCCGTGACTTCACGTTTTTCTATATATCTTAACCATCCTAGAAATGGTATATCTCAGCCTTTATATCCTAATGGATTCTCTTCTCCCTGTGGTTCTTTTTCTATCACCCTACGCTCGGAGTACGCTTCCTCCCGATGAGTTTTACCCCTGTTGAGAAGTTTTAATTGATCACATTCCATGGAGTTCCTGCAACTCCGGATTTCTAGTTTCTACGCGAGGACATAACGTCGATCCTTGATCAATCAAGTATGGATATTACCTTTGTCTCTCTTCCTTGTGTATCATGCGGGGTGGGTGTTCTATGGTTCCCACGAGTCAGTTAATCATTTATTTAATGAATATAATAACCGGTTAAAGAATAGGGATGAGGAATTTTTTTTAAGATGGTACATATTTTTACCCATGCATTCCCTATAATTTTGTTATGAATTGAATGGGCTTAGGCCTGCTGAAAATCACAACCATTGGGGGCCTTTGTTTTCACACATATTCTATGCTCTGTTTTACGCATTTTTTAGTGAATGGGAATCATGTACGAATCATTTAAACACTTAAACATGGTTGTTGAATATGAATGCCCATTACCTTTTGTGATCACCACATTTGAAATAAATAATATAAGAGAATGAATTGTGAAAATTGGGATGCTTCAGTTATAAAATGGGTGAACAGTGGGGCTGTGTTTTGTTATGGATGGGTTAACATCAGGGTTGTGAATGGTGTGATTGGAATGTCATGAGTTGTTGTGTGGCTGTGGTGGTGTTTGGCAGCAGGGCTGGCGGTTGGGTTGTGAACATGAATAAAAGTGTAAAGTTAATAATGAACGAGGTGTAATAGTAATGAATTAATGTGGGTATAACCAATGGTTTGCTGGTTTTTTTCATTGGTTCCAGTTTTCCTCAAGAGATCCCATTGATCCCACTTTGATGTTATTATCAACAAGAGAACCAGGTGTGAATGCTTAATTTTCTCGATAGTTTTCCTTCCTTCTTTAATCATTATTTCATCTATGATTGTGCATGTTTGTTTCCCCGTAGTGAAGGGATTAACTCATACTGAACTATTATGAAATGATAACATGAATAGGGAAACTGGGAAATGTTTGTTGTGTGCCTATTTTCTGAGGTAGCAGTGCATGGGCACCTGCTTGTATCTATTTGAGGAGCCATAGGTTGGTCTGTGTGTTGCTATATATATATATACATGTAACTATTTGTTTTGTGTTTATTCGCACCCCACCCGTGTTGGGAACTTAGTGTTGGACACCCCATCTCATGGGGAAGGGTGTTTCCCCATAGTTAATCTCATCCATACTTCCTCTTCCCTAGGCTGTGATGACTGGAGGTGACCTTACACCCAAGGCTCTTCAGGTAGGTTTCGATTGGTTTGTTATTAGCCCAGGACTCTTTGAGTATGTTTTTTTCCCAAGAATCATTGGGATGAGGCCCACCTGTCTTCAGGCACGGGTTTTGGTTACAGTTTGGTTTCCCAGGGGTCTTTGGGATAAGGCCCAGGTGTTTGCGGGACGACATGTGTGGTTGTGAGGCCCATGTGTGTGAGAGTAGGGATGTGTGTTTGTGAGGCCAAAGTGTGTTCAGACATAGATGTG
This sequence comes from Viscum album, assembly GCA_963277665.1. Classification (NCBI taxonomy): domain Eukaryota; kingdom Viridiplantae; phylum Streptophyta; class Magnoliopsida; order Santalales; family Viscaceae; genus Viscum; species Viscum album. Next base: position 1,612,854,361 of record OY728140.1, read on the forward strand.
GATTGTTGTGAGGCCCAGGTGTGTGCAGGCAGGAAGAGTGTGGCAGTGTCAGGACGTTTTCCGTTAGGGATGAGCTGTTATCTAGTGGGGGAAATGGTGGTGCAGGGTACCCAAATGTTTTGTTCTTTACTATTACCTTACTGCTTGTGTTATTTGGTGAGCGTGGCTGGTGAGGTGGGATGGATAGATTCCTTGATAGTTGATGTTTCTTATGCTTCTCACGGGACTTTAGGATGTCTCCCCACTTGTTCACGAGAGCTTTAGGTTTTCATACTGAGTATACTTTGTACGCTCACACTAGATTTAGTTTCAGGTTTCCAGGAGGGTTTCTGAGGCCATGCGGGACCTTAATAGTCTAGACGTTGGAGTTCCTATTGGTCGTAGTTGGATTCTTCTTAGACTTTTCCTTTCCTTTTTGGTATTTTACTTTTGAGTTCTTGTACATTGTTCTGTTTTATTAATAAAACATCCATGTAGTTTGGTTTTGTACATTGATTTTTCTATACATGGTGGTGTTTGGTGTTGACTCATTCTTTCTCCCAATCCTGGTTAAATAAAAATGGTATTGCCTCCCATATTGTGAAAATGTTATACCCATGGTGATAGTTGCCACTCCGGGGCCTACTAAAGGCGGGACTCGGGGGGTCATTATCTCGTCTTCGACTAGAGGAAAGAAGGGTGTGGATCTTTGTCTCCCCTTCCCTCGTCTTTCCGAAGGCGGGTCGTGACATTTATATTAACTAATAATACATTTTTTTTTCATTTTTGTAAACAAATATATTTATTAATACATTATTTATTCAAATTTAAATTAATTACATCATTAATGAATGATTTATCACCGTTTGACAAATTTTTTTCCAATAAATGAATTTTTATTAAAGACAATTTCCCACCATGATCTAATATTTTATGTTCCAATCAAAATTACCTTTTAAAAACATTAGTTATTTTTTATATAATTCTATATTCACATTTATTGTTTAAAATTGTTTCATTATTTTTTGAATTTATCTTCAAAATATTATCTTTTTGACTATGACTCGTAACATCGTATCTTTACAATGATATTATGAAATCTAATATGAAAACATTATTTAGTGTTTTTCAAAATATACCCAATATAAATTACACTGATAAATGACATATCAAATTATTATTTCATTGTTACCTAATAAATGAATTTATTATAAATCTATTTATTTCAAAAGTAATTTTTTTACCAAAACCTCTAATTCTTCAATTCAATTTTTGAGATAACATATGAAAATATAAAAAATAAAAATTCTTTAGATGGGTTCATTATAATGTAATGGGAAGTTCACTTAAAATGGAAAAGATATTTATGGATTCTTATTTGTGGGGTCCTAGATCTCAAATTTAATTGCTGGGAAATTTATAATATCTCATGGGATAATGAATCAGTATGCGGATGTTGTTACAGATAAAAAATGTTAAAATAATTTTATATTGGTATGATTGTTGTTAAGATATCCTCAAAAGATATTCCATGGAAATAAATGAAATTATAAAATATAAATAGTGATACAATTCTACATTCCCTATGTTTAATCCTCACTCTTATTTTTTTCTTTTTCTAAAAATTTTAATAATTTATTTTTTGTATTATTATCTAATACATTATATATTTATTATAATATATCTTAATATTTGTATGATCACTCAAACTTATGTTCATATATTTTTTTGTTTCTTATATTAATAAGATTATATTTTTGCTAATTTATGATCTTCAGATTTTATCCTTTCTAATCATATTAAATATACCCATATTATGTGTCCATTCCATAGTTTTAGGTGTTGTAAACTATGATAGATATGTAAAATAATATGTCATGAGAGATGAAATATTTTTATAAATGTTCAAAATTTTACATTATAATTTTTTTTCTTATATATTCCCTAAATAGAATTAAAAATTATGGCTTTCAAGTAATTAATTATAATTTTTATTGAAATTTTTTTTAAAAAAAATATACAAATTCATAAACTAAAAATTACTAATTAGTTGAAATTTTTATTGTAAAAAATTGTTCATGGGTAATGGTGTTATGTCCATTACATAATAACATGTAAATTATCATATAATATAAAAAATATTTATATGAATAATTATGAAAAAACACTGAATTTAACAAAAATAAAATATTTAATATGACATGATTTTTATAAAATAAACCAATTTAAAAAATAATATATAATTTTTTTTATCATATTTAATGTTATCACAATTCTTTTCCAATATAACTCTACCCCATTTCCTTCATGCACCATATTGTTTGATAGTATGATTGGGTGGTCGAAATCACATACCAAAACACATACTAATTATGATTTTAATGTATTTTTTATGTAAGTATTCTACTACCAAAATAATTTTTTACCCGTCATTAATTAGAGAATATAGTTTAGTTCACAACACTTATATAAAAACATGACATAATATTAAATACAATTAAACACTAAAATATGTAAATCACTGGAAAATTACCCTCTTAAATTACTAAAATAAACATTGAAAATTCATGAATAACATGTCCAAGATAGAATTGAGGATTTAATTTATTATTAGCATAATATGTAAAACCAGATATTATAGTCAATCAAAATAAAATTATCTAGTTACTATCATAATATAGGATAAATAACTCTATGTATTATGAAATATTAATGATTTAATATTGAATAATAATTAATGTTGGTAAATCCATATTTATATAAATATATTAGATTGAAAATATTTATATAATCATGATATGGATAAATATAATTTGATTAATTTTTTTCATTTTTATCAAATAATTTATAATCACTTTTTTTAAAAATAAGATGTAATCAACCGATATATTAATATGTTTCTACTAGATTTTTCGGGGATTCAAGCTTATTTCGCACATTTAGTGGGGATCCATTTGAACATTGTTTTCATACACTATTGATCTTTTAAATTCCATAAAAGGTAATCATATTCCCCTTTGACTTATTTTCCATTACCTATAAACTTATAATATGATCAATTACTAATTACAATATGAATGAATAAATTTAATACTCACATGGAAAGAGGTGGGTCACTAAAAATCCCCCCACATATAAGATTATTTTCATTAAAATTTAATAATAATACACATGTGAAAATTATGTTTTAATTTTTCTCTTTTCTATAAATCCTTTCACTAATTTTGTTAATTAATTTTCCATTAATAAATTAAATACACATATTATGTATTGATTTCTCCATAAAATATGCTCTCACTTTGATCGAGAATAACTAATTAATATAATAAATATGAATTATTTAATTATATATAAGTATATATAAATTAAATAGCATTTGTTAGATTAGGTTATATACTCATGATTTATATCGCATTACCAAATTAAAATCAATACAATCATAAAGCTCAATAATAATAACAATTTACATAATATATAATATTATAAATTTTTTTTGTGTAAATTGATCCCAAAAAATGATTAATATAAATATTTTCCATCAAGTGATCATTAATAATACCTTACAAATCATTGTTTTTTTATGTCACAGAAATAAAGGGCATGTAACCCCAAAATATCATCCCATGATCATATCAGTAAATAATGTTGTATCAAATCTTGAATGGGTCATTTGTAATCTAATTTTATCCATTTTAATGTTTATCGTCATCAAAAAAATCCTAGGACTTACCACATCATTATTGGTCACCAAAACTCTCTATGAATATCTTGTGTTGATTTTTTTATCGGAGGATGTACTTCCTATTTTTAAGGGTTAAATTATTTCGTTAATTATACACCCATTAAAGAAGGAACCACTTGTGTATAATTAATATTATGTGAGGAGATATAATCTTTATAAGAACCATTAAAAATATTTTAATAATGAAATATTTCAGGAATTATAATATAGTTTATCTATGATATCATGATGTCGATAAGATGTTCAAATAGATACAGTGTCCTAACATCATGAAAAAAGCATATATTCTCCATTCACGATAACATATAAATTATGGGTATAAATTATGGATAGATTATTACAATCATATTTTATTCTATAACCATTTGAAATAGATTATTCCAAAAAAAAAGAATATTAGTCTGTACCTCCTATCAAATATTATATTATATTAAATGATATTTGAACATGGCTATTTCTAAATGTTGAGATATTGTTTTTTACACTACTTTCCTTTAATAATTAATTGACAATGAACACATAAGATGGTTTTTAAGGAAAATATAAGACATGTGGAAGATCATATATTTTTACTGGGAGTAGAAAAATGGTGGTTTTGGTGGAATAATCAAAAAAAATGCAATGAATTTTTTAATGATTTTGGAGTATGTTCTTTACAATCGATAGTACATAGAGAACTTATGAGAGTACATGACCAATATATGAATTACACAAATAAAATATAGAGATTATGGAAATGATATTATGAATGTGAGAATTTAGTGTCTTTTCCAAATAGTGAGTCTATGAAAATAAATTTAATAATTTTTTATTTTAAATAAGATAATTCAAAAAAATGTATATGACATGAAACATCGAGTCTAAATGTACAAGGAAATATAAATTTATTATTATTAATATAGTAAACAATCCATTCTATTTAGTGGCATGAAATTTATTAAAAATTTTATAAATATATATATAATGTTCATACTCAATAAAAATTTATTGATTATTTATTAGTAAATATTCACTCAATTTTTAGTAATGTAATTGTATACCATAAAAATACACTTCAATTAGAAATACTTCAAATTTCTTTCTTCAATGTATAATATTACGATTTTCCCCAAATTTTGGGTATTTTAATATAGAAAATTTATTTAAATGATAACATATGCATTTCAAAATTATCATAGTGGAAATTATTTTTTTAGAAGGTTATCTGTCATGTGAATAGCGATTTTTTATTGAATACTATTTTTCATTTCTGTCATGACCCACTCCCCTCAAAGATTCCCATTCGGAGCTAGAAATGAAAGAAGAGAAATAATGATACTAGAATCCAGACTCTTGGAGGCCTAGGGGTGGTGACTAGGACCAAGGGTATAGAATCTCACGAAATTGGAGGCATTACCATTTTTATACGAAAATGCCATTGGGTGATAATATTGTCTATATCAAATAAACTCTAGGAAATATATAATAGAAAAATAAAAATCCATCACAAATGTATGTTTTAAAGTATGACCCCTAAAGATACAAATAAAATCTCCAATTTGAATACCAAAAGAACAAATCTATGAAGAAACAAAAATGTTTTCAATAATTTTATGCTAATAATTCCTAGTATGGTCTATGTAGTCTTCCTAGAAACCTTAACATAGTTTTATAATATATGGTGATCATATGAGTATATTTAGTAGGAAAACTTACGTCACTTGTTCCAAATTGGAGAAACAAACTAATTCCTGTGTGAGGAAACAATAGAATCCAACAACACCTAACAAGGTATACTAGCCACCCCAACCTCCTCAAAGTCACTGTAACCAAATAACGGAATTCAGTTAATATAATATAAAAACGTCAATGATAGGTTACCCTGCACTAATTTCCCACTAAATAGATTTTCCCTCACCCAAATAGAAAATGTCTCAGCCCACCCACCTATTCTGAAAGTACCATGTCACAACCCGCTTTCACACAACTAGGCCTCACCACTAGTCCTGCAGCTGGGGAAAATGAAGCTCATCACATATCTCATGCAAACTCCACAGATTCATAACCACATCCCACCCACAAACACATGGGTCAAATTCTATGTCTCATCATGAAGTCACATGGGACAACACAACACATCCCATACCAAGGAAATGTGAAACAAACACTCACACACATAATATGGCCTCACAAAAAAACACCTCTCTGAAAAATCATGGACTATCGACACGTGGTGGAGGGAGTAGGAAAGATCGGGTGGCTTGTCATCCATCCTCCCACTATGATGTCTGGGAAAGACACCCTCCCCTATTATAATGTAGGTTTTTTGAAGATAGATCTCAATGAGGGTGGGGTGAATATAGAAACACAAGGATAATAAATTCATATATATAGAGTATCAAACACTCAAGCCGAACCTATGGGTTCTCAAACAAACAAAAAACAACCCTATGATACTGCCAACTCTGTTGCTATCTCTATACACATTATTTAAAACTAGAAATAGTCACTTAAGATGTTAATAAAATAAATACATTCCCAACAATCCACGACAAAAACATAGCCTAGTCCAACACATTTGACTAACTATAATTATTTGTTAAGGATTCCATTTATTCATTCCATTCCTACCCAAGAAACTACCAATAATAGCATGAATCAAGCCATAAATTATAAAAAATGTTATGAAAAAACTATAGTACAGAAACACACATAATATTTTTACTCCCTTTAACACCCATATCAACCACCACCATCATCATTCTTCTATGTCATTCCCCCTTTACTTCCTCTCAATTAGAACACCACCAACTTACATCCAAACCCCGAACACACCACATCACATCCAACCCAACAAATCATATTCTACGAGAAGACCACACTCATCACACTGAGTAAAACAATGATACCAAAACCCGAACCTGCATCCCCTTTCTCACGAACAACCCATCCATTCCACAAAAAGTCAATCTATCAAATTGTGATTCCATTACACCACACTTACCTCCATAGATTGTAATTATGATCTGAACACCAACACCACACAACAACCCATGAAACAAGACAAAACAAAAACACAGACATCAAAAATCCTCACCAGACAAGGTATGGTGTATTCAGATTTAGAACGCACACATTTTTTAATTCCACTTTGGTAATTCGAGGCTTATGACATAACATGTTCTATCCTTGGGAATCCATTTATTTAACCTAATATATGTGGTGTACAGATTAAATGTATTCTACTATTGAAAATATGATCAATAAAATGTCAACATAAGTCATCCTATTTTCACAAACAGAGAAAAACAATAGCTATGATTTTTTGTAGGCATACAACCCATATAACATACAATGTCAATAAGAAACAACACAGTAGTATGTTCCACTTTTGACCAACCCATATTCAAATATTTAATATCGATTCAATTATCTTTTTGAAATTTGGATTCAATTTCCTTTACATGTGAAATATTCGTACACACACCACGCATGATACAGAAATTAAAGGTGAAGAAGGCATCCTTAATTTGAAGAATGGTTGATTAAAAACTACTCATATCACCAAAACATAGGGTGAGCAAGTAGAATGAGGAACCTCCAATGAGACATGATCCATTAGAGAAACACATACACAAATATACTTAGGGATGAACGGTTCTGGGAGGATCTGTAGTAATAGTATAGAGAATGTGCATAAGGGAGAAAGGATGTTGGATTTAGAAAGGCCAGATCCTATATCAATGGAGGAATGGTTTTGGAATCTGTTAAAATTGGAGAATGATCAAGACTATGAGTTTTTACTAACACATACAGAGTTTAATTAAATTAATGATATAATTACATCCTTTAATATGGATTAAAAAACACTTTATTATGTATTTAAACTCATTTTAATTCAAATAAAACATTAAAGGGGCGAAGCTGAAAAAACTAGGAAAAACTAGAAATTTTGGAAAAATATAAAAATGAATCATCATTAGGTGAAACAATGGTGTGTGGTACAAATGGTGAGTCACCATTCAGTGACTCATAGTTTGATGATTCTTCAATGGTAGAGTCATTGTTTGTTGACTCATAATTGGATGTTTCACCAACATCTGAGTCCTTGTTGGGCGACTAATAGTTGTATGAGTACCCAACATGACCTATCTTCATTAAGACACTATCAAAACTCACCTACGCTGCCTACTAACCCCACTAACCAACACCACTTACTAACCCATCCTATCATCACCACCTACCACTGCCACTAACCGATGCTACCTACCGACACCACCTACTTACTCCACATACCGATGCCACCTAGCGTCACTGCCAACTAATGCCAATGGCTATTGGAAACATGAATAACTAAAAACATTTCAAAAAAAGTTTCATGGTGACCCTAAGAACACCTCAGAAAATAGATTATAAAAAAAATGGTCCCGAAAGCCCCGATATATTACCTCAACTACCTTATAAACTATTAGATTTTTTGAAAATTTAAAACCAACCTTGACGGTAGATAGGGGTCCGAACATCCAACCCATGAGATTCCCTTCAAGGTTATTGGTATTCATTAAACATATCTACTAACCAAGAACACCAATGTTCAATGATAAACCACCCTGTATTGTTCAAAATCTGGAGTGAAACTTCAACATCCAATTAAACATCCTCTTACATTGACCAACCCAAAAAACTAAAATAATCCCCACTCATGTACACCAACCACACTATCCCAAACACCTGAATCTTGGAATTACTCCATCCATGTCATGATAATATCCTCCCTTGGTGGAATTGAATCACTCTAATGGGGTTAATCACATATAAATAAATGCTTCACAATTAGAATTTATGTCCTCACCTTTTCACTTGTCAGGAATTCATCACACATTATAGAACAAGTTTGAAAAACATCTCATAACAAAAATGTTTCATGCATCACACTAAAAAGAGAAATAGAACAAGAAAAAACTCAAAACAACTCAATGTACTATGCATGAATTTTTGTATCAATTTCCCTAGTATTCTTCACTAGACCACCATTCCTCCACCACACATGAAACAATGGAATGGTTTGTCTGCGCAACACCTTCTCCTGATGATCTATGATCTCAATAAGACGCTCCTCGAATGTCATATCTTCTTCGAAATACAACACCCAATAGTCAATAAATTAGAGTCACTGTGAAGATACTGATTATGCTAAAAGGCGAAAAATACATCTTCGACCTCCATCAATATTGGGGGAAATTCCAACTAGTATGCCACCATTCCAACTCATCCCAACACCTCGAAAGGTATAATGATCCTTGTAGAATTATTTATCCATGTTCTAAACCTTTGCTTTCCATGTCGAGGGGAAAGAATTATGAAAACACAGTCCCCAACCTTGATCTATTAAGGTATCCTCATGTGATCAGTGTATGACTTCATACATTCTTCTGATGCCTTCATCCTCTCATAAACAATCTCCACCTTCTCGATCATACTCTACACCACCTCTAGACCAAGAACAGCTTCGTCCCCATATTATGTCCAACACATGGGTGAACAACATGATCTTCTAAAGAAATATTTGAAGATTGACATTTCAATGAATGAGTGATATCTATTATAGTAAGAAAACACCACCAAGGGAATGTGTCAAACCCCAGACCCACCAATGTTCAAGACGCACACCCACAACTTGTTCTCTAACTTTTGTATAGTCTACTCTATTTGTCCATCCATCTGAGAAGGAAAGATGTGATGAGGCATAAATGAGTGCCAAATACATGTTTCAATCCCCTCTATACTCATGAGGTAAACCACACAACCTGATTTTATATGGTGTATCTCGATACTCCATGTAGCCACACCACCTCATCCACAAACCTCATTGCTCAATGATCTAATCTACCTATCTCTTTAATCACTATAAAGTGAGCATATTTAATCATCCAATCCACCAAAACAAAGATATAATCTTATCCTCGCCATGTTCTTGGTAATCCTGTTACTAAATCCATCAAAATTCCATCCCACATCCACTAAGGGTTATGTAGGTGTTATAAAAAAACACTGAGAACTTAGTTCTCATCCTTCACCAACAGTCACACATTGTACATTGCCACAAACTATGAATCGTCCCACTTCATTCCAATCCAAAAACTACTTCAACAAGCCAAAATATATCTTGGAAAATATATGGTGTACTGCTAAATTCCATCTGTGGAAATAATGGAGAGTTCCCCCACACATTTCCACTAGAACAAATATCTTCCCAAGAAACAAAAACTAATTGAATAAAATCTCTAGAAATTCCTCTTGAGAATTACCATGGTCAATGTGATCATGCATCACTTCTTTCGTGGAGACTACCAACTAATACTCCACCACCTTCTATATTAGAAAGGACTGTATAGATATCTGAAAATATAGGACTCTGCGCTATCCATCCTTGAATCTATTTTCAAGGATTCCAACTCCTCCATCACCATTCATGTATCCTAAAATTCCATAACATCTTCATTCTAAAAACTCAAAAAGAATGGGTCCCAATATATCCCACCCATGAGGTTTAAGAGATCTTTAAATAAAAATATTGAAGAAACCATATCCAACACTGTTGTTAGAAGTTCATATCCCCATAGGAAATGATATACCTTAGGATCCTGTGATCCGTGAAGACCAAATATCTCTCCACAATGAGGTAATATTTCCACATCATTAATGTGATATTGACCACCGCTAGCTCGAGATCATGGTGGGGATAGTTACATTCTTGGGGATGTAACTTCCTATTCTTATAAGAGAACACCCCCGTTGTTTTGTTAACATACATCACAAACCAAGACGTGAATCATCACAAATCACTTCTGAAATCACCCATTCCTCTAGAAACTAAAGCACTATAACACTAAACGACATCCCATTCACATAGCTAAATGATACCTAACACTTCTCACTCCACCCAAAGCAAAGTCTCTCCTGGCCAAGAATGTCAATGGAGCTAAAACTCCATAGAAATCGAGTGTGAATTTCTTGTAATATCCAAAAAGACCAAAGAATCAAGTAATCCATGCAAAATTATTGGGTGTTTCCCAAGAAACAATTGCCACGACATTTTATGGGTCCACTTAAATACCCTGATGAGACTCCATATGTCTGAGGAATTGTACCTATAATGTGCCGAACATACACATGTACAACATCCCATAGATTTGGTGGCATCGAAGAACCTATATGACCATCATGACATGCTTAGTATGCTTCTCCTATAAGTTGAGAAAATAATGAAACGTCGAAGAAAATGTTGATGAACTGATACATGATCTCTTGAATGATAGAGTTCATAAGTCCGATGAATATATATGGTGTATTCATAATAATAAATCATATGACCCTGAACTCATTGTTCCCATACTTTCCTCAGAATGCATTATTTAGGTTTTTACCCTCCTTCACCCACAATTGGTGATATCCAGACCATAGATCTATCATAGAGAGAAAACATTTCCCCTTTTTTGGTTTAAAAGATCTTGTAACCTTTGGAGAAGGTAATAGTTTTTAATAGTCACTCGGTTAAACCTATAGAAGTCAATGGATAACAACAAACTCCATCTTCCATCTTCACAAACAAGGCTGGAGAACCCCATGATGACCCACTAGAAAATATAAATCAATTCATCATCAGTTCATATATCAGAATACTAAAACCTCAATGCTCTGAAAGTGCCACATGATAAGGAAAATTGAAATTAGAGAAGAACCAGGAAACAAGTGTATCCCAAACTCAACATCACGTTGAGGGGGTAGAGTTAAGACTACCTCAGGGAAAAAATAAAAGAACTCAACATCAACACCAGGAATTTCCTCCATCTTAGCATCCACTGATTCCACTGACAGCTCAGCCAATAAGGAAATATAGGGACCCATACACCTACTATCACTATTACAACGCTGCTCGCCAATGAAAGCCACACGATGGCCATCCACATATGAAAAATCAAATGTAATCCAGAAGAAGTCAATATTAAAAAGCATATAGTTCAACTAGTGGATGCCATGGATTAAATAGTATGGTTTCATCTGTAATATGAAAAGATACCCATAGGACTGGTGTGACACCATCATCAGTCTATATCCCTGACATTCTTAAAAAAAGTTGTTCTGACCTCTGACTTGTGTGATCAACACTAGAATAATTATTAGACTATATACATCTAGTCCCAGAACAAGGGCTAGACCATGTGAAAAAATGAATTAGAACCTCCTAGATCAAAAAAATAGTAAAAAAGTGTACTGAAAAAACCGATCGTACCCCAAACAATCTTTGGCACTGATGAAACTACTTCCACTACAACGTACAACTGACCATGCTAGGTTCCTCTACCCCTCTGCTGATAAATTCCTCCCCAACCACATCTTGTCAGAGGTCCTTGAGGAACACCATGAAGATAGAATCTACTTTCTCCATCTCCCCTTGGTGGAGCGTGAGGCTGTTGTCCATACGATTGGTACTGTCCTACCAGCAACTACAGCTGAGGAGGGAGCTGGACCTGCCTACCTCTATCATACTGAGCTAAAATAACCACTAGTATCTATCTATAAATATTTCTATGGAATCAAAAGATAAAACATACTCTTCTAAATCCTCAATGATAGGCACGATGACCTGGAGCTCGAAACTGAAATGGCTGAGGTCACCTCCCCACCGGTTGGAACCTCAAAGGCCATGATGTCTGAGACATTATACTGATAACCTTACCCTTCAAAGAACTATTCTGACTCCCCTCTCATGGTAGATCTTCTCATGAGTGAATACTCTCAAATACTTCCATATTCATTTCGAACTCCATGAAAGCTGGCATGGTAAAGGGTTAACCACATACTTCAAGGTAAGAAGAAGTTCATCACCTAGGAAACTCGCATGATATTCCTCATTCGGAAATAGTCCATGAGTAAAATGAAGGAGATACTTGAATTTGATCCCAATATCACATACCTTCATTCTCCAATGTAGGTGGATGAGTAACACTTTCTTATTCACAAGCTTCATGGGCGAGGAACGGAATTCTGCTGAGAACTTCTTCTGAAAATCGACCCATAAAACATCATCCTCCTTCCTCACCCATAGGTAATGAGTCAACCACTAATGCATGACACCCTTCATCTGTCTCACCGACAAGGGAACCCGGTACTCTTCTTGAGCACATATCAAGCCGAAGGTCATCAAAAGATCCTCGAGCCAACTGTCTATCTTCAAGGCTGAAACAGTACCCCATACATCCATAGAGTCAGTCACTAGAAATAACATAATGGTTTCTACAACTGATCATCCTCCTCTATTAGGTTAATCGTTTTTCGATCAATAGGGATGGCCTGCTAGGCCTCACTTCCTGTACTACTTGAAGACAACGGTTGGGATTCATAAATGAAATTTAAACAATAAAATCCAATGTTCAAGTAGTATGGAATTTTATTTATGAAACACATCAAATAATTATTCATTTAAATTCACAAGGATTCCAAAATTAAACAAGATAACAAGTTATTATGATGCATGTAACTTTCATAGGGTCTATACTCTAGAAATGGCGTAGAATCACTTTACTGTTCAGTAGGCTTAGAGTCCTTGCATCTGAATACAGGTGGCCCTAAAATCCCATGTCCAAGCCAGTCTTCACTAGCATGTGTCACGTACCAAGGTCACATAAGACTGTTTCACTAACAACCCATGAAATTCTAGTAGTTAATTACTCCAATCACAGTCCAATATCTCAACCCACCTCTGATACCATTATATCACAACCCACTCCCTCCATTGATTTCCCTCTTGAGATGGAAATGAATGAAGTGAGATAATAACCCCCTCAGAGTCACACCACCAGTAGGCCCCGAGGTGGTGACCGGCATGAATGGTATCAAATCTCACAAAATGGGAGGCATTGACCTTTTTATATGAAAAAGTATATTAAGAGATAAGATAACCCATATCAAATAAACTACATGGCCTATATAAAATAAAAACCAAAATCCATCACACTTGAATGTCTTAATGTAAAACTGCTACAAATACAATGATTAGATCTAATGTAAACACCATATGGACAAAGATATGTTGCGACATTGAGGTTGTCGCATTTTCAAGCTTTTAATTCCCCACACGGTCCACAATTTCTACTTGGAAACATGAATGTATTTTTGTAATGAAGGATGAGAATACAAGTATATATAGTTGGAAAATCCAAGTTTCTTGTGAAAATGAGGGCAACCATACTAATTCCCCTATGAGAAAAGAGTTGAAACCAACAACACCTAATTGGGTATACTAGCCACCCAAACCTCACAAAAGGAATGCTCACCAAATAACGCAATACATCTAATGTAATATTGAACTCATCGATGATAGGGTAACCCACACCAAATTCCCTTAATTATCCTCTCTCACACACTAATGGAAAATTTTATAGAACTCCCACAACATTCAAATGTAGTATGTCACAACCTTCCAAAACACAACTAATCCTCACAGATAGTCATGAAACCTAGAAAAAATAAGCTCATCACTTCTCACTTGAAAAAACCTGAGCATCACAACCATGTCCCACCCACAAACACATGAGCGGCATACCTTTTCAAATAGACAATACACTTGGGAAATAACAACAAATATCATCCTGATGAAAAATTGGAAAACACCAAGCGTTCGCCTCCACTTGGTCCTCAAAAAACACTATCTACATGATGAATCTTTGGCTATAACTATCTTGAAGAGGGAGAAAGAAAGATAGGATGTCTAGCCTTCCATCCTCTCATAGGGTTGTTTGGTTAATATACCCTCTCTCATGATAATAGAGGTGATCAACACATAGTTCTCAATTATGGTGGGCACATATAATATTTCACAAGGAAAATAAAATTATGTATATATCGTATCAAAAAATATAGCAAAATCTATGGGTTCTCAACAAAACAATCAACTAACCTATGATACATAAAACTCGGATGCTACAACTAAATGAATTATTAAAAATAGGAAACAGTCACTTCAGAATTTGATCTATGAAATCCATTCACAACAAGCCACAACTCAAATATACCCATGGACAACTCATATCACCAATTGACATCCATTATTAAGGATAAAATTGTTTAATTCAATCCTTTCTCGAGAAACTACCATACACATCACACATTAGGTCACACTATATTAACCATGATAAAGAAGAATGAAAAGTAGTTGAACAACTCACTTCTCATATAAACTCAGTTTAACACCCATACCAACCACTAACATCATCATGTTTCAAAGAAATTCTTTGGTGTCCTTATTTTAACATTAATACCTCAAATATACAGCCAAACCCTACAACACACCTCATCACAGCTAACCCCACAACCATTCCTTATAACAAAATTACACCCATCACACCCAGTAACAAAATCATATTCCAACCAGAACCTCTAGGCACACTATTCAAACACTTTCCAACCATTCCACAATTATTCAATCTACAAATATGAGACTCTATTTATCTACTTATACCACCCCACCTTACATCTGTGCTCTCCACCCCTACACCACACAACCAAATAAGTAAAAAATAAAGAACAAACCCACACACATCAGACAGCCATACCCAACAAGGCTGGGTGTATTCTAATATTGAATATACTTGTTCTTTAATTACACTTTGATAATTTAGGGGTTATGGTAGAACATGTTCGATCTAGGGGAATACATTTTTTTTACCGAATATACATGGTTAACCAATTACATGTAAACAACCGTTCAACATATAATCAATAACATTCCATCACAAGTCATCTTGATTATACAAACAATGACCACTAATATCCATGATTTTTCATATGCATACATCTCATTAAAATCATAATATCTATAAGCAACAAAACAGAGCATCCATCACTTTTTCACAGCCATTTTTTATTTGTTTAAAGATTATTTAATTATATTTATTTAATTTGGAATCCACTTTCATCACATGGTATATATTTTTACACCCGCCCTGCATGATACAACGATTAAAATAGGTGAATGAATCTTTACGTGGAAGAATAGATGATCGACAAATCCTCTTAGTTCTAAAATAGGGGTATACAAGTAGAAGGAGGATCCTCCAGGAAGACATGATCCAATGGTGAAACATAGATGCATGGCTCCTCGGGTAAGAAAGGTTCTTGGATTATCCGTCAAAAAAGTAAAGAGAAAACACATAAGGTATAGAGGATATCATCTTTAGAAAGGCGCGATCTAATATTAAAAAATCACCATATTTAAAATACATAAATGTATAATCATGATTAATACCACATATTTTGACCAACTTATAACCTCTAGAGCATCACGAAATTAATGGTATATTTTATATACATTGAATCGTATTAAAAAAATTAATTAATTTTTCAATGTAATTTAAAGTAAATTAACACATTAAAATGTTGAAACTAGAAAAGTAATGAAAAATTGAAAATTTTGGAAAACCTCCAAAATGACTCAACATTGTGTGAGTCACCATTCAGTGACTAACCATTGGACGAGTCTTAGAATGGTGAGTCACTATTTTGTGACCAACAATTAGAAGATTCACTACAACTGTTTCACCATTGGGGGATTAACAATGGATGAGTGATTGATGGATGAATCATCATTCAGTGACTCACCATTGGGTGACCTACTGACACCACTCACTGATGAAACACACTGACTCCACTTACCATCTCCTCATTCCAATTCCACATATCGACACCAGCAATCATTTCCATCTACCAACACCACATTCTAATTCCACCTATAGATGACACATATTGATCCCACTCACTATTGGAAAATAAGAAAAACTAGAAAATTTTCAAAAAATAAAGATCCTCATTGACCTCTCGAGAACCTCAAACACTATATTTTCACAATGGAATGGTAAAGAATTGCATGTTCAATTACATGTTTCATAAATTCGTAAATGTTAGTTTTGTTTGAAAAATTCACCAAAATAGAATCATTTAATTTATATTATATTAATCCTATTATTATAATTTGAAACATTTTTTAGTAAATTTTTCTATAATAAATATTTTAAATAAAAATAAATTGTTTGGAAAAATGGATTTCATCAACTTTTTACATTTAATTTTAAATTCTATACAACCCTATATGTGTGAGTAGTCATGAATAATAGTTTCATAATTTAAAATTCGGGTTTCCATATTTGGTTCATTTTTCCCATTTATTTCATTAAATTATTAATTATAAACATAATAAAAATCGATTATGACTGTAATGATAAAATTGTTTTATTAGGGAAAAAATGAAAAGGACCAAAAAATTATAGTAAAAAGTTATTTAAATTAATTGGATAAGTATATTTCAAAAATTAACATCCAAAACTCTAATATAATACATTTTAGTTTCATATGGACATTATTCAGACCTTTATAATAATTTATGTTAAGGTAATTCAAAATCACTTTTCTGTTATCATTAATTTTTTAGGGACACAATTAGGATATTTTTTTTCTTCTAAATGAACTTCTAAAAGATAAATATTTTTTAATTTATAATAATATTTTATGTTTTATTTATAATAATATGTTGTATTATTTTTTTCCTAAACAACTTGAATGTTGTATTTAGTAAACTAATTTATGAATTAAATAAATGATATAAAAAATTAAGAATTGTATAATAAGTGTGATTTATAATATCAAAAAAAAATTATAGAAAATTATAAGCTATTTTGTGTTTTTTTATTATTTTGATTCAATGTACATCATTTTCATTATATTATTATTATCAAGATAAATGAATCCTTTATAATTTTTCATTATTGATATTTTAAAATAAACAGTATTTAATTATTTTTTATAATTATCAAAAAAATCATATCTGCTTCAAATTAATTTATCTGTTCAATAAAAAATCATCCATTACCTATTTATGGATTCAATATCCTTTACAAAACATTCATGAATATAAATGAGTAAAAATATTAATACCATGGCATTTTTAAAAATGTGATAGCACTCGTAAAAACCAATATACATCTCATCAAAATATATTAAAATTATAAAATAGTAATTTTATCAGAGTATTTTGAATAACCATTAATTTATCATTTAATAATGTAACATTTTAGCCATGTTAACATGATGATTATTATAAAAAAATTATATATTTTAGGAAATTCCTATAGTCCATCTACACTCAATTATAAATTTTATGATATTATACTAATTTCATCGTACACAATGAACCATTATGATCTACCTATAGCTAACCAAATATAATTATAACATCCCTTAACATGGAAAAGAGGAATTGGTTTTATTTTATTTACATCTAAGGAAAACATTTACTGAAATTCCTTATTGGTCATCCGAAGAAGATGTATTGTTCATAATTAGTCATTTTTGATTTACTTATTCTTCAATATTCTGCATAAATTATTTAACCGTGATGAAATAAAAAAACAATATAAAATATATTGATACATTTTTGTATGTTAATGGAATAACTGATATTTGTATCCTCTTCCATCATAATGGAATCAAAACACTCATTCATATGTACATCACACTACCACCTTAGAAACCGATGTAATTTGTTTTCAATCACATTCTCATAACATTGGATCTAATTATATATTTAACTTATACATATTTAGTATATTTATTAAATATTTATCATTCTTAAAATAAAATATATCATTTACATTATTTACATTTCCTTAACTGAGAATTCGTTACACCATTAGTGCATAAAAGTGGACTACCACCTCCATGAAGGGATGCAATTTTTTCCCTAACCACATCACATGGATTATATATATGTATTTTGAACGAAATAATATTTTATTAATTATATTATGAGATTTTTGATCAGTTAAGTAATACATAAATTCTTTCTAAAATTATCATTGAAAATTGGATATGTTACTCATTCATACATACAACAGACCATCATCATGAGTCTAAATAAGATAATTTTCCTAGACAACATTGTTTTTTTGGATTATAAAGAAAAAACTATGTATGAAAACAATAATTATGTTATTATTATTATTCTATATAAGATTAAATAATTATCACATAAACCATCGTCAACCTACAGATGTAATTTTGCACATATATGTTTAATATCATTAAAAAATTTAGCGTGAAGATAAATGATAGTGTAATTTATTATATATTGGTTAAATTAAAAATATAACTGAATGGTTCTTTGGAAATGTTCATATTAACACAAATTTATTAATCAGGATGATAAAGTACATACATGATGATTCAGGCTCATGGTAGGGGAATTTAGTTGAAAATTTTTATATTAAAGGTATCCTTCCGACACATTATCTTTCATGTCCATGTTATTATAAATTTATAAAAAATTTATTATATAGTCCGAAAATTTTGATAATTTTCATTGTTTCCATATTTATTATTCTGTAAAAATTTTCTAAAATGTAATATTTTATAATTTTTTACATAAGATAGAAATTACTTTTAAAACACCATTATAAAATATTTTCAATATTTATATTCAAAATGATATATTAAATTTTTTTTATTCATAATTTTTTTAAAATAGGATCTAAATTGACATAAAATAATTATAAATGAAATTTTATTTCTCTTTTGACTTTATTTCAGTGATTTTGAAATGGAATCATTTGGGGGATTATTTCCCATTATTAACAAAATAGAAAATGAATGCCCAATTTTAATGTGTTAAAAAAAATGACATTTCCCATCATCATAATCATTTCTTATTATATTCATAATTATAAGAAGAAAATTTTTTCTCTAATGAAGAATCCATCATTCCTTTTATTTTGGGTGTTTTAGTTTTATAATTTTTTTTACAAATACTATGAATTTCAATATCCAATAGTTTTTATATGCATCGAAATGAACTTTTCACGACTTTTCTAATGAAGTGGTGAAATAATAAAACTTTTCATTCATCAAAAGGTAAATAAGAATTATATATATAAAATGGGATAACATAATATACATTCTATTACGAGCGTATCGATATTAAATCTCCTGAGAATCGGTGATCCAGATACAACATATACGACAGGTGAGCTACATTTTAGCTACCCAATGAATTAGGTAATGTTACATATACTCAATTGGAATAAGGTGAAGTTTAGAATTTTGTTTTATCCTATATATTTTACATGTTTTCATTAATTTATAACATGGGTTTAATATTTTTTTGCAATATGATTCTCTAATTCAACTAAAACATGTGTCTATTTTTTATGATATTTAACTTTTTTCTTTAAAAAAATATGTATTTTTTCAAGAAGAGAATATTTATTTCATGTATTTAAAGAACAATTTCCAAAATGAACATATTATATGGGTTTCGATTTATTTACTTGAATTATGTATTTCAACATTTTGTATACCTCACTGAGCATATGTGCTCAACCAAAATATTAGAAATATTTCTAAAGGGTTTAAGGATGGGTAAGAATAAATAATATGGCTTGTTGAAGTTCATGAAAAATATTAAATATAAGAGAACATGATATATGATTAAATGTTGTATATTTTGTATAAAATCAATAATGAATATACAATCTAATTATTTAATTAATGGGTCTTTCAGGTATGAGTTGTTACTAAATCCAAAAATATTTATAAACCTTCATGATTATTGGGAAACAAAGAAAATACATTAATTTATATCGATTAAGTGATTTTTTTGATTAATATAGTGTACTTATTGTATGTATCATGTTAAAGAATAAATAACATCTAATGTTAGGATATTTTCAAATATTAATAATTAAAAGAATTATAACACTTTTAGGATTTATATGTTGATCTGGTATCTTAAATTAGTAATCACATATATGATTTGGGGTTATAATGTTAGGGATAAATATTTTTATTTTTGGAGGATTGATAAAGAGGAATAATTAATAATAGAAGAAGGATATGAAGAATCAATGTATTATTATGTTTCAATGGTATTTTACATAACTTTAATAAATATTTTTATTTTAACAAATAATATTATGTTTAAATGAAATAATTTTCAATAGATTAAGTGTTGTTTATCCAGATGGATAGAAAGAGATCATCAAAACTATCTTATGCATTTGAGATTATTTTATTGTAACAATTATAAAAATTTCTTCTTCATGATATTTTGGAAGGTTCCTATTTATTCAAACAACCATTGAGAACCTTTTAGACTTATTTTTAACCTTTTAATTTCTATAATTTTTTAATAGGTTGCGGTATATTTTTCAATTTATAAAAAAATATAAATTGTACCAACACTCTCATAAAATTAAAAACCCAAATGTTATTGACCATTTACTTTTTGGATCTTATTAATAATGTTGGGGAATAAAGGGACTACCAAAAAATCTTAATGTCTGGATTTATGTTTTGAATTATTTTCTAATGTATTATGTATAAAACATGATTGATAGTATATCATATAATCATTTGGATATATTTCATATTATTTATTAGAAATAATGAAAAAATATTGAGTAAGATGATAAAACATGGAATATTATTAAATTGTAATATTTAATAGAGGATGATTTAATGAGTCATATTCCTAGAATTGAAATGTAATGATATATTATTAATGAAATTCAGATATATTATAAATATTATGAAAATTAAAAAACATTTAATTATTGTTTTCTGACCTAAAATATGGAAAAATATTTAATATGGAATCAATAAATTAAAAAATATCTAATGCAAAAATTTATATTATTTTAAAATACACTTTTATGGATATATAATAGTTGTAAATAAATTTTTAAGATGTTAATGATGTCATAGAAATGATAATAAATTATGTTTGTTAGAGGAACAATATATGAATGTGTCATGACCATCAATATTTATGATTAGGGAAGTGATTGAATTGTTACATGAACTTCCTTCTCCAATATGAAAAAGTGATAATGACCCCCGATCCTGTCATCCAATTGGACCTAGTGTGGTGACTAGCATCATGAATATGTATGAACTCTCACAAATAAAAGAAAAATAACAATTTTTAAAGAAAAATATGTGAATATAAGTTTGTTTATCTCAAACAACTCCAAAACATTTATAAGAAATGGAATCTGAAATCCAACCAATGCACGTTTAAACAAAACAATAAAAACGTTCAATAAAACCCAAAGTAAAGTATCAAAAAAAAGCTAAGAAATAATAGAAAAACTATCCCAATGCTCGATATAGTATGGTCTAGCACAATCTATATAATCTAACAGGAAAACTAAAACGAGTTTTGTATACGTAGGGTGAGCATACAAGTATACTCCGAAGGAAATCCAAATCCACTGGTGTACAAGTTGGAGATGTATACTAATACCCCTATGATAAAACCATATAAACTCAAAATCAACTATCAATTTAGATTATCCCACCCAGCCTCATGATGGCACAGTCACCAAATAACAGAATTCATGTAAATTAAATTAGTAAGAACATCAATGATAGGGTACACTGAACTATATTATCACAGATTAGCCACTCTCACACCCTAATGATAGTAGTCCTTGTGCATCCACTTATTCTGAGCATACTACAACTCAACCTTCCAACATAGTCCTAGGCCACATTCCTTGTCACATATCGCCCATAGACACATGGGCCAAAAATCACATCCCACCCCGCCCGTAGACACCTTGGCCACAAACGACACCACATCCCGCCTGCAGACTCCTAGTCCACCTACCACGTCACATCTCTCCCTGAAAACATCTAGGAAATAAGATAAAACATGCACACACTTGGGACTCACAAACACAACCTTCTCAAAGTGTGTCTAGATATAACAGCCTAGAAGAGGGATTCAGTATGAGTGAGGTGCCAACTATCCATCCTACCATTGGGATGTTCGGAAATACGCCCTCTCCCATCATAATGGTGGAGTTCGGCTGGTAGTTATCAATAATGGTGTGGTGCATATAAAAACCACAGGAAACTATAAGTACATATATTTTGATCAATCACTCAGGCCAACCAATTCGTTTCTAATTATCCCACAGAAAAAATCCCTTTCTTGTACCCCTATATTCATGTATTCGCACCAACAACAATCACATCAAACATTGATAGATACAAGACAGATCAAAAGTTTCCCTTACATACCAAAAATTAAATTTAACGGTATTAAGCATTAACATTAAATATTACATACCTACCTAGGAAACTACAAACCAAATCATACCCAACAAATCTAGCTATAGAAACAATAGACAAACTGATTGTAATCCCACTGCATATCACTACTCAAAAAACACAACACAACATAGATGTAGTCCCACTACATGAAAAGTTAATCCATTTCACAGTCAATTAATCACTCAACCATATATTTCATTATACCCGTTGTACTACTCCAAATCCAAATCCATGATCACACCAGCACCACATAACCAACATGAGACATATAATAGTATAGATTCTTACACAACACACAACAACACAAAACAAGATTGTTGAATTTTTATTTGGAAACAATCATTCATTAATTCCACATTTATGATTCAAGGAGTGATCATAGAGAATGTTAGATCACAGTGCATCCATTTATTTAACTATGTATGTGGGGTTAATCCAATTGATTCCTGCATCAATTTTTCAGACGTTTTTATTGGTCCAGAAACAAAGACTACAAATAAACCTGATTTTCAAGAGGCATACTACTAGAACAAAACCATAATAGGGATCATGGAGTGTAGATAAAACAACACAAGACTCATCATCATCTTCCCCTCCCCTCATTTATTAATAAGGTACAAAACCCCATTATTTTAACATGTCAATATTTAATCATAATAGCCTTTCTAAGATTTGAGGATCATTTGTATTCACAATGAGACATTATCTTACCCACCCCACATGATGTACAAAAGAAATAGAGAAATAATAATTCTTACCTTAAGGAATAGAAAATTAGTAACTCCTCTTTGTCCAAAATAGGGTATCAATCAAGCAGTATGAATGACTCCAACACAACTACAAAAAATGGACTTTATCAGCACTCAAAACTGGATTTATCAGGGCTAAAAAAGCAATGTAAAGCTCAGTGCTGATAAAGGTGGTCCCCTTTATCAGCACGCTTTTAGAGCTTATAAATGTGTATTTTATCAGTTTTTCAGTGCTGATAAAGGCTTCTTTTATCATCGCAAAAAAGTGCTTATAAATGCCCTCTCTTCCAGGGAAACAAAATTCTACAACATGACTCCAAAACAGAACCTTCAAATAATTCATCATCTCAATAAGTATACCCATAAAAAATAAACACATAAATAATAAGATAATTACACCAAGTATACTGATACACCATTAACACATAATCCATAAGTTAATTAAATACATAAGGAATTTTATTCATAATTCAAGTGGTTGGGGAGGTTATTCAGGGGTTTCGAGTAGCTTTCCAAGGGGCGGTAGGGGGTGTCCGGGAGGATGGGGGTGTCTAAGGCGGGTGGGGGGGGGGGGTCAGGAGGTTGGTGGCTGTCCAAAGAGGGTGGTGGTGTCCAAGGGGTGGGGTTTCTAGGTGGTGGGGCGGGGTCTAGGAGGGGGTGTCTAGGTGAAGCTGTGGGGGGGGGGGGGCTATCGAAGGGGCGTGGGCTGGTGTAAAGGGTGTCGGGGGGCGGGGGGGGGGGGATTTAAAGGGTGGGTGGGGTGTTCAGGGGGTGGGGGAGGTTCGGGGGGGTTGGTGGGGCTGTCCATGGGGGTGTGGTGGTGTCCAAGAGGGTGGGATGGGGGATTCCTTGGTGATCTGGGTGTCTAGGGGGGGTGGGGGTGTCACGGGGTGGGGGGGGGGGTCCAGGGTGTATGTAGGGCTGTTCAATGGGGGTGGGGTGTGTCCAAGGAGGGGGGATCTATGGGGTATCCATGGGGTTGGGCTAGTTTCCAGGGGGTCAGGGGGATTTCTAGAGGGTGGGGGATGTCTGGGGGGTCTAGGGGGTTGGTGGGGATATCCAAGGGGGGTGGGATGGTGTCTGGGAGGGTGGAGGTGGTCGTCCATGGGTGGGGGTGTCTAGGGTGTTGGTTTTCTAGGGGGTGGGGGTGTCCGGGGAGGGGGGGGGGGGGGGGTTAGGGTGGGCTCTCCGAGGGGGGGGGGGGCTTTCTATTGGCGTTTCCAGGGGTGGGGGTGTCCAGGGGGTTGAGGGGGCTTTCCAGGGGGTGGGGGTGTCCAAAGGGGAGGGTTGGGGTCCAAGCGGGGTGGGGTGGTCTAGGGGGTTTGTGGGGTTGACTCTTACACATCACAAAAGACCCATGGATCGTTCTCATAAAGGATCAAAACAATCCGAAAGCGTTTGGTTGGATTTCCATAGGTCAGTTGTTTTTTCATTTAAAATTGTGTCCAATTTTAACAAATTTGAGAACCTTTGAGTGGTACCAGCCACACCGTGCCTCAGATTGAGGCGAGTATGAATCATACACGTCAAAAAGGTCTCATGGATCATTATAATAAATGGTCAAGACAATCCAAATTTGTTGGGTCGAATTTCCGTAGGTCAGTTGTTGTTTTCACATAAAAATTAGTCCATTTTAAAAAAAATATTGAGACCCTTTGAGTGGTACCGGCCACACCATGCCTCGGATTTAGGTGAGGAAGACTCTTTAATGTCACAAAGGACCCTTGTATTGTTCTCCTAATGGATCAAGACAACCCGAATGTGTTTGGCCGGATTCCCATAGGACATTTGTTGTTTTCCCCTAAAAATTTGATCATTTTAAACAAAGGAGAGACCCTTTGAGTGGTACCGGCCACACCGTGCTTCGGATTGAGTAAGTGATGACTCGTACATGTCACAACGGACCCGTGGATCATTCTCCTAAAATATCAAGACAATCCTAATGTGTTTGGTCAAATTTACGTATGTCAGTTGTTGTTTTCACATAAAATTTTGTCCATTTCAAACAGAGGAGAGACCCTTTGAGTGGTACCAGCCACACCATGCCTCGGATTGAGGTGGGGATTACTCGTACACATCCCCAACACACCCATGGATCGTTATCTTAAAGTATTAAGACAATATGAATTTGTTTGGTCGGATATTCGTATGTCAGTTGTAGTTTTCACTTAAAATTGTCTCCATTATAAAGAAAATACAGACCCTTTGAGTGGTACCGGCCACACCATGCCTCAGATTGAGGAGGGGATGACTCATGCCCATCACAAAAGACCATTGGATCATTCTCCTAAAGGATAAATAAAATCAAAAGGCGTTTGGTCGGATTTCCGTAGGACAATTTTTGTTTTCACGTAAAAATTTGTTCATTTTATATAGAAGAGAGCCCATATGAGTGGTACCGGCCACACCGTGCCTCAGATTGAGCCGGGGATGACTCTTACATGTCAAAAAGAACCCTTGGATAATTCTCCTAATATATCAAGACATTCCAAATGCGTTTGGTCTAATTTCCAAAGGCTAGTGGTTGTTTTCAATTTAAAATTTGTCCGTTTTAAATAAAAGTGAGACCATTTGAGTGGTACTGGCCACACCATATATCAAATTAGGTGGGGATGAATTTTTCACTTAAAAAAGGACCCATGGATCATTATCCTAAAGGATCAATAAATCTCTAATGTTTTTTGTCTGATTTCCATAGGTCAATTGTTTTTTTCACTTAAAAATTTGTCCATTTTAAACAAAAGATAGACCCTTTTTGTGGTACCGGCCACACCATGCCTCGGATCGAGGTGAGGATGACTAGTCCAAATTAAATAAGACCCATGGATCGTTCTCCTAAAATATCAAGACAATCAGAATGCATTTGGTCAAATTTCTGTTGGTCAGTTGTTGTTTTCACTTAAAAATTTGTCTATTTTAAACAGAAGAGAGACCCTTTGAGTGGTACCAGCCACGTTGTGCCTTGGATTGAGGTGGGGATTACTCTTACACACCTCCAACATGCCCTTGGATCGATATTTTAATGGATCAAGACAATATGAATGTGTTTGTTTGGATTTATGTTGGTCAGTTGTTTTTTTCACTTAAAATTGTGTCCATTTTAAAGAAAAAAGAGACCCTTTGAGTGGTACTAGCCACTCCGTGCCTTGGCTTGAGGAATGGATGTCTTTTACATGTCAAAAAGGACCCGTGGATCATTTTCCAAATGGATCAACACAATCCAAATCCGTTTTGTCAGATTTCTATAGGTGAGTTGTTGTTTTTACTTAAAAATTGGTCCATTTTTAACAGAAGAGAGACCCTTTTAGTGGTACTAGTGACACTGTGCCTCCGATTGAGGCATGAATGACTCGTACATGTCACAGAGGACCCGTGGATCATTTTCCTAAATGATCAAGACAATATGAATGTGTTTGGTCAAATTTATGTAGGACAGTGGTAGTTTTCACATAATAATTTGTCCATTTTAAATAGAAAGAGACCCTTTGAGTGGTACCTGCCACACCGTGCCTTGTATTGAAGAGGGGATGAATCATTCACATCACAAAGGACATTTGTATCATTATTCTAAAGGGTCGAGACAATTTGAATGCGTTTTGTAGGATTTACGTAGGTCAGTTGTTGTTTTCACTTAATAATCTGTCCATATTAAACAAAAGATAGACCCTTTGAGTGGTACCGGCCACAACATGCCTTGAATCGAGGTGGGGATGACTCATACACATCACAATGGTCACTTGGATAATTATCCTAAATTATCACGACAATCCGAATTCCTTTGGTCAAATTTACGTAGGTCAGTTATTGTTTTCACATAAAAATTTGTCCATTTTAAACAGAAGAGAGACCCTTTGAGTGGTACCAGCCACACCGTGCCTCAGATTGAGGTAGGGTTTACTCATAAATGTCCTCAATGGACCCATGGTTTATTATATTAAAGGATTATGACAATTAGAATGTGATTTTTTGGATTTCCGTTGGTCATTTTTTGTTATCACTTAAAATTGTGTCCATTTTATAGAAATGAGAGACCCTTTGAGTTGTACTGCCCACACCAGTTCCTCATATTGATGCAGGGATAACTCGTGAACGTTACAAAGGACTTTGGAATTGTCCTGATAAAGGATCAACACAATCCTAATGCGTTTGGTCCTATTTCCGTTTGTCAGTTGTGTTTTTAACTTAAAAATTTGACCATTTAAAACCGAAGAGAAACCCTTTGAGTGGAACCAGCCACACCTTGCCACAGATTGAGGCAGGGATGACACATAAACGTCAAAAAGACATGTGGATCATTCTACATAAATATCAGGACAATCATGTTGTGTTTGGTCAAATTTCAGTTGGTCGGTTTTGGTTTTCACTTAAAAATTTGTCCATTTTAAATAGAAGAGAGACCCTTTGAGTGGTACCGGCCACACCGTGCCTCAGATTGAGGTGGGGATGACTTGTGAACGTCACAAAGGACCTGTGGATCGTTCAACTAAAGGATCAAGACAATTGAAATGCATTTGGTTATATTTTTGTATGTCTTTTTTTGTTTTCACTTAAAAATTTGTCCATTTTAAACAAAAGAGAGACCCTTTGAGTGGTACCGGCCACACCGTGCCTCAGAATGAAGAAAGGATGACTCTTACATGTTAAGAAGGACCCGTGTATTGTTATCCTAAAGGATAAATACTATCTGAATGCGTTTGGTCGAATTTCCGTAGGTCAGTTGTTGTTTTCACTTACAAATATGTCGATTTTAAACAGAATAGAGACCCTTTGAGTGGTACCGACCACACCGTGCCTCTGATTGAGGCAGTGATTACTCTTACACATCCCTAACAAACCCGTGGTTCATTCCCTAAAATAATCAAGACAATCCGAATGCATTTGGTCAGATTTCTATTGGTCAGTTGTTGTTTTTACTTAAAATTGTGTCCATTTTAATGAAAAGAGAGACCCATTGAGTGGTACCGGCCACACTATGCCTTGGATTGAGTCGAGGATGACTCATTCACATTGAAAAGTAATCGTGGATCGTTCTCCTAATTTATCAACACAATAATAATGTGTTTGGTCAGATTTCTGTAGGTCAGTTGTTGTTTTCACTTAAAAATTTGTCCATTTTAAATAGAAGAGATACCCTTTGAGTGGTACCAGCCACACCATGCCTCGAATTGAGGTAGGGATGACTCGTACATGTCAAAAAGGACCTATGGATCGTTCTACTAAATGATCAAGGCAATCGGAATGCGTTTGGATGAATTACCGTTGTTCAGTTGTTGTTTCCACTTAAAAATTTGTCCATTTCAAATAGAAGAGAGATCATTTGAGTGGTACCACCCACCCCATGACTCAGATGATGTGGGTATGACTATTTGATGTCAAAAAGGACCTGTGGATTGTTCTCCTAAAACTTCAATACAATCCATATGTGTTTGGTTGGATTTTTGTAGGTCAGTTGTTGTTTTCACTTAATAATTTGTCTATTTTAAATAAAAGAGATATCCTATGAATGGTACCATCCACACTGTGCCTCAGATAGAGGCGGGGATGACTCGTACATGTCCCCAGCGCACCCGTGGATCGTTCTCCTAAAGCATCAACATAATCCATATGCGTTTGGTTGGATTTCTGTAGGTTAGTTGTTGTTTTAACTTAAAATTGTGTCCATTTTAAAGAAATGAGAGACCCTTTGAGTGGTACTAGCCACACCATGCCTCATATTGAGGCAGGGATGACTCTTACAAATCTCAAAGGACCCATGGATCGTTTAACTTATGTATCAACACAATCTGAATGCGTTTGGTCGGATTTACATAGGTCAGTTGTTGTTTTCACATAAAAATATGTCCATTTTAAATATTAGAGAGACCCCTTGAGTGGTACCGGCCACACCATTCCTTGTATTGAGGAAGATATTAAACTTTCAAGTCCCCAAATTAGATGTCGATCGTTATCTTAAAGGATCAAGACAATCCAAATGCGTCTGGTTGGATTTCCGTAGTTCAGTTGTTGTTTTTAATAAAAAAATGTGTGAATTTTAAAGAAAAGTGAGACCCTTTGAGTAGTATCGGCCACACCGTGCCTCATATTGAGGCGAGGATCACTCTTTTATGTCATAAAGGTTCCGTGGATCATTCTCCTAATGGATAAACGCAATATGAATGCATTTTGATGGATTTCCGTAGGTCAGTTATTGTTTTCACTTAAAAATTTGTCCATTTTAAATAGACGAGAGAACCCTTGAGTGGTACCAGCCACACCGTGCCTCGGATTGAGGATAGGATGACTCGTACACATCATAAATTACATGGGTATCATTATCCTAAAAAGGAAAGACAATCTGGATGCGTTTGGTTGAATTTCTGTAGGTTAGTTGTTGTTTTCACTTAAAAATTTGTCCATTTTTAACAGAAGAGAGAATCGTTGAGTGGTACCGGTCTCACCGTGCCTCGGATTGAGGCAGGGCTAACTCATGGAAGTCCAAATGGACCCGCAGATCATTCTCTTAAATGATCAAGACAATCCGATTGTGTTTGGTTGGATTTAGTAGGTTAGTTGTTGTTTTCACCAAAAAATTTGTCTATTTTAAAGAAAAGAGAGAACCTTTGACTGGTACAGGACACACTGTGGCTCAGATAGAGGTGGGGATGAATCGTACACATCCCCCCGCACAACCATGGATCGTTCTATTAAATTATCAACACAATCTGAATTCCTTTGGTTAGCTTTCCGTAGGTCGGTTGTTGTTTTCACTAAAAATTGTGTCAATTTTAAAGAAAAGAGAGACCCTTTGAGTGGAACTGACCACACCGTGCCTCGGATTGAGGCGGGGATGACTCATATACATCAAAAATGATATGTGTATCATTTTCAAAAAGGATAAACATAATTCAAATGCGTTTGGATGGATTTACGTTGGTCAGTTGTTGTTTTCACTTAAAAAATATTCCATTTTAAAGAAAAGTGAGACCCTTTGAGTGGTACCGACCACACCATTCCTTGTATTGAGGAGGGTATGACTCGTGAACATATCAAATGACCCTTGGATCATACTACAAATGGTTCAACAGAATCCAAATTAGATTGGTTAGATTTCCGTAGGCCAGTTTTTGTTTTCACTTAAAAATGTGTCCATTTTAAACAGAAAAGAGACCCTTTGAGTGGTACCGGCCACACTGTGCCTCGGATTAGAGCGAGGATGACTTGTAAATGTCACAAAGGACCCATATATAGTTTTCCTAAAGGATTAAAACAATACGAATGCATTTTTTTGGATTTTCATAGGTCAGTTGTTGTTTTCACATAAAACATTGTCCATTTTAAAGAAAAGAGAGGCCCTTTGAGTGGTACCGGCCACACCGTGCCTCAGATTGAGGAGGGGATGACTTTTACACATCCCCAATTCACCTGTGGATCGTTATCTTAAAGGATCAACACAATCTGAATGTTTTTTCTCTGATCTTTGTAGGTCAGTTGTTGTTTTCATTTAAAATTGTGTCCATTTTAAACAACAGAGAGACCCTTTGTGTGGTACCGGTCACACCCTACCTCATATTGAGGCAGGTATAACTCATTCACATCTCCAACGTACCCATGGATCATTAT
Source organism: Viscum album (assembly GCA_963277665.1). NCBI lineage: Eukaryota > Viridiplantae > Streptophyta > Magnoliopsida > Santalales > Viscaceae > Viscum > Viscum album. Next base: position 1,612,885,576 of record OY728140.1, read on the forward strand.
ATTAATGGTTCAACACAATCCTAAAGAATTTTTTATGATTTCTATAGGTTATTTGTGGTTTTCACTTAAAAATCTGTCCATTTTAAAGAAAAGAGAGACCCTTTGAGTGGTAAAAGCCACATCGTAACTCATATTGTGGAGGGGATGACTCGTACACGTCCCCAAAGAACATGTGGATAATTCTATTAAAGGATAAACACAATATGAATGTTTTTGGTTGGATTTCCATAGGTTAGTTGTTATTTTCACTTAAATATCTGTCCATTTTAAATAAAAGAGAGACCATTTGACTTATACCGGCCACACTGTGGCTTAGATTGAGGTGGGGTTGACTCTTACACATCCCCAATGCACTCGTGGATCTTTCCATTAATGTTTCAACAGAATCCGAATGCGTTTGGTCAGATTTTAGTAGGTCATTTTTTGATCCCACTTAAAAATATGTCCTTTTTAATCAAAAGAGAGACCCTTTGAGTGGTTCATCATTCCTGCATGTTGTTGGTGGATATCATCTATTAAAATGGGAAATTGACTCATTAGATAATTGATTTTTTATTTAATAACAATTAAAATATTCCTACCAATATTTACATACAACAATGTGTCATCTTTTGATCCCCTAAACCCCTCTCAAAAATGATCGCCAATAGTACACGTCCCCAAGTCAGATATTGATGTTATTTTGGTACAATCTGTCATCAGGTATAAGACCCACTCTATTCAGAACATATCTATATCGTATTGTGAGTATGATGATTTTTGGCACATAGAGTAGTAATGTAAAATATAAAAACAAAGAATTAATAAATACATTAAACTAACTAGTAATTTTTTTTGAAAAATAACTCTTTAGGGATTCTTGTTTCTTGATGAAAAACGTTCTCCTTCATAAATTTATAAACATAATAACCGCAATAATTATCTTTTGTTGGTTTTGGAAACTGAAAAAATAATTGATCATTAGGATAATATGTAACTTGTTTTGAGATGTGTTTGGATAGTGAAATTTTATTATATATAACATGATATTTGTCCAGACATAGTACTTTCCCACCTCCTTATACATAGCCATTGTCCTCATTCATTTCTTAGAGGATAATGATACACCACCCTATCATAACATAATCCTCAGTAAAAGATAATATAAATTATATGACTAGATGATTAGACCTAAAACGTAAGATTTCGTGCCTTACAGATACAAAAACTACATCATGTGTGGTCTGTTTGATGGATATCCTTGCTTTAAATCCAGAAAACAAATCTTTGGAGTATCCAAGTTCACCACAATTAGCATCCAATGTTGCCTAAAAACAAAAAATGGAATAAGTAATAAAAGAAGTCAAAATATAATTGATATGCATTAATCGTAGAGTTTTTCCCCAGCATGGTTGGTATTAAGAGAAGTATGTCATCTGTAATCATTATTTCAAATGTTTTCAGCAAGTCGTTCACTATTTCATTCTTTTTCTATGGCTCTATTTTCATTAGATGCGATGATGTGGTATGAGGACTAATGAGTCCAACTTTTGGATCATGGGAAAATTACTTCAACTATTACTCATATATACATCTGTCAACAAATTTAATTTTTATTTAGTCATAATTTTCACATTATATCAACTTTTAGAAAATCATTTCATAGAAACGTACCTCAAATATATTTTTTCAACTCAGACGCCTAGCCAACCGATTTCAAGGATCTCACTTACATTTTCAATAGTAAAAATATCATGACTTTCCATGCTGTATATTTTCTCTTTGAAAACCACTATATGACTACTATAACCTCTTAGCTTCGTATCCACATGAGTCTTGAATGCTAGTAAATGTGGATAGAGAACAGGTGGGGTTATTGTGCTTTCAGTAGATCCTTGGGACTGGTTGGTCGATCCTTTAGATGGTTTTGAGCTGACGTTTTTTACCCCTTCCCTTTCTCCATATATAACAACATTCATTGATTCATACCCTTTTTTCAGTAATTGTTAATGGTATAGGTTGAAAAAATTGAAATAAATACCACTTTGGCCGCATGTACTCTTACAAGTTGTGACGACCATGCAATGAATGTACAACCAGCCTTTTGGACTATATGAATATCATCATCATCGAGTAGAATATGTAGATCTTCATTTGGATCATGAGCTATAATAATCCTCAATTTCAGATGATCTTTTATAAGTGGTCTATTATACAACATGTAATTTGGGATGTTGTACAGTGAAGCCCTCGATACAAGGTGATAAGAGGGTGTTGACAGATATAAATCACAATCATTATCACCTTGTAGAATATCAGTACAGGAAAAGTATCAGTGTTTGTCTAATTCACATTTCATGGGAACAGTTATTAAATTATTGATTACCATGGCTAAAACATCTCTTTGAGGGTAATGAATCACCTCAATGCTGGTGGGGGTGGGGCGGTAACTTCACGTTCTGGTTGTTCTTGTGTTGTGTCTTCTCCTTTATTCCCACCCATAAAAGTTGCTATCAACCCTTCCTGCCATTGCAATCATTCTTCAAGGGTTTCTAGTTTTTCCCTCATTTATTTCAATGTTTCATCTCTATCATCTGTTTTTTCCCCAAATTATACACGAGGTGTCACCCCAAACCACACACCCCAGACATGACCAACTTTTTCTGGCTGCTTCAAATCTGTCGATAATAGGTCTCCATCCAATATAGGTGTAGCTAATTCATGTGACTGTCAAATATAGGAAAATAACTAATTATTTTTATGTAATTTTAATTTAAAAAAATATTTTTATCATCGTATCGTACTTACAAAAATTTCCCACACTTTTTGTGTGTTCTCTTCTACGGGCTTCTCTTCCTTATTCACACGTGCCTCCTTCCAAAGCACATGACTTTGGATGGAAGTGTATTTGGTATTAAACTCACCAATCTACATATAAAAACAGAAAGATAATTATGATGTTGTTTGTTGGCACGTCACAATATTAGGGTAAATTTAATATACGTACCATTTTTGTTTCTAGTGAAGCATACCCCATCCTTACTTTATGATAGGGGTATGTTGGTTTTGATGCACGTTCCTTATTTTCTTTACGGTATTGCTGTTTCACAAATGAAATAGTAAAAAACAAAGTGATGAATACATGTATCCTCAAACAACATATTATCACCCACAATGTACCTAAAACTTATCTTCCCCATGATAGCCAATAAATGCATCCCATGCTTATTAGGATATCATGTGAGCATATAAAATGGGAGGGTGCGGGTTTATTTTACCTTTGGAATATTTCAAGTGAAATCTTGTTTAAATAGTGTGAAAACCTCGATGAATCATTCATGCATGCCTTAGTACATAATCCTTGTGTGAATCATATACTATAAATGTATTATTTAAGAGATTGAGAAGAGTAAGAAATTGTTTCATTGTTTTGTTTTCTAGTAAATTAAAGAAATAAAGTTATAATGTTACGGTAATTTTTCCCAGATCACAACCTTCAGCCCGGACACAACATGGTGTAATGAATCTATGTCAATCGGCACGCATTGCCGAGTGACAACTCCAATGTAACTACTAAACATAGCCTTGTTATGATTCACATGTTGGCCTCATGAATTCCATCTGACATCAAATTTGATGCCTTTGCTTTTCACCTTATAAAATTTTGCTAACACCATCAAACTACGATGCACCTGTGTTTTCTTTGACGTCGATCCTTCATTCCCAACCATTTCATCGATATCAATATAATTTATATGTCTATCTAAAATGGTAGCAATGCCATATGATGATGGTTTTTGGACCTCAACATTAGGAGCAGTAGGAGTCGTAGGAGTCATAGTAGTAGTAGCAGCAGGAGCTACAGGAGCAGCAGCAGGAGCAGCAGTAGACACAGCAGCAGCCGCAGAAGCCGCCGCAGTAGTCGTAGTAGTATCTTGAGAGACTTTTTCAACATCATGGTTAGGAGCACCATAATGTGCAGAAGTCATTATCTTCAAAATTGGTTGAATATTTAATTTAGATTACATAAATTCAGTAATGATAAGATAATAACATGAGATAACAAGATCTATATTACAAAAAATATATAACTAGTTTATTGAACTCTCTTTAAATTTTTCAAAGGCTAAAGGGATTTGAAACCACTATCAATTATCCAAATCCCTTCATTATGGTCTCCTCTAACATACACAACATCATCTATATTGGGACCACTGTAAAATGATTGCAATGTACCACTGAAAGGATCATCCTCAACTGAATTTTCATCGAAACCTTCAGTAGTGTTGGATGCTAAGAGACAAATCGACAACATTTGGTTTGAGGGATCTAGAATATAAAAAACGTGTACAACTTGTGATGCCATTATAAACCATTCATCTTTGTTCCCTTATTTACTAAAATCAACTTTCATCAATCCTCATTCATCTATTTTAACACCACTGTTGTCATCAACCCATTTGCAGTTAAAAATTGGCAATTGGAATTTCGTATAATCCAACTCCCATATTAGTTTGATAATGCCAAAGTATGACATATTTGCATAAATAGGATTTCTGTCCAAACTACTAGAGACATGAATCACTTGAGCCACTAGTGTAACTCCACTATTTTTCATGGTACTATATTCGTCATGTTTATTTGTATAGAATGTATAACCATTAATTACATAACCACTGTAAGATTATACATACACACTTGGTCCAGCGGCTAGCCATCGAAGTCGTTCGGAAATTTAATTCATATTTTTATCCAAATGCATAAAAATATGGTCCTAAAACCATCATATAAACTGGTGATTATGTGTATTTGATAACCATTTTTCATCCCATGATGGATTCAAATGCCTAAGAATTTATTTGTGAGTTTCAATATATGGAGCAACCTCCCAACTGTTATGCAAAACATAACAGCGGGCCTGCTCTCAATCTGTAATACTGATTGTCGCAACATCTATTCTAGAAATTAATTCACCCCCAATGTATCCAGTGTGATGAGATTTTGGGATACTAATGCTCTCCACATCAGATAGGTATTCAGTACAAAATTCAATGGCTTCATCAATAATATATCCCTCTACTATACAACCCTCTGGCCAACTTCTATTTTTGACATACCCTTTAAAAATATTCATGTACCATTAAACATGATACATACATCTATAGTGCACACAACCACAAAGTCAAATCTCTCTCACCAATTAAATCATCACATGAACCATCATATCAAATAATATTGGCGGGAAACACATTTCTAATTCACATAATATGATGAAAATTTTTATTTCCATGGCTGGAAATATCCCTGGGTCTAAAACATTGCTATATATATCCTTGAAAAAGAATCAAAGTTTGGTTTTTCTATGACAAAAATTCTAGGGAAAAAATCAACGTAAATCTATAGTAATTAGATCTTGAATCAAACCATGGAAATGAATTGATTTCAAAACATTTAACTTCAAATCATTAATTGACATAATGTTCTTGATATTTGATGAATACCCCTATAGAACCTTTACATTATTGATGAAGTTGAAAACCTGGTATCTCTCCTCCCTATAAAGAGCATAATCAGCTGGAGGAATAAAAGTTTGATTTTCACCCTTCATGGGAGACAACTCTTCTCATATTCCCATGTTAACCATGTCCAACCGTGCCTTAATTCAATCCTTTGTTTTGCCAAGGGAATTTAGAAACGTTCTGATAACAGTGTCACATACATTTTTTTTCACAAGCATCACATCAAGAAAATGTCTGATGTACAAACAATTCGAGTATGGTAATTCAAAAAAACTAATTCCTATTTTCAACTGATTTTCGTATGGTTTTTCGAAAATGGTTTACCAAAAACAGCTTTCACATCTTTTACTTTCTCAAACAGCTGATCACCTATTAGTGTAGACGGTGCTGCGCATTGTTCTGAACATCCATTGGATTATGTCGTCAAAGATCAGTACTTAATACAACAAGTTAATAATCTACGATGTCCAAGAAACACAGATTTCGATGAATGTTTCAACCGAATTGATTCTTTATCTTCTTCGCACACGGGAAACCCTTGAGTTCCATTAATGCTATAGCCTGAAAAATTTCCATAAGTAGGGAAATCATTTATTATCACATACAACAATTCTCTCAACATGAAGTATTCACTTTTATATGAATCACACTACATAACACCTGAATCGCACAATAACATCAAATCCTCAATGACAGGAGACAAATAAAAATCATTATCGTTACCTAGTTGTTTTGGTCTTGATATAAGCATAGATAACCTGATGAATTTCTACTTCATGCATAACTAGGTTGGAAAGTAATAATTTAGCAACATAACATGCCATGTACTATGAGTGCTAGTTTGAAACCCAAAAGGATTTATTCCATCTGTAGATAACGCAAGACAAAGGTTTCTCGGCTCTTTTCCAAATTCAGGATACTCATGATCAATTTTCTTCCATTGAGGAGAGTCGGCTAGATGACATAATTTCCCATTGTTATTTCTTTTATCTTCATGCCACGACAATTGTCTAGCAGTTTCTTCACTTCCATAAAGACGCTTAAACCTTAGAATGATTGGAAAGTACCATATAAAATTCTTAGGATTGGATTCATCTTTCTTGTATCCAGAAGCACCATACTTTGGGCAATCTGTAAGTGATTTTTTCTCATTGCGAAACAATATATAGTCTTTCAGGCTGGCATGTATTCTTTCAAAAATCATACCCATCGAGCGTATCATTTGATTTGCTTCATATGTCCAGCTTGGGAGCTCATTATCTTTAGGGAGCATGTCATTCAATAGAGAAAGTAGTCCCGTAAAACTGAAATCACACCATCTGTTGCTTGCATTCAATTTATACAACTTTAGTAAAGTTGACAATGTTTTATACTTGGTGGAACCAACATAAAATGGTGTCGTTTCACAACACTTTAACTTCTCAAAAAAATTTGGGAAATCAAGGAGTCGATCATCAGTTGGCTTTGTCATTTCCTCAATACAATATTCATCATCATTGACATCTGTAATCAGATCGTCCATATGGTCTTCTTCATTATCCATATTTGTACTCATATCTGATGATCCATAAAACACAGTTTTATCCCATCTAGTAGCTACATTCTCCTTTTCTCCGTGTTTATTCCATCACTTATAACTCCGACCTATTTCGTGACATATTAATGGTTTTTACAACTCCTATGGAGTAATTAGTCTATAATAACAAAAACATAAACACAAAAAAGGATTTGAGAAGGATCCATTGTATGATCCTTCACAAATTTTGATGAACTCTTTCACTCTGTTCTCATACTCTATTGTCAAAAGACTAGCATCCAACCAATATTTATTCATCTTCATCCTATTTGAATCTAAAATATTAGTATTTATGGTTCATGTACAAAAAACAAGACTTCTAGATATAGTATAAGAGAAATAATTCCTTATAAAATTATTGATTAATAGAGATTAAGCATTATTATTTATTCATCTTCATTAAATATAATTAATTTAGATTCATTATAGTTTCCTCAAATCACCCGAGACCAAACACATGAATCATCAAGAATGATATATTTACCACTCCTAGGTCTCTACCCTAAATTCAATATCATGATGACTAAATAACCATATATCCACACATACACATGTCAAAAACACATAAAAACCATATCCACATCACAACCAAAGTAACAATATGGATTTCAATTAGGTTACTTGACTCTAGTGGTGGTGTGTATGAAATAATAAGAAAATAAAATAAGTATATAGTGAAAAATAATCTAAAACTGGTGGTAATAATCCAATACACCCAAGATATCATTCCATCTATTAGAATACTCTGAAGGATCCCATATGGGAAAGTAGCCCCAGGTGGTGAAGGTTCCTGAGGAGGAAGGGAAGAACACGCACCTCTCGGGGTTCGAAGTAAGGTAACTGGGGTTGAAGGTGGCCTAATACTCTTACAAGCGTTCATTACATATGTCACTAACCATGTCCTAGTACCCTAGGATGTTAACCAACTGCTGGTGGAAGTGAAACCATTCCTGATGATCATGCCAAGAAGAAACGGAAACCAAGAGGGGGAGTGGGTCAAAATATCTCAAGAAAGATGAAAAAACATGGTATTTGAGAATATGTTAGTAGATTTCAGGTTGGATAGACCCATATCTAGTAGACTCCGCATGCGGGGATGGACCCTGCAGTTGTTGCACCAGGTGAAACTGTCACCTAAGAAGCTGAGATCAATGAGGCCCTTCCCAGACATGAACTGAACAAACTCTATGATGATATTCCTCTGGAATGGGCATCTACCTTTCTTTTCCTTTGGGTTGGAAATGACATTATTGTTACCCCTAACAAACAATGGATGGTGGCTGGTATCTAAGGTATTTTGTTCACTCTATAGAGATTCCCTTTAAAGAGGGTCATGGCTTCCAAAAACAAAAGTCATAAGGAAGGAGGTGTCACTGTTGGACACATTGGTAGTGATGAATTGATTTCAATTATAAATAGTATAAAAAACATATTTATTGTGTCAAAATACCCATTTGTGTCTATTGGAGGGGTCAGAGTGTCGAAATCAATGATAATTAATCTTCCAAGAGAATTCTAGGATTTTTATAGGGTTTTTGTGTTATTTGACAACAACAATAATGAAATTATGCTTTTTGATTTCTATGTTGAGGAAGTCCGATTTAACATGGGCACTAAGACCATGATAATTACATATGATGATATTAATGATGGATACAACATGGCTCTATCATTGGATCTAGATCTAGTAGCCTTATTGAAGTGGGAGGATGATCTATCAATGAGGTCCCTTGATTTTGAACATGTTCATAATCCCTTCTGGTTGGTAAGCTTCATATGAGTGGGAGATGAGGATGCAAAGGGGTAAGGGAAGGATGGGTAATGAAACATGGGGGCTGGTGAGTCAGTTCTCTCTAGATCAGTAAGTATTTGGAGCTGGATGACAGGCTCAGAGCCAAGGGAGACAGAACAAACACTACTAGGAAGGGGCCTGGCCACTACAGAGAAGCAGTCAGCAACCTCAGCGAGGGAGAAGGACATAAATGGAGGTAGGGGTGTCAAGGCTAGAAATATTAGTGGTCTGGGAATCATGCAATACATATTCACTTCCAGACGGAGTCACTGGATAGAATGATGGAAAGAAGGGGGAAATCCCTTGAAGAAAATATGGTTAAAGCATTGCATGACCTAGAAATGAATCAAAACCGGGTGGTGTTGTCCTTAAAAGAACTTTATCCTTCATTACATACTTTATGATGACATGGTGTTGGATCTATGGTAATCTATAATAGCTAGGAGGAATCTAGTGAATCTGGAATCCATGTTGGAAGGACCTTAAATTTTTCATAAACATCACTCTGATAGTGTAAACTCATTGATCACCATTGATGGTTTATCAAGAGATATAATTCGTGAATAAACCATACCTTTAGTCTGAGATATATGGATTTGAACTAAAATTACAACATCCTAGTAATATGTTGTTTTGTGTAGTGTTGAGCCACCACATGCCCCTTCTCACATCAGGTCATTATTCAAGCATGACACACCAAAAATGTTGGGGCACACCCCCTTTGGTCCATGAATCATGAACGTAAACCTTTTTCATCCTCTACCAACATTTCAAATTGTGTAGGGACTCTATGGATGGAAAATTCACCTCACCCTCACTATATGTTCTAGTTTCATGATATGAAATTGTGTGACATTTTTGTAAAATATATTCAACCTTAAAATACATTATCATAATCCTAATCACAAGATATTAAAATGTGTGTCCAATGTTCTCCATGAATGAAGTTTAAAAACATGGTTCATGTCCCTATTGTATGATATAAAACATTGAAAGGAATTTATCCTTGAACAGAGAGGGCTACCTCTTTCTGAGGCCGATCACTTACCACACCCTATTGAAGAACAAAATAAGGATTTATTCCCATTTGATATCATGGGATATCCAGAGACTAAAAAATTATATATCATTGGCTCAGCTCACTCATTGACCTACCTCAACACTTCCATCAATTGAAACAAGTTTTTACCTCACTCACAGATGCAGTCCATCTATTAAAATAGTGCATTCAATCTATTAAAAAAACAAATCATTATGGTCAACCATTTTTTAAAATATATATTTCATTTTTTATAAATCAAAAAATTCACAAGGAATTCTATTTTCCTAACTTAATATACTTTTATATAAATGACAACACACATATTAAGAAATCCCTTTTATATAAAATCAACCCATGTCAAACATTCCCCAAATATTCCACATTTTGATTTACAGTAAAAAACTATACTAATAAAAATCCTAGAATAATGTAGTAATGATAAAAGAAAAAACAAATAATAAAGGTTAGATAAAAACAAAACTGTAGATAAGCTAAATAATAAAGGTAATCAATGGGAGTAACTCATAATCACAAAATCATCCATTAAAATAATTATGGGAAAGAAACTAATTTTAATTGGAGAAACATAAGATGATATGTGACCTATAGGTTCTAATGGAAATTGACTCACTCGTGGAACACAACCTGGTTATGTGAGTAGACAACCAATATACTTGAGGAATCTTGGGGACATCAAAAATAGATTCAAGTGATCACCTTAAGGCTAACTAGAGTAGAACCCATTTGATTAATCACCAATCTAAGGTCTCCCATGTACCAACTACCAAACATAAAGAAAATAAATCATCACAATCTTCAACCGTAAAATCCAAAAATCAAAAATTGAATTTGAAGACATGCCTTAAACATATCATTAACTTATTTCATGAATATCTAGAACCTTGTTTGGAGGTTCGACAATGTGAAGATCGAGGGATGCAGAGGTCCGACAATGCGAAGATCAAGGGTAGTGGAGGCCCAGAATGCGAAGCTCTGCAGGCGGTGGAGGACCGGCAATGCGAAGCATGAGGGAGGCGGAGGTCCAGAAATGTGAAGCTCAGTGGGTGGAGGAGGTCCAGCAAAGAGAGGCTTGAGGGAGACATAGGTCTGGAAATGCAGAGTTCAGCGGGCAGCGGAGGTCCGACAATGAGAAGATTGAGGGCGGCGGCGGTCCAGTAACGCGAAGCTCAGCCGACAGCAGAAGGGAGTCGCGGGGTTTCAGTACCACGAGATCTTTAGATCATGATAAAACGAGGGAACTATGTGACTGACTTTATAAAAAATGGACTACAGTTTTATCAGCGCTAAAATTTTAGCACTAATAAAGGTATCCTTTATCAGCAATTTTTTTAGCGCCGATAATGGTCCTCTTTATCAGCGCCAAAAAAGAGCTGATAAATCCTTCCTGTATCAGCACTAACATTTTAGTGCTCATAACGGGATTATTTATCATCACTTTTTTAGCACAGATAAAGGATCGTTTTATCAGCGCATTTTTAGTGCTGATAAAGGTTACGCTGTATCAGCGCTAAAATTTTAGTGCTAATACATGGTTTCTTTATCAGATATTTTCTAGTGCTAATAAAGAGTCCCTCTATCAGCGCTAGAAAAGAACTGATACAGTGTTTCCTTATCAACATTTTTTCTTAACGTTGATATAAGGTGGCACTTCCCTTGCCAGTTTTTTTATTAGTGAAAGGGAAAACTCAATTGATGTCTACAACAAAGATTCTACTCATCAGGTATGAAAGGTTGTGGAAGCATTGAGATGTAGAAAAAAAAACGAGGAAGAGCATATCTCAGGTTAGAAGAGGTAGATACTATAAAAAAGTGAGATGATTTAAAATTTCATAATATTCAGTTTGTGTTCATTAATAGGTTGCATGGTAGTTTCAATGAACTCAAAATGTTTGGATATTGATGATATAAATAATATCATTTGAAACAACTTCAATAAATTTCAAACAAGGTTCTAAAATTAATTTACATCAAATAAAATGTAAGAGAGTATAGCCTAGAAAAATTAGGAAATGATGGAATGTCCCACCCTTGGGTGAGTTAGCAAAGAGAGTCACCAACAGTGACTCCCTGACATCATGACACCAATGCGACTCATTAGCCATGACCCACTGATATGACCAACAGATTCCTAACTTACCAACACCTGATCTACTGATGTCTAACCTACAAATGTCTAAACTAACAATGACTGAACTACTTGTGCCCGACCTACCAATTCCTGTCCTACTAATGCCCGACCTACCGACTCCACATACCAATGTTGAGTCACCGATGAGATTCATAGATCCCATCTACCAACGTGAGTCACTAATGCCACCAACTGATGCCTGAAACACCGATATAAAACCTGATATTTGGAAAAAAAATTAAATATGCCACCATTACCCCCCATAATGAATCAAACATATTATTTTCTCAACGAAATAGATCAGTTTGGTCTGGGTCATTACATCATATACCTATCAAACTATTATCTCCCTAGATAATTCAAATCCAAACCTTGAAGAATGAGGGGTGCAAACCACCCTATGAGATTCCTCTCAAGTATAAACCACAATATGATACTTGTAATCTAAAGTGAAACCTCGAAATCCAAGAACACAAACTCCCACATCTAATAATCCAAACATCCGAATGATACCCCATAGAAGCACCCACTATCCAGACTAATGGATCACAAAATTCATTCCTCCATGTCTAGATACTAACCTGTTTAGGTGGAACACACTCACCCACATAGGTTTAATCGTATCTTCATCGAGGCATCTTGATTCGGCATTAGGTCCCCCACCCCCACATTGCATGACATGACTTAATCATACATTCTACCACAAACATAACACGGTAAAGAAACAAACACCTCATATAAAAACAGTATAAACAACAAATCACCATGAAAAACACACCAAGGAAAATATTCCAAATAGATCTAGGTAATGTTCAGAAATTTATGATTCTCCCTACCATGTACTATCCTCAATGCCACAATGCCTCCCCAAAAACCAAACAAGAGGATTTGTTCATCTATGTAGCACCTTCTTCTGAAAATCATAGATCAACAAATGCTGCTATATGAATATTTTTTCGTCCTCGATATCCAATGCTCACCAGTCAACGACATGGGAGTCATCTTGTAGATATCATTGAATCTCGTACACATGGAAGACGTCATGGATCCTCTCCAACTATTGGGAAAATACTAGATAGTATTCCACCTCACCAACATATCTCTACACCGTGAATGATTAGACGATCTTTAGAGAGAGATTTCTCCCTTTACTAAACCTCCATTCCCCACATCGAGGGGAAATCATGAAGAACAACTGGTCTCCAATGTGAAATTACAAGGGCCTCCTCCTATAGTCAGTATAAAACTTCATTAAGTCATGTGCTACCTTCATCATCACACAGAATATTTGATCCTTCACTTCTGTTCTCTTCAACACATCGGGTATAATAAATGTTATTTCCACAACATCTGTCCAGAACAGATTTGAATGACATCTACTTCAAAACAAGCAATCAAAAGGTTCTATGCCAAGGGTTCAGTGATAGCTATTATTATAAGCGAACTACCCCAGGGTCAAGTGTTGAAACCATGATCCTTTTATGTCTAGAACACATTCTTGAAATATATCCTCTTTTGTTCGAAGGGTATGATATGCCTTATCATATGTCTGAGTTTTGAAAGAATCGATGAGGTGTAACATAATTCGAAATCATTCTATAATCCCCTATCGAATCGCGAGGTAATCTATGAGTGCTAAAATGAGATGATGGACATCAGAACCCCTGGTAGTCACACTACCTCATCCACATACCTTCTCACTAAGATATCCACAACGCTCAACTCCTTAATCTCTTAGTAGTGTGCTAATTTCATTAATTGACACAACACTACCTAGATAGAATCATTGAATTCTAGAGACCTAGGTATTATTGTGAAAAAATACATTGATATTTCATTCCACTTTTTCTCGGGGATATCTAAGTGATTTGAAAAAAACTAGGAACTAGGTGACCAGTCTTCACCTGCTAGAACATGATGCACTGAGCTACAAGCTCTTCCACTTCTTGCTTCATCACGTGAAACCAGAACCATTCCATCATGACACTTTAAATCTTGGAATATACTAGGTGTACAACCAAGGGAGAGACATGAAACTCATGGTGAACTCCCTCGCACATCACCACTGGATCATACATCTTCCCATGGAACAACAACTAATCTTGACCATCTTCTTCCATCCCATTATATCATCACCCTGGTCAATGCGATCACGCATCACCTCAGCCTCTGAGTCTCCCTAATAAGAATCATTAACCCATAGGATCATAGAATAATACACTATCATAAGAAAGAAAAAACCCCTACCACTATCAATTATTGCATCAATGTACAAGGAAACCAACTCCTCCATCACTATTCAAGCTTGTGCAGATTCCCAAACTACCTCCTTCAGTAAATTCCTGCTTAAGAAATCAGCCACAACATTCTACCCAATAATGGTGTAAGATATATCAATGATGAAATCCTATTAAAACTCCATCCATCTTCATTTATAAAAGTTAAATTCTCATTAGAAAAAGATATACCTCAACATATTGTGTTTTTTTATGAAAAAAAAACAATCCCTGATATGAAAATGTTTCCAAGACCTCATAAAATACATGACTAAGGCATTCCCCAAATCACGTGAGGAATATTTATGATTGTAAGGGAATAAATTACATGATCCATAAGAGATCACTCCCTGTTACCACATCAACACATATTCAATGCCCAGATATTAAGCATTACAAACCCCCTTGAACATCACACTTCATCTTGAAAATTAAACATTGAAGAACTGACAAACATCCCCTTCAGATAGCTAAATGATGCCTGAAACTATTCACTACACATAATGACCCTGTATTTTATGGTCAAAGACATCAAAAAGGCTATACCTCGAGATAAATCAGGTACAAATCTCTAGTAATAGGATTCTAGTCTATGAAATATGTGATATTATACCACATTCCTAGGTGGGGCCCTAAAAACCACTAACTTAACCTTCGATGTGTCCACTTCTAACCACAGAAAAGGACACAACATGTCAGAGGAAGTGTATCTATAGTGTCCAAAACATACACTTTTACAACTTCCAATTGAGATGGTGGAATTGATGAACCACTATGAAAGTCCTAAGATGCATAGCATGCTTATACACTTAGTTTGAGTAGATCATAATCTCATAGATGATCACAAAAACAAAATTGTCCAGGAACTCATGGAAGACTATGTTTATGAGCCCCATTAACACAGATGGTGGATTTGTAACAACAAATGACATATCCAAGAGCTCATACTGTCCATGGCTTCAAATGAAGGTAGTCTCCAAGATTTCACTCTTCTTCAATCTCAACTGGTGATATACAATCTATATGTCTAACTTAGAGAACCTACCTGTTATCCTAAGATAGTAAGAAGGATATTATTCCTTGGAAGGTGGAAACATTTCATGTTATTTACGTGATTTAACAACCAATATTCAATTCACAACCTCATAGAACCATCTAGCTACATCGCAAACATGAAGGGTGCACCCCACGGGGACACAATGTGTCGGAAAAATCCTATTATAATCAGATCTTCAAAAATAATCCAATTATCCTGAAGCATGAAAGGATCCATGTAATATAGAACCATAAAAATCATATGAGAATCGAGCTATAATTCTATCACGAACTCAGTGTAATGTCGATGGGGTAGATTCAGAACCTCCTTATGGATGAAATTAATGAACGCTATGATGACTATAGGAACATACAACATCTCAGAATCCTCCAATTCCAACAGTAACTTATCCAACAAGGAAAGAAGACACTCCACACATGGGATTCCCACCCAACAACTCTACTCTCCTACAAAATCTACACACTGGATATCCATATCTCAAAACATAAATCTCATTTAATGAAGTTCATATCCTCACACGAGGAACACAACTAGTAGACTCCAAGGATATCATCATATGATCTCATTGGTAGTAGAAAGAGATTCCTAGTAGACTGAAAAGGCCCCAACATTAGTCTAAATCCCTAAAAAACACCATGCAGGCTGGTCTGACCTTCAACAGAAGTACTCAACACCAGGGGAACAAAATGTCTCTCTACGTCTAGCCCTAAATAATTGTACATACTGGGTGCAATGATGGAGTGAAAATATCCCAAATCTAATAAGTAAAAAGAATGAGTACTTAACAAACTAATCATACCTCTAATGATCTTCGTACATACTAGAACAGCTGCCTCTATGACATTAAACTGACTAAACCCAGCTTATCTACCCATATGTGGTCGACCGCCTCCCTGACCATGCCCTGGTCGATGTCCATGAGGAACACCGTGAAGTCAGATTCCACATTATCTGTCTCCCATAGTTGGGGATAGAGCTTACTGTCCAAGTTGTTGAAATGACCTGGCTTGAAACAGCTACTGAGGTAGGTGCTAAATATTCCCTCCTCAACCATATAGAGCTCAAAATGGGCACTAAATCTGAATATTTGCATATCCACCACAGTAAAAACACATCATCCCCAAGCCCATAGGATAGGAATGTGGACCAGAAGGTATGAATAGAAACCATTGAGGCTGATTCCCCACTGACCAAAACCTCAAAGTCCCATGTTCCTAAGACCTACTACTGACAACCATCCACTTTGAAGAACAATGCTAGCTCTATTCCTATGGTAGGCCTCCAGGTGAGTGCATCCTCTCAACTACCTTAACATTCTTTTGGTACTATATATATCTTGGTAAGGTGAAGGGAGTAACTGTTTACTAGAAAAAAGGATGGGGTGCCTCCTCAAATAATATCTCTTAAGACTCCACATTTGGAAAGAGATGTAGAAATTAGAAAAGGAGGTCCTTGATCATGATCCCCAGTTCCCTCACCGACATACTCCCCTACTGGAATGAGAGTATCTCCTACCTCTTCTCATCCTTCATCACTGAGGAAATGAATTCCTCTTGAATGTATATATCAAAAAATGGTTTAAAAAACATGAGCATCCATCATATCCCCCAGATAGATCATCGACCATGGAGGCATAGATCCCCACATCCTGCTAACTTCAAGAGAATCCTCATTCTCAGTCAGAGCCAAGACCAAGTCAAAGTAATTCACTATCACTTTAATATAATTATCCATATCTATAACCAAAATAATGTCGTCATACTTCCCTATAAATTTTTAGTATAACATATAAATGTTATTCAACCAATGAACACCTTCCACTATGGTATTTACTATCCACCATCAACCGGGTTAGGCTATGGGCCTCCACTACCCGAACTGACTGAGGGCGACGTCCAGGAGCCATAGATGAATGTAAACAAGGAACTCCTAATCCTATGTAGTATAAGATTATTTTTGAAATAATTTTAATACATTATTTATTAATAATTCAAAAAAAACACCTAATGAATCATGATCAAGAAGCCATAATGATGGATGTACCTTTCATTGGGTCTCAACCCCGCAAGCAGTGCAGCCTCACTTGGTCATTCAGTTCGCCTACAGTCCTTACATTGAATCATGGCGGGCCTTAAAATTGATTGTCATAGATGTTCTTCCCTCTCTTATTTCAAGAACCAATATCACATAACATTGTCTACCTACCATCCAATGCAATCTTTAATATTCTTAACATTAAGCTCCATCCAATCTCACAACCAACTCCTATGATACCATTTTTTCATGATGGTCCTTCATCATGATGAAGGGATAGAAATATGCCAAAATGTTCCATCATCAAAATGAAAAAGAGATAATGACCCCCTAAGTCTCACCTTCAATAGGACCCAAGGTGGTGACTACCACCAATGGTTGGTAGAAATTCTCATAGAGATGGGAGGAATTAGTTGTTTTAAAGAAAAAGATCCGGAGATAAGATGGTTTATCTAAAACAACATCAAATTTATTATAAAAATGATAAACCAATGTTCAACCCATTAAGATTTAAAAAAAACTACGACAATGTTTTATAAAACCCAATGTAATGTATAGAAAATAATTATAAGAAGCAATATAACAATTATCCCAACGCCCGAGCTAGTATGGTCTAGCATGGTTTGCTTAATCTACCAGGAAACCCAAACAGAATTTTATATAAAAACGGTGAGAATAAAAGTATACTCAATAGGAAATACAATGGAAATTATGAAAAAGTGGGAGAATCATACAAATTCCCCTATGAGAAAACATCAACATCTCAAAAGAACCAAACAATGTGAACTTAATACCATAGACTCACAAAGTCACACATACCAAATAATGCATGTCATGTAATGTAAATTAATACGCTCAATGATGATACGGTACCTTGATCCACTTTCCCACTTATTTGATACTTTCAAACCATACTGAATAACTTCCTACCACATTCAACTCTTCTGAACATACCACATCACAACTTTCTCTCACACACCTAGGCCACTAACCACATCACATCTCACCTAGAGACATGAGAGCCACATATCATAATGAATCTCTCCCCCGGACACTTGGTGCAAAAACCACTATACATCCCACCCATAAAATCCTATGCCACATCCCACATCACATCACATCCCAAAGACACATGTGAATGAAAAACACACCCACACTCACCTAGGCCTAAAAACCACATCTTACTTAAAGGATAATGGGATATCACTAAATTAAAGAGGTATTAGGGAATAACGGGTGTCCATCAAACTATCCACCCACTAAGATGGTGGGAAGGACACCATCTCCCATCATAATGGGGGTGTTTGACATGTAGTGATCAAAAATAGGAGAGTTTATATATAAATCACAAGTAACTACAAGTAAATATATACAAGTGTCAAGTACTTAGCCTAACCTATTGGTTTAAAATCAACCTACATGCACAAGAAAACATCCCATACTGCTACCCATGCATTCAAGTATTAAAACTATCCATAGTCACTTCTGAATGTGATAGACGATAGGCAGGTCATAAGGTTCCATTGAAAAACACCCATTCAATTCAAAATTATCAGGAATTAAATTTTTTTCTTCCATCTCTACCAAGGAAACTACAGACCACAACCATAACCAACACATGCAACATCACAAGAAACACACTACCTGTATTGATGTCCCACTGCACATCACTGCTCAGCAACTATTATACAACCCAAATGAAGTCCCACTACACTATAAGTTCATCCATTCCATAGTCAATAAATCTATCAACTGGTTATTCCATTTAACCAACAACACCACCATATACACACAACCATGCTCTCACCAGCACCACACAACCTACATTAGATATGAAACAGAACATAGTTTCACACATCATAAATCCATGCTAAACAATAAAGGAGTATACCTATTATGAAAAAAAACATTCTATAAATCCATATAGAAAATTAAGGGGTGAGCAAGTATAAATTTTGATCATATAACATACATTTATTTAACCGGGTATGCATGATTGACCAGATTGATACTTGCAGCAATTTTTCACAAGCTATTTTGGGTGCGCAAACAAGGACCACCAACAACCATGATTTACAGGAGGCATAAAACCATATAAAAACAACAATATGGATCAAAGTTAAAATATAAAATAACAAAAATATTACCACTATATTCCCCTCCCCTCATTTATTACTATGGTAGCCAAACCTGTTATCGTAAAAGGTCAATATTTTTTCATAATAGCTTTCATAATAATTGGAACACATCTTTAATCATAAAGAGACATTAGCTCATCAACCTCACATAGTAGAAAAAAGTAATAGAGATATAAGAATTCCATCATTGAATAACATACTTTCATAAACTCCACTGAGTGCCAAAATAGGGGGTCACTCATGCAGTAAGAAAGACTCTAAGAGAAATCTCAATCGACAGCTATAGCACAGATGCGACTCCTCAAGAAGAAAGCTTGTGGGAGAACCTAGAGGAAACTAAAATACACAATGGAGATAATATGTCATCATAGTAGATCGAGTTCATATACCAATAGAAGTGAGGTGATCTCAAAATACATAAATTTATTTTTCGGGCCAAGAACATGAATCTTGGATGTTTTAAAGATCTCAGCATGTTAGGATGTAAAAGATATAATTAATATCCATTGAACTTATTTAGAAATTTTCCAATGAGGTATTAAACATTATTAACAACAAATAAATCATAAGAGGGGTGAAACTGAAAAAACTGTGAAATGTTGGAAATTACTGACTAATGGATGTGTCACTGATGCGAGTCAATGATAGGGACTCACCGACCATGAGTCAACGACACGACTCACTGATACTGTTTCACTGCCATATCTCACCGATGCCTGACCTAACGACACCTGACCTGCCGAAGCCCGACCTACTGACGCCTAGCTTCCCAATGTCCGAACTACCGATGCCCAACCTACCTATTCCCATTCTACCACTGTTTGAAAAAATGACACCTGAACTACCACCACCTAACCTAAAGATGCCATATATCGATGTTGAGTCATTGAAGCAATTCACTGACACAACTTACCATCTCTAGTCACTGATGCCACCCAATGAAAACTGACTCACTGATAGAAAATGACATATTTGAAAAACTCGAAAAATTAATCATCATGACTCCCCAGAACACTTCTAACATTGGATTTTTACAATGGAATGAACCTAGGATGTGTGTTCGATTAGAGAAGGAATACATGTTTAAAAGTTGTTTCTTGAGTAATGATATATTTGAGGATGATTATAATACATTTTTTAATGTTATAAAAATTATAATAACATAGTTTAATTAAAAAGGACAACACGTAATCTTCAACAAGGTAATGAGGATTAAACCACAACAGAATGTTGAATAGGGTTCAATTTCAATAACATGACTATGTGATTTCTTTGATAATATAAACTTATGTAAAAAATTGAAAACTAAGGATATTTTTTTGGAATATATATTTTATCATACAATGAACCATGGTGTTGAAATGTGATTTGGTGAATATATGATTAGGTGATTTGTGTTTTTTCAGATGTTCGCTATTCTATATCATTAAATGATTTTGTTAAATTGAATTTTTTTTTGTTAATGTGGGATTATATATGAGGAATTTATGGTGAATTGTCTTTTTATAGAATTGTAATTTTAATGTGTTTTTATTGTGATCCTTGTAATTTATGGAAATCAACATTTTTTTGAGAGAATATATGATTAAGAATATTATTTTTTGTATATGAATTTATATGAGATTAATAATTATTAATCATAAATAATGAATTTATCATTGATGAATGCATCATAAAATATTTTCAATTTTTTTAATTAAACATCATTCATGATTATTTTTAATAATATAAGGAATTTATTTTTTGAATTGTTTTGTTTGAACATTAGTTATTATAGTTTAACAATGTAGATTAATGTATTATTTCAGTCTATAAAGGTTTTTTGAGAAAATTACCTTAAGACTGTAAACCCATTAAATTTTGGTAAATATATACATTCATAAGAAATAACATTGAGAAACATTATTTGAGTTTTTAATCAATTTAATGCTCTAGTTAATTTTGTTATAAATGAAACATTTTTAATAAAACATGAAATTATGGTGGAAGTTGAATAATGGATAAAATTATATTCATTATATAATTATATTTCATTTTATGAAACTATATAATAAAAAATCACTCAAATCATGGAAAATATTCCTGAAAATAAAATTTTATAATATGAAATTGTTTTTTGATGAATCACTTGTTTTTAACCTAATATTGAATATGGTTTTTATTCATTTCATTCTTCATGATAATTCCCATTCTTGTGATCAGTATTCTCTCTCAATCACAATCATTATTTGAAAATTATGATTCTACTTAGGTTTAAAATTTTAAAATCCAACTAATGGTATGTTATATGAAATCCACCTTATGTGTTGTTCGAGATAACCTTCATATTTCATTTTCACTTATACAATGTTATTGTTTTATTATCACGTTTTTATGAATGCAGTTATCAATAAAAGTTTTTTATTGTTTGAAACCCATGATTATATCGATTAATAAAGAATTTAATAGAAATAATATATTATATTCTAGGAGATGTAACACCCGAATATTTTAAAATATTACTATTCTTTATAAAGTAATGGTTAGTGAAGTAAAGCCTATATAAACCATTAAATATTATTATTCATGATTGATCATTATAACCAAGACACTAAATTTTATGGTATAGTAATGATTTACTATATTTACGAAATAAACAGAATGGTACTACTGAATAAAATTGTATTGATATTTTCTAATCAAATAAAAAAGATTTTTTTGTAAAGTCTTTTTAGGTTAAAAAAAATTTCTTAATTATTTTATATTTTATTATGAATTTATCATATAATTAATTTTAGAAAGTTATTAAATATGTCAACTTTTTTGAAAAAGTGATATTATTTTTATATTATCATGTTAAAATTTACATAAATGGATTTTCTTTCTGTAATGGTTGATTGTCATGTGAATAGTGATAAATTTTTTATATTGAAAACCAACATTTTATTATAAGATTTTATAAAGATTACTTTGGAACGAAAATTTTATGAAACTCAATTTTGTAATATTATTTTTTTATAAACTCAATTATGTCTAATGGATTAAATTTTAATGTTTTGTTGGGAATAAATGTTTTTTTTACATATGACTGAATAATTCTAAAAACCTATTTTCACTGAGTTATATAGATTTAATTTAAAATATAATTTATCAAATTGTGCGATTTTATGATTATATATAGATTCCCTATTTGTTATATTGATATAAAAAATTGGGAAATTGGACTATTTTATTTTTTTCATTATGAATTGTAACTGCAATAAATATTTTTTACCATAATTATTGTAAACTAGGTTAAATATTGAAGAAATTTATTTTATATGGACTAGTATGTCACCTTGAAAATTTAATTAATATTATTAGATTACTATATTTCAACTATAATAATAAAAAAAATTAGAATATATTAAATTTTTTCAATATTTCTAGGATTTTGATCATTATAATACATTATGTTATTATTAGTAAACATTTTATTTTTATTTATTAAATTATTATTTAATTTTATACATAGGGTTACGAAGTTGGATTGTTCATTTATATGTTTATATTTGAATGGAAATTATATTTTATTTATCAAATAAATTTAGTTATAATATTTAATTATTAAGCAATTACCTTAAATTATTACAAATCAACGAAATTATATTTATTCAATTAATCAAGAAACTAAGAAAAAAATTTCAGTAATTTTATATTTTTCATGAATTGAGTAATTTTTATTATTAAATAACTATCTTTTGATGTGTGAAAGGTTGAGATATAATGTATAAATATTACTTGATATTTTTAAGGTCACAATAAAGGAATAGTGGAAAAATTTACATTACTATAATTTTATAACAAACAATGTTTTCAAATTAAATTAAAATTTCTAAAAAACGTATAATTTTTCAATATATTTGACATGTTTAATTATATGATCCATTTAATATTTATGAACTAGTTTTTATTTTATCATAACTTCAATGAAACCTAAATTTTAAAAACATTATTAAAGTTGTAATTTTCACAAAGGGAGAAGATGTGTTAAAAAAACACTTTAACGGTGAAAACATCATCATCACTTATTAAATTTAAATTTTCTATGAGGATTAATAATTCTTCAAATATTATCTTATAATTTCATCAATTTTAATATTTTTAAATAGGAAAATTATTTTTTATTGATTTATTATTTTAATAAAATGCATGAGTTTCCCTCTTCTATTATATATGTAACACCCCAGGTAAATAAAGAATACGTCATCATTATATTTATCCCTTTTTGTGAATAAAATGTTAATATTAATTTAAATGGAACACTATGCTTGATGGATTACCCAATATGCAACAATGAGTTCCTTTGAAATCTTACATTGCACTATAATAATAAAATAATATTATTTTATATGGTAGTTAATGCCTAGTCGTTGTAATGGAGGAAATGAACAGAACTAACTACAAAATTATTATATATGTTTGTCAAATATTTTTACTTTTTACAATACATGTTAGAGGTTTAAAAATGTGAATGAATTCAATTTTAAGTTTAAACATTTTAATATTCTTTAAAAGTTCGATTAACCTCTTTTTGATGGAGAACCTCTTTTAAATCCACTTTTTGACAATTTTATGTGTTATATTTGACAAAATAAAATTTTCTTTTTGAATAGAGACATCAAAATTTACTTAGTGTAAAGTTTTGGTATCTTTTCGATAAAGTTCATTTTTTAATGAATAGTGAAAAATGTTGTATTTTAATTCAAAAACTCTCTTTAATCTAATTTATTTATATGATTATATTATCTTTTGAATTGTTTTAAAGGAAAATTAGAATTTATTTTTACCATTTAATCCAATAGTGGTCATTGTAATTAATTTCACTATGAAATTAGACTTAAACTAGTGTCAATCTTTTAATCGATATTGTTTCTTAAAAACATGCTATTTGTTTTGACAGTGGGAATTAATTATTAAGTTAATTAATGTCACTTATATGTTTTGAATTTTGTAAAATAGACATCATTTTTGAGTTTGTAATATCAAATATATCTTAGGATGAATTTTTGGTATTTTTCTGAAAACATCAATTTTTTATGAATAGTGAAACTACTAAGTGGTAGTTAAGGAAACTGATTTTTTTTCGTTTAAATGAAACTTTTCCACCTCTGTGTTTTGAATATCAAAAATCTGACATACATGGTTTTCATTAGGATGTAAAAATGTGGTTCAATGTGATTAAAATATTTTTTTTTGTGAATAGTAACTTTTATGTTCTTAATTGCGATTAGAGGTAATTAGTGTAATTTAAGGTAAAAATAATGTTTTAATAATGTAAAATGACCTAAAAACATGTCCTACCCTCATTGGATGTGTCATGGCCGACCAAGAGAATCCATGGGTCAACATGGAGACTCCATGGAGCCACTTTGGTTGGAAAATGACATAAATAACTTTTTATTTAAAGTTAAAATAAAAATGTCACATGCATTGGATGTTTCACTAAAAATAATTTTAAATGAGGTTATACAAGTCATATTTTAGACTATAAATATTCATTAAAAATCTTAATATATTTCTTACATCATGATATTTTTTTATAATTTTTAGACATTAAATAAATTAAATTATTTATGACATCATGATGATGCGGCGATTACCTCATGAATAAATTATTTAAATAAAATGAAAAGATAATGTTAAAACTATAACATACACTTGTCAAAAACATATTGGATGAGTATATTTCAAACCCTTACCACCTTATCCTTGAAATACATAAATGTGGTACCTTTAAAATCCGAAACTCATTTGAAAATAAAGTAACATTTTGTAACTTTCCAAGAGTGCCCCTCCTCTCCTCCTATAAAAGTCCCCCACCTCTAAAACCTTAACCACACCTCTCAAGCCTTTGGCTCGGGCAAACCCTGCTCATATTTCCTCTCCACATCCCTATATTACTCCTAGAAGCCTCAATTTGGGAAGAAGTCTTCCCAAGGAAGCCATTGAGATCAAATCAAAGAGATTTACCTGATTTTAAGGTAATGTCTTCACTTGTGTTATTTTGTTTTATTTTGCTTCTCCAACCCCCTAAACTCTTTTTATTCATTTCTGTTGTAAAAACTTCGGTATCTTCAATATACTAGGATGTTGTTATATGAAGCATCTGAGATACACTTACACACACCTATATCTAATGGTTAAAGAACATACTGTTTCTGTGGATGGAGAATTTCTACCTCAAGAAACGATGATTGTTCAACACTCATATAACACCTTCAAAGGTGTCCATTAAGATGTCAATATATTTATATATGATATAATATATGTTTATGTTTTACTTAAGCTTCTGTATTTTTATTTCTTGGCATACCTTTAAGGTTTCCGTTGTGGGTAAACACGATAATTTCATTTTAGGAAGTGCGGACTACCGCCCCCTCAAAGTGATTTGATTCGTTAATGCCATATGTGGGATGTATAATGTATGGATTTAAAGTTATTATATATGATTTATGTTACATATAAATGATGAATATAATTCTAGAATTAAAATATACACACCTCTCATTTAGTTTTAATTCAATTAATATGACATAGAAATGAAAGTAGCGTTCATGCGTATGTACGGTTTACCGTCTCCATGAGCGATGCATTTCATTTCTTACCTCTAAATTATTATGTAATATTATAAATACATGTATATTCTGGATATATATGATACATATTATATCCAAATCGGGAATTTCATTGTGGATATAAAGAACCTTTGACCACACGAACAACATGTAATTGTAAGAAGTCCACTTTCGACTTAAGAACCAAATATTGACAAAACAAAAATTATTAACTTAAATGGTTACATAATGTTTATAACATGTAAATAAGTGATATAAAAGGAATAATGAACTTTAAAAAAGTTATTAATCAGGTATAAATTAACTCAAGTTTATTATTCAGGACGTTAAAGAACGATCGAGTCAAGTCGGACCTGAGGTAAGGGATCCTACCCCTCTCTTTATTTTTTAGTACACTCTTTTATGTCATTCCTTTTAATCTCATCTTTCTTAAGATTGAGATGTTATTTTATATTACTCCTAATGAACTTTTTATGTTAATATGATGAGAGAACTTATTTTCTCTCATAAATTCATTGTGGAAGTTTAAATTGGCACCGTTAGGCTGCCAAAATTTCGTAAGGGGATTTTTATCTCACTTTGGGTTTTCCTGAGATTCATGATACATTTGACAATATTTCCTTTTTAGTGGTGTATGTACTGTAAATTATTCTAATCTTTTTGTAACATACTTACTTTTATGAGTATTTACATCAATTTTGTATAATCCTTCTTTCATGGGGAGTACGTTTCAAAAGTTACCCAAATCGGTAAGGGAACCTTTCACCCTCCTATTTTTAAAAGACTTATTTTGTTATGTATTTTAATTTTCATCTTATTATGTGGGGATATGTTATTATATATCCTTATTTCCGTAAATTTTATGTTCATGTTATGAGATACCCTTTATCTCAATCATGAATTCTTTTTCTAAAATTTGATGTGACGCCGTTAGGATGTCAAGGGAACTTCTTAACCCAATTTCGATTTGTTTGGGTTCAACATGTAGTTATTGAATATGTCATCATTTCAATATGTGTGACTGAACTTTGCTTATTTTACACTTAATATCCACTTATATTGGGTGTATTTATATTTTTCACTCATAATTATGAGATTGATTTATCCTTAATTTACGGATACCATCTTTATAATGGATTTCATCTCAATTTACATTTCCATTGAATCATCATTGTTGTTATAAACCAATTCACTCTTATATGGTGTATATACTGTCCTTTGGAATATTATATCATGAATACCTTTATTCTTATGATATTATAATGTTTTGATTATATGTTATTCCTCAATTATTGTACTCAAGTGTCTCTCATTTTGTTAAAAACCCTTTAACTAAAATATTGTTTTAACTATTTTAATTATTTATTCTTCTAAATATTTATCATTAATATCCATGTTTTCAAAATGTTTTAAAGGATTTATTTATATGGATATTAATGGCATAAAATGTTAAAAGCTTCAATGTGGTATGGGACACATTGATTTAAAAATTTCTTTATTAAATGTTTTAAATGGTTTTGAAAATGGTTTTTAGAATGGATAAATTATTTCAATATATTAAAATGTTATATTGTTATTGTAATGTGGGGATGTTATATTTCCTTTATGCTTAAGTTACGTTCTATGATTGCGTTATGGTTCTTGGGAATTTTTTATGAAGACGGGTGGTTCCGTGATAAACTAAGGGCAGGTGAGCCCGATATAGCTATCCAATGCATTAGGTAACGCAAAGGAGTTAAGCATTAAGGTTTCTCTGAAGAGATTTAGGGAAAATACTATGATGGGTATTACAAATGTAACCAAGAGGGTTACTCCCTATGTAAGAATTTTATGAATGCCTCAAGTTACATTTATGTATTATGATTTCTATGATTTAATCATGATTATATGAGGTATGTTAAAGTGAATAGGTTTTATGGGTAAAGTATGATTTCATTCTTATGTATATATGTACTCATGTTTCCTTTCCATACTTTTTATAACCCTTACTAAGATTTTTATGCTCATCCCATGTTTTTGAATTGTTTTTCACAGGTAAAGGGAAAGGTACATGATATGATGATAGTGTAAAGAAAGTGTCAAGAAAGAATCCATGTTTTATTTTAAATATGTTTCTGTTGATGGGAAAAATGAATACTATCTTTTATGAAACCACATTGTTTAAATGTGGAATGTAATGCACGTTTTATGATCTAATTCTCTAAAACTCTAAACCTGAAAAGATCCTCAATGTGTAATCTTGTAATAACTCAAGATTATGTAAGGTTTAAGGTTGGGGCCTTATAGTTGATATCAAAGCTCGGTTTAGATAACATTAGAGGTTAGGGTGTTCTCTAAGCATAAGTGACATTACCATAATGGTTAGGATTTCAGAAAGAGTCCTAGTTTTAGATAAAGTGAATGAGTAAGTATATCTTAGTGTTTACCTTCCTCATTAGTACATGATGGTTTTGTTGATATACTCACACTGACATTTCTATTTTCAGTGAATGGATGGATCTAGAAGGAACCGAATAGACAACAGGTTTGAAGGAAACTATGGTGGTTCTCTGATTAATATAGTAGATAAAATGGGGGATTCAATGAGGAAACTCGTGGTTATTCTAAACCAACCATCAAGGAGTCATGATCAACCACTTGAACCTTGATATGATCTGTAATGCATCTTGTACGAGATGACCAATCGATGTGGAAGTTCAGGTAATAAATATAAAGGTAACCATTAGAGTTTATATGATCCTTACTTTTGAGGAAATTATGGGTTATTATATGTTATGATGGAAAATGAAAGGCATGAGATAAACGTGAGGTTAAAATATGTTATGATTATTTTTTAAGACTTTATCTTGTTTTGGGGAATGTTTTAAGAATTATATAGTTTTATAAAAAGGAAAACACGCAGACCGTGTGACATCCCATCGCATAGGACCAAGCTGCGGGAATCGAAACCACAACCAAAGTGCGACTGGTATTTATCGCCTACCACTGGACTACGTGATGTCCCTAGTTAGTATGACTTATTCTTTTTAGTTAGTTTATTTTATTAATTAATAGAAAGTTGATTTTATGTTATCTATAGAAATTATTAACCTATCATGGAGGATATGTGATTAGGTTAATTACTTTTCAATATGAGACTTTAAGAGCAGCTGATGTTATTTGGAGATAAGTGTTAATTTGTACCTTGGAATACTATGTGACTAAATCCTTCAAATATTTGGGTTTCAATCTTAGTATGGTGTACTTTGAATAATTTTATGGACAAATTGTTTATCGAATGGTCCTCGCTGAACTTTGGGTTTTGTTGGACAAATTTTGGAGATTAAGAATAGATTTTCTTTTTATAAAGGGTTATCCTTTTCTAGATTATCTGATCTTGTACTAACCTTTTTGGTTTTGTTTTTGGTTAAAGTCTAAAGACATGGGAAGTATATAGATCTCTTTTGTGTATTAGGTGATTCTCTAGAAGTTGATTATAGTACCCTTTATGTGAAAAAGTCTTCCTAAATACTCGCCTTTTGGAGAAAATATGAGTTTGTGTAAGAAATCTAATAAAAGTTGAATGTCAACATGATAAGTGATTATGTTTCGTTATGAATAAATTCCTCAATAAAATTAAACATAAAACAAAAATGTTGTTATTAACTTTTCCTACTGGGGAATCGAATACCGTTTTACCCATCATAAGTTTTTGATTTTCTTTCGGTTAACTTTCTCCTAAACATGTTTTCTATCACTCTCCATCAGAACATGACCCTATGTTTTCTCCTCCATGTCCATATATTCCTACATTGAATCCTAGTATGGGTTAACTTGGGTGACCTTTGTACTTCTCTTTCGTTATTTTAAAGTGATTGTTTTATAGACTCTTCTTCCGATGTGGGACTTTCAAGGATGTTTCCTAGCCCAGTTTTAAAATTGTGAGGACACAATTCCCAAAAGGGGGGAAGGATGTAACACCACAGGTAAATAAAGAATATGACATATTTATATTTATCCCTTTTTGTGAATAAAATATTAATATTAATTTAAAGGGAACACTATGCTTGATGGCTTACCCAATACGCAACAATGTGTTCCTTTGAAATCTTACGTTGCACTATAATAATAAAATAATATTATTTTAAATTGTAGTTAACGCCTAGATATTGCAATGGAGGGAATGAAAAGATGTAACTACAAAATGATTATATATGTTTGTCAAATATTTTTACATTTTACAATAAATGTTAGAGGATTAAAAATGTGAATGAATACAATTTTAAGGGTAATCATTCTAATATTCTTGAGAAGGTAGATTAACCGCCTATTGATGGTGAACTTTTTTTAAATACACTTATTGACGATTTTATGTGTTTATTTGACAAAATAATATTCTTCTTTATAATAGAGTCATCAAAATTTACTTTGTGTAAATTTTTGGTATCTTTCCGATAAAGTTCATTTTTAATGAATAGTAAAAAATGTTGTATTTCAATTCAAAACCTCTTTTTAATCTAATTTATTTATATGATTATATTATCTTTTGAATTGTTTTTAAAGTAAAATTATAATATATTTTTACAATTTAATCCAATAGTGGTCATTGTAATTAATTTAACTTTGAAATTGGACTTAAACTGGTGTCATTCTTTTCATAGATATTATTTCTTAAAAACACGCTATTTGTTTTGACAACGGGAATTAATTATTAAATTAATTAATGAAACTTATATGTTTTTAATTTTTTAAAATAGACATCATTTTTGAGTTCGAAATATCAAATATAGGTTAGGGTGAATTTTTGGTATTTTTCTGAAAAACATCAATTTTTGATGAATAGTGAAACCACTAAGTGGTAGTTAAAGAAACTGATTTTTCGTTTAAATTATACATTTCCACCTCTATGTTTTGAATTTCAAAAAGCTGACATACATGCTTATAATTAGGAAGTAAAATTTGGTTCAATGGGATTAAAATAATTTTTTGGTGAATAGTAACTTTTATGTTCTTAATCACGATTAGAGGTAATTAGTGTAATTTAAGGTATAAATATTGTTTTAATAATATGAAATGACCTACACATGTCCTACCCTCATTTTATGTGTCATGGCTGACCAAGACAATAAATGGGTCAACTTTTGGACCCCATGGATCCACATTGGATGGAAAATGACATAAATATCTTTTTATTTAAAGTTAAAATAATAATGTCACAAGAATGAGATGTTTCACTAAAACAATTTTTAAATGGGGTTATAAAAGTCATATTTTTTACTATAAATTTTCGTTAGAAATATAAAAATATTTATTACATCATGATAGTTTTTTTATAATTTTTAGGCATTAAATAAATAAATTATTTATGACATCATGATGATGCGGTGATTAACTCATTAATAAAAGATTTAAATAAAATTAGACGATAATGTTAGAACTATAACTTAAAATTGTAAAAAACCAATTTGATGAGTATATTTCTAACCCTTACCACCTTATCCTCGAAATACATCAATTTGGGACCTTTAAAAGGTGAAATGCATTTGAAAATAAAGTAACATTTTGTAACTTTCCAAGAGTGCCCCTCCTCTCCTCTTATAAAAGGCCCCCACCTCTACCACCATACCCACACCTCTCATGCCTTTGGATCGGCCTTCACCTGCTCATTTTTCCTCTCCACATCCCTCTCTTACTCCTAGAATCCTCACTTTGGGCAGAAGTCTTATCATGGAAGCCTTTGAGCTCAAATCAAAGAGAGTTACCTGATTTTAAGGTAATGTTTTCACTTGTGTTCTTTTGTTTTATTTTGCTTCTCCAAGACCCTAAACTCTTTTTATTAATTTATTTTGTAACAACTCTGGTATAGTAAATATACTAGGATGTTGTTATAATAATCATTCCAGCTACACTTACACACACCTACATCTAACAGTTAAAGAACATACTATTTCTATGGATGTCTAATTTCTGCCTCACTAAACGATGATTGTTCAACACTCATATAACACCTTAAAAGGTGGCCATTAAGATGTCACTATATTTATATATAATATATAATATGTTTATGTTTTACTTAATCTTATGTATTTTTCTTTTTTGGCATACCTTTATGGTTTCTATTGTGGGTAAACACGATAATTTAATTTTAGGAAGTGCGGACTACCGCCCCCTCAAAGTGATTTGATTCGTTAATGCCATATGTGGGATGTATAAAGTATGGATTTAAAGTTATTATATATGATTTATGTTACATATAAATGATTAATATAATTCTGGAATTATTATATACATACCTCTCATTTAGTTTTAATTCCATTAATATGACATAGAAATGAATGTAGCGTTCATGCTTACGTACAACTTACCGTCTCCATGAACGATGCATTTCATTTCTTACCTCTAAATGATTATGTAATATTATAAATACATGTATATTCTGGATATATATGATATATATGATATCTGAATCATGAATATCATTCTGGATATAATGATCCTTTCACCACATGAACAACATGTAATTGTAAGAAGTCCACTTTCGACATAAGAACCCAATATCGACAAAATTAACATTATTAACTTAAATGATTACATAATGATTATAACATGAAGATAAGTGATATAAATGGAAAAATGAACCTGAAAAGGTCCTTATTCAAGTAGAAATTAACTCAAGTTTATTATTCAGGACGTTAGTGAATGATCGAGTCAAGTCAGACCCGATGTAAGGGATCCTACCCCTCTATTTTTTTAGTGCCACTATTTTATGTCATTCCATTTAAGATCATCTTTATTATGATTGGGATGTTATTTTATATTACTCTTACTATATGTTTTATTTTTATATGATGAGAGACCTTATTGTCTCTCATCAATCCATTTTGGACATTTAAATTGGCACCGTTAGGCTGCCGAAATTTCGTAAGGGGCTTTTTGTCTCACTTTGTGTTTTCGTGAGATTCATGCTACATTTTCCAATATTTCCTTTTGAGAGGTGTATGTACTGTCCATTATTCTACTATGTGTAACATAATTTCGTTTATGAGTATTTACATCAATGTTGTATAGTCCTTATTTTATGGGGAGTATGTTTCGAAAGTTACCCAAATCGGTAAGGGAACCTTTCACCCTCCTATTTCTAGAGGACTTCTTTTGTTATGTCTTTTAATTTTCATATTATTACATTAGGATATGTTATTATATATCCTTATTGCCGTAAATTTTATGTCCAAGTGATGAGATACCCTTTATCTCTCTCATCAACTCTTTTTCTAAAATTTGATTTGAGGTCGTTAGGCTATCCAGGGAACTTCTTAACCCAATTTCGATTTCTTTGGGTTCAACATGTAGTTATTGAATATGTCATCATTTGAATATGTGTGACTGACCTTTGATTATTTTACACTTAATATCCACTTATATTGGCTGTATTTATATTTTTCACACATAATTATGAGATTTATTTATCCTTAATTTAAGGATACCATCTTTATAATGGATTTCATCTCAATTTACATTTCCATTTAGACTTCATTGTTGTTATACACCAATTCACTCTTATATGGTGTATATACTGTCCTTTGGAATTTTATATCATGAATCCATTTATTCTCATGATATTATAATGTTTCGATTAAATGTTATTCCTCAATTATTTTATTCAAGTGTCTCTCATTTTGTTGAAAACCCTTTAACTAAAATATCGTTTTAAATGTTTTAATGATTTATTCTTATAAATATTTCTCATTAATATCCATGTTTTCAAAATGTTTTTAAGGATTTATTTATATGGATATTAATGGTTTAAAATGATAAAAGCTTCAATGTGTAATGGGACACTTTGATTTAAAAATCACTTTATTAAATGTTATAAATGGTATTGAAAATGGTTTTTAGAAAGGATAAATTATTTCAATATCTTAAAATGTTATATTAGTATTGTAATGTGGGAATGTTATACTTCCTTTATGCTTAAGTTATGTGCGATGATTACGTTATGATTATTGGGTATTGTTTGCGAAGACAGGTGGTTCTGTGATAAACTAAGGGTGGGTGAGCCCGATATAGCTCTCCAATGCATTGGGTAACGCGAAGGATTTAAGAATTAAGGTTTCTTCGAAGAGATTTAGGGAATATACTGTGATGGGTATTCCAAACGTAACCAAGAGGGTTACTCCCTACGTAAGAATGTTATGAATTCCATGTAACACCTCGAGATTTTATGAAAAATATTCTTTTAATTTCATTAATGTCTTGCGTTGTATTCTACACCAAGATTACCTTGCGCTATATGTAACACCGTATTAGCTTCTAGTATACGCAACACTATTCTTGGATCGTGTTACACACAATTTTGATAATAGTTTTTCTACACAACAATGAGTATATATATATATATATTCAATGTATAAATTAAATATGGTTGGATTCTGTTATATGAAAAAAAGAAGGATTCTTTCACAACACGCAACCCTGACTTGGCTTGCATTACACGCAATCACGACCTTCCTCGATAGCGTGTGTTGTACGCAATACCAGGTTTTACTAAACAACGATATATTATTATAATATTGTTATGAACTATCCATTATGAATAGTGTTAACTAAATTTTGAATTTTATAACATTATTATTCATCTTATACATTTCTAGAACATGGTATAATAACAAAATAAAATTTTCAGGTAAAATTAGTATTTTTCAAAAAATGCAGTTTTGCCGCCTTTTGATGGTGCACCCACTTTAAATCTAGTTTTTGACATGTTTATAAGTTCAATTTGACAAAATAAAATTCTTATTTGGAATAAAGAAATAAAAATTTAATTTGGATAATTTTTTCATATTATTCAGGTAACTTTCACATTTTAATGAATAGTAAAAACACGCTATATTTTAATTAAAAACAACTTTTTTCATCATAATATCTTATGTGGTTAAATTATAATATTGAATGGATTTAAGGTAAAAATAGAATATATTTTTACCATTTAATATAATTTATGTCATTAGCATTGATTTTACCTTGAATTCGTAGGTTAAATCAATTCAATCTTTTGCAATGTTTTAAACAAAAACCAGTTTTCATTCGACAAAAGGATTAATTTTAATTTAATTTCTGCAACTTCTGTGTATTGAATTTGAAAAAATTGATTCCATATTTGGAATCAGTGGGTCCAAAATATGTTAATAGGCTTCTTTTTATTTTTGGGAATTATGAATAGTAACTAGGGTAAATTTTATTTACCATAGTTAAAGGTAAATCGGGTAATTAAGGGTAAATATAATATTTTAAAATTACCGTAACAAATGTAAAAATCCTACTAGATGACTAAAATTCGTCCCATATCACCTAAGGGTCAGATTAGATTCATTTAATTAAATTTTTTCAACAAAAATAATTTATTTATTATTAAAACCAAAGAATGTGACAACATGTCACTTTCTTAAATCTTATAAGTATAATTATTTTAATCTAGTGATAATCTCCATGAAACTTTGAACATGAATAGTCTCCAGAAATATAATACAATTATCTACATCATAGGAATTTATTTAGAATTTTTAGAGATTAAATAATTATTGTTTATTATGACACAAAGATGATGCAGTAATTGTCTTATTAATGAAATATTGACATAATTGATGTTATAAATGCCCAAATAAATGTAATTTCAGGCTTTTTATGACATACACTAATTTTATAGGTTAATATTACATGTTATTGTGGATTTAAGTAACTTGGTTCGATCTTATCATTCTGTTATGAATTTCATAAAAATCATATACCAAATAGTGTCAAAATTGACATAAATTAGTTTTTAAAAAAAATATTATATTATTAATTGTTATTTTATTTCTAAAAATCTAAGTTTCGGCCAAATTACATAGATATTATTATATATATTAATAATAAACAACTTTGGGTTCGTTTTTCGTGGTATAGTAATTTTATTAACCATATAGTGTAAGAAAATAAAAAGACACGGTAAAAGTTAAATTATTTAACTCAGAGTTAAATCTAATTGATGAGGTTAAAATAATAACCTAAAATTGTCTAAATCCTATTGGATGAGATTATTGGGACCCATCCCCACTTTAGCTTCGAAATAATACCCTTTGGAACCATTATAAACCGAATTTGACCTTAATATAAAATAATATTTTGAGATTTTCCTAAGGTGCCCCTCTTCTCCCTTATAAAAGGGAACCTCCTCCCTCTCTTCCTCACACTACATTGAGCCTTCAAGCTCGGCCAACCCCTGCAAAATTATCTTCTCCACTTCCCTAGAAACATCCTAGAGGTTCTGGTCTTCCTCAAATACCAATTTTAGTGCCCTAAGAAGAGGTCTCAAAGAGGCGCTTCAAAGAAGAGGTAATATCCGTTACTGATTCTTTCACCTTTATTTATTCTTCCACTTATTCTTATTAGGTTGTTTCATTATGAAGTAATAACATCAGTATAACTCATATAATTATATGTTATTATAAGTATGAAACAATACTATTTCACCATCTATCCATCCTACGAAAAACGAAATCACTGCGCGTGCGTACGAACGGACTGTCATCTCCACACTGTGGAGAAATCTATTTTTCGCCACCACCTTAATTGGATGGGTATAATGGTGTAATGAGTAACTATATATTATTATTATAAATTTATATTGATACTGAAATATTATACATACACTTCAACACAATTCCACGACCATGGGAATGATATCATCGCTTGTGCGTACGTACGGACTACCGTCTCCACGACGCGATGAGATTCATTATCCATGTTAACCATTCCAGAATGATTATAAAGTATATATAATGAATAATAATGAAATATATGACACTGTAAATCTACTAGATTTATGTATATATATATATATATGTCATCTACTTCCATTCAAGACAATAAGGAAAGGAAAACAGCGTTAATGCGTATGTACGGACTATCGTCTCCATGAACAGTGTGTTTCATTTCATTTATCTATCTATTATATAGATATATATATACTAAATATATATGATATATAAATCATATTTTATATTCTGGAAGTAATTAAATAATGATATAAGTAATAATAATTTCAAGAACAACAAGTCCAAACACCTACGATAAATGAAATGATTTTACCCAAAACGCTTCTTTAACATGGAATTTACAAAAGAACAGGTAATATAAAGTCATAAGTGAACCATATATGATATCATAACAATGATTATGATTCCTTAATAAGTCAATGACTTTATGTAAATCATTATACAGGAGGTTCGGACACCTACAAAGAAAATCGGACCTACGGTAAGGGAAATATCACAATCTCATTTTTATCCGAAATTGTTTATACTTTGGCATTTACTGGGGTGTATTTTATCATCCAAATCCATGTTTCTTCAATATGTAATATTATTTCCATCTACCTACAATTTTTTATATTCAATTTTAACCTTCGGTGAGTTTTTAGTAAAAGATCTGAAAGAAATCTTTTGTCGTTTTTTCGTACGAGGTACTTTTTGACTTTTCCGACAAAAGTATGAGAAGAATGTTTTGTTTTAACTTATACGGAATGTATGGATTTTTAAAACATTATTTCCAAGAAGATTACTTTAAAATTTTTCAAGTTTATTTTCAATAAAATTATTTTAGTTTAAAATTGTATGACATGTTAAGAAATGAATTTTTTTTTGAAGTAGAAAGGATATTTTCCTCAAGAATGGAGTTCAAGTGTTTTATCAAAATTATTTTACATCTAAGATAATATAGGGTTCGGTTTAAATCCCTATAATTACATGGATTTGATTATGTTGTGATGGAAATATTTTTATGAATTCCTCTATCTTATATGAATTGTTTTATGATGTCATGTTGTTTAAGAAATCCATTTTTATTACATGGGTTATTCAATGATGTATGATTTATGATTTTGTGGCACACATAAGAATGGTATAATTATGAGATGGGTGGGACCTATATCTCCCTCCAATGAATTGGGTAAAGATTTTATATCTCATGAGATAGACATGGCTGGAACGGTATGTTATACCGGTTCAGTGAAACAGGACTGAAATGAGGGTGACTCGGTTCAGAAAGGGACTTTGTCCACTCAGATAGTTTTGGAAATGAGTCTTGAATAACAAGAAATGATTCTCTATGATTATGTGTATATGCCACAAAGTTTCATGTTTTATGTTATGATTATTGGGATTTCATTTCACTACTAAGATTTAACCCATGTTATGAAATTATGCTCTTTTTTGTAGGTTAAGATTTCCAAAATGTTATGTTCTTATGAATATGATGTGATTGATATTTCTTTTGTTTACCCTTACTAAGCATTTGAGCGCACCCTTTTATGTTTTCATTTCCCCAGGATATAAATAAAGGTTTTAGGTAAAAAAAAGGGAAGATCTTTATGGGAGATGTTGAAGATCTTTCACCATGATTAGAAGATTATATTCTGAGTTTCCAAAGACACTAAAATATTACGATCCTTGTGTGTGTGTTTTTTATGTACTAAGTATTATGTAAAAGTAATGTAATGTCTATGTACGTCAAGCTTCGGGTCTCTACAGTTGGTATCAGAGGAAAGGTTTAGTCAGCCTCTGGAAACTAGGATGTGAAAACGGTAGTGAGATCCCTAGAGATATTTATAAGGTATGTCTAGGGATGTCCCTAAGGATAAGTATAGGAATAGGATATAATCCTAGAACTATGGTAACGATATTATAATTTATCCTAAGATGTTAGATTTTGATGTTACTCCCCCTTTATTATGATTTTTTCCTCTAACACTATTCTTTTTGGGTTTTAGAAAATGCCTGGAAACAAGATGATTCACGATAATGGAGGATATTATGGACAATGGAATGATATTATTCATGAGAAACCAAATGAAATGGGATTTGGAAGTCCAAGAATAATTATTATGCCGAATCAGCAATCTCATAATACGATCAATAAAGTAAAACTTGGTAAGTTTCCTGACTCAGCTAATAAGAGAAATATGGAGTTTTATGATGATCATAGAGGAAAGATAGTTCAATTTTCCCTATGTAAATCATTTGGGAAGAGGCATCAAGGAGAATGTTTCAAAGGAATGGGTAGATGCTTTGGGTGTGGAAAAGAAGGACACAAAGCCAGTAAATGCAAAGGAAAATGTTCAGTTAACACCAGGGATGAGGATAATGGTATTGCTATGACATCAACAATGGTTAAATGTTTTAAATGTGGAATGTACGAGAATTATGAAAACCAATGCCCTAAGGGAAAGTCTCATGAAGAGAATCAGTGTGGTCGTATGGGTAGTATTTATGTTGATGATGATGAAGAGACTACAAATGATATGTGAGATGAAAGAATTGTTGAATCTCGGTCAATGGTTTAAGAATGTAGTGGAATGATTACATGTTTATCATGTGTAATGTTAGTACTATGGAATAAAGAGACATCTAAGGATTGTCACACTATTGACTTTCCTTGAGTTTTGAAAGTTTATGATTAATGGTACTAGTATCCATGAATGGTTATCCAGATATTTTTTGGAATGTAGATGATATATGCATAATGAAGGGATAAGGATAAAATTAAATGTTTGATATTATTCATGAGATCATGATTGATATAAGGACTAAGTGATATCATGGTTTGAGTATATAGAATTTTGAGGATTTTGGTATGTGGAAAGAGTTAACTTTTAACAGCACTCATGTTTTCAATAAGGTTCAATGGTTATTCAAGAGAGTACAAGATTAAGGCCTTTGAATGTTTGGAATGTGACCAACAAGATATATCTTATGATATATGGGGATCAACTATGGTATTATATCTCTGAGAGTGGACTGCAGTATTATGGATAAGCCTAAAGATTGGAATGGATTATGTTGGACATAAGTTAGTATTGTTTGCTTTTTGATATTATTGATGGGATGTTATAGTAATATAGTTTTAGAAAAAGGACAACCTGTAGGACGGGTGACAGCCCATCGCGTCGGACAAGGTTGTGGGAATCGAACCCACAACCGACGTGCGACTGGACTTTATCACCTACCACTGGCCTACAAGAAGTCCATGTTTAGTAGAAACTAGTTTCATTATATTACGTAGTAAGATATATGAAATATAAGTCCATTTTAGCAACCCTATATGATGAATCTCACTATAGATGGACTTATGTATTTTTTGATAACTTTTATAACCTTTTGTTTGAGATAGATGGAATGACCCATCATTCTATCACATGATCTGCTAACACATCACGAATGACAAATTCAACTTCATTTCATTGAGATATGAAGTGGAAATTGTCCAAAGAACGACAAACGGTGAGACTATACCAAAATCACGGAAGTATTTCTTCTAATTCCAATTTCATCAACTTTAGGGAAACGATCTTGAAAACCAAAAATGTTTTCCTAGTGCTCTTATATCTGATGAATCAGATGGTACCTTAGATCATCACAAATTTATGGCTTTGTGATTTCTGGCTTTTCCGTAGCCATGTTCTCTACCACTCTCCATCAGAACATGATGGTTAGATTTCTCTTCCATATCCGTATTTTCACCTATCTGGAAACCCAATGATTAGTTTATTTGGGTAACCGTTACGTTTCATACATTCATTTTTAAAGATTGGTGTTGGTATTCCTTTTTACGATGTGGGTTTATATTAAAGAAACTTTCGAATAGTAAACCATTTATAACCCCAACGAATTTCGAGGGCGGAATTCATTTTAAGGGGGGTAGAATGTAACACCCCGAGATTTTATGAAAAATATTCTTTTAATTTCATTAATGTATTGTGTTTTATTCTACACCAAGATTACCTTGCGCTATACGCAACACCGTATTAGCTTGTAGTATACGCAACACTGTTCTTGGATCGTGTTACACACAATTTTGATAATAGTTATTCTACGCAACAATGAGTATATATATATATATATATATATATATATATTCAATGTATAAATGAAATATGGTAGGATTATATTATACAAAACAACGAAGGATTCTTTCACAACATGCAACCCTGACTTGGCTTGCATTACATGCAATCACGACCTTCCTCGATAGCGTGTGTTGTACGCAATATCGGGTTTTACTAAACAACGATATATTATTATAATATTGTTATGAACTAGCCGTTATGAATAGTGTTAACTAAATTATGAATTTTATAACATTATTATTCATCTTACACATTTTTAGAACATGGTATAAGAACAAAATAAATTTTTCTGGTAAAATAAGTAATTTTAAAAAAATGCAGTTTTGCCACCTTTTGATGGTGCACCCACTTTAAATATAGTTTTTGACATTTTTATATGTTAAATTTGACAAAATAAAATTTTTATTTGGAATCAAGAAATAAAAATTTACTTTGGATAAATTTTTCATATTATTCTGGTAACTTTCACATTTTAATGAATAGTAAAAACACGCTATATTTTAATTAAAAACAACTTTTTTCATTGTAATATCTTATGTGGTTAAATTATAATATTGAATGGTTTTAAGGTATAAATCGAATATATTTTTACCATTTAATATAATGTATGTCATTAGAATTGATTTTACCTTGATTTCATAGGTTAAATCAATTCAATCTTTTGCAATGTTTTAAACAAAAACCCATTTTCATTCGACAAAGGGATTAATTTAATTTAATTTCTGCAACTTTTGTGTATTGAATTTGAAATAATGGATTCCATATTTGGAATCAATGGGTCCAAATTATGTTAATAGGCTACTTTTTATTTTTGGGTATTATGAATAGTAACTACGATAAATTTTATTTACCATAGTTAAAGGTAAATCGGGTAATTAAGGGTAAATATAATATTTTAAAATTATCCTAACAAATTTCAAAATCCTATTGTATTACTCAAAGTCGACCCATGTCACCTAAGGGTCATATTAGATTCATTTAATTAAATTTTTTCAATAAAAATAATTTAATTATTATTAAAACCAAAGAATGTGACAACATGTTACTTTCTTAATTCTTATAAGTATAATAATTTTAATCCAGTGATAAAATTCATGAAACTTCGAACATGAATAGTCTCCAGAAATATAATACAATTATCTATATCATAGGAATTTATTTAAAAAATTTAGGGATTAATTAATTATCATTTATTATGACACAAAGATGATGCAGTAATTGTCTTATTAATGAAATATTGACATAATTGATGTTATAAATGCCCAAATAAATGTAATTTGAGACTTTTTATGACTTACACTAATTTTATAGGTTAATATTACATTTATTGTTGATTTAAGTAACTTGGGTCGAACTTATCATTCTGTTATAAATTTCATAAAAATCATGTACCAAATAGTGTCAAAATTGACATAAATTAGTTTTTAAAACAAATATTATATTATTAATTGTTATTTTATTCCTAAAAATCAAAGGTTCGGCCAAATGACTTATATAAGATTATATATATTAATAATAAACAACTTGGGGTTCGTTTGGCTTGATATAGTAATTTTATTAACCATATAGTGTAAGAAAACAAAAAGACACGGTAAAAGTTAAATTATTTAACTTAGAGTTAAATCTAATTGATAAGGTTAAAATAATAACCTAAACCTATCTAAATCATATTGTATGAGAGGATTTCGACCCATCCCCACTTTATTTTCAAAATAAGACCTTTGGAACCATTATTAACCGAATTTCACCTTAATATAAAATAATATTTTGATATTTTCCTAAGGTGCCCCTCTCCTCCCTTAAAAAAGGGCACCTCCACTCTCTCTTACTCACACAACTTTGAGCCTCCAATCTCGGAAAACCCCTGCCAAATTCTCTTCTCCACTTACCTAGAAACATACTAGAGGTTTTGGTCTTCCTAAAAGACCAATTTTAGTGCCCTAAGAGGAGGTCTCAAAGAGGCGCTTCAAAGAAGAGGTAATTTCCGTTACCGATTCTTTCACCTATATTTCTTCTTCCACTTCTTCTTCTTAGGATGTTTCATTATAAAGTAATAACACCAGTATCACACATATACGGATATGTTATTATATGTATGAAACAATCCTATTTCACCATCTATCCATCCTATGGAAAACAAAATCACCGCGCGTGCGTACGAACGGAATACCGTATCCACACCGTGGTGAAACCTATTTACCGCCACAACCTTAATTGGATGGGTATAATGGTGTAATGAGTAAATATATATGATTATTATAAAGTGATATTGATACTGAAATAGTATACATACACTTAAACACAATTCCATGACCATGGGAACGATATCATCGCTCGTGCGTACGTACGGAGTACCGTCTCCACGACGCGATGAGATTCATTATCCATGTTAACCATTCCAGAATGATTATAAAGTATATATAATGAATAATAATGAAATATATGACATGGTAAATCTACTGGAATTATGTATATATATATTTCATCTACTTACTTCCATTCAAGACAATAAGGAAAGGAAAACACCGTTCATGCGTACGTACGGACTACCATTTCCATGAACAGTGTGTTTCATTTCATTTATCTATCTATTATATAGATATATATATATACTAAATATATATGATATATAAATCATATTTTATATTCTGGGATTATGTAAATCATAATATAAGTAATAATAATGTCAAGAACAACAAGTCCAAACACCTACGATAAATGAAATGATTTTACCCAAAACAATTCTTTAACATGGAATTTACAAACGAACGGGTAATATAAAGTCATAAGTGAACCATATATGATATCATAACAATGATTATGATTCTATAATAAGTCAATGACATTATTTAAATCATTATACAGGAGTTTCGGACACCTACAAAGATAATCGGACCTAAGGTAAGGGAAATATCACAATCTCATTTTTATCCGAGATTGTTTATACTTTGGAATTTACTGGGGTGTATTTTATCATCCAAATCCATTTTCCTCAATATGTAATATTATATCCATACACCTACAATTTTATATATTCAATTTTACCCTTCGGTGAGTTTTTAGTAAAAGATCTGAAAGGAATCATTTGTCGTTTTTTTGTACGAGGTACTTTTTGACTTCTCGGACAAAAGTACGAGAAGAATGTTTTCTTTTAACTTATACGACATGAATGGATTTTTTAAAAATTATTTCCAAGAATCTTCTTTTACAAGTTTTCAAGTTTATGTTTGATAAAATTCTTTTGGTTTAAAATTGTATGACATTTTAAGAAAGGAAATATTTTTTGAAGTATAAAGGATATTTTCCTCAAGAATGGAGTTCAAGTGTTTTATCAAAATTATTTTACATCTAAGATAATATAGGGTTATGTTTCAATCCCTATTATTAAATTTATTTGATT
This sequence comes from Viscum album, assembly GCA_963277665.1. Classification (NCBI taxonomy): domain Eukaryota; kingdom Viridiplantae; phylum Streptophyta; class Magnoliopsida; order Santalales; family Viscaceae; genus Viscum; species Viscum album. The sequence continues at coordinate 1,612,930,054 of OY728140.1, forward strand.
ATTTTGTGATGGAAATATTTTTATGAATTCCTTTATCTTATATGAATTGTTTTATGATGTCATGATGTTTATAAAATCCATTTTTATTACATGGGTTATGCAATGATGTATGATTTATGATTTTGTGGCACACATAATAATGGTATAATTATGAGATGGGTGGGACCTATATCTCCCTCCAATGCATTGGGTAAAGATTTTATATCTCATGAGATAGACATGGCTGGAACGATAGGTTATACCGGTTCAGTGAAAGAGGACTGAAACGAGGGTGACTCGGTTCAGAAAGGGACTTTGTCCACTAAGATAGTCTTGGAAATGAGTATTGACTAACAAGAAATGATTCTATATGATTATGTGTGTATGCCACAAAGTTTCATGTTTTATGTTATGGTTATTGGAATTTCATTTCACTACTAAGATTTATCCCATGTTATGAAATTATGCTCTCTTTTGCAGGTTAAGATTTCCAAAATGTTATGTTCTTATGAATATGATGTGATTGATATTTCTTTAGTTTACCCTTACTGAGCATTTGAGCTCACCCTTTTATGTTTTCTTTTCCCCAGGATATAAAGAAAGGTTTTAGGTAAAAAAAGGGAAGATCTTTATGGGAGATGTTGAAGATCTTTCACCATGATTAGAAGATTATATTCTGAGTTTCCAAAGACACAAAACTATTACGATCCTTGTGTGTGTTTTTGTTATTTACTAAGTATTCCTCAAAAGTAATGTAATGTCCATGTACGTAAAGCTTCGGGTCTCTACATGCCTCATGTAACCTTTTAGTTTTATGATTTCTATGAATTATTTATGATTTTATGAGGTATGTTAAAGTGAATATGTTTATGGGTAAAGTATGATTTCATTCTTATGTATATATGTACTCATGTTTCATTTCCATACTTTTTATAACCCTTACTGAGTTTTTTAAGCTCATCCCAAGTTTTTGAAATGTTTTTCACAGGTCAAGGGAATGGTACATGATAAGATGATAGTGTTAAGAAAGTGTCAAGAAAGAATCCATGTTTTATTTTAAATATGTTTCCGTTGATGGGAAAAATGAATACTATCATTTATGTAACCACTTTGTTTAAATGTTGAATGTAATGCAAGTTTTATGATCTAATTCTCTATAAATCTAATCCTGAAAAGATCCTCAATGTTTAATCTTGTAATAACTCAAGATAAAGTAAGGTTTAAGGCTTTGGACTTATAATATAAGTTGGAAACACATTCAAAATTTTCATCATACCTCATTGGACATTTTGATTTGAAATAACCTATTTAATAAATCTCTTAAATCACTCAATGAATCCTAGAGGCCTCGGTTTTATTATAAAACAATCCTATTAATTATTTTGGAATAATAGTTAGGATATGATATGAAGAAGTGAAAATGTTCTGAATCAAGAGTTTTCAATTAATTATTTATTCATCCACCATAATTATTTTTTCAAACATGTAGAAACAATAAAAAATTCACCTTCTATAGAATTAAATTTTTTTATGTTAATAGAATAACCTATAACCATTTCCACTTCCACAATGTGGGAATCAAAACCATTACTCATATATATGACAGACTACCGCATCATGAAATAATGTAATTAATTTTCTGTTACATCCTCATTAATATAATTTTAATTAATAATTTAACATATATATATATATATATTATTTTAATGAAATATTAATCATTATAAAATTATAATAAATCATTTTGATTCTTATATTTTTAGTCAATAAAATATGATAACATCATTCGTGTGTACCTGTAAACTGCCACATCTATAAAGGGATTTATTTTTTTTATCACCCCATAAAATTGTTGATATATGTATGTGTATTTATAGATATCATTTGGTTTTTATTATAAGATGATTTTTCTAGAACGTTTAAATAACTTCTCCCTTTATGCCATAATGATCATTGAAAATGGGAATTATGATCATGCTCAGGTCTGACCTGCCCTCTCAATGATTATAATGTAGTCAAAATTATATAACCACATATAATAGATATTTTAAAATTTATAATTTATGTATAAAATGTATATTAATTATTTTATTATTATTTAGAACATGATTTAATATCAATTTCTTGACCATAATCAATTTATTAATGTAATTATTGAATTATGAGCATAATATTTTCCAAATATCCCATAAATATTTAAATGAATAAGTAATTAATTAAAACATGAAATATTGTATCATATATATGAACAAATTTCTCATATATAATATATAACTAATTTTTTTTAAATATGATGATAAATATTGTATTTAATGATTTAGATTGATGTTAATTGATTTTTCTTTTAAAATATTTTTATTTTTCAATTCCATATCTTTTCTTCCATGTCTAAATTCTTAAAAATATTTCATGTAAATTAATATTTATTATTGAAAGGATTATCATATCATATTATATCATGCTTTAAATTATTTACAATTTTTTCTTAAAAATGAATACCATTTAATGAATTTTCATACATAACACCTTACCATAAAAACCATGTTTGAAAATGTTTTAAAGATTTATATACTAAATCATTATCCTTCATGGCCGTATTATATAAATTTTTTAATTTATGTATTTATATTAACATAATGAAATTATATATGAAATTATGTGTTACTTTTTTACTTTCAATTATATTTTTATAATGGAATATTTTTACATAAAATTTAGACTTTATATATAAAATAAAAAACGAATGTATTATTTCATAATATACAAAGACAATAACTATTACCAATTCGATTAACATTATGTTATTTTTCGCATACAATACATGAATTTATAATTTTTCAAAATAAAAAAAATATTACCCCTCTCTATTAGTGTTTTAGTTTTCGAAATGTTTATAGAATATAATTGGAATTTCAATATCTAAAAGTGTATTGAATATTGGTTAAAAACCATTTTAATTATTTTTAAGATATTATATAAAAATATGAAATTTCTTATCAATGATATATTATATTTCAATTATATAGGTGAAACAGGTCAGACCGATACAACTTATATAGTCTGTTGAGCGTCGTTATTTCTCATGATGATGGGTTTACATATTAATAATTCTATAATAGAGGAGTTCCATTATATCTCTATAATGAATTTGATATCATTTCATGTATTTAAAGGCATGAAATAGAAGTTCAACTATTTCGGTTATCATATATGTCTAACTGGGATCGTGATATTTCTCTCATGAGTTTACAAAATTTTACTAATATGATGCACTAAGTCAACAAAAATTCATTTCAATTTACTTAAATTGAGTTTTATTGATATCACTGAGTAAAAATGTGTTAGTTATTTATGAAAATTTTCTTTATATTATATGATTAATGAATAATGTGACAAATTTAACTATTTTTTTATTAATTTTTATACTAAACTAGAGGATTTCATTTTTTTATGTCACACATAAATATTGTTTTGTATAATCCAAATTTTTTATAATTCATTCAGAGGGTATATATACATATATGTATGAAGAATGAATATGTAAAGATGAAGGTCAAGATTATTTTTCAGGAAAATAGAAAATGTTTCATTTAAAAATATTGTATATTATGGGAAAATATTATATTGAGTAGTTATTTCAACATTATTATTTATGGGTGTGTGATGTATGCTATATGTACAAATTATCAAAAACAATAAATTTAATGTCTTTTTGGAATATAGGAAAATAATTATTTCTCTATGGATTTAATTTTTTTTTGTTTTTTATGGATTTTTTCATATAGTGACTGTGCTGCATTATCTCGAAATGTTTTTTCTATATGCATTGGAGTGTATATCTCATGCATGAATTTCAGAGGGATTAATGTAATTTGAGGTATAATAGTGATTTTTTTGATGATTTCATATAAAAATGGAACTATTAAATTAATTATACATAGATAAGTTATTATGGATATTAATTTTTTCATAGAATATTCTTGCTTGACTAGATCATTTGTATTTTAGGATCTTCATAATGAGTAAGGAGATGTTCATAATGATAGTGTATCAAAATTATATGTGAGTTAATTCATGTGGAGAAACCGATAAATACTATTCATGGGGATTATTATAATACCATGAATCCCAATTACCATTACTATAAACATAATTCACAATTGCATAGTGATTATATATTCAATATCATATAAGAAATATGAATGAAATGTTCACGGAGGAGGTGTATATGATGATAATTAGTTGTTGTAATGTCTCGAACCTCACAGGTCCATTACTTCGTCAAAATCTAGTGTCTAGGGTGTTTAGGGGGGGGGGGAATAGCTTATTTCAATAGTTTTTCAAAATTATAATTTTTCCATCGGTATGTCATATAATTATGTTGTATAAGTAGGTCAGCATTAGTGAATCATCATTGGTGACATAACATTGGTAGGTCACTTTTTAGGTTGTATTAGTAGCTCATGTTGGTAGCTCCAAATTATTGGATCAACATCAGTAGGTCATGAATTCTTAGGTCAGACTTCGGGGACTAAACTGTTGATAGGTTGGGCATCAATATGTTTGGTATCCGTAATTTGGGTGTCTGTAGGTCTGATGTTGGTGGCTCGCATTGGTGAGTCATGTTTGGGTGGGTCACGTTGGTGACTCGATGTTTGTGGGTCACAATGTTGAGTTTGGAATTTGTGGGTAATATTATTTACTCACAATCAGTGATTCTCTATCGATGAATCGATGTCCATGAATTGTATCGGTGACTAACTCATGAGTGAGTCATTTACAACTTTTTTTAGTTTTTCCAAATTCACCACTCTTACATTTTATTTGATGTAAATTGAGTTTAAACCCATGTTTGAGTGTTTCTATTGGTGTTTTGAAGGATATTAATTATATCATTAATTTCCTAATTATCTCAAGAAATTGAAATAGTCAACCCACATAATCATGATCGTGATAAAACTTTTAATATACCTTAAATCTCTTTCCCTTCCATTAATATACGATATGGATCTCCTATGACAATATGTTCTCTACCTCGTGTTTCTCGATTATTTTTCTTGGTGCGCCAAGAGCCTTTAAAACCCATGGATCTGTGTGTTGAACAATAGAATTTGGATTCATTTTACCTTGAAGTCTCCATCTGCTTACAGAACACTCTGTTTTGGCACAAGTAGGACTTGATGTTCATCTATTTTATTCAAGGTAGGAATTACATCGTCTCTCTTTTAAATGTGTATCATGTGGGGTGGCTAAACTCATGAATCTTTGAGAATATGGTTGAATCCAAATCTATATTATTGGAGTTAGGAAGATTAATAGAACCATGGGTTTGGATACCTAATTAATTAATGATGGGATAGAAAAAAGATTATGATGTTTTTCATAATTTGTCTGTTGTCATTGATATACAATGTGAACTGTGTTGGTAGAATGACATGTTAAAATCACGGTCATTGGTGGTCTCCATTTTCACATTAGACACATGAATTCCTTTCGTCAATATTTTGTTACATAATTCAAAAACATGAAAACATGACTAATAATTTATATCTATTTAAATAAATGGTTGCCTCATGATCAAACGTTATCTGTGATAACCCCATAATTTTGAAAGTTTAATTAATGAATGATTTGGTTAAATATGAATACAATTTTTCATATTTGGTGTGTATGTGTGTTGTGTGTGGATATTTTCTATTTTGTGCTCCGTATGGGTATTTTTGTGCTACTATTGAGAGCATGGCGGTGTGTGCAAATGGTTTTTGGGTGAAGTGGTATCTCTGGATGGGAGATTGATTGATTTTGGAATGGCTGAACAAGATGAATAGTGGGTCTGCATCTGGGATGTGATATGGTTGCTGGGCATGGTCTGTTAGTGTAGTGGGACTAAATTTTTCTTGAGTTTAGGTGTTTTGTTAGACGTGGTGATTATTGAGCTGTAGGGATACTGAGGATGCCTCAGATGTGTAATTTTGAAGAAGCAAGTTGTTACCTTGCATTGGAATTTCCCTCAGAGTTTCCAGGGATTTTTTTGATGTGTGTGTGGTTGTTATGATGTTACATTTCGTGTGAGGGGTTTGGTAATTTCGTGAGAGGGGATAGCGTAAAAATTAAATGGATTTCTTAATAATTAATGATAATTTATGTAATTATCAGGGATTATGAAATTATTTTGTAGTTCGATGTATGGTTATGAATTAGAGGTTGCATCAAGGGAAATTTTGTGTAAGATGGTTTATTCTTTTGAACACCCATAGGTTGGGTAGAGTGTTTGGTACAAAAATATTTATTAATTTGGTTCCTTGTGATTTTTTATATGCACCCCACCTATGTTGAGCACTATGTTCAAAACACCACCATTTTTATGGGGGAGGCTATCATTTCCCAACAACAATTTGGGAGGATGGATGGTTGGTTATCACTTTTTCTCTACTCTATCTTCTAGGAATTGGAAGCCTAATACTCATCAGGTAGGTTGTGGTGTAGTTTTGAGTACCAGGATCCTTTGGGAGAGGTGTGTTTACCATGGTTCCATTAGGATGAAATGTTTTGTGCTTTTCAAGGGGTATTCTGGATGTGGTAGTGGTTTTGTGGCCTAGATTCCTCCTGGAAGAATGTGATAGTGTTTTAGACCAGGTGTTTGCAGGCATGATATGGTCTGTGGACTAGGTGTGTGTGGATAGTAATTGGAAGTGGGGCTTGTGGAAATGTGTGAAAGCATTTGAAAATTCACCATTAGGGATGAACAATTAACCAATGGGTTGTGGTGGGGGATACCCAAATATTTATGTTCTTACTATATTACATTACTTGACTTGCGTTATTTGGTGAGAATGACTTTTGTGATATTGTTGTGGATAGTATACATTGTTAGGTTCTTTAGTTTATGTTGATTTTCATAGGGGAATTAGTATACTTATCTAACTTATGTATGAGTGAAATTGGCTTATCTTACTGAGTATACTTATATGCTCACCCTATCTATATAAAACAGTTCTCAGGTTTCCATGGATATTACGCGGACCATGCCGGACCCTAATAGCTTGGGGATCAGGATAGTTGTATATTTACTGCACAAAATTGTATTTTTTTTATTTACATTAGAGTTTTCATTATTCTTATTTCATTTTTCTACCTTAAAAATGATTGTGGGATTTACCTTGGATTTTTCTATATAACACACATGGGGGTTTTGTGGTTTATACATATTATCTCCTAGTCATTGTTACTATAAAAAGGGAAATTCCTCTCATTTTTGTCAGATTTGTATACCCTTGGTGCTGGTCACCTCCACGGGGGAAACTGAATTCATGAATTGTGGGTCATTATCACATGTCTATATTGAAGAAAGAAGGTCACAGTACGTTTTGATCCCTTCCCCCATCTTGATGAATGCGGTTCATGACAGAATGTTGTCCGAGCCGATGGTCAAGATATATGAAACATTTTGGAGTTAGGCACTATGAGGACAACATGGGATGATAGGGAAATAGTTTTTAGTGATCTTGGTGAATGACATGGGCTAGGGATGGCTGGATTGGGAATATTATTTTAGGTCCCCCATTGTGAACTGATGCAATGAATCTAAGCATAATGAATGACCAAGTTAGGCTAAATCAGTTTAAGGGTAGAGAGCCTGAGAAAAGCTACATGCATCAGGAACACTTGTGTTCTTGTCTGTCTTGGGATTATTTTGGAATTTAAAATAAATCATTGGTTAAAATGAATTTTAAATAAAATTCCATATTACTCAGGGTTTGGAGTTCCTATTTTACCTTTTAACTATGGATCCTGGTCAGCATCCACAAGTTACGTAGATAGTGGAATCTTAATAGGCTGATTCAGCTAACCAGTATAGGGTTGATCAAGAAGAGTATGCCATCCAGTGGTAGATAATGTTATTCTCTTTCTAGAGTCTAGAATATGTGAATGTATGAATGAAGTGTGTCAGATACAGAGATGGAGAGTTTGAATTAAGAGTTGGTAATCACATTCAGCTTGATCCAATTCCCTAAGGAGTATTGGGTTCCTCTAGTGGTGTGCTTGATTCATTGTGTTGTGTGCTCGTGGTGGATTCCCTACCAGGGGGATAGGAAGGAGACCAATGTTCAATGGGTTGATTTTGTGAAGGAGTTTCGGGTAGAATTATTTTCTTCAACCATTATGTATATGAAGTGACATGAGCTTCTATCCCTCCAATAGGGGAGTATGTTGGAATGGGAGACATGGATCTAGTTCAACGATGTCCTTCACTTTGCTACATATCTCATTCCAGATGAGGAGTATTGGGTGAGAAGCTTGGAGGAGGCCTTTCATCCATCCCACCAGTCTGCAGTTACTCCCATCACATTTCCAACAAACCTAGAGGTCTATAATAAGGTGAAAGTAGTTGAGAGGATTCACTCATGTGGAGGTCTACTATGAGAGGGGAGTCATTAGGATTTTACGATGTGTACGACTTCCTTTAGAGGGTCTCAAGTGCTAGGGCCTCTACGATTTCATCCAATGGGGAGTCGAACTCACTACTTTTCGTTTCGACAATCTAGTCCTCGTACTCATCCAATAGGCTTGGGACCAATGTGTTTCAGTTTTGGAGGTCATGGGAAGCTTTAGAGACATTCCCTAGTTTGAGATCAGTACGGTGGACGTGTGACGGTTTAGTGGCCATCTTAGAAATAGTTTTCAACCAAGCCATTTCGGTAGCTATGACAGTAGGATCCTCATCCACTGAGGACAGATAGAGAAGGTGGAGGCCAACCTCAGGGAATTACTCAAAGACCTAGACCAGGAAATTTTCGAGGAGGTGTTCAATAACAGATGGGTAATGTATCTAGGTGTGGCCGATTTCACACGATAGAGGCATAAATTATTTTGGGGAAAATTATTGTTTGATGTAAAATTAAATTGTTTAGTACTCTTTATTTCACATTCTTTGATTTAGGAACTTCTCACTTCTTTTTTCACCCAGTCTATCCCATGCACTTGGACTATACATAGAGGGTCTTTCCATGCCACTGGTGTTAAGTATTCCAGTCAGAGGTTAGATCATCTTACATGATGTTTTCTGGGGATGTAGATGAATGTTGGGTCTTCATCAGTCTCATGGATGATATTTTTTTATTAGAGAAGAAACCATATGATTTAATAATTTTCATCAACTAGTTATACTATGTACATTCTTTTATCGACCGCTTCTAGAGAAGAGTCATGTTTTAATAGGTGGATAGAAAAATTGTGTCTTTTGTTGGTTAGTGAAGTTTTCTGATGGGAAGTCAAATTATGGAGCCACATGTTTCTTGGTTATATTTTCTATCAATGGAACTATGGGATTTTAAGATCAAGTAGATTTCCATCATTGTTGGGGAATTCTAGGATGTCTTCCCTGTGCAGGTTGTGACTCTACCCCCATGATGTAATATTGATTTTAGAATAGACTTTCATCCTGGTACATCACTGATTTCGTTGGATTCTTATTTGATGGAACCATTTGAGTTTCACGAACTAATGATTCAAATTGATTACTTGATGAAGAATATATTTCCATGACATATTTTCCCACCAAGGGCATCTCCAGTATTGTTCATAAAGAAGACAAATTTTTTTCTAAGGATGTGCATAGTCTACCAGATGTTTAATTTTTTGACGGTCATGAACCGTTACTCACTCTTGTGGAAAGACAATAGTTTCAACCACATGATGGATGAAATTTGTCTTTCTAATATTGATATGTGTTTTCATATCACTATTTGACAGAGAGGGATGGTTACATCATTAAGAAAGATTTCTGGTGCATGTATGGGAACATCATGTTTGTGGTTATGTCATTTGGTGTTAAGATCAAAACAGTCATGTTCATGAGTATTATGAACTATATATTTCATTCGTTCTTGGTCTATTCTATCACTGTATTCAAAAATTTCATTTTTATCTACATGATGATATAGGAGGATCATTCCCAACACCTCAAGACTATCTTGGAACTTCATCAATTCCACCAACTCTATGGGGAGTTTAACATGTTAATGTTCAAGAAAAGATAAGTACACTTACTTGAGAATGCAGTATCTTCGAAGGGATTTGTAGTGGAACAATCAAATGTAAAAGTAGTTTTATCATGGTAAGTATCCATGAATGTTTCACAGGTTCATTGTTTTCATTGTATAACAGGGCATTACTGTAAGTCTATACCTGATTTCTCTTGAGTAGTAGCTCCGTTGATGACTCTAACTAGAAATGGCCAAGTATTTGTGTGGAGAATGAAGTTCCAGTCAGTTATTAACTATAAGAAGGTATGGTTTGGTAGTACTCTAGTATATAGGTTTCTATGATAAGGGGAAATGTTTGAGGATTTTTTTGATGCTTCTAGTCTTGGATTGGAGTGTGTGACGATGCAGTAATGGGTTGTGATCCTTTATTGGACTTGAATGTTACATCCACATTAACATAACTATTCCACCCATGTTCCGTAGATTTCATCCTGTATGTTCGTTCTGATGTTATGGCATCATTACCTCATTGGGGAGCACATTGTGGTCTACATAGATTTTAAGATCTTGGGGTATATCTTTTCTCAATGGGATATGAATTTTCACCAGTGGAGGTGAATGGTGTTCCTCCATGATTCTGACTTTGAGATATTCTATACCTTAGGAAAGGGGAATGTTTTGGAAGATTCATTGAGAATAATATCCTGGAAAGAGGTTGTTTTAGAATCTAAAGATGCATGGAAGATGATAGAGGAGTTATCATCCCAGTACTTAGATATAGGATTGGATGACAACAGAGGATCTCTATTTTAGATGGTGGTGTAGTCATCTTTGAGACCACAAGTGGAGGAGTCTCTGTGTGGAGACACAGAAGTGGTGGTGATGTGTGGTCACATAGACCTTGTTGTTGCTATGGTGGTAGGGTCATAGGATTGTTAGAATCAAATGTTGTTCTGTGGTAAGATATTTTTTTTCCAGTAGTGATGTGTGAGGAATTTCTCCATGATAATAATTGAGTGCCCCAACTGGTAAACTCAGCAGTTTCCAATATCTACTGTGGATAGAGGTAACAGTACTAGTGGCCTAGGATGAAGCGAGTAGTGGTAGGGTATTTTGAAAGGTGTGTAGTGTAACACAATGTGATAGTTTGAGCTCCATGTTCTCAATAGTATTTGTAGCAACTAGATGCCCCAAAGTGTGTGTGGGATGACATATCAATGGATTTCATCACAAGATTACCCATGGATAATGGAGGATGTGATACAATTGGGTTAATAGTGAATCAATAGATGAAATAATCTCACATCTTAGTGATTAAAGAGTCAAGTTCGAGGAGGTATGTGGATGAGGTGGTGTAGCTGCATGGAGTTATGAGATCCATTTTATTGGATTGAGATATGGGTGTTACCTCATGAATAATGAGCGGATTGAATCCTAATTATAGCACTCATTTCATCTTTATTAATGATTTTCACATGTAGATAGATGGGAAGATAGATCAGATAGACCAGATGTTGGAGGACAAGATACAAGTATGTGTTCTATACATTGAAGGATGGTGGGTATGACACAATCCCCATGTATAGTTGGCATAAAATAATAGCTATCAGTCTTCTATTTTCATGGTTCTGTATGAAGCTTTGTGTGTAAGACTATGTCACTCAACCATTTAATGGACAGAAGTATGGGAGATAGATGTTCTTGGTCCCGATGTGGTGCAGAGTATAACCAAGAATGTGTAGATTTTATGTGAGAGGATTATGGTATCATATGACAAGAAAAATCCTTATTACAGTCCCCATGAGGAGTCTTGTGGTGTTCAAGGTTGTTTTCCACATGTTCTTGTTGTCTTCCCATCACCCTGGGTAGTAGATGTTTGGATGAGGGAGTAACCTTTATCTCAGGTTTATGAGACCATTTGACGTGTTGGGGTTGAGTTAGAAAGGTGGAATACTAGTTTATAGTTCCAACATAATTAGAGAGGATATAAAATAAATTTCATGTATCCTGGCTACATCGGTATCTTCATGATGACTCTCATGCCATTTAATGAGGTAGTTATATTGAGGATGATGCAACGTTCATCGAGCGACCAATGGAGATCCATGATCAACCTGGGAAGGTGATTCATGAGGGATCTTTCATTTGGTTTTTGTGTAGTGGATTCATGGTGTCATATAGATTATTATGATGGAGTGAGAAGTGGAAATGCGTTCCCAATATACAGAGTTGTTATGAGTTTTTTCTTGTTTGTTTTTATTTGTGATGTATTGGTTGAACCTATTTTTCTAATAAATGAGTTCATTCCTATTACATAATCTATGATATAGTCATTACATACAGAGATGTTAAGAATCTATTCCAAATCAAGAAACATTTTTTTAAATGAGTTTAAACCATAGATAGAGAGTCACTACCGTCCATTGTGGAATTTATCTTGACACAGAGGATAGAATTCCACAATTATTGTGCTTTGGAGGTGTGGTTTTGGTGATTGATAGGTGGTACAATGGTTTTTTGGGACTTGTAGTTTTTGGATGAGGTGTTCCTGTGTTTTGAGTTTTTACAACAACTTTGGAACAACACATGGTTGTTTATCCATGAGAGGAATCTTATGGGGTGGTTGTTTGGACACCTCTTTCTTCTATGATTGGTTTTGAATATTCGTGGGTGATAATATTTTTAGAGGTATCTAATGCAATATCATGGACCTCCCCATCCCAATATATTTTCAAAATCATGTTTTTGTGGTGTTCTGGGAGGAAAATGTATCATATTTCAAGAGTTTTCCAAAATTCATTTTTTTCAATCAGTAGGTCACATCGTTAAGTTATATAGGTAGGTCACATCGATAGGTCAACATCGCAGACTCAACATTGATAGGTCGCGTCGGTAGGAGGAATCAGTGGCTGGCATCTGTAGCTCAATATTGGTGAATTAGCATTGCTTGGCCGTGTATCGTTAAGCCAAGCGATGGTGACTTAGTGTCAGTAGGATGGGTTTCGGTGCATTGGGTGTTTGTGGCTCATGTTGGTTATTTAGTGATAGGTGGGTCACATCGGTGAATCTCTATTAGTGGGTTGAATTAGAGACATTCTATCAGTGTCTCACTGTTTGTGTGTCACCGTCAGTGACTCACACCCATGGCATAACCGTTTTTGAGTCATTTCCAACTTTCAACAGTTTATCTAGTTTTCACTCTTTTAAATTATATTTGATGTAAATTGAGGATAAAATCTTGTTTGAGAAAATCAAATAGATTTTCAAATAATATTAATTATATCTTTAATATAATAACTCTCCATGGACATTAAAATTTTCAAACTGTGTAATCATTACCACGATCTATCTATAACGGCCCTCGAAACCAATTCCCTTCCATTAATTTATTATCTTCCACTTCTAAACCATGATATTATCTTCCCTTCCTATTTCCATTTTTTGCTTCAAAATCACGTTTCCTTTCCTCCATACAGAGTCATGTGTTTTGTTGTGGCCTCCATATTCAGTTTCCCATGGAGTCTCTTATGGCTTGCACAACCCCCTATTTTGGCATAAGGAAGAGTTGTTGAGAATCTATTTTTTGAGGTAGGAATTCAATCATTTAGCTTTTAATTTTGTATCATGTAGGGTGAGTAAACTCATGTCTCTTTGAGAATAAAGTTGAAGACAAATAATAATTAAGGGTGTTATATATATGAATGGACCCATTGGTTTGAATATATTAGTAATTAATGTTGGGCTATAAATATGATGATGATGTTTATTTCATTTTAGATCTGAATTCTGATTTTAGTAAGACCACTAAAAAAATTCTCATTAGTTTCCTATTTTTACACACAAAACTGAAGTATTCTTGTGGTTAATATACTATTTAATGACTATAGACATGAACAAATAATTAATAACATTTATCTAGATACTTTAATGGATGTCCCATGATCATAATAGTTTTATGAAAATATTTTATTTATGAATGTGAAATTAATGGATGAGTGTTAAATCTAAATACACTTTTCCATGCTTTGTGTTCTTTTTTTTCTATATAGAGATATGTCCTTTCTGGTTCTTTGTATAAGTTTTTTGGTCCAAATATTGAGATAATGGTGGTCTGTGTAGATGGTTTGAGAGTAAAATAGTATCTTAAGTTGAGAGATTGATTGATTGTGGAACAGATGAAGTTGTTGAACAATGGGTCTACATCTAGGTTGTGTTATGGTTTTTTTGGAGTGATCTGTTTGTGTAGTGGGATTGCAACATAGTTTAGTTTTGTGGTCTTACTTGATGTAGTTCTTCCCATATAGTGGGGAAACTAATTGGGGTTGGGAGGGATAATTACGAAGAAGGATAATGTTTCCTTACTTGGTTATATCATCTGGAGTTTTCAAATAATTTATTGTTGTCTGTGTTAGGGTTATGATGTTACTTTTGTTGTGATGTTTTTTCTAGGTTCCTCAGTGGGAATGGAAAAAATAATTAAATTAATTATCTAATTTAGATATCATTAATTGAATGGGATGTTATGAATAAATTGTTTGAAGGATGTGTGGTTATTCTTTAATGGTCGTAGCAAGGGTAGTTATGTGTTGGATGGTAATTTTATTGATAGCTAATAGGTTGGGTGAAGTGTTTGTTACCAATATATATACAGGTAGTTCCCTTCGATTTTCTACTCACACCCACTTTTATTGACAAATATATGTTTAACCCCTCAATTTTTAAGGGGGAGATTGTCCTTTCCCAACACTCTTTTGGGAGGATGGATGGCTGGTTATTGTAAATTGTGAAATCCCTTATCTAGGAATTGGTAACCCAAGACTCTTCAAGAAGGTTGTGGTTATTTTTTGAGGTCCACGTCTATGTTGGAGCAGTTTTTTCCCCTAGGAGTCTTCTGGATGAGATGTGTTTCACTCTCCCAAGTTTCATTGGGATTAGGTTATGTATTTTTTCCCATAAGTATGCGAGAAGGATGTGATTATGTTGTGGCTTAGGTGATTGCAGGCGGCATTTGTAATGAGGCCTTAGTGTGTGTGAGAAGGATTTGGTAATCGTCTTTTATAATAGCATCTTAGCATCAGTAAGTTTTTTTTAGGGATGAGCATGTAACCTGTGGGGAGTGGAGTGAGGTAACCAAATATCAATGTGATTAATATATTACATTTTTAACATTCATTATTTGGTGAGCGTGACTTTAGTGAGGTTGGAATGGATAGTATACCCTATTATGTGATTAGATTATATTGTTTCTCATATGAAAATTTGTATTCTTCTCCAACTTGTGCACGAGAGAGTTTTTATTTTCCTACTGTGTATACTTTTATGATCACCCTAGGTACATAAAACTATCTTTTTTTTGTTTTAGGGAGTTTAAACTGAATATAGTAGACCCTACTAGATTGGAGTTCTGGAATGTTGTTCTATCACTGATTAACTTTGATCTTTAGGAATTTCATTTGGAGTTTTTCAATTTATTTCTAGTAGTTTTACCTCAAACTTGCTTATGGGATGAATTGTGTATTCTTTTATACATATTTCAAGGATGTGTTTAGGGTTGTTATATATTTTCTCCCAGTCATGGGTACTATAAAACGGTAATGAATACTATTGTGGAATGACTTCAATACCCTGGGTGTTGGTCGCCACCCTAGGGCATACTATAGGTGGGTCTTAGGGGTAATTATCTACTTTTCATCATGAAGAAATAATGTCACAACACCTTTCTATCACTTCTATCATCTTGATGAAGTAGGGTTGTGAAAAGGGAGGATAAAGAAACCTTATGAGGTAGCTCCACGAATAATGATTCAATATATGTGGATAGCGATATGTGGCCCTAATTTCTAGTATGTAGAGGATTGTTTTCTAATCAATAAATTATTGTACGGTAATTTTGGGATGGTGTTTTAACATGAAAGTTCTGTAATAGTATTTTTGAAGACTATATATTACATTGGAACATAGAACAAAAGATTTCATAATGAAAAACAGTGGATAAATTCATAAAAACATTGAAATAACCATTATCTCATTAAACTGACGATTTATTCACATAGGGTAGTGGATGAGGAGGAGTTAATTATTAATATCAACGAGGTGAAATATATAATACCTAAATTATTTGTATATAAAGTAGTAATTTCATAATGATTCCCTATAAAAAATAATCAAAAAATATAGTAATTCCTTATGGATTATTATATGATTGGAGTATAGTCAATTAACTATCAATGGAATGAAGCTATATATTAAAAAGTGTAATAACTATGTCGATCAATTTTGTTTCTATAAAAGCCTAGTTGAAGAATGTGCATCATAATTTGACATGATTATCATTTTCCTACCAACACGGTGGAAAAACCATATAAAAAATAATGAGTATAAACTTGATTTACCCATCCTATCACAAGGTGTCACAATGTTTACAAATTAGTATCAAGGAAATGTTCATATTGAAAAATAAATCATAGAAAATTAATTGAGATGAAGAATCCATTATATGATTTTGGAGTACCTCTATATAATGAAATGATCTACTGGATTTTCAATATTATAATGGTATCACATCCTTGATCTCTAATCATGGTTATTTTTCTATAGTTTATCAAAAAATTTATGTTAGGTGTTTAATGAGATGGTCTATGACTATCTGTGTTATGGAATCATAATCTATCGATGAAGATGTTCATTATTCATAATATTGACCTATTATTTTAGCAATATATATGAATATGATCAGTTTTGTAATGAAAAAAAATTTGGTGGAAAATTTAAAACATATATATTTTTTACAGTTAATTTTTTAAAGCTAATCTACAGATCCTATATAATGTATATAATCATTTAAAAATGATTCTGGATTATAATGCGGATAAATTTTAAAAAACTAATAATTTTTTGTTCTATTAGTATACTTATGATAGTGATAATAGATAAGAATATTTTTAGATAGTATCCACATATTTTCTATATATATGACTCATACATGAGTGAGTTGTATTTTCTAAATCAAACTCATGATTATTTTCTAATTATTTTGGTATCTTAGTAAATGTGAGTTAATTATAGAGTGAAATTATAACATTACATGATTGGTTCCATATATTGATGCACCACGATAGTTTGGCACATGAATGCAATCATGCCACCCCATATGCTAGAGGATACATAATAGTAGTGATGGTCTCACAATTCAATCATGAGAAGATTATACCCTATATTTTTTATCAGATTTATTTACTAGAAAGAATAAATAAACTGATGTGGAATAACATATAACTTGATACAGAACAAATCCATGATTTAAAAAAATGAATATACAATGTCATCACTAAATAGTAGATATTTAATGATAAAGTAAATGGCACGTGTCAATAAGAAAATGACAAAAAATAGTCATTAAAAACAACTACGAAAGGGTCCCCACTCCAAGTCCAGTTCCTCATAGTTCCCTATAAAAATGAGCCCTCTAACAAAGGACCTTTTCATTTTACCCATCCAGAAAACATGTATTACATTGGGGGTATTGATTAGGTAACCTGACTAGGATGGGAATACAACTCAGTTTTCCACCACCAATAGTTTCTAAAACAAATCTAGTCAAAATATTGTGTATGCAGTTGTAATAAGAATAAGTTTAATAAATAAATAAATTATTTTTCAAAATATCATATATTCTCTATTTAACCATATAAGACCATGAGTTCTAGTATACACCTATACCTTGTTACCTACATTAGCCCTTTCCATAATCTGAACTTTTCTTTATAGATACCATATGTATTAATGTCCATGTTACAATTTTATTTAAAATAATAATGACCATGTTACCATTCATTAAATCAAAAAATTTAATGAACTTGTTACCATCCATTATTTCACACCAATTAAAGGACATGTTACCATTATTTATTTCACCTAAAAAAATTACATGGTTACAATTCATTAAAACACACAATTATTCCAAAATATAATTATCCACACCATTGCATTTACTATTTCATCAACTGGTTTAAAATAAAAATTACATTACTTAACTCAATAACTAACTAGTAACATAAATAAAATTAATTAATTTAATTATCTATTAATCACATCAATGTCTCTAATTAATTCCACATTTAACTAATAACTTCAATTAGTCTAGTTAATTAAAAAATTAATTAATGAAATCAATTATTGTAGTTAAATCTATAATTACCTAATCACATCCCTTACTCTAGTAAAACTGACAATTAACTAACCTCAATGATAATATTAATCATGTATAAAATTAAATAATCACATAAAATATATTATTTAATTGAACAGTTAATTAATTACATCAATTCGATATTTCAATTAAATAATTTTTTAAACCGTTCAGTTACTCTAGTTAGTTCAATAATTAAATAATAACTTCAATTACTATAGTAAATTCAACAATGAAAAAATCATATAAATAATATTAATTAATTTAAAAGTAAATTAAATATATCAAATATATTTATTAATTAAACAATTAAATAGTTACATAAATTCTACTAGTCAGCATAGTAATTAACTTATCACATCAATTACCCTATTTATCTCAAAAATTAACCTAATCATAGCATTACTTTAATTTTATTTGAAAAATAATTAATCACATCAAATAAATTATTCAATTAAAAAAATAACTAATCACATAAATTCTGTTAGACAATTCATATATTACCTAATCACTACACTTATATTAAAAATTCAATAATTAGTTTATCAAAAAAATATCCTTAATTAATTCCCATAATTAATTGAATATGTCATTCCCATTAATTAACTCATCAATTTATTAATAAATATCAAAAAAATCCCCTAATGTATCCCACAATTAGTTATCTCATTCATAATCTCAATAATACATAATTATTGCCACAATTACTTATCAAAATTCTCAAAAATCAATATGTTATAATTTAATATACAATTAATTAACTATAAATTGAAGTAAGACCACAATTCTCATTAATTAATTAATCTAACTCCATCAATTTAAATTTCATAATAATCATCATAAAGTAATTTAAAAATCACTTAATATAACTCTTTTAATTTCAGTAACCTAAAAACCCCATTAAATAATTTTCTATGTAATTATTCTAACTCATTCAATAGCATTTTGTCAAAAATACACATTAATTAATTTTCTAATAAATTAATCTATCTTATTCATTCTCAAAATCACAAGAAATCACATTAACTAATTATTCAATTAATTAATCTCTCTCTTTCAATTTCATTAATAGAAAAAACACCATAAATTTAATTTCTAATTAATTAAACACCATCAATCCCTTCAATTAATTCAGAATTAAATTATTCACATCAATGTCATTAATAGCCAGAAGGTCCGTTAATTAATTAATTAATACCATCATACCCTTTATTTAATTTACTAATTAATTAATTATATTAGTCACGTAATTGAATAATCAATTAATTAAACCCTTTAATCACACTATTGAATCCAACAATTAAATAATCACATTACTCAGATTAATTTCTCCATACCATAAATAACCCCATTATTTAATTTCACATTTAATTAATCCTTCCAACCATTTCTATATTTTATAATTAATTAACTAATTAATTATCACAAATTATAATAGTAATATCTATTAATTAATTCCATAATTAATTTTCTCTATTCGTAATATCAATATTACAGAACTAATCTACCATTATTATCCTAATCTAGTATATTAATGACACATAATTAACTATAATTAATTATCTCAATTTATAATATCAATATCCCATAATTAATCTAGCATTAATTATATCAAATAATAATAATAACCAATTATTAATACAATAATTAATTATTATAACTCATTAAATTCAATAATAATAAAAATATAAATTAATGACTTCAAGAATTAATTATCCTAATCACAATATGGTGATGCAAACCATTTTCCTTAATTTATTTACAAATTAATTAATCACATCACATCTATTAATCAATTCAATAATTAATTAATCATTTGTCAAAATCAACATCGAATACATAATTCTCCAATTAATTATTCACAATATAAATTAAAAAATTTAATAAGTAAATAAAAATTTAATTATCCCCAATTTCCCCATTCAATACACTGATAATTAATTCACAAATCAATTATCTCAATTACATAATTTCTATTATTCGATCAAATCCACAATTCATTAACTAATTAATAGACCACACTAATTAATTTAATTTGGACATAGAATCACTAAATGGACACTATAAATTTTACAATCACTTAAATGTATTTGAAAATAAAGATAATGGGATTTTAATTTTAGACTACAATCCTCAGAAAAAGTGATGATAAACACTCACCAATGGAAAAACCCAATTTGAAGTGGATCAATCATGAACATGATGAAGAACACATTCATGATCTAAAAACTAAATCTTTGATTATTCAAAAAAGGATCACTTAATTCGTGATCTAGATCCAACAATCCTATATCTAGATACCCCAAATAAAAATCAATATCTTATAAAAAATAGGATAAAATCCATATTTTTTTTGAAGAGGAGTTGAAGAGGGATATAGTTATAAATGGGAAGAAATCACATATGTTGGAGTTTTAGATCTTTAATACCCCCTTTGATTCACCAGGAACTGAGGTTAGGTGCCCGAGGGAATCATTTGGGAGCCTCTAAAATCATGTGGCACTAGTAGGGCATTAGTGGATGTTTATTTTGAGTTAATATTAGAGTTTGGGAAATTTAAAATCTAATTTTTATGTAAATTAAAATTTTGCACTTTCTTTTTCTACTCTGAGCACAAGATTTTCCCTAACCATGAACCTTAACTATGAAACAATATTATGTGGGGGGGGGGGGGTGCACTATTTTTTTTCTTCAGCAACGTGGTTTTCAAAATTGTATGTCGTCTATGTGAATCCCCTCAGCCTAGGTAAGCACGGTTCACTACTGTTGGGAACATGTCTTGGAGAAATCTTGTTACAACAGTTCACTTTCCCTCTTCCTTACAAAATCCTCAATTTTCAACCCCCCCTCGCAACTAACCCAAATAAAAGTTACACTTTATTAGAAAAAATACTACACAAAAAAAGCACGATATATCTTTATAAAAATTCATGTTCTTACAATCACACCACCTTATAAAAGCTCATCCTTGAGCTATAATACACAGTTTCCCAAATATTCTATATCAAATAATGGGACCTATAATCCTTCATATCCTCTTCAATCTCCCATATTTCAACCCAAATAATTCCATGTTTTCACAACACAAAAACTATAGATAATGTTTTTCCATGAAAGACATTCTAACCCTTATCCCACTCACATAATCGATTCTCATAAAAGGATGAAATAGTATCAAGATAAAAATCATCAACAAGCCTAATGTTTTTCCAATTAAATATATGGTAACATCCAAACCATAAAAAAACTTCCAAGAAAGGACATACATCCACATCCTCCATGGTTCACCAGGACTTTCCCCTTATATTTTAAACATATTCCTTACCGGTTACATATTCATAAACAATCAATGGAATACCTCTCCCCTTAAAGCTCAACATTAACCTCCTCATAAGCATATCCTCTATTGGGCCCCATATTGTTCCAAGACACATTTAGGTATCTAGGTGTAAAGAATGAGATTCCCTTTGTACCTTGGATAATGATAAGGTATTGGACGTGGTTGTACCTAATTAAACATATGGTATGAAATCATTAAAGACCACCATCAAAATTCATCCATTACATATGTTACCTCCTATTTTGGAAACACCTTAATCTATCAAAAGTCCTGAGATTCCCTTCACTTAAACATCTCTCCACACTAATACAAAACAATACAATACCTCTCATAACTCAGAATTGTGCTATCCTACTTGGGAATTATCACAATCAAAACAAACCACTAATAAGGCCAAAAAAGAAAATATAAATTTCTCATTTCATAAAATTATCATTGTTATCATGATGGATTTACAAAAATGAATAACAAGTATATTACATTTTCCCTCCCATGGTAAAAAATGAGGCAGTATCACTACCCTCAACAAACCTACACATTGTTATTGGTTAACAAGGGTAAAAATATTTTCATTATTCAAAGTTCTCATATAGACTTTGATTTATCAACATCATACATATTTTTATAATAATTCATTATTTCATTAAAATCAACATTTATATTTCAATTTCCTCATTACGGAAAAAGAAATCATGTTAAAAATTTTTCCCATAACCCATTTTACTTTTCATATATAACAATTATGAATGTCACAAAATAATCCAAATTTTTTACGATGATTAGTGCATACTCATATGTAGTTCATTACAAGAACACGAGTCTAGAATCATAAAATATCTTCATCAATAATCATATAACAAAACCCATTTATCAACCAAGTTAAATATTGTTCAACTGGAAAAGAAAATAGAAATATCAAAAATTCCACCATGGGTACATTGGATTTAACCCATATATGGGTTATGTACTTCCATGAATGATCTCAAAACCAAGGCTAGACACTTCTTATTCTCCTATATTCCATTACAAAAATAGTAGGACAATAGAAGAAAGAATAGAAAACTCCTCTGAAACTACTTTGTAATGTCCCGACCTAGATGGTACATTTCAGTGCCTTGTGCCAGTCAGTCACATGATCTCAAATGCAACTCCCCATACACCATAGGCTAAAGACTACCAGGGAGGGTATACTATTTTCATAAAGGGGATAATATAACCTCTTTCTGTTAGAAAAAATACCATCACAAATAAATAAATAATAGTGGAATTACATATAACTAGAGACAGAACAATACCAAGATGACATAAATTAGAAATACAATGTCATAACAAAACAATTTATATTCAATGATAATTTCTGTTCTAATTGTCAATATAAAAAACCCTTCATAAATAAAGCCACTAAAAACTATTCGTGAGGGTACCGACACCATGTATAGTTCCCTCATAGTGATCCATCCCAAACATTTATATAACAACGAACATTTTCCCTTAACCTCTAACGAAAACACACAATCTATTTGGGTACCGATCGGGTAGTCCATGTAGGGTGTGAGAAAAACCCAGTAGGGAACCACGAATAGTGTCTAAAACATTTCCACTCAACAATAGTTAATGTAATTGTAATAAAAATAAATAAAATTAAATAATAATTAGACTATCACATTATAAAATTTTTTCGATTTGACCACATAAAACCTCAGGTCCCAATCAACACCCATACCTTAATACCTACTTCATCCAATGTTGAAATATGAAATTATCTTGAGGGATACCACATGTCTGATTGTTCATGTTAACATTCATATTTAATCAATTAATGACCTTGTTACAATTCAAAAAATATCTCAATTTAATGGCCACGTTAACACTCATAGATTCACAAAAAGGAATGACTCTATTACTATTCATTAAATCACACAATTGAATGACAATTTACCATTCATTATTCCACACAATTGAACATCCATGTTACGATTCACTAAATCATACAATTAATTCAGAAATTATCTATCCACAATATTCCATTAATAATTCAACAATTAAATAATCACACCAATTCCATTATATAAATCAACAATTAAATAATCTTAACAATAAAATTAATTAATCAAATTATTAATTAATCATGTCAACTTATCAAGATAATTACCCAATTGACTAATTACATAAATTATTCTATTTTAATTAAACAATTAACTAATAATATAAATTACTCTAGTTAATTCAATAATTAATTAATATCATCAATTGCCCATGTTAATTCATCAATTAAATAATCTCCTAGGTAATATTAATTATGATGACAATTAATTAATCACATAGAATACATAAATATGTTCAACAATTAATTAATTACATCAATTATATTAGTCAATTCAAAAATTAAGAAAACACAAAAATTACTATTGTAGATTACATAAATAACTAATCACCTCAATTACTCTAGTTATTTCAATAATTTACTTATCACCTCAATAACATTAATTAATTCTACATTTAAATAATCATGTCAAATAAGTTATATAATTAATTAATTAATTAATTACAGAAATTTTATTTTTCAATTCAATAATAAACTAAATACCCAATAAAACTTTTTAATTAAACAATTAATTAGTCTCATCAATAGTATTAATTAATTTAAAATATAATTAATCCACCAAATGCATTAATCAATTCAATAATCAAATAATCCCTAAAATTATATTAGTAAATTCAATAATTTTATAATCACACCAATTGTATTACTAATTCAACAAATAGTTTGTCACATAAAACCCACTGATTAATTTCCCTAATTAATTATTTACATTAATTCAATTATTTCATTCATTAATTAATTAACTATATATATAAGATCAAAATTCCTTCATTAATCCCATAATTATTTATCTCAATAACAATTTCAATATTTCATTTTTTATTACACAATTAAATATCTCAATTATCAAATATAAATCTCTCATAATTAATTAATCAATTAATTATTTATAAATTATAATAACACAACAATCACCATTAATTAATTCACTAATTAATTAATCTAACTCATTCACATACATTAAAACAACAATCCCTATAAATGAATTATCTAATTAATTAATATAACTCATTCAATTTCATTAACACCACAATCCCAAATAATTATTTGACCATATAATTAATCTATCCCATTAAATTACATTAAAACAAATGTACACATTAATTAATTAACTATGTAATTAATCTATAAAAATTAATTGAATTAACACAACAATCCCTACTTTTTAGTTGGCTAAATAATTAATCTAACACATTTATAATCATGAACACAAAAATCCCCCTTAATTAATTTTACCATTAATTGATCTATCTATTTCAATTTCATTAACACAACAATCCCAATTAATCAAATCACCAACTAATTAATATTACTCTTTCAATTTGTTTTACAAAATAATCCCCATTAATTAATTAGAAAATCATTTTTTCACACTCTATCCCATCATTAAATTCCCCAATTAATTATTTATACCAATTTCATTAATTAATCCAGAATAAATGAGTCACAACACTTCCATTAATTTATCAATAAATTAATTAATCCCCTCAAACCCATTATTTTATTCAAAAATTAGCCAATAACATTACTTAAATTAATTAATTCATCAATTAATTAATCCCTTCTGTCACGTTGTTGAATTAAACAATTTAATAATCAAATTAGTAACATAATTAATTCATCCATTAATAAATACCTTGATTTAATTTAACCATTAAATAATCATATCCATAATTTCCACATATCATAATTAATTCACTAATTAATTATCTGAAATATTAATTATTATATCCCATAGTAAATTACAAAAATAATTATCTATATTAATATCATCGACATTAAATAACTAATATAATATTAATTTTCTCAATCCAAGATAGTAATATCACCTAATTAATCTACCATTAATAATCTCAATTTATGACATCAATATCTTATAATTATTCTATCATTAGCAATCTCAAATAATCATAATATCCCTTAATTAATTATTTCATCTCATTAAATTTAAAAAATATATAAATAACAAATAATTAATTATACAACTTCTTGTACTAATCATAATATATTGATATTAATCAATCCCATTAATTTTTTAACAATTAATTTATCACATAACTTCTATTAATCGATTCGATAATTAATTGACATTATTAAAAATTCAATATATAATAAATAATGTAACCAAATAATTATTCTTAATATAAAATTTTAAAATTATATAATCAAATCAACAATTAAATATCCTCAATTTCCTAATTAAATAAATTAATAATAAATTCACCAATTAATTATCTATATGACACAATTTCAATTATTCGATATAATCCCCAATTCCTAAATTAATTAACCCACTACATTTAATAATTCAATATAAAATTCAAATTACAAAAAAAATATATAAATTATAAAATAAAATTCACATAATTGAAAATAAACACTATGAGATTTAAATTTTATACCTCCTACTTGATGAACGGTGATCAATAATGCTCACCCATAGAAAACACTAACATAATGTAGATCAATCAAGAATTTGATGAAGAGAATAGTCTATATATAGAACCAAAATACATGATTTAAAAAAGTTATATCATTTATATATAGATCTAAATCCCCCAAAATAATGATTTATATTCAATAAAATAGTGGATAACATCCCTCTTATATGCATAAAAAGTAATAGAAGGGAGAGACATATCTAAACTAGAAGAATAGATATAACCAAGAGGGGTAGATCATAAATTTGACATATTATTTTCCACAAACAGAGGTTTAGAGCCCTATGGAATCATCTAATATCCTCCAAAATAGTTATAAACCATTATAGGATGAGAGACGATTGATTTGGAGTTAATATATGGGTTTGAATATTTGAAAATATAATTTTCTTGTTAATTGAAATAGCATGTGTAGTTTTCTACTCAGGGCGCATTGTTTCACCAAATATAATGCCCTAATCATGAATCTAATCTAGGGGAATCACAATTTCTACGTTCATGGAACCTAATTTTCTATAAAATGTTATATATGTGTGAATCCCATCTTCAAGGGATAACATTGTCAGCTTGGTTAGTGCACAATATTTGGGGAAACTGAGTACTAACTGTGTGCTTCCCCACCTCCTTCCAAAATCCACAATTTTCAACTGAAAATGTCACTAAAAATAAACCAATTAAAATGTACAATTCATTATATAAAATATTACCTGATGAAAATATTGAGACATCACCAATTGTTTTTAGCTCTTACTAACATCAGCCCATATATTAATTGAGTTGGAATTCAAGACCATATAGAAGATTGAAATAACTAAAAGTTGAAATATTATAAAAGATATGGGAGATATAATTTTATCTGATGTAGAATAAAAAATAATCAAATAAATGGTATATTATGAAAACGTTTCCACTATATTTTCTATGGGATTGTAGAGATTCATATATTAAAGGACAACATTGATGGTTATCTTATGTTGATAATAGTGAAGTATAATTAAATTAAAATCAACAAAATTTTCCACCAATCTGATATAGTAATACATGGAGATAATGCGCAATGAATGTTTACAGAAATATATTTATGAGGATATCAGAATATTATAATTAAGACATTATGGATATTTTTGAAATTATATTCATATTTATATGAAATATTCTTTATTCTATACTGTTGAGAATGAATATCCTAAAATATAAATAGTTTACCCACATATTTTAAATCATATGTATTTATAAAACATTTCAAAATAGATTATATTTTATTGGAGTATTCTTTTACACACAACAAAATGTTATGATTATGATACACACAACACCAGCTTTTCATTCTTTTCATGCACTACTAAATTTTAAGAACACTGTGATATATAATTTTATTAAATTTTTTTAACTATCCATTTAATATAGTTATATGAATATTAATAATTAATTTATAAAGAATAATTAATTATTTATAATATAATCAAAAAAAATTTATAAAAAAACACAATATTTTCTAATGTCTTGATGTTTTCAAAATAATTTTTTCTTAAAAATAGTCTTTTTATTATTTTAATGAAACAATAAGAAATATATTTGTTTAAATATATAGGAAATAAATTTTAAAAATTATTACTCAATTTTGAAATCATAATTTCAAAATTTTATTCGGGTTAAATTTTTGGATTTTTTTAAAAGCATATTTTTAATGAATTTTAAAAAATATTGAATTTTAATTGAAAGAATCTATTTGATTAATATTATTATAAAGTTAAATTATATTTTAAATTGTTTCAATGTAAAATTAGAGAAATAATACATTTATTAATCAAATTTATTATATTTTAATCTATTAAATATTGATATTGTTTGAAAAAACGTTGAAAACCTTTGGTCATTTTTGATTTTAAAACACTACTTCAAGTCCCATAAATGGAATTGATTTTATATTAAAATATTACCGAATTATAAATTTAATTTGGAGAAATATATTAATTATTTAGGAAAACCATATTTTAAATTATCTAATGATGCTAAATTAAATAAATTTCATAATTAATAGTGAATGTAGTAAAAATAAATTACTATTGAAAATGTAATAACAGGTTTATTGGGGTGGAGGGGATGAGGTGGATTAACTAAAAATAAAAAATATAAATATAAATTTAAAAATTTAAAAATGTAAAAAAAATATTTTATTGAACTATTTAAAACAATGAAAATATATTTTTAGTTAATGACCCATTTTGGACACTTTTGATAGTTGGGAAATGTTGTAGCACTCATATTTTTTTTTAAATACCAACTATATCCTCTCCCCCACTGATAAAATTCCTCCAACTATTTAAACTTATTTATGGATTAAAACATTTTTGGTTAGAAAATACCTACCCAAATAACATATAAAATTCTCTCTCCTCACCCTAGAATGTTATTTTATATATAAATCCATTGTAGGATGTCTATTACTCCATGACTTACAAGTACGCATGAAGAAGATGTAATCTTCATCAACAAGCATTTTTATTTTATTTCTTTCTCCAACCCATTAAATTTATCTTATAAAATATCATTGTGACAAAAAGTTATATTAATAATATATATATGTTTTTATGTTAGTGAAATGACCTAAAACTGTATCCACTTCTATCTAATTGGTTATGAAATCATCATTCATGAGTACGGTAAACTATCTCCTTGAAAAATGATGTCATTCATTTTTCCATTACCACCTATAACTATTAGATATAATTATGGATTCGTAGTTTATATATTATATTTATGATATTTTTTATTTTAAAATTATTCTTTCATTATCATATCATACATACCTTTATACAACCCCTTTAGTGTGAATATTATAACCTCATTCGTGTATATGGTGAACAGCCACCCTGTGAAGCAATGTGATTCATTCACACATAATTTGGAATGTATTATGCATGGGTTTTACTAAAAATATTTTATACATATTACATTAATATTATTATTTAATTACAATATAAATTTTTTCTTTCTATCCATCAATTCAACAAATCAAAATGGAAACATTATTCATGCATATGTACGACAAACCATCTCCATAAATTATTTAATTAATTATGTCTCAATAATTTTTTTGTTTTATTCTAAATAAATATATATTTAATACATATAATATTTAAATCTCGGTATATGTTTCTTATGTTACTAAATCATGGTGAAGTTATAGGATGCAAATTAACAAGTAAAAACATTTATGTAATGAAAAGCCGTTATTGCCTAGAATGTGACATTAAGAAGAATGTGATGAGAAATGAATAATAAATGGGCATAATAAAATAATATATTTAATGGTATATTTATATATATGTTTCTATAATATATTAATAATAAACATATATTTATTATTCTTGATGTTTCAAAATCTATGAAAGAAATCATGTCTTAATGTAATGGTGTTTTTTCTGAACTTTCCTTCATTGAGATAAATGTTTTTTATGTCCAATATATATTATTGAGTTTTATATAAATCTGATGTTACATTTAATATAATTAATTTACTTATAAATTTATAATTAAATATTAATATTATAAAATTTTATCAACTTGATTATGATTCAATGTTACCAAGTGGTAATGATTTTATGTTATAATATCATCATTTATCGAGATTGTTTATGAATAGGTATCCACTGATGATGTAAAAAGATGTTACACTCATTAATTATCATTTAATTTCTTATACTATAGTTATTAATGATATATTCATGGAATATTTCTATTTCTCATCAAATTGGTAATTTAAATTATTGAGATGATGTTTCCATGAAATACAACATCATTTTCCCTTTCATCCAAAAATAAGTTTTCTTCAAAAAACATCATTCAAAATTATTTTTCAATTATTTTAATATCTCAGTACCATTAAAATACATTATAACCTATGTTTTCAATTGAATTTTTATTAAAATAATCTACATTTTTTCCCAAATAATTCCCTTTTGTATTTTTCAAAAAACATTGAGATGAATAATCATTTAACATTTGATAAATGAATGGAATTTTACAACATTATGAACAAACATTTAATAAATTATTCGAGTATATTTATGAATGGTTATTTTCAATGAAATTTTTTATCAATATTTTTTATGTTTTAAATAAATTTTTCAAATGGGAAATGACATTTTCTACATGATATGTTTTCAATAATCTTTAAAATTTGTATCTAACTAAGATGAAATCTATTGGACTTACCAGCACCTTAATAGTGATATGATCCCAAATATAATTCATATTTTTTCTATGAATGTTTTATGTTTTCTACAGAATGGTTGTTATGAAACATGTTTCTATTATACGATATATACAATAATGAATTTCTAATTAAACCCATTTCATTTACTCTGTTATTATGTGATGAAATTTTTATAAAACCTATCTATTTTCCATAGGTTATTATATGATGGAATGTTTGTAATACCCATTTCATTTCATGGGTTATGATATGATGAATGTTTATGATCTTGTCACACACATAAATATTGTTTTGAATATAAAATCGGTGATTCATATCTATCCCACTGATTCATTGTGTAATGATTTAAATCTCATTAATTAGATATGGACTATAATTGGTATTGAATATGGTTAAATAAAATATGGATGGAATGGGGAGTGAACATAGTTCAATAATATGGGGATCGCCTAGGGTGTGTACCTCACTCAGTAATATGGTGCCGAAATGGGGTGTAAAACTGGTTCTGAATGGGACTTTGTTCGCTATGATAGACCTGGTGGTGATCCATAACTAATATGGAAATTATTTTCCATACTTATTTTTATTGAATAAATTCAACATTTAATTACAATTTTTTGATATTAAATGTCATATTATTTTATTCTTTTATGATTCATTTATTATCATCTTAAAATCATTATTTCTTGATTCATGATTATGAATTTTTGTATAAAAGGCTTGGTTTTCATGTTTTACCCTCAAGATATCATAAAAATTTATTTTTTTTATTCTTATATATTTCATTTTCTATCCATACTGATAATATTAACAAATTCATCATATATTTCCATTCCCTTGGGTAGGATGATATGTGTAGTGTATGATATTTCTAAAAAACGTGATGGATAAGAAGATCATTTAGTGAGTTTAAGAACATAAATTATGGAATATTGTTAATGTTTCCATCCTTACAAACATCAAAAAATATTATGTTATGTAGGCCCTTCTATTTGTGATTAAATGAATATTAATAAAAAATGATATAATTTAAATTTATTTAAATCATGTGTCATAATAGTTATTATAAGATCATATATTTACATAAAATTTTGATACTATGATTATAAACACATTTGGATATACGTATGGAAATTTTTAAGGATATATTTAAGGATGCGAAAAATAATTGGAAAATATCAGGGAATTTATGTAAAAGATAAGGTAAGTTGATTATAATAAATTACATCCCTATCAAGATGTAACAATTTGATGTGGTTCTAGAAAAGATGTACCTTTGGGTAAAACCCTTGAAAACATCATGTTGAGATATACTCTATTAGGTAATTGTGCAAATAAAGTGGTTCACATATCATAACTAGTTTGACACTCCCTCGAGATATGCTTTGGTGATTCATAAACTATTTATGAAAAAACCACTATGGATTATAATATAATATGGATATAAATGAAATGGGTAAAAATATAGTGTCCATGATTAAAAATATATTTTCATGATATAGACATCAAATACTAATTTAATTATTATGTGTTTCACACTTTGATGATTCATAATTTCTACATGATTTTGTGGATTATTCAATGTCTAGAACTTGAAGGAAGAATCTTATATCAATGTCTAACAGAAAATGAAAAGATTCTACCAATGGGTATAAAATAATATTTGATACATAATTAATTCTTTCATTGCTATGATAACATAATATTATCAGGCTATAAACATGCTCATCATCTAAATGAAAATGGAGGGAAAACATTCCATTGAGTCCTTTATGATGTATCCCACACCATCATTTTTTGGGTCTTATGATACACATATTTACTAATAATGTATCAGTTCAAGTAAAAATTTTTCGTCCATTCTCTACTATATAGAAATAGAAAAAAACATTTGGATTTCTATCATTTAGATTTTAATATGGGCCAATTTGTTATCAGATCAAGAATAAGTTGATGTAGTGTGAAATTCAATCCCTTGATTGGGATGAGTTGAAGAACAAATTTTTTTCTAGTAAATTACTTTTATTCTCCATATGAATATTTAAAAGGAGTTAACTGAGATAATGAAAAAGGATCATGAATCATTAGGTACATTTGAGTCAAATTTTACATGAATTATGAGGTACGCTTCTGGTATTGTCGTTGTAGTGCACAGAACATTGAATCATTGAGCATACACCTTACTTAATTGCACTGTCATGAATACATGGAATCAAATACCAATGTAAAGATCACTTATGAATTTTGATAACAGTATATTAAATAAGTGATAGACATATTACATTATGAAATTAAAATTAATCATAAAACATAATAAAATCAAACATACATTAACATTCAGTACTCATTCCAATAATTCATCTTCATATACTAGGGAACCAAAAAAATGGGTGAGATCAAATTCACACTAATTTTTTTGTAGAGTTGAATTATTAATTTATAAATTATAATAATCAACATGGAAAGGTAAATGACCTAGAAATAATTCCATTTATGTAATTTGATAAGTTGAAATCAATATTAAATGTTATTGAACAAAAATACATTGCATTTAATAAATAAAATGACGTTGGAAAACATTTTTAGTTAATATTAATGTAAAAATATCATGAATAAATAATAAGTGAATCTGAATAATAGAAAAAGAATAATTTTTGGATTCCATATTTCTAAGGTAGATGGTACATTTACAGGAAATACCATTGACAAGATAGATTATAAAATTTTCTGCATAAACCCATCTAATTGGCCAAATTATTCATCTCACGAGACTACCAATACATCTATGGGATATCTATAATTTGGATTCATCCATGTTGTATTTGTGAAAATAATTCCTTATATATTGAATAATATATTTAATTAATCTAATGTGTGAGTTAATAAAAAATATATTTAGTAAATGATAGGGTTTTGAAATATTATCTTAATTAAGGAAATAACTATCATGTACCCACGATATATGAAAATGGTATATAGTTTTGGAAATAATTATACAAAAAATATATAAGAGTATGGATAAATAAAATAAATTTTATGTCTAATAGAAAAACATCATTAGTTATTGTTAGTTTCATGATAAAATTATCCATCCTAAAAGAATATAAAATTCCCATGAAAACGTTTTCCACATGGTAAATTCCAATTCAAACCCCCTTAAATAACATAATTCAAATTGATACAAATTATACCATGAAAAATGAGTGAATCATGTTTTTAAATAAAAAATTGGATGTATATACACCATGTTAATTATAATTGTGTAAAAATAAAAAATATGTTTCAATGTACTCTAAATTGAGATGAAATCCCTTACCATATAATTCATTTTGGTTGAAAATATTTTAAAATAATATCATTTTGGTAAATAAATTTTATTTTTTACACAATATATACTCTTCAAACCATATTAACCAAGAGATTCATTTAGAATACGGGAGGGATGTTTGGAGCTACATTGGGAAGGTGTTGGAAGAGGTGATGTGTCTTGAATGTTGTACGAAAGGGGAAGAGTGAATTCATTATGATAGTGGATATGGAATTTTTTTCTTGAAAATATTAACAGGTAAAAATTATTGAGATTTCTATATTACATCATGTGCCTAAAAATATTACATTTAATTGATTAACTAAAAGTATTGTCAATCCATACATCCAAAACATAATAAATTGCAGTTTTATAATTTTGTTCATTAACTCATATGTTTATCCACTTGTTCTACTTTTTAATATTTAGGTAACTAATTTTATAACCTATATAATTCTACTGTGAAGACTAAATTATTCTGATAATTTTTATTAAATATAGTTTTTCACACCCTAATAATATATTTTATTTATTTTATTTTTCTATTGATTGGGTTCTTTTGGATGGGGTTTGGTTCGAGTACCTAGATTGAATTTTGGATTCTTTAATATTTTTGGGCCTAAAAATAGGTTTTTATTGGATTGCACCAACATTGGATAAATGTATCTCTTTTTCATTGGAAATCATTTGAAAATTTTTAATTTTGGATTGTAGTGACTGCACAGTTGGTGCATGGTTAAGAAACCCATAGGAGATAATCATGTGAGATGATCCCCTTACATAATGTGGGGTGTACGGTTGGATAATTTTATAGAAAACCATGTAGCCAAAACAGTTGAGTTTTCCAGGTCACTAAAATTTTTAAATTATTATTTCCCCCATACATTGATTTAACCCCATGTAACACCCCAAGATTTCATAGTGTGTTATTTCTTCAAAATAATTCAATAACTTGCACTACACGCAACACCGAGTTCAATTGCACCATGACATACCAAAAAAAAGCCATTAAAAGAGGTCATGAATAGTATTAACTAAATTTTAAACTTTATAATTTTAGAATCCATATTATGAGTTTCTTAGTCATAATGCAAGAATAGATTCATTTTCAGTATTGCACTTTTATCGACTTTTAGTGAAACCTTTTTAAATACAATATTTTAAACTTTTTGACTAAATGGAGACATCAAAAAATTTAAAATGAAACTTCCCAAGCTTCCACGGTACGCTTTCCTTTGAATAAAACAGTAGCGTGTGTTGTACGCAACTTCGAGTTTTAACACACACAACAACCAATCAAACTAGCCGTTATGAATAGTAATACCTAATTTTTAAAATTATATATATTTTATATTTTAAAATGGACTTCATCTTTGGATTCGGAATATCGAATTTAGCCTAAGATGAAATTTTGGTACATTTCAGATAACTTTCATATTTTGATGAATAGTGAAAATTACTAAATTTTAATTAAAAACAACTTTTTTAATCAAAATAATTAATAGTGATAAATTATGAATTTTAGTGGTTTTAAAGTATATTTAGAATATATTATTACCATTTAATATAATGTTGGTCATTGGACATAATTTTACAATTAAACCGAACATAAACAAGTGTCAATCTTTTGATAGTTATTATCTCTTAAAAACACTCTTTTTGTTTTGACAGCGGGAATTAATTTTAAATTAATTTCTGCCACTTCTGTGTTTAGAATTTAGGAAAATGGATTCCATATTTGGAATCAGGATGTTTAAATTGTGTAAATAGGTAACTTTTATTTTTAGACATTTTGAATAATTACTGCGGTAAATATTTTATTTACCATGGTTAAGGGTAAATCCGGTAAATAAGGGTTAAAACAATAATATTATAATAATACTAAATTACCCTAAAACGTGTCTTAACCCTATTGGTTGATACATGGTCGACCATGGGAATCTTTGGGTCGATTTTGGGACCCCATGGATCCACTTTTAAGTGATAATGACACTTTATTTTAATTAAGTCAAAATGAATACAAAAATGACACAAGCATATATCTTTTAGAAAAACAATTGTTACATAGGGTTATATAAGTTGGATTTTAGATTATAAATATTCATTAGAAAGATAAAAATATTTCCTACATAATGATATTTTATTTATAATTTTTAGACACTAAATATTTTATTTTATTTATGACACAATGATGATGCAGTAATTACTATAATAGTGAAAAATTAAAATAATTGATATTATAAATACCCAAATAAATATAATATGAAACTTTTAATGAATTAAACTAATTTTCTAGGATAATATGATATATTAGGATTGATTTAATTGACTTTGTTCGAAGTAATCAATCTGTTATGAGTTTCACAAAAATCAACTATTGAATAGTGTCAAAATTGACATAAAAGAGTTCTTAAAACAAATATTATATTATTAATTGATATTAAATTCCTAAAAATCTAAGGTTCGGCCAAGAGACTTATATCATGATAGGTTCATCATTAATGTACCACCTGGGGGTCTCTTGGATGTATATAGTAAGTTTATTAACCATATTAAATAAAAATACAAAGAGACATTGTAAAAGTGAAACTAATTAACTTAGAGTTAATACTTAAAGATAAGGTTAATATAAGTACCCAAACCTGTATAAATTATATTGGTTGAATTGTTTTCGACCCATACCCACCGTAAACTTTTAATAGTCAACTTTGGAGCCATTAGAAACCTAATATGAATTTATTATAAATTAATATTTTTAGCTTTTCCAATGGTTCCCCTCACCCCTCTTATAAAAAGACACTCCTCCTTCTCATTTCTTCACACCTTCCAAGCCATTTGGTTCGGCCAAACTCTGCCCAAATACTCTCCCAACATCCCTAACTACAACCTAGGGGCCTTAGTTTGATCAGAAATCCAACCTAAGGATCCCTTTTGATCAAATCAAAAGGAAGAACCCGAAGAAGAGGTAATGATTTCACCACCCTTCTCCAAGTTCATTTCTTCTTCCACTTCTTCTTCCTTTGTTCTTACCATTCTAAAATAATAACTCCAGTATCTCACATATACTATGATGTTATTATAAATATGGTACAACCATATTCAGTATTCTATCCACCCTTTGAATAACATGTCACCATACGTGCGTACGTACGGCTTACCGTCTCCACGTCGTGGTGTAATTGTTATTCAATATAATATTATTTGGATGGGTATAATAATGATGTGTAACTCATGTAAATAATAAATATAACATGTTAATGATTCTGTATATATGATATACCATCCATTTATATATTATTTTAATATCAAAAGAATGATATTGTCGCTCGTGCGTACGTACGGACTACCGTCTCCACGAACGCGATGAGATTCATTCTCCATCCTATCCATTCAAGTATAATTATCATTTGATGATTTAAAAATGATGTTTAAGGACTAGATATCATTCTGGATATGAATAAAATACAACAACCATGGCTTATGTAACAAAACATATAAAAGAAAATGAGTAAGTTAACTCCCGAAACGACGATAATTCTAAGATATTATTAACAAATCAATGTTAAAAGATCATATATGATATCATATTAATATATATGATTCTTGTATAATTTAATAACAACTATTTCACAATTATACAGGAGGTTAACCTACCCCAACCAAGGAAAAGTACAAGGTAAGGGTTTACTTTATAACCTCTTCATTATCCAAGGTTGTTTATACGTAATAATCTACTGGGATCTCTTTATCATCCACATCCATGTTTCTTAAAAATGCATTTCAAAACATTTTTAATATTTAATAGAATATGAGTTAAAGTCATTTATACCCTTTTTGACTTTTATAAGTTGTTTATAAAAGAATCTTTCGGTCGTTTTCAAAACAAGGTCTTTTTAACCTTTTCGACAGAATTAAGGTAAGAATGTTTTTTTTAACTTATACGGCGGGTGCGGCTATTTTCTGCAGTTATAAAATCTTCAAAGCTTCCATTAGAAGATTATAAGAATATTTTCAAATTAAATGTTTAATTTTATAATTATTTTATTTTTAAATGATTAAAAAAAGATATATATCTATCAAGTATATGAAAATCTAGTGCAAATGTATACGTATTTAACGCAAGCTCCAAAATGTTTTTAGAAAACCCGACTCTCGAGTGTGCTAGACAGGAATGGATTGGGAGTGGACCCATCATGGCCTGTAATTAGTCGAGCAGTCTCAGAACTAGTTATTTTGTTTTCATAAGCTTGCATAATGTTTTCATAAAAACACTGGAGTATATTTGAGTAATTTTAAACGTAAGTATCTTCTAAAAAAATTGCATCGGTAGGTCTCATGAGACAAACTAGTGTCTTGGCACAAGGCCTTGACAAAAACTTATTTGTAGTCTTGGCACGAGGCCTTGGCTATGTGGTTATGATAGTCTGGCATTATGCATTCCAACATTATGAAAGTGGTTATTGATATTGCATGTGATTATTCGATTAGTAGAATATCCATGTGAATAAGTAAATGGCATTATTTCATTTTACTTTTGCCATACTATGTTGAAGTTCAATTTTAAAAGGCTTTTGTTTTAGTAATTCATTGCCTTAAATGTTTATGATTATTTTGAATGTTCCGCTATATTGTTATCCTTACTGGGCATTTGAGCTCACCCCTTTTCTATGTTTTATTTTTCCCAGGTAGTGAAGAAGTAAATTATTAATGACTTGCAGGGATATTATGAGGGGTTAATAGTGTGGATATGAAGACTTTGTTGTTGTAGTAGTTTTTCACTTTGAAATGTAATGTAAAACTTTATGATTATATCTAGTGTTTCCAAGGCTACTAAACCAATCGGTCTTTCGGGATTTGATCTTTCTTGTGATCATGCCAATGTTACGAAGTAATGCACCGACTCTGGGTAGCTGGGGTCGGGGCGTTACAGTTGGTATCAGAGGAAGTTTAGTAGAAACCTTGGAAGCTAGATTTAGATAAACTCTGATTAGAGCACGTAGACCTAAGATGAACTTTGAGGATTAGTATACAAGAACTTCCTAGAATTTTGGTATTTTAGAGATTTTGTGAGTTTTCCGAGCAATACATCCCTGTCTGGATACGAGCAGGTAGAGGCGGCTCTGGCACAGATGTACCTAGGGGTAAAACCCGAAAACACCGCTTTGAGCTAGACTCGAACGGGAACTGGTGCACGACAATGGGCCTTGCTGCACTCTTGGTTACGACGCTCCCGGTGGATATGCTTAGGATAACTCTCATTTTCTTTACAAATCATTTTGAAGGGTTTATGAGTATATACTTCCTTAAAGAAAACATTCTTATGATTATGGATTATATCCATAAATAGTTCAATTTATGTTAAGTGTTTTATAAGTATGGGATTATGTATTTTGATTCATAAACTGATCTAGTTTATGCCATTGTTTAGAAATGGCGCCCAGTAGAAGGAATGAGAACTCCGGAAATGCACATGATCCAAAGAGAAGGAAGGATCATATCTTTCATGGTCTTAAGCTAGAATTTATAAGAGAAATGGTCTCCCATGTATTATCATCATATGAAGAAATAATATCATGTATTTATAAGATAAGTAAAGAGATTACTGAGTCCTATGGCTTTGAAGGGAAGCAAGATATGAAAAGGATAGAAGAGAGAAAGATGGATAAAGGGAAGAGGGAAAAGAAGAATTTTCCCATATGTGGTAACTGTGGAAAGAAACACCCTGGAACTTGCCTGAAAGGAATGGGAGTTTGTTATAAGTGTGGAGGAAAAGGGCACAAAGTACGTGACTGCAAGGGTAAGAAAATGGTTTTAAATGTACAATGCTTCATTTGCAAGGAGTTTAGACACTACGCGAACCTATGTCCCAGTCATCAAACTATGCCGAAAATGATGTTATTGGATAATAATCAAGTTATGATACTACCACAGATGAAGAGGAATGATTAGAGTTCTTATGTTGATTATGTCAATTGAGTGTTGTATCAACAATTTACTTGTTATAATAATTATGGAGTATATAAGGATTGTACTACAGTACTATTTCATTAAAGACTTGAGATTGTGTGGAACAAAGAAAAGTGACTCAATAGCCGGATAAATTTTTGGAAAATATATGGTTGAGAGAATGATAAACCATAATATAGTTCTGATACCGAGGTAGTGATTTTCGAATAATACATGATTATTTTGGAAAAAATATATTGGATATTCTTGACTACCTTGGAACTGATTAATGATTTGTATATTCCATCATTGTTGGGGTTTAAAACATTTTTGGATTGATGAAGTATATCCAGCATTCTATATGGAATAAGGGAGCATGAATGTAATCAATAAGGAATATGGTAATACATGATGAAGGTATTCATATGCTATTACGGGGTAAAAAGGATCTATATTATGTTTACCTTCCTTATAAATTTTAGACTGTGAGTTTGGACATAAGTATTTTGGATAGTTCTAGTTTGGATTATTTTGGATTGCCATAAAAGGACAACCCGGAGGTCGGGCGGCAACCCGTCGCATCCGACAAGGCTGCGAGACTTGAACCCGCAACCGAAGGGCGACAAGGGTGTATCACCTACCACTGGACCATGAGATGTCCTGGATTAAATAATGTAGTTTTTATTAAAAGATCATTTAGATGAATTATAAATTCGTTTATTTTGGAACCCTATACGAATAGTGTAAATAGAATTTTTTTTACATTCTATTATCTTTTAGAGTGAAAGATGAGTTTGTGGTAGAAATTTATTAATGGATAAAACTCTAATTATAAAGTAAGCATATCTCCTTATGATCTTATCCAATCTCATAAATAAATTCCTCAATATTAAGAAAAGAAACTTTGAACAAAATTTTTTTCCTAGATGGTACCTTAAATCATCACTAATTTATGGCTTTGGGATTGTTGGCCTTTTTATAGCCATGTTCTCTACCACTCTCCATCAGATAATTGATGGTTATATTTTTCTTCTATATCCATATTTTCCTACATGGAACCCTAGTATGTGTTATTTTTGGTAATCTTCATACTTTCAACTCTTTATTTTAAATAGAGGCCTCATTAATTCATTTTTCGATGTGGGATTTCAACTAGGATATTTTGAAACGTCAAAAATGTGTTATCCTAATACCCTATGTTTTGTTGAACCGATG
Organism: Viscum album; assembly: GCA_963277665.1. Lineage (NCBI taxonomy): Eukaryota > Viridiplantae > Streptophyta > Magnoliopsida > Santalales > Viscaceae > Viscum > Viscum album. The sequence continues at coordinate 1,612,970,779 of OY728140.1, forward strand.
GTATTTCAATTCATCATAGATTGATGAATTTAAGGAACTCAATTTTATACTTGTTTGTGATTGATGACCTCAATCACTACCTATAAATATTTACGTTTTTCCTCCGATTATATGTCTCCAATTTCCACCAATGTTCTCCTAATCGAGATCATAATTTGGTGGTGACCCTTTGATTTCTCTTTTCCTCATATTAAGACTAAATTTTAGTAACCCAATTTCCGATGTGGGTTTTCCCACAAATATATTTTTTACCTTCAACCTTTTATTTTCGAAGAAAAATTTCAAATTGCGAGGACGCAATTTATTGAAGTAGGGGAGAATGTAACACCCCAAGATTTCATAGTGTGTTATTTCTTCAAAATAATTCAATAACTTGCACTACACGCAACACAGAGTTCAATTGCACCATGACTTACCAAAAAAAAATCCATTAAAAGAGGTCATGAATAGTATTAACTAAATTTTAAACTTTATAATTTTAGAATCCATATTATGAGTTTCTTAGTCATGATGCAAGAATAGATTCATTTTTAGTATTGCACTTTTATCAACTTTTAGTGAAACCTTTTTAAATACAATATTTTAAACTTTTTGACTAAATGGACACATCAAAAAATTTAAAATGAAACTTCCCAAGCTTCCACGGTACGCTTTCCTTTGAATAAAACAGTAGCGTGTGTTGTACGCAACTTCGAGTTTTAACACACACAACAACCAATCAAACTAGCCGTTATGAATAGTAATACCTACTTTTTAAAATTATATATATTTTATATTTTAAAATGGACTTCATCTTTGGATTTGGAATATCTAATTTAGCCTAAGGTGAAATTTTGGTACATTTTGGATAACTTTCATATTTTGATGAATAGTGAAAATTACTAAATTTTAATTAAAAACAACTTTTTAATCAAAATAATTAATAGTGATAAATTATGAATTTTAGTGGTTTTAAAGTATATTTAGAATATATTTTTACCATTTAATATAATTTTGGTCATTGGACATAATTTTACAATTAAACCGAACATAAACAAGTGTCAATCTTTTGATAGTTATTATCTCTTAAAAACACGCTTTTTGTTTTGACAGCGGGAATTAATTTTAAATTAATTTCTGCCACTTCTGTGTTTAGAATTTAGGAAAATGGATTCCATATTTGGAATCAAGATGTTTAAATTGTGTAAATAGGTAACTTTTATTTTTAGACATTTTGAATAATTACTGCGGTAAATATTTTATTTACCATGGTTAAGGGTAAATCCGGTAAATAAGGGTTAAAAAAATAATATTATAATAATACTAAATTACCCTAAAACGTGTCTTAACCATATTGGTTGATACATGGTTGACCATGGGAATCTTTGGGTCGATTTTGGGACCCCATGGATCCACTTGTAAGTGATAATGACACTTTATTTTAATTAAGTCAAAATGAATACAAAAATGACACAAGCATATATCTTTTAGCAAAACAATTGTTACATAGGGTTATATAAGTTGGATTTTAGATTATAAATATTCATTAGAAAGATAAAAATATTTACTACATAATGATATTTTATTTATAATTTCTAGACACTAAATAATTTATTTTATTTATGACACAATGATGATGTAGTAATTACTATAATAGTGAAAAATTAAAATAATTGATATTATAAATACCCAAATAAATATAATATGAAACTTTTAATGAATTAAACTAATTTTCTAGGATAATATGATATATTAGGATTGATTTAATTGACTTTTTTCTAAGTAATCAATCTGTTATGAGTTTCACAAAAATCAACTACTGAATAGTGTCAAAATTGACATAAAAGAGTTCTTAAAACAAATATTATATTATTAATTGATATTAAATTCCTAAAAATCTAAGGTTCGGAAAAGAGACTTATATCATGATAGGTTCATCATTAATGTACCACCTGGGGGTCTCTTGGATGTATATAGTAAGTTTATTAACCATATTATATAAAAATACAAAGAGACATTGTAAAAGTGAAACTAATTAACTTAGAGTTAATACTTAAAGATAAGGTTAATATAAGTACCCAAACCTGTATAAATTCTATTGGTTGAATTGTTTTCGACCCATCCCCACCTTAAACTTTTAATAGTCAACTTTGGAGCCATTAGAAACCTAATATGAATTTATTATAAATTAATAATTTTAGCTTTTCCAAAGGTGCCCCTCACCCCTCTTATAAAAAGACAATCCTCCTTCTCATTTCTTCACACCTTCCAAGCCATTTGGTTCGGCCAAACTCTGCCCAAATACTCTCCCAACATTCCTAAATACAACCTAGGGGCCTTAGTTTGATCAGAAATCCAACCTAAGGAGCCCTTTTGATCAAATCAAAAGGAAGAACCCGAAGAAGAGGTAATGATTTCACCACCCTTCTCCAAGTTCATTTCTTCTTCCACTTCTTCTTCCTTTGTTCTTACCATTCTAAAATAATAACTCCAGTATCTCACATATACTGTGATGTTATTATAAATATGGTACAACCATATTCAGTATTCTATCCACCCTTTGAATAACATGTCACCATACGTGCGTACGTACGGCTTACCGTCTCCACGTCGTGGTGTAATTGTTATTCAATATAATATTATTTGGATGGGTATAATAATGATGTGTAACTCATGTAAATAATAAATATAACATGTTAATGATTCTGAATATATGATATACCATCCATTTATATATTATTTTAATATCAAAAAAATGATATTGTCGCTCGTGCGTACGTACGGACTACCGTCTCCACGAACGCGATGAGATTCATTCTCCATCGTATCCATTCAAGTATAATTATCATTTGATGATTTAAAAATGATGTTTAAGGACTAGATATCATTCTGGATATGAATAAAATACAACAAACATGGCTTATGTAACAAAACATATAAAAGAAAATGAGTAAGTTAACTCCCGAAACGACGATAATTCTAAGATATTATTAACAAATCAATGTTAAAAGATCATATATGATATCATATTAATATATATGATTCTTGTATAATTTAATAACAACTATTTCACCAATATACAGGAGGATAACCTACCCCAACCAAGGAAAAGTACAAGGTAAGGGTTTACTTTAGAACCTCTTCATTATCCAAGGTTGTTTATACGTAATAATCTACTGGGATCTCTTTATCATCCACATCCATGTTTCTTAAAAATGCATTTCAAAACATTTTTACTATTTAATAGAATATGAGTTAAAGTCATTTATACCCTTTTTGACTTTTATAAGTTGTTTATAAAGGAATCTTTCGGTCGTTTTCAAAACAAGGTCTTTTTAACCTTTTCGACAGAATTAAGGTAAGAATGTTTTTTTAACTTATACGGCGGGTGCGGCTATTTTCTGCCGTTATAAAATCTTCAAAGCTTCCATTACAAGATTATAAGAATATTTTCAAATTAAATGTTTAATTTTATAATTATTTTATTTTTAAATGATTAAAAAAAAGATATATTTCTATCAATTATATGAAAATCCAGTGCAAATGTATACGTATTTAACGCAAGCTCCAAAATGTTTTTAGAAAACCCGACTCTCGAGTGTGCTAGACAGGATGGGATTGGGAGTGGACCCATCATGGCCTGTAATTAGTCGAGCAGTCTCAGAACTAGTTATTTTGTTTTCATAAGCTTGCATAATGTTTTCATAAAAACACTGGAGTATATTTGAGTAATTTTAAATGTAAGTATCTTCTAAAAAAATTGCATCGGTAGGTCTCATGAGACAAACTAGTGTCTTGGCACAAGGCCTTGACAAAATCTTATTTGTAGTCTTGGCACGAGGCCTTGGATATGTGGTTATGATAGTCTGGCATTATGCATTCCAACATTATGATAGTGGTTATTGATATTGCATGTGATTATTGGATTAGTAGAATATCCATGTGAATAAGTAAATGGCATTATTTCATTTTACTTTTTCCATACTATGTTGAAGTTCAATTTTAAAAGGCTTTTGTTTTAGTAATTCATTGCCTTAAATGTTTATGATTATTTTGAATGTTCCGCTATATTGTTATCCTTACTGGGCATTTGAGCTCACCCCTTTTCTATGTTTTATTTTTCCCAGGTAGTGAAGAAGTAAATTATGAATGACTTGCAGGGATATTATGAGGGGTTAATAGTGTGGATATGAAGACTTTGTTGTTGTAGTAGTTTTTCACTTTGAAATGTAATGTAAAACTTTATGATTATATCTAGTGTTTCCAAGGCTACTAAACCAATCGGTCTTTCGGGATTTGATCTTTCTTGTGATCATTCCAATGTTACGAAGTAATGCACCGACTCTGGGTAGCTGGGGTCGGGGCGTTACACCCCATTTCATGATTTTCCTCCCCCATTCATCTTAGGCACACTATGGGGGCCTCAAAGATCCTCCTTTCATGCTATCCTTCCACCAATAATGTTTCATTAAGGATCCTAGTTATATTTCTTTGGGTTTTTATTTTATTTTCTCTTATCCTATCCTTTCTCTCTAGTTTTATTAGTTTCCCATGGTGGGGATTCACCTTGGGCAAACCATATGTGTTATGATTAAAGTGTGAGATGTTTTCCATTAATGCTAGGATGTGTGGATTTATCCTCATGGTTGTTTCATTCTAATAGTATAGCTTTTTGTTTCCATCCTTTTAAAATATTGAACATTATCTTTAATTATTTTTATTTCTATAATTTTTTACCAATTTATTCCCATTCCTTATAATGTTTTATTTTGAATTGAATATTTTTTTGTGATTGAAAATTAGTGAGAAATTGTTTTTCAAGGTATTTTTTTATCGATTCATTGTAATGATTTCATTTCAGGGGTCTGATATAATGAAAATTGAAATTTTATGTTAAATTATTTTCGGTATTTTATCCCATAGTTATTCTTTGAAAACGTGCTTGGGTTTTGAGTTGGGTGTTGTATAAGTAATTGGGTGAATTTTATGTTGTAGCCCTTATATGGGGCTTATTGCGTTTGTTTAAAGGCATGTGTAGTTTCTTCAAAATGAGTTTTGGATGATTTTATAGACACAGAATGATTGGTGTTAGATATAGTTTATGTTTTTATTAAAAGTGTTCTTAAATGTTATTTGGTTTTTAAAATAATTTTATTTCATTTTATGTAAATGTGAGGAATCTAATCGTTTCTTCAGTCCCATTTGGAACATGGATTATAATTATTGATCCCATGAACCATGATTTTCCAAAAGAATCTATATTATTTCATTTATTTATATTAGGAACATGGTTCCATTATTGATAATTAGTGTTTTGGTGCTTCATTTGATTTTAATCCTGGTTTTAAACAACTTTATGAATGTTTTTCTTGTATAGAATTTTAAGATATATTTTTTAAAATAATTACTACAGAGGAATGTTTTGGATTTCATGTTGTTTCTTGGTTTCTAAAATGACACAAAGTCCTATTTTAAATTCCTCAGGGTATATCATGTTTACACTTTTTCCTGGAATGAGCTTTGGTATTTAGATATTACGGCATGTTTGGGATTTTTTATGAGAAAGTGGTGTTTTATATTGTCCTTGTAAATTTTATTGAAATGTATTTTTGTATATATTTGGATTTGAAATTTTTAATGTCATGGTTTATAATTAGTTTATCTGCAAATGATGGATTTTATTTAAAGTGATGTGATGTCATCATTTACACCTTAGAAATTAAGGAAAATTATTTTTTCATCTTAGTTTATGTACGTGACTAGTGGGATTTTTGTCATATTGTGGAAATTAGAATGAAAACCTGGGTTGCGTGAATGACTGGTTTCAATATTGAAATGATTGGGAAGGTAGTATTTATAAGATAAAACGGTGGATTCCATTTATGAATTAATTATTGGAGGATAGTTCTTGTTAAGTTAATGACTTTTCATGTATGTTCATGATGGATTGGTTTATGTATGAAGACAATATCAATTTTAGAATGAGGTCCCCTCTAGTGGATCATTCATGGGGAAACAATTAGTATTTATTCTATTTGAACGTCAAATATTTTCCACTATTGTGGCATGTGTTTGTGAAAAATGAGGGTTATGGTTTTTATAATATGTTTGGTTGTTCCTTGAACTATTTTAACTTCATCTTTATGAACAGGTTGTGTCATATGGTAAGGTAATACTATTTTCTATAAATCATCATTCAAATATCTACATAAAAAATTTCATAAATGTATAAATTTTATAAATGATTATGATCCAATAATTTATAAGGAATGTCAGTATAATTCAAAATTTACATATCATTTACATTTAATTATCATGAAATAGATCATTAATCATTAAATACCAAACACGTGAACACCATAATAAGGAATTATCAGGAATCATAATAATAAATTAAATTAATATAAAACAATATTGTAAACAAGAGTTCTTATTTTTTACATAACAAATACACATGTTAAAGTATATATTCCTTATTTCAAAATGTGTTGTAATCTCCACTAATGATAGTATAATCATCATTGTCAAGAAGGCATTAATATGTTAAAGGGTATTCATCAATTATAAAAGTTATTTTATAAAAATTATTCATCTCATTATCTTAAAATTTTTATCTCAATATTTGAAATATATTAAGGGTTATATTTCCCTTAATTATGTGTTTTCCATGAAGATAAACATTCCACTTAACCTTTTTTCTCTGTCATCAGTGACATTCATCATACGCATTTAAATCCTTAATGAAAATGCACTACTATAAAACCCACATATATTCCCAAATTATAATAACTACTACATTATTGATAATATAATCAAATCTCATAATTCATGAATCTATAAATAAACATATTAAACATCCCACCTCATCATTCATAATTGTAGATGATTAACCATTATCTGTTAACATCTTTTGGGGTGGATTCTTTTTATGCTCACGATAATAATTATTTAGTTCCCCTTCCCCATTAAGTTGAATCAATATATATAATAATACTTTTTCCATCCTTTATAATAACATGAAGGATTATATTTCTCCCCGCAATCTATGATAACTCAATTTTTTTTAAGAAATAACTAAGTTGATTATTTCCGTTAATATGTATTTGGGAAAATAACTCATTTACATCATCCATTTATCACACTTTTTACCAAGAATTTATATTTTTCCCTATGTTCCAATTAATGACATGATACTTTGATAATTATTTCTTTTTCTCATAAAAAAATTATAGTATATTAAAATATAATGAGAATCATTGAGAGACAATGCCCATTAGAAAGATTGGATTAAGGCCATAAAATATAAGATCCTTATTATTCGTTTGATCAAATGTATTTTTGAGAAACACATTCCATATGATAGGTGAAAAATATAATTTATTACATAGAATATATTTTATAATATCATTTATAATTATGAAACTATTGAAATATATAAAAAATATTGAAATATTTTTTTCATTTCTAATATCATAATCATAAACACAGTTTCCTTGGGATGTCCCTTTAAAATTCTCATCAAAATATATCAAAGGCTCATGTTCCCTAATTTATTGATTCCTACATTTACTATATTGGTACTCTACTAAAATTAATTTAATACCATCTATTTAACCTCAACCCTAGATGCCTGTAGATAGTGAATTACATTATAAAAAATGCATTATTGTAATGAATCAAATACTAAAGGACATATTAGTTCAGTTGTTTTGGAAACCCAGATTACATATGTGATGGTTATATAACATTGGGAATAGAAAATATATAATAATTCAGTATATTCGATTGTAATCATCATCCTGAAAAATATATATTCTATTAATTATTATTTATATACCGGGAAAGGATAAAATAAGTGATCTCAAATTCTTGGTAAGGGTAATGTACATCAGAAGTAATAATGGATCAATGTGAATAATCTACATGGAATGGTAAATGAACGAAAACATATTCCATTAATATAGCATGATAATGGAAAATCAATATGAAAAGTTAATAAAGTAATACACATTGAATTTAATAAAAAACTAAAAAAGGTCTACGTCCATATATAATTTCAAAGAGAATATTTCATGGATAAATAATAACTGAATATGACTGATAGAAAATCCTAATTATTGTAATCCTTGTTCCCTAGGTACCTTTTACCTTTATCATAATTATCTTTTTAATGGCTATTTATATTAAATTGTGTAAAAAACCATCTGATTGGAAAAATAACTCATATCCTAATATTTCTAAAACATCAAGGGGGAATCTATAATCAAGGACCACCTTTTTATTATCCATCCAATGAATTACTCATATGAAATAATCACTTAAATTTATGAGTAATTTTCATTATAAAATATGTTTATACTATAGAAGATATAGATTTACCAATATTTCTCTAGTTAATAAAATAACTATCAAGTACACTACCTATATAAAATAGATATACAGTTTTGGAAATATTTATACCAATAACATGTGAGTATGAATATCTAAATTCAATTTGATTAACATTTTAAAAATGGAAACATGTAAGTTAATTTTTGGAGATAATGTTAAAAATAACAAAAGATTTTAAGATTTATGAGATAACATTTACCCATTTTTAATTTTCATGTCAACCCCCTTGGATTTTAATATTCAAGTTGAAACATTGTATATCATAAAATATGAGTGAATAATTATAATAAATTAAAAATTTAATGTATATAACCCAAATTACATTGAATTGTCTCATAATATAAAATAATTCTCAATGGAGTTTAAATTGAAATGAAATCACAAACATTTCGCTATCTTTTTGTTGAACACCTATTAAACGCCTCTTATTTGGGTGAAAAGTTTTTTATAACAAAATAATTCCATGGAGTACCTAATACCCATATCTATGATTCTAGAACGATGGGATTAAAGTTGGAATCTTTTTTGGGATAGGTTTGGCTTAGTCAATGTGTCTTGGAAGGTGTGAGAAATGGGAAGAGTGAATACATTTTTATAGTGGATGAGAAGTGGAAATCTTGTAAATATAATTTGTTAAACACTATTAATAAGTATAGATTACCTCATGGGCCTATATAATTACCAAATAAGGGGTTAAATTGTAATAAATATTGATTTAAATATGAACTTTTTAGAAAAACGTGCATATTTATAGTTTTTATCCATAACATATATGTTTCCCATCATTTACCATTTTAGATTTTATTAAGATTACTAATTTTCTATCATATATAATTTAACCATTGACACTAAATTTAAATATCATTAATTATACAATATATACAAACTTATTAATTTTTATTATGAATATTTTAAAAAATAAAATTCACATGTGTGTATGAAATTAATTTCAACATAGATGCAAGAAATAAGAAAAAAATTACTTAATTTATAACCATGAAAAACAAGTTTTTACTATTTAACATTATTTTCATTAACTTAAATTGAATACATGGAACATTAATTGACCATATTTTATCTTTATCATATTTTAGGAATCAATTTTTATAATATAGGGTTTTTAATAATTTTAAATCATTTAATAAATATCATTTACTATAAATTTAAATTAATTTAAATTTTTACATTACTCATTTAATTTAACTATTAAAATATCACAAATAATATTTCAATTTTAATATATTATGATCCCAAAAATTTGAAATGATATATCTAAAGAAAAAAATAACTGGAGGACACTAATGATGTTAATTTACTTCACTATTAATATTTTTGTGTAATTTATTTTAGATAATTATTTCATAAATAATATGGTGTTGACGTTTCTTAATCATTTTATGTAAATAATTAATATCCCAATATTATTGATTAATTATTATTTTTTTATTGACCCTTTTTTATTTAAAATTTATATTTATAACGTAAAATATGTTGTTTTTTCTATCTGTCAAGGATTTATAACAGTTAATGTTAAGGAATATTACTATTTTTTATAACATTTTATATTGACATATTCTTGAATTAGAATCCCAAAAACTGATAATACATGAAACAAGTGGAGATATTTTAGATATATTTGTACCAAATGGATCTTTAACATGTTTTTAGGAAACTTTTCTCATTAACATTAATGTTTAAAAAATATGTAAACTTATTTTTACATTAATCACTATAATTTTTATAAATTATTTTCACTAGTATTTTTTTTAAGAAAAACAATGATCTTATTAGAATATAAATATTATACTAATTCCAAATATTAATATAAATTTTTAAAAATTCAATTCACCGAAGTGTAAAAATTAATTTAAATGAATATCCCACTAATGTGGGGGTAATGATGGATTTTAAAGGAAATGTTCAAATGATCATTAAGATTTTATATCTAAATTCAACTATAAATTAATTCTTATCACTTAAAATTGATTAATATGTATATAATTATTATATTCTTACTTTAAAATAAATTTTAATTTCAATTAACAATAAATATTATTTATATTTAGAGGCAGTTTTCAACTAAAATTTTATATTTATCAATATTAATAAAAAATAATATTTTCTTATAATTTTAAAAAAATCAGACTAATATTATTTATTTTTTTTGTATTAAAAAATTATGTTTAATTTTAAAAATATAATTTATATATGTTTCAAAATTTTCGTCTAGAAATAGTGTTCCGTAAAACTGTACAAAATAGCATATAGAAAAATAAATATTTTTATGAGTACAACTGGATATGTTCCTATAATATAAATATATGTATTAAACCTATTTGATGAATGTGTAGTAATTTTATTGAATAGAATATATAAAAATATATATCATAATTTATTGAGATTTTTTATCCATTTTTATGAATTGTATCTCAAGTCTTATAAACATTCGAAGGAATCCATTATTATGTGATTCAGAGGTCAAAATAGAGTTACATATAAATAATTCAGAATCCAAAACTAATTTTTTTTCTTGAAGGAAAATGCGGTGAAGGAATCTGGTTGTATAAACATCCAACCAAAATGGATTTTTAATCAATTCTTCATTGTATTAAACCTGGGTCTCTGAAGGGAATTATCCATAAGAGACATAAGTAGCTATTAAGAGGTTCCTCTATGTTCTATCAATGTGTAAATGGATTTTAGAGTTTTCTGTAAATCTCATGGTCTTGAAAATAAATTTAATATAGATAAAAATGGATAAATATAAGATCCATGGAGATAATAATATGAGTTTTCCATTATGCTCATTGTGTGGAAAAAACCTTTGAGGAAATTATCTCAATGGGACTATTATAATTTTTAATATGTGGAAGTAAAGGTCCCTTTGATCTAGATTTCTAATGTAATGGTACGAATTGATATAATGATGAATATGTAGAGAAATCTACATAGAATGCGACTCCCACACTTCAATTCTACATGTGTATAAGGAATAATTATTATTTTTACCAGTGAACACATTTGAGGGATAATGATAGTAATAAACATCATCCACATCTTAAGCCTTCATACAAGGTAAAATTTCATAAGATAAGTTTTCTGATGAGGGGATAAACAATGATATATTGAAAGGTATAATTACTATCAAATACTATATTTCTACTATCTTATATTAATATGTATCAACAATTGATTCATATTTAATGAATTGTGTAATGGTATAAATATTTGGGCAAAATTAATAGATGTAAAACTATCATTAATAACCCCTATCAATAGGATGATCACATCCCAATGGAATTATTCCTCTCTTGTTGATGTTTGTTTGAATGTTCTTCTTGAATGGATTATCATTGTTCTTCTGGTTGAATATGTTTTTGTTAAAGGTTTGTATTGACATTATCTATGTACACCCCACAACAATTATTAAATATGGGAACCAGTGATTGATATTTCAATACATCATTTATTCATCTATCAAAATGAAGATATGTATGAGATTTTGATGGAGATTAAATCCATTATATGTGTCTTAATTCCCTTTCAAAAATAGTGTTTATATTAATGTGTTGGGGAGAAACTAAACATTGATGTTATTCCTACTATTCCAAAATTTGTTAATTTATATTCAGAATAGTTTTCTACCATTCAACTCAAAAAAGGTGTTCAGTTCTCAATCAAACTCATAACTAATTCAATACCAATATCCAAGACAAACTATAGAATACACATGATCTATTTGTATAATTTAAAGAAGAAACTCTTGAAAAAACAAGATGAGGGATTTATTCATCAATCTGTTTCACCTTGAGAAAACCAATATTTTTTTATTAAAATAATGGTGTTTCAACGAGACTATGTATTGATTACTGGGAGTTCAACCAGATAATGATTAAGAACAAGTATCCTCCTCATTGTATAGATGAATTGTTTAATCAATTTATTAATGGCCTAGATATATCTAGTACAATAATTTTTGGTAAATATGGGTTTTGTGGTGTCTTGTTAGGTCAAGGTGACTCATTTCAACATGCTTCAAAATTTCCCAATATTTTATGTTTTTATATGGTTTAATACACCTATGGTTTCACCTTGGCAGTGCCACCCCGGTGGTTTCACCCCTGTGGTGTCCTCCTTGCAATGTCACTGTGGTGGAGTCCAATACTAGAAGTGGGTCACAGAGGGTTGGTCATCCAGTGGTGCCTTGACCAGTGGTTTCTTGGGCCCGATGGCAGGTCACCCAAATGGTGACTCATCTATCAGTTTCTCTCCCAACAGTGTCCCTATGACGATGGAAGGAATTTAATCGGATGGTTCTTCCTCTCATTATGCTTCAACTAAATTTGGATCATGATTAGTTCCTCATCCAATGATGCCTCATCTAAAGGTTCCTTGTGTATAGTTTTACCATTATCCTCTAGTTTTTACCTTTTGACAACTTTTATGACCTAAAAAAATTAATACCTTATTTGAAAGGATTTGAGACCCCTTCAATTCCCATGCACCAAATATTTTTTTTCACAAGAGTATAGGGTATATTTATCTATCAAATACTGTAATCTTGACAAGATCCACCTTTAATGAAAAATAAAAAACTTATTAAACCTATGATTCTAATTAGATATTCCCAAAGCTGAGAAAAAATTCCCCTTTTCATATTCATTCTTTCATTCCCATGGTATGGGATTCCCTCTTCTCATAGGATTTGTGTGTTTGGTCTGTAACTTTCGGTACATGATTCCTTAATATATTTTCTTCAATACGCACACCCATGTTTTCGTATAACCAAGATGTGTCGATCAATAAATCTTCCAAGAAGGGTTACATTCATCTTTATTAATGGTTCACCACACTGGATGGGTATATTGTAAAAACTCGGTTCTTATTTTTGAGGTACTATTTCTTCATTTTCCTTTTAATTATGTTTTTTTAGAAAATAAGGAAAATGGGGAAAATTCCCAAATATGGAGGGTACACGCCATGTATTTTCCACACGTCGTGTACTTTGGCAGTGTGAGATTAGTACATGAGGCGTGTAGCCTATCAACAATTAAAGGGCTAATAAAACGACTACACACCGTGTACTAGTAATTTAAATGCCTTGTAATCAGTCGGCAGGTGAATAGTAAGACAGTGGAGGCAATTTTCAGCTGATCAACATTACACGCCGTGTATTCAGGTATACACGGCTTGTACTCATGTCGAAAGATGAACAGTGTTGCGGTGGAAAGAAGCCACGAGGGGAGCAGTTTAATAAATTAAAAGTACACGCCGTATAGTTTTGTTCGCATAAAATGGGTAGTAGCGTCCTTATTTGTAAGAGGAGGCTTTGATTTTGTTTTGGAGCTCGGGAGGACGATCGAACCTTAGAGGATCACCCGATCACACACCGGGAATCTGATTCCACCTCAGTCGATCACGTTGGGACCATACTGGTAAGCCCTCCCCTCTTTTTGCGTTGTTCTATCCAATTATTTACTGAGGGAATGTTATTCATGTTTGAATGGGTGAACATTTATCTCAGATCTACATCGTTTTTAGATGATTTTGTAGGCGTAGTTCACATATACTGATCAGAGACGATCGAGGTAGGTGGTCTGGTGTTTATTTCCCACTGTTGAGTTGAATTTGTGTACCGTTGTGCTATGAACTCATGCCTGGGGTGTCGTATAGATGTGGCCTTTTCTAGAAGTTATCTAAAATTGCATGGATAATCTTTTGATAAGTTAAAACTGATATTTGGTACCACTACTTGGATCCAGGACCTCCCTAGGAGTGAGTTCTTGTGTTTAGTTACGTGGCCAGGTTACTTGGGTGAATACCGTGAATTTTAGCATGCTTTGAATTTCCATAAGAGGAATTTTATATAATTGATTTCTTATATGATGGTATCTTCCCAGTTACTTGTATAGATTGAGGGAAGTGATCGTTTAGGTTGTGGAAAACTCTTCTTATGCCCGTGGTTAGTAGACTTTGTGCCTGTAGGTGACACCTCGTACACCTGTGGGAAATATTCGATATGCCTGTTGGCAGACACCTGTGGGTTTCAATTCTGATTACCTAAGGATAAGGATTGTATGTCTATTTATAGATTAATTTATAATATTCAATGTGGTTTTTTTCTATGTTGTACCTTCCAAGTCGAAGAAAAATCTTGGAGGTGATAAGTAATCATTAAAATGGCAATGAAACATTTAGTGATAGTTATTTTGAGTACATACTAGTTTACTGCATTTACTTTTGCACACTCTTGTTTCCCATTTTCACTCATAGATGGGCACAGGCCATTGGTGGGATCCTACTAGGATTTATTTCTCACACCCTGTTTGGTTCACGTCTTCGGCTGAAACAAAATATATTGCTGTGGGTGACGATAGGGGAAATGGTCCCTATATAGGTACATGATTGTAGAAGAGGAGTAGGAGAGCATGGGAACGAGTTTAGGATTACGATGCTGCTATGTTCTGTTTAATCTATTTTGTTTCATTTGGTTGTACCTTATACTTTGAGTTGTATTGTAATATATTCATATGTATTCTGTTCTGGTTGCTTTCATAGAATACTGACATGCTGCATCCTTATATATATGACAGCTGGTTCCCTTTTTCTGCAGTTGTACATTTCAGTTGAATATTGCTAACTTCTTCTGCTGTTGTATGTTATTTATCATTTCCACTGGGCAACACTTTGATAAATGAGGGCTTAGTTTCCCCATTATTAACCCCGGGCCCTCGCAGCTTGTTGGTTGCCTCTGGAATTTGGGGAAATGGGCTTGAGGTTGTGTGGCCAACCCTGTTCGGGGCACCCGTTTTGTGGCTCCCAGATCCGGGACGTTACAAAGTATTATTAGAGGAGTTGTTTTCTTTGAATTACTATTTAGATCCTCAGTTAGGGGTATGAAGGACATGGTAGTTGGTAATAAGTTGCTCTCGGGGGTAACTAACCCCTGAAAAGGGAAAATCCAGTCTACTTCATTTATTTTAATTTTTCTTATTTTTCAAATTTAAAGTTGATTTGATTTTCACCGTTGGGTGACACACTTGTTATTGTTCTTTTTATCTGTTATACATGAGTTCAATTTAGATGAAACCCGATGATATGCGGGTGTTCCACCTCATGCATCATTTAGGCACATACTAGAAATCACATGTCATGCATTCTTTCAATGCCATGTAGGTGCATTTGAAATTGCATGTTATTGTGATAGTTGTTGTGCTAGAAAATCATGTTGTTGTGATATTTTCCTTGATAAATACCTGCTATTTGATAGGGTATTATTGTGTGAGGTTGTTGATAGAATGAATGCCAAACATTGGTTTTTGCAGATTATGGTCCCTCAATGACTTGAATTTGGTGGATCATTAATGTATTTTTCCTTGTTATAACATGTATAAGATGCCAAGAATTGATTCGCAGGATGTATGGTCCCTCACAGATCAGAATTTGGCACTTATTTTCTTGTTCTATGTTTTTCGGTGTTCCATTGTAGTTTATGAGGCTTACTGTCCGGAAAACCCAGCATACACACCGTGTGGTTTTATGGACACATACCATGTGTTCTTTTGTTCGGGAAGAAATGAAAACCTTTTAAGTACACACCGAGTACCCTTAGTAAACACCGTGTAGTCTTTTCCCATGTCATAGTTCATGTGGGTGGGGACACATTGTAGGGAATGGCTTGGGGAAACACGCCGTGTACTGGTTGTACACACTGTGTAGTGTTGACCCGATGTCCGCCCATGTAACTAACAACACGGATGAAGGAAACCTTAAGACATACATGTCATGTCTATTTTGAACATGTCGTGTAGTCTGACCCAGGTACCTGGCCATGTCACGAACAACACGGGTCGGTGTTATCATTCCTCGTACACACTGTGTTATCTTGGAGCACGCCGTGTACTTCCATCCGTGTAGCGAGAAACAAGGGTCTCTATGGGGATTCTTTGAACATGTCGTGTCATTGTGAAACACACTGTGTAGTGTGACTTGGGTACACATGCCATGTCATGAACAACATGGGCCGATGAAAGATTGTAGAGCACATGCCGTGTCCACATCTGAACACGACGTGTAGTTTTGTTTTCGGAGAGCAATGTGGCTTTGTCGTGTAGAAGGACTCAGGAAGGGATGGAGGATTCAGGTACAGTTCGTGTTGTCAGAAATACACGTTGTGTATTTGTGGTGTTACAATGCCAGTTTATCTACAGTACATGCCCATGTGGATGGCTTGTAAGAACATTTCGTGTATTATTTATACACGCAATGTGGTCAAGTTTTTTGAATATTTAATGCTTTCTTTCTCATGTTCCATTCTTGTTCTTCTAGTTTCAGTCTTTAATAATATTGATATAATTAGTGTGTTTTACTTTGAAGAGTCAAGCCACTGAGATGTCCATTAGTTGTTCCCCAAGAGAGCGGCGACAATTTTACTCTAGAGGTGGTAGGCCATGTGCTACTAATGGAACCTCTAGTAGTACCAGATGCAGTGCCTACCGTTATGCCAGACATAGGAACATATGCACACTTCTGTGAAGGCTTCATGCAGTTTATGCAAAACTTCCAAGGAGAACCACAGGCCGCCAAATCTATGGCAGAGATGACATGTATCTTCTAACAACCGTATCCGCCTACGTTTACAGGCAATGTTAGACCAAAGGCTGCAGAGTCTTGGCTGGTATTAATTCCGACTATATTTCGAGCATCTGGAGACACCTAATAGGAGGATGGTCAAGCTCACTACCTACATGCTGCGTGATTGTACCAAGAGGTGGTGGGATGTTACCACCCAGTTTAAGAATCACCGTGACATGGCATGGGAAGATTTTCAAGTAGCCTTCTATGACTTCTACATCCCAAAGACGATGTGGGAAGATCGAGCTCGAGAGTTCATAAATCTGCAGTAAGGTTCCATGTCAGTGATGGATTATTCTGCTCTCTTCACTGAGCATTAGTGTTTTGCAACTATTCTGCTGGGTGATAAGACGTTGAGGACTAGATTCTTTGAGGATAGTCTTCGATATGACATTCGGGCGCTGGTGAGCGTTTTCAAGTTGACTATTGTGCATTCTATTGTGAACCAGGCACTGATTACTGAGAAGAACCTATGGTAAGCTAGGGGTGTTGGCCAGGGCGATTCGACACCAGTTTCTCGTACTATTTCTACCAGTAAGAGGAAGAGACAGATGGAATTCTCTCACGGTTGTAGTACTAGATAGAAGAATACTTCAGGTGGCCAGGTCATGTGCAACCAGTGTGGTAAAGTGGCGCAGAAGAGACCGCAGTGTCCACGTGACCCATTGGAGTGGCATGTTTGTGGCAGGATGGGTCATCTCAAGCGTTTTTAGGGCATTTTCCACTAGAGGCTAGTAAGATTGGATTTGTGTAGACTCTGCAGGTGGGAGCAGGACCATCAGCTTCTTATAAGTCAAAAAAATGGAATGTGTCGGGGTGTGCAGGAAGAGATGTTGGTCGTGGATGTGGTATCTAGACACCATGATCACAGAGGCAATAGGGTGGGTCAGCTCAGGGAAGCCAGGCTATGTTACAGGGCCGCAACACAGGGTAGGCATATGTAGTGCAACAGACCCAACAGGAGAAGGATCCCAGACCTTCTACTATCAGAGGTACTATTATAGTTGCTTCTATTTTGTATTCTGCACTTTTTGATACGAGTGCTACACATAGCTCTATATATGTTCCCATTTTGGAGAGCATTGGGCTCTATGTTTCTCCTTCTTTTGATGTTATGATGCTAGACACTCTGTGGGGAACTAGAACGACTGGTGTGAGTTAGTGTAGGGAGTGCCCCCAAGAGGTGGGTGGGTTTCACTTTCTATGGGAGCTCTATGTCTTAGTGATGACAGGTTATGACTTTATTATCGATATGGACTGGTTGGTACCTTTTCAAACCTTTGTAGATTTCTACCCTCGTAGTGTGAGTTTCACATCACCGGAGG
The DNA here is from genome assembly GCA_963277665.1 of Viscum album. Taxonomy (NCBI): domain Eukaryota; kingdom Viridiplantae; phylum Streptophyta; class Magnoliopsida; order Santalales; family Viscaceae; genus Viscum; species Viscum album. Next base: position 1,612,989,108 of record OY728140.1, read on the forward strand.
GCATGAAGTTTCTATACAAGTGAGAATGATATGTCCAGGAAAGCCGAGATGGACTTGAGCATCGTGGGCGAGGTGTTGTGACAGACCAGATTATGAGCTTATATCTGGATGATCAGGCGTCTTTTCAAAAGGATTTCCCTCTAGTATATGATCATTTCAGGGATGTCTTCCCGGACAACTTTTTAAGTCATCCTCTAGATCGAGTGGTATATTTCTGTATTGAGCTTGTTCTAGGAGTGGAACAAGTGTCTATTCTTCCTTATAGAATGGCTACACCTGAGTTGTAGGAGCTCAATTTGCAGTTAGAGGAGTTACCGGCAAAGGGTTTCATCTGACCTAATACTTCTTTTTAGGGTTTTTCTGTCCATTTTGCGAAGAAGGCAGATGGTACCCTCATACTCAGTGTGGATTATCGGAAGCTGAACCAGTTGACGGTCATGAACCGATATCACTTACCAAGGATTTATGATCTTTTTGATCAACTTAGGGGAGAACGAGTGTTCTAGAAGATGTACATGAGATTAGGATATCATCAGTTACACATTATTCTATCAGAAATACCACTTACAGCTTTTCGGAGCAGATATGGTCTATACAAGTACATGGTTATGCCATTTGGACTCAAGAACATGACAATAGGTTTCATGTCTTTGATGAATCGTGTATTCTACACTTATATAGATTCTTTTGCGGTAGTCTTTGTGGATGATATCTTGGTGTACACTCACACTCGACACGACCATGCCACCCATCTTGAGATCATATTGAGTACGCTGAGATAGCATCATCTATATGCTAAGCACTCAAAGTGCCAATTTATGATGGACCAAATTAACTTCCTAGGGCATATTATCTCAGATGGAGGAGTTGTAGTAGACCCCGAGAAGGTGAGAGAAGTAGTTTCTTGAGAGAAGCCTAAGAATGTGTATGATATACAGAGTTTCATTAGACTGGATGGTTACTATAGGCATTTTATACAGGACTTCTACCACTTTGCAGTGTTGTTGATGGGTTTGACTAAGATGGGTGTGGTGTTCATTTGGTTAGATGATTGTGAGACAGTCTTTCAGGAGATAAAGGGTAGGTTGACATCAACACCAATATTGATACTTCTAGAGAAAGGGAGTGATTATACAGTTTACTGTGATGCATTAGGTATTGGGTTGGGTGTAGTGTTGATGTTGGGCAATCAAGTTGTTGCGTATGGGTCTCGGCAGTTGAGGCCACATGAGAGGAATTACTCGATGCATGACTTCAAGCTGGTTGCAGTTGTTTAGGCGTTGCACTGTTGGAGACATTATCTCTTGGGAGATAATTTTCTGGATTTCAACAACCACAAAATCCACAAATACATCTTTACCCAGCATGACTTGAATTTGAAACAGCGAAGGTGGGTTGAATACCATAATTCCTTCAACTTTATGCTTTCCTATACACATAGTAAGGGTAACATAGTTGCTGATGCACTGCGCAGGAAGACTCAGGTACAAGCAGTTCATGAGGCCAATGGTTAGTGGAATCTCATGGGTTTGTTCTCTGAGATGCATTTAGGGGTGCATGATAGTTTGGGGTAAACCTATCTTTCATCCTTAGCTGTGACTTCTACCCTCATGGATAGAGTGAGGATGAGAAAACTATAAGAATCAGAAGGCCTAGTTCAACAGGAGTCGGTGGCAAGTGAGGACCCTCCTCCTAGTTGGACGATAGACGATGATGAGGAATTGTGTTTCCATTGATGAGTGTGGGTTCCAAGGGATATACAAGGGGATTTGATGTGACAGTTTCATGCTTCATCTTGGGCAGTTCATTTCGGAGTTACCAAAATGTAATGTGAATTGAGACTTCAGTATTGGTGGTCGGGTATAAAGAGAGAGGAATTTGGTTTGTTTTAGTATGTTTCACCTATCATCAGGTGAAGACGGAGCATCAAAGGCTAGCCAGACTTTTACTGCAGTTGCCCATTCCAGAGAGGAAATGTGATGATGTCACGATGGATTTCATGACTCGGTTGCCGTGGTCATCTCGAGAAAGTGATGCCATCTGGGTTGTTTTGGACATATGTACAAAGGAAACTCACTTTTTTTCCATTAATGGAGACCTACGGTGTAGATGATCTTGGGAAGTTGTATATATGAGAGGTAGTACGCCTTCATGGGGTCCTTAGTTCTATCGTTTTTGAGAGGAATGCCCACTTTACGTCTCATTTCAGGAAGAATTTATAGAGGTAACTGGGTACGCAGGTGATTTTAAGCATAGCTTAACACCCTCAGAACGATGGCAGTCACATCATATGATACTGGTACTTGAGGACATGTTGTGTGGATACGTCCTAGACTTTGGGGGATCTTGGGAGAAGCACATACCCCTGTTCGAGATTGCCTATAATAACATATTTCAGGAAAATATTGAGATGTAACCTTACGAGGCATTATATGTTAGGCCATGCTGATAACCTTTGTGATGGATGGTGGCAGGTGAGGAAGCTTTACATGGACCTCGTCTCGTGTAGGAGACTTCTGAGCATGTCCAGTTAATTCAGAAGTAGATGGCTACTGCACATTCTCGTCATAAATCTTATGCTGGTCACCGCAGATGACCGTTGGAGTTCGTGGTCGGGGATCAGGTTATGTTTTATGTTTCACCAATATTGGGACATAGGTAGACCATGAGATAGTGTAAAAATTCAACGAGGTATGTTGGTCCGTTTTAGAACCTAGATAGAGTTTGGTCGGTTGCCTACCATTTTCAGTTACCACATCAGTATTGGGCCATGCAGAACGTCTTCCATGTATCCCAACTGCTCTGTTGTCACTCAGACATGTATCACATCATTCAGCCCGAGTAGGTTGAGCTTCATGTCGATGCATCCCTTGAGGAGAAAATGATTCGTATTGTTGATAGGAGCACGAATTTTCTCTGAGGTTAGTTAGTTCCTCTCATTCGGGTGTTATGACAGCATGGCCGAGTGCAGGATGAAACCTAGGAATAGGAGGCCGATGTACATGCTCAATGTCCAGAGTTGTTCACAGCTGTATCATAACCACCATTAAAAGGAAAATTTAGGGAAGAATTGTTTTATGGGGGGATGTTTGTAAGAACTTGGTTATTATTTTTGAGGTATGGGTTTCTTCTTTATCCTTTTCCTTAAGTGTTTTTGAAAAAATAAGGAAAATGAGGAAAAATCCCAAATTTTGTGGGCACACACTATGTCCTTTTCCACACGCCATGTACCTTGGCTGTGTGGGACGAGTACATGGGGTGTGTAGGCATGTCGACGATGAAAGGATTAAAAAACCGACTACATTCCATGTACTACATATTTACACACCATGTAATCAGTCGGTAGGTGAACAGTCAGGCGGCAGTGGTAGCTTCCAACTGAGCGACAGTACACGACATGTATTCAATAATACACGTCATTTACTCATGTCGATAGATGAACAGTGCCACAATGGAAAGAAGCAGCCAGAGGAATGGTTTAAAAAATGGAAAGTAAATGTCGTGTACTTTAGAGTACACACCGTGTAGTTTTTTTTCACTTAAAACTGGATGTATCCTCCCCATTTGGTAGAGGAGGATTGAGTTCATTTTGGATCTCGCAGGGTCAACCAAACCACAGAGGATCACCCGATCACGCACTGGGAATCTGATTCCTCCTCCGTCGATCACGTTGGGACCGTACGGGTATTCCCTCCCCTCTCCTAGCGCTGTTCTTACCAATTTTTCCCAAGGGAATGTTATTCAAGTTTGAATGAGTGAAAGTTTATCCTAGATCTACATTGTTTTTTAGGGATTCAGGTGGCGCCGTTCAAGTATACTGATCAAGGACAATTGAGGTAGGTGGTATGGTGTTTATTTTGAAATGATGAGTTGAATTTGTGTACCGTTGTGCAATGAACCCGTGCCGAGGGTGTCATATAGATCAGGAATTTACTGAATGTTATATAAAATTGCATAGATAAACATTTGATAAGTTAATTATGTTGTTTGGGATCACTGCTTAGATCCAGGACCACCCTGGGGGTGCGTTCCTCTGTTCAGCTATTTTTCCAGGTTACCTATGTGAATACTGTGAATTTTAGCATGCTTTGAATTTACTTGAGAGGAATTATATATAATTGCTTACATATATAATGGGCACAACTCAGTTCCTTTTATAGCATAAGGGAAGCGTTTTTTAGCCTGTGGGCAACTCTTCTTGTGCCCATGGGAAGTATACTCTATTCTTATGGGAGACACCTCATATGCCTATTGGAAATATTCGATATGCCTGTGGGCAGACACCTATGGGTTTCAAATCTGTTTACCTGAGGGAAAGGATTGTATGTCTGTGGATAGAGTTATTTAGAATATTCACTTTGGTGTTTTTAAGGATGTACCTACCATGGTAAAGCACAAAATTGGAGGTGATAAGTAATAATTAAAATGGAAATGAAACTGGTAGTGATAGTTACATTGAGTACTTAAAAGTTTACTGCATTTACTTTTGCACACTGTTGATGCACATTTTCACTCATAGTTGGGAACGAGCCATTGGTGGGTGCATACTGAGATTTAATTCTCACACCCTATTTGGATCATGTATTGGGCCCAAATAGACTATATTTTTGCAGGTGACGATAGGGGAAAGGGTATCTATACATGTACATGATAGTAGCAGTGGAGTAGGAGAGCATGGGACCGATCTTAGGTTTGTGATGCTGCTATGTTCTGTATACTCTATTTTGTTTCGTTCTGTTGTACCTTTACTTTTAGTGGTATTCTATTGTATTCTAGTGTATCATATTTTGGATGATTTCATAGAATAATGACATGTTGCATCCTTATATATGTGACTAATGGTTCTATTTTGTTGCAGTTGTCCATTTTAGTTGTATGTTTTTTACTACTTCCATTGTTGTATATTATTTATCTTTTCCGTTGTGCAAAACATTGACAAATGAGGGAAATGTTTCACTGCTATCACACCTGGGACCTCGCTGCTAGTTAGTAGCCTCTGGCTTTTGGGGAAATGTGCTTGATGTCGTGTGACCAACCTGGTTCGGGGCACCCATTTTGTGGCTTCCAGATCCTGGACTGTACATATATATATGTTTTCATTTGTGAAGATATTTCAATTCAAATTAACAAATATAATTGATATATTTTTAAATCAATATACATGGGTTTGGAATGTGTCAATTTTTTGGATTTTTTGTTATTTATTTTATTAATTAAGTGAACTATATAGGATAAATATCAACATAATCTCCAAGATATTGGAGGACATTGTTTGTGAACTACATTATTTATGGAATGCATTTTGTTTTTTGTACGAAACTAATATATGATAATTTCCAAAACCACTTATATCTTAAAAATTAATGTATGCCCGGGGATGACATAGTTTATATGATAACCACTGAGTTAACCATAGTAATTAATGAAGTGATGCCTTGGTAAATCATAAATTTGTTTTTCTTTAGTTGGTGTGGTGGTCAGGATATGGGGATGGTTGGGGAGCCATATTTGTTTCTATTAATATGGGAATATTGGCATTGTGTGATGATGTATCAAGGTTGTTTAACTATTTGTGTTTTGGTATGTTGTTGGATGTGGTAATGAGTTGGTGGTTAGTTTTGGTTAGTACTATGGTCTGGGTTAAAAGACATTGAAAAAGAAAATATTTATTGTTATGGCCTGAATTCTATTGATAACATGATTACAACCTCACATTGTACCTAGTGGTCATGGAACAATGTTTTTTTAATGTGAAGTGGGTTAATTTACCTTGACTATTGTTGTTTTGTTTTTTTGGGCATCTTAACTGATTTTTTCGGAAGTAGTGATGGAATTAAAAAATAATTATATAACAATGTCTCAAATGGTATTGGTTAGTTTTGTTTATAGAATGTATAGATTTATATTAATTGTTTTGGAATTTGAAATGGTTTTTTTGTTGACTTTTGTTTTGTGTAGTGAATTTAAAGTAGAAGAAAAAGTGAAGGTGTTGTGAGTTGGATTGTTTGATTGTAAACCAATAGTTAGGCTTTGTCTGTATGTTATTATTTATATAAATACAATGATTTCTTTTTGTGACTTCCATCCACACCACACCCATGATGGGAACTATGTTCTGAACACCCCCATTTACAAATGGGAGATTGTATTTACCATCATATTGGGCGAAGAATGGATGGATGGCCACCTTCCGTTCCTTACTCACTCTTCAAATGATGTCAACCCCTAATTCGTTGGGAATGATGTGATAAGATTTGGTATCCTATGTTTTTTTTGTATGATTTGTTACATGGTGTCCAGAGTGTCTTGAGAATCAGTTGGGATGTGATTTCCTAGGACTATTCAATAAGATAAGGGATGTGTTGTGTGAACTAGGTGTTTGTAGGTAGGAATTCTTCTGGTCCAGTTGTGTGTGGACATGATGTGTTGTGAGGCCCAAGTGTGTATGTGTGACATGTGTTTTGAGGCCTTGGTGTGTGTAGGAGGGATGTGATGTGAGGCCCAGGTGTCTGTGTTAAGGATATGATGCAGTACATTAATAAGAGGTGGGTGCTCCATGACATTTTCTATTGGGGTGTGAGAGTGGATAATCAATGGGAATGTAGTGAGGGGTACCATGTAATAAATTTTATTTTTGTTATATTATGTAACTTGTGTTACATGGAGAGAATTCCATGGAAATATTGGGATTGGTTAGTATACCACTTCATTTGATTTTTTTCATTGGATTATTTTCTCAAAAAAAATCATTTTTATGCTTCTTTCATGTTTACATGAGAAAATTTGGTTTTCTTAATTCATATACTTTTATTCTCATCCTATATATATTAAACTATATTTAGTTTACCAAGAGGAATTTTTGGACTATGATGGACCTTACAAACTAAAATTCATGATAGTTATTGTGTCACTACTTAGTATTACTATTGGGTGGTTACAAGGAGACTATTGAATTCGTATAAGTTCTATTTTACACAAACATGTATGATTGTTTTGTCCTTCTTTATATTATTCCATTGTGTTTATTTGTGGATGATTCATCATATATACCAATGTTTATTAAAACGGTTAATTACACCTATATTGTGAGATTTTTGTTTCCTTTGTGATATTTTCCAATATGGGGCCCACTAGAGGTGGGCCTCGGTGGTCATTATGTCCCTTTAATCATTGCCAACATAGGAGGGGTGTCTTTGAAGTGAGGTGTATGGATTGATTGTTTTCAGAGGTGATGGTTGAGAGATAGGATGAAGTTTCGAGTAAGGAATAATGAGGATTTTATGAGTTAGTATGAAAATAATTATAGTTTAATATGTTGTGTTACGTAGGCTAGGGAAACCAACTAGGATAGGGATTTTATGAACCACTTGAACAGATGAATGAAAAATGATCGAATTGAAAGTCCAAGTGAGATGGATGTGATTTTATGGTAGAGTAATAGAAAATGAACACACTCATTAATTACATGTGTTATTGTTTAAAATGGGTTATTTTGGGATTTTTAAAATCGATAAAATGAATTAAATGAATTAAAAAATATTAATAATATACCCTACTACTCAGGGTTAGAAAATCTTTGTTTACCATAAATTAATGGCTCATGGATGTCGTTTTCATGTGTATTAGGTAGTGGAGGTTCTTTAGGCTGATTTAGTTGACCAATGTTTGGTTAATCCATCCATGGATGATTAAAAGTGTCGGAAGATATTTCATTCATTCTAGCGGCCTACATTGGGATAATAAGAGGACATCATATCCGATGTGGAAATAGAAGGTTTAATAGAGTTTTTGAAGTTCTCCTTCAGTTTGATCCAGTCCCATATAGAGTACATGGTCCCATTGGATGTTATTTGGATGTGGGGTGATGTACATTAGTTGTGGATTCAGTATATGGGGGGGGGGAAATGAGTTAGACGTTATGTGGATTTCATTCTAGATGAGTTTTAGGATGAGTTCCTTTAATCATCCATGAATTATATGAAGTAAAAAGTGCTACACAACCTTTAGAAGAGTGTATGTAATTGTGGGAGTTAGTGTTTAATTTTAAGGACCAGATGTGTTTCTCCCATATCATTTTCCAGATGAGGAGTCTTTTGGGATACATCATAAGGTGACAGTCTACCCTTCTATTTAGTGTTTAGTTTGACCTTTAACATCAATGACATATTGGGAGGTTCAGAAGAAGGAATAGGAGAGAGAGAATGCATATATACTAAGAGGGTTACATTGATAGGTGAGTTAGTAGTTATATTTCGTAGGAGGAGTTTTCAGTTGCATGCTACAAGCACCGGGATATTTGAGGTTTCGATCAATAGAGAGCTAACCTTAGAAGCATCCCTTTTTGACATGTCGGTCTTCATACCATTGATGTGGGCTTAGAGAAGATGTTTTTTTTGTTTGTTTCAATTAAATTTTTAGAAATAGTGACTTGTGGATTCTTGAGAATGGTTTTTTGGGGGTGAATAGGTTCCGCACCAACCTCAGTAGTAGTCAGTGGTGGGACTTTTTCAATAGTGGGAGAATATGGTTTTTACTCCACTGACATGAAATAGATCAGGTAGAGGATGACTTTAGAAGGTTCATTGTGTCCAAGGACCATGAACCGAGTGTGGCCGTGTGGTGGTCATCAATAGAGAGAAAGAGAAAATGGGCATGGATAGTATCACATAGTTGAGTTAGTAGTTCTAAAATCACTATAGATTATCAGAGGCATAATTAAAATTTTTTTCACCACTGTTTGTGTCTTGTTTGATTCAAGATAGTTAAAATCTGTTGTTAAATCTGCTATATCCTATGCTTTGGTACTAGATGTAGAGAGGCTTATCATTCCCCTAGCCCATATTATAATAGTCAGAACCCATACCACCTAGTTTTATGTGTATCGGTGTTGTAGAATGATTATGGGAACACATACGCCCCATGCAGATATCTTCATGTTATAGATACATCCATTTAATGTCATCCTCGACATTGATTTGTTTTGTTTTTTATGTGATATTATCATGTGGATGTTTAAGAGAGTTTATATTTTAGATGTGGTCAATTAGTGTGTATATTTCATCTTAGAGAAGAGGTTCCAGGTAGGCAGTCATCACATCGAAACCCATCACTGCACGTTTGTTCAGTTTTCAATGGAATTAGTGTATGTTGAAATGGTGGAGGTTCCCATGTTATTTGGGGAGTTATTGAACATTCTCTCCATGGAGGTTATAAATATACATCCCCAACGTGATTTTGATTTTAGGATAGACTTTTAGCCAAATGATTCTATGATTTCAATGGCTCCTAATTAGATGGAACCTTATGAGTTGATGGCTTTGAGGATTCCAGCAGATGATCTAATGTACATAGATTTAATATTGACAATTGTGTCACTGTGTGGTGCCCCAGTGTTGTTCAAAAAGAAGTTGGATTGTGGTATGATGTTTTTTATTATCCAATTAATGTTGAATCGGTTTAATGTCAAGAACTATTACCCAATTCCATGGAAACCAATCATTTCAAAATACTGGGAGGGGTGATTTGGTTCTCTAATACTGATTTTTGGCCTAGATATCTCCAGTTGGCGGTTAAGAATAGTGATACCTAAAATAATTCCTTCATATGAAGGTATTATAACATCGAGTTTTTAGTAATGTTGTTCTGTTTTATAGATTCCCCAGATGGGTTCGTGGGGTGTTTGAAATCCATTTTTCATGAGTTATTTTGCTTGTCTATTGATATGATTATCCATTATATAATAATTTTTCTGGTTCCAGTGGAAGATAAATCTAATAATCTCATAACTATCTTGTAGGTTCTTCGATACCCCATGATTTATAGAATATATTCCAAGTGTATGTTCTATAAATGAGAGGTGAATTTCTCCAGGCATGTGGTGTTTCAGTAGGGTGTGGAAATTGACCCAACGATGTTTGATGTGTCTTTTTCATGTACATCACCAAAGAACATGGAAGAGGATCACATATTCCATGGAATCACAAGCTATTATAATATATTTTTACCTTATTTATGTTGTGTAGGAGCCCCAATAATATATTTAGTAAGGGAGGTATATTATTTTTCATGGAGTGATCAACTCTAAGTAGTGTTTAGTTTCTGAAATGGGAAGATGGTCTGTAACCCAGTGCTTTGGTTTCTTAATTATGTTGTAATGTTGGTGGTGTCTTATGATGCTTACCATCTGGGATTTGGATGTGTGCTAATGTAGTAGTGAAAAATGATATCATATGGGTATATGCAGATACGACCCCATGAGAATGAAAATTCCACCCATGATCTAGAGATTGAATTCTTTGTGAATACAATAATGTTATGGTGACATTACCTCATTTGGGCACACTTTCTGGTCTTCACCAATCACATGAATTTGTTGTATTCTTTTCCCTGTGTGATATGAACACGAGGTAGTGAAGGTTTATCGAATTGCTTCATGATTATGATTTTGAGATATCTAACACCTCAATTATGGGGAACGTCATGGCCGATGGATTGTAAATAAAACTCATATAACGTAACGCCCCGACCCTAGATTCCGAGAGTTGGTGCCTTATTTTAATACATTGGCATGATTACAAGGAATAATTTCCCGAAAGACCGATTAGTTTAGCAGTCTTGGAATATAGATTACATACCTGAACATTACATTATAGTTTTCAACATACAAAAAAAACCCTTTGAAAATTAAACTGTTCCTTTAGCTTAACCCTCTATCTCAAACATAAATCACTTCTTGGGATCCTAGGAAAATAAAACATAAATAAGGGGTGAGATCTAGATGCTCAGTAAGGGTAAATAATTTAGTGTAAACTATGAAAATTTAAAGAAAGATGTGTAAAAAAATCCTTTTAAACATAAACTTGAACATGATATGGGAAAAATAAATCAAAGAATACCATATAAACATGAACATGGATATTATACTAGTCGACTAATCACATGTAATAACTAATTTTATAATGATAGAATGTATAGTACTAGACATTAATTTTTGTGTCAAGGCCTCATGCCATGACCTAGGGGTTAACTATAAACAGACCCCAACCCAGAGGGCTTACTTTTACAGGATCCCAACCTGGAACATACTAGTCCAATAAATTCCTCTTAAGAAAATGTATAAATATAACATAAACATTCGTTTTAAAACAGGCAGACGAAATGACAATACTTTAACCATAAACCATGAATGGAATAAAAATAACTAATCCATAGTCAAACGTATCACAAAACATTAAATACAATATGGGAGATTTGTATCATAATAAATCAAATTCAAACAAGTGTAAAATTTATCAAAGGATGTTGACAAAGATGGAATTATAACTATTTGAGAGAAATATCTCTTTCTATTTTGAAATCATTTAAGAGTCGCATAATTATAAAGAAAACATTTATTTTGAAAATATTCATATAAGCTTGTAAGGGAATATTTGATTATTATATAATGGAGGAAAATAGTTTCACCTACTGTATAAGTTAAAAAATACATTCTACCCTTTTTTCGAAAAGGTTATAAAGTACCTTGTTTGGAAAATGATAGAAAAATTCCTTTCAAAAACATATAAGGTCAAATAAGGGTATAAATGACTTTAAACCATTATCTAGTAAATAGTAAAAAAGTTTTGAAATACATTTTGAGAAACATGGATGTGGATGATAAAGATGTCCAAGTATATAATTGCGGATACACAACCACGAATAATGAAGAGATTCTAAAATTAACCCTTACCTTGTTCCCTTCCCAGGTCAAGGTTTGGTTAACATCTTGTATAATGGTGAAAACATTGTTTTTATATTATACAATAACCATAGACATTAATATTATATCATATATGATCTTCTAATATTTCATTGTTAATGATATTTCAGTAGTATCATTGTTTCCGGTGTTAACTGATTCATTTTCCTTTATATGCTTTGTCATGTAAGTAATGTTTGTTCCGAATATGATGTATCTTATTCATATTCAGAATGATATTATGTCTGTAAAAATTATTTTTATTCATAAAATGACAATTATTCTTGAATTAATATGATGGGGAATGAATCTAATCACGTTCGTGGAGACGGTAATCCGTACGTAAGAATGAGAGACAATATTATTATTTTGATATTAAAATAATATATAATTGGCTGGTATATAATATATACAGAATAATTATCATTTAATATTTATTATTTAAATCAATTATACATCATTATTATTCCCATCCAAATGATAATGTATTGAATATCAAATACACCACAAAGTGGAGATGGTAAGTCGTACGTACACACATATAGTTACATGTCATTGAAAGGATGGATAGAATAATGAATATGGTTGTACAATATGTATAATAACATCAAATTATATAGAAGATACTGAAGTTATTATTTTATAATGGAAAAAACAATGAAAGAAGAAGTGGAAGATGAAAAGATCTTGAAAGTGCTGATTAAATGTTTACCACTTCTTCGGGTTCTTTCTTTTGATTTGATCAAAAGGGCTCTATAGGATGGATTTATGGCTAAAGAAAAGAATATAGGATTAAGGTAGGATACTTTAGAGGATATTTGGTTAGGGGTCGGTTGATCCAAACTACTTTGATGGTGTTAATTTTAGAGAAGGGGAGTTCCCTTTTATAAGAGGGATGAGGGGCACCTATGGAAAATAATGAAATATTATTTTATAATAAAATCATTTACAGTTTATAAGGGCAAAAAAATAATTAATTTACAGGATATAGTGGGGATGGGTCGCAATACACTCAACCAATAGATTTTAGATAGGTTGGGGTCACTATAATAACCTTATAGTCTAGATTTAACTTTTAGTTAATTAGTTTTAAATTTACCATGTATCTTTGTATTTTTATGTTATATGGTTAATAAATCTACAATAATATTATAAGAACAATTAAAGTGGTTCATTAGTGAAATATATAATATTATTTAAGACCTTAGGCTAAACTTTAGTTTTTTAGCAATAAAAAATCAAATTATAATATAATATTTGTTTTAAAATCTCTTTAAGTCACTTTTGAAACTATCTGCTATTTTGTTTTTTTTTTTAATTTTTAACAACATTATTACTTCGAAAAAAATTTACATAATAAATCCTAACATATCAAATTAACCAAAAAAATTTGTTTATCGAATCAAAACTTTCACATAATATTTATTTTAACATCTATAATACAATTTTTTATTCATTCATTAATAAGGAAAATATTTTGCATCATAATTGTGTCATAAATAAATTTAATTATTCAGTATCTAAAAATTAAAAATAAAATACCATTATTTAGTAAATAATTTCATATTTCTAATGAAAATTTATAGTCAATGAGATAACATATATGGCCCAATGAAAAAACTGTTTTAATAAAAGATATAGGCTTATGACATTTTTTTATTTATTTTAACTTAATTAAAATAATGTGTCATTATCACTTACAAGTGGCTCCATGGAGTCCCAAAATCAACCCATGGATTCCCATGTTCGGACATGTATCATACAATAGTGTTATGACATGTTTTAGGGTAATTTAAATTTATTATAATAATATTTCATTACCATTATTAATCAGATTTACCCTTTAACCATGGTGAATAAATTTTTTACTGATTTAATTATTCAAAATGATTAAAAATAAAAGATACCTATTTACACAATTTGGACCTCCTGAATCTAAATATGGAATCCATTTTTCTAAATTAAAAACATAGAAGTGGAAGAAATTAATTTAAAATTAAATCACGCTGTCCAAACCAAAAGCGTGTTTTTAAAAAATAATAACTATCAAATGATTTACACTTGCTTATTTCCAGTTTAAATATGAATTTACATCCAATGATCAACATTGTATTAAATGGAAAAAATATAATCTATATATACTTCGAGACTATTATAATGTAAAATTAATCTCTATAAATTATACTGATTAAAAAATGTATTCACAGTTAAAATATAGTATTTTTCACTATTCACCCAAATATAAAAGTTATCCAAAAATCACTGAAAAAATTTAGAAACTAAATTATATTGTCCCAATTCTATAGAATAATATTTTATATCATTTCTAGCTTATAAAATATAAAAATATGGGATTTATGTGGGTTCTCCATAAAAAGATGGTAAAATTTCATTTTTATAAAAAAACATCATTTATTTTAAAAAGAAATGAATTTGTTCTTACATTATGTCTAAGAAACTCACAATATAGATTCTAAAATTATAAATGTTGTGTATAGTTCAAAATTTAGTTTATACTATTCATAACTTCTTTTGAACATCATGTTTGGTAAGTCGTGGTGTGCTTGAACTCAGTGTTGCATGTTGTGCAATTTATTGAATTGTTTTAAAGAAATAAGGTTCTATGAAATCATGGGGTGTTACATTATTCCCTCCTTCAATAAATTGAGTCTTATAAATTCGAAATTATTCTTCAAAAACAAAAGGTTGAAAACAGAAAATACATTTGTCAGAAAACCCCCATCAGAAAAAGGGTTTATAAAATATAGTCTTAATAAGAGGAAAATGGAAATGAAAGGCTCACCACCAACTTATGATATCAGTTAGAAGAACATTGGTGGTAATTAAGGACACATAATTGTATTGATAACATTAATATTTATAGTGTGTGATTGATGTCATGAATCACAAAAAAGTGTAAAATTGAGGGCCTCCAAACCGTCAATCTATGATGATTTAAAATACCATTGGTTAAACACAACATAAGGTATTAAGATAACACATTTTTTGTTTTAATATCCATTACCTAATGTTTAATAATTAATTTACCCATAGAATATGAGGTAAAATTATATATATATATATATATATTATAAGTAGTTTTTCATTCTAAAAACTGATTCCAACCACAAATTCATATTTCACACCAAATGATTTCAAAAAAAATCTATTTGTCCTAATCATATAGGGTTCCAAAAATAATAAGTTTATAATTCACATATGAGACCCTTTAATAAAAGAAAATACATTATAAAATCCATGGACTTCACATAGTCCAGTGGTAGGCGATAAATCCCAATCACAATAGGGTTGTGGGTTCGTTTCCTGCAGCTTTGTCCGGCGCGACAGGTTGTCACACAGTCTTCATGTTGTCCTTTTTATAAAACTCCAAAAATAACCTTTACAATATATCCAATTGCAATCTTAATCCATTCCAGTCTTTATACATATCCAATATACTACTTTCCAAACTCACAGTCCAAATTGATAATGAAGTTAAACACAAAGAAGACACCTTTCTCAACATAATAACATGTGAACACTTTCATCGTGTATTATTTTAAAACATGGTAACACCCTGAATAAACATAAAACTTTATTGAATACATTCATGCTTCATTATACATTATATAAAACTTGATATATTTCTCATTATATCCTAAAATTTTGAATATTCCAACAATGATGAAATAAAAAACTATTAATCACTTCCATAGAAGTCAAGAATATCCAAAATAATTTATCCATATCAACCATCTATTATTCCAAAATAACTACCTCATTATCAGTCCAATATTAAGGAATATCTTTCCTTCAACCATGTATTAATCCAAAAAGTGTATCTTACTATTAAGTCACTTTTCTTAGAACCATAAAATCTCAAATCCATAATAAAATAGTACTATAGTATAATCTTTATTTATCACCATTTTTTATATAACTAGTATATTGTTAATAAAAAAATGAAATTGAAATAATTCTATAATAACAACATAAGAAAACTAGTCATTCCTCTTCATCTGAGGTAGTATCATAACTAGATTATTATCCAATAACATCATTTATTGTATACTCTAATGACTGGGACATTGTTTCTCTTAGTGTCCCAACACCTTGCAGATGAAGCATTTTACATTTGAAACCTTTTTATTACCCTTGAAATCTTTTACAGGGTTTCCATTTTCTCGACACTTATAACAAACTCCCATTCCCTTCAAAAATTTACCAAGGTGATTATTTCGACATTTAACACATATGGTAAAAACCTTCTTTCCCCTCTTCCCTTTATCAATCCTTCTCACTACCACTCCTTTCTTCTATTGCTTCCCTTAAAAGCCGTAGGACTCCGTGAATTCATTAATTATTCATTTAACACATGATATTATTTATTCATATGTTGATAATACATGGGATAATACTTCCCTTCAAATAGTTGGCTTAATACCATGAATGATATGATCATTCATACTCTTTCGATCATACATATTATTGGAGTTTTCAGACCTTCTACTAGGCCCAATTTCTATACAATGGCATACACTTGGTAAGTTTATGAATTTGAATGAATTATTCCAAACTTTTAAAATACCTAATATAAATTGAACAATTTATGTATTTAATCCGTAATTATAAAAATATTATCTTTTTGAAGGTGTATACTCATAAATCCTTCATAATGATTTGTAATGAAAATTACAATTATCCTTGGCATATCCCCCAGGAGTGTCGTAAACAGGAGTGAAGTAATGCCTATTGTCATACACCAGTTCTCGTTCGATTCTAGATCAATGTGGTTTTTTTGGGATTTACCCCTAGGTACATCTATTTCAGAGCCACCTCTACCTACCCGTATCTAAAAAATGGATGTATTGGCATGGAAAATCAGAAAATCTCTTCATTAATATATTCAATGTATTTCTTCTATACAAATCCTCAAATTCTATCATAGGGTAGTGTGCTCTAATCAGAGTTTATCTAAATCTAGTTTCCTAGGTTATTGATAAACTTCCTCTGATATCAACTATAATGCCCCAATCCTAGATTTCCAGAGTCGGTGAATTATTTTAATACATTGGAATGATTACAATGAAAAAAGTCCCGAATGACTGATCAGTTTATCAGACATTGAAAATAGACTACATACATGAATGTTACATTACACTTTCCAACATACTAAAAAAAATCCATTTAGAATGCCGTTGTTCTATTAGCATAACCCAACATCTCAAACATAAAACACTTCATGGAATCCTGGGAAAATAAAACATAAGACAAGGGTGATCTCAGATGCTCAGTAATGCTAAATAATTTACTAGAAGCGTTAAAATATTAAGGAAAGATGTGTAAAAACAATAGAATCTTAAACATAAACATGAACATAATATGGGAAAAATAAATCAAACAATACCATATAAACATTCACATGGATATTCTACTAGTCGAATACTCACATGTAATAACTAATTTAAAAATGAGGGAACGTATAGTACCAGATATTAATTTCGTTGTCAAATCATTGTGCCATGACCTAGGGGAAAACTGTAATCAGACCCAAACCCAGAGATCCTCTGTAACCGAACTCCAAAATAGAGAGCCTCTTTAATTGGACTCCAACCTAGAGAGCCTCTGTAACTGAACTCCAACCTGGTGAGTCGGCTATAATCGAACCCCAA
This sequence comes from Viscum album, assembly GCA_963277665.1. Lineage (NCBI taxonomy): Eukaryota > Viridiplantae > Streptophyta > Magnoliopsida > Santalales > Viscaceae > Viscum > Viscum album. The sequence goes on from OY728140.1 coordinate 1,613,006,517, forward strand.
CCTGGAGGTCTTACATTTATCAGTCCCCAACCTGAAACATACTAGTCCAAAAAATTCATCTTATGAAAAGGATGAAATATAACATTAACATTCGGATTAAGACCAGTATACGAAATGTCAATAATTTAACAATAAACCAAAAATGGAATAAAAATAACTCATACACAGTCAATGATATCAAAATTCATTAAAGACAATATGGGATATTTGTATCATATTAAATCAACTTCAACCAAATATAAAATTTATCAAAGGTTGCTGACATAGATGAAACCAAAACTATTTGAGAGAAATATCACTTTCAATTTTGAAATCATTGAAGAGTCACATAATTATAAAAAAATTATTTTGATAATATTCATATAATCTTTTAAGAAAATCTATGACGATTTTATAATGGCATAAAATATCTGTACCCTCCATATAAGTTAAAAAAGACATTCATAACTTAGTTTTGTCGAAAAAGATATAAAGTACTTTATTTGGAAAATGACAGAAATAATCCATTCAAAAACATACAAGGTCAAATAATGGTTTAAATATCTTTAACTCATTTACTAGTAAATAGTAAAAATGTTTTTAAATTCATTTTAATAAACATGGATGTATCAGATAAAGATGTCCCCCTAGATAATTATTTATAAGCCACCTCAGATAATGAAGAGATTGTAAAATTAACCATTACCATGTTCTTTCCCTTGTTATAGGGTTTTTTAACCTTCTGTTTAATGGTGAAATCACTGATTTTAAATAATTAAAGAACCATATACATTAATATTATATTAGATATTATCTTCTAATATTTCATTTTTAATGATATTTCAGTAGTATCATCGTTTCGAGTATTAACTGATTCATTTTCCGTTATATGCTTTGTCACCTAAGTAATGTTTGTTGTGGATATGATGTATCTAATTCATATTCACAATGATATTAAGACTTTAAACATTATTTTTACTCATCAAATGAAAATTAGTCTTGAATGGATACGATGGGGAATGAATCTCATCCCGTTCGTGGAGATGGTAATTTGTACGTTTGCATGAGTGACAATATAAATCATTTGTTATTAAAATAATATACAATTGGATGGTATATCATATATAAATAATCATTATAATGTTATATTTATTATTTATATCAATTATACATAATTATTATACCCATCCAAATGATAATATATTGAATATCAACTCCACCACGGCATGGAGATGATAACCACTACATACGCACGTTATAGTGACATGTCATTCAAAGGATTTATAGAATAATGAATATGACTGTACCATATTTATAATAACAGTCTATTATATAGAAGATACTGGAGTTATTATTTTAGAAAAGAAACAACAAATAAAGAAAAAGTAGAAGAAGAAAAGAACTTGAAAGAGGTGACGCAATATTTTTACCTTTTCTTCGGGTTCTTCCTTTTGATTTGATCTAAAGGGATACTTATGGTGGATTTATGACTATTGTAAGGCCACTAGGATTAAGTGGGGATAGTTTCAAGGATATTTGGTTAGGGTTTGGTCAAGCCAAATGGCTATGATGGTGTAAATTTGAGGGAAGTGGGAGTTCCCTTTTATTAGAGGGGTGAGGGACTCCTTAGGAAAAGATTGAAATATTAGTTTATAATAAATTCATTTTCGATTTCTACAAGCTCAAAAATGATTTATTTCGATGATAAAGATGCAATGGGTTGACAAACACTCATCCAATAGGTTTTAGATAGGTTTGGGTCACTATATTAACCTTATCTTCTAGATGTAACTCTTAGTTTGTTAGTTTGACATTTACCATGTCTCTTTGTATTTTTATATTATATTTCTTTTGATAAATTCCTAACAACATTATTATATTGACAAAAAAATTAGTTAATAAATCCTATAATTTACCATTAACGAATTAAATTCTTCTATGGCATCAAAACATTCAAATAATATTTATTTTAACATCTATAATACCATTTATTTGATTCTATCATTAAAAAAGAAAAATATTGCATCATCATTGTGTCATAAATAAATTAAATTATTCAATGTCTAAGAATTATCAATAAAATACCATTATTTAGAAATAATTTTATCTTCTTAATTAATGTTTATAGTCGAAGAGATAACATATATACCTCTATGTAAATTTTTTTTACTAAATGATATATGCTTGGGTTTTTTTGTATTTACTTTAACATAATTAATATTAAAGAATCATTATCACTTTAAAGTGGCTCTATGGGGACCAAACATTGACCCAAGGATCCCCATGTTCGGGAATGTATCATCCAATAGGGTTATAAAATGTTTTAGGGTAATTTAATATTATTATAATATTATTTGTTTACCCTTATTTATCAGATTTACCCTTTAGCCATGGTGAATCAAATATTTACAGAAGTAATTTTTCAAAATGTCTAAAAATAAAAGTTATCTATTTACACAATTTTTACCTCCTAATTATAAATAAGAAATCAATTTTTCTAAATTCAAAACAATGAATATTCAGAAATTTATTTAAAATTAATTCCCCTTGTCGAACCAAAAAGGGTGTTTTTATGAAATAATTACTGTCAAAATATTGACATTTTCTTATGTCCAGTTTAAATGTGAAATTATTTCCAATGTCCAAAAAATGGAATAAATGGTAAAAATATAATATAGTTTTACTTCTGAACAATTAAAATGTATAATTAAATAATATAAATTATTTTGATTAAGAAACTTATTTTCAGTTAAAATATAGTATTTTTCAGTATTCACCGAAATATTAATGTTTTCAGAAAAACAACAAAAATGTATTGAAACTAATTTCTTATGTCTGTATTCTAAAGAAGAAGTTCATTTTTTCAATTTTAATATATAAATGTTTGAAATATTGGATTTAATGAGGGTTCTCCATTAAAAGGAGGTAAAATTTCATTTTTTTAAAATATACTTATTTTATTTGAAAAAATGAATTTTTTCTTACATTATGTCTAAGAAAATCACAATATGGATTCTAAAATTATAAGGATTATATAATGATCAAAATTCAGTAAATACTATTAATATCTGATTTTGAACGGCTAGTTTGGTAAGTCGTGGTCCGCTTAAACTCAGTGTTGCATGTAGTGGAAGTTATTTAATTACATTGATGAAAAAACAGAATATGAAATCTTGTGGTGTTACACAGAAGGAGGCTGATTTTGAATCTCTGGAGTCTTGGAGCATGTTGTAGGAGTTGTCAACCATGAACATAGATTCAAAGGTGGATGGTGGTAGAAGTTGTGTATTTGGGGTGATGGTACACTATTCCTTGAATTAGTAGGTGGAGGAGTCTCAGTAGGGGTACTTGGAGTGATATGTGATTTGAGATCCTCATGTCCATAGTGATGATTTGGATGAATGGTTAGAGGATATTCCGAAATAGATGTTGGGAGATGGGATGTTGTTGTTTCGGTGGTGAAGTGTGATGGAGTCCATCAAGTGTTTCATTGGTAACAGAAGTTTGTACACCTATGATTTTCCAAAATATACCATGGCTCGAGGGAACTATATTGGTGTCTTGGGAGAGAATAGAATGTGGAAAATTTTGTGGCTCTGTGTCTGGTTTTCCACTAGGTAAATGCTGATCATAGTGTTTCTAGTAGTTTTTGGCAGCCCATGGAATTACCTATATTGAAATGGGATGAAATATCAATTGATTTCATCATAAAGATACATAGAGAATTGGGTGGTTGTGTTCATATATAGTTTATAGTGTATTATATGATGAAACATACAGACCTTATAGCAATCATGGTGATGGGAATAATGTATTCCTTCGTGAAGAAAAAGGTTGATGAAGTGGTGTCAATTCAGGGAGTTTTGAGTTCCATTGTCTCAAATCCGGACACACTGATTTCCTCATGAGTTACGGTGGATTGTAGAATTATTTTGGCAGTATGTTACATCCCAAAAAATGAATTCCATCCTCAGACATATGTGAAGACTAAATAAACTATCCAAACATTGGAGTATATGTTGTGAGCATTCATCTTCAAATTTGGTGGATCTTGGGTTTGACACCTACCTATAGTAGTGTTTGACTATAACAATAGATTCAAATATAACATTATAAGGAACCCATTTTAGTATTTTTATTGGAGACTATATCATTCTCATTTGTGCTAGATAGTGGTCTAGGAGATAGTTGTTCTTGGTTTTAATGTGGGACAGATCAAAACAGATAATGTTTAGCTTGTTCTTGAGAGGATTAAAGGAGCACATGAACGGATGAAGTCTTAGGCTAATCACTGAAATAAGAACACCGAGTTCAATAATGGGACCACATTTTCTCTATAGTTTCCCCAAAATGTCCAATTCGTAGGTTTAGCTGAAGGAGTAATCTTTCTCCTTGGGTTTTTAGACCCGTTGAGGTGTGGGGGAGTCTCTAGTGTCGAATACTAGTTGGAATTTCCATTGATGAATGAATGTATCCATGATTTCATTCACTTCTCAAATACTTGATGATATCTTCGCAATGAATCTTGTGTCATTAACATGGGAGTGTTTGGTATCAAGGAGGATGTGATGTTTGTGGAGTGTACATTAGATATCCTGGATCATCGAGGGAATGTGATGCTGGTATGGACCATTCCTTTGGTTTGACTATTGTAAATACATGGTGGAATGGAAGAGAGTACGTGTGAATGAGAAATTTAGATGTGTTCATGGTAATTTGAGTTGTTTTTTACGTAGTTTTTTGTTATTTTTAATGTAAAGTTTGTGCCTTTTTATGAAATGAGTTGATTCCCATTGGTTGTTGATGTGTGTGGTGTAATGAATTAAAAATTTCTAATATTAGGAAAGGGGAGGACATAATTCCAAATCCAGATGCATTAATTGTGATGTGATTAAACTTGTACAGATGAGTTAGTTCATCCTATTGTGGATAATATCCTAACATGGAGGATGAAATTCCCCGATTCGTGTGTTCATATAGTGTTGGATGTTATGGTTGCGCAATGTGTTTATTGGTCGTTTGGGTTCTTGTGTAAACATATAAGATGATAATGTTTTGTTAAAAGATGTTAGAGGATGTTTTCATGAGATTAGAGGTTTCTGCTACATATCTCAAACATCGTAAGGTGGTTTACCTTTGATGTGTTAAGTTTGTATAATGCTTCATGTGTGGTGATATCCCTTGGAGTTATCTAAAGGGGCGGTTGTTCAGACCCTTCCTACCTTTCCTTTCACATTTGTTTTGAATTAACTGGGGTGATATTCATTTGAGTGGTGTATTATATAATGGAATTGACCATTCATTTACAATACTTTGGGGGAAATATTGTGTTTGGCGTGTCCTGGGAAGTAATGGTTACATATTTCTTCACTTTTCAAAATTTCCCAGTTTCCCACATCTTCTAAAAGATTCAGCCAAGATATATCATCCTTCCAATGTCACTATGGCTATTTAACCATATCGGTGTCACCAATGGTGGTGTTTCACCATGGAATTCGCTGCTTGGTGGTGGCTTGCTAGTAGTTTCTCCCCCAATAGTACCTTAACTAGCAGTTCCATGTGTCTTGTAGTAGGTCGCCCAGGTAGTGACTATCTTGTTGGTGTCTTTCCCGATTGTTTCCCATTGACCATATTTGGAGCTTCATTCTATAGTTCCTCATCTAGTGGTGCCTTGTCTAAATATCGTTCACGAGTGGTTCCTTGTATAGAAGTTCCTCATCTAATGGTTCTTCACGTACAATGATTCTATCATCTAAAAGTTTTTCCTTTTTGACGTCTTTCCTATCATAAAAAACTATAAATAACATATTTTAATGGATTTGAGATGGATTCACGTACCATAAAAACTATCATTATGTTCATAAGTGTCTGGGAAATTAATTTGTTGAAAAAAAATAATCTTGATGAGATCTGGATTTATTGGAAAATAAAATACATATCTAAACCCATGACTCTGTTTTGATTTTCCCAAAGCTGATATGACTTACCCCTTTAATCTTCCATCTATCATTATCTTGGTATGAGATGCATCAAATACTTCCTCCCATAGGATTCATTTTAATGGACTCCTTCACTTGGTTCATGATTCTCTGATACCTTTCATGTTGTAATTTTGCCTATGTTTTTGGTGAAACATAGTTGTTTTGATCATCACCTCATCCAAGTAGGTTTTCCATTATATTTCTTAATTATTCATCATGCGCGGTGGGTATAAAGATTCATTCCATGGTGTAGTTTTTTTAGTTTATACTAATAAGGATAATTCAATCAGTTTTAAATGAATAGACATGGGGCTATGAAATAGGCACATGTTTTTATGTTTTATTTATTTATTCGCATAAATCATGACTTATATGGGCTAACTATCAACTAAAAATCATTTCCATTTGTGGACCATGATTCCAAACCATATGCTTTATGAAATTCATGTTCTTTTTTCATTGAACACATCTATATGAAAATTTAGTTAACCATGTATATTCTTCTACTGAATAGACCCCCATGATCATGTTGTTTTTGTGATAACCCCTAAATTAATAAGTGTTATTAAAGAAGGGATTCTTTGAGAATAGTATATATATTTTTCTATGGTTGGTGTGGTGATTTTTTTGTTTTCATGATTGTCTACAATGATTTGTTATGTTGATATGGAAATCTGGTAATGGTGGGATGATACAAACATTATTTATAACTAGTTGTTTTTTGGTATGTTCCTTGATGTGGTTTTGAGTTGGAGGAATGTTTTGGTTATTATTGTTTTTTTGGATAGATTAAATTGAAGAAGTTTAGTAGGGATTTTTATGGGAGAATCACCATTGATAAAATATAGAATCTATCCTCTCATATATAGAGGTCTTCATATGATGTTTCTTTAATGTGAAGTGCGTTAATTTTCCATGACTATTGTTGAGTTGTTTGTCTTGTTTCATGCCTGGTTGTTTCCCGGGAAGTGATGGAATGAATAAATAATTTTTTAATAAGTAATTGAATTATTTTCTTTAGTTTCATAAGTAAAATGTAAATGAGTAAGTTAATTGGTTGGGAATGAAAAATTGGGAGTATGGTTTACTATTTTGTGTTATTTATTTAAATGTGCCAAAAAATGTAATCGTGTAGTGTGTTTCCATGTTTTTTTTTCATAAACTGAAAGGATGGAATAGAGTGTCTTGAATTATTTATATATATAATTTTATTTTCCATGTGATTTTCCTTCAAAATCCACCCATGATTAAAACTATGTGACAAACACCCACATAGTCATCACAGAGGGTGTCTTTCCCAAAAACCTGGTGGGAAGATGGATGGTTGGAAACCCGCTCTTCCAAACTCATTGTTCCTGGAGATAACGACCCCAGTCTATTTAGGCATGATATGATAAGATGTTGAATCTGAAGTGTTTTTGGGATGAGTTCTGCAGGGATTCTATTGTGTATATTGGATGAGTTGTGATGAGCTTTCCCATGTGTATTCATTATGAGTTTGGATGTGTTGTGAGGAAGAGTGGTATGTGATTGGGATGTGTTGTGAGGACCAGATGTGTGTGCATTTTAGGTGTTGTGAGGCCCATGTGTGTGAGGGAGGGATGTGTTGTGAGTATAAGGAGATTTTGGGTGGGATGTGTTGTGAGTCCAATTTCTGTCTATGCGAGATGTTATGAGGTTGATTCGGAAAAAGTGGGAGCACTAGGATATTATACATTGAGGAGTGACAGTGGATAATCTATGAAAATGTGATGTAGGGTACCCTATCATCATTGTTATTTATATTATATTACATCACTTCTGTTACCTAGTGAGAATTTCATTGTGAGGTTGGTATTGGTAAGTACAAATGTTTAGGTGTTATCTGGTTCTTCTGTTTTCGCATAAGAGCATTAGTGTGATTCATTCTCATATTCATTAAAAAATTTTGCTTTCCTACTGAATTTATTTTTATGCTCCCCCCACATATATAATACTATTTGATTGTTTCTAGGGGAATGTTTTTTACCGTGATGGACATGAGTAGCTTAGATTTTGATAGTTGTAGTGTCGCATATCAGCATAAATATTGTATATTTACATGGAGACATTTGTATTTGTAGAAGTTATATAATACACATGATTGTGGGATGGTTTTAGATTTCTTTATTTTATTTCATGGAGTTTCTTTGTGTATGATCCATCATATCATATGATATTCAATAATAAAAAGGTAAACTCCTCCCATATTGTGTGATTTGTGCATCCTTGGTGCTAGTCACTAACCTAGGGCTAACATATGGCTGGACATGGGGATCATTATCACACAATCCATCTTTCTAGCCTAGGATGGGTACCTTTAGAGTGAGTGGGTAATGATAAATTTCCATACAAGGAACCAAAAATAAAAATTAAATTAATTAAAGGTTTTGGGAATATTTTAATTTTATTCACAATGAGGATCCATTCAAGATTACATTTATTAATAATTAGGACATTACTCATACATAACAAAACAATAATATACAATGTTAACAATTCATATCAGTATAAAAAAAATTTATAATATCATACTCTTAAGAGAAATCATGAATTCTTATAATACACAATCTCCATAATATTCATATTGACTTCATCCTTCCCAATCCGCATACTTAAACAACATGAAAACATTTTAAAAAACATTATAAGTGAATCAAATCCTAGTAATAGATTTTACAATATTGAAAACTATTAGTTCAGTAAAAATATGAACAATACTACTATAGTACCTATACCCAAGTTGTATATGCTCTTGTATGGTATCCAAAAGACCCTGGATCAAATCAAGACAGTGGAGAATATCTTTTTACTATATCAAGGCACTGTAGCAGTATTGTAGTAGTACTCTAGTGGTGGCAGAACTGTAGTGGTTGTAGAACTGTAGAGCGGAAGCACTGTAGTAGGATCGATAGTAGTTCAGGTACTGTAGGAGTACTATTCAGCGAGGGGTCCTTTGGGACCAAAAATTGGCTTTCAACATTGTAATCAGGCCACAAGTCCTTGGGCCTTTGATATATTGAATGAGTCTCCATATAAAAATATTTAAATAGGTATTTCCTTTTAATAATTAATTGAGTCTTCGACCATAAAATTAAAAAGAAAATGAGAAAAATACAACAGTTTCAAAAAAATAATCAGTAAAACCCAATGAAGGCAATTAAAAATAATTTTAGAGAGTATGATCTTCATATTATGAAAACCCCTTTAAAACCCTTTCAAAACACATTTAGTTCAAATAACCATATTCGAAAATTCTAATATTATCATTACCTAATGAGTTTTAGATTAATAATAGGATCACCAACTCTATTTGGGACGCACCATGTTAAGAAGTAAAGAGGTTTCCCATTGTTATTTGGGCCTCCCTTCGATAATCTATAATGGTATTTCCCAGTGATATCTCATCCACCACATGTTATGTAGTAGTGATCTTTTCTAGAAATGTATATGCTGACTCATAATGTAATCAACATGTACAGATTCAAGAATTTAACATTTTAGTTATAAAACCCTTTGAATGACTATATTACACTCATATGTATCCGTTTTGGATAAACATACAATTTTTCTTATAAAGAAATGTCAAAAAAATACCCTTTATCTTTTTAAAACCTTTTTCAATACCAAAAAAACAAAAAATATTAAGAGTATATTTTATTTTAGAAAACATAACTTTATTAAAATGTGGAAATAGACAAAATAATCATCATAGTGGAATAAAATTCATTGTCTCTATGTACGCTAATAATGGAACATTCCTTCTATAATTTGTAAAAACGTTTTACATAAAACAAATAAATAAATAATTTTTTTAAAACCATTAAATGAAATAAAAATTATTCATAAACTATTCTTATCAATCCATAAATATAAATGAATATATAAAAACTAACATTGATTCAAATCATTTTAAATTGAATATTTAAACATTTAAAAATATACTTTTAAATCAAAGCATCTGACAATACTATAAATATTATAATCATCAACCACATTAAATAATTATATTTATCAAAATAATAAATATCATGAGAATTAATTCATGATTTTATATTTCAGTAGGGATGAATATAAACCTCAAAAAATAATGTGGGTGTGTAACCTGAAAAAAATGCATCACTAAAAGGCGATTGATATGAATTCCCTAACAATGAGTCTCAATAGTCATTTGAGTGATTATTTTTATGAATAATTAAATAATATATTATTATTTATCATTTTAAAAATCCTTCTTAATTTTCTAAATTTTATTCCAATAAATAATTTTTTTTATAAAACTACTCAAACAAATTTGATCAGATCGTGGGCATTGACTATATTCAGATTTTGTTTCAAATATAAATATGGAATATCAATTATGGTCAAATGGTTCATTTTTTTAAAAAATTATTATTATTAACCAAAATATATTGTTATTAATATTATTAATAAATTATAATTTTCAAAATAATAACGAATGATGGTCATCAAAAATGAACATATGTTACAATTTTTTAGACTATTGATAGTACATACGCATGAGTAACATTTCCATTTTCCAAAGAGTACCACGGAAAGATGGTAAGTAACAATTATCAATCTAGAACTAAAATAATATCAAAAATAAAATATTATTTAGTAACATGCACACTTTAATGTAATTCGTGGGGTGTAAAAAGAATCACACCTCATTGAGTAGGAGATAGTTCATTAGTCCATGAATGACATTATCACTTTTCTAGTGTGTGAAAATGTAATAATGAAACAAATATATTATATTTTGTAATGTTAATTATATCATTTATTTCATATATATTTCACATACATCACATATTTTTTTTTAATTTTATCCTTAATAATTTCCATGTAATGTGTGAAAAAATCACTTCACTTTGAGGTGGCAACATCGCACACGTCCCACAACGATTTCATTGTATTTAAAAAAAATCAAATGCATGAAGGTATGTGTCATATATATAATAAATAAGTTTTTATAAAAAAAACATCAGGTATAAACATCATTTCCATCTTAATTTCTAACCATAATATGAGGGTTAGTAAAAATGAATGAGGTTTTTTCGTAAGGTTGATGACTACTGTACATATGAATGATGATTTTGATACTAATTTGATGGATCTGTAAGTTGATGTACATATAACCATTAACATAAAAAAATTAGTATATTTTATCAATTGATATAATTATATAATAATTTAATATTAATAATTTAAGGGGTGTATTAATAGATAACAAATGTTCTCATTGAATAATTATACCTCTTCTTTGGGTAACTTCTTTTGGATTACACCAAAATACATTCTTAGATTTCATTATTCAAAAATTGAGGATTATTGGATTTAGTGATCGATTTTGGTGTATTATATGAGATTTTTTTTTGAGCCAATGCGATTCATATTTTTGAAGATGTAGGGAGAGTGAGTGACATTTTATAGTGGATGGGGAGTGGTATTCATGAAAATTTAAAAAGGAAAACAATACTAGGATCTCTCAATTACATCATGTGCCTCCAAAAAGGATCCAAATATTAGAAAAATGTGGATATGGTCAAATTATTTCCATAAAATGGTTTTTATAAATGTTACTAGTTTATTCAACCCCATAAGATTTATATTTAACCACCATATATACTCAATTATCCATTAATTGTAGTAAAAAAATTTAATTGAATTTTCATTTATTTTTGGAGAAAATCTATGTTATAAGTAATATAAATTATAATTTTTTATTATTAAAAATATAGAATGAAGTTTATTTTTTAATTAAAATCATATATTTTAATAAATTTTATTATACCAAATCTCAAAAAAAATATTAAACTGCTTTTTAATATAAAAATATTTTAATGAATGAAATTTATTTTTATAAAGTATCAATGTAATATTTATTTCAGTGACTTAAATATAATTAAATGTTGTAAAATTGATCTAATTATAAATATGAACAATGAAAAATATTTATTACACTATAAATTATATTGAAAAAAAGTAGTTTTAATTAAAATATATTATTTTTAAAATTAATACAAATATGGATGTTCTCAGAAAACACCAAATATTCTCTGAAATTATATTTTGATATCTAAAATTATAAATTAACATTTTTTATAAATAAAAAATGTTTCAAAATTTATTTTTTGAGGTTGTCAACCATTAAATGGCTGTAAAACAGATGTTTAAAAAATTAAACACTTTTTATGTTTAAAAGTGGAATTATTCTTATAATTATACAATATTACTTATTGGATGAATTTAAATTTTATTTATAAAAAATAAAAATAAAAATATAATAAAAATATTTCAATAATAATGAATAATTTTATTTATTTACATATAATACCATTCTAGAAATACAAATTGTATTTCATAAATACACATCATTCATTGTCAATTAGACTACATTATAATTTCTAATTAATATGTTAAGCAATGAATTTATTTAAAAAATATGTGTAAACAATAATTTAATAATTCAACTGACCACATTAATTCAATTAAATCTAATGGATTGGTGATAGTTATCATAAATATATTTATACTATATTATTATATGGTAATATTTTGGATTCTGTGTTGCATAATTAATCAAAAGTACTCGATGTTGTGTGGTATGAAAGATAAACATTGTGTTGATTCAGATTCGAGATTCGAGATGAATTGTTTTTTATGTAATAAAATATTATAATTAAATTAATTTGAATGAAGGTGTATAAAAATATATCAGGATGTTACATCATACCTCTCCCCCTTAAAATAAATCCCTCCCTCGAAATTCTAATTGTTTATTAATGATTTTACATATCATGAATTACCTTATTGAAACCCACGTAAATCAAAGAGTTAATAAAATATCCTCATGAAAAGGGAATGTAAGAAAATAATGGTCATCCAATTTTATGAATAACTCTGTTTCCACATAGGGATAACATTATATGGAAATTAAAAGATGTATTTGGAAGGGAAAACTAATTCATGTTCACTGATATAAAGTGATATAGAATGTTGGAATGTAGATGAAAATGGTGAAAAAAACACCAGGAAATTTTGCAAGGGTAAAGATCATTCATGTCATCTGAAAAGTTATTAATATGATAAAATTTTATTTAAAGATCATTTTCCATGAGTTATAGAATTATGTCACCATATATACTATGAGAATTAAGAAATATACTTATCTGATGAGTATCGATTCACCCTCTAATAAATTTCATAAATAGACTCAACCCGTTTGTCAAATGATGAGAATCAAGATGACGTATCATTCTGGATGCATGGGAATAATATTCTAACAAATCAAATTATCATAAAAAGGATAACATTATTATCCTTTTATCATTGAATATAACCAAATACAAAATTGTTAGAACCGAGTATTATAAATGAAATATTCTTTTTATGATATAATAAATTAATCTATTAAATTAAATAGTAATACCCAAGGACAAGAATAAATAATTTAATTAATTATAAAAATAAGGGTCACCAATACCATTCAACTTACATCCACACAAGTAGTTAAATTATTCCTTAGATTTCTTTTAAACATATACTTCATACATATATAAAAACACAACAAGTGGCTGGGAAAATTATTTTCAATGTTTAAAACATTTAAATAGTAGTGCCAAATATTTTGGGCTTATTATAATCCTTCAAATAAAATACTATTCTACCTAGTACTTATAGTACATCACTATATGTTTCAACATCAACTATAGTATTATACAAATATTTTGTGACACCATTTTGATACCAAAAATTATAATTTCCATCATGTGTAAGAAAAATCTTTCACACATTATCATTAGAGCCCAAATTTTTGAAACTAAATCATATTAATATAGGCTGACTATTTTTTATATACTTAGCGAATTTTTGTATAATAATTTTTTAAAATTCACAATACTTATGGCCAAACATTCCACATTTGAAACAAATTATAGATCACAAAACAAATTCCTCAAACAGTATTTTTTAAATCCATTAGAATATATTTGGGGATCACCTATAGGCTTCTCAGCTTGTTGATTCTCCATTAACATTCACATTGATCATTTCTTACTCCTTTCATATCAGGGATCATACGTGTTAGAAGACACAATCTCAATATTCTCAAAATTATTATATCATTTAAATTCTTGGGTTGAAAATGATCATACAAATGTTGGATTTATTCTTAAGTAAAATCTATTAATTCACTATCAATTTTTCAAAGAAAATTTGATACATACATCTATAACATGGTTTGATTTCCATCATGTGTGAATGTCAAATCGTCCTCTTTTTTCATCAGTTCTATAAATATTTTCTTCATATTACTTGTAATAAATATAGGTACATATTTTTCAAATACGATTTTGTTAAATTTCTTTTATTCCCTGAAATCATTACCATCATTCTCTCTAGTATTTTTAATCATGGAACACTATCGATCATCATCCCTATTAACTCTGTAGAAAAAATTATGAATTTACCTAATTTTAAAAAAATAAACATGGAAATACTAAAATTCTATGTCATTTCAACTTGTGAATAATGTAAAATCTGTTATGGTCTTGTTATTATCACAATCATAACCTAAAAAGTTTTTTAATTCATTCCTTTGAGACCAACTATAAGGCCTGAACATAAAAAATACAATATCAGAAGTTTTATTCAAGAATTTTACTTCTTTAACATTGACAGTCATTTGAGGATTAAAGGCAAGAATAATAAGTTCATAACTCATACATATCAATACCGTATATTTAAAAAGTGGACACATGCAATCTGTAACCATTTTACAGATAATATGAAACTCTTAATATAAACCATTATTGCTTTTTAGAGAAAATCTCCTCAACATTCATCATGAAATCTTCTATTAACATAACAATTGTAAAACACTATAAAAGTATTTTTTATAATCATGGGATGAGCTTAAACTATTAGTAAGGGATATAAAAAATTATAGTTATTAGTTTATTCAAATCATAGAATGTAAAATAACTATTACCTTTATCATAAATTATTTTTGGGAATATGACATTAAACATTTTCCATGAAAAAAAAACTAAGATGTTCCTCAAAAGATTCCTTAATTTCCATAACATGAAATTAAAAATCATTTAGGTGAAATTTAGAATCATATTCATAAATATATTTTAAAAAACTCTCAAAACTGTTCAAATTGGAATAAACATACACACCACTACAAATATTATACATACCCATGTATAAGGACCCGACCATAAACATTACATAATCTTAAGTAATGTCCAGAATTCACATTGGGGGTTATTTCAGATTAAGTGTTTTAGAGAATTATGCCATATTTAATACATTACATTTCAAAAAATACAAAGTAGACACTTCTACTCAGTATATATTTTTTTAATAAAATAATAACTATAAAAACATGTCTAGTTCGATGTTTTAGACAACATGACTTTTTCATGATCCAATACATTCTATTATGCATATTTAAGTCATCTGAAAAACATTTAAAAACTGAAGGTGAGCATAAAAAGATCAATAAGGGTTGTCAAATAAAGAAATTAAACGTTAACCAATCAATAAATATAAACCAATGAAACCATACTTTTCAATCATAACATACCTCATGAAATAGTATGATTTATGTATATCAAATTGAAATCATAAATCATAAAGGTAACTTGTGGCATCCAAATCATACTTTCATTATAGCTATCGAAGCTACATAGGGAGTTTTGTAGGAATACAAATCACATTATATTTCTTAAATCTCTAAGGATAAACACTAACGTTTACCTCTATCAAATTACCCAATGCATTGGAGAGCTATCTCGGGCTCACGCACCGTACGTTTATCATGCAACCACCATATACGTAAAGAATGACCAATAGCCATAACCAAATAATAATAGAAAACACAAGAATAAATGAATGATAACATTATCAAATTCTAATCAAAATATATCAAATCAAGATATTGAAGTAAACAATGATTTATCAAACCATTTTCAAAACCATTTAAAACATTTAATAAAGTTATTTTTGAATCAATGTGCCCCATAACAGTTTGAAGCATTTGAATGTAATTTACACTTTAATACAATAATTTACATATATATAAATCCTTAAAACAATTTTTAAAACATGGAAATTAATGTGAATGATTTAGAAGAGTAAATCATTAATCAATTTAAAAAATGATATTTTAGTTAAAGAGTTACTAACCAAATTAGAGATGCATGAATACAAATAATTGAGGAACACCATTAATAAAATATTATAATATCATGAGAATGAATAGATTAATGATATATTATATCAAAGGTCAGTATATACAATATATAAAAGTGAATTGGGGTAAAAAAATTCAGTTACATTGGAATGTAAATTGAGACACGGTAACACCCCAAGATTTCATAGTACATTATTTCTTCAAAGTAATTCAATAACATGCACTACACGTAACACTAAGTCAAAGTGCACCACGACATACCATACTAGCTGCTCAATAGTGGTTATGAATAATATTAACTGAATTTTGGACTATATACAATCCTTATAATTTTAGAATCCATATTTTGATTTTCAAAGACATAATAGAAGAACTAATTATTTTTTTTCAGATAAAAGAAGTATTAAAAAAATAACTTTTACTTTATTTTAATGGTGATCCCGTTTTAAATCTAATATTTGAAAATTTTATATATTCAATTTAACAAAAAAACTTCTTCTTCAGAATCAGGATATAAGAATTTAGTTTCAATAAATGTATTGTGTTGTTATGATAACTTTCATAATTGGGTGAATTATGAAAAATACTATATTTTAATGGGAAAGAACTATTTAATTAAAATAATTTATAGTGTTAAATTATAAAATTAAAAGGTGTTGAAGTAAAAATATATTATATTTTTGACATTTAATTAAATTTTGGTCATTGTATGTAATTTCACTTTGAAATTGGACAAAAACAATTATTAATCATTAGATAGTTATTATTTCTTAAAAAATTCCATTTGGATTTTACAATGAGAATTTATTTTAAATTTGGTAAAATAGACTTCATTATAGAATTCGGAATATCAAAATTATCCTAGGTGAAATTTTGGTATATTTCTGAAAACTTTCAATTTTTGATGCATAGTGAAAAACAATGAGTTATAATTTAAAACCGAATTTTTATTTAATAGTCAAAATTAGAGTCAATTTATAATAATTTTAGACCTATAAATATTTAATTGAACTTTTCACCATCTTTTACCCATCTTCTAGGGGAATTTTCAAATTTACATAAATAGTAAATTTACCGCTTCTGTGGGTGGAATTTCAAAAAACCAAGAGACATGGTTAATATCAATGAGTAAAATGTGGTTCAATAAGGTAAAAATAATTTTTTGTGAATATTAACATTTTTATTTTATTTACCACGGTTAAAAGTTAATGGGGTAATTAAGATCATCAGTGGTAATGTAGCAGTGACAGGGCACTGTAGCGGCGGTGGTACTGTGCAATATTGTTGCAGGCGGGGTTACTACACACAAAATGTGAATTGGGCCAACAATTTGGGCCTACGTGCTATGTAACAGGCTACAAGCCCACTAGGACTTCGGGCTATGGAATGGGTTTCCCTCTACCCAGATAAAAGAGGTATTTACTTTGATTTAATAATAAAAATGAGGCTTTGGCCCCAACATTTAAAAAACAATGGGGTAATTAAGTGTAAAAATGATATTATTATCACCCTAACACATGTCCTAATTCTATTGGATAATTTTAATTCGACCAAAAACAACCATAGGAATACAATATGACCCTTTAGGTCCACTTGGATCAGATTAAGACATTTATAATTATTTTATTTAAAAGAGTTAGAAGAGTTAAAATCTATGTTTAATAACAAAACCATTATTAATATACTGTTATACATAAGATAAATTAGACTATAAACATTCATTAAAAAGCTAAAAATATTTCCTACATAATGGTATTTTATTTATAATTTTTAGATATTGTATAATTAAATTTATTAGTGACACAATTATGATGCTATAATTACATTATTAATGAAAGAATCAAATAAATGGTATTATAAATATTAAAATAAATATAATTTAATAGTTTTTATGACATCAACGAATTTTATAGGTGAATAAGACATGTTATTATTTATTTAATGTATTTTTTTGAAGTAATCATGATGTAATTATTTTAACAAATCAACAAATACCAAATAGTGTCAACATTGAAAACAAATAGTTACTAAAACAAATATTATATTATTAATAGCTATAATTGTCCTAAAAATACAAGGTTAAGCTAAAAGAATTATATAATGACATATATGACATTAATGAACCAATTGGGGTTCGATTGGCAGTATATATTATGTTTATTAACCATATAGTGTAAGAATACAAGAAGACAAGGTAAAATTTAAATTATTTAACATAGAGTTAAATCTAAATGATAAGGTTATAATGGTAACCTTATATTATTTAAACCTATTGGTTGAGAGTATGTTGACTCATCCCCACTATAGCCTAGATATAAGTCACTTTGGAGCCATTATAAACTGAATATGAATTTATTATAAAATAATATTTTATGTTTTTCTAAAGGTGCCTCTCACCCCTCTTATAAAAGGGGCACTTCCCCTTCTCAAAAATTTACACCACCAAAGCCATTTGGATCGGCCAAAACCTACCCAAATATCCATAAAACATCAATCACTTCAACCTAGATACCTTAGTTTGATCATAATTTCAACCTAATGATCACTTTTGATCACATCATAAGGAAGAACCCGAAGAAGAGGTGATGATTTCACCAACCTCTTTCAAGTTCCTTTCTTATTCTACTTCTTTATTCTTTGTTATTTCCATTATAAAATAATAACACCAGTATCTTACATATACTGTAATGCTATTATAAATATTGAAAAACAATATTCATTATTCTATCCATATTATGAATGATAAGGTCACCATGCATACATAAGTACGACTTACCATCTTCACGTCGTGGTGTAATATGTTATTCAACACTATGTTATTTGGATGGATATAATGATAAGTAACATGTATATAAATAATTAAAATAACATGATAATGTCTCTGTAAAATTAAAATACCATCCAATTACACACCTTTAAAGAAATGATATTGTCGCTCGTGCTTACGTACGGATTACCGTCTCCACGGCGTGATGAGATTCATTTCCACATTTACCATTCATCGATGATTATAAAAATATATATTACTAATATGTTTGTAATATATGACATAATAATGATACTGGATATATATATATATATATATATATATATATATATATATACTTACATATATTTTATTCACATTTTTCTGTTTAATACGTTATGAAAACAGAAACATCGGTTATGCCTACGTACAGATTACTGTATCCGTAAACGGTGATTTCCATTTCATATATGTATTTATTATAAATATTTATATTCTAAATATTTATGATATATAAATCATGTTTTATATTCATGATGTATTTAAATAATTATCTATGTCATACAATCAAGAGTAACAAGTTAAAACATCTACGATAAAGAAAGCGATTATTACCTGAATTGTTAATTTAACATGGAAATTATTATTAAATGGGTAGTATAAAGTCATAAATGAATAATGTATGATATCATAAATATTAATATGGTTCTGTTATAATTTAATAACATACTTTTGTCTTCATACAAGAGGCTAAATGTACCGTCAACTAATGGAAAGTGCAAGGTAAGGGGTTTTCATCTCACTCATTATTCTCGTGAGATTCATGCCATATTACCACTATTACCTTTTGTGTGGTGTATGTACTGCCCATAATTGTATTCTTTATGTAATAATCTTTAATTTATGTGTATTTACATATTCATTGTATGATTTCTCCTTGATGGGGTATATGTTTCATAAGATACCAAATTGGTAAGGGTTAATTTCACAATCTCTTTTTTATCCATGGTTGTTTTTACGTAAGTATCTAATAGGACATATTTATCATCCATGTCAATGTTTCAGGAAAGAGTTTTCAAATTTATTCTTTAAAGGCACTCATTTACAAAAACATTATTTCAAATGTTTTAAATATTTACTCTTCTAAATCATTCTCATTAATGTTCATGTCTTCAAAATGGTTTTCAAGGATTTATTTATATGGACATGAATGTTTTTAAAATGTTAATTCCTTTAAAAAGTTTCAATGTGGTATGGGACACTTTGATTAAAAAATGTCCTTAAATGTCTTCCTTTCTAAATTGTGTAACTTTTAAATGTTTTCATGAAAAGGGATATTTCTCTCAAAGAGTTTTACAAATCACATTCATCTATGTCAACATCCATTGATTGAATTTAAACTTGTTCGAAGATGATTTATTATGATACAAATCTTCCATATTGTATTGAATGTTTTTTGATATGTTTGACTATGGATGTGTTATTTTTATACCATTCACAGTTTAGGGATAATGTATTGAAATTTCATATGATAGTTTTAATATGAATATTTAGGTTATGTTTAAACTATTTCATATGAGGAAGGAATTGGACTTACTAAGTGACGGGTGGAGCCCGATATAGCTCCTCGATGCATCGGTTTGTCTCATGATCCAAACTAGTGTCTTGCAACAAGGCCTTGAAAAAATATTATTTGTTGTCTTCGAACAAGTCCTTGAATATGTGGTTATGATAGAATGGAATTATTCATTCCATCATTATGAAAGTGGTTAGTGATACTGCATTTGGTTATTCAACTAGTAGAATATTAATGTGAATAAGAAAATGGCATTACTTCATTTTATTTTTTCCATATTATGCTAAATGTCAATTTTAAAAGGATTTTTTTAGTTATAAATTGCCTTAAATGATTATGATTATTTATGAGATTTTCCGATGTATTGTTATCCTTAATGAGAATCTGAGCTCACCCCTTTCTATGTTTTATTTTCCCAGTATTCCAAGAAGTGTATTGTGATTGATATGCAGGGTTAAGCCAAGGGAATAATGAAATTTATAAATTATTATTTATGTTTTTGTATTTTATAAAGTGTAAAGTAACATTCATATATGTAATCTATTTTCCAAGACTTCAAAACCGATCGGTCCTTCGAGACTTGATTCCTTGTAATCATGCCAATATATTACAATAATGCACCGACACTGGCTAACTGGGGTCAGGGCGTTACAGTTGGTTTCAGGTGTATTTTAGAAATAACCTTAGAAGGTTGATTTAGATAAACTCTTATTAGAGCACATAGCCTTAAGATTAAATTTGAGGATTAGTATAGAATAATTTCCTAGAATTTTGGTATTGTAGAAATTTTTTGACTTTTCTGAGCAATAAATCCTTGTTTGGATAAGAGAAGGTAGAGGCGGCTCAGGCACAGATGTATCTTGGGGTAAAACCCAAAAACAACGCTTTGAGCTAGACTCGAACGGGAACTGGTGCACGAAAACGGGCCTTATTGCACTCTTGGTTACGACACTCCTGAGGGATATGCTTAGGATAATTCTCATTTTCTTTACCAATCATTATGAAGGGTTTATGGGTATATACTTCCTCAATGAAAACATATTTATGATTATCGATTATATACATAAACCGTTCAATTTAGGTTAGGTATTTTACAAGTTTGGAATTATTCATTGCAAATCATTAACTTACCTAGTTTATGCCATTATATAGAAATGGCGCCCAGTAGAATGAATGTAAACTACTATAATATGTATGATCCAAATCATAAGATGGATCATATCTTTCACGGTATTATTCCAAAATTTAGAAGGGAAATAGACCCCCATGTATTCTCAATATAGGATGAAATATTATCATGAGTTAATAAGATAAGTAAAAAATTCTATGACTCCTATGGATTTGAAGGGAAGAAAGAGAAGAAAAGGATGGAAGAGAGAAAGATGGATAATGGGAAGATATAAAATATGTATTTTCATATATGTGATAACTGTGGAATGAATTACCATGTTAAATTCTTGAAGGGAATGTGAGTTTTTTATTTGTATGGAGAAAAAATGACACCAAGTAGGTGATTGCAAGTGTAAAAAATTTCAAATGTACAATGCTTCATCTGCAAGGCATTGGGACACTACACGAATCAATGTACAATTCATAAGATTATACCACTAATGATGTTATTGGATAATAATCAAGTTATGATATTACCTCAGATGAAGAGGAATGACTATTGTTATTATGTTGTAATTATAAAATTATTTCATTTAGTGTTTTATTGACAATATACTGGTTAATGAATTATGGTGATAAATAAGGATTGTACTACAGAAATATTTTATTGAGGATTTGAGATTATATGGTTCTAAGAAAAGTGACTTATAAGTAAGTTACATTTTTGGAAAATACATGGTTGAATGAAAGGTAATCCTTAATATGGTCCTAATAATGTGGTAAGGATTTTGTAATAAGAGATGGTTGATTTTGGTAATTCAGGATGTTGCGGTGTCGTAAAAGAATAAACGATGAAGGCATTCAAATGTTATTACCTGAAAAAAGGACCCTAATTATGTTTAACTTCCTTATAAATTTTGGACTGAGAGTTTGGATATAAGTATTTTGGATTATTCTAAAGGATAGAATGGATTAAGATTGAAACTGGATACTATTGTTACAATTATTTTTGGATTTCCATAAAAAAGAAAACCCAGAGGACGGGCGGTAACTTGTCACGTCCGACAAGGCCGCGAGACATGAACCCGCAACTGAAGGGTGAAAATGGTGTATCACCAACCACTAGCCCATTTGATGTCTTGGATTGAATAATGTAATCTTTTTTAAAAAATTCTCATAGATGAATTATAAAATCATTTTTTTGAACCCTATATGAATAGTTTAAATAGATTATTATTTATATGTTCTATTATCTTTTAGCATGAAAGTTGAGTTTGTGGTAAAAATTAATTAAAAGATGGAACTCTACTTGTCAAGTATATATATATATATATTTTTCTTCTCTTATTCTATGAAGAAATAAATTCTTAAACTTTACGTAAGGAATCTTATCATTAAAAATGTGTTATACAAATACATTATATTTTTTTGAACCAATGATATTTTAAATCAACATATATTGATGTCTTTGAGGCCCTCAATACTACAATTGTTTGTGGCTGATGACCTCAATAAATCCCTATAAATATTTATTGTATTTTTCTCTTTATGGGTCTCTAATTTCCACCAATGTTCTCTTAATCGAGATTATAAATTTTTGGTGACATTTTCAATCCCCTTTTCCTATTATTTACACAAAATTTTATTAACCAAATTTATGATGTGGATTTTTCCACAAAGGTATTTTCTATTTTCAACCTTTTATTTTTGAAGAACAATTTCAAATTGAAAGGGCGCAATTTATTGAAGGATGGAAGAATTTAATACCCCAAGAATTCATAGTACGTTATTTCTTCAAAGTAATTCAATAACATGCACTACACGTAACATCAAGTTCAAGCACATCAAGACATACCAAACTAGCTGTTCAAAAGCGGTTATGAATATTATTAACTGAATTATGGACTATATACAATCCTTGTAATTTTATAATTCATATTATGAGTTTCTTAGACATAATGTAAGAACTATTTATTTTTTTCAGGCAAAATATGTATTTTTATGAAGATGCACTTTTACCACCTTTTAATGATTAACCCTTCTTAAATCAAATATTTGAAACGTTTATATATTAAATTTCAGAAAATAAACATCTTCATTAGAATTGGGTCATAATTATATAGTTTCAATAAATTTTTGGTGTTATTCTGATAAATTTCATATTTCGGTGAAAAGTGAAAAATACTATATTTTAGCTGAAAAGAACTTTTTCATCAAAATAAATTATAATGTTAAATTATAAATTTTAATGGGTTTTAAGTACAAATATATTATATTTTTACCATTTAATACAATCCTAGTCATTGTAAGTAATTTCACTTTGAAATTCGACATAACAAAGTGTCAATTTATTGATAGTTATTAATTTTTAAAAATACGCCATTCAGTTTTGACAACGGGAATTTATTTTAAATTAATAAATGAAACTTATATGTTTTGAATTTGGTTAAATAGACTTCATTATTGAATTCAGAATATCGAAATTATCCTATGGTGGAATATTGGTATTTTTCTGAAAACTTTCAATTTTTTATGAATAGTGAATAACACTGAGTTATAGTTTAAAACCGAATTTTTATTTAAATAATTATTTATTTTATTTAAATTCATTTTAGGTCAAAATAGATACATAATAACTATATATGTTCAATTTAATTCATGGGAGTCATTTTATAATAATTTTAGATATATAATAATTTTATTGAACTTTTCACAATCATTTACCCATATCCTATGAGAATTTGAAAATCCACATAAAACATAAATCTACCACTTATATAAGTGGAATTTTCAAAATCAGAGACACATGTCTAATATCAAATAGTAATATGTGGTTCAATAAGATAAAAATAATTTTTGGTGAATAGTAACTTTTTACTTTTATTTACCTTAGTTAAAAGTAAATAGGGAAAATAAGGGTAAAAATGATATCATTATTACTCTAACACATGTACTAATTCAATTGGATAAGTTTAATTCGACCAAAAACAATCCTTGGAATAGAATATGACCATATATGTCAGCTTGGATTAGATTAAGACATTTATTATTATTTTATTTAAAGAAGAGTTAAAAGATTTAAAATCAAAGTTTAATAACTAAACCATTATTAATATAGGGATATAAATAAAATAAATTATACTATAAAGATTCATTAGAAAGATAAAAAAATTTCATACATATAGGTATTTTATTTATAATTTTTAGATATTATATAATTAAATTTAGTAATGCCACAATGATGATGTTGTAATTACGTTATTAATGAAAGAATCAAATAAATGGTATTATAAATATTAAAATCAATATAATTTAGTAGTTTTTATGACATAAACTAATTTTATTTATTAATATGACATGTTAGGATATATTCAATTTATTTTTTCCAAAGTATAAATGCTGTTATTATTTTATAAAAAAAAATACCAAATATTGTAAACATTGAAAAAAAAAATTTAAAACAAATATTATATTATTAATTGATATAATAGACCTAAAAATACAAGGTTCGTCCAAAAGACATATATAATAATATATATGACATTAATGAACCTATTGGGGTTCTATTGGTAGTATATAGTATGTTTATTAACCATACAGTTTAAGAATACAAGAAGACATGGTAAAAGTTAAATTCTATAAAATAGAGTTAAATCTAATGGATAAGGTCAAAATGGTAACCTAAACTCCTATAAATCATATTGGATAAGAGTATTGAGACCCATCCCCATCCTATCCTTGATATAAGTCACTTTGGAGCCATTATAAACCGAATATGAATTTATTATAAAATAATATTTTCTGTTTTTTCAAAGGTGCCCCTCACCCCTCTTATAAAAGGGTACTTACCCTTCTCTCAAATTCACGCCTCCAAAGCCTTTTGGCTCGGACAAAAACTACCCAAATATCCTTGAAAAATCCCTTAATTTAACATAGAGGCCTTAGTTTGATTATAATGGAAACCTAAGGAGCCCTTTTGATCAAATTAAAAATGAGAACATGAAGAAGAGGTATTGATTTCACCATCCTCTTTCATGTTCCTTTCTTCTTCTACTTCTTCTTTCTTTCTTATTTCCATTATAAAACAATAACTCCAGTATATTATATATAATTTTATGTTATTATAAATATTTCACTACTATATTCATTGTTCTGTCCATCTTATGAATGATAATGTCACCATGCGTGTGTATGTACGACTTACTGCCTCCACGTCGTTGTGTAATTTTTTATTCAACACTATGATATTAGGATGAATATAATTATGCGTAATATGTATATAAATAATTAAAATAAAATGATAATGTCTCTGTAAAATTAATATACCATCCAATTCCACACTTTTAAGGAAATGATACTGTCACTCGTGCGTACGTACGGATTACCATCACCACGACGCGATGAGATTCATTTCCACATGCACCATTCATCGACGATTATAAAAATATATATTACTAATATGTTTGTAATATATGACATAATAATTCGACTAGATATATATATATATATTTACTTAAATATATTTTATTCACTTAGTTCTATTCAATATGTTATGAAAACAGAAACAACGTTTATGTGTACGTACGGACTACCGTCTCCATAAACAGTGTATTCCATTTCATATATAAGTCTATTATACATAATTATATTCTAAATATATATGATATATAAATAATTTTCTATATTATGGAAGTATTTAAATCATGATCTAAGTGATACAATCAAGAGTAACAAGTTAAAACATGTACGATAATGAAAGTGACTATTACCCGAAATGTTAATTTAACATTGAAATTATTATTAAATGGGTAGTATAAAGTCATAATTGAATAATATATGATATCATAAATATTATTATGGTTCTGGTATAATTTAATAACATACTATGGTCTTCATACATGAGGTTAAATGTACCCTCGACTAAAGGAATGTGCAAGGTAAGTGTTTTTTATCTCACTCCTTATTCTCGTGAGATTCATGCCATATTGCCACTATTACCTTTTTTGTGGTGTACGTACTGCCCATAACTGTATTCTTTGTGTAATACACTTTAATATATGTGTATTTACATATTCCTTGTATGATGCCTTTTTCATGGGGTTTATGTTTCACATGTTACCAAATTGGTAAGGGTTAATTTCAAAATCTCTTTATTATCCGAGGTTGTCTTTATCTATGTATCTAATAGGACATTTTATCATCCATTTCCATGTTTCAGGAAAGAGTTTTCCAAGTTATTCTTTAAAGGTACTTTATTTACAAAAAAATCATTTGAAATGTTTTAAATATTTAATCTTATAAATCATTCTCATTAATTTCCATGCCTTGAAAATGGTTTTTAAGGATTTATTTATATGGACATGAATGTTTTTAAAATATTAATTCCTTTCAAAAGTTTCAAAGTTGTATGGGAAACTTTGTTTCAATTTTTTTTAAATATCTTCCTTTCTAAATTGTGTGACTTTTATTTGTTTTCATGAAAATTTGATATTCTTTCAAAGAGTTTTACAGATCATTTTCATCTATGTCAACATCCTTTGATGGATTTTAAAATTGTTTGAAGATGATTTATTATGATACAAATCTTCCATAATATATTGATGGTTTTGTGATATGTTTGACTATGGATGTGTTATTTTTATACCACTAATGATTTAGGGATAAATTATTGAAATTTTTATGCTATTTTTAATATGAATGTGTAGGTTATGTTTAAACCATTTCATATGAGGAATGCATTGGACTTAGTAAGTGATGGGTGGAGCCCACTATAGCTCTTCGATGTATTAGTTGGTCTCATGAGACAAACTAGTGTTTTGTCCCAAGGCGTTGATAAAATCTTATTTGTAGTCATGGTATAAGGCCTTGACTATGTGGTTATGATAGGCTGGAATTATGCATTCCATCATTATGAAAGTGGTTAATGATATTGCATTTGATTATTCAACTAGTAGAATATCCATGTGAATAAGTAAATGAAATTACTTCATTTTATTTTTTCCATATTATGCTTAAGTTCATGATTAAAAGGATTTTGTTTTAGTTATAAGTTGACTTAAATGTTTACTCTTATTTATGAATGTTTCTATTGTATTTTTATCCTTACTGAGCATCTGAGCTCACCCATTTCTATGTTTTATTTTTCACAGGATTCCAAGAAGTGTATTGTGATTGATATGAAGGGTTAATCAAAGGGAATAATGGCATTTATAAAGGATTATTTATTTTGTTCTATATGTTATAAATTGTTATGTAACATTCATGTATCCAATATATTTTACAAGACTGCTAAACTGATCGGTCCTTCGAGACTTTATTCCTTGTAATCATACTAATGTATTAATATAGTGCACTGACTCTAGGTAACTAGGGTCGGGGAGTTACACACAAGGTCCCTTACCAAGAGCATATCGTTAGATCAAAGACAAATCAATGAAATGATTATGTGTCACAAATAAGAATACCCTCAACATATGTGTATATAAATTGTAAATCAATCATAGGTCATTAACACATATTCATAGCATGACATAATCACAAAGTAGATTTTTATCCGAAGGAATTGAAATTGGGTAAAGATGTTCCCTTACAAATATTCGACAGCCCAACAGTGTCACTTATAATTTCAGAAAAAGAGGTGATGAGAGAGAAAATAGTTTCTCATCTCTTGGACATAAAATTTACAGTGATTAGGATATATAAAAACATATCACAACAAATGAAATTGTAAATTTAAAGACATAACATAAATTATATCTTCTAAAAAGAGGAGGGTGAAGGGTTCCATTACTGATTTGGTAACATATAAAATATACAACACTTGAATGAAGGACCATACAATAAAGATATAAATACCAATAGATTAAATTATATAACAAAAATAATAAAATCATGGGAATTACATACAGCACACAAATCTAAATAGTTGAAAATATAGCATGAATCTCATGGGAATGAAAAGTGAGAAGAAAACTCCTCACCCCTTTGTAATCAATCGAGTCATATTACCAAAATTTAAAATCCATAAAATGAATCACAGTAAACCATGAACATAAATTGTTTCATGATAATATATATTAAATGTATGTACAAAATACACCACATTCAATAAATATGTGGAAAACATTGGATATCTGACAGAATTAAAAGTGATACAAGAAACTCCTTACCTTGTGTCCGACTTTACCCCTTCATTCTATAATCTCTTGAATAATAAACTAACATTAATTTCAACTTTATTAAGAACGTTTTTCATGTTTATATTTACTTTTATTTTTCTTATAACCATGTTATAAACATTATGTAATCATTTATGTTAATAGAGGTCATTTTGTCGATATTTGGTACTTGACTAAAAAATGATCTTGTTATATTTAAAAGTTGTCCATGTTGTTAAAATTTCATTATCTATATAATGATATTCATGATTCCTATATCATATATAAATCAAATATATCTTGTATACATATATATATGTCTGTATTTTTAACATTACATAACATATGGAGATAAGAAATGAAACACACCATTCATGGATATGATAAGGTGTGCGTACACACAAACATGGCTCTCATTTTAGTATCATATTAAATGGAATGAAAAAATGATAAATAGGTTTATTATAATTCCATTATAATATATTATATAATATAACTAAATCAATTCTTAATACATTCTACATATGGCATGAATGAGTCATATGAGTTTGAGGGGGTGGTAGTCCGCACATCCTCAAATGAAATTATTGCATTTACCCATTATGGAAACCATAATGGTATGCTATAAATGAAAAATACAGAAGCAATGAAATAATATAAATATAACATATATCACATATAAATACATTTCCATCTTAATGTCTCCCATAAGAGGTGGTAGGAAAATATTGAACAATCATCGCTTCGTGTAGTAGTAGTTCACCGTCCACAGACACATTATGTTCTTTTCCTATTATATGGAGGTGTGTGTAAGTGTAGTATGAATACTTCTCCTAAAAACAACCTAGTATATTTAGGATACTGGTGTTGTTATAAAATAAGGAATAAAAACGTTATGTGGGTTGGATAAGTAAAATAGAACAAAATAACATAAGAGAAGATATTGCCTTTAAATCAGGTATCTCCCTTTGGTTTGTACCAAAAGGTTTAATTAAATTGCCTTCTACATTGGGGAAGGATTCTATGAGAAATATAGGGATGTAGGGAGATTAATTGGATAGAGTTTTCTTGATCCAAGGAGATTGAGAGGTGTGAGTAATGGGTTAGAGGTGAAGGCTTTCTATAAGGGGAATGAGGGGCTCTTCAGGAATGTTTAAAAATATTATTATATTATATATTTATTTTCGGTTTCTAAAGGTAAAAAACCCATTAAAGTCGAATATATGATGACCCATGTTATAAGTTAAATCATCCAATAAATATTGAACAGAATTTAGATATTATTTTAATCTTTATAATCTTATTTATTTAAATCATTCATTAATGAGGTAAATACAACTTTATTAATGTGTTCTAAATAATTTTATTTATTTGATTTCTAAAAATTATAAAAATATGACATGATCTTGGAAAACATTTTAGATTTATAATTATTATTTATTGTCAAATATATAACATATATAACTCCATTTAATGAATGATTTACTAAAAGATATATGTTTTTGTCATTGTTGTCATTACTTTAAATAAAATAATATAAAGTGTCATTATAACCCTTATATGGCTTCATGGGGTCCCAAAATAGACCCAAGGAAGACCATGGTAAGACATGTTTCAAAAAATAGTATTAGGACACATGTTATTGTAATTGGATATTATTTTAATATAATTGGATACTCTTATTTACTCTATTTACCTTTAAACCATGGTAAATAAAATATTTACTGAAGTAAATAATTGTAATGACTAAAAATAAAAGTTAACTATCACACAATTTGGATATCCAGATTCCAAATATGGAAACAATTTTTGCAAATTCAAAATACAGAAGTTTCTTAATGTAATTTTAAATTAGTTCATGTTGTCAAAACAAAAAAGCGTTTTTAAGAAATAATAACTATCAAAATATTGACACTTGTTTATATACAATATCAAATTGTAATTTCTTAAAATGGCCAATTTTGGATTAAATGGTAAAAAAATAATCTAATTACACTTTAAAATCAATTAAAATGATAATCTAACCATATAAATAAATTATATTAAAAGTCATTTTGGAATTAAAATGTAGTTTCTTTTACTATTCATAACAAAATCGAATTTTATTAGAAAAATACCTATAATTTACCTATAGTAAAATTTGATGTCCTGATTCTAATAAAGAATTTTATTATACAAAATAGAACATATAAACGTTAAAAAAATGATTTAAAGAGGTTTCTCCATCAAAATGTAGTAAATTATTTATTTAAGGAATATTGTAGTATTTATGATTAAAATCATATTCTTTATTATATTGAGCCTCTAAAATTTATTGGATAAATTTAAAATCATTTATGAAACTTACTTAATATCTTAAACTAAATTTTAGTTAACCTAATAACATATTCCCTATGATAGGTTAATCATTTCCATAAATAACCCAAATCACATTATGTCCACAATAAAAACATATATTCATCCAAGAATATATTTCAACCATTAATCCACAAAATAAAAGATAACTATTTATTGAATAAAATTTTAACATATAAATCTTCATGGTTACTAATATTAGAAAATATCTTCCAAAATAATCCCATTACCAATATATCCATAATACTTTTAAGCTTTTCATCATCATAAAATGTACCATAACTATTGAATCCCTTATATGTAGACATTTTACTCATTCATCATTATTCAAGATCCATTATCCATTATTTTACAACACATTCTATAATCCAATATTCCTATAAACAAAATCATTAATCATATCCTATGATTCAATATTGTCAAAACATCTACTAAGAAATAATTCCTTCCTTTAATTTTCCATTGTAAGTTTACTCATCTTTAATTGGAATGACATTAGAAATTAGTAAACATATATTTGTACAATCTTGCAGATCCCATTCCCAGACCTTCTTCACATGACATCTATTTGTATAATGGCCATGAGCACCAAAATTAAAACAATCATTTGATCCTTCAGAAAGATATTATTTCCCTTTCATGGAGTCAACTAGATTCTTCCTTTTTCCATGGAAAGTAATTTCATTATGACATTATTTAGAACATCTATAGAATCATTCCATCCCTTTGAAGCATTTTCCATTGTGTTTGTTTCCACATCCTTAACACATAGGTTTTGGAATATACTTATCTTTAAGATTATTACCTGAATTTCTGTAGGGATTTGATTATCACATAAAAGATTCCATATAACAATCACCAAGGTTCATGTGGTCATTCATGACTCATGATATTGGGTTAAGAATAACCATAAGAGTTTCCATTGAAGAACCAATTTCATTCAGTTTCTCATTTAGAAAACTGTCACAGTTTTCGTCACATCCACTGTTTGTTTGGTGCCTGCTAGATCCATCAATTTACTAAATCCCAATAGGCCAGTGTGAGTATATGAGTAAAATCATCATATAAAATCTTACGAGGAGGGTAAATACTAATATAAACTTATTCCTGTCATCATAAAATCATTCAATTTATATTAAATAATTATGACTCTTTATAATATGCTAACCATTATGGTTATGTCTATTCTTCTTAAATACCACCCCAACCTCTAAAGTTATCTAAACCGACCTCGGATACCAACTATAAGGAACTGGCATTAAACATTACATAATCATGAGTTATGTCAAAAATTAACATTGAGGATCATTTAAGGATTAGGGTTTTAGATAATTATTCCATTTTTATTAAATTACATTTCAAAAATTACAAAGTAGATACTTATACATACTATCCATTTTTTAATAAAATTAAAACTCTAAAAAATTGTCTAGTTCCATGTTTTAGACAACATGACACTTCCATGGCCCCATCATTGACTATATACATCTTTATGTCTGGTGAAAAAGATTTCAAAAACATTGGTTGAGAATAAAATGATTAGTAGGGGTTGTAAAATAATTGAATGAAACATTAACCCATCAATAAATATAAACCACTGAAACCATACTTTTCAATAATAACATACCTCATGAAATCGTAAGATCTATGAAGAACACAATAAAATCATAAATGATAATGGTAAGTTGTGGAATTCCTATCATAAATACATTTTAGCTATCACAACTACGTAGAGATTTACGAAAGAATACTGATCACAATATATTGCATAAATCTCTTAGGAGAAACATTAACATTTACCTCTGTCATGTTACCCAATGCATTGGGGAGCTATCTTGGCTCACCCACCCTAAGTTTATCACAGAACTAACCATATACGTAAACAATGCACAATAACCATAACATAATCTTAACATATAACACAATCATAAAGGAACTATTTCATTTCCATATTCCAATCATAATATATTAAATCAAGATATTGAAGTAAACAATTGTGTATTAAACCATTTCCTAAACCATATAAAGCATTTAATAATGCTATTTTTTTAATCAAAGTGTCAAATACGAAATTGAAACATTTTATATTAATTTACAATTAAAAACAATCAAGTCCATATAAATAAATTCTTAAAAACATTTTTAAATCACGTACATTAATGTGAACGATATAAAAGAATAAATATTTAAACAATTTTAAATGATATTTTAGTTAATAAGTTCCTAAACAAATAAGAGATGCTTGAATACAAATAATTGAGGAATACTGTTAATCAAAGATTATAATATCATGAGAATAATGATATTCATGATATAATAGGTCAAAGGGATGTATATATGCACTATATAAAGGTTAATTGATGTATAACGACAAATAATTTTCAATGGAATGTAAATTGAGACAAATTCCCTTACAAAGATCATATTCTTAGAATAAGAACAAATCTGTTACATGATTATGTGTCACAAATAAACATACAACTAAAGGAAGTGTATATTAAGTGGAAATAAATCATATTTCATTCACACATATTCATAGAAGTACATAATCAATATGTAGAAGTTTATCCCAAAGAATTGAAATTATGTTAAGAAGTTCACTTACAAAAATTAGACAGCCTAACGACATCACATATAACATTTGAAAAGGATTTGATTAGTGGAAAAGAGTATATAATCACTTAATCAATAAATTTACAGCAATACATATTTATAATAACACATCCCAATGTTAAAAAGTGGAAATTAAAATACATAACATACATGGAGCCTTTTAAAAAGAGGAGGTGAAAGGATCACTTACTGATTTGGTAACTTAGGAAACATACACAAAATAAAAGAAGGATCACAAATTGATGATGTAAATAGACATTAATTAATGTATATTACAGAAAGAATAAAATCATCTGAAGTACATTTAACGCACAAAAAAGAAATAGTGTGAAATATTTCATGAATCTCAGGGGGATAAAAAGTGAGATGAAAACCATTTACCATGTTGCAATCTATCGAGTCTTCTGACCAAAAGTTAATAACCACAAAATGAATAAAAAAATTACATGAATATAAAGATAATAATGATAATATATCAAATTTAAGTACACAATACACCACAATCAATATATTGGTGGAAAAAACAATGGAAATCTCATGGAATTAATAGTGAGATAAGAAACCCATTACCTCGTGTCCGACTAGACCCGTTCATTCTATAATCTCTTGAATGACAAATTAAAGTTAATTTATACATTTTAACATCCCTTTTATCTCTTACCGTTTCTTTTATATCAATTATTTCCATGATATAAACATTATGCAATCATTTAAGTTAATAATGGTTGTTTTGTTGATATTTGGTACTTGAGTCAAAAACAAACTTGTTATATTTACAACTTGTCCATGTGGTCAAAATTTCATTGTCTATATTTTGATATTCATGATTTAGATATCATATATATCATATATATCCCATATATATATGTGAGTGTGTATATTTATAATAGTACATAACATTTAGAGATAATAAATTAAATGCACCGTTTAAGGAGACAGTAAGCCGTATATATGCATGAAAACTAATTTAATTTATATTAATTATTTAATGGAATTAAAATTAATGATAAGTATGTATATTAAAATCCTATTATAATATAATATATAATTTTAGTAACTCCATATTTTATATGTTCCACGTATGGCATGAATGAGTCATATCACTTTGAGGGGGCGGTATTCCGCAATTCCTCAAATTAAATTATCATTTTTACCCAATATCGAAACCATAAAAGGATAATATAAATAAATAATATTGATGTAATGAAATAGTATGAATATTATAAATATCACATATAAATACATTTCCATCTTAATGGATTCCTTCAGAAGTGGTAGGAGAATATTGAACAATCATCATTTAATGATGTAGTAATTCACCGTCCCTAGAAATTTATGTTTCTTACCAATTAAGTGGAGGTGTGTGTAAGTTTAGTTTGAATAATTGTCATAAAATAAAACTTGAATA
This sequence comes from Viscum album, assembly GCA_963277665.1. Classification (NCBI taxonomy): domain Eukaryota; kingdom Viridiplantae; phylum Streptophyta; class Magnoliopsida; order Santalales; family Viscaceae; genus Viscum; species Viscum album. The sequence goes on from OY728140.1 coordinate 1,613,041,667, forward strand.
TTTAGGATTCTATTTTATTTATAAAATAAATGAATAAAAAGAGTTTTGGGGGTTTGATAAGTAAAATAAAACAAAAGTACTTAAGAGAAGGTGTTACCTCTAAATTGGGTATCTCCCTTTCATTTGAACCAAAATGTTTAACTGAATTTTCTTCTTCCAATGGGAATGGTTTTAATATAAATAAAGGGACTTATAGAGCTTAATTGGTTAGAGGTTAGACGAGCCATGTATCTTGAGAGGTGTGAGTAATGGGTTAGAGGTGAGAGATTTATATATGGAGGAGGTGGGGCTCTTTATGAATGTTTGATAATATTATTTTATTATATATTTTTTGTTCAGTTTATAAAGGTCCAAAATGCATTATAGGCGAAATTAAGATGACTTAGGTTCTAAATAAAATCATCAAAAATGAATTGGATAGCTTTGGGATATTAATTTAATCTTTATAGTCTTATTTATTTAAATCATCGTTAATGAGGTAAATATAGTATCATTATAGTGTCATAAATAATTTTATTTATATGATGTCTAAAAATTATAAAACCAATATCATTATGTAGGAAAATATTTTTAGCTTTCCAATTAATATTTATTGTTCAACAGGTAACTTATATAACCCCATGTAAAGATTGATTTACTACAATATATATTTTTATGTCATTTTTGTGTTTACTTAAAATAAATTAATATAAAGTGTCATTATCACTCTTATGTGGCTCCATGGAGTCCCAAAATAGACCCAAGGATGCCCATGGTCAGAACTGTATCATCAAATATTACTAGGACACATTTTAGGGTAAATGTAATATTATTATAATATTATTTGTTACCCTTATATACCTGATTTAACCTTTAACCATGGTAAATAAAATAATTACTAAAGTAAATATTAATAATTATTAAAAATAAAAGTTATCTATTTATAAAATTCGGGCCTCCATATTTTCAATATGAAATCATATTCTTCTTATATTAATTACAGAAGTTTCAGAAATTAATTTAAAATTAATTCTTGTTGTTAAAACAAAAAGTGTGTTTTTAAGAAATAATAACTATCAAAATATTTCCACTTGTTTATGTCCAATATCAAAGTGAAATTACATCAAATGAGAAATGATGGATTAAATAGTAAAAAAATAATCTAATTACACATTAAAAAAATTTAAAAAGATAACCTATCCATATAAATAAATTATATTAAAAGCTAGTTTTGAATTAAAATACAGTTTTTTCACTATTCATAAAAGATTAATTTTATCAGAAAAATACCAAAATATTTCAAAGTAAATTTTGATGTACCGATTTGAAAACAGAATTTTATTTTTTAAAATGGATCTTATAAAAGAATCCAAAACTACATTTAAAGAGGTTTTTCCATCGAAAGGAGGTAAATCGACCTTTTAATGAATATCAGATTATTTATGCTTAAAATCAGATTCCATCTTTTTTTAAGCCTCTAAAATTTATTGTATAAATATAAAAACTATTAAGAATAATATTTAATCATAATATGGATTGTTTTGGTCATTCTCGCCAATACAACAGTTATACGTCAACTGCTATTTAAAATAATATTATTATATTAATAATTTTCGGTATAAATCAACTTTATGTGCTCCATAAGTTTTCAAAGAAACTTATTGTTGTGTATCAAGTATGCCATCGAACATAACATCTCCTTTAAAGAAAATTTAATATTTAATTCTCTAATTTTAATAAATATAAAAATGTTATATTTTTTATTTACCTAGGATGTTACACCATGCATTGGAGATCAATAATGGGCTCACCAAAAGTGATCAAAGCTACCCCATGTTAATCTGTAATTGGAATTCATGGGGAAATCTTCTCAATGCCATGTTAAGCTATAAGGGACTTTCTAGATGTTATTTTTTCCACAACATGATATGTTGTGATTGTATTTATTGAATGTTTCTTGGACATCCAATCATGTAATTGTAATATACCACATTATAAATATTATACATTCATCATTAAACTATTTTCAATACACATTTATATTCATATGAAAATATTTTTAAATAAAAATGCAATTTTCCATTTAGAACCCCAATTTGAAACAAAAATTACAGTTTTATTTTTAAAACCATTTTCAAATTAAATAATATAAAAAATATAATTTTTTTTGTGAGAAAAAATAAAATATTTTAATAGGAATGAAAAAATATAATAATTTCCATGATAGTGGAAAATTTCTTTTCCCTGTGTACATTATGAGTTGATTAATCGTTTTAACGTTTTTGAAAATGTTGTGTAAAAAACATAAAAATTGATTAATTTTTCAAAACCTAATTAATTGAAATTTTGGGTAGAAATAAAATTTACTTCCAAAAGTATATATATAATTAAATATATAAAATAAAATCATATTTGAAAAGATTTTGAAATTTAATCATTAAATATTTAAAAATATATTTCTAAATCAAAGGGTCCAATAACACACTATGTAACATTCCCATTTTTCAATGAAGATTACCAAAAGTTAGAGAGAAATATTATTCTTACATTAAGGATACTTAAAAAACCATATTATTTAATCATAAATATTTATATATAAAATATTAATGATGTAAAATAAATCACAAAGCCTTGAATTTGTGGTAGTCCACATATCTAGGAATGATGTTTTCAATTTTTCAGTGTGAGAAAATGTAATAATGAAAATCATAAATTATATTTCTAAAAAGGAATTAATTTCATGAATATCATAAATAAAACATTTATTTCAAAGATATTTATTAAACTGATAGTTAATTCATTCCATGTAATGTTTAAACACATAATATTTCTTTGATTATGTGGTAGTCCTCACATCAAAAAACTATTATCATATTCTAAAAAAATTGATATAATGATGGTATGTATTATATAATAATATCATGAAGTATTAATCAATCCAAAATATCATATATTTCATATAATAATATCATTTTAATCATAATTAGAAACCATGATAGGTGTGAAAGACAAATGAACAATGTTGTCTCACGAGGCTGTAGTATGGAAGACACATTAAATGTTGATTTTGTTGCGATTTTGATGGAAGGGAGTGTAGATGAAGGAATAACCAGACACATAACCACATATTCTTGTACCTCATTTTTTTCTCCAAATGATATATTTGGTTTTGTATTGGAAAACATTGGTTATTCTTGGATGATTTACTGTAATCTGGGATATTATTTTTTCTAGGTTTGGATGATTGAAATTTCTATACAGGTGTGAATAACTGGGGAGAGTGTGTCCCATTTTATAGTGGAGGTGTGTCATTCTTATAACTATAAAATGGTAAACATTATTTTGAGGACACCCTTATATCATGATCCTCCAATAATTAACCGAATTATATATACATATTAATAATAAATAATTATGGACTTAAAATGGGTTTTTTACTTGTTTCTAGGTCATTTGGACCCTTAATATTTATGTTTCTCCACTATAAAAATAAATATTTACCATTATTTCAATTATTAATTTTAATTAGATTAAAAATAGTTTTGTTCCAAATATAAGTTGAACATATCGGAAATTATAAATAATTATAATTAAATATATTTAAACCATTTTTATTAATTCCAACTATACAAGTGGAAGAATATAATTTAAAATTAATCCGGTTCACATAACAAGAAAGGATATTCTTAATGAAAAACGTTTGAATGTTTGAAATGTTTTTATATCAAATTTCAATTTAACATTTATTCAGATGAACTAAATTGAATTAAATGATATATATTATACCTAATTAAACATTAAATACATTTAAATACATAATTTATCACTATCCATTTTTTAAAAAAAAATTAAAATTAATTTCATGAATTTTTTCTATTTATCATAATATAATAGTTTTTAGTAAAAAGACAAAAATTCATCCTATGTGAATTTTGATATCAATATTTAAAAATTTATGGGTTTTCAATTAAATAAAATTAATTTGAAATTAATTTTTAACATGTACTCCATTGAAAATTGGTAAAACCACCTTTTAATAAATATACATCATTTTATTCTTAAATATGGAATCAATGTTATTGTATAACATTCATACAAATTGGATTATTTTATAATAAAATTGATTAATTATAAATCATTTGAATTTAAATAATATATTATATAAATAGATATTAATTTAACATAATAATATAAAATTTAATTTTGTTCATGAATTTTTTTTCATAAATAATGATTATTTTAATTCAATTGCTCATTATTTACATTTATATTTTATTGGTAACCAGAGAAATTAATTTATAAACACATAAATAATATAATTTTATAATTTAGTTAAACTAATTATTCATCTCCATTCCAATATCTAAGATATAACTAACAAAATAATATTAATAATATATTATTGTTTGGTAAGACTCAAGATTGTGCATAACATAAGTCATCAAAAGAAATCGATGTTGTGTGAAATGCATGGTAAAATTGGTGATGCTTGTGATACAATAACAACTATGCATTTTTTTTTCATTTAATTTTTTTATATAATTTAATTTAGGTTTAAATTTGATATTTCATAAAATAATATGATATTACATGTGTAGAATTCATTACATTTCAAAGATTGAAATTCTTAGAAGATATCATCAATTGAGGGTCATTAATGATGATATAACAATGAAATTATTTGGTACAATGTTTGGATGATATGAATATATAGGGATGTTTTTCATTAATACAAATTCCCCCTCTATTATCTCGTGTTAAATGAATATAGTATTTTTCATATTTCATTTATATTCTTATGGGAGTGTTTAAAAATGAAATTATCTTATATTCAATGAGAAATTAGGAGAATGAAGACCACATGATAATTGTAATAAAGATCCTATAGAAGTAAAAACTATATAATAAATTTAAAATAATTTAATTTTGGATATAAAATATTTCATTTTGGTGTCATATAATATAAATGGGGGATATATTAGTAGAACTATCAATGACATATGCAGTTAAATAATAGTCCAGACAATATATGATGACTATGTTCTAACGTTTTCATGGTTTAGCTTGATATTATCGATAGCTTATAGAGAATATCTCATGACTATATAATACTATGAAAAAGATATCATGGAAGGGTTCCATCTTCCCTTTCACATATGATTTGGGGTAAAATTTAATTGAATTGAAGAGAAGATTATCCAACACAACTCTTCTAAATTATCCATTTAGTGGAGGAGGTTTTTGTAATCTATAATACTCATCAAATAATGTATATGGATTGGTTTTATAAAAAATTAAAAATATATATCCTATTCCTTCTAAAACATTTATTATTCATGATAATAATTACCCATCACATGATTTATATTTATCTATGGTAATTTTTTAATTAACAATATAGATGTATTATATTAAATATGAAATATGTGAAATATATAACAATCATAAACATTCAATATATATATATTCACACAATAATAGTTGAATATTCACAATATAAGTTGGTTATAGTAATTAATATATTTTATCGCATCCAAATATTTCTACCTTAGGAAAGCCAACCAGGTGGATGATGTTTTGAGTCTAATGGAATTTTCAAGTTCATAATTGATGTAGAACATAGATATTCCAATATTTCTATAATTTAAAAGGATAGAAGACGAAATCCTGATAAAATATAAAATATAATATCATTATAAATGGAATGATTGACCATCTATCTATTTGATGATTAGATATGTTCATAGGTTATGTGTAGACCTGAATAAGTAGTTGACTAATCATCATTATTTTTACATTCACCATGAGGGAATGATAATAATATTTAACTGATAATTTCTTTAACAATATTATTTAATAAGATGTTATTCTTAAGAGGAATCTTATAGTTCATCACTATATATTCATTACGAAAGTATGAATATGTATTAAGATTTTATGGATTTCATATTTTAGGATGAAATGAAGGGATATAATGTACATTTTTTCATATGATTGGTATATTAGTAATTTAAGGATTAAAGAAAACATTATATTGTGATATTACATCCATTTACCATATGAGAATAGAGAAAGGTAAACATTATCATTGATTTTATTAATGGACTCCCCAAAACATTTTAATGTCATTATGTTATATGTGTTGTAGTCGATCACATTACAAAGTAATATGACATCATTGCTATAAAAAAAATACTTCTCTATAAGTTATATTCATAGGGTATACATTAATGAATTGTTATAGTTTTATGTTTTAGCAAATTCTATTGTATTTAGTCAGGATATGATGTTTACCTCAATGTTATAGTGAATCCTTCAAACAAATATTGTTGCATGGTTCATTATCATCACACTGAATCATCCTAAAATTGATGGTCAGTTTGAAGGAACAATTCAAACATGATAGGTCATCTCATGATTGTATTCATTTGATTTCATTGGTTTTACGATCAATTCCTTCTTCTTTTTCAGTTTTCATAAGACAATATCATTTACTAAATAAATTATATGGGTCCTTATGAATCCCTTCTCCGGATATATATATATATATATATATAATTTACATAAATCAAGAGGGATAAAGAATGGTATTGGGATCTAAGAAATCTAAATAAATTGAATGTAAGGTTAGATCCATTTCGAAACACATCACGACATCTTATATTCTCTAAAAAGTGATACTTACAATTGTCAGTGTGATCTAGAATATGATGTTGGTGATAAAGTGTTTTTATTAAATAACATATAGAATAAGGATATGATATCCATTATGATTGGGGAAATAATCCCTAGGTATATTCATCCATTTTATATTCATGATTGGATCAATATGATTACTTATCACTTGGTGCTTCTATTCAACCAATCTCATTTCCATGATGAGTGTCATTCATCTCTTCTGATAGAGTATATACATAACCCATCAGATATAATGAACTCAAACCATGTAGCATTGGATCGATATTATTCTTATTCAGAAGAAGGGTTGGTGATTCTAGATCATATATGAAATGTTCTATAATAAATTAACTCTTGCATGGTCTTTCTTTTTTTGTGCGTACCCACTAGTTAGGAGAAGCATTATGAGAACTTGATGATATTACGAGGTATATGTATACTCAATTTTTCTTATTAGAATTTAAAATTTCATGGGAAAAATAATTTTATTTGTGGAATACATTAACAAACCATGTTGGTTTGATTTTTTTAATAAATTAAAATTTATAAAATTAATATATTATATGAAACACCGTGTTAGGCTTATTCTAAACAAAACATTGACACATCATTCATTTCATGCAACACAACATTTTATCAAACCCATGATATATTATTATTTAAACACGGCTGTAATAACCAACTCACTAAACCTAGTGATATGAATATCAATAAAGTAATTATAAATATTAAATATAATTGATTTTTTATAATTAAAAAAAATGAAAATAAAATAAATGATTTTCATTAGAGTAATTACATTTTTAAAATAATATTTTATCAAAAAGCTATTTTTTGTATATTTCTAAATAACATTTCTTTTGAAAAATTCATAAAATTAATTATATAAAATTATAGAAAAAATTATAAATAATAATTAAAAAATTATTATTTATAAAAATACTTTGGATTTTTTATAAAATATTATTTTTTATGTGAATAGAAAAAAATATATTAATTTTTAATTTAAAAATTCATTAAATTTAAATTTGATATAATGTAAAATTATATTTTAATTTATTTAGTATTTCAATTATAAAATAATAAATCAATTTATTCAATTTATTTCCTTATAATCATTTTCAAATTATAATTGCTAGTAAAAACATTTTACACTTTTGATTTTATTTCTATTTAAAACCCAGCTTTATAGTCACGTATTTAAAGTTTAATTTATATTAAAATCTAAAAAACATGTGAATGGTATTTAGAAAAATTTATTGTATATTATTATTTAGAATAATTTATAATATCATATAATTAATGAAAATTTATTATCACATGAATTGAGAATGTAGAACAAATTAATTACTTCGGTTAATGTAAAATTTGTTTATCGGGGGTTAAACTAAAAATATCAGTGCTATTATTTAACAATGAACCTGTAAAAAATTTATGGAAATATTTTGACCATTAAAAAATATTCAAATATAGTTTCAAATATTTGTCCTATATTATAAATTTGAAACATGTGAGAATTCAATTATTGTCAAAAACTACTAATTTTCCCCCTCCCCCACATATAAAAATCCACCCTTAAATATATTCCTCACACACTAAAACATTTTTTATAAGAAAATAAAGTACCAAATCACATAATAAATTAAGAAAATTTTTTTATATAATACTTAATTTAGAATTTAACCCATCATTGTAATGATTTACTGAAAACCAAAAGAGGACAAAAGAAGAATAGATAACGTTCATCAATTACCATTTTTTATTTTCATTCTACCCCCACCACCAATAAATTATTATGCCATGATTATATAAAAACCACCATATGATTGATATATTTTGTTTTTTCATGTAATTAATATGAACTAAAATCATATCCACATCCATCACATGGGTTATTAGTTCATCATTCATGTGTTTGGATGACAACCGTCTCACAGACATATGCCATTTATTTTTCCGCCACCACCAATCACGGTTGAAAATTGTGATGTATTTTTAGCATATATATATATTAATAATGAAATATATTATTATTATTATTATGAATTATAATTTCATACCTTCCATTATATCCTATATTTTAATGGAATACCATAATTTCATTCATGGGTACCGTAGATTACCTCCCATGAGGTAGTGTGATTTGTTTATTTATACTTGGATAAGGGTTTGGATGCATTGAATGAATTAATATAATATATTTTAATTTAAAATTATCCATTACTTATAATAATACATTTAATTTCATATTATACAATCCAATAAGAAATTAGAAACAACATTCTTTCATATGCACAACCAATTGTCTCAATGTATGGGGTATTCCGTTTATTATCCCTAAATATTAAGGATTACAGTAATTAAAAAATTAATGAATATGTAATATTTTTATATAATTGATTATATTTTTTAAATAATGAAGTCATGATATATTTATAACAGAAAAAAATAACCAGTGTGATCAAACATGAAAAAAAATATAGTTATAGCTCGAAAGATGACTTTAACATGGAAGTGTTAACAAATGGGAAATACAAGGTAATAAGAAAACCAAATATGGTATGATTTATTTATATGGTTATGAAATATATTTATATAAACCATATATTTATTATATCATATGTTTCAACAAGTACTATAGATGTCAATATTCAATATAAGGGGTTTTTTACACAATATGACTTCATTGAGATGTATGTTATGTTATACACCTTTATTCTATAATATTTTTTATATATAGACCATATTACATATAATATAGTGACTTTTTTCATCCTAAGTATATTTTTAGATTAATTTTCTATTATTCATGCATGGGGATTGTGATACAACTTCATAAAAGTGGAAAATATTTAATGTTATAATCTCATCATTTATCTGAATTATTTATCATTAAGTCTCCTATAATGAAATATCATTGTCTACATATCTTTTATTTCAATGAAGTTTTATATATTATGTTTATTAATGATAAATTCAAATAATTTTACCATCTTTAAACTAAAAATTAAATAATATTATTTAGAAATTATATTAAAATCGGATATTTTTTCCCTCTTCGGTCAAAAATATGTTTTCTTCCAAGACAATGTTTCTATAAATATTTTCATAAATAAATTATTACTATATTATTATTGTTAAAAAATATTTTCAACCAATTTTTAATTTTTCTAATTTCATTTATAAGAATATTTATTTCATTTTCCAAATACTTCCATAATGTAATTAACAAAAAATGTAGAAGGAATATTATTTTTAACATGTAATCCATGAATGTAATATTCATATTTGATGAAAAATTATTTAATTTAATATTCAATTATATACTGTCAAGGAAATTTTCAAATAAATTCCTTCTCTATGTATTTTGTGTTTTAAAAATATATTTCAATTATTGATAAATATTTTACTCAAAAAATGTTTTAAATTATGTTAAAAAATTATATTCTACATATAATGAAATCATTTTGTGTTACCTTTTTCTTATTGGGATATAATCCAAGGAATAAAATCATATTCATCAACAAATTTTTTTATGTTTTTGAATGGAATGTTTTTTATGAATCCCATTTCTCTTATGATGGTTCAAACATGAATAATTTTTTATGAATACCACTTTTTTCATAGGTGAATCTATGATGAAATGGATAAGAATCATGTCTATTTTCTAAAAAATGGATAAAAAAATTGATTATAATTACGATGTTATTTCATGGGAATTTATATAATATATTTTCACGATCATGTGGAAGACATCAATATGGATTTCATTATTTGATGGATGTGTCCTATATCAGCCTTTAATTAATTGTGTAAATTTTTACATCTCATGAGATAGATATGACTGGAATGAGGATTTAACACAGTTCTGTAATATAGGTCCTGAATGAGGAGCGAATGTAGTTCAGTAATACATTTCTAGAGTTGGGAGTGAACCAGGATTATTATCACTGGGATGGAGCATGGAGTTGACACAGTTCATTGTGATACTTTTCCGCTATGGTATCATTCACATTTTTTTCTGAATAATATGGAAAACAATTTATATGATTACATGTATCCCAAATATTACATGTCATATGCCAATTTCATTCTATCATTCTTTCTATTATTCTATTCCCTTGTGATTCATGTCTTAATAACATCTAATATATATGCCATTATTCATGATTATTATTTAAAATATGATGGTTATGTTTTTCAAATGTTATGATCAAGTTCCCATACATTTATGTTCATATTATATTTACATAAATAAATTTTTACCATATTTAATAATATGATATCATCCATGGTATGTCATTTATACCTATGTTATGAATATATGTATTATGTATGATAGTTCTAATAAGGGTGTTATTCAGATAGATCTCCCTTTGATATGATGTATCCCACTAATGGACCAATGATCATGTTTATAGGATTCCAAATGAAATAATATTTTATTTTTCTTAAGAGTATGTTTTTTAATTTAATAAATATACCATTATAAATTATTTAATATCTATATAATTTAATCATGGATTGATATACCCAAATATGTTTTTTTCTAATCATGAGACATGAGTGAGCTCTTAATTAGATAAAATTTTCAATTAAGAAGTCTCAATTCAGGATATAACATGGAATAATATGTCAAACATGAAGTTTAATAAAAATATTTTAATGAAGATTAAAATGATTTTTTGAAAATGTGAATGAGGTCGTATCCCTAATAGATGGCCTTTAATAATTCCAATGGGTTTTTTATTCTAATAATGAAAAACTAATCTTGACAATATAAAATGAGGTAATTTTTAAGCTAAACAACATATCTTAGAGATAAATTAAAATATTCCTATATTTAAAAACACTAAAAATATAGTCTCACTAAATCATGTAACATAAATGGTTATTATTTAAAAAATACATTCTTATGTAAATTTCGAGAATCTATATTTTACATCTACTAAAACTTGACTCTTATAGACCAAAATGAATAGAAATGAAAAATCTATTTTTTTATATTTTCCCCCATGTAATGATGAAAAACAAAACTACTATTCTTAGTTGTTGGTTTTCATCTTACATGACATATAATATAAATAAATTAAAGATGTTAATCACTGAGATAATGAAAACCATCATTTTTAAATTGATATATTATCATAGATAAGGGGATTGGAAATACACATGCAGTGGGTAATGACCTAAATAGAATGAATTTTTTTCCTATCTATTTCATGTTGAAAAAACATATGTGTGTGATACAATACTATGAATCTGGCCAATATGAAATATTTTATTAGATAAGGTGTAGTATTAGTGGAATTTTTGGAAAATCTATTATGAAAGGAAGGCGGATTAATACATTAAAACATGGTGTATAGTGCTAAAAAATATTTTATTCATATAGTGCTTGATGAAATAACTAATCAATTATTATATTAAAAAAAATTTGTAACAAATAATGAAAAACATAACTATTCATTGTTACATACTGGTTAGAACATTTCTAAAGAGTTGTTATGAAAAGAAATTTTATGTACGTATAAGAAGGAAAATATTGTGAAAAAACATATTTATTATTTATTCAGATGTGATATAATATTGTATATGTCATCTACACTAATTTATTTTTTCCAATGAATATTTCTATTATATACTTATGTGGATACATTATTTTATTCATTAATTATTATAGAAAAATAAAATAATCCTTACTATTGAAAAGTTATATAGAATCCATTGGATTCTTGAAGAGGTGTATAATACAATTCAAAAAATGAGATCGATTTAACAAATAAAACACTTTCCATCAATAAATAATTAATTTATATCATTATTGATTAATAAAAATTACATGGGAATCATGAAATAATGAATGTAGTTTCACTCATGGGAACTCAATATAAAATTGGTGTTTTTTGAAGATAAAATAAAACAATTAACAATATTTAAAAATAAAGTCTCTTTAGAGATAACATTTATTAACAATTAAAGAAATAATTATCCCATGTTGTAATTTACTATCTAAATCATGTTTTTCTAATCCATTTGGAAGACATAAAAATTATAATGGTTGTATAGAAAAAGTACATCATTATGTAGTTAACATGGAATTGTATTTAAGTGATAAATAAACAATAAAAATGCAAATCAAGGAGAATTTGGGTATCCTATAGATGGTGTTGTATTTATAGGATACTCGAAAAAAATTATGTTTTACAAAATCTATAAAAATTTCCTGAAAAAAAATATATAGACATTTAAAGATTATTTCATAGTGTATAAAGGAATGTTAAATTTTATAGACCCAAAAATTGATGTTTTCTATGACTAATAATATAATTAATTGAATTTAATAAAATTATATATTCTGAAATGTGTGTGTGGATGATGTATATTTTTAGATTAATTCATAGTATGAACTGATTGTGGAGGAAATTATAATTTGACAAAAAAATATTGAATATGAGAGAAGAATCAATCCTTTTAAACATTATCAAATATGGGTCTACTAAAACATAAAAAATAAGCATTAAATATTATTATTATATTTATTTACTATAAATGGTAGTCTAATATCAGTTGAGTATATTGAAAAAGATGATTCTTTGGTTGGGGCTAAGAATATAGTCATATATCTTTTATTAGAAAAAAATTGGAGCTTACGAGGAGTTATAAACATCACATTGTCAATTTATATTCGTGTAACATAATAATAAATTTTATAAACATGGAATCATAATCCAAAATAAGGTATGACTGTTGTGTAAGTGATACTATCCATATGAAATAATCAATATTGAAGAGGATATTTTTCATGTGTCTAAATATGAGTCATTTAATGTATTCCTAGTCATATTATCTCAAATATGGATTTAGATTTATAAAATTGATATTAAGATAAATACTATTTTTGTTCCCCAGATATATTATATATTGGAAAACTAGTGGGCTTATATAATGGAGATGATAAAACATAGGTGTGTTTGATGAAAATGGATATATATGGTGAAAATATACAACCTCATTCATAGTGTGTTCATCTAGAATTTCTCTTAATGAATACTGAATACTATTTGGATGTTTTATGCATATATTATTCATTAAAACATATAAATGAGACAATTTTATTAAGCTTCTATATATTGATGATATCATATCTAGTAGAAGGAAATATAATTCTAAAAAAAGGGTATTCTAAATTGATTTGGAAGGTGTTAGATATGTTTATGTTATGTGAAATTAAATATTTGATATCTTTTAATGTGGTTCATATGATGGAATATTGTTTTATAAAATAATATATATATATATAAATGGGTATATTAGTGTATTAATTTTAAAAATTTTACATCCCATGTCAACATCGGATCAATTAGAACCATTATTCAGATGCAGGCTGAAGAAAAATCTATCGATCCTTCCTGATTCAAGTGGATAATAGGAAAATTATTAAATGTGATAGTAACTATCACAAAGTATTTTTCGGTTATTACATGGAGGATAATTATATGAGTTACCAAATAAAAATAATATTATAGTAGTTAAGAAAACCGGCAGGATGTTACAAGTTATGAAAAAATATTTTTTTTCAATGATACATGAATTGATCGTATTTTATCTATATTTTATAATATATGTTGGGATAGTGATTTTTTGGGACTAAAATGAATAAGCTATGAATTGTTCTTCATCAAAAATAAATATTTTTTATGACCATATATGAAGATAAAATGTGATTAACTTTGTATAGCAAAATAAAAATATATATTAGTGAGAAATGATTTTACTCAACTTAAGTGGGTAAACAAATATTTAAATGATATCATAAAATGTGTAATGCATTATATAGTAATATATTATGACATAAAAAGAGTAACAGATAGGAAAATTAATCATTTTATTCTCTCTTGTATCAATTATTCATAAATAAAATATTAATTTTTTACTAATTTCGATGGAGAAGGACACATAAAACTAGAGTACATTGGGAATAGTAATAATATATACTAATTAATGAGAAACTCATTAACATATCATATGACTGAAAAGAATTAGTAGATCCTCAGTTCCTTAAAACATACATTTACTAAATGAGGTTTTGACATACCCATATCCCCATGTATTTATTTGTTTCAATCAAGTAGTGATGTGAGATAGGATTAAGGGGAAGATATGATTGATTGGGGTTATTGTGTAAAAATTAGGTTATATAGTCATTTATAATTTGATTTTTTGTTAATGTGGTATACATTCTGGTCGAATTAAATTTATGTGTTCAATGTAATGATTTTAATAAGATATATATGTTGTCTCCCAATTAGTGGTGTAAGTGTTCAAACTCTATAATTAATCATTGGTATACGGTCTATGGAATGGGGGAGTTCTATTATGAGGAATGACGTGAAGCATGTGATAGTGTTTGATGATAATGATTTGTTATTTTATTATCTATAATAGGGTTTAAAAAAATTAATACCATATAAGATTGTTTAAAGAAAATTATATAAAAAAATAATAATTAGGGAGGTTTCACAAATATTTTATATAAAAGAAATTTTATTCACGTTACAAGTATATGATCATATATGGGAGTATGTAGTATAGATAAAACAACTTGTATTCGTAAAAAGAGGTTTGTGGCTGACATGTGGAAAATGAAATAGGGGGTTTCAAAGTTTTTATATATATTATATTTGTATAATTTAGTGTCCATGATATTGAATAGACCATGAAATAATGAAATATTTTTATTTTTTAATCCATAATTGTAGCACACAGTAATAATTTTTTTCCAATATTTATGAGTATATATTTTTTTACGGCTATGAAATTTCTTGATTGACACATGTATCTATAGTGTATAAGGGAGTTCACAATACTATTGTTTTTTGAATCAATTTAATATATTCTTCATGGTCAAAATTATTAGAAAAGTTGTTATCATATAAATAGAACACAAAACCATTCAATAGAAACTACTCATATGTCATATATGAGATGATTATTAATTAGAATATGAGTCATAGAGAGAATAATCAATGATTAGTGATCAATTTTGTTAGTATAGAAGTCAAAATTCATGATTTCGGTGTTTCAATAGGAGTCTGAGATGTGAATTTCAGAGGCATAGTCTGAAGAGTATATTTTTAAAGATTTTTTATATTTTTTTACATATGGAGCAGGTTACCAAGAATGATTTTAGTAACGTGGTAGCAATATTTGAATAAATTCCCCATGATAGCTCAAAAGAGAGATCAGTAAAGGTGTTGGGGAGGTATATTCACAAAGGTGGAAGGTATCCCATGTGGTTGATTTATGAATTATTGTTAATTGTTTTAAAGATAAGTACATTCTATTCAATGTTATCTTGAAATTAATAGTGTTTCATTTTATTACTTCATGTAAGGTACATATAGAGAAGTCTTTTCACATGAAAAATCTTTGTGTATATATAAAGACCAGGGAGTGAATTATAGTATCAATATATTTCATAAATAATTAATATTAAATGATATACTCATTTTTGTTATTAAGTGTCAATCATGTCACTAATCAGAGGAATACATCATCCATATATTTAACGGTAGATTTGACGTAAGTGATCTATGGAAGGAAATATGATATCCTATAAATAATTATATATAGAGTACCCATATAATAGTGTTAACATAGTGGAAAAATTATTATCCTAATCAAAAAGTGATGTAGTGTATATTAATTAAAATACAATACATAATTTGAATAGGTCCCATAGAGTCACCCTATGTGGTGAATCCTGTTAAAATTATAATGCTTTGTTAACTTTTGGATTTGGTGTTTTGAAGAATGATGATTGCAAATTTGATAGATTAATGGAATCATAAAACAAAGAGGATAATATCTTTTAAAGAAAAAATTCAACCTTATTCACCCTTAACCTTTTAGGGTGTCCCATTCTATAATATTATAATACGTTAATATTATAATATTGATGATATTAATCCCAAAAATAATATCTTACTTTCATATGTCTTTATGTGAAATTATACATTCAATTATTATAAAAAATCGTAATAAAAAATTGTATTATTTTTTCTAATTATTGTTTAAATGTTTATATTAGATTTCTGAAGGTTATCAGTATGATAATAAAATAAGTTTCAATAATATGATCCAATATGAAAATGTTATCTGGATATATTATCTGTTTCATATAAAAAAAATTAAATCATTTAACATTCTATGATAATATTAATATCAAATTTATAGTAATAATCCTAACGAAATCATGGAATGATGATTTATATTTATTAACCTAAAATAATAACAAACTGTTAAACATTTTTTATTCAAAAGATTAAAAATCCTTGAAAATTATATTATGAAATTAATAAAATATCTTATAATTCCTAAAAAATTATAAACTATATAACATTAAATATGATATTTCATAACATAAAACCTATATCCTCTTTGAATCGATAATAATAATATATTCTAAAACATTCTTTTGGGGAAATTTAATATTAGAAATAAAAAATGATTTATCCAGAAGTCTACCACATTGCATATAATTATGAAGTAACTATTGTAAAATTTAAGAAATAGTGATATGATTATCATGATCTATTGAATACAATAGGATTCTCTCTATAGAAAATACTTGATTGAATTATGGTATAGATGAAACATACGAATCATTAAATCCGTATATTAAATAAGATAAATTGAATCATAAATTTCATAATGAAATAATTTTATTGTTCAATAATACTATGGATAAAACATTATGTTAAATAAACAATCCTCACATATAGATAATTACAACCAATATGAAATCATAAAACTTTAAATTAATCAGTTATTTTTTCAAAATAATAATAGTTTTTTTTTTCAGTTCTTAATAAATTTTATGTTTTATATTTTTCATTATTTATGAATTATCATTCTCGGATAAATGACATTTAACACCATAACTATTATTAAATTGTCTAACTTAAATCCATTTCATTATCTCCTACATCTAAACCATTAATTCCATAAATTTAGTTGTATCCAATTAATAAGGATAAAAATAAATAAATAGTTTTCAATTTATAAATATATGAATACATACCTATCACATAGGAGGAAATTGTAATAGGATTTAGTGAAAATACCATAGATGATGTTAACCCGTAAATAAAAAAATTATTTAATTGTCTATTACTAAATGAATTATTTTAGATATATATAAAATACTATCATGTTTTTAATCATATTTATTTTAGCATATTACTAGAATATATTTACCATACCTTGAGAAATATATACATATTACACAATGGAAGTGTGAAAGGTTAGTAATTTTAATCCAAATAGTACTAATATTGAATAAGGTTAAATAGATTATATACAAAATAATATAAAAAATATCATACTCAATATTTAATATTTATAAAACTTAATATATGACCCCAAAATGATTTCATATGAATATGATAACTACTTCTATAAACAATAAAATCCAATTGGGTGTTAACATATATCTATTATGGAGTAACATACACATTCAAATTGAAGGGAGAAATGTAATGATTAAATATAAAACAATCTTTGTTACACCTATCAAATAACATAATATATATTTAATATGATACTAAAAATATAAATATAATAATAGTATTATAATCTATACATTTATGTGTAGACTGATATGAATAATTCATCTTTTATCATAACAAACAATCCAGGGACAACTATACAAGCCTCCTGAACTTACCCATCACATGATATAGGTAAAAAAATATCAAAACCAGTCTTGAATCTAATAAAAATTAATTATAAAAAGGATTTGATGGGTCGGAATAAACGAGGAAAAGATGGCAAGAGGGGGGGTGAATTGCCTTTTAAAAAAATGATTAACACATTTAAAAATCAAAGTAAAGTGCAGCGGAAATAAAGAGGCAAGACACACAAAATTGATAACGGAGTTCGGCCAAAACCCGGCCTACGTCTCCGCTCCCAACTCAACCGTTGAGAGATTCCTACCGCTTGCTTTTCAATGGTTTTAGCAAGAAACCCACTAGGCTTTGAGGTAGCACTAGGACCTATTACAGCTTGCTTTTTGTGGTTTAGCAAGAACCCACTTGCTTTCAATGGAATAGCAAGAACCCACTAGCCTTTTTAACGGGTGAAGGCTAGCTCACCGAAACACAAGCCTTTTAAAAGGAAAGGCTTGACTAACCTCTTCACACCTTAATGGTGGTGTGATAACCCAAAAGAAAGGGGGAAGAGAAAAGGTGTTGGGGTTTGTAGGCACAAACCCAAACTTAAAGCTCAAAATGATAAAACAATAAAAACCGTATTGTTGAGAAGCCTTGGGAGCCAAAGGTTGAATGGAGTTGAAGACGTGCACTCCCAAGCTTCTATGGTGGTGCTCCTTGGATTGGAAATGGATTGGAGCAGTTGTGGTTCCCTTGGAGCAATCCGCCGGAGGTTTGCCAAATGAGGAGAATTGTGTTCGTTGGCTTCACAATGCTTAATTATGGTCCGGCAATTGTTCCGGGGCTTCAAGGTCCTTTATTTATAGAGGGGGAACCCTCATATGGCCGTTGGAGGCCTTTGGAGCCGTTGGAAAGGCTTTCGGAGCCGTTGGGAGCCAAGTGGACAGGCTGGTCAACAGCCCAACGGCTAGTTTGACTGTGTCCACCGGCTGGCCGGTGCAGGTCCACCGGTTGGCCGGTGTTTGCAAAGAGTCATTGGATTCCTGTCCAGGGGCCACCGGTCGACCGGTGCCAGAGCCACCGGCTGACCGGTGGTGGGGCAGTAGCCTTCACTATTTGGAGAGGGTGCCACCGGCTGGCCGGTGCTGAGGCCACCGGCTGGCCGGTGGGGAGGCAGAGGCTCCCTCTTGAGTGCAGGTGCCACCGGCTGGCCGGTGGTGTGCCACCGGCTGGCCGGTGGTCTGGATTTCAGTCCACTTCTTGATTCTTTCTTGGGCCATTTTCTTGGCAACCTTGTGCCTATCAACACAAACACTTAAAAACAAGTTAGAAGAGAAAGAGGGTGATTGTGATCATGAAAATCAAACCTCGAGGGGTTCGAGAGGTACAACAATCTCCCCCTATTTTGAGGATCACAATCACCAAAACAATTAATGTAAAATGCTGAAATTGAAAGGAAATACTAAGCATGATGAAAATGATTCTCCCCCAATCAATCAAAAAATTTCTCCCCCTTTGTGATTATCAAAATAGAACGGGGCATAAAACTTGATTGAGGGAAACGATGAAAAACGAGATTTTAAACTAATTGTTGAAAATTTTGAAATGAAAAATTGAATTTGAAAAATTTGAATAACAGTTTGAATTGAAAGTTTTGAATCAAAAACCAAATGAATTTTGAAATTTGAAACCAAATGTTGGAAATTTAGAAATGAAAATTTAATAGAAAATTTTGAATTGAAAATTGAATTGAAAGTTTTGAATAAAAATGAATACAATTTAGAAAATTCTCCCCCTAAATAAAAACAATAAATCACCGGGGAAAGGAAACTAATTTTGGCCCGGAGAGACTCGCAAGAAGGGATTTTTCAATCCAAACTTGTCTCATAGCGGGTCTTCTCCTATAAAACTCGTCACTATAGAAAATCGATTTGGGTTGGCCGTACCGGGCGTTTTTACAATTACATTCATAAATGAGATGCCCGGGTTTTTTGCAATAGTTACAAAATTTAAAGCTAGAGCTCCCCCTTACAAAAACAGTGGGTGCATGGGAGGAGGAGGCTCGGTTGGTGTAGCCAAGTCCATTGGTGGTTCTAGAAACCCTTTGGGAACCAAGGAGATTGTTCAAATATTGTTCCCCTTGGGTGAACTTAGCAAGGGTCTCCCTAAGGTCTTTGATGGTTGATTCCATGGAATCAACATTTGGAAAATTTTGGATTTTAAGGGTGAGTTCCTCCTTCTCTTTGAGAAGTTGGTCTTTTTCGGAGGAAAGTTTTTTGAAAGACTTTTTCAAAGCAACGAATTTTGAAGATAGTTCATGAAAACCTTTTTCTAATTGGTCTCTAGAAAATGAGAGTTCTTCATAAGATAAGTGATTTAAAGAATTTGAATTTGAAGAACAAGAGGAAGAGGAATCGGAAGAAGTTACTTCGTGAAATGCCATTAGGCATTTTGTACCTTGATCGCTCGAGGAGGAGGAGGAGGAGGTGTCACTCCATGTCGCCTTGAGGACCTTTTTCTTTCCTTTTTCAATTTTTGAGGCCCGTTTTTTGTTGAGTGGGCAATCGGGCTTGTAATGGCCCTTTTCACCGCACCCGTAGCATTTCACCTTGGGCTCGGATCTTGCGGTGGGTTCTTGCTTTCGGTGCTTGCGGGATTTCTTCTTCTTGTTGTGCTTCTTCATAAACTTGTGCATTTGGCGGGCGAGATTCTCCATTTCCGAGTCGCCGCTTGAAGATGAACTAGATGAGGAAGATGAGGATGAGGAGGAGCTTACTTCTTTTTGAACCTTGAGGGCGATGTTCTTTGGAGTTTTGATAGGGGTGCCCTCCTTTTGAGCTTGCCTCCTCATCGTGATCTCATAAGTCATTAGGGATCCGATGAGCTCCTCTACCGGCATATTTTTGATGTCTTTTGCTTCTTGGATCGCCGTCACCTTTGGTGCCCATTTGCTTGGTAGGATCCATAGGATCTTCTTCACCATAGTTTCAGCTGAAACATCATCACCAAGGGACTTTCTCCCATTGCACACGTCAGTAAATCGTGTAAACATTTCAGAAATAGACTCATTTGGATGCATTGAAAAAGATTCAAAATCCTGTCTATACATGTCTAACCTAGTATCCTTGACTTTATTAGTGCCTTCATGGGTCACTTCTAAAAGCTTCCAAATTTCATGTGCGGAGGTGCAAGTGGATACACGATTAAACTCATTTCTATCTAAGCCGCAATGAAGAGCATTCATGGCTTTGCCATCAAGCTCAAAATTTTTAATATCGGCGGGGGTCCATTTGGATTCGTCGGAGGAAGACAAAGTGTAACCTTGCATGACTATTTTAAAAATGGGATATCCTATACTTCTAAAAAAGGTGGTCATGCGGGTTTTCCAATAATTATAGTCGGTCCCATCAAAAAATGGAGCCCGACCCAATGAGAGGCCCTCGGGGGCGAAAGAGGTTGATGCCATCTTAATGGATCTTTGAATTTGAAACCTTTTAAGGTATTACTCAAATTATCCCTTTGATACCAATTGATGGGTCGGAATAAACGAGGAAAAGATGGCAAGAGGGGGGGTGAATTGCCTTTTAAAAAAATGATTAACACATTTAAAAATCAAAGTAAAGTGCAGCGGAAATAAAGAGGCAAGACACACAAAATTGATAACGGAGTTCGGCCAAAACCCGGCCTACGTCTCCGCTCCCAACTCAACCGTTGAGAGATTCCTACCGCTTGCTTTTCAATGGTTTTAGCAAGAAACCCACTAGGCTTTGAGGTAGCACTAGGACCTATTACAGCTTGCTTTTTGTGGTTTAGCAAGAACCCACTTGCTTTCAATGGAATAGCAAGAACCCACTAGCCTTTTTAACGGGTGAAGGCTAGCTCACCGAAACACAAGCCTTTTAAAAGGAAAGGCTTGACTAACCTCTTCACACCTTAATGGTGGTGTGATAACCCAAAAGAAAGGGGGAAGAGAAAAGGTGTTGGGGTTTGTAGGCACAAACCCAAACTTAAAGCTCAAAATGATAAAACAATAAAAACCGTATTGTTGAGAAGCCTTGGGAGCCAAAGGTTGAATGGAGTTGAAGACGTGCACTCCCAAGCTTCTATGGTGGTGCTCCTTGGATTGGAAATGGATTGGAGCAGTTGTGGTTCCCTTGGAGCAATCCGCCGGAGGTTTGCCAAATGAGGAGAATTGTGTTCGTTGGCTTCACAATGCTTAATTATGGTCCGGCAATTGTTCCGGGGCTTCAAGGTCCTTTATTTATAGAGGGGGAACCCTCATATGGCCGTTGGAGGCCTTTGGAGCCGTTGGAAAGGCTTTCGGAGCCGTTGGGAGCCAAGTGGACAGGCTGGTCAACAGCCCAACGGCTAGTTTGACTGTGTCCACCGGCTGGCCGGTGCAGGTCCACCGGTTGGCCGGTGTTTGCAAAGAGTCATTGGATTCCTGTCCAGGGGCCACCGGTCGACCGGTGCCAGAGCCACCGGCTGACCGGTGGTGAGGCAGTAGCCTTCACTATTTGGAGAGGGTGCCACCGGCTGGCCGGTGCTGAGGCCACCGGCTGGCCGGTGGGGAGGCAGAGGCTCCCTCTTGAGTGCAGGTGCCACCGGCTGGCCGGTGGTGTGCCACCGGCTGGCCGGTGGTCTGGATTTCAGTCCACTTCTTGATTCTTTCTTGGGCCATTTTCTTGGCAACCTTGTGCCTATCAACACAAACACTTAAAAACAAGTTAGAAGAGAAAGAGGGTGATTGTGATCATGAAAATCAAACCTCGAGGGGTTCGAGAGGTACAACAGGATTAAAAATGAAAATAAATAATATACCACACAAAATATAATCTAACTAAGATAGGATAAATTAGAATGATAATCCTGGCCCCACATGACCAACAGTCACCTCCAGAGAAACTGAAAATGAAAGCACCAATAATACAATAAACCAACATGATAAAATATTCTCTTCCCATTACATGAATCCTATGATAATCATCTTTGAAATCCCAAATTAACATGTAGTGTAAGTAAAAAATCCAAGAAGGACACCATGATTGTTCAATAAAAGGTGGAATACAATGAATTCAACAACTCATTCTTTTAAAACAAAATAGTTTTACTAATTATTTTTATAAATGAAAACAATTTATAAGTTATTTTCACTTTCTAATCCTTTGGTTTTCATAAAACCATTAATATAATAAAACATTAAATTTGATAAGTTAATGTGCTGAAAAAAATGGGAAAGCAAATCGATGCAAAATGTTTTAAACAAGTAAACACATATCCCTGAAACAATCAATAATGTGAAGCAATTTTATACAAACACATATAAAAAAATGTGAGAAGAAATAAATGGTAAAAAACAGTAGTATGATTAATTTAATTGGATTGAGAATGTAATAGAACCTAATATTGTGATCAATATTATGGTTCAATGTGTATCATACACTCATAAGACTAATCTTGTATATATTTGATAAAAAATATATTTATTCCAACCAATAAATAAAACAATAGTTACCCCTTTCGGGTTCTCTTCACAGCATGGAAATTGTGTGTATATCATGATGTACCAAAGTTTCCTAATGTGAAATTGTGTTATACATTTTTAAAACAAAACTCATAACATTACAAATTTTTTTCAAATTATTGATGATCAGACTTCAGAGTTTGAACACCCACTTCCAAATAAAGGAAATACATTTTCATTTAAAACCCCATTTTTAAATAATTTTCCATTCCATGATATCATTAAAAACCATTTATCAAATAAAATAAAACAATAACCCAAATATATTTATCTATAAAATCACTACATTCATCATATTAACAAAATGTATAGAAAAACCAATATCAACATGGTATGAAACTAATCAAAATTCGATAATGTCGAATGGAAACCCAAAGAATGAAATTCACAAGATGGGTCATGTATACAAAATGAAACAGATTGATAGAAAAAGATATCTTCACATAATACCACAACCAGTCCATATCCACAACCCAATATTTAATCGAACCATAATGAATTCATTCATGGAGAGAACAATCCAACCACAACAAAGGTCATTCAGTGAATGAGCTGAACCTGATGGGAAGGAATCACCCAAAAACTCCAAGGGATCTCTCTTGAGAATGTTAAGACCAATTAATAGGGAAAGGATGAAACATATCACTCGATTGACACTATAAAAACCAGAACCATGACATTTACACGACATGTAACCTGTTTACACGGCATGTAACCAATTTACATGTCATGTAAGCCTCGAGGACCATACTATCACCCATATAGAAGATGTATAAATCCAGTTGATTGAGGGGTTAATTTCTAACTTAACAAGACAAATATATCCAAAATATACACTTTGAAGAGTATTTTTTACATATACTAATATTATAATCTAGAGATATTTTAATTTCATGTTTACCCCTTGGAAAAAATGACTAACTCATTTAAAAATTAAGATTTTATTTTTTTACGAAAATTGATATTGAATACCTCAAAATAATAAGTATATCCATATTTTCTAGATAAAAAATTTGTAAAATAACACTAATATTTTTTTATTATAGTAGTTGAATTTGGACTACTAACCATAGTACCATCATAAGATACACCATTATTAATATCATCTTGAAATCAATTATATATTTTATTGGTTATCTCACATGATAATACACGAACATTATACTCTTCCATTATAATTTATGACATATTCAATACTTCTTTTTAATGAATTATAATCCCTAACATCTCTGTAGTATAACACCTTAATGGGAAGTATTTATGGAAATAATATATCTTTTGAATCTTTTCATTGATTTCATTTTTGGAAACATAACATTTGAATGATAGAATAAAATATGTAACTAATAGTTATATGTATGGTACTACCATCCCCAAAAATCGGGGTAACTGTATAACCCTATAATAATTATTAAGTATAATAGTGAATCAAAAATTTAATAAGTATTAATCATATTTTTCACAAAAAATTACTCAATGTTTAATGAAAATTATCAACTATATTAAAATTTAATATAAAATCCATATCCTTTACATGAAAATATAATAAAAATATCATTACCAAAATATCATATTTAATTAATAAATAAATTATGTATTGAATTTATTACAAAGTTTCACGTATATAACATAATCATTAATAATAAAAATTTAAATTTAAAATGAAAAATTTATTCAATTGTTTATAGATAATAATTGAGAAATTAAATAAAGAAAATAGAAGACATTTACTATTAATATTAATGATGGTAATATTATTAGAATTAATACTATGAAAATATTTTTTACTTTTAATGATTTATATAAACAAACATTCATTAGTATCAATTTCTTATAAATGACCCAAAATTGAATATATTCTAATTCAGGATGTAAAAAATGTTCCTACCCACAATTAGACAACTATAATTATTTAGACTCATAAAAACATTCCATACTAAAAAGAAACACTATAATAAAACATGCCCACCCATGGTCATTCAATTTTCCGATGTACGTATTATTATGAGGTAGGTAATGACTAAAAATATTACCAATGTAATATCAATTCTTATTACAAAATGTTGTCATATTTAGTCTAATAACATTATATATTTCAGATGGGCATCATTGTTAAACCAAAATTATATTACAATACGAATTATGAAAATAAATTTAGATAAAAACATTTCAAATAATAATTGAAAATATTACAATATAAAGAATATATGAAAATAAATCAACAAAAAATGAAAATTTTGAAGTACTCAGTCCTCCAGAATAGTCGAACTAAAAAACAGTAGAATTGATAAAAAAATTAGTAAAAAAAATCATCATTAATAAGATTAAACTTTATAAAATCATTAATTAAAATAGAAACGAATTTAGGTATAATAAAATTTGAGTTATTTATATAACATAGGGAGCCTTTATGATCATTATAAATATAACCATATGGAATGTAATATTAAATTTGGAATAGTAAATTGGCCACTATGATTAGTAACCATAATGATAGAATAATAAGTTTGACTATGTAATTGAAGCAGAATATTTACCTATCATATAAAAAAAAGAAATATTTATAACATTACACTAGTATATAAATTTTTTAAAAATTGAAAAAATTGTGTTTATAATTTTAAAGAATCATTTTTGTTCTATAATATAAATCATATGAAATTTTTTAAAAAAATATATTAATATTATATTCATAAAATTGGTTTGAAATATAATATTATCTTTTATTATATTCATTATATTGTGTTTTGTGATCATTTTTAAAATTTCAATAGTTTAGAAAATTTATGATAATATTAAAACTGACATTTATAAAATATATAATGATTATAGTTAACAATTTATTTTCTAATATTTATTATATTTAATTCATAAAACCTATTTGTATTATGATAATAAAATTAAATATGTTAAGGTTATTATTTTCAATTTTTTCTAAAATAGTTGACTTTTTATGAATAATGACATTTGATAAAATTTGATCATTAACATTATAAGATAAATACATGAATATTTTTTTAAGTGATGAAGTAAGAACCAATTATTTAAAAAACACATGAACCATTTATTTTTTATAGACAAATGATTGACCATTATTAGTATTCATGACCCGTAATAATAAACTAATGAATATAAAATATAGAAACACCCCTCCCGTCCAAATATTATTACCACCACTCACCACTAGTAATACTCAAATATTATATCTAATGGGTATTTCCAATGTTAAATATCATTCAATTCCCTATACTATCTCAGATCTCGTATTTCCTCTGGAGTTAGCAATGTATATTTCTGGAAGACTTAACATGTATTCATATTAGTGATAACCAATTGAAGGGGACACATTCCCAACTAAACTGCTTACTTTTATTATTATTATTCTACCACCCCCACATGTAATCCATAAAAAAATATACATAGCATCATTATTATTCATTATTTTCAAATATGTTATTATTTAAATATCTTTTATAACCCTATAAGAATTTTTTCATACCATTTTTTCTCAATATGGTTTGTTCACTACCACCCAATATAACGAACATTATTTATTATACACCAATATTTATAAATGATATGAAATTATTATTATGGTAAAATATTACTATGACATGTATAAAATAAATTATTTCAATTTCATGTTGGTTTTAATTTTCATTTAATTAAATAAAACCAATATATTTCATAGAGGTCATCAAACCCTCCTAAATAAACTAATTATATGATACTATTTTGATTACTAATTTATTCATCACTATGTTAGAGCACACATGGCTATTTATGAATGTATAAATTTATAATATGAATTAAATATAATTTAATTTCAATTCAAAATTTTTGGTTTAATTTGAAAATAACATAAGTTTTTATCAATAAGTGCTCCAACCATGGAACAAAAAAACCAACACCCTTGAAAAAACAAAGGTTAACTTTATATATCATTTAAATAGTTGAAAATGAGACTAATATATATATAGAAAAGAAAATATAAATTGCAAGGGTTATTAATTATGTAAATAATGAATATAATTTTATAATTTTGGTTTCAATGTAATAATTATTAATGAATCTAAACATATGATAAGGGATCTCTCTGAATCACACTATATTCATTGGGTTATGACCCTTATGTCTCCATAAATAATATCACTATCTTTGATGTTATTGAATAATTTTATTTTCCTTATATATATATATATTGTGCATATATATATTGAACTTATTATTCCCTCAAATGGTGAGGTTATTAATGTATTATGTTTATTTTTCAATTATCGTCCTAAATATCAAAGCCAATGAATTGAAAATTTTATATCCCACAACACTTTTATGAAAAATACTATTACACTATTTGTATCAATAATAGTTTAAATAATAAAATTATATTTTAGGGATATCAATTATGTGTTACATATGGTTTGAATGTCTCAAATTTTTTTAAACATTTTTTAAATTTACCGAACTTATGTAACATCCCGGTTCCGGAAGCCTCCCAGAGGTTCCCCATACCCAGTTGGTCACATGTCCTGAAGTGCATTTCCACAAACGGAAGAGGGCGCCGACTAGCAAGGAGGGCCTTGGCAGTGACAGTTGGGAAACTATGCCCTCATTGGGAGAGTCCACAACGGAAGTAAACAAGCATGAAAAGAGGAAGTAGTAAATATGCAACAACAATGCACAAGTAAATAGAGGAAGAATAAACCAAGAAACCACTAGAGGACATATGTATATATGAAATGATGCATGATAAATGTCTAAGAAAATAGCCAAAGAGGTCACAATGCTGGAAACCCAAACAGTACCAAAACATGTACAAAAGAAAAGATAAACAGGTCCTCAGCATCACAAGCCTAAGCTTGGTCCCATGCTCTCCTGCTCCAAAGAAATCAAGTATTAGAAGTCAAGGGGTGGTTTCCCTTGTCTATACCTGCAACAACATAGTCTGTTTGGGCCCAAAATCATCACCCAAACAAGGTGTGAGACTAAATCCTTATAGGAATCCACCAAAATATATGTGACTCACAGTCAGTGAGAATATGGAAGGTAATTGTATAGTAAGTAGTAAACAGTACAGTAAACAACAGGCAGTAAACAGTAAGAATTAACAGGATGATATACATGGGTAATCAATCTACAGAACAATAAGAAGCAACATAGAAAACAGCTAACCATACAAGAACCCCTCTGGGAAGTACTCACAGCCAACCACTCTGGTTCTTACCAAGAAGTACCCACAACACTCGGGGCAGTGCACTCAGCCTATCCGCTTTGGATTGGTCATATGAAATTATATGTCTCTCTAGGGAAGTTCGCTCGGTCAATTCCCCTTATACTCTAGGGTAGTCAGGGACTCTCTGAGGAAGATCACATAGTCTAACCCTCTTATATCCAAAAGATCTATAAACTATCTGAGGTTGAGCACTCGGTAATTTCCTCATATAGTCTCAGGTCTATCAAAGACTCTCTAAGGAAGCACTCTTAATCAATTCATTCTCTAGCCTGGAAAATTATTAAGGAAGTTCAAAGAAAGTAAAGACTCTTTGAGGAATCTCACTCGGTCTACCCTCCTATAGTCTATAATATCCATGACCCTCTAGAAATCACACTCAGTATATCCTCTTTAGTCTATAATAACCAAGACTCTCTGATAAAGCTCACTCGGTCTACCCTCCTGTATTCTGTAATATCCAAGACTCTCTAGGAAGCTCACTCGGTCTATCCCATATAGTCTAATTCACCAGGTTCTCATAGTCCCGGACCATTCATTGCATAATAATTTTATAAGTTCAAATTACACCTATAGAGCTACTTGGAAAACCAAAGCACACCTACTTAGATACATGGCTAATCAGTCTATAGTATAACAATATGTATGAATATCATTATATCCTATAGTCACAAAGAATGGAAAACAGGTATAATGTCAAAAGGTTAACAAACCCAAAAGTCAAAACAATACCAATGCATGGGGAAAACATCCAAGCCCAACAATTATCCTCAAACATGATCAAATTACCTCTATAAAAGCATACAAGCAAGGCAGAAAAGCAACATGGGACAAATGATAAACACTCAATACCACGTTCATGGGTATTGGAGGAAATTTGAATGTAATACTCAAAGACATATAAAGGTAAGGCACATACCACCTACCTTGATGCTAGGAGATCAAAATACTTGAAAGAAGATGCTTGATTCTCCTTAGAATGGTGTAGATCTATGAAAAGGCACAAAACATTCAACCCACGATAACATGAGAAATTGGGAAAATCAAGGAATGAAACTCAACAAGAAGGAAGAGCTCACCGATGTGGTTCCAACACAATAAATGGTGGTCGATTCAGAAAACACACAAAAGCTCAGGGGCTCGAAGGACTTTCGCGGCCGAACATGGAACTCTTGGTCGATGAACCTAAAGAAGAAGACGTTTTCATCGATTAGGAATGAACCTGGTCTGATTAATAAAAAAAGAAAGTACACAGAGTTTACTTCTGGGGTACATGGTGTGTACTTGGCCATTCCATACTCCGCTTTATGCAGACTCCAAATCGCCCCTAAACACCATGTGTGTGGCCCAGAGGTGGCCAGGACATAGCCTGTCGCAGCATCAAAGTACATGGTGTGTACTTATAAAGTACACGATGTGTAGTTTGAAAATTTCTAGATTTTCCACTTTCAAAAAAATGACCAAAAAAGTAATGACATACCTGAAATAAAGATCCGGGTTCTTACAAACTTCCCCCTTAAAAAATTTGTCCCTGAATTTCCCTAGCGAGGCGTAGAAGAAGAAACCCCCTGCAGCTCCGGCCACTACGATCGTACATCGATCTCCATCTCTAAGGTCTCATTCTGTACTCGCCCATGCATCCATAGAACCCGTACGAGAAGAACAGACCGGCCATGGGGAACCTTCATACTGTGATCGACAATCCGGATATGATGTATCTCAAATGACGCATCCACATCAAGCTCAACATTCTCAGGGTGAATGAAATGAGACAGGTATGAAAATTAACGTCGGAGTTGTGAAACGTGGAAGTCGTCTTGCATGGACTGATACCTCTAAGGTAACTCAAACCGATAGGCAACTGGCCGAACTCTCTCAAACACCTGAAATGGCTCGACATACTGTGGTGAATGTTTACCCTTTCTCTGAATCCTCGTGTGTCCCATCCTCAGTGTGACATGCAAGAAAACCTGATCCCCAACCTCAAACTCCAAAGGTCATCTCCGCGGATCCTCATAAGAGTTCTTTTCCAGACTGTGTTGTAGCCATCCTCTTCTGAATCAACACTATCTGCTATGAGGCCTCCTGAACAAGATGATGTCCTAGAAAAGTTGCCTCTCCTGCATCCACATAGCACAAAGGTGATCAGCATGGCCTACCATACAATGCCTCATAAGGTGCCATCTGAATATTCGCATGAAAACTGTTGTTATAGGCAAAATCCACAAGAGGAATATACTTCTCCCAAGAACCTCCAAAGTCTAGGATGAATGCTCCAAGAATATACTCTAGCACCTGGATTGTACGCTCGGACTAGACATCTGTCTGGGGATGGTATGCTATACATAGAAGTACCTGTGTACACAAAGCCATCTGATGTCCCTGCCAGAACTGAGAAGTAAAACAAACATCCCTGTCAGAAACAATGGAGTATGGAACTCCATGCAGACATACAATCAATCGGATGTACAACTGCCCCATCTCATCGGCACTGAAGGTTTCCTTGATCGGGAAGAAGTGACCATCCTTTGTAAGCATGTTGATGAAAACCAAAACAGCATCACTTCCTCGAGGTGACCTCGGTAACCTGGTAAAAAAATCTATCGCGACATTGTTCCACTTATATTCAGGGATGGGTAACTACTGCAAAGCCCTACTGGTCGTTGATGATCCGCTTTCACCTACTGACAAGTAGAACATATTAAGAAGAACCCAAAAACATATCTCTTCATACCTGGCCACCAGTACCGGCGGTGTAGATCAAGATACATATTGGTGATGCCATGATTAATTTCCCAAACTGAAGAATGTAAATCCTACATCAGCTCCTCATGTATATCTACTGGAACCCATACGCGTCCCTGGAAGAAAAATATCTCATCCTCTCCCACTATCCATCCAAGAAGAGGGTCCTCTCCAGACACACTCTCCCACATGACTAGGCCTTCAGAGTATGATAGCTGCCTTATTCGTACCCGATCAAGAAGGGTATAGGTAACAGCTACAGAAGATAGAAAAGTCTGTCTCTATTTGTCTTGAACCTCAAAATGCATCTCAGAGAACAGAGTCATAATATTCCACTCACTGCTGTCCTCCAGGACTACCTGAATCAGAGTTATTTTGCTCAACACATCAGCCACTGTGTTGAACATTCCCAGTGTATAATCAAGCTCAAAGTCGAAGGAATAAAGATACTCGACCCACCTGTGCTGTCTCAGATTCATATCATGCCGAGTGAAGATTTACTTGAGACTCTTATGGTCAGTGAAAACCACAAAGTGCTCTCCCAGAAGGTAATGCCTCCAACAGCGTAAGGCATGATCAACAACTGCCAACTCCAGATCGTGCATCGCGTAGTTACTCTCGTGTGGCCTTAACTACCGAGACCCGTATGCAGTGACCCCATATCCTTGAAAAAACATAGCTCCAAATCCGACACACGAAGCGTCATAGTATATTGTATAGCTCTTCTCCCGATTTGGAGAGACTAGAATCGGTGCTGACGTCAACCTCCCATTCAACTCATGAAAGGCTGTCTTACAATAATATGACCATAAGAACATCCCCCCTTTCTTGGTCAGACCTGTCATCAGTGCTGCAAGGCGTGAAAATTCTTGTATGAAACGCCTATAGTATCCTTCCATACCTAGAAAACTCCACACCTCAAAGACATTCTTCGACTTCTCCCACAAAACTATAGCTCTCACTTTCTCTGTGTCCACTGATACTCTGGCCACTGAGATAACGTGACCCAAGAAGTGAATCTGATCCATCCAAAAGTGGAATTTTGAGAGATACGAATATAACTAATGCTCTCTCAGTGTACTCAGAACGATCTCAAGATGGGTAGCATGGTCATGTTGTGAGTGAGAGTACACCAGATGTCGTCCACGAAAACCACCATAAAGGAATCAAAGTACATATGGAACACTCAGTTCATCAGCACCATGAAAGCTTCTGGCGCTTTTGTGAGACCGAACGACATGACCATATACTCGTATAGACCATACCTGGTCTTGAAGGCTATAAGTGGTATATCTGATGGTCTAACACACAAATGATGATAACCATATCTCAAATTAATATTCAAGAACACTCAGGCTCCTCAAAGATGATCAAAGAGGTCATCAATCCCCAACAAGGGATATCAATTCTTAACTATCAACTGGTTCAACTTCTGATAATCCATGCAATTTCGAAGTGTTCTGCCTGCCTTCTTCGCAAAAAGCACATGCGAACCCCAGGGTGAAGTACTAGGTCAGATGAAACCCATTGCCTGTAACTCCTCATACTGCTTCTTGAGCTCTTGAAACTGAGGTGTATCCATCCTATAAAGAGGAATGGACACCGATGCGAGTCATGGGACAAGATCAATCGAAAATTCTACCTCCCATTCCGGAGGAAAACATTAAAAGTACTCTAGAAAGACATCCCTGAAACGATTCCCTAGTAGAGTAAAGTTTAACTGTGAATTCCCCTCGTCATCTTGATAAAGAATTACAATCTGGGATTTAACTCCTCCTAGCCTATGATGCACTAGTCCAGCACTACCCAGCTAGAAATCCCAATCACCACTATGAAGAAATGATCTTCCCTCTGGTGATACGAAACTCGCCTTGTGGTGATATAAATCGATTAATGCATGGATAGTAACTAACCATTCCATAATGAGAATGACATCATATCCTGTAATCTCTTGGAAATAGAGATCCCATAAACGTGACACCCCACAACCTCAAGAGGGACTTTCTACACTGACATACGCTAGATGTCCTCATTCCTAACGGTGTATTAAGAGTCAACATGTCGGCAGACAAATGGATACAGAGCCCAAGTCTCTAAACAACAAAAACAGAGATAAAACAATGTGAAGCAACAATATAGAAAATAGATGAAGATAAAACTGAGGATAATAAGATCTTACCTTTAAATGTAGAAGGGTCGGGATCTTGCTCTTGGTGGGTCTGCTCCACGGGGAATGTCTGGCCTGAACCGCGGCCTTGCGCCCCTGGCTGACCACTTTGAGATGATCCACTCTGCTGTCACTGTTAACCTAGTGACTGACCACCATGGCCACGACCACCACATCAGCCCGAATGGCTAGAAGAACTCCAGTTCCTAGAATGATGAGAAACTGTTGATACATCACCTGTACACGGGGTCATAGAAGAACCCATACCGCCAGCTGTATGCAACAAGATCTGACAATAAAGATAAAGATGTCCCATCTTGCTGCAAAATCGGCACTCCATCGTGTCTCTCTGACACTGAGGCCTAGTATGCCCACTCCTACCGCATTGGTAGCATACAACCGAGCTACCCAAAGAAACATTCCGCCTACCCTAATCTCTTGATGATATATCCCTGCAGTGATTCCTACTATCAGAAGGAGGAAAACTAGCTCTAGAGGTCAAACCGCCCTGGGTCACTTCTCCAGAATCCACAAATTACTCTTAGTGATCAGCACCTTATTGACGATAGATGATACTGAAGTCAACCTGAAAATAATCACCTGGGAATGTATCTCCTACATGAGACCATCCTCTGAAATCCTAGCAAGGAACAACTCATCACCTGCTGTAATCGGCGTGAAGCGCTACAGATCGGTAAAGCGAGACGAGTACTCCATAAAAGAAAGAGTACCCTGCTCCAGACACATAAAATTCAAGTCTCGGTCGGCCCTCAAGGTCTCTGGATAGAAGTAATTATAGAAGATTTTTCGAAACTCATCCCATGTCATACTCTGATAGTTCCCTGACTGTGAGATCACCTCACACCACCTCTTGGTGGTGTCTCAGGTCATATAAGTAGCAAGTATCACCCTCTTCTCTCAAGGTATCTCCAGATCCTTGAAGATCATCAGCGTGACCACTAGCAACGAATCTGCAGCATGTGGTCCTCCATCCCCTAAGAAAATAGGGGGATGTTGTAGTTGTAAAACCCGTGTCAACTCTGTCATTGACGGGGAAAGAGTCGGTGCTCCCTGAAAGGTCTGCATCATCCTTATGAAGTCCTCCTTAAACTATGAATCAGCGCCTCCAATGGGTATAACTGCGGGTTCCAAGGCTGGAACAGTAGGAGGATCCGCAGGAGGTCCGTGATCGGCCATATCTGGTGTCTGATCACCATCTGGAAGTTGACAAACAACCCGAGGACATCTCGGTGGCGTAACACTGAAGGAAAAAAGCACACCTTAAGTCATGATTGTCAAGGACAGAGAACACAAGAGTACCAAATGGGAACAAGTGAAAATAAAATTCAAGTTCTAAAAAACATGACTACATGGCCTGTATAAAAACTACATGGTGTTTCCTCTTAATCCAGACACCTGGGAATGTACTTTAGCCACAGCTGGTCGTGAACACCCCAGACTACATGACGTGTTTCGCCCCCACACAGCGTGTACTTTTACTCCATTCCCCTACCTGATTCGCTTTACATGGCTAAGTCACATGGTCCTCTTAACCATAGAGTACACGTCATGTTCACTAAGGACGGGACGTGTACTATACAAGGATTTGGAAACCCGTGTTGTTAGATACACGGTCGGCTACACGGTAGACCCTTAAACGGCGTGTTCAGAACAAACACGACGTGTATAAGAGAGATAACACCAACCCATGTTGTTCATGACATGGCCAGGT
This sequence comes from Viscum album, assembly GCA_963277665.1. Taxonomy (NCBI): domain Eukaryota; kingdom Viridiplantae; phylum Streptophyta; class Magnoliopsida; order Santalales; family Viscaceae; genus Viscum; species Viscum album. The sequence goes on from OY728140.1 coordinate 1,613,077,397, forward strand.
ACCTCGAACAAGGCTACATGGTGTGTTCTTACCAAACACGGCATGTTCTTCATGAGCTTCCCAGACCCATGTTTTTAGTGACATGGCCAGGTACATGGCTCACTACTACACGGCGTGTAACTACCTTACACGACATGTTCCAGAAAACTTTTTCACCACCCCATGTTTCTGCTCACACAGTCATTGACATGGTCTAAAACTATAGGGCGTGTATTCAAGTACACGCCATGTATTATGGGGTTTTCTGAGCAGTAGCTCAGAAACTGCACCGTAGCCCCAAAAACACTGAAAAAAATACAAACATGAAGGTGCCAAATTCTGATCCATGAGGGCCCATACTCCCCGCGAACCAATGCTTGGAATCTCCAAAATATCATATAGAGGGGAAAAAAGTCAATGATCCAAAAAGTTTTGATTAATGAGGGCCTATAACTCCCCAAGAACCAAAATTTGGCATCCATTTAAGCAAGGTACAGTACAAACAATTCCTCTATCAAACTGCAGGGATTATATCATGCATCTATCACAACATCATGGATAATTTACACACCATATTTCACAACCACATGCAATCGCTAATGCACCCTATATGGTATGGAAAGAATGCATGACATGTGATTTCTGACAAGTTCCTATATGATGCATGAGATGGCATACCCTCATCTCATCGGGTTGTGACAGAAATAGAACCGCAATAGTAAAACAATAACAACACAAGGCATGTGAATCACTCAAGGTGAAATCATATCAACCATAAAATATCAAAATCCAAAAACTGCAATAAATGAGATAGATTGGATTTTCCCTGTACATGGTCTAGCTACTCTCGAGCACAATTTATTACCAAGTACCAAATCTGTCCTTTCCCTGGCTAAAGGCTACAAACAGTAAATCTAGAGAAAAGAATTCCTCTGATACCACTTTGTAACGTCCCGGTTTTAGAAGCCACCCAAAGTTGCCCTGTACCCAGTTGGTCACATGGCCTCAAGCGCATTTCCCCAAATTCGAGAGGCTACCGACTAGTAGGGAGGGCCTTGGGTGTCACATTGGGGAAACTATGCCCTCATTGGTAGAGTACACAACAGAATTAAACAAGCATGAAATAGTGGATGCAGTAAATATCCAACAACAATGCACAAGTAAACAGTGGATGGGTAAAATAATAAACCACAGGGGCACAAATGTATATATGAAATGATTCATGATACATATCCATGAAAACAACCAAACAGGTCACAATGTTGTAAATACAAACAGTACCAATACATGTATAAAAGAAAAGATAAACATCTCCTCAACATCGCAAGCCAATGCATGGTCCCATTCTCTAATGCTCCAAATAAATCAAGTACCAAAAGTCAAAGGTTGCTTTCCCTTGTCTATACCTGCAACAAAATAGTCTATTTGGGCCCAAAAGCATGGCCCAAACAAGGTGTGAGACTAAATCGCAGTAGGCAACCACCTAAAGATATGTGCCTCACAGTCAATGAGCATATAGAAGGTAATAGTAAAGTAATTAGTAAACAGTACAGTAAACAACAGGCAGTAAACAGTATGCAGTAACAGGATGATATATAGCAGTAATAAATCCACATAACTACATGCAGCAACATAGCAAACAACTAACCAAATAATAACCCCTCTAGGAAGTACTTTCGACCAACCCCTCTAGTTCTATCCAAGAAGTACCCACAACCCTCTAGGTAGTGCACTATGCCTAACCACTCTGGTTTGGTCATATGAAATTATAGGACTCTATAGGGAAGCTCTCTCATTAAATTCCCCATATAGTCTAGGGTAGTCAAGGAATTTCTGAGGAAGATCACATGGTATGACCATATAATAGCCCCAAGGTCTAGAAACTCTCTATAGAAGTGCACTCTGTGAATTCCTCCTATAGTCTCAGGTCTATCACAGACTCTCTAAAGAGGCACTCCTAGTCAATTCCTTCTCTAGCCTGGAAAGGTTTCAAGGAAGCTCAAACAATGTAAAGACTCTATGAAGAAGCTCACTCGGTCTATCCTCCTGTAGTCTAAATATCCAAGACTCTCTAGAAATCTCACTCAGTCTATACACTGTAGTATACAATAACAAAGTTTCTCTGATGAAGCTCAATTGTCTACCCTCTTGTAGTCTGTAATATCCAAGATAGTACGGGAATCTCCCTTGGTCTAACCCTTATAGTCTAAAGCACCAGGATCTCACAGTCTCCTGCCTGTCAGGGCATAATAATGCTATAAGGCCAATGTAAACTTATAGAGCTACTTGGATAACCAAAGCACACCTATAGAGCTACATGGCTAATCAGTCTATAGTATAACAACATGTAAAAATATTATTCCATCCTATAGTCACAAGGCATGGAAAACATGTATAATGGTCAAAGGCTAACAAACCCAAAGGTCACAACAAGAAAAAAGCATGGGAAAACATCCAAACACAACAATTATCCTCAATCATGATCAAATTACCTCTACACAAGCATACAAGCAAGGCATAAAATCAATAGGGAAAAACGGTATTCACGCAATACCCCATTCATGGGTATTGGTGGAAATTTGTACATAAAACTCATATACTTCTAAAGGTAAGGCAAAAACCACCTACATTGATCCTAGGAGATCGAAATCCTTGAACCATGATTCCTGATTCTCCTTACAACGGCGTAGATCTATGAAAATTCACAAAACGGTCATCCCACGATAACTTGAGAAAGAGGGAAAATCATGGAATGAAACTCAAAAAGAAGAAAGAGCTCACCACTGCGGTTCCAATGCAATCGATGACGGTCGATTCGGCAAAAAGATAGAGGCTCAGGGGCTTGGAGGATGTTCGTGGCCGTACGGGGCGCTCTCGGTTGAAGAACCTATAGAAGAATACATTTTTTTAGATTAGGTGTGACCCTGGTAAAATTAATGAAAAAAAGTACATGGCGTGTAATTATGGGGTCCATGGCGTGTACTTGGCCTTTCTGTACTCCGCTTTAAGCGGTCTCCAAATCTCCCCTACACCCTGTGTATGTGGCCCGAACATAGGCAGCACACGGCCCAGTGCGACATTAATGTACACGACATGTACTTATAATGTACATGGTGTGTACATTGAAAATTATCAGATTTTACGCTTTCTCAAAAATGACTAGAAAAGGAATGACATACCAGAAATGAAGATCCGTGTTCTTACAAGTTACTCCTTCAAAAACCACTTTGAATGTTTATTTCAATACCCGATCCTCTTCCCATTATCATAACATTTTTTAAAAGATAATAAAACATAATACATAGTATTATATTATAGGATATCAATATATAAAATATTTATTCAATTTTAAGATTTTAAAATATTTTTTAATCTATATTGATGGTGGTATGGGGAATAAATATGGTTCATGTTTTATTTAGTTGGAATTATTATGATTTTACATTAATTTTAGTTACATAAATGCCTTGTAAAAAGTTTAATTTTTATAATGGGTAAACCTAGGCTGAAATAAAGTCAATATTAATTCATTTCTGTTCAAGGAAAATATATTTATAGTATTATATAGAATTCCTAATACATGATATGACTCTTTTATCCCTGAGGGGATGTATTTAAATTCAACCTTGACTTTTTCTTATTTCATAATTCATGTTTTCAAAATTTCTATACATCAATTATCATATGATTATATTTTTTAGTATGTTAATATCCCATATCAGTACTGATCATCAATGATTCATATAACAAAATGTTAATCCATTTGACTCATATCACATTCCTCATTATCGTATTTATTTCCTTATTTGTTTTTTTCTCCAACCATTTTTTTGAGTATCCCTCATGTTATCCTATATCCTTTTAGGAGATAAAAAGTAATTATGATCTGATTATTGGTTTTAAAATAATTATTTTCTTTTAATTTTTACATCTCTGTATTATTACCCTAGTCATCAAATGAACATTGGCCTCTTGATCAATATGTTTTATGCGTGTGAAATTTCTATCAAAAAACATGAAAAATAGATATAGAATTTGTGTCTCATGATATTTGGTTTTAGTTCATTTTGTTGTTATTTTTTGGTATTAGTAAAAGATTAAATTATTTAAAAACATTTGGATAATACTAAGTATTAGAAAATATATTAAATTTTTTGTGAACTATTGAGATAGTGGTTTCCATGAAATTCATTCCATGCTTGTTAACCAGAAGTTGATGTTGTGTAATTACAATTTTACCTATAGGACATAACCATAAAAATAGATGATTGGGTATTAATATGATTACCACATAGTGTATGTAATTATGGATATATTGAACACATAATTCTACCAACTAGAGGGATATTTAATGGTAACATTAAAAACATTCTCTGAACAATTAATAAGGAATTGAAGTGGTGTGTGTCATAGAAAACATAATAGGAAAATTACAATATACATGACATGATGATTCTTAGAAAATTATATTTTATGATAAATAATTCATTTATATGTTATTAATTATATGTTCATACATTCCCTATTTATATAATTTTTTATAAAATTTCATTCATGGTAATATTTTGAGTATAGTAAATGACTTTAATATAAATTTAATAGTTAAAAGTTTGATCACTGTTTATTAGGGAGATTCAAATATACTATATGATTATAGATCTATCCACTATTTAATTACATTTATTTTTTGATAAATTGTTCTAAAATAACATCAAATAAAGGGGTTTGAGTTCTGTATAAGAAAAAAAATGAAAAAAAACATTTCCCTTGTAAGTAACCCACCAAGTAAATTTTTATATTATTACTCTCCCAAAAAATATTACACTCATCCTTTTGAAAAATTTAATGATATATTACTCATATATAGGTTGTTATGATATAATTTTAGCACAAACTATCTATAGAGACATATTACTATTCCAATCATGAATCATCAACAAATTCAATACATGGGTAACGAGGAAGACTAATTCCCTTTGGAATATTGGCCTCATGCATTTATATAATTTATTTAGAATATATTTAATCTTGTTAAAATGAGTTTAAAAATTTATGGAATCATTTATAAAGACATGAATGTTGAGTGGGGATGTACTAATGTATTTCAATTTATTTAGAATCCCTTCTTCAGGATATAAAGGATGAGTTATCAATAAATCATTTTCCTATATCACAACCAATATCCATGAATCATTAAGAATGTACAATAATGGGTTATAAAAATTGATCAAAATGTTAATATATTATCATTAAATTAAAATTATACACCAGAGTGATTCACATTTTGGTGCATATATTCCATTATTCAAAAATAATAATGGGTATATGTACCATTACATATACTATCATGAACACAACATGGACATGATATAAGAAAATTATCACCATATATATATTTATGAATTGTATAATTACATACACGTGGCTTAGTATTTGAAAATGGTGGTTGTTCTATATTGATATTAAAATTAGATATGATGAAGGAAGATGTTCAGAATAATTAAATTTGATGATGTATTGGGCATAAAAATATCATATTGACTCACATTCTACACTTTAATGCACCATTAATATTCATTAACATAATTACCATAGTATTTTTAGTATACATCGATAGATTTGTGGACATTTTTAAAAATTATATTATTATATTCTAAAATACTCAAGAGGAACATGAGGATAATTTTAATAATATATATATGAAATTAAGTAATGAGAAAATATATAGAACATAAAATAAATGTGATTTCTTGATGGTGGTGGTATCATTCATCAGGAATTATATTAACTGTAATTTGATATATATGGACTATATAGGACATATGTGATAGTGTAATGTACTAGAAAAACATGTCATGTTGATATATTTTGTATCTATGTTCATATTGGTAATATCAATGATTTAATAATAATATCACATGATTATGAAATATGATAACTATTACCCCATGAAAGGGAGTAATGTTTTTATGGATCAGTGAATAATATGAGTGATTTTATGTTGTTAATTTTTTCCGTATCACTAAATCTATACTTACAATACCCTCATATAGAGATTATTTTATTATATATAGTGCTACCTCAAAAATTATTTGCTTGTGTTCTATTAAATAATGATAAATTAATAGAATAATTCACATATAAGGGTAATGTATTGAGGAATAAATCCAAAAAATTAATCAAAAGCTCAAAATATTGATCTCTGTATTAATTATATGGTGGCACTGTCTCTATGGGGGGATGTGTGAAATATATATTGTTCATGAGACACCCAATTTTATATCACATTGAAGGATTTTAATTTGATTTATAGAATATTGTTGTATATGATCATGGATTATGCTTTCTCAAACTATTACCATCCAAGAGGGGTGAATAAAGTTATAGAAGCACTATATTGAGATGATACAATACCTTTATCCATTATTTTTATAGAGAGGGATTTTAAAATCATAGAATTGTAAATGATAGAAATGGTAATCATAGAAGTGATAACATCCTAAATAATTTCTCAAATGGCTTTACAACTAATATGATTAGATAAGATAAAGGATTATGAATGTCAAAATGATAAAATATAAAAGTTGATGAAATATTTATGGAAATAGAAATCCTCATGGTACAAATTTATAATTCATTAGTATTATGATTTGGGTCACAAAATTATGTACTATCAAATCATGATATAGTGAAGGATAAATTGAATAATCGACATAGATCAAACATCCCCATCAACCTTAGAAGTAAGAAGATATATCAGTATCCTCAAAATGATATAAGTGGGACAATATTATAATTGTTATTCTAGACTATAAAACAATATCCCTGGTAAGTTATCATGTGATGAATAAAAGGTAATATCCCAGGGGGAAGATTCAACTATTCCCATACCTATATAGATATGGAGGAACATCACTTTTCATATTTTTATATATCTTGCGATGATATACAAATGGTATAACTCCATATTAGTTTTGGTAGATATTCTTAAAAACTACTCAATTTATGGTTATTCCATACTACTTATCAAATTATCAATAAGATAGGTTATACATTAGAGTAGTGTTATGGGTACTTGTAAAACCACTATATATTATATCCAACTAGAATCCATGTTTTATATAAATGCTATAAAATAGTATAATATATTCTTTAACCACAGTGTTGAACTTTAGTATGATTTATGACACCTAAAATTACGACCAATAGGAGTGTAATATCTTGAAAATAGATGAAACGTTTATAGAATTATCGATGTAATTAAATTAAAATGATATCCACTTCATCTTTCCGAGTTCACATGTTATATATTTTCCACTAAAGAATTGTTATATATCCATATAAATTCCTTTAATAGAACGAATCTAGAAGAATGATGTATTGATATGATGTTATTGAACTATTTTTGATGGGACATTAAATGTTCAATGAAATGATATCACAGGTCAAGAACATTAAATAGAATATTAGGGAAGATAATAGTTTGTAAAAGTGATATGATTGAAATTATCAATGAAGCATGTAATTTGAGGTAATATATAAAATATTGTTCCAAATACTATAATAAAAGTGTTTCATGAGATTTAGGAAGTAATTAATTATTATTCCTATTTACATTTTCCCTTTTAAGATTCATGATATCAATTGAGTTGTGCCATATCAACTACCATTCCTAACAACATTCTATAGAACAACATGTATTTCACATATCTCTTTTAAAGAATTAAATACCAAACCCATCATATGTATAGAAATATGTTATAGTATAGATGGAAAATGATATATCATATACAGTTGAGTATGTGGAGATCTCGGACAATAGAAATAATGATATCTAAAATAGGATAACTCACCTAGTCAATGTACTATAGGATAATATAAGGTAAGAAGAGAAAAAATGTGTATATAATGAAGGAATTAAAAACATGTACATTCATATCTATCTGTATTACTCAGTGATATTAAATTTCAATTGTTAATCATTTTACAAGGAGAATAACATAAGGATACATTATTTTTTCATGAAATTTCCATAATAATTATATAATTGTGTTAAATATGGTAATATGATATTATATAATACACATTCCAAAATTTATATAACCAAAAAAATTAAAAATCGATTTTTAACATAAAATTTAATTAATAAATATTTCAATAATAATTGAAACATTTACAAACGATGAAAATTGAAAACAAGATAACTGAAATATTAAATTCTGGATATTCTTGATCCACTAAATATCTACACTCATGATAAATGATACTTAAATAAAGTGGAATATTATTATTGAAAAACAAATATTGGAAATGAAAAAATATATATACATCATAGAAAATAGAATTATAGTAATTATTACTAAAATATGAGGTATTTATAAAAAGGTTAGAGACTATAAACCGATTACAAATCTAGACATATGAATAGTAATCCAAATAATGGAATAGTAAACAGACCACAAGAAATAGTAATCATATATTAAAAATGGTAAACCCATTATAGAGACCCACGCTTAACAAACATTGACCTTGTAGAATTTTTACGGAATACTTAAACATTACACATACAGATACCCAAAGATTAAAATTGGTATATTCCTTTAAAAACAAATAAATTTAAACATTTTTACAGATGTGATCAACCCCATCTCCCAATATATTCTTGTGGAATAGAATCCTTAATGGAAATATTATGTATAGTGCATATCAAAATAACATTTGTGAAAGTAAGCATAAAATGGGTGAGCTCATATTCTGAATAAGGATAAATAAGGGAGACATGTAAGCATACACATGAGTAATATAGTATGAGAATCTGAGCCTGTAAATGGAAGATCATACCCTGCATATCAAAGATCACAACAAAAATCATGGAATAAAGATTAGAAGTTTATAGGACATGAATCATATGAAAGAAATAGAATAGTCGATGAATGAATAATATAGTTATAGGACATGGAATTGTGGAATATATAAAATGTAATATCATTCCATGTAAGAAAATAATCAATGCATGAACTTATCAGGTAACTTCAAGGGTACTGCTCCAACTAGGATGGACAAACCACATCCCCATTCACAATTCGTTCCTTGTAAGTTATTTTCCTTTCCCATATTCCCTTATTGGATTGGGTTTCCTCATCATGCATCATCATGTTGACTACCCCTAATGGCCATGACAAACCACCATCCCCAGTGGACATCCTTTCATTGTAAGGGATCAGATTCACCCGTCTTCCCAAAATAGATCAATCCCATCGACCTGTTTCTCATCCTTATCTCATGAGATATAAATCATTACCTAATGAATTAGAGGGAGATATCATTCCCACCATTCACATAATGAAATCATGAAATTATTTTGTAGAAGATCACAAATAAACATATCACATATCACAACCCGTGAAATTAAATGTGTAACATAATGATGTAAACATATTATAACCTATGGAAAAATATAGGTTTCATAAACACTTGATCATAAACATATCCTATTAAAATAAATGGGTTTAAAAATCATATAACCCCTGAATGTGAAATGGGTTTTGTAACACCCCGATCTTCCACGATACGCTTCTCTTTCAATAATGCAATGGCTTGCATTATACGCAAGTTCGAGATTCTAACACACCGCGTCCAATCAAAGTAGCCGTTATGAATAGTAATACCCACTTTTTGAAATTATATAAATTTTATATTTCAAAATGGACTTCATTTTTGTATTTGTAATATCTAAATTATCCTATGTTGAATTTTTTGTAATTTTCTGAGAACGTCCAATTTTTTATGAATAGTGAAAATTACTTAAAAACAACTTTTTTAATCAAAATAATTTATAGTGGTAAATTATAATATATAGTCTTTTTAAAGTATAATTAGAATATATTTTTACCATTTTATCCCATGGTGGTCATTAGAATTAATTTAACATTGAAATTGGACAAAAACAATTGTCAATCTTTTGATATATATTGTTTCATAAAAACACGTTATTTGTTGTGACAGCAGGAATTAATTATAAAATTAATTAATTATACTTATATGTTTGGAATTTTTTTAAAATAGGAATAATTTTTGAATTCGGAATATAAATTATAGCTTAGGGTGAAATTTTGGCATTGTTCTGAAAAACTTCAATTTTTGATGAATAGTGAAACTACTAAGTGGTAGTTAAAAAATTGATTTTTCGTTTAAATGAAACATTAAAACTTATGTGATTTGATTTTCAAAATCCGACATACATGGTTTTCATTAGGATGTAAATTTTTTTTCAGTGGGATTAAAATAATTTTTTGGTGAATAGTAACTTTTATGTTTAATTAATCACGAATAAAGGAAATTAGTGAAATTTAAGGTAAAAATGATATTATAAAAATATGAAAATATCATTACACATCCCCTAACCCTATTGGATGAGTCATGGCCGACCAAGAAAATCCATGGGTCAACTTGGGGACCCCATTGAGCCACTTTGGAAGGAAAATGACATTAAAAACTTTTTATTTAATGTTAAAATAAAAATGTCACAAACATGAGTTGTTTTACTAAAACAATTTTTAAATGGGGTTATAAAAGTCATATTTTTTACTATAAATATTCATTAGAAATATAAAAGGATTTCATACCTAATGATAGTTTTTTTATAATTTTTATACATTAAATAAATTAAATTATTTATGACACCAGGATGATGCAGCGATCACCTCTGTATTTAACGATTTAAATAAAATGAAAAGATAATTTAAAATCTAAGCCATAAACATGTCAAAAACCTATTTGATGGGTATATTTATAACCCTTATCACCTTATCCTAGAAATATATTATTGTGGGACCTTTTAAATCTGAAAAAAACTTCATAATAATGGAACATTTCATGACATTCCAAGAGTGCCCCTCCTCTCCTCTTATAAAATGACCCCAACTCTACGACCTTGCCCACACCTATCAAGCCTTTGGATCTGCCAACCCATGCCCATTTTGTATCTCCACATCATAGTCATACTTTTAGAAGCCTTACTTTGGGAATAAGCCTTCCCAAGGAAGCCTTTGAGCTCAAATCAAAAAGAGTTACCAGTTTTAAAGGTAGTGTTTTCTCTTGTGTTCTTATGTTTTATTTTTCTTCTCCAACCCCCTAAAATATTTTTATTAATTTATTTTGTAACAACACCAGTATACTCAATATACTAGGATGTTTTTATAAGAAGGATTAGCTCTACACTTACACACACCTACATCTAATGGTTAAAGAACATACTGTTTCTGTGGATGACCAATTTCTACCTCACAAAACAATGATTGTTCAACACTCATATAACACCTCTCATGGTGGCCATTATGATGAAAATATTTTTATATATGATATATATTATGTTTTTGTTTTCCTTATGATTCTTTATTTTTCATTTATGGCATACCTTTACGATTTCCATTATGGATAAACATGATAATTTCATTTTAGGAAGTGCGGACTACCGCCCCCTCAAAGTGATTTGAATCGTTAATGCCATACGTGGCATGTATAAAGGATGGAGTAAATAGTATTATACATTATATTATACTGGAATTATAGTATAACTCTATATAATTATAATTTCATTCCATTAAATATGAAATAGAAATGAAAGTAGTGTTCATGCGTACGTACGACTTACCGTCTCCATGAACGGTGCATTTCATTTCTTACCTCTAAATGTTATGTAATATTATAAATAATGTATATAATATATATATATATATGATATATATGATATCTAAATTAGGAATATAATTCTAGATATAATGGATATTTCACCACATGAACAACTTGTAATTATAAGAAGGTTATTTTTTACTCAAGTACCAAAGATCGACAAAATGACAGTTATTAACTTAAATAATTACATATTGTTCATAACAGGGTAATAAGTGATATAAAAGAAATAATTAACATGTAAAAGGCTCTTAAGAAAAAAGATATTAACTCTAGTTTATTATTCCGGAGGCTAATGAACGATCTAGTGAAGTCGGACACGAGGTAAGGGAACTTCTTAACCCAATTTCCGTTCTTTGGGTTAATCTCCTACATTCAAATTTTGTCATGATATTATTATGTCCTTTACTGTATTTGGACTTTATTTATGTGTACTTATAGTTATTACACATAATAGATCTATTTTATTTAAAAAATTATCTTTGTAACGGACTTCGTCTCAATCTCCATTCATTGAGGCATATTTTGTTTTATTCACAAATTTCTTTTATATGGTTTATAAATCCCTTCTTCTTTTAAATTCATTCAGAAGGAATAATTTTATGAGAAGCGTTTTACTAAACGAAAAAAGGAATGTTTTGTCTTACACGGAAACAACAACTTCTCCACCGCTGTGACCATTATTTGTGTTTCAGCTTCATCTATATGCCATAACTTTTTTTAATGAAAAACAAAATACCATGTTTTACTTTTCATTTATTTTGGTATTGAAAATGGTATGTATCAAATTTTTTTTATGAGTTTTAATATATGAAAACCCAGTGAAAATGTATATCTATTTAGCAAAAGCATAAAAATGTTTTCAGAAAACCCGACTCTCGAGTGCGGTAGATATGAAGGGATTGGGCATGGACCCATCATGGCCTGTAATTAGTCGAGCAGTCTCAAAATTAGTTATTTTGTTTTCAGAAGCTTTCATAATGATTCTAGAAAAACACTGGAGTATATTTGAGAAATTTTAAATGTAAGTATTTTCTAAAAATTGAACTGATATTTTTATGCCTCAGTTTGTTTCAAACTGTATTTTAAAAAATGGTATTCCTAAATGTTTATATACCATTTTTCATATGAGGAATGCATTGGACTTAGTAAGTGACGGGTGGAGCCCCCTATAGCTCGGTGATGCATTGGTAGGTCTCATGAGACAAACTAGTGTCTTGGCACGAGGCCTTGACAAAATCTTATTGTAGACTTGGCACGAGTCCTTGGCTACGTGGTTATGATAGTCTGGCATTATGCATTCCATCATTATGAAAGTGGTAATTGATATTGCATGTGATTATTCTACTAGTAGAATATCCATGTGAATAAGTAAATGGAATTATTTAATTTTATTTTTTCCATATTATGCTGAAGGTCAAGTTTAAAAATGCTTCTGTTTTAGTTATACATTGGCTTAAATGTTAATGTTTATTTATGAAAGCTTCTGCAATATTGTTATCTTTACTGAGCATATGAGCTCACCCCTTTCAATATTTTATTATTTTATAGGACGTGAAGAAGTATTTTGTGAATGGCCTGCAGGATAGTCAGAAGAGGATATGAGTGTGGACTATGGAGACTTTTTTATTGTAGTCTTTCACTTTATGATGTAATTTAACATTTAAGAATGTATCTGGTGTTTCCAAGGCTACTAAACTAATCGGTCTTTCGAGACATGAACTTTGTGATCATGCCAATGTTACGCAATACTGTACTGACTCTGGGTAACTGGGGTCGGGGTGTTACAGTTGGTATCAGAGGCAGTTTAGTATTAACCTTGGAAGCTAGATTTATATAAACTCTGATTAGATCACATATCCCTAAGATAGACTTTTTGGATTAGTATAGAAGAACTTCCTAGAATTTTGGTATTATATAGATTTTGTGAGTTTTCCGAGCAATACATCCATTTCTGGATACGAGTAGGTAGAGGCGGATCTGGCACAGATGTACCTAGGGGTAAAACCCGTAAACACAGCTTTGAGCTAGACTCGGACGGGAACTAGTGCACGACAACGGGCCTTGTTACACTCTTGGTTATGACACTCCCGGGGGATATTCATAGGATAGTTATCATTTTCGTTACAAACCATTATAAAGGGATTATGAGTACATACTTCCTAAATGAATACATTTTTATGATTATGTATTATATCCATAAATAGTTCAATTTATGTTAAGTATTTTACTAGTATGGAATTATATACTTTGATTCATAAACTAATCTAGTTTATTCCATTGTTTAGAAATGGCACCTAATGGGAGGAATGGAAACTGTATCAATGCACACACTCCATGTAGGGATTGCCCTCTTTCTCAAGATAATTATTGTGGATCTGGAGATACAACTGGTGTAGATCAACGTTTTACCATACTGGGACAACTCACTCAGGTTATGAATAATAACCTTACTCGTATGGAGCACCCTGATCCACAACGTGGAGGATCAATTTTAGACCGTTTCATGAGGAAACAACCACCAACATTTAATGGGGGTACAAATACACTAGTATCTGAGCAATGGATAAACTCCTTAGAGAAAATATTCCACGCTTTGGGGTGTAGCGAAAGGGAGAAAGTTATCATGGCAGTTTACCGCCTCACTGGAGATTCCAATCAATGGTGGTCGCTGATTCAAAACACAAAGGGAGATGAATAAGTATCAAGTATGGAATGGAGGGAGTATAAAGAAATTTTCTTATAAAAATACTTTCCACATGACCATCGGGCAGATATGGAAAGGCAATTTCTGAGTCTGAGGTAGAAGGAGGATGAGAATGTCGCAAAGTATGAGGCTAACATTACAAGGATAGTGAGGCCTGCTGCAGATTATATATGTAACCCAAGAAGTAATATTGATCGTTTCATTGATGGGTTAAATCCATTTCTCTATCGAGCATTAGTCTCACAAACCTTCTTGTCTTACAAAGATATTGTCTCGTGTTCTATCAAGACAGAAAAGGAATTCCCTAATTCTTTTAACAATAAAGTAAAGCAAGAGAAGAAGATTATGGTGGAACGAGGGACAAATAAACGGAAAACGGTAAAGAAGGATTTTCCATTATGTGATAATTGTGGGATGAATCGCCCTGGTACTTGCCTAAAAGGAATGGGAGTTTGTTATAAATGTGGAGAAAAAGGTCACCAGGCTCATGATTTCAAGGGAAAGAAAGAGGCTATCAATGTGGAATGCTACAATTGTAGGGAAATGGGGAATTATGCAAATGAATTTCCTAAGCATCAGGGAAACATACCTCAGAAAAGGACAAGGGATCAAGGACAATCTAATTTTGTTACTACAGTTGAAGTGGAATAATTAATTGATTGGTGTTTTTGGACTCAAGGATTTTATTCTGGTTATAAGAATAATGTGATATATATAAGGATTGTACTGCAGTACTTGTTGTTTCATTAAGGTTTTAATATGATTAAGGTTATCATATTTTTAGTATGTGACAATAAGAGAATCTTTACCTTGTTTGGGGAATCTGATGTTACAATTGATTTTGGAATTTAGAGACCTTTTACAGAAAGTCCAGACAGAGGTATTTTGGATAACTATAAAGGTTGGAATGGATTAATTTGAACTTTGGATAGTATTGTTTAAGGTTAAATAATTTATGAAGATTATTTTTGGAATATTAAAATACTATAGTTTTAGGAAAAGGACAACTAGCAGGTTGGGGGATAACCCGTCGCAATGGACAAAGCTGCAGGAATCAAACTCACAACCATAGTGCGAAAGGACTTTATTACCTACAACTATCCTACAGGAAGTCCCTGGTTATTACAAAATATTTTTCCTAATCTAAATGGTATGTGGTAATATTTAGAACCTTATACAATTAGGATAAATAGAATATTTTTGAGTACTGTTTCCATTTGGAGTGAAACATGGGTTCGTGGTAAAAATTTATTAAAGAATGAAAGCCTACATGACATGTAAGTATATTTCATTACGTTCTTAGTAAATCTCTTAAATAAATTCATCAACTTTATGATAGGCAACTTAAAACAAAAACATTGTCGATTAACTTTTCCAACTGGGGATTCAATGACCGTTTAACCAATCACATGTTTGTGATTTTCTTGTGGTTAACTTTCTCCTGATCCTATTTTCTATAACTCTCCATCATACCTTGATGTTTTTTTCTCCATATCTATATTTTCATATAATCATAGTATGGGCTATCTCGGGTGACCTTTGTTCTTCTCTTTCTTTCTTTTAATGTTATATTTTTGTTAACCCTATTTCTGATGTGGGTTTTCCACAAAGGTATTTTCTATTTTCAAAGTTTTATTTTCAAAGAAAATTTTCAAATGGCAGGGATTTAATTTATTTAAGGAGGGTAGAATGTAACACCGTGAACTTCCACGATACGCTTCTCTTTCGATAATGCAATAGCTTGCATTATACACAAGTTCGAGATTATAACACACCACGTTCAATCAAAGTAGCCGTTATGAATAGTAATACCCACTTTTTGAAATTATATAAATGTTATATTTCAAAATGGACTTCATTTTTTTAATCGGAATATCGAAATTATCCTAAGTTGAATTTTTTTTATTTTTCTGAGAACTTCCAATTTGTTATGAATAGTGAAAAATACCTAAAAATAAATTTTTTAATAAAAATAATTTAAAGTGATAAATTATAATATTGAGTGGGTTTAATGTATAATTAGATTATATTTTTACAATTTTATCCCATGGTGGTCATTAGAATTTATTTCACATTGAAATTGGTTATAAACAATTGTCAATCTTTTGATATATATTGTTTCTTAAAAACACGCTATTTGTTATAACAGCGGGAACTAATTAAGCAATTAATTAATTCAACTTATATGTTTGGAATTTTTTAAAACTAGGAATAATTTTTGAATTCGGAATATCAATTATATCTTAGGGTGAAATTTTGGCATTGTTCCGAAAAACTTCAATTTGTGATGAATAGTGAAACCACTATGTGGTAGTTAAAAAACTGATTTTTCGTTTAAATGAAACATTACCACTTCTGTGATTTGATTTTCAAAAATTCAAAATACATGGTTGTCATTAGGAAGTAAAATGTGGTTCAAGGGGATTAAAATAATTTTTTGGTGAATAGTATCTTTTAAGTTTAATTAATCACGATTAAAGGTAATTAGTGAAATTTAAAGTAAAAATGATATTATAAAAATATGAAAATACCTTTACACTTTCCCTACCCATATTGGATGAGTCATGGCCGACCATGAAAATCCATTGGTCAACTTGGGGAACCCATGGAGCCACATTGGTAGGAAGATGACATTAAAAACTTTTTATTTAATGTTAAAATAAAAATGTCACAAACATGTGTTGGTTTACTAAAACAATTTTTAAATGGGGTTATAAAAGTACTATTGTTGAATATAAATATTCATTATAAAGATAAAATGATTTAATACATAATTATATTTGGTTTATAATTTTTAGACATTAAATAAATAAAATTATTTATCACACCATGATGATGCAGTGATTACCTCATTATTTAACGATTTCAATAAAATGAAAAGATAATGTAAAATCTAGGACGTACACTTGTCAAAAACCTATTTTATGGGTAGATTTAGAACCCGTATCACCTTATCCTAGAAATATATAATTGTGGGACATTTGAAATCCGAAAACCACTTCATAATAATGTAACATTTCATGACATTCCAAGAGTGACCCTCCTCTCCTCTTATAAAAGGCCCCCACCTCTACCACCTTACCCACACCTCTCAAGACTTTGGATGGGACAAACCCTACCCATTTTGTCTCTCCACATCCCACTCTTACTCTTAGAGGCCTCACATTAGTCAGAAGGCTTCCCAAGGATTCCTTTGATCTCAAATCCAAAATAGTTACCAGTTTTAAAGGTAGTGTTTTCTGTTGTGTTCTTATGTTTTATTTTGCTTCTCCAACCCCCTAAAATATTTTTATTCATTTCTTTTGTAACAACAACAGTATCCTCAATATTCTAGTATGTTTTTATAATAAGTATTAGAGATACACTTACACACACTTACATCTAATGTTTATATAACATAATGTTTCTGTGGATGGGGAATTTCTACCTCACGAAACGATGATTGTTCAACACTCATATAACACCTCTCATGGTGGCCATTATGATGTAACTATTTTTATATATGATATATATTATGTTTTTGTTTTCCTTATAATTCTGTATTTTTCATTTATGGCATACCTTTACGATTTCCATTATGGGTAAACGAGATAATTTCATTTTAGGATTGCGGACTACCGCCCCCTCAAAGTGATTTGAATCGTTAATGCCATATGTGGGATGTATAAAGGATGGATTAAATGGTATTATACATTATATTAAAATATAATTATAGAATTAATTTATATAATTATAATTTCATTCCATTAAATACAAAATAGAAATGAAAGTAGCGTTCATGCGTACGTATGGCTTACCATCTCCATGAACGGTGCATTTCATTTCTTACCTCTAAATGTTATGTAATATTAGAAATGCATGTATATACTGGATATATATGATATATAGGATATATAAATTAGGAATATAATTCTGTATATAATGTATATTTCTCCACATGAACAACTTGTAATTATAAGAAGGTTATTTTTGACTCAAGTACCAAAGATCGACAAAATGACCGTTATTAACTCAAATAATTACATAATGTTCATAACATGGTAATAAGTGATATAAGAGAAATAATGAACATGTAAAATGTTCTTAAGCAAAAATAAATTAACTCTAGTTTATTATTCAGGATTTTAATGAATGATCGAGTAAAGTCGGACACGAGGTAAGAGAACTTCTTAACCCAATTTCCGTTCTTTGGGTTAATCTCCTACTTTCAAATTGTGTCATGATATTATTATGTCATATCCTGTATTTTTACTTTATTTATGTGTACTTATATTGAATACACATAATAGATCTATTTTATTTAAAAAATTATCTTTGTAAGGGACTTCGTCTCAGTTTCCATTCGTTGAGGCATATTTTGTTTTATACACAAATTTCTTTTATACGGTGTATAAACCCCTTTGAATTTTAAATTAATTAAGAATAAATCTTTTTATATGAAGCGTTTTACAAAACGACAAAAATAATGTTTTTTCTTACGCGAAAACAACGACTTCTCCACCACCCTGACCATTATTTGTGTTTCAGCTTCCTCTATAATCCATAACATTTTTTAATGAAAAAAAAATACCATGTTTTACTTTTCATTTATTTTGGTATTGAAAATGGTATGTATCAAACATTGTTTATGAGTTTTAATATATAAAACCCCAGTTAAAATGTATATGTATTTAGCACAAGCATAAAAATGTTTTCAGAAAACCCGACTCTTGAGTTTGGTAGACAGGAAGGGATTGGGCGTGGACCCATCAAGGCCTGTAATTAGTCGAGCAGTATAAGAATTAGTTATTTTGTTTTTAGAAGCTTTCATAATGATTCCAGAAAAACACTGGAGTATATTTGAACAATTTTAAATGAAAGTATTTTTTAAAAATTGAACTGGTATTTTGATGTAGCAGTTAGTTTCAAACTGTATTTTAAAAATTGGTATTCATAATTTTTTATATACAGTTTTTCATATGAGTAATGAATTGGACTTAGTAAGTGACGGGTGGAGCCTACTATAGCTCCTCGGTGCATCGGTAGGTCTCATTAGACAAACTAGTGTCCTGGCACGAGGCCTTGAAAAAAATCATATTTTATACATGGCATGAGGCCTTGGCTACATTGTTATGATAGTCTGGCATTATGCATTCCATCATTATGAATGTGGTTATTGATATTCCATGTGATTATTTGACTAGTAGAATATCCATGTGAATATGTAAATGGCATTATTTAATTTTATTTTTTCCATATTATGCTGAAGTTAATGTTTAAAAAGGCTTTTGTATTAGTTATACATTTCCATAAATGTTAATGATTATTTATGAAAGCTTCCGCAATATTGTTATCCTTTCTGAGCATCTGAGCTCACCCCTTTCAATGTTTTAATATTTTCTACTACGCGAAGAAGTATTTTATGAATGACCTGCAGGGATAGTCTGAAAAGGATATGAGTGTGGACTATGGAGAATTTGTTATTGTAGTTTTTCACTTTATGATGTAATTTAACATTTAAGAATGTATCTGGTGTTTCCAAGGCTACTAAACTAATCGGTCTTTTGAGACTTGATCTTTGTGATCATACCAATGTTACGCAATAATGCACCAACTCTGGGTAATTGGGGTCGGGGTTTTATCGTTGTATCAGAGTCATTTTAGTAATAACCTTGGAAGCTAGATTTAGATAAACTCTGATTAGAGCACATAGCCCTACAATAGATTTTGAGGATAAGTATAGAATAACTTCCTAGACTTTTGGTATTAAAGAGATTTTGTGAGATTTCCGAGCAATACATCCCGGTATGGATACGAGCAGGTAGAGGCGGCTCTAGCATAGATGTACCTAGGGGTAAATCCTGAAAAAACTGCTTTGAGCAAGACTCGAGCAGGAACTGGTGCACGACAATGGGCCTTACTGCACTCTTGGTTATGACACTCCCGGGGTATATGCTTAGGATAATTATCATTTTCTTTACAAACCATTATGAAGGGATTATGAGTACATACTTACTCAAAGAAAACAATTGTTTGATTATGGATTATATCCATAAATAGTTCAATTTATGTTAAGTATTTTACAAGTATGGAATTATGTATTTTGATTCATAAACTAATCTAGTTTATGCCATTGTTTAGAAATGGAACCTAGTGGGAGAAATGGATACCGTATCAATGCAGACACTCTATGTAGGGATTTCCCTCTTGCTCAAGATAATTAATGTGGAGATGGAGATAAAACTTTTGCAGATCAACTTATTACCATACTAGGACAACTCACTCAGGTTATGAATAATAACCTTACTCGTATGGAGCACCCTGATCCGCAATGTGGAGGATCAATTTTAGACTGCTTCGTGAGGAAACAACCACGAACATTTAATGGGGGTACAAATCCACTAGTATCTGAGCAATGGATAAGCTCCATAGAGAAAATATTCCATGCCTTGGGGTGTAGCGAAAGGGAGAATATTTTCATGCCAGTTTACCGCCTCACTGGAGATGTCGTTCAATGGTGGTCGCTGATTCCAAACACAAAGGAAGATGAAGAAGTATCAAGTATTGAATGGAAGGAGTATAAAGAAATTTTCTTAGAAAAATAATTTCCACATGACCATCGAGCAGATATGGAAAGGAAATTTCTTGAGTCTGAGGTAGAAGGAGGATGAAAATGTCGCAAAGTATGAGGGTAACTTTACAAGGTTAGCGAGGCATGCTGCAGATTATATACGTAACCAAATATGTAAGATTGATTATTTCATTGATGGGTTAAAACCATTTCTCCATCGAGCATTAGTCTCAAAAACCTTCTCGCCATACGAAGATATTATCTCGTGTTCTATCAAGACAGAAAATGAATTCTCTAAATCTTATGACAATAATGTAAAGAATGAGAAGAAGATAACGGTGGAACACGAGAGAAATAAAGGGAAAAAGGGAAAGAAGGATTTTATATTATGTGATAATTGTTGGATGAATCACCCTGGAACTTGCCTAAAATAAATGGGAGTTTGTTATAAATGTGGAGAAAAGGTCACGAGGCTCGTGATTTCAAGGGAAAGAAAGAGGTTATCAATGTTGAATGCTACAATTATAAGGAAATTGGGCATCATGCAAATGAATGTCCTAAGCATCAGGAAATCTTACCTCAGAAAAGTCCAAGGGATCAAGGAAAATATTATGTTGTTACTACAGTTGTAGTAGAATAATTAATGTATTGGTGCATTTGGACTCAAGGATTATATTCTGATTATAAGAATAATGTGATATATATGAGGATTCTACTGCAGTACTTGTTGTTTAATTAAGGTTTTAATATGATTAAGGTAATCATATTTTTAGTATGTGAAAATAAGAGAAACATTACCTTGTTTGGGGAATCTGATGTTACAATTGATTTTGGAATTTAGAGACCTTTTACAGAAAGTCTGGATAGAGGTATTTTGGATAACTATAAATGTTGGAATGGATTAAGTTGAACTTTGTATAGAATTGTTTAAGGTTAAAACATTTATGAAGAGTATTTTTGGAATATTAAAATACTATAGTTTTAGGAAAAGGTCTACTAGCAGGTTGGGGGATAACCCGTCGCATCAGACAAAGCTGCAGGAATCGAACCCACAACCATAGTGCGACAAGAATTTATTACCTACCAATATCCTACAGGAAGTACCTAGTTATTACAAAATAGTTTTCCTAATCTAAATGGTATGTGGTAATATTTGGAACATTATACAATTAGGATAAATAGAATATTTTTGGGTTCTGTTACCATTTGGAGTGAAACATGGGTTCGTGGTAAAACTTTATTAATGAATGAAAGCCTACATGACAAGTAAGTATATTTTCTTACGTTCTTAGTAAATATCTTAAATAAATTTCTCAACTTTATGAAAGGTAACTTAAAATAAAAATGATGTCAGTTAACTTTTCCAACTGGGGATTTAATGACCGTTTAACCAATCACATGTTTGTGATTTTCTTGTGGTTAAATTTCTCCTAATCCTGTTTTCTATAACTCTCCATTAGACCTTGATGGTTTTTCCCTCCATATCCATATTTTCATATAATCCTAGTATGGGCTATCTCGGGTGACCTTTGTACTTCTCTTTCTTTCTTTTAAAGTTATATTTTTATTAACCCTATTTCCGATGTGGGTTTTCCACAAAGTTATTTTCTATTTTCAACATTTTATTTTCAATGAAAATTTTCAAATTACGAGGATTAGATTTATTGAAGGAGGGAAGAGTATAATACCCCGAGCTTCCATGATACGCTTCTCTTTCAATAATGCAACAGCCGGCATTATACGCATGTTCGAGATTCTAACACACCGCATCCAATCAAAGTAGCCATTATGAATTGTAATACCCACTTTTTGAAATTATATAAATGTTATATTTCAAAATGGACTTCATTTTTGTATTCGGAATATCGAAATTATCCTAAGTTGAATTTTTTGCAATTTTCTGAGAACTTCCAATTTTTTATGAATAGTGAAAAATACTTTAAAACATCTTTTTTAATCAAAATAATTTATAGTAATAAATTATAATATTGAGTGGATTTAAGTTTAATTTGAATATATTTTTAAAAATTTATCCCATGGTGGTAATTAGAATTAATTTAACATTGAAATTGGACTTAAACAATTGTCAATCTTTTGATAAATATTGTTTCTTAAAAACACGCTATTTGTTGTGAAAACAGGAATTAATTATAAAACTAAATAATTCAACTTATATGTTTGGAATTTTATAAAATAGGAATAATTTTTTAATTCGGAATATCAATTATAGCTTAGCGTGAAATTTTGGCATTGTTCTGAAAAGCTTCAATTTTTTGATGAATAGTGAAACCACTAAGTGGTAGTTGAAAAACTGATTTTTCGTTTAAAGGAAACATTAACACTTATGTGATTTGATTTTCAAAAATCCTACATACATGGTTGTCATTAGGAAGTAAAATTTGGTTCAATGGGATTAAAATAATTTTTTGGTGAATAGTAACTTTTATGTTTAATTAATCCCGATTAAAGGTAATTAGTGAAATTTAAGGTAAAAATGATATTAGAAAAATATGAAAATACCTTTACACTTTTCCTAACCCTATTCGATGAGTCATGGCTGACCATGAAAATCCATGGGTCAACTTGGGGACCCCATGGAGCCACTTTGGTAGGAAAATGTCATTAAAAACTTTTTCTTTAATGTTAAAATAAAAATGTCACAAACATGAGTTGTTTTACTAAAACAATTTTTAAACGGGGTCATACAAGTCATATTTTTTACTATAAATATTCATTAGAAAGATAAAAGTATTTACTACATAATGGTAGTTTTTTTACAATTTTTAGACATTATATAATTTAAATTATTTATGACACCATGATGATGCAGTGATTACCTCATTATTTAACGATTTAAATAAAATGAAAAGATAATGTAAAATATAAGCCATACACTTGTAAAAAACTTATTGGATGGGTATATTTAGAACTCTTATCACCTTATATTCAAAATATATAATTTTGGGACCTTTTAAATCCGAAAATCACTTCATTATAATGTAACATTTAATGACATTTCAAGAGTGCGCCTCCTCTCCTCTTATAAAAAGCCCCCACCTCTACCATTGTACCTACACCACTCAAGCCATTGGATCTTCCAAAACCTGTCCATTTTGTCTCTCCACATCCAACTCTTACTCTTAGAAGCCTCAATTTGGGCAGAAGTCTTCCCATGGAAGCCTTTGAACTCAAATCATAAAGAGTTACCAGTTTTAAAGGTAGTGTTTTATCTTGTGTTCTTATATTTTATTTTGCTTCTCCAACCCCCTAAACTCTATTTATTCATTTCTTTTGTAACAAAACCAGAACTGACAGTATAATAGGTCTTTTTTATAAGAATTATTCCAGCTACACTTACACACACCTATATCTAATGGTTAAATAACATACTGTTTCTGTGGATGGCAAATTTCTGCGACACGAAATTATGATTGTTCAACACTCATATAAAAACTCTCATGGTGGCCATAATGATGACACTATTATTATATAGGATATATATTATTTTTTTGTTTTCCTTATGATTCTGTATTTTTCATTTAGGGCATACTTTTATGATTTTCATTATGGGTAAACATGATAATTTCAATTTAGGAAGTGCGGACTACCGCCCCTCATAGTGATTGAAATCGTTAATTCCATATGTGGGATGTATAAAGGATGGAGTAAATGGTATTATACGTTATATTAGACTGGAATTATTTTATTACTTTATATTATTATAATTTCATTCCATTAAATACGAAATAGAAATGAAATTACCGTTCATGCGTATGTATGGCTTACCGTCTCCATGAACGGTGCATTTCATTTCTTACCTCTAAATGTTATGTAATATTATAAATGCATGTATATACTGGATATATATGATATATATGATATCTAAATTAGGAATATAATTCTGTATATAATGGATATTTCACCACATGAACAACTTGTAATTATAAGAAGTTTATTTTTGACTCAAGTACCAAAGATCGACAAAATGACCGTTAATAACTCATATAATTACATAATGTTTATAACATTGTAATAAGTGATATAAAATAAATAATGAACAAGTGAAAGGTCCTTATGTAAAAAGAAATAAAATCTAGTTTATTATGCAGGAGGTTAAAGTATGATCGAGTCAAGTCGGACATGAGGTAAGGGAACTTCTTAACCCAATTTCTGTTCTTTGGGTTAATCTCCTACTTTGAAATTGTGTCTTGATATTATTATGTCCTATACTGTATTTGTACTTTCTTTATGTGTACTTATCGTGAATACACATAATAGATATATTTTATTTAAAAAATTGTTTTTGTAAGGGACTTCGTCTCAATCTCTATTCATTGAGGCATATTTTGTTTTATACACAAATTTATTTTATATGGTGTATAAACCCCTTTGACTTTTAAATTCATTCAGAAGGAATATTTTTATATGAAGAGTTTTACTAAAATACAAAAGGAATGTTTTTTCTTACGTGGAAACAACGACTTCTCCACCGCCGGGACCATTATTTGAGTTTCTTCTTCCTCTATAAGCCATAACTTTTTTTAATGAAAAACAAAATACCATGTTTTAATTTTCATTTATTTTGGTATTGAAAATGGTATGTATCGAAATTTATTTATGATTTTTAATATATGAAAACCTAGTGCAAATTTATATGTATTTAGCACAAGAATAACAATGTTTTCAGAAAACTCGACTCCCAAGTGTGGTAGACAGGAAACTATTGGGCGTGGACCCATCATGGCTTGTAATTAGTTGAGTAGTCCCAGAATTAGTTATTTTGTTTTCAGAAGATTACATAATGATTCCAGAAAAACACTGGAGTATATTTGAGCAATTTTAAATGTAAGTATTTTCTAAAAATTGAACTGGTATTTTGATGCCGTAGTTAGTTTCAAACAGTATTTTAAAAAATGGTATTCCTAAATGTATATATACAGTTTTTCATATGAGGAATTCATTGGACTTAGTAAGTGACGGGTGGAGCCTGCTATTGCTCCTCGATGCAATGGTACGTCTCATGAGACAAACTAGTGTCTTGGAATGAGGCCTTGACAAAATCTTATTGTATACTTGGCATGAGGCCTCGGCTACGTTGTTATGATAGTCAGGCATTATGAATTCCATCATTATGAAAGTGGTTATTGATATTTCTTGTGATTATTCCACTAGTAGAATATCCATGTGAATACGTAAATGGCATTATTTAATTTTATTTTTTCCATATTATGCTGAAGTTCAAGTTTAAAAAGGCTTTTGTTTTAGTTATACATTGACTTAAATGATATTGTTTGTTTATGAAATCTTCTGCAATATTGTTATCTTTACTGAGCATCTGAGTTCACCCCTTTCAATGTTTTAATATTTTCTAGGACGTGAAGAAGTATTTTATGACTGACCTGCAGGGATAGTCAGAAGAGGATATGAGTGTGGACTATGGTGACTTTGTTATTGTAGTTTTTCAATTTATGATGTAATGTAACATTTAAGAATGTATCTGGTGTTTCCAAGGCTACTAAACTATTCGGTCTTTCGAGACATGATCTTTGTGATCATGCCAATGTTACGCAATAATGCACCGGCTCTGGGTAACTGGGGTCGGGGTGTTACAGGTCTCACAAACATATTACCAATGATGACGAAATGGGTTTCATGAAGACAATGACATTAGGAATAACCCATTCATTGAAATGATATTAATATATCCATTATATAATTTCAATAAATAACTAACACAAATTGATTATATATTAAATGGTAATTAAATTTAAAATATCCTATAAAAATGTTTCTTGAGGAAAATTCTATTTATTGTTTGATAATTGATTTTTAATATGTTAAACTATTTTAAAATTATATTCATATAAAATACTATGAATAATTATAAAAATAAAATAAGTCATGTTGAAAAAAACTTTCCCTAAAAACATTTATAGAAATATTCAAAATATATTAGAATCATTTTTCATTGATTAGACTACAAACATTTTAAATAAAGATAGAAATTTTTCTCAAAACCATTTCATTGAATTTTTTTTTGAAAAACTATAATGAAATCATGAAAATGTTTTGAAAACTATATCGTTGAAAGCACATGAAAACATTTAAATATGGAATGAAAAAAAAAACATCAAATAATTTTATATGAAATCATATTATATATGATTAAAACCAATATGAAACCAAATTCTTTGAAAACTAATTTAAAAAATTTTCATAAAGATTAACCTTTTTAATGCTGAAAAGGGAGATTTATAGAAATGAAAGTGGGTAAAT
The DNA here is from genome assembly GCA_963277665.1 of Viscum album. Taxonomy (NCBI): domain Eukaryota; kingdom Viridiplantae; phylum Streptophyta; class Magnoliopsida; order Santalales; family Viscaceae; genus Viscum; species Viscum album. The sequence continues at coordinate 1,613,104,600 of OY728140.1, forward strand.
CTTTACATGTCATACATGGAGAAAGAAACATTAATTTTTCCTGGTAAAAAGGGTAAAAAAGTTCCTTATTATGAAAATGACATAAATATTCCCTCTAGAAAAAATTGATTTTTCATTGAAGAGACTGTAATGTATGGAATTACTAAATCAAATTCTTAACTATCTTATATACAAAATAATAGAAAAATGTTCCAATACATGACAATATCATGAAATAAAAGTGAATTCGGAAACATAGAAATTTTCTTGAGAGATGTATCATAATATTTCATCAAAGGAAACATAAAAAACAATCTCGAAATGCAATGATATTGTCTCAATAAACTCTTATAACATGGTATCATGTGATTATTCTCTACATGTATGGAATTGAAATTATATGATTAATTTAATATCATGGATATATTTTGATTAAAGATATGACATGTAAATAGAAGTATTTACACCTCAAAAAAATGTTTAGGAGCATGACAGAACATAAGTCTTGTAGAAGGAACATTGAGACAAAACATTTTGACTAATTTAGTAACATTTGAAGCATAATATTAATGAATGAAGGATCATAAAAAATGAATTTGAATACCCAAAAATATAATTAGAAGATTTATTGAATAAAGTCATGGGTAGTACATACTCGTCACAAAATTAAAGAGTGTTATGTATAAAATGTATCTCATGAAGATTAAATGTGTGATAAAATCTCCTTACATTGTTTATTTACCCTTTCTATATTCATTAATGATTCCCATATAATAAAAATATGTTTATTATAAATTTTTTTTAGTTAAATAATATTGTATCTATAAACATATATATTTTAATTATGACTTTATATTACCAGCTTGTTAACGAACCTATATTAGGGTTTCATTTTGTGTAAAATTTACTTTGTTCTCCACATGTGTATTAAGTTGTTACATAATTTATCCTTATACATATTTCATGTTAAAATTTTTCAAAAAATGATATAAATATCATGTAAACAAGTTTATTGAGTATTATAATAATCTATATAATATAGGATTATGAATTGGAATACAATGTTCATGGATACGATAAGCTGTACATACGCATGAACATTATTTCTGTTTTCATTATTGTATTGAATGAATGTATGTAAATTATATATATATATATATAATTAATCAAGTAGAATTAATATATCATAAATATCATATATGTTCATTAAACCATTCCTTATTACATTCTATGTAGTATGAGAATGATTCACATTTCATTGAGGGGGTGGTCCACACTTCTTCAAAAGAGATTATCATACTAAAACCAAATGGATGGTATAAATATTTTAGATGTATATTTAATAAAAAATCATAAATAAATAATAAATACATATTAAATATAAAAACAATGTATCCATCATAATCACCACCTAGATTGGAGGAAATGGAGAAATGGGCAGTCATCTATTAAGGAGGCAGCAGTTCACTGTACAAATAAAATGTATGTTCAACATCCTTTAGATTGAAGTGTGTGTGTTTTAGTTCAAAAACATTACATAAAATTGAAATTATATATAGGGTACTATTTTTTCAAAAAATAATAGAAAAAAGATAGTGGAGGGATGGAAAAGGAAAATAAAGGAAATGGGCATTAGAGAAGATGTTACCTCTTAATTGGTTAACTCCTTTTGGATTGTTCCAAAAGGAATCCTTGAGAGGGTTTATTCCCAAAATTTGGATTCAGGTTATAAGATAATTTTTTAGGCTACATGGTAAGACCATGGAGTAACATAAATGGTTTTATTGGTGTGAGGATGGGGTAGACAACTTGGCTTTTAATAGTGTAGGGGGAGTGGTACTTTTGTAACCACAAAAAGTTATTAAATAATGGGTGTCATATCATACCTAAAGATTCTCCAAAAAAGTTAAATATAATTTAATAAATGAGAAATAATGGTCATGAAAAATAAAATGAAGACAAAATATGTTCATTTTAATAATATGGTTCCTTAACGTTTAAGATTCCCCAATTTTATCATTTTGGTTTTTATAAAAGTGTCTAGTTTTCAATGTAAATTATTTTTACGGTTAAGAATAAATTAAAATTATTTTTAATATTATATATAAAGACACTAAATTATTACAATTATATCTAATTCTTAAAATTAAATTACCAATTTTTGTAAATTAATTCTAAAATAATCTCATGTGACACGCTAAAATGTTACTTGAACCCAAACTATCTTCACAATGTATGTACATAATATATGGCAATATGTTAATTATAAAAGATAAATTATTACATTAATACAAAAAAATTAATTTATATTAAAACTTAATATTCACTTTGTAAACTATTGGATTTATATCAATTTTAAATCATTTTATATGATTTGTTTATATTAAAATAACAATAATGTCAATTTTGAAATTAATTATTTAATACTGATTTTTAAATATCTATCTTATTTTTGATTTAAACAATATTTTTATTACTGGTTTTTAACATTATACATTATTCTAAAAAATAAATATAGGTAATAAATCAATCACTTAAGATCACTTTTAATAGTTATAGTGTAACACCCAGCCCCTGCCTCATTGGCTTGATGAGGCGGTAATGGCTACTTGGCCTTAAGCAACGTTCCCAAGATGCCAATGTCTGGAAATAAATGTTGAGGGCTTCAAGATCAAGTTGGGGAACGATTTTTCCTTAAGACAAAACCAACCAAACAATCCACTAAAATATGATGAATGTCAAAAAAACAACCAAGTTCATACATTACCAAATACAACTAGATAACCCTTAACCATCTCACGTGTCAACACAACCCAATAACTACATCAGAGTACTATGAAGAAGACCAAAAAAGAAAACACCACAAGCCTTGTCACCACCATAGCTCGACACCTAGCTCCAATCTCCATGTTCCACCCAGATATCACAACACACCACTAAACGAGTTTGATACCTTACCATTTCCCACATCACGGTACACAACATTTTCAAGGACATCATAGTTCCAAAGCAGGGGGTGAGTACTAAAACTTAGTAGGTTTTCCCCAAATGACTTCCCTACACATGCCACTAGGATAAAACTATTAGCACATTTATATAAAATAGTTTATTAAAATTAAATCACAAGTGGAACCATTTTCATAAGCCAATCATTCCCTTACCATGCCTTCACACCCAAACAATGAAATTAAGGGAAAGCCAACCAAACATGCCTCAATCAATTTCACCATCCGCACATTAGCACAAAAATTTCTAACTTGCAAAGCAATGGACAAAAAACAACCACAACAACCAAACAACCAAATGGTGGAGCTTCCGTCCAACTCGTTCACCCATTCACACTAAGAGGCACTTCCAATCCACTAACCATTGATGGTGGCCCTTCTGTTGACTATCCATCCCCATTTTATAGTGGTACTTCTCGCCACTTCCACACTATAGTCGAAACAATCCAAACCAAGCATATAACCCACCAAGGTCATAACCACATGGAATCAACCAATTCCATTACATATCAATCCATTTCAATAAATCATCCATTTATTTAAAAGCCATTTTCTTGGTAAAAACATTTCTATAAAACAGCCCTTTTTATTGAAAACCCCTTCCATCAATTATTTTCACAAATCAACCATAGTATACCATTTTAAAATCTCCATTTTAAAATCCACCAGAATAGAATTTCACCATAAACCCACCCTTTTCCAAATATCCCCAAAACAACCCCAAAGGATTTCCAAACAATTTTGCATAACAATTAACAATTAATTTTCAGCACAAAAATTAATTGTAATAAGGAACCAAATGTTCTAACCAAGTGGATTTGAGAGATAAGCCACCTAACTTTAGGGTTCCCGAGAAAACGACACACAAACAACCGCACCTCCAAACTGGCAAACTCACTATCGAAACCTCTCTAGATTCCCTTCTCTAACCATCACAAGCCTTAAAATTAACATCCAAGGCAACCCCAACCCTAGATCTACACCCAACAAGTATAGATCTATAATACCATGAAAGAGAGGGATGTAGATCTTGACGGAATCACATGGGAAACAAGAGGAGAGACTTACCCGGAAGGAATCACCTTCAAACCTCCTTGAATACTCTTTGAAATGCTTCCAAATAGAGTGGGATATCACCGTTAACCCCTGAGAACCCAAAATCCAGAGTGAGGCTCGAGTGGGATGAATATTGGATTGAAATGAGGCAATCCCAGGCGATCTCGGAACTTATAACCCTAACTTTAAGTGGAAACACTATTAGCCCGCACAGTTTGGCAAACCGCGTGCTAACCGTGTGCACGCCACTGCCTCGAGAGACAGGGTCTACATGGTTTCCTCACACTGTTTGGAAAACCATGCGTAGGACGTGTGAGGCCTATTGTCTCGAGAACAAGGGTCCACACGGTTTCTTAGGGAACCCGAATGGTTTCCACTAACCATGCTTAAACCGTGCACCCCTTTAAATCCCTCCAAACTCATCCAAAACCATTCCAAACTCTCACAACCTCTTCCAAACTCATTCCATGAACATTAAACACATAAAGATGCATATAAAAAGGCGACATGCCTCAAACTGGGGGTGCTACATTCTCTCCACCATTGGACTTTCTGTCCTTGGAAAGTAGTGAACCCACCCTTTGCCGAAAGAGCTCAGGCCACTGCTCAACCATCTATTTATCCCACTCCCGAGTCTCATCTTGAATCTGACCATGTTTCCATAAAAGATGAAGTAATCAAAAGATATTACCACGCAATAATTTATATTTCCTATCCACAACCCACACCGGAAAGTGCACTAACGAAGAATCCGGTTCTATCTCAACATGATCCCATCGAATCACATGGTCACGAGCGAGATGATACTTTTTCAACTGCAAGACATGAAACACATTGTGCACCGCACTAAACGATGGTGGAGAAGCCAAACGATAATCCACCTCACCATCCCACTCAAGAACCTCAAAAGGTCAAATATTCCATGGAGATATCTTTCCCTGCTTCCCAAACCGACGATGTAACAACATAAGAGAGATCCTCAAGAACACAAGATCACTCACCTGGAACGAAAATGGATGCCAATGATGATCCGAATACGATTTCTGACGACTATGAGCCATATTCATTCTCTTCGTGATCAAATTGATCTTCTCCATAGTCTCCTGGACAAGGCTCGGTCCAACCATCGAAGACTCACTCGTTTCCACCCAACATAGTGCAGAATGACACAACCGCCCATACAATGATTCAAACGGAGCCATCTGTATGGATGCCTGATAGCGGTTACTGTACGAGAACTCCACCAATGACAAGTGATCCTCCCATGATCCAAAAAATTCCATGACACAAGACAGAAACATATCCTATAGAGTTTGTATCGTCCTCTCGGATTGACCATCTGTCTGAGGGTGATACACCATACTCATCTTCAACTGGGTTCCAAGGGATTGCTTTAAGGATTTTTAGAAACAAGATGTAAAACTCAGATATCTATATGAAACAATCAAATCTGGAACACTGTTCCTCTTTACAACCTCCCAGATATAGATCATCGATAGATCCTCCACCGTATGAGATTTACAAATCGGGATAAAATGGGCTGACTTCGTTAGCCGTTCCACTATAACCCAAATGGTATCATGTTTTCTTACCGCACTTCGGAGACCTGTAAAAAAATCCATCACTATCTTCTCCCACTTCAAAAAAGGATTGGTAATGACTACAACATTCATGTTGGCCTCTGATGCTCTTCCTTGACCTGCTGAAAAGTCAAGCATCTCGAAAAAAAGACATCCACACTTCTTTTCATACTTGCCCACCAGAACTGCGCCTTCGGGGCTTTATACATTTTCTGAATTCCCGGATGAACAGCCCACCAAGAATGATGATATGTCCTGAGAAGATCCTCTTGGCATGCAACTAGTACAACCATACTTTTCTGAAAACAAAAAACCGAATCTCTATCCAGTTGACAACCCTCAATGGTCACCCCACCATTGAGTCTCGACCCCATGGTCACACACTCATAATCAGATATCTGTTCCTCTCTAACCAGGCCATCCAAGTCAGGAATCAACGAAATAGGAATGATGACTACTCTATCTCTCTGGTCTTCACATTCCAACCTCATATCAGTTATAACTGACATCAACTACCATTGGTATGATGCATGTTTCACCCCCCGAGCATATGATTTTCAACTTAATGCATCTGCCACCGAATTACCCTTACCTAGTGTGTAAATCAAGTCAAAATCAAACATCTAGAGATATTCCACCCATATCATCTACGTCATGTTCAAGCCCCTTTGTGAGAAACTGTGTTTCAAGATCTTATGATCTGTATAAACCATGAATTTCCAACCAAAGAGATAATGATGCCACTCTTTCAAAGCATAGAATACTGCTGCCAACTCCAATTCATGAGGTGGGTAGTTCTTCTCATGAACTCTCATATGCTGTGAGCCATATGCAACCACATTATTCCCTTGCATGATAAAACACCCTAACCATGATCCATATGAATCACAATACACCATGTACCCTTTTCCAGAATCTAGAAAAACCAATACTGATACTGATGTAAGCCGACACTTTAACTCTTCAAAACACTACTGGAACTATTAGTTACACTGAAATGGAACATTATCTCTTGTCAATGTTGTCATTGGCGAAGCCAGACGTGAAAAAACACAAAAAAGACGCTGATAATGACCAAAAAGACAAAGAAAACTCCATATCTCAAAAACATTCTTTGGTGGTTGCCACAAGACAACAACCTCTATCTTTTCTGGATCCACTAAAACACATCTTTCAGAAATCACATGGCCAAGAAAATGAACTTCCTGTATCCAGAAGTCACCCTTTTACAACTTGACATACAACTGATGATCCCTCAAGATCACCATCACTGTTTCCAAGTGTTTCTCATGCACCACCCATGTATTTGAATACACTAGAATATCGCCGAAAAACACCACAAAAAATGAATCTAGATATCTCTAAAATATCCGATTCATCAGTTCCCTAAACACCACTGGTGGATTCGTTATACCAAAGGGCATAACCACATATTCAAAATGGCCATATCTACTTCGGAAAGCTGTTTTAGGAATATCCTACTTCTTCTTCAGCAATTGAAAATTTCCCGACCTCTAGTCGATCTTGGAGAACCACTGGGCTCCCCTCAACTGGTCGAAGAAATCATATATTCATTGAATTTTATAGCTATTATTTATCATATCTTAGTTATGTCTACGATAATCGACACATAGCCTCATCTTTTCATCCGCCTTTTTCTAAATAAAAACCGGTGCTGCCCACATGGATGTGCTAGGCTAGAAAAAACGCTTTGCTTTCTAACTCTTCCAACTAAACTTTCAATTCCAGCAATTCAGTAGGTGCCATCCGGTAAGACAGAAGTGAGATAGGACTGGTCCCTGGGAGGAGATAAATCGTAAACTCCACTTCTCTTACGGGACGTAACCCCGAGAATTCTTCAAAACAAACATCCATGAATTGATCCAAAACTGCCAGAGGAACATTGTGCTCAAGACCCTTTACTGATTCCAATGACAAAACCACCAAATTATACGATAATGTACCCAATGTTGGTGCCAACAAACCCGTTGCACCCTACATTTCATGCCTTTCTCTTCTAAAGAGATGTCTAATGATATCATGTGTCGTAAAAGCCATTAGCTGCACATCACAGTTGATGTGGGACTTAAAAGCCAGAAGCCAATCCATTTCTAGGATTACATCATACCCATCCATCTCAAGAATTGGGAAATTCCACACTATATCAACCTTTCCAACAACGATACAACATTCTTTACACAAGAAGGCTCGACACTCTCTTTGACCCAGAGGAGTTTGAATTTTCAAAACAGAGGGCATCATTTTTACCCTTAAACCCAACAAATCAGCTACACGTTCAGCAATAAAAGAGTGTGAATCACATGTATCAAACAACACTTGCATCATGGTATAATTGAAAATAATAGTACCTCGCACCGTGGATGGTCCAAATTGATCATCCAGTACAACCTACTCAACTCCAAACACTTGTTTTCTTTCCACACTCTGCACTTTTTTTCTCTGTTGAGGCATCATTGTATTCTGAGAATCACCATGACCCACTTTACTCTGCTGACGAAGGGTGTGCTGCTGTCCCTGACCGGTCAAAGCATATGACATCTGCGATCCCTGAGGAGTTTCATGCACACCCGACCTTAGAGCATTCCGACAATAACATTCTAGATTCCCCATCTTCTTACAATTAGGAAATGCTCGAGGTTGTGTCATACAATCCCACTTGATGTGGCTCGTAGAACCACACTAAAAACATCCCATCTTTCTCTAGGGCATCGAAGGAAGATTTAGTGATCCTTCCGTCAGATTATCTTCCATACTACCCCCCCTGGGAATAAGTGTCCCTCCTTCTCTTCGACCCAATATTAGAGTTCCCACTATTCCCCATGGGTACCACCATGCTTCTCCTGCCCGGAGCGCCGAATAGATCCCACTCAGCAACCGAGGCTCTATTCACCATCTCTGTGTAATCATCTATACACAACACCACTATCTCTGAACAGATTTCATTCCATAACATAGCTTCAAAGAACATTTCCTTCAACAATGTGCTACCTACCACCTCGGTTGAAAACCGCACTACATTCATGAACTTAGCTGCATACTCCGTCACAGACATCAGATCTTGCTTCAAACTAAATAAATCAATCGTACGTTGAATTCTGAACATATGGGGGTAGAATTGTTTGTTAATATATTCCTCAAAACCTTCCCACATCATACCCTGGTCCATCCCCGCTTAGAAAACAAACTCCCACCATTGAAGGGAAATATCTTTCAACATATATTTGTACAACATCACATTTAGCTCTACCAGTGTTCCCAAGAACTCAAAGATCTTGTTCATTCAATTCAACCATGCTTCTACCCTCTTTGGCTCTGCATCACCCCTGAAGATGTGTGGATCCTGATTTTGAAATTGAACCACATGATCCACATGCCTTGGTTATTCCACATTGTTTACACTTTCCACATCTTGGAAATCTTGCACTATGCGTTTCACTAGCTATTAGTTCACCTGAGGTTCAGGTGCTACCACATTCTCATCAGCCTCCTCTAGTTCGTCTCTACGGCGTCTAACTGGTTCCATTTCTATAAATATAAAACAAACAACCATGAGTCTCATTTCCGTAGACATCATGAAATCCCATTTCAAATCACATTACCCAACACTATCACAGCAAGGCTTTCCACCAGTTCAAAATTTTCCTCATGTTCCATGTTTCACCATTTTGAAAACCAAACCATTTTCAAAATACCAATTTATTAACATTACAGTTTCACATATTCCTATAACATCATAAAAAATTATACACCTAATTAAATATGAATCCTAGAGTGAAGTCATTTTTACCATGCATGTCATGCTCATCTCATTGGCTACACCCACAACAATGAGATATCCAATGCCTATAAGTGTCTTTAGAACACTTATGTACCCAACTCCCTGTTAACTTAAATTTCCACATAAAAGGGTTAGCTACATCCTTTTATGCTATACATTCCATGTTCCGATATTCCTACGCCTTGCTACCGTCCTGACTTAAGGAGTATACGACAACGAATGTCAGTACCATATCCAAGAATACAATCCAAAGGACCGAACAAATTAATACCACCTGTAACACACTACCCTTACCTCACTAGCTTGAAGAGGATTTTAGGGATAGTTGGCCTTAATCAACCTTACCAATATGCCAAAGGCTTGAAATAAATGCAGAGGGCTTCATGATCAAGTTTGGGAACGATTTTCCCTTAAGGAAAAAACAACCAAACAATCCATGACTATATGATGCATGTCAACAAAAACAACCAACCTCATATATTACCAAAAACAACCAGATAACCCATAATGATATCACATGTAAAAAACCCAAAAAACATCATTAGAGTACTATCCAGAATACCAAAAAAGAAAACACAACGAGCCATGACACCACCATAGCTCCACACCAAGCTACAAGCTCCAAGCTCCACCCCGACATCACAACGCGCCACTAAAGGAGGTTGATGCCATACCTTTTCCCACGTCTGGGTACACAACATCTGCAAGGACACCACAGTTCCAAAGAAGGGGGTGAGTACTAAAACTCACTAGGTTTTCCCCAAATGACTTCCCAACACATGACATTAAGATAAAACTGTTATCATATTTATATAAAAAACTTTATACAAATTAAATCACAAGTGAAACCACTTTAATAAGCAAAACATTCCATTCCAATCCATCACAACCAAACCATGAACCCAAGGGAAAGACAACCAAACATTCCACAAGCCATGTCACCATCCACACAGTAGCACAACAATTTCCAACTTTCAGGGCAATGCACAACAAACTACCATAACTACCAATCAACCAAACTGTGGAGCTTCCGTCCAACCCGTTCACCAATTCACACTAAGCGGTACTTTCCATCGACTTAATTTTTATGCTGGCCCTTCCATCCACTATCCATCCCCTTTTTATAGTGGTACATCTGAACACTTACATACAGAAATTTAAAAAAGCCAAACCAATCATATAACCCACCAAAGTCACAACCACATGCAATCAACCAATTTCATTTCATATCAATCTATTTCAATAAATCATCCATTTATTTAAAAAAAATTCCATGACAAAAAATTTCAATAAAACAAAAATTATATTGAAAATAATTTCTATTAATCATTTTCACATATCAACCATAACATCCCATTTTAAAATCTCTATTTTAAAATCCCCGAAAATAGCATTTCACCATAAAGCCCCCTTTTTACAAATATCCCCAAAACATCCCCAAAGGATTTCCAACCAATTTCGCATAACAATTTACAATTAATTTTTAGCACAATAATCAATTGTAGAAAGGAACAACAAGTTCTAACCAAGTGGAGTCAAGTGAGAAGCCACCTACCGTTTGGGTTCCTGAGAAAATGACCCACAAACAACCGCACCTCCAAACCAGCGAACACACCACCGAAACCTTTCTAGATCACCTTTAGTAACCATCACATGCCTTAGAATTAACATCCAAGGAAACCCCAACCCTAGATATACACCCAAAACGTGTTGATCTAGAAATCCATGAAAGATAGGGATGTAGATCTAGAGGAAAACACATGTGAAACCAGAATGGAGACTTTCCTAGAAGCAATCACCTTCAAAACCACCCTAAATCCTATTTGAAACGCTTCCATATAGAGTGGGAGAATACCCTTAACTCCTGAGAACCCAAAATATTGAGTGAGGCTCAAGTGGGAGGAAGATTGGAGTGAATTGAGGCAATCCCAAGTGAGCCCGGAACTTATAACCCTAACTTTATGTGGCTGCATGGTTTGCCCGCATGGTTTGGAAAACTATATGCTAACCGTGTGCACGCCACTTCCTCGAGAGCCAGGGTCTGCACAGTTTCCTCACACGGATTGACAAACCATGAGTAGGCCGTGTGAGGCCTACTGTCTCAAGAACAAGGGTCTGCACGGTTTCCTGGGGTACCTGCATGGTTTCCACTAACCGTTCTCAAACCGTGCACCCCTTTAAAGCACTCCAAACTCATCCAAAACAATTCCAAACTATCCCAACCTCTTCCCAACTCATAACATGCAATTTAAACACATAAAGATTCATAAATAAAGGCCACATACCTCAAACCGGGGGTGCTACATATAGTATCATTTATTTTACTTAATTATTAACGAAATAATCATTATATTGACATTTCTTAAGAATTTTAAATTCCTAAACCATGTATAAAAATTATTTATAATTTAAAATTATAAATAATACCCATATATAATTCAAATAGATATATAAAACTGAACATATGATGTTCTGTACATATATCAATGTTTTTAAAATGATAAATGTGAAGAAAGATCCCTTTTTGAGTTTTTTCCTTACTTACCAAATTTTATATTGAACAACCATTTAATAATATACCAATAACCCATATATTTTGAATTTTTTGAAATGGTCAACGTTTGGAAAACTATTCATTTTGGGCAAGTGACTCTGTCATTTTGGTACTTAATAATAAGGTTTATTCACTTATTAATCATAATCGTAGCTTAATCACAGTAATTAATTTTAATCAAATTCACTAATCATTTTGGTAAAAAAATGTTATTTATTATAAAAATACTATAATAAAAATTAATATATTGTATTTTTTATATTGAATATTCCAATCAGATAACTGTGAATATTAATATTAACAATAATCCTGCATAGGGGGCAGAATAACGAGTATTTATATTAGAAAAACATTGGATAGTTTGTTATGATTTTATATTCATATTCATTGTGAAATTGATTATAATGAATTGTATTGTATTAATATATGTAATAATAATCTAAAGAGTCTCTAAAACAGTTTTATAATATCATTTAACATTTTTTATTAATTATAAAAAAATACAGTATTTAACTAAAAAATCAGTATCTTTCATTATTCATTAAAAAGGTTTTTTTCTGGAAAATCTCACAAATTTGTTTATGATAATTTAAACATTATGAATACAAAAATAATGTTTAATTTTTCAAATATACTTTCTAATTTTGTCTAAAATTACTTTCATTGATATAAGAGGTTCATTCAAGAGAAATGTGTTTTTAACCTAAAATAACACTAACAAAAATCATTTCTTTCATTATCAATATGTTTTATTTATATATACCAATTAAAACCAATATTTGTAAATTAGTTATTACTATTACTATAAATATTTATAATGGTTATGTTATAATTATCTCAATTAATTCATTATTTATAAATAATTATTCTTTCCTAGAAACTTGGTGTTATGTGGATCGTATGCCAAGTCAGGGTTGCTTGTAGTGCAAGAAGAGTTGATAATACATGTAGCACAATATAATTTGGCATTCCATGTGAATTTTTTTAATTTGTCTTAATATATATATATGTGTGTGTGTGTAACTATTTCTAATGTGATATGCAATAAAAAGTATTGAAAAGTTAAATTATTTCGAAATAAACTATTTTATAAAATATCTGGGTGTTACATTATACACCACATAAAATGAATTTCACCTCTAAAATTTGTTTGGGTTATCAAAGATTTATTTCATGAATGTTTCATTCATAGAAACCCACATCGTAAAAATGAATACTAAAAATCCCTTTAGAAAAATTTTGGGAACCATAATGGTTACTCAAAGTAACATATAACATTGTTTCCACGTAGAAGAAAATTGGTTGGGATTGAAGATAAGAATTGGAGGAAAAGAATAAATATTAATATAAAGTGATTGAGGTCATAAATAAAAAACAATAAAATGATTATTTTAACATTGATGGACACAATGTCATAAATATTTTATGATTGTATAAGCCATTGGTTCAACCAAATTTAAAGTACTAGGACAACATTTTTTTCTATCACTTTTAAAATAATGAGAAATTCATGATAAATTTCAATAAAAAAAGATTTATTCTTTTTTTGTGCTTTTAATATTTTATAATACATCCATTACCTTAATGAATGAGTTTGTATAAATAAAAATTTATGATTGAAGAAATAAAATTTTATTTTAAGGGATCTTAAAACCCAGAGAAGAATTAAAATTCTAAACATTAGTCTCTTAAAAAAACTTGTATTAAAGAAACACTAATATTTCATCATAAATATTAATTCAATAATAATAAATATTCATTATCTAGGACATCGCATAGGCTACTGGTAACTATAAAACCCTTATCATCTTTTATTTATCGGTTATTGACTTCGAGCCTTGCCGAACTTGATCAGTTTTTAACCTACATACATGATATCCTTTTTTAAATCCACTATAATATAGTATTTAATATGAAAATACTTTAAATAAGGTTAATCAAATATTATTCATTTTACCATGGTTTTCAACAAAAACTCAGTTCACAAATACTTCCTCTGATTCGTAACTAAAATATTCCAGGAATGGTTAACCTTATAACACATCAAAAAAGATGAAAATAAAAAACAATAGAAAGAGAGTCATGAAATCCAATAAACATTTATTCCCCTATATCACAATCTATCTCTTGGTTGTAACATTCCAAACATGTGAATACACTTATTTAATATTCCCTTGAAACATTATAACAACCTGAATTACAATAAATCCTTTTAGAAAACATGCATGATTCCTCATTCTAAAATATATTGGATTAACTACTTAAATACAATTATACTTAATTATTAAAATATGATAGCATAAAACACACTTCAAGAGGTACTCACTTAGTTCCATGGTAATAAATAATATCCCATTTACATATTCCTATCCAACATTTCATTATCCATACAATATTTTATTATCCTGAAGAACATATTAAAAATTACCTTCTAATAGTCAAAATATCACCTTGTCATTAATTCACTTTAGTATTCCAATATAAAATTATAAATACTGTGTGAAAAAACATAGGTAGAAAAATCCTTCTATATTTCATCATTCATAACTTTTAAATTTTAATACATCGTTTATATATTCTTTAATCCATTGAAAATAATAACTCCTTCCATTCACATTTATTCATTGTCTCATCATCATATACTATTTAACCATTAATAAAACAATCTTTCTGGTTTCCTTTAGGAACATTATACATAGGACATTGGGTTGCATAACGACCATTTTCTCCACCTATAATAATCATAAAAACTGATGATTACATAGGGAGGCCAAAATTACCATCCTTTTCTTTAATTGAACTCTTCATTTTCCATTATAGTAAACTGACATATGGACTTCATTTCCACTGTCAGAACACATTTTTGTTCTCCTAAGACTGTCACATATGATATTTTTCACACATTATTAACTCAAAGGAAACAGATTCTTCATTCTTTCATGATATAGATTACCCGAACACATAAAGAACTCCCTACTTATCTTCCTTAGAGAGTTAGAGGGTTGGTTAAGGTAAATATTGTTAATCATGTTCTATAAAAAATTATTAGGCATGATCATGAAATCTTTCAATCAAGTGATCATCCCACCTTCGTTCTTAACTAAAAATATCCCATCACATTTAACATTAAACCAGTACCTTCCTATTCCCACCATTGACTACTACTAGAAGCATACTATGGTCATATATTTACGTAAAAGAAAATCACATAGTTATGAAAATAATTAAATAAAATATGTCTACATTATGACACCTTCTATAATATATGATACAATATGTTTATACGAAATTATTCATAGTTAATATATATCTAAATTCATCATGATATTTCATGGGGTGTTGGTGAATTCCCAAAGCATATCCCCAGGGAGTGTCAAAACAGGTTGGTAGCAAGGCCCTTTATCATGTACCAGATTAACCTAAGCGAATCCTAAAATATAATGTAAGAGTTGTTACCCCTAAACAAATTTGTTCCAGAGCCACATCATCTAGTAGCATCCAGACAAGAATGTATTTCTAGGAAACCACTAACTCAATCTTTCACCAAAATATCAAGACATTTCCCTAAACATTAAATCATCCTTATAGTTATCCTTAGTGATATCCTTAGTCATATAATTAGATATATACCTAGGAATCTCAATGAGGATTTACCAACCTTCTTTCTAAAGGTTGACTATATCTTTTCCCTCATACCAACTATTATGATCCTCGCTTTACAAAATTTTACAATACATAACTTTTGTGGAATATATGAACATTATACAAAAATATTCCCAATGACCGTATTTACTATAGTGTCTTTGGAGTGTTGGAAATACAAACACCCATACATATGGGAACTCCAACAACTCCCACTAGGATATACTTGAATAAAAAACCTCTTCTACATTTCAAAAATAGTACATGTCATCATAACATGGGGGAATGTAAACATAAATTGGGTGAGATCAAAGAATAAGTGAGGGTAAAAATGTGACACATAAGCATAATGATCTGTATGAGTGTATGAGATTGTGGTCCTATGAACAGAAGATCATTCCCAATATATCAAAGATCATAACCAAACATCATGGAATAAATATTGGCAGTTTAGATGACATGAATCATATGAAAGAAAGAGCATAATCCATGAAATCATAATATCATAATAATGAATGTAATTGTGAAATATATAAACATGTAATATCAATCATTTTATGTCAGGAAACATTACTATAACTGAATGAAGATTATTAAATTTTAATAAGAAAATTTTTTTTGCAGGAAAAGTGATAAACCATAAAGTTCAACATAACACCAAAAACCCCCAAGAAAAAAATAGGATCTGCCTCTTCCAAGCATAAGAAACAACCACCATCCCCAATGCAATACCACTCAACAATCCCATGCAAGCAGGGTCTCTCCCAATGGAAAAGCCACCCCTCTCAGTCAACATAATCACAAATGGCCTGCAAAGGTGATAATAGAGTGCTCTATCCCATCTGAAACTGATCCTATAAAAATTCCAGGTGAACGTCAACCAAAAAGAACACTAAACTCAAAAACCGGGTCCTAAAACCCAAGTCAGAATCTCCCAAACTCAGAAAAAAGAAACTGAAAATTAACTAGAATATTTAAAGGAAAATTTGAGCATACTATACAGTGTTTCCCTGAAAAAATTCCAAGATAAGGAGAATACTTGGATGTTTAGAGACTCTAACCACATCTTTTCTAGCTCCGAAGCCATCTGATCCCAAGATTGAATATAATCCTCTATGCTAATCTTCCCTTTTTTAAATCCCACAATGCGGATAAGGTCCTGCTTTTGTGCCCACCCATATTTCTCCTCAATTTGTGTCATTATTAATGGCCTCCCCATAATTGTAGTTTTCTCCTATTCTGAAGCATTTATCCTCAACACATACTCACTCACTTCCTCTTCATTGCTCTGTAAAAGCTCGAAGAATTTCTCACCATGAACTTGATGGCTGAAAGACCACCTCTTCTAGGGAGTCATTAATGTCACTTTCTTTCCTAGAAGACCAACTTTTTATAGGGGGTGGTAAGCCGGAATAATCATTCATGATCTTCCTTCTCAAACCACCCTTATCCCTATTTGGACTCGACGTTTCAATTGTTTTAAGAATTGGTTCAGGGCCCTTCCCACTTCATTCACCCCCCATCTGAATATTCTAGAAAATTATTGATAATACCTGGATCAACCTTAGCCAATCCTTCAAACCGGTTGTTCAGAGGAATTTAAGACAGACTCTTGCCATCCTGAAAATCATGTAAAAAGTTGAATTCCGGCAACTTCCCTTTCTCACCACTGCCCTGACCAGCACCCTCATGTGGTGGATTCCTCATACTTCAAACTGGAGGAACCATAATTGACTGACTCCCACCCCTTGTATTACTCACAACATTACCATCACATTGTTCCAGACCTTCATCCTTCTTATAACCATCGAGAGGCAGTTGGACAACCACTATCTCATCGGCAGTTCCATCTTCTTCTAGGCCATAATCATGAATTTCAAGCATCCCTTAAACTGCTTCACTACACCTAGCCACCATACATCCCATATGAGACACCTCCTAATGAAGCTTAATTTCCTCCCCCTCTAATAATCTCCCAAAAAAGTTAAGCATATTCCCCTCTATTAACAACCAGTTTAGGAGACCTCTGTCCCACAATTTCTCACTCGGATAGCCCCTCATCATTCTTGTTGGACCCAACATCCCATCCCAAGACCCCATCCTTCACTTTGTTACCAATAAAAGAAGGAGGACTATTCTCTACTTCCTCTGGAACCTTCACCATATTCCTCTTGTGAGAACAATCTAGAGAATTTCCCATTTTCTTGCATCCAATGCAAAAGTCAGTCCATGATTCATACACCAAATGCTATTTACATCTGTATTCATCACCCACAGTAATCAAAATTTACTCAAAAGTATCCCTCAATATATCGATTTTAATACAAATATGTGGGTTAATGGGATGAAATAATGCCTTTGTGTGACTGTCTGAGCACAGATACATGCCAATTGGGATCCCTAACATATGAAAAATAGTGGGATTTTGAATTGGAAAAGGAAAATTGGGAAGCCTTTCCCAAATCTCCATTGTTGGGGGTCCCTCTTCATGTGCAAATCAAAGGACCACCAGAGCAAAAAAAATTCAAAACCGCAAAAGGAATGAGGTACACTTGACCAGGTTGTAATGAGATCAGATTCTGAATAAAAACAAAACATGATCTTCCACTTATCAAGAAGCCCCACTATCGCCCTATCATAAAGACCCCAAGCTTATAAAATGTTCCTATCAAACAAATCAAATGAAGGACGATGCCCATAAAATGTTGCAAACAAGGTGTTCATCAATAAATCTAATAAATCTGAAAACTCTGCGAGATAAATATGATTTCCCCATATTCCTATATTGGATCAATCCCATCAACGGGATTCCCATCATTATATCCTATGATATAAATATTTACCAAATGAATTGGAGGGAGTTATAGGTATCACCAAACACATAATGAAATCAGACATATATCTTCCATAATATCCTAAATAAACACATCAAATATCATAACCCATGTAATGAAATGGTAACATAAACATGTAAACATATCATAACCTATGGAAAGAGAAAGGTTTGATAATCATTTAATCGTAATTAAAACCCATGAAAAGAAGAGACCTTCAGAAAATATGACCCTTGAAAGAAAAATGGGTTTCATAAACATATTACCCCTAAATAATAAAAGGTTTTCATAAAGACCATGACATTATTAAAAACTCATTATTAGAAATTATATTAATGAAACCTTTAGACCATTTACTACAAGGTATAACTAACATAAATGGATTTCAAATGAGATGGAAAATATTTTTTAAATATACACTAAAAACATTTATAGGGGAAAATAATCATTCTGTTATGAAAATGGATTTCTAATACATAATAATATTTTAATCTCATTTTTGTTTAAAATAACATGAAAACATATAAAAACGTAATGACATAATTTTGAAAATCTTTTTCCCTTGAAAATTTTTAAATTTAATCAAAACATTTTAAAAACTATTTTCTTTTAAAACACAAGAAATATTTTATTGAAATCCTGATTTTTTTAAAAACAATTTCATTGAAAATAAATTGAATATTTATAATGAAATATTGAAAATAAGTTAAAAACCATTTTTTAAAAGCACATTGAAAACATGTAAATAATTTAGGAAAGACATTTTGATAATGTTTTTACTTGAAAACATATAAATGAAGTTTGAAAACATTTTAGAAGTGAATTTTACTTGCAAATATCATTTATGAAAATTTCATAAACATTAATATTTTTAAAAATTCAAAAGGGATATCATAAAAATGATGAAGGAAAAATATGTACATTTTTTCATGGAAAAAATAACACCCAATTTTCACGGTAAAAATGGTAGATAAGTTCCTCATTTGAAAAATTATAAGAATATTCCCAATGAGATATTGGTAAATGAAAAAAAGAGTTCAAATATATTTTAGATATTATAGTATAATGTTATAATATTTTTGGGATCCAATTTTAGAAAACACAGATTTCCGACTGAAGGGAGGGTAATGTCATCATTCCTAAAAAAATTATTAACTATCATTGGTACCAAATAGTAGAAAATTGAAATGATATCTATGAATATAATGAAAAAATATGGGATACATAAAATAATTAATTTTCTTGTGATATGGATCATAAGATTTCATAAATGTAAATCAATGAGATTGTCTCAATAAACTATTATAACATGGAATATTGGGATCATGATACCCATGCAAGGAATGGAAATTACTAGAATCCAGGAATATAATTAAAATATAGATTTTCATGTTATTAAACGTAAAATAGATGTATTTACACCTCCAAAAAATTATTCATTTCATAAAAAAATATATGTCTCGATGAATGAAAATTATGAAAAACATTTTTACTGATTTGGTAACTTTTGAACCATCGTACTCATTAAAGAATAATCTTAAAATTATAATTTGAATACCCAAAAATTTATGTACAAGATACCTATAATAAAATCATGTGAATTATATAAATTACACAAAAGGAATGGGTGGATAACATAACATTTATCTAACGAAAATTAAAATTGAGATTAAATCCCCTTTAGTTGTGTATTGAATATCTCTGCAAACTAACATGTTTCCTATATATTAAATATATAATTTTTAAAAATATTTTATATAATTATATGTTTATATTTATAACTCAATACGGTTTTATTATGACTTTATATTACCCACCTGTTAATGTACCTATGTTAATGTTTCACTTTGAAAAAAATTCATTGTGTTCTTCATAAGTGTCGTAAATTTTTACATCTCTGTTCCTTATACGTTTATCATGATTATAGAATTTAAGCCATGATATAAATATCAGTTATATATGATATATGATTATTATAATTATCCTTAAAATATAGGATTATAATGTGGAATAAACAATTCATGGAGGTGGTATACCGTATGTATGCATGATTAATGGTTCCATTTGTATTATACTATTGAAGAATATTTGTAAATAACATTTGACTATATATTAATGTCAATTTAAATAATTATTATGGTATAATTAATATATCATATATATATATATAAAATATAAGTTCATTAATCCCATCATTTCTACATTTCACGTGGTGTGTAAATGAAACACCTCGCTTTGATGGTGTAGTTGTCCACACTTCCTCAAATGAGAATATCATATTAATACAAAATCGAATGAATAAATTTATGTTTTGAAAAATTAATATAGAATATAAATTTATTATAAATATAAATTAAATATATAAATAGATTTTATATAATCATGGAAACCATGATTGGTGTTAATAGGGAAATGAACAATCACTGTTTCGTGAAGCATCAATTTACCGAAAAAAGAAACTGAATGTTCAACATCCATTAGATAGAGTTATGTGTATGTGTAGTTCAAAAAGATGGAAAATCAATATACAAGTATATCAAGGACATTTGTGTGTTCACACAAGGACTGTATAAATATATTTTAGGGGTGGAGAAATAAAATAAAGGGATGGATCTTGAGAGAAGACGTTATCGCTTAATCGGGTAACTCATTTTGGATTTTTGCAAAAGTATTCCTCGATAGGGTCTATTAACAAAAGTAGGATTAATGGTATAAGGGAATATATTTTAGAGGGTAATAGGTAAGAACAAGGATGAACGTGAAAGGGTTTAGAGGTGTGATGAAGCAATAGAGCGCTTGATTTTTTATAGTGGAGGAGGATTGACACTTTTGTAAATACCAAAAAGAAATTTATAGTTGGTGGTATATCATACCTAAATTTATGCCATAATGGATAAATGATAGTGTAATGGAGAACGAAGGTTGATACAAAAAATATACCCCAAAAATATGTTCATATTAATTATTTGGTTCTTTAACATCTATGATTCCCCAAATTTATCATTTCTGTTTTTTATTAAAACATATATTTCTTAATATAATTATTTTAACCATTAAGTGTAATTTAATGTGATGTTTATTAACAAATAATGTTCTACTAAAGTAATAACATTATATATCATTTATAAAATTAAAATCCAAATTTTTGTAAATTAATTTTAAAAAAAATAATATGTGACCCACTAAGAGGCTTCTTGAACATTGATTGTCTTTACAACTTATTTACATAATATGGGAAAAAATGCTAATTATATAGATTTAATATTAAATTAAAATAAATTATTTAATATATATCAACTATTAAATATAACTTTATATAATATTTGATTTTAATATATTTTAAATAATTTTATAAGATTTATTTATATTCAAATAATGATAATGTCAATTTCGAAATTATTTATTAAATGTTAATTTTAAAATATAAATATAATGTTGCAATGAAAATATATTAGGTCTTTATGTATGTAACATGATATATTAATCTGAAAAATGAATATAATAATTCTCTCAATTAAAAATTACTTTAATTAATTATAGTATCATTTATTTTAGTTAATTATTAAATAAATAATCATTATATTGATGTTTCATAAACATTTTAAATACCTAAACCATCTCAAAAAAATTTCATTAGTTATTATGACAAGAATAACCCATATTTAATTCAATAAGATATATATAACCCAAAATATTATTTTTTTACATTTCTCAATGTTTTATAAATATGAAGTTCAAGGAAATTTCCATTTTTTTCTTTTTCATTATATAACCTTTATATAGGGAACATCCATTTAATAATATTAAAATAACCAATATATTTCAATCAATGTAATTATTTTTAATCACACTCACTAATCATTTTGGTAAAAAACCCATTATCATTTTATTAGAACATAAATATTATAATAAATATATATAATTACTTATTATTTTAAAAGTTATAATCATTGAAATATGATAATTAAAATTAACACTAATCATGTAGACATGGTTAAATAATATTTTTTTATAGTATAAAAACATTCAAATGTATGTAAATATTTTATATTATTGTCTCATAGTGAAATTGATTCTAATTAATGAAATTTCACTAATATATGTAATATTTATCTAATGTGACCTTAAAAGATAATTATAATATCATTTATCAATAATGAGTATTTAAATATAAATTCAGTTTTTAAATAAAAAGTAGTATATTTTACTATTCATCAAAAACTGACGTTTCTCAAGAAAATCCCAAAAATTTAACCTTGGAAATTTTCTACATGTTCAATTAAAAAATTAAGAATATTTTATGAAATTATTTTTTTAAATGCATTGAAAATTAATTATATTATTAGAAGAGATTTATTTGAGATAATGTTATATTTAACATAAAAGGACTTTATAAAATATGTTTTCCTTCAATATCAATATCTTTTATTTATATAAAACTATTATATATAATATTTTAACTATAGTTATTACTATTAATATAACTATGTTTAATGGTTAGGTTATAAATATATCCTCTAATTCATTATATATATATAAAGATGATTCATTGGAACACAGTGTTGCGTGCAACAAACACCAAATTGGTGTTGCCTGTTGTGCATTTCATTTTGGTATTGTGTATAGCACAATCCAAGGTTTTATTACACATTAAAGGAATCCTTGAATTATTTTTTTATAATATATATATATATATATATATATATATTTCTACTGCCATGTGAAATGAAATATATTGAGAAGATAAATTTATTCCAAAAATATAAGTCTCTCGAGAACTTACACCCACATTTAGAAATGTAAAATCATATTTTGGTCCCTATTTAAATGAAATATTATTATATTTCTATCCTAGGAATAGTAAATAAATTATTAAAAATGTTAAAATAAGAGTATGTATTATTTTTAAAACATATATGTTTTTTTATTTTTATTAAAACATTATTAATAATAAAAAATGTTTAATTTCATTAAATTAAATTATAATTTGAAATTATTTTCTATTATAATGATAATTAAATTTTGTGATTCCTTTTGTAACATTTCAATAGGATGGAAAATTTATCATGATATTTAAATGTGTGTTTTCCATATAAATGGGGATTATATTTGGGATTAAATTTTCTCATATATAAAAATTTATTTTCCTAAAAAAATAACATATCTCAAATTTATTTATTGGTAAATGATCTAGATGTTTTATTTCCTAAATTTTTTTAATTATTTAAAAAAAATATATTAGGATGAAATTTTATATTTATAATAATAAATAAGCAACACAATTAATTGTATAATGGGTCATTTAAGTACCCCTTTTTTTAAATACTATTGATATATTAACAATATATAGTGTCATTATTCACTAATATTAGTATGAATGTTTGTGAATAATAAGATATTGAATACAATATGCAGATAAACTCCTCTCATCATTATTAATACCACCACTCACTACCCATTCTCCTCACATATTATTATCCTTTAAGATATATAGATTTCATCACAATTAAATTCCCAATCCTATGACATATTTCTTAGTGAAACAGGACTAAGAAAAATTTGAGGGTTATTTTTGTTGTGTCCTAAGATGAAATAATAAAATGTAGTTGTAAAATTATCTTATAGATTCCATTCCTGATAATACTTTTCTACAACAACAAATGTTCTTTACACATAAAAAATTAGTAAATAATTTTATAAAATATATTTAGAAGTTATTCTTAAGGTAAAATATCAATATTTTTCACTCAATTCATTTTCCTTAAATAAAATCAGTGTTTAATATATGGATGGATCCCTACCTCATGAGTGATGCAAATCATTTATCCTTAATTTCCTCAAATTATGGTCATAGAAATACTATTATTGATAAATATATATATGAGAAGAATAATAGATCAAGTTTCATAATATATACTTATTTAATAATTTAACATTAGAATAAAATGATCTTTTTTTATGATTGTTGATACTACCTAAGTGATCTTAGTATCCAAAATTTAATTTATTTTTAATTTATCATCCATATAATGATATTCTAGTTGTTTTAAAATAAATATCAATGTTTAGTAAATAATTAACTTTCATTCATATTGGAAAACATATAGAGTTTTGAATTTATGATAATTTATGTAATTTTTTAATAATTCATTATTTATTTGAGTAACCAATGCATCAAAACTATTTATTGACCCTGTGAACATTAGAATTCACCAATAAAAGGGCTCATTCATATTTTTTTATCTTTAAAACATCATCACATATTTAGATATTTATATATCAAATGACAGATTCTTCTATATAATTTTGATATTACTATGAGCATATCAACATTTCACCAAGTAGTTTAACTGTTACACATATATAGGGGAAGTATAATTTCATGGGTACAGGGTTTAAAAATAATTTATATTAGTTTACCTAGAAATTAATTACATAGTTATTTCTTGGTGATAATTGAAAAATTAATATTATATTATGATATTCCTGAGGTTATATGATTATTATATGAGGTTGATTCCTGAGTTTTTCTTCTCATTGTGTACAACAACAAACATACCGTGAAGGGAGGCATGATTCAATTGTTATAAATGTGAGATAGAGTATTCATATTGAATAATATTTTGTTGATGTCAGAACTAATATTGAATCATTCTGATAAATGTAGATTCATATCCAATGTATTGTGATGAATCTTTCATTGGGTGGGATGAATATCTAATTGAGGTTGTTAAGGTGATTTATTGGGGGTTAAAAAAACGGTGATCTCATGAGAGAAAATACCCAACTAATGACATAGTGTTCGTTTATGTGGAACATGAATTTAAATTTTTGTGACATTACAACATCAATGAGAGTTTTTTCATGTGTGTAGACCACATGTGTTTGGGGTATATATTTTTTCAACATGAACTAAAACACCATTAGAAAAAATTTGTGTAGTATAAGAAGGTAGTTGGCATTGATAATGTGTATTATCCTAGGAATTAAAATTATGTTAAAGATTATCTGATAAAAAATATTCAATAAAATGAGGAATTAATATCAGTATTTATATCGATGCACTACACTTTCATAGTAGATAGTTTGATAGGTGTAGTAAAGGATTGAGGGCAAATAACTTTTCTAGCATTTTTTATCTCATCTTCGATGGAGGAATGTATGACTACATTTATTATGATTAAAAAAATGTGTTTCAGGGTTTTTATATGTTTGGATTAATTTTTTAACGATTTTATCTAGATATATGTGATGTGACTCTTTTATGGATATGAAATTGTTCATTATTTCATGAGGGGGTAGTTATTATGAACCTCTCATGATTTAGTATGGGTTTTCATTCTAGGGATGAAAAGGTTTTAGTAGAATGTCATGAAGCATATTAAGTGTCTATAAATGAAAATAGAGATGTGATAGTTTGCCTCACACTTTCTAAGTACATTAATGCCAAATTGCAAACATAAAACACAAGGTAGTTTGGTCCTTCATCATCCAATGAATATGTGTATGTGAGATGTTGTGAAAATAGATTTCATTATATTATTATCTGAGAACTAAGAAGGTTGATACTATGTCTATTCAGTAATGAATTTTTATTCCAAATTGGATATATTCATTCTGATCTCATAGATTATCAATTGTTTTTATAAAATACCTTGGTTTTATAAATCATGAAACTTCAAGAACTGCATTATAGTGTGTTATTTAAAATACATTTCCTGTTTCCATCATTGTGTGGGAATGGATTGAAAATGTGATGCTAATATATTGTATATAGTTTTAACCATACATCCATGGACACACAGGTAGTATAAAAGATTTATCCATGCAAAAAATACATTCATCATACTTGTATTCCATATTATGATGTTCTTTTGGATGGTAACATATACAATATTTTTTCATCCAAAATTGATATTCAATTATTTATTTAATATGGATCCATTTTATATTATACATGGATGGAAATATATGTAATGTTCCAGACCCTCGTGGTCCATTACATTGTCTTACAGTAGTGCTTGGGGTGACCTGGACACCAGGGGTAAGTCCGGAGGGCATCCGTGCCAGTGGTGGGGTGTCCGTTCGGTGACGCCAATCAGAGCCACCGATTGGTACCACACCAGAATAGTGCCACCGTGGAGTGTCATGGTTTATTCCCCTAGATTTATTATAACAACTCTTTATAGTTTTATAGCATCTTTTAATGTTGTTTAAGGTTTTTAATCCCATAAATGGTATCTAAAATCCTCTAACGGTGGAGCGAAACTGTGTCACACATTTTATGCTTCCTTGTTTATCCCCTTTTAGGGGGTTTCTCTATTTCATGTTTATCCCACAATTCTGTTGGTCTATCTTCATAGTCTTTGGGTAGAATTATTGAATTTAAATTAATTACATCTTATATAACCAACCAACCGTGTTTTGAAACCATGATCCACATTTTAGGCAGTCTGAGATTCCCTATTCTGTAACTCTATGATCTAGACTTTTAACACACCGAGAACTTATTCTTCCTTGGTGATTTCATTTCCTTCGTGTGCATGGAGTCCCTATTTTTGTAACTAATTGTGTTCCCATACTGGAGATATTCCCGATTAGGATTGGAGTCCTTGTAGTTCTTTCTCTACAACTCAAGCATATCCAGTTCTTGTATCATGGAGAAAACATCGTTCCTTAATCATCATGTTAGGATTTTCCTTCATATATCCTTAATGTGCATCATGCAGGGTGTGTATGATTATGTTTCCCCAAGATGTGGATGAAACCAAACCATGACAAAGATAATAAAAGGATTTTAAAGAATGAAGGGGTGTGTTTGATGACGAATCTATTGTACTCCTGTATCTCTATTTAAATGTTTTGAATTGTATGGGTTTATGCCCACTGAAAATAGTGGTCGGTGGTGGTACTTTCTTCCTCACTAATAAACATATTTTTTATGGATAATCCTATGACTGAATAGGTGTAAAAAGGAAACTAGTTAATCATGTATGTTTTTTCAATAAAATGGATGATCAAAGAATAAAAAATCATTTTTTCATCACATCGATTAAACAGAAAAAAAGAAGGATCTTGATAAATGGCGAGTTTAAAATATGAAAACTCCTTTGCAATGTTTTTTTAATACACATGGTTGTTCTTCTTGATACTTGTGAGGTGACATGGATGGAGATGGAATCTTCTATATTTTATTTGTTGGTAGGGATTTAAGGCTACGTGGGGCCTTATGTTGGGTATTGGTTTGGTTCTAGTACATTGAGGGATCTCACTGGTCCCCCTTGTTGTTGTGACATTACAAGTGATCCGGGTATGATTTCTTAAATTGATGACTTTATGTTTTCCATAAGTTTTTGTCTTGTCTTGTGGATGTGCAATATAGATTCCCGATAGTGGAGAATTACATTCAACAAAATCACTTGAGCATGATAACAAGAATGGGATCATTGAGGAATTGTTTTAATGAAATGGCTGGTGCTCTGGATGTGGTTTTTGTGTTTGTGTGCATATAACAATAATAAAAAGAGTGTTATTTTTTACGCTAGTTTTGGAATCCTTAGTTTCATATGAATGCATGTTCAATTATATGTATAAATTTAGTTCCTATTTTTGTTATTCCACCCCACCCTTGTTGAGACCGTCGTTTGAAGAACCCCCATTCCAGGGGGGAGGGTCTTTTCCTAACATTACTATGAGTGTATGATTATTAACTCCATTATGCTCCATATCTCAGTTATCCCAAGACCCTTATAGTAGGCTGCGATGTCCTGATGTTAATTTTTTCCCAAGACTCTTCCAGCATGGAGTGTTGTGGTGGTTGGCCCCGGTGTGTGCAGGCAGTATTGTTTCCCACGAGTCTTTGGGATAAAGTCGAGGTGTATTATGGCTTGGCAGTGGTTTTTGTGGCCCAGGTGTTTGTGGGTAGGGATGTTAGTGGTTGTGGTGGCCCATGTGTCTTTGGGAGGTATGTGTGGTTTTGATATCCCATAAAGTTGTTGTTGGGGTGATAGTGGGACTACAGTTGAACTTGTGGGGGGGTCTATGTGTAGGATGTCCTAAATAACAACCTGGAAAGAGGTGCTGGGTAACGAAAGATCAATGTGCTATTATTATTACATCAGTTGACTTGTGTTATTTGGGGAGAGTGCCTTGGCGAGGGTAGGTGGATGGATTCATTTCTAGGTTCATTGGTTATATCTATTTCCAATAGGGATTTAGAATGCCTCCTTACTTTTGAATGAATTATTTTGGTTTTCCCTATTGATCATACCTGTATACTCACCTTACGTATATAATATTGAATTTAGGTTTCACGATCGATATAGAGAACTATGCATGACTATACTAGCGTGGGTGTCGAGATAGTCGTCATTACAACTTTTTCATTCTTTTGGTACTTCCCTTTGGAGTTTTCTTGTATGTTGCAGCTCTTTATTTTTAACATGCATGTGAAAAATTTCTATCCAGATGTACTTTTATGTTAAGTATTTGGAGTTTTTTGAGTCTTACCAACATATATCTTAATCTTCTTTTTCTATAAAAAGTGTTATTCCTTTATTATGACATTTCATTATATACCCGTAGCCCTATTCACCACTCGGGGGCGTATTGCTGGCGGGATTCAGGGTCATCATCTATCCTTAAACAAGAAGAAAGAAGGGATTTGTGGTTTGTTATCCCTTTGCTCATTTAGGTGAATGTGGGTCATGATATAATGGTATCAGAGCTATTATTGAGAGATAAGATGGAGTTTAGGGTAGGAATAATGGGGATTTCATGGGATGGTAGGGAAACAATGTATTGAAATCTTGCTGTGTGAAATAGGCCATTGAAGAATGGAAAGGACACATGATTTTACAGCCCCTACTTATCTGATAAAATTACTCTGGACCTACCGAACGAACATGTAAGGATAAAATAATTGGAGGGTAGAGACTCTAGGAATGTTACATGCATGATGATTACTTTTGTTCTTGTGTGTTCTTGGTGTTTTGGGAGTTTAAAATGAATAACACGTTTAAGAAAATTGTAAAAGGATCCCTCTACACTATGATCTTAGGCATTCAATGTTTACTTAGTTGCTATGGAACTCGGATGATGTCCACAACTAGCACGGGATGTCGAGGCCATGCTGGTTGATCTAGTCGATCAGCTAAGGATTGATTGAGAGGAAGAGGATGAAATTTTTTATAATACTCTATGTTCATTCTAGTAGTAAACCCTATGGAATTACCTGGGAATTTTATTAAACCTAGAGATAGTGGGATATCTTGATGATATGGAGGTCAAATTTACCTTGATCCATGCTCTAAGAGAGTACCAGGTTCTATTGGGAGTCATTCAGATAAGGGGAGTAGTGCAATAGTGGTGGATTCTCTAACATTGAGGGAGGACGGAGGCTGAGGATTCGTGAGAAGACTTCGAGTACGAGCTCCAATTGTAATTTATTTATTCTGAAATGAAGGCTGAGGAGAGAAAAGAGTTACTATCCCTCTAACAGGGGAGTTTTTTAGTAAGTGAGTTGGGGATCCAATTGAAGGACCTCCTTCATTTCTCTCTAGATCATTTCCTAGATCAGGATTCATGGGTATGTCTCTTAGAGGATACACCCCATACTTCCTTGCAGTTCAATGTTCCACCCTTACCTCAACATATTTAAATGTAGGATCATAATAATACTAAAGTAGTGGATAGGATGCACACATTAGGGGTAGTACTATGAAATGGGAGTTAGATGAGCTTGTCGAAGTGGAAGGAAGTTAGCAACAGTACTCCAACCATAGGACCTTCTAGGTTTTGTCCGAAAGGGAGCTTGACTCACCAGTTTCTGTTTGGATATCCCAGTCCTTTCCCATTCCCTAATGGCCTAGTACAGAGAATCATTATCTATGGAAGTTGTGGCCTCCATCAGAATTTGTGCTCATACAGAGTATATTATAGTTGAGGTGGACAGGTTTAGAGCCCACCTCATCATTTGCAGTTTTCAGTAGTGCCATTGCAACAACAGTTTCATGGGAATCGAGATCCTGCTCTTTTGAGAACAAATGTTGCTGGAGGTGGCTGGCCTTAGGGTTCTCCCTACGGCCCTCGATCATGTAAAGACCCGTAAAATTCAAGGGAAATTTTTTCTTAATTTTCTTTGGAATTTTACAAGAGCGCGGTTTCTGACGGCACCTGATTCCGAGGCCCGGAGTGCCCGGAATCAATTTCTAAAGTTTGGCTCGGGTACGTTCAGTGAACGAACGAGCGGGAATTTCTAACTTTTGATCCGGTGCTCGGAATTGAAATCTGAGGGCACCGATGAACTCGCAGCGCCGATATTCTCTTAAGGAGACCTTTTCGGAAGTTGCTTTTATTACGGGTTGAAAGATAGTTTTTGGGTTTTCAGATTAAGTTAAATAAAATTTGTGAAATACAAATTTTTATTTTAACTTGATGTTTTTTTTATAAAACCTTCCAAAGGGAGTTGGGAGTGGGGCCCACATCCACCTAACCTCCCTTGGGAGGATTAAGTGTGGTGGGGCCCACACGAAACCCAACCTTCCATCTCCCATTAACCCTCCTTATTTAATGTTTTTCAACTTAAAGTTTTAATGGAGGTGAGTTGTTCAAATTCAAACCTTTGAAATTCATGTGGTAAAGTTATTTAATAAAATAATCTTAAAGCTTATTTTATTTTGGTTGAATTTCATTTACCACCCTTGGAGGAATTTTGGGAGCTTCTCCTTTTCTTCTTCTTCTTCAACTCTGACGAAGAACACGAAGAACCTTCGAACTTCGACGAAGAACACCACGTTCTCAGGAATCGTCTTCCGTGACGACATAACCGCGACATCGATGTTCTTCTTCCGTGACGCCGACCACCGCGACGCTCAACTTCCGCGAATCGTTATCGATCATCGAACTTCGTTCCATAACCAAGTTAGGGGTTTTTTCTTTTTATATTACGTGTATCATTCCCTCAAACATGAAAGAATAATCCGTTGGGCGTAGTTCCAAATTTTATTAAAAATTTGAGAAACGTTCTTTCTTGTGTTATTACGATTGGCCAATTGATATCATTTTAACGGGAGGAGACCGGACCGCACGAACATGGCCGATTCTCCTCCCCCTTCTAATCTTTCGTGATGTTTTAGCGGAGACAGCGCGGTGTCGTCGCACTACGCAGGAACAAAAGAATTTAAGGCCGGTTTGGGACTCGACGAAGAAACGCGGCGCTTTAATGTCGCGCCTTTGAAATCGGATGAGACCGCGACTGGAGTCGGGCCACGGCAGAGGGGCGTGACGCCATTATGCCGCGCCAATCGTTCAAGGGCCGAGCAAGAAGGGGCGGCCAGAAAAAAGGCCGCCGGCGGAGATCAGGAAGGCCGCGACCCTACGGCCGCGGAGGAGCAGCCAGGGCGGCCGGCCTCGCCGGCCGCCGGAGATCGGAGAAGAGCCGCGACTACGGCCGCGGCGGAGAAGAGGAAGGTGGTCGGCCGCGCCGGCCGCCGGTTTGGATAGGAGGCAGGACCCGCGGGTCCCGCGTGATGAATGAAACGGACGGCCTTAGGCCGGCCGAGATCCGAAAATAGGGGGGTTACACCCCTCGCGTGCGGCACATGCACGAATCCCTGGCCGCGCCGCCGCTGGCCGGGCTGCGCCGCCGCGCCGCCACCGGCCGGGCCGGTTCCAGCGGACCGGGTCGGTCCGACCCGGTTCGGGTCAGACCAGGGGGGGGGGTCGGGTCGGGTCGGCCCGGACCCGGACCCCCCGTTTCGAATCAGTTTTGGTCTTTTGGCCATATCTTGAGCCACGACCTCTGATTGACGAACCGTCTGCGGAAACGCGATCCTTGGATCGAGACGGTCGTTTCGGTATATCACACTCAAGGTTTCGGATTACTTTGAGTTCGGCCGGGTTGGTTCGTTCACGAAACCAATCGGGCCTTCGGAGCGGAAACGCTCATATCTTGAGCTACGGACGTCCGATTGACGTGTCGTCAGCTTTGTTGTGTTCCTCTTAGTGAGACGGTTCTTTTGGCATACTCCGCCCGAGGTTTGGACGCAGGTGGAGTACGGTCGAGTTGTTTTTGCCTTAAAACCAACGGGGCCCCGGGGACGAAAATACCAATAACTCTCAGACCGGGCGTCTGATCGACGCGTCGTCTGTTGCATTGAGTTCCTGTTGACGATACTGAACATTTGGATACATCAACTCTGGACTTTGTGACAGTTGATGTATCAGCCTCTCGGCTCGTGGAGCGGACCCTCCGAACGATCTTGCTGTGTGCGGGAACCCTAGTGCTGGCTGCGACTGTTACTGCGACTGCTAGTGGTGGCTGCGACTGTTACTGCGACTGCTAGTGCTGGCTGCGACTGTTACTGTGACTGCGACTGCTACTGCTACTGTGACTGCGACGACAACAGTACAGAGATCCTGTGTGGATTCGACGGCGACGACTACTGCACTCAGCGATCCTACGTGGATCAGTGCTACAGGTCCTGCGTGGGCCCGATCCTGTGTGGGTCTGATCCTATGTAGGTCACTACGGGGGTTTGTACCTATTGATCCTTCGTGGGTCCGACGACTTAGATGGTTCAGTGATCATCTTTATCGTCATCTGAAGAAGTATACCTGTGTGAGCTGAATCTTCTGTTTTACTCGATAGAGGTGGTGTGATTGGTTGTAGCGGCAGACCCGCGATTCTGGAGACGAGCGTACGGAGTACGAAGACCATGTAGCCGGCTGAGACCTGAAGACTGCTCGATCGACTCGACTTGGAGTGAGTCGATTAGTCCAGTGGACGGAGCGCCCGGTATTTGGCGGCAGACCCACGGCGGACGGAGCGCCTGGTAATTGGCAGCAGACCCGCGGTACTCGACTGGAGGAGTACCTCTGTAGGCTATTTGGGTGAGCGCCCGGTATTTGGCAGCAGACCCTCAGCGGACGGAGCGCCCTGTAGTTGGCGGTAGACCCGCAATACTCGACAGGAGGAGTACCTCAGCAGTCTTAGGTTAGTGAGCAGTATCTCAGAGTCGTGACAGGACACTGTACACTTCAGAGATGGGGCTCTTCAGTAGTTACGTTTTTGATAATGAAAATCCTGTGTGAGCTGAAACCTATTGCTTTCCTGTGTGGATTGTGTTGTGCAATCCTGTGTGGATTACATTTTGCTTTCCTGTGTGGAATACGTTTACTTTCCTATGTGGACTGAGTTGTACTTGGGCTCGGAGGTTGGAGCGTATTTGAAATTGGTGACTTAGGTATATGTATGGGCATATACCTAAGCAGTGTCGGTTGTTACTTCGTGATTGTACCTTTCTTTGTGGTTTATCCTCTGTGGATTTTGTGAGACTTCAGGGGTCTCGGGGTCCCTACTGAGTAGCTTATACTCACCCCTTCACGGGCTTTGCCCGCACTACGTTGTGTTGGTTGCAGACGACGGACAATGTTGATCTTAGCTGAGGCTTGCAGAGAAGGACGGTACCTGGAGGTGGACCACTAGGCGGGACGTGCTCGGAGCGGACGGCGGGACCCGTGGAGCAGTGGAGCTATCTGTACCCACCCTTCAGGTGGGATTTCCAGTGGACAGCTCGGTGTAGCGGCTTTTACTTTTCAGTTGTTGTTTTCCCTTTCGAGTTGTACTTTACTTTTAGTTTGGGTTTGTATACTGGCCCATTTACTTTTCCGCACTTTCATTTGTACTCTGCTTTTACTTAGTGTTTACTTTCCGCTTGCTTACTCTGTGGTGTTTGATTACTTACAAAGGCAATGCCTTCCCTTTTTACCGGGATTTACGCCTTGGTGCTAGTCGCCAGCCCCTGGCCTATGGAAGGCGGGCTTGGGGTAGTCACAGCACGGACCCCGAGGGCGGGTCGTGACAGATCAGGCCATGGTTGTGGAGGTGTCTGATAGGGAAGGGGAAAAGGAACTGGGCGAGGGTAGTTTCACACCGCAGAGGGAGCAATTCCAACAGGTTTGGATGTCATTTGAGGTACAATCACCTTATTTAGTACTCTTTCATATGCCTTGATTGATTCAAGAGCTTTACACTCCTTTTATCACCCAGTGTATCCATTCTCTGGTCCTATATGTGGAGAGACTCTCCATGCCACTGTTGATGAGTACGATTTTTGGGGATCAGACCAACCTATTTGCTTTTTGCTGGGGATGCAGACAGAAGTTGGGACCACATCAGTCCAGTGAGGACATTCTTTTAGTTTAGATGCAACCATATGCATCCATTTTAGGCATTAACTATTTGTTCTATTTTTATACTATTAACAACTTCTTCAGAATAAGGGTTGTGTTTTCAATTATGTGCGACCAGTGTATAGCTTTTTTGGCTGAGTGAGGTTGCCCGGAGGGTAGCAGGCATGTGGATCGCCTTCTTTCCTTGTTAGCCGAGATGTTGGTCGAATCATCACGCTCAGAGATAAGGGATGTTCCGGAACATATCAGAGAGTTCATCGATGTTTTTTCTGAGGTTGTTGTGACTCTACCCCCTCGATGTGATGTTGATTTCGAGATAAACTTACAACCCAGTACCCATCCTTTTTCGATTGCTCCCTATCATATGTAGACTTTTGAGTTGCAGTAGTTGCAGATCAAGGTTAATGGCCTGATGAGGATGGGGTTTATCCTACCAATGATGTTATCATGGTGTTCTCCATTCATGTTCCCAAAGAAGGAAGATGATGGTCTCATGCTGTGTATAGACTACCAATTTCTGAATTAGTTGATGGTCATGAAAAACTACCCCTCTTTATAATTGATTACCTTTTTGATCAGTTGAAGGGAGTTGTTTGGTTTCCTAAGATCAACCTACAGTCGGGATATCACTACTTGAGGGTGAATGGGGGTGTCATATTGAAGACAACTTTTAGGTGCAGATATGGGATCATTGAGTTTTTGGTTATCTCATTCAGAGTTACAAATGCACCAACCATGTTCATGGGGTCATGAATACCATATTCCGTGATTATATGGACCAGTTCATAGAAATGTTTATTAATGATATCTTGATCTACTCAAGATTAGAGTAGGATCACGCCAAATATTTAAGGATGGTTTTGGAAGTCCTCTAACACCACCATATCTACAGGAAGCCATCCAAGTGCTAATTAAAGAAACTGGAGGAGAACATCTGTGGGAATGTGGTGTCCTAGTAAGGAAAAGAAGTGGGCCCTTTGAATTTTGAGACAATTGTTTCTTGGAATGAACCCATGAACGTGGAAGATGTTTGTAGTTTCCTGTGACTGGTAGGTTACTACCAGAGGTTTGTGCCCGCCTTCTCTCGAGTTGCAGTGCCATTGAAGGCATTGATCATGAATGATGAGGCTTCCTTTTTGAGTGAGAAGTTCTAGATGGCTTCAAGTTATCATAAATGGAAGCTGGTCAGTGCCACAGTGTTATGGTTTCTAGGGGAAGGGGTAATGTCTGATCTTTTCTATGATGCCTATTGGATATCTATGGAATGTGTGATGATGCATAAGTGGGGAGTGGTCTTTTATGGGTCTAATAAGATTATCCTCATGAACATAACTATTAGACCCACAACAAGTACCTTTCAGTAGTTGTGTTCTCACTGAAGTTGTGACTGCATTACCTCATCGGAGAATGCTTCGTGGTTTTCACTGATCACAAGAGCATAAGGTATGTCTCCTTCCAGAGAGACCATAACTTGTGGTAGAAAAGGTGGATGGAGTTTATTCATGATTGGGACATTGTGATCTATTACACTGAAGGTAAGGTGAATGTTGTGGCTGATTCCCAAAGCATGAAGATGCAGAGGGAAGCTGTTCGGGAATCTTGGGATGCATGGAATGAAATTGAGGAGTTGGGATTATTTACATCTGGGCATGATAGTGGAGTATAGTAGAGGCTTTCTATTCCACATGATGTGGTAGTCTTCCTTGGAAAATTAGGTGGAGGAGTCTCAATGGGGGGACTTAGAGGCTTAAGTGAGGCGCGAACATGTTAGTCAGGGTAACGCTTCAGAAGGATGGTCGAAATATGGTCATAATTAGATGTCATTTCATTGACAGCTCTTTCTCCTCGTGAAAACGTGTGAGAGAGTACTTATTGAGTTCTATAACTCATCCCTAGAGGTGAACCCATGAGTTTCCAAGATGTATCAGGTTTTGAGGTGTCAGATTGGATAGGCTTGGGTAAAGCAGGCCGTGACGATGTTTGTCCGTATGTTTTTCATGTTTCAGTAGGTGAAGGCTAAACACCACGTCCTAGGAGGTCTCATGCAGCCTTTATATGTCCCCAAGTGGAATGGGTATGACATCTTGATGGTTTTTCTAACAGGACTACCTAGGTATCAAGGAGGATGCGATGTTATATAGGTTTTGGTGGACTGACTAACAAAATTATCTAACGTTATGACAATAAATTAGTTGTTTCCAATGTATTAATTAACACAAAGGTGTGTGGATGAGGTGGTGTTGTTTCATGGAATTTCAAGTTCCATGGTCTCAAATATGGATGCATGTTATACCTCACGAGTCTGGAAGGGATTTCAAAATGCTATTGGCATACTGTTATGCCTTATCACTACATTCCGCCCCTAGATGGATGGGATGATAGAGAGGACCATAAAAACATTAGAGGATATGTTTTGAGTGTGTGTTCTGGACTT
The DNA here is from genome assembly GCA_963277665.1 of Viscum album. Classification (NCBI taxonomy): domain Eukaryota; kingdom Viridiplantae; phylum Streptophyta; class Magnoliopsida; order Santalales; family Viscaceae; genus Viscum; species Viscum album. The sequence goes on from OY728140.1 coordinate 1,613,141,677, forward strand.
TGGGTGATTGTGTATAGGAAACATTCCTCTGGTCTAGTTTTCCAACAACAATATCTATCACTCTACCATTGTAATGGATCTCTTCGATGCCTTATATGGAAGACTGTGTCATTCACCCATGTACTAGAATGAGGTTGGGGATATAGGTTTTCATGGACTAGACATAGTGTAGAGGACGATAGAAATAGATTATCTTGTGTGAGAGAGGATAAAGGTGGCTCAGGACCGACAATGAATTTATGTCGATCAAAGGAGGAGACCCTTGGAGTTCATGGTTGGGGACCACAAGTTCTTAAAGGTCTCCCCACTGTAAAAGAATCAAAGGTTCCACAAGCGGAGTAATCTTTCTCCCAAGTAGGTCAGATTCTTTGAGGTGTTATCACGAGTCGGTGAAGTGGCATATCAGTTGGCACTACCACCACCACAAAAGATGGTCCACGATGTCTTCCATGTTTTTCAGCTCCGTCAATACCTACATGATGTATCGCATTTCATAAACAGGGGAGAACTAGATATTGAGGACAAGGACATGTTTGTAGAGCGACTGGTGATGATTGAGGATCAAGAGGAAAAGGTTCTCCCGGGATGAACCATTACATTGGTTTTTGTGTAATGGATTCATGGTTGCCTTGAGGATTGTACATGGGAACAGAAAAAATATGTGTACCCAGTACCCATAGCTATTTTGAGTTTTGTTTTGTGTTGTTTTTTACTTGACAATAATGTAATGCTTTACCTCGTTTAATATCGAGTGAGTTGTTTCCCATAGATCAGAATGTGTGTGAAATTTATTGACCAAGGTGGGTGGAGGACCTAATCCCTAGTCAAGATGAATTAAGGCGGATGTGATTGAACCCATGTGGGTGAGTCAGTGCCGTCCAAAAAGATAATATTAGTACATGTAAGAAAGGACTCCCTAATCCATATATATTGACGGTGTGACCTTTATGTGATTTCATGGTTACAGGGAAGAGTAGAGTGGTGGTGTATCCAAGGTTGTTTAGGAGATATATGAGTGAGATATATTCCTAGATATCGAGGTTTGTTTCAGGTTTCAAAAAACTCTAGGGTGGTTTTGTCAATGAGAGGTTTCTTACACAGTGGTAGTTTGGACCCCTCTCTTTTTGTCGGGATCAGTATAGATTTTCAAGGATGAGAATAGTTTGAGAGGTATCATTGATGTTGGCCCGAATCCTCGTGGTGCATTACTTTGTCACATTCTCAGTCTTGGGGTGACTAGAATGCTTTGGGTGAGTAAGGAGGGTGTCAATGTCAATGGTGGGGTGTCACAGTGCTTTTTCCTATCATTGCCACCGATTCGTGGCCACCTGAATGGAACCACAATTTTGTTCCAGAGTTTATTACCCATGATATCCCTTAATGACTCTTTAATGTTTTATTTCCACTTTTAAAGTGGTTTATAGTCATTTAAGCCGATAAATGGTATCTTTAACCCTCTAACGGTGGAGCGACCCTTATCACACCTTTGACACATTTCCAGTTTATCCCCTCTTACATGTCTTCTCAATTTATTATATATCTATCAAGTCCCCTAGTCTATATTCACAGTATCCATGTATAATTATTAAATATAAATTAATTTCATCGTGTGTAACTGCCTGACCATATTGTGAAACCATGTTCCACCTTTTAATAGGTTCATTATTTCATATCACATAACTAGTGGATATGTCCTTTTAACACATTGATATCTTCATCTTCCATGGTCCCACTTTTTTTTGGGGGGACTTGGAGTCCCTCTTTCAGAGATGAATAGTGTACCCATGCTGGAGCCCCACCTACTCAGCCTTGGAGTCATTGGAGATCTTCCTCTGCAAGTCGACCATCACCAGTTCATGGTGCTAGGAGAAAACATCTGTCCATGATCATCCAGGTAGTGTTTTACATCTTCAATTATTAATGTTAATCATGTCGGGTGGGTATGATAATGTTTCCACCGGACATGGATGAATCCAAACCATAACAAAGATGATAAATATATTTTAAAGAATGAATGTGTTAGTTGGATGGTGATTTTTCTTTACTCCTTTATCATCGTTTGTATGTAGTGAATTTTATGGGATTCTTCCCACTGATAATAGTGGCCGTTATTGGTCCTTTGTTGTGAACTAACGAACTTCTATTTTTCGGTACAATCTTGGGATTGATTTGGTGTAACATGGAAATTGGATAATCAAATAAGTTTGGTCAATAAAATGGATTCTCATGGAAGAAAAATTACTATGTGAGAACCCCAGTAAACCAAACAGAAATAATGTACTTGATAAATGGTGTCATTAAAACATGAAATCTGAGTTTCTCTTGTCTTCTAATACACATGAATTTTCTGTTTGATGCATGTGGGGTAATATAGATGGGGATGGGATATCATGTTGTTCTGTTGTAGGTTATGGGTATGAGGCCATGTGGGGCCGTATGTTGTGTATTGGTTTGGTTCCAGTACTTCACGGGATCAAACTGGCCCCCCTTGTTGTTGTGAATTTACATGAGAACTTGATAGGAAAGCATAAACTTCTACATAATAGTTTTCCATCAGTTTTTGTCTATTCTAGTGATGTGCCTATCAGTTTCCTAGAAGTGTAGAATTATATTCCACAAAATAACATGAACATGATAACAAGAATGGGTTCAATGGGAAATTGTTTTCCAGAAATGGTTGGTGCTCTGGTTGTGGTTGTGTTATTTTTTTCCATGTATTAATAGTAACGAGAGTGTTTTTGTATAGGATGGATTCAAAATAATTTTTTCCGGATGAGTGATTATTCAACAATATTTATAAATTTAGTCATTGTGTTTCTTATTCGCACCCCACCCATGTTGTGTACTTCTTGTTGAAAACCCACATTTCATAGGGAGGGTGTTTTTCCAACATTCATATGAGTGGATGAATAATAGATCGTTTATGTTCCCTCTATTAGTGAGTATAATACCCTTCGGGCAGAATGTGATTGTCTGAGGTTCATTATGTCCCAAGACTCCTTGGGAAGTGTGTGTTGTGGTGTTTTGACTAGGTGTGTGTGGGAAGGATTGTTTCCCAAGAATCATCAGGATGACGCTGTAGAGAGCCAAAGCTTGACGTACATGGACAATACATAACTTTTGGGGAATACATAATACATAACAAAAAAACTCAAGGATCGTAATAGTTTAGTGACTTTGGAAACATGGAATATAAACTTCTAATCATGTTGAAAGATCTTAAAAAAATATCCCATAATGATCTTCCCCTTTTTGTTTCCATACCTAAAACCCTTCTTTTAATCCTAGGGGAAAAGAAAACATAAAAAGGGTGAGCTCAAATGCTCAGTAAGGGTAAGCATTGATAAAATAAAACATACCATATACATTTTAACTTAAAAACATGAACATAATGTTTAAACTTCAAAATCATTAGCAACAACATAAAACATTGAAGTACATAAGGCATAGATCATAATGGATCACAAATCAGGATCAAATATCTTGGGAATAAAACATGTAATTGTGGAAACCATTAAGCATATAATATGATTTCCATATTAGCCAAGGAATTTCTGCCAAGACCATCTTAGTGGAAAAAGTCCCTTTCTAAATCGAGTTCACTCCTCGTTCTAGTCCTGTAATACTAAACCAGATTAACTTACCATTCCAGCCATGTCTATCTCATGAGATATAAATCATTACCCAATGCATTGGAGGGAGATATTGGTCCCACCCATCTCATAATGAAATAATTATTACTTGTGCCACAAAATAAACATACATTATTCATAATAACCCAACGAATAAAATGGGTTTCATAAACATCATCATGTCATCACATAATACATATAAAAGAAATGGATATCATTTATTATTAAGAATGAGAAACCATGTAAACCATAGGGACATGATACAGAGATATACACATATGAAAAATGTCATCTTAGAAGAAAAATGGTATTGATTAAACACTTGAAATGAATTCTTGAGGAAAATATCCTTTCTTCTTCAAAATCATTTTCTTTTCACAAAATGTCGTCAAATTTTGAAAGAAAATGATTTGTTCAAAATAGTACTGAAATATTTTGGAGGAAGCTTCATGAAAATAAGGCTTTATAAAACCTTAAATATATATTCGTGACGTATAAGTTAAAAAACATTCTTCTCATACTTTTGCCGGAAAAGACAAAAAGTACCTCGTAAAAGAAATATTCCACACATACCATGTAGTAAAATTCAAAAATGGGTAAAAAGGACATTAAAAATACATTAAACCAATTTTTGGAACATGGACATGAATGATAACAATAACCTAGTAAATACTTCTGAATAATCAATCACAGATAAGAATGAGATTAGAAATGTTATCCCTTACCTTAGGTCCGATATGCTTCGTATGGATCTGATCCCCCCGTATAATGATTTAAATAATGTAATTGAATTATTAAATAATCATATTCATTGTGATTATATTATATATGTCTCACTTATGACCTTATATTACCCGTTATTTTGTAAAATCCATGTAAAAGCAGTGTTTTGGGTAAAATCATTTCATTTATCATATGTGTTTCGACCTGTCGTTCTTGATATTATTACGTATATCCTGATTTAAATAATTCTAGAATGTAAAAAATGATTTATATATAATATATATTCATCATATACATATAAATTATAGATCGATAAATGGAATGAAATACACCATTCATGGAGACGGTAGGCCGTACGTATGCGTGAACAATGTTTTCGTTTACATATTGAATTGAATGAAAATAAATAGATACCATACATATATATATACATAAATACAGTAAAATTATTATTTTATATATTTCATTATTGTTCATTATATAAACTTTATAGTCATTAATGTATGGTTAACATGGAGAATGAATCTCATCAGGTCATGGAGACGGTAATCCGTTCGTACGCACGAGCGATGATATCGTTCCCCTAATTATTCAATAGAATTAGAGTGGATGGTATAATATATCACAATCAGTATGATTTTATAATAACCACATATATTTATTCTTTACACCGTTATACCCATCCATGTATGGTGTTGGTGGAAAACAGATTATACTACAGCGTGGAGATGGTATTCCGGACGTATGCACGAGCGGTGATTTCATTTTCCGTAGGATGGATAGTTGGTGAAATATGATTGTTTCATAAATATAATAACATATAAGTATATGATTCATACTGATGTTATTACTTCATAATTAAACAAATAAAGAAGAAGAACATTAAGAAGAAAGAAACTTGAAAGAATCGGTAACATATATTACCTCTTCTTTGACACGCCTCTTTGAAACCTCCTCTTAGGATACTAAAATTGGTCTCTGAAGATGACCATGACCTCTAGTATGTTTTTAATGAAGTTGATAAGGTAAATGGTCAGCTGTTTTCCGAGCTTCAAGGATCCAAATTATGTGAGGAGAAGAGGGAGGAGATGCCCTTTTATAAGGGAGGAGAGGGGCACCTATGGAAATATAAGAAAATATTAATTTATATTAATTCCCATCCCCAATTAAAAAGATCAGAAATTACTCAAATCCGAATATTATATGATATAGGGTTGTAATCTCATAAATTAATAAAATTTAGACATGTGAGGAATTTATTTTAAACATTATCAACTTGATTTATCCTTATTTAATCATTTTAATTTTATTTGTGTTAACAACATTATAAATTTTAAATTGTTATAACTAATTACTTATTTATTGTGAATTATCCATAATTGGATAATTAAGAAAATTTTAGACCATATAAATTTAAATATATAATTTTTAAATATTTTTGTGATTTTTAAACAATTTTATAATATGTTATTTTTATAAAATAACAATATTGTCAATTTTGACACTTCATTTATTTTAATTTAAAATAAACATATACAGAAGATATGTTCGAAATAAAAGATTTAATATATTAAGAACATGTCATATTTGTCTATAAAATTATTGGAGCACATTAAATAGTACATATAATATTTATTTTAATATTTGTAAAACCATTTATTTGATATTTCTATTAATAAAATAATTTCATCATCACTATTATATCACCTTTAATGATAATTATTTAATCCATAAAAATTATAAATAAATTAATATGATGTAGATAATTTAATTATATTTCTAGATACTATTCCTGTTTTTTGTTTCATTAAGTTTATCACTAAATTAAAATTAATATACTTATAAGATTTCAAAGAGTGACATGTTGTCATTGTCTTTGGTTTTAATAATAATTATATTATTTCATGGACAAAATTCCATGAAATGAATCTAGTCCGACCCTTAAGTGATATGGGTCGACATTTATTCGTCCAATAGGATTTTCCAAGTGTTAGGGTAATTTTATAATCTTATTTTTACCCTTATTTACCATATTTAACTTTAACTATAGTAAATAAAAAATTACCGTAGTTACTATTCATAATAAAAAAAAAATAAAAATACCCTATTAACATAATTTTTACCCACTAAATCCAAATATGGAATACATTTTTTCAATTTCAATACACAGAAGTTGCAGAAATTAAATTAAAATTAATCTCGTTATCGATTGAAAATGAGTTTTTGTTTAAAACATTGTAAAGATTGAGTTGATTTAACCTACGAATTCAATGTAAAATAAATGCTAATGACATAAATTATATTAAATGGTAAAAATATATTATATTTATACTTTAAAAACATTCAATATTATAATTTAACCATATAAATTATTATCATGAAAAAAGTTGTTTTTAATTAAAACATAGCGTGTTTTTACTATTCATTAAAATATGAAAGTTATCAGAATAATGTGAAAAATTTATCCAAAGTAAATTTTTATATCCTGATCATAAAGAATAATTCTATTTTGTCAAATTTAAATTATAAACATGTCAAAAACTACATTTAAAGTGGGTGCTCTATCAAAAAGCGCCAAAACTGCATTTTTTGGAAAATAATTATTTTACCCGAAAAAATTATTTTGTTCTCATACCATGTTCTAGAAAATGTGTAAGATGAATTATAATTTTAAAAAATTCAAAACATAGTTAATACTATTAATAACGGCTAGTTCGTGATAATATTATAACCATATATCGTTGTTTAGTGAAACCTGGTATTGCGTACAACACACGCTATTGTGGAAGGTCACGATTGCGTGTTATGCAAGCCAAATCAGTGTTGTGTGTAGTGCAAGACTCCTTTGTTGTTGCATATAACAAAATATAACCATATTTCACTTATACATTGAATTTATATATATATATATACATACACACTCAATGTAGCTTAGAATAACAACTATCAAACAAACATGAAATTGTGTGTAGCATGATCCAAGAATAATGTTGTGTATACTGCAAGATAATACAGTGTTGCGTATAGCACAAGATAAAATTTTTGTAACATAAAACACATGACATAAAATAAATTAAAAAGAATACTTATCATAAAATATCAGGTTGTTGCATTCTACCCCCCTTAAAATGAATTACGCCCTTGAAATTCGTCGGGGTTATACATGGTTTTCTACTTGAAAGTTTCTATAATTGAAACCCACATCGTAAAATGAAATACCAAAACTTAACATTAAAAACAAAAGTATGAAACATAATTCTTACACAAATAAACTAATCAATGGGTTTCCACATAAGAGAACTTAGGTGATAATATGGATATAGAAGAGAAATCTAATGATCCTGTTCTGATAGAGTGTGGTAGAGAACATGGTAATGGAAAATCCAACAATCACAAAGCCATAGATTTGTGATGATCTAGGGTTCCATATGATTCGTCAGATATAAGAGCACTAGGACAACATTTTTGGTTTTCAATATCATTTCCCTAAAGTTGAAAATTTTCAATTAGCAGAAATACTTGCTTAAAGTTGGTACAATCTCACTGTTTTTCATTCTTCGAACAATTTCCACTTCATCTCTTAATGAAATGAAGTTGAATTTTTTATTCGTGAAGTGTTAACAGATCATGTGATAGAATGATGGGTCATTCCATCTATCTCAAAGAAAAGGTTAGAAAAAGTTATCGAATACATAAGTCCATGAATGGTGAGGTTAATCAGATATGATTCCAAACATGGAATTGTACTTCATATATCATACCGCATAATAAAATAAAACTACTTTATATTAACCAGGGACTTCCTATAGGCCAGTGGTAGGCGATAAAGTCCTGGCGCACTTTGGTTGTGGGTTAGATTCCCACAGCCTTGTCCGACATGACGGGTTATCGCCCATCCTGCAGGTTGTCCTTTTTCTAAAACTACATTACTATAACATCCTATCAATAATATCAAAAAAATTCTATCCTTAAACAATACTAACTTATGTCCAACATAATCTATTCCAATCATTAGGATTGTCTAAAATACTTCGGTCCGTGCTCATTGTATATAGAAAATGACTACATGAAATGTCATATAACAATCATGTGAATGCCATCATTTATCTCCCATATATCATAAGATATATCTTGTTGGTCAAAAAACATGTGAATACCTTAATCATGTATTATCTTGAAAAATGAATACCTATTGAACCTTAGTGAAAACATGAATGTTGTTAAATTTTAACACCTTCCACATTCCAAAATCCCAAAAATTCTATATATGCAAACCATAATATCACTTAGTCCTTATATCAGTCATGAGCTCATGAATACAATCAAACATCTCATTATCTTCTTATCCCTTCATTATGCGCATATAATCTACTTTCCAAAAATTTCTGAATAACCTTTCATGGTTACTGGTACCATTCAACATATACTTTCAAATACTTTAGAAAAAAAAAATAGTGTAACAATCCATTGATGATTCTTTATTCCATAGTAACATTAAATATATAACAAAACTCTTGATAAACATATAATAATTACACTACCTTCGTAAACAACTAACTTAGCTTCAACACTTCTTTCATCTCGTATATCATTTGTAGTGTCCTCATCATCATCCACATAAATACTACCCATATGACCATTCTGATTATCTTCATGAGATTTTCCCTTAGGGAATTGGTTTGCATAATGCTCGTACATTCCACATTTAAAACATTTAACCAATGTTTATGTCTTAGAAATACCATTATCCTTGTCCATAGTGTTAACTAAACATTTTCCTTTGTAATTACTAGCTTTGTGTCCTTATTTTCCACACCCAAAGTATCTTCCAGTTCATTTGAAGCATTCTCCCTGATGCCACTTCCCACATGATTTACATGAGGGGAATGGAACTTTATTTCCTCTATAATCATCATGAAACTCCATCTTTCTCTTATTAGCTGAGTCAGGAAACATACCAAAGTTGAGATTATTGATCATATAATGAGATTGATGATTATGCATAATAACTAAATGTGGACCTCCAGGTCCAATTTCATTTGGTTTCTTATGAATAAAATCATTCCATTGTCCATCATATCCTCCATTATTGGGAATATTTCTGTTTCCATCCATTTTCTAAAACCCAAAAAGAATAGTGTGAGATGGAAAAATCATGCTTTGGAAAAAACATAATAAATGGGGAGTACCTTCAATATCTAACATCTTAGGTTTAATTCTATGATCATTAGTGCAATTCTAGGACAATAACCTATACATATACTTAACCTTAGGTACATCCCTAGACATACCTTAGAAATATCTCTAGGGATCTCACTAATGTTTTCGAATCCTAGTATCCAAAGGTTAACTAAACCTTTCCTCTGATACCATCTGTAGATACCCGAAGCTTGACGTACATGGACAATACATTAATTTTTAGGAATACTTAATACATAACAAAAAAAACTCAAGAATCGTAATAGTTTAGTGTCTTTGGAAACATGGAATATAAACTTATAATCATGTTGAAAGATCATCAACAAATCCCATAACGATCTTCCAATTTTTGTTTCCTTAACTAAAACATTTCTTTTAATCCTGGGGGAAAATAAAACATAAAAAGGGTGAGCACAAATGATCATTAAGGGTAAGCATGGATTAAATAAATCATACAATATACATTTTAACTTCAAAACATGAAAATAATGTTTAAACATAAAAATAATGAGAAACTACATAAAACATGTATGTACATAAGGAATAGATAATGGATCATAAATCATGACAAAATAGCAGGGGAATAAAACATGTAATTGTGGAAACTATTAAGCACATGACATGATTTCCATATTAGCCAAGGCATTGCTTCCAAAACCATCTTAGTGGACAAAGACCCTTTCTGAATCGAGTTCACACCTCGTTCCAGTCCTATAATACTAAACCAGATTAACTTACCATTCCAGACATGTCTATCTCATGATATATAAATCATTCCTCAATGAATTGGAGGGAGATATAGGTTCAACCCAGCTTATAATTAAATCATTCTTACTTGTGCCACCAAATAAACATACATCATTCATAATAACCCAACAAATAAAATGGGTTTCATAAACATCATCCCATCATCACATAATCCATATAAAAGAAATAGATATCATTTAATAATAATAAATGTGAAAATATGTAAACCATATATACATGATACTTGAAACATACACATATGAAATAATGTTATCTTAGATGAAAAATGGTTTTGATACAACACTTGAAATGAATTCTTGGTGAAAATATCCTTTCTTCATCAAAATCATTTTCATTTCAAAAAATGTCATCCAATTTTAAAAGAATAGGATTTTTTTGAAAATAGTCATGAAATATTTTGGAGTAATCTTCATGAAAATACGGCTTTATAAAACGGTAAAAATCTGTTCGTGTCGTACAAGTAAAAAAACATTCTTCTCGTACTTTTTCCAGAAAAGTCAAAAAGTACCTCGTAAAAGAAAGATTCCATACATACCATGTAGTAAAAGTCAAAAATTCATAAAAATTAAATTAAACATACATGAAACCATTTTTAGGAAACATGGACAAGTATGAGAACAATAACCCTAGTAAATACTAACGAATAAACAATCTCGGATAAGAATGAGATTGGAAAAGTTACCCCTTACCATAGGTCTGATATGCTTCATATGGATCCTAACCTCATGTATAATGATTTAATTAATGTCATTGACTTATTACATAATCATATTCATTGTTATGATATCATATATGTTTCACTTATGACCTTATATTACCCGTTCTTTTGTTAATTCCATGACAAAGCAGCGTTTTGGGTAAAATCATTTCATTTATTGTATGTGTTTCGACTTGTCTTTCTTGATATTATTACTTATATTCGGATTTACATAATTCCAGTATTTAAAACATTATTTATATAAAATATATATTCATCATATACATATATATTATAGATCGATAAAAGGAATGAAATACACCGTTCATGGAGATGGTAGGCCGTACATATGCATGAATGTTGTTTTCGTTTCCTTATTGAATTGAATGAAACTAAATAGATGACATACATATATATATACATAAATCAAGTAGCATTATTATATCTTATATTTCATTATTATTCATTATATAAACTTTATAATAATTCATGTATATTTAACATGGATAATGAATCCCATCGCATCGTGGAGACGGTAATCTGTACGTACGCACGAGCGATGATATCGTTCCCATAATTATTGAATAGAATTATAGTGGATGGTATAATATATCAGAATAATTATTATGTTATAACAATCATACATATTTATTCATTACACCATTATACCCATCCATGTAAGGTGTTGGTGGAAAAACAGATTACACCACGACATGGAGACGGTATTCTGTACGTACGCACGTGCGGTGATTTGGTTTTCCGTAGGATAGATAGATGGTGAAATATGGTTGTTTCATACTTATAATAACATATCAGTTTATGAGTGATTCTGATTTTATTACTTCGTAATGAAACAACTATAAAAGAAGAAGTTGAAGAAGAAAGAAACTTGAAAGAATCGGTAATAGATATTACCTCTTCTTTGACACGCCTCATTGAAACCTCCTCTTAGGATTTTAAAATTGGACTTTGAAGAAGACCAGGACCTCTAGTATGTTTCTATGGAAGTTGATAAGGGAAATGCGAAGGGGTTGTCTGAGCTTCAAGGCTTTAAATTGTGTGAGGATAAGAGGGAGTAGATGCCCTTTTATAAGGGAGGAGATGGTCACCTTTGGAAATATAAGAAAATATTAATTTATATTAAATCCCAACACCATATAACTACTTCCAAAATGACTCAAATCATGATTTTAGACGATATATGGTTGTAATATCATTATCCAATAAAATGTAGACATGTTAGGAATTTATTTTAAACATTATCAACTTGATGTATCCTTATTTAATAAATTTAATATTATTTGTGGTAATAACATTATAAATTTTAAATTATAATAAATAATTACATATTTGTTGTGAATTGTCCATAATTGGATAATTTATAACCTTTTAGACCATATTAATTTAAATTTATAATTTTAAAAATTTTTTGTTATTTTTAAACAATTTTATAATATGTTATTTTTATAAAATAACAATAGTGTCAATTTTGACACGATTCATTTATTTGAATTTTAATAAAAAATATACAGAAGATATGTTCGAACTAGAAGATTTAATATATTAATAAAATGTCATATGTATCTAGAAAATTAGTGGAGAACATTAAATATTTCATATAATATTTATTTTAATATTTTTAAAAACATTTATTTGATATTTCTCTTAATAAAATAATTTCAAAATCACTATTATATCACCTTTAATGATAATTATTTAATCCCTAAAAATTTTAAATAAATTCATATGATGTAGATAATTTTATTATATTTCGGGAGACTATTCATGTTAGTTGTTTCATTAATTTTATCACTAAATTAAAATTAATATACTTATAATATTTAAGAGAGTGGCATGTTGTCACTTTCTTTGGTTTTAATAATAATTATATTATTTCATGGTAAAAATTCCATGAAATGAATGTAGTCAGACCCTTAGGTGATATTGGTCGACTTTTTTTCATCCAATAGGATTTTTCCAACTATTAGGGTAATTTTATAATCTTATGTTTACCATTAATTACCCGATTTACCTTTAACTATTGTAAATAAAAAATTACCGTAGTTACTATTCATAATATAAAAAAAATAAAAGTAAATTATTAACATAATTTGGACCCACTAAATCAAAATATAGAATCATTTTTCTCAATTTCAATACATCGATGTTTCAGAAATTAAATTAAAATTAATCTCGTTGTCGAATGAAAACGTGTTTTTTTGTTTAAAACATTGCAAAAGATTGAATTGATTTAACCTATGAATTCAATGTAAAATCAATGCTAATGACATACATTATATTAAATGGTGAAAATATATTATATCAATACTTTAAAACCATTCAATATTATAATTTAACCATATAAATTATTACGATGAAAAAAGCTGTTTTTAAGTAAAATATAGCGTGTTTTTAATATTCATTAAAATATGAAAGTTATCAGAATAATAGGAAAAATTTATCCAAAGTAAATATCTATATCCTGATTCCAAATAAGAATTTTATTTTGTCAAATTGAACATTTAAACATGTGAAAAACTAGATTTAATGTGGGTGCGCTATAAAAAGGCGGCAAAACTGCATTTTTTAATAAATACTTATTTTACCCGAAAAATTTATTTTATTCTCATACCATGTTCTAGAAAATATGTAAGATGAATAATAATGTTATAAAATTGAAAACATAGTTAATACTATTCATAATGGCTAGTTTGTGATAATATTATAACCATATATCATTGTTTAGTGAAACCCAGTATTGCGTACAACACACGCTATCGAGGAAGGTCACGATTGCGTGTAATGCAAACCAAATTAGGGTTACGTGTAGTGAAGGACTCCTTTGTTGTTTCATATAACAAAATCTAACCATATTTCATATATACATTGAATATATATATATATATACACATACACACTCAATGTTGCATAGAATAATTACTATCAAACAAACTTGAAATTGTGTGTAGCATGATCCAAGAATAATGTTGTGTATAATGAAAGATAATAAAGTGTTGAAATAGCACAAGATAATATTTTTGTAGCATAAAACACATGACATCAAATAAATTAAAAAGAATACTTATCATAAAAAATCTGGTTGTTACAGATGCCAAACTGTCTTCTGGCGTGGCAGTGGTTGTTGTGGCCCTAGTGTCTGCGGGTGGGAATGTGAGTGGTTATAGTGACCCAAGTTTCGGTGGGTGGGATGCATGTTTGTGATAGCACATAAGGTTGTTTTTGGGGTGGTAGTTGGACTATAGTAGAACTTTTTCGGGTGTTCTGATGTGTAGGATGTCCTAAATAACTTGTTGGAATGATGTGAAGGGTACCCAAATATCGATGTGTTATTAATATTACATTACCTAACTAGCATTATTTGTGGAGAGTTCCATGGTTTGGATTGGTGGACAGTTTCATTTCAAGTTTCATTGGTTTTCTCTATTTCTCATGGGGAATTAGAATGCATCCCCACATGTGCATGAGAGATTTTGGTTTTCCTTACTGAGTATACCTGTATACTCTCCCTACCTATATAAAATGGGTTTCGGGTTTCCAGGAGGTCTTCAAGGACCATGCTAGACATTACAAGCTTGGCCGTTAGGATAGTCATCATTTCTACATTTTCATTCTTTTCATACTTCCCTTTAGTGTTTTCTCGTACTTTTGAGATCATTATTTTTAACATGCTTCTGGAAAATGGTTGTTTGATTTAGTTTTTATTTTTGTATTGGGAGTTTTTTTTTGAAGATTACCATCTTACCGTTGGACATTTTTTCTATAAAAAGGGCAATTCCTTCCATATAATAAGTGATTATATTCACTTGGTTGTTGTCAAAAATTAGGGGCTTATTGATGGAAGAACCTGGGGGTTATCATCTCTCATACAACTTGAATAAGGATGAGTCTTATTGTTTTCTATCCCTTACCTCATCTCGGTGAAGGTGGGAGGTGAAAATTTCATTAACCATTCTTTTGAGAAGTGTAAAGAAAATATTTATTAGTTATATTGATAATGGTATAATAATCATCTAAGTGGAATAAATTTTTCAAAAATTTATATTCTTGAACCATTATATTTTTAGGAATTATGGTATCCGATGAAAATATAACTTGGAGTTCTCTTTGTGTAATTTTTATCCATGCATGAATCCCCTAAGATATATAAATTTTGTTTTAGGGAGAAATAATAGTTGGAGATGTGTAATTTTTTTCAATATGATATCATTGAATTACTAGGGAAAATATCATATCATTTGGGTCTTCCTCTATAGTATAATGTATTTCCAAACATGTTCGACATGTCTGAAATTTATAATTATGATAACAATTGGTGGAATATGTTCATCTAAAAATATATTGATCTATTTACATATTTATATTTTGGTGGAAAATAATATTTGAATATAAGACTGAGGTGATATGGGTCAACAAGAGATAATTATTCATCTTATATGGGTAAATAAGGAGTAATAAAATATTATAAAGAAATTTAATTATGGAAAGCACAATGTTCGGTGTAGTAGACAAAGATGATCATGAAAACCACTATAGATATATCTTGATGTGAGAATTCATACATGGGATAAAGTTTTGATTCATTTATATTTCATAATCCAGTTATATAAGTTAAATATATTTTATGCATTTTTGAAAGTCATTTTTGGTTGGTTTGAGAATATTGGGAGATTTGATCATAGATGAGTTATGTCCAGGGGAGTTTTTAGGGAGTTTTTTAAGCAACTGTATTCCAACCATCTAGGTAATGGATAGTCATAGTCTAGTTAGTTATTCTCCTTTGAAGAACTAGATATTCTAAATATCCACGCAGTAGCATAATGAGGCCCCTTCTAGATAATTGCACGATATTAACCTCAATGATAATTCTACAATTAGATTAATTTCATTAGAAAACTATACTTTACTCCATCACTTCTCATTCCAAAATTATATTTCAACCTGAAACACCCTAGTATCCTTCTCTCCATTGTTTTATTCTCTCATCTACCCTTCAACCAAATCAATTATAATATTAAAGAAAATTTCGATCTATTTATATTAATAATGACACTTCATTCTTCATCGATATCAAATTACTTATTTTCTACTTTTTCAAACTCATAGAGATTCACTTATGTGTTGATAAAATATAATTTATTTCCTTAATTAAAATGTGAATCATTTTATTTAAATTTAATAAGCTAATAAATTCAATATTTTAAAATCATCATATAAATAATTGCATAATTTTTCTCAAAAATAGATCTTCTCATTTTTTATTGGAAATTACATAAATTTTGGTTGTTCATTATCTTAAAAAATGTTCCAAGGCTTCCAATTAAAGACTAATTTGGTTTGGATCAATGATATTGTTTTTGTGACTTTAACAATGAATCATTATTCCGAATCATTGTTTCAACTGTGAAATGATGCCCTTAAATTTAGTTATTTTTTATGTATACGTTCATGGAATGATGGTCATTTTATATTATAGACTAATGAAGCCTATAAATTGTTTCTAAAGACATCAGGTGTGTGTATTTACCTTTTGATATCTATTAATGTTTTTTTCCAGAAAATTGTATTTTTATGGATTATGATTATGGATTTATATGATATTATTCTGATCATTCATTATAATGTTATATTCTATATTTTACATCTATTATCTAAATATGAGTGTGTCTGAAAAACTAGTTTGAATATCCCAGATAGGGGATGCCTTAAACATTAGTCATCATGTACATGGGCTGTCACCGTGGGTGAGATGTACCACATCTATTCTTCATTTATCACATTGAAGATGATGTGGATGTAAAATGGTTGATTTTTCTTACAACATAGATTCGAATAAGTCTAGAGATGGTATATAAGTAATTATACATATGTATATACAATGTACTTGTTTTTCATACCAAAAAACAATCTATACTATGTTTATGATCATTGAATGGACATGTATATCTAATGAACATATGATAAGTGGTAGTACACTACTGAGTCTTCTACTCAAAACCTAATTGAGTATTCGGGTTTATATTTATTTATTTTTAGATCTATAATAATGGGAACGTCCCCTAAGTTGACGGTTGAGAACAATAGTGTGATGATATGTGTGTTGTTGGATAGAAATTAGGATTGATATCTATTGCTACATTTTAAAATATTTTTTATTGATATGATGGTTAATTTGTTTGTTTTGGATATTGAGTCAATTATTCCTTAATTATAGTAAATTGGTTGGTTTTATACATTTATAATAATAATAAACAATTAAATTTATTTATTTCTTTTATATAATTGTTGTAAATGCTTTCATTAATATTCCCAAATTATTATTTGGTGTTGAGGATGTAATTTTCCTATGATATTATGTGGGTCCCAACTACTAGTTGTAAATTTATTTCATCTGGGTAGGGATTTTTAGGGTCTTATGGTATCTAATTTTTGACTTTGCGGTTTATCCCAAGAGACTACAATTTTTATCCCCTTACTCATTTTCTATTTCATATTAATGATCTAATACATTATGATAAGTTTTTATATTATTAAACATATGGTCTCAACTAATTGAAATGTTTTTACCCCAAAATTTAAAGATTATTTCATCATGTGTGATAAATACAAAAGGTTGTATATGTATGGGATTATGGAATAATGTTTGAATGTTCATTATTATAAGTAATATATATTTCTATTCTCCAATACGAAAAAAATATTATCCTCAGGTTGTGAGTGTATTTTGAGATTTATTTTCTAATTCATGCTATTGATGCATTATTTACCTTATGATTACATAATTTTACAATAATTTAGGTTAGAATATAGTTTATTTATTTTATAAGTATTGTTTAATTACTTGGGGACATATCTAATTACATTTATTAAAAAATGGATAATTATGTTTGATGGTACCTTGTGCGTGATAAATAACTACATTTTTCTATAAATGGAATTGTAATATTTTCCTAGAAAGTGCATACTGACCGTTACACTATAAGTAGATACATGTTCTTCCATATATTTTACAAGATTTAGTATCACATAATGATTTATATTGGTTATTATAAACAAATCACCACGTCTATGACAAAGTGGCCCATAAGAAAACCTAGTTTGAAACTCATTGATATTATTTGGTAGATAAATTTTATCTTTATGAGTAATTATTAATGATTTGGATAAATTAATAGTAAAGTTATAAAATGAACAATTAATATCAATAATGGACACCTATATATTCTTATATATATTTTTGTAAAAAATTATGAAATAGTTATTCGATGTTTATAGATTAATTATACGTGTATTGATTATTTAATGTTTTTAGATTTATAATTTTCTATTATTTAATGTCATGATGTTAAACTGATAGAGCAATTCATCAATGGGATCTAAGGACAAGATAAATAATATACCAAATAAAAAAAACTAATATTTTGGATGGGATGAAAAATTTCAATGGAATTCTAAAAGAAATTTCCCTTCATGTGAGAGAAAAAATAAATCATATCGATCTTCTGAAGAAACAAATAAAGGAGAAAAATTATATTGAGTAATTTATAAGGAAACATCCACCCACATTTGTGGTTCATCTAATCTACTAGTTTTTGGTTCGTGCAACAATGATATTTATTTGATTCCTTCCTTTATCAAGTACTCACACTATGTGAAGATCATTTGGTCATCTATAATTTAAATAGTGATACTACTTAGTGCTACATCACATTACGAATTCCATGGAAATCGAGAAAATTGGCTATATTTAATATTAATTCATCGTGAATATATTTTTCACTATGTATTATCCATGCAATCAATACAGAATAATGGGGTTCTTTATCATTGAATTCAAAAAAAGGATGACTATAATCGATCTTATTAAACTAATTTCTCATGACTAATGAGATATTCCTCTAGTTTCATCTCTGATACTGAAACTATATTTAAATTATTATATTCATGATAACAAATAATAGTATTTGAAACTCATTATCTATATTATAATTTTGGAACTAAAAATATATTTATTTTTGAGTTATTAAGGTGGATATGAATACTAGAACATATCATTATTATTATAGACAAAAATGTGGACTATCATGTAATTATTTATGATAAAATATATTGTGAAAGATATGTACATGTTGTCAAATGAAATAAATGTAGTATGAAACATGCAAGTAAATATCCTTTGTGGTCTTATATGAACTTTATATATGGAAAATCATGATTATATTCAAAAAACATTTGATGTTCTAATAATAGAAATAAATATTACATTTCAATAGAATATTGTCCCAGAAAATGATACCCAATATTATAATTCCTCGTGTACAAGGACTGTGGACATTATGTTAATAATTTCCACACCCCTTGGTAAAAAAATAAATATACTCTAGAATTACTGTCCAAACTATGGTAAAAAGGAAGGGTAATACATATAAAAAATTCTATTCTAGATAATTATAATGAAGTGATTCATGATACACATTATGTATTTAAAAAAAATTAATACCATAATATATTCTCATTAATAATATTCTTTTTTATCTCATGTGTATTTTGTTAATTATGAATCACCACCTAAAAAAGGATATTGAAGTATCCTTCAAAATTCAAGGAAACAAAATTATCATGTCTAAGATACAAATACTTTTGTTTATTAAGATTTTAGGTGGGAACATATAGAATATATGATTTTTCATCCCTTTGTGTAATTTTAAAAAATATTTTTTATACAATGTATATCCATATATAAAACACGTTTCCACATTCATGGTAAAGAAACATATTTTCATATCGCAAATAATCTGATTATCATGTATGAATTCAAGGATGATTATGAACACTTTTTGGAAGTAAATTAAACAATATGGTTCATGTTATCTTACGATGTTTGGTGTGGCATCATATTAAATGTAACACCCCAAGATTTCATAGTGTGTTATTTCTTCAAAATAATTCAATAACTTGCACTACACGCAACACTGAGTTCAATTGCACCATGACTTACCAAAAAAAAGCCATTAAAAGAGGTCATGAATAGTATTAACTAAATTTTAAACTTTATATAATCCTTATAATTTTAGAATCCATATTATGAGTTTCTTAGTCATAATACAAGAACAGATTCATTTTCAGTATTGCACTTTTATCAACTTTTGCTAGTGAAACCTTTTTAAATACAATATTTTAAACTTTTTGACTAAATCGAGACATCAAAAAATTTAAAATGAAACATCCCAAGATTCCACGGTACGCTTTCCTTTGAATAAAACAGTAGCGTGTGTTGTACGCAACTTCGAGTTTTAACACACACCACAACCAATCAAACTGGCCGTTATGAATAGTAATACCTAAATTTTGAAATAATATATATTTTATATTTTGAAATGGACTTCATTTTTGGATTTGGAATATCGAATTTAGCCTAATGTGAAATTTTGGTACTTTTCGGATAACTTTCATATTTTGATGAATAGTGAAAATTACTAAATTTTAATTAAAAACAACTTTTTTAATCAAAATAATTAATAGTGATAAATTATGAATTTGAGTGGTTTTAAAGTATATTTAGAATATATTTTTACAATTTAATATAATGTTGGTCATTAGACATAATTTTACAATTAAACCGAGCATAAACAAGTGTCAATCTTTTGATAGTTATTATCTCTTAAAAACACGCTTTTTGTTTTAACAGCGGGAATTAATTTTAAATTAATTTCTACCACTTCTGTGTTTTGAATTTAGGAAAATGGATTCCATATTTGGAATCAGGATGTTCAAATTGTGTAAATAGGTAACTTTTATTTTTAGACATTTTGAATAATTACTGCGGTAAATATTTTATTTACCATGGTTAAGGGTAAATCCGGTAAATAAGGGTTAAAAAATAATATTATAATAATACAAAATTACCCTAAAACGTGTCCTAACCTTATTGGTGGACACATACCCGACCATGAGCATCCTTGGGTCAATTTGGGGACCCCTTGGAGCCACTTGTATGTGGTAGGGACACTTTATATTAATAAAGTTAAAATAAAAATAAAAATGGCATAAGCTTACATCTTTTAGAAGAACAATTATTACAAAGGGTTATACATGTTGGATTTTCGATTATAAATATTAATTAGAAAGATAAAAAGATTTCCTACATAATGATATTTTATTTATAATTTTTAGACATTAAATAATTTATTTTATTTATGACACAATGATGATGCAGTAATTACTATAATAGTGAAAAATTAAAATAATTGATATTATAAATACCCAAATAAATATAATATGAAACTTTTAATGAATTAAACTAATTTAATAGAATAATATGATATATTAGGATTGATTTAATTGACTTTGTTCGATGTAATCAATCTGTTATGAGTTTCAAAAAAAATCAACTATTGAATAGTGTCAAAATTGACATAAAAGAGTTCTTAAAACAAATATTATATTATTAATTGATATTAAATTCCTAAAAATCTAAGGATCGGCCAAGAGACTTATATTATGATAGGTTAATCATTAATGGACCACTTGGGGGTCGCTTGGATGTATATAGTAAGTTTATTAACCATATTATATAAAAATACAAAGAGACATTGTAAAAGTGAAACAAATTAACTTAGAGTTAATACTTAAAGATAAGGTTAATATAAGTACCCAAACCTGTCTAAATTCTATTTTATGAGTTGTTTTCGACCTATCCCCACCTATTCCTTTGAATAGTCAACTTTGGAGCCTTTGGAAACCGAATAAGAATTTATTATAAATTAATATTTCTAGCTTTTCCAAAAGTGCCCCTCACCCCTCTTATAAAAGGGCACTCCTCCTTCTCTTTTCCTCACACATCTCAAGCCACTTGGCTCGTCCAAACTCTGCCCAACTAAGCTCCCCAAATCCCTCTCCTCCTCCTTGAAGCTTCCCCTTAGGCAGAAAGCATTTCAAGAAGTCCTTTGGTTCCAACCAAAGTGAGTTACCTACATTAAAGGTAACGATTTCTCTTAAATTATTTTCATTTATTTTCCTTCTCCAACCCCCAAACTCTTTTTATTTCCTTTCTTTTCTAACAACACCAGTATCCAAAATATACTAGGATGTTGTTATAAGAAGGATTCAAACTACACATACACACAACTCCATCTAATGGATGATGAACATAATGTTTCTGTGGATGGCAAGCTAACGCCTCACGAAACGATGATTGTTCAAATACATCTTACCGCCTCTCATGGTGGCCATTATGATGGCACTGTAATTAAATATGAGATTAATGATATATATTTTATATATAAGCTTCTGTAATTCCATTTTATTTCATACCATTATTCGTTTCATTTTGTATATACATACGATAATTTCATTTGAGGAAGTGCGGACTACCGCCCCCTTAAAATGATATGACTCGTTCATACCACACATGGAACGTATAAAGGATGGTGTTAATGAACTTAAGTAACATATATAAAATATTATATTATACTGGAATAGTAATATACCTATGTATCATTTGGATTCAATTCTTTTAAAATAAAAATTAAATGGAAGTAGCGTTCGTGCGTACGTACGGACTACCGTCTCCACGAACGCGATAAGATTCATTCTCCATCATATCCATTCAAGTATTATTCTCATTTTAGGGTTAAAAATAATGTTAATATCATTCTGATTATGAATAAGATATAATCTATCCATTACAAACATGTCTTACGTAACCTAACATTTAAGAAGAACGAATCGATTATCACCCGAAACGACGATAATACTAAGATATTATTAATAAAGCAATGTTAAAAGATCATATATGATATCATATTAATGTATATGATTCTTTTATAATTTAATAACAATTATTTCACCATTATACAGGAGGTTAACCTACCCCAACAAAGGAAAAGTACAAGGTAAGGGTTATTTCACAATCTCTTCATTATCCGAGGTTGTATTATACGTAATAATCTACTGGGACCTCTTTATCATCCACATCCATGTTTCTTCGAAATGTATTTCAAAACATTTTTACTATTTACAAGAATATGGGTTAATGTCATTTATACCCTTGTTTGACTTTTTATAAGAGGTTTATAAAGGAATCTTTCCGTCGTTTTCAAAACAAGGTCCTTTTTAAACTTTTCGACAGAATTGAGGTAAGAATGTTTTTTTAACTTATACGGCGGGTGCGGTTATTTTCCACCGTTATAAAATCGTCGAAGCTTTCCATACAAGCTTATAAGAATATTTTCAAAGAAAATGTTTTATTTTATATGGACCTTAAATGATTTCAAAATAAAAGGAGATACTTCTTTAAAAAGAATTTTGATTTCATCTATGTCAACATCCTTTGATGGTTTTTAAGATTATTTGAAGTTGATTTATTATGATACAAATCTTCTATGTTGTATTGAAGGTTTTGTGATATGTTTGACTATGGATGTGCTATTTTTATACCATTCATAGTTTATGGTGAAATTATTGACATTTCGTA
Source organism: Viscum album (assembly GCA_963277665.1). Lineage (NCBI taxonomy): Eukaryota > Viridiplantae > Streptophyta > Magnoliopsida > Santalales > Viscaceae > Viscum > Viscum album. The sequence continues at coordinate 1,613,165,189 of OY728140.1, forward strand.
TGCTAGTTTTAATACGAATGTTTATGTTATGTTTAAACCTCTTCATATGGGAATGCATTGGACTTAATAAGTGACGGGTGGAGCCCGCTATAGCTCCTCGATGCATCCGTAGGTCTCATGAGACAAACTAGTGTCTTGGCAAAAGGCCTTGACAAAATCTTATTTGTAGTCTTGGCACGAGGCCTTGGCTATGTGGTTATGATAGTCTGGCATTATGCATTCCAACATTATGAAAGTGGTTATTGATTTTTGCATGTGATTATTCGATTAGTAGAATATCCATGTGAATAAGTAAATGGAATTATTTCATTTTATTTATGCCATACCATGTTGAAAGTTCATGTTTGAAAGGCTTTTGTTTTAGTTATACATTGCCTTAAAAGTTTATTCTTATTTATGAAAGTTTCCGCTATATTGTTATCCTTACTGGGCATTTGAGCTCACCCCTTTTCTATGTTTTATTTTTCCCAGGATGTGAAGAAGTAAGTTATGAATGACCTGCAGGGATTTTATGAGGGGTTAATAGTGTGGATTGTGGAAACATTATGTTGTTGTATTAGTTTTTCATTTTATGATGTAATGTAAAACATATGAATATATCTAGTGTTTCCAAGGCTACTAAACCAATAGGTCTTTCGAGATTTGATCTTTCTTGTGATCATGCCAATGTTATGTAATAATGCACCGACTCTGGGTAACTGGGGTCGGGGCGTTACAGTTGGTATCAGAGGAGGTTTAGTACAAACCTTGGAAGCTAGATTTAGATAAACTCTGATTAGAGCACATAATCCTAAGATGAACTTTGAGGATTAGTATAGAAGAACTTCCTAGAATTTTGGTATTGTAGAGATTTTGTGAGTTATCCGAGCAATACATCCCTGTCTGGATACGAGCAGGTAGAGGCGGCTCTGGCACAGATGTACCTAGGGGTAAAACCCGAAAACACCGCTTTGAGCTAGACTCGAACGGGAACTGGTGCACGACAACGGGCCTTGCTGCACTCTTGGTTACGACACTCCCCGGGGATATGCTTAGGATAACTCTCATTTTCTTTAGAAATCATTATGAAGGGTTTATGAGTATATACATCCTCAAAGGAAACATTCTTATGATTATGGATTATATCCATAAATAGTTCAATTTATGTTAAGTGTTTTATAAGTATGGGATTATGTATTTTGATTCATAAACTGATCTAGTGTATGCCATTGTTTAGAAATGGCGCCCAGTAGAAGGAATGAGAACTCCAGCAATGCACATGATCCAAAGAGAAAGAAGGATCATAACTTTCATGGTCTTAAGCCAGAATTTATAAGAGAAACAGTCTCCCATGTATTATCATTATATGAAGAAATAATATCATGTGTTCATAAGATATGTAAAGATTTTGCTGAGTCCTATGGATTTGAAGGGAAGCAAGAGAAGAAAAGGATGGAAGAGAGAAAGATGGATAAAGGGAAGAGGGAAAAGAAGAATTTTCCCATATGTGGTAACTGTGGAAAGAAACACCCTGGAACTTTCCTAAAAGGAATGGGAGTTTGTTATAAGTGTGGAGGAAAAGGGCACAAAGTACGTGACTGCAAGGGTAAGAAAATGGTTTCAAATGTACAATGCTTCATTTGCAAAGAGTTTGGACACTACGCGAACCTATGTCCCAGTCATCAGAATATGCCACAAATGATGCTATTGGATAATAATCAAGTTATGATACTACCACAGATGAAGAGGAATGATTAGAGTTCTTATGTTGATTATGTCAATTGAGTGTTGTATCAACAATGTACTTGTTATAATAATTATGGAGTATATAAAGATTGTACTGCAGTACTATTTCATTAAGGACATGAGATTTTGTGGAACAAAGAAAAATTACTCAATATCAGGATAAATTTTTGGAAAATATATGGTTGAGAGAATGATAAACCATAATATAGTTCTGATACCGAGGTAGTGATTTTGGAATAATACATGATTGATTTGGATAAATTATATTGGATATTATTGACTACCTTGAAGCTGATTAATGATTTGTATATTCCATCATTGTTGGGGTTTAAAACATTTTTGGATTGATGAATTATATCCAGCATTCTATATGGAATAAGGGAGAATGGATGTAATCAATAAGGAATATGGTAATTCAGGATGTTTCAGTGTATTAAAAGAATACATGATGAAGGTATTCATATGCTATTATGGGGTAAAAAGGATCTACATTATGTTTACCTTCCTTATAAATGTTGGACTGTGAGTTTGAACATAAGTATTTTGGATAGTTCTAGTTTGGATTATTTTGGATTGACATAAAAGAACAACCCGGAGGTCGGGCGGCAACCCGTCGCGTCCGGCAAGGCTGCGAGACTTGAACCCGCAACCGAAGGGTGACAAGGGTGTATCACCTACCACTGGCCCACGAGATGTCCTGGATTAAATAATGTAGTTTTTATTAAAAGATCATGTAGATGAATTATAAATTCGTTTATTTTGGAACCCTATACGAATAGTGTAAATAGATTTTTTTACATTCTATTATCTTTTAGAGTGAAAGATGAGTTTGTGGTAGAAATTTATTAATGGATAAAACTCTAATTATGAAGTAAGTATATCTCCTTATGATCTTAGCCAATCTCATAAATAAATTCCTTAATATTAAGAAAAGAAACTTTGAACAAAAATGTTTTCCTAGATGGTACCTTAAATCATCACTAATTTATGGCTTTGGGATTGTTGGACTTTTTATAGCCATGTTCTCTACCACTCTCCATCAGATAATTGATGGTTAGATTTTTCTTCCATATCCATATTTTCCTACATGGAACCCTAGTATGTGTTATTTTCGGTAATCTTCATACTTTCGACTCTTTATTTTAAATAGAGGCCTCATTAATTCATTTTTCGATGTGGGATTTCAACTAAGATATTTTGAAACGTCAAAAATGTGTTATCCTAATACCCTATGTTTTGTTGAACCGATGGTATTTCAAATCATCATAGATTGATGAACTTAAGGACCTCAATTTTATACTTGTTTGTGATTGATGACCTCAATCACTACCTATAAATATTTACGTTTTTCCTCCGATTATATGTCTCTAATTGCCACCAATGTTCTCCTAATAGAGATCATAATTTGGTGGTGACCCTTTGATTTCTCTTTTCCTCATATTAAGACTAAAATTTAGTAACCCATTTTCCGATGTGGGTTTTCCCACAAATATATTTTCTACTTTCAATCTTTTATTTTTGGAGAACAATTTCAAATTGCGAGGACGCAATTTATTGAAGGAGGGGAGAATGTAACACCCCAAGATTTCATAGTGTGTTATTTCTTCAAAATAATTCAATAACTTGCACTACACGCAACACTGAGTTCAATTGCACCATGACTTACCAAAAAAAAAGCCATTAAAAGAGGTCATGAATAGTATTAACTAAATTTTAAACTTTATATAATCCATATAATTTTAGAATCCATATTATGAGTTTCTTAGTCATAATGCAAGAACAGATTCATTTTCAGTATTGCACTTTTATAAACTTTTGATAGTGAAACCTTTTTAAATACAATATTTTAAACTTTTTGACTAAATGGAGACATCAAAAAATTTAAAATGAAACATCCCAAGCTTCCACGGTACGCTTTCCTTTGAATAAAACAGTAGCTTGTGTTGTACGCAACTTCGAGTTTTAACACACACCACAACCAATCAAACTGGCCGTTATGAATAGTAATACCTAAATTTTGAAATAATATATATTTTATATTTTGAAATGGACTTAATTTTTGGATTCGGAATATCGAATTTAGCCTAATGTGAAATTTTGTTACTTTTCGGATAACTTTCATATTTTGATGAATAGTGAAAATTACTAAATTTTAATAAAAAACAACTTTTTTAATCAAAATAATTAATAGTGATAAATTATGAATTTGAGTGGTTTTAAATTATATTTAGAATATATTTTTACAATTTAATATAATGTTGGTCATTAGACATAATTTTACAATTAAACCGAGCATAAACAAGTGTCAATCTTTTGATAGTTATTATCTCTTAAAAACACGCTTTTTGTTTTGACAGCGGGAATTAATTTTAAATTAATTTCAGCCACTTCTGTGTTTTGAATTTAGGAAAATGGATTCCATATTTGGAATCAGGATGTTCAAATTGTGTAAATAGGTAACTTTTATTTTTAGACATTTTGAATAATTACTGCGGTAAATATTTTATTTACCATGGTTAAGGGTAAATCCGGTAAATAAGGGTTAAAAAATAATATTATAATAATACAAAATTACACTAAAACGTGTCCTAACCTTATTGGTGGACACTTTCCCGACCATGAGCATACTTGGGTCAATTTGGGGACCCCTTGGAGCCACTTGTATGTGGTAGGGACACTTTATATTAATAAAGTTAAAATAAAAATAAAAATGGCATAAGCTTACATCTTTTAGAAGAACAATTTTTACAAAGGGTTATACATGTTGGATTTTCGATTATAAATATTCATTAGAAAGATAAAAAGCTTTCCTACATAATGATATTTTATTTATAATTTTTAGACATTAAATAATTTATTTTATTTATGACACAATGATGATGCAGTAATTACTATAATAGTGAAAAATTAAAATAATTGATATTATAAATACCCAAATAAATATAATATGAAACTTTTAATGAATTAAACTAATTTAATAGGATAATATGATATATTAGGATTGATTTAATTGACTTTGTTAGAAGTAATCAATCTGTTATGAGTTTCAAAAAAAATAAACTATTGAATAGTGTCAAAATTGACATAAAAGAGTTCTTAAAACAAATATTATATTATTAATTGATATTAAATTCCTAAAAATCTAAGGTTCGGCAAAGAGACTTATATTATTATAGGTTAATCATTAATGGACCACTTGGGGGTCTCTTGGATGTATATAGTATGTTTATTAACCATATTATATAAAAATACAAAGAGACATTGTAAAAGTGAAACTAATTAACTTAGAGTTAATACTAAAAGATAAGGTTAATATAAGTACCCAAACCTGTCTAAATTCTATTGGATGAGTTTTTTTCGACCTATCCCCACCTCATACTTTGAATAGTCAACTTTGGAGCCTTTGGAAACCGAATATTAATTTATTATATATTAATATTTCTAGCTTTTCCAAAAGTGCCCCTCACCCCTCTTATAAAAGGGCACTCCTCCTTCTCTTTTCCTCACACCTCTCAAGCCACTTTGCTCATCCAAACTCTGCCCAACTAAGCTCCCCAAATCCCTCTCCTCCTCCTTGAAGCTTCCCCTTAGGCAGAAAGCATTTCAAGAAGTCCTTTGGTTCCAACCAAAGTGAGTTACCTAGATTAAAGGTAACGATTTCTCTTAAATTATTTTCATTTATTTTGCTTCTCCAACCCCCAAACTCTTTTTATTTCCTTTCTTTTGTAACAACACCAGTATCCACAATATACTAGGATGTTGTTATAAGAAGGATTCAAACTACACATACACACAACTCCATCTAATGGATGATGAACATAATGTTTCTGTGGATGGCAAGCTAACGCCTCACGAAACGATGATTGTTCAAATACATCTTACCGCCTCTCATGGTGGCCATTATGATGGAACTGTAATTAAATATGAGATTAATGATATATATTTTATATATAAGCTTCTGTAATTCCATTTTATTTCATACCATTATTCGTTTCATGTTGTATATACATACGATAATTTCATTTGAGGAAGTGCGGACTACCGCCCCCTTAAAATGATATGACTCGTTCATACCACACATGGAACGTATACAGGATGGTGTTAATGAACTTAAGTAACATATATAAAATATTATATTATACTGGAATAGTAATATACCTATGTATCATTTGGATTCAATTCTTTTAAAATAAAAATTAAATGGAAGTAGCGTTCGTGCGTACGTACGGACTACCATCTCCACGAACGCGATAAGATTCATTCTCCATCATATCCATTCAAGTATTATTCTCATTTTAGGGTTAAAAATAATGTTAATATCATTCTGATTATGAATAAGATATAATCTATCCATTACAAACATGTCTTACGTAACCTAACATTTAAGAAGAACGAATCGATTATCACCTGAAACGACGATAATACTAAGATATTATTAATAAAGAAATGTTAAAAGATCATATATGATATCATATTAATGTATATGATTCTTGTATAATTTAATAACAATTATTTCACCATTATACAGGAGGTTAACCTACCCCAACAAAGGAAAAGTACAAGGTAAGGGTTATTTCACAATCTCTTCATTATCTGAGGTTGTATTATACGTAATAATCTACTGGGACCTCTTTATCATCCACATCCATGTTTCTTCGAAATGTATTTCAAAAATTTTTTACTATTTACAAGAATATGGGTTAAAGTCATTTATACCCTTTTTTGACTTTTTATAAGAGGTTTATAAAGGAATCTTTCCGTCGTTTTCAAAACAAGGTCCTTTTTAACCTTTTCGACAGAATTGCGGTAAGAATGTTTTTTTAACTTATACGGCGGGTTCGGTTATTTTCCGCCGTTATAAAATCGTCGAAGCTTTCCATACAAGATTATAAGAATATTTTCAAAGAAAATGTTTTATTTTATATGGACCTTAAATGATTTCAAAATAAAAGGAGATACTTCTTTAAAAAGAATTTTGATTTCATCTATGTCAACATCCTTTGATGGATTTTAAGATTATTTGAAGTTGATTTATTATGATACAAAACTTCTATATTGTATTGAAGGTTTTGTGATATGTTTGACTGTGGATGTGCTATTTTTATACCATTCATAGTTTATGGTGAAATTATTGACATTTCGTATGCTAGTTTTAATACGAATGTTTATGTTATGTTTAAACCTTTTCCTATGGGAATGCATTGGACTTAATAAGTGATGGGTGGAGCCCGATATAGCTCCTCGATGCATCGGTAGGTCTCATGAGGCAAACTAGTGTCTTGGCACAAGGCCTTGACAAAATATTATTTGTAGTCTTGGCACGAGGCCTTGGCTATGTGGTTATGATAGTCTGGCATTATGCATTCCAACATTATGAAAGTGGTTATTGATTTTTGCATGTGATTATTCGATTAGTAGAATATCCATGTGAATAAGTAAATGGCATTATTTCATTTTTTTATGCCATACCTTGTTGAAAGTTCTTGTTTGAAAGGCTTTTGTTTTAGTTATACTTTGCCTTAAAAGTTTATTCTTATTAATGAAAGTTTCCGCTATATTGTTATCCTTACTGGGCATTTGAGCTCACCCCTTTTCTATGTTTTATTTTTCCCAGGATGTGAAGAAGTAAGTTATGAATGACCTGCAGGGATTTTATGAGGGGTTAATAGTGTGGATTGTGGAAACATTATGTTGTTGTAGTAGTTTTTCATTTTATGATGTAATGTAAAACTTATGAATATATCTAGTGTTTCCAAAGCTACTAAACCAATCGGTCTTTCGAGATTTGATCTTTCATGTGATCATGCCAATGTTATGTAGTAATGCACTGACTCTGGGTAACTGGGGTCGGGGCGTTACATTAATGATGTAAAATCATTATTTAGGACATACATATTGTATGGGAGGATAGATATGTATATCTAGAGGAAATAAATATCCTTCCCCATCAACATATGGATGAGTTTTTGGAATATATCATCCCAATATCATGGATAATCTTATAAAATATAAATATGATGGAATCTATTTAATTAGAGGAATAAAAGATGAAACTATAAAAGAATATAAAAATTAATTATATATTTCATAGTGCTTCCCCAAATAGAATACCCATCAAATTTATCCACTAGAATGATTGATAAATTCATATATTAATTTATAATCATGATCATAATAAAATCATGATTAAAAAGTATCATATATCCATTATATTCACGGATAATCAATTTTTTTATTTATAAAAGAAATTATATATTCCATGGGATGGATAATGTTGACATATAATTTATGTGTTTTGTAAATGTTCATTATAATAGATATAATACTATAAAAATATTAAAAATACAAATTCTAGCTGTATAGAACATCAATTTTGGTTCATGTAATCATATGTATTAAAATATGAATAGTAGCATAAAAATTGAATATATCTAGAAATGGCGTAGAAAGTTTAATATAAATGATATCATTATTTAACTAGTTTTTTGGGAATCCTTTGGAACATTGTGAGTAATGTTTCTGGTTTATCCCGACCACTAACAATGTTTAAAATAATGGGATTAACATTCCATTAGAGAGTGTAGTAAATAGATAGTCTTAAAGAATTAGAAATAAAATTTCCACCACTTATATTCATCCATATACATATAATTGGTAATGGTTTTTTATAAATATCAATGCTTCCAAAAAGGACTTTGGTTGTCTAATTTTTTATAATTATTGGGTAAGTTTATATTCATCTTAAAAATTAATTGGTTATAACAATAATTATCAGCTTCATTATTTTGAGTTTGAAGTGACGATCAATTCATTAAAAATATTTGAAAAATTTCTCTATGTAGAAAATTGCTATATATATAATGAACACAAGAGATTGAAATATATATTCTAAAATGGTGAGATGAATATTTTACAAAATTGATTATTGTAATTGGTAAATAATTATATCTTCTTAATAAATTCCCAACATGTAAAGGAAAATAATTTTTTTTATTTATATGAGAATGACTATTCAGGCAACTATAACCATGATTACAGTGGAAAATGATATTATACTCATGGATCATATAGAGGAATAATACATATGAAACTATGGGAGATGATAAATTGAATCTTTATCAACTGGAATCTCAACATTATTTCCCTATTAATATCATTGATGCTAATATAAATGGCATATGAACTAAATAAAAAGGTAAAAAATATCATAATGTTCAACAGTGATAAATAGAGTATTTTATAGATTGGAACCCATATATATCTCCCATCAAAACATACATTGAATATATACAAATTGGGGGGTATAACGAACTCATCCTTTAATATTCATCAAGGAAATAAAATGATATATATAGATCAAAAATAATTATTCTTGTTGGATAAAAATAATAGAAAAAGTTTTGTTTACATATATCAAGGATTGGTATGAATGAAAATTAATGGTACTTGAAAAATAAATATTGGTATGTTACAAAACATTTCCCATTCCAATATAGAAATTTTATACAACACAGTAGATTTAAATTTATTACTCACCAAAACATATAAGGTACATAATGTTATTTGTGTTATAGTAGATCATCTTATGAACTCAATTCATTATATGTTCATGAATGATTGCGTCCCACTTGATTATATCACCATGATACACATAAGTAAACTAGTAAGGGAAAATAGATATAGAATTAGTATATAATATGATAGTATAATATGATTAGCTTATGGATATAGGTATTTATTATAAAATAATTAGACATAAAGTCATGTTTCATGATTTCTCATAATCTATGGATATATGATTTGTCTTATAGGTCTATTAAAACTCAATAGGATATGTCGAAATCCCCTTTGATGAAGATTAAATCTTATCGGGATCAATACAATTCCCTTGTAGAGTAATCATATAACAATTGTATCCATTCTTGTATTAACATTTGACCATATCATCTCCTTATGGGGTGGGTTTTTGGGATCCAATATTGTGGTTTGATGTGGAGGCATGAATCTCAAATGTTATAACCATTTTGTTGAAATGAATTATATATTTCAAACCATTGAGTGATTTATGAAATCAAAATAATGCCACAATGGTGTTACGTTAGTTATCATCAATGAGATACAAATTTTGAATTTGGTGATAATGAATTCCTCAAAATATCTCATTTACATGGGTATTGTTAATCATTTGAAATGATTGTTTCACACATGATACTCAAGTCCCGTCATGATTCATGATTGTTTTTGTGATGTCAAATATTGAATAATTCACCCACCAAAACATAATGAAGAGAATTATGTGTCAAATTTATTAAATTTTAAGAGTCATATTCCCAATCATTTTCCTGTGCTAACCTCAATAGTCATAAAATCTAAAAATGTACATTAATAGACTGGATATCACATAGAAATTTTTTCTCAATGAGTAAATGTATGTGAGGAACAAGAACACTAAATTAGAAAATGTTCTTTGGGTGAATCATAAGTAAAATGACATGACATGTAAAAAAGGGTATGTGATGAGAGAGATTTACGATAAATATTATTCCTCAATGAAATAAAATTTATAGTCTAATTTTTAGTAGGTTATAATGTTACAACCCGTTATTTTATAAATTATAATTCTATAATTAAATTATGTGTGAGTAGGTTTTATTCCACAAAACTATGATCATAATAGAAAATTACGTTAAATTAAAAAATTCTTCTATATTAACATTACATTACAAAAGTTTAATTAGTAGGTAAAAATATTATCAAATACATTATTATAACTATATATATAGTTTTATAAAAAAATAGCATTTTATGGATGGAGATACACTTTTTCAAAACATTCTTTTTACCCACAATGTATTCTAATAATAAATTAATAATTAGAAAACCATTTTTAATTTTTATTTAGTGAAATGTATTCCTTATTTTAATCAATATATTAAAATTATATATATATTATAAATTTATTAATAGGCATAAAAATAACATTACTAATATTATTATTAATGAAATATTTTTTATTGAAAATATTATTTTCAATTTTTTTTCCTTAATGCTTTAATAATTATACCTAATAAATTATTTTATAATACCATGACTAATTGATAAAAAATTATTTCTATTTACATATCCAGAAATGTTATAACATATTTATAAGTTAAAAAATGCTAAATAATATTATGAAGTCATTGTATTTTAAACACTATTTTTATAAAAAAACACATTTCCATATTTTGTTAATTTTTTTTATTTATATGTTAATTATGTTTTTGAAAATCGATATATATTTAAAAGTGATTATCCTTTTCATTCATCACCCCTATACTCTATAATATGGTTTACACTTTATTTGTTTAAATATGAAAACCACTTCATTAAAAATATAATAAAATGTTATAAAAGAAACTAGTAAATTTAAAAAACAAAATGGTAAATTTCCTAAAACATGTTTGAATCAGATCATAAATTCATGGTTGTGGATTTTGGAATAAATATTATGTCAAGATCAATTTTATTAATCATTTTAAACCATTTAAATATGAAAAATTCATTAACTTTTTGAAAAATAATTGGATCCAACAAAAGTTCTTGTTTCATCCCATATATATATAGACCCTTGAGAAACATCATTCCAAACCCACACATATTAATTTATTAATAATAATATTCCATTATTATACACCAAAACATTTTATCATTTTGAACAGCCTATAGTCATGCAATGTTACCGTACACCCTTTATTTTCTAGGATTAAATAATGATAATGGTCATGGTCCAGAAGTTATCATTAATTAATCCATATCATCATTTTCTCATTAATTCACCTATAATACTTTAAATAATATTGTCATATAATGACCTAAGTATATTTATTATCTAAAAAAGATTTTATATTATTCTAAAATGCATTATTCAGTCATTCTTATATCCTTATCAAATAATTGTGATGAAAATATATTGTGGGGACTATCATCCCCACGAAGTACTATTATTTTATTTTCTGTATTCAATTTTATTTATTTCACAAAAAGAAATACAATATGATTAATCCCAGTAAAAATTTATATATTATATCACAAATTTTATATATGAATTATAATATTTCAATGAATAAAAATTTAATAATCATAATCATTCATTGATTATAGTATATCCATGTTGTGTTCAGTTTAAATATCTACTTGAGAAGTGATACAAAATTATATCATTGATGAAGAAGAGAGACATTTATCTTATTTTATATTTTATAAATAACTAATTTTTTTGGAATGTTTAAATTTATATTCAATAGATTATATAAAATAAAACATTGATTTTGATAAAAATTATAGAAACATGTTAATCACCAATTATAGTTACTTGTACCATTAAAAATCATAGAATTTGATTATATATTGTTAATTTTTGTATAAATAAATTTTTGTAACTCTTATTTACTAGTTTTTAAGATCTTTTTTTATGAATGAATAACAACATCGTTAATTCAAAACATGTTAAAAATAGTAAAAATTACACAAAATCAACATTGAAAATAGATAATAACTAAAAAAATACATATAGATAATATTTGTAAATTTATTTAACAAACATTTATAGATATGAAAATGATATTAAAGTGGTTATTTTTATATATTATTTATTATTTGGTAGTTAGATTGTCATAAACTAATTGTTAATTCAAGTTAAGGGTTTCCTCATATCAATTTTCAATTAATTAGGTCATAATAATAGATAATTGAATATACTCTTGAAGAATTCATTAATCCACCCATTAAACAATTTTATATTGAATTATTTCATTTACACAATGTAAATTAAATCTCATCATATACCGAAACATCATTTTAAATGTTTTTTTCTACAATAAAATTAAGACATTTTCGATAATAACTGTAATTCTAAAAAAATATTTATTCATCTAGATATTGTGATTACTACAGAGGATATTTTTTGAAACATATAATAATATTAATTTCATTATGGATTTCCTTGATTCCATTTTACATTTTTAAATAGTAAAAATTTTATGATTCCCATATTTGGTTTTTTTATAAAAAATATTATAAATCACAATAAATGATTATAGATTTATTATTCACCAACTATTATTTATTGTAAATATTTTTTTGGATATTAAATCAAGGAATAATTTTTTATAAATTATTTTTATTAATATTTTCTTAATACATTTATTTACCATCTCTAAATTTTAATCGATAATATTTTTGAATTACCATGTATAATAATTATTAATTGTTTTTGTGAAAACATTTTTAATGTCACTTTTATTTTACATGGATGATTAATCTCTCAAAAAGTGATGTTTGGATAACCCATTATATATAGTTGCATTATAATTCCACTTGTAAAATGATATTTTTTATATCATAAAATTTTATTAATTCATTTCATGTTATGTTATAGTATTTTTCCCTGAAAAAAATTCTTTTTTACCATGGGTTCGTTTTGTTATGATGATGATTGATATTTATAAGAACAGAAATATATAAATAATTATGGATGGGGTCTTATAAATATATCTAGTTAATTGGACTAATTTTATATCTCATGGGATATCTAGTCAAATATATATTGAGTTTGTACAAACAATGACGGTCTTACATGGTTTCCACAGATTTTTAAGAACATACATAATGAGTTTTTTCATATATATATTTGAAAAATAAGCGTATTTATAGATTTTTTTGTATGTTTATTATTTTTTCACATTTAAAAGCATTTATCATGTTATTAAATGTCTCCAATATGATATTATTTTTTATGATATTCCATTTTCATGTTAAATTGTTTTTAAAAAAATTATATACATTCATTTCAGGCACTTTTTTTATGATTATTATGAGTCATATTGATAAAAAAAATGATTTTTGGATTCCATAATAAAAATTGAATTTTTTTATGATTTCCTATAATTTTTTGGATTATAGTCTATGTTATAAGGAATTATTAACAAAATATTTACCCACATACATATATTGTATTTCATATTTATGATCTGAATATTTATGAAATGTTATTCCCTTACTGAGCTCCTGAGATCACAAATTTCTCATGTTTCCACCCACTAGGTTAGCTAGATGATTACACATTATGATATTTTTAGAAATGTTTCTTTATTGACAAAATATTTCATAATTATTTCATTTATTGTACAATAATATTGTAATGTAAAAAATATCTAAAAAGATAACCATTTCAGTTCTCATATTCTGTGAAAATTTATAGATGTATTTCCAAAATCATAATAGAATTTATCTATTTATTTTATATTTTTTGGGATTCTTCACACAAAATACCAATTATAGATAACTAAACCATGTTATTTGAGGATCACTATATAGTGATGTCATGGTTGCTACAACCTTTTGTGTTGTGGGAGTAATGTTTATGTAGTGTAACGCCCCGACCCCAGCTACCTAGAGTCGGTGCATTATTACATAACATTGGCATGATCACAAGAAAGATCAAATCCCAAAAGACCGATTGGTTTAGTAGCCTTGGAAACACTAGATATAATCATAAAGTTTTACATTACATTTCAAAGTGAAAAACTACTACAACAACAAAGTCTTCATATCCACACTATTAACCCCTCATAATATCCCTGCAAGTCATTCATAATTTACTTCTTCACTACCTGGGAAAAATAAAACATAGAAAAGGGGTGAGCTCAAATGCCCAGTAAGGATAACAATATAGCGGAACATTCAAAATAATCATAAACATTTAAGGCAATGAATTACTAAAACAAAAGCCTTTTAAAATTGAACTTCAACATAGTATGGCAAAAGTAAAATGAAATAATGTCATTTACTTATTCACATGGATATTCTACTAATCGAATAATCACATGCAATATCAATAACCACTTTCATAATGTTGGAATGCATAATGCCATACTATCATAACCACATAGCCAAGGCCTCGTGCCAAGACTACAAATAAGATTTTGTCAAGGCCTTGTGCCAAGACACTAGTTTGTCTCATGAGACCTACCGATGCATCGAGGAGCTATAGCGGGCTCCATCCGTCACTTATTAAGTCCAATGCATTCCCATATGAAAAGGTTTATACATAACATAAACATTCGTATTAAAACTAGCATACGAAATGTCAATAATTTCACCATAAACTATGAATGGTATAAAAATAGCACATACATAGTCAAACATATCACAAAACCTTCAATACAATATAGAAGTTTTGTATCATAATAAATCAACTTCAAATAATCTTAAAATCCATCAAAGGATGTTGACATAGATGAAATCAAAATTCTTTTTAAAGAAGTATCTCATTTTATTTTGAAATCATTTAAGGTACATATAAAATAAAACATTTTCTTTGAAAATATTCTTATAAGCTTGTATGGAAAGCTTCGACGATTTTATAACGGCGGAAAATAACCGCACCCGCCGTATAAGTTAAAAAAAACATTCTTACCTCAATTCTGTCGAAAAGGTTAAAAAGGACCTTGTTTTGAATACGACCGAAAGATTCCTTTATAAACCACTTATAAAAGTCAAAAAGGGTATAAATGACTTTAACTCATATTCTAGTAAATAGTAAAAATGTTTTGAAATTCATTTTTAAGAAACAAGGATGTGGATGATAAAGAGATCCCAGTAGATTATTACGTATAAAAAACCTTGGATAATGAAGAGGTTGTAAAGTAAACCCTTACCTTGTAATTTTCCTTGGTTGGGGTAGGTTAACCTCCTGTATAATGGTGAAATAGTTGTTATTAAATTATACAAGAATCATATATATTAATATGATATCATATATGATCTTTTAACATTGATTTGTTAATAATATCTTAGAATTATCGTTGTTTCGGGAGTTAACTTACTCATTTTCTTTTATATGTTTTGTTACATAAGCCATGGTTTTTGTATCTTATTCATATCCAGAATGATATACAGTCCTTAAACATCATTTTTAAATCATCAAATGATAATTATACTTGAATGGATACGATGGAGAATGAATCTCATCGCGTTCGTGGAGACGGTAGTCCGTACGTACGCACGAGCGACAATATCATTCTTTTGATATTAAAATAATATATAAATGGATGGTATATCATATATACAGAATCATTAACATGTTATATTTATTATTTACATGAGTTACACATCATTATTATACCCATCCAAATAATATTATATTGAATAACAATTACACCACGACGTGGAGACGGTAAGCCGTACGTACGCACGTATGGTGACATGTTATTCAAAGGGTGGATAGAATACTGAATATGATTGTACCATATTTATAATAACATCACAGTATATGTGAGATACTATAGTTATTATTTTAGAATGGTAAGAACAAAGGAAGAAGAACTGGAAGAAGAAATGAACTTGGAGAAGGGTGGTGAAATCATTACCTCTTCTTCGGGTTCTTCCTTTTGATTTGATCAAAAGGGCTCCTTAGGTTGGCTTTCTGATCAAACTAATGTCTCTCGGTTGTATTGAGGGATGTTGGGAGAGTATTTGGGCAGAGTTTGGCCGAACCAAAAGGCTTTTAAGGTGTGAAGAAATGAGAAGGAGGAGTGCCCTTTTATAAGAGGGGTGAGGGGCACCTTTGGAAAAGCTAGAAATATAAATTCATATTCGGTTTCTAATGGCTCAAAAGTTGATTATTCAAAGGTTAAGGTGGGTATAGGTCGAACAACACTCAACCAATAGAATTTAGACAGGTTTGGGTACTTATATTAACCTTATCTTTAAGTATTAACTCTAAGTTAATTAGTTTCACTTTTACAATGTCTCTTTGTATTTTTATATAATATGGTTAATAAACTTACTATATGCATCCAAGAGACCCCCAAGTGGTACATTAATGATGAACCTATCATGATATAAGTCCTTTGGCCGAACCTTAGATTTTTAGGAATTTAATATCAATTAATAATATAATATATTTTTTAAGAACTCTTTTATGTCAATTTTGACACTATTCAATAGTTGATTTTTGTGAAACTCATAACAGATTGATTACTTCGATCAAAGTCAATTACATCAATACTAATATATCATATTATCCTAGAAAATTAGTTTAATTCATTAAAGTTTCATATTATATTTATTTGGGTATTTATAATATCAATTATTTTAATTTTTCACTATTATAGTAATTACTGCATCATCATTGTGTCATAAATAAAATAAATTATTTAATGTCTAAAAATTATAAATAAAATATCATTATGTAGGATATCTTTTTAGCTTTCGAATGAATATTTATAATCTAAAATACAACTTATATAACCCTATGTAACAATTTTTTTTCTAAAAGATATATGCTTGTGTCATTTTTGTATTCATTTTGACTTAATTAAAATAAAGTGTCATTATCACTTACAAGTGGATCCATGGGGTCCAAAAATCGACCCAAAGATTCCCATGGTCGACCATGTAACAACCAATAGGGTTAAGACACGTTTTACGGTAATTTAGTATTATTATAATATTATTTTTTAACCCTTATTTACCGGATTTACCCTTAACCATGGTAAATAAAATATTTACCGCAGTAATTATTCAAAATGTCTAAAAATAAAAGTTACCTATTTACACAATTTTAACATCATGATTCCAAATAAGGAATCCATTTTCCTAAATTCTAAACACAGAAGTGGCAGAATTTAATTTAAAATTAATTCCCGCTGTCAAAACAAAAAACGTGTTTTTAAGAGATAATAACTATCAAAAGATTGACACTTGTTTATGTTCGGTTTAATTGTAAAATTATGTCCAATGACCAACATTATATTAAATGGTAAAAATATATTCTAAATATACTTTAAAACCACTAAAATTCATAATTTATCACTATTAATTATTTTGATTAAAAAATTTGTTTTTAATTAAAATTTAGTAATTTTCACTATTCATCAAAATATGAAAGTTATCCGAAATGTACCAAAATTTCACCTTAGGATAAATTCGATATTCCGAATCCAAAGATGAAGTCCATTTTAAAATATAAAATATATATAATTTTAAAAAGTAGGTATTACTATTCATAACGGCTAGTTTGATTGGTTGTGGTGTGTGTTAAAACTCAAGGTTGCGTACAACACACGCTACTGTATTATTCAAAGAAAGTGTACCGTGGAAGCTTGGGATGTTTCATTTTAAATTTTTGATGTCCCCATTTAGTCAAAAAGTTTAAAATATTGTATTTAAAAAGGGTTCACTATTAATAGTTGATAAATGTGCAATACTGAAAATGAATTTGTTCTTGCATTATATCTAAGAAACTCATAATATGGATTCTAAAATTATAAGGATTATATAAAGTTTAAAATTTAGATAATACTATTCATAACCTCTTTTGAATGGCTTCTTTTTTTTTGTAAGTCATGGTGTGATTGAACTCAGTGTTGCGTGTAGTGCAAGTTATTGAATTATTTTGAAGAAATAACACACTATGAAATCTTGGGGTGTTACATTCTCCCCTCCTTCAATAAATTGCATCCTCGCAATTTGAAATTGTTCTTCGAAAATAAAAGGTTGAAAATAGAAAATATATTTGTGGGAAAACCCACATCGGAAATTGGGTTACTAAAATTTAGTCTTAATATGAGGAAAAGAGAAATGAAAGGGTCACCACCAAATTATGATCTCGATTAGGAGAACATTGGTGGAAATTAGAGACATATAATTGGAGGAAAAACATAAATATTTATAGGTAGTGATTGAGGTCATCAATCACAAAAAGTATAAAATTGAGGTCCTTAAACTCATCAATCTATGATGATTTGAAGTACCATCGGTTCAACAAAATATAGGGTATTGGGATAACACATTTTTGACGTTTCAAAATATCTTAGTTGAAATCCCACATCGAAAAATGAATTAATGAGGCCTCTATTTAAAATAAAGAGTGGAAAGTATGAAGATTACCGAAAATAACACATACTAGGGTTCCATGTAGGAAAATATGGATATGGAAGAGAAATCTAACCATCAATTATCTGATGGAGAGTGGTAGAGAACATGGCTATGAAAAGGCCAACAATCCCAAAGCCATAAATTAGTGATGATTTAAGGTACCATCTAGGACAACATTTTTCTTCTAAGATCCTTTTATTAATGTTGAGGAATTTATTTATGAGATTGGCTATGATCATAAGGAGATATACTTACATTATAATTAGAGTTTTATCCAATAATAAATTTCTACCACAAACTCATCTTTCACTCTAAAAGATAATAGAACGTAAAAAAATTTCTATTTATACTATTCGTACGGGGTTCCAAAATAAATGATATTATAATTCATCTACCAGATCTTTTAAAAAAACTACATTATTTAATCCAGGACATCTCGTGGGCCAGTGGTAAG
The DNA here is from genome assembly GCA_963277665.1 of Viscum album. Lineage (NCBI taxonomy): Eukaryota > Viridiplantae > Streptophyta > Magnoliopsida > Santalales > Viscaceae > Viscum > Viscum album. The sequence goes on from OY728140.1 coordinate 1,613,184,291, forward strand.
TGATACACCCTTGTCGCCCTTCAATTGCGGGTTTAAGTCTCCCAGCCTTGCCGGACGCGACGGGTTGCCGCCCAACCTCCGGGTTTTCCTTTTATGGTAATCTAAAATAATCCAAACTAGAACTATCCAAAATACTTCTGTCCAAACTCACAGTCCAACATTTATAAGGAAGGTAAGCATAATGTAGATCCTTTTTACCCCGTAATAGCATATGAATACCTTCATCTTGTATTCTTTTAATAAACTGAAACATCTTGAATTACCATATTACTTATTGATTACATTCATGCTCCCCTATTCCATATATAATGCTGGATATACTTCATTAATCCAAAAATGTTTTAAACCCCAACAATGATGGAATATACAAATCATTAATTAGTTCCAAGGTAGTCAAGAATATCCAATATAATTTATCCAAAACAATCACATATTATTCCAAAATCACTACCTCAGTATCAGAACTATATTATGATTTATCATTCTCTCAACCATATATTTTCCAAAAATTTATCCTGCTATTGAGTCACTTTTCTTTGTTCCACATAATCTCAAGTCCTTAATGAAATAGAACTGCAGTACAATCCTTATATACTCCATAATTATTATAACAAGTACATTGTTGATACAACACTCAATTGACATAATCAACATAAGAACTCTAATCACTCCTCTTCATCTGTGGTAGTATCATAACTTGATTATTATCCAATAACATCATTTGCGGCATAGTCTGATGACTGTGACATAGGTTCGCGTAGTGTCCAAACTCCTTGCAAATGAAGCATTGTACATTTGAAACCATTTTCTTACCCTTGCAGTCACGTACTTTGTGCCCTTTTCCTCCACACTTACAACAAAATCCCATTCCTTTCAGGCATGTTCCAGGGTGTTTCTTTCCACAATTACCACATATGGGAAAATTATTCTTTTCCCTCTTCCCTTTCTCCGTCTTTATCTCTTCCATCCTTTTCTTCTCTTGCTTCCCTTCAAAGCCATAGGACTCAGTAAACTCTTTACTTATCTTATCAACACATGATATTATTTCTTCATATGATGATAATACATGGGAGACTATTTCTCTTATAAATTCTAGCTTAAGACCATGAAAGATATGATCCTTCCTTCGCTTTGGATCATGTGCATTTCTGGAGTTCTCATTCCTTCTACTGGGCGCCATTTCTAAACAATGGCATACACTAGATCAGTTTATGAATCAAAATACATAATCCCATACTTATAAAACACTTAACATAAATTGAACTATTTATGGATATAATCCATAATCATAAGAATCTTTTCTTTGAGGAAGTATATACTCATAATCCCTTCAAAATGATTTGTAAAGAAAATGAGAGTTATCCTAAGCATATCCCCCGGGAGTGTCGTAACCAAGAGTGCAGCAAGGCCCGTTGTCGTGCACCAGTTCCCGTTCGAGTCTAGCTCAAAGCGGTGTTTTCGGGTTTTACCCCTAGGTACATCTGTGCCAGAGCCGCCTCGACCTAGTCGTATCCAGACAGGGATGTATTGCTCGGAAAACTCACAAAATCTCTACAATACCAAAATTATAGGAAGTTCTTCTATACTAATCATCAAAGTTCATCTTAGGTATACGTGCTCTAATCAGACTTTATCTAAATCTAGCTTCCAAGGTTTGTACTAAACTTCCTCTGATACCAACTGTAATGCCCCGACCCCAGCTACCTAGAGTCGGTGCATTATTACATAACATTGGCATGATCCCAAGAAAGATCAAATTCCGAAAGACCGATTGGTTTAGTAGCCTTGGAAACACTAGATATAATCATAAAGTTTTACATTACATTTCAAAGTGAAAAACTACTACAACAACAAAGTCTTCATATCCACACTATTAACCCCTCATAATATCCCTGCAAGTCATTCATAATTTACTTCTTCACTACCTGGGAAAAATAAAACATAGAAAAGGGGTGAGCTCAAATGCCCAGTAAGGATAACAATATAGAGGAACATTCAAAATAATCATAAACATTTAAGGAAATGAATTACTAAAACAAAAGCCTTTTAAAATTGAACTTCAACATAGTATGGCAAAAGTAAAATGAAATAATTCCATTTACTTATTCACATGGATATTCTACTAATCGAATAATCACATGCAATATCAATAACCACTTTCATAATGTTGGAATGCATAATGCCAGACTATCATAACCACATAGCCAAGGCCTCGTGCCAAGACTACAAATAATATTTTGTCAAGGCCTTGTACCAAGACACTTGTTTGTCTCATGATACCTACCGATGCATCGAGGAGCTATAGCGGGCTCCACCCGTCACTTATTAAGTCCAATTCATTCCCATATGAAAAGGTTTAAACATAACATAAACATTCGTATTAAAACTAGCATACGAAATGTCAATAATTTCACCATAAACTATGAATGGTATAAAAATAGCACATCCACAGTCAAACATATCACAAAACCTTCAATACAATATAGAAGTTTTGTATCATAATAAATCAAATTCAAATAATCTTAAAATCCATCAAAGGATGTTGACATAGATGAAATCAAAATTCTTTTTAAAGAAGTATCTCCTTTTATTTTGAAATCATTTAAGGTCCATATAAAATAAAACATTTTCTTTGAAAATATTCTTATAAGCTTGTATGGAAAGCTTCGACGATTTTATAACGGCGGAAAATAACCGCACCCGCCGTATAAGTAAAAAAAACATTTTTACCTCAATTCTGTCGAAAAGGTTAAAAAGGACCTTGTTTTGAATATGACCGAAAGATTCCTTTATAAACCACTTATAAAAGTCAAAAAGGGTATAAATGACTTTAACTCATATTCTAGTAAATAGTAAAAATGTTTTGAAATGCATTTTTAAGAAACATGGATGTGGATGATAAAGAGATCCCAGTAGATTATTACGTATAAACAACCTTGGATAATGAAGAGGTTGTAAAGTAAACCCTTAACTTGTACTTTTCCTTGGTTGGGGTAGGTTAACCTCCTGTATAATGGTGAAATAGTTGTTATTAAATTATACAAGAATCATATATATTAATATGATATCATATATGATCTTTTAACATTGATTTGTTAATAATATCTTAGAATTATCGTTGTTTCGGGAGTTAACTTACTCATTTTCTTTTATATGTTTTGTTACATAAGCCATGGTTGTTGTATCTTATTCATATCCAGAATGATATCCAGTCCTTAAACATCATTTTTAAATCATCAAATGATAATTATACTTGAATGGATACGATGGAGAATGAATCTCATCGCGTTCGTGGAGACGGTAGTCCGTACATACGCACGAGCGACAATATCATTCTTTTGATATTAAAATAATATATAAATGGATGGTATATCATATATACAGAATCATTAACATGTTATATTTATTATTTACATGAGTTACACATCATTATTATACCCATCCAAATAATATTATATTGAATAACAATTACACCACGACGTGGAGACGGTAAGCCGTACGTACGCACGTATGGTGACATGTTATTCAAAGGGTGGATAGAATACTGAATATGATTGAACCATATTTATAATAACATCACAGTATATGTGAGATACTGGAGTTATTATTTTAGAATGGTAAGAACAAAGGAAGAAGTAGTGGAAGAAGAAATGAACTTGGAGAAGGGTGGTGAAATCATTACCTCTTCTTCGGGTTCTTCCTTTTGATTTGATCAAAAGGGATCCTTAGGTTGGCTTTATGATCAAAATAAGGCCTCTAGGTTGTATTGAGGGATGTTGGGAGAGTATTTGGGCAGAGTTTGGCCGAACCAAACGGCTTTTAAGGTGTGAAGAAATGAGAAGGAGGAGTGCCCTTTTATAAGAGGGGTGAGGGGCACCTTTGGAAAAGCTAGAAATAAAAATTCATATTCGGTTTCTAATGGCTCAAAAGTTGATTATTCAAAGGTTAAGGTGGGGATAGGTCTAAAACCACTCAACCAATAGAATTTAGACAGGTTTGGGTACTTATATTAACCTTATCTTTAAGTATTAACTCTAAGTTAATTAGTTTCACTTTTACAATGTCTCTTTGTATTTTTATATAATATGGTTAATAAACTTACTATATACATCCAAGAGACCCCCAAGTGGTACATTAATGATGAAACTATCATGATATAAGTCTCTTGGCCGAACCTTAGATTTTTAGTAATTTAATATCAATTAATAATATAATATTTTTTTTAAGAACTCTTTTATGTCAATTTTGACACTATTCAATAGTTGATTTTTGTGAAACTCATAACAGATTTATTACTTTGAACAACGTCAATTAAATCAATCCTAATATATCATATTATCCTAGAAAATTAGTTTAATTCATTAAAAGTTTCATATTATATTTATTTGGGTATTTATAATATCAATTATTTTAATTTTTCACTATTATAGTAATTACTGCATCATCATTGTGTCATAAATAAAATAAATTATATAATGTCTAAAAATTATAAATAAAATATCATTATGTAGGAAATCGTTTTAGCTTTCTAATGAATATTTATAATCTAAAAGCCAACTTATATAACCCTATGTAACAATTGTTTGGCTAAAAGATATATGCTTGTGTCATTTTTGTATTTATTTTGACTTAATTAAAATAAAGTGTCATTATCACTTACAAGTGGATCCATGGGGTCCCAAAATCGACCCAAAGATTCCCATTGTCGACCATGTAACAACAAATAGGGTTAAGACATGTTTTAGGGTAATTTAGTATTATTATAATATTATTTTTTAACCCTTATTTACCGGATTTACCCTTAACCATGGTAAATAAAATATTTACCGCAGTAATTATTCAAAATGTCTAAAAATAAAAGTTACCTATTTACACAATTTGAACATCCTGATTCCAAATATGGAATCCATTTTCCTAAATTCTAAACACAGAAGTGGCAGAATTTAATTTAATATTAATTCCCGCTGTCAAAACAAAAAGCGTGTTTTTAAGAGATAATAACTATCAAAAGATTGACACTTGTTTATGTTCGGTTTAATTGAAAAATTATGTCCAATGACCAACATTATATTAAATGGTAAAAATATATTCTAAATATACTTTAAAACCACTAAAATTCATAATTTATCAGTATTAATTATTTTGATTAAAAAAGTTGTTTTTAATTAAAATTTAGTAATTTTCACTATTCATCAAAATATGAAAGTTATCCGAAATGTGCCAAAATTTCACCTTAGGATAAATTCGATATTCCGAATCCAAAGATGAAGTCCATTTTAAAATATAAAATATATATAATTTTAAAAAGTAGGTATTACTATTCATAACGGCAAGTTTGATTGGTTGTGGTGTGTGTTAAAACTCAAGGTTGCGTACAACAAACGCTACTGTATTATTCAAAGAAAGTGTACCGTGGAAGCTTGGGATGTTTCATTTTATATTTTTGATGTCCCCATTTAGTCAAAAATTTTAAAATATTGTATTTAAAAAGGGTTCACTATTAAAAGTTGATAAAAGTGCAATACTGAAAATGAATTTGTTCTTGCATTATATCTAAGAAACTCATAATATGGATTCTAAAATTATAAGGATTATATAAAGTTTAAAATTTAGATAATACTATTCATAACCTCTTTTGAATGGCTTCTTTTTTTTTGTAAGTCATGGTGTGATTGAACTCAGTGTTGCGTGTAGTGCAAGTTATTGAATTATTTTGAAGAAATAACACACTATGAAATCTTGGGGTGTTACATGTAGCATGACCATTGATGTGTAAATATTGAGGTTTCTCAATGCTATGATGTATTCTATTATAATTGAATCAAAATTTATATCATTAATTCAAAAATATTAAATTAGGAATACCTGGTCCACCAAACTGGTGTCTTTCCTTATGTTTTCCAACCACTATTACATTATTATAGTTGTCTCTAATGGTTGAAAAAAAATTTAAAATGCACAACCACATATTAGAGAGTGTACATGTTTAAATTTTGTAGAGTACTAAACTAATACTCTTTAAATATAGTCATAAGAATAAAATTAATTCAGGTATCTCAATTTCACGGTCTCTGTAATGTCATATAAATAAATATTTTTTTTAAATTATTTTGGATTATTCTTAGACAAAGCATTGCGACAGAGTGCACTTTCGAGGATCGATGTTCTTGGAATGGTTCGTCAAAAAATGTTACGTTTTAAGTAGCACACATGAGTGGTTTTCCTATAAAATAGAAATAACTCTAAAACAAGTGTCTAGATCAAGAAAACCATTTGAATAGTTGCATTCAGGATGGAGTATTTACACAATAGAAACATAATAAGAGTCATCACATGACACTTCTGAGATAACCCGAAAAATATATAACAATAAATAAAATTATTAAATAAAATTATTATTTTTTCAAATCCATATAACTCACGAACGATGACTCATAGTGGAAATCCAATACCACTTTTGAGGTCATGAGGGAGTGCTTTCCTTAGCCAGAGCCTAACATTGGCTGACATGGGCCATCAATTAAATGTAGTTTTTTCCTGTAAATAAAATAATTTAATAAAGATTATTATATTTTAAAATCCTTATAAATCATAAATGGTATCATGGATTGCAAATATAAGAGTATTATTGATCTTGTAAGGGTGTTCTTCCTTTAGTTAGAGCCTAACATCGACCGGCACAGGCCAGTTATGAATGTTTGTTTTTGGGACGTAATCATAAATTAAGTTAATTAATTAAAAAATATTTTATTCTCGAATAAAAAAAACTCATAAATGGTGAATCATATAAAAAAATATATCCCACCATTGATTTCAGAATGATATTTTCATATTAATAGGGGCCAAACCATGACCTGCACGGGTCAAGGGAATTTTTTTCAGACGTTTTAAGGAAAAATAAAATAAACATAAGAAATTTAGATTAATCAATTTTTTGGCAATGCACCGATGAGCTGACTATTTAATTCAAAAATGAAACCTTTTAATTATAATAAGATGAAAAATAAAAGAAATGCAGTTCATAAATGAAATAGTGTAACGATGATGAATTAATTTAATAGAAACATTGTGATTCATTTTTTTCTATTAATGGGATAACATGAATTGGAGATAAGATTTTGATCTAGAAAATCACACGTAATCTATAATGGAAACCCTACCATCGGTGAATGCCAATGAATCAAAAAGTTGGGATGATACCCTTGGAGAGTGAATCAAAACCAGGGATCGACAGATGGTGACATGTGATCTTCTTTGACTGATCTCTTTTTTCCATGAAGGGTATGGATTCTTTTCTATGGGAAATTCTTATCCTTATTCTTACTATTAAATTAATAATGTGGGTTAACTGAACTCCATGTTAACCCACATATTGATCATTGATGTGTGATGGGAAATTATCTTGAATGCATTGTAAGAAAGGGGATTATTTATCATATATTTCAACGTCCTAACTGACATGAAGAACAAATTCTAAAAGAATATGGTCAATGTTCATCTCCATGGGTGTTCCTTGTGATATCCCTATTTTATCTCTCACATTATTCATCGACGGACCCTAGGGGTCATGTCGAGCCTTTCTTTGGTGATGCTGAATGTGGATAATTATTGCGAGTGATAACAAAATGATATGGGTTCCACCGCAGACATCGACATGACTCAAGGTGCCTGCGGAAGTTCCCAAATTGAAGATCAGACCACTAAAGTCCATCAGGTGGATAATTGAGGGGAGAACCGTTGAACTGGTTCTGGTGGTGGCGGACAACAGAGATTGGTTGGCGGGAGGCAGCGTGCATGGATGTTGTGTTGTGGCAGCAATAGGATCCTGTGGCGGGGAAGTGAGATTCAACATGATGAAAGTGAACCATGGTAGCGATAGGGGCCACCTTTACGGAGGTCTATGGCTTGAGGTAGGAAAACAGAGCCACCCAGCAATGTTAGAGGCAGAACATGGTGCAAATCAATGGTTCATGGATTTCATGAGTAGACCATCTATCCAGGGACGTGACGCCACCCTGTCACCATGTTGTAGCATGAACCAACTGCTCCACGACATCTGGGCTGGAGGAGAACTCACATGCCAATGTAGATAGGGCCATATGGTAAACCGAGCTATTGGGAGACCTGATAGGTTGGATAGATGGAGGAACTGGGCCAGGTTTAGCATGTCCCAAAGGGCCTATCCACAAGGCCAAGCTATATTGGTTGGGGTCTGGTCGGCCAAATTGTGATAGGTCATTCGAGACACCGAAGCAGGGTTGACCAAGTTGGTCTGACAATGTTGGATCAGACTCAGATGTAACCGGACCATATTTACAAAAACACTATTATCATTTAGATCAGGTGTTTGATGGAAATAATGTCTTTGTATTTGGGACCCATGTGACAAGATGTGATATTAGGAATAATCTAAATTAGTTTTCGTGGAAGTCGAGATATGACAGATGGCTGGAGGAGTAGATTCTATCAGAATCAAGATTGTTGAAGAATGGGAATCCTAATGACAATTGCGACATGAAGTATATAAGGAGTGGACCTCATTGGTTCAATAGATAACCAGACCTATGTGGTCCAACAGAGGTGGAGACCACAACGGTCCACCAGATGAGAAAACCTACGTGGTCCAACAGATGAGTGGGACTTAGTGGCCTAGCAGGGGACCAGAGTTTAGTGTTCCAGTAGATGAGAGTACATCAGTGGACCATCTGATGTGCACACCTCAGCGGTACATAAGTTGAGAATAACTCATTGGTCTAATAGATTAGCGCACCTTATTGGTCCATGAGATGATTGAACCTAATTGGTCTTGTAGCAGAGCCTAAATCGGTGTTCCTGTAGCCAAGCAGACCACAGTGGTCCATCATCTGAGTGGACCACATTGTTCCCACACCCTATTAGACCTTAGTGGTCTAGTAGCTTATAATACCTAAGGGTCTCATCAGTGATGATTCCCTTAGAAGTACATGATTATTTATATTTCCATCCCAAAATCTTATTTTATATACATTGATTTATACCTGGTGTGATATGTCATTGATTTGTGGTTATTATTTGGTGTCTTTCCTGGTGGTCTTTCTATTATGGTTTTGGATACTTACTAATTATTGTGTTACTCATCCCTACATGGGTTTCTCCCACATATGTCGTGTCCCGTTTAGGTTATAAACACTTCCACAGAGACCATGGTGGTTTGGGAATAGGTGGTGCTCAGTGAGATGGGATGGATGGGCCTACATCTATGGATACATGAAAATACCCTTCACCTACCCTTATGGTGGGGTCTCAAGAAGGTAGACAATGGAAGTTATACCACCCTTCGTGGCATTGGGCTTGTATTATGTCTTCTTATTACTTTCAGTCTATATTGTACTCCTATAATTTGTCTCCATGACAATTGTGGTTTACATTGTGTCTATTTTTTGTAGTTTGGGCTTCGTTTGTATTTATAGGTTTAAAGGAAAATGATTTCTCTTTTCTGGATATGCTTAATTGGTGCTAGTCTCCTACCTCTAACCTATGGAAGGCGGGTATAGGGTAGTCACGACAGAAGCCCTGGGGGGCATTTTGTGAATAAGTGGTATCCAAGGGGAGTTGGATTTACCAGAACAACTAAGAGTCTGTGAATTTTTATCGGGTAATAGTGTTAAGTGTTTCGATTTCTTATTTCAGGATAGGGAGTCAAATGTTGGTGCATCAGCCAATATATTCATACACCAAAACCCTAAAAATTTCATTCTCACTCGGTACAAGAAATCCATTGCTTCATGCATATTTTAATATTTTCTAGGGATCATTTTGAGTCAGAGTTAACTCACTAGGTATAATATATTATTCGTGATTCCTCTAGATCCTTTCGAGATGCCTCCACATAGTCAGCCAGCCATGATTCCAATATGTGACAATGATGATTTTCCACAGCATGATTAGGCTTCGATATAGAGACTGCTTCCTGAGATGGTACCTTCAAAAAATGTCCCACATTCACCACTACCCATTGGTCAGTAGTTACTTCTGGTGAATCATGTAGGGGAAGAATGTAGTCTTTCTGCGTTATATGAGTTTCAACAATAGTCACTCCTCAGGTTCCAAAGAGATCCTAACTCAAAGGTGGATAAGGACTATCCTGAGGTGGTTATTGAGTTTTCTATCTTCTTATGGATCCATTAAATTAGATGATGGTCCAAGAAGAGAACCTTCTACATGGCTCAGTAGGTTGATGGTAGGGTTTTGATTACCCAATATTACGATGAGTTGTGTTTTACGTGGTCAAATCATTAGAAACATTCTCAGAGAGGGGTATTATTCCATAAAATATATGGGATATGTGTTCAAAAGATAATATACATATTCAGCATAGAGACATGTGGATATATGAGTATTGATTGCGGCATACCGACCTATCCAGTTAGTGTCTGAATATAATATGACTAGTTCTCCAAGACTAAGTCCTCTAAAATATATGTGTTTAGGGACATATGAACCAACACTATTCCTATCTACATTCTGGCTTATATAGGTTTCTAGAGAAAATATTTGTGATTGAAAGTCTTTTGGTAAGGATGATATGGCCAATGGATGTCAGCAGTGGGAAAAGAGGAAGATAATGTCAGTATCAGATACTTGGACGTGTGAGATGTTCTGAGAAGAGGTCCCAATATATGTGATTTATATCTCAAGGTTACTTGGTTGAGTATTATCATCCTAAAAAGAGGATATTAATTTAAATAGACGGCATGGTACATATAGGTAATGATTCTCAATCCAATCATGCTGATATTGAAATGGTAGTTGGGGTATAGCTGCTGAGATAGTGACAAGAATAGATTAATCTATAAGGCAGAAGAAGTGGAAGAGGAGCTAGAAGACTAGAAGTAGGTGGTATACATTTTAGTATATTACAAACACCACCTCAATGCAGTCCTCACTAGGATCAGGGAATTGGAGGATAGGGGAAGAGGGTAGCTATATGCGACTATCCTTGCCCTTGTAGTTGTGGATGTTTTTAGATTTCAATTCTATATAGTGGTGGATGAGTATGCAGAAATATTTCATGAGGATGTTCCAACACTACCTCATCGTAGAGATGTAGACTTCTATAGAGACATGTTACCTGGGATGGAATCAATATCTACACCTTCATATCGGATGGCTCCTGTAGAGAATTGAGAGCTAAGGGTACAGTTGGATGACTTGCAAAGGAAGGGGTTCAAAATGCCCAAACTTTCACCATGGGAAGCCCACGGGTTGTCTTTAAAGTAGGAAAATGTATTATTTTGGATATGCATGGACATCCAATGATTGAACTAGGTGACCGTGAAGAAATTTAAATCTCTACCGAGGAATGTTGACCACTTCGATTAACGGATTGGAGAAAGTTACTTCTTGAAGATAGACATCAGATCAGGCTCTCACCATCATCGAGTACGTGATGTGGATAACTCGAATATGGATTTCAAATTTCTCTATAGTCACTATGAGTACATAGTGAAATTTTTTGGCATAATGAAAACCAAAGTAGTATTCATGGGACTCATGAACAGGATCTTCTAGCCGTATATAGACCAGTCAGTAATGGTCTTCATTAATGAATTCTAAGTGTATTCTGCATCCAAGGAGGAAAATGATATACATATGAGGATGTATTTAGAATTACTTGGAGAGAACCATCATTATATAAATACCTCAATTTGTGAGTTCTGGATATGAAATTTCCACTACCTAGGACATTTCACATCCGAGGATGGAGTTGTAGTATATCTAGTAAATATTGAGATGATGCCTTGTTGGTAACCACCAAGGGAGTAACTTAGTTTTGGAGTTTCCAGGGAGAGTATGAGTACTATTTGAGGTTTTCACCCATATACTATACTATGGCAGTAGCCATGAAAACAATAAAGAATAAGGGAAAACACTTCGTGTGTACATAATGATTCCAGCAGATCCTTCAGCCGCTGATGCAGAGCTTGACGAGTGTTCTTATCACGAGTCTACAAAATGAGGGAACTAAATATGTAGTGTTATGTTATGCATTAGGAACTGGGAATGGTCATGTCTTGATGAAGGGTCAAGCTGTAATTCTTCATGTCTCATGAAAATTGAAACCACATGAGTAGAACTATGCGACTCATGACATTGAGTTGGCAATGATAGTATTCACGGCGAGGATGTGGTGAAAATTACTTATTTTTGAATGATTCATTATATACACTAACCACGAGTGTTTCATGAATATCTTTTTTCAGAACAATCTAAATCAGAGAAAGAGACATTGGCTAGGGTTCCACCAACACTATGACGTTGAGGCAGTTTATACTCATGGGATGGGAAACATGGTGGAAGCTGGTCTCAATAATAGATCGAGTTCACATCTACTGAATGGTCCCTCAGAGTTGTTGGCCTTGCCACAGATATCCTTCATGGATAGAGAGGAGTCATCTTTTCTTTAGTATATGGTTGTCGCCCCATCACTATTACAATGAGTCAGGGAGGTTCTACACAGAGATGCCAACTACTAGAAAACATGCTTGGAGTTGTCCATAAGACATTCCCCTGATTGATATTCAAAATAATAGGATCACATCATCAATTTTATAGGATTCACCATTGTACAAGTGGTGTTGTGGGTGAAGGTGTTGTTGGAGTTCCATATATCCTCTTTGGAGGTTCATCATGGAGAGGAAAATATGTACTAAGACCACTGACATTAGAACTGGTGGTCGGGGATAAAGAACGAAGTTGCATAGTTTGTCTCAAGATGCCTTACTTGTCAGCAAGTGAAGGCTGAGCACCAGGATCCAACAGGATTGATAGAACCACTTGTCATACCAGAGAGGAAGTGTGATGAAATATTAATGGGCATTATGATGAGTTTATGATGTATGTGCATGAGATGTGATACCATCTCGATGAACGTTGATTGGTCCATCTAGTCAACCAACATGCTTACTACCCAATAGCAGAGTTTAATAGAGGGATTGAGATACCTCTATGTATTGGATATATGATGATGGGGAATTTTTTTTGTAATTTCTAGTAGAAAATGAGGTTCTAACAGAGAAGAAACTACGTGGATGATCGAATCCAGTAGTGCATTTTTAGTGTCATCACATGAATCTATAAGATAGCACATGGTAGCAGGTGGCTAAGATCCATGCTCAGTAACCCACATTCGATTGTTTATACATTATTTTGGATTATAAGGATGGAAATAACAAAATGTGGGGTAATTTAATTTCCTAGAATTCCATGATTTATTTATTTTTTTGGATTATTCTGATACCAAATGGTGATATGGTGAGAGATTCTGAGGCCTAGTGTCCCTGGAATGATGTGTCGATGTTTTATTTTAAATAGAGCGTGTGAAAAATTTCCCTAAAAAAGTAGAATTACACAAAATAATGTTCCCAAATAAGATATATGATGGCACAGTTGCATTCACAATGGCACTTTTACCCTATGCAAGACTTATGTTTCTTGGGTGCAAGCATTCAGTGTGAAACCAGAAAATGGTATAACCGAAAACAATAATTAAATAAAATTAGTTTAATTTTCAAATTTTTATATCTCATGAACGGTGACTCAGATTGGAAATATGATACCACCATTGACTTCAAGCGGGTGTGCTTCCTTTATGTAGATCCCAAATATGCTGAAGTGGTCCTGTAGTGGAATGTAGTTTTTGTTCATTAATAAAATAATTCAATAAATATTATTTTATTTTCATATAATTATTATTCATAATAGGTTACACGGAATTGAAATCCTAGAGTACCATTTAGCTCATGAGGGCATTCTTCCCTTAGGTGGATCTTAACATTGACTGGTGCAAGCCGACATTGAATATTGGTTTTTGGGACATTAATGTAAATAAAAATATTTAAATTAAAATTATTTTATTTTATATCTTTATAACTAATAAAGGATAACTCATATTAAACAGTTGAAACCATTATTGTGTTTTTAATGAGATGTTACCCTTATGCGGACATAAACATGACTGTCGTTGGTCAAGGGAAAAAGTTATTTTTTGGATCTATTTATGAAAAAAAATTAATAATAAATAATAAAATAAAAAAAAATTATTTTATATGAAAATGTTTCACTACTTCACGGTGATGAGAAAACTATTTCATTCAATAAATGCAATTGTGTAAATCCCCTGAAATGAAAAGTAACAGAAATGTAGTTTCATTAATGAAACCATGTAATATCGGTGACTCAGTGTAACTGAAATGTTGCAACATGTTTTACTCGTTTAATGGCTTAACCTGAATTAGTTATAAGATATGGATCTTACCAAACACTATGAATCCTAGAAGGAAACAACTTTAATGATGAACTCTGAAAAATCAGAATGTGAATACGATAGCTTTGGAGTAAAATTCAGAACTGAATATCGACAGACGTTGACCAGCGATCTTCCCCGACTGATCTCCATTTCCAAGGCAGGTGTTTGATTCTCTTATGTGTGAATTGTTTTTTCCCATTCACTCTTTTAAACGATTAATGTGGGTTAACTCACAAACAAGTTGACCCGAGGATCTATCATTCATGGGGTATGAGAACTTATCATGCGAGGATAGGAATCATTTAGATTAATTATCATATATTCCATTGTCATTTCTTAGTCAATGAATGAATGAAAAATGAACATGGATGAAATTTTCCTCATTTGGTGTTCCTTGTGATCTCCCCCATTTTCCACTCTCATTCTTCATCGGCAAACCCTTAGGGTCGCATCAGGCATTTTCTAGGGGATGCTGAATGAGGTTGATTCCCTAGAGCAACATCAAGATGATATGGAGCCCACCATAAATATCTACACATCCCAAGGATCCAATGACCATTCTCGGATTGATTAAAGGACCACCAAAGCACGTCCAATAGCCTGAAGAATATATCGATGGTGCAAAAATTCCAGTAGTGGTGATTGTTAGTGGCCGGTATGCAGGAGGCAGCTTGCTTGCAAGGCGCAATGGTGGTGAGTTAGACTCTTATCTTGTCATAGGTCACACGGAAGACCCAATACTTGTGGGAAGACCAGATGACCTAGGACGTAGCCCCACCCTGGAAACATGGGGCTGAGCGAACTGGACGCTTCATCGCATTCAAGCTAGAGGTGAACCGGCCACCGTTGCGGGTGGGGCTGGTCGAATGAACTGGGATACTCGGTATCCTGTGATATAGGACAACTAGACTGCTGATACAGGATGAGCTAGAAGGTAAAATGGATTACTGGGCATGAATCCTTGTATGAACTAGTCCGACTTCGACGGACCATACCGAAGGAGAACTGGGTCACGAGACAACTTGACAGGTTGGACCCATGGTCGAACCGAGCTAGATCCAGTAGGGATCACTTAGCCTAGACACCAGGAAATGCCAAACTAGTTCGGGTCAGCCAAAATGGGTTGGGTCTTGTGGGACCCCCAGATCTGGGGTGTTCTGGTTGGTCAAAACAAGTTGGACTATGTCCGGACACAAGCGTCCCTTTTTAAAAATATGTAAATATCATTCATACTGGGCGTCTAATTGATTAATTTTCTACGACATTGGTACCCTTGCCACCAGAATATTCTTTGGAGATACTTTATATTTTTTTATGTATTTATAGATATGAACAATGGTTTGGGGAGTATATTATCCAGAAATCTCACACACCGAAGAGTGATAATCCTAAGGCTGGTTATGACATGAAGGATATGATGTGAGAACCTTTATAGTCTTGTAGAAGAGTATACCTCTGTGTTCTAGAATATGAGTGGACTATAGTGGTTCATCATAATAGAGGAAATTAGTGGTTTAGTACAGGATTGATCCATAGTGGTCCAGCAGGAGATCAAAGCTCAATGATCCAAAAAAGGAGCTGACATTAGAGGTCCAACATACGAGCAGACATTAGTGGACAAAAAGATGAGCAAACCTCTCTGGTCCATCATGTGAGGGGACCTAATTTGTATAGTTGATGATAATGCCTTAGTGCTCTAGAAGATGATATAAACATAGTGATCCCATAGCCTAGTGGATCTCAGTGATCCAACATTAGAGGGGATCTTAGTGCTCGAGCTGCCGAGCGGACCTCAGTGGTCCTACAACCGAGCATACCTCAGAGGTCTAGTAACCGAGTAGACCTTACCAGCTCATCAGGGTTCATTCCCTCAATAGTAAAAGATGATTCATCATTAAGACTAAAAATTATATTTTCTATACTCTGTTTTATAGCTTGAGTGAGCTATCATTGCTTTGTGGTCAACCTTTATGGTCTTGCATTATGGCCCTTCCTTTGTTGTTTCGGTTTCATACTGAGTATTGTGTAAACCACACTTTCAAAGGCTTCTCAAACACATGTCGTGTCTCATGCAAGTCATCGAATCTTTGATGGAGAACTTGGTGGTGCGTGACTAGGTGGTGCACAGTGAGACGAGACAGATGTGGGTACTTAAATAGCTACACGCATCTACCCTTCACCTGCCCTTATAGTGGGGTCTCGAGTTGACAGACTATGGAAGTTGTACATTCATTTATAAATTTGATCATGTATTGTGCCCCATTTGTACATGCAGTTTGTATTTTATTCTCAGTATATTCATTATCAACATTTGCGGTTTAGTCTGTGTTTATTTAAATCGTTTGATCTTTGTGGATGTGTACATGATTAAAGGAAAATTCCTTCCCCTTTAAGGGATATGCCTAATAGGTGTAAGTCGCCAACCCCTGGCCTATGGAAGGAAGGCTTGGGGTAGTCACGATAAGAGACCTCAGGGACAAGTCATGACAATCCAATATTAAACGGTCCATAATAGAGGGTCTATGAAAGGGATTTAACCAGAATATATATATATATATATATATATTTAAAATTTGTATTAATATATAACATGTTCAAAATATTATAAACAAGATAAATATTGTGGATTTATAAAATGGTATTATATAGGTACATCAATATTTTTTATAGTATGAAGTTCATGTGTCTAAATATAGTGTTCTAGAAGACCCCCTATATAACTATTTTGAAGGAAGACACTACACAGTGGTCAATATTGTTTTGTCCACATTAACTTCTACAATAACTTGGTGGAATATTATAGGATTATGGTTCAAGAGGATAGTTTTATATAAATATATATGATATACAGGTATATGATAAGTAACTATATAATATTGAATTGGGTAAAATGAATTAATTTTTTATACTAACACCAAAATATATAGAAACAAAATAAATACATTCATTTATTTGTTTTCATTTTCTATTTCCTCCGAAAATAAATACTGTGAAAATTTTAATACTCTATTAGAGTGATAATCTTAGTTTTTTTGATTACCCATTTTCCCTTATCCTATATAACTTCCTCATTTTATATGAAGTGTGAGTAATTATTATAATCCAATAAATATGTAGATAAGTACTTATGTCATCATATTTAGAATAAAATTTATATGAAATGCATAATATTAATTTATTTTCTATCTAATCAATCAAATATTCTTTTTATATCTATTATTGTGTCATAATATGTTTGCGGAATGATAACATCTGTTTCTAGAAAAATATATTTAGTATTTTGAAATGATATTTTATTTGAATAAAAAGATATTCTGGAGATTAATTGGTCTTTTATAAATATTAAATTAGGTCTATAACATTTTGGACCATCTATTATTATCATTTAAGTGGGATTTTCGGTAAATTTTTATATACATAACATAAATAAGGGTTCCTTTGCATTATCCATGATTTATTATTTACATGGATATAGTGGATATTGGATGTGGAACCAATTTTTTAAATTATCTCATAGTAGAAAATGCTTGAAATATGAATCACTGTTAGAGAATCAAATATAATAGTCACATATCATAGGGAATTATACGAATATTCATGGGAATATATAGGTGAGAAAGAATTATATGCCATATTTCTACCCATAATTAATTATATGACACCATTTTTTTATTAATATCCTGAAAATACGGAGGGTTTACAAATATGATAATTTAAAGAGATAATATTAATTGATATTAAAAATATTTCATTCAAATATCATGTGGTCAATTTTTGTATATTTCATTACAAGAAGTCAAGGGATGATTAATATTTATTAATATCATATTTATCTTTACTGAGGACTCCAAAATGTTGTTGGTATGAAAATAACTCCAAATATGTCCCAAATATAAATTTCATTAACATAGTTCGATAATGGAAAAAAGTTTTAACCCATGTGAGATTTAATTTTCATTTCTACACAATAAACTATGTTAAATACCACAACCATAGTGGGATAGTTCATGTAATTAAATTATTATATAGGTACTAGTTACCATAAATCTCATCACTGAAGACCATATTATTTATTATTATTCTGAAAAAAAAACTAAATATTTAAATTCCATATAATATTTTATAACATAAAATACCACATTTTATTTTTATGGAGAACATCCTTATTACATTTATTATATCCCTCTATATGAATCATAATGAACTTATGTGAATCATTTAGAATCAAATAATAAGAATAGAGTGCTCTCTGGTGCTCAAAAAGGGTATGAATATAATGGATGCTAATAATGAATTTATAAAACAGTATAAATTATTGATAATGAAATAATTTGACATAAATAATCACATGACCATGAATCATTTTATAATTTTTATTTACTAATAAATTTATTGCATTGACATAAAAAAATTCATAGTGAGGTAATGAATAGTTTCAGAAATCTGAAACCAGTCATCAATGACTCTTGCCATGAAATAATATATAAATGGGTAAGTCATCATCTAATTTTCACATATAGTTTTTTTCATGATACATACTGATTAATCAAGTATATTTGTAATTCTAGGCCCAATCCATCACTTTTTTAGTTCAATGAATTCCGTATTTGAAAAAACAATACAACTTAGTCAAAATGACTTATTATGAAATGAATATCCATTTTGGGAGATCTAAAATATGTAATATAATTACCTTCCCTTGTCAAAATGATAATCAATCATCTATAGGAATATGTTGTATACAATAATTATTGTTTTTAACTGGAATAAGATTCATCAATGTATATTTCAATTGATTAAAATACATTAAAAATAATAGTAGAAAATTCATTGATAAAAGACCATTTATATGTTGAAATCATTAATTTAATTTAAGAAATGATTTATAAACATTTCTGAAAACATTTCCATGGAATGTAACCAAGTAATCTAGAGAATGAGGTAATGAAAATTAGTGATAATTATTCTAGAAAATATTTACCATGTTGTATAAATTTATAAATCATTAATTTATAACTTTTTAAAAAACTTAAAATATTACCCTATTAGGAAAAGGAAAACAATATTTAAATTAAATATTTTTTTACAAAATTATAATTGAGAAAAAATTAATTTATTAAAACACTTGGGAATTTTAATAAAATTATTGATTTCGTTTTAATGGAAATATAGACATCGAAGAGAAATATTCTTTATTGATTATGAAGTATGAGGTCAATTTTAAATAATGAAATTATTTAAATTTAATGAGAATTTTCAAAGAATAAAATAAAAAGCAAACATGTGATTTATATAAAAACCATAGAAGAAGAAAATAAATTGGTTTGATGATAAGAAATATCAAATGATACTCTTAGTAGATACTTAAACATAATAGATACCAATTAAAGATGATCCTTTGAATTAAACCACATATGTTGGTTCGACTACCATAATTTGTTTATGAACCTAAAATATGATTAAGAATTATATATAATTCATATAATCTAAATAAAATAAGATATATATCATTAAATTATGATTTAAAAGAAATCTTTTATCATACTTTTTTTGTAATATTCATTGAAAATCCAATGATGCATGTAATCACTACTTCATTTATTAAATATGTATTAGTTGGATATACATGATCCATGTAATTTAGTGGTGTTTCCCTAATGTAATAATTTTTTGTAATGTTATAAATAAAACATATATTACTTAAATATCTTTTTACAGAAATCCATACATGTCCGGGATATAAAAATAAATTGCAACGTTGATGGAGATGGTTGGTCGTACATATACTTAAACCATGATTTAATTTTTCTACAGATTGAAAATAAGAATGATAAATTGTAATTAACTATCATATAATCCTTATAATATAATATATATATTTTATATTCAATAAATATGTCCTTATTTTCATCCAATTAAAAATAAAATGAATAATGATTCACATCACAGTATATAGGTTGTAGTAAACATGTATGCACGAACGATGAAAACATATTCCAACCAATTAGAAGGAAAGAAGGAAGATGTGATAATATAAATCCATATGTATTATTATGTCATATGTATATATATATATATTTAATCCATCCATATATCTATCCCAAATTGTTGGTGATGGAAAATGAATTACATCATTTCATGAGGAGATAGTACACTATACACATAATAGATAGTTCAATTTTCCACTTATTAGTTGAGAAGATTTAAATTGGTTATGAAATACACCTAATAGTATCTCTGTACATTTTATACATAGTTTTAATTATTTAGTGTTTATTGAGATATTATTTGAGGTTGTAAAATAATATGTCAAACAGAAATATCATGGTGAAGAAAATTGCCTCCATATTGAAATACCTACTTTTTATCACCTATTAAGGTCCCAAGAGTACTTAATTTGGGAAAAATATAAGAACTAAAATGTGTATAATCATGTTGGGGAGATATTATTGTATAGTTTGGTTGAGATAAATGGAATTATATGTGTTCAAATTAAAAGGGAGGAGGTTCACTTTTATAAATAATGTGATGGTAACACATGAATTTTTTTTAAAATTTTATGAAAATGTAAAATAAATTTCCAGGAGAATGGATCCAAAATATCTCCCATTTTAAATATTAATGGTTTTATTGAAATATATAAAACAAATGAGGATTAAAAAAATCTCATTTTAATCCTTACAATTATTGATTACCCCCGGTAAACTTGTTTTTAATTTATCCACGGTACCTTAATTTTTATGTTTTTTATATTGATTATAATATAAATTAAAAAATAACATAAAATTAAAATTGTTTCTTCTAAATTTTGAATTCATTGTTTTTTTGAATTATATTTATAGTACGTAAAGAATTTAATTTAAAATAAAATCTACAATCATGGTGAATGTCATGTTTTCAAGAAGTTTTTTCACATGAATTAAATGTTTTTATATTAATATTAAATATAAAACATATTATAATGACCTATTATTGAATAATAATAAGATTATTTACGTAATTTTACATTGAAAGCTATTTTAAAATAATGTAACATTTAATATTTATTATATAAATTAACATATTTTTGAGGAAAAGTATCTTTCACTATTAGTCAATAAATAAATTATGTTATAATATTATAAAAAATTATATCAATGATATTTAATCATAATTGATTTAATAAATGATGTTATTTTTTTAAAAAAAACATGTAAACAATAATAAAAATTTATTATATTATTTTCTTATCAATAATAATTTAATCAATTTTATGGGAAAACAATTTGTTTAAAAAATATAATGAACTTTCAAAAAAATAAATATTGATTATAAATTATATTAAAAAAATTATATTGTTATAAATTACACCGGTTTAATGGATATATAATAATTTTATAACATAATATATTTCATCTAGACATGGTATTGAGTTTAATGTAATAAATTAATGATATTTAATTTATATTAAAAATATATCATAATATCACATGGTGTTACATTCTACAACCGTAAAGTTATTTTTTCAATTTATATTCAGTAATTATGATAAAAAATAATGTATTATATTAATATTTCATTACATCTATAAATTCCCATATATATTATTAGATGTGTTGATTCCTACAGAAAATATTAACTATGTAACACCCCAGGTAAATAAAGAATATGACATCCTTATATTTATCCCTATTTGTGAATAAAATGTTAATATTAATTTAAAAGGAATGCTATGCTTGATGGCTTAACCAATACCCAATAATGAGTTCCTTTGGAATCTTACGTTGCACTATAATAATAAAATAATATTATTTTAAATGGCAGTTAACGCCTAGCCGTTGTAATGGAGGGAATGAACAGAACTAACTAAAAAATGATTATATATGTTTGTCAAATATTTTTACTTTTTACAATAAATGGTAGAGCATTAAAAATGTGAATGAATTCAATTTTAAGCGTAAACATTCTAATATTCATTAGAATGTCGATTAACCGCCTTTTGATGGTGAACCTCTTTTAAATCCACTTTTAGAAAATTTTATTTGTTATATTTGAAAAAATAAAATTCTTCTTTATAATCGAGACAACAAAATTTACTTT
Organism: Viscum album; assembly: GCA_963277665.1. Classification (NCBI taxonomy): domain Eukaryota; kingdom Viridiplantae; phylum Streptophyta; class Magnoliopsida; order Santalales; family Viscaceae; genus Viscum; species Viscum album. The sequence continues at coordinate 1,613,206,657 of OY728140.1, forward strand.
GTGTAAATTTTTGGTATCTTTCTGATAAAGTTCAATTTTTTATGAATAGTGAAAAATGTTGTATTTTAATTCAAAACCTCTTCTTAATCTAATTTATTTATATGACTAGATTATCTTTTAAATTGTTTTAAAGTAAACATAGAATATATTTTTACCCTTTAATCCAATAGTGGTCGTTGGAATTAATTTCACTTTGAAATTTGACTTAAACTAGTGTCAATCTTTTGATATACATTGTTTCTTAAAAACACGCTATTTGTTTTGACAGTGGGAATTAATTATTAAATTAATTAATGCATCTTATATGTTTTGAATTTTTTAAAATTGACATCATTTTTGAGTTTGTAATATCAAATTTTTCTTAGGGTGAATTTATGGTATTTTTCTAAAAAACTTCAATTTCTGATGAATAGTGAAACCACTAAGTGGTAGATAAAGAAACTGATTTTTCATTTAAATGAAACATTGCCACCGCTATGTTTTTAATTTTAAAAATCTGACATTCATGGTTGTAATTAGGAAGTAAAATTTGGTTCAATGGGATTAAAATAATATTTTTTTGTGAATAGTAAAATTTATGTTCTTAATCGTGATTAGAGGTATTTTGTGTAATTTAAGGTAAAAATAATGATTTCATAATGTGAAATGACCTAGACACATGTCCTACCATCATTTAATGTGTCATGTCTGACCAAGAAAATACATGGGTCAACTTGGGACCCCATGGAGCCACTTTGGTTGGAAAATGACATAAATAACTTTTTTTTAAAGTTAAAATAAAAATGTCACAAACATGAGATGTTTCACTAAAACAATTTTTAAATGGGGTTATACAAGTCATATTTTTTACTATAAATATTAATTATAAATATAAAAATATTTCCTACAACTTGATATTTTTTTTATAATTTTTAGACATTAAATAAATTAAATTATTTATGACATCATGATGATGCAGCGATTACCTCATTAATAAGAGATTTAAATAAAATGAAAAGATAATGTTAAAACAATAAATTACACATGTCAGAAACCTATTGGATGAGTATATTTCGAAACCTAATCACCTTATACTCGAAATATATCCTTTTGAGACCTTTTAAATCCGAAAATCATTTTATATTAAACTAATATTTTATAACTTTCCAAGAGTGCCCTCCTTTCCTCTTATAAAAGGACCCCACCTCTCCCACCATACACACACCTCTCAAGCCTTTGTATCGGCCAACCCCTTCCCATTTCATATCTCCAAATCCATCTCTTCATCATTGAAGCCTCACTTTTGGAAGAATCCTCTCCAAGGAAGCCTTTGAGCTCATGTCAAAGAGAGTTACCCGATTTAAAGGTAATGTCTTCCCCAGTGTTTTTTTGTTTTATTTTTCTTCTCCAAAACCCTAAAATTGTTTTATTACTTTTTTTTGTAACAAAACCAGTATCTCAAATATAATATGATGTTGTTATAATAATTATTCGAGCTACACTTACACACACCTACATCTAATTGTTAAAGAACATATTGTTTCTGTGGATGGTGAATTTCTGCCTCACGAAACGATGATTGTTCAACACTTATATAACACTATCAAAGGTGGCCATTAAGATGTAACTATATTTTTATATGATATATAATATGTTTATTTTATTACTTATTCTTCTTTATTTTTCTTTTTTGGCACACCATTATGGTTTCCATTGTGGGTAAACATGATAATTTCATTTTAGGAAGTGTGGACTACCGCCCCCTCAAAGTGATTTGATTCTTTAATGCCATATGTGGGATTTATAAAAGAAGGATTTAAAGTTATTATATACTATTTATGTTACATATAAATTATGAATATAACTATGGAATTAAAATATACATACCTTTCATTTAGTTTTAATTCCATTAATATGACATAGAAATGAAAGTCGCGTTCATGCGTACGTACGACTTACCGTCTACATGAATGGTGCATTTCATTTCATACCTATAAATGATTATATATTATTATAAATACATGTATATTATGGATATATATGATATATATGATATCCAAATCATGAATATCATTCTGGATATAATGAACCTGTGACCACATGAACAACATGTAATTGTAAGAAGTCCACTTTCGACTTAAGAACCAAATACCGACAAAACAAACATTATTAACTTAAATGATTAAATAATGTTTATAAGAAGGAAATAAGTGATATAAATGGAATAATGAACTTGAAAAATGTTCATAAGAAAGTATAAATTAACTCAAGTTTATTATTCAGGACGTTAAAGAACGATCGAGTCGAGTCGGACCCGAGGTAAGGGATCCTACTCCTCTCTTTCTTTTTAAGTACACTATTTTATGTCATTACATTTAAGCTCATCTTTCTTATGATTGGGATGTTATTTTATATTAATCCTACTGTAATTCTTATGTTTATATGATGAGATACCCTATTTTCTCTCATCAATCCATTTTGGATGTTTTGAGTGGCGCCGTTAGGCTGCCGAATTTTTGTAAGATATCTAACCTCTCTCTTTCTTTTTAAGTACTCTCCTTTATGTCACTTCTTTTAAGCTCATCTTTGTTTTAATGGGGGATGTTTTTTATATTCACCTTTCTATAAATTTTATTTTAATATGATGAGAGACCCTATTTTATCTCATCAATCCATTTTTGGAATTTTTAAGTGGCGTCGTTAGGCTGCTGAGTTTTCGTAAGGGATTTTTCATCTCACTTTTAGTCCCGTGAGATTTATGCTACATTTTCCACCATTTCCTATGATTGGTGTATTTACATCCCATTATTATACTCTTTGTGTAATAAAATTTCATTTATGGGTATTTACATACTCATTGTACGCCCCTTCTTCAATGGGGTGTATGTTTTGAAAGTTACCCAAGTCGGTAAGGGAACCTTTCACCCTCATATTTTAAAATAAATATTTTGTTACGTCTTTTAATTCACATAATATTATGTTGGGATATGTCCTTATATATCCTTATTGATTTAAATTTTATTCCCAAGTGATGAGATACCCTTTTTATCTCTCATCAACTCTTTTAATGAATTTTTAAGTGACATCGTTAGGCTATCCAATTTTTGCAAGGGAACTTCTTAACCCAATTTTGATTCTTTGGGATAAACTTGTACTCCTTGAATATGTCGTTCTATGAATATGTGTCAATGTCCTCGGATTGTTTTTCACTTAATATCCACTTATATTTGGTGTATTTGTTTGTCACACATAATTATGTAATTGATTTATCCTTAATCCAAGGATACCGTCTTGGTATGGGACTTCATCTCAATCTCCTTTCATTGAGGCATATTTTGTTTTATAGACAACGTACTTCTATACAGTGTATAAACCCCTTTTACTTTTACATTTATCGAAAAGAAAACTTTTTATACGAAGAGTTTTACTAAACGACAAAAGGAAATCTTTTTGTCGTACGTATGCGGCGACAACGGCTTCTCCGCCACCGTGACCATTATTTGAGTTTCGACTTCCTCTAAAAGCCATACCTTTTTTAATGAAAAATAATTACCATTTTTTACTTTTATTTTATTTTGTTATTGAAAATGGTTTTCATAATGTTTTTATATCAATGTGTTGTACTGATTTCTTGTGATTGAAAAGTGGAAATGTTATGTTTCCTTTTTGCATGTTTTATGTGATATGATTATGTTATGGTTCTTGGGCATTATTATGAAGACAGGTGATTACATGATAAACTAAGGGCAGGTGAGACTGTTATAGCTCTCCAATGCATTGGGTAACGCGAAGGATTTATGCATTAAGGTTTCTCCGAAGAGATTTAGGGAATATACTGTGATTGGTATTCCAAACGTAACCAAGATGGTTACTCCCTACGTAAGAATGTTATGAATGCCTCAAGTCACCTTTATGTCTTATGATTTATATGATTTATTCATGATTTTATGAGTTATGTTAATGTGCATATGTTTTATGGGTAAAGTATGATTTCATTCTTATGTATATATGTACTCATGTTTCCTTTCCATACATTTTATAACCCTTACTGAACTTTTTATTCTCATCCAATGTTTTTGAAATTTTTTTCACGGGTCAAGGGAATGGTATATGATATGATGATAGTGTCAAGGAAATGTCAAGAAAAAAACCATGTTTTATTTTAAATATGTTTCCGTTGATGGGAAAAATGAATACTATCTTTTATATAACCACTTTGTTTAAATGTGGAATGTAATGAAAGTTTTATGATCTAAATATATAAAACTCTAAACCTGAAAAGATCCTCAATGTGTAATCTTGTAATATCTGAAGATTAAGTAAGGTTTATGTATGGGGCCTTATAGTTGGTATCATAGGTCGGTTTAGATAACTGTAGAGGTTAGGGTATTATCTAAGCATAAGTGACATTACCATAATGGTTAGGTTTTCTGAAAGAGTCCTAGTTTTAGATAAAGTGAATGAGTAAGTATACCTTAGTGTTTATCTTCCTCATCAGTACATGATAATTTTTTTGATATACTCACACTAACATTTTTGGTTTTAGTAAATGGATGGATCTAGCAGGAACCAAAGTTACAATGGGTTTGAAGGAAACTGTGTTGGTTCATTGATTAAGAGACTGGATGAAATGTGGGATTCAATGAGGAAACTCGTGGTTGTTCTAAACCAACTATCAATGAGTCATGATCAACCACTTGAACCTTGGTATGATCTGTAATGCATCATGTACGAGATGACCAATCGATGTGGATGTTCAGGTAATAATTATAAAGGTAACCATTTGATTTTATATGATCCTTACTTTTGAGGTAATTATGGGTAATTATATGTTATGATGGAAAATTAAGGGCATGAGATAAAATTGAGGTTAAAATATGTTATGATTATTTTTGAAGATTTTATCTCGTTTTGGGGAATGTTTTAAGAATTATATAGTTTTGGAAAATGGACAACACGCAGACCGTTTGACAACCCGTCGCGTCGGACAAATCTGCGGGAATCAAACCCACAACCAAAGTGCGACTGGTATTTATCGCCTACCACTGGACTACGTGAAGTCCCTAGTTAGTTTGACTAATTATTTTTAGTTAGATGATTTTAGGAATCAAGAGTATGTTTATTTGGGGTTATCTATGTAAATTATTGACCTATCATCGAAGATATGTGATTAGGTTATTTACTTTTCAATATGAGAATTTAAGAGAGACCGATGTTATTTACAGATAAAAGTTAATTTGTACCTTGAAAGACTATGTGACTAAATCCTTCAAATATTTGTGTTTCAGTCTTAGTTTGGTTTACCTTGAATAATTTTATGGACAAATTTTTTATAAAATGGTCTTCGTTGAACTTTGGGTTTTGTGGGACAAATTTTGGAGATTAAGAATAGATATTCTTTTCATAATTGGTTATCCATTTATGGATTATCTTATCTTGTACTAACCATTTTGGTTTTGGTTTTGGTTAAAGTCTAAAGACATGGGAAGTATATTGTTCCCTTTTTTGGATTAGGTTATTCTCATAATGTTGATTATAGTACTCTTAATGCGAACTAGTCTTCCTAAATACTCGTCTTTTGGAGAAAATATGAGTTTGATTAAGGAATCTAGTAAAAGTTGAAAGTCTACGTGACAAGTAAGTATGTTTCATTATGATTTAGATAATCTCAAAAATAAATTCCTCAATGAAGAGTAACATAAAACAAAAATGTTGTCTGTTATCTTTTCCTACTGGGGAATCGAATACCGTTTAACCTATCACAAGTTTGTGATTTTCATATAGTTATCTTTCTCCTAGACATGTTCACTATCACTCTCCATCAAAACATGAACCTTTGTTTTCTCCTCCATGTCCATGTTTTCCTACATGGAATCCTTGTATGGGTTAACTCGGGTGACCTCTGTACTTCTCTTTCTTTATTTTAAAGTGATTGTCTTACCGTCTCTTGTTCGGATGTAGGACTTTCAATTATGTTTTCGAGCCCAATTTTAAAATTACGAGGACACAATTCCCAAAAGGGGGGAAGGATGTAACACCCCAGCTAAATAAAGAATATGAAAACATTATATTTATCCTAATTTGTGAATAATATGTTAATATTAATTTAAAGGGAATGATATTCTTGATGGCTTACCCAATACACAACAATGAGTTCCTTCGAAATATTACGTTGCACTATAATAATAAAATAATATTATATTAAATGGTATTTAACGCCTAGCCGTTGTAATGGAGGGAATGAACAGAACTAACTATAAAATGATTATATATGTTTGTCAAATATTTTTACTTTTTCAATAAATGTTATAGGATTAAAAATGTGAATGAATTCAATTTTAAGCGTAAACATTCTAATATTCTTTAGAAGGTCGATTAACCGCCATTTGATGGAGAACCTCTTTTAAATCCACTTTTTGACAATTTTATGTGTTATATTTGACAAAATAAAATTCTTCTTTAGAATCGAGACATCAAAATTTACTTTGTGTAAATTTTCGGTATCTTTCCGATAATGTTCATTTTTTTATGAATAGTGAAAAATGTTGTATTTAAATTCAAAACCACTTTTTAATATAATTTATTTCTATTATTAGATTATATTTTTAATATTTTTTAAAGTAAAATTAGAATACATTTTTACCATTTAATCCAATAGTTGTCGTTGGAATTAATTTCACTTTGAAATTGGACTTAAACTAGTGTCAATCTATTGATATATATTGTTTCTTAAAAACACGGTATTTGCTTTTACAACAGAAATTGATTATTAAATTAATTAATGAAACTTATATGTTTTGAATTTTTTAAAATAGACATCATTTTTGAGTTTGGAATATCAAATATAGATTAGTGTGAATTTTTGGTATTTTTCTGAAAAACATCAATTTTTGATGAATAGTGAAACCACTAAGTGGTAGTTAAAGAAACTAATTTTTCATTTAAATGAAACTTTTCCACCTCTGTGTTTTGAATTTCAAAAATCCGACATACATGGTTGTCATTAGGAAGTAAAATGTGGTTCAACGGGATTAAAATAAATTTTTGGTGAATAGTAACTGTTATGTTCTTAATCGCGTTTAGAGGTAGTTAGTGTAATTTAAGGTAAAAATAATGTTTTAATAATGTGAAATGACCTAGAAACATGTCCTACCCTCATTGGATGTGTCATGGCTGACCACTAAGATCTATGGGTCAACTTGGGGTCCCCATGGAGACACTTTGGTTGGAAAATGACATAAATAACTTTTTATTTAAAGTTAAAATAAAAATGTCACAAGCATGAGATGTTTCACTAAAACAATTTTTAAATGGGGTTATACAAGTCATATTTTTGACTATAAATATTAATTAGAAATATAAAAAGATTTCCTACATCATGATAGTTTTTTTATAATTTTTAGACATTAAATAAATTAAATTATTTATGACATTTTGATGATGTAGTGATTACCTCATTAATAAGGGATTTAAATAAAATGAAAAGATAATGTTAAAACGATAACTTTCACTTGTCAAAAACCTATTGGATGAGTATATTTAGAAAACTTATCACCTTATCCTCGAAATATTTCTTTTTGGGACCTTTTAAATCCTAAAATCATTTTATAATAATGAAATAATTTATAACATTCCAAGAGTGCCCTCCTCTACTCTTATAAAAGGCCCCCACCTCTACCACCTTACACACACCTCTCAAGCATTTGGCTCGGCCAACCTCTGCCCATTTCATCTCTCCACATCCCTCTATTCATCATTGTGGCCTAACTTTTGGCATAATACTTTCCATGGAAGCCTTTGAGCTCAAATCAAAGAGAGTTACCCGATTTAAAGGTAATGTCTTCCCTTTTGTTCTTTTGTTTTATTTTTCTTCTCCAAACCACTAAAATCTTTTTATTACTTTTTTTTTGTAACAAAACCAGTATCGTTTATATACTAGGATGTTGTTATAAGAAGTATTCGAGCTACACTTAAACACACCTACATCTAATGGTTAAAGAACATATTGTTTCTGTGGATGGTGAATTTCTGTCTCACGAAACGATGATTGTTCAACACTCATATAACACCTTCAATGGTGGTCGTTAAGATGTCACTATATTTATATATGATATATAATATGTTTATGCTTAACTTAATATTATGTATTTTGCTTTCTTGGAACACCTTTATGGTTTCCATTGTGGGTGAACACGATAATTTCATTTTAGGAAGTGCGGACTACCACCACCTAAAAGTGATTTGATTCGTTAATGCCATATGTGGGATGTATAAAGGATGGATTTTAAGTTATTATATACTATTTATGTTACATATAAATTATGAATATAATTCTGGAATTAAAATATACATACCTCTCATTTAGTTTTAATTCCATTAATATGACATAGAAATGAAAGTAGCGTTCATGCATACATACGGCATACCGTCTCCATGAACGGTGCATTTAATTTCATACCTATAAATGATTATGTAATATTATAAATACATGTATATTCTTGATATATATGATATATATGATATCCAAATAATTAATATCATTCTGGATATAATGAACCTTTGACCACACGAACAATATGTAGTTGTAAGAAGTCCACTTTCGACTTAAGAACCAAATATCGACAAAACATATATTATTAACTTAAATGATTACATAATGTTTATAACATGGAAATAAGTGATATAAAAGTAATAATTAACTTGAAAAGGGATCTTAAGGAAGTAGAAATTAACTCATGTTTATTTTTCAGGATGTTAAAGAACGATCGAGTCAAGTTGGACCAGAGGTAAGGGATCCTACTCCTCTCTTTCTTTTTAAGTACACTCGTTTATGTCATTCCATTTAAACTCATATTTCTTTTTATTGGGATGTTATTTTATATTACTGCTACTGTAATTTTTTATGTTCATATGATGAGAGAATCTATTTTCTCTCATCAATCCATATTGGAGGTTTTGACTGGCGCCGTTAGGCTGCTGAAATTTCATAAGAGATCTAACCTTTCTCATTCTTTTTAAGTACTCTCCATTACGTCACTTCTTTTAAGAACCTATTTTTTTATGGGGGATGTTCTTTTATATTCCTCTTGAGGTAAATTTTATTTTAATATTATTAGAGACCCTATTCAATCTCATCAATCCATTTTTGGAAGTTTTAAGTGGCGTCGTTAGGCTGTCGAGTTTTCGTAAGGGATTTTTCATCTCACTTTTAGTCCTGTGAGATTTATGCTACATTTGCCACCATTTCCTTTTATTGGTGTATGTACTTACCATTATTATACTCTTTGTGTAATATAATTTCATTTATGGGTATTTACATACTCATTGTATGCCCCTTCTTCAATGGGGTGTATGTTTTGAAAGTTACCCAAGTCTGTAAGGGAACATTACACCCTCCTCTTTTAAAAGACTTTTTTTGATATGTATTTTAATTCACATACTATTATGTTGTGATATTTTATTCTATATCCTTATTGATGTAAATTTTATGTCCAAGTGATGAGATACCCTTTTTATCTCTCATCAAATCTTTTTCTGAATTTTTATGTGACGCCTTTAGGCTGTCGAATTTTTCCAAGGGAAGTTCTTAACCCAACTATGATTCTTTGGGATAAACTTGTACTCCTTTAATATGTCATTATATGAATATGTGTGAATGTCCTTTGAATTTTTTTTCACTTAATATCCACTTATATTTGGTGTATTTGTTTGTCACACATAAATATGTAATTGATTTATCCTTAATCCAAGGATACCGTCTTTGTATGGGACTTCATCTCAATCTCCTTTCATTGAGGCTTATTTTGTTTTATACACAACCTACTTTTATATAGTGTATAAACCCCTTTTAATTTTACGTTTATCAAAAAAGAATATTTTTATATGAAGAGTTTGACTAAATGACAAAAGGAAATGTTTTTTTCGTACGTATGTGGCGACAACAACTTCTCCGCCGCCGTGACCATTATTTGAGTTTCGGCTTCCTATACAAGTCATTCCTTTTTTAATGAAAAATAAATACCATGTTTTACTTTTATGTTATTTTTGTATTGAAAATAGTTTTCATAATGGTTTTATATCAATGTGTTGTATTGATATCTTTTTTTTTCAAAGTGGAAATGTTATGTTTCCTTTATGCATGTTTTATGTGATACGATTATGTTATGGTTCTTGAGCATTATTATAAAGATGGTTGTTTCCGTGATAAACTAAGGGCGGGTGAGCCCGATATAGCTCTCCAATGCATTGGGTAACGCGAAGGAGTTAAGCATTAAGGTTTCTCTGAAGATTTTTAGGGAATATATTATGATGGGTATTCCAAACATAACCAAGAGGGTTACTCCCTGTGTAAGAATGTTATGAATGCCTCAAGTTACCTTTATGTCTTATGATTTCTATGATTTAATAATGAATTTTTGAGTTATGTTAAAGTTCATATGTTTTATGGGTAAAGTATGATTTCATTCTTATGCATATATGTACTCATGTTTCCTTTCCATACTTTTTAAAATCCTTACTGAGATTTTTATGCAAATCCTATGTTTTTGAAATTTTTTTGATAGGTCAAGGGAATGGTACATGATATGATGATAGTGTCATGGAAGTGTCAAGAAAGAATCCATGTTTTATTTTATATATGTTTCCGTTGATGGGAAAAATGAATACTATCTTTTATGTAACCACTTTGTTTAAATGTGGAATGTAATGCATGTTTTATGATTTAATTCTCTAAAACTCTAAACCTAAAAAGATCCTCAATGTGTAATCTTGTAATATCTCAAGATTAAGTAAGGTTTAAGGCCGGGGCCATAAAAACTATGTGAGTAGCCTCACTATATAGAACATTATTTCTATGATACCTGATTTTTAAGGGTATTTATTCATTGGAATTTTCAAGCTATAGTTGTGTGACATATTATTTTTGTACATTTGATGGATCTTATTGGTACTTACCTTAATGTGATACATAGAACATATAATGATATTGAGATTGGTTTGGTGTAAGTTACAAGATATATGAAACCTTCCCAACTCAATCAAAAATCACATTGGGGATAATATACCTCTGGGTCAGAATTCCATTCATCCCAAATATAATAACCATATCCAATGGATAAATTTATATAAACATCATCTCATGAAATTGGAACTCCATATCTAAGTAACTACTATAATCATAAATTTTCATTCAGTTATTACCTACCATGCTGTATTGTTTTTATTGTAATTTATCTTTAATTCCATTACCTTTATTAGGTCCCACATTTTTTTTCTCCAACTTCAACCATTCACATTGGATTAATAGACATATTTATATAGAGGTCTTAATTTGGATCCATCAAAATGATCTATTGAAATTTATTGTAATAAAATAATCTTCTAGATATAGTGGTTTATAAAAAATACCTTAATATATATATTGAATATGATATTGGAACATCCTCAATTGTTTTAATGATTACCTTAGACTTACCATATATCATATCAATATACATTATACTGAAACCAAACTATGTCTCATGGATTATTGAAGATATATCTTATAAATGTAGTTAATCCTCATATCATAATCATATAAAACGTAATATTATACTATATATAACTTATCCACTTCAATAAAATATATTATAAAATTCAGATTAGGAGAGATATATTTTATTAGATATAAATGGACTATGATGAAATTTTATCTTGATAAACTATATAAAAAATATATATCATATACACATTTCGGGGTGTTAAATAAAAAAATCCATAGTGATTTTTCCCATTTTTAGAATATTTTGGGTAGTGTTAGTAACATACGCTTGTATTTTAAATTCCTAAATTTAACATTCCCACATTCCAGGAACCATTATACATAATCGGTAAAATCATTCTTCATGTTTTCGCAATAGAAATAACATTTTAGATCATTATAAATATATTTACATATATGATTAATATATAATGATGATCTATGAGGAAATTCTAATAGCTCATTATAAAACTTTTTTACCGATGGTATATATACATGAATAATTAGGCATATCATTCCATAACAAAAAATGATAATAAATAGAAATTTTCTTACATTCTTCTATTGAACTACATCTTTATTCAATTACACATTAATAATCACGTATAAATATAGTTTATAAATCATTTTAGGAAGATATTATTTCCCCCATTTCTTGAAAATTTTCCCATCCATTTTTTATTATCCAAAAATATTGGATCTTTTATCCTCATATTGGATATGATATAATGATCATTTTGACTCGAAGCATCGTACACAATATTCATGTTATCACGGTTGTAATATATGGAGATGTCATAATAATTAACTAACTCCATCGATAATATTCATTGAATATTCAACTACATCTTTGTAAAAATTTACATATTGAATTTATGATCTGTATATATATAAAAAACATCACAAGATATATAATACTTTCTTATGTTCAATGAAAAATTTTCCATAGTAATAATTAAATTTTGAGTTTGGTTCATTATTATCCTGATTATTAAAATCTCATGATGCCTAATATATGACAATATCATTAAAAATGAGGAACCATATTTAAACCTTTTTCATTGCATCACTATCAATTACAGAAAATTCTCCACTACATAATATTGTAATCACTGGTGTACATGCTAAATTACCTTCATTAATTTTATATTTTCAATAAATTAATTTTTCTAATAGAAAATATTGTAGTTATGGGTTAAAATTGTAATATGATTTGGAAATCACATACAGGTTTGACATATCATCAATAATATTCATCCTGTCCATGAAAACTATGGTACTTAATCATTAGGTCAGTCTGTAGAAACATTCAATAACATCTATCATTAATTGAACAATAGATATAAATTATCTTGGATCATATGACCCAATAATTAAACTATTTGATGAAAAAATTCACATATGGTCTTGTTTTCATAAAACACATAAATTATTAGTGTCATTAGAATGATTCAAAATTTATCTTCATTTTCTTCCATGATTTTTCAATACATTTGAATATAATATATAAATAAAAATACAAAATAATAAAGTTTATATATATTATCTACGCTTAAAATATATAGATATTGAATGTTATTTGATAAATACATACTAAATTACTATAATTTCATAATGACCAAACCTAAAATTGATGAATTTCTTGGTTATATTCCCCATCTTGATATTATCTAATCAAACATCGATCAATGATAAATAATTTAAAAATATAGATGTCCTTATAGATGGTAAAAGATATCATTGTTATGGAGTATAGGGTATATTTCTTTAATATTTATATTGTTATGTTCATAATAATTATTTCAAAACATATTTTCTCATGCTTCATTATAGTAAAATAACATGATTACCCATGTAGAATCCATAATACTGATGAATCCAATATCAATATTATCATAGTGATTCATAATTAAATAATACAAATATGTGTGTATTATTCTATTTAGGGTATTTTAAACAATAATAGAAATAGGTATGAGGTTAATTGTAAAATCAAATTCAGGATTTGGTGGAATACTAGGAATGTCCTTGTTAAATACCAAATCAATATCATGAATATTGAGCACAATTTCAATATTGAGTTTCTCCCCAATGATTTGTGATATATGTACCAAATTAATATCTATACAAACACAAATGATAGATTTATTTCCCAATATATGTTCATAATAACAACCAACACTTAACATACATTAAAATTATAACACATTGGATAAATAATTATTACATTACACAAGAAGAGTCACCAAGTGTGTACTAGTCTAGAGTCATTGAAAAAATGCAAATAGAAAAATTCATACATGAGTGAGATAATTTATCTCAAACAATGTTCATAATGCCTAGAAACCAACTTAGACACATTCTAGATAATACATATCTTCAATAACTGGGGAACTGAAAAATTAAAAGTTGTGAATTTCTAATTCTATGTAAAGGTAAACAAGGTAGACATGTATGAAAAACAAGATAATAAGGGTATATGAACATGATCATAACATTATAAGGTCATGATAAACATATCAAATAACATCAAAATGAATAATGGAAAAAATATTGACAGTTCATAAGAGATTAATCATAATGGAATTAAAAGAATAATCCTTGAAATCATAACATTTGAAGAAGACATAGAATTGTGGAAGTAAAATAAACCTTGACTATCAGTCTCTATAAGTCAAGGAACACTTTTAAAATATATCAGGGGACTTTAGGTGGATTACACTTACATAACAATACACACAAACATCCCTAGTCATACTCTTTTCCCCATAAGGGATATGTTTTCCTATTTTTTCATAGCGGATTAGGTTTCCCCGATTTCCCATAGGAGATCAGGTTACACCTTCTTTTTATTAACCATCAAGCCAAATGACTTGTTTCCCATCATTATCTCATGAGATATAAATCATTTCTCGATGCATTAGAATGTGATATAGGTCCCACCCATCTCATAATGAAATAATACATATGTGTTCGACTAGATCATATTAATTAAACTTATAATAAATTATGAAATGAAATTTGTATCATAAACATTAATCACATAGTAACTTTTCTTAATGTGGAATTTATAAAATTCATTTCCTTAAATCAAATCATGTGAAAAGGATTGTGTTTCATAAACATCAAGTCATCAAATCATAAACCATTCAATGAAATAATATGAATACAAACATTAGACCATTAAGAAAGAAAGGCATGATTAACACAAATTGTATTCATATTAAAATGAATATAATTTGAATAGATATTTTCAAAAGATTTTTCAAGTAGAAATCATTTCCTCATTGAATAAAACTATTTAAAACATAAAATATTGCTGAAAACTATTTATTTGAAAATATATTTGAAAACATAAAAATGAAGAATTGAAAAAAATTATTTATAAAATATATAATCCATGAAAATTAAATGATAATATAACTTTAATAACATTTCTGAATTTTTTAAAAATTTGATTTTTAAATAATAACTATTATTGGATGAATTTCAAAATGAGCACATATTTTGATAATATCATTTTCATTATTTAAATTAATACCATGTACTATGAAAAATGTTTTAAGTATATTATAATATAATTAATAACTATAGGATATAAAATTTGATGACTCTTCTTGAGATATGGTTCACATTTTTTGATCTATGGAAGAAAACGCGTAACAATCCAGATAAAAGATGAAATATTAGAAATAAAATCATTCCAAATTGGTAACATTAAATAATAATCCCTATGATATAAAAATATTAAATTTATCATATATTTTCCTAAAAATAACTAGATTCATGATAAAAACATGTTGGAGGGAAAACATATATGCCTCATAATATAATATAAGTGTGTAAGGAAACATTTTTCTAAAAGAATAAAAAATTAATGTAAACTTGATTGATGAATTAGAATAATTGGAACAGTAAAGCCCATCAAGGACAAATAATCTAATGGTTGTGAGAACAAAACATAAATTAAAAGGATAATAATCATAGAATAAATTTATGGTAGATATATACACCATAAAAAACAACTCAGGAATATGAAATATGTCCTGTAAAAATAATAGTGATACTATAATTAATCTTTCGACACAAGTAACAATGAAATATCATCATCCATGAAAAAATAACATCATTTGAAACATTTAATAGCATGAAATTAATAATTTTCATGATATAACTATCATAATTATATATATATACACAATCTAAAATTAATTAGGTGTATAAAAAAGTCTCAATGGAATGTAATTTCAGATTGAACACCATACCTTTTTTATTAACTCTTGTTATACTTGTTCTGACCTCATATGCTTTTGGTAATTTATTTTTGTTTGATAGAATGAGATTCCATGGTTTTGTTACTTATATATGGGAGTATTATATTATGATGGTAGGTATGTTGATAGTTCTACCAACCAATAATTTAATCAATGGAAACTCAATTCTAATAATTATTCCATATATTGTAAAAAAACATAATATCTCAAAGATAAAACAATAGAAAAAATTATAAATTACTATTTAATGATATATGAGGTATATCTAAACGTGAAGGAAAATATTCTAATGGAATAATAACATGACCATTAAGAATATAATATCCCCAATATAATTGTATCCTCACATTTGAATGTTTAAATAAAATTTAAGAACCTCATGAATGAAAATATGATATAACTATATCATAGTTTAATTAATTAAATGTTTTAAAACCCATAATTTATGTCTTTTTATTTTTAGAAAATGAAAATTATTATTTTCAATTTAATAGTTAATATAATGATTATTGAAAAAACATTAATACTTTTGTCATAAATTAATACTTTTGTTTTTTATAACTATATGATAATTTTATGAGACCGTGATTAATTTTCAAATTGTTGTAAATCGCTTATAATTTTAAAATCTGTATTATTCAAATAAATTATAATTTATTATAATTTATTATATTATAATTATTATTTTATATTCATATAATTTAGATCATTTTTCAGCTCTTGAAATTGAATAATGGTTGTGGTGAATTTATTGGATTTTTTCTAGAATACGTGAATTTTATGAGAATAGTAAAATATTATAATTTATGATAATAACTAAATACTTAAATTTATTTCTCATTGATGATGTAAGGATGATTTAAACCCAAAATATAATGTTTTACTTAATTATTATAATATATATGGTGATATGGTTCAAATTTTAATAGATTTGAGCCAAAATACTAAACTATTGAATATTATAAAAAAATTCCCCATCCTCTACTATATCTACCACCCCCACAAACTCTTCTTCTCACAACTCAAAATCCTTAGAGTTTATCCAATTTATACCAAATCCTATTCCAAATCCCCACCAATATGCACAAGATAATTCTTTCTCACCAAAATACTAAGACCATTTTCACTATGTAGGTTTTAAGGATAAATATTTAAGAGGTAAACCCCTCGTTCACTTACTTTTAATTTAATTTCAATTTAATTTCATTTATTATAATATAATCATATACCTTATCTATGTGGAATGGTTTCTAAATTATCCTATATATACATTAATTTTATTATTATAATTGATTAACCATCATCAAACCCTTCATCCTCTTTCTTTTATTCTAAATATCACAACTATGTTCGTGACATGTTGATTTAGAGCCATCGTGTATAATACACATTAATGTTTGAATACCACCATAACAGAATATCATAAAACCATTATAATTTTCGAAAAAGATTTTATAAGATATTTAATATCATTTTCTATGTTTTGGAACTAATTTACTTAAATAATATTAAAAAATAATAAAATGGGATATTCATATTGAACAAAAACCACCAAAATAATCTAAACAATTATCACTAAAATCATATCTAATAAATAAACCTAACATCAGAGGAAAATAATATATATGAATAAATAAACATATTCATGTTTACTAATAACATATAATTTCAATTATTTATAATTGTCCTCATTTTACATTGTTATCCTTACAAGTATACAACTGAACCGATCTAGAAAACCAACAAAACTAACACTCCCAAATGATGAAATAGATCATTAAAACTCATCATAATAGACATAGGTTATATTAATAAAATTATAATAAATATAATAAATATATGATAAGTTATTTATTTTTCAATTAATCAATCAAATTTGAATATACTTGCTAAAAAATTGAATAAATCATTTGGACATAAGGTAATAAGATTCTCGAACCCAAATCTCTTTCATTGGGGTTTCTGTCTTTCAAGACAATGTCAATAAGTATGTTCATTTTCAATTCCATATATATTATTTAATCTTCATCATTTTTATTTAATCTGATATATATATTTTCAATCTGGTTCTACGAATAATAAAAATATTTTTTCCAAAACAAATCTTCCTTCTAAGAACAAATATTTTACTTCTCCCTTTATTACTTCTTATTAATTAAATACTGAAAATTATTATATTAATAATGTTATTCCCTTTACAATTTATGTATTATAATGTTTACCAATAAATGAATAATTTATGAAATTACAATGAAAACCTTTATCTTCACATTGGTTATTATATCAAAAAGGTATTAATATGTTCAATGTGGCATGCATTATTATGTAATTGTTATGATGTGATGGATTTTTCCGGAATTATATATAATGCTAATAAAGATGGTAAGGAAATGTATCTCATGATATAATGTGTTTTAAGAATGAACATGATGATAAATTTGTTCCCAATGACGATGTTATGATTATACACATATATATGGATGAACATTATGATATCTCTTTTCCCAACAATGTGTTTTAGTTCACCATTATGACATAATATTTCATTTTTATGAATTTAAACATTCCATTAATTTTCTTAATTCTTCATATCGAGGTTATTATGTTGATCTAAATCTTATGTAATAAATATGATGATTATATTAACTCGATGATATATTGAATCATGTCATTATCTATCCTTTTACCAGGATTCAGATCAACCATTTATTTTATGTATATGCTCAGGTAATTACTTGTACAAAAGAGATCACAATGTCAACTATGAATATAGAGAGGATTTAATTAAATAATGTTTCTGTTTAATTATGTAATTGATTTTTCTGTCTTAATTTTTCTGAGACACAAAACCATTTGACCCTAGTTTATTAACACTATTATATAGTTTATCTTTTTAAAATTATATAATAGTAATTTATGGAAAAGTATGGTCTCTATAGTTGGTGTTGGGGAACTATTTAGTAATTTTCTGAATTTATATTAGAGAACAACAGTGACAACCTTTAATATTAGAATATGTATACGAAACACCCATAACATATTTCTTTATAAAACAAATACATAGAGATCACACAATATATTCCATTTATGTTAGTTTCACAAATGAATAAGATATTTATTTGTTACCTCTTTAATTATGTTTTGTTAAAACCTATTATATTTTAGAAAATTGATAGAATGTTGAAAAACATGGAAAAAATATATCTCATAGATAATGAATCAATTTCCCGAATTACATTCCCAATGCCTTTGGAGGTGGAGTTACAAATTTCATAGTGATTCTTAGCCAACTATCTCGAGATATGAACAATAACTAGAATAATTTGTAACTTCCTCCATCACCTAAGAGGCAGAAACATGTGATCGATTATTTTATATGCCAACAGAAACATATATTTATTGGATCCTATGATCCACTAGTCATAGAACTAGGGGTTAAATTAATAGAGAATATATTTTTTTGTGCATTGGTGTTCTCAGAGAGAGAGGGTGACTCTAGATCTTTGTTATTTAGATGTATAGGCTGATCCATAATCGGTGTTGATATAGAATATGATGCTGAAGCATATAATTTAAGACGTGGACTGGGATGACCTGAAGAAAATACTTCTTGACAATTATTTACCTCAAACTGTTCATTATAATTTGGAGAGATAATTTATATACCTAAAAAAAGAAAGTCAATCTTTCATAGAATATAATGATAATTTTAAAAGGATTTCTAGGTATTCTATGGTTTCTACTATCAAGAAGGATAAAAAAGTAATGAGTATTCAGTTTCTAAAAACACGCCTTTAAAAGACTCTAGAAATTCAAGATATTGGGAAATTTGAAAAAGTAGTTAGATGTGCTATCAAAGTGGTGATGAATTATGGATAATTATCCCACATATAAAGAGATGAGAAATTAATATTTTGGTTTAAATATGGATGGTCAATTAATAATGGTGGAAATAATTATGAACCAGTCACATGTCAAAAATATTGGAAGAAGAATCATGGGAACTTCATCAAAGGGATGGGGAAATTCATCATTTGTAAGACATATGGAAACCATGTTCATGAATTACAAAGAGACATGTGTATTTAAGATATTTTGGTATAATAAAAGAGAAAAAAACATATATGTTAATTCTTAAACTGTAGGAAGCACAGACACTATGCAATATAGTGCACTAAATATCATGTCCTTGTGGGTCATATGAATTATCAACCAGTAATGGAAATGTTGAAATAGTATGATTATTCCATCACTACTATTGACCTATATCCCCAAAATGATGTCGTGACAGGTAAATGGTTTTTTGATTCAAAATATGAGAATGTATTATTTCATTTGGTTCAATGAAATCTTTTGTATCATTAAATTTTAGTTGAGAAAAACAAACTCGTCCTCGAAATAGGGATGTTAATTTATTTTTGAGAATTGAAAATTGCTAAATTGTGGCATACAATGTATATAAATCCCCCCTTGTCAATTTTTGTGGGTTTTCCCTTCAAAAAATATTTTATTACTTCCTTTGGTTGATTTTGATGATATATGTTTCATGGATTGGCAATAGTTATACAATGAAAACATCAATTTTTGGGAAAAAGAGATTAATATTTATATCCAAAAGCATCCTAAAATTTTGTACTAGTTTAAGAAGAAGGATGAATCTACATTAGAGTGGACATATAAGTGTTGATATTATTTCCTTTTGAAAATGAATATCTAGCTCCAATGAGTGAGAAAAGGGATAAAATCATGATCGAAGGTATACCAATTTTATGTGACTATAGTTATGTGTTCCTTGATGGATTACATATTGATAGTTTTAAATGAGATCATGATTTATCAATTTCTATTATTTTTAAATTTGTCCTTATACCAAATAAACCATATATAATGGTCAATACTAATTTGGTGGAAATAAAAAATTAGTTAAAATATAATTTGGAAAATCCATTCATATGTCGGAGTGCTTTACCATGTGGTTTTCTAGTCCACATCCTCAATAAGATTAATTGATTAATGGGACTCTAAATTTATCATCATCAACATAATAAAGTCATTATAATGTAAAATTACCCTCTTATAAGGATATTTGTGTTGTTCGATAAACATTGTGGGGACATGCATTTCTCTATGGTCGACCTTCTACTAGGATATCACTAAATCCCTTTGAGGAAGGAATATATTCCCAATATTATCATTTAAAAGAGGAATAGAAATTATGAGTTCATAGTTATTTCATTAATACACAATACATGACCACCAATATTCTTAGACCTAATGAGTGGAGACATTAGATATTACCTCTAAAAATTAGGGGTGTCTTTATTAACAATATTATGATATACTCTATGAGAAAGGAAAAACATGATGATCATTTGAATAATGTGCTATATAATTTGAGAAGGGTGAACATTTATGGATAGTATAGTAAATTTGAGTTATGGATGAAAGATGTATCTTTCTTGGGACATATTATTACAATTAATAGAATATATGTGGATCCCTCCAGGACAATGGAAAATTAATAGTACCACATGCCAACATCTGTAATAGATGTCCATTGTTCCTTGGTTTTTCTGGGTATTACAGGAAAAATTGTAAGATGTATTCATGATTAAAAACCCACTAACTGATATTAATTAGACCAGAGATATTTCTATTTGGATACGTGTGTGTGAATACATCATCAAAGATTTATTAAAGAGCTTTACCAGTGCACAAGTACCCACACACCCTCTATGTGGGGAACACATTATAGAATACAATAATGCTTCAATAAGTGGATTAGGATAATTAATGATTAAAGATGATAAATTATTTCCCTACTCCTCATAGTAGTTGGTGATTAAGGACCAAAACTATCCTACAAATGATTTGCAGTTAGCATCTCTGATCTTCACATTGAAAATCAGGTGGAATTATCAATATGCAGTGAAATGTGAGATGTTTACTTATCATAAGGTCCAAAAATATATATTCACATTGAATGACTATAATATTCAATATTGATGATTGATAAAGTTCTTCTAGGATTAAAACTTCTCATTCCACTTACAACCTTTTATAGAAAATAAGGCGGTAGATTCTATTAGTAGAAATGTTATTGAACCACTATTAGTTATGGTTATTTAGAAGGTTCTAATTATATAATATTTGAAAAGGATTGAAGAGATAATAATTATCTAATGAACTTCATCAATCCATTCTAAAATTATTTTTCATTCATCCCTCATGGATAACTAAAGGACAGTCAATGAAATGATGCAAGAATTTTGAAAAAGTTATATGTAAGGAAAAATATGAAATTCTCAGAGTTCAAAATTGATGATGAAAAAGTAGTGAGATATGGTCCTTGATTATGTGTATCTTCTAATCCATATATAATGAAATATATTTAGGATGAAATACATAGGTCAACATTCTCAATAAACCTAGGGAGAAAAAAGTGTCCTCGATATCATCAAGAGCGCTTTTGGTGGGACAATATGAAGGAGGATATGAATGAATATACATCAATGATCAAAGTATGTTTTCAAGTGAAGTAATAAAGAAAAATGTATAAGATAATGATTTAACCACTAATAAAAACATAGAAATGGAAAAATTTCACCATGGATTTTTTCACCAGTCTTCCATAGACATCTAGAGGAAACAATTCCATGAGGGTTTTTATGGATCATTTCCCAATGGAAACTATTTCTAAAATTATTTGACCAGACTTATCAAATGTCCATCATTAAATGATATAAATCAATGATTTGGTAGGGCTTCCTTGAATTCAAATCTCAATTTTATCTATTGGAGGATTGATATTCAACTCCATTTTATAGAAAAGACTCTAAAATGCTCAAAACTATGAGTTGAGAATCATCAGGGATGATCATTCTCAAACTAATATCCTATATGATCAAACGATTCATAAATTTAAAGACATGTTGAGATAATGCTCTATAGAATTCAATAGAGGATGGGGAAGACATCTTCCTGTTTCCAATTTCTCTTAATATAACTCTTCCAACTGATCATCCAAATGACTCCATATAAATACATTTATGGGAAATAATAAAAAACATAAGTGTGTTGGGATAAGTTCATTATGAATAGCAATATAGGTCCTAAAATGTTATAAGAAGTTATAGAAATGGTGAAA
Organism: Viscum album; assembly: GCA_963277665.1. Taxonomy (NCBI): domain Eukaryota; kingdom Viridiplantae; phylum Streptophyta; class Magnoliopsida; order Santalales; family Viscaceae; genus Viscum; species Viscum album. The sequence continues at coordinate 1,613,229,575 of OY728140.1, forward strand.
TCCAATTAAGAGTACATCAAGGAATCCCAAAGTTGACATAAGAGATATTTCTCAATTATTGAGGAGACCATCCATTTCAGACTGGGGACATGGAATTACTCCACCTATATCTAAGGAAAAGGGTCATTAGATTTTAGAAGAAATGAGTGTTGTGTCATGGGTAAATCAGAACCATTGAGAATCTTGATCCAATCGTAGTGGTGTCCAATTGACAAGTAATTCCACATACCATGTCTCTATTTCACAATGGATTTCATATATCCATCTTGTGGATGTACATACCAGATCCCCAACAAGTACATAGTACATAAGTGGTAGAGTATTAAATTGATATCTCCTATGAGGAGAATCCAACGAAGGTCTTGGACCATAGAGATAAAGTACTAAATAATAAGACTAATAATTTGGTCAAAATAATATGGATGAACAATAATTTCAAAGAGGGAACATGGGAACTTGAGGATTTGATGATGGTAAGTACACTCACTTTTTTCAACATATTATGTTAAACAAAATTTTGAGGGAAAATTTCATTAGGGGTGATGAATATAACAACCAAATACTTTTTCAGTTTAAACTCTTTTATTTTAATTATTTCATATAGTATGCATGACATTAAATCTCAATGATAAAGAAATATAAACATTATAAATGATATATTAATGAAATAAGAGGTATTTCTAGAAGTTAAGGCACCTATACCAATGGATTAGTAATATGACCATTATGAATTGTAATCATGAAAATAGATTAGTAACCTAACCTATTAAAGTGTATAAAACATTTAGGAATCCAATGAATGAAAATATTATATATTAATATCATAAAATAAGTAAATATTTTGTTAAATATGATAGATTTAATGTTTATATTTTTTTTAAAATGTTTATTTTTCTTTAAAATATTATAAATTTTAAAATGATTTAAGTTATAACTTATTTTCAAAAAATTGATATAGAAATTGAAACTTAATTTTCATATGATTATTAGATAATTTTATTTAACGTTAATTAAATATTCAATTTTTCATTATATTACTGATAATTTTAAAATAGATATTTTTAGAATATATGTTGATTTTAATTAATATTTAAATTTATGATAATATAAAAATTATTTTCATAAAAATTATTTTCAACTTAAAATCTACATATTTTAAAATTGTTAGGGTTAATGTTTTGGGATTTTTATAAAATAATAATCGTTTTGGTGAATATTAAAATATGATAATTTAAGATAAAAGATAAATATATAAATTTTTAAGTCATTATCCTAGTAAGGCTGCGGTAATCCCAAAATCTCAAAATATCCTAGATTTTTTTAAATATTTTGTTGGTAAGATCAAAATAATAATAATAATAAGCGAAATAAATAAGGTATTGAATATATTAATAAAAAACACTCTTCCATTATAAATACCACCCCTCATCACTTCTTCTCTTCACAACTCTAAATACATGATGATAGTCCAAATTCATCCCAATCTCATTACCAATCCCTTACCCCACATACCAGATAATTTATTAGTAAAAATACCAAACCATTATCCCAAAGGATGTTCTTAGGGATATGGATTAAAGAGGTAAAACCCTCTTTCATTTTAATTTAAATTCATTTAAATTTTTTTCTTTATTATTCATTCCCAATATCTTCTTATCCATGTGGCATGGTAACTCAATTATCTTATACATACTATAATTTTATATTTTTAATCGAATAATCCATCATCAAATCGCTTTTACTCTTTCTTTTATTCCAAAAATTAATATATCATCAATGTTGTGTTGATTTTCCACCATCATGGCCGATGCAGTTTCATTTTCATACACCACCTTCATGGATTCTCAGAAGACCGTTATAAGTGTTCAAAAAAACATAAAAATTTATGTATAAATATTTTTTATGTTCTGGGGGTATCTTGTTTATTTAATATTAGATATTAAAGGAAAACAATTTCATTATCATTAAATACCGCCAAATTAATCTAAATGATTATAATTTACATTTTATAAAATAAATCATCATACTATCAGGATAAATAATAATATATGATACCAATAAAAAAACTGGATGTTTATTAATATCATAAAATATATATTCTTGATAGTTATACATATTTTAATTGATCTTCCACACATGTATAAAAGTGAATCGATCATTAATATCAATAAAATTAACACTAATTAACGATTAAATTAAACTGTATAACTCATCATAAGGGCCCTAAATGAACTTAATGTAATTAAAATAAATAAAATAGGTATATAATATGTTATTAATTAATTAATTAGTGGATGAAATTTGAGTATCTAGGATACTAATTTGAATACTTCATTATGACATAACGTAAGGGGATTCTCAAACCAAACTATCATTCCTCATGTTTTCCCTATTTCACTACATTTCCAGTATATATATCCCCTTAAAATTCAATAACTATCATTTATTCACTAGATAGTAAATATTTGTATATGATATATATTATTACAATATTTTTTTGGAAAAATAATGTTAATCAATGAATGTGACTAGATGAAATTATCATGAAACATATTTTATTTCCCATAGTTTATTTTATGGAAAATATTTTTATACTTTATGTGTTGAAAGAATTATTATAAAACTTTTATGATGTGATGGGTGCAGTCGTAATTATATATCATTCCAATTCATTGGTTAATGTGGATTATCTCATGAGATAGGTTGTAATACAAGTGAACATGTTGCTTCATTAGTTCATAATGATGAAGAAATGATTATGCATATATGTTATGAGCAAACACTGAGCTAGATTTTTTTCAAACTATGTGAGGTAGTTCACAGGTGACACATGCTATTTCATTTTTTTGCATTTACACATTATGTTTCATTACATAATTCTTCTACACATTATTATTATTATTATTATATGATTATGTTATGATGATGATTATTATTCTCATATTGTGTTGTATTAATGAATGTTCTAATCTTTTCTTTTGCTGGGATATTACCTCACCCATTTAATTGATTTATTTCTTCATATATTTAACATTTATAAAGATAAAACATGGGACACTATAAACATTAATAATAATTAATTACGTAATGTTAATGTTTTATTATGTAAAAGTTAACATTTATCCAATTTTCTATAATACAGTAGTCCTATGGTACTTGGTTTTGTAATGATATTATACTAATTATCATTTAAATAATTTAATAGTAATGTAAAAATATTAGAGTTTCTATAATAGGAGACTTGGGATTGACACTAATGAGACAAATGGCTTGAGTGGTGTGAACCAGGGATGGGGGTGGGTACCCTTTTATTGTGGTGGAGGGGTGTTCATGTTAACATAAAAATAATCAAACTATTGAGAGATATCCAATACATCACGTTTCACCAATCATCATCCATTTTTTAAAAAAAAATTGTACTTTGTCGAAATATATATAACTAATGGATTTGGGGAATGTGTCAAGGTTACTAGTCCTTAAAATTAATATGTATTCGCAATTTAATAATGTTTTTATCATAATAAATGTAATTAAGTTTAATAACATAACTAATATTTGTGGTAAAACATAGTTAAAATTATTTTACATTACAAATTATTCTAATTATGATTATCGAATCCATTTTTCTATATTATATTCAATAAAGTGGTAGATATAAATTTTAAATTAATTCTGTAGATGTGACGCCACAATGGGGATTTTAAGAGAGAATGTTTAAATGTCTGAAATGTTTTTATATGAAATGTCAATGCAAATTTTTTTCCAATTACATAAATGGGAGTAATTGAATTAAAATTCATCTAATTACTATTTAAATACATATAAAAATATAATTTAGTATTATAAATAAATTAAAAGAAAGAGAAGTTTTATTGAGAATGCTTTATTTTTCAAAATGTATCTAAATATTTTTGAATTTAGAAAAATTAAAAAAATGCACCCTATAATAATTTCACATTATGAATTAAAAATGAATTTAATATTGTAAAATTAAATTTAAAATGGTTTAAAAAAATGTTTTTGTTATTATTAAATGAAGGACACAATTGCAGTTCATAAGAGAAAATAGTATTTGAAAACATATAAAAACATTTATAGTAGTTATATGTTTTATTATCAATATGTTTTATTTTTATAAAACTATTGTAAATATATTCAATTTTAATTTATTTATATTCATATTTCTATGTTTAATGATAAATTTATAACTATCTTGATTAGATTACTTATTTAAAAATAATTGTTTCATAGAAACTCAGTGTCAAGTCTAACACATGATAAGTCAGTGTTGCATGTAGTGAAAAAATAAATTATTTTAGCTTATAATAGATGATTAACATGGTGTATCATTTAATTCAATAAATCAAATAAAATTAATTCAATCTAAAATTAATGTATCATTAAAAATTTGGGTGTCAAAATATACCCCAATTAAAATTTATTTTGACCTCAAATTCATCATTCTAATTCAAAATAATAATTATAATTCTACCTCTTTATATCCTGAACATCCCATATAGCTTCAAATAAGTTATTATTTAGCCATACAATTTATACTATGGGTGTGTTCTTATTTCATCGAACATTCTCTATAGGATATAGAATTTCATCATGTTTTTCTTCATAAGAATGAAATTTCCCTTATGGTACAACCATTGCGTTATGTATATAGGATGGCTAAAAAATAAACTCACTCAATAGAGATATAAGGATGTTGTCATGGACATGAGAGTGATTAGGAGGAAGTGGAAACCGATAGGGTTCATACCCAATATGATCAATAATTTTGAAGGGATTCATATACCTAGGATTTATATTCCCTTTCTTCTCAAATCTCAGAAAACTATTATTTGGGAGTTATTCATAAAAATAACTACTCACAACATTCAAATTGTAGATCATGATTATGGTTATCATCATCAATTTTCTTCCAATTTTGAGATGGATTGATATATTATTGAAGAGATTTAACCTTCTCTTTTATTTCCTTAGTAATAACAGGTCCCAATATATTAATTTCCCTAACATTATCTAAGAATGTATGAGTTATACATTTATTCCTATGCAGGTATTCATAAGGGTACATTATAATTATTTAGTGATTGATATTTTTGTTCAAAAACATAACAGGTCGAAGATGTTGATCCTAAAACTCCATTAAAATCAAATAAACAAGATCACAACATAGCCTCTATGGTTTGAATTGTTCTTCAGATATACCATCTATCTAGTGATTTAAAAAATGTATCAAACTGATTTCTTTATCAAGTTGTTCTTGAAAACATCACCAAAACAATAAGGTAAACCACATATACTAATAATATATAATAGAATGTGGTACCCAATGAATCATTAAAACATATCCAATTTAAATATGTGAAATATGGTCTAGAGTGAATTAATCCTTGACATAAATGAAGTGTGATGACTTAGTATTCTTATATCTTTCCAGAGTTATATCATTAAACCATTTGGAAATTTTGTAGAGTCCAATGAAAAAACCCATAACAGCATTCTCCACATTTCATTATGGTTTTGGTAATTGATGAATGATACCATTATAAACTTTTCAAGTCTCCCTAAACATTTTGGAATACCAAGCACTAAGATACAAACACTGTGATATCTATCTTAATTCTATCATAGTAGAAGCATTCTTTCAATATTCTATACTACATCATATTTACTAGATAAATATTGAATGAAGAGCTATGATATTTCATTAATATAATCTTATATTAATCGTCCATGGAGGGATCTCATACATGGTTCTTGAACCTTATCCTTTCATCATGAACATGGGTAAACTCAAACACATTTAAAAACATCCTTTTCACCTTAATATCTTCCTTCGGTGCTTCATAAATCCTCATCTAGATATAGAGATGAGCATTCAATTGGACACGATTTTATTTTACCATTCATTCAAGATCTATATATTTGTCATTTTCAAATCCATATATATTATATCTTTTTCCATTATCATAATAGGTAATATATCATGATCCTTTCAACACAAACCCTCAGCCACCATCATCAATTTCAAAATGATTCATTGTACGGAGTTTTCATAATCCAGCATCCTCTCTTGCCATCTTCTCTGGTGGAAGTTAAACTCATATTATGTGAATATCTATTTCAAATAATTATGATCAGTATATATATCAAACTATTCTCCACAATGATAATACCTCCATATATTTATTGTTAAAATTACAATAGTTAGCTCCAAACCATGAGATGGGTAATTTTATCATGAATCATCAACAGCTGAGAGGAATATGTGATAACCATGTTATTATATATTTGAAAATATCTGAATACCGTCTCTGATTAATAACAATATATTACAAACCTTTCTCTATTATAGGTTAATGGGAAAACATTATCTTTATTTCCATGAAATTTTAATCATATTCATCAAACCATACGAACATGGAACCCTTCTGAGTTAACATGGTTTGTTGATTTTATAATTTTGTGAAATTACCAAAAAATTATTGATAATATCTAGATAGGTGATTAAATATTGAGGTATTATTCATCATTTCTTGTCAGGTACATAATTAAATTACTTAATCCTTTGATGGATACTCTAATATAACCTCTTTTGAGATTACATGACCAAAAAAATTAAACCTCATTATGAAACAAATTCACACATTTCATATAATTTTCAGATTGTTTCACCACTTATAGGGACATCGAGAACATTTATCAACTGTTATTAATGTTCATCGTTTCTATTTAAATAGATGATAATATAATTTATAAAGGCTACCACAAACTAGTTAAGGTAACCTCTAAAGATTATATTCATAAAATCCATGAATCGCATTGGATAATTAGTAAGAAAAAAACAAAATAGTATATATTCATATTGTTCGTACATTGTCTATGTTGAAAACAATGGTTTATACTCCTTATTTAAATTCAATTTATGATATACAAAATGATAGTTAACCATGGAAAAGTATGAAGCATTGTTTAGTTGTTCAAATAAGTCATCAATAAGGTTAATAAGATATGTTTTTTTGATTATGATCTTATTCAACAACAGATAATCAATGAATAGAAAAATTGATCAATATTTTTTTTCATAAAGAGAAAATTACATCCCATTGTGACACTGTAGTCTGAATTAATCCCTTATCAATGTTTTCTTGCAGTTTTTTCTTCAATTCAATAAACTAAATTTGGGCCATAATATAACATGTCATTAAATTGGTTTTGGTGCTAAGAATGGGTTCTATCAAGAACTGAATTTCATGATTTATTGAGTAGATTAGATACTCTTCCAGATATACATCCATATCTTCTTAGGAAATAGAAGATCATCAATTTTGATTTTTTTCACCAAACATTTGAGATTAAAATAACTTTTGAATTGGAATTAAGACCCATACATAAGTTGTTATCAACAAAGTATGTTCACACTTATAATCACATTAATATAAGACAATCGTTCTTTTTGAATTATCATATGTAACTACCCTTCCTTGATAGTTGACCTGGTATTTATTCATTGAGATCTGATATATGCTTATGATGAAATCATATTCTACCAATGGGAGAATTAAATGATTTGTTTCAAGAAAATTCTCTAAAAACATCAATCAGAGAAGTAAAATATACATGATATAAAATAATCATAGAAATAGGGGATTTCATTACTATTTCCACATCTAATAATTTGGGTCGAATACGAATACTATTATAATATATTTTTTAGACATGAACGTGTTGGCATATCTTGAATCATGTAATACATTAGCAGTTCTAGTATAGTGAGTAAGCATACCTTAAACCAATTCAATATCACACCCTCATCAAAAATAATTATTTCATTAGATTTTACCTTGGCACTCAACATATGTGGTTAATAACACTGATCATCATTAGTAAACATTGTTGTTGGGAACTGGTTGACATAATTCTCATTCTCCAAACACTTGAGGAACAATATTTTGGGAGGTGAATTCTAGGGAATTGTCCCTCTATTCACTTCATTATCCAATTTATTCCAATTAATTCTTATTTCAATTTCATTATTCCCTTCACCACCACACGTAGAAAATTTATTATACCCAATAATAAAATTCCAAGCATGATTTATTCAACATAGAGAATAAATAAATTATCTTCTTCTTATATATATGGATATTTTATTTTCCATTGATCTCTATCATCCTTTTCATTGTAAATCCGAAACATTGATATATAACTACAACCTCTATTTTGACCTTGATTGCAAACTCTGCAATCTATTCATAGTTATAAAAGTATCTTATGAAAAAATCTCTTATGTTACGTGGATTTAATATATTTAATAATCGATTATCATTACTTTAATATTGGTTGATAATACCAGAAACAAAACTCAAATGTCTTGTAAATATTTTATTGTTGGTACTAATGGATTCATAATCCTTTTTATGTAAATCATGAAACACATTTTCCATCATTGAATAAATAACACAAGGGAAGTAATTACTGAAGAATAATTAATTGAACTCATCCCAATCCATGGATTCAATTCTATATTTATTTATTATATGCTTGATTAGATTGTAGATCTTTTATACTTTACCTTCTACATTATAAAAAATTATAATGAATATTTAATGTCGTGAAAATTGGAAGACAAAAATTATCTTTTCAGGGGTTCTGATCCATTGTTCAAAAACAAGAAAATTAAAAGGCTCGATGAAAGAAGGAGGAAATTTCATAATGAAACAATTATGTGATTTTTATTTTCCTCATTGTGTATTTATAAGTCTATATTGTTTCATAGGATTAGAAATTTTGGTGATCATTGAAATGATAATTTTTATTTCAGCTCCCAGAGCATTGGATTTCTCAAAAAGATAATAATTTCATTTTTCATCACAATCCCCAATAATTTTGTTACCTTGGGATCCATCCAATTAGTAAAACCAAAATTCCTATTGTAAGAAACTGTATCATAGAACGGATACACATAATTATGAAAAATAACATATATCTTCTCAAATTCTGGAAACATTATTTAATAAATGGAACCATAGTTTTATCCAAGGACATTAAAATGTAACGAATATTTAAAACATTGAATGTGGTTTCTAATGTGTTTTTGATTTCAGAACAAATATCCCTCATGAGTGTAAAACCAGGCTACAAACAATGCCCGTTGTCATGCACTAGTTTTCACTTAGTCATGCTCAATATATATTTTTAGTGGACATTAACCCAATGTACATTTGTACCAAAGACACATCCACATTTAGTATTTAAAAAGGGATATACTTATATAAAAAACTCACTCAACCCTATTCAATAATTTAAATAAATTTTCATATACTTTTCTTTATCTTTATATATACCCTTAGACATGTCCTAAGGGTTCTCAGTATAAATTTATCTTTCTAGTCTAAAATGGTTTTCTAAACTATTTATCTAATGAATACTATAGTGAATCACACATAAAATTCATTAAGATGAAATTTTTTAATAGGAATTCATAATAAATTACAAAAATAGATCCCCAATGATTGTATTAGATTAGTGCCTTTGGAAATATGGAATTCTAACCACTAGTACATGAGTGTGAAACATTATCTCCCACTTGTGTCTTAATTACTATAACCATTCTTATAAAAATCATTTACAATATATATCCTTATAAAATGGGGATGGTAAACATTAAAAGGGGTGATCACATATTATCATTAAGGAAAAAATTGATAAATGTTAGAGAACATGAGAATAATGGTATGGGAAAAAGATAATAACATTATAAGATCATACCATATATATAAAATATCATACTATCTAATCCTGGAATAATTATTGGTATTAAAAACTGAATAAACCATAAGTTAATAAATATTTAATTCCGTTAATGTATAAAAAATGAATATTACATAGAATTTTTTAAGACACATAAAAATGTAATAACATTCCCTATAAGACACAGTGTCCTCCCATGACTTATCAGGTCCCTTTAGGCGGTGTATATATACTCGCTTGAACAAACCACCATCCTCATTTCCAGAACATTTAATAAATGGGTTTTGTTTTCATGTAATTAAAATAGTGTATTATGACCATTGACTTGTTTTCCATCATTATCTCAGGCATATAAATCATTACCCAATCAATTGGAGGGCGATATTGCTCAAAAAGGACCCTAGAACACTCTGAGAGGTGATAGTGAATCATGGTGTCATCTTTTTATCCTTAATGTTGTGGATCTTGTTACCACATTGGTAGGAACCTGTGAAAGCTGTCAAACAATTAAAAGCATAAAAATTACATAACACTTTTAATTAGTTCACCACAAAGGGCTACGTCCAAGGAGTATACGACGACAATGTGTCAGTCATACCTAAATACACTAATCATTACTAGTTTGTGAATTTCAGGATTCGTTCATAGTCACTCGTTTCTAGGCACACTGCCTTTACAAAGGATCATGGATAGCTCAATGTGTCCCTCGGATCACTTCCTCGACTCCCCTATATCACTACCTTGAGAGAAGTAAAATTTAGTTTCTCGAATTGAATGTCAGATCAATGGATTTGCATTAATGTATATGTCTCTGTTCAGAATTAGATACTACTATCATCGAATTATTTAATTGATACAATTGAAAGCACTAAACCATGAAACTAAAAATTCAGAACATATATTTATCTTATACTGACAAATGCGCAGAACACCTACCCTTTGCACACAAGATCTTACTTTTTGTGAATGATTTTATTTTTTCATAGAAAATATTTCATGAAACTACAACCTTTACGATTAAATTTACCTTTTTTGAACAACCTTAACTTTTTCGTGCAACATTAACTTTTGCACACAACCTTATCTATTCTGTGCAACTTGTTCTTTTCTACATAACTCCCATATCACAAAATATTTACGCGCATCTAAACTTAGATCTTCTTGAAGTATTCATCTATATTGAATGAGCGGTTTATATCGTATTTATTGGAGTCAACAACCCCTACATAAAAAGCCCACTGTGTCATGGAAAAACATTCATTTTTTTGTGCAATTATACTCACACTAGAACCATGAGCTTCTCCGATCTTCAGATTTATCGCGCAACTCATGCCTTTTCAATTTATTGATATTTTGATTCTGAAACATTCCTCTGGTGAAAGATTCATTATCACCAACAATATTGCACACAATTTCCTTTTCCAAACACATATTTCTCTATTTTTTTATTTTTAGGAAAAACAAGTTGGCAAACACTGGGAAATGATTCCACCATAAATACTATTGTGTACATTAACTGTATGATCCCATTCATAGAAAACATTATAAACAACCAATAATGATTGATAAAAAAACACAAACCACACTACATTTCATGAATAGAACAATCACATTTCCAAAATAATTTCCCCTTTGGGTTTGCTTGTAATCTCTAGAAAAATTCAATAGAGCACCAACCATAAGCAAAACCTAAATTTCAAAAATCAATTCATACAACACTCTCTGTCTATGTGAGCGATGCTCGGTGTAGAAAACCAAAGTGCTTGATTAAATTGGGTACCTGTGTTTTTGAAATTTTAAGGATGGAGAAGCTATTATCTTACTATTCCACAGTAGCATTACATGACCTGAATGTACTCCTCCTCCTAACACATAATTCTCATTATTTCACAGAAGCATTACATTTCCAATGTATTCCTTCTCCTCCTAACACCGAATTCTCATCGTGTCACAAAAGAATTACATGTTCATCACCTATATTGAATTTATTCACTCACCCCCATTGAAAATGAACCCAATGACCAGTATTTTTTCATTGTACAACTCAATACACCCCTAAATAGTATCACCTCTATAAACTATGTCACATAAAAAATAAACTAAAAAAATTTAATAAAAATTAATACAAGGTTTTTATGTATCCTTTTTATGCACAGGGAGGTGGCTGAACACTGAAGTTCAACCAATATTTCTCAAACACAGCCTCTGACAGTTTCTTGGTCAGGATATCATCAACTTGATCCTAAGTTACCACACGATCCATTTTAATCATGTATTGTTAAAAATTTTCCTTGATAATGTGATATCAAATTTCAATATTTTTCGTTCAAGAATAATGAAAATGATTCTGTATAAGATTAATTGTTCTCTGGTTATGACTGTAAATAACCATTGGTTGTTTCAACTCATCACCAATATCTCACAGTTATTGCTTCATCTATAGTATTTGATTTCATGAGTTTGTAGTGGAGATATACCCAGCTTTCATAGTACAATGAGAATTACTTTATTATCTATTGGTAAATCATTCAACACATTTCTGTCCAATATAAAATGATTCAACACTGGTGGACACTCCGTCAGCTATATAATCATCCCTATTAGAATCATAAAACACTAACAATTCATCGTCCTTTCTGGAGGAAATGTATTACCCATAATAATGAGTACCTTGAATGTACCTCATGATTATATTTATGGATATCAAATATTCTACATTTGGATTACTCTAGAACAAGTCTGCTAAAGAAATTTGAAAATAAAATATCAGGTCGTGTCGTTATTAGGTATTTTATGCTTCAAATAATCCTCTTGTACATGGTGGGATCTATAGAGGTCTCATCCTCATGCATTCCATGTTTGGTTCCAACCATAATCAGAGTTGACAATGGTTGGGATTCATGCATATTAAATCTCTTATGCAGCTCGCTTGCATAATTTTCCAATAAAATATAAGTGTAATACTTTTTTTGAATCACCTTTAAACCCCAAGAAATATGTGAGAACCCCAGTCATAGGCATTTAAAATTATGATTTCATGTTATTGTCATATTTATCCACTGATTTTATCATACTTCCACCAAATATAATGTCATCAATGTAAACTAGAACCATGATTTGATATTTCAAATAATTCTTCACCTAGAGATTGTTATCAACTCCTCTCCTTTTTTATTCCAACTTCATGAGATAAGAATCTGGTTGGGAATACCATGCTTGTGTTGCCTACATCAAACCATAGAGGGCCTTATTTATATTACAAACCTCTGTTTAATCATTACCAAGAATAAAATATCCCGGTTGTTCGATGTAGACTTATTCTTCGAGTACAGAATTAAAGAATGATGACATAACATTCATTTAATATTCATTAAATTATATTTGCATTTCCATGGAAGGAAAAATACTTATTGATTCTAGCCTAGACATTGGAGCAATAGTTTCTTCAACATCAACAACTTAAATCTGTGAATATCATTTACATAAAAGTCGTGCTTTGTATTTTATAACACAACTATGCTCATTAAACTTGTTCTCCAAAATACACATTGTACCAATAACAATGTAACATTTGGCTCTCATGGATACATCCCATGTCTTATTCTTGTCAATCTTATCAAAATATTCATTCATGTATTTCTCCCATGATTCAACCTTTGTAGATCCTTCAAATGAGGATGGTTCCAGAACATCAGAAATGTTGACTGTGTGTTATTCCTCATTTTTATATTTGTGTTGGTGCGGTCCAATCCCAATAATGTTGTATTGATCAATTTCTCTTCTTTGATTCCTCTTTTGAGATTCAATAGTGTTATCTATTTCCAATTTTTCTTCTGTTGATTCCTCTATTGAGTCGACATCATGATACGACTCCTGAGTGTTTTGAACGCCTTCCTCTATTTATTAATTTTTATTTACTCCACGTTCACTTTCGTACACATTTTATATTTCATCATCATATATAATCCATGAATCATTTTTGGTTTTATCTTTAATGATATTATCATTTCCACATTCCACAATCATTCCTGAGAGCTCTTTGAAACCCTTGTAAACTTTTTTATTCATTGATTATCCAAGGAGAACCCCTTCCTCTATATTCTATCCATAGTTCACTTGATTTCCAGTGTTTTTAAGGAAAAATTTACATCCAAAAATACTATTGTATTTCAATGTGGGTTTGATTCCATGCAATAATTCATATGGTGTCTTTGTTTCACCCATATAAAGCAATGTTCGATTTTGAATACCCATTGTAGCATGAAAAAACTCTTTTCAGTAATGTCGTAGAATACAATTCATAATTAGCATGGTTCTTTCCATGTTTTTCACCTGTCGATTCTTTGGGTCAACAAATCCATTTTTCAGTGTAATTCTCACAAAATTTTCCCAATGTTGTATCACATGCTTCTCCAGGTAATTTTCCAATTCAATGGACGCATATTCCCCTAATATTTTCAGTTGAAGCACATTGATTGTTCATCTTGTACCATTCTCATTGATTCACCGATATGTTTTTGTACATTCAATCACTTGTTCATTCCTATATATTACCATTAGAAATGAAATTCTACTTAAATCATCAATGAAAATGATGATATAAGTTTCTACATGTGTTTATCTATATTTATCTGGCCACATACTTATATTTGAATGAGATCAATAAGATGCTATGCCCATTTTTTGGATGATATGAACTACAGAACAACTTCCCATGATTTCAAGAATCACAATACTTTTCACATTAATGCTTCAAGTTGGGAATGTCTATGACAATATATAGTTTTGATATTTTCTCCATGTCTTGTGGATTGATGTGCCCCAATCTCCAATTCCATAAGTTAATTTATTCCTAAATAGTTATATAATAAATGATTCCTTTACTATCAACCGGATATTGGTTTCCTTCCCTTTTCCATCCCTTTATAAGTGAATTTTTGTCTTTCCGTTTATAGTGAATCAAATCTGATTGAAAGTAACTATATGTTCTGAGTCACAGAGTTGACTCACATTGAAGATATTATGACGTATGCCATCTACATAACGAATTTTTTTTTAATTAACTCAATATCATCTAGTTAAGTACATATACTAAATTTTATTTTCATAGATCAATCAATTCCAAACCAAACAGTTGTATAAACCCTCCTCTTGACATCTTTTAACTAGAATGCATTACCCGTCATATGGGACGATCAACCACTATTCAGAATCTAGGTGATATTGCTTTTTGTAGAATTGAGGGCTACCTATGAATGTTGGTATTTCTACATTCTATTCTTTTCATTCCATGAAACATTGGAATGATTGTATGACACTGATGGGCTTTTAATTATATGTTCTATGTACATGGGTTCTTCCTAGTAGAAATCTTGTACCATAAGTGAAAACAACTTTTTAAGAGAAACACTTTATTGTTGATGAGCATTGACTTGTATTAGACTTTAGTATGAGGATCCTATGTTCCTCCTCTTCCAACATTCACCGGCCTTATGAACAACGTTAGAAAATACCTAACAATATCCACATTAATTTTTTATTATTAAAAGAATTAGCATATAATTTTGTTCTCCTTGTTTGAACTCTCATCTCTTCTCCATTAAAATAGATTTTTTACTCTTCGTAATAAGATATATAATGGAACCTATATCTATAGAACTAAAACATCATTAGACGAAATGAATTTTCATATATGTTCATCTTCTTTCATTCTTCTGTGGGATAATAGTTTTACTCCTCCTCGTTTCTAGAGGCTCAAGTATAGTATTTTTTTGAACATATTAAATTTACGGGTTATTTTCTAGCACCTTAGGTGACTTTTCCTCCTGATACAAATTCAACTTACCTTTATTTTATTCACCATTATTTGCAGCATATGACGATTCGGTCTCACAACCGATTTCACTATTTACCATGTAAGTGGGTCTTTTAACACTCAAAATATTTTCAACTCCATTAGAACCACATTTTTCTCTTTCCAATACCTCATAAACTTAGATCCTTCCAAACATTATTTTCTTCCTTGATTATTTTGAAATTCATTCAATCTCATGTTAAATCGTAAGAGTAACAACATCATCTTCATGACGCTCAGTAGAATGGGAAATTTATTATAGTTGCGAGGTGAGGACATTGATGGCATTTCCCTACTCTTCAATTCTCATATTCAGATCTTCTACATAAGCAGTGCATTCAATTATTTTGGACATTACATTAAAAAATTCTTCCAGTCATTCAATTTCATATTCTTGTTGATCATCATATTCAGATGATTTTATACAATTGTTTTCCTATCATTTAGACTCTTACATTTAATCTTATGATTACTAATAGTATCCTTATGTTGAAACTTAGGATTGGAACTAGTTGTCAACTAATTATCTCCAACATTACCTTCTAATGGTTATGAGTTTCCAACAGTGTCCATCATGTAAGCATGGAATGTAGTTTTAATTTTTTTTTCTTCTTCACAGAATTCATTATAATGATCTTCCTCCGCAAAAACAAAACTCTTCATTGGTACTTTAATTCTAGATATGATGTCTTCCTTTTTTCAAAACCTTTTATAAGGATTCTTATTGTTTTTTTCTTTTTTATCTTCATCATTGATCTTTCATAATAACTGAGAGGCAATACTCTCAACTTTTTAACAACAAAATAAATCTAAAAGTAGCTACCCTTTGAAATATCCTTTTTTATTATGTAACTTTATTAAAATGAGAGAACTATTTTCTTTTTCATCATTGTCTTAATCACTAATATCATTATAAATTTCAATTTTCTGCATGGGTTTGAATGAAATTTATTTGGTAACTCTAGCCATAAAATCTTGTTGTTTGTATCTCATTTCATATGCCACCAGACTTCTTAGCAGATCATCCAAAGAATTTTTGGAAAGATCTCATTCCTCAAGGGATTAAAACTTTTCCATGTATAAGGGGATGTTCTCTCAATATTTTATTCACAATATCAACATAATTTATTTCATCTCCTAGACCCCAAATTGTTCCAACCACTTTTTTAATTCGATTGAAGGAATCTTAATTCTCATTAGGATACATCTTCAAATCATCAAACAAATTCTACAAGAAATTTAGTTTCACATCATTCAAATTTCTATCTCATTTATAAATAATCTAATGTTTATCCCATGTAGAATTTCTTGAGGTGCAGCTCATCACCTTTAGATATATCTGATTAGAAAGTGTTATGGTTAGAGCATTCTATGCTTTAGCATCTACATCAAGAATTTTCTTGCATTCATCAGTCATATCCATCCCTGTAAGATTATTACATGAATTCCTTACATAGATGAAAATAGGACTTACATTCCAAGGGATAATAGATGAGATCTAACTCTATTATTATATATATGAAAATTACTTTAATCAATGAGGGTTACTCCCCTGATAATGAGTGAATAATAAATGATGCTATAAGATAGATCAAACACCAGAAACCTCCCTCTGATAAAACATGGAAGATCCCGGAACACCCTACGTGGGGAGGGGTGAATTAGGGTGTCATATATTCCTTTTTTAGGTTTTAAATAATGTTCCCACATTGGTAGGAACATCTTAATCATTTCAAACAAATGAAAGAAGGAAGATGAAACAACACATTTACATGGTTCACTACAAAGGGAATCATCAAAGGAGCATACAACGACAATGTGTCAGTCATATCTCAATCCTCTAATCTTAACTAGTTTGAGGATTAATGATTTATTCACAGTCACACTGTTCTAGGCACACATACTTTTCATGGGTTTTTGGATAGCTCACTACATCCATCAGATCACATCCCTTGACCCCTACCTCATTACGTTGAGAGAAGTCGAACTCAGTTTATTGATATGAAGGCAACTTCAATAGATTGGAATTAATTTCTTTGTCTCTATTCAGAATGAGATACTTCTTACATCGATGTCCTAAATTTATGCACAAGAAAGCACTGAACAACTGAACTAGACATTCATAACATTTATTCCGCCTACATTCGAAATTATGCGCAACTCTATATTTTTCGCAAAACATAATCTTTTGTTTGCAAAATTAACATATGTGCGAAACAGAATTTTTTTACACTATATGAGCTTTTTTGTGCAACTCCTATTTCACACAACTTTTACGCACATCAGAACATGGATATTATCTATGTCTTCAATCGTAAAAAATGAGGTGGTCACCTCTGATTTATAAGATTCATCGTCCCCAACATGAAAAACTTACCGTTTCGCCCAAAACCACTAATTCTGCACAAATTTTTTTTTCGCAATAACAGTTTTTTGTGCACAACTCTAGATTTTTCACGCAGCACATGCCTTTGCTTTTGATCGACGTTATGATCCAGAAAAATGGATTGTGCACAATTTTCCATAATACCACCAATATTTCACAAAACATACATTCAAAAAACAGAAATTTCAAAATTTTCTGATTTTCAGGGCCAAAAAATTGGAAAACACTGTAACAATGATGCCACCTTCAATACTGTTTACTAGTTGAACTGTATGATCCCTTTCATAGAAATTAATCTAAGAAGACAATGAGGATTTACAACAAACACAAACCATATTCTTTTTTTTTTCATAGAACGATCATGGTTCCAACAGCTCTACACCATATCATAATGAAAACATAATTTTTTTCCACTACATCCCTAAAATTCATCAAATCATAACACTTGAATTGAAATTATTAACATAAACATGCAATCATATCATTACCATTGAAAGAGAATATAGGTTTCTTAATTACTAGACCAAATTAGATGTGTCATGTAAAAAATAATTAGAAACAATTGTTCCATAGATACTAAATATAGCATATAATTAATTTCAGGTCAGTATGGCAAGTAGAAAAATAACTAGAGGGTGTAGTGTATAAATAAATATTAAAATTTTGTAGAATAAAAATATATAAAATAAATTTAATTACTTTAATAAAAAAAATTGTTCAAACATTCTTGGAGTTTTAGATTCAATATTTTCCTCACACTGATTAACTATTGATGGTCGATTAAGAATGTCTAATATTATTTAAAATTGTTAATTAATTAAATTTCATCAATGCCAATAGATCCAATACATTTCTAAACATACATCTAATTTGACACATTAATGAAAAAAATGATTCTTTGGATAATAAAAATAGAAAACACTACATGAGATGAGTTATATACATGATTTATGGTCATACTACCATTTATATTTTAACCAATAAAATTATCTAAATTCATTGACTTGGTGTAACGCCCCGACCCCAGCTACCCAGAGTCGGTGCATTACTTCGTAACATTGGCATGATCACAAGAAAGATCAAATCTCGAAAGACCGATTGGTTTAGTAGCCTTGGAAACACTAGATATATTCATAAGTTTTACATTACATCATAAAATGAAAAACTAATACAATAACATAATGTTTCCACAATCCACACTATTATCCCCTCATAATATCCCTGCAGGTCATTCATAACTTACTTCTTCACATCCTGGGAAAAATAAAACATAGAAAAGGGGTGAGCTCAAATGCCCAGTAAGGATAACATTATAGCGGAAACTTTCATAAATAAGAATAAACATTTAAGGCAATGCATTACTAAAACAAAAGCCTTTTAAAATTGAACTTCAACATAGTATGGCAAAAGTAAAATGAAATAATTCCATTTACTTGTTCACATTGATATTCTACTAATCGAATAATCACATGCAAAAATCAATAACCACTTTCATAATGTTGGAATGCATAATGCCAGACTATCATAACCACATAGCCAAGGCCTCGTGCCAAGACTACAAATAAGATTTTGTCAAGGCCTTGTGCCAAGACACTAGTTTGTCTCATGAGACCTACCGATGTAATATTTTTAGAAGATACTTATGTTTAAAATTTCTAAAAAGTACTCCAGTGTTTTTATGAAATCATTATGCAAGCTTCTAAAAACAAAATAACTAATTCTGAGACTTCTCGACTAATTATAGGCCATGATGGGTCCACTCCCAATCCCTTCCTATCTACCACACTCGAGAGTCAGGTTTTCTGAAAACATTTTGAAGCTTGCGTTAAATACGTATACATTTGCACTGGATTTTCATATTTTTGAGAGAAATATCACTTTTTTTGAAATCATTTAAAAGTCACATAATTATAAAAGAAAACATTTACTTTGAAAATACCCTTATAAGCTTGTAAGGGAAGCTTCTAAGATTTTATAATTGCGGAAAATAACTTCACCCGTCGTATAAGTTAAAAAAAACATTCTTACCATAATTCTGTCGAAAAGGTTAAAAAGGACCTTGTTTTGAAAACGACGGAAAGATTCCTTTATAAACCTCTTATAAAAAGTCAAACAAGGGTATAAATGACTTTAACCCATATTCTTGTAAATAATAAATATGTTTTGAAATACATTTCGAAGAAACATAGATGTGGATGATAAAGAAATCCCAGTAGATTATTACGTATACACAACCTCGGATAATGAAAAGATTGTGAAATAACCCTTACCTTGTACTTTTCCTTGGTTGGGGTAGGTTAACCTCCTGTATAATGGTGAAATAGTTGTTATTAAATTATACAAGAATCATATATATTAATATGATATCATATATGATCTTTTAACATTGATTTGTTAATAATATCTTAGAATTATCATCGTTTCGGGTGTTAACTTACTCATTTTCTTTATATGTTTTGTTACATAAGCCATGGTTGTTGTATCTTATTCATATCCAGAATTATATCTAGTCCTTAAACATAATTTTTAAATCATCAAATGATAATTATACTTGAATGGTTACGATGGAGAATGAATCCCATCGCGTTCGTGGAGACGGTAGTCCGTACGTACGCACGAGCGACAATATCATTCTTTTGATATTAAAATAATATATAAATGAAGGGTATATCATATATACAGAATCATTAACATGTTATATGTATTATTTACATGAGTTAAACATCATTATTATACCCATCCAAATAATATTATGTTGAATAACAATTACACCACGACGTGGAGACGGTAAGCCGTACGTACGCACGTATGGTGACATGTTATTAAAAGGGTGGATAGAATACTGAATATGGTTGTACCATACTTATAATAACATCACAGTATATGTGAGATACTGGAGTTATTATTTTAGAATGGTAAGAACAAAGGAAGAAGAAGTGGAAGAAGAAATGAACTTAGAAAAGGGTGGTGAAATCATTACCTCTTCTTCGGGTTCTTCCTTTTGATTTGATCAAAAGGGCTCCTTAGGTTGGCTTTCTGATCAAACTAAGGCCTCTAGGTTGTAGTGAGGGATGTTGGGAGATTATTTGGGCAGAGTTTGGCCGAACCAAAAGGCTTTGATGGTGTGAAGAAATGAGAAGGAGGAGTGCCCTTTTATAAGAGGGGTGAGGGGCACCTTTGGAAAAGCTAGAAATATTAATTTATAATAAATTCATATTCGGTTTCCAAAGGCTCCAAAGTTGACTATTCAAAGGATGAGGTGGGGATAGGTCGAAAACAACTCAACTAATAGAATTTAGACAGGTTTGGGTACTTATATTAACCTTATCTTTAAGTATTAACTCTAAGTTAATTAGTTTCACTTTTACAATGTCTCTTTGTATTTTTATATTATATGGTTAATAAACTTACTATATACATCCAATCGACCCCCAAGTGGTCCATTAATGATTAACCTATCATAATATAAGTCTCTTGTCCGAACCTTAGATTTTTAGGAATTTAATATCAATTAATAATATAATATTTGTTTTAAGAACTCTTTTATGTCAATTTTGACACTATTCAATAGTTGATTTTTGTGAAACTCATAACAGATTTATTACTTCGAACAAAGTCAATTAAATCAATCCTAATATATCATATTATCCTAGAAAATTAGTTTAATTCATTAAAAGATTCATATTATATTTGTTTGGGTATTTATAATATCAATTATTTTAATTTTTCACTATTATAGTAATTACTGCATCATCATTGTGTCATAAATAAAATAAATTATTTAATGTCTAAAAATTATAAATAAAATATCATTATGTATTAAATCTTTTTATCTTTCTAATGAATATTTATAATCTAAAATCCAACTTATATAACCCTATGTAACAATTGTTTTGCTAAAAGATATATGCTTGTGTCATTTTTGTATTCATTTTGACTTAATTAAAATAAAGTGTCATTATCACTTACAAGTGGATCCATGGGGTCCCAAAATCGACCCAAAGATGCCCATGGTCGACCATGTATCAACCAATAGGGTTAAGACACGTTTTAGGGTAATTTAGTATTATTATAATATTATTTTTTAACCCTTATTTACCGGATTTACCCTTAACCATGGTAAATAAAATATTTACCGCAGTAATTATTCAAAATGTCTAAAAATAAAAGTTACCTATTTACACAATTTGAACATCCTGATTCAAAATATGGAATACATTTTTCTAAATTCAAAACACAGAAGTGGCAGAAATTAATTTAAAATTAATTCCCGCTGTCAAAACAAAAAGCGTGTTTTTAAGAGATAATAACTACCAAAAGATTGACACTTGTTTACGTTCGGTTTAATTGTAAAATTATGTCCAATGAACAACATTATATTAAATAGTAAAAATATATTCTAAATATAATTTAAAACCACTCAAATTCATAATTTATCACTATTAATTATTTTGATTAAAAAAGTTGTTTTTAATTAAAATTTAGTAATTTTCACTATTCATCAAAATATGAAAGTTATCCGAAATGTACCAAAATTTCACCTTAGGCTAAATTCGATATTCCGAAACCAAAAATGAAGTCCATTTTAAAATATAAAATATATATAATTTCAAAAAGTAGGTATTACTATTCATAACGGCTAGTTTGATTGGTTGTGGTGTGTGTTAAAACTCAAGGTTGCGTACAACACACGCTACTGTATTATTCAAAGAAAGTGTACCGTGGAAGCTTGGGATGTTTCATTTTAAATTTTTGATGTCCCCATTTAGTCAAAAAGTTTAAAATATTGTATTTAAAAAGGGTTCACTATTAAATTTGATAATACTGAAAATGAATTTGTTCTTGCATTATATCTAAGAAACTCATAATATGGATTCTAAAATTATAAGGATTATATAAACATTAAAATTTATCTAATACTATTCATAACCTCTTTTGAACGGCTTGTTTGGTAAGTCATGGTGTGCTTGAACTTGGTGTTGCATGTAGTGAAAGTTATTGAATTATTTTGAAAAACTAACACACTATGAAATCTTGGGGTGTTACACTTGGTGATATGAGAATAATTAAAATTTCTCAGATATAAAAGTGCGATGAGAACCAGAATCAATGAATACATTCAGAATCATTGTAGAGATGAATATTCCACCTTCCAATACAACACTATGAACATTGTCATTAGTTTTTGAAAATGAAAAAACAATTCCATTTATACCCTTTGATTATTTTGGTGTAAGATCCCATTAGTTTTAGATTATTTGTTGGAATAGTTCACAATCTATTCTTTGTAAAATAATTGTACAATGATGTAATACACCATACCCTAATATTCATTACTTTGATGGCCTTTTTATACATGCATTAAGCAATATCATTTTTTATTTATGCATATTCCAGGTTATTTTTTTACATGTACACTCTTATAGAAAATAACCCTTCAACTTATTTTACTTATATATATTTAAATATTTTATATGATTCTTCTATGTTATTCATTTTATGTCATTAGACATAAATAATTCTTTATTCTTCTTCATAAAAAATGATTCTATGTCATCATATAAAAATAATGTTTTGTAGACTACTTCCCTTCAAAGGATTGGTTTAATCCTATTATATAAATAGTTATTAATGTTCTCCATGTAAATTTTCCACACATTTCTTTATATCATTGTAAGTTTAGTGTCATACATAAAAACATATTCATATTAATTTTTTTTCAAATATTATAATTTTATCTCCCTATATGCTCCCAATTATTAAGGACAATAATATTCCATCAAAATATCCTGAATGTTCCTCCAGTCCATGACTCTATTTCATCATCATCCTACTCTTAACAAATTATCACCATTGATCTACATCTACTAGGAGAATATAAACATACATGAATATATACTCCCATTCATTGCAACAAATTAAAAAATATTTTCCAAAGGGATCATGTCAATTACATAGATACCAGTTGGTTTTAATATAATTGCTTAATGGAGTATTCTGATGAATTAACTAGTTTATAATTGTTATACCATGTTTTACAATGGTATGATTCTATATAGATTCATGATTGTTATCAACAATCTAAGAGAACTACACCATAATAGTTATAATTATTTTCATCTCCAACTAGAACTCTATTATCAGATCACAATATTTACACATAGGGATATCAACTGATAGATTGGGTGTATTGATACAATTACCTTCCAATAGAAAATTATTCATTTATAAAAATGGAATACATAATATAATAACATAAAATAACAAAAACATATGTGTAATTAAATACATAATTAATAATTTAACAGTATTTTAAATATATATGAATGTATAATTTCATCATCATTAGAATGTTTTCTTTTGGAATATTATTAATTCATAAAATACATCAAAGTGATCAAAATTATATTTTAAATTAAATGTTAGTATACCCATGCATATACTATGGATGTTGAAAACGAGGTCTGTATTTAGGGAACACTCACCATTTCCCGAAATGATAAGCATGATATACTATAAAAATAATTTATTTATGATAATTACACCAAGATTCATCTATAAAAATTCACTCTAGATGTTGTTTTCTATAAAGGGTTGTATTACTAGGAATAATAATTAATTTATTCCTTATAAAAACATTTTTATGTTATATTATACATAGAATTATCATAAAAATAATTCATTGGGATATATTCCATAAACATTTTTTTTCTAAAACCAATTTGTTGGGTTTTACTAAACATTATCTAATACCAAACGAAAATACTGAAACCATATTTTAATAAATTCGACATTTATTTTAATAACTTGGGAATTTATACGTCTATTCTTATCTAAATATACATGATATTTTAGTCTCCATTGAAAACTATATCCTTTCCGGATCCTCAAGTTATAAATAAGAAATAGAATTTTTGTTGAGAACACTATTATTATAATTAAAATATTAATATATAAAAATCATAATAAAAACCCAAGAATCATAGAGAATAGAAATATAATAATGGGTTTTTATGAGATACTCATTAAGTATAGGCATACAACATATACTAATAAGTCCTGAATAATAGAGAAAAAATGAAATATAATTTAATAAGGTCATATTCAAAATCCCCTGGGATTTAATCTTTTCAATGTATTTATAACTATTAAAATAATCACATATACAAAAAACTTAATTTCATAATGATGGAATGAATAATATCCTTCATACAAAACATAACATTAAACCCTAATTCCAATTGATCTTTCAAAAATTGTTTATGCCTCGTCTAAAAATAAAATCATGGTTGTCTCATTAGAAATACTGATAAATCAAAAAGATATTGAATTATAGGATTAACCATAAACATAATAATTTCAATTCATTTTTCATATAAACAAACAATACAGCATAATAACCATTCATAAAAAACAATAATTTTCTATATTCGATGAAATGAAAAAATTTAAATCAACACATTCCATAGTCCAACTCATTAAAACGCATCCAGATAAATAGTTTGGATATAATAATTAGATTATAACCATAAATTATGATTCAAAATTAAATGTTTTAGTATATAAAAAAATTTTAAAATTTCATTTGAAATTTTATTGAGGAAAATACACTTTTAAAAGTGAAATCAATAATTTAATGTCCAATAGATTTCCAAAATATTGGTGAAAATTGTATATATTAAATGAATCCTATTTGAATAAAATATAATATTTAATTTAGTGAGTTATAATTAATAATAAAATTTCTACTTCTACAGTATAATTTAAAAAAAGTATTTCACTATTATTTTATAAGGTTAAAAATTACTTCATTCAAAAAAATAGAAATTGTATTCCTCTTTAACAATTTTTAAAACATAATTGATTAGTAATTTGTAATATATAAATCAATATATATTTTTTAAGTCGAATTTTCAGTCATTTTATGAAATAAATTTACATGTTAGTGATTGATTGTGGATTGAGTATGATATATAATTTTATTTATCAGTAACAATATTGTTTTGGTTTATAGAGGTCAAAAATTGATGAAAATAATTGGAAAATAGAAAATTTAATAAAATATACAAAGTATAAAACTATTATTTTTTTAAATATTTTAATGATCAAATAATATGCCAAACATATTACATAATAAAAATGAATCCATAATAATTAAGTGATTTTAAATTATCCTCCTAACTGTCGTTCCACTTCTTTCATATGTGACCAATAATTTTATATAATATATATATATATATATATATTATCATTATATTATATAAAAAATACATATATATAATTCCAAATATTATTTAAATATAATTTTTTATATCTCATTTTTTATGATTTCATTATTAAATTCATTATTTCATGTATTAACTACTTCAATTTTGATGAATGTTTTGGTTTTGTAATTTAAGTCATTATATTTATCATGGAAACATCTCTTCTACAATGTTAATAATGTGATTAGTATCATATATGATCATTTTATATTCATTTATATATATCTAAAAATGTTATATAATAAAAAAGGATATCGTCATTCATATAAATTTAAGGTCTTACGTTTCCATTAATGTTATTTCTATTTTTTGAAGGATCTAAAAAATAAATTTTACTACTAAATACCAATTACATATACCTTATAAAAATATATATACAATATAAATTCATTAATATTATCCTAATAAATGTCTATGTCAAAATTAATGAAAAAATGAATGAAAAATCTGCATGGATGTGGTAGACCACACATACGCACAGTAGACATTATCATTTTCTCTCAGATTGAAAGGTATGAATTTATTTGTTGTATTAACATTAAAAAATATAATTATTTAATAAATATCATATATATATATATATACTAATTATATAGATAATTATATCCATACATGAGGGGTGGTGGTTAGAAAATAATAACATTTTTTCACATGGTAGTATTCCCCCATACAAATGTCTGGTAACTTCTTTTCACATTTAATTTACAAGTGGATTGATATAAGATATTAGATCGACATAAAAAATTATAATGTGAAGTATAATTTTGTTATTATATAGTAATTATTATGAAATAATTGATTATTTCAATGTAATAATAATAAGGATATATCTTCATGATGATAATTACCTTCACATTGAAAATCATCAATTTGAGGTCTTGTTATAGAACACAGAGATGGAATTTCAACAATAAATTAATCTCTAAAACATGGATATGGATGTTTTCAATAGATTTATGATTGGTTTTTATGGTTAGTCAACTAATATGTTTCAATAATTTATTGGAGTTGGATATTGTTTATAATTAATTATTGTGGGATGTGTGTAAAATTCATATGATTTAGGATAATTTCATGCCACATTCTAGGGAAAATTTATCAAAAATAGACCATATTCAATGCTGATATTGGTATGGATTATTTCCTTCATCTAATGGTATTTTAGATTATTTTTTGGTTATTTTATCATTTATTATTATTCATTTACCCTTGATTAATGTGTTTCAACCTTAAGAATAGAAATGGATTATTATAGATATTAATATGAATTATGACCAAACTTTTTGTTCTAAACTTTAATAAATATTAATTATGTTGAATATCAATAGGGTATCAATTTTTTCAATTAATGAATAAAGAAAACCATTCATTGTATATATAATTAATAAATTTATTATTTGTATATTCATTACAAACCATGATAACCTGCCCTAGAATTCTATAGTTCATTTTCTTTTAGATACAGTTATATCAAAAAAAGTGTTTATAAGTGAAATATATCATCTACCACTTAGTTTTTCAAAACAATAACCCTACTTATACATAGCATACATAATACATTTCTTCAAAACCTGGTAAAATGACACATGAAAAATCGTGATCACTAATTCATAGTCAATTAATCTTAGGGAGATACAAGTGATCATAGAAGAATAACGTTAACATAATACTAATTAAAAATGTGTTTAGAATTTTAAATCCATGACCAGTATATTATAGATTCTAATGATGTTTCCTAAGATAAATCATTCAAGTTCAGAAGACATAAACCATAAATGAATCAGTCAACAAGATCCATTAGAGTATAACAGAGGCACAATACCTCGAATTGTAGTATTTAGATAATCATAGAAACCCATATGTTAATGAAACCCACTATTTATTTAAAATATTTTTCTTCATTGGTTATCCAGCCATGTATTTTCATTGTGCATCATATAACCTCCTATTTACCTTCTTTTGGTTTGGGATATCCCCCCATGAACCCATTGAGCACATTGAACTTTAAACATTAGAAAATTCATTATATGGACTTATAGTTACCATAGATTACATAATTATTGTAAAATATATGTGTTCTAAAAGGGAATAAAAAAATTATTCATATCAGCAAGCAAGATAAAAATCATTTTGAAAACATGACATCATTAAATTATCATGGAAAATAATTTTGTTATATAAACATATTTCCATCATAAACATAAATAATCATGAAAAGGATAATTATGGTCTTCCTTGATTATATACCTAGTTAGATTTAAATATCATAAATGGATGTTATCTTAGCTGGAAAATTATTTTGAATGGTCACGCAACAAATTTCATGAGGAAAATAAACATTTCATTTTGAAATAACATCACTAACATCTATAAAAAAGAAAATTTTAATGAAATTTGATTGTTATAAAACTAAAATGGAAACCATTAATAAATTAATTAAATCATTTAGTTTTCAAGATTAAATGAATTTCCTTTCATGTTGTATAATTTAAAATAAAACATTCATTTTAAACATTCTAAGAAACATACGAATAACAACATATTGAAAATTAAAATATACCTCTTTTGGATATATTTTTTAAAACATAAAAAATGCGTAAGAATGAATTTAAAAATAATTTTACAATATTAATAGCCGATTAAAAACATGGATCTCAATGATTTTATTTTTTCATATGAATAGATAAATAAATAAGATTATATATAAATTTATATTTTTGGTCTCTTGAGCACATAAAGTGAAAGAAATGTATGACTAACACAATTTAATTTAAAAATAAAATAAAATAAAAAAAATTATATTTTTATTGAGAGGAAACTAAAATATATCATCCCCATAAACATCATCATAATCAATCATAATAATAAATTTTATTGGAACACCAAATCCTTACCACTCTGGTAAATTCTCAATAAGATGTATCATGAAATAAATATCCTTATTCGAATATGAAAATTCCTATTAATATCAAAATATTCATTATAAAATGAATTCATGAGTAGTGTATACACCACACAAAATAAATTAGAGATGAAAATATATTACAATGAGATATACTAGAATTGAAATCATTCTACCCTACGATATTATTAATTAATACTTATTTAAACTATAAAGAATATTCAGAAACATTTTTATTATATCATATATTTTCATTATAAACATATATTATGTGTTATAAATAATTTTCACGACCACCTCCCCACAAAGTGTACCCCTCCTGGGTTGAAAATGTTATAAGGGAGATAATAACCCCCAAGTCCCACCTCCTGTATGCCCCGGGTTGGCGACTAGCATCGAGGGTATAGTAACACCGAAATGGGAGGCATTACCCTCTAAGAGAACACATGCGGAAGAGAGAGATAAGATAGACACCAATCAACTCCAAATCAAAACCAGAAATATAAAATTTACCCAAGTGCACAAATGGAATGTCAAGAAAAAGTACTACAACCAAAAGGGGGAAAAACTGCAAGTACCCAAAAGAAAGTAAAACAGTTTCAACCACAATCCCAAACAGCTCCTGCAACCCCAAGCAAGAAGAAACCATCATGATCTCCAACCTGCGTCAAGTAACCTGAAAAAATGTTTATATATATGTAGGGTGAGTATAACAACATACTCAGAAGGATCCTCCCCTAAGCCTCTCATGCAAAAGGAAAGAAATCACTCTAAAGCACAGTGTACAACAAGTGAAACTAACTCGTCACCAATACATGTATGATAACTTCTCAACCTCACCATGGCTGATCATACCAAGTATCGCATACATGAATATATCATATAATAAATAATATCAAGGGTACCCTACTACAACTTCCCCACTGGTTTGCCGCTTTTCCCAAACGCCGCACGTCCTAAGCATCTCTCTCCAAAAAGGATTGCCCACAGACACCTGGAAGAAGCACCACAATCTACACCTCGTGCACCACAAAGGATTTCCTGCAGACACCTGGGTGATGCACCACACCATTATCACAACCAAAAGTAACTAGGTAGTTTCCAGGATCCACCAAAGCACGCATAACATGTATCATATATTTGGTATTATACCTAAAGCCATTACAGCCCATACACCGAGTATGGATCCTGATGACATCACAACATATACACATTACGCCTATATATTTCCATAGGATACTATATCTAGAATATATGTGTCTGAATAACGACAAGCCAATATATCCCTCTACACACATATAGGGGAAAATCTTACTGCTTTGCATAATGAAACAATTATCTACCAAGAGAAGAGAGTGGGGCCAAATGGGGTAGTCATCTATTCATCCTCCCACAGGAATATTGGGGAACCCCCCCCCCCCCCCTCGAGGGCTCAGAATCCCCGGGGTGTCAGTTTCCCTTACTGATAGCGTGGAGTAGCATATAAAAACACAAAAAGTTCAAAATATTATATATCTCACAACCACACTATTGGAATAACCTCGTCTTAGACACAACTGCAGCTAACATCTCTCGAACTCTGGGCTACCACTTCTAAGACTACATATACCATAAACACACAAACATTTAAAGAGAATTACTATATTACTTCATTCCCTTTTTATCAATTCCACAATACGTTAATTAATT